>JAIOJX010000028.1:66243000-71093000 GCA_022376925.1 Tragulus kanchil | reverse complement strand
AGTGAACACACAAATGATAAGAAAGTGAAACAGACTGACTGCTGATATAGAGAAACTTTTAGTGATCTGGAAAGAGGATCAAACTAGTCACTACATTCTCTTAAGCCAAAACTTAATCAAGGACAAGGTCCTAACTCTCTTCAATTCTATGAAGGCTGAGAAATGTAAAGAAGCTGCTGAAGAAAAGGCTGAAATTAGTAGAAGTTACTTCATGAGGTTTTAGGAAAGAAGCTATCTCTAAAACATAAAAATAAAAGGTGAAGCAGCAAGTGCTGTTGTAATGTTGTAGGAGATGCAGCAAGTTATCCAAAAAAATCAAACTAAGATAATTAATGAAGGAGTCCACACTAAACAACAGACCTGCAATGTAGACAAGTCAGCCTTATATTGGAATATCAAAAGAAGTAAGGGAAAATGACAAATAACATAAGGGAACTGCCATCAGGCCATCAGTTGATTTCTTTGCAGAAACTCTACAAAGAAGAAGGGAATGGCATATTTAAAGTGATGAAAGGGAAGAAATTACAACCAAGAATACTCCCAAGCAAAACTCTTCTTCATACTTTGATAGAGAAATCAGAAGTTTTCCAGACAAGCAAAAGTTATGAGAATTCAGCACCACCAAGTCAAAAGGAACTTCTCCAGGCAGAAAACAAGAGAAGGAAAAGCCCTTCCTACACAAAATAAATTCCAATTAAAAAAAATGGTAATAGGATCATAAATATGGATATCACCTTCAATGTAAATGGATTAAATGCACCAATCAAAAGACACAGACTGGCTGAGCAGATGAGAACATGCACATGTATACACTTCCACTTACTACATCCTTCTGCTCAACCCTCAAACTGTATGTAATTATTTTATATTAGGTTAATCATGTTCCCATTATGGCGTGAAACGGTAATTATCTTTATCGTCTGACAATTGTTTATGACATTGTTGATGAACATCTTTTACTATTGTGATTATGTAACTAGTATTCACTGGATGCCATTGTATCATGGTCAGTCAATAGAAAAATTATAGCATTCTATATGACCAAAAGTACCATAATCCATATGTGTATCAGAATTATCTTGGAAGTTCTGGAAAAATACAAATGCCCAGGTATCACTTTTTTTTTTATTGCTAGAGCTCCAGATATGATTCTAATGAACAGTCATGTTTCAAAACAACTGAACTATATGAGGATCTTTCACTTTCATCTATTTTTTTTTACTTTTTCTATTTCACATTCAGTGCTCCTATTTCATTCAGTTTATGTTTTCCAATTTCTCCATCTCTCTTTTTTTGTTTTGGATGTTCTTTCTCAAGACTTTACAAAGTATAATATAACATCTTCTGTGTGTGTATATATACATATACATACACACGCACATACATATATTTTAGAAAACATGAACTTTTGCTTAACTAAAAAATTATAGCATTTTGATTCCACTTGTTTGACTTAGTATTAACAGAATGTTAGATTTCTAAATTAAAAAAAAAAACAGATATGTAACAAGCAACAAAGGATTACTGTACAGCACAGGGAACTATAGTCAGTGTCTTGTCATAATCTTTTATAAGTGCATATATAATGTTAAAACATATTTACAGATTTCTTTGCAGAAACTCTACAAAGAAGAAGGGAATGGCATATTTAAAGTGATGAAAGGGAAGAAATTACAACCAAGAATACTCCCAAGCAAAACTCTTCTTCATACTTTGATAGAGAAATCAGAAGTTTTCCAGACAAGCAAAAGTTATGAGAATTCAGCACCACCAAGTCAAAAGGAACTTCTCCAGGCAGAAAACAAGAGAAGGAAAAGCCCTTCCTACACAAAATAAATTCCAATTAAAAAAAATGGTAATAGGATCATAAATATGGATATCACCTTCAATGTAAATGGATTAAATGCACCAATCAAAAGACACAGACTGGCTGAGCAGATGAGAACATGCACATGTATACACTTCCACTTACTACATCCTTCTGCTCAACCCTCAAACTGTATGTAATTATTTTATATTAGGTTAATCATGTTCCCATTATGGCGTGAAACGGTAATTATCTTTATCGTCTGACAATTGTTTATGACATTGTTGATGAACATCTTTTACTATTGTGATTATGTAACTAGTATTCACTGGATGCCATTGTATCATGGTCAGTCAATAGAAAAATTATAGCATTCTATATGACCAAAAGTACCATAATCCATATGTGTATCAGAATTATCTTGGAAGTTCTGGAAAAATACAAATGCCCAGGTATCACTTTTTTTTTTATTGCTAGAGCTCCAGATATGATTCTAATGAACAGTCATGTTTCAAAACAACTGAACTATATGAGGATCTTTCACTTTCATCTATTTTTTTTTACTTTTTCTATTTCACATTCAGTGCTCCTATTTCATTCAGTTTATGTTTTCCAATTTCTCCATCTCTCTTTTTTTGTTTTGGATGTTCTTTCTCAAGACTTTACAAAGTATAATATAACATCTTCTGTGTGTGTATATATACATATACATACACACGCACATACATATATTTTAGAAAACATGAACTTTTGCTTAACTAAAAAATTATAGCATTTTGATTCCACTTGTTTGACTTAGTATTAACAGAATGTTAGATTTCTAAATTAAAAAAAAAAACAGATATGTAACAAGCAACAAAGGATTACTGTACAGCACAGGGAACTATAGTCAGTGTCTTGTCATAATCTATAATGAAAATAATTTAAAAAATAATGTGCATATGTATAACTGAATCACATACAGAAATGAATTCTACTTTTTGAAATTTAATAATATTTATCTTTTCCCAGTTTTTCTAAGCATCCTAAGTATATCTAATCATAACATACAGATACAAAATTTTAAAAGTATTTGTGTATGATATAATTGATATAAATTAATTAAATACAAATCTATTATAGTTAAATTATTAATGACATCATTCAAGATGCTGATATTTTTATTTTTTATGCACTTGATAAAATATTCTCAGAGAAATGTTAGTATATCTCACTGATTATATTTTTTCCTTATATTTCTTCTGATTTTTGTTTTATGTATCTTTGTTTCTTAGCTGTTAAAGTATCTAATGGTTTATAATGTCATTTTTTTGTGAAATGTACCTTTTATCATTAAAACTAAAATTAAATTTAAAAAATAACTTTAATGAATAAGGAGTTGTTTCTTGTGGATGAGCAAAAAAGTCATTTCTTGAGATGGAATCTATTCCTAGTGATGGTTCTTGAATGAAAATAAAAAATTTAGACTATTACATAAACTTTCTTGATAAAGTAGTGATAGGGTTTGAGATGACTGACTGCAATTCTTAAAGAAGTTTTATTCTTGGAAAAATGCTACCCCTAGCACTGCATATTCTAGAGAGAAATTGCTCATGAAAAAAAAAAGACAATTGATGTAGGAAACTTCATTTTTGGCTTATTTTAAGAAATTACCACAGTCACCTGAACCTTTTTATTACCAACCATTTCTTTCATATGTGGTGGTCTGTTTTGAATTGCAATGATAAATCAATATGAGATAATATTTACATTTTATTGCATGCATGCCATTGCTTCAGTCATGTCCTACTCTTTGAGACCTCATGGACAGTAAACCCCATGGACTGTCCATGGATTCTCCAGGCAGGAATACTGGTGTGGGTTGCTATTTCCTTCTCCAGGGAATCTTTCCGATCCCAGGATAGAACCCACTCTCTCATGTCTCCTGCATTGGCAGGTGGGTTCTTTACCACTAGTGCCACCTGGGAAGCCCTACATTATATCGGTAATGAGTAAATTGATAATTTGCTCTTATTTTTGACTCTTCTTTCCCACTTCCCACACCCCATCTTTCAGACATTGTGAACACAAAAAAAGCTTACTTCTGCTACTTACAGGTTAACATTCTCTTCAGGAAAAACAGACAGCTTGTATCATATATACTAATCTTCTAATAATTTTGAGTTATTTGCTGATCCCAGAATAGCTACTTTAATTACTTCAAGGTTAAGGTATACTCTATTTTTAATTTTCAACTCATCAGAGTAAGTTGATTCTATCAGTCATTGAAAACTGAATCATTTCAGGAATGGAAAAAGATGCTTTAATTGATTTGATTTTATTAGTGATTCTCCTCAAAGTACATCTTTCCCAAAATTTAAACATGATCAAAATTAAATAATTTTTTCCCAAATTGGCAAGAGTTAATATATCTCTCTGGTATATCTAATAATATTATACTGTTAGAAACAAAAGAAAGTATAAAAAAAAATCCCTTTTCGCTGAAAATCATGTGGTTATTGCTCAAAGAAGATTTAGTACTGTTTTATAAGCATTACATAAACTTTCTTGATAAAGTAGTGATAGGGTTTGAGATGACTGACTGCAATTCTTAAAGAAGTTTTATTCTTGGAAAAATGCTACCCCTAGCACTGCATATTCTAGAGAGAAATTGCTCATGAAAAAAAAAAGACAATTGATGTAGGAAACTTCATTTTTGGCTTATTTTAAGAAATTACCACAGTCACCTGAACCTTTTTATTACCAACCATTTCTTTCATATGTGGTGGTCTGTTTTGAATTGCAATGATAAATCAATATGAGATAATATTTACATTTTATTGCATGCATGCCATTGCTTCAGTCATGTCCTACTCTTTGAGACCTCATGGACAGTAAACCCCATGGACTGTCCATGGATTCTCCAGGCAGGAATACTGGTGTGGGTTGCTATTTCCTTCTCCAGGGAATCTTTCCGATCCCAGGATAGAACCCACTCTCTCATGTCTCCTGCATTGGCAGGTGGGTTCTTTACCACTAGTGCCACCTGGGAAGCCCTACATTATATCGGTAATGAGTAAATTGATAATTTGCTCTTATTTTTGACTCTTCTTTCCCACTTCCCACACCCCATCTTTCAGACATTGTAAACACAAAAAGCTTACTTCTGCTACTTACAGGTTAACATTCTCTTCAGGAAAAACAGACAGCTTGTATCATATATACTAATCTTCTAATAATTTTGAGTTATTTGCTGATCCCAGAATAGCTACTTTAATTACTTCAAGGTTAAGGTATACTCTATTTTTAATTTTCAACTCATCAGAGTAAGTTGATTCTATCAGTCATTGAAAACTGAATCATTTCAGGAATGGAAAAAGATGCTTTAATTGATTTGATTTTATTAGTGATTCTCCTCAAAGTACATCTTTCCCAAAATTTAAACATGATCAAAATTAAATAATTTTTTCCCAAATTGGCAAGAGTTAATATATCTCTCTGGTATATCTAATAATATTATACTGTTAGAAACAAAAGAAAGTATAAAAAAAAATCCCTTTTCGCTGAAAATCATGTGGTTATTGCTCAGGATTTAGAATTTGTTTGATTATAGATTTAGTCACTGTTTTATAAGCATTAAATAATCCGATCCAGGTCACCTCTGAGTTGAAAGTTGGCCACAGTCTATTTTAGAAATTTGAAATAACTGTATAAGAGCTATGTTAGCATGCCAAATGAGTTTTTCCAGCCCATTCCCACTGCATTAACTAACATCTTTCAATCGACAAATTGCATTTTGGCACGAACAGAAGGATGGACGCCTGCCACTTTTTCGGTCCCTAGTAAAAGAGTTATGAACATATGCAGTATGTTGTTCATTTCCAGAGCTCGAGGATAGCAGGTTTAATGACAATAAAAGGGCAATGAATGGATGTTGAGTGGAAGGTCAAATTGGCTCAGCTATTTAGCAAGGCCTATAAAAACCAGGTTGGAATTCTCTGACATCTCACATTTCAGCTTGATCCCGTAGGTTATCTTTGCCTTCCTATTGTTAACCTTGCCTAATTAGAACCTGTTAGCAGGAAAGGAGAGATCAGATTTTTTTTTTCCCTACAGGGCATTGAGCACAGAACTAATGTAGGGAAAACAATAGGGAGCCATATTTGGAATGAACCGCGGCACATTTTCCAATGATGACAGCTGTCCAAAAAATGGATTGGGATGCCTTGAAGGTTATTAGATTCTACATCATGGAAGTGTTCAGATTGAAGCTGTACCATTTGAAGAGGCTGTTTTAATAAAAAATGAAGTAAATGATGAGAATTAGACTGGATATTTGCTGAAACATCCTCTAATGAGTCCTGCAAGGCATACCCATTGTACATAAAAAATAATATGCTAATAAAGCATAAAAATAAATATTTTAATTTACTTCCTTTTTCAACTTTTACTTTTAATTGGAAGATAATTGCTTTACAATGTTGTGCTGGTTTCTGCCATATAACAATGTCAATCAGCTGTAAGTGTATGAATATCCCCTCTTTTCTACAATTATTTTCTTAGGATCATTATATTTATAAAATAATCTACATATAAGTTATGTAAGAAAAGATTCAATATAACAAACATGTTGGGCAGATCTTTTAAATTATGTCAATCTGAGACAATAGATGACAAAGTCCTGAGTAACAAAAAAACCTTTTCACAATTTCTTAGTGTGTTTCATGAGTTCAAATTGTATTCAAGGACTTAGAAATGTTCATCCTTCTGCTTCATCATTCTCAGAAGGAAAGCTTTTAGGGTTAGGTCTTGGCTTCAAAATAATAAGACCATTGGCTTAATGTTCCAGATATTCCATCCCTCTTAATAGTACCCAAAGCTGGCAGGGTAGAAGGGACAAGGCAAAGGTCTTTTCCTAACACTACATCTTTTACCAGGAAGCAAAAAATTTCCCTGAGGCAATCCAGAAAAATTACCTTGACATAATATAAGTGAAAATTAGATCATATGGCTGTTTTTAGACCAAATTCTGGCAAAGAGGGACAGGATTACAATGATTAATTTAAATGACTATTTCTCAACTAGGATTGACACTACTCCCTAAGGACTATTTAGAAACCTTTGAGAGCAGTTTCTTTCTCTCTTCTTTTTTTATGATTGTCACTGTGCCTGGGACATAAAGTTGAACTTGAATTGAATTGTGAGGACCAAGAAGAATAAACATGTTAACAACAGTCAAATTCAATTAAGACTTCCTCCTTGAAAAATTTCACTGAAGGCACTAGTTTAGGCAAAAATGTATCTTCCCTTAGGGACGGGCACATTACTTCCTGAACAAAATTGTCTTTCTAGTGGCAAGAAAAAAAGGATGCTTTGTGGTAGGCAAGCAATTGTGTCTGCCACGTTTTTATGCTTTCTCTCCATGACTCATTCCTTTATTTTTTTATAAAACTTTGAAACCGTAAGGGAAATGCATATATAAAACTGTAAATACCTTCTGTAAGGTATTACACATCACTGTGACTTGCTATTGTTTTGCACCGTATTTTGCATTTCTGCCTTCATAAATACGGGTTGATGATGCTCACAATGGCATGTATGAGGGTTGTAGATTAGCTTGCAGAGAAAAATATGTAAATCTGGAATAGTCAAAGCATTACTCATACACTTGAAGCTAGCTGTACTCCAAAGTTTTGTCATGGCCTGAACTCTGATTCTTTTCATTTCAGAGGACGGACCTTTGATGCTTTGAAAAACTGAAATCCTGATCAAAGATAAGTCTGTAGGTAATATTCCTCACTTTTATTAAAAACTTTCATATGAGTAAAATGGAAGTTTGATATAAAGTAAATTGAAAAGAGATTTTAATAATGCATGAAAACTTATACCAACATCAATTTTAAGGCTACATGAAGCAGAGATGGGAAATTTGCTTCACTATACAGATAAGTACAAAATAAATGTTAGGATATATAAAATAATTTTATAGGCAGAAAAAAGCACTATAGTTAGGAAAGTATCAGAAAAAAAAACCTACTGAAATGTTTAATTCATTTGTTAAAGTATTTTAATTACTTCTGATAATTGCCCTTTCGGTAAAATTATATTGCTATTTTAACTAAAGCTGAAAAGAAAGGTCTACTCCATCATATCTATAAATACTGTCCTATCAAAGGAAAAAACACTTACGATTACTATCTGATTCCCATCCCATTGTGTATTCTGGCAAAGAGGGACAGGATAATTTTCTTTCTCAACTAGGATTGACACTACTCCCTAAGGACTATTTAGAAACCTTTGAGAGCAGTTTCTTTCTCTCTTCTTTTTTTATGATTGTCACTGTGCCTGGGACATAAAGTTGAACTTGAATTGAATTGTGAGGACCAAGAAGAATAAACATGTTAACAACAGTCAAATTCAATTAAGACTTCCTCCTTGAAAAATTTCACTGAAGGCACTAGTTTAGGCAAAAATGTATCTTCCCTTAGGGACGGGCACATTACTTCCTGAACAAAATTGTCTTTCTAGTGGCAAGAAAAAAAGGATGCTTTGTGGTAGGCAAGCAATTGTGTCTGCCACGTTTTTATGCTTTCTCTCCATGACTCATTCCTTTATTTTTTTATAAAACTTTGAAACCGTAAGGGAAATGCATATATAAAACTGTAAATACCTTCTGTAAGGTATTACACATCACTGTGACTTGCTATTGTTTTGCACCGTATTTTGCATTTCTGCCTTCATAAATACGGGTTGATGATGCTCACAATGGCATGTATGAGGGTTGTAGATTAGCTTGCAGAGAAAAATATGTAAATCTGGAATAGTCAAAGCATTACTCATACACTTGAAGCTAGCTGTACTCCAAAGTTTTGTCATGGCCTGAACTCTGATTCTTTTCATTTCAGAGGACGGACCTTTGATGCTTTGAAAAACTGAAATCCTGATCAAAGATAAGTCTGTAGGTAATATTCCTCACTTTTATTAAAAACTTTCATATGAGTAAAATGGAAGTTTGATATAAAGTAAATTGAAAAGAGATTTTAATAATGCATGAAAACTTATACCAACATCAATTTTAAGGCTACATGAAGCAGAGATGGGAAATTTGCTTCACTATACAGATAAGTACAAAATAAATGTTAGGATATATAAAATAATTTTATAGGCAGAAAAAAGCACTATAGTTAGGAAAGTATCAGAAAAAAAAACCTACTGAAATGTTTAATTCATTTGTTAAAGTATTTTAATTACTTCTGATAATTGCCCTTTCGGTAAAATTATATTGCTATTTTAACTAAAGCTGAAAAGAAAGGTCTACTCCATCATATCTATAAATACTGTCCTATCAAAGGAAAAAACACTTACGATTACTATCTGATTCCCATCCCATTGTGTATGCTTCCAGGATCTCTGGCTCTCTTATTAATGTCTGATAAACTTAATAGATATACCTTTGAAAACTGCATGGTAAAATTCATTTAGCTTCCTGTATGTATATAACATCATAAATTATATAACCATCTTTGGACTCACTAAGCCCAGTTATGAACAATTAGTTACTTAATAAATGCTTTTTTGGATATGATAATGATAAATTCCCTTTTCAAGTATAGTAATGATTCTCAAGTGACCTGAGAAAATTACTATATAATCAAAAAATAAAAAATCCAGTATCATTCGCATGAAGAACTAAACCTGTTTTTAAAAAACTTGGAAGAAAGTAAGATTAAATTTAGAAAAATTTAATGTTTACATTTGCCACGTTCTAATATGCATACATATTCACTCAGTCTTAAACTCTGAAGTTAGACCAAAATTATAAAATCAAATAGTTAGACCAAAGTCAGTACATGAATATCACAGTCAATTGTATTTTCAATGCAATATCAGGATAATCTTTATTATCGGGTATATGTTTTTCTAGGATAAATGCAGAATTTTGAAATATTATTTGGCTTATAGCATTTCACTCTTTATAAGGAATCATATACTATCCTATTATACAGTGTAATTTTCATACTATTTTGCTTTCTTAAAGAAGGCTTATAGAATAATTTTGTCATATAAAACACAAAACTATGATTTTTAAAAATTAAGTTTAAAAAGTTTATTAGTGCATTAAACATAGGACAGTATTGATACTGTAAATTTTTAGATTAGCAGATAAGACCATAGAGTGATTAGATGTTTATAACTTAATGTTCCTTTAATCAAAGAAATCATGTCTTGATATATGGCTCTCAAAAATAAAAAAAGGGAAAAAACTATAGTTAGGAAAGTATCAGAAAAAACCTACTGAAATGTTTAATTCATTTGTTAAAGTATTTTAATTACTTCTGATAATTGCCCTTTCGGTAAAATTATATTGCTATTTTAACTAAAGCTGAAAAGAAAGGTCTACTCCATCATATCTATAAATACTGTCCTATCAAAGGAAAAAACACTTACGATTACTATCTGATTCCCATCCCATTGTGTATGCTTCCAGGATCTCTGGCTCTCTTATTAATGTCTGATAAACTTAATAGATATACCTTTGAAAACTGCATGGTAAAATTCATTTAGCTTCCTGTATGTATATAACATCATAAATTATATAACCATCTTTGGACTCACTAAGCCCAGTTATGAACAATTAGTTACTTAATAAATGCTTTTTTGGATATGATAATGATAAATTCCCTTTTCAAGTATAGTAATGATTCTCAAGTGACCTGAGAAAATTACTATATAATCAAAAAATAAAAAATCCAGTATCATTCGCATGAAGAACTAAACCTGTTTTTAAAAAACTTGGAAGAAAGTAAGATTAAATTTAGAAAAATTTAATGTTTACATTTGCCACGTTCTAATATGCATACATATTCACTCAGTCTTAAACTCTGAAGTTAGACCAAAATTATAAAATCAAATAGTTAGACCAAAGTCAGTACATGAATATCACAGTCAATTGTATTTTCAATGCAATATCAGGATAATCTTTATTATCGGGTATATGTTTTTCTAGGATAAATGCAGAATTTTGAAATATTATTTGGCTTATAGCATTTCACTCTTTATAAGGAATCATATACTATCCTATTATACAGTGTAATTTTCATACTATTTTGCTTTCTTAAAGAAGGCTTATAGAATAATTTTGTCATATAAAAACACAAAACTATGATTGTTTAAAAATTAAGTTTAAAAAGTTTATTAGTGCATTAAACATAGGACAGTATTGATACTGTAAATTTTTAGATTAGCAGATAAGACCATAGAGAGATTAGATGTTTATAACTTAATGTTCCTTTAATCAAAGAAATCATGTCTTGATATATGGCTCTCAAAAAGATTCAATTTAAAATTTAATTCTTACATGTTTAATTCTTGTTCTTTTTTAATCCTTAAATTCTTAATGAAAAGTATATTTGACATAGAAGTTTATTTCAGAAATACCAAAGTTTATGAAGACTCTTTTTAATTGATCAAGCATATCAAGGAGCATGGAACTTTGAACAAGGAAGTTCCCATGCCACTGAAGCCTGTGAAAAGCAATGAATGATTAACAACTGTACTTTCTCTAAGAACTTACTCTAGTTTATAAACATGACTCATTTTACCCAATATTTGTTTCTGGAATGAGACCTTAGTAGAGGAAACCTCCTACTCATTCATTCATTCATTCATTCATACAAAATTAAAGAAATAGGGAAAATATTTTTCCTTGTGATGATAACTCTTAGGATTTGTTCTCTTAACTTTCATAAATAGCATTTGCTGTTGTTTAGTTGCTCAGTCGTACCCAACTCTTTGCAACCCCATGTACTATAGCTCCCAGGCTCCTCTGTCCATGGGATTTCCCAGGCAAGAATACTGGAGTATTCCCTTCTCCAAGGGAACTTTCCAACACAGGGATTGAACCCAGGTCTTCCATACTGGCAGGTGGGTTCTTCACCACTGAACCAGCAGGGAAGCCCTCAAGGAGGTAATAGAGGTGAAGTGAATTCATAAGGGTGTGGCCTTAATCCAGTACAGCCGGTGCTCTTTTAAGACAAGGAATAGACATCAGACCTTCTCTCTGCACCAACTTAGGGAAAGGCCATCTTTATTATCGGGTATATGTTTTCTAGGATAAATCAATTTGAAATATTATTTGGCTTATAGCATTTCACTCTTTATAAGGAATCATATACTATCCTATTATACAGTGTAATTTTCATACTATTTTGCTTTCTTAAAGAAGGCTTATAGAATAATTTTGTCATATAAAACACAAAACTATGATTATTTAAAAATTAAGTTTAAAAAGTTTATTAGTGCATTAAACATAGGACAGTATTGATACTGTAAATTTTTAGATTAGCAGATAAGACCATAGAGTGATTAGATGTTTATAACTTAATGTTCCTTTAATCAAAGAAATCATGTCTTGATATATGGCTCTCAAAAAGATTCAATTTAAAATTTAATTCTTACATGTTTAATTCTTGTTCTTTTTTAATCCTTAAATTCTTAATGAAAAGTATATTTGACATAGAAGTTTATTTCAGAAATACCAAAGTTTATGAAGACTCTTTTTAATTGATCAAGCATATCAAGGAGCATGGAACTTTGAACAAGGAAGTTCCCATGCCACTGAAGCCTGTGAAAAGCAATGAATGATTAACAACTGTACTTTCTCTAAGAACTTACTCTAGTTTATAAACATGACTCATTTTACCCAATATTTGTTTCTGGAATGAGACCTTAGTAGAGGAAACCTCCTACTCATTCATTCATTCATTCATTCATACAAAATTAAAGAAATAGGGAAAATATTTTTCCTTGTGATGATAACTCTTAGGATTTGTTCTCTTAACTTTCATAAATAGCATTTGCTGTTGTTTAGTTGCTCAGTCGTACCCAACTCTTTGCAACCCCATGTACTATAGCTCCCAGGCTCCTCTGTCCATGGGATTTCCCAGGCAAGAATACTGGAGTATTCCCTTCTCCAAGGGAACTTTCCAACACAGGGATTGAACCCAGGTCTTCCATACTGGCAGGTGGGTTCTTCACCACTGAACCAGCAGGGAAGCCCTCAAGGAGGTAATAGAGGTGAAGTGAATTCATAAGGGTGTGGCCTTAATCCAGTACAGCCGGTGCTCTTTTAAGACAAGGAATAGACATCAGAGCTTCCTCTCTGCACCAACTTAGGGGAAAGGCCATGCTGTCACAGCGAGACGGGGCTGACTACAGGTGAGGAGAGCTCTTATCAGAAATCATATTTGCTGGCACCTTTACAATGGACTTCTAGCCTCCAGAATTATAAGAAAAATACATATCTATTGTTTAAAGTACCTGGATGGTGGCATTTTGTTATGGCAGTCCCAGCAGACTACGACATAAGGGAAGCGTCCACTTTCTCCTTCTAAAACCTTGGACATAACTGTGTGGAAACGTGATGGTCGGAGCTTCTGCATTTATGCTGAGTTCATGAACGAAAATACCTGAGGGCAAAAGCTGGCAGGCTGAGGATATCAGGTGGAGAGAAAGAATCTGGATGCTTGACGATGGCACTGAATTCTTACATAAACCAAACCTGCCTCTCTCCACCCGCCCACCTGGCACTTAGTAGGATTCCGACCTGTTCATATCCAAAGTGACAGAGTTACACTGGTGGTGACAGGGATGTCTGCTCTACGGGCGGGCATGGGCACACAAGATCCTCTCTCTATACAGAAGCATTTGGCCAGGAACTGCCAGAAAAAAACAGTTTTCATCACTGGAAACCAACTCAATATTTAACCTATATCGCTCATGCACCCATGTTTGGAAAGAGTCTTATCTTGTGTAGCACTTGTCCTTAATGGACTATAAATATGCAACTCATACAAATTTTATCTGTTTTAAAATTAACTTGGACACAACACTTAGGTTATTGCTGTTGCACACAACCCCTGGGCCCCATGACAAGCCAGTTGACTCTGGTCCAGCTACTAACTATTCCTGGAAGCTTGGTTCCCTTAAGCAGCTCAAGGGAAGCTAAGCGACCAGAGCTTCATTCTGTCATACACCCTTCCCTGGCATGAGTGAAGGCCCTCGCCCACTTCACAGCCCTTACTACTCAGGTTGGGATTTTGGCTACTTCTTTTGGGGCAGGGTCATGAGCTATGGGGTGTCTACCAGCTCGTTGTGAACTGCTATTTGCCTCTGCAATATATGTTGTTTCTACTATTGTTTTGTGGCTTGGGCCCATAGCAATTCAGTTTTGGATTTGTCTTATGTCCTGTGAAAAGCCCTTAAATATTTTCATCCTAACAATTACCCCCAGGTTGGTATTTGTATCCATGTTTTACAGATATTAGGGAATTTGTCTGAGGTCATCATGAGAGTAAGTGGCAGAGT
Source organism: Tragulus kanchil (assembly GCA_022376925.1). Taxonomy (NCBI): domain Eukaryota; kingdom Metazoa; phylum Chordata; class Mammalia; order Artiodactyla; family Tragulidae; genus Tragulus; species Tragulus kanchil. The sequence continues at coordinate 71,078,848 of JAIOJX010000028.1, read as the reverse complement.
CAGGATATAAACTCAGATTAACCCAACCCCAGGGCCTGTGTTGTTGAACACTTCAATCTATTGCCATTGTAAAATATTACATGATGTGGGGATGCTCAGGCACTATTAATCTCTGCTTTCCAGGATGAGGTAAAAAGGACTTTTTTTATATGTGGGGGATGGGAAATACCTTGATGGACACAGCAAAGGAAAAAGGAAAAGAGTAAAAACTTAAGACTATTTACAAATTAAATTATCCTATATAGTAACAAAACAATAGTGGCTCCATTTTTCTCTTGCACTAACCTTCATATGGAAAGTAAAGGCTTTCAATAGATGATTCTGAAAATCTCTTCAAGCTCTGAAAGACAATTCTCAATATTGTATGCATATAATTGTACTTCCATTGTGTTCACATCTACCTTGAATCTTTCATATAATATAACCTCATTGAATCATATTTTTTAAATCCATTCTTCCAACCTCTGCTTTTTGATTGGAATGTTTTATTTATAATTAGTGTAAGTATTGATAAAGTAGGATTTATGTGTGTCATTTTACTTTTTTATTCTCTCATGTCTCTTTTCTTCTTTTGTACCTGCAATAAAGAATACAGGCTTTACAGAATTAGTCCAGGAAAGTTGCTAAGCAGATGAAGCACAAGAACTATAACCAACAGTAATGATGACAATCCCATAGGGGTGAAGGGTGATCTAACTTGAAAAGTTCTCCATTGAAGTTTCTGCTAAACTTGCTAATGATTGGATAGAGATTTGCTTACATGGCAATATGTCTCTCAAACTCTACCAAAGTGTCCAGGTGCTTTGTGGCCCTCGCCCACTTCACAGCCCTTACTACTCAGGTTGGGATTTTGGCTACTTTTTGGGGCAGGGTCATGAGCTATGGGGTGTCTACCAGCTCGTTGTGAACTGCTATTTGCCTCTGCAATATATGTTGTTTCTACTATTGTTTTGTGGCTTGGGCCCATAGCAATTCAGTTTTGGATTTGTCTTATGTCCTGTGAAAAGCCCTTAAATATTTTCATCCTAACAATTACCCCCAGGTTGGTATTTGTATCCATGTTTTACAGATATTAGGGAATTTGTCTGAGGTCATCATGAGAGTAAGTGGCAGAGTCAGGATATAAACTCAGATTAACCCAACCCCAGGGCCTGTGTTGTTGAACACTTCAATCTATTGCCATTGTAAAATATTACATGATGTGGGGATGCTCAGGCACTATTAATCTCTGCTTTCCAGGATGAGGTAAAAAGGACTTTTTTTATATGTGGGGGATGGGAAATACCTTGATGGACACAGCAAAGGAAAAAGGAAAAGAGTAAAAACTTAAGACTATTTACAAATTAAATTATCCTATATAGTAACAAAACAATAGTGGCTCCATTTTTCTCTTGCACTAACCTTCATATGGAAAGTAAAGGCTTTCAATAGATGATTCTGAAAATCTCTTCAAGCTCTGAAAGACAATTCTCAATATTGTATGCATATAATTGTACTTCCATTGTGTTCACATCTACCTTGAATCTTTCATATAATATAACCTCATTGAATCATATTTTTTAAATCCATTCTTCCAACCTCTGCTTTTTGATTGGAATGTTTTATTTATAATTAGTGTAAGTATTGATAAAGTAGGATTTATGTGTGTCATTTTACTTTTTTATTCTCTCATGTCTCTTTTCTTCTTTTGTACCTGCAATAAAGAATACAGGCTTTACAGAATTAGTCCAGGAAAGTTGCTAAGCAGATGAAGCACAAGAACTATAACCAACAGTAATGATGACAATCCCATAGGGGTGAAGGGTGATCTAACTTGAAAAGTTCTCCATTGAAGTTTCTGCTAAACTTGCTAATGATTGGATAGAGATTTGCTTACATGGCAATATGTCTCTCAAACTCTACCAAAGTGTCCAGGTGCTTTGTGGCCTATCTACAATACTCCAGCAGCATATAACTCTGTTTAATCTTCCTCCCTCTTTCACAGTCTCTAAGTAAGATAGAGATGAGAGATTAGGGTCTTCTCTGGTCTTTCACCTGCACACAACCCTGTACTCAGTGGCCTTCTAGATTGTCAGAAATATGTAAAATTTTTTCTTGGTACTCTGTAGATATCTTTTTCCTATGTTTTTCTTTTTTTTGAGTCTTGGTCAGCCTCTTGTGTATCCCACCCTGTATCTCTGTTTCAGGCAATTGTGATGTTAACTGATTTCCTCGGATCACTTTTTGACAAACTCCCAGGGAATAGGCTGTCCACACAGAGAGTCCAGTCAAATAGAGATGAATCTTGAGAATGGAGTTGGAGCAGCCAGACAAATCAAACAGAAATGATTCTCTGGAGAAAAAGCTTTTGGGTCAGCTCCAAACTTGTCTGCTGTCTCCAGTGGCTGCTAGGCTGCTGGTTTTTGCAGTTACCATGGTTACAAGGCCTTTAGTTTTTTGGGTTGTTTTTTAAAATATTTTTATTTTACTTTTTGCTTTTACAGAGTTTTGTTGTTTACACGTGTATAATCCCAAATTAGTCATATGTATAAAAAGAACTATTTATTAGTCATAAAAAGGACTTTAAAGAAGATAATAGTTATAGCGAAGAGGAAATGAAGGTGTGAGGGAATAAAGAGACATTGGTTAATGCAATAATAATAATCTAAGGTTGGGCCTTGAGGAGTGCAGTTATAAAGATGTGTGGAACTTAGAGAAGTGTTTTTGGTTTGTGCCCACCCAGTATAACTGCTCCCATTCCCTGTATAATAATACCCTCTAGCTTCCCGCAGGCTCAGTATGATTTGGTGGAACTGTCCATGAATTGGCCTATCATTTTTATTAAGTGAATGGTCTAAAAGTGAATATGCTATCCAAGCCATGTCAATCACAGATTATTAACTCAGTGAATAAGACTCAAACAAGAAGAAACAATCTGAAGGCTCTTTAACCATTACAAGTGTTTAAGAATTTAAAAATTCAAAGCTATGGGTTTCCCAGTAGTAATGTAGAGACATGAGAGCTGGACCACAAAGAAGGCTATGCACTGAAGAATTGTGGTCTAGGGGAAGACTCTTGAGTGTCCCTTGGACAGCAAGGAGATCAAACCAGTCAACCCTAAAGGAACTCTGAATATTCATTGGAAGAACTGATGCTGAAGCTGCAATACTCAGTGGCCTTCTAGATTGTCAGAAATATGTAAAATTTTTTCTTGGTACTCTGTAGATATCTTTTTCCTAAGTTTTCTTTTTTGAGTCTTGGTCAGCCTCTTGTGTATCCCACCCTGTATCTCTGTTTCAGGCAATTGTGATGTTAACTGATTTCCTCGGATCACTTTTTGACAAACTCCCAGGGAATAGGCTGTCCACACAGAGAGTCCAGTCAAATAGAGATGAATCTTGAGAATGGAGTTGGAGCAGCCAGACAAATCAAACAGAAATGATTCTCTGGAGAAAAAGCTTTTGGGTCAGCTCCAAACTTGTCTGCTGTCTCCAGTGGCTGCTAGGCTGCTGGTTTTTGCAGTTACCATGGTTACAAGGCCTTTAGTTTTTTGGGTTGTTTTTTAAAATATTTTTATTTTACTTTTTGCTTTTACAGAGTTTTGTTGTTTACACGTGTATAATCCCAAATTAGTCATATGTATAAAAAGAACTATTTATTAGTCATAAAAGGACTTTAAAGAAGATAATAGTTATAGCGAAGAGGAAATGAAGGTGTGAGGGAATAAAGAGACATTGGTTAATGCAATAATAATAATCTAAGGTTGGGCCTTGAGGAGTGCAGTTATAAAGATGTGTGGAACTTAGAGAAGTGTTTTTGGTTTGTGCCCACCCAGTATAACTGCTCCCATTCCCTGTATAATAATACCCTCTAGCTTCCCGCAGGCTCAGTATGATTTGGTGGAACTGTCCATGAATTGGCCTATCATTTTTATTAAGTGAATGGTCTAAAAGTGAATATGCTATCCAAGCCATGTCAATCACAGATTATTAACTCAGTGAATAAGACTCAAACAAGAAGAAACAATCTGAAGGCTCTTTAACCATTACAAGTGTTTAAGAATTTAAAAATTCAAAGCTATGGGTTTCCCAGTAGTAATGTAGAGACATGAGAGCTGGACCACAAAGAAGGCTATGCACTGAAGAATTGTGGTCTAGGGGAAGACTCTTGAGTGTCCCTTGGACAGCAAGGAGATCAAACCAGTCAACCCTAAAGGAACTCTGAATATTCATTGGAAGAACTGATGCTGAAGCTGCAATACTCTGGCCACCTGCTGTGAAGTAATGAGACTCAAGTCTCCTGTGTCTCCTGAGAGAGTTAACTTGTCGGAAAACATCCTGATACTGGGAAAGACTAAAGGCAGGAGGAGAAGGGGGAGCAGAGGATGAGATGGTTAGAAGGCATCACTGAGTCATTTGAGCAAACTTCAGGAGATAGTGAAGGAAGGAACCCTGGAGTGCCGTAGTTCATGGGACTGCAAAGAGTTGGACGTGACTTAGCAACTGAACAACAACAAAAAGAATTAAAAATTTAAAGAATTTAAAATTTCCCTAAAAGAACTGTCCAGGCCCAGATGGTTTTACTGGAGAACTCCACCAAAAACTAAATTATTAACAACAATTTTACACAGTGATTTCAGAAAACTTCTTCTTCCAGAATAGGAGGAAACACTTTCCAAAATTAGACCAAAACAAAAACAAAACCAATCTGTCATGAACTTAAATGAAAAGATCCGCAGTGTAGTATTAGCAACATGAATTTAGCAATGTGTTAAAAGAATCACACACCATGACCAAGTGGGAGTTATATTCCATGTTATGGAAGACTGGTTTAACATTTGAAAATCAATCAATGTAATCCACTACACCAATGAGTTAAAGAATTAATACCATATGATCAATAAACAGAAAAAGCATTTGAAAAAGCCCAATACTCTCCTTTAATAAAAACATTCAGCAAGATATGAATAGAAGGGAATCATCAAAAGTTAATAAAAAGCATCTACGAAAACATACAGATAACATCACACTTAATGGTGAAAAACTTTATGCTTCCTTCAGAAGATCAGAAACAAGGGAAGTATGTCTATTCTCAGCACTCATATTCAAATGGTCAAGAAATTCCAGCCACTGGAATAAGTCAACAAAAAAGAGATAAGAGGCATTTGGAGTGAAAAGGAAGAAATGCAACTAACCTGGCTGAAGATGACATGATCGTCTCCATACAAAATTCTTACGAAAGATACAAGAAAACCTCTCCTATAACCCATAAACAAGTTCAGAACTGCAGCATATAAAATCAACAATAAAAATCAACTGCATATCTATCTATCAACCAAAAATATGTGGAAACAGAAATTGGACACTATTTATAATTGCTCCAAATGAAATGAAATGCTTACACACACACTTAATAATATATGTATAAGATCCATATGTTGAAAATTACGGTATGTTAAAAAAAGAAATCAAAGAAGCTCTAAATAAATGACTGAGTCATTTGAGCAAACTTCAGGAGATAGTGAAGGAAGGAACCCTGGAGTGCCGTAGTTCATGGGACTGCAAAGAGTTGGACGTGACTTAGCAACTGAACAACAACAAAAAGAATTAAAAATTTAAAGAATTTAAAATTTCCCTAAAAGAACTGTCCAGGCCCAGATGGTTTTACTGGAGAACTCCACCAAAAACTAAATTATTAACAACAATTTTACACAGTGATTTCAGAAAACTTCTTCTTCCAGAATAGGAGGAAACACTTTCCAAAATTAGACCAAAACAAAAACAAAACCAATCTGTCATGAACTTAAATGAAAAGATCCGCAGTGTAGTATTAGCAACATGAATTTAGCAATGTGTTAAAAGAATCACACACCATGACCAAGTGGGAGTTATATTCCATGTTATGGAAGACTGGTTTAACATTTGAAAATCAATCAATGTAATCCACTACACCAATGAGTTAAAGAATTAATACCATATGATCAATAAACAGAAAAAGCATTTGAAAAAGCCCAATACTCTCCTTTAATAAAAACATTCAGCAAGATATGAATAGAAGGGAATCATCAAAAGTTAATAAAAAGCATCTACGAAAACATACAGATAACATCACACTTAATGGTGAAAAACTTTATGCTTCCTTCAGAAGATCAGAAACAAGGGAAGTATGTCTATTCTCAGCACTCATATTCAAATGGTCAAGAAATTCCAGCCACTGGAATAAGTCAACAAAAAAGAGATAAGAGGCATTTGGAGTGAAAAGGAAGAAATGCAACTAACCTGGCTGAAGATGACATGATCGTCTCCATACAAAATTCTTACGAAAGATACAAGAAAACCTCTCCTATAACCCATAAACAAGTTCAGAACTGCAGCATATAAAATCAACAATAAAAATCAACTGCATATCTATCTATCAACCAAAAATATGTGGAAACAGAAATTGGACACTATTTATAATTGCTCCAAATGAAATGAAATGCTTACACACACACTTAATAATATATGTATAAGATCCATATGTTGAAAATTACGGTATGTTAAAAAAAGAAATCAAAGAAGCTCTAAATAAATGGAGAGATAAACTCCTTCCATGAATTGGAAGACTCATGGTAAAGATGTTAATTCTTCCCAAATTGGACTATAGGATTAATACAATCCTTATAAATCTTTATAAAATACAATCCAGAAAACTTATTTGTGGACACTTTGTGTATGGGTGTGTGTGTGTGTGTGTGTGTGTGTGTGTGTGCCCAGTCATGTCTGACGTTTTTGTGACCACACTAACTATAGCTAGGCTCCTCTGTCCATGGGATTTTCCTGGCAAGAATCCTGGAATGGCTTGCCATTTCCTCCACCAGGGGATCTTCTTGATCCAAGGATTGAACCCAAGTCTTCTGTGTCTCCTGCACTGGCAGGCAGATTCTCTGCCACTGCACGGCCTGGAAATTCCTCTTTGTAGATATACACAAGCTTATTTGAAAACTCAAAGGAACAGACAATATATAAAACAGTACTGATAAAGGAAGAATAAAGAGTAAGAAACATTCTACCTGGTAATAAGGCTTAATCTATAGCATAGTAATAAAAACTATTGGTATTGGAGGAAATGTGGATGGACATATAAATCAATGAAACAGAATAGAGAATTCAGAAGTAGACCTGTCTAAATGTGTTTAAGCGATTTTTGACAAAGGTTCAAAAACAAGTCAAGTAGATATTCATAGTTGAACCCAAAACCCCAACTCAAACTGAGTTATAGACAAGGTGTATGTAAATTTACTTAAGTGTAAAACATTAAGCTTCTTATCAAAAAGCACAGTAGAAAATATTTAGTATCAAGACTGAGAAATAAATTCTCAAACTTGACACCAAAGCATGATTCAGAAAAGGAAAATTGATACATTAGCTGCGACAAAATTAACATGCTTGCTCTGTGAAAGCTCATTTCCTGAGGAAGAAAAGTCAAGCTACAAACTGGAAGAAGATAAGTATTTGCAAATTCCATATGTTGAAAATTACGGTATGTTAAAAAAAGAAATCAAAGAAGCTCTAAATAAATGGAGAGATAAACTCCTTCCATGAATTGGAAGACTCATGGTAAAGATGTTAATTCTTCCCAAATTGGACTATAGGATTAATACAATCCTTATAAATCTTTATAAAATACAATCCAGAAAACTTATTTGTGGACACTTTGTGTATGGGTGTGTGTGTGTGTGTGTGTGTGTGTGTGTGTGCCCAGTCATGTCTGACGTTTTTGTGACCACACTAACTATAGCTAGGCTCCTCTGTCCATGGGATTTTCCTGGCAAGAATCCTGGAATGGCTTGCCATTTCCTCCACCAGGGGATCTTCTTGATCCAAGGATTGAACCCAAGTCTTCTGTGTCTCCTGCACTGGCAGGCAGATTCTCTGCCACTGCACGGCCTGGAAATTCCTCTTTGTAGATATACACAAGCTTATTTGAAAACTCAAAGGAACAGACAATATATAAAACAGTACTGATAAAGGAAGAATAAAGAGTAAGAAACATTCTACCTGGTAATAAGGCTTAATCTATAGCATAGTAATAAAAACTATTGGTATTGGAGGAAATGTGGATGGACATATAAATCAATGAAACAGAATAGAGAATTCAGAAGTAGACCTGTCTAAATGTGTTTAAGCGATTTTTGACAAAGGTTCAAAAACAAGTCAAGTAGATATTCATAGTTGAACCCAAAACCCCAACTCAAACTGAGTTATAGACAAGGTGTATGTAAATTTACTTAAGTGTAAAACATTAAGCTTCTTATCAAAAAGCACAGTAGAAAATATTTAGTATCAAGACTGAGAAATAAATTCTCAAACTTGACACCAAAGCATGATTCAGAAAAGGAAAATTGATACATTAGCTGCGACAAAATTAACATGCTTGCTCTGTGAAAGCTCATTTCCTGAGGAAGAAAAGTCAAGCTACAAACTGGAAGAAGATAAGTATTTGCAAATTACATATCTCATAATGGAGTAGTATTTAGAATACATAAAGAACTCTCAAAACTCATCAGCAAAAAAAATGAGAAAAGACACTTTGCTACAAAGGATATCCAGATGGTAAATAGGCACGTGAAATGATGTTCAACATCATTAGCCATTAGGGGGGTGCAAATTAAAACCACAACAATATACAGCTACACACCTAATGTCAGACAAAACTAAAAACTATGACATCAAACCTAAGAATGCAAAGAAACTGGGTCACTATATTTTATCTGTGGGAATGTAAAATTGTATAGGCATTCCGGAAGTCAGTTTGGCAGTTTTCTATAAACCTAAACATACAATTACCATAGGACCCAGAAATCTCATTCTGGGCATTCATCCCAGATAAATGAAAACTTATGTTCACATAAAAACCTGTACATTAATGTACATTGCAGTTTTATGCTTAATAGCTAAACAAGGAATTAGTGAAAATATTTTTGCACAATGAATGGTCAAATAAACTGAGATATATACATACCATGAAATATAACTCAGTAGTAAAGAGCTCTAAATTATTGACATAACTTGGATGAATCTCCAGGGCAAATTACGATGAATGAGAAAACCAATCTCAAAAGGTTACAGGTGGTATAATTCCATTTACATACTATTTTTTCTTAACACAGCTTACACATTAACATGCTATTTTTAAATGATAAAATTTTAGAAGTGGGAGCAAGATTAAAGGAAAAGGGAGGAAGAGGAAAAGGAAAAGGGATGGAGAAAAGTGGGTGTGACTATGAAAGTACAACGCAGAAACTCTTGTAAGACTAGTATCGTTCAGAATCCTGGTACACAAACCTACACAGATAATAAGATTGTAGAGAACACACATGCCTACATAAACACACACATGCCAAATGTGTGCATAGAAGTAAAAGTGAAAAAGCTTGAGTAAGACTGCTGGATTATATTATTGTCAATATCTTGGTTATGAAACTAAGCTTAATTTTGTCAAATGTTTTTCCACTGAGTAAGAAAAATGAATAAAGTATGTCGGGAGTATACAAGAACTACTCTATATTATTCCTATAATTGCATATGAGGTATAATAATTTCAATAAAAACATCAGTTAAAATACATATCAAGGAGGAGGGCCAAGATGGTAGAGGAATGAGAGGAGGACCTCACCAGCTCCCTCACAGAATCACAAAAACTAATCAAGAAATGAAACAGCACCAACAAACCAGCCTTTAGACGACAAATGAAGTCCTTGGGTCTACAAGGGATGGAGAGCGAGCAGCCTGAACTTTCCCCGACCTCCCATTCTGGAGCTCCCGTCCCCTAGCTCCCACACCAGACCGGGTGGAGAGAGCTAGGAAGTGCATCTGGAGGACAGAAAGCAGCACTCAGCATGGGAATCCCTCCGGAGACAGCACTGTGACAGGGAGGCCCTAGGAGGTGAGTTTGACACATAATGCTAGCACCACATTGGAAACAGAACAGGGAAATCCCCCACGGGTCACAGTCCAGAAGCCCGGCTCAAGCCGGATGCGGAAGCTCACGCTCGCTATTGGGGCTTAGTTCCACATCAGCCAGTTCCAGGCCAGGCGCGCGCCGGCAGCTCAAACGAGCCTGCGCAGAGCCCCAGAGCTGCAGCAAAGAAGCTGGGCATCTGGGACGAGAAGCCTCAGTCCTGCCGGCAGCAGAGCCGCGACACTGGGAGAAGAGCAACGACTGAAGGCTACCAGGGGTATGCAGTAGAACCGGGGAACCCCCTGCAGCACGGAGTCCAGAGGCGCAACCCCCACCCGATGGACAGGGAACCGCCTGCCGCATCCGCCCCAGCCAGCATGAGGGGGGAGAGGAGGGTCAGCTGCGCTGGCTACAGACACTGTGGGAAACCAGAGCAACCGGTTCAAGGGTCCTGACAACAAACTTAAAACCTGACCAGGTTCCTGCCCAGTCCCCACACCCGACCTCCACCAGTATAGACTAGAGAAATCTGGACAATAGAGCAACTGGTAAAGTGAAAAAGCTTGAGTAAGACTGCTGGATTATATTATTGTCAATATCTTGGTTATGAAACTAAGCTTAATTTTGTCAAATGTTTTTCCACTGAGTAAGAAAAATGAATAAAGTATGTCGGGAGTATACAAGAACTACTCTATATTATTCCTATAATTGCATATGAGGTATAATAATTTCAATAAAAACATCAGTTAAAATACATATCAAGGAGGAGGGCCAAGATGGTAGAGGAATGAGAGGAGGACCTCACCAGCTCCCTCACAGAATCACAAAAACTAATCAAGAAATGAAACAGCACCAACAAACCAGCCTTTAGACGACAAATGAAGTCCTTGGGTCTACAAGGGATGGAGAGCGAGCAGCCTGAACTTTCCCCGACCTCCCATTCTGGAGCTCCCGTCCCCTAGCTCCCACACCAGACCGGGTGGAGAGAGCTAGGAAGTGCATCTGGAGGACAGAAAGCAGCACTCAGCATGGGAATCCCTCCGGAGACAGCACTGTGACAGGGAGGCCCTAGGAGGTGAGTTTGACACATAATGCTAGCACCACATTGGAAACAGAACAGGGAAATCCCCCACGGGTCACAGTCCAGAAGCCCGGCTCAAGCCGGATGCGGAAGCTCACGCTCGCTATTGGGGCTTAGTTCCACATCAGCCAGTTCCAGGCCAGGCGCGCGCCGGCAGCTCAAACGAGCCTGCGCAGAGCCCCAGAGCTGCAGCAAAGAAGCTGGGCATCTGGGACGAGAAGCCTCAGTCCTGCCGGCAGCAGAGCCGCGACACTGGGAGAAGAGCAACGACTGAAGGCTACCAGGGGTATGCAGTAGAACCGGGGAACCCCCTGCAGCACGGAGTCCAGAGGCGCAACCCCCACCCGATGGACAGGGAACCGCCTGCCGCATCCGCCCCAGCCAGCATGAGGGGCGGAGAGGGAGGGGTCAGCTGCGCTGGCTACAGACACTGTGGGGAAACCAGAGCAACCGGTTCCGCAAGGGTCCTGACAACAAACTTAAAACCTGACCAGGTTCCTGCCCAGTCCCCACACCCGACCTCCACCAGTATAGACTAGAGAAATCTGGAACAATATCAAGAGCAAACTGGTGGAAGATTCACACGCAGATGAGAAGATAAAAACCAGGGACAGTATTTTCTTTTTCTTTTTTTTTCTTTGGCCACTTCTATTGGTCTTTCATCTATTAATCTTTGTTCTTTGGCCTGTGTGGGCCTCCCATCGCAGTGGCCTTTCTCGTCGCAGAGCACCGCATCTGGGCACATGTGCTCCAGAGCTCCGGCTTGGTCGTTGGACACACCAGTCCAGCTGCACCATGGCAAATGGAATCTTCCCAGGCCAGGGATCAAACTGGCACCCCTTGCACTGTAAGGCGGTATCCTTACCCACAGGACCACCAGGGAAACCCAATTTTTTTTTAGAAAAAACTATTTTTGCCACTGCTTCCTCTATGCTGTAACTGTAAAATCTTTTTATATCTACTATCCTCTATATAAATATTTCCTATCTTACTGTCTCTACCATTCTCTTCCAGCTGTACTAAATTCTACTACAAACTAAGCTTTGTTACCTAACCCTACAAAATCCTTGCAGCAAGAATCTATTTCTTCTCATTACCCATATACTCTCCTCCTTCTCACCCCCAACACATGTCTTAGTTAGAAACTGCTTCCATGGTAATATTCCTAGCTGGAACCTTGCCCTGGATCTGTTTTTCCAGGAAGTATTTTAATTAACTTAGAGCTTAATGGTCAGGTACCAACTTTGTGCTGTTTGCCAGAAAAATTTCCTATAGTTTATCCCTGTAAGACTGTTCAGTTGTGGTTACTGATGTGTATGTATGTATATTTTTCCATTCTGTTAGAAAGTATTTGCATGATTTTATGACTGTCATCTACCACAGATGCACCTTTTGTGCCTCATATGCTTATATTTGAACTAATACCACTGAATGCCTTAGGAAACCAGACATAGAGCCTACATTTACTGACCAGAGATCAAACCAAGGATCCTCGGGAAGCCCTGACTCCAAGACCCTACACTACAAAGGAACACACAACACTAGAGATTATTCACCTGCAAATAAGACCTAACACCGCCTCAAGAGCAAGAGGGTCAGCTGGTGGAAGATTCCAGAGCAACCGGTTCCGCAAGGGTCCTGACAACAAACTTAAAACCTGACCAGGTTCCTGCCCAGTCCCCACACCCGACCTCCACCAGTATAGACTAGAGAAATCTGGAACAATATCAAGAGCAAACTGGTGGAAGATTCACACGCAGATGAGAAGATAAAAACCAGGGACAGTATTTTCTTTTTCTTTTTTTTTCTTTGGCCACTTCTATTGGTCTTTCATCTATTAATCTTTGTTCTTTGGCCTGTGTGGGCCTCCCATCGCAGTGGCCTTTCTCGTCGCAGAGCACCGCATCTGGGCACATGTGCTCCAGAGCTCCGGCTTGGTCGTTGGACACACCAGTCCAGCTGCACCATGGCAAATGGAATCTTCCCAGGCCAGGGATCAAACTGGCACCCCTTGCACTGTAAGGCGGTATCCTTACCCACAGGACCACCAGGGAAACCCAATTTTTTTAGAAAAAACTATTTTTGCCACTGCTTCCTCTATGCTGTAACTGTAAAATCTTTTTATATCTACTATCCTCTATATAAATATTTCCTATCTTACTGTCTCTACCATTCTCTTCCAGCTGTACTAAATTCTACTACAAACTAAGCTTTGTTACCTAACCCTACAAAATCCTTGCAGCAAGAATCTATTTCTTCTCATTACCCATATACTCTCCTCCTTCTCACCCCCAACACATGTCTTAGTTAGAAACTGCTTCCATGGTAATATTCCTAGCTGGAACCTTGCCCTGGATCTGTTTTTCCAGGAAGTATTTTAATTAACTTAGAGCTTAATGGTCAGGTACCAACTTTGTGCTGTTTGCCAGAAAAATTTCCTATAGTTTATCCCTGTAAGACTGTTCAGTTGTGGTTACTGATGTGTATGTATGTATATTTTTCCATTCTGTTAGAAAGTATTTGCATGATTTTATGACTGTCATCTACCACAGATGCACCTTTTGTGCCTCATATGCTTATATTTGAACTAATACCACTGAATGCCTTAGGAAACCAGACATAGAGCCTACATTTACTGACCAGAGATCAAACCAAGGATCCTCGGAGTGGAAGCCCTGACTCCAAGACCCTACACTACAAAGGAACACACAACACTAGAGATTATTCACCTGCAAATAAGACCTAACACCACCTAAGACACAGACCACCGAACCCTTCTACAAGGACAGAAACCCAAATAAAGGGAGAATTCAACCACGAAGCTTGGGAAAAAGACCTCAATCACACAGACACAAAGAAACAAAAATTAAAAATTAAATTTCATAATAATGAAAAGACAGTAACACCTCACAAATGAAGGAACAAATCAGAGAAACACAGTTACAAATAACAGAAGATGAGATAGACAAATTATCAGAAAGAGAATTCAGAAGAGCAATACTACTGAGAATACAAAACTTCGAGAACAGAATATTAGAGGAAATTAGTGCACAAATTTCCACTAATTTTTTAATATAAACACCCCAAAGTTAGAAGAAGAGAAATCATAAAGATCAGAGCAGAAATAAATGAAAAATAAACGAAAGAAACAATTGTAAAGATAAATAAAATGAGAAGCTGGTTTTTTGAAAAGATAAACAAGATTGACAAACCACTGGCCATACTCATCAAGAAAAAAACAGAGAAGCACCAGTTCAACAAAATCAAAAATGAAAAAGGGGAGATTACAGTAGATAATGCAGAAATACAAAGGATGATAAGAGACTATTATAAACAACTATATGGCAACAAACAGGACAACCTAGAAGAAATGGAAAGTTTCTTGGAGAAGATTAATCTCCCAAGACTGAACCAGGAAGAACTAGAAACTATGAACAACCCAATCACAAGCTCAGAAATTGAATTTGTGATTAAAAATCTACCCAAAAATAAAAGCCCAGGGCCAGATGGCTTCACAGCCAAATTCTACCAAACATTTAAAGAAGAGCTAATGCCTGTCCTTCTAAAACTCTTTCAAAAAATTGCACAGGAAGGAAAGCTTCCAAATACATTCTATGAGGCCGCCATCACCCTGATACCAAAGCCAGGCAAAAGACAACACACAAAAAAGAAAATTATAGACCAATTTCACTGATGACTTTCAAGGCCAAAATCCTCAACAAAATCCTAGCAAACAGAATTCAATGACACATCAAAAAACTCATACATCATAATCAAGTAGGGTTGATCCCAGGCATGCAAGAATTCTTCAATACCTGCAAATCACTCAATGTGATACACTGTAGCAACAGACTGAAAGACAAAAATCACATGATCATCTCAATAGATGCAGAAAAAGCCTTCGGCAAACTACAACATCCATTTATGATAAAAACTCTTCAAAAATGGGCATAGAAGGAACCTACTTCAACATAGTGAAAGCCATATATGAGAAGTCCACAGTGAACATTATCCTCAATGGTGAAAATCTGAAAGCATTCCCTCTAAGTTCAGGAACAAGACAGGAGTGTCCACTTTCACCACTCTTACTCAACATAGTCCTGGAAGTTCTAGCAACAGCAATAAGAGAAGAAAAAGAAATGAAAGGAATCCAGACTGGAAAAGAAGAAGTAAAACTCTCTTTACTGGCAGACAACATGATATTATACATAGAAAACTCCAAACACACAATTAGAAAACTACTAGAGCTAATCAATGAATTCAGCAAAGTTGCGGGATACAAAATCAATACACAGAAATCACTGGCATTCCTATACACAAACAATGAAAAATCAGAAAACGAAATCACAGAGGCAATCTCCTTTACCATTGCAACCAAAAGAATAAAATATCTAGGAATACACCTACCCAAAGAAACAAAAGAACTGCACACAGAAAACTTCAAAATACTCATGAGAGAAATTAAAGAAGACTTAAACAGATGGAGAGATACTGAATCAATATTGTGAAAATGACCATACTACCAAATATCATCTACACATTCAATGCAATCCCTATCAAACTACCAATGACATTATTCACAGATCTAGATCAAAGAATCACACAATCCATATGGAAACACAAAAGACCTCGGATAGCCAAAGCAATCCTGAGAAAGAAAAATGGAGCTGGAGGAATCAGCCTCCCTGACTTCAGACTATACTACAAAGCAACAGTCATCAAGACAGTATGGTACTGGCACAAAAACAGAAATATAGACCAATGGAACAAGATCGAGAACCCAGAGATAAACCCACGCACCTATGGGTACCTTATTTTTGACAAAGGAGGCAAAACTATAAAATGGGACAAAGACAGCTTCTTTAACAAATGGTGCTGGGACAATTGGACAGCTACATGCCAAAAAATGAAGTTGGAACATTCCCTGACACCATACACAAAGATCAACTCAAAATGGATTAAAGACCTAAATGTAAGACCAGAAACCATCAAACTCTTAGAGGAGAATATAGGCAAAACCCTCAAGGACATCAATCAAAGCAAGATCTTCTCTGACCCACCTACTAAACTACAACATCCATTTATGATAAAAACTCTTCAAAAATGGGCATAGAAGGAACCTACTTCAACATAGTGAAAGCCATATATGAGAAGTCCACAGTGAACATTATCCTCAATGGTGAAAATCTGAAAGCATTCCCTCTAAGTTCAGGAACAAGACAGGAGTGTCCACTTTCACCACTCTTACTCAACATAGTCCTGGAAGTTCTAGCAACAGCAATAAGAGAAGAAAAAGAAATGAAAGGAATCCAGACTGGAAAAGAAGAAGTAAAACTCTCTTTACTGGCAGACAACATGATATTATACATAGAAAACTCCAAACACACAATTAGAAAACTACTAGAGCTAATCAATGAATTCAGCAAAGTTGCGGGATACAAAATCAATACACAGAAATCACTGGCATTCCTATACACAAACAATGAAAAATCAGAAAACGAAATCACAGAGGCAATCTCCTTTACCATTGCAACCAAAAGAATAAAATATCTAGGAATACACCTACCCAAAGAAACAAAAGAACTGCACACAGAAAACTTCAAAATACTCATGAGAGAAATTAAAGAAGACTTAAACAGATGGAGAGATACTGAATCAATATTGTGAAAATGACCATACTACCAAATATCATCTACACATTCAATGCAATCCCTATCAAACTACCAATGACATTATTCACAGATCTAGATCAAAGAATCACACAATCCATATGGAAACACAAAAGACCTCGGATAGCCAAAGCAATCCTGAGAAAGAAAAATGGAGCTGGAGGAATCAGCCTCCCTGACTTCAGACTATACTACAAAGCAACAGTCATCAAGACAGTATGGTACTGGCACAAAAACAGAAATATAGACCAATGGAACAAGATCGAGAACCCAGAGATAAACCCACGCACCTATGGGTACCTTATTTTTGACAAAGGAGGCAAAACTATAAAATGGGACAAAGACAGCTTCTTTAACAAATGGTGCTGGGACAATTGGACAGCTACATGCCAAAAAATGAAGTTGGAACATTCCCTGACACCATACACAAAGATCAACTCAAAATGGATTAAAGACCTAAATGTAAGACCAGAAACCATCAAACTCTTAGAGGAGAATATAGGCAAAACCCTCAAGGACATCAATCAAAGCAAGATCTTCTCTGACCCACCTACTAAAATAGCGGAACTGAATAGAAAAATGAACATGTGGGACCTAATGAAACTAAATAGCTTTTGTACAGCAAAATAAATTACAAAAAAGGTGAACTGACAGCCCACAGAATGGGAGAAAATCATAGCAAATGAAATAACGGACAAAGAATTAATCTCCAAAATACAACCAACGCAGACAACTCAGCACCGGAAAAATGAACAACTCAATCAAAAGATGGGAAAAAGACCTAAAGAGACATCTCACCAAAGAGGACATACAGATGGCCAAAAAACACATGAAATGATACTCAACCTCGCTTATTATTAGAGAAATGCAAATCAAAACTACAATGAGATATCACCTCACACCCGTCAGAATGGCCATCATCCACAAATCAACAGACAATAAATGCTGGAGAGAGTGAGGAGAAAAGGGAACACTCCTGCATTGCTGGTGGGAATGTAATTGATACAGTCTCTATGGAAGACAGTATGGGGACTCCTTAAAACCCTAAAAATAGAAGCGCCATATTACCCAGCAATCCCACTATCAGGCTTATACCCTGATGAAATCAAAACTGAAAGAAGCACCTGTTCCCCAATGTTCATTGCAGCTCTCTATACAATAGCTAGAATATGGAAGCAACCTCAATGTTCGTCGATGAATGAATGGATAAAGAAGCTCTGGTACGTATATACAATGGAATACTTCTCAGCTATAAAAAGAAATGCAGAAGAATCAGCCCTGATGAGGTGGATGGATCTAGAACCTATCATAAAAAGTGAAGTAAGTCATAAAGAGAAAGACAAGTACAGTATACTAACACATATATATGGAATCTAGTAAAAGGGTAATGATAACACACTCAGTGAATCCATGGAAAAACAGACAGAGAATAGACATATGGATATTGTGGGGAATGAACAGTGGGTTGGAGGCATAGAGGGAGTAACACGGAAGCCTATACTATTCTATGTGAAAAAGATAGCTTCATTGTCATTGTGCTGCAGGAATAGGAGATCCTGCAGGGTGGGGTCTGACGGCATGGAGGGGTAGGATGGGGGGTACTGGGAGTGGGGGGGGGCCAGAGATATGCATATGACTCTTGTGGGAACATACATGTCATAAAAATTAAAAAAAATACATACCAAGCTTGCACTTCCAAGTAAAGACTTTTTTGTTTTTGAAAACATGTTTTGGAAAATATCATGTATGTTAACATATAATGAATTTAATGTTATTATTAAATGGAAAATGAATATTTACAAATAAATCATCATGGAAATCATTATGACCATCACTTATTTTCTTATCTGTTTACAGTAAGACATAAGGTATATGCATTATAAAGTAGTTCATATCTGTTTTCTTTTTTACTTCATGTTTATAAAACAAAAGGAAAATATCTTATTATTAAAAATGCTGAGAAATGGACCCGAATAGAGATGAATCACTCCCTCACACCCGTCAGAATGGCCATCATCCACAAATCAACAGACAATAAATGCTGGAGAGTGAGGAGAAAAGGGAACACTCCTGCATTGCTGGTGGGAATGTAATTGATACAGTCTCTATGGAAGACAGTATGGGGACTCCTTAAAACCCTAAAAATAGAAGCGCCATATTACCCAGCAATCCCACTATCAGGCTTATACCCTGATGAAATCAAAACTGAAAGAAGCACCTGTTCCCCAATGTTCATTGCAGCTCTCTATACAATAGCTAGAATATGGAAGCAACCTCAATGTTCGTCGATGAATGAATGGATAAAGAAGCTCTGGTACGTATATACAATGGAATACTTCTCAGCTATAAAAAGAAATGCAGAAGAATCAGCCCTGATGAGGTGGATGGATCTAGAACCTATCATAAAAAGTGAAGTAAGTCATAAAGAGAAAGACAAGTACAGTATACTAACACATATATATGGAATCTAGTAAAAGGGTAATGATAACACACTCAGTGAATCCATGGAAAAACAGACAGAGAATAGACATATGGATATTGTGGGGAATGAACAGTGGGTTGGAGGCATAGAGGGAGTAACACGGAAGCCTATACTATTCTATGTGAAAAAGATAGCTTCATTGTCATTGTGCTGCAGGAATAGGAGATCCTGCAGGGGTGGGGTACGACGGCATGGAGGGGTGGGATGGGGGGGTACTGGGAGTGGGGAGGGGGCCAGAGATATGCATATGACTCTTGTGGGAACATACATGTCATAAAAATTAAAAAAAATACATACCAAGCTTGCACTTCCAAGTAAAGACTTTTTTGTTTTTGAAAACATGTTTTTGGAAAATATCATGTATGTTAACATATAATGAATTTAATGTTATTATTAAATGGAAAATGAATATTTACAAATAAATCATCATGGAAATCATTATGACCATCACTTATTTTCTTATCTGTTTACAGTAAGACATAAGGTATATGCATTATAAAGTAGTTCATATCTGTTTTCTTTTTTACTTCATGTTTATAAAACAAAAGGAAAATATCTTATTATTAAAAATGAAATCCTTACTTATATGAATATGTGTAATGTGAAACTGCTTTTCAAAGAAGACAATTGCTGAATGATTTTTTAGGAAGATACAGACAAACTGCATTTTTAAACTTACACTTAGTAAATATAAAATACAGTTGGTTGCATCATAAAGTATTTTTATATTTCATAATATAATTTAGTGCTTATTACTTTTGTCAGTGACCTTCTCTGGTTTATTAAAAATGTAGCTGAATTTTCATAATTGAAAGACACCTGTACCCCAGTGTTCATTGTAGCACGCTATACAAAAGCTAGAACATGGAAGCAACCTAGATGTCCATCGACGAATGAATGGATAAAGAAGCTCTGGTACATATATACGATGGAATACCACTCAGCCATAAAAAGAAATGCAGACGAATCAGTCCTAATGAGGTGGATGAATCTAGAATCTATTATACAAAGTGAAGTAAGTCAAAAAGAAAAGGACAAACACAGTATACTAACGCACATATATGGAATCTAGTAAGACGGTACTGATAATGCACACGCAGAGAAGAGATGGAGAAACAGACTTAGAGTACAGATCTATGGTCATTGCGGGGAGGGAAGATTGGAAGAGAAGTATAGAGCGAGCAACAAGGAAACCTACACTATCATATGTAACAGATTACCACTGTGTTTAAGCTGTAAGACTAAAAGAACCTACATGGGGACTAAGCATCAACTTGGGGGTGTGGGAAAGGGGAAAAGGGAGGGAGGGCTCAGCGGAGAGGGGTCAGGGATATATCTATGGCTGTTTGGGGATTATTTATATCTGTAAACAAGAAAACTCTGCAAAAATGTATAACAATAACTTCATTGTACACCTGAAGCTAATGCAACATTATAAAACAAATATACCCCAATAAAAAGAAAAAAAGTAGCTGAATTTTAAAGCGACAATAACAAGCTTTTCTAGGTTTAAAACTCAGCATAAAAACAGTCTGCTTGCCTGATGGCAAGCACGTCATTCAGTGTTTGAAGACTGACTCTTCACTTGGCACGGAAAATCTATTCTGTAATAGGAAAGGTACTATTAGAAGAAGTTCTTGTTAGAATTCATAAAGCTTTGATACACAAAACTGTGCTAAGGTGCATTGTTGGATTGGTTAGGCAGTTTAAATGCAAATAAAGACATTTCTCACTTTTAATTTCAGAGGATCTGCAATGAGGCAAATCATATTTCTTAGAAATTTCATCAGATTTCCAGTGCTTTCTTCTACAATTACATCAGTTCAAGAATTTGTCTAAAATTATTTTGTCCTTTGCTGTGGAAAAGCTTTTTGCTCTTTTGTGATGTGTGTTTCCAATTTCTACCAATACCATTTACTTCACTGAAATCTGAAAAACTGAAACCTCTGTAAAGAACCCACATTTCTGCCTTAATTTATAAAAGTTTAACCTTCTTAAGTTCTAAGTGATTTCTAAAGAGTATTTCTTAATTTACTTTTCCTCAGAAATGGGCTGTGGGCAGTTAAATCTCTGAAGATATGTAATTTTCACATTTTGGTCAGATTATCTTCCTGATTATTTTTTCCCCTTGCTTGATCACTACTGTGCTAGTGAGAACCATTTACTCAGAGTAAAATGTAAGACTTATATGGGTTAAAGTGATACGCTGAAAATAAGAAAGGTGGCTGATTTATAGGGTCAGCCAGAGTAGTTTGAACTGTATGTAGTTCTGAAGAGAAATGGAGACACCGACTTAGAGTACAGATCTATGGTCATTGCGGGGAGGGAAGATTGGAAGAGAAGTATAGAGCGAGCAACAAGGAAACCTACACTATCATATGTAACAGATTACCACTGTGTTTAAGCTGTAAGACTAAAAGAACCTACATGGGGACTAAGCATCAACTTGGGGGTGTGGGAAAGGGGAAAAGGGAGGGAGGGCTCAGCGGAGAGGGGTCAGGGATATATCTATGGCTGTTTGGGGATTATTTATATCTGTAAACAAGAAAACTCTGCAAAAATGTATAACAATAACTTCATTGTACACCTGAAGCTAATGCAACATTATAAAACAAATATACCCCAATAAAAAGAAAAAAAAAGTAGCTGAATTTTAAAGCGACAATAACAAGCTTTTCTAGGTTTAAAACTCAGCATAAAAACAGTCTGCTTGCCTGATGGCAAGCACGTCATTCAGTGTTTGAAGACTGACTCTTCACTTGGCACGGAAAATCTATTCTGTAATAGGAAAGGTACTATTAGAAGAAGTTCTTGTTAGAATTCATAAAGCTTTGATACACAAAACTGTGCTAAGGTGCATTGTTGGATTGGTTAGGCAGTTTAAATGCAAATAAAGACATTTCTCACTTTTAATTTCAGAGGATCTGCAATGAGGCAAATCATATTTCTTAGAAATTTCATCAGATTTCCAGTGCTTTCTTCTACAATTACATCAGTTCAAGAATTTGTCTAAAATTATTTTGTCCTTTGCTGTGGAAAAGCTTTTTGCTCTTTTGTGATGTGTGTTTCCAATTTCTACCAATACCATTTACTTCACTGAAATCTGAAAAACTGAAACCTCTGTAAAGAACCCACATTTCTGCCTTAATTTATAAAAGTTTAACCTTCTTAAGTTCTAAGTGATTTCTAAAGAGTATTTCTTAATTTACTTTTCCTCAGAAATGGGCTGTGGGCAGTTAAATCTCTGAAGATATGTAATTTTCACATTTTGGTCAGATTATCTTCCTGATTATTTTTTCCCCTTGCTTGATCACTACTGTGCTAGTGAGAACCATTTACTCAGAGTAAAAATGTAAGACTTATATGGGTTAAAGTGATACGCTGAAAATAAGAAAGGTGGCTGATTTATAGGGTCAGCCAGAGTAGTTTGAACTGTATGTAGTTCTGTAGAATGCTTCTAGCAGCAGTTGTCTTTCCCTGTCTGTACATTAAATAAAACTTAGTCACTGGACACAGTTATACCTGAAGGAAATTACATGTGAACATTTCTAGATCACAAAGTTTATGAATTGATTTTTTTTTTTCAAATTTTGTGCCACCTGGAATTCTCTAAGAGTGAGAAATTATTCTGAATATAGTAACTTGAGTCAAATAACGTTCAGTATTTTACCATTAGCTCAGACCAGTAGTAATCTTTCTCACACAGTATAATACACATGCAATATATATGATGCTGAAAAAAGTGAAAGTCGTTCAGTCATGTCCAACTCTTTGAGACTCCATGACCATAGCCCGCCAGGCTCCTCTCTCCAGGGAATTCTCCAGGAAAGAATACCGGAGTGGGTTACCATTTCCAGGGGATCTTTCTGACCCAGGTATTGAACCTGAGTCTCCAGCATTGCAGGCAGATTCTTTACCATCTGAGATAATGTATTTCTATCAAACTTCTGAATCTCTTATACTTCATTTATTACTATCACTTGAATTGTTCTGTGGTAAGGGAAAATGCTTTGCAAATTAAAACAACAATTTTTTCATATGAACAGTTGAAAATACAGGAGATTTCTGGAAGCAAAAAAAAAAATGAAACAGTTGAAAATACAGGAGATTACTTTTTTTGCTTCTACAATTACATCAGTTCAAGAATTTGTCTAAAATTATTTTGTCCTTTGCTGTGGAAAAGCTTTTTGCTCTTTTGTGATGTGTGTTTCCAATTTCTACCAATACCATTTACTTCACTGAAATCTGAAAAACTGAAACCTCTGTAAAGAACCCACATTTCTGCCTTAATTTATAAAAGTTTAACCTTCTTAAGTTCTAAGTGATTTCTAAAGAGTATTTCTTAATTTACTTTTCCTCAGAAATGGGCTGTGGGCAGTTAAATCTCTGAAGATATGTAATTTTCACATTTTGGTCAGATTATCTTCCTGATTATTTTTTCCCCTTGCTTGATCACTACTGTGCTAGTGAGAACCATTTACTCAGAGTAAAATGTAAGACTTATATGGGTTAAAGTGATACGCTGAAAATAAGAAAGGTGGCTGATTTATAGGGTCAGCCAGAGTAGTTTGAACTGTATGTAGTTCTGTAGAATGCTTCTAGCAGCAGTTGTCTTTCCCTGTCTGTACATTAAATAAAACTTAGTCACTGGACACAGTTATACCTGAAGGAAATTACATGTGAACATTTCTAGATCACAAAGTTTATGAATTGATTTTTTTTTTTCAAATTTTGTGCCACCTGGAATTCTCTAAGAGTGAGAAATTATTCTGAATATAGTAACTTGAGTCAAATAACGTTCAGTATTTTACCATTAGCTCAGACCAGTAGTAATCTTTCTCACACAGTATAATACACATGCAATATATATGATGCTGAAAAAAGTGAAAGTCGTTCAGTCATGTCCAACTCTTTGAGACTCCATGACCATAGCCCGCCAGGCTCCTCTCTCCAGGGAATTCTCCAGGAAAGAATACCGGAGTGGGTTACCATTTCCAGGGGATCTTTCTGACCCAGGTATTGAACCTGAGTCTCCAGCATTGCAGGCAGATTCTTTACCATCTGAGATAATGTATTTCTATCAAACTTCTGAATCTCTTATACTTCATTTATTACTATCACTTGAATTGTTCTGTGGTAAGGGAAAATGCTTTGCAAATTAAAACAACAATGTTTTTTCATATGAACAGTTGAAAATACAGGAGATTTCTGGAAGCTTAAAATTGGGGTTAAATATATTAGAATAAAGAAATATTTATATTCAGATTAACAGACAAAATTGCTTTTAAGGTAAATAGGCATAGAGAGGGTGGTATGAGAAAACCAAATTTGCAATTATCTTTAGATTATAAAGAAAAACATGTACTCCTTGAGAGAATAAGACAGAAATACACAAAATGATCAGAAGCCAAACAACAAGGCTGATATGAGAAACAGCACCACCACCACCCATGCCAAATACTGTTTTATGAACTTTTCATGGATGAAATGTACCCCCTGCACCCAGAGTCATATGTTGAAGTCCTAGCACCTCAGAATTGACTATACTTGGGAATAGGGCATTTAATAAGGTGACTATGTTTTTTTTTTTTTAAAGATTTATTTGTTTATTTATTTTGGGTGGGGTCGGGTTGGGGAGGGAGGGGAGCAGGTGGGCCACTTCTATTGGTCTTTCGTTTCTCTTTGTTCATCCGTCTTTGTTCTTTGGCTCCTGTGGGCCTCCCATCGCGGTGGCCTCTGTCGTTGCAGAGCGCCGGCTCTGGGCGCGTCTGGCTCGGTAAATGGACACATCAGTCCAGCCACTCCGCAGCACGTGGGATCTTCCCAGGCCAGGGATCGAACTGGCGCCCCTTGCACTGCAAGGCGGTGTCCTTACCCACTGGACCACCAGGGGAAGCCCGGTGACTATGTTAATATGAGGCCTTTAGGTTCGGCCCTGATCCAATTAGACTGGTATCCATTAGTCATGTATGGATGTAAGAACTGGATTCTAAAGAAGACTGAGTGCTGAAGAATGGATGCTTTGGAACCGTGGTGCTGGAGAAGATTCTTCTTCTTCTTCTTCTTCTTCTTTTTTTAATTTTGACCCCTTTTATTGGTTTTTCACTTATCTATTTTCATCCATCTTTATTCCTTGGCCTGTGTGGGCCTCCCATCGCAGCTGCCCCTCTCATTGTGGAGCACCGGCTCTGTGCGCATGCACTCCAGTGCACTGGCTCACAACTGGATATATCTGTCCAGCCGCTCTGTGGCATGTGGGTTCTTTCCAGGCCAGGAATCAAACCAGCAACCCCTGCACTGCAAGGTGGACTCTTCACCCACTGGACCACCACAGAAGCCCTGGAGAAGATTCTTAAAAGTCCTTTCAGCTGCTATGAGATCAAATCAGTCAATCCTAAAGGAAATCAACTTTGAATATTCATTGCAAGGACTGATGCTAAAGCTCCAATACTTTGGCCAGATGATGCATCAGGGTAATTAGAAAAGACTCTAAGTTTGAGAAAGACCGAGGGAAGGAAGAGAAGGGGGTGACAGAGGATGAGATGGTTAGATGGCATCACTGTCTCAATAGGCATGAGTTTGAGCAAACTCCAAGAGATAGTGAAGGACAGGGAAGCCTGGTATGCCACAGTCATGGGGTTACAAAGAGTTGGACATGACTGAGCAACTTAGCAGCAACATGTAAGAACAGGAAATTCAGACACACTGAGATACACCAACGATGCCTAACCTTAGAGGCAAAGTCATGTGAAGATACAGTGAGAAGCCAGCCTATATAAATCAAGAAGAAGCATCAGAAGAAACCAAATCTGCAGACACTTACTTCTTGAACTCTTAGGATCCATGACTGTTAATAAAGACAGCCAAATATGCAGTGTTTTCTTATGATGGCATTAGAAAAAAATATGATATATTAACCTGCTCATTCTTCATGAATTTCTACATTATTATGTCCGTCTTATAAGTGCAGAAACCAGAGAAATGTTAAGTGACTTCCCCCAAAATCACAAAGCAATGAGTGTAGGAGCATGGAATTACACCCAGTGAGCTCACTTCTAGAACAACATAGTTAAGCATGATTTATACTATGTAGAATGAGGTGGTTCAGGTTAGAAATTTAGAAACTGGTAGAGGATGGGGCTGGGACATGCATAAAAAAACAAGAAGAAGAAAGAAGAAAATATGTTCCTAAGCTATAAAAAATAACTAAGAATGTTCAGTGAATCTTTCCAAACAGTGACTGCAGCCACTTGCTCCTTGAAGAAAAGCTTAAACTCTGACAGAGTATTAAAAAGCAGAGACATCGTTTTGCTGAGAAAGGTCCATATATTCAAAGCTATGGTTTTTCCAGTAGTCATTTACTTATGTGAGAGTTGGACTATAAAGAAGGCTGAGTGCCAAAGAATTAATGATCTTGAACTGTGGTGCTGGAGAAGAATCAAGAGTCCCATGGACTGCAAGGAGATCAAGCCAGTCAATCCTAAAGGAAATCAACCCTGAATATTCATTGCAAGCACTGATGCTGAAGCTGAAGTTCCAATACTTTGGTCACTTGATGTGTAGAACTGACTCATTGAATAAGACCCTGATGCTGGGAAAGACTGAAGGCAGGAGGTGAAGGGGCTGACAGAGGATGAGATGGTTGGATGCTATCAATGACTCAATGGACATGAGTTTGAGCAAATTCTGGGAGATAGTGAAGGACAGGGAAACCTGGCATGTTGCAGTTCATGGGATAGTAAAGAATCAGACATGACTTGGCTACTAAACAAGGATATACAGAGGAAGGTATATCCTTTTGACCAGAGAAGTTCAGGAAAGTCTTGGAAATCAGAGTGGTATCTGAGTGGTTCCTCAAAATATCCGCAGAGTCAGAACCTGTGAAGATGGGAGAAATGACAATCTATATCAGCAGAGAGGGAAGAAGCAGAAAAAGGAAGGAGGAAAAGGTCTGAGAAGACAGACTGGAAGATAAAGGTGGAGATATTAGGTGGTACTGGATTAAAACATTTTAGAATCTCATGAATCTTTCTGTTTGCTATGGAGGATTAGTCAACAGAAAGCACAATTTCTTTTTTTTAACCTAAAAGACTGTTTCAATTCATAGAGTAAAGCAAGTAAGAAATGACTTGAGATTTACACTTCCATCACTATCCTTCTCCATCTGATAATTTCAAGAATAGGTTTCAATTGCTACACTGTTGATCAGTTTTCCCATTTCCCAAAAACTGTGAGCTCACTTCTAGAACAACATAGTTAAGCATGATTTATACTATGTAGAATGAGGTGGTTCAGGTTAGAAATTTAGAAACTGGTAGAGGATGGGGCTGGGACATGCATAAAAAAACAAGAAGAAGAAAGAAGAAAATATGTTCCTAAGCTATAAAAAATAACTAAGAATGTTCAGTGAATCTTTCCAAACAGTGACTGCAGCCACTTGCTCCTTGAAGAAAAGCTTAAACTCTGACAGAGTATTAAAAAGCAGAGACATCGTTTTGCTGAGAAAGGTCCATATATTCAAAGCTATGGTTTTTCCAGTAGTCATTTACTTATGTGAGAGTTGGACTATAAAGAAGGCTGAGTGCCAAAGAATTAATGATCTTGAACTGTGGTGCTGGAGAAGAATCAAGAGTCCCATGGACTGCAAGGAGATCAAGCCAGTCAATCCTAAAGGAAATCAACCCTGAATATTCATTGCAAGCACTGATGCTGAAGCTGAAGTTCCAATACTTTGGTCACTTGATGTGTAGAACTGACTCATTGAATAAGACCCTGATGCTGGGAAAGACTGAAGGCAGGAGGTGAAGGGGCTGACAGAGGATGAGATGGTTGGATGCTATCAATGACTCAATGGACATGAGTTTGAGCAAATTCTGGGAGATAGTGAAGGACAGGGAAACCTGGCATGTTGCAGTTCATGGGATAGTAAAGAATCAGACATGACTTGGCTACTAAACAAGGATATACAGAGGAAGGTATATCCTTTTGACCAGAGAAGTTCAGGAAAGTCTTGGAAATCAGAGTGGTATCTGAGTGGTTCCTCAAAATATCCGCAGAGTCAGAACCTGTGAAGATGGGAGAAATGACAATCTATATCAGCAGAGAGGGAAGAAGCAGAAAAAGGAAGGAGGAAAAGGTCTGAGAAGACAGACTGGAAGATAAAGGTGGAGATATTAGGTGGTACTGGATTAAAACATTTTAGAATCTCATGAATCTTTCTGTTTGCTATGGAGGATTAGTCAACAGAAAGCACAATTTCTTTTTTTTAACCTAAAAGACTGTTTCAATTCATAGAGTAAAGCAAGTAAGAAATGACTTGAGATTTACACTTCCATCACTATCCTTCTCCATCTGATAATTTCAAGAATAGGTTTCAATTGCTACACTGTTGATCAGTTCCATTTCAACTTCTCATATTTCCACCAAAATACTGACATCTGTAATTTCTCCTGGGCTTTGACACTGTATTTCTTTCTGCCCATGGTACTATTTGGAGAAATACTGTTTTTCAGTTTTATTCCACTGAAAGCAGCAGATACTATTTCTATTTTGCAATTTTATCAGATCTCTTCTCAAAGATTTTTTACATGTGGATTGCAATACAGAATTAAATACATACTTTGGAGGAGAGATTACTAGAACTTTCTCTTTCACAGCATAGAAAAGATTTTAAACACTTCACAAATTTCACAGATAGAGGTTTTTGAAAGTCCCATGATTTAGAAACCCATCTACATATTGATTTTTTATAAACACGAAGATCTGACACACAACTAAATCTGTGAGTGTTGTCTTTCCAATATTTCTTCATCCTTCATTCTCAGGTATATATACATCATTCGAAACTTAATGCACGTCAGTCCATTAATAAATGTTTTTACCTATGTATTTTCTTTTCCACATATGCATATACTTGTAAGGAGATGAAATCAGTAAGTACTAAAGGGAGTCAACCCTGAATATTCATTGGAAGGACTGATGCTGAGGCTGAAGCTCCAATGCTTAGGCCACCTGATGCAATGAGCCGACTCATGAGAAATGACCCTTATGCTGGGAAAGACTGAATGCAAAAGGAGAAGAAGGGGCAGAGGATGGAATGGTAAGATAGCATCACTGACTCAATGTTCGTGAATCTGAGCAAACTCCGGGAGATAGTGGAGAACAGAGAAGCCTGGCATGCTACAGTCCATGGGGTCATGAAGAATCAGACGTGACTTAGCAACTGAACAACAAGAACAACAAATACTTTTATACCATTGTACACATATATATCCTTCTTTTCTCAGAATACAATGTTTTCAACAAAATTAACAAACTGAATAGATACTTTCGTATAATTTTAAAGTCAAAACTGTATTTCAGAATTTATGTAAATTTATCTTTATAAAACCATTTTATTACTTGACTTTTTATAAGCCATATATCTTGTCAGAGTCATTCTCAGTGGCATGATCAAATGCTTAGAAAATCTATAGTGGCATGTGGAGTAGAGTATTTTGTTCAAATTTATATACGCAGTTCTTGAAAGCTTTTTTAAAAACTACAAGGGAAGATGATACCCTGAGGGGTCTAATTTTCTTTGTCATCCACCTGAATAACTTCAATTAACATTAATACACATGCTAGCATAAGAGCATCTGCTTTGAATATATAAAAGCAAGTAAATGCTGAGACTGAAGGAAAAATCTGATTAGTTAAATAATACAATGAGCAGTGTCATTATGTAGGCCAGCTCTCATTAGGAGAATTGTTCTTCACAGAATCAAATACTATAATTAAAACATTAAAGACTCAAAAAAATATCTTAGTTTTTCCATTCAATTGAAACAAAAAAAAACCCTCACATGCCACTAAATATAACTGCATTTTAGTATAGTGATTTGGTTATAAATCATTTCAAACACTTAGAATTCAAGAATCATATGGAATAAATCTTCCAATGCATTTTGTAGCATAAAACCTCTTCCAGTATTTTTTAGGGGCCAACAGAAAAATGTTTCATTAATAAATGAGACAGAGTCACATTATAATGCTTTTATTCCTTTTAAATCAATTATTACTGCTTTGATAGCAATTTGTTGAGAACATGAAACTCAGATAATAGTTTCTTATTTGCTGTAGAAAGCAATGTCATTTTGAGAATAGTGGGTAACTTCTTGAGGTCACCTTGTGTGTATAGTTATTTTCATTAACAGTACATTTCTCTGTAAATCTGCTGACAGATGCAGAGATACTTGAAGCTTCTGGATATGCCACCCATAAACAGGAAATGTCATCATAAGAATGATTAAGTGAAATTTACTTTTACATTTATTTTGGTTTTACTCTAGCTAGTGATAAAAATTAAAAACATATTGCTAATTCAAAGACTTTAAAAAACATAATCAAGCAAAGTAACTCTGCATACTGTAGCAATAGATTATTTTTAAAACTTTAATCAGCTACAGGTATTTAAGTGAACCTAAATATGGATTATCTTAGTTCAAGGTTTCTCTCTTTAGAAAACTATAATGTAAGGAGGTCAAGTTTTTGTTCATTAACAAGTGGAATTAGAAAGCTATATTTTCATGAATAGGACCTGGGAACACAGCTGGTTTATGGGTACACAATCTATTCAGTAACACAGAGTCCAATGCTTATAAGGGCCTTGTGTTCAGTTTAATGTTAGCTGTTGTTTAAATTCTTAATAATTTTGAACGATGGGCTCCATGTTTTCATTTTGCATTGAGTCTTGCAAATTATGTAGCTGGTTCTGCCTGGTAAAACAATTTTACATGCTGTTGGCTGGTTTGAAACTTGTCTATAGTGACACAAGTAATTTGTTGACACTTTTTTCAGATTTTATACAATAAAATTCAGCCTATTTACACATAAATTATCCCCAGCTCAATTGAAGTCCTTGGTTTATTTTTTAACACATTGCAAAAAAATGTTTTTCCATTCCATTGAAACAAAAAAACCCCCTCACATGCCAATAAATACAACTGCATTTTAGTATAGTGATTTGGTTATAAATCATTTCAAACACTTAGAATTCAAGAATCATATGGAATAAATCTTCCAATGCATTTTGTAGCATAAAACCTCTTCCAGTATTTTTTAGGGGCCAACAGAAAAATGTTTCATTAATAAATGAGACAGAGTCACATTATAATGCTTTTATTCCTTTTAAATCAATTATTACTGCTTTGATAGCAATTTGTTGAGAACATGAAACTCAGATAATAGTTTCTTATTTGCTGTAGAAAGCAATGTCATTTTGAGAATAGTGGGTAACTTCTTGAGGTCACCTTGTGTGTATAGTTATTTTCATTAACAGTACATTTCTCTGTAAATCTGCTGACAGATGCAGAGATACTTGAAGCTTCTGGATATGCCACCCATAAACAGGAAATGTCATCATAAGAATGATTAAGTGAAATTTACTTTTACATTTATTTTGGTTTTACTCTAGCTAGTGATAAAAATTAAAAACATATTGCTAATTCAAAGACTTTAAAAAACATAATCAAGCAAAGTAACTCTGCATACTGTAGCAATAGATTATTTTTAAAACTTTAATCAGCTACAGGTATTTAAGTGAACCTAAATATGGATTATCTTAGTTCAAGGTTTCTCTCTTTAGAAAACTATAATGTAAGGAGGTCAAGTTTTTGTTCATTAACAAGTGGAATTAGAAAGCTATATTTTCATGAATAGGACCTGGGAACACAGCTGGTTTATGGGTACACAATCTATTCAGTAACACAGAGTCCAATGCTTATAAGGGCCTTGTGTTCAGTTTAATGTTAGCTGTTGTTTAAATTCTTAATAATTTTGAACGATGGGCTCCATGTTTTCATTTTGCATTGAGTCTTGCAAATTATGTAGCTGGTTCTGCCTGGTAAAACAATTTTACATGCTGTTGGCTGGTTTGAAACTTGTCTATAGTGACACAAGTAATTTGTTGACACTTTTTTCAGATTTTATACAATAAAATTCAGCCTATTTACACATAAATTATCCCCAGCTCAATTGAAGTCCTTGGTTTATTTTTTAACACATTGCAAATGTCATTTTAAGAAAGCTATTCATAAGAGAAGTACATATTTTCGGATGATATTTTGGTCAGAGTTGTTATTCAGGGTCTTTTTAAAAAGTTATCTCCCATGGGGCTGGAGGAAGACAACATGAAGATTCTAGTCTGAAAATTTGGATAAGACAAAACATTTATATGATAAAACTGAACTAAAATACTGATTTCTGACTATGTATTGAATAATTGGTATTTAGAAATGTATTAGTGCCTCATACAACAAACAGAAATTGTATTAACAGCTGTATCATTCATATTCCACAAAGTCATCAAATTAAGAATATCCATGGGTTTAGTGTTTTAAAGACTAGCTAATGAATTATTGACATGTAATATCCAAAGTGACAAACCAACTTACTTCTCAGGAAGAAAATAAAAAAAGCAACTTGGAAACCTCTGGAAAAATAAGTGTGGAAACTTGATGCTGAATCATTTCAGCATCAATGAATCCAGCCTACTGCTTCTAATAGATAAGTAGTAAACCATTTCTAAGCTTGCTCTACCCAAACAATAAAAGCATACCCTTAAACCTGACATTTCCACAGTGATGAATGTTAGATGAAATCATATGAAATGTCAAAATAAAGACAGAAAAAAATCAATAGCTGTGCAGATGAAGCTATATAAGGTCAATAGTTTCAAAATGTTTGTGACAGCCACCCATGTTTTTTTGTGTGACAATATTTTTAATGCGTAATAACTTCAAAGCACTGAAAATTAATTTTTGAGATGGAATTACCTCTTGACAAGGATATAATTAAATTCATACTTTTTTCCTCCTGAGAACACAGAATGATGTGGTAAATAAGATTCCCCTTCAAGGTCAGAATTATGTTCAGTTTGGAAGTCTTAAAAAAGACACATCCCTTGGATTCAAAGGAGTGCAATTTTTCTCTCTCTCTTCCCAGTTCTTCCACATTCCCCACAAACAGATGGACTTGGTAGAGGGGTTGTCTATGCAATTGGAAAGGAATGCAAGCTCAGGGTGAAGAAACCTTTTCCCTCTCTGTGTTTTTCAAAAGAGAGAGTGGCAGGGGTCATAACTCATTTCTCTGCAGCCATCATTTTGTTTACCGTTTCTCTTAATCCTTTACTCCCCATCAGAGTACTGAATAGATTGGCCAGAAGAAGATTAGTAATTCAGTATATTTCAGATATCACATTATATTTCTTCATGATTTGCCTTCTATTTTGTAAAAATAAGTTAAGGCTTTATGACAGAGAAAGTAAAGTATAACCCTTCTTCACTACTTAAAATGTCTCTGTTTGCATCACAGTAGGATGTTCTGGAATCATGCCCCTATTTTAAGCTAATCTGGAGATTTAATTTAGTAAAGGAATTTATTATGCTATACTGTTAAAAGTTCTCTGATCTGAAATAAGAAGATTTTACTTTCTGAGAGTGTGTGGTTAAGACTATAAGCCCAGGCAGTAAACAATAAAACTATGTAAAAAAAATTTAAATAAAGACTGTAAGCCTATGCCAATTTTGAAATAAAATGATGATAGTAGAGAAAAAGAAACAGAAAAGGAAAGAGGTTGTTGGGGATGGAGGGTGGACTAAGCAAATCTTCTATTCTTGATTTTAGACGGAGTTTTGTTTTTGTTATTTTTTTTTTTCATGAGGTTTTTGTGAAAATGGATTGACCCTCCAGTTACCAGCAGTTAATCGTCTCATGAATTTTACCTAATAAAATGTAGTTTGCCTCAAGACATAAAAAAATACTTCAAATAATATAAAGAAAAAAATACAGCCTACATACATATAAAATAAGCTGGGTTTTTTGTTTTTAAAAATGTGAAGCAGTATGTACAGTTTTTGATTCCACATCAGAAGGAAGGAAAGTGACATGGAAATGCTGAAAGGGTCTAGAATACTGAAATGAATGGCTAATAATATAAAATGTTATTTAAAACTTTCATAGTACAAAAAGAAAATTTTATGTAAATGTAAACTTGCCTTTTAAATGGAGTTTTATTGTGAACAGTCATTCTTCTTTTTCACAGAGAATGCAACTGAATGAATGGTTTTAAATTGAAGCAAAAAGTTGGATAAATTATACATGAAGAAGCCTCTGCAATGATAAAAGTACAACTGATATTGAAAAAAACTTCCATGCTAAGAATTCTAATTATAAAGGAATAAACTAACATCAACTTTTGATCATTTAGTTTCATCAAGTTTGAAGTCATATAATTTATTTAAATCAGTTCCTGTTCTTATTCTAGAAAAACAAATCCTATTATTAGAAAGTTGCTCAATTTTAAATATAAATAGCTGCCACAAAGAATCTACAGAAATAGGACTCAATATTATGCAGACTTGAAAGAAATCACTCACATGATAAAAACAATGATATTTCCTCCAATTTTTACAGAAACTCAGTTTTGTTAAATAACTTTGAAGCCATCTAATGACTGTGATACTTATATAATAATACCATGGACTCCTCATGCCATGGGCATCAGTTGAATTAAGAAACAGTGAATAAACTCAGGGAGTTAAGGGGGATGTGAGAAATCCAGACTCTCACTTTCTACATCCTTCCTATCAGGTTGCAACATGCTTTGTTATATCATGCAGTACAGTGAAGTAAGATAGCAACTAAAAATATCACTTGAATC
Organism: Tragulus kanchil; assembly: GCA_022376925.1. Taxonomy (NCBI): domain Eukaryota; kingdom Metazoa; phylum Chordata; class Mammalia; order Artiodactyla; family Tragulidae; genus Tragulus; species Tragulus kanchil. The sequence goes on along the minus strand of JAIOJX010000028.1, from coordinate 71,043,995 downwards.
AGCAAAATAGTGATTATAAGAGATCTTAATAAGGTCATGTATTTCCCCAAAGCAGATTGTAGCTCCTGATGATTCTAAACTCTCGATTATGCATCTCTATATTGAGATCTAGGATGCTGGCCCTTGGGTTCTCTGCATAGAAAAGTAGATCATTTGCAGAACAATCTTCTACACATTCTGCACTTAAACCTCCTCACTGGAAAACCAGATGTGATTTCTTGATCCCCTTTCTACTCAGGTTAAAACTAACAGTTCTTTTATAACGTCTATATGTTTTGCTCTTTGGGATTCCATATTGCCTCCTATTCTCTCTTTCCTTCCCTCCTCTTGCTCTGGGAAGGCCCAACTCCATGGAACTCTAGGAACCATCACAGACTCAGCAGTTTCTGTGCCTAATTATCTCATCTTCCATAAGCACCACCTGCTTCCATTTGCCCTGACGGAGTTGGTGGATGAATGTCAGACATTGTATGTAAGGAATAGCTAGAATTATTATAGAATTTTGTTTCATGGGTATACATTTTTGAAAAAAAAAAAAACATAAAACAAAAAACAACTTTCATGTATAAAAGTATAAAAGTGGAGCCCTGGGCTTCCCTGATGGTCCAGTGTGTAGGGAATCCACCTTGCAGTGCAAGGGGTGCTGGTTTGATCCATGGCATGGGAAGATGCCACGTGCTGCAGAATGGCTGGACTGACATGTCCAACTACTGGACTGCAGCTCTGGAGCACATGCGCCCAGAGCCAGTGCTCTGCAGCGACAGAGGCTGCTGAGATGGGAGGCTCACACAGGCCAAAAGAACAAAGATGTATGCTAAGTGAAAGACCAATATAAGTGACCAAAGAATAGGAGCCCAAAGTAATGAGTCAGTACAATAAACTAATACCAGTTTCACCCAAGGGGTATATCTAAGAAAGGCAAATGAAAAAAAAAAATCAACTATAAATTCTGCTACTTTATCATCATAATTATAATTTTAATGAGTATTAAAACAGTTTATGTAATGAAGTTAAAAGCAAATATATATATATATGTATATATATTTTTGTAGTACATTAAAATATCTATGTGGTTGGGGTATACATGTAGGCAATGTAAAGAACTGAGAATAGAATTGGAAGACAGAAGTCTCCTAGTCTCCTAGTCCTGCAGTCCTCATATGCCAAAGGACTACTAGACCTCACTTCAAAACTTATGAAATCATAGATGGGATGAAGTTAACTAAAAATACAACACAGCCGTTATCTAGTTTAACTATTAAAAAGAACAATGAGTCTGTTGTTCTCATAGTGGCTGTGAGGCAGAGAAAAGAGTCCACTGAAGAATGATAAACTTGAAAACAAACAAAAAAGAAAAATAAATTTGAAACATAATGTTTTGCATACATTTTTATGCAGGCAGATTCTTTACTGAGCCTCCAAGAAAGTCCTCAAAAATAAGGAAGGCAGGAAAAAGAGATTCATAATCAACAGAAAGAACAGTCAATACAAGCAAACTACAGATGCTCCAAACATTCAAATTTAGTCAGACACATACTGTGTGTGTGTGTGTGTGTGTGTGTGTGTGTGTTATGAAAACAGACACTTCATGTGAAGAAAACCAGAGTGAGCTATACATGGAAGAAGAATAATTTGTAATGGTCCTGCGATTGTACACACAAATCTTAGAGATTCATGGAGTCACTATTTTGCCTATTTTAAGGGGAAACAAACAACCAATAAATATTTACGTGATAATTTTTATGTTTAAAATACTTTGTGGATGATATGGAGAATCAAAACGATATAATGGTGGAATCTAGTTGGGAGAGAATACATAAGATATAGGTCTGCTGCGGACTAGTATTAGTTGTAAAACTTACTCAATTTAAGCTGGAAGAGCATGCCAATACTATGCCTTTTTCTCTTTCAGATGCTGACTTCAAACTTACTGATACAAGACGTAACAACCTACTCGTATCAGTTTTTTGAGTAACAGTGATTACTAGATTGTTCATATTACTCTCAAAGTTCCACAGAAAGAAATCAGCCATACTATGTTAAGCCTTCACATTTACCCATGACTCAGGCATATTTCATGAAGTGTATTTTCATCTCAGCATCTTCTTTCTTCAAATTTTCAACTGTTCTACAAATTTTAGCACATTTAAGACTAGGTGGTCAGCTGTGACTTGCTTTTTCCATACTGAAAAGGATTTTCCCTTTCAAGTTACCTTTGTTTTTTAACAAATTTCACAAAACTCATTGACTGCTAGAAAACCCACTGTGAGAAAGTACTCTCTTCACTGAATAAAACACTCTGAGATGGTTTTCTGACATCTGTAACAAGAACACTTCTAAAGAACAGGATATAATATTTAAAAGGCAAAGAAGAACAGATTTTATAGAGTCTTCAGAAGGGAGAGGAATAGGGATTAAGAAGTTTGGTTTTCTCCTAAATGAAAGACCCACTGAAGGCTTTTGACCAGAAAAATTGAACGATCTCGTTTGTTTTCTGATTATTTATTAAAAGTATTTTAGAATAAATCATGGTTTTCAAAAAAGGTAATGTGAAGTTATTTGATAGTTCAAATGACTTATGGTGGTTACTGTAAAGAGTTAAGCTAATTATTTTTAATAAGTATTCATCTGTTTATTTTCTTGTTTTGCTTTTAAATTACAGAGGTGATTAATAGAAGTATTTTGTTTGTTCACAAATTTTACTAGAATTTACCCTATGGGATTCATTCTCTTAGATGTTGATTATACTCTTTTCTGAGTACTTACACAAAGTATTATTGAAATTATACTGAAATGTATCATCTAATTAGTGGAGTCCTTCTGGGAATAAAGAAGAAAGATAATTGAATACATAAGAAATACTTAAATACGTTTGCAACCAAATAGCAATTTTTATTTCAGTATCTGTTTTTCGGAGTTTAGTTGGCTTAGATATTTGAATGCTACCATAAAAATACTGAGTATAATAAGAAATTTAAGCTGGAAGAGCATGCCAATACTATGCCTTTTTCTCTTTCAGATGCTGACTTCAAACTTACTGATACAAGACGTAACAACCTACTCGTATCAGTTTTTTGAGTAACAGTGATTACTAGATTGTTCATATTACTCTCAAAGTTCCACAGAAAGAAATCAGCCATACTATGTTAAGCCTTCACATTTACCCATGACTCAGGCATATTTCATGAAGTGTATTTTCATCTCAGCATCTTCTTTCTTCAAATTTTCAACTGTTCTACAAATTTTAGCACATTTAAGACTAGGTGGTCAGCTGTGACTTGCTTTTTCCATACTGAAAAGGATTTTCCCTTTCAAGTTACCTTTGTTTTTTAACAAATTTCACAAAACTCATTGACTGCTAGAAAACCCACTGTGAGAAAGTACTCTCTTCACTGAATAAAACACTCTGAGATGGTTTTCTGACATCTGTAACAAGAACACTTCTAAAGAACAGGATATAATATTTAAAAGGCAAAGAAGAACAGATTTTATAGAGTCTTCAGAAGGGAGAGGAATAGGGATTAAGAAGTTTGGTTTTCTCCTAAATGAAAGACCCACTGAAGGCTTTTGACCAGAAAAATTGAACGATCTCGTTTGTTTTCTGATTATTTATTAAAAGTATTTTAGAATAAATCATGGTTTTCAAAAAAGGTAATGTGAAGTTATTTGATAGTTCAAATGACTTATGGTGGTTACTGTAAAGAGTTAAGCTAATTATTTTTAATAAGTATTCATCTGTTTATTTTCTTGTTTTGCTTTTAAATTACAGAGGTGATTAATAGAAGTATTTTGTTTGTTCACAAATTTTACTAGAATTTACCCTATGGGATTCATTCTCTTAGATGTTGATTATACTCTTTTCTGAGTACTTACACAAAGTATTATTGAAATTATACTGAAATGTATCATCTAATTAGTGGAGTCCTTCTGGGAATAAAGAAGAAAGATAATTGAATACATAAGAAATACTTAAATACGTTTGCAACCAAATAGCAATTTTTATTTCAGTATCTGTTTTTCGGAGTTTAGTTGGCTTAGATATTTGAATGCTACCATAAAAATACTGAGTATAATAAGAAATTTTTAAAGACTTAGACTTCCTCTTTTAGATGTAGACATTTAATACTGATTGCCAAATACTTTGTATTTAGCTTTTGAAGGTATTACATTGCTTAAATGACTATTAATGTCATTTAAGAATATTTGAAAAAATATTGGAATATTTGAAAAAATTCTTGTACAAGATTGTACCAATCATATAGTTTGGGAAACTAATAAATAATGAGTGTCTGCTCCGTTACTCAGTCGTATCCGACTCTTTGTGACCCTATGGGCTACAGTCCACTAGGCTTCTTTTTCCATGGGATTCTCCAGTCAAGAATCCTGGAATGGGTTGTCATGTCCTCTTCCAGAGGTTCTTACTGACCCAGGGATTGAACCCATCTCTCATATTTAGAAGTAAATCACAAAGTTAATTCCTGTTCCACTGAAAGTTCTCCCTGACCTCATGGGCCTAAAATTCTCAAAATACTGTGTTTCATAGTTTAATTTAGGTTAAGAGTCATTCACTGAGTTTACACAGTTAAGCATGTTTTAGGTTAGGCTGTAGAGCTCAAATAGTGAAAAACTGCTATACATCACTGATATTGTGGTGAGTGAGTTAGACATTCAGGCTAATAATTATAAAATAATACAGCAAAGTTTATAGCAAAGAGTGCATAGAGGCAGAGTTTATTTTTTCACGTATATCAATGAAAATACCCCAGAAGTGAAGTTTGAGTTGAGTTTTAAAAGATAAATAAGAGGTAATCAAGTGATAAGATGGTGAAAGGGATTCTGGGCAAAAAGAACACATATGTGTATAACAACACAATAGAGTTTGAAGCACCTTGAAATTTATTGTTACTCACTTATAAAGTGCAAGGGAGAAGCACAAAAAAATTTGACCAGAGATGTAGAAAAGTAATGGATTTTAAAATACCACACTTGCTATGCCAAGTACCCCATCCTTTCTCTTATAGGTGACGAGTTTCTATGTAAAGATATTAAATAACATAGTTCAAGACCTAGAATTTTACTTTGGCAGTTTTGGTAAGGAAAATTTGAGAATAAGCCTGGAGAAAGGGATTATAATAGTTGATTATTATAATCATATTGATGAGAACTGAACTAAGGTAATGAATGGCTTTAGACAGAGACAAGGCAGGAATAAATTTGAAGAACACGAACTTCAAAACTATGAACAGGTGGAGGCAAGTTGTTGGTAGCAAGAATATCTATAAGGAGTTAAAGGAGTTCAGGCTTCTGATTCTGATGTACACTGCTAAATGAAAGCAACAGAGAAAAGGGGCACAAGAGAGGAAAAAGGTTGGTTCAAGACAAGCCTAAATAGTGAGTCATATTTTGGATATGCTGAGGTTATGTTGTCTATGAAAGATATAGATTAACCTGTTTAGGTGAACGTTTGGTTTTGGAGCTTGCCAAAGAGAGATGGACAGAGATACACATTAGAAAGAGCCACAGAAAGATCAGTTTTTAGATACTTTCATTCAGCAGAAGTACACCTTGTATGGTGCTTAGAATTTTTCAAATCACTGTTTTTTAATTTTTTTTTTTTCAATTTCTCTCATTCCTGACAATGACTCTATTGGGCTTTACATTTAGGGCTTATAAAGTTAACTGAACTGCAGCACACTATGCAGCTAGTAATGGTAAACCCAAGATCAGTACTCAGATCTCTGAGTCTGGTGCTGTTTAGATTAAAGTCTTAGGAGATTTGTAATGGCCGTTAGGCTATCATTTCAGTCCAGAAAAAAACTTTTCTGTATTTACTCATTCTTAATGAATCAACTGAATTAATTGAAAAAGTAATTCATTTCCTGCTATTCTCAGTAAAATGGAAGCCCCTTGACTGCAGAGATCTTATTTTCTGCTGAAGCCCCATGATGCTTGTCATAGAGTAAGCATTCAATGAATATTAGTTGAATATATGAATGAATGAACCAAATAAATTATAATGCTATCATATTTTGGCATAGGATTAACTATTCTCATTATTTGAAATGGGAAATAACATATAAATCTTTATGTCTACACATATGGCTTTCATTACACAATTTTTTTTTTAAGTTTTTTTTTGGGGGGGAGGGGCACTTCTACTGGTCTTTCATTTATTTCCATCCATCTTTGTTCTCTGGCCCGTGTGGGCCTCCCATTGCAGTGGCCTCCGTCACCGCAGAGCACCAGCTCTGGGCACATGTACTCAGAACTCTGGCTCAGTAGTTGGACACATCAATCCAGCTGCTCCACGGCATGGTTAGGCAAATTTTTCTGATTCTTGGATGGTGAAAGGGCAAGAATATCTATAAGGAGTTAAAGGAGTTCAGGCTTCTGATTCTGATGTACACTGCTAAATGAAAGCAACAGAGAAAAGGGGCACAAGAGAGGAAAAAGGTTGGTTCAAGACAAGCCTAAATAGTGAGTCATATTTTGGATATGCTGAGGTTATGTTGTCTATGAAAGATATAGATTAACCTGTTTAGGTGAACGTTTGGTTTTGGAGCTTGCCAAAGAGAGATGGACAGAGATACACATTAGAAAGAGCCACAGAAAGATCAGTTTTTAGATACTTTCATTCAGCAGAAGTACACCTTGTATGGTGCTTAGAATTTTTCAAATCACTGTTTTTTAATTTTTTTTTTTTCAATTTCTCTCATTCCTGACAATGACTCTATTGGGCTTTACATTTAGGGCTTATAAAGTTAACTGAACTGCAGCACACTATGCAGCTAGTAATGGTAAACCCAAGATCAGTACTCAGATCTCTGAGTCTGGTGCTGTTTAGATTAAAGTCTTAGGAGATTTGTAATGGCCGTTAGGCTATCATTTCAGTCCAGAAAAAAACTTTTCTGTATTTACTCATTCTTAATGAATCAACTGAATTAATTGAAAAAGTAATTCATTTCCTGCTATTCTCAGTAAAATGGAAGCCCCTTGACTGCAGAGATCTTATTTTCTGCTGAAGCCCCATGATGCTTGTCATAGAGTAAGCATTCAATGAATATTAGTTGAATATATGAATGAATGAACCAAATAAATTATAATGCTATCATATTTTGGCATAGGATTAACTATTCTCATTATTTGAAATGGGAAATAACATATAAATCTTTATGTCTACACATATGGCTTTCATTACACAATTTTTTTTTTAAGTTTTTTTTTGGGGGGGGAGGGGCACTTCTACTGGTCTTTCATTTATTTCCATCCATCTTTGTTCTCTGGCCCGTGTGGGCCTCCCATTGCAGTGGCCTCCGTCACCGCAGAGCACCAGCTCTGGGCACATGTACTCCAGAACTCTGGCTCAGTAGTTGGACACATCAATCCAGCTGCTCCACGGTACATGGTATCTCCCCAGGCCAGGGAAAGAACCGGCGCCCCTTGCACTGCAAGGCGGTGTCCTTACCCACTGGACCACCAGGGAAGCTCTACAGGTTTGTTTTAATGAATGATTTATTTAAAAAATGGTGGAATTGCTCTATGTGAGAATTTTCCTAGAAACTCAATATATTTTGTCTTTCAAAGTTAAGAGACAAATGGGTAACTTTTAATGATACTCCAAATATTTAGTTTTATATTTAATTAAAATATTATTGAGACTATATTAAAAAAACTTTATAATTCTACTAATGTCAATTTAGCCAACACACATTTGCAAAGAGAACATTAATATATGACACAGAACTGAAGTAATAATGCTATTAAAATGTTGGGCTTGCATTTTTTGGTATATTTAGTTCTCAAATAGTGTGTCAAGGATATGCATGTCCTAGTGAATTACAGTTAATCTGGTTAAAAATAGAGACTTTGGGATTTACCACAAACTTAGAAGGTACCTATATAATCCCTATTTGATCAGTTGGGGCTACTATAGCAAAGTACTACAGACTGGCGGCTTAAACAACAAACATTTATTTTCTCACAGTTTTAGAGGCCAGAAATCCAAGGCTCAGGTGCTGACAGGGCTAGTTCCTTCTGATGTCACTCTCCTGGGCTTCAGAGAGCCACCTTCTTGCTGTGCACTCGCAGGGCCTTTTCTCTGTGCACACCCACATCTGCTGTCTCTTCTTTTTCTAATAAAGATAGCATCCTATAGGACTGGGACCTCACATTATGACATTATTTAACCTTAATTACCTCTTTAAAGATTCTATCTCCAAATATTATTTGGGGATAGGGGGCCAACCTGTGAGTTTGGGGAGGACATAGTTCAGCCCATAACACTTCTCATGGGAAAGATATAAGCTGTATTGGTTTTTATTGGGGGCAAGTAAATATGTTTCTTACAGAGAAGGAAGGACTGATACCATCAGGATAAGATTAGCCACTAAGAGATAACAGCAAATGAACGTAAGGGAAAAGTATCAGTAACCATGTTAGGCAGTCAATGTTGAAGGCAATATCCGGTCCTGCTAGAGGAATTTTTAAAAGGACCATTCATATACATTTTGTCATTGTGTTTTACAGATATAAAACATACTAGGATGTTAATGTGATGACTGCCTTTATACCAACACGTAATACAAATCAAATGTATGCCACTGGCTGTAAGGCTGGTAAAATGTGGTTAAATGAAGACAGGATTCAGTGCATTTGGAAGAGGACTAAGACTGTGATGTCAGGAACAGAGTGGGTTTTCAGAGCTTTGAGGATTTCACAATTATACAAAAAGCTTTCCTAAACCAAAAATTCTATATGATGTTTCTCTCATACCAGTAATAATGCTCTAGCTCTAAAGCACACAGTAGGACCTCAGATGCTGTAGATTCAAAGAGCTCAATAACAATATTCAGATCTGTTTACTTACTGCTTTTTGGAGATAAGCTGCATCATATCACTCATGCCACAGTAGCAGAATAGAGTCATTAGACTGGTCTAGAAAGCATGGGAAGGTTTTAATAAATGCTCCTGGGCCCAATTTTTGGTACTTTTAAGCACTGTTTGCACATATTTAAAATTAAAACGTGCTTTTTTAGCACCAAGAGTACATATAATTTTTTTCAATTGAAGAACACAGGGAATATACTTTCAAAAGGGAAAAATGTTGAAGGTATGGATATTCATTTTTAGTGACAGAAATAGTTCCTTAAGTGTGATTCTAAGAGCACATATCACCTATAAAATAAAAAATCAAAAGCAAGAACTTACAAAAACAAAGTAGAATTTCCTGATATCACCAAGTATAAACTACAACATGTGTCAGAGCTTGCATGTCACATGAGTGTAAGAGCAAATCTGTCTGGCTCAGATGGTAAAGAATCTACCTGCCAATGCAGGAGACTCAACAAACATGGGTCCCTGGAGGAGGAAATGGCTATCCACTCCAGTTTCTTGCCTGGAGAATTCCATGGACAGAGGAGCCTGGTGGGCTACAGTCCACAGGGTCCCAAAGAGTCAGACACGAGTGAAGGGACTTAGCAGGCATGCATAATTCGAAACTAAAGAAAATGAGAGCATACTGTGGCAATTTTCTTTCCTGCTTGTTTTCCAGTTATCCAATATTTTAGACTGGACCTCTAAGCAGTGCACAAATAAGTAAGGACTCTCAAGCATGTGATCACTAGAAGGAATTCTAACAGGCACCAGGTAGAACATGGAAAAATGGGATAGGGGAGTGAAGGAAGCCAGTACAGAATCTGTTGACAAGCAGTACACTGCTGAGATTAACTGGCCATGATCCCACTGGTAAAATGTGGTTAAATGAAGACAGGATTCAGTGCATTTGGAAGAGGACTAAGACTGTGATGTCAGGAACAGAGTGGGTTTTCAGAGCTTTGAGGATTTCACAATTATACAAAAAGCTTTCCTAAACCAAAAATTCTATATGATGTTTCTCTCATACCAGTAATAATGCTCTAGCTCTAAAGCACACAGTAGGACCTCAGATGCTGTAGATTCAAAGAGCTCAATAACAATATTCAGATCTGTTTACTTACTGCTTTTTGGAGATAAGCTGCATCATATCACTCATGCCACAGTAGCAGAATAGAGTCATTAGACTGGTCTAGAAAGCATGGGAAGGTTTTAATAAATGCTCCTGGGCCCAATTTTTGGTACTTTTAAGCACTGTTTGCACATATTTAAAATTAAAACGTGCTTTTTTAGCACCAAGAGTACATATAATTTTTTTCAATTGAAGAACACAGGGAATATACTTTCAAAAGGGAAAAATGTTGAAGGTATGGATATTCATTTTTAGTGACAGAAATAGTTCCTTAAGTGTGATTCTAAGAGCACATATCACCTATAAAATAAAAAATCAAAAGCAAGAACTTACAAAAACAAAGTAGAATTTCCTGATATCACCAAGTATAAACTACAACATGTGTCAGAGCTTGCATGTCACATGAGTGTAAGAGCAAATCTGTCTGGCTCAGATGGTAAAGAATCTACCTGCCAATGCAGGAGACTCAACAAACATGGGTCCCTGGAGGAGGAAATGGCTATCCACTCCAGTTTCTTGCCTGGAGAATTCCATGGACAGAGGAGCCTGGTGGGCTACAGTCCACAGGGTCCCAAAGAGTCAGACACGAGTGAAGGGACTTAGCAGGCATGCATAATTCGAAACTAAAGAAAATGAGAGCATACTGTGGCAATTTTCTTTCCTGCTTGTTTTCCAGTTATCCAATATTTTAGACTGGACCTCTAAGCAGTGCACAAATAAGTAAGGACTCTCAAGCATGTGATCACTAGAAGGAATTCTAACAGGCACCAGGTAGAACATGGAAAAATGGGATAGGGGAGTGAAGGAAGCCAGTACAGAATCTGTTGACAAGCAGTACACTGCTGAGATTAACTGGCCATGATCCCACTGTAGTCATTGAGAAACTGGTGTAGAGCCCAATTCAGGATAAGCCCACCATCTGGGAAAGAATCTGGAGATGCCATCCTCTAAATTTCCACATGTCCTAACTGGTGGCTGTGCCCATGGAGTTAATGACCCAGCATACCTAGCTTTCCTAAAGGGAAGACCTGGAGAAAAAACTCTCAGGTAATTTCAATAGACACTAAGGGCATCTTTAAAAAGACACACACACACAGAGAGAGAGAAAGTATCAACAAATATGGACAGGATCCTGTCAGTAATTGATTATACTATGTTCTTTCTTCAAACAACGTTCTTATTTTGTATGTATGTGTCTAAATCTGTGTAGCTCCCCATAGTTACACAAATACATACAAATGCAAAAGAATATGAGTCTTTCTTTGGCTCCCTTTGTACATAAACAGTAGAATACTCTACATACTGTTTCATAACTTTTCATTTCATAATTCTTGGATATCAATTCAGTATCAAGAGCATCCTCACTTTTTATTTATTCCCGGATAGTATCACATATGTATGTCATAATGTATTTAAGCATTCATAGGCTTGCAGATTGTTCCCCATGTTTGCTGTTGTAAACAACACTGACAGGATAATTTTTTAATCCTGTATTTAAAATACTCTAGAATAAATTGCTAAACGTGGAACTGCTAAATCACAGGAATATAAGGCATATCTGTGTGTATGTGTGTGTATATGGTGTCTGTCCATGGGATCCTCCAGGCAAGAATACTGGAATGGATAGTCATTTTCTCCTCCAGGGGATCTTCCCAACCCAAGGATTGAATCCAGGTTTTCTGCATTGCAGGTGGATTCTTTACCATCTGAGCCACAGGGAAGCCTTATAGTATTTAGACAGTATCTAAATGTCCTCCATCTATGAATTTGTACGAAGTCACAACGCCATCCAACATAAATGCCCGTTTCTTTTTTTTTTTTTTTAAAGATTTTATTTATTTATTTATTTAGGGCGGGGGTGGGGTGGGAAGGGAGGGGAGCAGGCGGGCCACTTCTATTGGTCTTTCATTTCTCTATTTTCATCCATCTTGTTCTTTGGACCGTGTGGACCTCCCATCGCGGTGGCCTCTGTAGTCGCAGAGTACCAGCTCTAGGCGCATGCGCTCCAGAGCTACGGCTCGGTAATTGGACACATCAGTCCAGTCGTTCCGCGGCACATGGGATCTTCCCAGGCCAGGAATTGAACCAGCGCCCCTTGAACTGCAAGGCGGTGTCCTTACCCACTGGACCACCAGGGAAGCCCCTGTTTATTTTCTTGATTCACAAAATATTTTCAGCTTGTAGGTAAATTTTAGTCTTTTCATTTATGTCCTATTTATCACTATCTATATGTTTCTTTAAATCTATATCTATTGCATCTATATATCAGTTTGTTTTAGCCTTTAAACTTCACTTGTAGCAGATTCTGCCATGCAGAATATTTTAATTTCTATTCGGTCAAATTCATACATTTTTCTTTTAAACTTTGTGCTCTCTTTGATTTTTATGTTGGCCCATTGGTTGTTTAGAAACATGTCATTTAGCATCCACAAGATTGTGTTTATTTCAGTTTTCTTTTTGTAATTTATTTCTAGTTTCATACCATTGTGCTTAGAAAAAACACTTGATACAATTCAATCTTCTTAAACTTATTGAGATATGTTTTGGTGGCTTGACATGTAAATTTTTCAAGTGCACTTCAAAAGAATGTGCATTCTTCTGTTTTGTGGTGGAATTTCTGTGTATACTTAGTATGCCTATTTGGGCTAATGTGTCATTTAACACCAAATTTTCTTTGTTGGTTTTCTGCATAGATCATCTGTCTATGGATGTAGGTGGGGTGTTTAAGTTCTCTAGTATTATTGTATTACTGTCACTCTCTCCCTTTATATCTGTTAGTGTTTGTTTTATGTATTTAGTGCTCCTATGCTGGGTAGATAAATACTAATTGCTACATCTTATAAGTGTGCTAAGTAAATCATTTTATCAGTATGAAATGTCTTTGTTTCTTGATAGTCTTTGTTTTAAAGTCTATTTTGTTAGATGTAAGTACTGCCACACTCAGTTGTCTTTTTATTTTCATTTGCATAGAGAATCTGTTTTCCATTTCATCACTTGCAGTGTCTTTAGATCTGGAGTCTCTAGTAAGACAATGTATATATGTATCTTGTTGCTTTGTTTTTGTTTTTAATCCAGTCACCCTATATCTTTTGGTTGTAGGATTTAGCCTATATCCATTTAAAATAGGTATTGATAGATATGTACTTATCACCATTTGTTAATTATTTTCTGGTTGTTTTTGTAGCTCTTCTCTATTCTTTCTTTCCTCTGTTGTAACCTTTAACTGTGATCTGCTGTCTTTCTTAAGTGGTAAGTTTGTAATATGTTTTTTAAAAAATTTCACGTATGTGTTACAGATTTTTGGTTTGTGATTACCAAGAGGTCTTATGGTACTATGTATATATCAGAGGATCTTAAGTTGGTCATTAAGTTTAAGTGCATTCTAAAAGCATTACATTTTAATCCATTCCCCTCAATTTTATGCTATTTATGTCACAGTTTAGATCATTCAGTTTGTGTGTCATTTATTGTTTTGGATATAGATTATTTTACTCAATTCAGTTTAGTCGCTGAGTCACGTTTGACTATTTGCAACCCCATGGACTGCAGCATGCCAGGCTTCCCTGTCCTTCATATTTCCTGGAGCTTGCTCAAACTCATGTCCATTGACTCAGTTGCGTAACATCCATCCCCTTCTCTCCTTCAAAATTCTTCTTTGTTGGTATCTGCATAGAAAATTCATTTTTTTGAGATATGTTTTGGTGGCTTGACATGTAAATTTTTCAAGTGCACTTCAAAAGAATGTGCATTCTTCTGTTTTGTGGTGGAATTTCTGTGTATACTTAGTATGCCTATTTGGGCTAATGTGTCATTTAACACCAAATTTTCTTTGTTGGTTTTCTGCATAGATCATCTGTCTATGGATGTAGGTGGGGTGTTTAAGTTCTCTAGTATTATTGTATTACTGTCACTCTCCCTTTATATCTGTTAGTGTTTGTTTTATGTATTTAGTGCTCCTATGCTGGGTAGATAAATACTAATTGCTACATCTTATAAGTGTGCTAAGTAAATCATTTTATCAGTATGAAATGTCTTTGTTTCTTGATAGTCTTTGTTTTAAAGTCTATTTTGTTAGATGTAAGTACTGCCACACTCAGTTGTCTTTTTATTTTCATTTGCATAGAGAATCTGTTTTCCATTTCATCACTTGCAGTGTCTTTAGATCTGGAGTCTCTAGTAAGACAATGTATATATGTATCTTGTTGCTTTGTTTTTGTTTTTAATCCAGTCACCCTATATCTTTTGGTTGTAGGATTTAGCCTATATCCATTTAAAATAGGTATTGATAGATATGTACTTATCACCATTTGTTAATTATTTTCTGGTTGTTTTTGTAGCTCTTCTCTATTCTTTCTTTCCTCTGTTGTAACCTTTAACTGTGATCTGCTGTCTTTCTTAAGTGGTAAGTTTGTAATATGTTTTTTAAAAAATTTCACGTATGTGTTACAGATTTTTGGTTTGTGATTACCAAGAGGTCTTATGGTACTATGTATATATCAGAGGATCTTAAGTTGGTCATTAAGTTTAAGTGCATTCTAAAAGCATTACATTTTAATCCATTCCCCTCTCCAATTTTATGCTATTTATGTCACAGTTTAGATCATTCAGTTTGTGTGTCATTTATTGTTTTGGATATAGATTATTTTACTCAATTCAGTTTAGTCGCTGAGTCACGTTTGACTATTTGCAACCCCATGGACTGCAGCATGCCAGGCTTCCCTGTCCTTCATATTTCCTGGAGCTTGCTCAAACTCATGTCCATTGACTCAGTGATGCCGTCCAACCATCTCATCCTCTGTCATCCCCCTTCTCTTTCTGCCTTCTATTTTTCCCAACATCAGGGTCTTATGTAGTAAGTAGTCTCTGCATCAGGTGGACAAAGTATTGGAGCTTCAGCTTCAGCATTATTCCTTTCAGTGGACACTCAGGGTTGAATTCCTTTAGGATTGACTGGTTTGATCTCCTTGCAGTACAAGGGACTCTTAAGAACCTTCTCCAGCACCACAGTTCTAAAGGCATCAATTTTTTGGCATTCAGACCTCTTTATGATCCAACTCTTACATCCCTACATGACTACTGGGAAATCCATATCTTTGACTAAATGAACTTTTGTCAGCGAAGTGATGTCTCTGTTTTTTAATATGCTGTCCAGGTTTGTCATAGCTTTTCTTCCAAGGAGCAAGTGTCTTTTAATTTCATGGCTGCAGTCACCATCTGCAGTGATTCTGAAGCCCAAGAAAATAAAGTCTGTCACTGTTTCCATTGTTTGCCATCTATTTGTCATGAAGTAATGGGACCAAATGCCATGATTTTCATTTTTTTGAATGTTGAGTTTTAGGCTAGCTTTTTCCTCTCCTCTTTCACCTTCATCAAGAGGCTCTTTAGATCCTCTTCACTTTCTGCCATAATGGTGTCATCTGCATACCTGAGGTTATTGATATTTCTCTGGCAATCTTGATTCCAGCTTGTACTTCATCCAGACAGTCATTTTGCATAATGTACTTTGCATATAAGTTAAATAATCAGGGTGACAATATATAGCCATGATGTTCTCCTTTCCCAGTTAGTAAAACCATTTACCAATTAGTAAAATCCCCAATAGGAT
Organism: Tragulus kanchil; assembly: GCA_022376925.1. NCBI lineage: Eukaryota > Metazoa > Chordata > Mammalia > Artiodactyla > Tragulidae > Tragulus > Tragulus kanchil. The sequence continues at coordinate 71,028,387 of JAIOJX010000028.1, read as the reverse complement.
TTTACTAATTATCTTTTAATTCTTATACTAGCTTTAAGAGTGACTGATTCACTAGCTTTATTATATTTTTCTTTATCAGTGTGTTTTTTTCTTTCATAATTTTTTTAGTTCTAGGTATGATGTTTTCCACTTATATAAATCCCTTTAATATTTTTTGTAAGGATGGTTTAGTGGTGACAAAATCGTGTAGGTTTTGCTTGTCCAGGAAACTCTCTCTCTCCTTCAATACTGAATAATTTTGCTGGGTAGAGTAGTCTTGGTTGTAAGATTTGTTTTCCTTTCATTATTCTCAGCGTTTTGTGTTCAGACCATTCCCATATAGTCTGCTGAGAAATCAGCTGATATAGGGGTTCTCTTGTATGTAACTATTTGATTTTCTCTTACTGTTTTAAGAAACTCTTCTTTCTTTCAGAATTGACATTTTAGTGATAACATGTCTCGCTATGAGTCTCTTTGGGTTTACCTTGTTTGTAACTCTCTGAGTTTTCTGGACTTAGATGTCTGTTTCCTTTGCGAGGTTAGGAACTTTTTAGTCCATTATTTCTTCAAACAGGTTTTTTGTCCTTTCTCTTTCTATTCTTCCTCTGTGACTCCTATAATGTGAATGTTCACACCTTTGATGTTCTACCAGAGGTCTTTTAAACTGTCCTCATTTTTAAGTTATTTTTTCTTTTTGCTGTTCCATTGGGCAAATTATACTACCCTGTATTCTAGATCCAGGATCTGTCCTTCTGATTTTCTGATCTGTTGATTTCCTCTAGTTTATCTTCATTTCAGTTGTGTTTTGTTTCTGACTAGTTCATTTTTGTATTTTCTATCTGTCTTCTGGAGTTCTGAGTATATACATTCTGCTAAGTTCAGTAACCATTTTTATGATATTTTTTTCTTTCTCTTAAATGTCTTATCTATCTTTAATTCACTATACAGAGAGAACTAAAAAGTTTTGAGGTTCTGTCTTGTTTTGCATTTGAAAGGCAGTCTCATTTTGCCTTACTCTGTGTTTATTTCTATGTATCAGATATACCCGCTCCATTTCCCAGCCTTGATATAGTGGCCTTCTACAGAAGGTGACTGTGGGGCCCCATGACTCCCTGTCATGGTCGTCAGAGCCGGGTGAAAGGGATAGCCACAGTGTGTGCTGCATGCCCCTTCATATCGTATTTGGCCTGTGATTGCTGCAGGCATGTTGGTAAGTGGGGTTGGCTCAGTCACAAGTGCTATGCATGTGCCAGGGCCCCAGAATCAGAGCCCTTTTGAGGTATGATACTGTCATCTGGGGTCATCTGCAGGGTGGAGTATGGCAGGTTCTAGGGAAATATTTGGGTAGGGAGCATGGTGGTAGCTAAGATGATGAAGAGTGACTGAAATGGTGTATGCCAGTACTGGGTCAGCCAGGTGGAAGAAGAGTTGTTTTTTTTTTCCTTTTTTGTTTTTTTAAAAGGCACCTGCCAGTGCTTCAGTCCCTGAAGTAAGTTCCACCAAGTACCTGGCCTTCCAATATATGCCTTAAAATACTCATGTCCTTCTCATATAACCCAGATGCTTTTCAATCTGCTGCCTCTGACAGAGACTTGCAACGAGTGAGTTTTTGCTTAAGTCTTTGAAGAGTAGAGTCTAAGTTTCCAATAGCCTCTGGCTCATCTGGACATAAACCCTGCTGGTTTTCAAAGCCAACCTTTATGGGAGCTTGTGTTCCAAATGCAAGTTCCCTGGCTTGGGAAGCCTGATGTGAAGCTTAGACTCCTTATTCCTCAGGGAGAACCTCCACAGTTGTGATAGTCATGTTGTTCATTGGTTGCCACCTTGGGGGTGTGGATTCTGACTCGATTGCATCTCAGCCCCTCCTACGAGTCTCTATATAGCTTTTTCTTTTTATTCTTAGTTGTACGTTCTGTTAGTCTTCATGTCATTCTCAGAGACAGCTGTTATATATACTCTCCCATGCACACTTCAAGATCTTTTAAATTATTTAATTATTTTTCGGTAAATGTTTCAATATGAAATGGAGAAGGAAATGGCAACCCACTGCAGTATTCTTTCCTGGAGAACTCCATGGACAGAGAAGCCTGGTGGACTAGAGTGCATGGGGTCGCAAAGAGTCATACAGGACTGAATGACTATCACCCTCTTCCCTCAATATGAAATGATTCTACTTTTTTAGGAGGATAACATCTTTTAACATCATAAAATAATTTTCTTTAATGTTTTACAAGTACTTTCATTAACAAACATTCATTTTCCCCTTCTCTCTCTATTTTTTGTCTTCATGTCTTGATTTTATTGAGTGACTATCCCATTCACATAGCATTAAGCTTTTTATCACACAAAAAGCATAACATTCTGCCTTATGCTATTATTTCCTGAAAAAGTTGCCTATACAATATTGGTCATACAGATAATAAAAGACTCAGGCAAGTATGCTGGGTGAATGCTTACTTTGTTTGAGTCCCCAATATGGCTTAGGCTAAAATTAACTCAGTATTTCCACTCGATAAAATCTAAAATTCTAAATATTTTCTTCTCTTAAGAGTGACTGAAATGGTGTATGCCAGTACTGGGTCAGCCAGGTGGAAGAAGAGCCGTTTTTTCCTTTTTTGTTTTTTTAAAAGGCACCTGCCAGTGCTTCAGTCCCTGAAGTAAGTTCCACCAAGTACCTGGCCTTCCAATATATGCCTTAAAATACTCATGTCCTTCTCATATAACCCAGATGCTTTTCAATCTGCTGCCTCTGACAGAGACTTGCAACGAGTGAGTTTTTGCTTAAGTCTTTGAAGAGTAGAGTCTAAGTTTCCAATAGCCTCTGGCTCATCTGGACATAAACCCTGCTGGTTTTCAAAGCCAACCTTTATGGGAGCTTGTGTTCCAAATGCAAGTTCCCTGGCTTGGGAAGCCTGATGTGAAGCTTAGACTCCTTATTCCTCAGGGAGAACCTCCACAGTTGTGATAGTCATGTTGTTCATTGGTTGCCACCTTGGGGGTGTGGATTCTGACTCGATTGCATCTCAGCCCCTCCTACGAGTCTCTATATAGCTTTTTCTTTTTATTCTTAGTTGTACGTTCTGTTAGTCTTCATGTCATTCTCAGAGACAGCTGTTATATATACTCTCCATGCACACTTCAAGATCTTTTAAATTATTTAATTATTTTTCGGTAAATGTTTCAATATGAAATGGAGAAGGAAATGGCAACCCACTGCAGTATTCTTTCCTGGAGAACTCCATGGACAGAGAAGCCTGGTGGACTAGAGTGCATGGGGTCGCAAAGAGTCATACAGGACTGAATGACTATCACCCTCTTCCCTCAATATGAAATGATTCTACTTTTTTAGGAGGATAACATCTTTTAACATCATAAAATAATTTTCTTTAATGTTTTACAAGTACTTTCATTAACAAACATTCATTTTCCCCTTCTCTCTCTATTTTTTGTCTTCATGTCTTGATTTTATTGAGTGACTATCCCATTCACATAGCATTAAGCTTTTTATCACACAAAAAGCATAACATTCTGCCTTATGCTATTATTTCCTGAAAAAGTTGCCTATACAATATTGGTCATACAGATAATAAAAGACTCAGGCAAGTATGCTGGGTGAATGCTTACTTTGTTTGAGTCCCCAATATGGCTTAGGCTAAAATTAACTCAGTATTTCCACTGCGTATAAAAAATTCTAAAATCTCATAAGGAGATATTTTCTTCTCTTAAATGAGAAAGACAACATATTTTCTAAAAAATGAGAAGGCAGCAGGACATACTGACTGAGTCCTTAATTTTCCAGGCAAAATTGAACGTCTGACATCCAGAAATATTATGGAGGTAAGGAATGTGATGCCATTTCTGACGTTTTATTTTTAAATGTTGGTACCTATAATTAATATCATAAAGCATAAGATATAATGCTTTTATATACAAATACAATATACACCACTTAACAGTAGCTGTCATTTTTGATAATGACTAAAAAGAATTGTGTGAGCTTAAAAATATCATTACTTAAGAAAACCTCCACATAAAAATAACAATGTTTATGAAAATCTCTGTGGACAAAACATCAGTTTAGAATAAATGCTATTTTTTATATTTAATATCATTTCATGACAGCAGCTATTCATTTATTTCCCTATTTTCTGACAGGTTTTTCAGAATAAAATAAAAGTGAACAATAAAAGTATAACATCATATTAAATTCTCTTTTTGCAAAGATAATCATTAAATTGTATATGCCATTGACAAAATAGCCCTAAATTATCAGTTGCTTTTATTTCAAAATACTACAGGAAAATGGATGAAGAAGGAAATGGCAACCTGCTCCAGTATTCTCACCTGGGAAATTCTATGGACAGAGGTGCCTGGCGGGCTACATTCCATGCAGCCATGAGAGTTGGACACGACTTAGTGACTAAACCATCACCGCCACAGTATAAGGGAACATACTCATATACATCAATTTTCAACATAAAAGCAAGAAATGTAGTCAATCATTCTCCGGCATCTATTTCCATTTTGTGCTGGTTCTGGCAAAGCAATGTTTTTCAATCCTTGGGGTATATGGTTCCAACCTAGATAGGTTTTCCTTTGTTTCAGGAGTCCCATTCACATAGCATTAAGCTTTTATCACAAAAAGCATAACATTCTGCCTTATGCTATTATTTCCTGAAAAAGTTGCCTATACAATATTGGTCATACAGATAATAAAAGACTCAGGCAAGTATGCTGGGTGAATGCTTACTTTGTTTGAGTCCCCAATATGGCTTAGGCTAAAATTAACTCAGTATTTCCACTGCGTATAAAAAATTCTAAAATCTCATAAGGAGATATTTTCTTCTCTTAAATGAGAAAGACAACATATTTTCTAAAAAATGAGAAGGCAGCAGGACATACTGACTGAGTCCTTAATTTTCCAGGCAAAATTGAACGTCTGACATCCAGAAATATTATGGAGGTAAGGAATGTGATGCCATTTCTGACGTTTTATTTTTAAATGTTGGTACCTATAATTAATATCATAAAGCATAAGATATAATGCTTTTATATACAAATACAATATACACCACTTAACAGTAGCTGTCATTTTTGATAATGACTAAAAAGAATTGTGTGAGCTTAAAAATATCATTACTTAAGAAAACCTCCACATAAAAATAACAATGTTTATGAAAATCTCTGTGGACAAAACATCAGTTTAGAATAAATGCTATTTTTTATATTTAATATCATTTCATGACAGCAGCTATTCATTTATTTCCTATTTTCTGACAGGTTTTCAGAATAAAATAAAAGTGAACAATAAAAGTATAACATCATATTAAATTCTCTTTTTGCAAAGATAATCATTAAATTGTATATGCCATTGACAAAATAGCCCTAAATTATCAGTTGCTTTTATTTCAAAATACTACAGGAAAATGGATGAAGAAGGAAATGGCAACCTGCTCCAGTATTCTCACCTGGGAAATTCTATGGACAGAGGTGCCTGGCGGGCTACATTCCATGCAGCCATGAGAGTTGGACACGACTTAGTGACTAAACCATCACCGCCACAGTATAAGGGAACATACTCATATACATCAATTTTCAACATAAAAGCAAGAAATGTAGTCAATCATTCTCCGGCATCTATTTCCATTTTGTGCTGGTTCTGGCAAAGCAATGTTTTTCAATCCTTGGGGTATATGGTTCCAACCTAGATAGGTTTTCCTTTGTTCTTTCAGGAGTTTTTGAAAGGAAGAGCTTAGTAAATACTAAAAGGATACACTGTCACACGGTCATATATTCCTTTAATAGGGAAATTATGGGGTCTAAAACACACACACTCTCTCTGATCAACAGTAGAAAATTATCTAGCCAAAAGTTAGTTAAGAGGAAACTTATATTTGATATGCAACTTTACGAGTCAATTATAATAATAAAACTAAAGTCTGTAAAATTTTGTCAGGAAACATTCTATTTTGCAAGTACTGACAAAAAATTTATAAGATCATCAATTGGTAGTCTTTCAAAAATGTATTTTACTAAATGAATATAACTTCTTTAAAATCAGATAACTGAGAAAAAAAATGTAGTGAGTGATTTTCCCAAGTTAATCAAGAAGCTTATAATAAAATTAAAAATTAAAATACTTAATCAGATTCTACATATTTGTGAAAAATAACACACGATTTTTTTCTTGACTGACATTTAAAAAAGTTAATGATTATTTTATATTTATTGAGCTTTGGTGAAGAACAGAATGATTTAGAAGCAAATCAATCCAAAAATATTTCAATATAAGTATGTGGATTATAGTGCATAATGATTAGATTTATTACTAAATGTCGAAAGGGTTTAATAGCTAGATTAATAGGAAGATTCGATAAGGAGGCCAACAGGGCCCAAGGAGGAGGAGATGAGGGACAAAAGGAAGGACAAGTATTTTTCTAACCTGAAATGTTTGTTATGATAAGATCAACCCAAACTAACTATATTGTTTTATGTTGATACTGTGGACTTAGAAAGGCCTTTACACCAGAATGTCTCACCTAGCCCAGAGTTGGCTCCTGGCTAATCTCAGGTTGTGGTTGTGAGCCTGGAATTCCTTTACAACCTTAGCTATTGTTTCGATAACCAACTGGAAAACACAAATTGTCATGCTTACACTGGCAAAGGGGTTCTATATCATCCCCCACTATAAGAAAAAAAAAAAGCAAGAAATGTAGTCAATCATTCTCCGGCATCTATTTCCATTTTGTGCTGGTTCTGGCAAAGCAATGTTTTTCAATCCTTGGGGTATATGGTTCCAACCTAGATAGGTTTTCCTTTGTTCTTTCAGGAGTTTTTGAAAGGAAGAGCTTAGTAAATACTAAAAGGATACACTGTCACACGGTCATATATTCCTTTAATAGGGAAATTATGGGGTCTAAAACACACACACTCTCTCTGATCAACAGTAGAAAATTATCTAGCCAAAAGTTAGTTAAGAGGAAACTTATATTTGATATGCAACTTTACGAGTCAATTATAATAATAAAACTAAAGTCTGTAAAATTTTGTCAGGAAACATTCTATTTTGCAAGTACTGACAAAAAATTTATAAGATCATCAATTGGTAGTCTTTCAAAATGTATTTTACTAAATGAATATAACTTCTTTAAAATCAGATAACTGAGAAAAAAAATGTAGTGAGTGATTTTCCCAAGTTAATCAAGAAGCTTATAATAAAATTAAAAATTAAAATACTTAATCAGATTCTACATATTTGTGAAAAATAACACACGATTTTTTTCTTGACTGACATTTAAAAAAGTTAATGATTATTTTATATTTATTGAGCTTTGGTGAAGAACAGAATGATTTAGAAGCAAATCAATCCAAAAATATTTCAATATAAGTATGTGGATTATAGTGCATAATGATTAGATTTATTACTAAATGTCGAAAGGGTTTAATAGCTAGATTAATAGGAAGATTCGATAAGGAGGCCAACAGGGCCCAAGGAGGAGGAGATGAGGGACAAAAGGAAGGACAAGTATTTTTCTAACCTGAAATGTTTGTTATGATAAGATCAACCCAAACTAACTATATTGTTTTATGTTGATACTGTGGACTTAGAAAGGCCTTTACACCAGAATGTCTCACCTAGCCCAGAGTTGGCTCCTGGCTAATCTCAGGTTGTGGTTGTGAGCCTGGAATTCCTTTACAACCTTAGCTATTGTTTCGATAACCAACTGGAAAACACAAATTGTCATGCTTACACTGGCAAAGGGGGTTCTCTTCTATCCCCTTTCCAGTGTCTATGCTGGAAGTTCTTCCTTATCCTTTCTCACTTTAATAAACTTTTCACTGCACAAAGCTCTGACTGACCATCACTGAGTCTTTTTGATCCCAATGTGAATTCTTCTCCATTGGAGATCAAGAATCTGACACCATTCACGGTAACTTACCGTCGTCTATCACTTATCATATGAAGTGTGAAAGTTACTCAGTTGTGCCCAGCTCTTTTTGACCTATGGACTGTAGCCTGCAAGACTCCTCTGTCCATGGAATTCTCCAGGCAAGAATACTGGAGAGGGTAGCTTCTCCCTTCTCCAGGGGATCTTCCCAACCCAGGGATAGAACCAGGTCTACCACACTGTGGGTGGATTCTTTGAGCTACCAGAAGACATATAAAAAAACATACTCTATGTTATCTACTGTTTACAGAAAATCTGCTTCTGTTTTATATATTTGGTAATCAGGATTAAATCATGCATTGCTGTATTCCTAGCATGTTAAAGACAATTTAGAGGTGTGTCAAGGTTAAGAAAACTATCTAAAAGGACTCAAGAGTATAGTTCATTTTTAAAAGGAATTGCCAAGTGTGAGATAGTAGCCTTCATATCACAATTAATTATTAACTAAGTTCTTCCTAGATCCGAGAAACAAGCAGCTAAGAGTGAAACAAAATGCTGTGATTCCTTTGGCATAGAGATAGCTGTTACCTAACACCTGCTTGTAAAAATATTTCAATATAAGTATGTGGATTATAGTGCATAATGATTAGATTTATTACTAAATGTCGAAAGGGTTTAATAGCTAGATTAATAGGAAGATTCGATAAGGAGGCCAACAGGGCCCAAGGAGGAGGAGATGAGGGACAAAAGGAAGGACAAGTATTTTTCTAACCTGAAATGTTTGTTATGATAAGATCAACCCAAACTAACTATATTGTTTTATGTTGATACTGTGGACTTAGAAAGGCCTTTACACCAGAATGTCTCACCTAGCCCAGAGTTGGCTCCTGGCTAATCTCAGGTTGTGGTTGTGAGCCTGGAATTCCTTTACAACCTTAGCTATTGTTTCGATAACCAACTGGAAAACACAAATTGTCATGCTTACACTGGCAAAGGGGGTTCTCTTCTATCCCCTTTCCAGTGTCTATGCTGGAAGTTCTTCCTTATCCTTTCTCACTTTAATAAACTTTTCACTGCACAAAGCTCTGACTGACCATCACTGAGTCTTTTTGATCCCAATGTGAATTCTTCTCCATTGGAGATCAAGAATCTGACACCATTCACGGTAACTTACCGTCGTCTATCACTTATCATATGAAGTGTGAAAGTTACTCAGTTGTGCCCAGCTCTTTTTGACCTATGGACTGTAGCCTGCAAGACTCCTCTGTCCATGGAATTCTCCAGGCAAGAATACTGGAGAGGGTAGCTTCTCCCTTCTCCAGGGGATCTTCCCAACCCAGGGATAGAACCAGGTCTACCACACTGTGGGTGGATTCTTTGAGCTACCAGAAGACATATAAAAAAACATACTCTATGTTATCTACTGTTTACAGAAAATCTGCTTCTGTTTTATATATTTGGTAATCAGGATTAAATCATGCATTGCTGTATTCCTAGCATGTTAAAGACAATTTAGAGGTGTGTCAAGGTTAAGAAAACTATCTAAAAGGACTCAAGAGTATAGTTCATTTTTAAAAGGAATTGCCAAGTGTGAGATAGTAGCCTTCATATCACAATTAATTATTAACTAAGTTCTTCCTAGATCCGAGAAACAAGCAGCTAAGAGTGAAACAAAATGCTGTGATTCCTTTGGCATAGAGATAGCTGTTACCTAACACCTGCTTGTGCTCATGAAAAAATGCAGTCCTAATCACACTAACATTGATTTGTGGGAGTCTTAACCTTGTCTTTCCTCTTAGAAATTAGCCATAAAACTTGATCAAAACCCCTCTCTAGGTCTGAAATTCCCATTACTAGGACAAATTCAGGAGACAATGACAGGAATGGAAAATAAAAAGCTCTGGTAAAACTCTGAACAATCAGATAAGGCAAATCTCTAGTATTATGTTTGATACAAAATGTGCCAAAGGATTTAGGAAAGGCATAAAAATAGAATACTGTTGTTAACTCCTTTAAAATAATTACTCAAGTCATGTCTTAAGATGTCAGAAACTATGTAAGAATGCTGAAACATAAATATGTCATGCTAAAAATAGAGTTATCTGATAGCAACTCCATCTGAAGATATGAACATGGAAACTTGTTATATCTCTTGGTGCCGTCACATTAGTATTACATGAACTATTGCTTTTGAAGTGCATTTATTTTATAGTAACAATAAGGAAAATACCATTTTCACTTTTAAATATAGCACTAAACAAAAAATTTCCTTTAAAAAAACTGGTATCAAAAGTAAAAAAATTATCCTTAGTAAGAAAAATGATTAGGTGTTAATATTAGTGCTAATTAAAGAGTAATCAGAAATATTAGGTAGGAAAAATGAACGTTTGAAGGATTTTTGTTCAAATTTTAAAACATACATTTGGGCAATATATTTTGGTCCATATATACGTATATGGATAAATATGACTTTGGAATATTTTAGAATATATATGGGAATTGAAATATTTTGTTTAATAGTCAACTCTTAGAAGATAAATAAAACAGGGTTGGCCAGGTTAAGTAATTTGTTGACCTCTGAGAAAGAATTTATTAAATTTTTATTTGGTAATCAGGATTAAATCATGCATTGCTGTATTCCTAGCATGTTAAAGACAATTTAGAGGTGTGTCAAGGTTAAGAAAACTATCTAAAAGGACTCAAGAGTATAGTTCATTTTTAAAAGGAATTGCCAAGTGTGAGATAGTAGCCTTCATATCACAATTAATTATTAACTAAGTTCTTCCTAGATCCGAGAAACAAGCAGCTAAGAGTGAAACAAAATGCTGTGATTCCTTTGGCATAGAGATAGCTGTTACCTAACACCTGCTTGTGCTCATGAAAAAATGCAGTCCTAATCACACTAACATTGATTTGTGGGAGTCTTAACCTTGTCTTTCCTCTTAGAAATTAGCCATAAAACTTGATCAAAACCCCTCTCTAGGTCTGAAATTCCCATTACTAGGACAAATTCAGGAGACAATGACAGGAATGGAAAATAAAAAGCTCTGGTAAAACTCTGAACAATCAGATAAGGCAAATCTCTAGTATTATGTTTGATACAAAATGTGCCAAAGGATTTAGGAAAGGCATAAAATAGAATACTGTTGTTAACTCCTTTAAAATAATTACTCAAGTCATGTCTTAAGATGTCAGAAACTATGTAAGAATGCTGAAACATAAATATGTCATGCTAAAAATAGAGTTATCTGATAGCAACTCCATCTGAAGATATGAACATGGAAACTTGTTATATCTCTTGGTGCCGTCACATTAGTATTACATGAACTATTGCTTTTGAAGTGCATTTATTTTATAGTAACAATAAGGAAAATACCATTTTCACTTTTAAATATAGCACTAAACAAAAAATTTCCTTTAAAAAAACTGGTATCAAAAGTAAAAAAATTATCCTTAGTAAGAAAAATGATTAGGTGTTAATATTAGTGCTAATTAAAGAGTAATCAGAAATATTAGGTAGGAAAAATGAACGTTTGAAGGATTTTTGTTCAAATTTTAAAACATACATTTGGGCAATATATTTTGGTCCATATATACGTATATGGATAAATATGACTTTGGAATATTTTAGAATATATATGGGAATTGAAATATTTTGTTTAATAGTCAACTCTTAGAAGATAAATAAAACAGGGTTGGCCAGGTTAAGTAATTTGTTGACCTCTGAGAAAGAATTTATTATTTTTATTTGGACAAACTTATTTCATATTTCTGCAGATTTTTCTATTCATTTGCTTAAACTGTATAATAAATTTCTATTAAAAAAACAATGTTACAACCTATCTCATGACTCAATGTTATGTTAAGCTACTGTACATGTTAAGTGGCTCATAAAGTGTAGCATTAGTATTTGATTTAATTTTTTGGAACTTTCATATCAAAGTATGCTGACTATAGAAATCAAGTCATATCTAACTTTCTACTTTACCTGATCTTACAATGCTAGTCAGATATTTTATAAGTGTATGTGCTATGCTTAGCTGCTCAATCATGTTTAACTCTTTGTGACCCTATGGACTGCTGTCCACCAGGCTCCACTGACCATGGGATTCTCTAGGCAAGAATAATGGAGTGAATTGCCATGCCCTTCCTGAGAGGATCTTCCCAACCCAGGGACTGAACCCAGGTCTCTTGCATTGCAGGCAGATTTTTTTACCATTTGATCCACCAAGGAAGCTCATAATGAACATTTTAAAAAATATATTTATCATAGAGCTGCTATAAATAATGACGCACACAAAGAACCCCAAAGAACTCTGAACATCTTGAACAAAGCATCCTACATATCCAATGTCTTATGCTTATTATTTTATTCATGCTTTTGTATAATTAATATCTAAAAAAATACTAAGCTATCACTGATATCGCTAAAGTTTATCTTTAAAAGATGAATAGTGGTTGTGTTTTAAATTTAAACCGTGTGGCTTGATCAATGACTACCAACAGTGGTTTATGGGATGGTAGTATACTTTATAGGTCAGAAAAGTTTTTTGACAGATACAAAGTCAAAAATTTCCTAATACCATTTAAATGCTAAGCACATGAACCATACAAATGTTAAAATGAAATATGGCAATTATATAATTAAATGTGTACCAAGAAATCTAATTATTGTACTGGTGTCCAGAATAAGGATTTTATATGTTTGTATTCATTGGGATGAAAAAGAAATGCCTCAGGATTTGTTTCTCCCAACTCAACAGCAACTGTTGTAGGTGAACTCTGGAAGAGTCCACTCTTTCTTCACACCATGTAATTCAGTACTTCTATTACGTAGTGCTGAAGGCACACTTCCGAAATCAATCTCCCTTTGTTGTATGGAATAAGCAGTTGCATATTTGGAAAATGTTGCTTTTAGAAAAGCTGACTCAGAGGAGGATTAGCCACACTAACTGAAGCACACAATTAAAATACACAAAAGAAAAGGGAAAGGCTATGCAAAATAGGATTAAATAGGATTTATGGGTAAAGAAAAGAAAAGTAAATGTAAAGATATAAAGGAGAAGTTCTCATAATAAGATTAAAGATTACAAGAGAAATGAGAGTTCCCAGACAGTTTTTAAACTAACAAGCCTGGGACTTCCCTGGCAGTCCAGTGGTTAAGATGCTGTACTGCCATTGACATCCCTAGTCCAGAAACTAAGATCCTGCATGCCTTGAGGTCAGCTGAAAAAGCAAACCAACCAGCAAACAAAACAAGCAAACTAACAAGCCCTGTCTCTCCCTGCAGAAAAAGGGAGAAAATAAATTTTCAAGTAAAAATTGTACGGATACTTTTGTTCAAAAGTAACCAATGGACACAGATCTAAAAAGCTATGAAAATAATAAGTATTAAGAACATGTTTGGGGAAGAAGTATTGACAATATTTTTATGCACAGTAGGTATGCACTGCCATGAAGAGTAAACATTTAATGCATTTATTTTAAAATTGTAAATATATACATTTTTGATAAAGGACTTATTCATTCAAATAAGGATTATCTATTAAATACTATGTATTGAGTGAAGCAATGGATAATGGAAATGTAAAACAGAATACTTGAAATTATTTTTCTTAAGGTTTAGAAGAACAGGATTATGAAATGATGGGATTTATTATACTTCTAAATAAAGATTACAGTTTGCAATATAGCCTTAAATTAGAGACAACTAAGTTTGTTTTAATTTGTGTTTTCTAGCTGATTGTTCACATTGAAATTAGATATTTTGCCACTTTTAGAACTTAGTCATACAAATTGTTATTTGTCACAAATAATGAGTCCAAATGTTATTACTTATTTTTACTACATGAAGCTTAATTGTTTAATCATACTGATACTGAATTTATGAATTTTTCTGGTGGCTCAGCTGGTAAAGAATCTGCCCACAATGTGGGAGACCTGGGTTTGGTCCCTTTGTTGGGAAGATCCCCTGGAGAAAAGCAAGGCAATCCACTCCAGTATTCTTGCCTGGAGAATGGCATGGACAGAGGACCCTGGTGGGCCTCATTCCACAGGTCTCGAAGAGTCAGACAGGATTGAGTGATTAACATACACATACTTACTTAAAATAGGCTGTTGAGAAAACTACATCCTATCATTTTAGCTGCCAATTTAAACATAAAATTCAAAAAAATGGTATAATTACATTGTTCAATGAATATTTGTTGTAATTTATGAGGTATTTAGGGCATCCCTGGTGGCTGAATACAAAGCATCTGTCTGCCAATGCAGGAGATGCAGGAGACCCAAGCCCCCTCCCTAGGTCAGAAAGATCCTCTGGAAAAAAAAGGGCAGTCCACACCCATATTCTTGCCTGGGAAATCCCAGGGACAGAGGAGTCTGGCAACCAACAATCCATTGAGTGACAGAGTTGGACATCACTTAGTCATTAAGCGTGCATGTATGAGATATTTATTCATCTGAAAGTCCACAAAATAATATCCTGTGCTTCAAATGTTAACATTATAAATTAGGACTAAAATTTTTCATAATTAACTTGAATTGCCACTTTTTAAATTTAATGTAAATTAACCTGGTTGTATGCTTTTTTCTTTTTTACATTGTTGGTAGCTTGAAAATTTATATTACATGCCAATAACAGAGAATAGTTTATTTTTACTAAAATTTAATCTTCGGGTAGCACTTTTTGTTTATATGATGGTTGATATTAAATACCTGAGAATTCGCTGAAAGTGTCAGTCTTTTCTTTTGTTTATTTTTATTTTATTTATTTATTTTTTATTTTTTCAGTCTTTCAATAAAACTCTGTAAAAAGGTTGACAAGAAAACAAGCCAATGTAAATACTGTAAAAATATTAAGGGCTTCCCTAGTGGTCCAGTGGGTAAAGGGTCTGCCTTGGAGTGCTAGGGGTGCCAGTTCAACCCTGGTTAGGAATATCCCATGCCTGTGGCAGGGCTGGTGTATCCAATTAGGAGCCAAAATCCAATGGGAAGCACATGTGGGAGACCTGGGTTTGGTCCCTTTGTTGGGAAGATCCCCTGGAGAAAAGCAAGGCAATCCACTCCAGTATTCTTGCCTGGAGAATGGCATGGACAGAGGACCCTGGTGGGCCTCATTCCACAGGTCTCGAAGAGTCAGACAGGATTGAGTGATTAACATACACATACTTACTTAAAATAGGCTGTTGAGAAAACTACATCCTATCATTTTAGCTGCCAATTTAAACATAAAATTCAAAAAAATGGTATAATTACATTGTTCAATGAATATTTGTTGTAATTTATGAGGTATTTAGGGCATCCCTGGTGGCTGAATACAAAGCATCTGTCTGCCAATGCAGGAGATGCAGGAGACCCAAGCCCCCTCCCTAGGTCAGAAAGATCCTCTGGAAAAAAAAGGGCAGTCCACACCCATATTCTTGCCTGGGAAATCCCAGGGACAGAGGAGTCTGGCAACCAACAATCCATTGAGTGACAGAGTTGGACATCACTTAGTCATTAAGCGTGCATGTATGAGATATTTATTCATCTGAAAGTCCACAAAATAATATCCTGTGCTTCAAATGTTAACATTATAAATTAGGACTAAAATTTTTCATAATTAACTTGAATTGCCACTTTTTAAATTTAATGTAAATTAACCTGGTTGTATGCTTTTTTCTTTTTTACATTGTTGGTAGCTTGAAAATTTATATTACATGCCAATAACAGAGAATAGTTTATTTTTCACTAAAATTTAATCTTCGGGTAGCACTTTTTGTTTATATGATGGTTGATATTAAATACCTGAGAATTCGCTGAAAGTGTCAGTCTTTTCTTTTGTTTATTTTTATTTTATTTATTTATTTTTTATTTTTTCAGTCTTTCAATAAAACTCTGTAAAAAGGTTGACAAGAAAACAAGCCAATGTAAATACTGTAAAAATATTAAGGGCTTCCCTAGTGGTCCAGTGGGTAAAGGGTCTGCCTTGGAGTGCTAGGGGTGCCAGTTCAACCCTGGTTAGGAATATCCCATGCCTGTGGCAGGGCTGGTGTATCCAATTAGGAGCCAGTCCAATGGAGCACATGCGCCTAGAGCAGGTGATCTGGAACGAGAGAAGCTACTGCAATGGGAGGCCCACAATGGCCAAAGAATAAAGATGGATGAAAGTAAACAAAAAACCAGTAAGAGAGGAAAAATTTTTTAAAAATATTTTAAAAATTTTAAGAAATGTAATTTAATGAGAAATGTGTTCAATTTTTGGAGTTCTACATGTATAAACATTATTTGGCTATCAAAAATATAGAATCATATACTAACTTGCAACTCCTAATTGCCCACATACTGAGCTCTTATTATGTGCAACGCATTATGTAACAGTTTGTTGACAGTTTTCTAAGTTTTTCAGCTTTATTCATATCTTTTAAATTATATTTGAAATAGAATTAATGTATAAACCTTGCAAAAATTCAAACCTAATTTGAAGTTATAAAATTAAAAATATTAAATTTAATATTAAAAATTAAAAATATAAGAGATATTCTTATTCTGTTACTTCTTTTTTTTTTTTTTAAGATTTATTTATTTATTTTTTTATTGCGGGGTTCGGGCTGGGGAGGGAGGGGAGCGGGCGGGCCACTTCTATTGGTCTTCCATTTCTCTGTTTTTCATCCGTCTTTGTTCTTCGGCGCCTGCGGGCCTCCCATCGCGGTGGCGTCTGTCGTTGCAGAGAGCTGGCTCTGGGCGCATGTGCTCCAGAGCTCCTGCTCGGTGATTGGACACATCAGTCCAGCCACTCCGCGGCATGTGGGATCTTCCCAGGGATCGAACCGGCGCCCCTTGCACTGCAAGGGGTAGCACTTTTGTTTATATGATGGTTGATATTAAATACCTGAGAATTCGCTGAAGTGTCAGTCTTTTCTTTTGTTTATTTTTATTTTATTTATTTATTTTTATTTTTCAGTCTTTCAATAAAACTCTGTAAAGGTTGACAAGAAAACAAGCCAATGTAAATACTGTAAAAATATTAAGGGCTTCCCTAGTGGTCCAGTGGGTAAAGGGTCTGCCTTGGAGTGCTAGGGGTGCCAGTTCAACCCTGGTTAGGAATATCCCATGCCTGTGGCAGGGCTGGTGTATCCAATTAGGAGCCAGTCCAATGGAGCACATGCGCCTAGAGCAGGTGATCTGGAACGAGAGAAGCTACTGCAATGGGAGGCCCACAATGGCCAAAGAATAAAGATGGATGAAAGTAAACAAAAAACCAGTAAGAGAGGAAAAATTTTTTAAAAATATTTTAAAAATTTTAAGAAATGTAATTTAATGAGAAATGTGTTCAATTTTTGGAGTTCTACATGTATAAACATTATTTGGCTATCAAAAATATAGAATCATATACTAACTTGCAACTCCTAATTGCCCACATACTGAGCTCTTATTATGTGCAACGCATTATGTAACAGTTTGTTGACAGTTTTCTAAGTTTTTCAGCTTTATTCATATCTTTTAAATTATATTTGAAATAGAATTAATGTATAAACCTTGCAAAAATTCAAACCTAATTTGAAGTTATAAAATTAAAAATATTAAATTTAATATTAAAAATTAAAAATATAAGAGATATTCTTATTCTGTTACTTCTTTTTTTTTTTTAAGATTTATTTATTTATTTATTTAGGGCGGGGGTCGGGCTGGGGAGGGAGGGGAGCGGGCGGGCCACTTCTATTGGTCTTTCATTTCTCTATTTTCATCCGTCTTTGTTCTTTGGCTCCTGTGGGCCTCCCATCGCGGTGGCGTCTGTCGTTGCAGAGAGCTGGCTCTGGGCGCATGCGCTCCAGAGCTCCGGCTCGGTGATTGGACACATCAGTCCAGCCGCTCCGTGGCACGTGGGATCTTCCCAGGCCAGGGATCAAACCGTCACCCCTTGCACTGCAAGGCGGTGTCCTTATCCACTGGACCACCAGGGGAAGCCCATTCTGTTACTTCTTGATTCAATATGTGCATTATGTTTGGCGGGAAAGGGTTTAGCATAATAAAGTCATCAATAATTTGCCAAAGTGCTTCCAGATCTGCTCTGAAAGCCGTCTGTCTGAAGATTTGTAGGTGTCCTTTAAGATGATCATTTTTCTCTCCTTTAAGTCATTAATAGATTATCTAATATTGGATAAATTTGCATTTTACATTAAGTAAACATTAAATTTATGGTAATAATATTAGCACTAATATTCACAAGCAGCATAATATACATAAATATGTGTGTGTGTGTATATATACATATATATATATATCACCATGATGTACAATATATGAGATCTTAACTCCCTGACCAAGGATCAGTTCCCTGCATTGGAAGCTTGGAGTCTTAATCATCGAATTACCAGGGATTTCATAAAATATTTCTTTATTTGCTATTTTATGTAATTCTGAGTTGGTTTAAGTAGTCTGAAAAACTTTTTTCTCTATTTTCTATAAATGATATAAATTATCTTTTTCTTAAATATGTGTCAGAATTCAACTCTGACAATGTCCAGGGCTTTGGTAAATTTTCAGTTTCATTCAAGTTTGTCAATTTTCACTTCTTTCTCCATTGAAAAGATATCTGGTTTTCCTAGAAAATCATATATTTTGTCCAAGTTTTCAAATTTGGTAGATATAATTATCATGATGTACTCTGTTAAAATTACAGTATCTCTTTTCCTGTCCTTATTTTCTCAATTTAATTTTTACTGTTTTTTTCCTCTGTTACTGAGGATAAAACTCACTTTCAAATTTTTTTGGATTTTTTGTTTGTTTTTCAAAATCAGTCATGGAGTTTATTAACACATGTCAATGCTTCTGTTTTCAGATGCAGAATGTAGGGATTTTTGTCATTTATCCCTTCCTAAAGTCTATTTTCTTGTTCTTTACTTTTCTAATTTTTTGTGAGTTTAATGTTCTCATCTTTTTCTTGGTCAGTCTTCTAGATAATACATCAAGGTTATGCATTTCTGTTTAAGATAGTACATGTGATGCTGAAATCTCATCATTAAGAAGTGGCGATGAATTCTCATATTGCAAGGCATATGATGTACACTCACCCTGAGTGGTAATGACAACCTTGATCACTTTGTTAAAGTATTATTTATTTTATCAATTTTAGTGTTAATATTTTCCTTTTCTAACTAATGAGTAATTTGGGAAGAACAATCTTTAAGAATATTTGTTCCTCATCAAATCACTCCTATCCCCATGATTAAGTCATCACTGATATTCTTGCTTGAATAAACATTTTAAATTTTTGGTCACTTCTATTGGTCCTTCATTTATTTATTTTCATCCATGTTTGTTCTTTGGCCTGTATGGGCCGCCCATCGCAGTAGCCTTTTTCGTTGCAGAGCACTGACTCTGGACACACATACTCCAGAGCTCCGGCTCGGTAGTTGGACACATGGGTCCAGCTGCTCCATGGCACGTGGGATCTTCCCAGGCCACCACCACTGCAAGGCGGTGTCCTTGCCCACTGGACCACGAGGGAAGCCCTTGAATAAACTTCTTCTAGGATGACTGTAACATGGTAATTTTCTAAGCCCTTCATATCTTCTATATATATGAGAAGACATTCTACTGTAGGAGCTTCCCTTTCCTCATATTTATTTTTTTCACTTCCTTATTTGCTTTCTTATTCAGTATTATTGCCAATATAGATTAATTGATTCTAATTTTATTCAATAGGTCATCATCTATTACTGATTCTATTTATTTTGATGTTCAAATTGGTCCCATAATTGGCCAGTGCAGTATGTACTCATGCCTTATTCTGTCCTTTGCTCCTCCCAATTAAGTTAATAGTTCTGTAGTAGAGCTGTTTTGGAGTAGTAGTATAATACAGCAGGATAAAATTGTCAAAGGGAATATCAAGCTGGAGACCCAATTTAAAAAGGCTACATAAATTTGCAGTAAGTGAACCCATTTCCTATATTTTCTATATTTTGGCAAGGCTTGAAAAGTATTAGTAGAGAGATTATAAGAACTACAGATTAGAAACAGGAATTCCTAAGAAAATCACTTATCTGTAAGCATTCTATTACGTGAGATTGTTGGAAAAAATCTTTGCTAGCCTCTGGTTGAGAAGGTATAAACAAGCAGAATATTTCAAAAGAGGAAGAATATTCTGAATTGAGTAAGGGTTTTTTTGTGGTGTGCCATTTTTTTGGAATAAGTTTGTGGGATGCTTTTGTACAAACTGTCATAAAGGTACTGATGGGGAAGTTCCCAAGGAAGACGTTTCTCACAATAAATATAATTCCAGTTTCCACACTCACCAGCTGTGTGATAAAGTCAAGTAATACAGCTGTGCTGGTGAAGTTGAGTTTTTCTGTTGGCAGAGCCACTTTAAAACTCTGGAAACATTGGTCACTTCTATTGGTCCTTCATTTATTTATTTTCATCCATGTTTGTTCTTTGGCCTGTATGGGCCGCCCATCGCAGTAGCCTTTTTCGTTGCAGAGCACTGACTCTGGACACACATACTCCAGAGCTCCGGCTCGGTAGTTGGACACATGGGTCCAGCTGCTCCATGGCACGTGGGATCTTCCCAGGCCACCACCACTGCAAGGCGGTGTCCTTGCCCACTGGACCACGAGGGAAGCCCTTGAATAAACTTCTTCTAGGATGACTGTAACATGGTAATTTTCTAAGCCCTTCATATCTTCTATATATATGAGAAGACATTCTACTGTAGGAGCTTCCCTTTCCTCATATTTATTTTTTTCACTTCCTTATTTGCTTTCTTATTCAGTATTATTGCCAATATAGATTAATTGATTCTAATTTTATTCAATAGGTCATCATCTATTACTGATTCTATTTATTTTGATGTTCAAATTGGTCCCATAATTGGCCAGTGCAGTATGTACTCATGCCTTATTCTGTCCTTTGCTCCTCCCAATTAAGTTAATAGTTCTGTAGTAGAGCTGTTTTGGAGTAGTAGTATAATACAGCAGGATAAAATTGTCAAAGGGAATATCAAGCTGGAGACCCAATTTAAAAAGGCTACATAAATTTGCAGTAAGTGAACCCATTTCCTATATTTTCTATATTTTGGCAAGGCTTGAAAAGTATTAGTAGAGAGATTATAAGAACTACAGATTAGAAACAGGAATTCCTAAGAAAATCACTTATCTGTAAGCATTCTATTACGTGAGATTGTTGGAAAAAATCTTTGCTAGCCTCTGGTTGAGAAGGTATAAACAAGCAGAATATTTCAAAAGAGGAAGAATATTCTGAATTGAGTAAGGGTTTTTTTGTGGTGTGCCATTTTTTTGGAATAAGTTTGTGGGATGCTTTTTTGTACAAACTGTCATAAAGGTACTGATGGGGGAAGTTCCCAAGGAAGACGTTTCTCACAATAAATATAATTCCAGTTTCCACACTCACCAGCTGTGTGATACAAGTCAAGTAATACAGCTGTGCTGGTGAAGTTGATTCCCTCGTGTTCTCTCTTCATCCATCTATGCCCCATTAGATACCCAGAAAGCTGATCCATAGAATTACAACACCTCACCCTCTGGGTTCTAGGTGGGTTTCACCTATGGAAGGCATTGGTAGGGAGCAAGAGGAGAGACACTTAGAGATATATGCTCCCCTTTGATCCATTTTTCCCTTTCTAATGACTGCATTTCTCTGGTGTTACAACTTCCCTGTGGTAGCTCCAGTCTGAAGGCACAGTTTCTTCTTCATTTTCCTTAGACTCCCAAAGGTGATGGCTTCTCGCTATACTAGTGCCTTAGACCTCACTATTCATGTACCTTGCCTATCCTTCTATAAACAGTGCCTTCATTAACTTTTTTTTTTTTTTTTTAAAGAACACCTCTCTCTTAAGTGTGACACCTGGTTCTTGCCAGAAACATTACTGATTAAGAGCTCACTTGTACCTCAGTTTGTTCACTTGTGAAATTAGGCTAAAAACTGTTACATGCTCATGTAGATGGTAAGTATTACATGTGTTTATGTGTTAACCTATGTAAAGTCCTTAGCACCTGGCCCATAGAAAGCACTGATTAAATTTGATCTATAATGATGATGATAATGGTGTTGATATTATTGTTATTATGACTTCAAATTATTTCATTTGCCTTGTAATTTTATTCCCTCCAAGCTTCTTTTGACATATTCTATGCAGTTTTCTATAGTGTGGGGTGAAAATCATTGGAAGCAGAGTAAGAGATTGATTGAGGTCATAGGCACACTTGATTAAGAAAAGAATTCATTCTCCCTTAGCAATAGGCCTGCTCAGGGGACAGAACACTTAGAAACAGGAATTCCTAAGAAAATCACTTATCTGTAAGCATTCTATTACGTGAGATTGTTGGAAAAAATCTTTGCTAGCCTCTGGTTGAGAAGGTATAAACAAGCAGAATATTTCAAAAGAGGAAGAATATTCTGAATTGAGTAAGGGTTTTTTTGTGGTGTGCCATTTTTTTGGAATAAGTTTGTGGGATGCTTTTGTACAAACTGTCATAAAGGTACTGATGGGGGAAGTTCCCAAGGAAGACGTTTCTCACAATAAATATAATTCCAGTTTCCACACTCACCAGCTGTGTGATACAAGTCAAGTAATACAGCTGTGCTGGTGAAGTTGATTCCCTCGTGTTCTCTCTTCATCCATCTATGCCCCATTAGATACCCAGAAAGCTGATCCATAGAATTACAACACCTCACCCTCTGGGTTCTAGGTGGGTTTCACCTATGGAAGGCATTGGTAGGGAGCAAGAGGAGAGACACTTAGAGATATATGCTCCCCTTTGATCCATTTTTCCCTTTCTAATGACTGCATTTCTCTGGTGTTACAACTTCCCTGTGGTAGCTCCAGTCTGAAGGCACAGTTTCTTCTTCATTTTCCTTAGACTCCCAAAGGTGATGGCTTCTCGCTATACTAGTGCCTTAGACCTCACTATTCATGTACCTTGCCTATCCTTCTATAAACAGTGCCTTCATTAACTTTTTTTTTTTTTTTTTAAAGAACACCTCTCTCTTAAGTGTGACACCTGGTTCTTGCCAGAAACATTACTGATTAAGAGCTCACTTGTACCTCAGTTTGTTCACTTGTGAAATTAGGCTAAAAACTGTTACATGCTCATGTAGATGGTAAGTATTACATGTGTTTATGTGTTAACCTATGTAAAGTCCTTAGCACCTGGCCCATAGAAAGCACTGATTAAATTTGATCTATAATGATGATGATAATGGTGTTGATATTATTGTTATTATGACTTCAAATTATTTCATTTGCCTTGTAATTTTATTCCCTCCAAGCTTCTTTTGACATATTCTATGCAGTTTTCTATAGTGTGGGGTGAAAATCATTGGAAGCAGAGTAAGAGATTGATTGAGGTCATAGGCACACTTGATTAAGAAAAGAATTCATTCTCCCTTAGCAATATGGGCTTCCCTGCTCAGGTTTCCCTGGCGTCTCATACGGTAAAGAATCTCCCTGCAATGTGGGAGACCTAGGTTGGATCACTGGGTTGGGAAGATTAAGAGTAGGAAATGGCAACCCACTCCCGTATTCTTGACTGGACAATGCCACTGGTAGAGGAGCCTGGAGGGTTACAGTCCATGAGGTCACAAATAGTCAGACACAACCAAGCAACTAACTAACACATAGCAGTATAAAACAAATGTCTAAATTTACATTTACAAAGAGAAATTCTTATGGAAATAAAATTAATACAATAACATACAAACTAAAATGGAATCCATCCTTCTCTTTGGCATATACCCTTGCTTTTCCCCAAGAGAAGCTGTAGGTTGACTGTATTTAAATGGGTAATTCTAATAAAGCAGTGACTTTAAAACATACACACATACCTGGAGAATAATTACAATTTAGATCATAACTTTACAAGACCAAAACAAACTCATCTTATCTTCCTTTTATAACATCTCCCAGTGTCACCTGGTAACAATAAATTTCTCTTACTCATCTCATTTTTCCTCTGAACATCTTTGTGCATCACTGTGTATGATATTCTTCGGCAGTCTGCCCTTTCCCTTTTCTGCCAAATTGAGGCACAGTCTATCAGGGCCTTTTCCTATTGAAGTCCTGATAACACTGATGAAGAAAAAAATAGCTGGAGCTGAGTCATCTCAACAATAATGCTCTGAAGAACACCTGTTTTTCTATCGTACATTGCCTTAATTCATATCTGTCCCTAGATTACTAGCTCAATTTACTTAATTCTGTTAGATCCCCACATTTGTTGCTGTTGTTCTTTTGCTAAGTTCAGGTATCAGTAAAGTCCTTAGCACCTGGCCCATAGAAAGCACTGATTAAATTTGATCTATAATGATGATGATAATGGTGTTGATATTATTGTTATTATGACTTCAAATTATTTCATTTGCCTTGTAATTTTATTCCCTCCAAGCTTCTTTTGACATATTCTATGCAGTTTTCTATAGTGTGGGGTGAAAATCATTGGAAGCAGAGTAAGAGATTGATTGAGGTCATAGGCACACTTGATTAAGAAAAGAATTCATTCTCCCTTAGCAATATGGGCTTCCCTGCTCAGGTTTCCCTGGCGTCTCATACGGTAAAGAATCTCCCTGCAATGTGGGAGACCTAGGTTGGATCACTGGGTTGGGAAGATTAAGAGTAGGAAATGGCAACCCACTCCCGTATTCTTGACTGGACAATGCCACTGGTAGAGGAGCCTGGAGGGTTACAGTCCATGAGGTCACAAATAGTCAGACACAACCAAGCAACTAACTAACACATAGCAGTATAAAACAAATGTCTAAATTTACATTTACAAAGAGAAATTCTTATGGAAATAAAATTAATACAATAACATACAAACTAAAATGGAATCCATCCTTCTCTTTGGCATATACCCTTGCTTTTCCCCAAGAGAAGCTGTAGGTTGACTGTATTTAAATGGGTAATTCTAATAAAGCAGTGACTTTAAAACATACACACATACCTGGAGAATAATTACAATTTAGATCATAACTTTACAAGACCAAAACAAACTCATCTTATCTTCCTTTTATAACATCTCCCAGTGTCACCTGGTAACAATAAATTTCTCTTACTCATCTCATTTTTCCTCTGAACATCTTTGTGCATCACTGTGTATGATATTCTTCGGCAGTCTGCCCTTTCCCTTTTCTGCCAAATTGAGGCACAGTCTATCAGGGCCTTTTCCTATTGAAGTCCTGATAACACTGATGAAGAAAAAAATAGCTGGAGCTGAGTCATCTCAACAATAATGCTCTGAAGAACACCTGTTTTTTTTCTATCGTACATTGCCTTAATTCATATCTGTCCCTAGATTACTAGCTCAATTTACTTAATTCTGTTAGATCCCCACATTTGTTGCTGTTGTTCTTTTTGCTAAGTTCAGGTATCAGTAAGCCTTGCCACGTTTATTGTGTTTCAACCCTTGTCTGCTTCCTCATCTTATAAAATCCATTTGGTTTTCTAAATAACAAAAATAATAATGACGTTTGAGCACGAGCACTGTGCCAGGAACGGTTCTTCAAATTTTACTGCTGTCACTACATTCAACCTTCACAACAATCCTTTGAGGGGAACACTAGTATCAACCTTATTTCACTGACAGGGATATTCAGCAGTCTGGCTACTTTCCTAATATTTAGACCAACACTTTCATAATTTTCTTTCAATTATTTCAGAATGCTTGGTAGCATATACTTTATTCATGGTTATTTCTACACTATCATAGGATTAGCACCACCTAAGAACTAGATAGTGTTTGATCTAATATCTATGACCTTTCTCTTTCTGAAGAAACTCTGAGAGTGAAAATGTCACCCATGTCTTCAGTAAAAATCAACGTCAAACATTTACTCTTTGCTGTCTTCTTCCATCCTTGAATCCACCTTGATCATAACCAGTTTTCACTGATTCTTTGCTTGGCTTCCTGCCTGTGATGTATTGTGTAAGTAGATTTGGACAGTCTTGTAAAGTGCTCTTTCGTTTCGCTTAAGCCTTACTTGATTTGAATTTGCACCTCTCCTGTTCTGACCTGCTTTGCTTTATAGGCTTCCCTATTCTCCTCACTTGAGCAATCTGACAGCAAACTCATCTTATCTTCCTTTTATAACATCTCCCAGTGTCACCTGGTAACAATAAATTTCTCTTACTCATCTCATTTTTCCTCTGAACATCTTTGTGCATCACTGTGTATGATATTCTTCGGCAGTCTGCCCTTTCCCTTTTCTGCCAAATTGAGGCACAGTCTATCAGGGCCTTTTCCTATTGAAGTCCTGATAACACTGATGAAGAAAAAAATAGCTGGAGCTGAGTCATCTCAACAATAATGCTCTGAAGAACACCTGTTTTTTTTCTATCGTACATTGCCTTAATTCATATCTGTCCCTAGATTACTAGCTCAATTTACTTAATTCTGTTAGATCCCCACATTTGTTGCTGTTGTTCTTTTTGCTAAGTTCAGGTATCAGTAAGCCTTGCCACGTTTATTGTGTTTCAACCCTTGTCTGCTTCCTCATCTTATAAAATCCATTTGGTTTTCTAAATAACAAAAATAATAATGACGTTTGAGCACGAGCACTGTGCCAGGAACGGTTCTTCAAATTTTACTGCTGTCACTACATTCAACCTTCACAACAATCCTTTGAGGGGAACACTAGTATCAACCTTATTTCACTGACAGGGATATTCAGCAGTCTGGCTACTTTCCTAATATTTAGACCAACACTTTCATAATTTTCTTTCAATTATTTCAGAATGCTTGGTAGCATATACTTTATTCATGGTTATTTCTACACTATCATAGGATTAGCACCACCTAAGAACTAGATAGTGTTTGATCTAATATCTATGACCTTTCTCTTTCTGAAGAAACTCTGAGAGTGAAAATGTCACCCATGTCTTCAGTAAAAATCAACGTCAAACATTTACTCTTTGCTGTCTTCTTCCATCCTTGAATCCACCTTGATCATAACCAGTTTTCACTGATTCTTTGCTTGGCTTCCTGCCTGTGATGTATTGTGTAAGTAGATTTGGACAGTCTTGTAAAGTGCTCTTTCGTTTCGCTTAAGCCTTACTTGATTTGAATTTGCACCTCTCCTGTTCTGACCTGCTTTGCTTTATAGGCTTCCCTATTCTCCTCACTTGAGCAATCTGACAGCATTCAAAAGATGCTTATGATGGCTCATTTTTTCTCTTAGTCTCATTTGTTAGGGTGACATTTTCTTTTTATAAAATAGTATACCTTTTGTAGGGGAGTTTTAATAAGATACAATTTTAAGAAATTTTTTTGTAACATTCACAGTATGAACACTTGATAAATCATAAACAATATCAGTATGTTAAAATAGCATATTTCTCTTTCCACAAGCTTTTTAAAATATATATTGAAGGTAACAACAAAAACCGGATAGATGTCCTGGGCCTGTTTTACTTTGTGATTTGTGTTCTCATTTTGTGACCTGACTGTATTTAAGAGACATTCTAAAATGTCTGAAAAGATCCATTGATAAGTTATATAGGTGTGATACAGATTGTTATAATTACTTAAAATTCAACCACTCTGAAATCATTCAAATTTGTCTAGCAAGGAACAAAAATATCTTACTGGAAACATGTTCATAGAGAATGAACAACAAACTGACATATTGTTCCCACCTTGATATTTCTGTTTCCCAACTAATTAGTGATTGTGATCTTTTTTAGGTTTAGGATGAAATAAATTCATCACGGTCGTAATTCATATTTTCCGTTTCCTAAGATATCTAATTTGCACTGGAAACAAAACATGGTTAAACCAGATCTGTCTTTCTCTGATTAGCTGGTATCTTTTTTTTTTAAAGATTTATTTTATTATTTATTTTGGGTGGGGGTCAGGTTGGGGAGGGAGGGGAGCAGGCGGGCCACTTCTATTGGTCTTTCATTTCTCTATTTTCATCCATCTTTGTTCTTTGGCTCCTGTGGGCCTCCCATCGCGGTGGCGTCTGTCGTTGCAGAGCACCAGTTCTGGGCGCACGCGCTCCAGAGCTCCGGCTCGGTAATTGGACAGATCGGTCCAGCCGCTCTGCGGCACGTGGGATCTTCCCAGGCCAGGGATGGAACTGGCGCCCCTTGCACTGCAAGGCGGTGTCCTTACCCACTGGACCACCAGGGGAAGCCCTAGCTGGTATCTTAATTCCTAATTCCCATGGTTACTGCTAGGACCAAAGATTGGCTGTTCACCAAAGTGGAGCAGAGGAGTATTTTTAGGTCTGTTTGTATTAGTTAGTGGCTGTTGAAAATGCTTAGCAAAACACCATATCCTTGACCCCAAGCAAGCTGAAGATTCTCTGCTGCTTTTCCCAACTCTCCAACCTGACCCACATTTTGCCCTATGCGGAATCTGTGGTGGTCAGGTCCTATGACTGCAAGACCTCCAGTAGGTGCTGATTCCTCCAGTTGATTTTCTTCATTCTCCAACTGTCCATCCTCACTGAGCATTTTTAGACAGTGTTCAAATGCCCTTGTTGCTAATAGTCTAGTGAATGAGAATACTGTGAAAATCATGTGGAGGCCCTCTGGTGGTAGAAAGACTATAGTTCTCTCTCCAGCCCTATGAGTCCTGAAGCTCTATTTGAAGACCAGTATTAGAGCTTCTTGATTCTCTACTTGGCCATAATGTTGGCCACTGAACAGTGGAGGTACCTGAATTGGTAGGTACTTGAGTGGTTTGTGGAACTAACTGGTGGTTATCTCCTGTCTTTTTTCTGGTAGTCTGTAAAGATTTTTCACCTACCTCTTTGAATCTGTCTGAACTAGAGAAAATTGTGTCTATAGAAAAATACTTCAACATTTTATAATCTGTGTAGCTCTTGGGGAATCCTTCTACTAACTTATAAATTATTTTTAAATTTATAAACTTTTAAACCTATTTATGTAAAATAAAGAACCACCTATATACCTTAAATTATCAATTAAAGTGTCACCTTCTGTCTTGGACACAACCCTATGTCTAATCTTGCAGCATAAAATTACTATTTCTAAATTCAAAATAGTGTGATTCTTTCACACATACTTATAGTACTTAATAGTTTAATAGAGGAAACCAACAGCCACTGATTCTAAACTCTGATATTAATTTTCACTGTATTTACTTTGAAACTTATGAGAAAGCAAAATAAGAGAATAAAATCAGTGCTTAATGAGCATCCTTTATGAAGTGCCCATTAGTTTTATGTTATGTATGAAAAACTGAAAATGTATATGACATTAATTAACTGGCTTAATTTTATTTTAAACACTGTATAAGTTACAAGGAAACTCTGGCAAACTTTATCCTTAAAAATCTTTAAAGGAATTTGAAGACAGAAGGCACGGACAAAAAGGCAGCAAAATATTTAGCAAGTATTCCTATTTATTTGAATAAATTCAGGAAGGAAGTCATAGATTGGATAAGACTGCATATAAATATATGTGTCAATCCAGAAGCTCATTCATTTTACCATTAAAATGCAGAATTGTTTATAATAGGTTTCTTGGGGACAACCCAGACTAAGGTCTGGTGTTCTGGAATGATTATAAATAACTTTCACTTCAGAGATGTCCTAGTTTGGATACAAATTACATTGGTTAATTTGTAAGTCCTTGACCATCTATCATCTGGCTATTACTGTCCCAAGTGAGAGGGTTAATGAATACCTTAATTTCCAAATATACAGTTGTTTTTAGTCACTAAGTCATGTCTGACCCTTTGGAACCCCATGGACTGCAGCTCTCCAGGCTCCTCTGTCCATGGGATATCCCAGGCAAGAATACTGGAGTAGGGTTTCCCTGGTGGTCCAGTGGGTAAAGAGTCTGCCTTGCAGTGCAAGGGAAAGCGGTTTGATCCCTGGCCCGGGAAGATCCCACATGCCGTGGAACAGCTGAACCAGTGTGTCCAATTAGGTGCCAGTGCTCTGGAGCACATATGCCCAGAGCCGGTGCTCTGCAAGGAGAGATGCCATTGCAGTGGGAGGCCCACACAGGTCGAAGAATAAAGATGGATGAAAAATGAACAAATTAGAAAAAATTAATGAAAAAAAATAAAAGAATACTGGAGTAAATTGCTGGTTTATTTCCCAGGGGATCTTCCCAAAACGGGGATCTTCCCAAGTCTCCTGCATTGGCAGTTGGATTCTCTACCACTGAGCCAACAGGTAGCCCTTAGGATAAGATTAGAAAGGGCTATATATGTCTTGAACCCTCAATGATCTCTATACATCCATGTACTCATAAAATCAGTGCTTAATGAGCATCCTTTATGAAGTGCCCATTAGTTTTATGTTATGTATGAAAAACTGAAAATGTATATGACATTAATTAACTGGCTTAATTTTATTTTAAACACTGTATAAGTTACAAGGAAACTCTGGCAAACTTTATCCTTAAAAATCTTTAAAGGAATTTGAAGACAGAAGGCACGGACAAAAAGGCAGCAAAATATTTAGCAAGTATTCCTATTTATTTGAATAAATTCAGGAAGGAAGTCATAGATTGGATAAGACTGCATATAAATATATGTGTCAATCCAGAAGCTCATTCATTTTACCATTAAAATGCAGAATTGTTTATAATAGGTTTCTTGGGGACAACCCAGACTAAGGTCTGGTGTTCTGGAATGATTATAAATAACTTTCACTTCAGAGATGTCCTAGTTTGGATACAAATTACATTGGTTAATTTGTAAGTCCTTGACCATCTATCATCTGGCTATTACTGTCCCAAGTGAGAGGGTTAATGAATACCTTAATTTCCAAATATACAGTTGTTTTTAGTCACTAAGTCATGTCTGACCCTTTGGAACCCCATGGACTGCAGCTCTCCAGGCTCCTCTGTCCATGGGATATCCCAGGCAAGAATACTGGAGTAGGGTTTCCCTGGTGGTCCAGTGGGTAAAGAGTCTGCCTTGCAGTGCAAGGGAAAGCGGTTTGATCCCTGGCCCGGGAAGATCCCACATGCCGTGGAACAGCTGAACCAGTGTGTCCAATTAGGTGCCAGTGCTCTGGAGCACATATGCCCAGAGCCGGTGCTCTGCAAGGAGAGATGCCATTGCAGTGGGAGGCCCACACAGGTCGAAGAATAAAGATGGATGAAAAATGAACAAATTAGAAAAAATTAATGAAAAAAAATAAAAGAATACTGGAGTAAATTGCTGGTTTATTTCCCAGGGGATCTTCCCAAAACGGGGATCTTCCCAAGTCTCCTGCATTGGCAGTTGGATTCTCTACCACTGAGCCAACAGGTAGCCCTTAGGATAAGATTAGAAAGGGCTATATATGTCTTGAACCCTCAATGATCTCTATACATCCATGTACTCATAGAGTCTGGGCAATTTAAACCGTTAGCCATAGACCCCTTTTGAACTCTGGAACTCAGCACATGACCTATATGCTCTCCATTGTGCAGCAATACTAATTGTATATGTTTATAATAATTTACACTGGTCTATGAGTGAAAATATTAAAAAAAAAAAAAGAAGCAGGAAAAAGACCAACCATCCTGAGCTTGCACAGGAAAATTCCTCATAGGTACTTCACTGTATTGCGAAAACTCTAACCTTGGCAACTCTGCTACAGAGTTTAAACGGTTAGCAAAACTGAACAAAAACAGTAAGAGTCACATCATGTCTGCCTTGTTTTGGCTGTAGCAATGTGACCTTATTCAGTTATGCTGTGAAGCACTGAATGCATATCTGTCAAAAAGGCAGAGAGAATTTATTCAGAGAACTGTGTTGTCTAAGGTAAATAAGGCTTAATAAGAGGAAGTATATTCTCTCCTAGCATGAAAAATTACAAATGCAGTAGCATCCCCTACTATAGTGAGCCAGGATTACACATATCATTAATTTTTGGCAAGACTGTTAACATGCTTTAAGCACAGAAAGAGGTCTTGGGAGGATAAACACATTTCTTAACTTGCAGGGGAAAAATGATGAAAGCAATCACCTGAAGGAGATTCTTTATCAACATATCTTGGGCCCTTCTTTTACACGATTGAACCAGGAAAGTAGAAACAGAGTCTGTAGCATTTAGAGGAAAGACAACAGGAATAAGGGGGGGAAGATCCCACATGCCGTGGAACAGCTGAACCAGTGTGTCCAATTAGGTGCCAGTGCTCTGGAGCACATATGCCCAGAGCCGGTGCTCTGCAAGGAGAGATGCCATTGCAGTGGGAGGCCCACACAGGTCGAAGAATAAAGATGGATGAAAAATGAACAAATTAGAAAAAATTAATGAAAAAAAATAAAAGAATACTGGAGTAAATTGCTGGTTTATTTCCCAGGGGATCTTCCCAAAACGGGGATCTTCCCAAGTCTCCTGCATTGGCAGTTGGATTCTCTACCACTGAGCCAACAGGTAGCCCTTAGGATAAGATTAGAAAGGGCTATATATGTCTTGAACCCTCAATGATCTCTATACATCCATGTACTCATAGAGTCTGGGCAATTTAAACCGTTAGCCATAGACCCCTTTTGAACTCTGGAACTCAGCACATGACCTATATGCTCTCCATTGTGCAGCAATACTAATTGTATATGTTTATAATAATTTACACTGGTCTATGAGTGAAAATATTAAAAAAAAAAAAAGAAGCAGGAAAAAGACCAACCATCCTGAGCTTGCACAGGAAAATTCCTCATAGGTACTTCACTGTATTGCGAAAACTCTAACCTTGGCAACTCTGCTACAGAGTTTAAACGGTTAGCAAAACTGAACAAAAACAGTAAGAGTCACATCATGTCTGCCTTGTTTTGGCTGTAGCAATGTGACCTTATTCAGTTATGCTGTGAAGCACTGAATGCATATCTGTCAAAAAGGCAGAGAGAATTTATTCAGAGAACTGTGTTGTCTAAGGTAAATAAGGCTTAATAAGAGGAAGTATATTCTCTCCTAGCATGAAAAATTACAAATGCAGTAGCATCCCCTACTATAGTGAGCCAGGATTACACATATCATTAATTTTTGGCAAGACTGTTAACATGCTTTAAGCACAGAAAGAGGTCTTGGGAGGATAAACACATTTCTTAACTTGCAGGGGAAAAATGATGAAAGCAATCACCTGAAGGAGATTCTTTATCAACATATCTTGGGCCCTTCTTTTACACGATTGAACCAGGAAAGTAGAAACAGAGTCTGTAGCATTTAGAGGAAAGACAACAGGAATAAAGCTTTTACAAAACATTTTCATTACTTTTAAAATAACTTTCTAGAGTGTTTTCCTCTGTTTGATTGCAAAGTCAATCTAAATACTGGTCCTTTTAAGTTCTATCATTATTTTTAGCTTTTTCTGAAAATTATACTCTGATTGACATTGTCTAGGCTACCAAACTCAAACTGTGGATTCATGAGGTATATTCTATATTCATGTAACAATGAACTGTGAAATCACCAATGAATTTAACATTTTAAAGATTTTAATATCCAAGTACTTTAATTAATAAAAAACTATAGAATTAATAAAATTTAAAATTATAGTATCATTATATATTGGTTGTCAGCTAAATTTATGAATTAACCACCTTTGTTTAGTTTCCTCTGATTTTTGAACATATGAATAAATAGCTACCAACATTTTCCATCTTGTTTCATACATCCAACAGGATGTGTCAAGGGCACAGTGATACAAAACACATGGTCTCTACCTTTGGTAAGCGTATGTGTTTGTGTATGCTAAGTCACTTCAGTCCTGCCCGACTTTTTGTGGCCCTATGGACCATAGCCCACCAGGATCCTCTCTCTATGGGACTCTCCAGGTAAGAATAGTGGAGTGGGTTGTCATGCCCTCCTCTGGGGATCTCCTGACCAAGGAATGGAACTCATGTCTCCTGTGACTTCTGCATTGCAGGTCCCTCCTTTACTGCTGAGCCACTGGGGAAGTCCTGGTAAGCTTATGTGTGTGTGTGTGTGCATGTGTAGTCACTCAGTTGTGTCCGACTCTTTGCAACTCCATGGACGGCAGCCCGCCAGGCTCCTCTGTCCATGGGGATTCTCTGGGCAAGAATATTGGAGTGGGTTGTCATGCACTCCTCCAGTGGATCTTCCCAACCTAGGAATGGGACCCAGATCTCCTGCATTGTAGGGAGATTCTTTACTGTCTGAACCATGAAGGAAGCCCATACGCCACCACAAATATGCCACTTGAGCACACTGATTATCTTAAATTCGAGGCAATTGTGCAAGAATGACATTCTGACCCTCCAGGATCCCTACTGGAAGCAGAAGATAAATCTCTTACATGGAAAGATGGCACCCTCCCTATTCTAGACAGGTAGAAGGCATCCTTATCACCAGAGATAAGGAATTCTGGTCTGAGAAGATTATAAAAACAAACGTGTTACTTCATCATTTCATCACCCCAAGCTGAAGCCCATTTGTTTTGTCATTTCTTCACAAATTTATTGTTTCTTTGTCTAAAAGGTATAAAAGCTTCCTGTTTTGATCACTTTCCAGAGATCCCTATTTTTATGGAAACTTCTCCCTGGGGGCTCAGATGGTAAAGAATATGTCTATAATGCAGGAGGCCCCGGTTCAGTTCCTGGGTAGGCAAGATCCCCTGGAGAAGGGAATGGCTACCCCCTCCATGAGAATTTCATAGACAGAGAAGCCTGGCAGGCTGCATGTGGTTGCAAAGAATTGAACATGACTAAGGAACTCTCATTTCACTTCATATGTACAAAATGAAATTTCTTTTTCTCCTGTCAGTCTGTCTTATGTCAATTTAACTATTAGACCAGCTAAAGAACTTAGAAGGGAAGAAGGGAAGACTTTTCCTCCCCTACAGCATGGAACTATTTAAAAATAGTTCATAATTTAATAATCCTTCCTTCTATTAAATACTTAT
This sequence comes from Tragulus kanchil, assembly GCA_022376925.1. NCBI lineage: Eukaryota > Metazoa > Chordata > Mammalia > Artiodactyla > Tragulidae > Tragulus > Tragulus kanchil. The sequence continues at coordinate 70,993,689 of JAIOJX010000028.1, read as the reverse complement.
ACTTTTAAGTTTATGTTTCTACCTCTTTGTGACTTTATTTTTACTATTAATAAATTTACTGGGTCACATGATACATTTAAAGTGCCCCAAAATAAATATTCCTAATATACTTTTTAAACTTTTAAACATATTTATATTCCCAATATCAGTATATAAAATTTTTATCTTACAATAGCCTTTTTATCTTATAATAGCAGTATCAGATATTATATACTTTTTCATCACTTCTATTATATAGGTAAAAATTCCATTTATAATTTTTGCATTTCTTTACTTACTAATAAAAGCAGCTCTCTTAACAACTTTATTTTCCTTTTTAAAATTCTTTATGTTCTGCACCATTAATCATAATTTTAGTGCTTTGCATATTGATTTCTTTAAATTTATAGATTAAGAAAAATTTACCAATTTTTATGTTTGTTATACAAATATTTACCTTTTAATCTGTTTATCTTAGTTTAGACATATTGAGAATTTAAATATTTGTGTGTATGTGTCTGTATTCCATGTGCATGCAACATCTCTTCTGTGTTTTAAAATTTTTCTATTGCTCTTTGAATTACTAAAACTTTACTGCCTCTAGATTGACAGAACTTGCCTAGGGTGTTCTTAAAGGTACTTAATGGTTTCAGACATAGAGACAGATATACACACAGAGATGTGTGTGCGTGTGAGAAAGAAAGAGATGAAACAGATAAACATAAAGTCCTTTTAATCTTAAGGACCTAGTTTCTTTGTCTAAAAGGTATAAAAGCTTCCTGTTTTGATCACTTTCCAGAGATCCCTATTTTTATGGAAACTTCTCCCTGGGGGCTCAGATGGTAAAGAATATGTCTATAATGCAGGAGGCCCCGGTTCAGTTCCTGGGTAGGCAAGATCCCCTGGAGAAGGGAATGGCTACCCCCTCCATGAGAATTTCATAGACAGAGAAGCCTGGCAGGCTGCATGTGGTTGCAAAGAATTGAACATGACTAAGGAACTCTCATTTCACTTCATATGTACAAAATGAAATTTCTTTTTCTCCTGTCAGTCTGTCTTATGTCAATTTAACTATTAGACCAGCTAAAGAACTTAGAAGGGAAGAAGGGAAGACTTTTCCTCCCCTACAGCATGGAACTATTTAAAAATAGTTCATAATTTAATAATCCTTCCTTCTATTAAATACTTATACTTTTAAGTTTATGTTTCTACCTCTTTGTGACTTTATTTTTACTATTAATAAATTTACTGGGTCACATGATACATTTAAAGTGCCCCAAAATAAATATTCCTAATATACTTTTTAAACTTTTAAACATATTTATATTCCCAATATCAGTATATAAAATTTTTATCTTACAATAGCCTTTTATCTTATAATAGCAGTATCAGATATTATATACTTTTTCATCACTTCTATTATATAGGTAAAAATTCCATTTATAATTTTTGCATTTCTTTACTTACTAATAAAAGCAGCTCTCTTAACAACTTTATTTTCCTTTTTAAAATTCTTTATGTTCTGCACCATTAATCATAATTTTAGTGCTTTGCATATTGATTTCTTTAAATTTATAGATTAAGAAAAATTTACCAATTTTTATGTTTGTTATACAAATATTTACCTTTTAATCTGTTTATCTTAGTTTAGACATATTGAGAATTTAAATATTTGTGTGTATGTGTCTGTATTCCATGTGCATGCAACATCTCTTCTGTGTTTTTAAAATTTTTCTATTGCTCTTTGAATTACTAAAACTTTACTGCCTCTAGATTGACAGAACTTGCCTAGGGTGTTCTTAAAGGTACTTAATGGTTTCAGACATAGAGACAGATATACACACAGAGATGTGTGTGCGTGTGAGAAAGAAAGAGATGAAACAGATAAACATAAAGTCCTTTTAATCTTAAGGACCTAGTTTCAGAAAAGATTATGAAGAGGAAATGATTACCAACAAGCTAAAGTGCAACAAAAATAAGGGTGATTGCCCAATGTGACAGAGAAGTACATTCCTGGATTTCTATCTAAAAACAAACAAGTCTAAATTTCTTGTCTTGTCTTTTGAATTTGAAACGTCTTCCTATCACCAGACCTGATAATATATGGATTTACCTCAATTGTGTATTGCAGAAAAAGAAATGCAGATCTCCCCAAGTAGAGTAGTATCTTTGAGGGAGGCCACCATTTCATATTCTTTTCCAACTTATTTGAGTTTATGGTATGCAGTATGAATCATACAGTGTTTATTGTCTCCAGATTTTATAAAGTAAAAGCATTTACTTAGTGAACATTAATGAATACAGAACTTACTAACTACTCTACTACCAATTTCCTACAAAATTGGTCCTTCATTAAATATCTTGTACTTTAAAAGTGCAAATAGTAACAATAGTGCTCATTTCACATCTTCAAAATAATTTGCCCTCAACTTTTAGTATTTAGCTTTCCAGTTGCTTTCTCCAAAGCAACAAATAGCATTTATGATCTAAATAATGTTTATAATTCATGTAAATATTCATATTGGTTAATCTTCTCAGAATCTATTATATAGTTCAATTAACAAATGCTGTTATTGTGACAGACACTATACCTATTCATTTTTGAGTGTGCTCTTTGCTGTCTTTTTCTCCTCTTGGGATGGAAATGCCACAAACTTGAATTTCCAGTCTGCCTTGTGGTTAGGGATAGCTAAGAAGCCAAGTTCTCACTAATGAAATCTAAACAAAATTTGCTGGTGATAGTTTGCTAAAAGCTTTTTATTTGCCTATGAAAAGGAACAGACAAGGCTATAATTGCTACTTTATTGTGCATCCTTTTCTATGTCTGGAAAACAGATAGGCTGCCAGAGTGTACCGCCAGAATCACTGAAATTAAAAAGAAAGAAGCCAAGAAAGAATCTTTGCATGATAGGGCAGAGATGCAGAAAGATGCAGAAGCAACGAATTATCATCACATAGGTCAACTGTCTCCAGCAAGATTTTACTTCCATTCTTTTTACATGAGAAATATGGACTCTTCTTTTGTCTAAGAAGTGGTTTTCTGTTAATTTTAGCCAATGCATTCATATGGGTAGAATTATTTACTGATCTTTCTTCTCTCCATTTTCCATCATAATTCCCAGAGATCTTCTATATAGCTCAGAAAATACAGACAGCTATTGAACATTTGTCTTAGTTAAATGAGTAAAGAAGATTTGTACTATTCTTTCTTGGGCCTAAAATCCCGCAATTTAACCTTACTTCACTGTGATCATATGCTTGGTAATTTTTAACCTTAAATATGTGAATCTTCTTCCATATGGATCAAGAGAGAAAAACGGAAACATAACTTCCCAAGACAAGGTAAGTAACTTCAAATTTAAAATATTAAATGAAAATACTAAACATGAATGCAAGGTTTTCTTTTCATTCACTCATTTAATCTGTCAACCATTTATTTGAAAGTCTTTGACATGACTTCCTATCTCAGGAAAGATGTGGCAAATGCGATTTTTGTGTTAGTTCCTTCCTTCCTTTTTATTGATCTTAAACTACTATTCTAATATGGGGTGAACTCTGACAGGCAATATGAAAGAGGATCTAAATTGGATTACAGTTCTCTTTTGTACATAGAAGAAAGCATCTAAAACCAAAGGACTGATCAAATACTATATTTCAGTTCTGCGCAATTAACAAATGCTGTTATTGTGACAGACACTATACCTATTCATTTTTGAGTGTGCTCTTTGCTGTCTTTTTCTCCTCTTGGGATGGAAATGCCACAAACTTGAATTTCCAGTCTGCCTTGTGGTTAGGGATAGCTAAGAAGCCAAGTTCTCACTAATGAAATCTAAACAAAATTTGCTGGTGATAGTTTGCTAAAAGCTTTTTATTTGCCTATGAAAAGGAACAGACAAGGCTATAATTGCTACTTTATTGTGCATCCTTTTCTATGTCTGGAAAACAGATAGGCTGCCAGAGTGTACCGCCAGAATCACTGAAATTAAAAAGAAAGAAGCCAAGAAAGAATCTTTGCATGATAGGGCAGAGATGCAGAAAGATGCAGAAGCAACGAATTATCATCACATAGGTCAACTGTCTCCAGCAAGATTTTACTTCCATTCTTTTTACATGAGAAATATGGACTCTTCTTTTGTCTAAGAAGTGGTTTTCTGTTAATTTTAGCCAATGCATTCATATGGGTAGAATTATTTACTGATCTTTCTTCTCTCCATTTTCCATCATAATTCCCAGAGATCTTCTATATAGCTCAGAAAATACAGACAGCTATTGAACATTTGTCTTAGTTAAATGAGTAAAGAAGATTTGTACTATTCTTTCTTGGGCCTAAAATCCCGCAATTTAACCTTACTTCACTGTGATCATATGCTTGGTAATTTTTAACCTTAAATATGTGAATCTTCTTCCATATGGATCAAGAGAGAAAAACGGAAACATAACTTCCCAAGACAAGGTAAGTAACTTCAAATTTAAAATATTAAATGAAAATACTAAACATGAATGCAAGGTTTTCTTTTCATTCACTCATTTAATCTGTCAACCATTTATTTGAAAGTCTTTGACATGACTTCCTATCTCAGGAAAGATGTGGCAAATGCGATTTTTGTGTTAGTTCCTGCCTTCCTTTTTATTGATCTTAAACTACTATTCTAATATGGGGTGAACTCTGACAGGCAATATGAAAGAGGATCTAAATTGGATTACAGTTCTCTATTTTAGTACATAGAAGAAAGCATCTAAAACCACAAAGGACTGATCATTTGTGTTGAGAAAAAAAAAAAATTAAGCAATTTTCTATGAATATAGAGCCCACAGAAAAAAATAATAGTAAGATGGAAAAAGAGAGAATATACTTCATTTATATAAACTGACTTGAAGAACTGCTTGTTATTTAGTTACCTTTTCAATCAGTAGAATATTAACCAGTATAGGAACTCATACTCACAATTTGAATAAGCAAACAAATGTAACAACAAAAAACTCAAGTCAACTAATTGTCACTTAATAAGCAGATTAAACTCATATTTCAACATTAAAACAACAAATTGCTGTGGTTGCACAACATTAACTACAGATCTCAATACTTCTGCTTCTGCTGCTTTTTCATGACAAGACCTCTTTATTCATATTTATTTCTAATAGAGAATGGAGTACAAACTGACCTTATACATAAATGACTTTATCTATATGCAAATCATCTCATGGGAATCTCTGGTAAACATCTTTTAAAAATAACATGCCAAATAAAAAATTTTAAATTGCTTCATTTTTTTATATCATATTTTACCATACTTTCAGCTCATTCTCACTCAGTTTCCAGAGTTTCGTGCAGTAAATCAAGACAAGGTTAAAAAAATGTTATTTAAATAAGGGGTAGTCTTTTTGTCTTGATAGTTCAATCTGTTCAATTTTACACTCTTCTCTTGTTACACCAATCTACTCAGGTTTTGCCAACTGATTTTGTCCTTGATTTACAAAGTTTATAAGCAACAAGTAAAGTGAAAGCTAAACAGCTGAAATAAGTTTTGTTAGTAGTAATGAAAAGTCTAGATTTTTTTTTTTAAAGATGGAATCTCTGTAAATGCTACTCATATGGAAGTTATTCCTATTAATTTGGAATACTAGCATTCTGCTTATCTCATTAAAGTTTACTTAATTTTTTACTGAAAATGAAAGCTAGTCGTGTCCAACTTTTTGCTACCCTATGGACTGTAAATCGCCGGGCTCCTGTGCCCATAGAATTCTCCAGGCAAGAGTATTAGAATGGGTTGCCATATCCTCCTCCAGGGGACCTTCCCAATTCAGGGATCAAACCTGAGTCTCCTGCGTTGCAGGCAGATTCTTTACCATCTGAGCCACCATGGAATGGGAGAAACAGAACTATGACAACTGACCATTATCCATATTAGTTGAGAGGATTCTGTTTAGGTAATATTAAAATTTCTATAATTCACACTATGTATATGCATTTACATAAAAATTGATCATAATTTCATTTTCTCGCTACTTAAGATTAAAATGCCTCAAATATATTAAAGTTACTCTTATTTCCCTAATATTAACCAGTATAGGAACTCATACTCACAATTTGAATAAGCAAACAAATGTAACAACAAAAAACTCAAGTCAACTAATTGTCACTTAATAAGCAGATTAAACTCATATTTCAACATTAAAACAACAAATTGCTGTGGTTGCACAACATTAACTACAGATCTCAATACTTCTGCTTCTGCTGCTTTTTCATGACAAGACCTCTTTATTCATATTTATTTCTAATAGAGAATGGAGTACAAACTGACCTTATACATAAATGACTTTATCTATATGCAAATCATCTCATGGGAATCTCTGGTAAACATCTTTTAAAAATAACATGCCAAATAAAAAATTTTAAATTGCTTCATTTTTTTATATCATATTTTACCATACTTTCAGCTCATTCTCACTCAGTTTCCAGAGTTTCGTGCAGTAAATCAAGAAAAGGGTTTAAAAAAATGTTATTTAAATAAGGGGTAGTCTTTTTGTCTTGATAGTTCAATCTGTTCAATTTTACACTCTTCTCTTGTTACACCAATCTACTCAGGTTTTGCCAACTGATTTTGTCCTTGATTTACAAAGTTTATAAGCAACAAGTAAAGTGAAAGCTAAACAGCTGAAATAAGTTTTGTTAGTAGTAATGAAAAGTCTAGATTTTTTTTTAAAGATGGAATCTCTGTAAATGCTACTCATATGGAAGTTATTCCTATTAATTTGGAATACTAGCATTCTGCTTATCTCATTAAAGTTTACTTAATTTTTTACTGAAAATGAAAGCTAGTCGTGTCCAACTTTTTGCTACCCTATGGACTGTAAATCGCCGGGCTCCTGTGCCCATAGAATTCTCCAGGCAAGAGTATTAGAATGGGTTGCCATATCCTCCTCCAGGGGACCTTCCCAATTCAGGGATCAAACCTGAGTCTCCTGCGTTGCAGGCAGATTCTTTACCATCTGAGCCACCATGGAATGGGAGAAACAGAACTATGACAACTGACCATTATCCATATTAGTTGAGAGGATTCTGTTTAGGTAATATTAAAATTTCTATAATTCACACTATGTATATGCATTTACATAAAAATTGATCATAATTTCATTTTCTCGCTACTTAAGATTAAAATGCCTCACTAAACTATTTAATGAAAATTAAAAGCCTTACTCTTTATTTCCCCTAATATTTTTAAAAAACAAATTTCCAGCTATTTACCTCATAATGAGGATTTCTAAATCAAAAAACAATTTGTCTTTGAAGAATCTTTCTCCTTTCTTTAGATTTCAAGTGTGGAAATATTAATCAAATTCAGTTACTTTATGTGAGAACATAAACCTTTATCATCTAGGTCGGGGCTGGTAAACTCTGACCAGTGGGGTCAAATGCTGCCTAACACCTGTTTTTGCAAATAAAGTTTTATTAGCACACAGACACTGCTCTTTCATGTATGTATTGTCCAGGGCTGCTTTCCTATTCCAAGGACAGAGTTTAGTGGCCTAACAGAGAATAAACATCTCACATAGCCACATACTTCATGATACTCACTATCTGACCTTTTACAGAAAAACTCTGGCTTGTCAGGGGACACAATGAACAGATCTGAAATCTAGCTACATAGAATCTTCACAGTTTTTATTTGGAGTAAATATTGGAAACTGTCCTGTTCACATCATGAAAAAGCTATGGTTACAGTACAGAAAAACAGAGTGATGGTCTAGTTTTACATCCAGATTTCTAGTCGGAATCCAAATAAGAGCCAGGAGCTGAAGACCCGCAGTCTCATGTCCACCTACCACATTACACTTTCCTTTCTAGCAGACACACCTCATCTTACATTTTTTTTTTCTTTAAGCTTTGTAACACAATTATATCAAAAGATGGAACTATATTTGAAATAGCATCGCTATATCATGAAAAATCCTATAAAGATAATTGTATCCCACATTTTTACAAATATATTTAGTAAATAAATTTAAATCCTTAGATTCTTTATTGAAAAATTTCCGAAGTATAACAATGTTTAATATTTTTACATATTTTAATAAGTTATTATAAAAGAAGAAAAATGGTCTACCATGAATATGTTGCATGGCAAACCTTATTTGTCTAAGTATACATACCCTGTTTAAACAGAAGGCATTCAGTGAAACATCACAAAAATTTAACTTAAAAGTACATCCATGGGCTTTCTATCCAGTTCCATTGTTCTATATTTCTGTTTCTGTGCCACTACCATATTATTTTGATGACTGTAGTTTTGTAATAGTATAGTCTGAAGACAGGTAGCCTATTCCTCTAAGTCCATTTTACTTTCTCAAGACTGCTTTGGTTATTTGGGATCTTTTTTACTTTCACACAAACTTATTTAATTATTTATTTTTGCTCTAGAGATATGAAAAATGACATTGATAGGGCTTCCCTGATGGTCCAGTGAGTATAGAGTCCGTCTTGCAGTGCAAGCGGCACCTGTTTGATCCCTAGTATGGGAAGATTCCAGGGGATCTTTCTGATGTAGGGATTGAACTGAGGTCTCCCACAGCCTTCAGGGAGGTAGATGGCTCAGACAGTTAAGAATCTGCTTGCAACGCAGGAGATTCAGGTTCAATTTCTGGGCTGAGAAGATCCCCTAGAGAAGGGAATGACAACCCAATCCAATATTCTTGCCTGGACAATTCCATGGGCAGAGGAGCCTGGTGGACTACAGTTCATGGGCTCACAAAGCAGATACATTAGACTGCCTTGGCTAGTATAGTCATTTTAACAATACTAATTCTTAACAATCAAAGAACATGGTTCAAGAAGTCCCCTACGTATGGACAAGTTTTGTTCTGAGAGTGCATTCCTAAGTCCAGCTTGTTTGCAAGTCCAACAAAGTGAACCTAGGTATCCAACTAACACAACTGATTATATAGTCCTGTACTGTAATAAGTTCATAATACTTTTCCCATAAATACATTAAAAAAACACAAAAAATAAAGACAACATTTAAATTCAAATAGTACCTTGAAAAGTACAGTTGCACAGTACAATTGCTGACTTACAGGAGCTGGCACTGAGAGAACAGGCAATAAGAGTAACTGACTGGAGGAGGGAAAGGGGATGGGGGATGGAAAAGCTGAAGGATCATCAGCTATAAGAGATGGAGGGCAATCTGCAATTTCACTCACACCTGATGTTGATGGCATAGCTTCTGGTTCCTTGCTGGATTCAAATTTACCCTCTCGATAAACAATCCAGTGATGTCTCGGCAGTAGCTCTTTTTTTTTTTTTTTCTCATCATAGATGACATGGTAGTACTGCATTGCATTCTGAATGGTTGCTGCAGCCTTTGTGTACTGTTCTACAGTCAGGTTCTGTGTTTCAAAAACTAACAGTGCCCTCTCAGATAAAGAAAACACCATTTCCATTTCCTGCATCATGAATGTCTTTGGTTGTTCAGTTAAGGTCTTCTTCCTCTTGTCTCTCTTTGTTCTTTCACTGGGCCTCCAATTCCATCAGGTCTTGTGTTAGTAAGTTCCTCGTGTTACAAAGCAACAGTACTGCACAGTAAAGTACACAAAAGCACAACTGCTTGTAGAGGATGTATGCCCATAACAATGCATGCCAGACACGAGAACTAATGTGACTGGACATGCAAATGCATATTCACATCCATTCTTGAAAGTTCACCACTTTAAGGTTCATATGTAGAGAAATGAACCATACATCTTTCTGTTTGTATTGTTTTCAACTGATTTTTATCAGCATCTTATAGCTTTCAGAGTACAGATATTTTGCCTCCTTAGGTAGGTTTATTCTGAGGTATTTAATTCTTTTAAATGTGATGGTAAATGAGATGTTTCCTTAATTTTTCTTTATGATCTTTTGCAGTTAATATATTGCAATACAACACATTTCTGTGTATTAATTTTGTATCCCACGACTTTACTGAATTTGTTAATGAGCCCTAGTAGTTTTCTGGTAGTGTCTTTGTATAGCACCCTGTCATCTGCAAAGAGTGACAATTTTGCCTCTTTTCCAATTTAAATTTCTCGTTTATTCTTCTTCCATTACTGCTGAGGCTAGGAATTTCAAAACTATGTTGAACAGAAGTGGTGAGAGTGGGCATACTTGTTGACTTCTTGACCTTAACGGTAATACATTCAACTTTTTACCACTGCATATGATGTGAGCTTCGGGTCTGTCATACATGTCCTTTATTGTGTTATGGTCCATCTATGCTAACTTTCTGAAGAGTTTTCATCATATGTGGATTTTGAATTTTATGAAAAGCTTTTTCTGCATCTACTGTGATGATCATATGAACAGGATAGAAAATCCAGAAATAAACCCATACACCTATGCTCAATTTATCTATGACAAAGAAGGGAAGGATATGCAATGGATGAAAGACTGTATCTGCAATGAGTGGTGCTGGGGAAACTGTACAATCACATGTAAAAGAATAAAATTAGAAAATTCTCTAATATTACATACAAAAAATATACTCAAGATGGATGAAAGACCAAAATTTGAGACCAGATACTATAAAACCCCTAGAGGAAAACAAGCAGAATACTTTCTGACATAAATTACAGAAACACTTTTTTTAAAATCCATCACCTAGAGCAATTAAAATGAAAACAAAAATAAATAAATGGAATCTAATTAAACTTAAAAGCTTTTGCATAGCAAAGGAAATCACAAATAAAATGAAAAGACAACCTACAGAATGGAAGAAAAATATTTACAAATGATGCAATCAACAAGGACCTAATTTCCAAAATAAACAAATAGCTCATGCAACTCAAAATCAACATCAAAACAAACAAATAAACAACCCAATAAAAAGGGAACAAAGACCTAAATAGATATTTTGAAGACAACTACAGGTGGCGAACAGGCACATGAAAAAAATCCTCAGCGCCACTAATTATTAGAGAAAAGCAAATCAACGATGAGATATCACCTCGTTCCAGTCAGAATGACCATTATCAAAGTTTACAAATAATAAATGCCAGAGAGGGTGTGGGGAAAAGGGAACCCTTTCATACTGTTGTTTAGTCACCCAGTTGTGTCTGACTCTTTTACAACCCCATGGACTATAGCTCTCAGGATCCTCTGTCAATAGGATTTTCCAGGCAGGATTACTCAAGTGAGTTGCCACTGACTCCGGAGGGTGTGTGGGGGGGTGTAAATTGGTACAGTCAGCATGGAGATCAGTATGGTTGCTCCTTAAATACTAACATAGAGTTACCATATGATCCTACAATCTTACTCCTGGGAATATATCCAAAGGAAACTAATCTGCAAAGATACATGCATGCTAATTTTCATGGTTTCGGTTCTCATAGTTGAAGTGCCATGTCAACACTTTTAAACATTTTCTCTTTCAAGTAATTTTGACATGTTCTATAAATCTCCAGAAACATATCTTTAAGCACTGCTCAAGATAGAGGTATAGTCATTAATAAATATAAATTGATTCTTTTCAGCAAATACTGTAAATACTAGCTAGTTTTGCTATGCAGTTTTATATGCATCCTAGCATATATTTATTTAGACTAATTAGAAAATGGTTAATGACATATTTCAAATATGTAGCTTAAAGAATATTCAATTATTCAGTTAATCTTCCATTCATCCATTCAATAAACATGCCCTGGGTTCCTAGTATGATCCAGGTTCTATTCTAGGCAAAGTGAATATAGCAAATAAACATGACAGAAGTCCTTGCTTACAAGGAGTTCACATTATAGTTGGGGAAAGAGAAAATTAAACATTTGAGTCAAATGGAAATGGTGATAAGGGTTATGAATGAAAGGCAGGCAGAGAATGTAGTCAGGAGTGGTAGACATGAAAAATTAAAATTTTAATTAAAGTGGTCATGAAACATTCTGTAACTTAATGCCAGTGGAGCAAAGACCTGAGGAGGTTACAAAAAGGACAGAGGCCACGAGGCAGAAATGAGCCGGGTGTGTTTGGGCAACAACAAAATAGATCACCATGGCTGTGTGGAATTGCTGAACTTTTGTGAAATATGTTACTTTTGGAATAGTTGGAATAACTATACCAGAAAAAAAATTTATCACCTCGTTCCAGTCAGAATGACCATTATCAAAGTTTACAAATAATAAATGCCAGAGAGGGTGTGGGGAAAAGGGAACCCTTTCATACTGTTGTTTAGTCACCCAGTTGTGTCTGACTCTTTTACAACCCCATGGACTATAGCTCTCAGGATCCTCTGTCAATAGGATTTTCCAGGCAGGATTACTCAAGTGAGTTGCCACTGACTCCGGAGGGTGTGTGGGGGGGTGTAAATTGGTACAGTCAGCATGGAGATCAGTATGGTTGCTCCTTAAATACTAACATAGAGTTACCATATGATCCTACAATCTTACTCCTGGGAATATATCCAAAGGAAACTAATCTGCAAAGATACATGCATGCTAATTTTCATGGTTTCGGTTCTCATAGTTGAAGTGCCATGTCAACACTTTTAAACATTTTCTCTTTCAAGTAATTTTGACATGTTCTATAAATCTCCAGAAACATATCTTTAAGCACTGCTCAAGATAGAGGTATAGTCATTAATAAATATAAATTGATTCTTTTCAGCAAATACTGTAAATACTAGCTAGTTTTGCTATGCAGTTTTATATGCATCCTAGCATATATTTATTTAGACTAATTAGAAAATGGTTAATGACATATTTCAAATATGTAGCTTAAAGAATATTCAATTATTCAGTTAATCTTCCATTCATCCATTCAATAAACATGCCCTGGGTTCCTAGTATGATCCAGGTTCTATTCTAGGCAAAGTGAATATAGCAAATAAACATGACAGAAGTCCTTGCTTACAAGGAGTTCACATTATAGTTGGGGAAAGAGAAAATTAAACATTTGAGTCAAATGGAAATGGTGATAAGGGTTATGAATGAAAGGCAGGCAGAGAATGTAGTCAGGAGTGGTAGACATGAAAAATTAAAATTTTAATTAAAGTGGTCATGAAACATTCTGTAACTTAATGCCAGTGGAGCAAAGACCTGAGGAGGTTACAAAAAGGACAGAGGCCACGAGGCAGAAATGAGCCGGGTGTGTTTGGGCAACAACAAAATAGATCACCATGGCTGTGTGGAATTGCTGAACTTTTGTGAAATATGTTACTTTTGGAATAGTTGGTTAAATACATATATTTGAATAACTATACCAGAGAATAAATGCATTTATATTTGAACTCTTCCTTGATTAAATATATCTTGTTTTTTTTCTCTAAAATTTAAAAAATGTGCCTTATTATTAACATATAGATACTAATGAATCATAAAAATACATCTTTCAGAATTAAGAGCTAACATTTTGAAAGACCTAAGAACATTTTCCATTTTAGGATACACTTCTGTGTTTCAGTATCTTTTGATTTACTGACTTCTTCAATATAGGCAAGCCATTGTGGCGAGAGGCTAGCAAAGCTCACGTGCTCTAAGAACATGCCAAAAGTCTCCTGGAGTTCATATATGTACTTTGGTTGCTTATCATATTTTCTATAGATTCTGATAAAATGCTATCTTAATCTTTGTATTTAATTTTCACTTTCTGAGCTTCTAACTTGCAATAGGTAGAGAACAAAATGACTGGTTTGAAAAAGTTATGACCAAATTACAGAGTTTTATTACTATTGCTGCTTACTCTGGGCCCAGGTTTCAAAAGATAACATGTCCAAATGGTTAACAGCACAAACTTCTGGACTTGGAATACCTGATTCTTCTATGTCCATATCTTAACTGCGTGATACTGACATTTTACTTAGTCTTTTTTGTGTAGTTTCCTCAACTGAACAATGTCTATAATGATACCCTACTGATTGACATTTATTATGATTTATGGAGAGTGTCAGACAGTGATTTTTAACTTTATTGCATGAAGTTAAAGTCAAATCACATCTTTCCTAAGACCAATCTGAACTCCAAAGAACAGACTGTTTCTTGAAACATTTTCTTAAAAATGTTTCTTAAAATTTTTTTCTTAAAAATCATAAAATCAACTAGGAAATAGCTTAAGAAGCTGCTGTCTAATATATATATGTCTGAAGAGAGTTAGGGTCATGGAAGTAAAGTTACAAAAATTAAATGAAGGACTAGTTATGAATGCTGTGATTCATAACATCTTTGTGTTTTTAAGGCCATATTTATTTTAGATACAGTTGTTTGTTTTAGCATTTTTGCCGTGAGAAGAGTTGACAGACATTCTAATACCGGGCATGCAGTGACAGAGAGACACATACCTGAGTTACTCATCTGCCGTGTAGGTACCAAAACTCTGATGTATCTATGAATTCACTTCCTGTTTTTAGACTAGAAAAGCTATGCTCAGAATTTTCCTTCCTATAAATGAGTGCATAGATCTGCACTCATTTAACCAGATGCATACTAACCCACACCCACTTCCCTTTTTACCTGAACTAATCATTATTTATGCATCTCTATTTTCTAATATTTCCTCTGGGTATTTTGTTAAGATAAAACACAGCTTTATGATGCCCTTTCCAATCAACACCAGACCATTTGTTTCAAGATAGTAATTAACTTCCTGCTTAATCTGTCACACTTAATTTTAAATTGGGCATGCAAGGCTATTAGAAACTGTGGTTGTGGTGTTTGCATCTGGCTGAGACAGTAGCCACTGGCAGCCTTGATTTATCACTCTTCATTTAAATTCCTGTGCCAATGATTTTAGTTCCTAAATGCTGTGACTGGCATTTATGGATCTCAACATCAAAGTGAAACTAAGCTACAGTTAAGAACTCAACAGCTCAGATCGATGAAAAACGGTTTTATAACTGAACACCCTGCAGTTAAATCCTAGGGGCTTGACCAAAAAGTGCTTAGTGCTCAGAGATGTTGCTGGGGGAAGAGAAGTTTCCCACTCTAATGGCTATTTGTAAATCACAGTCAAATAGTGCATCTTGTAACAGGGCTGTGTAAATTTGTTCCCAGATGCAAACTGTTTTTTAATAAGCCTGTTTTCTTAAAAGAACAACCCCCCAAAAGTAAGCTTCTCTTTCTGGCAAATCTCATCTTTGATATTCAAATCTTTTTACTGAACTTGGCTCATGTTTGAAGAAGCAGACTATAACATTGCTACTAAGACGTGCTCCATAATACTGCATGAAAACTGCTTCCTAAATTGAATGAGTGTGATTCTATAACATTCTTATTAAAGACTGACTGAATCTTGATTCAGTGAAAGCGTCTTCAGCAATGCGCATGGAGAATCAGGCTTTTCTATACTTGAAGGCCATATTTATTTTAGATACAGTTGTTTGTTTTAGCATTTTTGCCGTGAGAAGAGTTGACAGACATTCTAATACCGGGCATGCAGTGACAGAGAGACACATACCTGAGTTACTCATCTGCCGTGTAGGTACCAAAACTCTGATGTATCTATGAATTCACTTCCTGTTTTTAGACTAGAAAAGCTATGCTCAGAATTTTCCTTCCTATAAATGAGTGCATAGATCTGCACTCATTTAACCAGATGCATACTAACCCACACCCACTTCCCTTTTTACCTGAACTAATCATTATTTATGCATCTCTATTTTCTAATATTTCCTCTGGGTATTTTGTTAAGATAAAACACAGCTTTATGATGCCCTTTCCAATCAACACCAGACCATTTGTTTCAAGATAGTAATTAACTTCCTGCTTAATCTGTCACACTTAATTTTAAATTGGGCATGCAAGGCTATTAGAAACTGTGGTTGTGGTGTTTGCATCTGGCTGAGACAGTAGCCACTGGCAGCCTTGATTTATCACTCTTCATTTAAATTCCTGTGCCAATGATTTTAGTTCCTAAATGCTGTGACTGGCATTTATGGATCTCAACATCAAAGTGAAACTAAGCTACAGTTAAGAACTCAACAGCTCAGATCGATGAAAAACGGTTTTATAACTGAACACCCTGCAGTTAAATCCTAGGGGCTTGACCAAAAAGTGCTTAGTGCTCAGAGATGTTGCTGGGGGAAGAGAAGTTTCCCACTCTAATGGCTATTTGTAAATCACAGTCAAATAGTGCATCTTGTAACAGGGCTGTGTAAATTTGTTCCCAGATGCAAACTGTTTTTTAATAAGCCTGTTTTCTTAAAAGAACAACCCCCCAAAAGTAAGCTTCTCTTTCTGGCAAATCTCATCTTTGATATTCAAATCTTTTTACTGAACTTGGCTCATGTTTGAAGAAGCAGACTATAACATTGCTACTAAGACGTGCTCCATAATACTGCATGAAAACTGCTTCCTAAATTGAATGAGTGTGATTCTATAACATTCTTATTAAAGACTGACTGAATCTTGATTCAGTGAAAGCGTCTTCAGCAATGCGCATGGAGAATCAGGCTTTTCTATAGCCTGCCAGAAACAAATTGTGAAAATTTGTTCCTCCTGTGTGGCTTCATAATCTCAAACACTTCTTACATGGCAAATCCAAATGGTCCTCTTCATTTTAGGGCAAACTCCTCCAGAAAGTATTCCAGCTCAGTTAAGCATTTCTCCTCAGAATGGAAGCATTCACAATCTGATTTTTATAACTTGAACACTTGACTTGAAATATGTTTCTTTTTATTTTGTCTTGCCTTTTTCTGTTAACCATGTCTCCTCAGTTACAGAGTATGGCATTTGAAGAAGCCATATTAGCTTCTTCCTTTCTTACCAATACTACAAGATAAGCCATTGCACCAATCATGCATTATGGCTTAATAAATGCTTGCTCATTCATAGATATTCACATATATTGCGCTTTACACCTAGTAATCTTCAGTACTCCAGGGACTGAGTGACATGTGCTTAGAAGCTCCGTCAATTTTACCAGGTAAAAGATAGAGATGCCTCTCTGTTATCTGTGCCTATTTAAGTTCTTAGACTGATCATTGGGTGATAATAA
The DNA here is from genome assembly GCA_022376925.1 of Tragulus kanchil. Lineage (NCBI taxonomy): Eukaryota > Metazoa > Chordata > Mammalia > Artiodactyla > Tragulidae > Tragulus > Tragulus kanchil. Next base: position 70,976,759 of record JAIOJX010000028.1, on the reverse strand, counting down.
TGCTAATTACTAGTACTGATGCTACACATCTTGGTAACACCATGAACTACAAAGCCAGTGAAGTAGTAATGGACAAGAATTCATAGGAGACATTGAGGATGGTGCTGCCCAAGCATGGTTTTGGATCTGAGCCCTAGGAAGCCCTCCCTTTGTCTCACTTTGAGGAGTAAAAGTGTTGAGTCAGCTTTCCTTCTTACTGCCCTCTTATTGTAGAAGGAAAGAAATGGGCAATGAAATAAATTATACCAGTACAAAAAACCTAATCATTAAAACCATTCTCCTGTTAACTTGTGTATGTGTGCACAGTTGTGTCCAGCTCTGTGACCCCGTGGACTCATGGACTGTGGTCTGCCAGGCTCCTTTCTCCATAAGATTTCTTAGTCAAGAATACTGAAGTGGGTTGGCATTTCTTGCTCCAAGGGATCTTCCTGACCCAGGGATCAAACACGCCTCTGTTTGTCTCCTGCATTGGCAGGCGGATTCTTTCTTTTAATTTGATATTATAAAAAATATTGCTTTTTTAAAAATTTATTTCTTTTCATCTATCTGTATTCTTTTGCCTGTGTGGGCCTACCATCACTGTGGCCTTTCTCCTTGCAGTTGCCTTTCTCCTTGCATGTGCCCCAGAGCACTGGCTCATAATTGGACACACTGGTCCAGCTGCTTCGCGGCATGTGGGATCTTCCCGGGCCAGGGATCAAACTGGTGCCCCATGCACTGAAAGGTAGGCTCTTTACTCACTGGACCGCTAGGGAAACCCAGCAGGTGGATTCTTTACCACTGCACCACTTGAGAAGCCCAGGATTGAGTGAACTGTCCATGCAGACATAGTGGAAAAGTTCAGCCCTTGCGGAGTGTAAGTTGTATTATTGAAAGACTAAATTATATTTGGAATTTAGAATTAAGTGACAAAAGAAAGAACATGTACAAATTAGTTTGAACACTGACTTAGGTAATCCTTTACTCCAGGGACTGTGACATGTGCTTAGAAGCTCTTTACCAGGTAAAAGATAGAGATGCCTCTCTGTTATCTGTGCCTATTTAAGTTCTTAGACTGATCATTGGGTGATAATAATGCTAATTACTAGTACTGATGCTACACATCTTGGTAACACCATGAACTACAAAGCCAGTGAAGTAGTAATGGACAAGAATTCATAGGAGACATTGAGGATGGTGCTGCCCAAGCATGGTTTTGGATCTGAGCCCTAGGAAGCCCTCCCTTTGTCTCACTTTGAGGAGTAAAAGTGTTGAGTCAGCTTTCCTTCTTACTGCCCTCTTATTGTAGAAGGAAAGAAATGGGCAATGAAATAAATTATACCAGTACAAAAAACCTAATCATTAAAACCATTCTCCTGTTAACTTGTGTATGTGTGCACAGTTGTGTCCAGCTCTGTGACCCCGTGGACTCATGGACTGTGGTCTGCCAGGCTCCTTTCTCCATAAGATTTCTTAGTCAAGAATACTGAAGTGGGTTGGCATTTCTTGCTCCAAGGGATCTTCCTGACCCAGGGATCAAACACGCCTCTGTTTGTCTCCTGCATTGGCAGGCGGATTCTTTCTTTTAATTTGATATTATAAAAAATATTGCTTTTTTAAAAATTTATTTCTTTTCATCTATCTGTATTCTTTTGCCTGTGTGGGCCTACCATCACTGTGGCCTTTCTCCTTGCAGTTGCCTTTCTCCTTGCATGTGCCCCAGAGCACTGGCTCATAATTGGACACACTGGTCCAGCTGCTTCGCGGCATGTGGGATCTTCCCGGGCCAGGGATCAAACTGGTGCCCCATGCACTGAAAGGTAGGCTCTTTACTCACTGGACCGCTAGGGAAACCCAGCAGGTGGATTCTTTACCACTGCACCACTTGAGAAGCCCAGGATTGAGTGAACTGTCCATGCAGACATAGTGGAAAAGTTCAGCCCTTGCGGAGTGTAAGTTGTATTATTGAAAGACTAAATTATATTTGGAATTTAGAATTAAGTGACAAAAGAAAGAACATGTACAAATTAGTTTGAACACTGACTTAGGTAAAAATCTTGAGAAATACATGATAAAAACAAGGAATAAACAAATAATAAAGGAAGTTGAAAGTGACAGAGACCAGAGTGTGGGGATAAAAGGGAAACAAAGGAAAGGAGGGGATGACATTCTGATTTTCGTGCTCAAACCATGAAAATTTAATCTATTTACAGTCAAGGTTCTATACATTTTTTTCAAAAGAAAAAAAAACAACCAAAGGATTTTTATTTCTTCTCAATTATAATAAAGAAATATGAACTGAAATATGGGATGAACTATATTGAGACATTTCTTCTTTACCTCTAAAAACAATTGCACAAACTGAAGTTAACATGGCAAATATAATAATATTGAAAAATATTACAGTGTAAGACCCATAGCTGGAGTTGTATACATGGAACATTACAATGAAATTTTTTTAGGGAGGCAGCTTTCTTTTACTTGAGGTGTCAAATTTATAAACTGCTATTTTCATATTTTTATTATGTCAAATGTTTGGGATTATACATAAAAATGATTTTAAACATTAAAATACCATGCAGACATAATGTTCATTTTGTTATTCATTGCAATTACTGAATATTACAATGCTCATCATGCTATCCAATGTAATATATTTATTTTGCAGATAAAGAATCTGAGGTCTAGAAAGATTAAATATCTTGCATGAATTAACACAGGTGGATAGTAGCAGTTAAGGGATTAGAACTCAGAGTTGATCAGATTCTGATCAGCTGTTGCCTGTCTCTCTGTATGACTCAACTATGGACATTTCAAGAAAATTTAAAAGTGATGTTATGAGATATAAATTCATGAGAACCCAGAAGGTAAACAGCAGACTAAACTATGTACACAGGGTATAAAATTTTAGTCCTTAGAGACCTATAAAACCAAATATATAATTTCTCCTGTATATTTTCAGGACATTCTTGCTTAGGCTTAACACAACTGAACACTATACCTTCTGAGGTTTGTTCCAAGAGGATGAAGGGAATGCTTATTGTTGATGTCTTAAGTGGGCACTTTATGAGTAGGGGGCAAAAGTATCAGGGTATTAAAGCTTTAAAAGGCTCACTCTGTGTATGGCAGCAAATGCGTGTGTGTGTGTGTGTGTGTGTGTGCCTACACAGTCATAACCTTAATTTAACAATTTGTTTAGTAAATATTTAACATACAGATCTTATGAGAAATGTTTGATTTTAGACCTTTGGATATACACATTTATGGACTAACCAAATAGAAAAAGTAGCATGCAACAGAAATGCAGAGCATGGTGACAGGGTGCATATGAGGAGCTATAATAGGGTAATGAAAGCCAGATCATGAAGGACCTTACAGTCACTTTAGAGAACTAAATAGCCATAAACTCATCACACAGAGAAAAACAGTGCCAAAATCAGAAAATTCTGTTACTCAGTTTCTTCTGATTACATGTGTACATTAGTTGTTTACATACTTGGATGATGATGTATATAGAGTTTCCAGTCCTGTGGTCCTTAAAATACTGTCAGCGTTATTCTCATTCAGTAAATACTCTGTCTTATAGACATAGTACATTTGCTCACTATCTTCATCATATAGGATATTTACCCATTTCATTATTATATATATTCCATGCTTATAAATGCCTATGATACTTGTATACATTTATCTTTCTTAGATATTAATATATAGTAGTAGATTTAAATGATACAGTAATTTTAAGACACTGGAAACACACTGTCATGTAATTTTGTAGTTTTCCTGTAGTGATATGGAGTTCTTACCAACTCATACTTCAAGCAGATATAAGTATTGCAATTTACCAAAGAAAACTTCAGAGAAAATAAAATAAGATCAACCTGATTAGAAGAAAATTACCTATCATTGTTTTGATTTTCGTTTGTTTGAAATTTAGCAAGACTGAAGTTCTTTCTTTTTTTCAGCAGTGCATCCATGGCATGTGGGATTTTAGTACCCTAGCCAGGGACTGAATCCATACCCTTGGATTGAAAGATCGGAGTCTTATCCACTGGAATGCCAGGGAAATCTCAGGACCGAAGTTCTTTTAGAATGCATATTAGGCCCTTATATCTTTTCTAAGAACTGACAGTTCATATTTTATCCATTTGACCATGATCTATTCTTCACATGGGCTTTCCTGGTGGCTCAGAGGGAAAAGAATCTTCCTGCAATGCAGGAGACCTGGGTTAAATCCCTGGGTAGGGAAGATCCCATGGGTGTTAAGTTTAAAAAATGTAGAATCTTAGTTTTGGCTTGGTTGCTTTAAATCTCAAACATATTTACTCTTCTTAGTTATCAAATAAATAATCAAAAGTTATTTTTGCCTCTTTTGACCTTAAAATTAGAGTAATGGGTTAATATTCAAAAATACATAAAGCTCACATAAATCAAGATAAAAAATAAGCAAACAATCCAATTAAAAAAGATAAGCATAAGACTGGAATAGATGCTTTTGCCAAGAGGACATACAGATGATGAATGGGCACATGAAAAGATGCTCAATATCACAAATCATAAGGGAAATGAAAATCGAAACCACAATGAGATATCACCTCATACCTGTCAGAATCACTATCATCAAAGAACACAAAAAAATGAGATAAAAATACACCTCAGGTAGTAGAACATCTGAATTCAGTAAATACTCTGTCTTATAGACATAGTACATTTGCTCACTATCTTCATCATATAGGATATTTACCCATTTCATTATTATATATATTCCATGCTTATAAATGCCTATGATACTTGTATACATTTATCTTTCTTAAGAAAATTAATTTTAAAAGTAGTAGATTTAAATGATACAGTAATTTTAAGACACTGGAAACACACTGTCATGTAATTTTGTAGTTTTCCTGTAGTGATATGGAGTTCTTACCAACTCATACTTCAAGCAGATATAAGTATTGCAATTTACCAAAGAAAACTTCAGAGAAAATAAAATAAGATCAACCTGATTAGAAGAAAATTACCTATCATTGTTTTGATTTTCGTTTGTTTGAAATTTAGCAAGACTGAAGTTCTTTCTTTTTTTCAGCAGTGCATCCATGGCATGTGGGATTTTAGTACCCTAGCCAGGGACTGAATCCATACCCTTGGATTGAAAGATCGGAGTCTTATCCACTGGAATGCCAGGGAAATCTCAGGACCGAAGTTCTTTTAGAATGCATATTAGGCCCTTATATCTTTTCTAAGAACTGACAGTTCATATTTTATCCATTTGACCATGATCTATTCTTCACATGGGCTTTCCTGGTGGCTCAGAGGGAAAAGAATCTTCCTGCAATGCAGGAGACCTGGGTTAAATCCCTGGGTAGGGAAGATCCCATGGGTGTTAAGTTTAAAAAATGTAGAATCTTAGTTTTGGCTTGGTTGCTTTAAATCTCAAACATATTTACTCTTCTTAGTTATCAAATAAATAATCAAAAGTTATTTTTGCCTCTTTTGACCTTAAAATTAGAGTAATGGGTTAATATTCAAAAATACATAAAGCTCACATAAATCAAGATAAAAAATAAGCAAACAATCCAATTAAAAAAGATAAGCATAAGACTGGAATAGATGCTTTTGCCAAGAGGACATACAGATGATGAATGGGCACATGAAAAGATGCTCAATATCACAAATCATAAGGGAAATGAAAATCGAAACCACAATGAGATATCACCTCATACCTGTCAGAATCACTATCATCAAAAAGAACACAAATAAAAAATAACGTAGGTGAGGATGTGAAGGAAAGGGAAGCCCTGTACACTGCTGGGGGGAATGTAAGTGGGTCAGTCAAGGTAGAAAACTGCATGGAGGTTTCTCAGTAAGCTAAAGATAGCACTATCATATGACCTTGCAATTCCAATCCCAGGTGAAAAAGAAACAGAAACACTAATTTGGAAAGATACATGCATCCCAGTTTTCAAAACAGAGTTATTTATAGTTGCCAAGATATGGAAGCAATCTCAGTGTCCATCAACAGATGGATGGATAAAGATGTGGCATATATATATATGTGTGTGTGTGTGTGTGTGTGTGTGTACACACATATATAACGGATTAATACAGTTATAAAACAAATTTTGCCATCTGCAACAACATTGGTGGACTTGGAGTACATTGTGTTAACTGAAATGTCAGAAAAAGACATATACTACACTTACATGTAGAATCTAAAAAACACAACAAACTAATAAATATAACAAAAAGAACCAGACTTATAGAGAACAAATTAGTGGTTATCAATCGGGAAAGATAGGAAGGGAGGGGCAATATAAGGGTAGGATAGTAAGGTAGAAACTATTATGCATAAAATAAGCTACAATGCTGGAGAGGGTGTGGAGAAAAGGGAACACTCTTGCATTGCTGGTGCGAATGTAAATTGATACAGCCGCTAGACAGTATGGAGATTCCTTAAAAGACTAAAAATAGAAGCATCCTATTGACCCAGCAATCCCACTATTAGGCTTATATCATGATGAAATCAAAACTGAAAGAAGCACCTGTATCCCAATGTTCATTACAGTTCCCTATACAATAGCTAGAACATGGATAGATATCCTTATTTTGCCTCTTTTGACCTTAAAATTAGAGTAATGGGTTAATATTCAAAAATACATAAAGCTCACATAAATCAAGATAAAAAATAAGCAAACAATCCAATTAAAAAAGATAAGCATAAGACTGGAATAGATGCTTTTGCCAAGAGGACATACAGATGATGAATGGGCACATGAAAAGATGCTCAATATCACAAATCATAAGGGAAATGAAAATCGAAACCACAATGAGATATCACCTCATACCTGTCAGAATCACTATCATTAAAAAGAACACAAATAAAAAATAACGTAGGTGAGGATGTGAAGGAAAGGGAAGCCCTGTACACTGCTGGGGGGAATGTAAGTGGGTCAGTCAAGGTAGAAAACTGCATGGAGGTTTCTCAGTAAGCTAAAGATAGCACTATCATATGACCTTGCAATTCCAATCCCAGGTGAAAAAGAAACAGAAACACTAATTTGGAAAGATACATGCATCCCAGTTTTCAAAACAGAGTTATTTATAGTTGCCAAGATATGGAAGCAATCTCAGTGTCCATCAACAGATGGATGGATAAAGATGTGGCATATATATATATGTGTGTGTGTGTGTGTGTGTGTGTGTACACACATATATAACGGATTAATACAGTTATAAAACAAATTTTGCCATCTGCAACAACATTGGTGGACTTGGAGTACATTGTGTTAACTGAAATGTCAGAAAAAGACATATACTACACTTACATGTAGAATCTAAAAAACACAACAAACTAATAAATATAACAAAAAGAACCAGACTTATAGAGAACAAATTAGTGGTTATCAATCGGGAAAGATAGGAAGGGAGGGGCAATATAAGGGTAGGATAGTAAGGTAGAAACTATTATGCATAAAATAAGCTACAATGCTGGAGAGGGTGTGGAGAAAAGGGAACACTCTTGCATTGCTGGTGCGAATGTAAATTGATACAGCCGCTAGACAGTATGGAGATTCCTTAAAAGACTAAAAATAGAAGCATCCTATTGACCCAGCAATCCCACTATTAGGCTTATATCATGATGAAATCAAAACTGAAAGAAGCACCTGTATCCCAATGTTCATTACAGTTCCCTATACAATAGCTAGAACATGGAAGCAACCTAGATATCCATTGATGAATGAATGCATAAAGCAGCTCTGGTACATACATACAATGGAATACTACTCAGCTGTAAAAAGAAATGCAGAAGAATCAGTCCTAATGAGGTGGTTGGAGCTAGAACCTATCATAAAAAGTGAAGTAAGTCAAAAAGGGAAAGAGAAGTACAGTATACTAACACATATATATGGAATCTAGTAAGAGGTTAATGATAACACACACAGTGAACCCATGGAAAAACAGACAGAGAACAGACATATGGACATTGTGGGGAATGAACAGTTGGTGGGAGACATAGAGGGAAAAACATGGAAACCTATACTATCATGTGTGAAAGATAGCTATTGTCATTGGGCTGTGGAAACCGGAGATCCTGCAAGGGAGTGGTGTGACGGCCTGGAGGGGTGGGATGGAGGGACTGGGACGGGGGGAGGGGATATGCATATGACTGATCTGGGAACATACACGTCTGTGAACAACAAAACTCTGTAAAAATTTGAAAAAAAAAAAAAGGTTCTTGGGCCCTGTCCTGGATCTGAGTCAGGATCTCCCAGGGTGAGGTCTAAGAAGCTGTATTTTTAACACTCCCCAAGTTTAGGAGACAGTGACTCAAATCAGGAAAGAATTAGATATCTCACCACCTTAATACCTACTAATTGTTCCTATAATATCATGTTTAAAAACAACATAAATCTGTTCCTTGTAAGTAATTCTCACAGTACCAATGTGTAGAAAATAAAAGTGAAAATGCTACACCCTAAAAAAAAAAGCTGCAAGGGTAAGTACATGAGGACACTGCCAGTATTGTATAACTATAAATGGAACATAATAACCTTTAAAATTGCTATCACTATATTGTATAACTAACATATTAATATATAATACAATACATACTATACATAAATTTAATTTTTCTCTATAAAATCAAGTCCTTATTAGGGTAACTTTCCTGTACTCTGTCTCTGGTGCTTCTGACACCATGACAGGCTACAATGGACTTAAACATTACATGAAGGCAAGTATATGACTTCAGCCTCACCTCTGAAACTGTGAGCTATCACAAGGGAGCTAAGAAAATTTTACAGAATAGAATCAATTTTAAATTAATAAGGAAATGAAAAAATTGGGATATTTGTAGATAACAGTTTAGAGATCGTTCTAGACCATAGTACAATAATGAGTTTGCCTTCAAAGGTCATTAAAACTTCACCTAATTCTCCATGTGTAAAGAAAGTGAACATATCATGATTGTATCATGAAAAAAAAGTCCATCATAATTTAATGCAGTTAGGTAATTTCTTGTATTTCACCTACTATTATGAATTCCTTTTTTATTGAGAAAATCAGAAATTTATTATATTAAAATAAAAAATATTTCTAACAAATAAACTGAAGTAATCTAACTAGAATGTTTTATTGATGGTCTTCCCATCTACAAAATGTGATGATGCAGATAAAGAGGCCTTCTAGCTCCAGAAGTACAATTTATTTTTGTATTTCCTTCTTAAATAGGTTAATAGACAAATTATGACTGATCTGGGAACATACACGTCTGTGAACAACAAAACTCTGTAAAAATTTGAAAAAAAAAAAAAGGTTCTTGGGCCCTGTCCTGGATCTGAGTCAGGATCTCCCAGGGTGAGGTCTAAGAAGCTGTATTTTTAACACTCCCCAAGTTTAGGAGACAGTGACTCAAATCAGGAAAGAATTAGATATCTCACCACCTTAATACCTACTAATTGTTCCTATAATATCATGTTTAAAAACAACATAAATCTGTTCCTTGTAAGTAATTCTCACAGTACCAATGTGTAGAAAATAAAAGTGAAAATGCTACACCCTAAAAAAAAAAGCTGCAAGGGTAAGTACATGAGGACACTGCCAGTATTGTATAACTATAAATGGAACATAATAACCTTTAAAATTGCTATCACTATATTGTATAACTAACATATTAATATATAATACAATACATACTATACATAAATTTAATTTTTCTCTATAAAATCAAGTCCTTATTAGGGTAACTTTCCTGTACTCTGTCTCTGGTGCTTCTGACACCATGACAGGCTACAATGGACTTAAACATTACATGAAGGCAAGTATATGACTTCAGCCTCACCTCTGAAACTGTGAGCTATCACAAGGGAGCTAAGAAAATTTTACAGAATAGAATCAATTTTAAATTAATAAGGGAAATGAAAAAATTGGGATATTTGTAGATAACAGTTTAGAGATCGTTCTAGACCATAGTACAATAATGAGTTTGCCTTCAAAGGTCATTAAAACTTCACCTAATTCTTCATGTGTAAAGAAAGTGAACATATCATGATTGTATCATGAAAAAAAAGTCCATCATAATTTAATGCAGTTAGGTAATTTCTTGTATTTCACCTACTATTATGAATTCCTTTTTTATTGAGAAAATCAGAAATTTATTATATTAAAATAAAAAATATTTCTAACAAATAAACTGAAGTAATCTAACTAGAATGTTTTATTGATGGTCTTCCCATCTACAAAATGTGATGATGCAGATAAAGAGGCCTTCTAGCTCCAGAAGTACAATTTATTTTTTTGTATTTCCTTCTTAAATAGGTTAATAGACAGAGTGAAGATTTTAGGCAAATACGTGGAAGACAGGCGTATGAGGTAGCTCTAACAGTAAAGAACCGGCCAGCCAATACAGAAGACATAGATGAAGGTCTGATCCCTGGGTTGGGAAGATCTCCTGAAGGAGGACATGGCAACCCCCTCTAGTATTCTCGCCTGGAGAATGCCATGGACAGAGGAGCCTGGAGAACTACAGTCCATGAGGTTGCAAAGAGTAGGACATAACTGAAGTGATTTAGCATGCACACACATGGAAGACCATTCTAGAAAATTCAGTTAAAATAAATAAGAGAATTGGAATTCTTCCTTAGATACCTTTGAAATGGGATAAAAATAGCATTTGTAATATAGAATATGTTTATCTATATATTATAACATCTATTAAGTGAATCTAGATAGAAGACATAGTTGAAGTTTACATTCTCTTGAAATTCTTTAAGGCATTTAGAAATTGTCACCGTATAATATAAATATAAAACTTATATAAGCTGGGAGCAGTTAGGTTAGTAAAATGCAGATGATGGAAAATAGTTTATTTTATGACATTAATTTTATGTGTCAGTTATCTTTAAATTTAAATGTATAATTAAGTTGCACTTCAAACAGAGTTTAATTGTTATGCTCAATACAAGTATCTCACATTTTGTAAAATGCCTAAATAAAAACAGCACTTCAACATTTTAAGTATTCAAACCTTCAACACATTAAATATTTATTATCATGAAAAAAGTCCATCATAATTTAATGCAGTTAGGTAATTTCTTGTATTTCACCTACTATTATGAATTCCTTTTTTATTGAGAAAATCAGAAATTTATTATATTAAAATAAAAAATATTTCTAACAAATAAACTGAAGTAATCTAACTAGAATGTTTTATTGATGGTCTTCCCATCTACAAAATGTGATGATGCAGATAAAGAGGCCTTCTAGCTCCAGAAGTACAATTTATTTTTTTGTATTTCCTTCTTAAATAGGTTAATAGACAGAGTGAAGATTTTAGGCAAATACGTGGAAGACAGGCGTATGAGGTAGCTCTAACAGTAAAGAACCGGCCAGCCAATACAGAAGACATAGATGAAGGTCTGATCCCTGGGTTGGGAAGATCTCCTGAAGGAGGACATGGCAACCCCCTCTAGTATTCTCGCCTGGAGAATGCCATGGACAGAGGAGCCTGGAGAACTACAGTCCATGAGGTTGCAAAGAGTAGGACATAACTGAAGTGATTTAGCATGCACACACATGGAAGACCATTCTAGAAAATTCAGTTAAAATAAATAAGAGAATTGGAATTCTTCCTTAGATACCTTTGAAATGGGATAAAAATAGCATTTGTAATATAGAATATGTTTATCTATATATTATAACATCTATTAAGTGAATCTAGATAGAAGACATAGTTGAAGTTTACATTCTCTTGAAATTCTTTAAGGCATTTAGAAATTGTCACCGTATAATATAAATATAAAACTTATATAAGCTGGGAGCAGTTAGGTTAGTAAAATGCAGATGATGGAAAATAGTTTATTTTATGACATTAATTTTATGTGTCAGTTATCTTTAAATTTAAATGTATAATTAAGTTGCACTTCAAACAGAGTTTAATTGTTATGCTCAATACAAGTATCTCACATTTTGTAAAATGCCTAAATAAAAACAGCACTTCAACATTTTAAGTATTCAAACCTTCAACACATTAAATATTTATTATCATGAAAATGGAATGAGGAACCTAATCCCAATCTCTAGCAATCTAAATGTGAAATTCATATCTACAACTGACTGACATGTTTATTGTTAAGAAAATAATAAAAAACTTTAAAATATAAGATTATAGGATAGAATATAGTTATCTAAAAAGCTTATCAAAATTTAATCTAAAGGGCATAGAAAGTAGTCAATTATTCACTATTTATATAAAGAAGCCTTGAAACAGCAAGTCAGGAGAGGATATCAATTTGCACAGGCATTATGAAGTAAAAGGTAATCATAGAGATACAGTGATTCAGCAGAGAAGGAAACTAAGCTCTTAAAGACAAAAGAAAATGGAACAAAAAGTATATTTCTATTCACATATTACCCTTGGAATATTATTTATTTGTTTCAATGAGAGATTACTTAAGAAACAAACTGGATAAGAATTTGAAAAAATGGAGTAATTCAATGAACCCTTCTATAATTATTTTGTGGGAAAAGCACTTTTTATCTTAGGGTATACCTCGGAAGTGACTCAGTACAATAGTACAGAGCAGAGGACAAAACTATCAATAGCTATGAAATCTACCTTTAGGTATACTGAAGAAGTCGGAAGTGTTAGTTGCTGAGTTGGGTCTGACTCTTTCTGATCCCGTGGACTGTAGCCCATCAGGTTCCTCTGTCCATGGAATTCTTCAGGCAAGAATACTGGAGTGGGTTGCCATTTCCTTCTCCAGGAAATTCTTCCCAACCCAGGAACCAAACCCAGGTCTCCTGCATACAGGTAGATTCTATACTGTCTCAGCCACCAGGGAAGCCCCAACAGCTTTAGGGAAATTACAGAGATACCTTTCTATGTTTTTGTTTTTAATCTTTTACTACTATAAGCTTTGCTTGCTGTATAAAGGAATAAATACGTGATCAAACAACTAGTCTCTCTTTCATAAAAATAGAAAAGTGAAATGTCAACATTTACCATCCACCATGTCATTATTTAATCATTTATTTCCTTATATATATTTTAAGGACTATGTACTAAGTAATATTTCAGGCACTCAGCTTTTGAAAATGTATATTGAATCAGATATCATATGTCAATTTATTCTTTTTTTAAGCTAAGTTCTAAAGAATCTTAAAGAATGAAAGACTGTTGACTGCTCCATAGCAGACGCTGAGTCTCCAACACTCTAACAAGCATCTGCTTTTTCATTACGTGGCATGCAGCACAGCACCTGGCACATCATAGGTACTGAATCTAGTTGTTTTCTGACTAACACATATAGATTAATGGGAAAAAAAAAGACATCACTATCATATCAAATGTTTTCAGGACACATTTCCAGAGTGTGTGACTTACTCGTTTGCACGGTTCCCTGACTCTGTTGAGGCTATAATGCTCATCTACTGCCATCTTGAAATTCTTATTAATTTAAACTCATGCTTTCTAAGTGAAGTCTGATGGGACAACTAGAAGCTTGAAGTCCCGGCTCTAGGTAAGGTCCAGCTTCTGGCCTCCTCCCTAGCACATGACTAGGGATGTGGTTTCCATGCCTTGTCCCTGCTCTCTGTCATGAAGTCTTTAAATCTCTGCTCTGCCTGTGGACAGCTGTCACTCGCCACCTGGGTTAAGTGCTGTGTTAACTTCCGAGGAGGAAGGACTGCATTTCTGGGTTGTCCCCAGGCTTCAGGGAGGATCTGGGCATGTACACAGAAGGGCCTAGATTGGGCTTTCTGGTATGGGGGAGTGTAGAGGAGGGTTTTGGAGGTGGGGGAGTTGCCAGTTGGCTCTCTCTGTTCTGCAGAGGCCACATTTTAGTGAGGGAGAGTTTCTCAGGCACTCCATTCAGGCAGTCAATAGTTTATGGCAAGGAGGTTTGAAGACCCTTAGGGTTTTCCTTTCCACTGTGAGTTGGGAACCTGGAGGTGTCATCCATCTTCCTACAAAAGTTCCCCTGTTCAGCAGGAGGGCCCCTGAGATTGATCAGTGCTGAGAACACCTTTCCTTCTTACTTCCAGCTTTTGAGTCTGTCTTAGGTTTGTCTGTCCTGGTCTGTTGAGAGATCCTTGGGGACTCCAGTCCTGTGAGTGGTGCAAGACTCTAGGAAAAAAACTGTGACTGCAATGGTCCCACATGAGTTAAACATTCTTATATTTACATTTAAAAGATCAATTGGTATAAATATAAAGATGGATTGTAAAGTGTATGCTAATAATTTGAAATTTACTTTTTTCTTTACTTAGAAGGACATTAAATGGCAATTAAAGAAGCACCATGATAAGTTGATAGAGAAAGAAATTTCAGAAGGAAAAAGCTTTATATTTTAGTACCTTTAATGGCCCCTTTTTTTCCTGCTTTTTGAACAAAGGGTCCTGCAGTTTCATTTTTCACTGGGCATCACAAATTATGTAGCTGGAACTGACTGTTTTAGAATCCAAATCAAATAGAAAAGTGCTGAGGAATACATGGAAGAAAAAAAAAGCTACTTAATCTAAACATGCTATATGGAATTTCAGTGTGATTAAAAGGTCAGTAATTAACTTTCAATCTTTATAAACTGTTAAGTATTAGACACAACACTTTTAAATAATAATCAGAGTAATCTATCAACCTTGAAAATCTTTTAGTTTTATTTTTACACTTTAAAAAAATACCTATTAATATCTACTTTGAAGCAAAAAGGACTTTCAAAGAAAATATACCCTGCAAAATGAAAACCTAGTTTTTAAGAGCGACCACATTTGAATCCAATAATCCAGTTATCCAAATCAATCAATCTGTTATGCAGGCAGTTTAGTTAATGGAATTAAATTGGTGTCCTTTTTCAAAACAAAACATTGCATTGAAAACGGGCAAGCAATGTACTAGGTCTTTGCTCAACTGCAGAGTGTTACATCACATGACAGAGTCATAGATTATGCAAACTGTGATCATATGCCGGAGTCTTTACTGCTAACCAGGTTTGTTTTTATGGAATTTACAATATTCTACTAAACAATCTCTATTACTATTTTTTCAATTTACACAGAGAAATGCCAGTAAAATAATTTGGTAGTAGTGGCATCAACATAGCAATAATATCTTATTATTTTATGCTAAAGAAAACATTTAGTAACCTTTCCTAAAAAATGCACAAATGAGAATTTCTCAGAGAAACAACTGAGCACTCTAAAAATCAACTGTTTAAGATCACATTTAGGATTAAATACATTTCTTTAGCAATGTTTGATCACTAAAAAAAAAACAAACCAAAAACTTTATTGCTCTTAAAAGATGGCTTGGTGTTGATTAAAACTTTTCACTAAAAAATTTGTAAGAATGGCACCAGAGGACTTTGTAAGCATGACATTTAATATATACTGATAATTACATGAGTAACAATACTTTCCAGTTACTTTTAAACATTGTAGAACTGACTGTTTTAGAATCCAAATCAAGCCCCTTTTTCCTGCTTTTTGAACAAAGGGTCCTGCAGTTTCATTTCACTGGGCATCACAAATTATGTAGCTGGAACTGACTGTTTTAGAATCCAAATCAAATAGAAAAGTGCTGAGGAATACATGGAAGAAAAAAAAAGCTACTTAATCTAAACATGCTATATGGAATTTCAGTGTGATTAAAAGGTCAGTAATTAACTTTCAATCTTTATAAACTGTTAAGTATTAGACACAACACTTTTAAATAATAATCAGAGTAATCTATCAACCTTGAAAATCTTTTAGTTTTATTTTTACACTTTAAAAAAATACCTATTAATATCTACTTTGAAGCAAAAAGGACTTTCAAAGAAAATATACCCTGCAAAATGAAAACCTAGTTTTTAAGAGCGACCACATTTGAATCCAATAATCCAGTTATCCAAATCAATCAATCTGTTATGCAGGCAGTTTAGTTAATGGAATTAAATTGGTGTCCTTTTTCAAAACAAAACATTGCATTGAAAACGGGCAAGCAATGTACTAGGTCTTTGCTCAACTGCAGAGTGTTACATCACATGACAGAGTCATAGATTATGCAAACTGTGATCATATGCCGGAGTCTTTACTGCTAACCAGGTTTGTTTTTATGGAATTTACAATATTCTACTAAACAATCTCTATTACTATTTTTTCAATTTACACAGAGAAATGCCAGTAAAATAATTTGGTAGTAGTGGCATCAACATAGCAATAATATCTTATTATTTTATGCTAAAGAAAACATTTAGTAACCTTTCCTAAAAAATGCACAAATGAGAATTTCTCAGAGAAACAACTGAGCACTCTAAAAATCAACTGTTTAAGATCACATTTAGGATTAAATACATTTCTTTAGCAATGTTTGATCACTAAAAAAAAAACAAACCAAAAACTTTATTGCTCTTAAAAGATGGCTTGGTGTTGATTAAAACTTTTCACTAAAAAATTTGTAAGAATGGCACCAGAGGACTTTGTAAGCATGACATTTAATATATACTGATAATTACATGAGTAACAATACTTTCCAGTTACTTTTGAGAGAAATCCCTGGTTAAATTTAAGGATTTGCCCTTTTAATTCCCACTGCCTGGAATAGTCTATAAATTCACAAGGCTTTCTCTTTAACTCACAATCTGCTCCAGTGCTAGGATATTAAAAGAGGTGTTTTTCGTTTCCTTATGTAAAATGTCCTTCTCCCTTCACTTTCAGATCTTTTGCATTGTTTACTTCTTCTTCATGGGACATAGCACTACTTGACACCAAAATATAATGTCCTGAACAAAGGGACGCTATTAACAGTTTGTATTGCTCCTTTATTGCTATATCTTTAGCACACTTAACAGAGTTGGACATGACTGAGTGACTAAGCACAGCACTGCGCAGGAAAATGTTATTCTTCAATATAAAGTGTCTGTGGCTTTTGAATATGTGACATTTTTCTGCTTAATAAATATAAGAATACAAATATTAATAGTATTGTATCACTCAGATTAAATTACGGTTACTGCCTTTATTTTTACTTAGGTTGCTGGCTTATTTTCAGTGTATTTTAACAAGCATTTAAAACTTTTATACTGGTTTATTTTGATTTAAATAGACTTGCACAGAGGTTTGAAAAAATATTCACTGTCAAGAATTTTGAAAACATAGTGAAAATTATAAGGAATATCCAGACATAAATTAAAATATAGATACACAGATGAATGAATGTTTACAATGTACCTAATTACCTACTCTAACAACATGGGAAAGGCTGCTATTTGAAATAGATTATATTTTCAGAATGCAGAAAACATTTAGTAACCTTTCCTAAAAAATGCACAAATGAGAATTTCTCAGAGAAACAACTGAGCACTCTAAAAATCAACTGTTTAAGATCACATTTAGGATTAAATACATTTCTTTAGCAATGTTTGATCACTAAAAAAAAAACAAACCAAAAACTTTATTGCTCTTAAAAGATGGCTTGGTGTTGATTAAAACTTTTCACTAAAAAATTTGTAAGAATGGCACCAGAGGACTTTGTAAGCATGACATTTAATATATACTGATAATTACATGAGTAACAATACTTTCCAGTTACTTTTGAGAGAAATCCCTGGTTAAATTTAAGGATTTGCCCTTTTAATTCCCACTGCCTGGAATAGTCTATAAATTCACAAGGCTTTCTCTTTAACTCACAATCTGCTCCAGTGCTAGGATATTAAAAGAGGTGTTTTTCGTTTCCTTATGTAAAATGTCCTTCTCCCTTCACTTTCAGATCTTTTGCATTGTTTACTTCTTCTTCATGGGACATAGCACTACTTGACACCAAAATATAATGTCCTGAACAAAGGGACGCTATTAACAGTTTGTATTGCTCCTTTATTGCTATATCTTTAGCACACTTAACAGAGTTGGACATGACTGAGTGACTAAGCACAGCACTGCGCAGGAAAATGTTATTCTTCAATATAAAGTGTCTGTGGCTTTTGAATATGTGACATTTTTCTGCTTAATAAATATAAGAATACAAATATTAATAGTATTGTATCACTCAGATTAAATTACGGTTACTGCCTTTATTTTTACTTAGGTTGCTGGCTTATTTTCAGTGTATTTTAACAAGCATTTAAAACTTTTATACTGGTTTATTTTGATTTAAATAGACTTGCACAGAGGTTTGAAAAAATATTCACTGTCAAGAATTTTGAAAACATAGTGAAAATTATAAGGAATATCCAGACATAAATTAAAATATAGATACACAGATGAATGAATGTTTACAATGTACCTAATTACCTACTCTAACAACATGGGAAAGGCTGCTATTTGAAATAGATTATATTTTCAGAATGCAGCAAACTGTAAATGAAATAGACATCTC
The DNA here is from genome assembly GCA_022376925.1 of Tragulus kanchil. NCBI lineage: Eukaryota > Metazoa > Chordata > Mammalia > Artiodactyla > Tragulidae > Tragulus > Tragulus kanchil. The sequence continues at coordinate 70,958,434 of JAIOJX010000028.1, read as the reverse complement.
AAGTTTATAAATATATGGATATTTTTGTTGTTTTAAATTTATTTTCAGTGTCAGTTCAATTAATTATTTCTGCCTGAGCAAATATATGAAATCTGCAATCAAAATGTAAGCCTAAAGCAAGACCTATATAGAACAGTCACCCAATGGCAGAGATAGGAATGTCGAATATACATTTTAAGAAGTTAGATGATTGGACAAACTGCTTCTAATTGCTTTAAAGAACGTTTAGCAAAATTGGTTTTGTAATTTAGCATGTCTTTCACTTTGAACATGGTCCCTAAAGCTTCTTCCACATATCAGAATATCTGCAAACACAATTTGTTTCAGGTTGACTATACATGATTAACATTTCCTTTACTGTCTATGACCTGAATAATTCCTTTTACTAAACCACACATCTTGGCTTTTCTATCATACACTGAAGATTAAAATCAAATGTTTTCTAGGTGTTTCTTGTTTTACTCTCTAAATGAACCACCTTTAAAGACCATTTAAATAAACTATGAAAATAGAAGGTTGCAAATATAGCTTTTAGGGATTTAGAAGTCAGTTAATTAAAGTTTATTGAAAAGATTTCTAATTATGAGAGTCACAGTCTTAAATCTATAATCTTATTTATCCAACTAGAATCAGGATAATCAAGGAATATTTCTCCTAACTACAGCTAAGTAGTTCTAAATGATTTGGAAAAAATAATTTCTTTAATTGAAAACAGATAGCAAACAATTAAGTCAAGGCTGTTTAATGTGGTTTTCTTAATATTTCTTAAGTATGAGAAAATATATACATATAATTAACTACATGAAAGAAAAGGCAATTTGGTGCAGACTTCCTCTTCATCCTCATGTTCCACACTGTAGATACAAGAGTGGTAAAAGCACAACTAATGGAATTGTCTTTTTTTTTTTTTTTTAAGATTTATTCATTTATTTTGGGCGGGGGTCGGGTTGGGGAGGGAGGGGAGCGGTCGGGCCACTTCTACTGGGTTTTCTCTATTTTCATCCGTCTTTGTTCTTTGGCTCCTGTGGGCCTCCCATCGTGGTGGCGTCTGTCGTCGCAGAGCGCCGGCTCTGGACGAATGCGCTCCAGAGCTCCGGCTCGGTGCTTGGACACTCGGTCCGGCCGCTCTGCGGCACGTGGGATCTTCCCAGGCCAGGGATGGAATCGGCGCGCCTTGCACTGCAAGGCGGTGTCCTTACCCACTGGACCACCAGGGGAAGCCCTGTCTATATTTTTTGATGTGTTTAGTTTTACTTCCTAACTGTACAAAGTCAACTCATGTACAACATTATTATTTTGATGATTTTCTTGTTTTCTACCTGTGACCCTAATGATATACCAGTATTGTTCACTAAATGGTAAATACAAAAATGGTGATTTTACCATTTGGCTTTGCTTTATTTATTAGATGCATTTCTGAAGAGCACCAGCCAAGTGAACTTATATGTACTAGTTTAAATAATATAGTAAAACCCATTTCAAATATGTTTTTGGTAGAATATTAAAGCTTTCTTCCTGTACATTTTAAAGTTTTCTAGGTGTTTCTTGTTTTACTCTCATGTTAAAATTAAAAACTATGAAAATAGAAGGTGCAAATATAGCTTTTAGGGATTTAGAAGTCAGTTAATTAAAGTTTATTGAAAAGATTTCTAATTATGAGAGTCACAGTCTTAAATCTATAATCTTATTTATCCAACTAGAATCAGGATAATCAAGGAATATTTCTCCTAACTACAGCTAAGTAGTTCTAAATGATTTGGAAAAAATAATTTCTTTAATTGAAAACAGATAGCAAACAATTAAGTCAAGGCTGTTTAATGTGGTTTTCTTAATATTTCTTAAGTATGAGAAAATATATACATATAATTAACTACATGAAAGAAAAGGCAATTTGGTGCAGACTTCCTCTTCATCCTCATGTTCCACACTGTAGATACAAGAGTGGTAAAAGCACAACTAATGGAATTGTCTTTTTTTTTTTTTTTTAAGATTTATTCATTTATTTTGGGCGGGGGTCGGGTTGGGGAGGGAGGGGAGCGGTCGGGCCACTTCTACTGGGTTTTCTCTATTTTCATCCGTCTTTGTTCTTTGGCTCCTGTGGGCCTCCCATCGTGGTGGCGTCTGTCGTCGCAGAGCGCCGGCTCTGGACGAATGCGCTCCAGAGCTCCGGCTCGGTGATTGGACACTCAGTCCAGCCGCTCTGCGGCACGTGGGATCTTCCCAGGCCAGGGATGGAATCGGCGCCCCTTGCACTGCAAGGCGGTGTCCTTACCCACTGGACCACCAGGGGAAGCCCTGTCTATATTTTTTGATGTGTTTAGTTTTACTTCCTAACTGTACAAAGTCAACTCATGTACAACATTATTATTTTGATGATTTTCTTGTTTTCTACCTGTGACCCTAATGATATACCAGTATTGTTCACTAAATGGTAAATACAAAAATGGTGATTTTACCATTTGGCTTTGCTTTATTTATTAGATGCATTTCTGAAGAGCACCAGCCAAGTGAACTTATATGTACTAGTTTAAATAATATAGTAAAACCCATTTCAAATATGTTTTTGGTAGAATATTAAAGCTTTCTTCCTGTACATTTTAAGGTTTAGCTGTGTTTTTTGGGTTATTTTTTATATTGCAACAATGACAGATACACAGAAATTTACCCAGAAAATGTATAGCAAGTTCACATACATCCTTTACCTAACCTCCACCAATGTTAACTATTTGCATAACTATAAGTGTAACATAAAAACCAGGAAATTGACATTGGGAAAATCCTCAGGGCTCCAATGTGTGTGTGTGTGCTCATGTGTGTGTGCACATGTGTGTATGTCAGTATGCATGCATGTAACTCTTTACATTTATCACATAACTTCAAGCAACTACCACCATTATCACCACAAGGCTCCCTCCTGATACTCCTTCATAGCCACATCATTCTCTCCTAATCGCTAACCTTTCTCTACCATGAATCTATTCTCCATCTCTATCATCATGCTATTTCAAGAATGTTACATAGGTGAATTATACAGTATGTATCCTTTTGAGATTATTTTTCTTTTACCACTCAGCATACTGACTTTAAAGTTAATCCAAATTGTATCAGTAATTTGTTCTTTTTTATTCCTGAGTAGTATTCCAACATCTTATATATATTTCTATTTCTTTAATAGCACACATGCTGCCTTAATGCATGGGATGGGCTGAACTGCATCCCATAATCCATATGTTGAAGTTTTACTTCCGTAGTTTACTAATTCGTTATGGATTTGGAGACATAACCTTTAAAGATGAAATAAAGATAAAATGAGGTCATATGGATGGGCTCTAATCTGTCATAATAGTATCCTTATAAGAAGAGATTATGACACAGATGTACACATAGGATAAAGCATGTGAAGGTATAAGGATAAGATGGGTTGCTAGCTAGGAGGAGGCATTAGGATGAAATCAAGTTCGCTGACACCTTTATTTTGGACTTCTAGCCTCTAGGGAAACAAGAAATTAAATGTCTGCTGTTTAAGCAGTCTGGTCTGTGGCATCTGTTAGACAAAGCAAATAAACCTAGTGTAAAAGAATAGTTTTAATGTATAGAAATCATTCTCATCTACATGTGCTCATATAAGACAATACTTCCTGCTATAAGACAATCCTTTCGGTAACAATGAAATTTATGAATGCTTCCCAAAGGGAGTTTTTAAAATCTGTGCCATTTTCCTGGTATCAAGTTTTATGAAAAATTATGTTATTGGGGGGGATTAAAGAGAATATATATACTTACAAAAAAGACAGGACTATTTACACCTAATTACATTGCCATATAAATATATAGTGTTAAAAGGGATCATTTAGCTGAAAGCAACTGGAGTTTTTAAAAAAGACAGTTTAACTATTTTTTACACAAAACTGCACCTAAACAGCACTTAAGAGACATTTCTGGATACTTTTTGCTGTTTCTTTTAAGACTGAATTATCGATAGGCATACTGACCGTACTGTTTTTATAGATATGAATTATAATCAGCATAAATCTTTACTATGTTATAATGTGACATGGAAAACAGATGGCCACATAAGTAGGGCAGTTGAATTTCAGTCCATTCAGCAACAATTTTATTAATGTCTGATGTTTGCTGGTAAGTAATATGGTCTTGCTCATTAAGATACACTATCAAAAACATAATGCATAGTCATTAAAAAGAAGAATTCTATCTGAATAACCACACTAGTAAGAAGTAATATCGAAAATATTTTTCTGCACCTTGGGAAACAGTAACAATCAGAAACAACACCCCTATGATGTACAGAGTGTGCAACTGCACCTCAGTGCATATAGTCCACCAGGGATATTAAGCATCCAAAAGGAATTATAGGCATGCATTTGAGAGAACAGGAGTGGCACTTACCATCTTGATCCGTGGTCACTGTAATAGCTGTGAATGGCTTGGGAGAAAAACTCAACTCAGAAACTCCATTCATGGCTTCTATTTCAAAGGTGTAATTCACATGAGACACAAAGTCAAGTACAACCACGGAACTGTTGATCAGGCCAGAATGTCTTGGAATGAAGCGGAGTCCTCCACCACAATCCTCACACTGGCTGGTGTCTAAGCCACATTTCTTACAGATTACACTGTATGTGAGATCTTTTCTCCCTCCTGTGTCACTTGGTGGGCTCCATTCCAAAATAAGGGCCGTTTCATTGATGTTAAAAACCACATTCCTAGGAGCTGAAGGTGGCCCTAGAGAAAGCAATTAAAAAACAAATGTACATGTATAGGACAATGAATTATCGTAATAACTTGAAAACATTATCAATAAATATGCATTGGTCTTTTATATTAGATTGAGCCCTTCTGATGGAAACCATAAAGAAATATGGTTAAAAATATTTGAGTAAGTCTATTGACAGGGGACTCTTAAGGGGTAAAGATGGTCTATAACTTTTGGTATATGAATTTCAGTATTTAACATCAAAAGCAGCAAATCTCCAAAATGTACAATAATTACATACTTAAATTTGCTATTGAAAATACATAGCTGCCAAACATTATTTTAAATTATGTGCTGGTTTTGTATAATGACATCTTAATACTTACATCATCATTGTAAAACTTTGAGAAAATCAGAACATATGTATATAAAACATGCTGTAGTCAGTCTTCAAACTATGCTTGATGCACAACTAAAACTCTCATTATCAGTCCATTCAGCAACAATTTTATTAATGTCTGATGTTTGCTGGTAAGTAATATGGTCTTGCTCATTAAGATACACTATCAAAAACATAATGCATAGTCATTAAAAAGAAGAATTCTATCTGAATAACCACACTAGTAAGAAGTAATATCGAAAATATTTTTCTGCACCTTGGGAAACAGTAACAATCAGAAACAACACCCCTATGATGTACAGAGTGTGCAACTGCACCTCAGTGCATATAGTCCACCAGGGATATTAAGCATCCAAAAGGAATTATAGGCATGCATTTGAGAGAACAGGAGTGGCACTTACCATCTTGATCCGTGGTCACTGTAATAGCTGTGAATGGCTTGGGAGAAAAACTCAACTCAGAAACTCCATTCATGGCTTCTATTTCAAAGGTGTAATTCACATGAGACACAAAGTCAAGTACAACCACGGAACTGTTGATCAGGCCAGAATGTCTTGGAATGAAGCGGAGTCCTCCACCACAATCCTCACACTGGCTGGTGTCTAAGCCACATTTCTTACAGATTACACTGTATGTGAGATCTTTTCTCCCTCCTGTGTCACTTGGTGGGCTCCATTCCAAAATAAGGGCCGTTTCATTGATGTTAAAAACCACATTCCTAGGAGCTGAAGGTGGCCCTAGAGAAAGCAATTAAAAAACAAATGTACATGTATAGGACAATGAATTATCGTAATAACTTGAAAACATTATCAATAAATATGCATTGGTCTTTTATATTAGATTGAGCCCTTCTGATGGAAACCATAAAGAAATATGGTTAAAAATATTTGAGTAAGTCTATTGACAGGGGACTCTTAAGGGGTAAAGATGGTCTATAACTTTTGGTATATGAATTTCAGTATTTAACATCAAAAGCAGCAAATCTCCAAAATGTACAATAATTACATACTTAAATTTGCTATTGAAAATACATAGCTGCCAAACATTATTTTAAATTATGTGCTGGTTTTGTATAATGACATCTTAATACTTACATCATCATTGTAAAACTTTGAGAAAATCAGAACATATGTATATAAAACATGCTGTAGTCAGTCTTCAAACTATGCTTGATGCATAACTAAAACTCTCACTGACTTTTTGACAATCTCTATATCAATCTTATTTTCAGAGGTTGAGAATAAATGGTCATAAACTTAGGGTGGACAAACAGTTTGGAAGAAGGAGAAGGGGAAGTGAACCTGGGGGCAGCATAAAGACATTTACAGGTCCTGCCAATTTCATGGGACAAAAGCATTATTTGGGGGCTTCCCTGGTGGTCCAGTGGGTAAGGACACCGCCTTGCAGTGCAGGGAGCGCCGGTTCGATCCCTGGCCTAGGAAGATCCCACATGCCACGGAGCGGCTGGACCGATCTGTCCAATTACGAGTCGGAGCTCTGGAGTGCATGCGCCCAGAGCCGGTGCTCTGTGACAACACAGGCCACCGCGATGGGAGGCCCACACGGGCCAAAGAACAAAGATGAATGAAAATAGACAAATAAAAGACCAATAGAAGTAGCCCGCCTGCCTCCCTCCGTCCACACCCCCCAAATAAATAAATAAATAAATCTTAAAAAAAAAAAAAAAAAGCATTATTTGGAAAGTCCGTGTGTGTGTGCTTAGTCATGCCCAGCTCTTTGCAATCCCCTGACTGTAGCCCATCAGGTTCCTATATCCATGGGATTTTTAAGGCAAGAATACTAGAGTGGGTTGCCATATCCTTCTCTAGGGGATCTTCCCAAACCCAGGGATGATACCTATGTCTTGTGCTTCTCCTGTACTGGCAGATGGATTTGGAAGGGATAAAAGGGAATATCTATAAGGAATGGTATGTACCTTTTACTTAACTTTACCAAACATAAGTGTGTCCAAGGAAGTGTGTCCTAGAAAGTTTATAGAGACCTCCAGAATCCTCTTATTCATCATCTAGACTCTGCGTAAAACATGCTGGTCATGGGTGGTGGGTGGTATATGAATTTCAGTTTAATAAAATCTCCAAAATGTACAATAATTACATACTTAAATTTGCTATTGAAAATACATAGCTGCCAAACATTATTTTAAATTATGTGCTGGTTTTGTATAATGACATCTTAATACTTACATCATCATTGTAAAACTTTGAGAAAATCAGAACATATGTATATAAAACATGCTGTAGTCAGTCTTCAAACTATGCTTGATGCATAACTAAAACTCTCACTGACTTTTTGACAATCTCTATATCAATCTTATTTTCAGAGGTTGAGAATAAATGGTCATAAACTTAGGGTGGACAAACAGTTTGGAAGAAGGAGAAGGGGAAGTGAACCTGGGGCAGCATAAAGACATTTACAGGTCCTGCCAATTTCATGGGACAAAAGCATTATTTGGGGGCTTCCCTGGTGGTCCAGTGGGTAAGGACACCGCCTTGCAGTGCAGGGAGCGCCGGTTCGATCCCTGGCCTAGGAAGATCCCACATGCCACGGAGCGGCTGGACCGATCTGTCCAATTACGAGTCGGAGCTCTGGAGTGCATGCGCCCAGAGCCGGTGCTCTGTGACAACACAGGCCACCGCGATGGGAGGCCCACACGGGCCAAAGAACAAAGATGAATGAAAATAGACAAATAAAAGACCAATAGAAGTAGCCCGCCTGCCTCCCTCCGTCCACACCCCCCAAATAAATAAATAAATAAATCTTAAAAAAAAAAAAAAAAAAGCATTATTTGGAAAGTCCGTGTGTGTGTGCTTAGTCATGCCCAGCTCTTTGCAATCCCCTGACTGTAGCCCATCAGGTTCCTATAGCCATGGGGTTTTTAAGGCAAGAATACTAGAGTGGGTTGCCATATCCTTCTCTAGGGGATCTTCCCAAACCCAGGGATGATACCTATGTCTTGTGCTTCTCCTGTACTGGCAGATGGATTTGGAAGGGATAAAAGGGAATATCTATAAGGAATGGTATGTACCTTTTACTTAACTTTACCAAACATAAGTGTGTCCAAGGAAGTGTGTCCTAGAAAGTTTATAGAGACCTCCAGAATCCTCTTATTCATCATCTAGACTCTGCGTAAAACATGCTGGTCATGGGTGGTGGGTGAACATCAGCACTTTATCATAACTTGTTCCATATGATCATACTGCACATATATTTAATATCTTTTAACTATTCTAATGTTTTTTTAAATTCTGTCAATAGAGGGGACAAGATGGCAGAGGAATGAGAGGAGGTTTTCACCTGCTCCCCAACAGAATCACCAGAACTGATCAAAAAATGAAACAACACCAACAAATCAGCCTCTAGAGGACAAAAGAAGTCCTCAGATCAACAAGGGTTGGAAAGTGAGCAGCCTGAACTTTCCCGGAGCTGCTGTCCCCCAGCTCCCACACCGGACGAGGCAGAGACAGCGTTGGGAAGTGCGCGGGGAGGACAGAAAGCAGTGCTCAGCATGAGAATCCCGCCGGGGACAACACTGTGACAGTGAGCTGAGACAGGAAGGGAGCTGAGACAACGCTAGCGCGCCGTGGGAAACGGAATAGGGAAATCCCCCACGGATCGCAGTCTAGAAGCCCGGCTCGAGCCAGATGGGGAAGCTTGCGCCCGCTATTGGGGCTTAGTCCCTCATCCGGCTGTGCCAGGACAGGCATAGACCGGTGGCTCAAACGAGCCCGCTCAGCCCCAGAGCTGCAGCAAATAAGCTGGACACCTGGGACAAGAAGCCTCAGTCCCACTGGCAGCAGAGCAAGGACACTGGGAGAAGAGCAAGGATTGAAGGCTGCTGGGGGTACGCAATAGAACTGGGGAACCCTCTCCAGCACGGGGTCCAGAGGCACAAGCTCCGCCCGACGGACTGGGAACCACCTGCCATGCCCGCCCCGGCCAGCATCAGGGGCGGGGAGGCAGGGGTCAGCTGCGCTGGGTACAGACACTGTGGGGAAACCAGAGCAACCGGTTCCGCAACGGTCCAGACTACAAACTAACCTGACCCTCACTGAAACCTAAGACACAGGCAGCCGCCCAGCTCCCACAACCGATCCCCACCAGTAAAGACTAGGGAAATCTGGGACAACGTCAAGAGCAAACTGGTGGAAGGTTCACATGAAGATGAGAAGATAAAAACCAGGGACAGTATTTTCTTTTCTTTTAATGATTTTTTTTCTTTTTAATTTTAATTTATTTTTTATTTTTTATTTTTCCCACTGTTTCTTCTCTATGCTCTAACTGTAAAATCTTTTTATACCCACTACTATCCTCTATATAAATATTTCCTACCTTACTGTCTCTACTATTCTCTTCCAGTTGTACTAAACTCTACTACACACTAAGCTTTGTTACCTAACCCTACAAAATCCTTGCAACACGAATCTATTCCTTCTCATAATCAATACACTCTCCTCCTTCTCACCCCTAACACATGTCTTAGTTAAAAACTGTTTCCATGGTAATATTCCCAGCCAGGACTTTGCTCTGGATCTGTTTTTCCAGGCAGTGTTTTAATTAACTTAGAGCTTAATGGTCACCTGAGCTTAATGGTACCAACTTTGATTGTTCCATTTGCCAGAAAAATTTCCTATACTTTATCCCTGAAAGACTGTTCAGTTGTTGTTATTGATGTGTATGTATGTATATTTTTCCATTATGTTAGAAAATATTTGCATGATTTTATGACTGTCATCTACCAGGGATGTATCTTCTGTCCCTCATATGCTTATATTTGAACTAATACCACTGAACGCCATAGCAAACCAGGCATAGAGCCTACACTTCCTGGCCAGAGATTAAACCAAGAATCCTCAGAGTGGAAGCCCTGACTCCAAGACTTTACACTATCAAAGAACACACAACACTAAAGATTACTCACTGGCAAACAAGACCTAACACCACCTAAGACACAGACCACCAAACCCTTCTACTAGGACAGAAACCAAAAGGAAGGGAGAATTCAACCACAAAGCCTGAGAAGAAGACCTCAATCACACAGACACGCACAAAGAAACAAAAATTGACATAATAATGAAAAGACAGAGAAACACTGCACAGATGACGGAAAAAACTAGAGAAACACAGTTACAAATTACAGAAGATGAGACAGACAGATTATCAGAAAGAGAATTCAGAAGAGTGATACTACCAAGGATCCAAAACACCGAAAACAGAGTATTATAGGAAGTTAGTGCACTGAGAAGAGACATGCAAGAAATGAAAAATAAGCAAATAGAGACAAATAACTCAATTGCTGAACTTAAAAATACTATAGAAGGTCTCAACAGTAGAGTATCAGAGGCAGAAGAATGGATAAGTGAGATGGAAGACAGAATGGTGGAAATAACTGCTGAAGAACAGAGCAAAGCACAAAGAATCAAAAGAACTGAGGATAGCCCCAGAGACCTATGGGACAATCTTAAACACATCAACATTAGAATTATAGGAGTCCCAGAAGAAGAAGAGGGAAAGAAAGGCTATGCAAAAATTCTTGAAGAGGTTATAGTTGAAAACTTCTCCAGCATGGGAAAGGAAAGAGTCAACCAAGTCCAAGAAGCACAAAGAGTTCCATACAGGATAAACCCCAGAAGAAACACACCTAGGCACATTCTTTTGGGGGGGAGGGGCAGGGGGCCGGTGGGGAGGGAGGGGAGCAGGTGGGCCACTTCTATTGGTCTTTCATTTATCTATTTTCATTCATCTTTGTTCTTTGGCCCGTGTGAGCCTCCCATTGTTGTGGCCTGTGTTGTTGCAGAGCACCGGCTGCGGTCTTATGCGCTCCAGAGCTCCAGCTCGGTAATTGGACACATCGGTCCAGCCGCTCCACAGCACGTAAGATACTCCCAGGCTAGGGATCAAACCGGCACCCCTTGCACTGCAAGGTGGTTTCCTTATCCACTAGACCACCAGGGAAGCCCACTAAGGCACATTCTAATCAAACTAACACAGACTAAATATAAAGACAGAATAATTAAAGCAGTTAGGAACAAACAACAAATAACTCAGAAAGGAAACCCCATACATTTTACCACTGATCTCTCAACAGAAACCCGGCAGGCCAGAAGGGAGTGGCAAGACACATTTAAGCGGCTAAACAAAATAATCTACAACCAAGAATTCTCTACCCGGCAATTATTTCATTCAGAATTGATGGAGAAATCAAAAGCTTCACAGATAAGCAAAAGCTAAAAGAATTTTATACCACAAAACCAGCCTTACAACAAGTGTTAAAGGGACTTATATAGCCAATAAATACAAGAGTAGGAGAAGTCCTACAAATCAAAACCCAAATATCTAAAAAGATGACAATAGGAATATTCATATTAATAATTACTTTGAATGTAAACGGACTAAATGCTCCAACCAAAAGACACAGACCGGCTGAATGGATACAAAAGCAAGACCCATATATATATATTATATATATATTTATATATATATGCTGTTTACAAGAGACCCACTTCAGACCTAGAGACATGCATAGACTGAAAGTGAGAGGATGGAAAAAGATATTCCATGCAAATGGAAATTAAAAGAAAGCTGGAGTAGCAATCCTCATATTAGACAAAATAGACTTTAAAATAAAGAAGATAACAAGAGACAAGGCAGATCACTACATCATGATTAAGGGATCTATCCAAGAGGAAGACATAACAATCATAACAGGAGGAGACGTTAACACTCCTCTCACACCAATGGACAGATCATCAAAACAGAAAATTAATACAGAAACACAGCCTTAAATGCCACTCTAGAAGAGATGGACCTTATGGATATCTTTAGGATCTTCCATCCAAAAGCAGAGGAATACACTTTCCTCTTAAGCACACAGGGAACATTCTCTGGGATAGACCACATCTTGGGCCACAAATCAAAACTCAGTAAATTCAAAAAAATTGAAATTATAAACCCATGCACATGGAGATTAAACAACACATACCTAAAAAACAAACTGATTACTGAGCAAATCAAAGAAGAAATAAAAAAAAATTCCTAGATGAAAATGAGAGTGAACACACAACAGTGCAAAACCTATGGGATACAGCAAAAGCAGTTTTAAGAGGGAAATTTATAGCAATATAATCCTACCTCAAGAAACAAGAAATATATCAAACAGACTACATAACCCTACACTTAAAACAACTAGGAATAAACCTACCCAACGAAACAAAAGAACTGTACACAGAATAGTACAAGACACTAATGAAAGAACTTAAAGAAGACTTAACCAGATGGAGAGGTAGTCCATGTTCCTGGGTCGGAAGAATCAATATTGTGAAAATGGCCATACTACCAAATATCATCTACAGATTCAATGTGATCCCTATCAAATTACCAATGACATTCTTCACAGAACTAGACCAAAGAATAACACAGTTCATATGGGAACACAAAAGACCCCGAATAGCCAAGGCAATTCTGAAAAAGAAGAATGAAGCTAGAGGGATCAGCCTGCCTAACATCAGCCTATACTACAAAGAATTAATCTCTGAAATCTACAATCAACTTAGACAACTCAGCACCGGAAAAATGAATAACTCAATCAAAAAATGGGAAAAGGACCTAAACAAACACCTCTCCAACGACGACATACAGATGGCCCAAAAGCACATGAAACGATGCTCAACTTCACTTATAATTAGAGAAATGCAAATCAAAACTACAATGAGATATCACCTCATACCCGTCAGAATGGCCATCATCAATAAATCAACAGACAATAAATGCTGGAGAGAGTGCGGAGAAAAGGGAACACTCCTGCATTGCTGGTGGGAATGTAAATTGATACAGCCTCTATGGAAGACAGTATGGAGATTTTTTAAAAAACTAAAAACAGAAGCACCACACGACCCAGCAATCCCACTCTTAGGCTTATACCCTGATGAAATCAAATCTGAAAGAAGAACCTGTACCCAAATGTTCATTGCAGCTCTCTGTACAATAGCTAGAATATGGAAGGAACCTAGATGCCCATCGACGAATGAATGGATACAGAAGCCCTGGTACATATATACAATGGAATACTGCACAGCTATAAAGAGAAATGCGGAAGAATCAGCCCTAATGAGGTGGCTGGATCTAGAACGTATCATAAAAAGTGAAGTCAGTCAGAAAGAGAAGGACAAATACAGTATATTAACACATATATATATGGAATCTAGTAGGATGGTGATGATGGCACACACAGTGAAGCGACAGAAAAACAGACATGGACAGTGGGCATATGGACATTGTGGGGAAGGAACAGAAGGTGGGAGGCGTAAAGGAAGTAGCATGAAGGCATGTACTATCGGTATAACAATGGAATAAACCTACCCAACGAAACAAAAGAACTGTACACAGAATAGTACAAGACACTAATGAAAGAACTTAAAGAAGACTTAACCAGATGGAGAGGTAGTCCATGTTCCTGGGTCGGAAGAATCAATATTGTGAAAATGGCCATACTACCAAATATCATCTACAGATTCAATGTGATCCCTATCAAATTACCAATGACATTCTTCACAGAACTAGACCAAAGAATAACACAGTTCATATGGGAACACAAAAGACCCCGAATAGCCAAGGCAATTCTGAAAAAGAAGAATGAAGCTAGAGGGATCAGCCTGCCTAACATCAGCCTATACTACAAAGAATTAATCTCTGAAATCTACAATCAACTTAGACAACTCAGCACCGGAAAAATGAATAACTCAATCAAAAAATGGGAAAAGGACCTAAACAAACACCTCTCCAACGACGACATACAGATGGCCCAAAAGCACATGAAACGATGCTCAACTTCACTTATAATTAGAGAAATGCAAATCAAAACTACAATGAGATATCACCTCATACCCGTCAGAATGGCCATCATCAATAAATCAACAGACAATAAATGCTGGAGAGAGTGCGGAGAAAAGGGAACACTCCTGCATTGCTGGTGGGAATGTAAATTGATACAGCCTCTATGGAAGACAGTATGGAGATTTTTTAAAAAACTAAAAACAGAAGCACCACACGACCCAGCAATCCCACTCTTAGGCTTATACCCTGATGAAATCAAATCTGAAAGAAGAACCTGTACCCAAATGTTCATTGCAGCTCTCTGTACAATAGCTAGAATATGGAAGGAACCTAGATGCCCATCGACGAATGAATGGATACAGAAGCCCTGGTACATATATACAATGGAATACTGCACAGCTATAAAGAGAAATGCGGAAGAATCAGCCCTAATGAGGTGGCTGGATCTAGAACGTATCATAAAAAGTGAAGTCAGTCAGAAAGAGAAGGACAAATACAGTATATTAACACATATATATATGGAATCTAGTAGGATGGTGATGATGGCACACACAGTGAAGCGACAGAAAAACAGACATGGACAGTGGGCATATGGACATTGTGGGGAAGGAACAGAGGGTGGGAGGCGTAAAGGAAGTAGCATGAAGGCATGTACTATCATAAGTGAAGAAAATAGCTATAGTCATTGCTCTGTGAGAAAAGGGGATCTTTCAGGGGTGCTGTATGATGGTTGGGAGAGGTGGGGGGGATATACATATGACTAATCTGGGAACATACATATCTGTAAACAACAAAATTCTCTAAAAGTTAAAAGCAAAATAAAGGTTAAAAAAATAAAAAATTTAAAAAAATTAAAAAATTTAAAAAAATGGGAAAAAGACCTGAGTAGACATCTCTCCGAAGAGGACATACAGATGGCCAAAATCACATGAAACAGTGCTCAGTGTCACTTATTATTAGAGAAATGCAAATCAAAACTACAATGAGATATCACCTCACATCAGTCAGAATGGCCATCTTCAAAAAATCTAGACAATAAATACTGGAGAGGGTGGTGAAGAAGAGGGAACACTTGCATTGCGGGTGCTAATGTAAATCGATACAGCCGCTAGGGAGGACAGTATGGAGATTCCTTAAGAAACTAAAAATAGAAGCACCCTATGACCCAGCAATCCCACTATTAGGCTTATACCCTGATGAAATCAAAACTGAAAGAAGCACCTGTACCCCAATGTTCATTACAGTTCTCTATACGATAGCTAGAACATGGAAGCAACCTAGATGTCCATTGACGAATGAATGGATAAAGCAGCTCTGGTACATATATACAATGGAGTACTTCTCAGTTGTTAAAAGAAATGCAGAAGAATCAGTCCTAATGAGGTGGATGGATCTAGAACCTGTTATAAAAAGTGAAGTAAGTCAAAAAGAGAAAGAGAAGCACAGTATACTAACATATATATGGAATCTAGTAAGAGGGTAATGATAACACATGCAGTGAACCCATGGAGAAACAGACAAAGAGAACAGACATATGGACATTGTGTGGAAAGAACAGTGGGTGGGAGGCATAGAAGGAGTACCATGGAAACCTATACTACCATATGTGAAAAAGATAGCTATTGTCATTGCGTTGTGGGAATAGGGGATCTTGCAGGGGTACAGTGTGACTGCCAGGAAGTGTGGGATGGGGGGACTGGGACGGGGGGAGGGGATATGCATATGACTGATCTGGGAACATACATGTCTGTGAAGAACAAAACTCTGTAAAAATTTCTTTTTAAATTGTGCCAATAATCTCTTACACTTATCTGAGTCCTTCAAACCTCAGTTTCCTATCATTCACTGAACAAATATTAACTGAATGTCTACTAGGCCCTATAGTGTGTGCTATATTGTGAAATGCCAGAAAATCTTTTCTGAAAAATACTATGCTTATGACAGATACTTTGACAAATAATTCATTGTAGAAATAACTAATTAAATTACATTCCTGCTCAATTTTAGAAGGCTTAGTTTTAAGAAATCCAGAGTTCTTTAAAATTTTGCTCTCAAGAATATTTGCTGAGAGGGAGGATAAGAATTCCCTGTGACATTCTCTCCATAGAAAGAAATTCAAGTTTTCATACAGGCTTCTTTTGGATTTCAAGGTACAGTCATTCAATCATTAAATAAGTTTTAGGGACAACTATGTGTGTCAGATATTCTGCTAGATCTTGGGCTGACAGCATGAATCTGATGTTCTTTCTGCTTTTTTGTTCCTGACATTTTAGCTAACTGTCTAGATAAACACAAATAACACACACAGAAGAATAAAATCAAATTATAATAAATGCAAGTACAGAAGCCAAAAGGAAAGGAGCAAAATTACAAAGTATTGGGGAACACCTTAGAAACCTTCTGAGAAGGTCTCATGTGGATGATTTGCAAGATGTACAGAGGGGTAGGAAGGATATTTGTGGTAGAACATGTGTGACTCTTCAGTCAAAAAAGACTGTAAAATAGTCATGGAAGTGGCAGAGGATTACTGTGGCTAAATGCAGAAGAGTAAGCAAGAAGTGAGTTTTAAGAAACAGGAAAGGGTAAGATAATGCAAAGACTGCTGAGCTCACTGGAATGAGTCTTTACATTTTTTTTTCATTTAAAAGGAAGAAACTGACAGATTCTATGTATAGAAATGATGTGTTTCAAAAACAAAAACCCAGCTGTAGTGTGAGAGCGGTCTTAATGACTACAGAGGACTCGGTAACAAGATCTGTTATTAAAAATCCATATGACTGTGCTCTGAGCTTGAGTTACTAGGATGTGCTATGCTTCCCTTTTCCATTTTGCTGGATCCTGACATCAGCAACCTGATGGGTGGGGCTCAGACACATATACGGACACCATCTAAAGCCAGACCTAGAAATGGGACAGTTAGTTTTTCTAAAAGGTTTCTGCATACCTTGCTTTAGGCCATTTCACGGTCCAGGGAGTTACAGAAACGTCTGCTTTCAGAAAGGCAAATATGGAAGGGATTATAAACTAGAGCGTAGGGATAAGCATAGTTTTTTACCTCCAACCTAGACTCATGCCTAGGAGATAAAGATTAATTATCATTATCATAATAGTATCTGTCTACAGGAGGACATATTCATATTGTTGCTCTTTTCTCTTATTTATAATGGAAAACATGAATCATTATTCACTTACATTTCCAAGAACAGGAAGAATGTTATCAATTATGTTACGGGTATCTGCAAGTGTCTGCAAGTATATGACTATCTGCCTACAGATACTTAAATTAAAAAAAGGCAGACACCCTTCTTACTCAAGGGCTCTCATACTAATTTGCATGACGATTAAATAGCTTTTTAATTGCTGTTAAATTATGCCAGCTAAACTGTGATTTCATGCAAATATTAAGCTGTAATGACATGCAGTGAATCATTTACTAAGATTTAGAACTTAGAACAAAGAGAGACAATTAATTCTAATCCTCAGATTCCACTAAATTATGTGTCACTGGGCTTTTATGAATGTGGCCTGATTGCTTTGTTATCATTTATAAATTATACAAAGATTATGTGACACATTGCTGAGGGGGGGGAGTTTGGCAGCAATAACTCTTTTGGAAACATCTGTATTGAAAACTCTCAGGGATTTCCTTATGTTGTTTTTTTTGTTTGTTTGTTTGTTTGTTTTTCCTTCAAAGGAAGCAAGCAATTCACCAAGGAAAAAAAAAAAAAAGCAATCTTCACTCTGCACTCTCCAGCTGACCTCCTGAGCAAAACACAATTATCCTAATTTACACCTAGCTGTTTTTCAAGACCATCATGTCATAAACTTAAATATAAAAATGATACTTTTATTTCCACTAGTTTATTTTAAAAAGACATTTTTCAATCTCATTTTGACTTCAATCTGCATATCCCCTTTTCACATTTAAGTCACACTCTCCTAACAGTAAACTCAGGAGAAGCTGCGGCAGTGCTGACCTGTCCCTCCCAAGAAAAGCATCTGGCCCTGCGGCTCCTGTCTTCCACTCAGAGCAGCAGAGGACAGGTGGGCTACAATTGTTTTAATTTAATTTTCATATTTTCTTTGTGTAAAATATTTTAAACAGAACTATATTTCCCCAACTACATCCCATTATAATATCTCTAGTCCCATGGGGGGAAAAAATGAGTTCAGGGCTCAAATTAAGATTCCTCTGGCAGACTGATGTTGAAACAAAAGAAACACAATTTGGTTCACTGTGTTTAATCTGACATTTCCCAAATATTTATTCATAAAATATTATTTTCTAAACAGCATCTCAAGGAATGCTAGCCTTCTGCAGAACACCCTTTAAAGTATGTTCTGAAGGAGAGCAAACTTAGGGGTCATATTTCAATTACTACATACATGGTTGTTGACTTCTTATTTTATATTTATAATTACAGAAATATATTAACTTGTAAATAAGCAGGGATCTTTTTCACAACAATTGAAGAGTGATTATTCATTAATCTGTTAATTCTATAGCTAACTGTGGTTTATAGATATATTTTTTATCCTTAAGAACAATGAAAATCTGATTCAGGTAACTGAGGATATCAAATCATGAAAGGCTATTGTCTATTAAACTGTTTTTTCCAAGTCTTAAGTTACTACTGCAGTAATATTAATGTGTTTGCTAATTTAATGACTACCAAGATGCAATAATACAGTTTCCTAATAAGAAACATATTCACATCTGAGTTTATGAATGAGAGAAAATTATTTTTGTGTTTACCTATGGCAGAGAACATCAAAGATACATTGAATCATCTAGAGGTGCTTAGGTAAATGCTTTTGGAAGGCAGTAAATTATATGAATAAATAAAAAGTGCATCTCCAGAATTCTATAATGTACTAAAAGTATCAGTTGTCGAATCTGCATATAGACATAATTTGAAACTCTAAAAGACATTTTTCAATCTCATTTTGACTTCAATCTGCATATCCCCTTTTCACATTTAAGTCACACTCTCCTAACAGTAAACTCAGGAGAAGCTGCGGCAGTGCTGACCTGTCCCTCCCAAGAAAAGCATCTGGCCCTGCGGCTCCTGTCTTCCACTCAGAGCAGCAGAGGACAGGTGGGCTACAATTGTTTTAATTTAATTTTCATATTTTCTTTGTGTAAAATATTTTAAACAGAACTATATTTCCCCAACTACATCCCATTATAATATCTCTAGTCCCATGGGGGGAAAAAATGAGTTCAGGGCTCAAATTAAGATTCCTCTGGCAGACTGATGTTGAAACAAAAGAAACACAATTTGGTTCACTGTGTTTAATCTGACATTTCCCAAATATTTATTCATAAAATATTATTTTCTAAACAGCATCTCAAGGAATGCTAGCCTTCTGCAGAACACCCTTTAAAGTATGTTCTGAAGGAGAGCAAACTTAGGGGTCATATTTCAATTACTACATACATGGTTGTTGACTTCTTATTTTATATTTATAATTACAGAAATATATTAACTTGTAAATAAGCAGGGATCTTTTTCACAACAATTGAAGAGTGATTATTCATTAATCTGTTAATTCTATAGCTAACTGTGGTTTATAGATATATTTTTTATCCTTAAGAACAATGAAAATCTGATTCAGGTAACTGAGGATATCAAATCATGAAAGGCTATTGTCTATTAAACTGTTTTTTCCAAGTCTTAAGTTACTACTGCAGTAATATTAATGTGTTTGCTAATTTAATGACTACCAAGATGCAATAATACAGTTTCCTAATAAGAAACATATTCACATCTGAGTTTATGAATGAGAGAAAATTATTTTTGTGTTTACCTATGGCAGAGAACATCAAAGATACATTGAATCATCTAGAGGTGCTTAGGTAAATGCTTTTGGAAGGCAGTAAATTATATGAATAAATAAAAAGTGCATCTCCAGAATTCTATAATGTACTAAAAGTATCAGTTGTCGAATCTGCATATAGACATAATTTGAAACTCTAAAAGTCATTTCTTTCTTTTCACTACCACTATCAATTTTAACTGCATAGTTATATTTTAACCTAATATTCTTATAAAATCTTTGAAAAAAGTTCTTAGTAGAAGCCCTGTAAACAAAATTTTGTATCTTTATCTAAACCACTATGTGCTCTGTTAGGCTTGTTTATAAAATGTTTGTATATTAGGAAATAGATGATAAATAATCATAAAATTGAGACTTCAACCTCACCGCAGGGAAGGAATTAAATCAATTTAGAGAAAGAAAGGAGGCCCAGGAAAGTTTTTTAATTATGACAAGGTCACAAAATGCATTAGTAGTATGCTGATAATCTAGGTCTTTTTATGCTTTAATTTTTTTCTACTCTGTTAAAGTGTATTCAATCTATAAACAGAAAAAAATAGCTGCATTTCATAGTGCGTTTCTAAGACAGTACTGTCAAATACAAACTTTCAAAACACACAAATTAAAGAGAAATTTATTGCTTTCCTATAATAAATTTCTTTTAATAATGTTCCTTAAAGCATTAAAATAATTTATTTACAGAAAAGCAATTGAAAATAAATCTTCAGGATAAATATTACTCAAAAAAAACATGTGCACTTCTAATCCGTTGAACACATATTCTCATTTACTATAATATTACTACACTTAGTTCAGCAATTAAATTGATGTCTAACAGTAAGACTTGTTATCCATTAATGTTTTAACAATACCAAAAATGAAACTTAGATAATTCTTGTTATATTTTCCCATCTTTATAAAATTCATAGTTAAAGGAAAAAAAAAATTAAAAAAAAGAAATCTAATAGACTAAATACCATTAACTCCCAGAATAAAATATAAAGCTCTCAACTTTGTCTACATTTGTGTTTATAACTAGGCCCCCTCTCAGCCTCTTTCTCCTTTTTTGCTGCATCTCAGTGCCCTTGCAGATGCTGTTCCTTTACCTTTATCTTTTTTGCTCTGTGGAAAATTCCTACTCATCCTTCATATTCTGAATTAGATATTTAACCCCTTTGTGATGCCTTCCTACTATTCTTGGGCAGTTGTCGAATCTGCATATAGACATAATTTGAAACTCTAAAAGTCATTTCTTTCTTTTCACTACCACTATCAATTTTAACTGCATAGTTATATTTTAACCTAATATTCTTATAAAATCTTTGAAAAAAGTTCTTAGTAGAAGCCCTGTAAACAAAATTTTGTATCTTTATCTAAACCACTATGTGCTCTGTTAGGCTTGTTTATAAAATGTTTGTATATTAGGAAATAGATGATAAATAATCATAAAATTGAGACTTCAACCTCACCGCAGGGAAGGAATTAAATCAATTTAGAGAAAGAAAGGAGGCCCAGGAAAGTTTTTTAATTATGACAAGGTCACAAAATGCATTAGTAGTATGCTGATAATCTAGGTCTTTTTATGCTTTAATTTTTTTCTACTCTGTTAAAGTGTATTCAATCTATAAACAGAAAAAAATAGCTGCATTTCATAGTGCGTTTCTAAGACAGTACTGTCAAATACAAACTTTCAAAACACACAAATTAAAGAGAATTTATTGCTTTCCTATAATAAATTTCTTTTAATAATGTTCCTTAAAGCATTAAAATAATTTATTTACAGAAAAGCAATTGAAAATAAATCTTCAGGATAAATATTACTCAAAAAAAACATGTGCACTTCTAATCCGTTGAACACATATTCTCATTTACTATAATATTACTACACTTAGTTCAGCAATTAAATTGATGTCTAACAGTAAGACTTGTTATCCATTAATGTTTTAACAATACCAAAAATGAAACTTAGATAATTCTTGTTATATTTTCCCATCTTTATAAAATTCATAGTTAAAGGAAAAAAAAAATTAAAAAAAAGAAATCTAATAGACTAAATACCATTAACTCCCAGAATAAAATATAAAGCTCTCAACTTTGTCTACATTTGTGTTTATAACTAGGCCCCCTCTCAGCCTCTTTCTCCTTTTTTGCTGCATCTCAGTGCCCTTGCAGATGCTGTTCCTTTACCTTTATCTTTTTTGCTCTGTGGAAAATTCCTACTCATCCTTCATATTCTGAATTAGATATTTAACCCCTTTGTGATGCCTTCCTACTATTCTTGGGCAGAACTGACTATACAATGGAAGCATGAGTTTAAAAAAAAATATATATGTATATGTATGTATGTATATATATATATATATATATATACACATACACACACACACACACAGATAGATAGCATTTTTAGACCTTTTTTGTTCCAAAGAGTATATATAATACTCTCTATAATTTATTTCATAAAACTATCATAACAAACAAACCTTTAAGGCATTAATATCCCCACTTTACAGAAAAGGTGACTAATGCCCATGCTCTTTAACAAAGAAATGAACAGAATGCATGGTTTTGTAACCCTACAAAAATTACCTTCTGCACAGAACAAATTTTGAAAAATGGAGAGTAGATTGATCAAGGTGATAATATTTGCAAGAATCTGGTGCTATTAATTTAAGATAGAACCATGAGACCTGAAAATCATTTAGGAAGTGGAAATGAATGTTTATAGTATAAAACATTGGAAAATAAATGTTACCATTAATTAATTATTAATTAATTAATAAAACTCACAGCAAAATAGACAGCTACTCATATCTCCCCCTGCACTGGGAAGGGATAACAGATTCTTACAATATAGTTCTACTGACATTCAACACTTGAAGAGTAAGCATTTATGGCTCCAGGTTTCTGTTTCATTGGGCATGAGCATAATTTTACCAGGGAAAAATTTCAAAAAATCATTGTCAACTATCAATGCAGAAAAAAAATCTTCAATATAATCCCATAGAATATCTAATTCTAACAACTGAAAAAATATGTAGTAGCTATGCAGGTCAAGAGTTAAAGGGCAAAACCACATTCATAATAAACACACTAAAACACAAATGAAATACTGAGCAACCTGAGCTTGGGTGTTCTGAGTAAAATTACATCCAGTTGCCCTAAATATTTTTATGTTTTTTTGGAAATCTAATAGACTAAATACCATTAACTCCCAGAATAAAATATAAAGCTCTCAACTTTGTCTACATTTGTGTTTATAACTAGGCCCCCTCTCAGCCTCTTTCTCCTTTTTTGCTGCATCTCAGTGCCCTTGCAGATGCTGTTCCTTTACCTTTATCTTTTTTGCTCTGTGGAAAATTCCTACTCATCCTTCATATTCTGAATTAGATATTTAACCCCTTTGTGATGCCTTCCTACTATTCTTGGGCAGAACTGACTATACAATGGAAGCATGAGTTTAAAAAAAAATATATATGTATATGTATGTATGTATATATATATATATATATATATATATATATATATACACATACACACACACACACACAGATAGATAGCATTTTTAGACCTTTTTTGTTCCAAAGAGTATATATAATACTCTCTATAATTTATTTCATAAAACTATCATAACAAACAAACCTTTAAGGCATTAATATCCCCACTTTACAGAAAAGGTGACTAATGCCCATGCTCTTTAACAAAGAAATGAACAGAATGCATGGTTTTGTAACCCTACAAAAATTACCTTCTGCACAGAACAAATTTTGAAAAATGGAGAGTAGATTGATCAAGGTGATAATATTTGCAAGAATCTGGTGCTATTAATTTAAGATAGAACCATGAGACCTGAAAATCATTTAGGAAGTGGAAATGAATGTTTATAGTATAAAACATTGGAAAATAAATGTTACCATTAATTAATTATTAATTAATTAATAAAACTCACAGCAAAATAGACAGCTACTCATATCTCCCCCTGCACTGGGAAGGGATAACAGATTCTTACAATATAGTTCTACTGACATTCAACACTTGAAGAGTAAGCATTTATGGCTCCAGGTTTCTGTTTCATTGGGCATGAGCATAATTTTACCAGGGAAAAATTTCAAAAAATCATTGTCAACTATCAATGCAGAAAAAAAATCTTCAATATAATCCCATAGAATATCTAATTCTAACAACTGAAAAAATATGTAGTAGCTATGCAGGTCAAGAGTTAAAGGGCAAAACCACATTCATAATAAAAACACACTAAAACACAAATGAAATACTGAGCAACCTGAGCTTGGGTGTTCTGAGTAAAATTACATCCAGTTCCCCTAAATATCATGAAGGAAAAATATCTCGCACACCTACATATAGCCTTTTCTGTGTTTGAGTCAGTTATTTTTAATTAAACACTCATTAGATATTAAAAAGAAAGTAATATGATGCGACTAAGCATTGACGTATTTTGAGAGAGAAAAGCTAAATTATAAATGAATAGATTAAAGCAAATTAATAAACCTTACTCAAAAGGCACAACATTGCAGGGGTAATTATGAATGTGCTCTTTCTCCTTATGGATGATTTGTGGTAACTGGTCTGTTGTGTACAAGTAGATGATATTAAATGGGACAATTCTCTCTGAATTCCAACTGTTGATGCCAAGAATAGATTTGCTCTGGCAGCAAGTTGCAACTCAATTCTTTAGCATCAGCAGAAAACCACTTAATATCTCTTCCTATAAAGGAAACTCTCCCAGGTAATTTGGTAAAAGAATCTTGCCGGAAATAAAGACTAAAATATTTATGTTTAGGAAACTTCACAAAGCTCAAAAAACACCTTACATCAGTGCTCTATATTAGGGAAAGTGAAATTCATTATGTATAGTTATCTCTTCTGTAATATAAGGATCATTTTAATTTCAAAAATATACCCTTGCAATGCATAAATATTTAGCGTTATTTTCTGTAATGAGAACAAGTCTAGAATATAAGACAGTCTGCTATAGGTAATGAATTCATCTTTGCAGTGTCTCCCTTTTCAGCTCCTCCAAAATCATGGCTGCTACAATCATGTTTACCATCAACCACCTAAACAATCAGTTGCAGCTCTTGTTTTTTTTTGTTTGTGAGATGAAAATGCAAGGAACCAGAATTTTTTCTTTCTCCATACAAAAGAAGCTTACAGGAAAGAGAGGGGGGGGAGAGGGTAGGGGAGAAAGAGAGAGAAACAAAGAGATGTGTTAAAAGAAGAAAAGACCTCAAGTGGAGCATGGGTATCTGGATGTGAATACCCTGTACCCACCCAGGACGGGACCTGAGGAGGGCAGCAGAAATGGGGAAGAACACCTGTTTTGCTGCATCTCAACACAATATCTGTTCTACTCAAAATAAGGTTGAGAAAATAATGACTTTCTCAACTGGCTAATTATTTCAGAAATAAGAAAGCCATGCTTCACAATGTTAACCTTAGAGCAAAAATAAATTTAACGTCTATACTTGAATAAACACTCATTAGATATTAAAAAGAAAGTAATATGATGCGACTAAGCATTGACGTATTTTGAGAGAGAAAAGCTAAATTATAAATGAATAGATTAAAGCAAATTAATAAACCTTACTCAAAAGGCACAACATTGCAGGGGTAATTATGAATGTGCTCTTTCTCCTTATGGATGATTTGTGGTAACTGGTCTGTTGTGTACAAGTAGATGATATTAAATGGGACAATTCTCTCTGAATTCCAACTGTTGATGCCAAGAATAGATTTGCTCTGGCAGCAAGTTGCAACTCAATTCTTTAGCATCAGCAGAAAACCACTTAATATCTCTTCCTATAAAGGAAACTCTCCCAGGTAATTTGGTAAAAGAATCTTGCCGGAAATAAAGACTAAAATATTTATGTTTAGGAAACTTCACAAAGCTCAAAAAACACCTTACATCAGTGCTCTATATTAGGGAAACTGAAATTCATTATGTATAGTTATCTCTTCTGTAATATAAGGATCATTTTAATTTCAAAAATATACCCTTGCAATGCATAAATATTTAGCGTTATTTTCTGTAATGAGAACAAGTCTAGAATATAAGACAGTCTGCTATAGGTAATGAATTCATCTTTGCAGTGTCTCCCTTTTCAGCTCCTCCAAAATCATGGCTGCTACAATCATGTTTACCATCAACCACCTAAACAATCAGTTGCAGCTCTTGTTTTTTTTTGTTTGTGAGATGAAAATGCAAGGAACCAGAATTTTTTCTTTCTCCATACAAAAGAAGCTTACAGGAAAGAGAGGGGGGGGAGAGGGTAGGGGAGAAAGAGAGAGAAACAAAGAGATGTGTTAAAAGAAGAAAAGACCTCAAGTGGAGCATGGGTATCTGGATGTGAATACCCTGTACCCACCCAGGACGGGGACCTGAGGAGGGCAGCAGAAATGGGGAAGAACACCTGTTTTGCTGCATCTCAACACAATATCTGTTCTACTCAAAATAAGGTTGAGAAAATAATGACTTTCTCAACTGGCTAATTATTTCAGAAATAAGAAAGCCATGCTTCACAATGTTAACCTTAGAGCAAAAATAAATTTAACGTCTATACTTGAATAAATCACTGTCAGTGTATATCAAATACAAAGATAAAATGGACACGGCATTTGCCGATGCATTAAGAAAAATTGGGGGGCTTCCCCTGGTGGTCCAGTGGGTAAGGACACTGTCTTGCAGTGCAAGAGGCGCCGGTTCGATCCCTGGCCTGGGAAGATCCCACGTGCTGCGGAGCGGTTGGACCAATGTGTCCAATCACCGAGCCGGAGCTCTGGAGCGCATGCGCCCAGAGCCAGCGCTCTGCAACGACAGACGCCACCGCGATGGGAGGCCCACAGGAGCCAAAGAACAAAGACGGATGAAAATAGAGAAATGAAAAGATCAACAGAATTGGCCCACCCGCTCCCCTCCCTCCCCAACCCAACCCCCGCCCAAAATAAATAAATAAATGAATCTTTAAAAAGAAAAACTGGAAGAAAATGTTTTTACTCAAGGTACTTGAGTGGATATTTAGACGACCAAGAAAAGTGAAATCTTCAATGATGTGCATAGAATAACCTACATCTATGATTTTCATTTTACGTTTTGAACTTTCCTAAGTATGCAACACAAATATTTGTTGAATACATTAATCTCCCAGAACCTGTTAAGTAATTAAAATTCCCCTATTGATTTAAACACTTCAGAAACACCAAAGTGGAATTATAGCTGTCTATGAATCCATATATGAGAGCCTCACTTAATTTCTCTTAGTCTTTCCTTGTTCTCTGATTTTCTTGCTTGAAAAGTACTTTCTTAATAACTTTATAGTCCTTTGCTTCTCTTATAGAGAGAGGGAGAGAAAACAAAAAAAAAGAAGCTTACAGGAAAGAGAGGGGAGAGGGTAGGGAGAAAGAGAGAAACAAAGAGATGTGTTAAAAGAAGAAAAGACCTCAAGTGGAGCATGGGTATCTGGATGTGAATACCCTGTACCCACCCAGGACGGGACCTGAGGAGGGCAGCAGAAATGGGGAAGAACACCTGTTTTGCTGCATCTCAACACAATATCTGTTCTACTCAAAATAAGGTTGAGAAAATAATGACTTTCTCAACTGGCTAATTATTTCAGAAATAAGAAAGCCATGCTTCACAATGTTAACCTTAGAGCAAAAATAAATTTAACGTCTATACTTGAATAAATCACTGTCAGTGTATATCAAATACAAAGATAAAATGGACACGGCATTTGCCGATGCATTAAGAAAAATTGGGGGGCTTCCCCTGGTGGTCCAGTGGGTAAGGACACTGTCTTGCAGTGCAAGAGGCGCCGGTTCGATCCCTGGCCTGGGAAGATCCCACGTGCTGCGGAGCGGTTGGACCAATGTGTCCAATCACCGAGCCGGAGCTCTGGAGCGCATGCGCCCAGAGCCAGCGCTCTGCAACGACAGACGCCACCGCGATGGGAGGCCCACAGGAGCCAAAGAACAAAGACGGATGAAAATACAGAAATGAAAAGATCAACAGAATTGGCCCACCCGCTCCCCTCCCTCCCCAACCCAACCCCCGCCCAAAATAAATAAATAAATGAATCTTTAAAAAGAAAAACTGGAAGAAAATGTTTTTACTCAAGGTACTTGAGTGGATATTTAGACGACCAAGAAAAGTGAAATCTTCAATGATGTGCATAGAATAACCTACATCTATGATTTTCATTTTACGTTTTGAACTTTCCTAAGTATGCAACACAAATATTTGTTGAATACATTAATCTCCCAGAACCTGTTAAGTAATTAAAATTCCCCTATTGATTTAAACACTTCAGAAACACCAAAGTGGAATTATAGCTGTCTATGAATCCATATATGAGAGCCTCACTTAATTTCTCTTAGTCTTTCCTTGTTCTCTGATTTTCTTGCTTGAAAAGTACTTTCTTAATAACTTTATAGTCCTTTGCTTCTCTAACCTTAGTGAGCATCTTCTCCTTCTGGCCTAGAAGAGCTTAGACAGTTATTTTGATAACAGGCTTCTTGGCAGGCAGCAGGGTCTCTTGTGTTCGAACTGCTCTCAGAGGTGGCCCTAATTGACCAAGGCATGATACTGTGGAGTGTCCTCCACGGCACATTCTTTAAAGCACAGAACATACACTAATGAGTCACCCGAGAAATAAGCTAAGAGTCTACGACGTAGATTAAGATAACAGAGACAACATTTCAGAATTTCATTTCAAATTTTTTTATTTCTAATTTCTTTAATATACTTTGGAGTTCATGAGCACAATGAATGTTTTAAAAATCAAAAAGGTCCAAACTTAGAAGCATCACTGGATATCAGGACCATTTGAAAGATCCAAATACAGTTAAAACAGGCCAGGGCTGGACTTCGGATGTCCTTGGATTCATTCTTATGGATTTGGCAAATAGTTGTTAGGCTTTGAAAGACTTAAGGTGTAAGGAATGGTAATCTGATCAAGATTTTGTTTGGGGGGCTTTCCTGGTGGTCCAGTGGGTAAAGAGTCTGCCTTGCAGTGCAAGGGGCACCAGTTTGATCCCTGGGCTGGGAAGATTCCACATGCCAAGGAACGACTGGGCTGGTGTGTCCAATTGAGAGCTAGCACTCTGGAGCACTAGCACCTAGACCCAGTGCTCTGCAATGAAAGAAGCTGCTGTGATGGGAGTCCCACACAGGCCAAAGAATAAAAGATGGATGAAAAATAAACGATGACTTAGAGGCAAAACGAAAAAAAAAAAGATTTTGAAATCTTCAATGATGTGCATAGAATAACCTACATCTATGATTTTCATTTTACGTTTTGAACTTTCCTAAGTATGCAACACAAATATTTGTTGAATACATTAATCTCCCAGAACCTGTTAAGTAATTAAAATTCCCCTATTGATTTAAACACTTCAGAAACACCAAAGTGGAATTATAGCTGTCTATGAATCCATATATGAGAGCCTCACTTAATTTCTCTTAGTCTTTCCTTGTTCTCTGATTTTCTTGCTTGAAAAGTACTTTCTTAATAACTTTATAGTCCTTTGCTTCTCTAACCTTAGTGAGCATCTTCTCCTTCTGGCCTAGAAGAGCTTAGACAGTTATTTTGATAACAGGCTTCTTGGCAGGCAGCAGGGTCTCTTGTGTTCGAACTGCTCTCAGAGGTGGCCCTAATTGACCAAGGCATGATACTGTGGAGTGTCCTCCACGGCACATTCTTTAAAGCACAGAACATACACTAATGAGTCACCCGAGAAATAAGCTAAGAGTCTACGACGTAGATTAAGATAACAGAGACAACATTTCAGAATTTCATTTCAAATTTTTTTATTTCTAATTTCTTTAATATACTTTGGAGTTCATGAGCACAATGAATGTTTTAAAAATCAAAAAGGTCCAAACTTAGAAGCATCACTGGATATCAGGACCATTTGAAAGATCCAAATACAGTTAAAACAGGCCAGGGCTGGACTTCGGATGTCCTTGGATTCATTCTTATGGATTTGGCAAATAGTTGTTAGGCTTTGAAAGACTTAAGGTGTAAGGAATGGTAATCTGATCAAGATTTTGTTTGGGGGGCTTTCCTGGTGGTCCAGTGGGTAAAGAGTCTGCCTTGCAGTGCAAGGGGCACCAGTTTGATCCCTGGGCTGGGAAGATTCCACATGCCAAGGAACGACTGGGCTGGTGTGTCCAATTGAGAGCTAGCACTCTGGAGCACTAGCACCTAGACCCAGTGCTCTGCAATGAAAGAAGCTGCTGTGATGGGAGTCCCACACAGGCCAAAGAATAAAAGATGGATGAAAAATAAACGATGACTTAGAGGCAAAACGAAAAAAAAAAAAAAAAGATTTTGCTTTTTTTTAAAATAATATTTTCTAATAGTTTAGAATGTTTAGTGGGATGGAAGATGAAAGGAAGGAGACTTGCCAACATATTACATATTATTAAATGAGCCCAAGGAAGAGCTGATGGCCTAACCCAAAAAGAACCAGGAGTTGATCAGAAGGCAGGGACAGAAGAAATACTAAAAAGCAAAACTGACAAGCCTAGCGGCTATGCAGACATATCAAGGGCAGGAACAGTAGCTATGATTCTAAGCTTTCTTGCTTGGAGGCGTGGGTAGATGACGATTTACTATGATAAAGAAACAAGGTGTGGTGGATGAGCAGGCTGAGGTATGAAGTAATAAAACTGACTTCTGAAGGTGAGCTAAAATTATTAGTGGATTTGTTCTTCAAATATTTATTTGTGTCCAGTACTTGCCAGGTACTCCTATGATTGCTAGATTTACAGTAAAGAAAGAACATTCATGATCCGCTTGTAATCTACTATGGGTAGAATGACAATAAACAAGGAAGTGAGTGTACAAATAAATCTGCTATTTTCTAAGAGTGACATAATGCCTAAAAAATAAAATGCATAGTATAGGGGCTTCCTTGGTGGTCCAGTGGGTAAGGACACCGCCTTGCAGTGCAAAGGGCCCTGGTTTGATCTCTGGCCTGGGAAGATTCCACGAGCCACAGAGTGGCTGGACTGATGTGTCCAACTACAGAACTGAACTCTAGAGTGCATGCACCCAGAGCTGGTGCTCTGCGACGAGAGAGGCCACTGCAATGGGAGATCCACACAGGCCAAAGAACAAAGATAAAGGAAAGAAAAATCAATAGAAGTGGCCCCCCCAAAAAATCTCACTTTGGGCTTCCCTGGTGGTCTAGTGGGTGAGGACACTGCCTTGCAGTGCAAGGGGCGCCGGTTCGATTCCTGGCCTGGGAAGATCCCATGTGCCCTGGAACAGCTGAACCAATGTGTCCAACTACCGAGCCAGAGCTCCGGAGTGCATGTGCCTAGAGCCAGTGCTCTTCAGTGACAGAGACCACTGTGATGGGAGGCCCACATGGGCCAAAGAACAAAGATAAATAAACGTAAGATCAATAGAAGTGGCCAAAAATAAATAAATAAATAAAATGCATAGTATAAAAAGAGTCACTGGGAGGGATTCTATTTTTGAACCTGGTGGTCAGGAAATGCCTGTCCTAAGGCATGACATTTAAGCATGAAAAAGAAAACAACCACAGAGGACCTCAAGAGAAAGCATTTCCAGTAGAGGAAACTGCTAATTAAGGTTGAGAACAGTACAGCATCAGGGAAGTCCATGAGTTTAATGTCCAATGAGAGTATGATCTGATGCAAGACTGGGGATGCAGGCAGGTTTCTATGGCACACACAGGTTGTCAGCTCCCCAAATCAGTTGGCTAGGCGACACTGAACCTTAGGAGAGAAGACTGGGATAGGGCTAAAAATATAAGCATCATTTATTTATAGGTGCTAGCTGCACTCATGATATTGAGAATGTGTGGTAAGACTAGATAGCAAAGAAAGGAGTATGAGAAAAATAACATTTGACAGGTGAACAAAAGTAGAGAAACCATCCACGGCAACACACAGGAGGTTCAGAAATTAAGAGGATGAAGAGGAGATGGCAGGATCTTAAAATAAAAAAGAACAATTAGTTTCAAGAGAAAGGAAGAGACTGACAGAATTAAATGTCATGAATAATAAGACAAAGTGTTTCCTCACACAATATGGCAAATAAAATAACTGATGAATTTTTCTTATGGTTTAGTTGAAGTGACTGCAGTAGGGTGAAGAACAAAAATCTGAATATAGCAGAGCAAAAAGTAAATTAAAAGTGCGCAAAGAAACAATTATAGCCAGTGAAGACTGCTTCCCAAGGTACTTGTTTGTGAGAAAAACTACTGGGCTGAGAACATTTTTTAATGACAGAAGCTTGAGTATATTTGGAGATAGTGAGAATGGAGTTAGTGGAAACAAAATGTCAAAAGAGAAAATTAACAATAATAGTCCAACACAATAGACAGAAGGATTAGATTACCCACTACAATCAATATTTGAGGAATTAATTTTGAATATGAGAGATCTTTTTAACTGTAGCCATCTGAAGCACCTAAAAAGCTTTCTGTGTATACTGGTGGCAAAAAAGCATGTGAGGGCTTCCCCTGATGGTCCAGTGGGTAAGGACACAGCCTTGCAGTGCAAGGGGCCCCGGTTCAATCCCTGGCCTGGGAAGATCCCATGTGCCGCGGAGCGCCTGGACCGATGTGTCTAATTACTGAGCCAGAGCTCTGGAGCGCATGTGCCCAGAGCCGGCGCTCTGCAGCGACAGACGCCACCGCGATAGGAGGCCCTCAGGAACCAAAGAACAAAGACGGATGAAAATAGAGAAATGAAAGACCAATAGAAGTGGCCCGCCCTCTCCCCTCTGTCCCCAACCTGACCCCCGCCCTAAATAGATAAATAAATAAATCTTTTAAAAAAAAATGTGAAAAGATGTCCCATATCACATGATGAAGAAAATGCAAATAAAAGCAAAACAAGGTACCACTATGTAACTGTTAGAAATAGTCAAAATTCAGAACACTGACAACATTAAACACTGATGAAGATGAGGAGCAACAGGAACTCTCATTTCCATAGGAATGCAAAATACTACAGTTTGGTAGTTTCTCACAAAATTAACCCTACACTTACCAGATGATTAAGCAATTAGACTCAAACGTGTTGAAACATATGTCCATGTAAAAACCTGTACATGCATGTTTATAACACTTTATCCATAACTGCTGAAACTGAGAAATAACCAAGCTGTCCTTTAGTAGGCAAATCCAGACAATAGAATATTTTTCAATACCTAAAACAGATGAGATATCCATCCATAAAAAGACATAGAAGAATCTTAACTATATGTTACTAAGTGAAAGAAGCCAATCTGAAATCTTCTACTTTAGGATTCCAATTATATGGCACATATCTGAATACAACACAGAAAAAAGTGGCTGCCATAGGTTGGTGGGAAGAAAGGATGAGTATGTGCCCCTATGATTTTAGGCCAGTGTGAAGAAAATACGTGAGAAAAACTACTGGGCTGAGAACATTTTTTAATGACAGAAGCTTGAGTATATTTGGAGATAGTGAGAATGGAGTTAGTGGAAACAAAATGTCAAAAGAGAAAATTAACAATAATAGTCCAACACAATAGACAGAAGGATTAGATTACCCACTACAATCAATATTTGAGGAATTAATTTTGAATATGAGAGATCTTTTTAACTGTAGCCATCTGAAGCACCTAAAAAGCTTTCTGTGTATACTGGTGGCAAAAAAGCATGTGAGGGCTTCCCCTGATGGTCCAGTGGGTAAGGACACAGCCTTGCAGTGCAAGGGGCCCCGGTTCAATCCCTGGCCTGGGAAGATCCCATGTGCCGCGGAGCGCCTGGACCGATGTGTCTAATTACTGAGCCGGAGCTCTGGAGCGCATGTGCCCAGAGCCGGCGCTCTGCAGCGACAGACGCCACCGCGATAGGAGGCCCTCAGGAACCAAAGAACAAAGACGGATGAAAATAGAGAAATGAAAGACCAATAGAAGTGGCCCGCCCTCTCCCCTCTGTCCCCAACCTGACCCCCGCCCTAAATAGATAAATAAATAAATCTTTTAAAAAAAAATGTGAAAAGATGTCCCATATCACATGATGAAGAAAATGCAAATAAAAGCAAAACAAGGTACCACTATGTAACTGTTAGAAATAGTCAAAATTCAGAACACTGACAACATTAAACACTGATGAAGATGAGGAGCAACAGGAACTCTCATTTCCATAGGAATGCAAAATACTACAGTTTGGTAGTTTCTCACAAAATTAACCCTACACTTACCAGATGATTAAGCAATTAGACTCAAACGTGTTGAAACATATGTCCATGTAAAACCTGTACATGCATGTTTATAACACTTTATCCATAACTGCTGAAACTGAGAAATAACCAAGCTGTCCTTTAGTAGGCAAATCCAGACAATAGAATATTTTTCAATACCTAAAACAGATGAGATATCCATCCATAAAAAGACATAGAAGAATCTTAACTATATGTTACTAAGTGAAAGAAGCCAATCTGAAATCTTCTACTTTAGGATTCCAATTATATGGCACATATCTGAATACAACACAGAAAAAAGTGGCTGCCATAGGTTGGTGGGAAGAAAGGATGAGTATGTGCCCCTATGATTTTAGGCCAGTGAAAATCCTGTGGCTGATACTGTAATGATTGATACATGTCATTACACATTTGTCCAATACCAAAGAATGCACATCAACAGTGAGCCCTAGTGTAAACTATGCACTTTTGGTGGCAATGATATGCTAATATAGGTTCACCAAATGTAACAAATGTACAATTCCGGTGGAGTATACTGATAATAGGGAAAGCTATGCATGTCTGGGTAGGGGGAAGGAGGTATATGGGAAAGCTCTGAATTTCTTTCAACTCTTTTCTCAATCTAGAACTGCAAAAATGAAAACATTGGGGTTTCCCTGGTGGTTCAGTGGCTAAAGAGTATGCCTTGCAGTGCAAGGGGCACCAGTTCAATCCTTGGCCCAGGAAGATCCCACATGCTGAGGAGTGGCTGGGCTAGTGTGTCCAATTACAGGCCAGAGTTCTGGAGCGCATGCATCCAGAGCCAGGGCTCTGCAACAAGAGAGGCCACTGTCATGAGAGGCCCACACAGGCCAAAGAGTAAAGAAGAAGGATGAAAAATAAATAATGACTTAGAGGCAGGAAAAAAAAAAAGAAAATATTTATGTGATTGTATCACGTATATGTCTCAAGATTATGAACTGTAAAAAGGTACCTATTTATAGGGCAGGATAAGGAGAGAGTGGGACGAATGGAAAGAGTAGCACTGACATTTATACATCACCATGAATAAACAGATAGATAGTGGAAGCTGTTGTCTAACACAGCGTGGTGCCCAGCTAGGGTCTCTGTAATGACCAAAAGGGGTGGGATGGGGGTTGGTGAGAGGAAAACTCAACAGGGTGGGGGAATATATCTATATCTATCTATCTCATAATCTATATATCTCTCTATATATATTTCCCTGGTGACTCATATGGTAAAGAATCTGCCTGCAATGTGGGTTCAATCCCTGGGTGGAGAAGATCCCCCGGAGAAGGGAATGGCAACCAACTCCAGTATTCTTTGATGTTTTTTTTTTTTTTTGGCCACTTCTATTGGTCTTTCATTTATCCATCTTCATCCATCTTTGTTCTTTGGCGTGTGGGCCTCCCATCCCAGTGCTCGCTC
The DNA here is from genome assembly GCA_022376925.1 of Tragulus kanchil. Taxonomy (NCBI): domain Eukaryota; kingdom Metazoa; phylum Chordata; class Mammalia; order Artiodactyla; family Tragulidae; genus Tragulus; species Tragulus kanchil. Next base: position 70,922,992 of record JAIOJX010000028.1, on the reverse strand, counting down.
CAGAGCTCTGGCTCGGTAATTGGACACATCGGTCCAGCTGCTCCACAGCATGTGGGATCTTTCCAGGCCAGGGATCAAACTGGCACCCTTGCATTGCAAGGCGGTGTCCTACCCACTGGACCACCAGGAAGCCGTCCAGTATTCTTGCCTGGAGAAGTCAACAGTGAGCCCTAGTGTAAACTATGCACTTTTGGTGGCAATGATATGCTAATATAGGTTCACCAAATGTAACAAATGTACAATTCCGGTGGAGTATACTGATAATAGGGAAAGCTATGCATGTCTGGGTAGGGGGAAGGAGGTATATGGGAAAGCTCTGAATTTCTTTCAACTCTTTTCTCAATCTAGAACTGCAAAAATGAAAACATTGGGGTTTCCCTGGTGGTTCAGTGGCTAAAGAGTATGCCTTGCAGTGCAAGGGGCACCAGTTCAATCCTTGGCCCAGGAAGATCCCACATGCTGAGGAGTGGCTGGGCTAGTGTGTCCAATTACAGGCCAGAGCTCTGGAGCGCATGCATCCAGAGCCAGGGCTCTGCAACAAGAGAGGCCACTGTCATGAGAGGCCCACACAGGCCAAAGAGTAAAGAAGAAGGATGAAAAATAAATAATGACTTAGAGGCAGGAAAAAAAAAAAAGAAAATATTTATGTGATTGTATCACGTATATGTCTCAAGATTATGAACTGTAAAAAGGTACCTATTTATAGGGCAGGATAAGGAGAGAGTGGGACGAATGGAAAGAGTAGCACTGACATTTATACATCACCATGAATAAACAGATAGATAGTGGAAGCTGTTGTCTAACACAGCGTGGTGCCCAGCTAGGGTCTCTGTAATGACCAAAAGGGGTGGGATGGGGGTTGGTGAGAGGAAAACTCAACAGGGTGGGGGAATATATCTATATCTATCTATCTCATAATCTATATATCTCTCTATATATATTTCCCTGGTGACTCATATGGTAAAGAATCTGCCTGCAATGTGGGTTCAATCCCTGGGTGGAGAAGATCCCCCGGAGAAGGGAATGGCAACCAACTCCAGTATTCTTTGATGTTTTTTTTTTTTTTTGGCCACTTCTATTGGTCTTTCATTTATCCATCTTCATCCATCTTTGTTCTTTGGCGTGTGTGGGCCTCCCATCCCAGTGCTCGCTCCAGAGCTCTGGCTCGGTAATTGGACACATCGGTCCAGCTGCTCCACAGCATGTGGGATCTTTCCAGGCCAGGGATCAAACTGGCACCCCTTGCATTGCAAGGCGGTGTCCTTACCCACTGGACCACCAGGGAAGCCGTACTCCAGTATTCTTGCCTGGAGAAGTCAATGAACAAAGAAGCCTGGCAGGCTACAGCCCATGGACTTGCAAAGAATAAGACACGACTGAGCAACTAAGACTTTCTTTCACATTTATATATATATATATATATATATATATATATATATACACACACACGTATACACTTATGGATGATTTGCATTATTGTACAGCGGCAACCAACAACACTGTAAAGCAGTTATCCTCCAAGTAAAAATTTAAAAATAAAAGACAAAAAGATACCCATATATACAGTGACAATCCAAAGAAATTATAAAACTATTAATTGTGAAATCACATACTTTGTTGTACTAGGAAATTAAGGCTGTTGTTTTGAAGACAATGCTAAGGAGCAGGAAAAGATCTCCTCAGGTCTTTAAAATCATATCACTCATATGAATACATACAACTACCTATCTAGGAACTCTTTTCTCTACTAGGAAATTTACTAGCCAAATGGATAACTCATTTTCAATATCCATTTTCTTTTTTGCAGGGGCGGGGGTGCGCGGGCGGCAGTGGGGGATGCATTGGGGAGGGAGGAGGGCGGGCGGGCCACTTCTATTTGTGTTTCATTTATCTATTTTCATCCGTCTGCATTCTTTGGCCTATGTGGGCCTCCCATCGCGGTGGCCTCTGTTGTCACAGAGCACCAGCTCTGGGCACATGCACTCCAGAGCTCCAGCTTGGTAATTGGACACATCGGTCCAGCAGCTCCACAGCATGTGGGATCTTCCCAGGCCAGGGATGGAACTGGCGCCCCTTGCACTGCAAGGCGGTGTCCTTACCCACTGGACCACCAGGGAAGCCCTATCCATTTTCTTTAAACCTAGACATCAAAAATCTGTCTGCCTTTGATAGCAAGTTAAAACACACCATCTAGAAGTTAAGGGAAACTTTCATCTACTAAAATACACTAGAATTTGATTATGTTTAATAGTTAGTGGAAAATGGAAAGGTTGGCTGCTTATTTGACCCTTGGCCTCAAAAGTTCTGTATCCTGGTACAGTACTCTGGTTCTCTTAAATCTAATTGTTCCATGAACTTTTGGCTTGTCATTTTCCTTGACTTTTCATTTTTCTTTCCTAACAATTCAATTGTTTACTCTTTAGGAAGTATGATGCTTTGATTTTATGATCTTTGCTTTTTCTGCATATATTATAATAATTGCTAGGGTCTCTCACCTAATCAGAGTATAACTCAAAAAAAATTTATTTACATCAGATATCCACAGAAGTAGAGGACTTAATATATTTTGTGAAAAGGTCTCAGAAATTCAGTAAAATATTTGTTTCAATTTGTAGGAATTCAGATGACAGAAGCTGTGAGCCGTAAAAATACTACTACTAACATAAATTATTTAATAGCTTAAATACCAACTTATCAAAAATTATTTCAAAATGAATTGAGAACAGCTTTCTATGTTAATCAATTATGTAGCATGTGCTGTGTCCTAGGTATAGGGATCAAACTCCCATATTCTGCATTGGCGGGAGGATTCGTTACCACTGAGCCCCAGGGAAGCCCCAGGTATTACTTTAGCATTTTTCAAATATGAACTTATTTAATCATTATAAATAACAAGAGAATGAGGTAGGTGTTGTTATCACTAAGAATGGTGAAACAGAGGTTAGCAGATAAAATATAGGTTAGCCCAAACCTATATTGCTAGTAAGTGTAAAAATTAGCCCAAAACCTGTTGATGGCTGCATTCTTTGGCCTATGTGCCCCATGGGCCTCTGTTGTCACAGAGCACCAGCTCTGGGCACATGCACTCCAGAGCTCCAGCTTGGTAATTGGACACATCGGTCCAGCAGCTCCACAGCATGTGGGATCTTCCCAGGCCAGGGATGGAACTGGCGCCCCTTGCACTGCAAGGCGGTGTCCTTACCCACTGGACCACCAGGGAAGCCCTATCCATTTTCTTTAAACCTAGACATCAAAAATCTGTCTGCCTTTGATAGCAAGTTAAAACACACCATCTAGAAGTTAAGGGAAACTTTCATCTACTAAAATACACTAGAATTTGATTATGTTTAATAGTTAGTGGAAAATGGAAAGGTTGGCTGCTTATTTGACCCTTGGCCTCAAAAGTTCTGTATCCTGGTACAGTACTCTGGTTCTCTTAAATCTAATTGTTCCATGAACTTTTGGCTTGTCATTTTCCTTGACTTTTCATTTTTCTTTCCTAACAATTCAATTGTTTACTCTTTAGGAAGTATGATGCTTTGATTTTATGATCTTTGCTTTTTCTGCATATATTATAATAATTGCTAGGGTCTCTCACCTAATCAGAGTATAACTCAAAAAAAATTTATTTACATCAGATATCCACAGAAGTAGAGGACTTAATATATTTTGTGAAAAGGTCTCAGAAATTCAGTAAAATATTTGTTTCAATTTGTAGGAATTCAGATGACAGAAGCTGTGAGCCGTAAAAATACTACTACTAACATAAATTATTTAATAGCTTAAATACCAACTTATCAAAAATTATTTCAAAATGAATTGAGAACAGCTTTCTATGTTAATCAATTATGTAGCATGTGCTGTGTCCTAGGTATAGGGATCAAACTCCCATATTCTGCATTGGCGGGAGGATTCGTTACCACTGAGCCCCAGGGAAGCCCCAGGTATTACTTTAGCATTTTTCAAATATGAACTTATTTAATCATTATAAATAACAAGAGAATGAGGTAGGTGTTGTTATCACTAAGAATGGTGAAACAGAGGTTAGCAGATAAAATATAGGTTAGCCCAAACCTATATTGCTAGTAAGTACCTGTTAGAAAAATGCTCATCAGCCCAAAACCAAGGGATGACTCTGAGAGACAAAGCACAGCAAAGGCAGACTTTTATGATGGTCTTGCAAGATCATGTGTCCGGTGGGCAGGAGAACCCAGGGCAATTACAGCAAGCAATTCATTCCCTAACATGCAGGTCCTTCCCTTCCACTTTCCCTTCATTCCTCATTGGCTAAGTACTATGGGGTGTATAATCTTTCCTTATTTCCCTAAGTTTCCTTATAGGGTATCCTTCTTTCTCCTTTGCAAATTTACATTAGCCTTTTTCAACAAAGAATTTCTTGCTAGTTTATCCCTTCCCCCTAAATCCTGTTTATTTAGGGGCCCTCCAGGTACATGAATTCTGTCAGATTCACAGTCCTTAGATAAGTTTAGAGTCAGGGCACAGGCAATGGGAGGTATCCTATTTCTTAAGGATCCAATCTGATTTCTCCTCCTGCAACCCTAGCTTTATCTAGAGCCTAGGCCTCAACTTTGTCTTGGTCTCAATCTTAGATGCTTCAGAACTAGTTACTGTGTCTTGAAAATGGATCACTTCAAGTTTCTTTTTCTTACAGTACCAAAGTCAAGATTTATACTCAGATATTTTGACTCTAAAAGATGGTGACTTTACTAGTATACCATTGTAAGTTTGGACTAAAATAAGCCAAAGACATTCAATAAAGCAGCAGAGAGAAGCCTTGAGAGGGGAGTTTCCTGTGGCTGGACTGAGGGAGATGTGACAAAAGTTTTCACCTTTCTTCAGGGTTCTCTCTTTTAATCCTTATAGCAAAAGAGCATGCTGCTCCCTGTTAAAGCTCTGCCTAGTGATGACCAAATATATGTTTCCACCTAGTGTAGCTAAAGTAGGTTAGCATAATTGTAGATATAATTTACAATACCAAATATAAGTTTTATTTTACGATAATTTATAGTACCAAATATAAGTTTTATTTTATGTTTTTTTTTTTTAAGTTTTTTTAAAGGAAGAAAAAATACAAGAATTTAAAACGTTAAAACTGTTAAGTAAACATATTAGATTCAACAATGATTGAGGTTCATAAGTCTTATTATATCCCTTATTTATTTATTCCCTTAATAATCTCTCACTCCAATGAACTAAGCCTCCTGAACTCCCTACTCTGGTCCCTCACTGAAAGGTTATACTGATGGTAAACAATTTATTCCTTCACTTTGTTAATTGACTATTTACAGACTTTTAAGAAAATAAGGGTTTCCCTGGGGCTCAAATGGTAAAGAATCTGCCTGCAATGCAGGAGATGTATGTTCAATCCCTAGGTCTGGAAGACCACTGGAGAAAGAAGTGGTTACCCACTCTAGTATTCTTGCATGGAGAATCCCATGGACAGAAGAGCTTGATGGGCTACTCACCATGGGGTCTCAAAGAATTGGACATGACTGAGCCACTAACATTTATTTCAAGAAAATAAGAGCAGATTCTTTTATATCACTCACCTAGGAAGTCCAGTTAGTTTTGATGTAGGTTTTCAGGGATACGTGAAAAGACCACCATCTACCTACACTGGACATGCTGTGCACAATCCAATAATATACAACAATTGTGCAAAAAGGATTACATATAACTATTGAACAATAACAGAAATCTTTTCCTGCTTAAAATTATTTCCACAATTATGTAAGAAATTGTATTGAGAGTTTTCCTTTTCCTACTTATAAACTTAGAATTTGTTCCTAGAAAAATCTACCTAACAATTTCTCATGCTATAATTTTTGAAGATAATAGTCACTTAGCCTTCATAGTCAGATAGCAAAATTACATTTATTAATGAATGTGTTGTCTTTTAGTAACTGTATTCTTCAGGGTTCTCTCTTTTAATCCTTATAGCAAAAGAGCATGCTGCTCCCTGTTAAAGCTCTGCCTAGTGATGACCAAATATATGTTTCCACCTAGTGTAGCTAAAGTAGGTTAGCATAATTGTAGATATAATTTACAATACCAAATATAAGTTTTATTTTACGATAATTTATAGTACCAAATATAAGTTTTATTTTATGTTTTTTTTTTTTAAGTTTTTTTAAAGGAAGAAAAAATACAAGAATTTAAAACGTTAAAACTGTTAAGTAAACATATTAGATTCAACAATGATTGAGGTTCATAAGTCTTATTATATCCCTTATTTATTTATTCCCTTAATAATCTCTCACTCCAATGAACTAAGCCTCCTGAACTCCCTACTCTGGTCCCTCACTGAAAGGTTATACTGATGGTAAACAATTTATTCCTTCACTTTGTTAATTGACTATTTACAGACTTTTAAGAAAATAAGGGTTTCCCTGGGGGCTCAAATGGTAAAGAATCTGCCTGCAATGCAGGAGATGTATGTTCAATCCCTAGGTCTGGAAGACCACTGGAGAAAGAAGTGGTTACCCACTCTAGTATTCTTGCATGGAGAATCCCATGGACAGAAGAGCTTGATGGGCTACTCACCATGGGGTCTCAAAGAATTGGACATGACTGAGCCACTAACATTTATTTCAAGAAAATAAGAGCAGATTCTTTTATATCACTCACCTAGGAAGTCCAGTTAGTTTTGATGTAGGTTTTCAGGGATACGTGAAAAGACCACCATCTACCTACACTGGACATGCTGTGCACAATCCAATAATATACAACAATTGTGCAAAAAGGATTACATATAACTATTGAACAATAACAGAAATCTTTTCCTGCTTAAAATTATTTCCACAATTATGTAAGAAATTGTATTGAGAGTTTTCCTTTTCCTACTTATAAACTTAGAATTTGTTCCTAGAAAAAAATCTACCTAACAATTTCTCATGCTATAATTTTTTGAAGATAATAGTCACTTAGCCTTCATAGTCAGATAGCAAAAATTACATTTATTAATGAATGTGTTGTCTTTTTAGTAACTGTATTCTATAAAAATGTTCTATATTTCATAAGTAGGAGGTAATGCACAGAAATCTACAAACTGCACCATTTAAAAGAAATGGTATATCTCCATTGTCTCTAAGCAATATGTACCATTATATAATTTTCAATCCATTTCAGCTCCTATGAAATTGCATAAGATAAGCAACATTTTGGCATCAATTCATCAAGAAGGGCAAATTTTCACTATTTCTTTTATTTATGTATTTAACAAGACTTTTATACCTAAGAGGTGACATTTTACTTTTGCATAGCTTAGCAATGCATTAATATCAATATATTCACTTTTATTTTTATAGTATACAGATAATATATGATCTTTAATAACAGGAGAATACAACTAATTTAAAATTCTTCATGCATTAAAATGACCTTCACATTTAGATTTAATATTCTATTGGTTTCAACTCAAAAATCAGAAAGTGAGAGGGGAAATGTGGACAAACTCAAAAAATACCTTCCTTTAAAGACAAATGTCAAAGAAAATTCAAATTTTCTGTTAAACATTAGCACAATAACTTTCAAAGCTCTATATTGAAGCTCTTCCACACAGCAAGCTTGATGGCCCTAAATTCATGTGCCTTCAAATGTTCAAGAGTTGAAACAAGGAACACAATTTTTCCTTAACTGCTTAACTTCCTGAGGACAAATTACACCTAAGGAAAATTTGTAAATCAGAACTGGCATTTGCATGTCAGGTATCAGTGTGATTTTTGAGGAATACATACATTCTTTGCAAGCAGCTGAACAGTAATTATGCTAAGAAAGAGAAACTTTTCCTTGACTGTTATCAAAGAGAAATAGCTTTGATGACACAGAGTTTTTGTATATTGACTTTTTTTTTTTTTTAAAAAAAATCTAGAATAAAGAGACCAAAAGGATTGGCAGTTGGATTTTCAAATGCAAAAATGGAGAGTTTTCCTTTTCCTACTTATAAACTTAGAATTTGTTCCTAGAAAAATCTACCTAACAATTTCTCATGCTATAATTTTTTGAAGATAATAGTCACTTAGCCTTCATAGTCAGATAGCAAAAATTACATTTATTAATGAATGTGTTGTCTTTTTAGTAACTGTATTCTATAAAAATGTTCTATATTTCATAAGTAGGAGGTAATGCACAGAAATCTACAAACTGCACCATTTAAAAGAAATGGTATATCTCCATTGTCTCTAAGCAATATGTACCATTATATAATTTTCAATCCATTTCAGCTCCTATGAAATTGCATAAGATAAGCAACATTTTGGCATCAATTCATCAAGAAGGGCAAATTTTCACTATTTCTTTTATTTATGTATTTAACAAGACTTTTATACCTAAGAGGTGACATTTTACTTTTGCATAGCTTAGCAATGCATTAATATCAATATATTCACTTTTATAGTATACAGATAATATATGATCTTTAATAACAGGAGAATACAACTAATTTAAAATTCTTCATGCATTAAAATGACCTTCACATTTAGATTTAATATTCTATTGGTTTCAACTCAAAAATCAGAAAGTGAGAGGGGAAATGTGGACACACTCAAAAAATACCTTCCTTTAAAGACAAATGTCAAAGAAAATTCAAATTTTCTGTTAAACATTAGCACAATAACTTTCAAAGCTCTATATTGAAGCTCTTCCACACAGCAAGCTTGATGGCCCTAAATTCATGTGCCTTCAAATGTTCAAGAGTTGAAACAAGGAACACAATTTTTCCTTAACTGCTTAACTTCCTGAGGACAAATTACACCTAAGGAAAATTTGTAAATCAGAACTGGCATTTGCATGTCAGGTATCAGTGTGATTTTTGAGGAATACATACATTCTTTGCAAGCAGCTGAACAGTAATTATGCTAAGAAAGAGAAACTTTTCCTTGACTGTTATCAAAGAGAAATAGCTTTGATGACACAGAGTTTTTGTATATTGACTTTTTTTTTTTTTTAAAAAAAATCTAGAATAAAGAGACCAAAAGGATTGGCAGTTGGATTTTCAAATGCAAAAATGGAGAGACTTACTGGTACATGCCATGGAAGGTGGGTCTTTTTCAGCTCGAAAGTAACCTTTTTCACACTCACAGACAGAAGTTGCTTCTACGTAGGTTAAACTGTGTGGAGGACACTTAGAACACTTTGTGTTGCCAGCAAATGCTTTATAAAATCCTGGTCTGCAAGCTGTGAACATAGGAAAGACAATTTTTTAAAAAATTATTGCTAGAGTTATTCTATTTTTACATGTACAACATATTTTAAATTACACACTTTGGAGTTTAGTTGAGAAAAGTCAATACCTGGTAATATTAATGAATGGAATAACTTATTCAAAATAAGTTACACAACCGGACCTAATATTTTAGCTGAGGTTGCTACTGGCAAAAGGCATACCTGAAATACACATATGAAAAATAACAGTGCTTAATCAAAGTATGGAGATGCCCACATTAAGGGAGATGACTGTGTAGCTCTGGGAGATGGTATTAAATAGCACTGAATCACACAGTTTCAAACTGATTTATATTCCATCTTTCCCTCAGTCCTTCTGAGTATTTAAGGAGAAAGTTCCAGGGCTCTGTTGGTATATCTTTAACATCTTTTTACTGGTTAAATATTTTTGAGAAAATGAATCTTTTAGACTCAGAGACTATGGCAAGACATAGCTATAGTTTGATAATGTTGCTTCATTTATATCAATGTTATTTTTTATCTTTTGTGGCAAATGATTTTCTGTTAAACATTAGCACAATAACTTTCAAAGCTCTATATTGAAGCTCTTCCACACAGCAAGCTTGATGGCCCTAAATTCATGTGCCTTCAAATGTTCAAGAGTTGAAACAAGGAACACAATTTTTCCTTAACTGCTTAACTTCCTGAGGACAAATTACACCTAAGGAAAATTTGTAAATCAGAACTGGCATTTGCATGTCAGGTATCAGTGTGATTTTTGAGGAATACATACATTCTTTGCAAGCAGCTGAACAGTAATTATGCTAAGAAAGAGAAACTTTTCCTTGACTGTTATCAAAGAGAAATAGCTTTGATGACACAGAGTTTTTGTATATTGACTTTTTTTTTTTTTTTAAAAAAAATCTAGAATAAAGAGACCAAAAGGATTGGCATTTGGATTTTCAAATGCAAAATTGGAGAGACTTACTGGTACATGCCATGGAAGGTGGGTCTTTTTCAGCTCGAAAGTAACCTTTTTCACACTCACAGACAGAAGTTGCTTCTATGTAGGTTAAACTGTGTGGAGGACACTTAGAACACTTTGTGTTGCCAGCAAATGCTTTATAAAATCCTGGTCTGCAAGCTGTGAACATAGGAAAGACAATTTTTTAAAAAATTATTGCTAGAGTTATTCTATTTTTACATGTACAACATATTTTAAATTACACACTTTGGAGTTTAGTTGAGAAAAGTCAATACCTGGTAATATTAATGAATGGAATAACTTATTCAAAATAAGTTACACAACCGGACCTAATATTTTAGCTGAGGTTGCTACTGGCAAAAGGCATACCTGAAATACACATATGAAAAATAACAGTGCTTAATCAAAGTATGGAGATGCCCACATTAAGGGAGATGACTGTGTAGCTCTGGGAGATGGTATTAAATAGCACTGAATCACACAGTTTCAAACTGATTTATATTCCATCTTTCCCTCAGTCCTTCTGAGTATTTAAGGAGAAAGTTCCAGGGCTCTGTTGGTATATCTTTAACATCTTTTTACTGGTTAAATATTTTTGAGAAAAATGAATCTTTTAGACTCAGAGACTATGGCAAGACATAGCTATAGTTTGATAATGTTGCTTCATTTATATCAATGTTATTTTTTATCTTTTTGTGGCAAATGATTTTCTATTTAGCATATTGAAATAAATTCATTCAAAAATTTAAATCAAGTTTAAAAGTGGGTAGACAAAATACTAAGTAAATAAGGTATATTTGTTATATACATGGTAAAATCATGACAGTTGTATTCTAGTAACTGAATTTTCACAAAAAATCATGACAATGAAATGTTAATGACTAAAGTTACGTGATAAAGTGCTTCACTGAATCTCATTTCCTTCTCATTAAATCTATGCTGTCATTTTCAATGTACATTTTCATAGCAATGGAACATCTACAAAAAAGGATCCTGCAATAAGGTATGCATCCAAGGTACTGAATGATGAGGGATTTGTTTCTTATCTGAGAAATTACTGTTGACTGTTGGCCACTTTTTATAGAATAAAAGAAGTATAATTCTCCAGTGATGTGTGTGTGTGTCTGTAAACACTTAGTCATGTCCAGTTTTTTGAGATGCTATAGACTACAGCCTGCCAGGTTCTTCTGTCCATGGAATTTTCCTGGCAAGAATACTGGAGTTGGTTGTCATTTCCTTCACCTCAGGATCTCCCAACCTAGGGTTCAAACTTGCATCTCTGTGTTTCCTGCCTTGGCAGGTGGGTTCTTTACCACTGAGACATTTGTGAAGCCCCCATTTTCCATCGACATTTATTATGCTAAAAATATTTTAACAAATTACATATATTAACTTAATTCATTTTCACAAAATGTTCTATGTTAAAATAAGAACCTTAATTTAACCATAATAAACTTGTGAGTAAGGCTTCTTCTTATATATTCAGGAAGGTAAAAAGTATTTGAGATTTGATACGTGTTTTACATTTAGAGTAGGTTTCCATTAAAATCAGCCACATTTCAAGGGGCAACAACTGCATGTGACTGGGTAGTGGTTACCATATTGGATAGTACACTTTTGAACACAGAAATCTGTTCCTTACATCCCCCTGTTTGACATTCCCATCATCTTTATATTAAAGTTTAAAGTATTTATCTTGGATCACAAGTTCACCCATGATTTGGCCCTGCCTACAGTTCCAACCACATCAGAAGAAGCTGCTCCCCTCTCATGTTCCCTCTGTTAAGGCTCTGTCCTTCTACTCTTTATTCTCAACCCAGCAGGCAGTGATCTTGGAATACACATTAGACCGGATTATCACTAGCTAGTGCCCTAGGCCTTCCAATGGCTTTCTATTCTCCTAAGATAAAGCCCAACTGCCCTAACAGCTGCTTTCTAAACATTACATGAGCTTGCTCCCCATTCATTCCCTGTGACTTTGCTTTACATCTTCTGCCTTTTTTTTTCTTTTGCACCAAGTAGTCTGACTGAGCCACACTGTCCTCCTTCCCAGAATCTTGGGCATCCAACATATTCTTCCTGCCAGTGGTCTTTAGCACTTGCTCTCATCCAGTTCAGTATGGTTTGCTCCCTCCCTTACGTAAGTCTTTACTCAAACATTACTGTATTAATAAAACCTTCCCTCATACCCTTTTAAAAAATATGCTGCAACTGCTGCTACATCCTACTCCAGTAATCTATATTGCTCTCTTTTCTTATTACTATTTTCAAAGAACACTATCTAACACCCAGTATGCTTAAATTTTCAACCATTTCCCCTTAAAATAAATGTTCTATGAGAGCAGAGATGTATTTGTCTATTGTGTTCAGTGAATTCTCTCCGGTATCAGGCATTATTTGGCCCTCAATGTGTATTTGGTAAATGAATGAATGAGTGAACTGCTGAGGAACTGCATTAATTTCTACTCTTAACCTGCTCTTTCTCCTGCTTTGAGACTTTCACTTCTGTTGAAGAATCTCTTGTCTCCACCCTATGGCCCACTCATCTTGCTAACTCCTATTCATCCTTCAAGTCTTACTTCTTTCCGAAATCCATACTTCATTCCCTGGACTAGTTTCTCCAAGGACCTGTGTTTCTTTCATGTTATGAATTCCTTGGCTGTTTAGTGGCTGTTAGTGCCATAGGAACAGGCTGGCACAGTGCTTCTTAAAAAGTTAGTGTTTTATTGAATTAGACAGCATGTGAGTACGCTGCTAATTAAATTCCTGCAGAAGATAATGCCATGTCTACTCAGTGCATGTTCTGATCATGGTATAATTCATCTCATTAGAAATTTATAGATTTTTTAGGCTTGTTGCATTACTATAAGGGATGAAATCAGGTAGTGAAAATCTTGAAAATAATTCAACTATAACTCAAAAATGATTATATTCTTATTGCAAGGTGAGCTGACTGTTAACAAAATCTTTCAAATTGAAATTACTCTCCATGTGAATTTGTATTTTTTTTACCTACTGCAAAACTACCAGCATAAATTGAATATTGTTGTGGCAGCTCTCAAGTGTATCCCTATTTCAAATGTTTGTTTACTCAAAATTTCCTTTGAAAAAACCTTAGAAATTTGAACTTTATAAAATGCATTTGGATTTTAAATTACTATCCTATTTTAATATTAGGGTTTAGTCTACAATTTCACGTAAAAATTAAGGTTCATGGTGCTGAAACGATATAAACCACTGTTCCAGACAGTAAGCATTCTTTTTAGGCAGTACACACTAGTAGTATACAGTTTAAACCTCTGTTTTTAGTCTGAATCATATTCTATTGCAACTACTTGATCACAGTATTACCTCAGGCTCTTATAATTACTGCCACAAGTCAGACAGAGGCTTTACAATTCTTATATCCCCAATTCTTAGCATATTTCATTTTTATTATAGATGTCTTAAAAGTTAAATGAATGAATAAATAATTCACTAATGTCTAATATGAGATTACTCTGTAAGTGGAATGAGCATTCTATTTATCTTTTAGTTTATAGTATTAGGTTTTGTTTGTATTTCTGTTAAAAATGGGATATCAGTACCTATGTCTCCTGAACTTTAATTTCTTACATATCCATTCTTTATTGACCACTTCCTTATTTCTCTATTTATAGGGTATGTAAATTTCATTTCCAAAAACAAAAAACCCACCAAAAATAGGAATGTTTCGCAACATATGTCAATACTTCAGAAAGAAAGTTAAATATTATTTGATTCAGTGTTTACTAATATTTTCTTTCAGGAGAAGCTATTCAGATATAGACCTTCAGATTAAATATACATTTTATTTTATTTTTCTAGGTGAATTTTATTTATATTTTTTCACTTTTTTATCACATTATGAAGCCTTTATTGATGTTTTCTTTAAACATTCATTTTAGCATCTATTTCTCTATTCAAAATATTCATGCTTTTTAATATAACATGCATATAACATGTTATTTACATGCCAACATACTGCTAAAATGCCAACACACTGCTGTGTAGATGTATGTTTACGTATGGATCAACAGAAGGATTTAGCATTGCTGATTTTTGAATACTGAAATAATATCAATAAACTTTAGGTTATTTTTGTCAATTATCAACTATAGCAAGAATTTCTCTTCAGGTCAATGGCTATAGTTAATCTGTTGTAATACACTGGCAGTATTTCTATCAACAACCTCCCACTTGAAAGAAGTACTTTATCAGCTATACTGCAGTAAACATCCCCATGATGATACTTATGTTTCAGTTCCTGAGAGTAGGAGTTCTGAACAAGAGTATGTTTATTATTTGTTTCAACACATTTCTATCTTACATTTCTAAACATTCTGAAAGCTCACAATTATGTAAGTGAGCACCCTTTCACCCTACTATCCCTATTGTCACTCTTTTACCTTTTGACATGTAGTAATAAATATTGGTGCTTCAATTGAAGCTTCCTAATTTCCACTAATGTTGCATATATTTTCATATTTTTATTGGTTATTTGATTATACTTTTCTATGATCTGTCTTTTAAATCCTTTTTTCATTTTCTATTGGTTGTTTGTATTTTATTAATTTACAAGCACTATTAATTGACAATATCAATATTATGCTTGTCATTTTATAAAGTATTTTTTTGATGTAGACTATATTTAAAGTCTTCATTGAGTCTGTTACAACATTACTTCTATTTTACATTTCTGGCCATGATGCTTGTGGGATCTGTGGCTTCCTGACCAGAGATTGAACCTACTACACCCTTTGCACTGGAAGGCAAATCTTAACCACTGGACTGCCAGGAAGTCCTTGCTGTTTTTGTTGTACATATTTTTCTATCAATTTTCTAAAGATACGTGCTTAAATGTCTCATTCATGTAACCTAAAAACAATAAAATGTCATGATTTAACCAAGCAAGTGAAATATCTGAAAATACATGAAAATTACAATATTTTGATAAAGAAATTGAAGGCAACACAAACACATGGAAAGACAGCCCATATTCATAAATGGGAAAAATTTGCTAAAATGTCCATACTACTGAAACCAACTATAGATTCAATGCAATCCCTATCAAAATTCCAAAGGCATTCTTCACAGAAATATAAAAAAAATCTTAAAATTTGTGGAACCATGAAAGACTCTAAATAGCCAAAGCAATTCTAAGAATAGCAATGCTTGAGGCATTATGCTTCCTGATTTCAAATTATATTACAAAATTTTACAAGTGACAGTATAATGCCTGCATAAAAATATACACATAGACCACTGTAACAGAATAGAAAGTCCAGAAATAAACTACCAAAAATATAATCAACTAATATTTGACAAGGAGATAAGAATTCTCAATATGGACAGGACAGTTTCTTCGATAAATGCTGTAAGGAAAACTGGATAACCACAAAGAGCAAAGGGAAATTTGACCTGACCAGAAACGACTCACAAAATATGACTCAAAATGGACTAGAGACTTCAAAATAAGACCTGAAACTGGAAAATTTTTAGAAGGGAAATAGGGAAAAACTCCTTGATATGGGTCTTGGCAATGATTTTTTTTCATATGACAGCAAGAACACCAGCAACAAAAACAAGTGGGGCTACATCAAAGAAAAGGCCTCAGCATAGCAAAAAAAAAAAAAAAAAAAACAGTAAAAATAATGAACAGGCAATCTGTAGAACAGGATAAAATATGTGAAAACTACATATCTGATAAACTGATAATACCTAATTGTATAAAAACTCACACAAGTCAATAATAACATCAACAAAAATGTACACTTAAATAAAAATAGGCAGAGGAACTGAACAGAGATTTCTTTAAAGAAGACATACAAATGGCCAAAAAATACAGGAAAAGATGCTCAATGTAACTAATCATCAGGGGGCTACAAATCAAAACCATGGTGACAAGTAACCTCACAACTGTTAGAGTGACAATTATCAAGAAGACAAGAGGTTCATGATGTCAAGGATGTAGAGAAAAGATAACTCTTGTACACTGATGGGAGGAATGCAACTTAGTGTAGCTGTATGGAAAACAGTATGAATGCTTCCCAGAAAATTAAAAATGGAGCTCCCATGCGACTAGCAATCCTATTTCACAGTATACATTAAAAGGAAATGAAAGTTACTTGCACTCTTATGTTTATTACAACATTATTCTCAATAACCAAGATATGAAAAAAAATCTAAGTGTCATCAACAGATGAATGAATAAAGAAGATCAACAGGGATTCTATATTTTAGTTTATAGGGATGCTACCACTTTGGGGGACTATTTGGCTGTGTCTACCACAAAGGAATGTGCACATATCTTCTGACAATTCCACTCACTAGTATATCCCCAACACAACAGCACAAATTGAAAGCAGCTTCCCTGCCCACAGTCAGTCAGTCATACTAAGCTCCATTGCGAATAGAAAGTCCAGAAATAAACTACCTTTTTGACAAGGAGATAAGAATTCTCAATATGGACAGGACAGTTTCTTCGATAAATGCTGTAAGGAAAACTGGATAACCACAAAGAGCAAAGGGAAATTTGACCTGACCAGAAACGACTCACAAAATATGACTCAAAATGGACTAGAGACTTCAAAATAAGACCTGAAACTGGAAAATTTTTAGAAGGGAAATAGGGAAAAACTCCTTGATATGGGTCTTGGCAATGATTTTTTTTCATATGACAGCAAGAACACCAGCAACAAAAACAAGTGGGGCTACATCAAAGAAAAGGCCTCAGCATAGCAAAAAAAAAAAAAAAAAAAACAGTAAAAATAATGAACAGGCAATCTGTAGAACAGGATAAAATATGTGAAAACTACATATCTGATAAACTGATAATACCTAATTGTATAAAAACTCACACAAGTCAATAATAACATCAACAAAAATGTACACTTAAATAAAAATAGGCAGAGGAACTGAACAGAGATTTCTTTAAAGAAGACATACAAATGGCCAAAAAATACAGGAAAAGATGCTCAATGTAACTAATCATCAGGGGGCTACAAATCAAAACCATGGTGACAAGTAACCTCACAACTGTTAGAGTGACAATTATCAAGAAGACAAGAGGTTCATGATGTCAAGGATGTAGAGAAAAGATAACTCTTGTACACTGATGGGAGGAATGCAACTTAGTGTAGCTGTATGGAAAACAGTATGAATGCTTCCCAGAAAATTAAAAATGGAGCTCCCATGCGACTAGCAATCCTATTTCACAGTATACATTAAAAGGAAATGAAAGTTACTTGCACTCTTATGTTTATTACAACATTATTCTCAATAACCAAGATATGAAAAAAAATCTAAGTGTCATCAACAGATGAATGAATAAAGAAGATCAACAGGGATTCTATATTTTAGTTTATAGGGATGCTACCACTTTGGGGGACTATTTGGCTGTGTCTACCACAAAGGAATGTGCACATATCTTCTGACAATTCCACTCACTAGTATATCCCCAACACAACAGCACAAATTGAAAGCAGCTTCCCTGCCCACAGTCAGTCAGTCATACTAAGCTCCATTGCTCAGTGAGCTATCACTTCTCCAACTGATTTTCATTTTCTGCAATTCTGTTGACATGTTGATCTTTCTCATGTGATGTATTTTCTCCTCACTTGCTTTGCCCTTAGTGTAAACCTTCTATATTCTCTTACTCATTTTGCTAAAGTGTCCTGAATCAACTATGCTTAACAAAGTTCACACCACACTAAATTTCTGGTCATATAATTGAGGTAAATATATTTAACTGAGAATAATCAAATTACAATTATTGATGATATATTTATGAAATTATTATTTAATTTTCTGCTGCCATGTATGCACTGATAAAAGTGGCAAGAATGCTAAAAATAAAAACAAAGTAACTTGGTAGTGAGGATCTATAAAATGAAAAATACATAACTATTCTTATCAAATTACATAAAAATAATCTAAGTCAACACACAGCTTTTAATTTCAAAAATATATTTATGATTTGAGAAACCTTAGGTGTCTGCCTAAAATAACAATGAAGGATGGTTATATACTAAAAAACACAAAGAAATTCTAGATTTTTTTTTATTACTTAATTATTTTTATTTTGCTTTTACAGAGCTTTGTTGTTTACAGATGTGTATAATCCCAGATCAGTCATATGTATATATATGTGTACAATAATTTTTAAATAGCAGTATATATTAAAGGTGCATGCAATGAGTATAGTTACTGACATACCACTGATATTAATGAAGCACATACCTTGCCATTTCCCTTATTGATATCTGAAATTTTAGAAAATTAAAGTCTCTAAGTATTGATTGGAATACAGTTGAAAAGTATCTTCACACACACATGCACAGACACACACATAAGTCTGATTACTAAAGCAAAATCAAGTAATGTGTGACTGGTTCTACATATACTTTACTTTAAAAATTAAATTGTTAGGCTATATATCATTATCAATGTTTTCAGGTTTATCTTTATTATCAGAGAACTTTTAAGACAAAGGACCATGAGAAATCCTGGTAGGAAAAGCATGTTATGCACTTCTCATCATCTGATGAAATACTGAATTGTGTACTGTCTGACAGGAAATGGCATTAATATAATTGACTGCTTTTCCCTTATAGGTGCTCAATAGTCTGTAAGCTTAGATAAACTTGAATGACTTATTAGTAAATATGT
Organism: Tragulus kanchil; assembly: GCA_022376925.1. NCBI lineage: Eukaryota > Metazoa > Chordata > Mammalia > Artiodactyla > Tragulidae > Tragulus > Tragulus kanchil. The sequence continues at coordinate 70,904,136 of JAIOJX010000028.1, read as the reverse complement.
GACATGAATCATTTCTCAAAACATTAGAACTCAGGAAATTTAATAAACTGGGATAGACAGTATCATTACTATTTTCTTTGACATTGCTCTGCAGTTATAAAAATTAAAATTTGCTGTCACGTAAGCAGAGAATGCAAGGAAGATTGGAGAATTGAACAACAGTAAGAAAACGGAAACCCTAAAACTTAAGGGTAAATAAGCATCAATAGTTTGTGTTTTTCAGAATAATCTATTAATAACTACTGAAGGAAAATATCAAAACCAAATACAAGGCTACTCAAAATAAAATGTGGATTATGCTACAAAATGTTCAACCAAATATTCCTTGCAGGAGAGTTCCTATAAAGTCTTCATGAAGATAATATATATAAAATGTCCTGTTATGAGTTCCAGTCTCACTTCTACTAAAGAAATGTTTAAAGTGGACTTTCTCTTGAAAAGGCAACTAAAAAAAAAATCAGACCTACCTCCAAAAATATACTGTAGGTTAAATGACTTTCATCCAAAAGAATCAAAGGAACGGACTCTGGAAAGTATGCAACAATCATACTTCATCTTCCTTCTCCTGTCTATTTGTGAACTCTGGGCACAGTGCCATCCCGCTGCCCTACCTCAGCAGATGTTAGGGTTGTGGAAATTAAGTAGAAGCAGGCATACTGGAGAAGACTGAAATGAGTGGTATTACTGAGCTGGCTATGAATTTGCAGCCTTTCCCCCCCTACACCCTCCCTCTTTTCCCCAGTGCTTGGATTAGAGCCTAGGTTGAATGGACCGAAAACCTGGAAGTGGCCACCAGGTCACAGTCAGAGCCCCAGTTCACCTTGGCTCTGGAGGTGAAATGGAATTCCTATATATCATTATCAATGTTTTCAGGTTTATCTTTATTATCAGAGAACTTTTAAGACAAAGGACCATGAGAAATCCTGGTAGGAAAAGCATGTTATGCACTTCTCATCATCTGATGAAATACTGAATTGTGTACTGTCTGACAGGAAATGGCATTAATATAATTGACTGCTTTTCCCTTATAGGTGCTCAATAGTCTGTAAGCTTAGATAAACTTGAATGACTTATTAGTAAATATGTGACATGAATCATTTCTCAAAACATTAGAACTCAGGAAATTTAATAAACTGGGATAGACAGTATCATTAATATTTTCTTTGACATTGCTCTGCAGTTATAAAAATTAAAATTTGCTGTCACGTAAGCAGAGAATGCAAGGAAGATTGGAGAATTGAACAACAGTAAGAAAACGGAAACCCTAAAACTTAAGGGTAAATAAGCATCAATAGTTTGTGTTTTTCAGAATAATCTATTAATAACTACTGAAGGAAAATATCAAAACCAAATACAAGGCTACTCAAAATAAAATGTGGATTATGCTACAAAATGTTCAACCAAATATTCCTTGCAGGAGAGTTCCTATAAAGTCTTCATGAAGATAATATATATAAAATGTCCTGTTATGAGTTCCAGTCTCACTTCTACTAAAGAAATGTTTAAAGTGGACTTTCTCTTGAAAAGGCAACTAAAAAAAAAATCAGACCTACCTCCAAAAATATACTGTAGGTTAAATGACTTTCATCCAAAAGAATCAAAGGAACGGACTCTGGAAAGTATGCAACAATCATACTTCATCTTCCTTCTCCTGTCTATTTGTGAACTCTGGGCACAGTGCCATCCCGCTGCCCTACCTCAGCAGATGTTAGGGTTGTGGAAATTAAGTAGAAGCAGGCATACTGGAGAAGACTGAAATGAGTGGTATTACTGAGCTGGCTATGAATTTGCAGCCTTTCCCCCCCTACACCCTCCCTCTTTTCCCCAGTGCTTGGATTAGAGCCTAGGTTGAATGGACCGAAAACCTGGAAGTGGCCACCAGGTCACAGTCAGAGCCCCAGTTCACCTTGGCTCTGGAGGTGAGAAATGGAATTCCTAATGCTCAGCAGTGATCACAGGACTGGAAAAGATTAATTTTCATACCACGCACAAAGAAGGGCAATGCCAAAGAATGTTCAAACTACCACACAATTGCACTGATTTCACATGCTAACAAGGTAATGCTCAAAATGCTTCAGCTAGGCTTCAACAGTACTAAGAACTTCCAAATGTAGATGCTGGATGTAGGAAAGGCAGAGGAACCAGAGATCAAATTGCCAACATCCAGTGGATCATAGAAAAATCAAGAGAACTCCAGAAAAATATCCACTTCTGCTTCATTAACTAAAGTCTTTAACTGTGTGCATCACAACAATCTGGAAAATTTTTAAAGAGAATGGAATACTAGATCACATTGTCTGCTTCCTAAAAAAACTGTATGCAGGTCAAGAATCAACAGTTAGAACTGGACATGGAACAATTGATTGGTTCAAAACTGGGAAAGGGGTTCGTCAAGGCTGTTACATGCAGAGTACATCATGCAAAATGACGGTCTTGATGAAGCACAAGCTGGAATCAAGATTGCAGTGAGAAATATCAATAACCTCAGATATGCAGATGACATCACCTCTATGGCAGAAAGCAAAGAGGAACTAAAGAGCCTCTTGATGAAGGTGAAACAAGAGAGGAAAATGCTGGCTTAAAACTCAACATTCAAAAAAAAAAAAGATCATGGCATCAGGTTCCATCACTTCATGGCAAACAGATGGGCAAACAATGGAAACAGTGACAGATTTTATTTACTTGGGCTCCAAAATTGAACTTTCATCCAAAAGAATCAAAGGACGCTCTAATCCTTCTCTTTTTGTCTATTTGTGAACTCTGGGCACAGTGCCATCCCGCTGCCCTACCTCAGCAGATGTTAGGGTTGTGGAAATTAAGTAGAAGCAGGCATACTGAGAAGACTGAAATGAGTGGTATTACTGAGCTGGCTATGAATTTGCAGCCTTTCCCCCCCTACACCCTCCCTCTTTTCCCCAGTGCTTGGATTAGAGCCTAGGTTGAATGGACCGAAAACCTGGAAGTGGCCACCAGGTCACAGTCAGAGCCCCAGTTCACCTTGGCTCTGGAGGTGAGAAATGGAATTCCTAATGCTCAGCAGTGATCACAGGACTGGAAAAGATTAATTTTCATACCACGCACAAAGAAGGGCAATGCCAAAGAATGTTCAAACTACCACACAATTGCACTGATTTCACATGCTAACAAGGTAATGCTCAAAATGCTTCAGCTAGGCTTCAACAGTACTAAGAACTTCCAAATGTAGATGCTGGATGTAGGAAAGGCAGAGGAACCAGAGATCAAATTGCCAACATCCAGTGGATCATAGAAAAATCAAGAGAACTCCAGAAAAATATCCACTTCTGCTTCATTAACTAAAGTCTTTAACTGTGTGCATCACAACAATCTGGAAAATTTTTAAAGAGAATGGAATACTAGATCACATTGTCTGCTTCCTAAAAAAACTGTATGCAGGTCAAGAATCAACAGTTAGAACTGGACATGGAACAATTGATTGGTTCAAAACTGGGAAAGGGGTTCGTCAAGGCTGTTACATGCAGAGTACATCATGCAAAATGACGGTCTTGATGAAGCACAAGCTGGAATCAAGATTGCAGTGAGAAATATCAATAACCTCAGATATGCAGATGACATCACCTCTATGGCAGAAAGCAAAGAGGAACTAAAGAGCCTCTTGATGAAGGTGAAACAAGAGAGGAAAATGCTGGCTTAAAACTCAACATTCAAAAAAAAAAAAGATCATGGCATCAGGTTCCATCACTTCATGGCAAACAGATGGGCAAACAATGGAAACAGTGACAGATTTTATTTACTTGGGCTCCAAAATCACTGCGAATTGAGACTGTAGCCATGAAGTTAAAAGCTGCTTGCTCCTTGAAACAAAAGCTATGACAAACTTAAGACAGTGTATTCAAAAGCAGAGACATCACTTTACTAACAAAAGTCCATATAGTCAAAGCTATGGTTCTTACATTAGTCATCAATGGATGTGAGAGTTGGACGATAAAGAAGGATGAGCGCTGAGTAACTGATGCTTTCAAACTGTGGTGTTGGATTAGACCCTTGAGAGTTTCTTGGAATGCAAGGAGGTCAAACCAGTCAGTTCTAAAGGAATCAAGTGAAAATTCATTGGACAGACTGGTGCTGGAGCCAATTCATTGGGAAAAAAAAAAAAAAAAACCCTCATGGGAAAGAATGAAGGCAGGAGGAGAAGGTGGTGATAGAGCACGAGATGGTTGGATGGCATCAGGGGCTCAATAGACATGAGTTTCAGCAAGCTCTGGGAGATGGTGAAGAACAGGGATACATGAGATAGTTACGAAGAGATACAACTGAGTGAATGAACAACAACAATGCTCAGGAAAGAATTAGGAATATGGAAGTCGTTTCCCTCTTAATTTTTCTCTCTCTCTTTTCCTGTTACCTTATCCCAGCCCTCAAGTAATCATTCAGTAGTAGACTGGTGGTGTTGGTAAGTAATGTGAGTTCACAGGAGACAAGGTTTTCAAGAAGGAAAAACCTTCCTCCTCTTTCACTGAAGCTGTGGTTCTGAGAGGGTGGAACCAATCTCCACCGTATTTTTTTCCCTCTGTCCTCCTCTCACTTGGTTCTGGATATAGATCCAGTGGCAGAAATGCACAGCAGGGTGGAACAAATAAAGCTCTAGCCAGCTTTCTAGACAAAGGACCTTATAGAGAAATTCCAGGGATTCAGAAAGTCCTGAGAAGAACATGGAGAGATCGGACCTTGGGAAAGAGATTACATACTTGTTTATGTACTCCTGGGCTTGCTCCCAAACTTGCACATACTTGGAGCTGATTCTATCCAACAGACCAAAGACTTTCAGAAATGAAACAAAGCACACCACTCAGGTCTCAGATCAGCAGTTTTAAACTTTTGGTTAGGTGAAAGGGATGAATGAATGTATATATTCTATTTGTTTGTCTATGTGACACAAAAAGTATAACATAAACAGGGATATACACTGGGAAAACCATATAAGATGCTCTTAGCAAGCATAAAGTGGATACGTTAGATCTCAGTATTACCTTCTATCATTTTTTGCTAATTCAGAGATTCATAATTTATATGAAAATATTTTTTTTTAATTTTGAGAAGGCTTACTTTTAAAAAAAAATTGGCCTCTTTCATTGATTTTTTATCCATTTATTTTCATCCATTTTTATTCTTCAGCACATGGGATCTTCCCGGGCCAGGGATCGAACAGGTTCCCCTTGCACTGCAAGGTGGACTCTTTACCCACTGGACCACCAGGGAAACCCTATATGAAAATAATTTTTAAACACTGCTTTATTTGAGAGATAGACAACTGTCAAGAAGAGGGCATTACTTGGAAAATAATATAAGAAATACTTTAGTAGTCTGAGGCTGATTTCATATGAAATTAAAATTATAATGTCATCTCTAGTGTGAGTGTGAGGTAAGTGTTTTCTTCATTCTGAAAGTTGATAAAGTATAGAGAATAAAGGTTTATATTAGCAGTTTTTAGGATTAGATACTATTTTTATTTTTATACCAGTTTGAATACAACCTAGCACCAATAATGGCATAACATGAAATCTAACCATATTTTTTTCCTAAAAACACAGATCACTTTTTAAGTATTCTAACATTCATTTTCTAATCCTATTTTTTTATTTCATTTGGTGCTTTTGGTGTATTCTAGTCAACCAAACATAAGCCTGCCTGAAAACTACTTACTATTTAGCAGTGCTCTTAAAAAGTGTGCCTACTGAGTCTATTATATTTTCAGGTACTCTGAAATAAGATACCATATAAATTTACAGTCTCTTATGAGAGATTCTTGTTTCTATTTTACTGTTTTTTCTAGACATCCAGTAAGAACAGTTTCCAAATTTTTCTTTCAATATTCTCTTTTTGCATATTCCTTAAGTCAGAGTAAATTTACTTTTCTGAATAAGTAAAACTGTCAAGAGAAAACACCCTGTGATCCACATGATAATGAGTAATAAGCATCTAGAAATTCTATTTGTTGTTCTAAACAAAGCACACCACTCAGGTCTCAGATCAGCAGTTTTAAACTTTTGGTTAGGTGAAAGGGATGAATGAATGTATATATTCTATTTGTTTGTCTATGTGACACAAAAGTATAACATAAACAGGGATATACACTGGGAAAACCATATAAGATGCTCTTAGCAAGCATAAAGTGGATACGTTAGATCTCAGTATTACCTTCTATCATTTTTTGCTAATTCAGAGATTCATAATTTATATGAAAATATTTTTTTTTAATTTTGAGAAGGCTTACTTTTAAAAAAAAATTGGCCTCTTTCATTGATTTTTTATCCATTTATTTTCATCCATTTTTATTCTTCAGCACATGGGATCTTCCCGGGCCAGGGATCGAACAGGTTCCCCTTGCACTGCAAGGTGGACTCTTTACCCACTGGACCACCAGGGAAACCCTATATGAAAATAATTTTTAAACACTGCTTTATTTGAGAGATAGACAACTGTCAAGAAGAGGGCATTACTTGGAAAATAATATAAGAAATACTTTAGTAGTCTGAGGCTGATTTCATATGAAATTAAAATTATAATGTCATCTCTAGTGTGAGTGTGAGGTAAGTGTTTTCTTCATTCTGAAAGTTGATAAAGTATAGAGAATAAAGGTTTATATTAGCAGTTTTTAGGATTAGATACTATTTTTATTTTTATACCAGTTTGAATACAACCTAGCACCAATAATGGCATAACATGAAATCTAACCATATTTTTTTCCTAAAAACACAGATCACTTTTTAAGTATTCTAACATTCATTTTCTAATCCTATTTTTTTATTTCATTTGGTGCTTTTGGTGTATTCTAGTCAACCAAACATAAGCCTGCCTGAAAACTACTTACTATTTAGCAGTGCTCTTAAAAAGTGTGCCTACTGAGTCTATTATATTTTCAGGTACTCTGAAATAAGATACCATATAAATTTACAGTCTCTTATGAGAGATTCTTGTTTCTATTTTACTGTTTTTTCTAGACATCCAGTAAGAACAGTTTCCAAATTTTTCTTTCAATATTCTCTTTTTTTGCATATTCCTTAAGTCAGAGTAAATTTACTTTTCTGAATAAGTAAAACTGTCAAAGAGAAAACACCCTGTGATCCACTGTATGATATATGAGTAATAATAGCTAGAGCAAAACCATCTATAATTATTGAGCATTCAGAATAGGTCAGATGTTGTGCAAAGCACTTTCTATACATTTTATTTTGCTATTTCCACAAAAGTTAGTTACAAAAGATAATGAAAGAGTATGACCTTTGGAAGTAACTCTTTGATTGCTGCTTCTGTATTCTACTAACCCTGCCACTTTAGGCAGCTTATTTTTCTGTGCATCACTTTTCTCATCTATAAAATGGGGTAGCTAACTGAGAGGTTGATGTGAGGATTTAATGAATAAACATATGTGTAGTGATCAGAAAGGTGCCTATCATATTAGTATGAAGATAAGGAAAGTGAAGTATAGTGACTTGCTATGGCAAATTGTGTTTTCCAAAAATGGCTCCAACAATACTTCTCATCTGACAATTTCTTCTGACAATGTCCACAGATACTCTTCCCCATAAAAAGCTCAGGCTATGTTCTCTCCTCTTAGTCTGGGCGTGTTTGTAACTACAGTGAGTTTCTAGGCAAGTCATAAAGGGTGACAGTGCCTTTGCCTACTTTTAGAAGCTAGCCGCGGTGAGAAGGGGAAGGTCAACCAGCCACGGAGGGGCCCAGATGGAGACTTAGGCCTTAGTTGCATGGCAGTGGATGAGCTTCTAACTGACAGCCACCCCACCCTGCCAGTCAGGTGAGTGAGCTCCCCGCTATGTAGATGCTCCAGGACCCAGTGAAGCTGCCCCAGATAACGCAGGGCGAAACAGAGCTGAACTGTCTGAGCTAAATCTCGCCCAAATTTATAAGTAAAACAAATGCTTGTTATTGTTTTAAGTCACTAAGTTTGGGGGCAATTTCTTAGGTAGACCTGAGAATCTGGAGCACTTGCTGAAGGTAATAAGGTGGAAGAGCCAACAATGGAGATAGTGCCATTCCTATCTCTAATCTGAGTTCTCACCACTGAATATATTAAGTATCCATTATATTTGGAATAGCATGCCTGCTTCGATATATGGAGTAGTGAAGGACTGAATCACAACTTTTAAAGGGTAATTAGTGATGGTATCTGGATTATAAACAACTGTTGTAATCAAAAATACTCTTTTGTGCAATTTAATTGACAGAGACAGTTTTAACTGATGGTTTTATATTCTCAGAAATTTTCCTTTTCAGTAAGAAGCAAAATGTATATAGCTTTATTCAGATTATCCAAAATAAAATGTATGTCACAAAAACTCTTTGATTGCTGCTTCTGTATTCTACTAACCCTGCCACTTTAGGCAGCTTATTTTTCTGTGCATCACTTTTCTCATCTATAAAATGGGGTAGCTAACTGAGAGGTTGATGTGAGGATTTAATGAATAAACATATGTGTAGTGATCAGAAAGGTGCCTATCATATTAGTATGAAGATAAGGAAAGTGAAGTATAGTGACTTGCTATGGCAAATTGTGTTTTCCAAAAATGGCTCCAACAATACTTCTCATCTGACAATTTCTTCTGACAATGTCCACAGATACTCTTCCCCATAAAAAGCTCAGGCTATGTTCTCTCCTCTTAGTCTGGGCGTGTTTGTAACTACAGTGAGTTTCTAGGCAAGTCATAAAGGGTGACAGTGCCTTTGCCTACTTTTAGAAGCTAGCCGCGGTGAGAAGGGGAAGGTCAACCAGCCACGGAGGGGCCCAGATGGAGACTTAGGCCTTAGTTGCATGGCAGTGGATGAGCTTCTAACTGACAGCCACCCCACCCTGCCAGTCAGGTGAGTGAGCTCCCTGCTATGTAGATGCTCCAGGACCCAGTGAAGCTGCCCCAGATAACGCAGGGCGAAACAGAGCTGAACTGTCTGAGCTAAATCTCGCCCAAATTTATAAGTAAAACAAATGCTTGTTATTGTTTTAAGTCACTAAGTTTGGGGGCAATTTCTTAGGTAGACCTGAGAATCTGGAGCACTTGCTGAAGGTAATAAGGTGGAAGAGCCAACAATGGAGATAGTGCCATTCCTATCTCTAATCTGAGTTCTCACCACTGAATATATTAAGTATCCATTATATTTGGAATAGCATGCCTGCTTCGATATATGGAGTAGTGAAGGACTGAATCACAACTTTTAAAGGGTAATTAGTGATGGTATCTGGATTATAAACAACTGTTGTAATCAAAAATACTCTTTTGTGCAATTTAATTGACAGAGACAGTTTTAACTGATGGTTTTATATTCTCAGAAATTTTCCTTTTCAGTAAGAAGCAAAATGTATATAGCTTTATTCAGATTATCCAAAATAAAAATGTATGTCACATTTATTTCATAAAAAATGCCTTATGTACACATAACCCCTCATTTTATAGAAAACGTAAGCGAGACATTTTATCTTTCAATTGAGGAATAGACTCATCATAAACGGCTTGTATGTGTAATTTCCACATTTTTAGTAAACTCACTCATCATTTCTCTAAGTATCATATACTCTGGCACCTCAGTAAAGTTTGACAACGATATCTTCGGTTGCTGGCTTAGCAACACTTACAATCTCATTCTTCAGTCTGACAATTGTGAATGTCCTGCTGTCATGTATTTCTGGTATTTTTGTAGCTGAATGGTGTAGAAAACTAATGTAAAAATTATAACATTACATACACTAAATTTTTTACTAACAAAAGCATTTTTTATAGAATTACTAAGCATATTGATATAATCATTGTAATTTACTGTCTACTACAAATTGGTGTTCAATAAAGTTATGCTTAACTCTTATAAAAATTCACTGATGTAAATATTACTGTTTTCATTAGATAAATGAAGAGACAGTGTCTCTAACAGTTGTTCTAGGTCTAGAGATGATAGACGAACAAGTTAGGATTTGAAGACGGTTCTGATTCTTTAGTTTAAACTTTGTAATACTCATCTTTATATAAATATAAATGTATGTACACAGACACACACATATGAATATATACTATATATACATGTTTTTACTCTCAGAAAAATTTATGCAATTTTTTTCTCTTCCTCTGTAAACTACCATTGAAATTATCAACTGAATTCTGTATTTTGATATTTGTTATTTCTAGTTTAATAGTAAGAGGCTGTCTTTTCAACTCCACTGTAATTACTTAAAAGTAAGGTTTCTGTATATGGCACTGCACTGAGACAATACTATAGACAGAGCAGAGGATCAAACATAAGTTTATGAATTACATATATACTTAATTAATATACTTATTAGTTGAAATTATGTAAGAATATTATAGAATAAAGCTTGGCAAACTAGATCTTCAGAATATTTATTATCTGATTTTCTTAAAAGTTGTAAAGATAAAATACTACAATATGACTTACAGTTTCTAAACTTTTTCATTGAATCTGCCACATCTTAAGTCAGAATTCATACAGTATCACTTTCTGTTTTCCACACATACTTGAAATGATTATTGACATCACTGACTGAATTGTGAATGGGAATTTCCAATATATTTTCACTATATGTTTATAGTTAAACTGCAGTACCTGAAACTCATAATGATATTCTGAATTTTACTTAACTGTCATTATTGCAGTTAATATTTGTAAATGTTTTGCTGAGGTATAATTCACTTACAACATATTGGTTTCAGGTGTACCACACAGTTATTCAATGATTCTATAATTATAATGCATATAAATATAAATATTGGCTATATTAATTATACTATATATTAAATGATTGCATTTTATTTTATATCTAGTACTTTCTACCTCTTAATCCTCCTTCACTTTTCCTGCCTCCTCTTTCCTCCCACAACTGGTAGCCACTAGTTTGTTTTCTGTAAGTCTGTCTGTTATATCCAGTCATTTATTTTTAAAATTTTACATATAAGTGAAAACTTACAATATTTGTCTTCCAACGTCTGACTCCTTTTACTAAGCATAGTAATTTTTTATTAAATTTTATTTATTTATCTTTTTGGTGGGTGGGTGGGGAGGGAGGGGGATGGGCAGGCCACTTCTATTGGTCTTTCATTTCTCTATTTTCATCCGTCTTTGTTCTTTGGCCCCTATGGGCCTCCCATCGCGGTGGCCTCTGTTGTCGCAGAGCGCCAGCTCTGGGCGTGCATGTGCCAGAGCTCTGGCTCGGTAATTGGACACATCGGTCCAGCCGCTCCGCGGCACATGGGATCTTCCCAGGCCAGGGATCGAACCGGCACCCCTTGCACTGCAAGGCGGTGTCCTTACCCACTGGACCACCAGGGGAAGCCCTAAGCATAGTAATTTTAAGGTTCACTTATGTTGTTAAAAATCGTTAAATTTCAGATTTTTAATGGCAGAGTAATACCCCAATATATATCTACTACATCTTTTTTATCCATTCACCTAAGGCTGGGTCTCCTAATATGTGGTTCAAAAGCCTTGCTCCAAAGGGAGGATGGATCCCTGGGCCTGTGATAACCCCTCATCTTTGGGGTAATCCACTCAGGGTGCAGGCCTACACTAGATGGCTTTTGTTGCTTCTACTAAACTCTGTGTGGTTTTTTTTTCTTTACAGTCTTGGTTGTAGAAGAGGTGTCACTCATCTTCAGGTTATTCTCTGTGAGAGTCATAAAACCATCAGTAATCATTAGTTACACTCATTTCACCTATAACCCACCTTTAGTAATCAAAGTCTTTAACTGTTGATACAAAAGATATGCAAATCCTCCCTGGAACACGTAGCATAAATGATGCTTGCCTAAGTTGTTTCCCAGGAATATATTTTTTTATAAAATTTTATCAATATTAATTTGCATATAAATATAAATATTGGCTATATTAATTATACTATATATTAAATGATTGCATTTTATTTTATATCTAGTACTTTCTACCTCTTAATCCTCCTTCACTTTTCCTGCCTCCTCTTTCCTCCCACAACTGGTAGCCACTAGTTTGTTTTCTGTAAGTCTGTCTGTTATATCCAGTCATTTATTTTTAAAATTTTACATATAAGTGAAAACTTACAATATTTGTCTTCCAACGTCTGACTCCTTTTACTAAGCATAGTAATTTTTTATTAAATTTTATTTATTTATCTTTTTGGTGGGTGGGTGGGGAGGGAGGGGGATGGGCAGGCCACTTCTATTGGTCTTTCATTTCTCTATTTTCATCCGTCTTTGTTCTTTGGCCCCTATGGGCCTCCCATCGCGGTGGCCTCTGTTGTCGCAGAGCGCCAGCTCTGGGCGTGCATGTGCCAGAGCTCTGGCTCGGTAATTGGACACATCGGTCCAGCCGCTCCGCGGCACATGGGATCTTCCCAGGCCAGGGATCGAACCGGCACCCCTTGCACTGCAAGGCGGTGTCCTTACCCACTGGACCACCAGGGGAAGCCCTAAGCATAGTAATTTTAAGGTTCACTTATGTTGTTAAAAATCGTTAAATTTCAGATTTTTAATGGCAGAGTAATACCCCAATATATATCTACTACATCTTTTTTATCCATTCACCTAAGGCTGGGTCTCCTAATATGTGGTTCAAAAGCCTTGCTCCAAAGGGAGGATGGATCCCTGGGCCTGTGATAACCCCTCATCTTTGGGGTAATCCACTCAGGGTGCAGGCCTACACTAGATGGCTTTTGTTGCTTCTACTAAACTCTGTGTGGTTTTTTTTTCTTTACAGTCTTGGTTGTAGAAGAGGTGTCACTCATCTTCAGGTTATTCTCTGTGAGAGTCATAAAACCATCAGTAATCATTAGTTACACTCATTTCACCTATAACCCACCTTTAGTAATCAAAGTCTTTAACTGTTGATACAAAAGATATGCAAATCCTCCCTGGAACACGTAGCATAAATGATGCTTGCCTAAGTTGTTTCCCAGGAACTTGGAACCCTCAGTGACTAGTTTGGCTGAGCTAGTTAAAACTAGATAGGTCCACGAACTCTTCAGCTGGGCATGCCTTATTTGTCTTTTGAGTATGCAGAGGCCTGTGGCTTAGTTATGCTGTGCACAAGAGTGATTATCATATCCTTTTTTTCAATCATCTTTCTCCTCACTCCCTATGCCTCAAACATCCTTGTTTTTTTATTCATCTCATAAAAACCCTGAGCTCTTGGCCTTCACGAAGGTGAATTTGAGACCTGTTCTTCTATTGCCTCACTTGGCTGCCTTGGAAACAAACCCCCTCTTTGGGGCAAACCTTGTTGTCCCAGTGTTTTGGCTTTCTGTGCACTGGGCAAATTTCTGTTTGGTAATATTTTCTCCATACATAGTTGTAGTGTTGATGGTTGTGTGGAGTAGTGAGCTTGGGTTCTTCTTACTCTTCAAACCTGATCTCAGCCTCTATTCCCATGTCTGTATGCTGAATAGCAACCAATGATGTACTAAACAGTAGTTTATTTACCATCTTTCTATTAATATTTTAAAATGGCATAACCTTGGTTCACATTTCACTGAAATATTCTGTACAAACTGAACTGAAGCACACTGAAATAGCATCTTCTATCTAGCACAGCTAGAGCACCTATGTTGACCCAGTATGGTTTGGATATGACAGATTCTTATGGATCACAAGGACACGGTCAAGGGTGAAATGTTGTATGCACCAATGGTTCAAAAGCCTTGCTCCAAAGGGAGGATGGATCCCTGGGCCTGTGATAACCCCTCATCTTTGGGGTAATCCACTCAGGGTGCAGGCCTACACTAGATGGCTTTTGTTGCTTCTACTAAACTCTGTGTGGTTTTTTTTTCTTTACAGTCTTGGTTGTAGAAGAGGTGTCACTCATCTTCAGGTTATTCTCTGTGAGAGTCATAAAACCATCAGTAATCATTAGTTACACTCATTTCACCTATAACCCACCTTTAGTAATCAAAGTCTTTAACTGTTGATACAAAAGATATGCAAATCCTCCCTGGAACACGTAGCATAAATGATGCTTGCCTAAGTTGTTTCCCAGGAACTTGGAACCCTCAGTGACTAGTTTGGCTGAGCTAGTTAAAACTAGATAGGTCCACGAACTCTTCAGCTGGGCATGCCTTATTTGTCTTTTGAGTATGCAGAGGCCTGTGGCTTAGTTATGCTGTGCACAAGAGTGATTATCATATCCTTTTTTTCAATCATCTTTCTCCTCACTCCCTATGCCTCAAACATCCTTGTTTTTTTATTCATCTCATAAAAACCCTGAGCTCTTGGCCTTCACGAAGGTGAATTTGAGACCTGTTCTTCTATTGCCTCACTTGGCTGCCTTGGAAACAAACCCCCTCTTTGGGGCAAACCTTGTTGTCCCAGTGTTTTGGCTTTCTGTGCACTGGGCAAATTTCTGTTTGGTAATATTTTCTCCATACATAGTTGTAGTGTTGATGGTTGTGTGGAGTAGTGAGCTTGGGTTCTTCTTACTCTTCAAACCTGATCTCAGCCTCTATTCCCATGTCTGTATGCTGAATAGCAACCAATGATGTACTAAACAGTAGTTTATTTACCATCTTTCTATTAATATTTTAAAATGGCATAACCTTGGTTCACATTTCACTGAAATATTCTGTACAAACTGAACTGAAGCACACTGAAATAGCATCTTCTATCTAGCACAGCTAGAGCACCTATGTTGACCCAGTATGGTTTGGATATGACAGATTCTTATGGATCACAAGGACACGGTCAAGGGTGAAATGTTGTATGCACCAAGACACTCAAGATTCATAACTTCTGGGGCGTCCCTGGTGGTCCAGTAGGTAAGGACACTGCCTTGCAGTGCAAGGGGCGCCGGTTCCATCCCTGGCCTGGGAAGATCCCACGTGCCACGGAGCGGCTGGACCGGTGTGTCCAACTACCGAGCCGGAGCTCTGGAGCGCATGCGCCCAGAACCGGTGCTCTGTGACAACAGAGGCCACCGCGATGGGAGTCCCACACGGGCCAAAGAACAAAGATGGATGAAAATAGATAAATGAAAGACAAATAGAAGTGACCCGCCCCCCCCTCCCCCTCTCCACCCCACCCACCTCCCGCCCTGCAAAAAAAAAAAAAAAAAGATTCATAACTTCTAACGTATTGCTTTCACCAGCTGTATATGGCTGTGTGATCAGCAGAAACTAAGATGTGCAGGTTTACAGATGTGATGTGTCTGATCAGAATATGGCCTCTTACTTTACTTGGCTCATATCTAGTTTCACATGAACAGAACCATTCCATTTATTAATGGTCTTGGCCAGAGCCTGAATTTCCCAATGACTATTGACACCTGCACAGATCATCCATAAGCTGGGGTTTGGATAATCCAATTTTTGTGACAAGCAGGAACAGACTGTAAAACCAGTTACAGCATTTCATGAACGTGTAATAAATGCTTCTGTTGGAAAACCAGGAACCACAGGAAACAATTTTCCATGACAGAGCTATAAATCCCATTAATCAGAGGCTGTGTACATATAAAATTCTTGTGTAATTCTTTTGTATAAATATTTTTGTGAAAAATTTTTATATGTTTGTGTAAACATTTTAAACACAGTAAAACAATTCTTAGCAAACCTTCCGTTATGCAACTCTAAACTCAAATTAATCTACTTTATATATTTGCATATGAGATTTCCTTAAAATGGGACATTCTCTAGATACCAAGGTCAAAGAAGCTATTGGACCAAATGACTACATTATCAACAGACACCAATTTGTTAGTCTCTGCTCTCTGTTTCAAGTGCATATTGCACACGCCTCCATTATAGCAGGTATTTTTTTTGCAGTGGTTTGATTCTATGACCAATTCAATAGAGTGTGAGCACCTGCAAGAATAAAATACATTTCTGCTAAAAATCTCATCCTTTAATACAGTGTTTAGTACATTTTAGGTGCTCAACAGATACTTCTTAAACAACTGATTAAATTAGTGGTCTTTGATATACTTTCACTTACAAAACCAAAATTTGAATAGTCAGATATAATTACAAAATTATTAGTATTCTGAAATAGCTTATTTAAAGGAACATTTGTAAAAATACATGGAATTTACATAACACTTTATTATCTTCTTTATCATAGAAAAATTATATTCAACTACTATTTAAAATATTAATCCTAAATTTAATATATGCTTTTATTTTGAAACCTGGAACTTTAGAACTTTTGTCTCAAATTGTCATGTTAACAAATATCTTCAGCTCTCATGTTTGACAGAACATTTTAATTTAAATGCATTTAAATTTAAATGTAATTTTCATTTTTTGCACCTTTACAAACTTGAGAATTAATATAAAAATAACAGTGCTGTTGCAAAAACTGTTTAGCTGATACTGCATTTTCAAGTACAATCACTTGATTATTCTCAAGTGGAGCAACTTTGGTAAATGTATAACTGACTGCAGTTACTATTCACTCAGCATATAATAGAGAAGTCATGGGTATGGGTTGTATAAGACCCAGTCCCTGAAGAGGTAATGAGTATACACTGCAGGTTTTTTGATACTATTAGACACTACGTGATTAATCATAAATGGTACAAATGATAAATGTCCAGGAACCACAGGAAACAATTTTCCATGACAGAGCTATAAATCCCATTAATCAGAGGCTGTGTACATATAAAATTCTTGTGTAATTCTTTTGTATAAATATTTTTGTGAAAAATTTTTATATGTTTGTGTAAACATTTTAAACACAGTAAAACAATTCTTAGCAAACCTTCCGTTATGCAACTCTAAACTCAAATTAATCTACTTTATATATTTGCATATGAGATTTCCTTAAAATGGGACATTCTCTAGATACCAAGGTCAAAGAAGCTATTGGACCAAATGACTACATTATCAACAGACACCAATTTGTTAGTCTCTGCTCTCTGTTTCAAGTGCATATTGCACACGCCTCCATTATAGCAGGTATTTTTTTTGCAGTGGTTTGATTCTATGACCAATTCAATAGAGTGTGAGCACCTGCAAGAATAAAATACATTTCTGCTAAAAATCTCATCCTTTAATACAGTGTTTAGTACATTTTAGGTGCTCAACAGATACTTCTTAAACAACTGATTAAATTAGTGGTCTTTGATATACTTTCACTTACAAAACCAAAATTTGAATAGTCAGATATAATTACAAAATTATTAGTATTCTGAAATAGCTTATTTAAAGGAACATTTGTAAAAATACATGGAATTTACATAACACTTTATTATCTTCTTTATCATAGAAAAATTATATTCAACTACTATTTAAAATATTAATCCTAAATTTAATATATGCTTTTATTTTGAAACCTGGAACTTTAGAACTTTTGTCTCAAATTGTCATGTTAACAAATATCTTCAGCTCTCATGTTTGACAGAACATTTTAATTTAAATGCATTTAAATTTAAATGTAATTTTCATTTTTTGCACCTTTACAAACTTGAGAATTAATATAAAAATAACAGTGCTGTTGCAAAAACTGTTTAGCTGATACTGCATTTTCAAGTACAATCACTTGATTATTCTCAAGTGGAGCAACTTTGGTAAATGTATAACTGACTGCAGTTACTATTCACTCAGCATATAATAGAGAAGTCATGGGTATGGGTTGTATAAGACCCAGTCCCTGAAGAGGTAATGAGTATACACTGCAGGTTTTTTGATACTATTAGACACTACGTGATTAATCATAAATGGTACAAATGATAAATGTCTGGTGTTTCAAGAAGAAATACCTTAATGTCAGGAGGAGTAGCTTAAATTGGCCTAGAGATGTGGCATTTTTTTCTATGGAAAGGTAGAATACGATTAAGAATGAAAAAGAGATCCAGAAATGAAACTGAGTATCATAAGCTCCTAAAGGAAGCCAACTTGTATAAAATGAAGACGGAACAGTGGAAAGAAGAGATAAAAAATTAGTTAATGGGGGCAGGTTTTAAAAGTCTTACAAGACATCTTAGAGAAATTCATATTACCTCTAAAAGACACAGAAGCATTTGAACAAAGGGATGCAAGTGTATTTAAACTGAAGTCTTCAGACAGTGCATTGAATGTATTAAAGAGATGTGAGACACGAAGTGAGAGAACCAGTTGGGAAGGCCTCAATATGGAGAAATAATATTTGTTGGGAAGGCCTTGATCTGGAGAAATATTTAACAACTAAACGAAAGTGGTAGCAGTGAAAGGAAGAAAACGTGACGTTGTGAAGAGATACGATTTTTAAAACAGTGTGGACACGCAGTGAACTCATGAAAAAACAGAGAATAGACATAAAGACATTGTGGAGACTGAACAGTGGGAGGGAGTAACATGGAAACCTATACTGTCATGTGTAGAAAAGATAGCTATTGTCATTGTGCTAGGGGAATAGGAGTGCTTACAACCACTTGGAGCGATGGTCTGGAGGGATGGGAGGGGGGGAACTGGGTGCGGGGAGGGTCAAGGGATATGCATATGAATGATCTGGGAACATACATGTACAAAAATAAATAAATAAATAAATAAATAAAATTAAAAAAAAACAGTGTGGACAAAGAACAAGGTAGAGATTAAGTACAGTTGAACATAGTTATTAACTACTGTAATATACTTAATGATATTGACTGTATCTCTGTATAAACGTGGGCACTTTTGCCAAAGACATCTTTTATTCTAATCCTATCGGAAATATAGTCTTAATTAACAACTGTAAGTTTGAATTTACTCATCTGTAAAATGGAGATGAGAACAGACCCAACTGTTGTGATGTTCAATATAATTATATATCAGTTGTTTCCTATCTTATTATAGGCAATGGATAAAGACTATATCCACAAATTTTAAGTCAGTCATTCCACAAAAATGTGCAATGCTCAAGAAAGAAACTCTCATACTTAGAATAGTCAGGAAATCAGCTGTAATCATTAAACCAAATATCCTAGCCATGTATATTATATCATAAATGAATTGTCATTTTCTAACAAACAGACTCAAAATGCATAGTAAAATACTATAATTACTCATAATAAAATCTATCCTTACATATCAAAAGCACTTGAGAATTTAACAAACATGTTTAAGTTTTCCAATATCTGATTGTATCCAACTGTTCATATTCAAATGTTCTTTACCTTTATATCCTTGCTCATTTTCTAAAAATAATCTGATGCAAGTGTATTTAAACTGAAGTCTTCAGACAGTGCATTGAATGTATTAAAGAGATGTGAGACACGAAGTGAGAGAACCAGTTGGGAAGGCCTCAATATGGAGAAATAATATTTGTTGGGAAGGCCTTGATCTGGAGAAATATTTAACAACTAAACGAAAGTGGTAGCAGTGAAAGGAAGAAAACGTGACGTTGTGAAGAGATACGATTTTTAAAACAGTGTGGACACGCAGTGAACTCATGAAAAAACAGAGAATAGACATAAAGACATTGTGGAGACTGAACAGTGGGAGGGAGTAACATGGAAACCTATACTGTCATGTGTAGAAAAGATAGCTATTGTCATTGTGCTAGGGGAATAGGAGTGCTTACAACCACTTGGAGCGATGGTCTGGAGGGATGGGAGGGGGGGAACTGGGTGCGGGGAGGGTCAAGGGATATGCATATGAATGATCTGGGAACATACATGTACAAAAATAAATAAATAAATAAATAAATAAATCTTAAAAAAAAACAGTGTGGACAAAGAACAAGGTAGAGATTAAGTACAGTTGAACATAGTTATTAACTACTGTAATATACTTAATGATATTGACTGTATCTCTGTATAAACGTGGGCACTTTTGCCAAAGACATCTTTTATTCTAATCCTATCGGAAATATAGTCTTAATTAACAACTGTAAGTTTGAATTTACTCATCTGTAAAATGGAGATGAGAACAGACCCAACTGTTGTGATGTTCAATATAATTATATATCAGTTGTTTCCTATCTTATTATAGGCAATGGATAAAGACTATATCCACAAATTTTAAGTCAGTCATTCCACAAAAATGTGCAATGCTCAAGAAAGAAACTCTCATACTTAGAATAGTCAGGAAATCAGCTGTAATCATTAAACCAAATATCCTAGCCATGTATATTATATCATAAATGAATTGTCATTTTCTAACAAACAGACTCAAAATGCATAGTAAAATACTATAATTACTCATAATAAAATCTATCCTTACATATCAAAAGCACTTGAGAATTTAACAAACATGTTTAAGTTTTCCAATATCTGATTGTATCCAACTGTTCATATTCAAATGTTCTTTACCTTTATATCCTCTCATAATAAAGCAAAACAAATGAAACAAAATTTATAAAAAAAAAAGTGGATTAGGTTTGGCTTGTGACTGAAAGATAAACTAGCAGAAAGAAGTCTTTAAATAGTTTCTAATTCAGTGGAATAAAAGTTGTTGCTTGAGGCAAGTGGATCAAATTTGTTGTAACATAATTTACTGATTGAAGTTAAGTCCAAGATTTGTTTTTCTATGTCCTCTCCGACATTATTATTTGTAGACTTTTTCAAGAAAGGTTTTAATGGTAAGTTTATTTATTTAGTTTTAACAGTCAATTAATACTTTTGTGATAGTTTCTGGTGAAGAGTGAAGGGGCTCAGCTGTATATATACATGTATCCATTCTCCCCCAACCTCCCCTCCAATCCAGGCTGGTACATAACATTAAGTAGAGTTACTCATGCTGTACAATAGATTTTTGTTGGTTATCCATTCCAGACATGGCAGTGTGTACATGTCTTTCCCAAAGTTCCCAAGCATCCCCTCCCGCCTGCAACCATAAGTTTGTTTTCTAAGTTTGTGAGTCTCTTTCTGTTTTATAAAAAAGTTCATTTGCATAGTTTCTTTTTAGAATCCACATAAAATGGATGTCATGTAATATTTCTTCTTCGCTGTCTGACTTATTTCACTCAGTATGACACTCTCTAGGTCCATCCATATTGCTTCAAATGGTCTTATTTCATTCTTTTTAATGGCCGAGTAATATTACTATATACCCATATGGATATATATTATATATATATATATATATATATATGTGTGTGTGTGTGTGTGTGTGTGTGTGTATGTGTGTATATATATGGGTATCCATTTGGATAAAGGAAATGTGGTTATTTCTCTGTGTATATATATATATATTTATGTATATATATACACACAAACACACACACACACACCCCACATCTTTTTTATCTATTCCTCTGTTGATGGATATTTAGGTTGTTTCCATGTCTAGGCTGTTGTAAACAGTGCTGCAATGAACACTGGGGAAGCATGTATCTCTTCAGGCCATGTTTTTCTCTGAATATATGCCCAGGAGTGGGATTGCAGGGTCATATGCTAGCTCTATGTTTACTTTTCTATGGAAGCTCCACACAGTTTTCCATAGTGGCTGTACCAATTTACATTCCCACTAACAGTGTGGGAGGAATATCTGATTGTATCCAACTGTTCATATTCAAATGTTCTTTACCTTTATATCCTCTCATAATAAAGCAAAACAAATGAAACAAAATTTATAAAAAAAAAAGTGGATTAGGTTTGGCTTGTGACTGAAAGATAAACTAGCAGAAAGAAGTCTTTAAATAGTTTCTAATTCAGTGGAATAAAAGTTGTTGCTTGAGGCAAGTGGATCAAATTTGTTGTAACATAATTTACTGATTGAAGTTAAGTCCAAGATTTGTTTTTCTATGTCCTCTCCGACATTATTATTTGTAGACTTTTTCAAGAAAGGTTTTAATGGTAAGTTTATTTATTTAGTTTTAACAGTCAATTAATACTTTTGTGATAGTTTCTGGTGAAGAGTGAAGGGGCTCAGCTGTATATATACATGTATCCATTCTCCCCCAACCTCCCCTCCAATCCAGGCTGGTACATAACATTAAGTAGAGTTACTCATGCTGTACAATAGATTTTTGTTGGTTATCCATTCCAGACATGGCAGTGTGTACATGTCTTTCCCAAAGTTCCCAAGCATCCCCTCCCGCCTGCAACCATAAGTTTGTTTTCTAAGTTTGTGAGTCTCTTTCTGTTTTATAAAAAAGTTCATTTGCATAGTTTCTTTTTAGAATCCACATAAAATGGATGTCATGTAATATTTCTTCTTCGCTGTCTGACTTATTTCACTCAGTATGACACTCTCTAGGTCCATCCATATTGCTTCAAATGGTCTTATTTCATTCTTTTTAATGGCCGAGTAATATTACTATATACCCATATGGATATATATTATATATATATATATATATATATATATGTGTGTGTGTGTGTGTGTGTGTATGTGTGTATATATATGGGTATCCATTTGGATAAAGGAAATGTGGTTATTTCTCTGTGTATATATATATATATTTATGTATATATATACACACAAACACACACACACACACCCCACATCTTTTTTATCTATTCCTCTGTTGATGGATATTTAGGTTGTTTCCATGTCTAGGCTGTTGTAAACAGTGCTGCAATGAACACTGGGGAAGCATGTATCTCTTCAGGCCATGTTTTTCTCTGAATATATGCCCAGGAGTGGGATTGCAGGGTCATATGCTAGCTCTATGTTTACTTTTCTATGGAAGCTCCACACAGTTTTCCATAGTGGCTGTACCAATTTACATTCCCACTAACAGTGTGGGAGGGTTCCCTTCTCTCTACATTCTCTACAGCATTTGTTTTTGGAATTTTTGATAATAGCTGTTCTTACTGGTGTGAGGTGGTATCTCATTGTAGTTTTAATCTGCATTTCTTAGATTGGTATCAGAATTATATTACCTATGACTACCTGCTTTTCTATGTAGAATTTTAAGAAAAATCTAAGCCTGTTAGATCGAACTATAAGATATCCACAAACATTTTTCCCCTTCTTTCATTATCCTGTAGGAATATCATATCTAAACAATTCACCTTAAAGATCACTAGGGAAAACCTGCCTATTACAAGTGAATCCACTTGAATTCCATTCTAGAATAGATTCCCTTAACAAACATAGATTATTAGTTCAGTTTTATTCAATCTATTCTGTTGAGTGCATAATAAGTGTTTTATAATGTTTTTTTTTGATTTCTTCATGATTCCTTTATATGGTATTTCAGTGTCTTAGTTCTTTTTCTCATGATGATGAAGAACACTTTAGCCTAGGAATCTAGGAACTTTTCTCTATGTCAAATTATCACAGAAAGAACAAAAGACTTGCTTTATCATCCTGAGATATAATGCAGCATTTAGGAACACAAACCCTAGTGCCAGATACCCTGGATTCAAACCTTGATCCTTCCACTTAGCAACTTTGTGACCTCAGAAAATTTAGTCATTTCTCTGTATCTCATTTTCTCATCTATGAAACAGGTATAAAATTGGCACTGAGCCTATAGAGGCATCTTGAGAATTAACTCAGTTTCTGTTTTTAAGCACATGATATCTGGCCCATGTAGGTGCTATATAATGATTCTCTTTAGAAAGATAACTATGTGATGAATCTTTACATTTTTGAAGAAATCATACTGTTTGGAGAATTATAGCTATTTAATATATAGGCAAGTATTTCATAATTTCTTAAATAAAACTGTATTGCTTTTTATATGGATAAATTTACTCTTTTTGACATTCTAGAGTTTTTTAAAGGTTTAAAATATTGTCATTTAGTTTAAAAAGATAATTTAACACATAATTATGTACACTTTTACCATTTCTTTCTCATCTATCATTTTTCAAAACAAAAGACTAAGAGGGATTCTAAAATGTTTAAAAAATAAACAAGTGGGACATAACTAAACTTAAAAGTTTTCACACAGCAAAAGAAACTATAAACAAGGTGAAGCAGCAACCCTCAGAATGGAAAAAAGTAGCAAATGAAACAACTGACAAAGAATCAATTTCCAAAATATACAAGCAACTATTACAGCTCAATACTGAAGAAACAAACAACCCAATCAAAAAATGGGGGAAAAAATAAAAACAGACATCTCTCCAAAGAAGATATACACATGCCCAGAAAACACATGAAAAGATGCTCAACATCACTCATTATTAGATAAATGAAAATCAAAACTGCAATGAGATATCACCTCAGAATGGCCATCATCAAAATATCTACAGACAGAAGGGGTTTCCCTGGTGGTCCAGTGGGTAAAGAGTCCATCTTGCAGTGCAAGGGGCACCGGTTCGATCCCTGGCCGAGGAGGATCCCATGTACAGTGGAGCCACTGGGTTGGTATGGTCAATTATGGGCCAGTACTCTGGAGCACGTGCGCCCAGAGCTGGTGTTCTGCAACAGGAGAGGTCACTGCAATGGGAGGCCCATACAGGCCAAAGAATAAAAAAGGATAATGATGAATGATGACTTAGAGGCAAAAAAAAGAAAGAAAAAATATCTACAGACAATAAATGCTAGAGTGGGTGTGGAGAAAAGGGAATACCCTTGCACTGTTGGTTGGAAATGTAACTTTATACAGCCACTTTGGTATGAAACAGGTATAAAATTGGCACTGAGCCTATAGAGGCATCTTGAGAATTAACTCAGTTTCTGTTTTTAAGCACATGATATCTGGCCCATGTAGGTGCTATATAATGATTCTCTTTAGAAAGATAACTATGTGATGAATCTTTACATTTTTGAAGAAATCATACTGTTTGGAGAATTATAGCTATTTAATATATAGGCAAGTATTTCATAATTTCTTAAATAAAACTGTATTGCTTTTTATATGGATAAATTTACTCTTTTTGACATTCTAGAGTTTTTTAAAGGTTTAAAATATTGTCATTTAGTTTAAAAGATAATTTAACACATAATTATGTACACTTTTACCATTTCTTTCTCATCTATCATTTTTCAAAACAAAAGACTAAGAGGGATTCTAAAATGTTTAAAAAATAAACAAGTGGGACATAACTAAACTTAAAAGTTTTCACACAGCAAAAGAAACTATAAACAAGGTGAAGCAGCAACCCTCAGAATGGAAAAAAGTAGCAAATGAAACAACTGACAAAGAATCAATTTCCAAAATATACAAGCAACTATTACAGCTCAATACTGAAGAAACAAACAACCCAATCAAAAAATGGGGGAAAAAATAAAAACAGACATCTCTCCAAAGAAGATATACACATGCCCAGAAAACACATGAAAAGATGCTCAACATCACTCATTATTAGATAAATGAAAATCAAAACTGCAATGAGATATCACCTCAGAATGGCCATCATCAAAATATCTACAGACAGAAGGGGTTTCCCTGGTGGTCCAGTGGGTAAAGAGTCCATCTTGCAGTGCAAGGGGCACCGGTTCGATCCCTGGCCGAGGAGGATCCCATGTACAGTGGAGCCACTGGGTTGGTATGGTCAATTATGGGCCAGTACTCTGGAGCACGTGCGCCCAGAGCTGGTGTTCTGCAACAGGAGAGGTCACTGCAATGGGAGGCCCATACAGGCCAAAGAATAAAAATGGATAATGATGAATGATGACTTAGAGGCAAAAAAAAGAAAGAAAAAATATCTACAGACAATAAATGCTAGAGTGGGTGTGGAGAAAAGGGAATACCCTTGCACTGTTGGTTGGAAATGTAACTTTATACAGCCACTTTGGAAGACAGTATGGAGATTCCTTAAAAAACTAAGAAGAGAAGCACCATATGAGCCAGAAATCACATTATTAAGTTTATACCCTGATGAAATTAAAATTGAAAGAGACACATATACCCCAATGTTCACTGTAGCAGTCCATACAATAGCTAGAACATGATAACAACCTAGATATGCATTGACAGATGAATGGATAAAGAAGCTGTGGTACCTATATACAATGGAATATTACTCAGCCATGAAAAGAAATGTACTTGAATCAGTCCTAATGAGATGGATGACTCTAGAACCTGTTATACAAAGTGAAGTAAGTCAGAAAGAGAAGGATAAATATATTATACTAACACACATAATTTTGACTAGAGTGGTCTTTATAAAATTAAAATCTGTATCTGAGTGCTTAGACTCTAAAGTATCTTTACTGCTTAACTTCTGTAATTGTTAGAATTATATTTTAAATAACATCAAATTCTTCACCTAGCTGAAAGGGTAGTTCTGTAAGATCTGGCCCTTCCTTCCCTCTTCAGTTGCTATCTTCCGTTCTCATTTTTTTCTAGTCATACTTGGCTTCTTGCTCTTTCTGGAATGCAACAAGGATATGTGGACTTTATCCCTGATCCTCTAACCAGTCCCTCTCTCTTATAACATGTTCTCATTCTCTTCATAAAGTTACTACAATTACAGTTTTGTTCATTTGTTAGTTTACTTTTTATTGCCATTATTGAGAGTTGAAAACATCATTCGTGTTAACTCCGCAATAGGAGTTTACTCAAGTATTTGTTGAATGAGAGAATATGACTCTTATGGTGAATATATGTTCCTCTATCCTCCAGCTCAATTATCAGTAAATTGCTATCACTCTTCAGTAGAGAAGATATGTCCTTTAATATTTGTTCTGCAGCATACCCTCAAGATACCCCTACTCCTAGAGGCTGGACTTCAGGCTTTTTATAGTCTTCCCAATTAATTTCTCTCTTATTTCTATAAAAAAACATGCTCTTTATTCACAGAAAAAGAACCTGTTTTGTGATCATAAAGGAGTCTCTTGCATAAAGAGTATGCAAGAGTTCTATATGAGGGAAAACGTTCTTTTATGCCTCTACCCTTTCAGTAATTTTCCTTACTTCATAAAATGTAGTTTTCTCCATTACTCTGTCATTTCCTTGAGGCTTTATCTTTTGCTCACATGGAACCCTCAGATATAAAAGCAACGTTGTCAGCATGTTTGCTTATGTGTGTATGCATTAGAATGCCTAGTTAGAGTACCTTGCCAACGAAATCACATATGAGCCAGAAATCACATTATTAAGTTTATACCCTGATGAAATTAAAATTGAAAGAGACACATATACCCCAATGTTCACTGTAGCAGTCCATACAATAGCTAGAACATGATAACAACCTAGATATGCATTGACAGATGAATGGATAAAGAAGCTGTGGTACCTATATACAATGGAATATTACTCAGCCATGAAAAGAAATGTACTTGAATCAGTCCTAATGAGATGGATGACTCTAGAACCTGTTATACAAAGTGAAGTAAGTCAGAAAGAGAAGGATAAATATATTATACTAACACACATAATTTTGACTAGAGTGGTCTTTATAAAATTAAAATCTGTATCTGAGTGCTTAGACTCTAAAGTATCTTTACTGCTTAACTTCTGTAATTGTTAGAATTATATTTTAAATAACATCAAATTCTTCACCTAGCTGAAAGGGTAGTTCTGTAAGATCTGGCCCTTCCTTCCCTCTTCAGTTGCTATCTTCCGTTCTCATTTTTTTCTAGTCATACTTGGCTTCTTGCTCTTTCTGGAATGCAACAAGGATATGTGGACTTTATCCCTGATCCTCTAACCAGTCCCTCTCTCTTATAACATGTTCTCATTCTCTTCATAAAGTTACTACAATTACAGTTTTGTTCATTTGTTAGTTTACTTTTTATTGCCATTATTGAGAGTTGAAAACATCATTCGTGTTAACTCCGCAATAGGAGTTTACTCAAGTATTTGTTGAATGAGAGAATATGACTCTTATGGTGAATATATGTTCCTCTATCCTCCAGCTCAATTATCAGTAAATTGCTATCACTCTTCAGTAGAGAAGATATGTCCTTTAATATTTGTTCTGCAGCATACCCTCAAGATACCCCTACTCCTAGAGGCTGGACTTCAGGCTTTTTATAGTCTTCCCAATTAATTTCTCTCTTATTTCTATAAAAAAACATGCTCTTTATTCACAGAAAAAGAACCTGTTTTGTGATCATAAAGGAGTCTCTTGCATAAAGAGTATGCAAGAGTTCTATATGAGGGAAAACGTTCTTTTATGCCTCTACCCTTTCAGTAATTTTCCTTACTTCATAAAATGTAGTTTTCTCCATTACTCTGTCATTTCCTTGAGGCTTTATCTTTTGCTCACATGGAACCCTCAGATATAAAAGCAACGTTGTCAGCATGTTTGCTTATGTGTGTATGCATTAGAATGCCTAGTTAGAGTACCTTGCCAACGATGAGCAATCAAAAATTATGAGCTAGTGATGAAGATTCTGGTCCTTATGTGCCTATGTGCCAGCATTAATTCAGGCAGTGAGGAATTTATGTCTTCACTGGGTATTGGGTATAGGGAAATATAAGGGCTGTGTATTGCTGCTTATAACAGCACTTTCTTAATTAAGATTGGAAGCCAGATTTAGCTCTACTCAATATGTATTATTACCTCACAGATGAGAACACTGAGGTGGTGCAGTGTGATGAAAGATGCAAACAGTTTAATTACAATACCATAATGTTACACAGAAAAGACAATTCTGTTTCCTTACAAAAAAGTTATTAATTTACTAAAGCAAACTTAATATTTGTTTTCTGGAGATTTTCCTTTTAAGTAAATTTCCGAGTTAAGTCATACTGTTTTTAGTTATGTTTACTTTTCTTTAATAATAAATTATGCCCCACTGACTTTATGTTTTATTTTCTCTAGAAAATGAGCTAATGTGAATCAGGTGGCTTCCATAAATTTTAGAGAGGATAAGAGTATCCCAATTAAGGATTCAACCTTTGCAAAAAGTATTCAAAGATATTAGGCTTCAGGTAACTTTCAAGTTTCCTATATTGACTGCAACTATGAAAAGCAGTCTAAATGCTCTAAAAAAATTTAAGACTGAAGAAATAAATATAGCCAATGCAAATAAAATAATACCCCAAGACAATTTTTCACTGTTGTCAGATTAATAGAGGTACTTAATGAGTAAACTACTTTGGTGATTTAAGAGCCTAGAAAAACTGACAAGGGTTACTGCTTGATAACTCATTGGAGGAAATGAAATTTTCATCTACCAAATTCCATAAAATATGTCTTGATATCCTAGATACACTCATGTTGAAATCCAGTACAACTGTCCCACTGATAAATTAACTTTTGTTTGTGTGGTTATTGAAAAGTGGATAAAATCCACAAACTGAGGAATCAGATATTAGTCATGTTTTCTCTACTTCCAAAGATGCAATCTGATTATAATTCATAATTCCTGAATCAAAGCACCGTAGGCCTTATGGAACACAGCTTAATTAAAAATAAACTGCACAGAATTATCAGATTTTCAAATCTGCCCTATCTCTGCCTCCAGCAGGCAATCAAACTATGTCCACACTAGCCTTGTAGTCAATATTTATATATATCTATTTCAACCACTGAATTGCAGCCTCCAAGAGTAGACAGTATATGCCATATTCATCTTTGTATCCTCTAACACTTAACATGGGGCCTCCTACATGGTCTGCTGAGCACTAGCAAGCTTTCAGTAAATATCTATTGAATTAAATTGGATGAGAGGAATGAAAAACTATACTAGGAATCTGGGTAATGGAGACTGTCAGTGTGCAATTAAGTAGTACAGGTAAAAATGCTGAGGGTGCACACTTGCTTTGCTAGAGGGAACATGGCACTCAGGCTGCCAGATTGAAAGCACCATAGGACAGAAATTTCTACCCTACTGAACATATAATATGTACTGGGCATGTGATGAAACATCATACATGCACTGTCTCAGTCAATAAATCACAGATAATTTACAAGGCAGAAATAATTTATCTCATTACAATATACATGAGAATCCTCATTACAATATACCATCGTGGTATGGTTAATGCCTCATAGATTCTGCTTATAGACTTAAATTTGACTCCTGGTTTTGCCAATTAAAAGCTCTCTGTAGCACTGACTCAGATAGGAGCCTAGATGGCAACTGGAAATATTTCTCAAAGTGTAAAACACAAGATTTTCTGACATTGCTATCAAATTTTAAGGTGGCTATATGTTGACTCACAGTAGGCAAGGCATCAGAAAGGCTTCCCAGGACCAGATTGTGTAGAGCTTTAATTCCAGGTGCTCGCCCAAGTCTAAGAGGAATTAAAGCTCTATGCAATCTGGTCCTGGGAAGCCTTTCTGATGCCTTGCCTACTGTTAATCAACATATATCCACCTTAAACTACCTACCCTCAACCCAAAAATATTGTGCATTCTCCAGAGACTCTGTGCATGCCTTCTTCTTGTTGTTGTTCAGTTGATAACTCATGCTCAACTCTTTGCAACCGCATGGACTGCAGCATATCAAGTTACCTGGCTGCCACTACCTCCTAGAATTTGCTCAAACTCATGCCCATTGAGCCAGTGATGCTATCTAACCATCTCATCCTTTGCTGTTCCCTCTCTTTGCCTGTGATCTTTTCCAGCATCAAATTCTTTGCTTATGAGTTGGCTTTTTGCATTAAGTGGACAAAGTATTGGAGCTTCAGCTTCAGCAACAGTCCTTCCAATGACTATTCAGGGTTGACTCCCTTCCACTGGTTTGATTTCCTTAGTCTAAGGGCCGACTTCTAGCAAGCTTTCAGTAAATATCTATTGAATTAAATTGGATGAGAGGAATGAAAAACTATACTAGGAATCTGGGTAATGGAGACTGTCAGTGTGCAATTAAGTAGTACAGGTAAAAATGCTGAGGGTGCACACTTGCTTTGCTAGAGGGAACATGGCACTCAGGCTGCCAGATTGAAAGCACCATAGGACAGAAATTTCTACCCTACTGAACATATAATATGTACTGGGCATGTGATGAAACATCATACATGCACTGTCTCAGTCAATAAATCACAGATAATTTACAAGGCAGAAATAATTTATCTCATTACAATATACATGAGAATCCTCATTACAATATACCATCGTGGTATGGTTAATGCCTCATAGATTCTGCTTATAGACTTAAATTTGACTCCTGGTTTTGCCAATTAAAAGCTCTCTGTAGCACTGACTCAGATAGGAGCCTAGATGGCAACTGGAAATATTTCTCAAAGTGTAAAACACAAGATTTTCTGACATTGCTATCAAATTTTAAGGTGGCTATATGTTGACTCACAGTAGGCAAGGCATCAGAAAGGCTTCCCAGGACCAGATTGTGTAGAGCTTTAATTCCAGGTGCTCGCCCAAGTCTAAGAGGAATTAAAGCTCTATGCAATCTGGTCCTGGGAAGCCTTTCTGATGCCTTGCCTACTGTTAATCAACATATATCCACCTTAAACTACCTACCCTCAACCCAAAAATATTGTGCATTCTCCAGAGACTCTGTGCATGCCTTCTTCTTGTTGTTGTTCAGTTGATAACTCATGCTCAACTCTTTGCAACCGCATGGACTGCAGCATATCAAGTTACCTGGCTGCCACTACCTCCTAGAATTTGCTCAAACTCATGCCCATTGAGCCAGTGATGCTATCTAACCATCTCATCCTTTGCTGTTCCCTTCTCTTTTTGCCTGTGATCTTTTCCAGCATCAAATTCTTTGCTTATGAGTTGGCTTTTTTGCATTAAGTGGACAAAGTATTGGAGCTTCAGCTTCAGCAACAGTCCTTCCAATGACTATTCAGGGTTGACTTCCATTAGGACCGACTGGTTTGATTTCCTTGCAGTCTAAGGGACTCTAAAGAGTCTTCTCCAGCAGCACCACAGTTAAAAAGCATCAATTCTTTGGCACTCAGCTTTCTTTATAGTCCAACTCTGATATCTGTGTATGACTTACCTTTGACTACAGAGACCCTTGTTGGCAATGTAATTCATTAGCCTAGAATACCGTTATTTGATGCTGAGCTCAAACCATAGTTTCTTGTGTAGTCTTTGCCTGGCTTTGGTATCAGGGTGATGGCGGCCTCATAGAATGTGTTTGGAAGTGTTATGCCCATCGACGAACGAATGGATACAAAAGCTCTGGTACATATATACAATGGAATACTGCACAGCTATAAAGAGAAATGCAGAAGAATCAGCCCTAATGAGGTGGTTGGATCTAGAACGTATCATAAAAAGTGAAGTCAGTCAGAAAGAGAAGGACAAATACAGTATATTAACACACACATATATATATATATATATATATACATATATATATATATATGGAATCTAGTAGGATGGTGATGATGGCACATGCAGTGAAGTGACGGAAAGACAGACATGGACAGTGGACATATGGACATTGTGGGGAAGGAACAGAAGGTGGGAGGAGTAAAGAAAGTAGCATGAAGGCGTGTACTATCATAAGTGAAGAAAATAGCTCTAGTCATTGTTCTGTGAGAAAAGGGGATCCTTCAGGGGTGCTGTGTGATGGTTGGGAGGGGTGGGAAGGGGGGATATACATATGACTAATCTGGGAACATACATATCTGTAAACAACAAAACTCTGTAAAAGTTAAAAGCAAATAAAGGTTTAAAAAAAAAAAAAACACAGTTTCTTCAAGACCTTGAGATTTTTCTATTTCCAGGGCAAATGCTTGCTGCCAGTGTTCTCCATGATTTATTTGTATCAATAAAGCATAGCATTATGTTAAAGTTAACTTGTGGTCATCTCCAGTCTCTTGCACAAGCTAATGAATTCACTGAGGTCAGAGACAATTATCAGAAGCACATGTATATATGTGTGATATCTATCTATCTATCTATCTGATCCTTCCAATGACTATTCAGGGTTGACTTCCATTAGGACCGACTGGTTTGATTTCCTTGCAGTCTAAGGGACTCTAAAGAGTCTTCTCCAGCAGCACCACAGTTAAAAAGCATCAATTCTTTGGCACTCAGCTTTCTTTATAGTCCAACTCTGATATCTGTGTATGACTTACCTTTGACTACAGAGACCCTTGTTGGCAATGTAATTCATTAGCCTAGAATACCGTTATTTGATGCTGAGCTCAAACCATAGTTTCTTGTGTAGTCTTTGCCTGGCTTTGGTATCAGGGTGATGGCGGCCTCATAGAATGTGTTTGGAAGTGTTATGCCCATCGACGAACGAATGGATACAAAAGCTCTGGTACATATATACAATGGAATACTGCACAGCTATAAAGAGAAATGCAGAAGAATCAGCCCTAATGAGGTGGTTGGATCTAGAACGTATCATAAAAAGTGAAGTCAGTCAGAAAGAGAAGGACAAATACAGTATATTAACACACACATATATATATATATATATATATACATATATATATATATATGGAATCTAGTAGGATGGTGATGATGGCACATGCAGTGAAGTGACGGAAAGACAGACATGGACAGTGGACATATGGACATTGTGGGGAAGGAACAGAAGGTGGGAGGAGTAAAGAAAGTAGCATGAAGGCGTGTACTATCATAAGTGAAGAAAATAGCTCTAGTCATTGTTCTGTGAGAAAAGGGGATCCTTCAGGGGTGCTGTGTGATGGTTGGGAGGGGTGGGAAGGGGGGATATACATATGACTAATCTGGGAACATACATATCTGTAAACAACAAAACTCTGTAAAAGTTAAAAGCAAATAAAGGTTTAAAAAAAAAAAAAACACAGTTTCTTCAAGACCTTGAGATTTTTCTATTTCCAGGGCAAATGCTTGCTGCCAGTGTTCTCCATGATTTATTTGTATCAATAAAGCATAGCATTATGTTAAAGTTAACTTGTGGTCATCTCCAGTCTCTTGCACAAGCTAATGAATTCACTGAGGTCAGAGACAATTATCAGAAGCACATGTATATATATGTGTGTATATCTATCTGTCTATCTATCTATCTCTGCAAGTAAATATTAGTTGCTTGAACAAGTAATATAATTCCACAGAAGTCTTCAGGATTAGAACTCAAGCTGTCTTGCTCTAACTAGACCATGGTTTGCAATTGCAGAGGCAGATTAGAATCAAATAAACTTTGAAAACACCCTAGGCCAATTAAATCAGAATCCTGGGAGTAGAGGTAGAGGGGGTGGTTTCCCTGTATCCCCAAGGTTATTCTAATGTACAGTCTGGGTTGACAGATGCCGTGACATGACATGTGTGGTTCCCATAAGTCCATTTCTACATTTACCAATGCAATTAAGGAAGACAATATCTAGATAACTGCCTTGCTTAGTTTCACCATGTCCCCTCAAGTCCCATTCTATGAGAAAAAAAAAAAAAGTTATGGCCTTCAAACATGGCTCATCAAGGATTTAACAATAATCAACACCATTATTGTTTTCAGAAAAGATGCATGTCACCAGCTAGGGTTAAAGGAGCTGGGAGAATATCTTCTCTGTTTCCTTGTCTCATATGTGCCTGTACCAACAATCCGGGTACCTCAAGGCTGTGGGTGTGCTGTTTGCCCAGTGAATTGCTCAACTATAATTAAGCGAACTCCTTCTGGAAGCAAGAACACTAGACTTGCCTGACCAGCTGGGGGGAGAATAGCAGTGAGAGCAGACTGAATAAATATCTCACCCTTCTGAATCACAGTCACTATTCAACGTGGGATAAAATTACATATATTTAAATACCAACTTTCAAGTGAAAACTATCTTGTTTCCTTGATTTTGACTTCACTCTTATAAAACCTGTCAAGATACTGGCACATTCAATGCTAAGTCTTTGCTTTTATGATTTTTCATCATAGGTAGCTTTGTTCTTTCAAGAATTTCATAGGCAAGGAAAATAAATGATGGGAAGTAAATCTCCATTCTATTAGCTTTGGTTTTTATCCCTATGTAAACTTTGTTATTGGTAAAATGAGTGGCTTAAAAATTAAATGGGCCAAAGCAAAATGTTCACTAGTTTCACCTATTCCCTTAGGTCTTACGGACCTTATGATGCTGCTGAGCAACCCAGAGTACTATTTATGTAACGTTCTGTGCAGGCTTGGCAAAACTGGAGCCAGGGCTAGGGAAGTTCTGCAGTTATAAGGGTCAGAATCAGAAGCTTGAAGTTACGAAAGCAAACAGATGAGAGCTAGCAGTAAGCTGAGTACAGAATCAAAGGAATGTCAGATATAAATGGAAGCACCAGTGGAATTTTAACAGTCATAGACAGATTTTTCATTTGGTGTGAATCCCTACAGCTTCAGCAATGTTTTTAGAAACTAGGATACTTTAAAGGTGCCTTTTAGCTGAACAGTTTCCTGCTTCCCTTTGGATTGCAATCAAATCCTTTAAAACTGTTTTAGAAAGCTGAGTAAGAATAAGGAAGGCAGCAATGTCATCTTAATTTGGGTTCTTTGAGATGGTGACTCGAGAAATTCAGCAAAAACTGTTTATCTGGGAGGTCAAGGGGGCCTGATGGAACGCAAGGGAAAATGAGGCAAGGAAGTGAAGACAGCACATACAAATGCTTTAAACCAGGTACCAAATGGGTGACTGGAGTTTCATCCAGCTGAGGAAAGCATGAAAGCAAGACTAGCACACACACCTCAAAATTATTCCACCTAAGGTGAGTGGGATAGTTGGAGTAGAATACACCATTCTCATCAGTTATTCACGGAAGACCACTTCTGGGCACATTGATTCCCCACAAAGTAAAACCCAGCCTCAAGGGGTCAGTGGATTCTGAAGTGGTAAAAGAGAAAGGTTGGGACATGATAGCATCTGCTCCAAGTATAGACTTGGCTGCTGTCTAATTTGCATAGATTTTCATCATAGGTAGCTTTGTTCTTTCAAGAATTTCTTTTTAGGATACTGGCACATTCAATGCTAAGTCTTTGCTTTTATGATTTTTCATCATAGGTAGCTTTGTTCTTTCAAGAATTTCATAGGCAAGGAAAATAAATGATGGGAAGTAAATCTCCATTCTATTAGCTTTGGTTTTTATCCCTATGTAAACTTTGTTATTGGTAAAA
Organism: Tragulus kanchil; assembly: GCA_022376925.1. Classification (NCBI taxonomy): domain Eukaryota; kingdom Metazoa; phylum Chordata; class Mammalia; order Artiodactyla; family Tragulidae; genus Tragulus; species Tragulus kanchil. The sequence goes on along the minus strand of JAIOJX010000028.1, from coordinate 70,868,435 downwards.
TGAGTGGCTTAAAATTAAATGGGCCAAAGCAAAATGTTCACTAGTTTCACCTATTCCCTTAGGTCTTACGGACCTTATGATGCTGCTGAGCAACCCAGAGTACTATTTATGTAACGTTCTGTGCAGGCTTGGCAAAACTGGAGCCAGGGCTAGGGAAGTTCTGCAGTTATAAGGGTCAGAATCAGAAGCTTGAAGTTACGAAAGCAAACAGATGAGAGCTAGCAGTAAGCTGAGTACAGAATCAAAGGAATGTCAGATATAAATGGAAGCACCAGTGGAATTTTAACAGTCATAGACAGATTTTTCATTTGGTGTGAATCCCTACAGCTTCAGCAATGTTTTTAGAAACTAGGATACTTTAAAGGTGCCTTTTAGCTGAACAGTTCCCTGCTTCCCTTTGGATTGCAATCAAATCCTTTAAAACTGTTTTAGAAAGCTGAGTAAGAATAAGGAAGGCAGCAATGTCATCTTAATTTGGGTTCTTTGAGATGGTGACTCGAGAAATTCAGCAAAAACTGTTTATCTGGGAGGTCAAGGGGGCCTGATGGAACGCAAGGGAAAATGAGGCAAGGAAGTGAAGACAGCACATACAAATGCTTTAAACCAGGTACCAAATGGGTGACTGGAGTTTCATCCAGCTGAGGAAAGCATGAAAGCAAGACTAGCACACACACCTCAAAATTATTCCACCTAAGGTGAGTGGGATAGTTGGAGTAGAATACACCATTCTCATCAGTTATTCACGGAAGACCACTTCTGGGCACATTGATTCCCCACAAAGTAAAACCCAGCCTCAAGGGGTCAGTGGATTCTGAAGTGGTAAAAGAGAAAGGTTGGGACATGATAGCATCTGCTCCAAGTATAGACTTGGCTGCTGTATTCTGTTCTTCCCAGAATGGCATTATGTCCTCACTTAGACCCTAGGGATACTCAAATTACTCAAACACTCATAGGCAGTCTCTACTGACCATGCCCATTGCCTCTCCTGAGTACTGGCTAATAGGTAGCTCTTGGCTCAATGCATGATGGATTCTGGGACTTCTATCCAGGTGTAATCAGGTCCTCATCTATTACATACATACTGTCACCAACAGTGAAGGGAGCTCTGCTAGAGTGTGAAACTCTGAATCTTAGAATAGCACACAAAATTGTCAGGAAATTCACTAGCATTTTTAAGATACTGGAGAGTTTTTGTACTGTCAGTGTAAAACTGGTTTATTTGCACTCTGTGTGATTTATAGCAGTTTCCCACTAGCTATCTATCTTGATGACCTAGATGCATAGGATGGAGGTGGGGTGGGAGGAAGGCTCAAGAGTGAAGGGCTATATGTACACAGATAGCTGACTTATGTACAACATATAGCCGCTGTACAGTAAAAACATTACATAGTAAAATAATTATATGCCAATTAAAAATAAGTAAAAACTAAAAAACAAACTAAAAAAATTAAAAATGTGAAAAAAATTGGTCTATTTGCTAGAAGCTAAAGTTTCTGAACTAAGTAGAGACCACAAAATAACCTAAAATTTGAAATGGAGAAAATGAACCTATGACAGTTTTGAACTTAAAGTGAAGGGGATATGAAGACTAAACTTAAAGAACCTTGTGATGGAACAAGGAAAATGAGGCAAGGAAGTGAAGACAGCACATACAAATGCTTTAAACCAGGTACCAAATGGGTGACTGGAGTTTCATCCAGCTGAGGAAAGCATGAAAGCAAGACTAGCACACACACCTCAAAATTATTCCACCTAAGGTGAGTGGGATAGTTGGAGTAGAATACACCATTCTCATCAGTTATTCACGGAAGACCACTTCTGGGCACATTGATTCCCCACAAAGTAAAACCCAGCCTCAAGGGGTCAGTGGATTCTGAAGTGGTAAAAGAGAAAGGTTGGGACATGATAGCATCTGCTCCAAGTATAGACTTGGCTGCTGTATTCTGTTCTTCCCAGAATGGCATTATGTCCTCACTTAGACCCTAGGGATACTCAAATTACTCAAACACTCATAGGCAGTCTCTACTGACCATGCCCATTGCCTCTCCTGAGTACTGGCTAATAGGTAGCTCTTGGCTCAATGCATGATGGATTCTGGGACTTCTATCCAGGTGTAATCAGGTCCTCATCTATTACATACATACTGTCACCAACAGTGAAGGGAGCTCTGCTAGAGTGTGAAACTCTGAATCTTAGAATAGCACACAAAATTGTCAGGAAATTCACTAGCTTTTTTAAGATACTGGAGAGTTTTTGTACTGTCAGTGTAAAACTGGTTTATTTGCACTCTGTGTGATTTATAGCAGTTTCCCACTAGCTATCTATCTTGATGACCTAGATGCATAGGATGGAGGTGGGGTGGGAGGAAGGCTCAAGAGTGAAGGGCTATATGTACACAGATAGCTGACTTATGTACAACATATAGCCGCTGTACAGTAAAAACATTACATAGTAAAATAATTATATGCCAATTAAAAATAAGTAAAAACTAAAAAACAAACTAAAAAAATTAAAAATGTGAAAAAAATTGGTCTATTTGCTAGAAGCTAAAGTTTCTGAACTAAGTAGAGACCACAAAATAACCTAAAATTTGAAATGGAGAAAAATGAACCTATGACAGTTTTGAACTTAAAGTGAAGGGGATATGAAGACTAAACTTAAAGAACCTTGTGATGAAAAGTGGGCAGAGAAACAGAATATTTCTGAAGTTACATCCATCTTTCTAAAGATACAATTCTATTCTACCTCACTTTGCTCGTTTCTAGCCTAAATCATGACATTGAAATGCTGAAAGCATTAAAAGGGCATTATGATTTTGCTTGTAGAAAATTACTTTAAAAACTATAGCAGGATTGTTTGTAAGATCACGGTCCCATCCTACCTAAGTAACAACAATATTCTAAGGAACAACACTTGATCTGACTTACCTTTCCTAGGACCTCCTTGATTATGCATTCTGAAGTCATGCTTTTGTTTCTCAAAGTATATTTCTTAATTTAAAACAAGTATTTTCAAAGCACATTCTGATATTGATGATCTTCATTCATACTCTTGGCACATCTCTATCATAGTGTCCATAATGTCGGAAAACATAGATAGTATTACTTTTATCAGAGACAGAAGCCACCTCTGATACTATATTTACATGCTTCCAGACTTAGGGAAACCCTCCTGAACATTTTGCAGCAACATCCTCAGCAAAATAGAATATAAGAACATCATGGTGGCAGGTAAGTTTCACCACTGAAATTTTCTTTTTCTCCCAAAAGTAGTAGTGCTCTTATGAATTATCCATGCTGACTTATATGTAATGTAGTTTATTCATTGCAAGTTATGTTTCACATTATATGAAAATAGTATAGTTGATCCATTTCAATATTGCTGGCTACTGCTGGTTCAGTCGGGGTTTATTTGCACTCTGTGTGATTTATAGCACCACTAGCTATCTATCTTGATGACCTAGATGCATAGGATGGAGGTGGGGTGGGAGGAAGGCTCAAGAGTGAAGGGCTATATGTACACAGATAGCTGACTTATGTACAACATATAGCCGCTGTACAGTAAAAACATTACATAGTAAAATAATTATATGCCAATTAAAAATAAGTAAAAACTAAAAAACAAACTAAAAAAATTAAAAATGTGAAAAAAATTGGTCTATTTGCTAGAAGCTAAAGTTTCTGAACTAAGTAGAGACCACAAAATAACCTAAAATTTGAAATGGAGAAAAATGAACCTATGACAGTTTTGAACTTAAAGTGAAGGGGATATGAAGACTAAACTTAAAGAACCTTGTGATGAAAAGTGGGCAGAGAAACAGAATATTTCTGAAGTTACATCCATCTTTCTAAAGATACAATTCTATTCTACCTCACTTTGCTCGTTTCTAGCCTAAATCATGACATTGAAATGCTGAAAGCATTAAAAGGGCATTATGATTTTGCTTGTAGAAAATTACTTTAAAAACTATAGCAGGATTGTTTGTAAGATCACGGTCCCATCCTACCTAAGTAACAACAATATTCTAAGGAACAACACTTGATCTGACTTACCTTTCCTAGGACCTCCTTGATTATGCATTCTGAAGTCATGCTTTTGTTTCTCAAAGTATATTTCTTAATTTAAAACAAGTATTTTCAAAGCACATTCTGATATTGATGATCTTCATTCATACTCTTGGCACATCTCTATCATAGTGTCCATAATGTCGGAAAACATAGATAGTATTACTTTTATCAGAGACAGAAGCCACCTCTGATACTATATTTACATGCTTCCAGACTTAGGGAAACCCTCCTGAACATTTTGCAGCAACATCCTCAGCAAAATAGAATATAAGAACATCATGGTGGCAGGTAAGTTTCACCACTGAAATTTTCTTTTTTCTCCCCAAAAGTAGTAGTGCTCTTATGAATTATCCATGCTGACTTATATGTAATGTAGTTTATTCATTGCAAGTTATGTTTCACATTATATGAAAATAGTATAGTTGATCCATTTCAATATTGCTGGTTTCCATACTGCTGGTTCTATATTGGTTACTTTCTTTATTAAGTTGCTTAAAACTACTTGCTTTTAAAAATAACGCTGTGGAAAAAAAAAAAAAAAAAACTCTGTGATAAACCTCTCTGCATATCTATCAGGTATACATCTAAGAAAACCCTGCTACAAAAATGAGGAATTTTCGGATCATAGATTATATACCATTCAGTTTTACTAGATGTTACCAAATTTTGCTTTAAAGTTATTAAATCAATTTATAGTTTCAATAGCAGTGAATGAGAGTTCTTATTTTACTACATCTTCAAACATACTTGGCATAATCAACACTCTGAATTTTGCCAGATATGTGCAAAATGGTATCGCTCTTTTAATTCACACACTCTTGATATCTGGAGAGAGTGTAGATGACTGTATAATTTATTTCTAACCATTTACTGCCCTAACTATAAGAAGATTGCACCTCCTGACCCTAACTACCCACTGACATTGGTCTTAATCCTGTGTTTTGCAGATATAATGGGGACCAAAAACACATATGCCACTTCAAAGTAGAAGTTTCATGAGCCATTGCCTCATTCTACTATTTCTCTTTTCCTTCTGCCTCACAACCACAAATCTTATAAAAGGGCTGATCCTTCAAACTTGTTTTGCAGAATAAAGAAGAAACACAGGACTAAGTCTCACAGCTAACATAACGGAAACAAGAGGTAACTTTCCTGTTTTAAGATACCACTGAAATTTTGGTTCATTTATGAACACAATATAATCTAGTTAAGGTAGAAGATTTATTACATTACATAAATTGACTATGAAACTATAGAAATACTATAAAACAACAACAAAACCTAAAATATATAGTATTATCTCCTAGGCTAGATTAAAGAATAGCTGTTGAGCTAGAAAGATGACAACCCATATTATGCAGTGGTGAAACACTAGTTAAATTGATAACACATGTAAGCAGCTTGTAGTTTTAGGTAAAATTTTTTGCAAAATGTATGTTATTAGTGCATCTTAATGCTACTGGATCTATTTGACAAAGTCACAGGAAGAGGGAGCTCTCGCACACACATGCACACACGAACGGTTGTTTTGCAAAAAGAAATGAAAATGAATACAGAGATCCTCAAAATTCAGATCTTGCAGGATTATACGAATCAACCATTTCTCATCTTCACTCATTGAGAAATGTGTTGAGGGCAAAGGGATAATTCAAGGACTAACTAGGCTACCACACATTTTATTGAAACCTTTGAAATGATTAATTTGGCAACCAGTAAATCTTCTTTACATATGAAAGGCATGGTTCTCTCTGAATTTGAAAAAGAAAAATAAACTTGATAAGGTCTAAGTACTGGCAATTATGTTGAGAGAAAGACATCATCTCAACAAGTTTTTTTTTGTCTTTTTCACGACTTTATTGTAATCTCTTTTTTTTAAACTGCCACACATTGACCTGAATCTGCCAGAGGTATACACACAGTTCCCTCCCCGCCGCCCCAAACCTCCCTCCCATCCATCTCCCTCCCCATCCCATCCCTCCAGGTCACCACAGAGCCCCTGTTTGAGATCCCCTAGTCCCACAGTATATTCCCTATATTCCCCTCCCTCACCTCAATGTCCATAAGACATGTCTGCCTCTCCATCGCCACTGTGCCTATTCATTTATCAGTACAATCTTTCTAGATTCCATATATATGTGTCAGTATATAATATTTATCTTTCTCTCTCTGACATGCCTCACTCTGTATAATAGGCTCTAGATTCATCCACCTCATTAGAACTGACTCAAATGCATTTCTCTTTATGGCTGAGTAATATTCCATTGAATATATGTACCACAGCTTCTTTATCCATTCATCTGTTGATGGACATTTAGGTTTTTTCCATGTTCTAGTTACTGTAAATAGTGCTGCAACGGACAATGGGGTACATGCATCTCTTTCAATATAAGATAGGTTTTGATTATCTCCTAGGCTAGATTAAAGAATAGCTGTTGAGCTAGAAAGATGACAACCCATATTATGCAGTGGTGAAACACTAGTTAAATTGATAACACATGTAAGCAGCTTGTAGTTTTAGGTAAAATTTTTTGCAAAATGTATGTTATTAGTGCATCTTAATGCTACTGGATCTATTTGACAAAGTCACAGGAAGAGGGAGCTCTGCACACACATGCACACACGAACGGTTGTTTTGCAAAAAGAAATGAAAATGAATACAGAGATCCTCAAAATTCAGATCTTGCAGGATTATACGAATCAACCATTTCTCATCTTCACTCATTGAGAAATGTGTTGAGGGCAAAGGGATAATTCAAGGACTAACTAGGCTACCACACATTTTATTGAAACCTTTGAAATGATTAATTTGGCAACCAGTAAATCTTCTTTACATATGAAAGGCATGGTTCTCTCTGAATTTGAAAAAGAAAAATAAACTTGATAAGGTCTAAGTACTGGCAATTATGTTGAGAGAAAGACATCATCTCAACAAGTTTTTTTTTGTCTTTTTCACGACTTTATTGTAATCTCTTTTTTTTAAACTGCCACACATTGACCTGAATCTGCCAGAGGTATACACACAGTTCCCTCCCCGCCGCCCCAAACCTCCCTCCCATCCATCTCCCTCCCCATCCCATCCCTCCAGGTCACCACAGAGCCCCTGTTTGAGATCCCCTAGTCCCACAGTATATTCCCTATATTCCCCTCCCTCACCTCAATGTCCATAAGACATGTCTGCCTCTCCATCGCCACTGTGCCTATTCATTTATCAGTACAATCTTTCTAGATTCCATATATATGTGTCAGTATATAATATTTATCTTTCTCTCTCTGACATGCCTCACTCTGTATAATAGGCTCTAGATTCATCCACCTCATTAGAACTGACTCAAATGCATTTCTCTTTATGGCTGAGTAATATTCCATTGAATATATGTACCACAGCTTCTTTATCCATTCATCTGTTGATGGACATTTAGGTTTTTTCCATGTTCTAGTTACTGTAAATAGTGCTGCAACGGACAATGGGGTACATGCATCTCTTTCAATTTTGCTTTCCTCAGGGTATGTGCCTAGTAGCAGGATTGCTGAGTGATATGATGGCCCTATTTCTAGTTTTTTGATGAATCTCCATACTGTCTTCCATAGTGGAAGTTTACATTCTCAGTTTACATTCCCACCAACAGTGCAAGAGGGTTCCCTTGTGAGTTATCACATGGAGCACATCAGCATTAAGGAATAAAAAGACAAACCAGTTTTTGAAAGTTGTGAACTATAATGCCATGAAAGCTATTAGTGTGGATAGAAGAGTTAAAAAAAGAGACAGCCATTGGGCCCATAATTACATAGACAGGAAGAAGGCTAAGAGATCTGCTTAGCTCCCGAGGAAGGCATATTTTCAAACATCTGCTTTCAAGTGGCTAAGGAACATCTTGGAAAAGGAAAGACTCCATGAAAATGAAATCATGGGCCATGGAAACAGTAGGTTGGGAAGTTATTTCTGGGCCACAGAACCTAAGAAGCAAAGACAGTCCCATAGTTTTGAAAATATACCATGTGGTATTAATTGGCATTGTTTGCTTTAAAATAAACCTTGATAATATCATACTTGCTTCCCCTGAAAAATGATAGTCTTGGACTTCCCTGGTGGTACAGTGGTTTAAGAAATCACCTGCCAATCCAGGGGGCACAAATTTGATCCCTGCTCTGGGAAGATTCCACATGCCATGGGACAACTAAGTCCACGTGCCACAAGCACTGAGCAAGTGCTCTAGAGCCTATGCTCTGCACCAAGAGAAGCCACAATAGGAAGCCCCTGCTCTGCAACTAGAGAGTAGCCTCCTCTTGCCATAACTAGAGAAAGTCTGCATGCAGCAAACAAAGAATGAGCGTAGTCAAAAACAAAATTAAGGAAAAATAAAGAATGATATTCTTAATCTCAAGATAATAAAAAACATTATGAGCAATCTGTAAAATAAAATGGCATGGAAAAGGCATATTTCTTTATTCTACAATAGTATTATTACTATTTATTATTATTATTTATTATTATTATTTCTGATACACATTTTTATAATTCTATTTACCTACATAACATTATTTCTCTAATGATACTTCAAATAGTGAGGCCATTATATTATTTTGAGAAAAACAGTTGATTCAATTTAAACTAGAAAATGGAAGTATGCAAGTCCTGTTATTGAACAGTTGCTGAAGGTATATCAGCTGCTGCAGATTCTACTGATTGCCTTAGACATCGACTGGTTAATTTAATGAAAGGAAGGTTTGGAGTCTGAAAAAATTGAGCAGTGATCTTACTAGGGTTCCCTTGTGAGATCACATGGAGCACATCAGCATTAAGGAATAAAAAGACAAACCAGTTTTTGAAAGTTGTGAACTATAATGCCATGAAAGCTATTAGTGTGGATAGAAGAGTTAAAAAAAGAGACAGCCATTGGGCCCATAATTACATAGACAGGAAGAAGGCTAAGAGATCTGCTTAGCTCCCGAGGAAGGCATATTTTCAAACATCTGCTTTCAAGTGGCTAAGGAACATCTTGGAAAAGGAAAGACTCCATGAAAATGAAATCATGGGCCATGGAAACAGTAGGTTGGGAAGTTATTTCTGGGCCACAGAACCTAAGAAGCAAAGACAGTCCCATAGTTTTGAAAATATACCATGTGGTATTAATTGGCATTGTTTGCTTTAAAATAAACCTTGATAATATCATACTTGCTTCCCCTGAAAAATGATAGTCTTGGACTTCCCTGGTGGTACAGTGGTTTAAGAAATCACCTGCCAATCCAGGGGGCACAAATTTGATCCCTGCTCTGGGAAGATTCCACATGCCATGGGACAACTAAGTCCACGTGCCACAAGCACTGAGCAAGTGCTCTAGAGCCTATGCTCTGCACCAAGAGAAGCCACAATAGGAAGCCCCTGCTCTGCAACTAGAGAGTAGCCTCCTCTTGCCATAACTAGAGAAAGTCTGCATGCAGCAAACAAAGAATGAGCGTAGTCAAAAACAAAATTAAGGAAAAATAAAGAATGATATTCTTAATCTCAAGATAATAAAAAACATTATGAGCAATCTGTAAAATAAAATGGCATGGAAAAGGCATATTTCTTTATTCTACAATAGTATTATTACTATTTATTATTATTATTTATTATTATTATTTCTGATACACATTTTTATAATTCTATTTACCTACATAACATTATTTCTCTAATGATACTTCAAATAGTGAGGCCATTATATTATTTTGAGAAAAACAGTTGATTCAATTTAAACTAGAAAATGGAAGTATGCAAGTCCTGTTATTGAACAGTTGCTGAAGGTATATCAGCTGCTGCAGATTCTACTGATTGCCTTAGACATCGACTGGTTAATTTAATGAAAAAGGAAGGTTTGGAGTCTGAAAAAAAATGCAATGCTGACATGAAAGGATCTTACCCGAAGTTATAGCCAGAAAAACACCCATGTTCACATGTGTGGACATAAACACCAAATAATGACATAAGAAAACACTGTTAATGATTTGTGTCTGAGAATGTTTTACCTAAGTTCCTTCTAGGAGTTTTAGGGTGTCATGTCTTAATATTTAATTCTTTCTGCTGTGGCTGTACAGATTTCCCAGCACCACTTGCTGGAGAGACTGTATTTTCTTCATTGTATATTCTTCTCCTTTGTTTTAGATGAACTGACTGTGTATCAGTGGGTTTATTCCTGGGCTCTCTCTTCTGTTACACTGATCCTTATCTGCTTTGTATGCCATACAATTGTGCTTCGATTACTGTAGCTTTGTGGATAGTCTGAAGTTTGGGAGGGTTATGTCTCTTTGTTATTTTTCCTTAGGATTGCTTTGGCAATTCTGATTATTTTATGATTCCATATAAATGTTAGGATTATTTTTTCTAGTTCTGTGAAAATGTCATGGATAATTTGATAGAGATTGCATTAAATTTATAGATTGACATTTTAACAGTATTAATTCTTCCAATCAAAAAACATGGGATATCTTTGCATTTTATTGAGTCATTTTCAAATTCCTTCACCAGTGTTTTCTCAGTTCAATTCAGTCACTCAGTAGTGTCCAACGTTTTGTGACCCCATGGACTGTAGCATGCCAGGATTCTCTGTCCGACAACATCCCCCAGAGCTTTCTCAAACTCAAGTCCATTGACTCAGTGATGCCATCCAACCATCTTGTCCTCTGTCATCCTCCTTATGCCCTCTGTTTTCCCATGAGTCATCTCTTCACATCAGGTGGCCAAAGTATTGGAGCTTCGGGTTCAGCATCAGTTCGTCCAATGAATACTCGGGGTTGATTTCCTTTAGGATTGACTGGTTTGATCTCCTTGCAGTCCAAGGGACTCTCAAAACTCTTCTCCAGCACCACAGTTCAAAGCATCAATTCTTCAATGCTCAGCCTTCTTTATGGTCCAGCTCTCACATTCATACATGATGACTAGGAAAACCATGCTTTGACTTTTTATGAACTTTATGGTCGGTAAAGTGATATCTCTGCTTTTTAATATGCTGTCTAGGTTCATCATAGCTTTTCTTCTAAGAAGCAAACATATTTTAATTTCATGGCTGTTGTTAGCATCCACAGTGATTTTGCAGCCCATGAAAATAAAGTCTGTCAATGTTTCCATTGTTTGCTCATCTATTTGCCATGAAGTGATGGGGCCAGATGCCATGTTCTTCATTTTTTGAATTTTGAGTTTTTGGCCAGCTTTTTCACTCTCCTCTTTCATCTTCATCAAGAGGCTCTGTAATTCCTCTTCCTTTTTTTACCATGAGGATGGTGTCATCTGCATACCTGAAGTAATTGATATTTCTCCCATCAATCTTGATTCCAGCTTTTGCTTCATCCTGACTGGCATTTTGTATGATGTACTCTGAATATAAATTAAATAAGTAGGGTGACAATATACAGCTTTGACAGTATATTGTATATAAAAAATTATACATAAAATCTATATATAATCCTTTCCCAATATGGAACCAGTCTATTGTTCCATGTGCATTTCTAACTGTTGCTTCTTGTCTTGGACACAGGCTTTGCAGAAGGCAGGTAAGGTGTTCTGGTATTCCCATCTCTTTCAGAATTCCCCACAGTTTGTTGTAATTCACATAAACAAAGGCTTTAGAGTAGTCAAGAAGCAGAAGAAGATGTTTTTTCTGGAATTTCCTTGGTATTTCTATGATTCAATGGATGTGGCCAATTTGATCTCTGGTTCCTCTGCCTTTTCTAAATTCTGCTTCTACATCTGGAAGTTCTTGGTTTAAGTACTGTTAGAGCCGAGCTTGGAGGGTTTTGAGCATTACTTTGCTAGTGTGTGAAATGAGTGAAATTATGCAGTAGTTTGAACATTCTTTGGCATTAACATTCTTTGGTACTGGAATGAAAACTGACATTTTCCAGTCCTGAGGTCAATGCTGAGGTTTTCAAATTTGCTAGCTTATTGAGTGTTTTATAATTCTCTGCATATAAGTTTTACCTTGGGTTCAGCATTTCCTGTTAGGATTGACTGGTTTGATCTCCTTGCAGTCCAAGGGACTCTCAAAACTCTTCTCCAGCACCACAGTTCAAAGCATCAATTCTTCAATGCTCAGCCTTCTTTATGGTCCAGCTCTCACATTCATACATGATGACTAGGAAAACCATGCTTTGACTTTTATGAACTTTATGGTCGGTAAAGTGATATCTCTGCTTTTTAATATGCTGTCTAGGTTCATCATAGCTTTTCTTCTAAGAAGCAAACATATTTTAATTTCATGGCTGTTGTTAGCATCCACAGTGATTTTGCAGCCCATGAAAATAAAGTCTGTCAATGTTTCCATTGTTTGCTCATCTATTTGCCATGAAGTGATGGGGCCAGATGCCATGTTCTTCATTTTTTGAATTTTGAGTTTTTGGCCAGCTTTTTCACTCTCCTCTTTCATCTTCATCAAGAGGCTCTGTAATTCCTCTTCCTTTTTTTACCATGAGGATGGTGTCATCTGCATACCTGAAGTAATTGATATTTCTCCCATCAATCTTGATTCCAGCTTTTGCTTCATCCTGACTGGCATTTTGTATGATGTACTCTGAATATAAATTAAATAAGTAGGGTGACAATATACAGCTTTGACAGTATATTGTATATAAAAAATTATACATAAAATCTATATATAATCCTTTCCCAATATGGAACCAGTCTATTGTTCCATGTGCATTTCTAACTGTTGCTTCTTGTCTTGGACACAGGCTTTGCAGAAGGCAGGTAAGGTGTTCTGGTATTCCCATCTCTTTCAGAATTCCCCACAGTTTGTTGTAATTCACATAAACAAAGGCTTTAGAGTAGTCAAGAAGCAGAAGAAGATGTTTTTTCTGGAATTTCCTTGGTATTTCTATGATTCAATGGATGTGGCCAATTTGATCTCTGGTTCCTCTGCCTTTTCTAAATTCTGCTTCTACATCTGGAAGTTCTTGGTTTAAGTACTGTTAGAGCCGAGCTTGGAGGGTTTTGAGCATTACTTTGCTAGTGTGTGAAATGAGTGAAATTATGCAGTAGTTTGAACATTCTTTGGCATTAACATTCTTTGGTACTGGAATGAAAACTGACATTTTCCAGTCCTGAGGTCAATGCTGAGGTTTTCAAATTTGCTAGCTTATTGAGTGTTTTATAATTCTCTGCATATAAGTCTTTCACCTTTTTCGTCAGGATTATGGAATTGGGTTGAATTTTTACTTAAATCTAGTTACAGAGAGTAATGATTTTTAGAAACATTGACTCTGGCTGGTTATACTTTCTCATTTGAGAATGGGATATATACATTCTGTGGTGGCTCAGTGGGATATATGAAAGTTAAAGAGGTATATATATGAAAACCTATTGTGAATTTTGAGTACAAAGTGTTATTCAATAAAATTAAGCTAAAAATTAAATGAGATGATCACCATCACTTTCTGCTGAGCCTTAAAAATAAGCATTTTCAAATAATGTAGAAAATAATGTAAACCCCAAGTGAAAAAAATAAAATAGACTTTATATATATTTTTTATATAGAGAGATACATATGAGAGAAAGAGGAAAATTAGCCATGTTCAAACATTTTTATTATAAAGTTTCATCTTTCTTTCCTCTGGCTATAGGGTTCAGGCAGTCACCCTCTGTTCAGCAAATCAAAGGCTGTAGCTTTAGTTTTATAATTCATATAATTCATGCTTCTTATTTAAAAGAGAAAGAATTATATCTTCAGTCTTTAATGAAGCTATATGCGAAGTCATGTTTTTTGAAAGTATCAATGAAGACAATGCCAACTTTCTTAAAAGTACTTTCTTCCAGAAAAGACTTCCTGAAGCTAATTTCTTCTGCATAAAATCATCACAGCCCCTTAGAACTATCCTTACTTCTTGACCTTTCAGACAAGATTAAGATGCAATTAATTCAACTTCATTAATTCTCCATAATGCAAGTGTAAAAAGCAAGAAAAAAAATGTTTTTCTGGAATTTCCTTGGTATTTCTATGATTCAATGGATGTGGCCAATTTGATCTCTGGTTCCTCTGCCTTTTCTAAATTCTGCTTCTACATCTGGAAGTTCTTGGTTTAAGTACTGTTAGAGCCGAGCTTGGAGGGTTTTGAGCATTACTTTGCTAGTGTGTGAAATGAGTGAAATTATGCAGTAGTTTGAACATTCTTTGGCATTAACATTCTTTGGTACTGGAATGAAAACTGACATTTTCCAGTCCTGAGGTCAATGCTGAGGTTTTCAAATTTGCTAGCTTATTGAGTGTTTTATAATTCTCTGCATATAAGTCTTTCACCTTTTTCGTCAGGATTATGGAATTGGGTTGAATTTTTACTTAAATCTAGTTACAGAGAGTAATGATTTTTAGAAACATTGACTCTGGCTGGTTATACTTTCTCATTTGAGAATGGGATATATACATTCTGTGGTGGCTCAGTGGGATATATGAAAGTTAAAGAGGTATATATATGAAAACCTATTGTGAATTTTGAGTACAAAGTGTTATTCAATAAAATTAAGCTAAAAATTAAATGAGATGATCACCATCACTTTCTGCTGAGCCTTAAAAATAAGCATTTTCAAATAATGTAGAAAATAATGTAAACCCCAAGTGAAAAAAATAAAATAGACTTTATATATATTTTTTATATAGAGAGATACATATGAGAGAAAGAGGAAAATTAGCCATGTTCAAACATTTTTATTATAAAGTTTCATCTTTCTTTCCTCTGGCTATAGGGTTCAGGCAGTCACCCTCTGTTCAGCAAATCAAAGGCTGTAGCTTTAGTTTTATAATTCATATAATTCATGCTTCTTATTTAAAAGAGAAAGAATTATATCTTCAGTCTTTAATGAAGCTATATGCGAAGTCATGTTTTTTGAAAGTATCAATGAAGACAATGCCAACTTTCTTAAAAGTACTTTCTTCCAGAAAAGACTTCCTGAAGCTAATTTCTTCTGCATAAAATCATCACAGCCCCTTAGAACTATCCTTACTTCTTGACCTTTCAGACAAGATTAAGATGCAATTAATTCAACTTCATTAATTCTCCATAATGCAAAGTACTGCTCATATCTCAGTACAGAAATCACAATAAGCTAACAATAAAAAATATATAGCTTCTGAACAGCCTGTTGGTGATAGCTAATTTATAAAATGCATGACTGACAATCCTGTGTATACCTTAAATTTATTTTCAGTAATGTTTCTCTTTAGATAAGCAAGTTTATAATGTAAAACGGTAATGATACATTTGGGGAAGAAAGTCAGTATTCTGAAGAAATTTCAGTAGGAAACAATTCTTTGTCTCAGGGTAATTTTAAATGTTGGTTTATGAAAATATATTAGGTTATTTTAGTTTCAGGCAATCTAAGCCAAACTAGCAAAATGAAAGAAATAAAAGTGATGTGCAATTTTGTGAAAAACCACGGGGACATCCTATTCAGCCTCCAGAAAGGCAGGAGTCAGGGCCTCTTCTCTGGGGTATGGCCATCAGCACGACTTATATGCCACGACTCTTGGCTGTAACATTTCTCCAGTCCAATGTCCAGTTTAGAGAAGAGGAATTCTAATTGGTCCAGCTATGCCTGCTCCTTAATGAATCACTATGTCTAGAGGTCAGAGTCAAAAGCAAAGCCAAGCCTCTGCAGTAGGCAGTGTGGACTGGAGTTGTCCAAACAGAGGTGAACTCAAAAAGAGAATGCTTCAGGTGGCTTACATAGATTGGTGCCAGTGTCAGAAATCTAATTTCCCCATTCTCATCAAAACTGTATATCTGGGGCTTCCCCTGGTGGTCCAGTGGGTAAGGACACCGCCTTGCAGTGCAAGGGGCGCCGGTTCGATCCCTGGCCTGGGAAGATCCCACGTGCCATGGAGCAGCTGGACTGATGTGTCTAATTACCGAGTCAGAGCTCTGGAGCGCATACACCCAGAGCCGGAGCTCTGCGACAACAAAGGCCACCGCGATGGGAGGCCCACAGGAGCCAAAGAACAAAGACGGATGAAAATAGAGAAATGAAAGACCAATAGAAGTGGCCCACCCGTCCCCTCCCTCAAAACTGTATATCTACTACTGATACTTCAAAATAAATTTACAATATATTTGTTAATGGCTGTACCCCAATAAAAATGCTTTTGGTGTAAAAATCAATCAATCAATAAATTTAAATAAGGAAACAAAAAAAAGTTTTTACTATATATTCTTAGAGTATTTTAGATAACTTCAAATTTATATAGAGAATTTTAAAACAGCAATTATGTATACTAGAAATGTTCACAAAACAAAATAAAAGGTTTAGAATAGATCTATGTATATGCATGTACATGTTTTCATTTAAATGCATTAAATGTGAATTTGGCAGGATAGCTGATAATTACAAATCTACAGATTAAAAAAATAATTTTTTTTCACTTATTTGTATATAGACTATATTTACCTGAATATAAAATACACTGAGCATTTCATGAGTAAACTGCTGGGAATACTTGCAAACTGATGCTCTAGCCAAGGTTCTGTTTCCTAATAACGACAGTAATTCAACATTCTATCTTCCAAAAATCTTTCTACTCTCATATCCTGGTATATGTGGGGACTACAATCCAAATCATCTGATTGCAAGTCTAACTCTTCAGTCACAACAATGAAGTGGCCCTCTGTCTGTTGTTCACAATGGATTTACTAGATATGTATATCATATCTTTCCACATTTGTATAAACTTTGGAAAATTTTCTGGGTGAACAGAAAAATCTATTCAATACTTTAGCTCATTTTTATGGACTTAACTCCCCTAAAATCCATGTGTTAAGGCTCTCACTCTCAGTGTCTTAGAAAGTAACTATATTTGGAAATAGGTCTTTTAAATAAATGATTAAATTAAAATGAGGGAGGCCCTAACTCAATCAAATTGATGCCTTTGTAAATGAAGGCGATTAAGGCACACAGAGAGACACCAGGGATGCACAGAGAAAGGACAAGTGAGTACAAAGGAAGAAGACAGCCATCTGCAAGCCAAGGAGAGTGGTCACAGAAGAAATCAAACCTGTAGACATTTTGGTCTCAGACTTCTAGCCTCCATAACTGTGATTAAATAAACTTTCTGTTGCATAAACCACCCCATCTATGGCACTTTGCTATGGCAGCCTGACCAAACTAATACACTCACATTTGTTTAAATACCTTGAAGAATATATTTTAAAATATTTACTGTAAATCATATTTCTAGAGTTTGCTATCATGTCACTTTTGACATTTAAGTTTTAATACATTTCAAACATAGTTTATGGCATTTTACATTTATACTTATTATAGCCAGCAAGTTATTTTTTAATGTTTCAAAATTTAAATCTAGGTATAGTCAAAACTTCTAAGATATTTTGAAACAAGCTCAATATATTTATACAGTATAAGGTATGAGAAGCAACAGAAAAGGACAAAATCTAGCAAGTTAGACTCAAAGGTCATATCGTATGGAAATTTGTAGGCTTATGAAATAATTTTGTTGTTGCTGATCATGAATCACTATTCAGATCATCAGTTACCCAAGGTCAAAACCATGAACAGTATGCTATTGGCTCAATAAATATGTAAATATTCTAGACTTCCTGAATGTACAGGAGTTTGGTTGTGCCATGTAACCAGTAATTCAACATTCTATCTTCCAAAAATCTTTCTACTCTCATATCCTGGTATATGTGGGGACTACAATCCAAATCATCTGATTGCAAGTCTAACTCTTCAGTCACAACAATGAAGTGGCCCTCTGTCTGTTGTTCACAATGGATTTACTAGATATGTATATCATATCTTTCCACATTTGTATAAACTTTGGAAAATTTTCTGGGTGAACAGAAAAATCTATTCAATACTTTAGCTCATTTTTATGGACTTAACTCCCCTAAAATCCATGTGTTAAGGCTCTCACTCTCAGTGTCTTAGAAAGTAACTATATTTGGAAATAGGTCTTTTAAATAAATGATTAAATTAAAATGAGGGAGGCCCTAACTCAATCAAATTGATGCCTTTGTAAATGAAGGCGATTAAGGCACACAGAGAGACACCAGGGATGCACAGAGAAAGGACAAGTGAGTACAAAGGAAGAAGACAGCCATCTGCAAGCCAAGGAGAGTGGTCACAGAAGAAATCAAACCTGTAGACATTTTGGTCTCAGACTTCTAGCCTCCATAACTGTGATTAAATAAACTTTCTGTTGCATAAACCACCCCATCTATGGCACTTTGCTATGGCAGCCTGACCAAACTAATACACTCACATTTGTTTAAATACCTTGAAGAATATATTTTAAAATATTTACTGTAAATCATATTTCTAGAGTTTGCTATCATGTCACTTTTGACATTTAAGTTTTAATACATTTCAAACATAGTTTATGGCATTTTACATTTATACTTATTATAGCCAGCAAGTTATTTTTTAATGTTTCAAAATTTAAATCTAGGTATAGTCAAAACTTCTAAGATATTTTGAAACAAGCTCAATATATTTATACAGTATAAGGTATGAGAAGCAACAGAAAAGGACAAAATCTAGCAAGTTAGACTCAAAGGTCATATCGTATGGAAATTTGTAGGCTTATGAAATAATTTTGTTGTTGCTGATCATGAATCACTATTCAGATCATCAGTTACCCAAGGTCAAAACCATGAACAGTATGCTATTGGCTCAATAAATATGTAAATATTCTAGACTTCCTGAATGTACAGGAGTTTGGTTGTGCCATGTAACCAGTCATTTGAGCAATAGGGCAACAGATTGATGATGCTATTATTCAAAGAAGCCAGCTGAGCTATTGATAGATAGTACATCAGTAAGTACATCTCTACATTTTAGAGCAATTTCTTTATTTTAGGACATTGCACTTTCGGGTTGCTATGATCAAAGATGTATTGAAACCTACATTGATTCATATTCATACATGAGAAGCAATACTTTAAAATGTATTTGATTCACTTCAATAGTTTAGAAAAAACTGCTTGGAATTGTGTTTAACAGTACAACTGTCTTTTATTTGCTTAAGGCTGTACCTTGGCAATTCACATTTCCTCCATGTAAGTACCAGTCAGGGATTTTAGAATGAATAAGAATCACCACCCAGTTAGATCTGCTTAAACTCTCTGTTTCTGAAACAGTTGCAAGGTCATGAGTTTCAGGATTCTGGACAAGAAAGTAAATAGCTTTCCAGCTGGTTTTCTTGCTAAGTTAATCATTCTCAGTTTCAGTGTTAGCCACTCAGTCGTCTCCGACTCTTTGCAACCCCACGGATTGTGTAGCCCTTCAGGCTCCTCTGTCCCTGAGATTTCCCGGGCAAGAACACTAGAGTGGGTAGTCATTCCCTTCACCAGAGAATCTTCCCAACCCAGAGATTGACCCTGAATCTCCTACATTACAGGCAGATTCTTTACTGTCTGAGTCACCAGGGAAGCCCCATATTTTCAAGAATATATTTTAAAATATTTACTGTAAATCATATTTCTAGAGTTTGCTATCATGTCACTTTTGACATTTAAGTTTTAATACATTTCAAACATAGTTTATGGCATTTTACATTTATACTTATTATAGCCAGCAAGTTATTTTTTAATGTTTCAAAATTTAAATCTAGGTATAGTCAAAACTTCTAAGATATTTTGAAACAAGCTCAATATATTTATACAGTATAAGGTATGAGAAGCAACAGAAAAGGACAAAATCTAGCAAGTTAGACTCAAAGGTCATATCGTATGGAAATTTGTAGGCTTATGAAATAATTTTGTTGTTGCTGATCATGAATCACTATTCAGATCATCAGTTACCCAAGGTCAAAACCATGAACAGTATGCTATTGGCTCAATAAATATGTAAATATTCTAGACTTCCTGAATGTACAGGAGTTTGGTTGTGCCATGTAACCAGTCATTTGAGCAATAGGGCAACAGATTGATGATGCTATTATTCAAAGAAGCCAGCTGAGCTATTGATAGATAGTACATCAGTAAGTACATCTCTACATTTTAGAGCAATTTCTTTATTTTAGGACATTGCACTTTCGGGTTGCTATGATCAAAGATGTATTGAAACCTACATTGATTCATATTCATACATGAGAAGCAATACTTTAAAATGTATTTGATTCACTTCAATAGTTTAGAAAAAACTGCTTGGAATTGTGTTTAACAGTACAACTGTCTTTTATTTGCTTAAGGCTGTACCTTGGCAATTCACATTTCCTCCATGTAAGTACCAGTCAGGGATTTTAGAATGAATAAGAATCACCACCCAGTTAGATCTGCTTAAACTCTCTGTTTCTGAAACAGTTGCAAGGTCATGAGTTTCAGGATTCTGGACAAGAAAGTAAATAGCTTTCCAGCTGGTTTTCTTGCTAAGTTAATCATTCTCAGTTTCAGTGTTAGCCACTCAGTCGTCTCCGACTCTTTGCAACCCCACGGATTGTGTAGCCCTTCAGGCTCCTCTGTCCCTGAGATTTCCCGGGCAAGAACACTAGAGTGGGTAGTCATTCCCTTCACCAGAGAATCTTCCCAACCCAGGGATTGACCCTGAATCTCCTACATTACAGGCAGATTCTTTACTGTCTGAGTCACCAGGGAAGCCCATTTAATTCAACAATCATTAAAACTTCCCTGTGCCAAGAACTGTGCAAATCTCTACAGGATATGTAAAACAGCCGAGATGTACTAATAGTTCCTACTCCTGCAAATTTCGTATGTCTTGAACCTTATGATGCATTTAGCTCATCACACCGTCTGTCAAACCATTATCTCACAGCAAACTTTGAAAACAGTAGTTTGCACATGACACATTCATGCCAACACCTACCATCCCCTTAGCCCATTACCACCTCTTCCCACTCCTACCACTTCAGGTTGCCACCTGTGACTCAGTTAGCTGTCGCCTTTCTCAATTCTCCACTGCTCTGGGTGATGTTCAGTGTGCTTTCCTTCTTAATGTTCTGCTTTGATTTGTATTAATAGTACAGACTTCCTGTTCTTCTACAGACACTCCTTAATTATAATCTGTACTCCCCTCCAGGTTTCCTCATGTCTGTGTCAGCCCTGTTACAAACTATCTTCTAGCCATCTTACTTGATGAATATTTAAACTCATGTCTCAAACAGAACTGATCATATTTCCTCCCCTCCCGAACTACGTGCCTGTATAAGGCAAATCTGTTGCTTTTTCGAGTTGGCTGTAATTCTGATAATAACAGACCTATCATTCTCACCATCACTAATGCTTAGACCTTATGGTTAGGTATGGGTCTAAATTCACCCAGACATCACATCAACCCAGTTCAAAGACCTATTGGTTCTACTGTAATATCTTCTTTGGGTTTGGCTTCGTTTCCATGCCTGTTGTTTCTACCTTCTTCTACACATGGCTGCCGGGAATCCTGGCCACCTTTTTCTGTCCCAGATTCTACCCACTTATAATCACTTTCCTACACATTAACCTTCCTACGCTTAAACTCTCTGTTTCTGAAACAGTTGCAAGGTCATGAGTTTCAGGATTCTGGACAAGAAAGTAAATAGCTTTCCAGCTGGTTTTCTTGCTAAGTTAATCATTCTCAGTTTCAGTGTTAGCCACTCAGTCGTCTCCGACTCTTTGCAACCCCACGGATTGTGTAGCCCTTCAGGCTCCTCTGTCCCTGAGATTTCCCGGGCAAGAACACTAGAGTGGGTAGTCATTCCCTTCACCAGAGAATCTTCCCAACCCAGGGATTGACCCTGAATCTCCTACATTACAGGCAGATTCTTTACTGTCTGAGTCACCAGGGAAGCCCATTTAATTCAACAATCATTAAAACTTCCCTGTGCCAAGAACTGTGCAAATCTCTACAGGATATGTAAAACAGCCGAGATGTACTAATAGTTCCTACTCCTGCAAATTTCGTATGTCTTGAACCTTATGATGCATTTAGCTCATCACACCGTCTGTCAAACCATTATCTCACAGCAAACTTTGAAAACAGTAGTTTGCACATGACACATTCATGCCAACACCTACCATCCCCTTAGCCCATTACCACCTCTTCCCACTCCTACCACTTCAGGTTGCCACCTGTGACTCAGTTAGCTGTCGCCTTTCTCAATTCTCCACTGCTCTGGGTGATGTTCAGTGTGCTTTCCTTCTTAATGTTCTGCTTTGATTTGTATTAATAGTACAGACTTCCTGTTCTTCTACAGACACTCCTTAATTATAATCTGTACTCCCCTCCAGGTTTCCTCATGTCTGTGTCAGCCCTGTTACAAACTATCTTCTAGCCATCTTACTTGATGAATATTTAAACTCATGTCTCAAACAGAACTGATCATATTTCCTCCCCTC
Source organism: Tragulus kanchil (assembly GCA_022376925.1). Taxonomy (NCBI): domain Eukaryota; kingdom Metazoa; phylum Chordata; class Mammalia; order Artiodactyla; family Tragulidae; genus Tragulus; species Tragulus kanchil. Next base: position 70,846,062 of record JAIOJX010000028.1, on the reverse strand, counting down.
CCGAACTACGTGCCTGTATAAGGCAAATCTGTTGCTTTTTCGAGTTGGCTGTAATTCTGATAATAACAGACCTATCATTCTCACCATCACTAATGCTTAGACCTTATGGTTAGGTATGGGTCTAAATTCACCCAGACATCACATCAACCCAGTTCAAAGACCTATTGGTTCTACTGTAATATCTTCTTTGGGTTTGGCTTCGTTTCCATGCCTGTTGTTTCTACCTTCTTCTACACATGGCTGCCGGGAATCCTGGCCACCTTTTTCTGTCCCAGATTCTACCCACTTATAATCACTTTCCTACACATTAACCTTCCTACTTAGATATTTTCAATCATTGAAAAAAAAATCAGCTTTACATAATACCTCTGTCATCTTTCATTCATTAGATGGTAGATAATTTACCTCTATGCCTTTGGAATGAATATCGGTACTAAATTTTTTAAATTAATGTATTTATTCATTCAACAGACACTAATTTAATATTTTTTAGTCTCCATACCGTGTGGAATCAATGCCTCCTATCTCTTATAAACCTGTAGCCAGTACTAACCACTAACCTTCCACGTTCTAGTATATTTTTCTCTAGCTAAGACAGAATTCTTTCCTGGTTAGCTTCAATACCTAATAGTGAGGTTATAACTACTTTCTGCCCCATTCTCAAGAAAAAAATGAAGCTCTTTGGCCCACAAATCAGCAAAAAGCAGAGTACCTAGGTGTCATCCCTTGGAATTTATTTCTTTCACCTGCTCTCAGACTTCATTCTAGTCTTGTGGTCTCCTACTCTCTTTTCAGCACAAGTTTTTATTTTAGCAACTTTTTCTGTGATTATTGCTTCACTTAGGGCTTTTTAAAATGCAATTTATACCTGACGTGCTAAAGAAACTGTAGAAGAGCCCTTCAGGGTATATGATTTCAATTTCTTGATTCAATTGTGAGTGTAAAATAAATTATATTAATGGTAACTAATACTTTCACTTGCTCACTGTCTTCAGCATAAAACCATCTCCAACTCTATCTAATATAGGACTTTCTCACTTATTCCTGAGTTCTCTGAAGGTATTTAGCAAGTGCTTAGCAGGAATACTTGCATATTGCTTCAACTTTGGGTCTTTTACAGACTTTCTATTCATGTTCACACTCTGCATTGCATATGAAATCTACTTTAGCTAAATACATATAGGGTTGAAATCTCTACAAACTTTATTTTTAGTGGGGAAAGTCAATTAACTTATTCAAAGTCTAAGGTGAGTTTAAATAAGAAAAAGCATGAACGTAATATAATTAGAGATTAAGAGAACTGACCAGCTACATTTTATGAAACACCAGTGTGCAATATGTATCTGTGTACTTTCATATTTAATTTTCTTTTTCCCATGTTTTTACCTTCTACTCTACTTTTATTAATTCACTTTCCTACACATTAACCTTCCTACTTAGATATTTTCAATCATTGAAAAAAATCAGCTTTACATAATACCTCTGTCATCTTTCATTCATTAGATGGTAGATAATTTACCTCTATGCCTTTGGAATGAATATCGGTACTAAATTTTTTAAATTAATGTATTTATTCATTCAACAGACACTAATTTAATATTTTTTAGTCTCCATACCGTGTGGAATCAATGCCTCCTATCTCTTATAAACCTGTAGCCAGTACTAACCACTAACCTTCCACGTTCTAGTATATTTTTCTCTAGCTAAGACAGAATTCTTTCCTGGTTAGCTTCAATACCTAATAGTGAGGTTATAACTACTTTCTGCCCCATTCTCAAGAAAAAAATGAAGCTCTTTGGCCCACAAATCAGCAAAAAGCAGAGTACCTAGGTGTCATCCCTTGGAATTTATTTCTTTCACCTGCTCTCAGACTTCATTCTAGTCTTGTGGTCTCCTACTCTCTTTTCAGCACAAGTTTTTATTTTAGCAACTTTTTCTGTGATTATTGCTTCACTTAGGGCTTTTTAAAATGCAATTTATACCTGACGTGCTAAAGAAACTGTAGAAGAGCCCTTCAGGGTATATGATTTCAATTTCTTGATTCAATTGTGAGTGTAAAATAAATTATATTAATGGTAACTAATACTTTCACTTGCTCACTGTCTTCAGCATAAAACCATCTCCAACTCTATCTAATATAGGACTTTCTCACTTATTCCTGAGTTCTCTGAAGGTATTTAGCAAGTGCTTAGCAGGAATACTTGCATATTGCTTCAACTTTGGGTCTTTTACAGACTTTCTATTCATGTTCACACTCTGCATTGCATATGAAATCTACTTTAGCTAAATACATATAGGGTTGAAATCTCTACAAACTTTATTTTTAGTGGGGAAAGTCAATTAACTTATTCAAAGTCTAAGGTGAGTTTAAATAAGAAAAAGCATGAACGTAATATAATTAGAGATTAAGAGAACTGACCAGCTACATTTTATGAAACACCAGTGTGCAATATGTATCTGTGTACTCATATTAATTGGACAGTGATTCTATATATCTGAAAATCAAATGAGACAATGTGTCAGAGTATGAGTCTATCAGAGAGGGCAGAGTAAACCTCTAAAGATGTATATGATGGAATCACATTACACATACAAGACACTAACAATGCTTAAACTAAATGAAGGAAAAAGAGATAGGAAGAGAGATAGGAAAAAGTTAGAAACAAACAAAAAAAAAGTTAGAAAAAGAGAAAGTTAGGGAAGAAGAGAAAGCAGACTATGTAAACATTGAAGGTGATCGTACTAACCAATACACTACAGGAACGTACAGTCTAGTTTGAACATGAAACGGAAGAGAACCACTATTGTATCCATGTGTCTTATTAGCTAAGCAACCACGTGTCTCTCATACATCCAACCTCAGCAAATGTAATTCCACACTGAAGGTGATTTAAGCCCATGAAGATGTGCATATTCCAGCCCATATCAATCACTAAACATCAGCAAACAACTTTATCTGGACTACAAAAGAAGAAATAATAACTTTCTCAGTGCTGGAGGAAATCCTGACTGTTTGGACATTTAGAGTGATAGTAAGGTTGTGTCCTATTTAGCATGTAAATGTTGCTATATATAATAAGTTGACACCAATGTAAGATGCCACTCCAAGCAGACTAGAAAAAAGGAGTCCTGTAGTATAAAGTACAGTGGAGTTAAAATCTTTGATGAAAATTAAAAGTTAGATATCGAGATTTATAAGCACAGTATTTTAAGTCATCACAAAAATAATATGATAATTATCTCAGTGGCTTTATGTCAATTGATATTTCATATTCTACAATACCACTACAAAAAGACTTAATTAAGGGCTTATACCATCATGTGAAAAAAAAACAGAATTAATAGACTTAAAATCTAAATTGGATCTTCATGGCTAAGGTCTATTTAAATGGAATTCTATTAAAACCTCCAAATATTATCTAAATATTGCTATTTTTGAAATCAAGAAAAGTGAAAAAGTCTAAAACCTTAATTTGTATAATAGTGAAATAAACAGCACTAACATTGATGGTATGGAACTAATAATGAAAGTTGTGAGCTATCGTTTTTGAAGAACCTTCTTACTTCAATATATGATAGATGCCAAGATTTACTATCTGTTAGAATTAATTACTAATGAATACTACTACTGATTTTAAACAGATTACATACTAATATGATTGGCACAAATTAGGTTGTTCTTCATGAATCATATCATAATGAATACTATTCCTTAAAGTCTGATAACAAAAAAGAAGAAAAGTAATCATTTATGATACCTTCTAACTTAAAGCAGACACAGTTAACTGGATAGCTTCATTATTAATATCCAGGCTTTTGAACTTAAAAATTGATATGTCTAAGTCTATTCTCTAATTAATATTGATGAAGACTATTTTAAAATAAAGTTAAAATCTGAATATTCGTACTTAAACATACAGTATATTTTTAAAGACATTAAATTAAAATGAATATACAGGGAGAATCCAAACATAAAACTAAAACAGAAAATACAGAGGTATTATTATTAAATCCTATGAATGGTACCTATGTAGATTACATTACTGTTCTCCAAAACTCACTACCTTATTTTGTGACAAGATTATATATCCATGCCTTGTTGGACTGTGGTCATTAAAATTATTTTGTCCAAAAAAATATGTCAGAATTCTGCAATTATTTCTATATGGAAATCTTGGAACCCAGATATGCTTCACTACGCTTCCTTTCCTTCCTGTTGTTATGACCAGAAATTCATATTAGAAGATACGTTTTCAGTCTAGGACCTCCTGTAGTATAAAGTACAGTGGAGTTAAAATCTTTGATGAAAATTAAAAGTTAGATATCGAGATTTATAAGCACAGTATTTTAAGTCATCACAAAAATAATATGATAATTATCTCAGTGGCTTTATGTCAATTGATATTTCATATTCTACAATACCACTACAAAAGACTTAATTAAGGGCTTATACCATCATGTGAAAAAAACAGAATTAATAGACTTAAAATCTAAATTGGATCTTCATGGCTAAGGTCTATTTAAATGGAATTCTATTAAAACCTCCAAATATTATCTAAATATTGCTATTTTTGAAATCAAGAAAAGTGAAAAGTCTAAAACCTTAATTTGTATAATAGTGAAATAAACAGCACTAACATTGATGGTATGGAACTAATAATGAAAGTTGTGAGCTATCGTTTTTGAAGAACCTTCTTACTTCAATATATGATAGATGCCAAGATTTACTATCTGTTAGAATTAATTACTAATGAATACTACTACTGATTTTAAACAGATTACATACTAATATGATTGGCACAAATTAGGTTGTTCTTCATGAATCATATCATAATGAATACTATTCCTTAAAGTCTGATAACAAAAAAGAAGAAAAGTAATCATTTATGATACCTTCTAACTTAAAGCAGACACAGTTAACTGGATAGCTTCATTATTAATATCCAGGCTTTTGAACTTAAAAATTGATATGTCTAAGTCTATTCTCTAATTAATATTGATGAAGACTATTTTAAAATAAAGTTAAAATCTGAATATTCGTACTTAAACATACAGTATATTTTTAAAGACATTAAATTAAAATGAATATACAGGGAGAATCCAAACATAAAACTAAAACAGAAAATACAGAGGTATTATTATTAAATCCTATGAATGGTACCTATGTAGATTACATTACTGTTCTCCAAAACTCACTACCTTATTTTGTGACAAGATTATATATCCATGCCTTGTTGGACTGTGGTCATTAAAATTATTTTGTCCAAAAAAATATGTCAGAATTCTGCAATTATTTCTATATGGAAATCTTGGAACCCAGATATGCTTCACTACGCTTCCTTTCCTTCCTGTTGTTATGACCAGAAATTCATATTAGAAGATACGTTTTCAGTCTAGGACCTCTAGGAAGATGTCATGTAGCAGAGGAGCAGCTGATCAGCAATGGTCACAAACATTCATTATTATAATCTACTTTGATTTGGAGGCTATTTGTTACATCAAAATTCCAAGGGTATTATAGGATCCCAGAAGGCTACAATCCATGGAGTCTCAAAGAGTCAGACATGACTGAAGAGACTGAGCATGTACGCACAAATGCATGGAGCCCATGGAATTATGCAGTTTGCAGCCTGAAGAGCTGTGCATGACAGTCCTAGACTGCATTCTAATTCAATATTCTTCCAAATATTCTTAGAAAACAATAATTCTAAAATATCAACCAAATAGATTTTTAAACTACTAGAGAATACTTATAATCTAAGTTTCCAAACCTAACATGACCAACAGTCCACTCAGTATATGAAAGAACACAGGCAGATTTTTCCCACCCATAGAAACCAATATCCACTAGTATGGCTTTTTCATTAAAAGAAAAAAAAAAGTACATGCTTTTCTACTCTAATTACAGAGAGTGATATTTTGCTAATTATTATCATATTTTTTTAATTATAAAGGTTTTTGAAAAGTAAAAGTAATTGTTTAGAGTATGTAACTATTCAGGATTGAGAGCAACATCCAGCGTCCCTCATAGTAGCACTTATATATTTGCACATAATAACAACAGATGGTATTACTAAATGCTTGTTACATTAAATTAAAAACTTCCTTTGGGACAGTAATTACTTTCTATAATGAAACAATCACCCAAATTCAATATTAAAGAAACACAAAGGTCCCTTAGAAGGCAAGTCTAATCTAAATAGAGAAGAGAATTCCTCATATTTTCACAGTTATGCAGAAATGTAGTCATGTACTTGTCTTTCAATTTAAAACTAAGTGTCTATTTATCAGACTGCCTTACAAGCTTGCTTTGTATAGACAAAGTCACACTGCAATTTGTATTGAATAGTTAAAAATACACTTTCAAAAGATTCCTTAATCTCCAAAAGATAATGCCATTTAAACCTCTGATATGAAGCTCTTTTACTTACTACTTTCTAGCTAATTTGTTTCATACAATGGTGTTCACTGATGCTACTGAAAAGCTTCATTCCCTTCTTTAGAAAACCTACCTGGCAGAGTCATAATAATCCCAGGCAATAACAATCACTTTCAGTCTTTTTTACTTCAGTCCACATGCTCTGATTCTTCTTATTATCAGCATCAGACACTTCCCATTCTTCCTTCGAGCAAAATATTATAAATTCACTTGCTCCAATTTCTATTGCCTGTGATCATTATGCAACTTGCAACTTACTACTTACATGAATATAATGGAAGAAATACTCATCTAATACCCTTTATTTTATATATGCAAAATAGTATATAAAGTGATATGAAATTGAGGATAATTTATTAAAATGTATCTTGAATATATGTAACATATATAAAATATGTATATATATCCTGAAAATATAATACACTATAAATGCTAGAAGTAGAATTTAGGTAAACTACTAGAGAATACTTATAATCTAAGTTTCCAAACCTAACATGACCAACAGTCCACTCAGTATATGAAAGAACACAGGCAGATTTTTCCCACCCATAGAAACCAATATCCACTAGTATGGCTTTTTCATTAAAAGAAAAAAAAAAGTACATGCTTTTCTACTCTAATTACAGAGAGTGATATTTTGCTAATTATTATCATATTTTTTTAATTATAAAGGTTTTTGAAAAGTAAAAGTAATTGTTTAGAGTATGTAACTATTCAGGATTGAGAGCAACATCCAGCGTCCCTCATAGTAGCACTTATATATTTGCACATAATAACAACAGATGGTATTACTAAATGCTTGTTACATTAAATTAAAAACTTCCTTTGGGACAGTAATTACTTTCTATAATGAAACAATCACCCAAATTCAATATTAAAGAAACACAAAGGTCCCTTAGAAGGCAAGTCTAATCTAAATAGAGAAGAGAATTCCTCATATTTTCACAGTTATGCAGAAATGTAGTCATGTACTTGTCTTTCAATTTAAAACTAAGTGTCTATTTATCAGACTGCCTTACAAGCTTGCTTTGTATAGACAAAGTCACACTGCAATTTGTATTGAATAGTTAAAAATACACTTTCAAAAGATTCCTTAATCTCCAAAAGATAATGCCATTTAAACCTCTGATATGAAGCTCTTTTACTTACTACTTTCTAGCTAATTTGTTTCATACAATGGTGTTCACTGATGCTACTGAAAAGCTTCATTCCCTTCTTTAGAAAACCTACCTGGCAGAGTCATAATAATCCCAGGCAATAACAATCACTTTCAGTCTTTTTTACTTCAGTCCACATGCTCTGATTCTTCTTATTATCAGCATCAGACACTTCCCATTCTTCCTTCGAGCAAAATATTATAAATTCACTTGCTCCAATTTCTATTGCCTGTGATCATTATGCAACTTGCAACTTACTACTTACATGAATATAATGGAAGAAATACTCATCTAATACCCTTTATTTTATATATGCAAAATAGTATATAAAGTGATATGAAATTGAGGATAATTTATTAAAATGTATCTTGAATATATGTAACATATATAAAATATGTATATATATCCTGAAAATATAATACACTATAAATGCTAGAAGTAGAATTTAGGTAAACTCTAGATTTCAGAGAACAGGAAGGCTGTACTTTTTCTTTTAATTTTGGCCTCTTTTACTGATTTTTAACTTACTTTATTTTCATCCATCTTTATTCTTTGGCCTGTATAGGCCTCCCATTGCAGTGGCCTCTCTCACTGCAGAGCACCAGCTCTGGGTGCATGTGCTCCAGAGTGCTGGCTCCCAACTAGACACACTGGTCTAGTCACTCCACGCACGTGGAATCTTCCCAGGATAGGGATCGAACCAGTGCCCCTTCCCTGCAAGGTGGACTCATCACACACTGGACCACCAGGGAAGCCACCAAGGCTGTATGTTGTTGGCGAGTCAGGGGACATTTGAGGAGGTCCTGGTATAAGGACGGTATCGCTACAGAAATACTATCCTTATGAGTCAGGATTAAGGAAGGAGCCAGTAATAGCAGCACAAGCAAAGAGATGCAAATACAAAGTTAAAGACACTAACAATAAAATGACTGGTTCTACCCTCACTCTGCATATGTAGGAGAGCAGTAACAAATATGTTTGAGAAGGTGAGCTGAAGCCACAGTGTGGAGGATGATCATACATGTTAAACTGTGGATTTTCAATTTAGCTGGCGGCGGTAAGAAAAAAGAAAAGATTAAACCTAAGAGTTCTGCTCTTGAAAGAATAAATTGGCCGGGGTAGACTGGAGGCACATGTGATTAAAGAAAGTAAGATTCATTAAATAGAAGTTCCAGAAAGGGTTAATAGGGTCCTGGAATAGGATGGTGGTAGTAGGTGTAAAGATACGTCAAAGGCCTCATTAAAGAAGAGTCAATAGAATCTGGCAACTAACTGGCTGTGAGAAGAAAGTAAAGGTAGTGTTTATTACTTATGAAGACAAGACTGTTTCCCAAAATAGCATTTGACAGGAACCGTATATGCCTTATGAATACAATATGTCCTCAAATAGCATCAAATAGCATTTCCAATATTTACTTGTAAACAATATTTAAACCAAGTCTGTAATTGTTTTGTTACTTTTTTTTTTTTTCAGTTTTTGGCCTCTTTTATCACTTTTTTTTTTTAAATTTATTTATTTTCATCCATCTTTATTCTTTGGCCTGTGTGGGCCTCCCATCACAGTGGGCCTCTCTCACTGCAGAGCACTCGCTCTGGGTGCATGTGCTCCAGACCACTGACTCGTAATTGGGCACTCTGGTCACCGCTCTGCAGTATGTGGGATCTTCCCGGCCCAGGGATTGAACTGGTGTCCCTTGTACTGCAAGGCAGACTCTTTACTCTCTGGACCACCAGGGAAGCCCTGTTTTGTTATTTTAAAGGAAACAATTACACTAAAAAGTACATAGTTTAAAAAAAAGGCAACACAAGAAAAGTAGTTTAAACTTACAGAAATATGTCTGTCTGAAACAGAAAAAAATAAAACCATCAAAATAATGATCAACAATGATGATATTTATATAGATTCTTAAATAATTTCTATTAATTTGTGTACAATGACTTTGGTTAGTAGTGTGACAGAACATGGTTGATATAGGCAGAACAGAAATTTATTGAAAGAATATTGGGTAACTCCGAAAGTCTCTGGGAGAGTTAGAGAACTGGATTCAGAGCTACATCCAAAACCATGACATAGAGTCTCTTCCAACCTTCTAGCTAGATATGGACACTAGATGCCTTAGAGTGAACCACCAACTGAGTCACTAGAATCTGCCCAGAGAAGCTGCTTCTGCTTTATATGAAAATATCTGCCAAGCTTGCCACTACTGATGAGCAGAAAGAATAATGACAGTTCCTACTTATGAATCTCATGTTCAGAACTTACATCGTGTCATGCCCTAGCTGAAACGGAGCTTTGGAAAGCAACAGCCAGGCATTTTCAACTTCCATATGGAAATGGGCTCTACCTTATAAGAAAATCTGGCAACTAACTGGCTGTGAGAAGAAAGTAAAGGTAGTGTTTATTACTTATGAAGACAAGACTGTTTCCCAAAATAGCATTTGACAGGAACCGTATATGCCTTATGAATACAATATGTCCTCAAATAGCATCAAATAGCATTTCCAATATTTACTTGTAAACAATATTTAAACCAAGTCTGTAATTGTTTTGTTACTTTTTTTTTTTTTCAGTTTTTGGCCTCTTTTATCACTTTTTTTTTTTAAATTTATTTATTTTCATCCATCTTTATTCTTTGGCCTGTGTGGGCCTCCCATCACAGTGGGCCTCTCTCACTGCAGAGCACTCGCTCTGGGTGCATGTGCTCCAGACCACTGACTCGTAATTGGGCACTCTGGTCACCGCTCTGCAGTATGTGGGATCTTCCCGGCCCAGGGATTGAACTGGTGTCCCTTGTACTGCAAGGCAGACTCTTTACTCTCTGGACCACCAGGGAAGCCCTGTTTTGTTATTTTAAAGGAAACAATTACACTAAAAAGTACATAGTTTAAAAAAAAGGCAACACAAGAAAAGTAGTTTAAACTTACAGAAATATGTCTGTCTGAAACAGAAAAAAATAAAACCATCAAAATAATGATCAACAATGATGATATTTATATAGATTCTTAAATAATTTCTATTAATTTGTGTACAATGACTTTGGTTAGTAGTGTGACAGAACATGGTTGATATAGGCAGAACAGAAATTTATTGAAAGAATATTGGGTAACTCCGAAAGTCTCTGGGAGAGTTAGAGAACTGGATTCAGAGCTACATCCAAAACCATGACATAGAGTCTCTTCCAACCTTCTAGCTAGATATGGACACTAGATGCCTTAGTGTGAACCACCAACTGAGTCACTAGAATCTGCCCAGAGAAGCTGCTTCTGCTTTATATGAAAATATCTGCCAAGCTTGCCACTACTGATGAGCAGAAAGAATAATGACAGTTCCTACTTATGAATCTCATGTTCAGAACTTACATCGTGTCATGCCCTAGCTGAAACGGAGCTTTGGAAAGCAACAGCCAGGCATTTTCAACTTCCATATGGAAATGGGCTCTACCTTATAAGAAAAGGCCTCAGATGCTGGTAGGACCAAAAGAATGCTAGACAAAGCATTGTGAATAGACACATTTTAATGCTGAAAAAGAAGCACATGACGTTATGTTAGTCTTATTACATTATAAGCAGCAAAATTTGGATCTAATGGCAAATATTTTAGTGCAAGTATATCAATCAGTTTATTAATTAAAAAAATAACTATATGGGGATTTCATTTATGTTTGGTCAAAAGAGACATTTGACTTGACATGTTATATATCAGTGTGAGATCATAATAGCCATGAAAATAAGGTATATGTAGGTTGAAGAAAAAAAAAAAAACGTTAACAGAAACATGATAAATTTAGAAACAGGTGACTGGAATGTTAGAGTGAATTAGAGTAGAGTGTTAGAGTTTAAGACCTACTCAACCACACTGGGAGGGTCTAGAGACATACATTCCAACATGACTACAAGATATATTAATAAGTTTGTGGGCAAAGCCCCGATATCCTTTGAAATGCATTGTGATTGCTTTGCTCTGTAGACAAGCCTCTGAATGCAAACGGCAATTACTGAATTAGGAAATACACAATGGAAGCGAAGAATTGGATCCTACAGTGGCAGGGGCTAAGGAGCACCACTCAAAATACCAAGGCAAAATGGAAGTAGTTACTGTGATAAACAGTGGAGTCAAAGTGGCAACTAGAACAGTCTGGCTTCCACAGACCTACGATGTTGTCTAGTTGAGCGTGGTGTTCACAGGAGGGAACTCAATAGGGAGAATACTAAATTCTTATTTGATCTGTATAAGCAGAAAAATTCTGCACTGAAAGACCAAAAGTCTAGCCTGAACCATAATAAGAGACACAACCTTTCAAACAATTCCAGGCGTGAGCTAGTTTATAGTCCAGAAACTCCAGAATAGTTGGGGAGGCCAGATTCCACTGAGGAAGGACCCTGGTGCACTGTCAACAATTTACATTTATCTTTCTCCCAGACTTATGAATCTCATGTTCAGAACTTTGTCACCTAGCTGAAACGGAGCTTTGGAAAGCAACAGCCAGGCATTTTCAACTTCCATATGGAAATGGGCTCTACCTTATAAGAAAAGGCCTCAGATGCTGGTAGGACCAAAAGAATGCTAGACAAAGCATTGTGAATAGACACATTTTAATGCTGAAAAAGAAGCACATGACGTTATGTTAGTCTTATTACATTATAAGCAGCAAAATTTGGATCTAATGGCAAATATTTTAGTGCAAGTATATCAATCAGTTTATTAATTAAAAAAATAACTATATGGGGATTTCATTTATGTTTGGTCAAAAGAGACATTTGACTTGACATGTTATATATCAGTGTGAGATCATAATAGCCATGAAAATAAGGTATATGTAGGTTGAAGAAAAAAAAAAAAACGTTAACAGAAACATGATAAATTTAGAAACAGGTGACTGGAATGTTAGAGTGAATTAGAGTAGAGTGTTAGAGTTTAAGACCTACTCAACCACACTGGGAGGGTCTAGAGACATACATTCCAACATGACTACAAGATATATTAATAAGTTTGTGGGCAAAGCCCCGATATCCTTTGAAATGCATTGTGATTGCTTTGCTCTGTAGACAAGCCTCTGAATGCAAACGGCAATTACTGAATTAGGAAATACACAATGGAAGCGAAGAATTGGATCCTACAGTGGCAGGGGCTAAGGAGCACCACTCAAAATACCAAGGCAAAATGGAAGTAGTTACTGTGATAAACAGTGGAGTCAAAGTGGCAACTAGAACAGTCTGGCTTCCACAGACCTACGATGTTGTCTAGTTGAGCGTGGTGTTCACAGGAGGGAACTCAATAGGGAGAATACTAAATTCTTATTTGATCTGTATAAGCAGAAAAATTCTGCACTGAAAGACCAAAAGTCTAGCCTGAACCATAATAAGAGACACAACCTTTCAAACAATTCCAGGCGTGAGCTAGTTTATAGTCCAGAAACTCCAGAATAGTTGGGGAGGCCAGATTCCACTGAGGAAGGACCCTGGTGCACTGTCAACAATTTACATTTATCTTTCTCCCAGACTTTTCCATAGGGATTTTCTGGATTTTAATAGAATAACTGAGCAGGAGAGGAATGGAAACAATCAGACCATTGGGAAACTACTGAACAGTGGTTATAGTCTGACATTAATTCCAGGAAACCCAAAATGTCACTGTGGGTTTTATGGAGGTCAAGAGATCAATGGACTTTCAGCTTAGGTCCATCTCACTATAAGCTCAGTGGGCACCCAAACCCATCCTGTGGTTATTCGCCTTTGTCTGGAATGCATAATTGAAACAGATATTCAGCCACTCCTAGAATCCCCACAAAAGGTTCTCTGAGCTGTGAAGCAAAGGATATTATGGTGAGAAGCCTTCATAATAAGCAATCATTATGGAAGAGTAACCATTTTCTGGGGAAGGAGTTTTATTGGGTATTCAGAGACAAAGCATAGTTAAGGAAATGTGTGTGGGTGCCAAGTTCAAAAGAGGTGTACTTGGAATGGCTAATTTTATGTCTCAACCTGCCTGGGTTACGTGGTGCCAAGTCATTTGTCCAAATATGATTCTAAGAGTGTAAGGACGTTTCTAGGTGAGTTAAAATTTGAATCAACAAAATGAATAAAGCAGAGTGCCTTCTCTAATATGAGTAGGCCTCATTCAATTTTTTGATGATGTAAACAACAAGGTCCTTATATATAGCACAAGGAAGTATACTGAATATTCTGTGAGATATCAGAATGGAAAAGAGCATTAAAAAAGCATGTATATATGTGCATAACTGAGTCACTTGCTATGTAGCAGAGATTGGTACAATATTGCAAATCAAGTATACCTAAATAAAAAATTTAGAAAGAACTTAAAATATTAAGAATGAAGCACTTATTTTAATGCCAGAGGAACTAAAAATTATGGAGCAAGTTTTATGTATATATGCAAATTTGTCTGCATATAAATGTATATATGTAGTTTTAGCTATGATACACATTTGATAATAACTACATTTTATTAACATTTTCATTTCATTATACCTAGGATACTCAGTTTCAATATTCTCAACCCTAAATTAATCAAAGTTGTTCTCAACTGGAATCAATAGTTCTGTTAATCAAAATAAATAATTGCAGGCAATACATAGTAAGTTCATATCCATTTGCTTAATTAACATTAGTTTAATTAAATTATGTTTAGGGGGAAATTTTTGTTAAGTCTGTTTAGTGGCTATTGACCCCACAAGCTTCCTTTTCTTTCATTCGGACCTTATTTCATATCAAAATATGTCTAATTAAAACATGTTTAGTCACTCCTGTCTTAACATTAATACTCCCTTGACTCTGATGACTATCGTTTAAATTTTCCAAGTTCATTCCCCTATTTCCACTCACACAACTAATAAAATGACTTTGCAGTTGTATTATTGCATGTGGTAGGCAGAATAATGGCATCCTGAAGATGTGAATGCCCTAATCCTTGGAACTCGTCAATATGCTACCTTACATCGTATAAGGGATTTGGCAGATACGATTAAGTCTGCAGACCTTAAAACAAGAAGACTGTTTTAAATTATCCATCTATCTGGGTGGGCCTAATTTAAAGACACTAACTCTTCAGTTGAGTTCTGTTCAGTTTAGTTGCTCAGTCACATCTGACTCTTTGCAACCCCATGGACTGCAGCATGACAGGTTCTTAAAAGTAGACAATTTTTCTAGATGGAAGCAAAAGAGAGATGAACTGGAAAAAAGTGAAAGATAATGGTGGCAAAATGGACAGTCATAAAGTTTCCAAGCATAGCGAGGATTTGACATGCTTGTTGCTGGCTCTGAGATTCAGGAACCTGGGTGCAAGGGCCGGAGGGAGCACCCTTTATGAACTAAAGGCAGTTTCCACCTGACAGGAGGTAGGTTAATGGGACCTAAGTCCTACAAACACAGGAACTAGATGCTTCCTATGACCTAAATGAGCACAGAATCATTACAGTTCTTCCTCGAGCTTCCCAGTAAGATTCAATCCTGCCAACACATTGGTTTTAGCCTAATGAAACAGAGCAGAGAAACCAGCTGAATTAACTTCAACTTCTGATATGAAAAGACCATGGAATAAAAAGTATGTGTTTTAAGCTTATAGTTCTGTTAATCAAAATAAATAATTGCAGGCAATACATAGTAAGTTCATATCCATTTGCTTAATTAACATTAGTTTAATTAAATTATGTTTAGGGGGAAATTTTTGTTAAGTCTGTTTAGTGGCTATTGACCCCACAAGCTTCCTTTTCTTTCATTCGGACCTTATTTCATATCAAAATATGTCTAATTAAAACATGTTTAGTCACTCCTGTCTTAACATTAATACTCCCTTGACTCTGATGACTATCGTTTAAATTTTCCAAGTTCATTCCCCTATTTCCACTCACACAACTAATAAAATGACTTTGCAGTTGTATTATTGCATGTGGTAGGCAGAATAATGGCATCCTGAAGATGTGAATGCCCTAATCCTTGGAACTCGTCAATATGCTACCTTACATCGTATAAGGGATTTGGCAGATACGATTAAGTCTGCAGACCTTAAAACAAGAAGACTGTTTTAAATTATCCATCTATCTGGGTGGGCCTAATTTAAAGACACTAACTCTTCAGTTGAGTTCTGTTCAGTTTAGTTGCTCAGTCACATCTGACTCTTTGCAACCCCATGGACTGCAGCATGACAGGTTCTTAAAAGTAGACAATTTTTCTAGATGGAAGCAAAAGAGAGATGAACTGGAAAAAAGTGAAAGATAATGGTGGCAAAATGGACAGTCATAAAGTTTCCAAGCATAGCGAGGATTTGACATGCTTGTTGCTGGCTCTGAGATTCAGGAACCTGGGTGCAAGGGCCGGAGGGAGCACCCTTTATGAACTAAAGGCAGTTTCCACCTGACAGGAGGTAGGTTAATGGGACCTAAGTCCTACAAACACAGGAACTAGATGCTTCCTATGACCTAAATGAGCACAGAATCATTACAGTTCTTCCTCGAGCTTCCCAGTAAGATTCAATCCTGCCAACACATTGGTTTTAGCCTAATGAAACAGAGCAGAGAAACCAGCTGAATTAACTTCAACTTCTGATATGAAAAGACCATAGAATAAAAAGTATGTGTTTTAAGCTTATAGTTTTGTTATGGCAGCAAAATAAAACTATGCATAGTATTACAGTATTTTTGTATTCAGCAATTCTCATATTTTTATGAAGTTTATAATCATCCAGGTATATGGGAATGGCATTATTAGGCACCGTTTTTGATGAGTAAAATGAGTATCAGGGAAACCAAATAATTTCTGGAATGTTCAGTACAGCATACTGCAGAGGAACAGAGTCCCACTCATGTCTTTCAGGTTCTGGTGTAAGGTCTTCAATTATAACAAAAAAGGGAACCTGATGGTTTTTTAAATGCAAAGCACCATTACAGTTGGGATTTTCTTTCTCATTGTCTTTCTTGACATTTTAAGGGAAACTTTACTTAATGTTTATTTATCCTAGTTTTAAAATACTTGCATTGTCATCTACTTTACATATTCAAGTGCAGTATAATAATGTGAACAATTTATGTATATTTTAGTTCAATTGTCTGATCCTGTGCTACCTTTCATCCATGTGATACAAGGACTGCATCTCTTGAACTAATAAGAGGCAGTTAATCTGCCAACAGATTTCTTTTGAAGGTATAACCAGCGTTTCAACAACAGCAAAAAATAGAGCAGGTTAAATATTCATAGAATCTGAACAAGTGGATGCATAATAACAGTTAACGTGTTACTACATCTGTTACAGGTTTGCTTTACAAGAGAGAAGGACACAAATAATACACCTAGAAAAAAGTGAAAATAAAATTTCATTTACTATTGTACAGAGAAAAGGATTAAACCAATTTTCCCAATATGTGATAGTTTTAGATGTACCAGTGTCCTGAGAGTTTTCATCAAAGCTCAAATAATTTTTTAATGGCCTCTTTTATTGTTTTTTTATTTATTTTTCATCCATCTTTTATTCTTTGGCCTGTGTGGGCCTCCCACTGCAGTGGCCTCTCTTGTTGCAGAGCACTAGCTCTGTGTGCATGCACTCCAGAACAATGGCTCACAACTGGACACACCAGTCCAGCCACTATGTGGCACATGGGATCTTCCTCGGCCAGGGATTGAACTGGTGACTCCTGAACTGCAAGGCGGACTCATTACCGACTGGACCACCAGGGAAGCCCCCAAATAATCTTTATACCATATTGCTATGTTTGATTTTAACAGCAGATTGATCAATTTAATGAAATAATAAATATCCTAAACTGAAAATATTCCTTATTTGAAACACATATTGTTCTAAAAACAAACAAAACATCTGTAGGAAAATATAGGCATTATGTTCAGTACAGCATACTGCAGAGGAACAGAGTCCCACTCATGTCTTTCAGGTTCTGGTGTAAGGTCTTCAATTATAACAAAAAAGGGAACCTGATGGTTTTTTAAATGCAAAGCACCATTACAGTTGGGATTTTCTTTCTCATTGTCTTTCTTGACATTTTAAGGGAAACTTTACTTAATGTTTATTTATCCTAGTTTTAAAATACTTGCATTGTCATCTACTTTACATATTCAAGTGCAGTATAATAATGTGAACAATTTATGTATATTTTAGTTCAATTGTCTGATCCTGTGCTACCTTTCATCCATGTGATACAAGGACTGCATCTCTTGAACTAATAAGAGGCAGTTAATCTGCCAACAGATTTCTTTTGAAGGTATAACCAGCGTTTCAACAACAGCAAAAATAGAGCAGGTTAAATATTCATAGAATCTGAACAAGTGGATGCATAATAACAGTTAACGTGTTACTACATCTGTTACAGGTTTGCTTTACAAGAGAGAAGGACACAAATAATACACCTAGAAAAAAGTGAAAATAAAATTTCATTTACTATTGTACAGAGAAAAGGATTAAACCAATTTTCCCAATATGTGATAGTTTTAGATGTACCAGTGTCCTGAGAGTTTTCATCAAAGCTCAAATAATTTTTTAATGGCCTCTTTTATTGTTTTTTTTTTTTTTTCATCCATCTTTTATTCTTTGGCCTGTGTGGGCCTCCCACTGCAGTGGCCTCTCTTGTTGCAGAGCACTAGCTCTGTGTGCATGCACTCCAGAACAATGGCTCACAACTGGACACACCAGTCCAGCCACTATGTGGCACATGGGATCTTCCTCGGCCAGGGATTGAACTGGTGACTCCTGAACTGCAAGGCGGACTCATTACCGACTGGACCACCAGGGAAGCCCCCAAATAATCTTTATACCATATTGCTATGTTTGATTTTAACAGCAGATTGATCAATTTAATGAAATAATAAATATCCTAAACTGAAAATATTCCTTATTTGAAACACATATTGTTCTAAAAACAAACAAAACATCTGTAGGAAAATATAGGCATTATGTTCTTAGTATTTCCACAAAAAAATACTCCAATTACATTTCAGTATTTTTATACTTGCTAACTGAAGTAAATAAGTTTAAATCATCATTTTACATAATCTTTCATTCTGTATTTAAGTTAGTTTTGTAAGTTATATTGGAACAAAAATCAACACTATAACTTCCTGAGACATAACATAAAAATTCATAATATATAAAATTCATAATATAAAAATAGGTAGTTTGCAAACATTTTTAGGAACCATCAGTGTTCACCAGAAATGACCATATTAGAATAATTGATATGGTCAGAAGTAGAACTTTAATTTTGATCACAGGCAGCAGGGTTTCCAGGAATGGAGTTGTTTTCACATTTGGAAGATTCTATATAATCTGATGAAATTCTACACAGCACAATTAATCAAAGATTAGGCATAGATAAATATTATTACCATTTTATTAGATATCAATTTTTCCCAGCAATTTTAAGGAAAAAAAATCTCCTTAGGTGACTATTTTTGCCCCTTTGAACATTATTCTTAACATCTGTATTCAACAGATACTCTTCAAGTATCAATTATGCTTATAAGTTGGTTCATACGTAGGTTACTTATTTTAATTGCTCATTTTACAGTCTTTTGGAAAGTATTTCATGTTGTATTCACAAAACTTTTCAAAGGGACCATTTTGCTTTATATTAACAATAGTCGTTTGAAAATACAAGGCTGAATGATGATAAGGAACAATTTTATTGAACTGAGTGAAATGGAAGAAATGGATTATTTTATTTTTGTGGTTAACTATTCATGCAATCATAATCTGATTGTATAGAATTTATTTCTATTCAGTCATTTCATTCCTGTCAAGCATTTTGAGTAAAAAATATAATACATAAAAGCTACCCATGGATTCTGATATTATCAGAAATCACATGCACTGACTCTTTATGGAGAAAAGTGTGCAACACAGTTTTTAACATAGCTATCAATTTGGCAGGGTTATATTTATACATCTATATAATTAGTATAATATGTAATAAATCTTACTCTTTGTATCCCATAGCTAATTAGTTTAAATTTTTACCAGGTAAATGACAAGAGATGTCTCTCTGTTATCTTACTAAATTCTTAGACTGATCATTAGATGATAATGACTAGTTATGTCTAGTAATTACTGGTAATGTCTGTCTTGGTTGTTGCTGCTGTTCAGTCACTATCCAACTCTGTGACCCCATGAACTGCAACATGCCAAGCTTCCCTGTCCATTATTTCCCAGAGTTTGCTCAGACAGATGTGTGTTGATTTAGTGATGCCATCCAACCATCTCATACTCTGTCTCCCCCTTCTGCTATTGCCCTCAGTCTTTCCCAACATCAAGGTCTTTTCCAACAAGTCTACTCTTCATCAGGTGGCCAAAGCATTGACGCTTCAGCTTCTGATGAATATACAGGGTTGATTTCCTTTAGGATTGATTGGGTTGATCTCCTTTTTGTCAAAGGGACTCTCAAGAGTCTTCTCCAGCACCACATTTAGAAAACATCAATTTTGGGGGCTCAGCCTTCTTTACGGTCCAATGCTCACATCCCTACAGAACCAGTGGGAAAACCATAGCTTTGACTATAAAGGACCTTTGCTGGCAAAGTGATTTCTCTGTTTTCTAATATGGTATCTAGGTTTGTCATAGTTTTTCTTCCAAGGAGCAAGTGCCTCTTAATTTTGTGGCTGAAGTCACTGTCTGCAGTGACTTTGGAGCCCTAGAAAATGAAATCTGTCACTGTTTTCACTTTTTCCCCATGAAGTGATGGCCCTGGATGCCATAATCTTAGTTTTTTGAATGTTGAGTTTTAAGCCAGCTTTTTCACTCTTCTCTTTCACCTTCATCCAGAGGCTCTTCAGTTCCTCTTGCTTTCTTCCATTAGGGTGATATCATCTACATATATGAGATAGTTGATATTTTTCCTGGCACTTTTGATTCATGTCTGTGATTCATCCAGCCCTGCATTTCACAAGATGTACTCTGAATATAAATTAAATAATCACATATGACTTGGAGAAAAGTGTGCAACACAGTTTTTAACATAGCTATCAATTTGGCAGGGTTATATTTATACATCTATATAATTAGTATAATATGTAATAAATCTTACTCTTTGTATCCCATAGCTAATTAGTTTAAATTTTTACCAGGTAAATGACAAGAGATGTCTCTGTTATCTTACTAAATTCTTAGACTGATCATTAGATGATAATGACTAGTTATGTCTAGTAATTACTGGTAATGTCTGTCTTGGTTGTTGCTGCTGTTCAGTCACTATCCAACTCTGTGACCCCATGAACTGCAACATGCCAAGCTTCCCTGTCCATTATTTCCCAGAGTTTGCTCAGACAGATGTGTGTTGATTTAGTGATGCCATCCAACCATCTCATACTCTGTCTCCCCCTTCTGCTATTGCCCTCAGTCTTTCCCAACATCAAGGTCTTTTCCAACAAGTCTACTCTTCATCAGGTGGCCAAAGCATTGACGCTTCAGCTTCTGATGAATATACAGGGTTGATTTCCTTTAGGATTGATTGGGTTGATCTCCTTTTTGTCAAAGGGACTCTCAAGAGTCTTCTCCAGCACCACATTTAGAAAACATCAATTTTGGGGGCTCAGCCTTCTTTACGGTCCAATGCTCACATCCCTACAGAACCAGTGGGAAAACCATAGCTTTGACTATAAAGGACCTTTGCTGGCAAAGTGATTTCTCTGTTTTCTAATATGGTATCTAGGTTTGTCATAGTTTTTCTTCCAAGGAGCAAGTGCCTCTTAATTTTGTGGCTGAAGTCACTGTCTGCAGTGACTTTGGAGCCCTAGAAAATGAAATCTGTCACTGTTTTCACTTTTTCCCCATGAAGTGATGGCCCTGGATGCCATAATCTTAGTTTTTTGAATGTTGAGTTTTAAGCCAGCTTTTTCACTCTTCTCTTTCACCTTCATCCAGAGGCTCTTCAGTTCCTCTTGCTTTCTTCCATTAGGGTGATATCATCTACATATATGAGATAGTTGATATTTTTCCTGGCACTTTTGATTCATGTCTGTGATTCATCCAGCCCTGCATTTCACAAGATGTACTCTGAATATAAATTAAATAAGCAGGATGGCAGTATAGACCTTTGACTATAATGGACCTTTGCTGGCAAAAATGTCTTGGTAACATCATGAACTACAAAACCAGCAAAATAGTAATGGAAGAGAATACATGGGAGGCACTGAATATAGTGCTGCTCAAGCACGGTTTGGGATCTGAATCCTAGGATATCATACCTTTGTTTCACTTTGAGGAGAAAAAGGTGCTTTGTTACCTTCTCCCTTTTTACTGCCCTCTTATTGTAGTAGGACAGAAACGGGCAATGAAGCAATTATACAGTCCAAAAAAACTACCCATCAAAATCATTATTCTGTTAACTTTAAGAAATCATAGTTGTGCAGCCTAACAAAAGTAAAAGATAATAAAAGATAATAAGTATTGAGTAAATGTCAAATCACTGATTAAGGGAATATGAAAAGCCTTATTTTATATATTGGTCAATAGTCTTTTCTAAGTCAAAAATCAGAGAAAACAACAATATTTTAGTTTTGTTCCTCTCTATATTTTAATGTTAAAACTGTAATATTTTTGACTTTCTATTTAAGTATCCAAAATTACTCATACAAAGTACTTTATATATGTTCTGCTTCAAAGATAAATTGATCAACACTATCTCATGATTTGGGAAAAATGACATTATAGTAATCATTTTTATTACATAATTCATCTTATAATAAAATGATAAATAATGGAGCCATTGCAGTATTGATTTTATCTCCATTTGCTAATACAAACTTTGTTATTATTCTTCTTTCCTAATTTTAAAAATATTGGGAGAAACCACCCTAAATAATCTGTTAATACAACTCTGCTTTTCTTGTCACAAGGATTTTACTTAGTACAAGTCTTATAAAGGAGTATGCATGCATGCTTAGTCACTCAGTAATGTCTGATACTTTGCAACCTATTGACTGTAGCCCCTCAGGTCTCCTCTGTCCTTGGGGATTCTCCAGGCAGGAATACTGGAGGGTTGCCATGCCCTCCTCAAGGGGATCTTTCTAACCCTGGGAGTAAGCCCAGGTCTCCCACACTGCAGGTAGATTTTTATCAGCTGAGCTACCAGGGAAGTCTGTAAAGGAGTATAATCCCCAAATAAAACCTGATTCTTCAAACCTGTTTGTCAACCATTCAAGGTTACTTGTTTATATACCTAGTCAAGTTACTTAACATTTCTAGATTTTAATTTTTCTTACCTCTTTGTCCCAGAGAGAGATAGTAACTTTACTATATTGGATTGTAAACCAGTCCTCTCTTTGTCACAGAGAGACACTATTTCTTTCTTCCAAGACTGTAAACAATATAAATAGCCTGAAAAGATAGTCTAGTAAAACACAGGTAGCTTATGAGATGTGCAGAATTATGAAAGACCTACGGGGGAAATTTTCTTCCAATAATGAAGACCTGAAATAGGAGATGGCAGTGAAAATTTCTTTCACTTAATCACCATATTTACGAAAGTTTCCTTGATTTTATTCAGCCTGAAGATGAAATTTTCAACAAGATTAGGAGATTGTTTTTGCTATTTTTTTTCTCAAACTATTTCAAAAGATAATTATTTTATTACCTGTATACCAATGCTTATCATAGAAGGGAAATGCTGATTCTTAAAGAATAAATCATCAGTCAGAATTGAACACTTTAGCATTTTTTGAAGATGGAAGATAAATTCACAGAAGTCAGTAAGGCTATTCAAAACCCAGGGAGTTTCTATCTTCTTGACAAAACCCAATAATAATAGACAAATAAATTCCATGGATTAGGATTTATGTATTAACAAAAAGCATCAATTAATTCTGCAGATAAACTAAACTGTTTAAGTCAATAAGGCTTTGTTTCTAACTGGAACTACAGCAAAGTCTTTTAAAAAGTAAAGCAGAAGCAACAAGGCCATACACTTGAAAGCCATACATATTTACTGTAAACTAATGTAATTTCACATTTTGAAGTCTTTTCATAGGCAATTCTTAACCTTCCAATTAGAAATGTTATTAGCATAGCCTTAAAAGTCCTCATTAGTGGAAATGTAATCCCAGCTGCCTAACAAAGATTTGGAGACACCTTTCTATAGGCAAATGAGCTCATATTCACCATAGTGATTTCATCATTTTTAAAAAGAATACATTTGACACACTAGAGACAGATAAACCTGATTGTTGTCCCCAAATAAAACCTGATTCTTCAAACCTGTTTGTCAACCATTCAAGGTTACTTGTTTATATACCTAGTCAAGTTACTTAACATTTCTAGATTTTAATTTTTCTTACCTCTTTGTCCCAGAGAGAGATAGTAACTTTACTATATTGGATTGTAAACCAGTCCTCTCTTTGTCACAGAGAGACACTATTTCTTTCTTCCAAGACTGTAAACAATATAAATAGCCTGAAAAGATAGTCTAGTAAAACACAGGTAGCTTATGAGATGTGCAGAATTATGAAAGACCTACGGGGAATTGTCTTCCAATAATGAAGACCTGAAATAGGAGATGGCAGTGAAAATTTCTTTCACTTAATCACCATATTTACGAAAGTTTCCTTGATTTTATTCAGCCTGAAGATGAAATTTTCAACAAGATTAGGAGATTGTTTTTGCTATTTTTTTTCTCAAACTATTTCAAAAGATAATTATTTTATTACCTGTATACCAATGCTTATCATAGAAGGGAAATGCTGATTCTTAAAGAATAAATCATCAGTCAGAATTGAACACTTTAGCATTTTTTGAAGATGGAAGATAAATTCACAGAAGTCAGTAAGGCTATTCAAAACCCAGGGAGTTTCTATCTTCTTGACAAAACCCAATAATAATAGACAAATAAATTCCATGGATTAGGATTTATGTATTAACAAAAAGCATCAATTAATTCTGCAGATAAACTAAACTGTTTAAGTCAATAAGGCTTTGTTTCTAACTGGAACTACAGCAAAGTCTTTTAAAAAGTAAAGCAGAAGCAACAAGGCCATACACTTGAAAGCCATACATATTTACTGTAAACTAATGTAATTTCACATTTTGAAGTCTTTTCATAGGCAATTCTTAACCTTCCAATTAGAAATGTTATTAGCATAGCCTTAAAAGTCCTCATTAGTGGAAATGTAATCCCAGCTGCCTAACAAAGATTTGGAGACACCTTTCTATAGGCAAATGAGCTCATATTCACCATAGTGATTTCATCATTTTTTTAAAAAAAGAATACATTTGACACACTAGAGACAGACAAACTGACTGATTATAGACTCTTTCATGTACAATGGTATGCAAAGCAAATTTACATGCCATTATCACTAATAAATGCGTATCACAGGCCTACTGCGTGTAACCTGTACAGAGAGGATAGCCAAGCCTTCTCCTCAGTGGGAGGTTGAGCATCATTGAGCCACAGCAATTTTCAGCCTTAGAGCTTCAGATTGACTTGGGACGGCCATGTGCATCAAAGTCCTCTCTGTTGCCTGCATGAGAAAATATGTTCTCATTACTTCCCCTTAGCCCGGTAACCTGGTGACAGTTCTTTTAGTCATGGGCCAGAGGAAGCAAGCCAAAAATCCCTGTCATCTTCTAAATTCACAGCATGAGACTATAACATTTCTTTAAGGCTTCTTCTTTTATTTCTGCTTCCCACTGCCAGTCTGACTGTCAAAGTCACAGCAGGAGATAAAAATGAAAAGAACCATCAAAGAAACCCATGTGTAGAATTTCCCTACAGGAGTTCAGCAAAAGGGGTAAAAAAAAATGAAAGTGGCTACACTGACATTTGCCCTCCAGCAAAACATTAATAGAAGGGAAAAACAAACGTATGCTTGCCCACCCCTCAAATATGTCCCTTGATATCAGGAAATGGAATGTTTCATTTTTGTAACAGATGAAAAGACCAATTGCTTAAACATATTTTGCTGTGGGGGGTTTTAAAAATATAAAAATTGAAAATGATTCATAATACTCAGGTATAAAAAAGTGAGTATACATTACCAATGATTCAAGTTTGGAGTTTCAACAAAAATTCAGATAAAAACATGCAAAAGATAATGTCTTCAAATTTTGTATAAAACAGATCATTCATACCACAGTGTATATTCGTGAAAGAAAGTCAAAGTATGCTTTTACTATGAGAGTCTATGTGTACACATAGTATTGGGAAAATCTGTATACTGTATTATATTGACATAATTAAGTCATTTCAATAGTTATAATTTTATTTTTGAAAATGAATTTTGTATTTTGAGATAATTTTGATTTTTTGATGTATTAGCATAGCCTTAAAAGTCCTCATTAGTGGAAATGTAATCCCAGCTGCCTAACAAAGATTTGGAGACACCTTTCTATAGGCAAATGAGCTCATATTCACCATAGTGATTTCATCATTTTTTTAAAAAAAGAATACATTTGACACACTAGAGACAGACAAACTGACTGATTATAGACTCTTTCATGTACAATGGTATGCAAAGCAAATTTACATGCCATTATCACTAATAAATGCGTATCACAGGCCTACTGCGTGTAACCTGTACAGAGAGGATAGCCAAGCCTTCTCCTCAGTGGGAGGTTGAGCATCATTGAGCCACAGCAATTTTCAGCCTTAGAGCTTCAGATTGACTTGGGACGGCCATGTGCATCAAAGTCCTCTCTGTTGCCTGCATGAGAAAATATGTTCTCATTACTTCCCCTTAGCCCGGTAACCTGGTGACAGTTCTTTTAGTCATGGGCCAGAGGAAGCAAGCCAAAAATCCCTGTCATCTTCTAAATTCACAGCATGAGACTATAACATTTCTTTAAGGCTTCTTCTTTTATTTCTGCTTCCCACTGCCAGTCTGACTGTCAAAGTCACAGCAGGAGATAAAAATGAAAAGAACCATCAAAGAAACCCATGTGTAGAATTTCCCTACAGGAGTTCAGCAAAAGGGGTAAAAAAAAATGAAAGTGGCTACACTGACATTTGCCCTCCAGCAAAACATTAATAGAAGGGAAAAACAAACGTATGCTTGCCCACCCCTCAAATATGTCCCTTGATATCAGGAAATGGAATGTTTCATTTTTGTAACAGATGAAAAGACCAATTGCTTAAACATATTTTGCTGTGGGGGGTTTTAAAAATATAAAAATTGAAAATGATTCATAATACTCAGGTATAAAAAAGTGAGTATACATTACCAATGATTCAAGTTTGGAGTTTCAACAAAAATTCAGATAAAAACATGCAAAAGATAATGTCTTCAAATTTTGTATAAAACAGATCATTCATACCACAGTGTATATTCGTGAAAGAAAGTCAAAGTATGCTTTTACTATGAGAGTCTATGTGTACACATAGTATTGGGAAAATCTGTATACTGTATTATATTGACATAATTAAGTCATTTCAATAGTTATAATTTTATTTTTGAAAATGAATTTTGTATTTTGAGATAATTTTATATTTGTAGAAAAATTTCAAAGATAGTACTGAGCCTTAGTTCTCATGTACCTCTCTCCCAGTTTCCACAGTTAATATTTTATATTATCAAAGTACAATTGTCAAAACTGATAACCTAACATTAGCATGTTGTTAGACTTTATTTGGATTCTATCAGTTATTTAGAATTTCTTTTTTTTTTTTTTTCCTATCTTAGGTACCACATTGCATTTGACTGTTAGGTTACCTAGTCTGTGAGAAGCTTCTCTTTCTTTGGTTTTCATGTCTTGGACAGTCTTAGGGAATACTGGTCCCACTGCCAGTACAATGTCCCCTTATCTGGGCTTGTACAATTGGGTTTAGTCCTATCAATCTGAGGCATATTTGCATAGTTTTCCCTATGGGTAACTACTAAATAGATACAAAACTTTATTTTATTATTAAAAAGGAAGGTGCTGTCCAGAAAGACTTGGTAAATTTTTCTCTACTAGTCAAAGAGCTTTACAGAAAAAAAAAAAAAAAAAAAAAAGAAAAAAAAAAAAAAGGTAACAATCTATTAATTAAATTGACAAACATTTACTGAATGCTTACTTTTTGCTAAATATTGTGCTCTGAGGAGGGGATAAATAAATGTCTTTTTTTTTAGAAGTTTCTTTTGTCACAGAGGAAATAGTCAAAAAAATGAAAAATTATATATAAAATTATCAGAGAAATCATGGTGAACTGTTGAGCATTAATATCAAAAACTGTAACACACACAAAGGCAAATGAACATGACAGTAAAATAACTGAATGTGTTCAAATGCACCTCATGAGCTTCATAAATATTACCTTCATTTTACCTTAGTAGAAAAAGATTTAAAATATATATCCTTAGGCAGAAGAGATAACATCTAAGCTAAGCTTTATATAGAATAAGCTGAATCTCATCAGGGGAAGGACTGGGCGAAAGGAGACTTAGACAAAGAAAGAAAATGCTTTAGTGTGTCTGGGGCCTATGATGCCAGCATGCTGTGAAATTGTCTTTTGGATTTTACTGAAATGAAGATGAGACGTTAAGAGAGGATTCTATTCCCTATTTATTTTTAGTAAGAGCATGACAAATGAGATTTACATTTTCAAATATATTGAATTTTACTTTTATTAAAAGAGCAATCCACATCACTCCACATATTGCAAATGTTTTTCACTCTTTTTTCAAAAAACTTCTTTGAATTTTAGAAAGAATATTCTGGAAGCAGTTGTGGAGCGTGAACTGGAGGGAGAAAGAAGCAGGAAGTAATTAAGCAAAATAGGTTAGTATCATCAAGACAGAAGGGCATTTGACTGTTAGGTTACCTAGTCTGTGAGAAGCTTCTCTTTCTTTGGTTTTCATGTCTTGGACAGTCTTAGGGAATACTGGTCCCACTGCCAGTACAATGTCCCCTTATCTGGGCTTGTACAATTGGGTTTAGTCCTATCAATCTGAGGCATATTTGCATAGTTTTCCCTATGGGTAACTACTAAATAGATACAAAACTTTATTTTATTATTAAAAAGGAAGGTGCTGTCCAGAAAGACTTGGTAAATTTTTCTCTACTAGTCAAAGAGCTTTACAGCAAAAAAAAAGAAAAAAAAAAAGAAAAAAAAAAAAAGGTAACAATCTATTAATTAAATTGACAAACATTTACTGAATGCTTACTTTTTGCTAAATATTGTGCTCTGAGGAGGGGATAAATAAATGTCTTTTTTTTTAGAAGTTTCTTTTGTCACAGAGGAAATAGTCAAAAAAATGAAAAATTATATATAAAATTATCAGAGAAATCATGGTGAACTGTTGAGCATTAATATCAAAAACTGTAACACACACAAAGGCAAATGAACATGACAGTAAAATAACTGAATGTGTTCAAATGCACCTCATGAGCTTCATAAATATTACCTTCATTTTACCTTAGTAGAAAAAGATTTAAAATATATATCCTTAGGCAGAAGAGATAACATCTAAGCTAAGCTTTATATAGAATAAGCTGAATCTCATCAGGGGAAGGACTGGGCGAAAGGAGACTTAGACAAAGAAAGAAAATGCTTTAGTGTGTCTGGGGCCTATGATGCCAGCATGCTGTGAAATTGTCTTTTGGATTTTACTGAAATGAAGATGAGACGTTAAGAGAGGATTCTATTCCCTATTTATTTTTAGTAAGAGCATGACAAATGAGATTTACATTTTCAAATATATTGAATTTTACTTTTATTAAAAGAGCAATCCACATCACTCCACATATTGCAAATGTTTTTCACTCTTTTTTCAAAAAACTTCTTTGAATTTTAGAAAGAATATTCTGGAAGCAGTTGTGGAGCGTGAACTGGAGGGAGAAAGAAGCAGGAAGTAATTAAGCAAAATAGGTTAGTATCATCAAGACAGAATAACGGGGTTGTGAACTAGACATGGATAAGGGTTTTTAGAGAGGCAGAGGTAGAAGCTACAGGACATGGGTGCAATGTGATATGGAAAACAAAAGAATCAAAGGAGAGAATGTATCACTGTGTTTCTACTTGGTTGATAAGGTATCTACTAGTGTGAGCAGCCTACCACGGAATATTAGAGACAGAAAGTGAAGGGGTAGGGAGATGTGAACATATATCACTTTTGAACAGACAGGGTTTAAAACATCTGAGTTTGAGGACATAATACAGAGATACCCAATAGGTTGGTGATTACTAGGAATGGAGCTCAGGAGCGAGATAGGCTGAGGATGCAGTTTAGGAGACATTACCATATAGACAGTATTGGAAAGAATAAAAGTAGATGATTTCTCCCAGCAGCATATAGAATGAGAAAAGAAGACTGTCGTTGGAACTCATAAGCTACTCACATTTAATGCATGAGTGGAGACTAGTCAGCAAAGGACAAGCAAAAGTAGACGAAAACCAAGAAAATTTTATCACAGAAACCAGGATGGAGGTTTAGTATTCAAGCACAGAAATTCAAAAAAGCAGAGAGAGGTCAATGGTGCCAAAACTATAGGTAGGTCGGTTAACACAGGTACATTATTTTAGAATAATTAAGCAGAGTAATCAAAGGCTCTATTAAACATTATATTTTAAACTAAATGTTTTGTATAAATTTGTGAATTATGAAAGTGAATCAATTAATCTTAGACAAAGAAAGAAAATGCTTTAGTGTGTCTGGGGCCTATGATGCCAGCATGCTGTGAAATTGTCTTTTGGATTTTACTGAAATGAAGATGAGACGTTAAGAGAGGATTCTATTCCCTATTTATTTTAGTAAGAGCATGACAAATGAGATTTACATTTTCAAATATATTGAATTTTACTTTTATTAAAAGAGCAATCCACATCACTCCACATATTGCAAATGTTTTTCACTCTTTTTTCAAAAAACTTCTTTGAATTTTAGAAAGAATATTCTGGAAGCAGTTGTGGAGCGTGAACTGGAGGGAGAAAGAAGCAGGAAGTAATTAAGCAAAATAGGTTAGTATCATCAAGACAGAATAACGGGGTTGTGAACTAGACATGGATAAGGGTTTTTAGAGAGGCAGAGGTAGAAGCTACAGGACATGGGTGCAATGTGATATGGAAAACAAAAGAATCAAAGGAGAGAATGTATCACTGTGTTTCTACTTGGTTGATAAGGTATCTACTAGTGTGAGCAGCCTACCACGGAATATTAGAGACAGAAAGTGAAGGGGTAGGGAGATGTGAACATATATCACTTTTGAACAGACAGGGTTTAAAACATCTGAGTTTGAGGACATAATACAGAGATACCCAATAGGTTGGTGATTACTAGGAATGGAGCTCAGGAGCGAGATAGGCTGAGGATGCAGTTTAGGAGACATTACCATATAGACAGTATTGGAAAGAATAAAAGTAGATGATTTCTCCCAGCAGCATATAGAATGAGAAAAGAAGACTGTCGTTGGAACTCATAAGCTACTCACATTTAATGCATGAGTGGAGACTAGTCAGCAAAGGACAAGCAAAAGTAGACGAAAACCAAGAAAATTTTATCACAGAAACCAGGATGGAGGTTTAGTATTCAAGCACAGAAATTCAAAAAAGCAGAGAGAGGTCAATGGTGCCAAAACTATAGGTAGGTCGGTTAACACAGGTACATTATTTTAGAATAATTAAGCAGAGTAATCAAAGGCTCTATTAAACATTATATTTTAAACTAAATGTTTTTGTATAAATTTGTGAATTATGAAAGTGAATCAATTTTAAAATCTTTACGAAGCATGAAAAAACTAATACTAGGTAATGAGATTACCATTTTAACACTATATTCTATTATGCATATTTAAAGGTAGATCACAATGCTTAAATATTCACGAAAACAAAAACATACTGGAAATGTTTCCAAGTGACAAAAGCAAATAACAAGAATTTTACCACCAGCAATTCCTGGAATTGTTGTAAAGTGCTCAACTCTTCACATAATGTCTTTTGTTACTCTCTTTTAAACTATATTTTGCACCCAAAACACTGCTTTGTAAAAGTACAAAATGACTTTGCAGGATTTATTTTAGCTAACAAAAAACAATCTTCACACTAAAAAAAGAAGGAACCCTTCAATGAATGTGGTTTGACACAAAACACCTATAGAGTTCCAAGACTGATTCTAAGAACTGTCAACTTCTTATAATTACAAATGATTTTTTAAAAAACTCCTTCTTAGAAAATAGCAAATGGTATAATAACAACAAAATGGATATTAGGTCAGTGCATTAAATTGTTTTCTATACTGTTGTCATTTCCTAAAACTAAAGCTAAATAAGCTATCTTAAAATTACAACTGGAAAATCCAGAAAAATAAAAAAGTAAGAAAAAGCCATATGCAAGAGAAAAACTCAATTTGAATACTCAAATCATTCCTGCTTAAAAAGTAAAAAAAAAAAGAGAAAAAAAAAAACCTCATTTGGATTAAGTAGAAAATCAAATTTGTAAGTGAAGAATATCTAAAAATTATCTGATAATTTTATGTGAGTTTCCAGACAATAGCCTACTATAAATAGATAGTAGAATGAGAGTTATATCTTGTATACTAACAAAGATCTCTAAGATACACTAAGTGGAGGAAAACAGACGGAAAAATAAGAGTAAATTTCCTCCTGAATTGGGCTTCCTTGGTGGCTCAGACAGTAAAGAATCTGGCTGCAATGTGGCAGACACAGGTTCAGTCCCTGGGTTGGGAAGATTCCCTGGGGAAGGGAATGGCTACTCACTGCAAAATTCTTCTCTGGGAAACCCCGTGGACCAAGGATCCTGGCAAGCTATAGTCCCTGGGGTTACAAAGAGTAGGACATGACTGAGCAGCTAACACTTCCTTCTTTCATACTTCCTCACGTATTAAAATTTTAGTGTGGGAAAGAGAGTTACATTTCATAGTAATCTTTGTTGTTAAAAACGAATGAAACTTAAGGTAGATCATACTTTGGACAATGCTTAAATATTCACGAAAACAAAAACATACTGGAAATGTTTCCAAGTGACAAAAGCAAATAACAAGAATTTTACCACCAGCAATTCCTGGAATTGTTGTAAAGTGCTCAACTCTTCACATAATGTCTTTTGTTACTCTCTTTTAAACTATATTTTGCACCCAAAACACTGCTTTGTAAAAGTACAAAATGACTTTGCAGGATTTATTTTAGCTAACAAAAAACAATCTTCACACTAAAAAAAGAAGGAACCCTTCAATGAATGTGGTTTGACACAAAACACCTATAGAGTTCCAAGACTGATTCTAAGAACTGTCAACTTCTTATAATTACAAATGATTTTTTAAAAAACTCCTTCTTAGAAAATAGCAAATGGTATAATAACAACAAAATGGATATTAGGTCAGTGCATTAAATTGTTTTCTATACTGTTGTCATTTCCTAAAACTAAAGCTAAATAAGCTATCTTAAAATTACAACTGGAAAATCCAGAAAAATAAAAAAGTAAGAAAAAGCCATATGCAAGAGAAAAACTCAATTTGAATACTCAAATCATTCCTGCTTAAAAAGTAAAAAAAAAAGAGAGAAAAAAAAAAACCTCATTTGGATTAAGTAGAAAATCAAATTTGTAAGTGAAGAATATCTAAAAATTATCTGATAATTTTATGTGAGTTTCCAGACAATAGCCTACTATAAATAGATAGTAGAATGAGAGTTATATCTTGTATACTAACAAAGATCTCTAAGATACACTAAGTGGAGGAAAACAGACGGAAAAATAAGAGTAAATTTCCTCCTGAATTGGGCTTCCTTGGTGGCTCAGACAGTAAAGAATCTGGCTGCAATGTGGCAGACACAGGTTCAGTCCCTGGGTTGGGAAGATTCCCTGGGGAAGGGAATGGCTACTCACTGCAAAATTCTTCTCTGGGAAACCCCGTGGACCAAGGATCCTGGCAAGCTATAGTCCCTGGGGTTACAAAGAGTAGGACATGACTGAGCAGCTAACACTTCCTTCTTTCATACTTCCTCACGTATTAAAATTTTAGTGTGGGAAAGAGAGTTACATTTCATAGTAATCTTTGTTGTTTGATTTTTATTTATCATGTACAGTAATACATTTTCAAAAAAGTAAAATAAAATTTAAGGAAAAAGATATGATTTGAATTAAGAAATACTTCTTATCCCCTAGTCAATTCAGAATTCTATGTATATGCAGATACTATATGCAAAGACTCTAAACATTTCTGTTTTATACCCTTCTCAAAGAGTTCAAGATGCTTTGAGAACATGCAATTCATAAAAACAGAAGAGAACTGACATGGAAAATTTAAACATAAGGTCTAAAAACAGAGCATTCAGCAGATGAACAAGGTCAGAACGAGCAAGAGGAAGACAACTGTGAAGCAGACATTAAAAAAAAAAAAAAAGCAAAACCAAAATAGTGCCTGCTGAAGAAAAGTGTACAGGGGTAAAAGGAGGAGATATAACATAACAACCATTTAACTGTATGAGAAATTTCATGAAACTATAGAGTACAGGAAGGCTTCACTGGTAGCTTAGACAATAAAGAATCCGCCTGCAATGCAGGAGACCTGGGTTTGATCCCTGGGCTGGGAAGATCCCTTGGAGGACTGTATGGCAACCCACTCTAGTATTCTTGCCTGGCAAATCCCCATGGACAGAGGAAGCTGGTGGGTGGGCTGATACAGGTAAACTTACTTCTTTTTTTTCTTTTTTTGGCCACTTCTATTGATCTTTCATTTATTTATCTTTATTTGGCCTGCGTGGACCTCCCATCACAGTGGCCTCACTTGCCACAGAGCACCGGCTCTGGGTGCGTGTGCTCCAGGGCTCTGGCTCAGTAGTTGGACACATCAGTCCAACTGCTCTGAGGCACGTGGGATTTTCCCAGGCCAGGGATTGAACCGGCAGCCTCTTGTCCTTTACCCAACTGGACCACCAAGCATTCGTGTTTAAAGAAAATTTTAGGATCTGGCTGCAATGTGGCAGACACAGGTTCAGTCCCTGGGTTGGGAGCAGCTAACACTTCCTTGGCGGTTTACCAAAGAGTAGGACATGACTGAGCAGCTAACACTTCCTTCTTTCATACTTCCTCACGTATTAAAATTTTAGTGTGGGAAAGAGAGTTACATTTCATAGTAATCTTTGTTGTTTGATTTTTATTTATCATGTACAGTAATACATTTTCAAAAAAGTAAAAAAAAATTTTAAAGGAAAAAGATATGATTTGAATTAAGAAATACTTCTTATCCCCTAGTCAATTCAGAATTCTATGTATATGCAGATACTATATGCAAAGACTCTAAACATTTCTGTTTTATACCCTTCTCAAAGAGTTCAAGATGCTTTGAGAACATGCAATTCATAAAAACAGAAGAGAACTGACATGGAAAATTTAAACATAAGGTCTAAAAACAGAGCATTCAGCAGATGAACAAGGTCAGAACGAGCAAGAGGAAGACAACTGTGAAGCAGACATTAAAAAAAAAAAAAAAGCAAAACCAAAATAGTGCCTGCTGAAGAAAAGTGTACAGGGGTAAAAGGAGGAGATATAACATAACAACCATTTAACTGTATGAGAAATTTCATGAAACTATAGAGTACAGGAAGGCTTCACTGGTAGCTTAGACAATAAAGAATCCGCCTGCAATGCAGGAGACCTGGGTTTGATCCCTGGGCTGGGAAGATCCCTTGGAGGACTGTATGGCAACCCACTCTAGTATTCTTGCCTGGCAAATCCCCATGGACAGAGGAAGCTGGTGGGTGGGCTGATACAGGTAAACTTACTTCTTTTTTTTCTTTTTTTGGCCACTTCTATTGATCTTTCATTTATTTATCTTTATTTGGCCTGTGTGGACCTCCCATCACAGTGGCCTCACTTGCCACAGAGCACCGGCTCTGGGTGCGTGTGCTCCAGGGCTCTGGCTCAGTAGTTGGACACATCAGTCCAACTGCTCTGAGGCACGTGGGATTTTCCCAGGCCAGGGATTGAACCGGCACCTCTTGCACTGCAAGATGGTGTCCTTTACCCAACTGGACCACCAGGGAAGCCCAACTTATTTCTGTGTTTAAAGAAAATTGTACACATTAAGGATTTGAGGAGATTACCAGGATCAAAATGGTATAGAAGAAAAGAAATTTTTATGTCTGTCACTTATGTTGCCCAGCATTGAACAATATTTACAGTCATAACAATAAGATACTGAATACGGATTTAGCAACATCTGAAAAGAAGAAAGGAAATTAGGTAAAAATTCTAATCATATTTGAGTTATTTGGCCTATGCCCACATTCAGAGGGTATAAGATGGTACCCCAATGGTGTCTTTAAAAGCACACCTGCATTCAAAACTTCACTTTTTCAGTAATGAGCTGCATGAAATTTAGAAAAATCACTTAGTTTATGCAAGCTGTACATTTCAGATCCAGTTGAACTCTCTAATTGTAGAGCCACAAACATTACTGATCACACCCCAGCACCCAAACCCCGTTGTTTCTCTTCGAACCTTCTCCATCTGAAAATTTGAAAAAAATAATTTCTACTTTGAAAGCTTTTGCTGACACAAATATGTTAGACTATTCAAAGTGGATGCTAATTACTAAAAATATGTTGCAGAAAGCCCACCCAAAGTTTAATCTTTATCCATTACTTCTTAAAGTCTTTAATATTAATAAGTATCTTAAGTTCTATCAGAATCATGCCTATCCAACTTTAAAGTTCATTCAAGTCACTGAAGAATCTTGTTAAAAATGGAGATTCTAATCGAGTCTACATGGCTAGCAAGCTCCAGTCCATGCCAGTGTTCTTGGTTCTTACACATTATCTTGACAGTAGCAAAATATAAATTGCCTGATACTTCTAGCTGTACAGATAAGTGAACACTTTGAGGGAACTTTTGGACAAAATTCAACTGATCATGGATTAAATGCCTATATATATATGTATATTGAATTGCACTGACGGATTTGCTGCAAAATAACAGAAACATACACTTCAGTAAGCTGAAACTATAGCAGGAAGCTGTGACTGTAAGAATAAAATAGGATTGTCCTGAGGCCAAAGTTGCTATCAGTGCTGCACCATCTAGGTAAGCCTTGTTCTCTTTGGGGGCCTTAGATTCCCATTTTTTATAATTCTTCTGGCTTCTCATTGTTTATTTTACATTCTGTAGAGTTGGCTTTTACTTGTCAAGAACATAGGCTAAGAGTCAGACCTCTTGGATACAAATCTGGGTCTAATCTTTGTACCTGGACAACTCAGTCTCCATTTATTTCAGCTTACACATCTGTAAAATGGAGACAGTAACTGAGCCTCAAAAACTGAGGTTGTTTTGAGAGTTGAGTGAGACAATTCATGCTCAGAACAATGCCTGGAATATAAGTCTTCATTAATGTCTTTTAAATCACCATGCAATATTTCAATGCCTTTAATATACAGAAATTAATTTAGGAAAATCTTTATAAAGTTATACTGGGAATTACTGCTAAAAAGGAATCAAATCATTTGCAAAATGCCAAGAGTAAAAATAAGTCTAGAAACTACTGTATTTTGGTATTTCATATTTTGGCAACATAAATTAAATGCTATAAGGACTGACATAACATGTTTCTATCTCAAATATAATGTTCTGAGAAAAGTCAGCAATGCCATTCTAATTATTTCCTTAAATGTCTGGTTAAACATTTATAATTGGTATTGATAAAGCAATACATCCAAATATTTAAAATTTTAGTTCATATTCTCAGTTCTACTGAAAACTCCAGAAGGTATATATTTCTAAATTCACATAAATGAGAGACAATTAATTATTCAGTACTGTTATTTGAAGTTTCTTTCTTCATTTATTCTGGTTGGATTCTACTTCTTGATTTTTTTAAAACTTAATTAAATATATGGAAAAATCAGCACTTATCAAATTATATTTTAATTTTTTATTATATTAATACATTTTTATAATGCAGCAATTTTTCCTAACTTGAGATATATTTATATTTCTTCAATTTTTTATCATAAAACACATGCATAAAGGTATTATTAAAAGGAAGCATTTTAAGAATAGATGATTCTATTCATTAGTTGCTTAGATATCAAATCCAGTACATTAAAGTCTTGGAAATACTTTCTCGTATTTCAGAACTGATGATATATAATTTTTCTCAATTGTTCAAAAACCTGTTGGTACTCATGAATCAGCTGGGTAGATGTGCAAATATATTAGTGTCCAAGACAGTCACAAAATCAATTACCTCATAATCTCTTTGGTGTGGGACACAGATATCAGTGTTTTTTTAAAGGCGCTCAATATGATTCTAACATTCATCTAGAGCTAAAAACCACTGAACTGTCTTACTCATTATGACTTCAGAAAACAATTCTGTCTGATAAACTATCAAAGAAACAGTCTCAATCTATAGCTTCAGAAACAGTGTACTGAAAGAGGTGCTAATTGCTTTTGCCAATAAATCACCTTATCCACTGGGAAATCCAACGATAATTATAATGCATATGAAATAGAAACCTCACATCAAATCACTCATTTGTTTTTTAACTGATATCTGGCTCTAGTCATTTTCTACATTGTGTTATATATATATATATGTTTTAATTTCACGGAAACAAATAAAGTCAAAAGCAATTTTCTTTAGGTCAAATATAAGGTTACTTTTCTAAAATCACCCTCTGAGCTGCTAATAGAGTTTTACATAATATACTTGGTACCATTTCATTTACTATACAATTAACAGCTTGGTTATGTTGATATGCTTAAAAGGATAAAATGTTGAACTCCCTCTTGGGAATAAATTAAACTCATTATTAGAAAAGATACTTTTGACTTCCCTGATCTCCTAGGCAGCGGCAGGATTTTCACAGGTATAAATCAACTGCACTATTGATTT
Source organism: Tragulus kanchil (assembly GCA_022376925.1). Taxonomy (NCBI): domain Eukaryota; kingdom Metazoa; phylum Chordata; class Mammalia; order Artiodactyla; family Tragulidae; genus Tragulus; species Tragulus kanchil. The sequence goes on along the minus strand of JAIOJX010000028.1, from coordinate 70,807,695 downwards.
TTTCCTCATGAAATGATGGAAGAATTAACTACTGAACGATTAAAGATCATTTTATGCAAATTAAGTGGCATATGAATGGCTACAGTAAAATTATCATAATAACTGTAAACTTCTGCAGCAACATTTCCACTCAGAGAAACATTCAGCCCTCTGCACTAGGAAAAAACAGTTTGCTGTAACCAGGGCAAATAACAGGGAGAATAAAGGAAATATTTCTCACTTTTAAGAGGTCTAGGGACATACACATCATCTAGAACAGCTTAAGTTACATCTTTTTATCATAAAACACATGCATAAAGGTATTATTAAAAGGAAGCATTTTAAGAATAGATGATTCTATTCATTAGTTGCTTAGATATCAAATCCAGTACATTAAAGTCTTGGAAATACTTTCTCGTATTTCAGAACTGATGATATATAATTTTTCTCAATTGTTCAAAAACCTGTTGGTACTCATGAATCAGCTGGGTAGATGTGCAAATATATTAGTGTCCAAGACAGTCACAAAATCAATTACCTCATAATCTCTTTGGTGTGGGACACAGATATCAGTGTTTTTTTAAAGGTGCTCAATATGATTCTAACATTCATCTAGAGCTAAAAACCACTGAACTGTCTTACTCATTATGACTTCAGAAAACAATTCTGTCTGATAAACTATCAAAGAAACAGTCTCAATCTATAGCTTCAGAAACAGTGTACTGAAAGAGGTGCTAATTGCTTTTGCCAATAAATCACCTTATCCACTGGGAAATCCAACGATAATTATAATGCATATGAAATAGAAACCTCACATCAAATCACTCATTTGTTTTTTAACTGATATCTGGCTCTAGTCATTTTCTACATTGTGTTATATATATATATATGTTTTAATTTCACGGAAACAAATAAAGTCAAAAGCAATTTTCTTTAGGTCAAATATAAGGTTACTTTTCTAAAATCACCCTCTGAGCTGCTAATAGAGTTTTACATAATATACTTGGTACCATTTCATTTACTATACAATTAACAGCTTGGTTATGTTGATATGCTTAAAAGGATAAAATGTTGAACTCCCTCTTGGGAATAAATTAAACTCATTATTAGAAAAGATACTTTTGACTTCCCTGATCTCCTAGGCAGCGGCAGGATTTTCACAGGTATAAATCAACTGCACTATTGATTTTTTCCTCATGAAATGATGGAAGAATTAACTACTGAACGATTAAAGATCATTTTATGCAAATTAAGTGGCATATGAATGGCTACAGTAAAATTATCATAATAACTGTAAACTTCTGCAGCAACATTTCCACTCAGAGAAACATTCAGCCCTCTGCACTAGGAAAAAACAGTTTGCTGTAACCAGGGCAAATAACAGGGAGAATAAAGGAAATATTTCTCACTTTTAAGAGGTCTAGGGACATACACATCATCTAGAACAGATATAGTTTTATTAGAAGCTTTACACAGTCATAGCATTATCAATATCTATACTTCTTAATATTTCCTAATTTCAGATGATTTAATATGCATACTGACTGACATGAGAATAAAAGATTTTCTGAAATCGAAGTGATATACCAATACAAAAAGAAACTCATAAATTAGGATGGGTATGAATGGAAATTCTATCAATCATATTGTAAAGTCTGTATAAAGTAATGAGTATATTTCAACTGGTGTAGAACAATGACAAAAATGGCATTACAAGACAGTCAGAAAACCTGAGCTAATTAGAAACACCTATGTAATAAAATAGGGCATTGTTGTTGGTTAGTTGCTAAATCACGTCTGACTTTTTTGCAAACCCATGACACAGCCTCCTCTGTCCATGGAATTTCCCAGGCAAGACTACTGGAGTGGGTTGACATTTCCTTCTCCAAGGGACCTTTCCAACCCAGGGATCGAACCTGTGTCTCTTGCATTGGCAGACAGGTTCTTAACCACTGAGCCACTATGGAAGCCCCAAATAGGGCAAAGGTGTTAACAAAAGACTCAAGAGGCTTATATAAAATTATACCTGAATTATGGCCAAACCAATTTACAGTGCAAGCAAACTGGATATAACCATCTATATGTAGAAGAACAGTGGATCTCTTTTACAGATGGTAACTAAAGAAAAAAGGGAGGAAAAAAAAAAAAAACTTGAGATGTTAAGAGAATATATGAAGGGTACACAGAATACTGAAGACATATGTATAATTTTAGAGGAAAAATAAAAGAGGTTGGTTTAGGAAATGACTGGCCGTTTCTATGTATTACCACCATTACCACCCAAGATAAAGGGATAATAATCTCATTAATAAATTATCTCTCAAGAGAAACCAAATAATATTCATTTTGATCTAAGATAGACTTTGAATTTCCATTATAGTCCTCCTGTACATAATTAACACATCATTTACCACTTTACCTTTGCACACAATAGACACTCAAGAAATGATTTCTGAATGATTGTAGCTTTAGGTGATCCCAATAGAGACATAAATATTCCAGTAGTAGAAGAAAGGAAAATGTGAAAATATTTAAATAAAACTACACAGTTTTCCTTGTTTGGGGTTTAGACTATATTTACAAACAACAAGCTAATTATCAAGTATTATACAACAAACAGTGGCACAGAAGCAGGTTAACTTATGGAATGTATTAACAATAATCTTTTTTATCATTACATAATAGTACTTTACCTTGTTATTTTTCCATGCTTATCACTGTTTTTGTTTATTATTATTTTATTCTTTGTTTTCCAATTAGATCTAATTATTTTGTTGTCATTCCTCCCTTTGGCCCAATGTCTTCTCGATACTTCTTTTGATGTGATTTTCAATAAACCAATATTGATTATTTTAAAGATCAATAGAATTTAACTTACAAACTAGTTTCAGTTCTCATTGATTTAATTTGATTCTCCAGTATCACTACTAATACTTGTTTCCCACAGTTAAGGGGCTCTGAATTTTCACTGTTCCTGAGTACAACACAAACTCGGGACAAAGCTTATAAAGCAAAAGAGATGTAACATTTGTAAGAACCTAGTAGCAGGCATTTGAGTGTAATGAGCAGTTATTTGCCATGTTTTGGGGTAGCCTATTGACACACATTCAGAACTTCACCAAACTCTACTAAGGCTTCTCAGAACTCTCTTGTCAGTGAAACCCTGCCCTTTGGGCTTCCTTGTTCATCTCTGCATTGTGCAGTCTTAGCTAGAATTCTGCTAAGCCAGAATCCCCTAGCCCCAGTGCACCATCAGCTTCAACGTTTGTGTGCCTTAGCCTCCACCACTCCCCAGTGACATCGGATCTCCTTGACCTGTCTTCACAAGAACCCTATGAAGTCAGTTTAGCCAGAATCCTCCCTGATGTTTCCTCTTTATAATTTCCTTCCAATGGACTGGTCACTCTGATCCTGGGCTATAAACTGGCCCCTTTTCTATGTTTGAAGTTGAGCCTAATTTCTCTCTCCTATTGTAAAATCCCATTGTAGTACCTGCCCCATTGTAGTACGTCTATCATGACAGTCCTTCTTTAAATAAAGTCTGACATTACCTTTAATAAGTGTCATGAATAACTTTTCTTTAAAAAATATCTAAATTCTCGGGAGAAAGCTGTTTAGAAGTGTGGTAATAAATTATTTCTTGCTTTGTGTCTTTGCGTAATTCTTTGGAGGTAGTTTTGTAGAGTTGTACTGTCAGTTGTGCTAAATGCCCAAAATAAATCGTAGATGCATTTTATATTTTGGTTTGTTTTCAGACTGAAACAGCTGTTCAGAAAAGCAGGAAAATTACTGTTTTCATCAGCACTCAGGGAATGCCAGTGAAAGCCTCACACCTGGAGTTAGCATTCCTGGGCAGGGCTCCAAGTTGCTGTGTTGTGGATTCAGAGACAACAGAACTACAATCCCCTGGGCCATTAGAATCAGGTGGGGATAATGACCTGTTAAGGCAGCCACCAGGCCTAAATCAACAGATCTCAAACCTGGGTCTAGGGAAGATACCATGGTGCCTTTTCAGAAGTTTAAGAGACCAGAAATGCCATGAAGGCTAAAAAAAGTTGTCTTCTAAAGTAGTAGGAAACCCCATACCTGCACTAAGATAGGCTTGTGATATAATCATAGCCTTAGGATGCAAGGGCCCGCCTGCTTTTTTCCCTGATTCCTTGAATAAAGTCCTCATTTTTAATACTCTAAGCCATGTTTTGGGGTAGCCTATTGACACACATTCAGAACTTCACCAAACTCTACTAAGGCTTCTCAGAACTCTCTTGTCAGTGAAACCCTGCCCTTTGGGCTTCCTTGTTCATCTCTGCATTGTGCAGTCTTAGCTAGAATTCTGCTAAGCCAGAATCCCCTAGCCCCAGTGCACCATCAGCTTCAACGTTTGTGTGCCTTAGCCTCCACCACTCCCCAGCGACATCGGATCTCCTTGACCTGTCTTCACAAGAACCCTATGAAGTCAGTTTAGCCAGAATCCTCCCTGATGTTTCCTCTTTATAATTTCCTTCCAATGGACTGGTCACTCTGATCCTGGGCTATAAACTGGCCCCTTTTCTATGTTTGAAGTTGAGCCTAATTTCTCTCTCCTATTGTAAAATCCCATTGTAGTACCTGCCCCATTGTAGTACGTCTATCATGACAGTCCTTCTTTAAATAAAGTCTGACATTACCTTTAATAAGTGTCATGAATAACTTTTCTTTAAAAAATATCTAAATTCTCGGGAGAAAGCTGTTTAGAAGTGTGGTAATAAATTATTTCTTGCTTTGTGTCTTTGCGTAATTCTTTGGAGGTAGTTTTGTAGAGTTGTACTGTCAGTTGTGCTAAATGCCCAAAATAAATCGTAGATGCATTTTATATTTTGGTTTGTTTTCAGACTGAAACAGCTGTTCAGAAAAGCAGGAAAATTACTGTTTTCATCAGCACTCAGGGAATGCCAGTGAAAGCCTCACACCTGGAGTTAGCATTCCTGGGCAGGGCTCCAAGTTGCTGTGTTGTGGATTCAGAGACAACAGAACTACAATCCCCTGGGCCATTAGAATCAGGTGGGGATAATGACCTGTTAAGGCAGCCACCAGGCCTAAATCAACAGATCTCAAACCTGGGTCTAGGGAAGATACCATGGTGCCTTTTCAGAAGTTTAAGAGACCAGAAATGCCATGAAGGCTAAAAAAAGTTGTCTTCTAAAGTAGTAGGAAACCCCATACCTACACTAAGATAGGCTTGTGATATAATCATAGCCTTAGGATGCAAGCCTGCCTGCTTTCTGATCCTGAATAAGTCTCATTTTGTAATTCACTCACTAAACCAAAGCACAGTAGAATGTGTGACTCTGATTGAAGCAGTTTCTCAGTCTTTTACAAAGATGAACTACATCAAGAGCCATTACTTACGTCCTTATTACAACTGAAATGAATACTCTAAAACAATCTGAAAGCATTTATAATTAGATCTGAAATTCAGTGAAAGAAGTTGTGTGTGGAGGGGAGAGGGGTGTATCTCCTGAGCTGCTTGATCAGCAGCCTGTGATTCCATTAATAATTTAAAAATCTAGTCACTTATGTATTTAGAAAATATTGTCTGGAAATATTTATTTTCTTTTAATAATTTATGTTAGCCAACTAATTATAAAGGCTTTACAGTTGTTTTTCCATTTCTCTTGAAAAAAGAAAAGGATAATCTAGTAAATTAAATTCTTACAGAAATGGGCCATGACGGCAGAGGAATGAGAGGAGGATTTCACCAGCTACCCAAAAGAATCACCAGAACTAATGAAGAAACAAACCACCACCAACAATCCAGTCTCTAGATGACAAAGCAACTCCTTAGGTCTACAAGGGTCAGAGAGCGAGCAGCCAGAACATTACCTGAGTTCCAGTACTGAGGGCCCCGTACCACAAATCCCACAGCAGACCCAGCGGAGAGAGCACTGAGAAGCCATTCTTGCTTTCTTTCTTTCTTTTTTTTGGATTTTTCTATTTTTTAAAATTTTAATTATTTTTCAAATTTTTAAGTTTTTTTTGAACTTTTTCTTTTTTTTTTTTTTTTGCCACTGCTTCCTCTCTCTATGCTCTAACTGTAAAATCTTTTTATATCTACTACTATCCTCTGTATAAATATTTCCTATCTTACTGTCTCTACTATTCTCTTCCAGTTGTACTAAACTCTACTACACACTAAGCTTTGTTACCTAACCCTATCAAATCCTTGCAACACAAATCTATTCCTTCTCATTACCCATACACTCTCCTCCTTCTCAACCACAACACATGTCTTAGTTAAAGACTCCTTTCATTGTAATATTCCTAGCCGAAACCTTGCCCTGGATCTGTTTTTCCAGGAAGTATTTTAATTAACTTAGAGTTTAATGGTCAGGTACCAACTTTGATTGTGCCATTTGCCAGAAAAATTTCCTATACTTTATCCTTGCAAGACTGTTCAGTTGTGGTTATTGATGTATATATATATATATATATATATATATATATATATATATATATGCATATTTTTCCATTATGTTAGAAAATATTTGCATGATTTTAACTGTCATCTACCAGGGATGCACCTCTTGTTCCTCATATGCTTATATTTGAACTAATACCACTGAATGACATAGCAAACCAGACATAGAGCCTACACTCCCTGGCCAGAGATCAAACCAATGATCATCATAGTGGGAGCCCTGACTCCAAGACCCTACACTACCAAAGAACACACAACACTAGAGATTATCCACCTGCAAACAAGACCTAACACCACTTAAAACACAAAGAAGTGAACCCTTCTACAAGGACAGAAATTCAAAGGAAGGGAGATCAAACATCAAACAGTAAATAATCACACTCGCAGAGGAATGAGAGGAGGATTTCACCAGCTACCCAAAAGAATCACCAGAACTAATGAAGAAACAAACCACCACCAACAATCCAGTCTCTAGATGACAAAGCAACTCCTTAGGTCTACAAGGGTCAGAGAGCGAGCAGCCAGAACATTACCTGAGTTCCAGTACTGAGGGCCCCGTACCACAAATCCCACAGCAGACCCAGCGGAGAGAGCACTGAGAAGCCATTCTTGCTTTCTTTCTTTCTTTTTTTTGGATTTTTCTATTTTTTAAAATTTTAATTATTTTTCAAATTTTTAAGTTTTTTTTGAACTTTTTCTTTTTTTTTTTTTTTTGCCACTGCTTCCTCTCTCTATGCTCTAACTGTAAAATCTTTTTATATCTACTACTATCCTCTGTATAAATATTTCCTATCTTACTGTCTCTACTATTCTCTTCCAGTTGTACTAAACTCTACTACACACTAAGCTTTGTTACCTAACCCTATCAAATCCTTGCAACACAAATCTATTCCTTCTCATTACCCATACACTCTCCTCCTTCTCAACCACAACACATGTCTTAGTTAAAGACTCCTTTCATTGTAATATTCCTAGCCGAAACCTTGCCCTGGATCTGTTTTTCCAGGAAGTATTTTAATTAACTTAGAGTTTAATGGTCAGGTACCAACTTTGATTGTGCCATTTGCCAGAAAAATTTCCTATACTTTATCCTTGCAAGACTGTTCAGTTGTGGTTATTGATGTATATATATATATATATATATATATATATATATATATGCATATTTTTCCATTATGTTAGAAAATATTTGCATGATTTTAACTGTCATCTACCAGGGATGCACCTCTTGTTCCTCATATGCTTATATTTGAACTAATACCACTGAATGACATAGCAAACCAGACATAGAGCCTACACTCCCTGGCCAGAGATCAAACCAATGATCATCATAGTGGGAGCCCTGACTCCAAGACCCTACACTACCAAAGAACACACAACACTAGAGATTATCCACCTGCAAACAAGACCTAACACCACTTAAAACACAAAGAAGTGAACCCTTCTACAAGGACAGAAATTCAAAGGAAGGGAGATCAAACATCAAAGACTGGGGGAAATGACCTCCAAGACACAGACAGGCACAAAGAAACAAAAAGTAACATAAAAATGAAAAGACAGAGAAACACCGCACAGATGACGGAACAAACTAGAGAAACAAAGTTACAAAAGACAGAAGATGAGACACACAAATTATCAGAAAGAGAATTTAGAAGAGCGAGAGCCACAACACGGAAAACAGAATATTAGAGGATATTAGTGCACTGAAGAGATATGCAAGAAATGAAAAATAAACAAATAGAGACAAACAACTAAATTGCTGAACTCACAAATACTATAGAAGGGCTCAACAGTAGAGTATCAGAGGCAGAAGAATGGATAAGTGAGATGGAAAACAGAATGGTGGAAATAACTGCTGAAGAACACAAAAAAGGACAAAGAATAAAAAAAACTGAGGATAGCCTCAGAGATCTATGGGACAATATCAAACACACCAACATTAGAATTATAGGAGTCCCAGCAGCAATTCCACTATTAGGCTTATATCCTGATGGAATCAAAACTGAAAGAAGCACCTGTACCCCAATGTTCATTGCAGCTCTCTATACAATAGCCAGAACATGGAAGCAACCTAGATGTCCATCGACGAACGAATGGATACAGAAGCTCTGGTACATATATACAATGGAATACTACTCAGCTGGTAAAAGAAATGCAGAAGACTCAGTCCTAATGAGGTGGCTAGCTCTGGAAACTATCATAAAAAGTAAAGTAAGTCAAAAAGAGAAAGACAAATACAGTATACTAACACACATATATGGAATCTAGTAGGACGGTCCTGATAACACATGCAGTGAACTCATGGAAAAACAGTCAGAGCATAGACATAGGGATATTGTGGGGAAGAAATAGGGAGGGGGAGGCATGGAGGGAGTAACACGGAAACCTATACTGTCATGTGTGGAAAAGATAGCTACTGTCATTGTGCTAAGGGAATAGGAGTGCTCACAATGGCATGGGGCGATGGTCCGGAGGGGTGGGATGGGGGGAACTAGGGGGGTGGGGACCAGGGATATGCATATGACTGATCTGGGAACATACATGTCGGTGAACAACAAAGCTCTGTAAAACCTTTAAAATAAAGAATAAAAAAAAAGGGAAAAAAAAAAAAAAGAATTATAGGAGTCCCAGAAGAAGAAGAGGGAAGGAAAGGCTATGCAAAAATTCTTGAAGAGATTATAGTTGAAAACTTCCCCAGCATGGGAAAGGGAGCTAGGAGAAAACAACAAATAACATATAAAAGAAACCTCATATGTTTAACTGCTGATCTTTCAACAAAAACCCTGCAGGCCAGAAGATAACAGCAGGACACATTTACACGGCTAAAAGAGAATAACCTCCAACCAAGAATTCTTTACCTAGCAAGGATCTCATTCAGAACTGATGGGGAAATCAAAAGCTTCACAGAAAAGCAACAGCTAAAAGAATTTTGTACCACGAAACCAGCCCTACAACAAGTGGAAGCCATAACAATCATAAATACCTATGCGCCCAACACAGGAGCACCCCAATACATGACAAACACTTTCAGACAAAAAAGAGGAAATTGACAATAACACAAATAATAGTAGGAGACTTTAACACTCCTCTCACACCAATGGACAGATCATCAAAACAGAAAATTAATACAGAAACACAAGCCTTAAATGATACACAAGCCTTAAATGATAGAAGAGATGGACCTCATGGATATATTTAGGACCTTCTATCCAAAAGCAGAAGAATACACTTTCTCCTCAAGTGACAATGGAACATTCTCCAGGATAGACCACATCTTGGGCCACAAATCAAACCTCAGTCAATTCAAGAAAACTGAAATTTTATCAACCATCTTTTCGGACCACAATGCAATGAGACTAGAGATTAACTGCAGGAAGAAAACCCGATAAAAACATAAGCATGTGAAGATTAAACAACACATACCTAAAAAAACAAACTGAGGGCTTTCCTGGTGGTCCGGTGGATAAGGACACTGCCTTAGAGTGCAAGAGGCGCCGCTTCGATCCCTGGCCTGGGAAGATCCCACGTACCATGGAGCAGCTGGACTGATGTGTTCAATTACCGAGCCGGAGCTCTGGAGTGCATGCGCCCAGAGAGGGTGCTCTGCGACAACAGAGGCCACTGCGATGGGAGGCCTACACAGGCCAAAGAACAAAGATGGATGAAAATAGATAAATGAAAGACCAATAGAAGTGACCTGCCCGCCCCCTCCCCCCGCGACCCGCACACAGACACCCGCCCCCCAACAACAACAAAAAAAAACTGATTACCGAGCAAATCAAAGGAGAAATTAAAAAATTTTTAGAACAAAATGACAATGAACACGTGACAATGCAAACCCTATGAGATACCGCAAAAGCAGTTCTAAGAGGGAAATTTATAGCGATACAATCCCACCTCAAGAAATAAGAAAAACAACAAGCAGATGACCTAGCCCTACACTTAAAATAACTGGAGAAAGAAGAGTAAAAACACCCCAAAGCCAGCAGAAGAAGAGAAAACATAAAGATCAGCGCAGAAATCAATGAAAAAGAAATGAAAGAAACAATAGTAAAAGTAATTAAAACAAGAAGCTGGCTCTTTGAAAAGATAAACAAAATTGACAAGACATTGGCCAGATTCAAGAAAAAAACAGAGAACAAGATCAACAAAATCAAAAATGAAAAAGGAGAGATTACACCAGATAATGCAGAAATCCAAAGGATTCTAAAAGACTATTAGGAACAACTACATGGCAACAAACTGGACAACCTGGAGGAAATGGACAGTTTCTCAGAAAAGATTAATCTCCCAAGACTGAACCAGGGAGAAATAGAAAGTATGAACAACCCAATAACAAGCTCAGAAATCTAATTTATGATTAAAAATCTACCCGAAAGTAAAAACCTAACACCAGATGCCTTCAGAGGTGAATTCTACCAAACATTTAAAGAAGAGTTAATGCCTGTCCTTCTAAAACTCTTCTAAAAAATTGCAGAAGCAGCTGAAAACTAAAAATGTGTTAAACAACACATACCTAAAAAAACAAACTGAGGGCTTTCCTGGTGGTCCGGTGGATAAGGACACTGCCTTAGAGTGCAAGAGGCGCCGCTTCGATCCCTGGCCTGGGAAGATCCCACGTACCATGGAGCAGCTGGACTGATGTGTTCAATTACCGAGCCGGAGCTCTGGAGTGCATGCGCCCAGAGAGGGTGCTCTGCGACAACAGAGGCCACTGCGATGGGAGGCCTACACAGGCCAAAGAACAAAGATGGATGAAAATAGATAAATGAAAGACCAATAGAAGTGACCTGCCCGCCCCCTCCCCCCGCGACCCGCACACAGACACCCGCCCCCCAACAACAAAAAAAAAAAAACTGATTACCGAGCAAATCAAAGGAGAAATTAAAAAATTTTTAGAACAAAATGACAATGAACACGTGACAATGCAAACCCTATGAGATACCGCAAAAGCAGTTCTAAGAGGGAAATTTATAGCGATACAATCCCACCTCAAGAAATAAGAAAAACAACAAGCAGATGACCTAGCCCTACACTTAAAATAACTGGAGAAAGAAGAGTAAAAACACCCCAAAGCCAGCAGAAGAAGAGAAAACATAAAGATCAGCGCAGAAATCAATGAAAAAGAAATGAAAGAAACAATAGTAAAAGTAATTAAAACAAGAAGCTGGCTCTTTGAAAAGATAAACAAAATTGACAAGACATTGGCCAGATTCAAGAAAAAAACAGAGAACAAGATCAACAAAATCAAAAATGAAAAAGGAGAGATTACACCAGATAATGCAGAAATCCAAAGGATTCTAAAAGACTATTAGGAACAACTACATGGCAACAAACTGGACAACCTGGAGGAAATGGACAGTTTCTCAGAAAAGATTAATCTCCCAAGACTGAACCAGGGAGAAATAGAAAGTATGAACAACCCAATAACAAGCTCAGAAATCTAATTTATGATTAAAAATCTACCCGAAAGTAAAAACCTAACACCAGATGCCTTCAGAGGTGAATTCTACCAAACATTTAAAGAAGAGTTAATGCCTGTCCTTCTAAAACTCTTCTAAAAAATTGCAGAAGAAGGAACACTTCAAAACACATTCTATGAGGTCACCATCACCCTGATACCAAAACCAGGCAAAGACAACAGAAAAAAAGAAAATTATAGGCCAGTTTCACTGATGAACTTAGGTGCCAAGATCCTCAACAAAATCTAGCAAACAGAATTCAGCGACACATCAAAAAAACTCATGCATCATAACCAAGTCAGGTTGATTCCAGGCATGCAAGGCTTCTTCAACATCCGCAAATCAATCAATGTGATACACCATATCAACAAAGTGAAAGACAAAAATCATATGATAATCTCAACAGTTGCAGAAAAGGCTTTGACAAAGAAAACATCCATTTTTGATAAAAACTCTTCAAAAAATGGGCATAGAAGGATCTTATCTCAACATAGTGAAAGCCATATATGAGAAGCCCACAGTGAACATTATTCTCAACGGTGAAAAACTGAAAGCATTCCCTCTAAGATCAGGAACAAGACAGGGCTGTTCACTTTCACCACTCTTTGCACCATAGTCTTGGAAGTTCTAGCAACAAAAATAAGAGAAGAACAATAAATAAAAGGAAACCAGATTGGAAAAGAAGTAAAACTCTCTCTCTTTGCAGATGACATGATATTATACATAGAAAACCCCAAAGACACAATTAGAAAACTACTAGAGCTAATCAACAAATTCAGCAAAGTTGCAGGATACAGAATCAGTACACAGAAATCACTGGCATTCCTATATACAAACAATGAAAAATCAGAAAACGAAATCAAAGAGGCAATCCCCTTAACCACTGCAACCAAGAGACTGAAATATCTAGGAATAAAACTACCCAAAGAAACAAAAGAACTGTACACAGAAAACTTCAAGACACTCATGAAAGAAATTAAAGACGACTTAAACAGATGGAGAGATATTCGATTTTCCTGGGTCAGAAGAATCAATATTGTGAAAATGACCGTACTATCAAATATCATCTACAGATTCAATGAGATCCCTATGAAACTACCAATGACATTCTTCACAGAACTAGACCAAAGAATAACACAGTTCATATGGAAACATAAAAGACCTCAAATTCGCCAAAGAAATATGAAACCTAACACCAGATGCCTTCAGAGGTGAATTCTACCAAACATTTAAAGAAGAGTTAATGCCTGTCCTTCTAAAACTCTTCTAAAAAATTGCAGAAGAAGGAACACTTCAAAACACATTCTATGAGGTCACCATCACCCTGATACCAAAACCAGGCAAAGACAACAGAAAAAAGAAAATTATAGGCCAGTTTCACTGATGAACTTAGGTGCCAAGATCCTCAACAAAATCTAGCAAACAGAATTCAGCGACACATCAAAAAAACTCATGCATCATAACCAAGTCAGGTTGATTCCAGGCATGCAAGGCTTCTTCAACATCCGCAAATCAATCAATGTGATACACCATATCAACAAAGAAAAAGACAAAATCATATGATAATCTCAACAGTTGCAGAAAAGGCTTTGACAAAGAAAACATCCATTTTTGATAAAAACTCTTCAAAAAATGGGCATAGAAGGATCTTATCTCAACATAGTGAAAGCCATATATGAGAAGCCCACAGTGAACATTATTCTCAACGGTGAAAAACTGAAAGCATTCCCTCTAAGATCAGGAACAAGACAGGGCTGTTCACTTTCACCACTCTTTGCACCATAGTCTTGGAAGTTCTAGCAACAAAAATAAGAGAAGAACAATAAATAAAAGGAAACCAGATTGGAAAAGAAGTAAAACTCTCTCTCTTTGCAGATGACATGATATTATACATAGAAAACCCCAAAGACACAATTAGAAAACTACTAGAGCTAATCAACAAATTCAGCAAAGTTGCAGGATACAGAATCAGTACACAGAAATCACTGGCATTCCTATATACAAACAATGAAAAATCAGAAAACGAAATCAAAGAGGCAATCCCCTTAACCACTGCAACCAAGAGACTGAAATATCTAGGAATAAAACTACCCAAAGAAACAAAAGAACTGTACACAGAAAACTTCAAGACACTCATGAAAGAAATTAAAGACGACTTAAACAGATGGAGAGATATTCGATTTTCCTGGGTCAGAAGAATCAATATTGTGAAAATGACCGTACTATCAAATATCATCTACAGATTCAATGAGATCCCTATGAAACTACCAATGACATTCTTCACAGAACTAGACCAAAGAATAACACAGTTCATATGGAAACATAAAAGACCTCAAATTGCCAAAGAAATCCTGAGAAGGAAAAATGGAGCTGAAGGGATCAGCCTTGCTAACTTCAGATTATACTACAAAGCAATAGCCATCAAGACAGTATGCTACTGGCACAAAAACAGAACTATAGACCAATGGAACAAGATAAAGAACCCAGAGATAAACGCACACACCTATGGGTACCTTATTTTTGACAAAGAAGGCGAAACTATAAAATGGGACAAAGACAGCCTCTTCAACAAATGGTGCTGGGAAAATTGGACAGCTATATGCAAAAAAATGAAGTTGGGACATTCCTTGACACCATACACAAAGATCAACTCAAAATGGATTAAAGACCTAAATGTAAGACCAGAAACCATCAAACTCTTAGAGGAGAATATAGACAAAACACTCAAGGACATCAATCAAAGCAAGATCTTCTATAACCCGCCTACTAGAATAGTGGAACTAAAAGCAAAAGTTAACATGTGGGACCTCATGAAACTTAAAAGCTTTTGTACAGCAAAAGAAATTACAAAAAAGCTGAACAGACACCCCACAGAGTGGGAGAAAATCATAGAAAATGAAACAACAGAGAAAGAATTAATCTCCAAAATCTACAAGCAACTCAGACAACTCAGCACAGGAAAAACGAACAACCCAATCAAAAAATGGTAAAAGGACCTAAACAGACACCTCTCCAAAGAGGACATACAGATGGCCAAAAACACATGAAATGATGCTCAACCTCGCTTATAATTAGAGAAATGCAAATCAAAACTACAATGAGATATCACCTCACGCCCATCAGAATGGCCATCATCAGGAAATCTACAGACAGTAAATGCTGGAGAGTGTGCAAAGGAAAGGGAACACTCTTACATTGCTGGTGCTAATGCATATTGATACTGCTGTCATGGAAGACAGTATGGAGATCCCTTAAAAAACTAAAAATAGAAGCACCCTATGACCCAGCTATCCCACTCTCAGGCTTATATCATGTTGAAATCAAAAATGAAAGAAGCACTTGTTCCCCAACGTTCATTGTAGCTCTCTATACAATAACTAGAACATGGAAGTAACCTAGATGTCCATCGACTAATGAATGGATACAGAAGCTCTGGCACATATACACAACGGAATATTACACAGTTGTAAAAAGAAATGCAGAAGAATCAGTCCTAATGAGGTGGCTGGATCTAGAATCTATCATAAAAATGAAGTAAGTCAAAAAGAGAAAGACAAGTACAGTATACTAACACACACACACACACACACACACACACACACACACATATATGGAATCTAGTAAGAGGGTAATGATAACACATGCTGTGAACTTATGGAAAAAGTCATAGAGAATAGACATATGGACATTGTGGGCAATAGAACAGTGGGTAGGAGGCACAGAGGGAGTAATATGGAAACCTATACTCTCATATGTGAAAAAGATAGCTATTGTCATTGTGCTGCGGGAATAGGAGTTCCTATAAGGGCTCGGTGCGACAGCCTGGAGGGTGGGATCGGGAGAACTGGAAGGTGATTAAGGATTGATCAAACTCTTAGAGGAGAATATAGACAAAACACTCAAGGACACTAAAAGCAAAAGTTAAAAAAAATTGTGGGACCTCATGAAACTTAAAAGCTTTTGTACAGCAAAAGAAATTACAAAAAAGCTGAACAGACACCCCACAGAGTGGGAGAAAATCATAGAAAATGAAACAACAGAGAAAGAATTAATCTCCAAAATCTACAAGCAACTCAGACAACTCAGCACAGGAAAAACGAACAACCCAATCAAAAAATGGTAAAAGGACCTAAACAGACACCTCTCCAAAGAGGACATACAGATGGCCAAAAACACATGAAATGATGCTCAACCTCGCTTATAATTAGAGAAATGCAAATCAAAACTACAATGAGATATCACCTCACGCCCATCAGAATGGCCATCATCAGGAAATCTACAGACAGTAAATGCTGGAGAGGGTGCAAAGGAAAGGGAACACTCTTACATTGCTGGTGCTAATGCATATTGATACTGCTGTCATGGAAGACAGTATGGAGATCCCTTAAAAAACTAAAAATAGAAGCACCCTATGACCCAGCTATCCCACTCTCAGGCTTATATCATGTTGAAATCAAAAATGAAAGAAGCACTTGTTCCCCAACGTTCATTGTAGCTCTCTATACAATAACTAGAACATGGAAGTAACCTAGATGTCCATCGACTAATGAATGGATACAGAAGCTCTGGCACATATACACAACGGAATATTACACAGTTGTAAAAAGAAATGCAGAAGAATCAGTCCTAATGAGGTGGCTGGATCTAGAATCTATCATAAAAATGAAGTAAGTCAAAAAGAGAAAGACAAGTACAGTATACTAACACACACACACACACACACACACACACACACACATATATGGAATCTAGTAAGAGGGTAATGATAACACATGCTGTGAACTTATGGAAAAAGTCATAGAGAATAGACATATGGACATTGTGGGCAATAGAACAGTGGGTAGGAGGCACAGAGGGAGTAATATGGAAACCTATACTCTCATATGTGAAAAAGATAGCTATTGTCATTGTGCTGCGGGAATAGGAGTTCCTATAAGGGCTCGGTGCGACAGCCTGGAGGGGTGGGATCGGGAGAACTGGAAGGGGTGATTGGACCAGGGATATGCACATGACTGATTTGGGAACATGCATGTCTGTGAACAACAAAACTCTGTATAAATTTTAAAAATAAAGTAAAATAAATAATTTTTTAAAATTCTTATAGAAATGAAGACAGGTAGGTCCATGTTGCCCTCCAATGAATATCTGCTCATATTCTTGCATTAATAGGGAAAAGTAACTCAAAATAGATACATAGTGATAACAGATGTTATCTTAAATTTTCTAGAAATATTTATATTCATTCATTATGGTAGCAAGAGTATTTGAATTTCATGTGAGTATAACTGAAAAAAAGAACAGCCTTGTTGAACTGGGTCAGCTTCTGTAGGCATCCTTTCATGTTCTATATGCAGTATTCCAAAGCAATCAATAAAAACATGTTTCAATATATATTCAAGCTAAATATTTTCTCAGCTAAAGGTTAACACTTGCCCTAAAACATCATTAGACTTTAATTCCACAGAGGGAAACAGTGTATCTCCTGGTGGTATTTTCTAAGTGCAAAACAAACAGGATACTGGTTTCTTCTTCTTTAAATCTGACAGCCCAAAGGCATGTCCTTTTCCAAGAATTCTTTATGACATCCTGCATTTCTCTAAGCAATGCGGATGGACTTTTCCTAATGAGATAAAAATCCTCCTTTGGTACTTGCGGGGGTCAAGTTGCTCCCAATTAAAAGTTGTAAAGCCTTTAAAAAGGGCATCGGTCACTATATTTTAGTAAAGATACTTCCAGCAATTCAAAGGATAGATTTGGAGCTGTGCATGCTCCTTAAAATTTCTGAGGTCAATAAAGACAGCCTGAAGCAGAACCTGCAGTGGTTACTGGGTTTTAGTAACTCCTAGGATTAAGCACATCATTATGGAAAAGTCATAGAGAATAGACATATGGACATTGTGGGCAATAGAACAGTGGGTAGGAGGCACAGAGGGAGTAATATGGAAACCTATACTCTCATATGTGAAAAAGATAGCTATTGTCATTGTGCTGCGGGAATAGGAGTTCCTATAAGGGCTCGGTGCGACAGCCTGGAGGGGTGGGATCGGGAGAACTGGAAGGGGTGATTGGACCAGGGATATGCACATGACTGATTTGGGAACATGCATGTCTGTGAACAACAAAACTCTGTATAAATTTTAAAAATAAAGTAAAATAAATAATTTTTTAAAATTCTTATAGAAATGAAGACAGGTAGGTCCATGTTGCCCTCCAATGAATATCTGCTCATATTCTTGCATTAATAGGGAAAAGTAACTCAAAATAGATACATAGTGATAACAGATGTTATCTTAAATTTTCTAGAAATATTTATATTCATTCATTATGGTAGCAAGAGTATTTGAATTTCATGTGAGTATAACTGAAAAAAAG
Organism: Tragulus kanchil; assembly: GCA_022376925.1. Taxonomy (NCBI): domain Eukaryota; kingdom Metazoa; phylum Chordata; class Mammalia; order Artiodactyla; family Tragulidae; genus Tragulus; species Tragulus kanchil. Next base: position 70,789,425 of record JAIOJX010000028.1, on the reverse strand, counting down.
AACAGCCTTGTTGAACTGGGTCAGCTTCTGTAGGCATCCTTTCATGTTCTATATGCAGTATTCCAAAGCAATCAATAAAAACATGTTTCAATATATATTCAAGCTAAATATTTTCTCAGCTAAAGGTTAACACTTGCCCTAAAACATCATTAGACTTTAATTCCACAGAGGGAAACAGTGTATCTCCTGGTGGTATTTTCTAAGTGCAAAACAAACAGGATACTGGTTTCTTCTTCTTTAAATCTGACAGCCCAAAGGCATGTCCTTTTCCAAGAATTCTTTATGACATCCTGCATTTCTCTAAGCAATGCGGATGGACTTTTCCTAATGAGATAAAAATCCTCCTTTGGTACTTGCGGGGGTCAAGTTGCTCCCAATTAAAAGTTGTAAAGCCTTTAAAAAGGGCATCGGTCACTATATTTTAGTAAAGATACTTCCAGCAATTCAAAGGATAGATTTGGAGCTGTGCATGCTCCTTAAAATTTCTGAGGTCAATAAAGACAGCCTGAAGCAGAACCTGCAGTGGTTACTGGGTTTTAGTAACTCCTAGGATTAAGCACATCATTTTGGACATGTCTTGCTAAATCAGTAGGATTACGGCACTATCATTGAACTTTTCACTTTATTCAGCTGTTCAGGGTGGGTAGGATGGAACAGAGAAAAGGGAGAGTGATGGCCTCCCTTCAAAATCATATCCAAGGATTAGTCTTTTCAGGTTATTTTTGACAAGACAATTATTCACCTACTGTAAAAAACATTAGAGGAAAGTGAAGGCAAGGCTAGGAAAAACACATAAAGGCAATCCAGTTAGGATCATTCTATTTTCTTTTTTAATCAGGTTAACTCTCCTATTAATCAAATACAACTTGGCTTTATGACTGTGATGATAGAAATCAGCCACAGTTCTGTAGTAAAGAAACACAGAATCTTGAATAAAATATTCAAATATCTTTTAAGGTATTATATTCCTTCCTCTGTAAATTTCCTCTTGGTGATGATTAGACTAGCACTGAAATACATATGAAAAGAGTGTCTCACTATGGTGCCAACATAGTTGCCATTCAATGTTGGAAGCAAATTTGAATTCTATAGGGTCAACAAAGGACAGAGATGAAAACATATGTGCATATAAAACATTCCACAGGCATCTGATAAGCTATTCTCAGTTTCCTTTTCTTCCACTTACATTGATTAGAAATGAAGCAGTTAGTTCATTATTTGGGAGGCTCCTTTTTTCAAAAAAAAAAAAACAAACTTTTATTTAACTTTTAACTTTGATAGAGTTTTGTTGTTTACAGATATGTATGTTCCCAGACTAGTCATACAGGGAGACTCCTTTTAAAAGGCTACTTTGGGCAAGATTTGTGTATTTTTGTTTTGTTTCTTTGGTGAGAACTAATTCAAGCAACATACCATAAATGTGGGGTTAGAAGGCTATCAAAGCGTTTCATAGAAATAAAGTCAGGGTTTAGAACTGGAACTGGGAACGTGGGAGATCTAGGAACTGCACTCCTATCTCTGTTTTTCTGGTGGTGTAGGCAGCTAAAAGCTCTCATTGGCAGGAAAGCTCTGATATGGGAAGTTGGCCAGGTTCCACCGCGTCGGACACACCATCGTAAGATTTTAGACTACTAGCTGCAAGACGTCCCCCCAAATCAGCAAAGGGTTCCGATAAAGTGGAATTAGCCGACTTCACACACTATTGCTCTAGCCACAATGCCCACTGGCCCTTTCCTCCTCCATGTTCAATCCATCCTTCTGATTCTCCTTAAGGACAGCATTTTGCACTGACATCGCCATTCCACACATGCCTGAAAATGGCTGTCCCAGCCCAATCTGGATTTCAGTGACATTTCAAAGACAATGTTTCTATTTTAAGTTTCAAGGGGTATTTTATGAGCTTAGCATATACTTTCATGTGCTCCTAAATGTAATAGGAGAGGTGTTGACTGCAATAAGCCTGAGCAGCACACAGCAGAAAACTGTATGCTGGTTAAAGTAGACTTAACTCCTTTTTCGGAATACTATTAAACAAAGAAAAAAATAAAGATGAGAAGCCTCAGACTCATATAAATGAATTATTAGCCATGGAAATACATTGTGGCCACACGTGAGTTTTTCAGCACGTCATCGAACTTTTTAGAAGAATGCTTCCTATGCAATCCAAGTAATAATACAACTAATGGCACTGGCTTCTTGTATTATTATCTGACATTTGAAATATTCACAAAAATATTGTGAATTTGTATCTAATTGTGATATTCATCTGACCTTGGATAAATAATGAAATGATAATCACATACATGTATATTCTTTGATATTAAACCTGAAAGCAGAATAGGATACTGTTATTTCTAAATTAGATATAAGAAAAATATTCAGAGAAAAATCTACATATATATCAAGAACAACGGTGTGCATACAAAGAGATATAAATAAGACAGTATTTTGAAATGTTCTCAAATATTACATCAAATAGCATTTTCATCTTTTCATTTTATAGTTTACATATATATTTATATTTTCTATTTTAACCATGTGCTTAGTCACTCAGTCACATCTAAGCCTTTGCAACCCCATGCACTGCACCATTCCAGATGCCTCTGTCCATGGATTCTCCAGGTAAGACTATTGGAATGGGTTGCCATTTCCTCCTCCAGGGGATATTCCCAACCTAGGGATCAAACCCAGGTCTGAATCACTGGGGAAGCCCATTTTAACCATACGATTTTATTATAAAGTTTTCACTTTCACAGGCTTATATATAAAGAATCTCCTACAATACTGCTCATAAGTGGCTTTTAAGGTTATTGGTGACAAAAATGCATCTCCTCTATCTGGATGATATAATCTCTTACAATAATCTTTTAGTTTTTTGTCACTGCTAGGTGTCTAGCAATAATATGTTATACACAAGTTAATAATGAATCACTCAATGTCTCTGATGCCAGGAGAATTTTATTCAGCCTAAAGATATTTGTACTGTTTTCTTCCCACTGAAATACATCTGTTTCATAAAAGGATTAAGCACTCAGTAGAAAACCGGAACACACAAAATCAATAGATAGCTATGCTTACCAAGCCAACATGATGTATAATTTTAAAAGCATGATGCAGGTAATTTTAAAAGCCATTAAAACAATCTGATTTTTAAGAAAAAATTTGTGTAAATTCAATTGAAAGCTTACAGGCATTATTTTATGACTATGTGTCAAAGAGATGATATTGTTAAGTATAGAGTCATACAAAATTCAAGCTTATTCCTTCAGCAAGGACAAACGTTGGTGCAACTGAGAAACATTTGAGAATAACTCAAACGAAAGAGAACCAAAGTGAAGTTCCTCTTTAGTTTTATTTTTCAGTGAGATGTCATGGTTCAAGTAAATTTTATAAGAATTTCTAGATTATAACTGAAGTCTAGTAGTATCAAATATGCTAATTAGCCCACTAGTTATTTGAAAACATATTTATAAGCAGGTTTAGTTGCTGGCACACAAAAAAAGTCCTCATTAAATAAGTAGTTAATGAAGAAACACTGAACAACATCAGTATCAAGTGGCTATAAATTACCCGAAAACATATAGAAAATTTTTAATGTATATACACACCAGACCAATATACCTAGGCATCCAAGAGAGTTTGAAAAGCAGACAGGCTGATGATTTTCTGCCCTTCAGTATCTCAATGCATCTGTCCAGATCACTCTGCTTAGGGAACCTAAAGAAATGGGCACTAGCCGCAACAGTCCCCCTTTGTCTTCCACCCTGAACTGCAGCCCTATCCGAGTGTAACCCTTTCAGTAAAAAATGAATCTTGATATCAACTGGATCCAGCTTCTTGAGAAGGCATTTATAGAACGTCTGCCTTCTGTTAGAAAGCATTTATAGAATCTTCTAACCTTCTGTTAGAAGGCATTTATAGAACCTTCCAACCTTCTATATATAAGCTCTACCTGAGTTTCTTCCTTGAGTAAGGTCTCTATGGTGCTGTCACAAGGCCATCAAGCCTAAAGGAGAAGTGAGTATGGACAATCAGGTTGTATTTAAATTCTTGAAACTGTTCAATATGTCCAACTGCATCCAGCTAGAGGCAGAAATATGCACCTAGGTACATGTGGGCTAGAGACAGCCCAAATCTTTAAGTTCATCTCTTTCTCAAGAGAATTACAAAAATAACCCCTGCAGGATTAAGAATTTGATACAGGAATATCCTTCAGAATTCTGTAAATCAGTCTTCTGTGTCTCAACATGTTTCTGGTGGCATTTTAGTGCTACTCTTAGATTAGCCCCTTGGATAACCGCTCAGCAGGCCACTACTTATTTCCAGCTCTTAAAAGTGCATTTGTGAATTTTTCTGAGAGAAAAAGAACACAGCTTTTATTTATTTTTTAATCAGATTCTCTAAACTGTTAATATCTCAGAATAATCAGAAACTACTTCCTTAGGGTAGTGTGAGGTTTAAGGATATCATCAGATCTCACTCTTTAAAGTGGTAGGAAGGAAATGGGTATACCTTTCATTTGAAAGGGTTTATTACAAAAAAAAATCTCACTCTAGTAGTATCAAATATGCTAATTAGCCCACTAGTTATTTGAAAACATATTTATAAGCAGGTTTAGTTGCTGGCACACAAAAAAAGTCCTCATTAAATAAGTAGTTAATGAAGAAACACTGAACAACATCAGTATCAAGTGGCTATAAATTACCCGAAAACATATAGAAAATTTTTAATGTATATACACACCAGACCAATATACCTAGGCATCCAAGAGAGTTTGAAAAGCAGACAGGCTGATGATTTTCTGCCCTTCAGTATCTCAATGCATCTGTCCAGATCACTCTGCTTAGGGAACCTAAAGAAATGGGCACTAGCCGCAACAGTCCCCCTTTGTCTTCCACCCTGAACTGCAGCCCTATCCGAGTGTAACCCTTTCAGTAAAAAATGAATCTTGATATCAACTGGATCCAGCTTCTTGAGAAGGCATTTATAGAACGTCTGCCTTCTGTTAGAAAGCATTTATAGAATCTTCTAACCTTCTGTTAGAAGGCATTTATAGAACCTTCCAACCTTCTATATATAAGCTCTACCTGAGTTTCTTCCTTGAGTAAGGTCTCTATGGTGCTGTCACAAGGCCATCAAGCCTAAAGGAGAAGTGAGTATGGACAATCAGGTTGTATTTAAATTCTTGAAACTGTTCAATATGTCCAACTGCATCCAGCTAGAGGCAGAAATATGCACCTAGGTACATGTGGGCTAGAGACAGCCCAAATCTTTAAGTTCATCTCTTTCTCAAGAGAATTACAAAAATAACCCCTGCAGGATTAAGAATTCTGATACAGGAATATCCTTCAGAATTCTGTAAATCAGTCTTCTGTGTCTCAACATGTTTCTGGTGGCATTTTAGTGCTACTCTTAGATTAGCCCCTTGGATAACCGCTCAGCAGGCCACTACTTATTTCCAGCTCTTAAAAGTGCATTTGTGAATTTTTCTGAGAGAAAAAGAACACAGCTTTTATTTATTTTTTAATCAGATTCTCTAAACTGTTAATATCTCAGAATAATCAGAAACTACTTCCTTAGGGTAGTGTGAGGTTTAAGGATATCATCAGATCTCACTCTTTAAAGTGGTAGGAAGGAAATGGGTATACCTTTCATTTGAAAGGGTTTATTACATTATATGGAAAAGAAAATAAATTTCAGTTTAACTTTATTTTGTCTCAATAATTATATGATCTTGAGAGGACATAGTATTTATAAATCAATTTTGTCATTTAAAATTTTTTTAATGAAGGGCTTCCCCTGGTGGTCCAGTGGGTAAGGACACTGCCTTGCAGTGCAGGGGGTGCCGGTTCGATCCCTGGCCTGGGAAGATCCCACGTGCTGTGGAGCGGCTGGACTGATGTGTCCAATTACCGAGCCGGAGCTCTGGAGTGCATGCACCTAGAGCCGGTGCTCTGTGACAACACAGGCCACCGCGATGGGAGGTCCACATGGGCCAAAGAACAAAGACGGATGAAAATAGAGAAATGAAAGACCAATAGAAGTGGCCCGCCTGCTCCACTCCCTCCCCAACCCGATCCCGCCCAAAAATAAATAAATAAATAAATCTTTAAAAAAAATTTTTTTTAAATGAAGAAATATTTTTTAAAAGTATGCATCATTACAATTTAGATTAATTCTATATTTCACAGAATAAATATTATCTGGATCCTAGTGCTTATTTTTATTTATACTGTAAAATTCTATGGGGCCAATATAAAATGATTTGTTTAATTTTTGACATATGAAAAATGAGGAAAATTCTATTTGGTTTTTGAAAAGCACTAGTAATTATAGAGTTACTATAATTTATACTTATAATTTATAACTGATTTTATATATGTATACCCCACCATACCATAGAGACATGTTATGATCTAGAAAATCATACTCTTTAGATACATTTAAATTTTTTATGTCAGTTCAAGGTTGTTTCAGTGACAAAACTCAAGACCTAGAAATTATTACCTAACATAAATATGGCTACAAATAATAGCTGTTTAGTAAAAAACAGCCGCAGTTTATAACCAAGATAGTTCACTACAATTCTTAGACTCATTCCTCATGTTAGCATTTGCTTGGCAGATTTTAGTCTGCTAATTATCATTCTGTCTTTCTAAGTTGCCTGGGCAGTTATTACATTTTATGCTTATATTTTTTAATTAGGCGAGTTTGAGTGACTAAACTGTACAAGTAATACTCACATAATTTTATAAGACTTTTTACAAATATAAATTAACATTTGCATACTAAGTTTATAAAGCTCACTGATACCCAGTTTATAAGAGTTATTTCTAGAAAAATAAGAAACTATGTTATGATTTTTTTTGTTTGTTTTTTGCCTCTAAGTCATCATTTATTTTTCATCCATCTTTATTCTTTGGCATGTGTGGGCCTCCCATCGCAGTGGCATCTCTCGTTGCAGAGCACTGGCTCTAGGCGCATGTACTCCAGAGCACTGGCTCATAATTGGACACACTGGCCTAGCTGTTCCACAGCATGTGGGATCTCCCTGGGCCAGGGATCGAACCGGCTCCCTTTGCACTGAAAGGCAGACTCTTTACCCACCTGACCAACAGGGAAGCCCTGGCCTATTTTTAAAATACACAAATTATAAACTAACAGTAGGATCTCTACCTCATATAAGCACTAATTTTTATGAAAAGCAAAAGAACTTAAATATCTAAATTCATATTTTGTTTATAAGTAGAAAGAACAGTTTTTGAACTAACAATCTATATCAGATACACTGACAAAAACAATTTGAATTCCGAAAGGTATGGGATTGTAAGCAGATATCTAACTACTCTAATCTAATTTAGGTTTTCCTACCAAGATTCACTAAATCCCAGTGTTACAAGGAGACTTGCATGTGACTCGATGATTTTACCAATGACCTGGGCAATAGTGAGATGGGGCAACAAGGCTGCAACACTGAAAGTGAGCAAATGGGCCTTAGCCATCAAAAGGGAAACAAGGATTCATTTATTAAAATGGCTTTATGCTGATCCTAAATAAAATTACATACTACAAATGAAATGGTAAGAGCTTCTTCACAGAAAGGTTAGCAAAAAAGGAACAAATCTGGTTTACCAAAAACCATTTGACAGATTAAACACTGTCTCCTCAAAAGTAGAGTTAAAAACTAAAACAAGGGGGGGAACTGGGTGGGGGGACGGTCCAGGGATATGCATATGAATGATCTGGGAACATACATGTTGGTGAACAACAAAACTCTGTAAAATCTTAAAATAAAGAATTAAAAAAAAAAAAACAATACAAAATTATGGGAAACTGTAAATATGGTCATTGTTTCTTCTCTTTTAATAAGTTTAGACAACTCCACTTACATAGGGAAAGCAAAAAAATATTTCCTTTTCTCCATTCATAATGATCACTCAGAATTCTCCTCTTTTTCTCGCCTAATCTTCTCCCTTTCAACTGCTTTCTTTAGAGCTAATGGATTGTACCCTGGATTTTAGCCCTGCTCTTGCAGTTGGAACACTGTTTTTGTAACTGACTTTTGGTACCTCTTATAGACTCTTCTCTGGACTCAGCTTGCTATTGCGTTTGTTCCTGTTTTCCTAGAGACACTGTCACCCACCATGAGCCCACTACTTAATGACTCTCAATGACATGTGCCCAGAGGAATGAACAGGTGTAAGCATTCTATGTATTTCAGCAAGTTTGCTAGTTTTCCCTCAGAATAAGTTTGTAGACAACATACAGCTAGAGAAACATTCATTGGATGCTGGTAAGCTAAGATGGATTGGAAGTGGGAGTAAGAATGAGAGGTGAAGAGTAGTGGATCACTGTATGTGCCCCAGCAGCCTGGCTTGAATCTGCACCTGTCTTACCTACAGTGTTTCAACACTGATTCCGAGAGAACAACGATCACATTCACAAAGACAGTTTGGGAACCTAGGCAACTACTGGGATTCCCTTGGAGCTCAGCTCGTAAAGAATCTGCCTGAACTGTAGGAGACCTCAGTTCAATTGCTGGGTTGGGATGATCCCCTTGAGAAGGGATAGGCTACCCATTCCAGTATTCTCAGGTTTCCCTGGTGGCCCAGGTGCTAAAAGAATCCGCCTGCAATGAAGGATACACAGGTTTGATCCCTGGGTCAGGAAACACCCCTGGAGCAAGGAATGGAGACCCAATCCAGTATTCTTGTCTGGGAAGTCCCATGAACAGAGGAGCCTGGTGGGCTACAGTCTATGGGGTCACAAAAGAGTCAGACAGGACTCTGATCAAAGGACAAGGAAACTGAAAGCTATTTCCTTCTCCTCCCCCAAACAGAAAAGGTACTACTATATTAAGCCTAGGCAACAGAAGATTTATGTTAGCCAAAATCTTTATATTGAGATGCTTCAAAGGACAGGGAATTACCAGTTTCCAGGAGGTTTAGCAGAAGCTGAATGAACATCTGTCAAATATTCTGTACACATTAAGCAGCTGATTAGACTAGGAAGTTTTTAAGGTATTTTCTAACTGAAAGAATCTCTAATTCTAGAATATTTATGATTGACAGAGTTCCAGAACTGAACCAGAAAGCTTAAGTATGAGGAAAGAGACAAACAATATTCTCGCACACCTCAGTAACATGCACACTGAAGCCTTACAGCATTCTGAGTAAGAAGCTGTCAGGTACTCTGAAACAGGTTGAAAGAACCCGAAGACTCTAAAATAATCCTTTGTATATAAAATTGCTCTGGATCAGTAACTTCAAATTAAATCTTAATCCAGTATAATCATTTAATGATTTTATTCAAATTAATGAATTTGTACTCTTGGCATCCAAATTATTTGATACAGCATATAATTATCAAATTAAAGATTAAAAATATATAACACTCCTTTCACTGGAAAACTTTAAATAGATACTTACTATGTTCTAACAGTGTGCCAAAAGCTGAAGGAGATTAACATAACACTAAATATACAATTCTAGATGTATGAGGTAACCACCAAAGGTAAGAGATATATTTTCATATTTTTTTAAGATTAAAATAATTATGCTGTAAACAGTGTGACAAAATCATAAGACTTCCAACACGATCACATTAAAGGTTTGGACTAAAAGGAGACTCAGCTCGTAAGAATCTGCCTGAACTGTAGGAGACCTCAGTTCAATTGCTGGGTTGGGATGATCCCCTTGAGAAGGGATAGGCTACCCATTCCAGTATTCTCAGGTTTCCCTGGTGGCCCAGGTGCTAAAAGAATCCGCCTGCAATGAAGGATACACAGGTTTGATCCCTGGGTCAGGAAACACCCCTGGAGCAAGGAATGGAGACCCAATCCAGTATTCTTGTCTGGGAAGTCCCATGAACAGAGGAGCCTGGTGGGCTACAGTCTATGGGGTCACAAAAGAGTCAGACAGGACTCTGATCAAAGGACAAGGAAACTGAAAGCTATTTCCTTCTCCTCCCCCAAACAGAAAAGGTACTACTATATTAAGCCTAGGCAACAGAAGATTTATGTTAGCCAAAATCTTTATATTGAGATGCTTCAAAGGACAGGGAATTACCAGTTTCCAGGAGGTTTAGCAGAAGCTGAATGAACATCTGTCAAATATTCTGTACACATTAAGCAGCTGATTAGACTAGGAAGTTTTTAAGGTATTTTCTAACTGAAAGAATCTCTAATTCTAGAATATTTATGATTGACAGAGTTCCAGAACTGAACCAGAAAGCTTAAGTATGAGGAAAGAGACAAACAATATTCTCGCGCACACCTCAGTAACATGCACACTGAAGCCTTACAGCATTCTGAGTAAGAAGCTGTCAGGTACTCTGAAACAGGTTGAAAGAACCCGAAGACTCTAAAATAATCCTTTGTATATAAAATTGCTCTGGATCAGTAACTTCAAATTAAATCTTAATCCAGTATAATCATTTAATGATTTTATTCAAATTAATGAATTTGTACTCTTGGCATCCAAATTATTTGATACAGCATATAATTATCAAATTAAAGATTAAAAATATATAACACTCCTTTCACTGGAAAACTTTAAATAGATACTTACTATGTTCTAACAGTGTGCCAAAAGCTGAAGGAGATTAACATAACACTAAATATACAATTCTAGATGTATGAGGTAACCACCAAAGGTAAGAGATATATTTTCATATTTTTTTAAGATTAAAATAATTATGCTGTACAATTCATCGAATGCTTGGTTTCTCCTTGTAAACACATTAATTTCCAGCATAAGAATCTTGTGAGATTTACATGTGTAATGTGTGGCTGACAAGTGAACATAGCCAAGCCCGCAACCTTGATTTAAAAATCACGATCCTCTAATTTAAAACAAAGTATTTACAGTTAGCTAGCATTTTAAAATTGAATACATGCAAATAATTTGGCCCCTAGCTTTTTTATTTTCTTTTTCTCAACGTGCACTTGCTGTAGAACATTCGTTTAGGTATGAAAGGAAATAAAAAAGAAAGTTCCAGTGTTCATCACCTTTTTGTCTTTGGGCCCAATGGAGAAAACTCTTTATATAATTTATCATCTTTTGAAACTAGACCATTTGGTACTGGATTCTTTTTTTAGAGAATTACGTAACAGGGTGATGCTGTTCAAAAATGCCTTTTATATGCAATTATTTGATATATTTAGATAAAATATAAGGGCAGTACCTGTGAAATACCTCCAGGACCCTAAAAAGTCTTTCATTCAATCACAAAATGAGAAAGTACATATGGTATGATGCTAAAAGAGTCTCGTATACAAGGATGGCAACTGCATAAAGGGACAAGTGCCCACAAAGAATACGATGTGAGTCCTCAACTCTTTTGCTCTACCCTCATTCACTCTCTTTTCATCCCTCCCTCACCTCCTCATCTTCTGTTAGCAGTACCACTCATTCCAACGCTCTCAGCTGCTGCATATACCATGATGCTGAATTACAGATGCGAATCCCTAAATTTCTATAGAACAAATGGATATGGTTGCTCTAGAGTCACATGAATGACACTATTTTATTTTATTTTTTAAAATATTTATTTATTTATTTTGGGGGAGGGTGTGGAGGGAGGGGTGGGCGGGCCACTTGGTCTTTCATTTGTCTATTTTTCATCCATCTTTGTTCTTTGGCCCGTGTGGGCCTCCCATCGCAGTGGCCTCTGTTGTCGCAGAGCACTGGCTCTGGGTGCATGCGCTCCAGAGCTCTGGCTCAGTATTTGGACACATCGGTTCAGCCGCTTCGCGGCACATGGAATCTTCCCAGGCCAGGGATCGAACCGGCGTCCCTTGCACTGCAAGGTGGTGTCCTTACCCACTGGACCACCAGGGAAGCCGGATGACGCTATTTTAAAAGTACAAATATTTCCTGCCACTTCAGTTCCTTCTCCCCCATACATTACAGTAGCTACTCTACACACATTCAGCGCATTTAAGAGAGAAATGGCAGTAATTCTCCACCTCTTCTGTCCTACATCTGTTTTACTGCCTAAAAAACATCTGTACAAATTTTCAGGAGTAAAAAAACCCTAGCTTTTTATTTTCTTTTTCAACGTAGAGTTCTTTAGGTATGAAAGGAAATAAAAAAGAAAGTTCCAGTGTTCATCACCTTTTTGTCTTTGGGCCCAATGGAGAAAACTCTTTATATAATTTATCATCTTTTGAAACTAGACCATTTGGTACTGGATTCTTTTTTTAGAGAATTACGTAACAGGGTGATGCTGTTCAAAAATGCCTTTTATATGCAATTATTTGATATATTTAGATAAAATATAAGGGCAGTACCTGTGAAATACCTCCAGGACCCTAAAAAGTCTTTCATTCAATCACAAAATGAGAAAGTACATATGGTATGATGCTAAAAGAGTCTCGTATACAAGGATGGCAACTGCATAAAGGGACAAGTGCCCACAAAGAATACGATGTGAGTCCTCAACTCTTTTGCTCTACCCTCATTCACTCTCTTTTCATCCCTCCCTCACCTCCTCATCTTCTGTTAGCAGTACCACTCATTCCAACGCTCTCAGCTGCTGCATATACCATGATGCTGAATTACAGATGCGAATCCCTAAATTTCTATAGAACAAATGGATATGGTTGCTCTAGAGTCACATGAATGACACTATTTTATTTTATTTTTTAAAATATTTATTTATTTATTTTGGGGGAGGGTGTGGAGGGAGGGGGGTGGGCGGGCCACTTGGTCTTTCATTTGTCTATTTTTCATCCATCTTTGTTCTTTGGCCCGTGTGGGCCTCCCATCGCAGTGGCCTCTGTTGTCGCAGAGCACTGGCTCTGGGTGCATGCGCTCCAGAGCTCTGGCTCAGTATTTGGACACATCGGTTCAGCCGCTTCGCGGCACATGGAATCTTCCCAGGCCAGGGATCGAACCGGCGTCCCTTGCACTGCAAGGTGGTGTCCTTACCCACTGGACCACCAGGGAAGCCGGATGACGCTATTTTAAAAGTACAAATATTTCCTGCCACTTCAGTTCCTTCTCCCCCATACATTACAGTAGCTACTCTACCACATTCAGGCAGTCATTTAAGAGAGAAATGGCAGTAATTCTCCACCTCTTCTGTCCTACATCTGTTTTATCTGCCTAGGAACAAACATCTGTTAGTTTTCTTTGCCTCCATTCATAGTCCAGCCATCCCTGGATTATTTAAACTGCTTTCTTTTAAGGTTTTCACTAATATTCTGTTCGGAATATACAACCAAAACTACCTTTCTGAGATAAAGGATTGTCATACTTTCCTGAAATAAAGATATGTCATTCTGTTTCTGAAAAACACAGATGTTTAACTATCCATTAAATACAAGATAAATGTATTTTAAGGCTTTTAATAACTGACTTTAATTTCAGTCCTGTCATGTTCTACTATCCATCACATGGCCTATTTCCAACTATCTCGCAAGTATTCTTCACATACACTGGTGAAGCGGATCAGAAAAGAGGCTTATCTTTCAAGGATCAGCAGAAATATAACCTCTTTCATTCACTTTAGTTTTCAATAAATCTCTGTCAAGGATTAGTTCTCTTTGCAGTGCTCCCAGCAGCACTGTTCACAGGACTGGAGAGCATTTATCCAATTGTATCAGATACTTATATATATAAGTATCTTCCACCACACTTGTGAAGATTTGGGGATAAAATAATGCATCTTTGTCTTTGAATTCCCTAAGTACACAAAAAGAACTTCAAAATGGCTTTTGAATGAATAGAATCACAGCTAAAAAAGATATTTTTTATCCATATGACCTTAATCACTGAAAGGAATTAAAATAAAATATAAAAATATTACATACATCTTCAATGGGAAGATGGAGCTAGTGATTATCATTTGTTTATATTTACTGAGAGAAAACAAGGTGAAAATGAAATGATCCCAAATCTATAACCATCAAAGTAAAATTCTAAAATTGTGAAAGAATAAAAGAGTACTGATACTGATCTAAGCAGATGCTCTTATATGGGCTTAAAATTTTGTTGTGAAGTAACAATGAGAATAGACATTTGAAATCGACCCAGGATTCCTAAAATACATCTCAGTCATATTTTCTGGTGAAATAAGAAATCTTTATAGACCACTCCTTTAAACTGTAGTTCGGGTTTATTAAATGCCTGATTGGACGAACAGAGAGGTAGGGGCCTTGTCCATCAAAGATCTCCTCTACAGTAAATACTTTCACTCCACCCAATTTTATATTTTGAATGAACAGCATAGTAGCCGAAGATACCGTCTCAGAGTTAGCAATCCTCCACTCACAGTCACCAGAAACAGGCCACCCATCCTAAGATACCCCAAGCAAAACCAGGAATATTTCTGCAGTATCCTTGGAGAGAAAATGCTCAGACTGTCTACATATATGAAATAAAAAGTGATTAATCTCTCACCATATCTCTCACAATTCTAGATATGCATAAAATAATATCTTTGTTTACTTTAAATTTTTGTAGGCGAATTATGAACAAGAATATGGGACATTATTTTCCTATATATATATATGGTATATTATATATAATATTATACATTAAATAATATATATAATTATATACCATATATATTATATATTATTTCCCACTATATATATATGCATAAATTCTATAATATTACATACATATATTATATATATTATATATAATATATACATACAGAGATTATATATATGATATATAATGTATAATGTATGATATATATTATACATAAGTATGTATATATGCTACAGATAATATACATGTATATCCACATATCCATATACATAGTGGAAAATAATGCATTATATTATATACTATTTAATATATAATATAACACTGTAGTTCACCACTCAGATCCCTTTCTGTGGACGGAGGTCTCCATTATACAGGCTGCCAAGGGTAGTGGCTGCTGGTGGAACATAGCGGAGTATCTCCTGGGAACGTACCTTCCACCAAAGGGAAAGTGCTCCCACAAGATGGGGTCTACAATGACAAAGATGACTTGTACATGAGGTGGCCAGGACATCGCACTACCTCAACAAGAGACATCTCTGAATAGCCATTTTAGCTTCAGAGCAACCTGTGACATTGGGGGAGGCCTCTTTTGCAACTATGTCTCAGTTCAGCTTTTCCTTTTGTCCATCAAACTCCCCTTATTTCCTCTAGTTCCCTAGAGGGCTCCCCAGTAGCTTTTCGGAATGCAAATATTACATCAGGATCCTCTTCATAGGCAATGTGACCTGAGAGAGAATAAATGAAAATCAAAATAATGGTTATGCAGGTTATTTTCAGAGTACAATAACTTAGAAAGATACCCATTCTGGACTATGTTTATCTAAAGGATATTGCTGAGTCTGAAGGAAGCAGATGCAGCCAAGATTAAGACCTGACACATAGGGGAGACTGAAACTAATATCTGTTTTTGCAGTGAGTAGCTAAAAACAAGTCAAATATGTTAGAACCGTAAGAACAGTAAGTGAGAAAAATTAAGCTGTTGAACTCTGAAATTCACTAACAAGACTGAGTTTAGATAAAAGTCATTTTTGTGTGAATTGTGAAAGAAACAGGCAGGCTGTTGCGTCAGCTATGGGTAACGATGGGAGCACTCACTGGTGTGAACTCTGTAGTACTGACTGCAAGAGGAGGAACGTATCTGAAAGGGGTCTGCATCCAGAAGCCATGTAAAAGAAGCACAGTAGTTCCATGTCTGAATCCTCTGAACAAACACCTATGAAATATTGTTTGGGAAAAAAAAGTTAGAAAATGTATATTAAAGCACAAATGGAGTCTAGAAGAAACTCCCCCATGGTTTCAGCCAGAAAGAGTATGTTGATTAAGCACCACATAAAAAGTTGACTTCTTCATGCACTTAGGGACAACAGAAACTATTAACCACCTTTGGACCAACAAAATTTTCATATCTCAATAACGATAGTGACCCTTCGTACATTTGGCTGCCAAGGGTAGTGGCTGCTGGTGGAACATAGCGGAGTATCTCCTGGGAACGTACCTTCCACCAAAGGGAAAGTGCTCCCACAAGATGGGGTCTACAATGACAAAGATGACTTGTACATGAGGTGGCCAGGACATCGCACTAGCTCAACAAGAGACATCTCTGAATAGCCATTTTAGCTTCAGAGCAACCTGTGACATTGGGGGAGGCCTCTTTGCAACTATGTCTCAGTTCAGCTTTTCCTTTTGTCCATCAAACTCCCCTTATTTCCTCTAGTTCCCTAGAGGGCTCCCAAGTAGCTTTTCGGAATGCAAATATTACATCAGGATCCTCTTCATAGGCAATGTGACCTGAGAGAGAATAAATGAAAATCAAAATAATGGTTATGCAAGTTATTTTCAGAGTACAATAACTTAGAAAGATACCCATTCTGGACTATGTTTATCTAAAGGATATTGCTGAGTCTGAAGGAAGCAGATGCAGCCAAGATTAAGACCTGACACATAGGGGAGACTGAAACTAATATCTGTTTTTGCAGTGAGTAGCTAAAAACAAGTCAAATATGTTAGAACCGTAAGAACAGTAAGTGAGAAAAATTAAGCTGTTGAACTCTGAAATTCACTAACAAGACTGAGTTTAGATAAAAATCATTTTTGTGTGAATTGTGAAAGAAACAGGCAGGCTGTTGCGTCAGCTATGGGTAACGATGGGAGCACTCACTGGTGTGAACTCTGTAGTACTGACTGCAAGAGGAGGAACGTATCTGAAAGGGGTCTGCATCCAGAAGCCATGTAAAAGAAGCACAGTAGTTCCATGTCTGAATCCTCTGAACAAACACCTATGAAATATTGTTTGGGAAAAAAAAGTTAGAAAATGTATATTAAAGCACAAATGGAGTCTAGAAGAAACTCCCCCATGGTTTCAGCCAGAAAGAGTATGTTGATTAAGCACCACATAAAAAGTTGACTTCTTCATGCACTTAGGGGACAACAGAAACTATTAACCACCTTTGGACCAACAAAATTTTCAAATCCTAAATAAACTCTGGAGAGATAGCACTTAAGTTTTTGTCCCTAAATGTGATTTCTATCCCAATGTAATTAGTGTGATAGCCTTAAATATTGGCTTAGAAAAGATCACCAGAAATATCAGACTTTATTTATTTAATGTTCTTTTAATTGCAAATGACATCAAAGTTTCAAGTCCAAAGTAGGATTAAATTTATTCAGAGTATCAAAAAAATTTATGAATAATTGTGCTCTTCTAGTAAGTGATATTTTTCACATAAATTATTATCCCAGTTTAGCCTTTGGAAGTTTCAAGATTAAAGACATGCCAGCACTTAAAATAGCAAAATATTAATATCACTTATACACA
This sequence comes from Tragulus kanchil, assembly GCA_022376925.1. Lineage (NCBI taxonomy): Eukaryota > Metazoa > Chordata > Mammalia > Artiodactyla > Tragulidae > Tragulus > Tragulus kanchil. The sequence goes on along the minus strand of JAIOJX010000028.1, from coordinate 70,772,109 downwards.
AGCAAACTAAGAGTAGAAAAAAGGTAAAAATTAAAATGTCTTCTTTTTTGCTATTCATGCAAATCACCAAAATTAATAACATATCTTTTAAAAACACATAAAATGAAATACTTTAAGTGACAGACTTTAAGTTTCAGGCAGAAACACTGAAACATGATTTCAAAATATAACTAAGGCATTTTTATGCATTCTTGGAGATGAGTAAATGTATTCATTACATTTTGTGATAAAATATAAAATTATAAAATGGCAATAAGTAATAAACAAATGGTATTTCATATTTCACTTCAAACTGCATCAAAATAGCACACATTTAAAATTCCCAGTCTGATAGGGTAACCTTTCCTCAGTCAAGGTGACCATAAGGACCTGCCTTACGTGCCTTACAGCTTCAATTCCCTTGCTTGCTAATCAGATGGATATAGAAGGGCAAGATCTCACTTACAATGCTATGTCTGAAAGGCCTCTGAACTCTGTAGTACTGACTGCAAGAGGAGGAACGTATCTGAAAGGGGTCTGCATCCAGAAGCCATGTAAAAGAAGCACAGTAGTTCCATGTCTGAATCCTCTGAACAAACACCTATGAAATATTGTTTGGGAAAAAAAAGTTAGAAAATGTATATTAAAGCACAAATGGAGTCTAGAAGAAACTCCCCCATGGTTTCAGCCAGAAAGAGTATGTTGATTAAGCACCACATAAAAAGTTGACTTCTTCATGCACTTAGGGGACAACAGAAACTATTAACCACCTTTGGACCAACAAAATTTTCAAATCCTAAATAAACTCTGGAGAGATAGCACTTAAGTTTTTGTCCCTAAATGTGATTTCTATCCCAATGTAATTAGTGTGATAGCCTTAAATATTGGCTTAGAAAAGATCACCAGAAATATCAGACTTTATTTATTTAATGTTCTTTTAATTGCAAATGACATCATTCAAGTCCAAAGTAGGATTAAATTTATTCAGAGTATCAAAAAATTCATGAATAATTGTGCTCTTCTAGTAAGTGATATTTTTCACATAAATTATTATCCCAGTTTAGCCTTTGGAAGTTTCAAGATTAAAGACATGCCAGCACTTAAAATAGCAAAATATTAATATCACTTATACACAAGCAAACTAAGAGTAGAAAAAAGGTAAAAATTAAAATGTCTTCTTTTTTTTGCTATTCATGCAAATCACCAAAATTAATAACATATCTTTTAAAAACACATAAAATGAAATACTTTAAGTGACAGACTTTAAGTTTCAGGCAGAAACACTGAAACATGATTTCAAAATATAACTAAGGCATTTTTATGCATTCTTGGAGATGAGTAAATGTATTCATTACATTTTGTGATAAAATATAAAATTATAAAATGTCAATAAGTAATAAACAAATGGTATTTCATATTTCACTTCAAACTGCATCAAAATAGCACACATTTAAAATTCCCAGTCTGATAGGGTAACCTTTCCTCAGTCAAGGTGACCATAAGGACCTGCCTTACGTGCCTTACAGCTTCAATTCCCTTGCTTGCTAATCAGATGGATATAGAAGGGCAAGATCTCACTTACAATGCTATGTATTGAGGAGTTCTGTCCTTCAAAGATATGTTTACACAAATATCATGGAGTTTTGCTAAGAAATAAGTGCATATTGCTTGAATGAAGCAGAGAAACAAAAATGGGGGCAAAAAATCCAAAGAATCTTGGGAAAGTTGTAAATTCAGAGCAAATATGATACAATAATATAAATAAAGCTTTTCAGTGTGCATCTAACCAGAAAAGCAATTACATTTTTGTTTCCAGGGAAAATATAATTTTAATGATTCATTTAAATGATCATGACCTGCCCACCCAGAAGCTGTTTCTCCCTTCCTTCCAATTTATCTGTAGATGAAAATATGCATTACATATTGCCACACAGCTGTCACTCTCTACTTGGCAGGAAAATTGGAGCTATGATAACACATATTGCTTATTATGTTAAAAGCTGAAAACAAGTACTTAACTAGGTATATGTCAAAAACAATATAAAAAAATTCACTCACAACAGATGAACACAAAAATAATACATCTTAAAACTCAATTCAAATGATACATCTTATAACATGCAAAGAAGAAATTCATGAATAAGAATTAAATTTCTTCATATAAAAGTCTACATTTGTAAATGGGTTATTGCTACTGAACATAACCTCTAAATCTGTTCATAATGAAAACCTCTAGGTGTATAACTTATAGTCTTGAATTCCTGAGTTTGGGGACGTTTTCACTAAGAGCTATAGAAGTTCACCGGGTGGTATTACTTCATACGTAACTTAATGACAACTCTGGTTTCAGTAAGAGTCGCAGAAAGTCACAGTACTTCTTTGAATTTCAGTTTCCTCTTCTATAAAATGAAGAATTTACACTGGTGACCTAACATTTCTGGGTTCCTAAATCTAATCAACAAGAATTATAAAAATAAATGAAATATGGAACAATGTCACTGAACATGTAAAATTCTTTTCGCAACAATCACATGGAATTGAGTTCAATTTCCAACTGCTATTTAGCTCTGTAACTGTGGGAAGTTGCATGAATCTTCTCTGAGAAGATCTGTGTAAGTGGTCTATTAACCATCACAGAGGCACAACCCATGACCATGTCTGAGGAACCTGTGACCATTACCCAACTCACCTGCAAATATTTTAACCATTTTAATCCCTATGCATGAAGATAATTCCAACTTTTTCACTGGGTTGTGTTAATTTAAATGCAGCGAATATGTAAAGTATCCTATATACTTAAAAACTAAAATAAAAAGTGAGTTAAACTTTTATTTCTCCGAAAGGAAAAAATACAATAAAGAATATTTCAATATTATCCCCAAGAATTTCATTTCTTGTTAATCTAGACTATGGCTCTTAACATGATCCCACCTATCCTCCAACCCTTACAGTGCTAACAATGACTTTGGTTGAAACTGTACTTACCATGACTATCACTGACAATTTGAATAATTAAAACTTTTTCTGTCCTCCACTAGCTCACATAAATTTCATAAGGTGCTTTACAAGTGTCACCATCTGTCACTGTGTCTTGTCCTTGCCCAATAAATATTCTGCAGTTAATGAGTAAATGCTATTTTCTCACAACAGATGAACACAAAAATAATACATCTTAAAACTCAATTCAAATGATACATCTTATAACATGCAAAGAAGAAATTCATGAATAAGAATTAAATTTCTTCATATAAAAGTCTACATTTGTAAATGGGTTATTGCTACTGAACATAACCTCTAAATCTGTTCATAATGAAAACCTCTAGGTGTATAACTTATAGTCTTGAATTCCTGAGTTTGGGGACGTTTTCACTAAGAGCTATAGAAGTTCACCGGGTGGTATTACTTCATACGTAACTTAATGACAACTCTGGTTTCAGTAAGAGTCGCAGAAAGTCACAGTACTTCTTTGAATTTCAGTTTCCTCTTCTATAAAATGAAGAATTTACACTGGTGACCTAACATTTCTGGGTTCCTAAATCTAATCAACAAGAATTATAAAAATAAATGAAATATGGAACAATGTCACTGAACATGTAAAATTCTTTTCGCAACAATCACATGGAATTGAGTTCAATTTCCAACTGCTATTTAGCTCTGTAACTGTGGGAAGTTGCATGAATCTTCTCTGAGAAGATCTGTGTAAGTGGTCTATTAACCATCACAGAGGCACAACCCATGACCATGTCTGAGGAACCTGTGACCATTACCCAACTCACCTGCAAATATTTTAACCATTTTAATCCCTATGCATGAAGATAATTCCAACTTTTTCACTGGGTTGTGTTAATTTAAATGCAGCGAATATGTAAAGTATCCTATATACTTAAAAACTAAAATAAAAAGTGAGTTAAACTTTTATTTCTCCGAAAGGAAAAAATACAATAAAGAATATTTCAATATTATCCCCAAGAATTTCATTTCTTGTTAATCTAGACTATGGTTCTTAACATGATCCCACCTATCCTCCAACCCTTACAGTGCTAACAATGACTTTGGTTGAAACTGTACTTACCATGACTATCACTGACAATTTGAATAATTAAAACTTTTTTTCTGTCCTCCACTAGCTCACATAAATTTCATAAGGTCAAGAGCATTTATCCATCCAGTTTACTGTTGTCACCATCTGTCACTGTGTCTTGTCCTTGCCCAATAAATATTCTGCAGTTAATGAGTAAATGCTATTAAACATCTTCACATTCTGGTCTCCAAGGTCTCCACTTCTTGCAACTTTGTTCCTAGTTTCTGAACACACACACACAAATCCTCTGTACATTATAAAAGTTGAAAAAGTAGCAGATGTTAGCATCTTCACTTTTTCACTACAAGAGCTTCATAGTAACATTTCCATGCCTCTTTAAAATTTTACTTGAAAATGTTCCAACACTTCTTTGCCTTCCCTGCAGGATTAGAAGCTTTATTCTGCTAAATTCCACTGGGGTAAAGTAGGACCACGGGAGACAGTTCTGTTTTATACCAAAACTTATCTTATACCAAAACTTTATTTTATATATACAGATTCTACCTTAAGCCAAAACAGACTTCACCCTAAATTTTAGCCATTCACATCTATAGAGAACTAGACTGCAAAAGGTCCATTTGTGTGTTCGACCCAACAGGTTTCCCTCAAAGAGAATAAAAACACTCATCCAAAGAAAAGTGAATACAGCATAATTTTGATTGAGGACAGAAGCTTACAGTTGCTCATTGATTAGTTCTTGTTTTCAATCATCTCATAAGTTAATAGGAAAAGTTGATGACAAATCACTAGTTGCTTCTTCGTAACTACTTTACCAAGTACAACAGGATAAAGAGATAGTTTTGAGTATGACCTGTCATCTGTCACTCTGGTTGCCCTATGATCATTCCCAGGAATGTTACAGTTGCCACTGGAATTATTGCTCCCACATTTGGTACTTGCCCAAACCTGAACATTCAGTGGAAGGACTGATGCTGAAGCTGAAGCTTCAGTACTTTGGTGACCTGATATGAAGAGCTGACTTATTGGAAAAGAGCCTGATTCTGGGAAAGACTGGGAAAGGAGGCAACAGAGGATAAGATGGTTGGATAACATCAGCGACTCGGTGTACCTGAGTTTGAGCAAATGCTGGGAGATAATGAAGGATGGGGAAGCCTGGAGTGCTGCAATCCATGGAGTCCCGAAGAGTCAGACATGACTAAGTGATTAAACATTTAGAGCCTGGAATATCAACACAGGAAGCCAGACCAAGGAAAAGAAGTGTTGGTTGTAATACTAAAGACACAAAAAACAGTCCTCAGAACATATTCATGTTAACCTAGGAAATTTCTAGAAACAACTAGGAGTATATTAAGAAGTTCAGGTCCCAAAAAGAGTCAGAACCACACCCGACATCCACTGCTGTGAATGTTTACCTTATCCACGCATTCCTAGGATAGTCTGGGGAGTACTGATTGCAGAACAAAATAGTCAAAAATGAAACAGATACCTTGTAAGGTGGTAAAGTTTCTGCCTATAGCCTTTCAAACTGTGGCTTTTGTCAGAAATACACGGAATGGGTGGTTAGGTTTATAGAAAAAATACTCCCTTTAGCTTATATGATGCAGCATTACACGTGCATTTTGAGCTGCTCACGGTATTCTCTTCCTATGTGGTATCCTCCTTTCTTGCCAATGGAGTCATGTTCTGAAGAAATAGGCATACAGGGTCTACAAATGTGATAAAGTTTGTACCATTTCCTGAAACTCCTTCAGAGTCACTTCCTGTCCAATCCTGTACTAGAGTTAGAATGAATAAAATCTGCAAATATCAATGGTTCAAGCTGACTAAGCTCTTTGGAGATCCATTGATTGATTTTTAATGGGAACACTTGCTATCCAGTTGGTTTTAACTATTGAAAATAACCAGCATATTGTCTTCCTGTGTTCCTTTTCCTACTGTGCTCTCTACTGACTTTTCACTAACACTTCTTTCCTACTGCCTCCTGTGGTGGGTAACACCATGGTGGCTTTGACCTAGCATGCAATTTACCCAGGTTTGCCCTGCATGATATGGGAAGTACCAGTTAGAATTATAAAGGCTTCAGAGACAAGCAAAGGCATCCTGCTATGTTCTGAATGAGGCCAAACTTAGTGATGGAAACTTAGGTCTCTTATGTACAATAATAGTCCTGGCATTTAGAAAAGTATCATGTGGTTTTATTGGAAAACCTGAGAATACAGGTTTTAAAATAAGAAAGTTTAAAATATACAACACATAATTTACTTTAAAGGGAATGTCTTGCTAAGCAACTAAAAGGAGATCCCCTAGACTGAAAGACTTAGAATCTATTTGAGGAAATAAAATAGAGAAAAGCAATGAGGAATACCAAAAGATAATACATAGTAAAATAATATGTAGCATATACTTTATTTACTCTCTACAGATTCAGCCTTTCTACTCTGTCAGAATCAAAGAAATCTTCACGGAAGGCAATGGCATGAAAGGACTCTGAATAAGAATGGAAATGTTCATTCCAGAACAGAAACAGCATGATTAAAAACATACAAAAATAGGGGCATCCACTGCTGTGAATGTTTACCTTATCCACGCATTCCTAGGATAGTCTGGGGAGTACTGATTGCAGAACAAAATAGTCAAAAATGAAACAGATACCTTGTAAGGTGGTAAAGTTTCTGCCTATAGCCTTTCAAACTGTGGCTTTTGTCAGAAATACACGGAATGGGTGGTTAGGTTTATAGAAAAAATACTCCCTTTAGCTTATATGATGCAGCATTACACGTGCATTTTGAGCTGCTCACGGTATTCTCTTCCTATGTGGTATCCTCCTTTCTTGCCAATGGAGTCATGTTCTGAAGAAATAGGCATACAGGGTCTACAAATGTGATAAAGTTTGTACCATTTCCTGAAACTCCTTCAGAGTCACTTCCTGTCCAATCCTGTACTAGAGTTAGAATGAATAAAATCTGCAAATATCAATGGTTCAAGCTGACTAAGCTCTTTGGAGATCCATTGATTGATTTTTAATGGGAACACTTGCTATCCAGTTGGTTTTAACTATTGAAAATAACCAGCATATTGTCTTCCTGTGTTCCTTTTCCTACTGTGCTCTCTACTGACTTTTCACTAACACTTCTTTCCTACTGCCTCCTGTGGTGGGTAACACCATGGTGGCTTTGACCTAGCATGCAATTTACCCAGGTTTGCCCTGCATGATATGGGAAGTACCAGTTAGAATTATAAAGGCTTCAGAGACAAGCAAAGGCATCCTGCTATGTTCTGAATGAGGCCAAACTTAGTGATGGAAACTTAGGTCTCTTATGTACAATAATAGTCCTGGCATTTAGAAAAGTATCATGTGGTTTTATTGGAAAACCTGAGAATACAGGTTTTAAAATAAGAAAGTTTAAAATATACAACACATAATTTACTTTAAAGGGAATGTCTTGCTAAGCAACTAAAAGGAGATCCCCTAGACTGAAAGACTTAGAATCTATTTGAGGAAATAAAATAGAGAAAAGCAATGAGGAATACCAAAAGATAATACATAGTAAAATAATATGTAGCATATACTTTATTTACTCTCTACAGATTCAGCCTTTCTACTCTGTCAGAATCAAAGAAATCTTCACGGAAGGCAATGGCATGAAAGGACTCTGAATAAGAATGGAAATGTTCATTCCAGAACAGAAACAGCATGATTAAAAACATACAAATAGGGGTTATGACAATTTATACAGGGAACAGACATGAGGTTCAGTCAGTTGTAAAGAATCATCCTCACAGGAGGTGGAGAAGGAAAATAGGCTCAGCCTATGAAAGGTCTTTTAGTAAAAGTAGAGAAGGATAGATTTGCTAGAGTAGGCAACAGGACAACAACATACAGTCTTCCTTGAATAAAGGAGTCCAACGAGGAAAGTGGTACATAGCAAACATAAAAACAGACTGGCATTCAAGCAGAATTGATTATAGAAGGAAATAGGAATGGAAGCAGAAACTCTGGCTTAAAAAACAGTGTGAGAAGTCCCGATGAAACCGTGCAAGCAGTTATTCTCATTACTACTTGCTTCTTAGATCTTCAGGCAGATTTTTCCCCCAATAGAAAAGGTACGTCAATAAAAATGTCATTTAATTGTCAATATTCACTTATATAAACATATGGTATTAATATATACAGAATCTTGAAAATAGTATGGTATGAGACTAGTTTACTTATCCATGCATTCACTCACCCTTTAAGTACCTGGGACTAGCAAGGCATTTGGTGGATTTGAAGACACAAGGATGGTAAATTGCCTGTGCCTACTTTCTTTGGTAACCCCACCCTTATTTATCGAGTCAAACTGAAATACTCTTCCCTTTCCCTAGCCCCACCCTTATTTATCGAGTCAAATCAGTTGGGAAGTACATTAGAATTATAAAGGCTTCAGAGACAAGCAAAGGCATCCTGCTATGTTCTGAATGAGGCCAAACTTAGTGATGGAAACTTAGGTCTCTTATGTACAATAATAGTCCTGGCATTTAGAAAAGTATCATGTGGTTTTATTGGAAAACCTGAGAATACAGGTTTTAAAATAAGAAAGTTTAAAATATACAACACATAATTTACTTTAAAGGGAATGTCTTGCTAAGCAACTAAAGGAGATCCCCTAGACTGAAAGACTTAGAATCTATTTGAGGAAATAAAATAGAGAAAAGCAATGAGGAATACCAAAAGATAATACATAGTAAAATAATATGTAGCATATACTTTATTTACTCTCTACAGATTCAGCCTTTCTACTCTGTCAGAATCAAAGAAATCTTCACGGAAGGCAATGGCATGAAAGGACTCTGAATAAGAATGGAAATGTTCATTCCAGAACAGAAACAGCATGATTAAAAACATACAAATAGGGGTTATGACAATTTATACAGGGAACAGACATGAGGTTCAGTCAGTTGTAAAGAATCATCCTCACAGGAGGTGGAGAAGGAAAATAGGCTCAGCCTATGAAAGGTCTTTTAGTAAAAGTAGAGAAGGATAGATTTGCTAGAGTAGGCAACAGGACAACAACATACAGTCTTCCTTGAATAAAGGAGTCCAACGAGGAAAGTGGTACATAGCAAACATAAAAACAGACTGGCATTCAAGCAGAATTGATTATAGAAGGAAATAGGAATGGAAGCAGAAACTCTGGCTTAAAAAACAGTGTGAGAAGTCCCGATGAAACCGTGCAAGCAGTTATTCTCATTACTACTTGCTTCTTAGATCTTCAGGCAGATTTTTCCCCCAATAGAAAAGGTACGTCAATAAAAATGTCATTTAATTGTCAATATTCACTTATATAAACATATGGTATTAATATATACAGAATCTTGAAAATAGTATGGTATGAGACTAGTTTACTTATCCATGCATTCACTCACCCTTTAAGTACCTGGGACTAGCAAGGCATTTGGTGGATTTGAAGACACAAGGATGGTAAATTGCCTGTGCCTACTTTCTTTGGTAACCCCACCCTTATTTATCGAGTCAAACTGAAATACTCTTCCCTTTCCCTAGCCACACCTTTGGTGAGTTGTCCAGTCTTCTTCCACTAAAATGTCCAAATCCAACTGTGCAACCATTTCTGCAATCTCAGAATCAGTTCCTCCTCCTTTCTCCTCAGGGCAAAAGGCAGTATCTTCCTTGAGGGTCTCCATTCTTTTAATCTCACCTCTTTCCAAACTGTTATCCATACTGCCACAAAAAGATTTCTAAAACAAAGGTTTACTTCTTTTTTAAACTACCCATACTTCCCTATGTCATACAAATGAAGCTTTAATTTCTGGCAAAGTACACAAGGCCCTTTGCAATCTGACTTCTGTTGACCAATGTGGCCTTATCCACCATCCCCACTTCCCAGTCTCCTGTGTGGGAGCAGCAATCCAACAAGCTACTCGTTTTTCTATGAGCTTATCTTCAATTCACCCACTTTTGCTCAACACCTGGAAAGATTCTCCTTACACGTTAAGGAAAGATAAAATGTTACCTCCTCTATTGAAGCCTTCTCCAGCTGCCCCAAGAAGCTTTGCTAACTGTCTGCTTTCAAATATTGTGTATGTTCCTTTATTATAAAACTTTTCTGTAGCTTTACTATGTTTTTCTCCCTATTTCAGCAGCTACCCCATTCAGGACAGACACCATGTCTCCGTTATTCTGTATTCTAAGAGACTACACAGTGCTTAGAGGTCCTAATATACTCTCTGAAGAATAAATGGCTTTATCCTGTAAACAGTTGGTAAATTATAAATTTATTGTAACAGTTTTATTGAGATATAATTTACATATTCAATTAACTGTGTAGTTCAATATTTAATAGTTTTTAGTATATTAACGACATTGTGGAACAATCACCACAACTAAATGCTAGAACATCATCATCATCCAAAAAGAAATTTCATATTCATTAACAATCACTCCTATATGTATAGACTAGTTTACTTATCCATGCATTCACTCACCCTTTAAGTACCTGGGACTAGCAAGGCATTTGGTGGATTTGAAGACACAAGGATGGTAAATTGCCTGTGCCTACTTTCTTTGGTAACCCCACCCTTATTTATCGAGTCAAACTGAAATACTCTTCCCTTTCCCTAGCCACACCTTTGGTGAGTTGTCCAGTCTTCTTCCACTAAAATGTCCAAATCCAACTGTGCAACCATTTCTGCAATCTCAGAATCAGTTCCTCCTCCTTTCTCCTCAGGGCAAAAGGCAGTATCTTCCTTGAGGGTCTCCATTCTTTTAATCTCACCTCTTTCCAAACTGTTATCCATACTGCCACAAAAAGATTTCTAAAACAAAGGTTTACTTCTTTTTTAAACTACCCATACTTCCCTATGTCATACAAATGAAGCTTTAATTTCTGGCAAAGTACACAAGGCCCTTTGCAATCTGACTTCTGTTGACCAATGTGGCCTTATCCACCATCCCCACTTCCCAGTCTCCTGTGTGGGAGCAGCAATCCAACAAGCTACTCGTTTTTTCATGAGCTTATCTTCAATTCACACACTTTTGCTCAACACCTGGAAAGATTCTCCTTACACGTTAAGGAAAGATAAAATGTTACCTCCTCTATTGAAGCCTTCTCCAGCTGCCCCAAGAAGCTTTGCTAACTGTCTGCTTTCAAATATTGTGTATGTTCCTTTATTATAAAACTTTTCTGTAGCTTTACTATGTTTTTCTCCCTATTTCAGCAGCTACCCCATTCAGGACAGACACCATGTCTCCGTTATTCTGTATTCTAAGAGACTACACAGTGCTTAGAGGTCCTAATATACTCTCTGAAGAATAAATGGCTTTATCCTGTAAACAGTTGGTAAATTATAAATTTATTGTAACAGTTTTATTGAGATATAATTTACATATTCAATTAACTGTGTAGTTCAATATTTAATAGTTTTTAGTATATTAACGACATTGTGGAACAATCACCACAACTAAATGCTAGAACATCATCATCATCCAAAAAGAAATTTCATATTCATTAACAATCACTCCTTATTCCCCTCTCTGTCCAGCCACTTCATGCTTATCCATTCATCAGCTGATGCGCATTTCAGTGGTTTCCACTCTTGACTATTCTGGATAATGTTGCTGTAAACATTTGTATACAAATTGTGTGTGGATATATGTGTTACTTTCTCTTGGAGCAGATACTCAGGAGGGTAACTACTAGATTACTTGGTAACCCTATTTTGACAAGCTATCAGCTTGTTTCTTCATTTAGTTTCTGAATAAGAAATAAATTCATAGGATTTAAAACTCAGAAGGAACTAAAGAATCTATACTGAAAACATTCACTCTCATCCATGCTTCTTTGTTACAATTTTTTTTTCCATGGGTCAACCAATCCTTATAGATATTCAGCATGATTATAAATATATATTACATGGAAACTGTTTTAACTCATTTTCAACTAATTTTAGAAGTCTATATACTATTGGGCTTCTTACATTTCTGTATATTATATATATATATATATATTATATACTATTAGGGATTGTTACATACTAAAGCAGATAATCGTTCTCATTTTTATAGTCATGTTTTATTTACTGTACAGATACATTAACTCCAAATGATGAAAAGACAGTCTCATTTTTACAGTATTTGGTAACATAAACAATGTTGTAATTAATAACTTTGTGCATGAGTCAATGTAAGGAATGATTTCCCAGTAGTGGAATTATTTTACATTAAAAATTTACTTTATATTTCAAAATATACTGCCAAATGGCCTTCATTAAAGCTATACTCCTTTTTCCTCCTTCACTGTGGGATAGCATGTTTCTTTGCATCCTTGTAAGCACAGTGTGCTACCACACACTGTGTTTTCTAACAAACTAATAGTTAAAATTATATATTAATGTGTATTTTATGCATGCATTTACCATTTTGCTTTCTGTCTTTAACAGTTGATTATATTTCATTTCCTGAGTTACTGTTCATATTTTCTGACTATTTTTCTATTGGATTTCCAATGCTTTCCTTATTCATTTACAGAAAGTGTGTGTTTTTGGGAAAATGCTCTTCTGTTTTTAAAATTAGATTCAGAAATTCATTAAACTTTTTTGTCCAGCCACTTCATGCTTATCCATTCATCAGCTGATGCGCATTTCAGTGGTTTCCACTCTTGACTATTCTGGATAATGTTGCTGTAAACATTTGTATACAAATTGTGTGTGGATATATGTGTTACTTTCTCTTGGAGCAGATACTCAGGAGGGTAACTACTAGATTACTTGGTAACCCTATTTTGACAAGCTATCAGCTTGTTTCTTCATTTAGTTTCTGAATAAGAAATAAATTCATAGGATTTAAAACTCAGAAGGAACTAAAGAATCTATACTGAAAACATTCACTCTCATCCATGCTTCTTTGTTACAATTTTTTTTTCCATGGGTCAACCAATCCTTATAGATATTCAGCATGATTATAAATATATATTACATGGAAACTGTTTTAACTCATTTTCAACTAATTTTAGAAGTCTATATACTATTGGGCTTCTTACATTTCTGTATATTATATATATATATATATATTATATACTATTAGGGATTGTTACATACTAAAGCAGATAATCGTTCTCATTTTTATAGTCATGTTTTATTTACTGTACAGATACATTAACTCCAAATGATGAAAAGACAGTCTCATTTTTACAGTATTTGGTAACATAAACAATGTTGTAATTAATAACTTTGTGCATGAGTCAATGTAAGGAATGATTTCCCAGTAGTGGAATTATTTTACATTAAAAATTTACTTTATATTTCAAAATATACTGCCAAATGGCCTTCATTAAAGCTATACTCCTTTTTCCTCCTTCACTGTGGGATAGCATGTTTCTTTGCATCCTTGTAAGCACAGTGTGCTACCACACACTGTGTTTTCTAACAAACTAATAGTTAAAATTATATATTAATGTGTATTTTATGCATGCATTTACCATTTTGCTTTCTGTCTTTAACAGTTGATTATATTTCATTTCCTGAGTTACTGTTCATATTTTCTGACTATTTTTCTATTGGATTTCCAATGCTTTCCTTATTCATTTACAGAAAGTGTGTGTTTTTGGGAAAATGCTCTTCTGTTTTTAAAATTAGATTCAGAAATTTTCTCAGTTTTTTGTTTGCTTTTGCTTATAGTCCTTTTAGACTTATAGATTAAGAAGAATTGCATGTCATCCAATTTATCTTCTGTTTTATAGCTTCTGGTTATTATACCAATGTCAGAAAGCTTTTCACAATCTTAGATTTCTAAAAAATGAAGTTTTCCATATATAACTTCTTTTAATTTTAATTTTTATATTCATTTATTTTTATTTTATTATGTACTCCATCTGGAATTTTCTCTAATGTAAGGTATGATATACATTATATTTTTAGGTGGTCACCTAGAAGTGTATAACCAGTCACTGAGAAATTCACCTTTTCTTTACCTTATAAAATGCTGTCCTTTTCACATAATAAATTCATGTGCATTTGTAAAGTTTTGAATAGAAAAGTTATATATTTTTTAGCAAAATTAATCCACTGACAGACTGCAAAGGAGAGACAAGATGGGCAAACATATGTAGCTACCTGGGCATTTACCCAAAGGAAGCATTTTTCACAAGTTGCAATTACACTTTGTGACAAAATTATAGAATAAGGAGAGAAAATAACAAATTATAATGTCTAAAATATATAAGTATTTTAATCCAAATAGAGAGGTAGAAAATAATAAATGATTCTTTGCATATCACTTTGTTAATGTTAAGAACAAAAACACAGTTTCCTGAAAATATTTAGAATATGTGCTCTAGGATATCTAACTCATCTGCCTTAGTTCCTTCTTACTAACTCCATTGTCTCTCATAGTACAATGAAAAATGTGCTATATCTAGAACAGGTGGGCCTGGGAGTAAGTCTCAGCCTTATCACACAATAGCTATGTGATCTGAACAAGTTAACTAGTTTCTCTATGCTTACCATCACTAAAATCAGTTGTGTACATTAAATAAGACATTTAATAAGGTCCCAGTACCCTGGTACCTGGGAAACATTTAAAGAATAACTAATCATTATTACCTTTGTTATTTGGGGAGATAATTTCAAGCTTTTGACTGTTCATATTTTCTGACTATTTTTCTATTGGATTTCCAATGCTTTCCTTATTCATTTACAGAAAGTGTGTTTTTGGGAAAATGCTCTTCTGTTTTTAAAATTAGATTCAGAAATTTTCTCAGTTTTTTGTTTGCTTTTGCTTATAGTCCTTTTAGACTTATAGATTAAGAAGAATTGCATGTCATCCAATTTATCTTCTGTTTTATAGCTTCTGGTTATTATACCAATGTCAGAAAGCTTTTCACAATCTTAGATTTCTAAAAAATGAAGTTTTCCATATATAACTTCTTTTAATTTTAATTTTTATATTCATTTATTTTTATTTTATTATGTACTCCATCTGGAATTTTCTCTAATGTAAGGTATGATATACATTATATTTTTAGGTGGTCACCTAGAAGTGTATAACCAGTCACTGAGAAATTCACCTTTTCTTTACCTTATAAAATGCTGTCCTTTTCACATAATAAATTCATGTGCATTTGTAAAGTTTTGAATAGAAAAGTTATATATTTTTTAGCAAAATTAATCCACTGACAGACTGCAAAGGAGAGACAAGATGGGCAAACATATGTAGCTACCTGGGCATTTACCCAAAGGAAGCATTTTTCACAAGTTGCAATTACACTTTGTGACAAAATTATAGAATAAGGAGAGAAAATAACAAATTATAATGTCTAAAATATATAAGTATTTTAATCCAAATAGAGAGGTAGAAAATAATAAATGATTCTTGGCATATCACTTTGTTAATGTTAAGAACAAAAACACAGTTTCCTGAAAATATTTAGAATATGTGCTCTAGGATATCTAACTCATCTGCCTTAGTTCCTTCTTACTAACTCCATTGTCTCTCATAGTACAATGAAAAATGTGCTATATCTAGAACAGGTGGGCCTGGGAGTAAGTCTCAGCCTTATCACACAATAGCTATGTGATCTGAACAAGTTAACTAGTTTCTCTATGCTTACCATCACTAAAATCAGTTGTGTACATTAAATAAGACATTTAATAAGGTCCCCGAGTACCCTGGTACCTGGGAAACATTTAAAGAATAACTAATCATTATTACCTTTGTTATTTGGGGGAGATAATCAAAGAGAAATTCATTATATCCTATGAAAAGCTAGTATCTTTTCTGTTACTTGTGTTCGTCACAATTGTTTAGCAAATGTTAAGCTCTTCTGTGCTACTGATTATATATATATATATATATATATATATATATATATATATATATATATTACCTATCTATTGTATGATTTGATCACTAGATGACTGTCTACATTTTTAATTGTCTTATAACTAGAGAAACAATATCGAATTTTGAAGTATAAACCAATTTCTTCTCAGTAGCCTTTGATTTTGCCAGTTCTCACTGTATTCATAGTAAAGCTGCTTTTGAACAACAGGAGAGTGTCACCATAAACTATGCCTTCCTACAGTGAACTTTAACCTGTCACCTAAAAATATATGCATATACACTGTGGGGAGAGTCATTCTTCATTTTCTCCAACTTTCAGTATGGTGCTAATCTCAGAAATATTAGGCTAACAGTTGCAAAAACAACAACAATTTTCATTTGCTTAATACAGGTTTGTTAACCTACTCATTTTATGATCACTGATTTTACAGTTGAATGTAAGGAACAGAGGGGCTTAGCTCCATATTTGGTCATTCTAGGATCTAGGATACTTTCATCTTATGCTCCTCCATACCTTACAGGTATTGCCGTTTTCCACTGGAGTTTCATCCTGATGGTATGAGAAGACAGATGGGAGAGGGCCTGGCAGACATGGAAGGTCATTAAATTGGTGGAAGGAACATATATCACTTTAATCTACATTCTCAGTGGCCAGAACTAAGTCACATGACCCTATCCAGACACAGGAATGCTCATAAATTTTATGCAGATGACAAGAAGTTATTAAGAGCGAGAACCGATGAATATATTCTATTGCTTCTGACATAATACACTATTGAATTAATAAGAAACATGGAATACCTTAACAAATGAACCTGCCAACAGAAAAAATTGTGAATATATTCATGATATCAAAACATAAATTACATACAGTATTCAACAGATTTCTGACAGCAATCTATTCTTAATTTTAAAGACAAACAAGTGCTTCTAATTTTAAATGAGCAAGAAAGCATTTCCTAGTTAGAAAGCTGACAAGAAAGAATGTTTAAATTTTATGGTTAGCAAAGCATGGTGGGAAAGTTTGGATCAGTTTGCTGAAAATAGATACCCCAACTGTGATTAACAATAAGGAAGCTTATGCTAAATTAATGAATATACATGTTGACTTTCAGCTTCAATTTCATGGGAATAATTACTTTCCATTAACATATCAACAAGCCAGCAATCAACAGTCTAAAGTCTCAGGTCACAGATTACTTCTACAAATACTTTACTTTTAATTTTTATTCTTATTCAGCCTCTGCAAAGTTTCTATCCATATTGTTCCATGCTTAACTGCACAGAACTTCATAAATTCTCACTGAAACGGTCTTCTTAATGTTAATTCTACCATTTGTTTAATGAGAATATAATAGAATGGCACTCTGATTGTAATGCTGACAGCAAGTCACCAATTTGTTAGCAATCATTCAAATAGCAGCAAACACATTCATCAATGGCGAATGGGATAGCACAATTATATCTATATTTTCTGATACATATGGTAGATTTTAAAATTACAAACTTTGATGTAACCTCAAAGGTGTTCCAGATACCCTCTTTCTTTTGTAGATTCATAAAATATTATATTTTCCCACTTTAGTGATTTCTTTATATGTAACCTAAAAACAGTGTTAGAGGGCCAACTAATTTTTTGGTCACAATTTAAGCAGCTATTTCACATTACAGACCATAATTATGTGAAATCAACTGATTTACATTTACAATCTACTTAGGGGGCTACAGTCCCTGGTGGCTTAGTGATAAAGAATCCATGTGAAATTTGAAAAAGGCACTGGCAGACATGGAAGGTCATTAAATTGGTGGAAGGAACATATATCACTTTAATCTACATTCTCAGTGGCCAGAACTAAGTCACATGACCCTATCCAGACACAGGAATGCTCATAAATTTTATGCAGATGACAAGAAGTTATTAAGAGCGAGAACCGATGAATATATTCTATTGCTTCTGACATAATACACTATTGAATTAATAAGAAACATGGAATACCTTAACAAATGAACCTGCCAACAGAAAAAATTGTGAATATATTCATGATATCAAAACATAAATTACATACAGTATTCAACAGATTTCTGACAGCAATCTATTCTTAATTTTAAAGACAAACAAGTGCTTCTAATTTTAAATGAGCAAGAAAGCATTTCCTAGTTAGAAAGCTGACAAGAAAGAATGTTTAAATTTTATGGTTAGCAAAGCATGGTGGGAAAGTTTGGATCAGTTTGCTGAAAATAGATACCCCAACTGTGATTAACAATAAGGAAGCTTATGCTAAATTAATGAATATACATGTTGACTTTCAGCTTCAATTTCATGGGAATAATTACTTTCCATTAACATATCAACAAGCCAGCAATCAACAGTCTAAAGTCTCAGGTCACAGATTACTTCTACAAATACTTTACTTTTAATTTTTATTCTTATTCAGCCTCTGCAAAGTTTCTATCCATATTGTTCCATGCTTAACTGCACAGAACTTCATAAATTCTCACTGAAATGGTCTTCTTAATGTTAATTCTACCATTTGTTTAATGAGAATATAATAGAATGGCACTCTGATTGTAATGCTGACAGCAAGTCACCAATTTGTTAGCAATCATTCAAATAGCAGCAAACACATTCATCAATGGCGAATGGGATAGCACAATTATATCTATATTTTCTGATACATATGGTAGATTTTAAAATTACAAACTTTGATGTAACCTCAAAGGTGTTCCAGATACCCTCTTTCTTTTGTAGATTCATAAAATATTATATTTTCCCACTTTAGTGATTTCTTTATATGTAACCTAAAAACAGTGTTAGAGGGCCAACTAATTTTTTGGTCACAATTTAAGCAGCTATTTCACATTACAGACCATAATTATGTGAAATCAACTGATTTACATTTACAATCTACTTAGGGGGCTTCCCTGGTGGCTTAGTGATAAAGAATCCACCTGCCAATACAGGAGGCATGGGTTTGATCCCTGGTCGAGGAAGATCCCCCATGCTGCAGGGCAGCTAAGCCAGTGTGTTACAACTGTTGAGACTGTGCTCTAAAACCTGGGAGGCGCAACTACTGAGCCCATGTGCCATAACAACTGAAGCCCCCATGCCCTAGATCCTGTACTCTGCAACAAGAGAAGCCACTGCAATAAAAAGTCCATGCAAGGCAACTACAGAGTAGCCCATGCTTGCCACAACTAGAGAAAAGAAGACCCAGTGCAACTAAAGATAAAAATAAATAAATAAAATTATTTTTAAAAAATCTACTTGACCCCTCTTGCCATACCCTGCTTGGAATTTTGTTCTCCCATAAATTGTGATTCCTCCTCAGATCTAACACTCAACAAATATAATATGAAAAATTCAAGAAAATTAAGTAACACTACAAATCAAAAATTAAGTCAACAATTAGTTTGTTACTCCCAGCAATCTTAGTAATTGAATAAAATTCAAGTAACCTGAAATATTAAATACAAGAAATAAAGTGAATCATTCAGATGCTTGAGAGGTATGGAATAAGGCCTGATTAGAACAATATACCCAGGAATCAGCTTTGATTCAATCTTTGTTTCAATCATTTGATAGCTGTGTGCCCTTCATCTCTGATCTTCAGTGACCATAACTAGAAATGAGTATAGAGCTTTGATATCTTATGCAAGCAGAATATAATTAGAATGGCAAATTTCTCTTGTAATAATTTGTGCACTCTGATTGTAATGCTGACAGCAAGTCACCAATTTGTTAGCAATCATTCAAATAGCAGCAAACACATTCATCAATGGCGAATGGGATAGCACAATTATATCTATATTTTCTGATACATATGGTAGATTTTAAAATTACAAACTTTGATGTAACCTCAAAGGTGTTCCAGATACCCTCTTTCTTTTGTAGATTCATAAAATATTATATTTTCCCACTTTAGTGATTTCTTTATATGTAACCTAAAAACAGTGTTAGAGGGCCAACTAATTTTTTGGTCACAATTTAAGCAGCTATTTCACATTACAGACCATAATTATGTGAAATCAACTGATTTACATTTACAATCTACTTAGGGGGCTTCCCTGGTGGCTTAGTGATAAAGAATCCACCTGCCAATACAGGAGGCATGGGTTTGATCCCTGGTCGAGGAAGATCCCCCATGCTGCAGGGCAGCTAAGCCAGTGTGTTACAACTGTTGAGACTGTGCTCTAAAACCTGGGAGGCGCAACTACTGAGCCCATGTGCCATAACAACTGAAGCCCCCATGCCCTAGATCCTGTACTCTGCAACAAGAGAAGCCACTGCAATAAAAAGTCCATGCAAGGCAACTACAGAGTAGCCCATGCTTGCCACAACTAGAGAAAAGAAGACCCAGTGCAACTAAAGATAAAAATAAATAAATAAAATTATTTTTAAAAAATCTACTTGACCCCTCTTGCCATACCCTGCTTGGAATTTTGTTCTCCCATAAATTGTGATTCCTCCTCAGATCTAACACTCAACAAATATAATATGAAAAATTCAAGAAAATTAAGTAACACTACAAATCAAAAATTAAGTCAACAATTAGTTTGTTACTCCCAGCAATCTTAGTAATTGAATAAAATTCAAGTAACCTGAAATATTAAATACAAGAAATAAAGTGAATCATTCAGATGCTTGAGAGGTATGGAATAAGGCCTGATTAGAACAATATACCCAGGAATCAGCTTTGATTCAATCTTTGTTTCAATCATTTGATAGCTGTGTGCCCTTCATCTCTGATCTTCAGTGACCATAACTAGAAAATGAGTATAGTAATGCTGTCATCTTAAAAGTTGTCTCTGAGAAGTATGTTAGTTTCTAAACATGAAGAAGTTAGAAAACTGCTGAATATACTGTAATAAATATATATGAGTGTCATTATTACTCTCCCCTAATTTCATAGCCTGAGTTATCTAAATTCTAATTCCTAAATTTAAGACACATTCTACACTGTTATTGCAAAATTTATATTGACAGAAGGGGAAATGTGGCCTTTTCAATGATATTATTCACATCTACATTATTATTCACATCCAGAAGTGTTATTTAATAACCACTGCCTACTATGAATTTTCTTTTTAGATACATTAGCTGTGTGCATTCTTCTGATTTATCTGCTATGTGATTAAAATACTGGGCAGTATTTCTTAGCATAAATTTTGATAATTCATTGACTATTAAAAAACATTTCTATTAGCTGTTATAGATACAAGTTTGACACATGACATTTGTGACCCAAATACGGGACATATTTCGGTCCTCAGGATCTTCTAGTCTGGCATTGAAGATACAAATATTAATGGAATAACTGCTATATAAAGTAATATGTTAAAATATCACAAGATAATTTCACTATAAAAAAGGGACCAATGTGATTTTATCTTCATTGAGATGTTCATTCAGCTACAGGTAACATTTTAACATCCACAGTATGTTTTTTCTGTTTTTCAAATTCAAACGCTTTCAATCCCAAATTTTTAATAGCTGGACATCCACAGTATGTTTTTGTTATTTTATAAAAATAAATAAATAAAATTATTTTTAAAAATCTACTTGACCCCTCTTGCCATACCCTGCTTGGAATTTTGTTCTCCCATAAATTGTGATTCCTCCTCAGATCTAACACTCAACAAATATAATATGAAAAATTCAAGAAAATTAAGTAACACTACAAATCAAAAATTAAGTCAACAATTAGTTTGTTACTCCCAGCAATCTTAGTAATTGAATAAAATTCAAGTAACCTGAAATATTAAATACAAGAAATAAAGTGAATCATTCAGATGCTTGAGAGGTATGGAATAAGGCCTGATTAGAACAATATACCCAGGAATCAGCTTTGATTCAATCTTTGTTTCAATCATTTGATAGCTGTGTGCCCTTCATCTCTGATCTTCAGTGACCATAACTAGAAAATGAGTATAGTAATGCTGTCATCTTAAAAGTTGTCTCTGAGAAGTATGTTAGTTTCTAAACATGAAGAAGTTAGAAAACTGCTGAATATACTGTAATAAATATATATGAGTGTCATTATTATTCTCCCCTAATTTCATAGCCTGAGTTATCTAAATTCTAATTCCTAAATTTAAGACACATTCTACACTGTTATTGCAAAATTTATATTGACAGAAGGGGAAATGTGGCCTTTTCAATGATATTATTCACATCTACATTATTATTCACATCCAGAAGTGTTATTTAATAACCACTGCCTACTATGAATTTTCTTTTTAGATACATTAGCTGTGTGCATTCTTCTGATTTATCTGCTATGTGATTAAAATACTGGGCAGTATTTCTTAGCATAAATTTTGATAATTCATTGACTATTAAAAAACATTTCTATTAGCTGTTATAGATACAAGTTTGACACATGACATTTGTGACCCAAATACGGGACATATTTCGGTCCTCAGGATCTTCTAGTCTGGCATTGAAGATACAAATATTAATGGAATAACTGCTATATAAAGTAATATGTTAAAATATCACAAGATAATTTCACTATAAAAAAGGGACCAATGTGATTTTATCTTCATTGAGATGTTCATTCAGCTACAGGTAACATTTTAACATCCACAGTATGTTTTTTCTGTTTTTCAAATTCAAACGCTTTCAATCCCAAATTTTTTAATAGCTGGTACATCTCCTTCATTCAGAAAAAATGTAATAATAGTTATGTGATTGGTTATTACTTTGTTCTCTTTGACTTCTAGGAAACAAAATATAGCAATGATGTCAATCTTTATGGTTCACTCATTTAAACTACTATACATCATTTCTTTAAAAATTTGTACTTTTTTTTACATTTTTCCTTTATATGTTTTTATTTTCTTTTATTATTTATTTATATGTTAGTTTTGTAAATCACCTAATATTTTTTTACGGAACACATTTGTAACTTTAAGTAATTGATACTTATACTAAAAAAATTCTTGTAGTTTCTTAAACTATATTTTCTCTGCAGTCTCATAATATCAAATTATAACTGCTTTAATAAAAAAAAAAGTGAAATGTCTGAAATTTGGATTTTTTCTACTAGAATTTGAATTTTCACTTGCATAATTATTTATGACTTTACATAAATAATTCTCAGGGAACTATAATGAAGGGAAATACTATAAGATGAAGGAAATTAACCATAGTCTACTTATGATTTTAAAAGTTACTTAACAGATGATAACTGCTTTGTTTGATTTGTGGTTTTTTTTTTTTTTTTTCAATATAGACTTCAACTTGAGTACAAAATCCAAAGTTTTCCCTATATCCTTTACACAGAATTCAGTACTTTTAGTTTTCAATTTTGAATTCTTTTATCCTTAACACCATTCTTGATTATTCAAACCTGAAAAAAATGAAAAAAAAAAAAAATCTAGTTAAAAAAGACCAGGGCTTCCCTGGTGATCCAGTGGGTAAGGAGTCTGCCTTGTAGTGCAAGAGGCACCAGTTCAATCCCTGGCCCAGGAAGATCCCATGTGCCATGGAGCTGCTGAACCAGTATGTCCAATTATGAGCCAGTGCTCTGGAGCGCATGCGCCCAGAGCAGTTGCTCTGCAATGAGAGGGGCCACTGCAATGGGAAGACCACACATGCCAAAGAATAAAACAATGGATGATATATATATATATATATATATATATATATATATATATATATATATATAAAGAGGCATGATGGGGACAAAAAAAAAAGAGGCCGCTGGATTCGCTCTACATGACCCACACTCTGTCTGTGGAGTGTGCTTTCTCTGAATCTGAATAAATCCGTTTCTCACCCATCACTTTGTCTCTCGTTGAATTCTTCTCTGTAAAGAGACATGAAGAATCTGAACCTCAGTGGGTCCAGACATTGAGTGAGTGATTTTAATTACCAGGATTTTTGGTGGGTTCAAGTCCCAGTCATGTGCATTCAAGAACCAAACAGGGTTTTGGCTTGGTTCCAGTCCCGGCCACCTGGGTTCATGACCCAAGCAGGGTTTTGGCTGGGTTCAAGTTCCGGCCATGTGCATTCAAGTTCCAAGCAGCGTTTTGGATGGGTTCAAGTCCCAAACAGGGTTTGATTAGGTCTGGGCCCTAGGTTTAAGTCTCAAAACAAGGTAGAACACTTTCAGATGGCAACCATGAACGATGGGACGGTGATAAGGTAAGAAAGGTGTAGAGTTAGGTCTTTGTCCCAAAGAGGCCCACAGGAAGCTGTGAGCCAGGTAGACTCGGAAAGACAGAATTATACTGTTCTCTTTGACTCTGAGAGTTTCCTCCTACATTCTTGCAGTCTTGTTCATTCCTGCTTTGTTTCTTTCTCTCTTTTGTTAACCTGAAAAGACCTGTGAGGTCACCAAGGTGTATTTTGCTTTTATTCCCTCCCTCTAACCATTAAAAGTGCTGGCGTTTTATTGCCAACTTATCACTAGACCAGCTCCAGCTCATCGTCAACACAATTGGAAATGTCTTCCGTGCAGTTTCTTTAGGACAACTTTTGGGCACTAATAACTGTTTGGGAAGCTACTTTGGAAGGGATAGCATCTAAATCATAAGTGGGCAGGGCACAATTTTTGAAAAGAATGACAGGCCAAAGACACAGCATAAACCCATTAGAATCAAATGGGTCCAAGATGGCAGAACAGACCTTGATCCTCAGTCAGCAAGCTAAATGACACACCCAGAGGCACCACGACAGTTCTGCCTTTTTTCCTAAAAGAGCTGGTATAATACTCCTACTCATTAGCATATGGAATTACACAGCCTATAAAAGCTAAGAACGCCATGTTTTCGGGGCCATTGGATTTGCTCTGCCATGGCCCACACTCTGTGGAGTGTGCTTTCTCTGAATCTGAATAAATCCATTTCTTACCTATCACTTTGTCTCTTGCTGAATTCTTCTCTGTAAAGAGACATGAAGAATTTCTTATAGACACTGGTGCAACCTTCTCAGTCTTAACCCAAAAGATTAAAACCTTAACAGTTATAAAGAGTATGTAATGGGGTTGTCAGGAAAGAAACAGGGGCACACTTTACTGGAGCCTGTTTTGTGCAATGCTAACAGACAACTGTTTTTGCATTTGTTTCTATTTGTGCCTAATTGTCCTATACATTTATTGGGGAGAGATTTATTAAATAAGTTAGTGGCCATTCAGTCTCTGGAGGAGAAAGGGAACCACCCTCACTGTGTATTTAATATAGACAAAGAGTTATTCATGATCATGATTTAGTTGGGTTGGGTAATGGATTTTAATAGAGATGGGTTAAGACCAAACTAGATTTGGTCTCTTCCTCCAAAGTATTCTTATAATGCCACTTTTGACAAACAGATTATGGTTCGACAAATTGTGGTAAAATTCTCTGCCTTTAAGTGATTTGTACTTTGGAGATCTTCATATAGTTTCAATTAGAAAATAAATATTGTCTCACAGTGACGTATGATCTTATCTGACTAAAAAGTAACTTTGGGATGTTTTACAAGGTCCCTGTGACATAGCAAAGACAAAGTTAACTAAGATTATTTAACATGTTAAATTAAATGTAATTGTTTGTAATTCTGGTTATTGTAACCCAACTTTATCACACACTGTAATCAGATGTTTGACCATGTCTTTTAAGTCTTTTGCCACTTATAGATATATTTGTACCCTGGTGCTGGTACAAAATGTGCTTCATCATCAAGAGGATCCATAGGAAGGCTAAGGAACCCAGTTACTACCACTCTACGTCAAGATGACGGCTATGTAGGGATTTCAACCCATAAGGACTAAAACTAGGAGCTGCCCTGCCCATGGGGCCCCTAGATCAGGTACTCAAGAGATTTTTTACTCCCTGATAGGCAGGGTCAATGCCCATGCCCAGCCTTGAAGCAATTACAGAAAACGGACCTTTGCCCTTCTGCCTCCCATAAGAATATGGGAGTAAAATCTCTTGAAGGGGAAATGCAAGGGTTAGGAGGGAAACGGGCAGGGCATAGGAAACAGCATAAGCCCATGAGAATCAAATGGGTCCAAGATGGAAGACCTGATCCTCAGTCTGAAAGCTAAATGACACACCCAGAGGCGCCATAACAGTTCCACCCCTACTCTAAAAGAGCTGGAATAATCCTCCCACTCATTAGCATATGGAATTACCCAGCCCATAAAAGCTAAGAATGCCATCTTTTTAGGGCCGCTGGATTCGCTCTACCATGGCCGACACTCTTGTCTATGGAGTGTGCTTTCTCTGAATCTGAATAAATCCATTTCTTATCTAAAAAAAAAAAAAAAAAAGACCAGAGTTTATCAACGACTCTAGCTTTTAATAAAAGTACCTGAATATACTGACTTATTACATGTCTCACTGAAAATTTAAATGTTTTGGTCAGCATAACCCATGGCAGGTTATATTCTCCTTTTGAGATATATTCAGTGGCTTATAAAAATCATAAGGCATGAGGATGAAGGCCAAGCACTTGCAACACTTATGAAGTCAGTAAATCTCATTATCAATCCCTATCCTTGAACATGTTTATGTACTGCAATGAAATGCTCATAGATTTAAAATGGATGCCTACAATAACATGTTTTTAAACTACTCTGAATATAGCTTTGCTGTAAAAACTCAATACTCAAGTATAGGATGTATTTATATCTTCTTAGGTTCAATATATACATACAAACACACATTTTAGAAATATATTTCCTCCCTGTGACATAGCAAAGACAAAGTTAACTAAGATTATTTAACATGTTAAATTAAATGTAATTGTTTGTAATTCTGGTTATTGTAACCCAACTTTATCACACACTGTAATCAGATGTTTGACCATGTCTTTTAAGTCTTTTGCCACTTATAGATATATTTGTACCCTGGTGCTGGTACAAAATGTGCTTCATCATCAAGAGGATCCATAGGAAGGCTAAGGAACCCAGTTACTACCACTCTACGTCAAGATGACGGCTATGTAGGGATTTCAACCCATAAGGACTAAAACTAGGAGCTGCCCTGCCCATGGGGCCCCTAGATCAGGTACTCAAGAGATTTTTTACTCCCTGATAGGCAGGGTCAATGCCCATGCCCAGCCTTGAAGCAATTACAGAAAACGGACCTTTGCCCTTCTGCCTCCCATAAGAATATGGGAGTAAAATCTCTTGAAGGGGAAATGCAAGGGTTAGGAGGGAAACGGGCAGGGCATAGGAAACAGCATAAGCCCATGAGAATCAAATGGGTCCAAGATGGAAGACCTGATCCTCAGTCTGAAAGCTAAATGACACACCCAGAGGCGCCATAACAGTTCCACCCCTACTCTAAAAGAGCTGGAATAATCCTCCCACTCATTAGCATATGGAATTACCCAGCCCATAAAAGCTAAGAATGCCATCTTTTTAGGGCCGCTGGATTCGCTCTACCATGGCCGACACTCTTGTCTATGGAGTGTGCTTTCTCTGAATCTGAATAAATCCATTTCTTATCTAAAAAAAAAAAAAAAAAAAGACCAGAGTTTATCAACGACTCTAGCTTTTAATAAAAGTACCTGAATATACTGACTTATTACATGTCTCACTGAAAATTTAAATGTTTTGGTCAGCATAACCCATGGCAGGTTATATTCTCCTTTTGAGATATATTCAGTGGCTTATAAAAATCATAAGGCATGAGGATGAAGGCCAAGCACTTGCAACACTTATGAAGTCAGTAAATCTCATTATCAATCCCTATCCTTGAACATGTTTATGTACTGCAATGAAATGCTCATAGATTTAAAATGGATGCCTACAATAACATGTTTTTAAACTACTCTGAATATAGCTTTGCTGTAAAAACTCAATACTCAAGTATAGGATGTATTTATATCTTCTTAGGTTCAATATATACATACAAACACACATTTTAGAAATATATTTCCTCCTTATAGACAGATACATATAAAATCATGCTAAAGTTAGAAATAACAGGAATTAAGGTAAAACTCATTCCTCCAGCTCAAAAATGTCTCAATTCTAAATAATTAATTTCATATCAGGTGCTCATTCCTCAGTTTTTGAGCAGGTACCAGATTTAAAACTCTGTGATGCAGACAATGAAAGACTCATCCAGAGCTCTGTCAGAAACTAGGGGTAGGGAAGCTGGACAGTAATGCTCTGATTATATCCAATACATTTTATTACTAAAAATTAGGTTTGGCTGAATTTGATAGAAAATACAATTAACAGAAGATGCACAATTTAGAATCTTATTTCACTCTCACAGAAAAATGTGGATGTAGCCAGTTCATGGCTGATAGAGTAGCTCTGAAGTTTCTTCATTTGTGTTCCTAGGACCCTCAAGTTTATGGCTCCAGAATCAGTACTAGCCATCACATTCATACTCTGAATATTAAGATAAAAGGAAAAGAAGGCAAAGGTTCTCAAAGTGTTGCTCTAGGATGAGCCGACCAGTGTCACCAGAAACTTATAAGAAATGCAAATTTTCAAGCCCCTCTCCAGACTTACTGAATCTGTAACTTGGGGAGAAGGCTCAGTTGGATTTTTTTTTTTTTTTAAAGTCCTTTAAGTGATGTTGATACAGGTCAAAGTTTAAAGATTATAGCTTTAAGGATATAATCTCCAAAGTTATACCTATCACCTTTCCTCACATTCTGTTGGACATTCTTAGTCACATGGCCATGTAGAGCCAAAAAGGAGAGGAGGGGAAGCAGTTGTTATTTTTTAAGTAGTCACCACAGTAGCTGAAACACAGGGAATTTTCATTCATCTAAAAGGACACAGAACAAATGGCAAACACTATCAGACTGTGCTACATAACTAAATAAAAAAGGTGAGGGGACCACACCTATAAAAAATGGGAATTGTTTTCCCCAGTTATAAAAGTTCTACTTTTTATTAAAAAAAAATATTTTTATTAAAAGTAGAATGCTATTCTCTGGGTATTTATTCAGAGCAGTCATTTCTTTTATATATTTCACCTTTAAATCCTACACTGATCATAGGGAATGATGACCATTTATGTCCCCATTTCAAAGATAAGAAACTGAGATTCCCCATTTTAGATACATATAAAATCATGCTAAAGTTAGAAATAACAGGAATTAAGGTAAAACTCATGTAAATGTCTCAATTCTAAATAATTAATTTCATATCAGGTGCTCATTCCTCAGTTTTTGAGCAGGTACCAGATTTAAAACTCTGTGATGCAGACAATGAAAGACTCATCCAGAGCTCTGTCAGAAACTAGGGGTAGGGAAGCTGGACAGTAATGCTCTGATTATATCCAATACATTTTATTACTAAAAATTAGGTTTGGCTGAATTTGATAGAAAATACAATTAACAGAAGATGCACAATTTAGAATCTTATTTCACTCTCACAGAAAAATGTGGATGTAGCCAGTTCATGGCTGATAGAGTAGCTCTGAAGTTTCTTCATTTGTGTTCCTAGGACCCTCAAGTTTATGGCTCCAGAATCAGTACTAGCCATCACATTCATACTCTGAATATTAAGATAAAAGGAAAAGAAGGCAAAGGTTCTCAAAGTGTTGCTCTAGGATGAGCCGACCAGTGTCACCAGAAACTTATAAGAAATGCAAATTTTCAAGCCCCTCTCCAGACTTACTGAATCTGTAACTTGGGGAGAAGGCTCAGTTGGATTTTTTTTTTTTTTTAAAGTCCTTTAAGTGATGTTGATACAGGTCAAAGTTTAAAGATTATAGCTTTAAGGATATAATCTCCAAAGTTATACCTATCACCTTTCCTCACATTCTGTTGGACATTCTTAGTCACATGGCCATGTAGAGCCAAAAAGGAGAGGAGGGGAAGCAGTTGTTATTTTTTAAGTAGTCACCACAGTAGCTGAAACACAGGGAATTTTCATTCATCTAAAAGGACACAGAACAAATGGCAAACACTATCAGACTGTGCTACATAACTAAATAAAAAAGGTGAGGGGACCACACCTATAAAAAATGGGAATTGTTTTCCCCAGTTATAAAAGTTCTACTTTTTATTAAAAAAAAAATATTTTTATTAAAAGTAGAATGCTATTCTCTGGGTATTTATTCAGAGCAGTCATTTCTTTTATATATTTCACCTTTAAATCCTACACTGATCATAGGGAATGATGACCATTTATGTCCCCATTTCAAAGATAAGAAAACTGAGATTCCCAAATTACAGATTTTTTATTCATAATCTAATAACTGGCTGGTAGGAGTCAGACTTAGAAATCATTTATTTAAAAGTCCTTTATCCTTACATTATATCATGTTTATTAAATGAGGGCTACACTCTTTATCCTTAATCTATTAATACATTTGCTTTCCAGTTTTTATTCACCCCAAATATTCTTTTTTCCTGCAAATCTTCTGTAAGAAAATGTTGAAGACTTTTTAAATGTAGAGGTTAAAATAACAGTTTATGTAGCAAGACTCAAAAAACTTAACAATTATACTATTAATCAGAATGAGATACACTTGACATTTTCCTCGATCTGTTGTTTATATCTCAATCACTGAAACATAAAAGTAACCAGATTTTAATGACTGAGAAATGTTAATAACTTAAGATAAATAGCTGCTTAGCACTAATATTTCTAAACTATGATTTGAAGTTAAATTTATGTGACAATGCAATCTTTAAGAGACCGGGACAACTGATGTTAAATTGTCGCTTGCTTTTTCTTCCGTTTAAAAAACAGAAAATAGTTGTTAGAAACTATAATGAGAATGGAAAGTGATTAAAAGTTCCTGCTTACTTTTGATATCCTAATCAGAATATTCAACTCTATTCAAGTCACTGATTCTCTTCTGTATTATTTTGGAAAGGTTTATTGCTAGAGTTCTCAACAGAAACTATCTGATGATTTAGAATGTCCATCAAAGAACAGAAAAAGTTATGCAGTGTACAAATATGAAGATAAATACAACATGATCCGTAGTGCACAGAGTTAACAGTAAGCATCTCCTTTAGAATCAGAATAAACGGAACTGCATTGAAGGGCTAAATCACTTTATACACAGAAGTCTCTATATTCTGACTGGCA
Organism: Tragulus kanchil; assembly: GCA_022376925.1. Lineage (NCBI taxonomy): Eukaryota > Metazoa > Chordata > Mammalia > Artiodactyla > Tragulidae > Tragulus > Tragulus kanchil. Next base: position 70,741,250 of record JAIOJX010000028.1, on the reverse strand, counting down.
TAGGTTTTCTAATATAGAATCAACAGTAGGGAAGGTGATCCAGCCATGACCTAGGCAGTGATCCAGCCATGACCTAGGCAAGAGAAGATGAAAATTCTTTGCTTCTAACATGCTCTGTCTAAAGTTACATAGTTACTGACCAAAAAAGAGCCATTTTCAATCTCAGAAATTTCCTCGACAGAGCTTGCAGCTATGAAAATGAAGCATTTGATATCTATACTTCTATAGAAATGAATGTTCATAAAATAAAGGCATAAACAAATAATTTATAGTTTTATAAAATTCTGAGATTTAATCACCACTCATAATAAATAGGATAGAAATATTACATCATTCTAGTATAGACAAGTAGGAATAATTGATCATCTCATGTACTCAGGAAGTATAGAACACATGTTGATGATAACCACAGTGCACCTGTAATATTTTGCCTGGTCATATATCAAGTATGTTATGTGCATTATCTCATTTCACCATCATTATATTTCAGGAGCACTATCTCCTCTTTTTTGGTCAGGAATGAGAATTATATAAATTTATTTTTTAAAATCATATACATAGTTTGATCAGATGGCTAGATAGCCACCAAAATTTGTACCACCTTTATCTAAACTAGAGCTGCAGCTGGGAAATATTAATACTTATACAACCAGGGATTTAATTTGTCAGTGTCCCTTTTCAAGGCAAGTAGACCTGTTGCCTAATTCTTGTCAGTGAATAAACATGATTGTATCACTTCTAGGTCAAGATATTTAATATCTCTTATTCTGCCCACCAATTACATGACACAGACTGTGAGGTCTTTAGCGGGTGTTTTCTTTTTCTTCCGTTTAAAAAACAGAAAATAGTTGTTAGAAACTATAATGAGAATGGAAAGTGATTAAAAGTTCCTGCTTACTTTTGATATCCTAATCAGAATATTCAACTCTATTCAAGTCACTGATTCTCTTCTGTATTATTTTGGAAAGGTTTATTGCTAGAGTTCTCAACAGAAACTATCTGATGATTTAGAATGTCCATCAAAGAACAGAAAAAGTTATGCAGTGTACAAATATGAAGATAAATACAACATGATCCGTAGTGCACAGAGTTAACAGTAAGCATCTCCTTTAGAATCAGAATAAACGGAACTGCATTGAAGGGCTAAATCACTTTATACACAGAAGTCTCTATATTCTGACTGGCATAGGTTTTCTAATATAGAATCAACAGTAGGGAAGGTGATCCAGCCATGACCTAGGCAGTGATCCAGCCATGACCTAGGCAAGAGAAGATGAAAATTCTTTGCTTCTAACATGCTCTGTCTAAAGTTACATAGTTACTGACCAAAAAAGAGCCATTTTCAATCTCAGAAATTTCCTCGACAGAGCTTGCAGCTATGAAAATGAAGCATTTGATATCTATACTTCTATAGAAATGAATGTTCATAAAATAAAGGCATAAACAAATAATTTATAGTTTTATAAAATTCTGAGATTTAATCACCACTCATAATAAATAGGATAGAAATATTACATCATTCTAGTATAGACAAGTAGGAATAATTGATCATCTCATGTACTCAGGAAGTATAGAACACATGTTGATGATAACCACAGTGCACCTGTAATATTTTGCCTGGTCATATATCAAGTATGTTATGTGCATTATCTCATTTCACCATCATTATATTTCAGGAGCACTATCTCCTCTTTTTTGGTCAGGAATGAGAATTATATAAATTTATTTTTAAAGTCATATACATAGTTTGATCAGATGGCTAGATAGCCACCAAAAATTTGTACCACCTTTATCTAAACTAGAGCTGCAGCTGGGAAATATTAATACTTATACAACCAGGGATTTAATTTGTCAGTGTCCCTTTTCAAGGCAAGTAGACCTGTTGCCTAATTCTTGTCAGTGAATAAACATGATTGTATCACTTCTAGGTCAAGATATTTAATATCTCTTATTCTGCCCACCAATTACATGACAAAGACTGTGAGGTCTTACAAGGAGGTACAGCCATGAGATGGCAGGGGCCTAGGTCCTTGAATGATTTCATGGAGGGCAGCTGCAGAACATTTCTATAGCATTAAGCCATAGACAGTTGGGGATTTTTTTTGCTATGGTATAACCCTAACATAGCCAGTGAACAGTGAAACAAGGAACAAACCTAGATGTGTCCAATTCCAAAATCCATGTTTGCCTTCATATGTTCTTCTGATGTTCCTAGACAGGTTTAGGTAGAATTGCTCAATATTAAATTTTCTCCCATCAAGGAGTCATGCTTTAACCTATTATACAGAGCACCAATAACATTGGTAATCAGCGTTTTGCAACCTCTGAGAGCAGAATTTCTGTAACTCATCAAAGTAATAATAGTGATAGTGGAGACAACAATCACCACCATCATCAAGCTAAATAACTGACAGACAACTGTGTCAATATACTTTTGTCTACCAAATTCAGTGGGGGGAAAACAGGTCACAGCATCTGTATTCAAGGGAAGACTCAAGCACATTATTTTTGCCTAGGTCTACGTCTTGTCCTCAAAGACAATTTATAGAGGTTGTGCATTTGGAAGTCAGGAAGTATAGAACACATGTTGATGATAACCACAGTGCACCTGTAATATTTTGCCTGGTCATATATCAAGTATGTTATGTGCATTATCTCATTTCACCATCATTATATTTCAGGAGCACTATCTCCTCTTTTTTGGTCAGGAATGAGAATTATATAAATTTATTTTTAAAGTCATATACATAGTTTGATCAGATGGCTAGATAGCCACCAAAATTTGTACCACCTTTATCTAAACTAGAGCTGCAGCTGGGAAATATTAATACTTATACAACCAGGGATTTAATTTGTCAGTGTCCCTTTTCAAGGCAAGTAGACCTGTTGCCTAATTCTTGTCAGTGAATAAACATGATTGTATCACTTCTAGGTCAAGATATTTAATATCTCTTATTCTGCCCACCAATTACATGACAAAGACTGTGAGGTCTTACAAGGAGGTACAGCCATGAGATGGCAGGGGCCTAGGTCCTTGAATGATTTCATGGAGGGCAGCTGCAGAACATTTCTATAGCATTAAGCCATAGACAGTTGGGGATTTTTTTTGCTATGGTATAACCCTAACATAGCCAGTGAACAGTGAAACAAGGAACAAACCTAGATGTGTCCAATTCCAAAATCCATGTTTGCCTTCATATGTTCTTCTGATGTTCCTAGACAGGTTTAGGTAGAATTGCTCAATATTAAATTTTCTCCCATCAAGGAGTCATGCTTTAACCTATTATACAGAGCACCAATAACATTGGTAATCAGCGTTTTGCAACCTCTGAGAGCAGAATTTCTGTAACTCATCAAAGTAATAATAGTGATAGTGGAGACAACAATCACCACCATCATCAAGCTAAATAACTGACAGACAACTGTGTCAATATACTTTTGTCTACCAAATTCAGTGGGGGGAAAACAGGTCACAGCATCTGTATTCAAGGGAAGACTCAAGCACATTATTTTTGCCTAGGTCTACGTCTTGTCCTCAAAGACAATTTATAGAGGTTGTGCATTTGGAAGTCAGGAAGTGTTAGCCAAACACTGATGAAGCTTAAACTGTGATCTCCACTTGAATATTAATATTTGTCCATAACTTTATCTTCTGTCATCATTCCCATTACTGGAATGATATTCATATTGCTTAGTGCATGGTCACCACAGAATGTGATGAGGATTTACACATACATTGTTAAATTAAAGAAGGAATGAATGTGGTAAGGATTTGTAAAAATAATATTATGCCTTTGCAGGAGAAAACATTTATATATTGTTTACTTATTTACAACCAGACTGAAAGTCATCTTGACAGAAACAACAATAGGTAACCCCATACAACTGAAATATTTACGTAATAATAAAGAGCTCCATTCTGTCCACACTAAGCAGAATATGGCCAAATTTTTTCTCTAATCTTCACAATTCTTTAACAAAGGTATTAGCCTAATCTTAGAGAATGAAAAGCTGAAGATTTAGAGAGATGTAGTATATTTCCCAAGGTCATAAAGTCAATAAAGGTTAGCCTCCAGATTCAATGGTTTTCTCTTGGGTACACAGCCTATGTTTTTAAACCTCTGCATTGGCTTCTTATGCAACAGAACACAAGCAGTGTACTCTTGCTCTGTTTAGCCAACCTGCTTAGATTCTTAGAGCAACATTAGCTCTAACTGGGGCTTTCCTAAAAGCACGACCCAATGCACAGAGACTTTCATAGATGAATTTTTTGATCTGTTTTTAAAGTTACTGATACTCTGTTCCACAGTAGAACAGATCTTAACATTGTCGGTTTCAATTAGTTTGGGTAGCCTTGCAGAAACAATGTACCGAGTGGAGAATGACAAAGATTTCTGAGACTGCGGCCCACATTTCCCACATTTTGTTGAGAACACCTAAAGGAAAACATTGCAAATCACTCTATTTTCTGAAAGTTGGTCAGGACAGAAAACCATATAGGTCAATCTTCTTGAGACAGTCCCATCTATACCATTAGTAGGATTTTAATTATAGGGCCGCTGTAAAAATGAACTATAATAATATCCATAAGCTTGTGGCAAATGGTTGTACCTGTGAAATACACTATGAATGCGAGACTGTTTTAACTGTTAATGGCTGTAGCCAGGTGTTATAAACATCTAGCTCTTACAGTCTTTACAGCACACAATTTTACATTTCTTTGATTCTAAAAGTATAATCTTTATAGCTTCCCTGAATTCTATACCCCAGACTTAAGATAGGCACTTGAAAAATACATCTCAAGCCTTTAAGTTTCTAGAATTTTTTTTACTTGTGGTAATCTTGTTTAGCTAATGAGTCTATCATGAGTCCTGATTTCAGGTACAGAATGCTTAAAATTGAGGTAACGTTTCCATTATCCAAGCTGAAACACAATACTTCAGCTTTATATGTACTCTGTCAAAAAGAACATGGTAAATAGGTGTCTCCCTTGCAAAATGTAAACAAATTCAACTTGGGTCATTTGAGGCAACAAATTAGAATATGTTTTTTAGTTACTTTAGATTGCTTTTTCCCTTCTATTTCTTGAATCTTCAAATCTTTGTGTTTCAGTTTATACACTTACAGAGCTCAATATATTGCTATACATTATAAATTGAGAGTTAAAAAAATCACAACGTCTAACCACCTCTTTCTCTACACTGTAATGTCTGCCAGCAGAGAAAACATGTGAATTTATAGTGTTATCTACAAGTAAAGGTACAGAATATTCAAAGCCATAATTGACATAAGAGAATCCACCCGATCACCCTATTCCATTTTTTTTTATTTCAAAGTGTTTCACAACATTTGTTATAAAATATTCTGGTCAAGAAAAGAGAATTAGTAACATTTCATTTTGAAATAAATGAAGTAGCAAATAGCTTGTTTCAACTAAACTAAGATAAATTCCCTATTCTGTTTTCTAGCATGAGGAGAATATAATAATTTTGTGAAAAAGGCCCTTGATGGCTCTCTATTAGGACAGAAGATATGAATAGCAATTACAGTAATTAAATATAATTACATTAAAATAATTAGCACTTAAACTATCAATTGCAGTGCTTTACTTTACGATTAAACACACAGATAAAGTTTCAATATAATTTATAACGATCTGTTCCTTACCCAAGAAGTAATGAAAATAATCTTCCAATGTGTGTTCAATTACACCTGCATCGCATCAGTTTTACATCAGGTTTTGAAGTTAGATAGGCCATAAAACTTACAAATTGCTCAACTAAGTGGTTATAGTTTGATGGGTTTCCAAACGCTCTGGAAAAGTCATTTTTCTACTTCTAGAGATTAGTAAGGAAGGTGTAAGCAGCCCCTGCTGTGCAGTCTGTGAATAGTGACAAAGATTTTTATACTGTTTACATATTAGAGGACTCAAAGTTACTGATACTCAGATTCACAGAACATGTCTAGAGAATGTGATTTCAGTTTGTTTAGGAGCTCCTTTGAAACAATGTACAAAAAGTGTCTTTCTGGTTATAAGATATATTGAATGTGCCTTTAGACACAGACTGGTAAACTATGAGCATTCCTTTTCCCAAACGTAGTGTCATATCTATAGGTTATTTATAAGCCAGGATTCTTTTCACATGAAATGTTAAGCCAACCACACTCTGGTGGACTGAGTGGATGTGTAGCATTTAGGGAATCCAGGGACACAGACACTGGCAGATATTAGTGGCCCGCACCAAAACAAAAAAGGGGGGTGTAAAAGCAGTCCTTTCCAAGGTAGGCACTGAGTCTAAGTGGGGAAAATTCAGAAGACCAGGAAGAGCAGAAGAAACCAGAAGTGAAATAGAGGCAGAGGAATAAAAAGATCAGAAACAAAGCATGTTTCAAAAAATCTGTCTCATGAGATGGGAAATGCAGGAAACAACGCTGACAGAAATGAAGTCCTGGAGAGCACATGTTTGCATACAGGTGGGGTTTCAAATTTGAAATTCTGTTTAGTAACATTTCATTTTGAAATAAATGAAGTAGCAAATAGCTTGTTTCAACTAAACTAAGATAAATTCCCTATTCTGTTTTCTAGCATGAGGAGAATATAATAATTTTGTGAAAAAGGCCCTTGATGGCTCTCTATTAGGACAGAAGATATGAATAGCAATTACAGTAATTAAATATAATTACATTAAAATAATTAGCACTTAAACTATCAATTGCAGTGCTTTACTTTACGATTAAACACACAGATAAAGTTTCAATATAATTTATAACGATCTGTTCCTTACCCAAGAAGTAATGAAAATAATCTTCCAATGTGTGTTCAATTACACCTGCATCGCATCAGTTTTACATCAGGTTTTGAAGTTAGATAGGCCATAAAACTTACAAATTGCTCAACTAAGTGGTTATAGTTTGATGGGTTTCCAAACGCTCTGGAAAAGTCATTTTTCTACTTCTAGAGATTAGTAAGGAAGGTGTAAGCAGCCCCTGCTGTGCAGTCTGTGAATAGTGACAAAGATTTTTATACTGTTTACATATTAGAGGACTCAAAGTTACTGATACTCAGATTCACAGAACATGTCTAGAGAATGTGATTTCAGTTTGTTTAGGGAGCTCCCTTTGAAACAATGTACAAAAAGTGTCTTGCTGGTTATAAGATATATTGAATGTGCCTTTAGACACAGACTGGTAAACTATGAGCATTCCTTTTCCCAAACGTAGTGTCATATCTATAGGTTATTTATAAGCCAGGATTCTTTTCACATGAAATGTTAAGCCAACCACACTCTGGTGGACTGAGTGGATGTGTAGCATTTAGGGAATCCAGGGACACAGACACTGGCAGATATTAGTGGCCCGCACCAAAACAAAAAGGGTGGTGTAAAAGCAGTCCTTTCCAAGGTAGGCACTGAGTCTAAGTGGGGAAAATTCAGAAGACCAGGAAGAGCAGAAGAAACCAGAAGTGAAATAGAGGCAGAGGAATAAAAAGATCAGAAACAAAGCATGTTTCAAAAAATCTGTCTCATGAGATGGGGAAATGCAGGAAACAACGCTGACAGAAATGAAGTCCTGGAGAGCACATGTTTGCATACAGGTGGGGTTCAAGCAGCTTCACCAGAGACCAGGAGGACAGCACAGCTCAGGGCACCTCAGAAGAGAGGCTGAGTGAGACCCAGGAGGAGATTAACCTTCTCACATGCACAATTTTGGCAAGTATTTGCTGAAATCAATTGTTACTGCTTGCAAGTTATAATGACGGAAACTCCAGGATGGGACTTTAGATTAACATAAACTTCAACTGAAATTCTGTACTTTCCATTTATCAATTCTGTGACCTTAGCAAGTCACTTTTAACCTCTGAACATTTCCTCCACTGAAAAATGTTTTAATGAGAAATGACAATACAAATATTTTTAAATTGCTCTGGACTGTCAGCATTCAATAAATAAAAGCTATACTGATAATGACTGCATTGAATAGTAAAGAGACTTTATCAGCAGAGTTCTAAATGCCTTCTTCCCTTCCCCTGAGTGGGGAGGGGCTACTCACTCCTCCTCAGTATCTGAGATATCACATTTCTCAATTTTCAAGAACCCACCTCACCCAAAGCCAGCAAAATTCCTGATCTTTTAAGCAGTCAGTCCTTTTTATTCTTATACGTTAGGCATTCACAGAAAGAGCCATTAAATGTATCTCTGGCAAAGGGTGATGCCTGGATGGAAGGCAAGGTACCTTTGTGATATGTTCACGTCAAGACACATAAGTCTCTTTTTCTATTAAACTATATTCAACATGTTTTGCAAGACTCCCAAAAGCCTCAAGTCCTATATCTCCAATGATGATAATCCCAAAATATTTAATTGCTTTTAAAATAATTTTAATAATATGCAATTGGATGACAGGCCAAAATTGAGACTTCCTAAAATGCTATAAATTATAGATTAGTATATTTTAGATATTAAAATTTATAATTTATTAAAATTAGCAGACCGTTCCAAGGTAGCCCAAAAAGTGGGGAAAATTCAGAAGACCAGGAAGAGCAGAAGAAACCAGAAGTGAAATAGAGGCAGAGGAATAAAAAGATCAGAAACAAAGCATGTTTCAAAAAATCTGTCTCATGAGATGGGGAAATGCAGGAAACAACGCTGACAGAAATGAAGTCCTGGAGAGCACATGTTTGCATACAGGTGGGGTTCAAGCAGCTTCACCAGAGACCAGGAGGACAGCACAGCTCAGGGCACCTCAGAAGAGAGGCTGAGTGAGACCCAGGAGGAGATTAACCTTCTCACATGCACAATTTTGGCAAGTATTTGCTGAAATCAATTGTTACTGCTTGCAAGTTATAATGACGGAAACTCCAGGATGGGACTTTAGATTAACATAAACTTCAACTGAAATTCTGTACTTTCCATTTATCAATTCTGTGACCTTAGCAAGTCACTTTTAACCTCTGAACATTTCCTCCACTGAAAAATGTTTTAATGAGAAATGACAATACAAATATTTTTAAATTGCTCTGGACTGTCAGCATTCAATAAATAAAAGCTATACTGATAATGACTGCATTGAATAGTAAAGAGACTTTATCAGCAGAGTTCTAAATGCCTTCTTCCCTTCCCCTGAGTGGGGAGGGGCTACTCACTCCTCCTCAGTATCTGAGATATCACATTTCTCAATTTTCAAGAACCCACCTCACCCAAAGCCAGCAAAATTCCTGATCTTTTAAGCAGTCAGTCCTTTTTATTCTTATACGTTAGGCATTCACAGAAAGAGCCATTAAATGTATCTCTGGCAAAGGGTGATGCCTGGATGGAAGGCAAGGTACCTTTGTGATATGTTCACGTCAAGACACATAAGTCTCTTTTTCTATTAAACTATATTCAACATGTTTTGCAAGACTCCCAAAAGCCTCAAGTCCTATATCTCCAATGATGATAATCCCAAAATATTTAATTGCTTTTAAAATAATTTTAATAATATGCAATTGGATGACAGGCCAAAATTGAGACTTCCTAAAATGCTATAAATTATAGATTAGTATATTTTAGATATTAAAATTTATAATTTATTAAAATTCATCATCATAATAAGAAATACTCCATGTACAAAATCTTTTGATTTTTCTCTATAGCATAAATTTATTGAATAATTATCATTTAACTAGATATTTAAATCTTTATGATGCTTAAAATATTAAATAGCAAAATATAACTAGTGAATTTTAAACAGTAACTGCCACTGTGTATTAATATATGTCTCTCTGTCTGTCCACATGTAAGTGTATGTATTTTTATTTCCTGGTAAGCCTTGTAACTCAATATACTTCCCACTTTTTAAGTGCATTATTGTAGAAAGTAGGACAATGTTAATTTTAATACTGTAAAACTGCATTAAAATTATTAGTTAAAAAATATTTAATATTTGTGTTGCTTTAAAACTCAATATTTTTTAAAAATCAATAACTTTCAAAAGTCATTTTTTTAGTAAGTACTTCATGCTTGGCAAATACAGGTGCACCTCAGAGATATTCCAGGTTATAGACTACAGCAATAAATGAAGTCACATATTGACTAAAAAAGATGAACAACTTGAGAGTTGTGGGTTAAGTTTTATTTGGGACATAATTAGGACTGCAGCCCTGGAGGCAGCACCCCAGATAGCTCTGAGAGACTGCTCCAAAGAGGCTGCAGAAGGAGGATCAACGTTTAAGGGTTGTGGTGAGGGGTGTATCATAGCAATAAACAATCATTTTACAAAGGGTCCCCAGTTAGTCATGAGGATCTGATGTCACCATGAAGAGATTTAGTGCTTTTCTAAATATGAGGAGATGCAAGGATTGATACCATAAAATCTCTTCCTAAAAAAGCAAAATTATTTAAGCAGTCAGTCCTTTTTATTCTTATCGTTAGGCATTCACAGAAAGAGCCATTAAATGTATCTCTGGCAAAGGGTGATGCCTGGATGGAAGGCAAGGTACCTTTGTGATATGTTCACGTCAAGACACATAAGTCTCTTTTTCTATTAAACTATATTCAACATGTTTTGCAAGACTCCCAAAAGCCTCAAGTCCTATATCTCCAATGATGATAATCCCAAAATATTTAATTGCTTTTAAAATAATTTTAATAATATGCAATTGGATGACAGGCCAAAATTGAGACTTCCTAAAATGCTATAAATTATAGATTAGTATATTTTAGATATTAAAATTTATAATTTATTAAAATTCATCATCATAATAAGAAATACTCCATGTACAAAATCTTTTGATTTTTCTCTATAGCATAAATTTATTGAATAATTATCATTTAACTAGATATTTAAATCTTTATGATGCTTAAAATATTAAATAGCAAAATATAACTAGTGAATTTTAAACAGTAACTGCCACTGTGTATTAATATATGTCTCTCTGTCTGTCCACATGTAAGTGTATGTATTTTTATTTCCTGGTAAGCCTTGTAACTCAATATACTTCCCACTTTTTAAGTGCATTATTGTAGAAAGTAGGACAATGTTAATTTTAATACTGTAAAACTGCATTAAAATTATTAGTTAAAAATATTTAATATTTGTGTTGCTTTAAAACTCAATATTTTTTAAAAATCAATAACTTTCAAAAGTCATTTTTTTAGTAAGTACTTCATGCTTGGCAAATACAGGTGCACCTCAGAGATATTCCAGGTTATAGACTACAGCAATAAATGAAGTCACATATTGACTAAAAAAGATGAACAACTTGAGAGTTGTGGGTTAAGTTTTATTTGGGACATAATTAGGACTGCAGCCCTGGAGGCAGCACCCCAGATAGCTCTGAGAGACTGCTCCAAAGAGGCTGCAGAAGGAGGATCAACGTTTAAGGGTTTTGGTGAGGGGGGTGTTTCATAGCATTAAACAATCATTTTACAAAGGGTCCCCAGTTAGTCATGAGGATCTGATGTCACCATGAAGAGATTTAGTGCTTTTCTAAATATGAGGAGATGCAAGGATTGAGACAATAAAATCTTTTCCTAAAAACATCCACCTATCTAAAGACCTGCCCCACCAGATTTCCTGGAGCACAGAGTGCCTCTACCCCACCCTGATCTCCATCAGCAGGTATTGAAGGTCAGCAGCTCTCAACAGCACAGGGTCTGGTCTCTGCAGAGGCAGACGGCAAACGTCCTTGTTGTCCAGACGTTGGCAATGTAATTGATAAATGCCAATTTGTAGCTGACACACACATACATCGTGGTTTCCCAGTGCTGATAAAATTTGTGTTTATACTATATTATATTCTATTAAGTGTGCAAATAGCATTATGTTTTAAAAAACAATGTACACACCTTTATTAAAACTTATTTTATTGGTAAAAAATGCTACCCATAATCTGCATCTTCAATTAATATAATGCTTTTGCAATAGTAATACCAAAGATCACTGATTAGAAGTCACTATAATAACATAATAATAACGAAAATATTTGAAATAGCGTGAGAATTACTGAAAGGTAACAGAGATACAAAGTGAGCAAATGCTGTTGGAAAAATGGTGTAGACAGATGTTTTTGATGCAAGATTGCTACAAACCTTCAGTTTGTTTTTTTAAAAAAATGCTGTATCCAAGAAGCATAGCAAAGCAAAGTATAGCAAAATGAGGTATGGTGGTATGTAAATTACAATAAAAAATAAATACTGATGGAGATAAGACCTTTGATACACACAAAGCATGAAGCAAATAGCAGTAACTTCATGCTTGTCAAATACAGGTGCACCTCAGAGATATTCCAGGTTATAGACTACAGCAATAAATGAAGTCACATATTGACTAAAAAAGATGAACAACTTGAGAGTTGTGGGTTAAGTTTTATTTGGGACATAATTAGGACTGCAGCCCTGGAGGCAGCACCCCAGATAGCTCTGAGAGACTGCTCCAAAGAGGCTGCAGAAGGAGGATCAACGTTTAAGGGTTTTGGTGAGGGGGGTGTTTCATAGCATTAAACAATCATTTTACAAAGGGTCCCCAGTTAGTCATGAGGATCTGATGTCACCATGAAGAGATTTAGTGCTTTTCTAAATATGAGGAGATGCAAGGATTGAGACAATAAAATCTTTTCCTAAAAACATCCACCTATCTAAAGACCTGCCCCACCAGATTTCCTGGAGCACAGAGTGCCTCTACCCCACCCTGATCTCCATCAGCAGGTATTGAAGGTCAGCAGCTCTCAACAGCACAGGGTCTGGTCTCTGCAGAGGCAGACGGCAAACGTCCTTGTTGTCCAGACGTTGGCAATGTAATTGATAAATGCCAATTTGTAGCTGACACACACATACATCGTGGTTTCCCAGTGCTGATAAAATTTGTGTTTATACTATATTATATTCTATTAAGTGTGCAAATAGCATTATGTTTTAAAAAACAATGTACACACCTTTATTAAAACTTATTTTATTGGTAAAAAATGCTACCCATAATCTGCATCTTCAATTAATATAATACTTTTGCAATAGTAATACCAAAGATCACTGATTAGAAGTCACTATAATAACATAATAATAACGAAAATATTTGAAATAGCGTGAGAATTACTGAAAGGTAACAGAGATACAAAGTGAGCAAATGCTGTTGGAAAAATGGTGTAGACAGATGTTTTTGATGCAAGATTGCTACAAACCTTCAGTTTGTTTTTTTAAAAAAATGCTGTATCCAAGAAGCATAGCAAAGCAAAGTATAGCAAAATGAGGTATGGTGGTATGTAAATTACAATAAAAAATAAATACTGATGGAGATAAGACCTTTGATACACACAAAGCATGAAGACATATATAGCAGTAGACTTGAAGATAGTAATCACATATTGATTTTGTATTAATCCAATAATTTCCAGAGAATGTTAAAATAATTTTAATATATGTTGTCATTATATAAACTCATAGCTCTGAAATAGGAATTTTAAATGTTATCAATTTCAAAGACAAGACTTCATGATTTATCTATTAGTATGAGAAATATACTCAGTCAACTAAAAAGAAATGAAAGTTGTTGTTTTTTTTAATGTTGGTCTCTGTTATTGGTTATTTATTTATTTATTTTCATCCATCTTTGTTCTTTGGCCTGCGTGAGCCTCCCATCCCAGTGGCCTCTCCCATTGTAGAGCACTGGCTCTGGCCACATGCATTCCCATGAGTAACTGGACACACCGGTCCAGCCGCTCTGCAACACATGGCAAAGAAGGAACTAATGATGTATGCCTTGCATCTGCATCTACTTGACGGGGGCGGTCTTCTACCATCCTATATATACGGCTGCCCACTCAGTCAAAGGGAGAGCAGAGCAGAACTTTCCTACCTGCTGGCTTGCACCTCTTACAAGTACCCTATTCTTAATAAATCCTCTTCTTGTCTATCACTCTGCCTCTCGCTGAGTTCCTTCTGCGTTGAGGCACGAAGAACCTGAGCCTCAATGGGTCCAGACGTTGGGTGAGTGCTGGATTAAGTCCCTGCCATGTGGGTTCGAGTCTCAGACAGGGTTTTGGCCGGGACTGAGTCTGAGTACATGGATTCAAGTCCCAAGCAGGGTTTTGGCTGGGGTTAAGCCTTAGCTGCGTGAGTTCGAGTCCCAAACCAGGTTTTGGCTAGGTTCAAGCCCCAGTCACGTGGGTTCAAGTCCCAAACAGGGTTTTGACTGGGTTCAAGTCCCAGCTGCGTGGGTTCAAGTCCCAAGCAGGGTTCAATCAGGTCTGGGTCCTGGGTTTAAGTCTCAAATTGAGGTAAAACCCTTCCAGTAGAAGTGTCTGAGTGTATGAGTGTTTGTGTGTGCACTCACAAATGTGCGCAAGTATGTTGTGTAAGCACTATATAGGAAATGACAGAGTCGGAAAAGTCAAGAATATTTGCCTCTGTTTGCATTTTTGTTGTAAATGATACAAATATATTTAAAATTTGGTGTTTTGGAATAGATGAAAAACAGAATAAAACTGCTTTCACAGGAACATTACACATAAAATTGAGGAAGTGAGTTTACTATGATTAAGTTTACTATAACAAATTTTTAAATTTTTTCTCAATACTACAAACTGATAAATACCAATCTCAATACTACCTTTCTCTGTACACACACAAACACAACTTTAAGAAATAAAAAGCTTTATTTGTATCTAAAATCTTGAATGAGCATTTTAACACTCTAACCTTCATCTATCATACATTTTTATATGAATTAGTAATTATTCACAAATACACAGCACATATAAACAATTTCTATTTTAAATAAAAGTGAATTAATATACTTATATAGTGTTACATTAGTTTTTGTTCCTCCTTTTTCCCATATCACGGCATTCAGTTTTTTTTCAAAATGGCACACACCGGTCCAGCCGCTCTGCAACACATGGCAAAGAAGGAACTAATGATGTATGCCTTGCATCTGCATCTACTTGACGGGGGCGGTCTTCTACCATCCTATATATACGGCTGCCCACTCAGTCAAAGGGAGAGCAGAGCAGAACTTTCCTACCTGCTGGCTTGCACCTCTTACAAGTACCCTATTCTTAATAAATCCTCTTCTTGTCTATCACTCTGCCTCTCGCTGAGTTCCTTCTGCGTTGAGGCACGAAGAACCTGAGCCTCAATGGGTCCAGACGTTGGGTGAGTGCTGGATTAAGTCCCTGCCATGTGGGTTCGAGTCTCAGACAGGGTTTTGGCCGGGACTGAGTCTGAGTACATGGATTCAAGTCCCAAGCAGGGTTTTGGCTGGGGTTAAGCCTTAGCTGCGTGAGTTCGAGTCCCAAACCAGGTTTTGGCTAGGTTCAAGCCCCAGTCACGTGGGTTCAAGTCCCAAACAGGGTTTTGACTGGGTTCAAGTCCCAGCTGCGTGGGTTCAAGTCCCAAGCAGGGTTCAATCAGGTCTGGGTCCTGGGTTTAAGTCTCAAATTGAGGTAAAACCCTTCCAGTAGAAGTGTCTGAGTGTATGAGTGTTTGTGTGTGCACTCACAAATGTGCGCAAGTATGTTGTGTAAGCACTATATAGGAAATGACAGAGTCGGAAAAGTCAAGAATATTTGCCTCTGTTTGCATTTTTGTTGTAAATGATACAAATATATTTAAAATTTGGTGTTTTGGAATAGATGAAAAACAGAATAAAACTGCTTTCACAGGAACATTACACATAAAATTGAGGAAGTGAGTTTACTATGATTAAGTTTACTATAACAAATTTTTAAATTTTTTCTCAATACTACAAACTGATAAATACCAATCTCAATACTACCTTTCTCTGTACACACACAAACACAACTTTAAGAAATAAAAAGCTTTATTTGTATCTAAAATCTTGAATGAGCATTTTAACACTCTAACCTTCATCTATCATACATTTTTATATGAATTAGTAATTATTCACAAATACACAGCACATATAAACAATTTCTATTTTAAATAAAAGTGAATTAATATACTTATATAGTGTTACATTAGTTTTTGTTCCTCCTTTTTCCCATATCACGGACAGCTTTCAGCATTAGACTTACTTTGTTCCTTATACTGGCCAAACAGAATTCAAGGTATGTATATAGCATAATCTATTTTTCTATCAGGGAATAGTTAAGACTTTTTTCATTAATTATTATAAATAATAATTTCAGTGATTACCTTTGTGTATTTAAGCTTGCAAAGTTGCATGAATATGACTGCAGAGTATACGTCTAAAAGTCAAAACACTAGAAATTTATATTTGAAAGAGTATGATCTAAAGTGGTGGCAAACATTCATTTGTGGGTAGTACTGAATATAAAATGTATAGATTTTCATTGAATGAATATGTGTAGAAGAAGAAAGACCTGATACTTAGGCATATAATTAGCAGCTTGATAGAAGCACTATAGAGAAAAGTGATAGGTAAAAATAGAAAGGAAAAGAGCTCAGGACAAATCTTGTAACGCGCTGTATGACCAGAAGTCTTGTAGAAACAGTGTAAACAATGAGCTTAATAAGAACGTGCTATGGAAAAGAGGTAACTGCCCAGGAAACAGAGTCAAAATTAACAATTGGTTTATAATTATTAAAAGTTAATACTTTTCGTTCAAAAAACAGAAGAGGTGATACTGAAATAGCCAAGAAGTCACTGTCACTAAAGAATGATTCTATAAAAGACTCAAGATTTAAATATAAATTAAATTAACAATTAGAGATAAAGAAATGGAAGTTTAAAAGCATGTTTTCAAAAATGCATGGTAATGGTAAGGAAAGTGGATCTGAGACAGCATCTATCATCATAAAAGACATTTGTTGAAATAAATGAAGGAGGTTAAGCACAAAATAATTGTTAATTTTTATTGCCAATGAATTAGCTGAACTTAAAATGGTTTATTCTTATGTGGTAAACCTGAGTTATCAAATGGAATATTAAATTAGAATGGACAAACTTGGGGATTAGAAGATATTTTATTTTGTAACAAATTCAAATCATTTTCTAGTTTAAATATTTGTAATGTAAGAAGATATGTAAAGCTGTAAGAAATAATGAAGGCTGTTAAATTTTACTAGAATTCTCTCCACATGGGGCGTCCCTGGTGTTCCATGATTAAGAATCTACCTGCCAATGCAGAGAAGGAAACAGCAACTCACTCCAGTATTCCTGCTTAGGAAATACCGTGAACAGAGGAGACCCGCAGGCTGCATTCAGTCCATGGGGTTTCCAAAAGAGTGGGACATGACTTAGCAACTAAACAATGACAAATAAGTCATCTGCTATATTCTACAGACCTAGTAATTTCTATTCTTATTACTATTCCACATTTTATACAATCCTGAGTTTGAGTTCATTATATACCCTCTTTAAATGTGCTCTTCCTGGTACCTTTTGTATAAACAGTGACAGAGGCAATTTTGGAGAGTTCTCTGCCTTTAGATGAGGAAAATTACTTCTTTCTGAGGTCAGTTTCGTTTGGAAAACAGATTCATTACCAAGAATACAGCAGTAAACGAAATGAACCCCATCTCTTGCTACTGATTTGCCCCACTCCTTACACATACTGAAATGTAGCAGCCTGGGGGGCAAAGTTATCACTTCAAATATCAGACAGTTTAGAAAATTACACGAATTCATTAATTGCAATGTTAATATGGATACACACCAAAGATTGTATTAAAATGCCATAGATAATCAGAAAGCTAAACATATCACTATTGCCTTTAAAAGCGTGGCACAGTACTTCAAAGCCCCACAAAGTTTAAAGTATTGTAGTAAAAAAAAAATATATAGGACACAAAAAAACAAATTTTAAATGGAAAATTCGAAAAAATATTGGAAATATGTAACATATCATTACTCAGTTTTCCTAACACAAGTAGTTACATGAATATTATCTTTATTTTTAAATGAACAAAAAATTCAACAAGCCCTCCCCCACTCCCGACCTTCCCAGCAAAGATGTGAAACATCATACACGCCATACTCCATCTATTAAAATTCTATTTTGCAATTTGGTTTCTGTGTAATTTAAGCCTCTGAGAATTACTTTCATTTCCCCCTCTCTATACTAGCTAATGTAATTTCCATCTTTTGCTCTGAGGCTGTACGCAGGTCCTAATTGGTGGAGAATAAAACACCAAAAAATTAAGAAAGCTATACCATAAAATACATACTGATAACATGATATATTGAGAAATTTCTCAAAATGTATCAACTATACTCTCTAATCCACTATTGGAACCTACATGAAAATGTATAACCCTATTCTATAAGGAAACAATTCAAATAACCAGAATTCAGAGAATGACACCCTGAGTGTATAAAAGCAAAGAATAATTTCTGAAAGCTTGCAAATGTGCTTTATTGTTAAATTTTTGTGAATCCCAGTAATCATACTTATCTCTATTAAGTACTTTATATCAGGAAGATCACAGTCACCCACTCCAGTATTCTTGCCTGGAGAATCTGATGGAAAGAGGAGCCTAGCAAGCTACAGTCCATGGGGTGGCAAAGCCTCAGACATGACCTAGCAACTAAGCACAGGCACAGAGGTACTTTATACTTTCAGTCTATAGTAAGGTACTTTATACCTTAACTATATCTTAAATATATGTGAAAAGAAATGAAAGTTTTGGGATTTTCTTCTTCTTTTGTGCATAAAATTAAACTAAATTCTGTGACTCCACTGGAGTTGTTATGCAAACAGTTTGAGACTCTGTCTCATTTAAATTAACAATAAAGAAATAACAGAAAATAACAATATCACCTTTACTTCTACTTTAAAAGTGCAAATGCTGCCCATTAAACCATACTTTTAAGTTAACAAATTACCTAAAATTAAAGTATTTCATAGTATTTAAGGGTTGTGAAAACAAACACTCTCCTATGCTGCTCTTGAGTGTGTAAATTGCTATGACTCTTTTAAAGAGCAAACTGGAAATATCCATCAAAATCTTAAGTATATGTGCCAGTCGACATGCCAATTATACTGTTACTAATATTCTATACATGTAGTCAAGTCAGTACACAAACGCAACTGGGTTGATTTTGCTATTTGAAATAGGAAGAAAAAAATAAAGGAAACCATCTGAATGCCCATCAAGGGGGAAGCTGACAAAAAAGTGATATTAAATTCATAAAATGCAACATGGTATATAATGTACATATATGGAAAGGGATTCAAGTTTAAATATATGCATTTATAATATGCTACAACTTACATAAAATAACATTTTTTGCATATATTAATAAAAAAACTGTAATCAGTAACAGACAAATGAATAAAGGGCCTGACTAGGTAATTCATAGAAGAAAAAATATAAATGGCCAATAAATATTTTGAAAAATACACAATTTTGCTAGAATGCAAATAAATGCAAATTAATCTGATAGCTAGATACTGAGTATTATTTTTGAATACGGTATATATTTTGTTGTAAAATACTAACTTACACCTTTAACAAAGGCAAAGGGGAGGTGTATGCTTACTTACAAGTGGATTATAAATAGCAATAATCTTATTCAAAATGCATGATAGACTAAAACTTCCAAAGGAAAGGTCACCTTTAAAAAAACTTTAAAGTCTTTAGTAAGTGTAACATTTTTTAAGCCAGGAAGATCACAGTCACACTATATCTTAAATATGAAAAGGGCCTAGCAAGCTACAGTCCATGGGGTGGCAAAGCCTCAGACATGACCTAGCAACTAAGCACAGGCACAGAGGTACTTTATACTTTCAGTCTATAGTAAGGTACTTTATACCTTAACTATATCTTAAATATATGTGAAAAGAAATGAAAGTTTTGGGATTTTCTTCTTCTTTTGTGCATAAAATTAAACTAAATTCTGTGACTCCATTGGAGTTGTTATGCAAACAGTTTGAGACTCTGTCTCATTTAAATTAACAATAAAGAAATAACAGAAAATAACAATATCACCTTTACTTCTACTTTAAAAGTGCAAATGCTGCCCATTAAACCATACTTTTAAGTTAACAAATTACCTAAAATTAAAGTATTTCATAGTATTTAAGGGTTGTGAAAACAAACACTCTCCTATGCTGCTCTTGAGTGTGTAAATTGCTATGACTCTTTTAAAGAGCAAACTGGAAATATCCATCAAAATCTTAAGTATATGTGCCAGTCGACATGCCAATTATACTGTTACTAATATTCTATACATGTAGTCAAGTCAGTACACAAACGCAACTGGGTTGATTTTGCTATTTGAAATAGGAAGAAAAAAATAAAGGAAACCATCTGAATGCCCATCAAGGGGGAAGCTGACAAAAAAGTGATATTAAATTCATAAAATGCAACATGGTATATAATGTACATATATGGAAAGGGATTCAAGTTTAAATATATGCATTTATAATATGCTACAACTTACATAAAATAACATTTTTTGCATATATTAATAAAAAAACTGTAATCAGTAACAGACAAATGAATAAAGGGCCTGACTAGGTAATTCATAGAAGAAAAAATATAAATGGCCAATAAATATTTTGAAAAATACACAATTTTGCTAGAATGCAAATAAATGCAAATTAATCTGATAGCTAGATACTGAGTATTATTTTTGAATACGGTATATATTTTGTTGTAAAATACTAACTTACACCTTTAACAAAGGCAAAGGGGAGGTGTATGCTTACTTACAAGTGGATTATAAATAGCAATAATCTTTCATATACAAATATGCATGTGCATAGACTATCTTCCAAAGGAAGGTCAAGAAAATCTTAGCAAGTTTCATCTCTGTAACGGAAATTAAGGGTCATGTGAAGATGGGAGTAAAACTTTGTTTTACGATAAACCCTACTGAATTATTTCAATTTTGTTTTATAAAGAGGACATATCATTAAATCTTAAAAATAGTATCTGATTGCCAAGATATTTGTAGAAATTACTGGACACAACTTTCCCTGTCCAGTAAAAGTAAAGTAACATTTTTCTAGCATGATAATTCAGTTGTGTAAATGACCTTAAAGCAAAGACACCTTAACATTAGCTCATGAGACCTAGTTTGAACCTATGACGTCCACAATTGTAATTATAAATGTGAGCTATTTAAGCCACTGAGATTAGGTAAATTGTCACAGTGGTCATTGGAAACTAATACATTGTGACAAAACAGAGTGGGACTGTTGATAGAACTAGCCCCTCCCAAAGCTCCAGAGAGAATTATAATGTTGACATGAGATTACTCAAAGAATTCTAAATCCCCACTCAGATGCTGAAGGAGTATTGTTTAAGCACACCGTGAAAACTGTGGAAAAAGGAAAATCTTCTTTCAGAGGTAGGGTTGCTTTAAAGTGCTCTATTTGATTGCAAGCTTAGCCTGACAAGCTCTAGCCTAGTCTTGGTGAAGACTTCCCTGGGGGTTGTTTTCTATAATGGCATAATAAGCATTTTGTAACATTATTGAATGACTCTTCATGTTTCATACTCTCATGGTGAACCTTAGAATTAATTTATAACATAAAATATAAATAAAAATGAATTTTAAAAACTGTAAAAAAATGGTTAACTGATTGCCAAGGTATTTGTAGAAATTATTAGACACAACTTTCCTTGTCCAGTAAGAGTAAAGTATCATTTTTCTAGCATGATAATACGGTTGTGTAAATGATCTTAAAGCAAAACTTGAAGCTTCTTTTCAGGAATAAAAAGAGAATACTGTCTTGTTCCCCTTGCTATCTCAGATTGGGCTGTTAGAATAATAGAGACTGGGTAGCTTACACAACACTGATATATGTCTCACAGTTTGGGAGACTGAAAGGGAGATCAAGGTGCCAGCATACTGGGGTTCTTGGTGAAGGCTCTCTCTCCGAGTGGAGAGAGGCATCAGCTCTCTCCCACTTCGTACAAGGGCACTAGTCCCATTCATGAGTACTCCACCCTCAACTCCCACTTATTTTCCAAAGGGCTCACCTCCAAATGCTATCATACTGGGAACAGGACTTCAACATATGAATTCTGAGGAGACACAAATATTTAGGCCATAGCACTAGTCTTAGATTACAGTGAATTCTGGTGACCAATCTAATAATATAGTGAGACCAGAAAAGTGAGTAACAGAATTGAAAAGCAAACTTTGCTCATATCTCTTGTCACCTTTTCTTGGATCTCACTCAAGTAGAATCTACCTTCAAGTAAAGAAATCATTCTAATGGTTAAAAATCCCAGAGATATTTGGGTTAGCCTTGATTTGAGGACATAATTATGTATTATTTTCTTTAAAGCTCTTTTGCTTAACAATTATTTTAAATGATCAGACTGAAAAAAAAACACAACAGATAATATTCAAAGGAAGAAGATTAGAGTGGTTGCACAGCACTAGTTTAATATAGAAATTCTCTTCATTTCATATGACACCGATCAAAAAGAAATACAGAAAAGAGTGAATAAATGAGTCTGATGAAGAGTGTACAGTTGGGCTGCCACAGATTCCCTGTTCTGATGGAGGGAGGTGATCTCATATAGCAGATATAAAAATAAACAGCTATAGTTTCTTGGTTTGAGTCATATGTGGTGTGGAGTGCCATATGTTAAAATGAGAGCAGCTTCTTCTATAAAAAAGAAAGAACAATAACAGAAGAGAGCATAAATAGAAGAGGGAACTTCACTATGATGCAAGAAGTTACAGCGCTTTTGATGTCAAGGTTAATCTGAAGCCTGGAGTAGATGACTCACACGCTGTGAGCAAAACACATATCACAGTAGGCTCCTGAACCTGAGAAAAAAGTCGTGATTAATTTAAGTACCGATTGGTATCAGGCCGAATGGGAAAAATCTAAGGTTAGATTAAGTAGTCTTTGATAATAGCTGACATTCAGGCAAAAGTTGCAACCGATAGCGAAATTTGGAAAAATCTAATGTTTCCAAAGGGCTCACTGAACAGGAGATCAAGGTGCCAGCATACTGGGGTTCTTGGTGAAGGCTCTCTCGAGTGGAGAGCATCAGCTCTCCCACTTCGTACAAGGGCACTAGTCCCATTCATGAGTACTCCACCCTCAACTCCCACTTATTTTCCAAAGGGCTCACCTCCAAATGCTATCATACTGGGAACAGGACTTCAACATATGAATTCTGAGGAGACACAAATATTTAGGCCATAGCACTAGTCTTAGATTACAGTGAATTCTGGTGACCAATCTAATAATATAGTGAGACCAGAAAAGTGAGTAACAGAATTGAAAAGCAAACTTTGCTCATATCTCTTGTCACCTTTTCTTGGATCTCACTCAAGTAGAATCTACCTTCAAGTAAAGAAATCATTCTAATGGTTAAAAATCCCAGAGATATTTGGGTTAGCCTTGATTTGAGGACATAATTATGTATTATTTTCTTTAAAGCTCTTTTGCTTAACAATTATTTTAAATGATCAGACTGAAAAAAAAACACAACAGATAATATTCAAAGGAAGAAGATTAGAGTGGTTGCACAGCACTAGTTTAATATAGAAATTCTCTTCATTTCATATGACACCGATCAAAAAGAAATACAGAAAAGAGTGAATAAATGAGTCTGATGAAGAGTGTACAGTTGGGCTGCCACAGATTCCCTGTTCTGATGGAGGGAGGTGATCTCATATAGCAGATATAAAAATAAACAGCTATAGTTTCTTGGTTTGAGTCATATGTGGTGTGGAGTGCCATATGTTAAAATGAGAGCAGCTTCTTCTATAAAAAAGAAAGAACAATAACAGAAGAGAGCATAAATAGAAGAGGGAACTTCACTATGATGCAAGAAGTTACAGCGCTTTTGATGTCAAGGTTAATCTGAAGCCTGGAGTAGATGACTCACACGCTGTGAGCAAAACACATATCACAGTAGGCTCCTGAACCTGAGAAAAAAGTCGTGATTAATTTAAGTACCGATTGGTATCAGGCCGAATGGGAAAAATCTAAGGTTAGATTAAGTAGTCTTTGATAATAGCTGACATTCAGGCAAAAGTTGCAACCGATAGCGAACAAATTCTATTTCCTGAAATTCTTTTCAACACTGTCTACAATAAATTATATAAAAATGAACTATTTATAAATTACTTTAATTGACACATAATTTTCTATATACAGCTTTAATAATTAACTGACTATTTTTAAGCTATACCGATCAGTTACTATCATCTAATCCAAGATTCTCTGTTAGCTTCTGTCCCTTTATTTATTTCCTAGGGCTTCCAATACAATATATCACAAACTGGGTAACTGATACTTCAAAAAATGTATTGTCTCATAGTTCTAGAGACTAGAGGTCTGAAATAAAAGTGTCTTTAGGGTTGATTTCTCCTAAGAGTTGTAAGGAAAATCTGTTCCATGCCTCCCTCCTAGTTCCTTACACATGGTGTTATCCTTGTGTCTTCACATTTTCTTCCCTCAGTGTGTCTCTGTCTCTGTGTCCTAATCCCTTTCTTATAAAGATACCAGTCATATTGCATTTTAGCCCATCGTAACGACCTCATCTTGATTTGATTATCTGCAAAACCCCTATTTCTGAAAAAAATCACATTCACTGGTACTGGGGATTAGTATTTCATCATCTTTATAGAGGACACAATTCAACCCATAACAGTTCCTAAATGCTGGTGGGAAAAGACAAACTCTTAAATAAAACTGCTTTAATCAATTATTTCTACTAAAGGAGTAAGCAGTAGTAGAAAGTGAAAAGAATAGCAAGCTGAAGAAAGAACAGTGGTGTACACATGGAGTGTGGAAAATGATGAAGTTGTTATAAACCACAGGCAGTCCAAGGCAAAAATGGAGTTTTTAGAAAGTGAAAAGAATACAAGCGTGGGCTCACAGATTCCCGGGACTCACAACAGCTGTGGAGCAAAGACACAAAAAAGTCAGAAAAAGGAAACTTCACTATGATGCAAGAAGTTACAGCGCTTTTGATGTCAAGGTTAATCTGAAGCCTGGAGTAGATGACTCACACGCTGTGAGCAAAACACATATCACAGTAGGCTCCTGAACCTGAGAAAAAAGTCGTGATTAATTTAAGTACCGATTGGTATCAGGCCGAATGGGAAAAATCTAAGGTTAGATTAAGTAGTCTTTGATAATAGCTGACATTCAGGCAAAAGTTGCAACCGATAGCGAACAAATTCTATTTCCTGAAATTCTTTTCAACACTGTCTACAATAAATTATATAAAAATGAACTATTTATAAATTACTTTAATTGACACATAATTTTCTATATACAGCTTTAATAATTAACTGACTATTTTTAAGCTATACCGATCAGTTACTATCATCTAATCCAAGATTCTCTGTTAGCTTCTGTCCCTTTATTTATTTCCTAGGGCTTCCAATACGATATATCACAAACTGGGTAACTGATACTTCAAAAAATGTATTGTCTCATAGTTCTAGAGACTAGAGGTCTGAAATAAAAGTGTCTTTAGGGTTGATTTCTCCTAAGAGTTGTAAGGGAAAATCTGTTCCATGCCTCCCTCCTAGTTCCTTACACATGGTGTTATCCTTGTGTCTTCACATTTTCTTCCCTCAGTGTGTCTCTGTCTCTGTGTCCTAATCCCTTTCTTATAAAGATACCAGTCATATTGCATTTTAGCCCATCGTAACGACCTCATCTTGATTTGATTATCTGCAAAACCCCTATTTCTGAAAAAAATCACATTCACTGGTACTGGGGATTAGTATTTCATCATCTTTATAGAGGACACAATTCAACCCATAACAGTTCCTAAATGCTGGTGGGAAAAGACAAACTCTTAAATAAAACTGCTTTAATCAATTATTTCTACTAAAGGAGTAAGCAGTAGTAGAAAGTGAAAAGAATAGCAAGCTGAAGAAAGAACAGTGGTGTACACATGGAGTGTGGAAAAAATGATGAAGTTGTTATAAACCACAGCATCCATGCAGGAAAATCCCAACTTGTTGGAATCATCAATGAAGACTGGATCTGTTCCTATTTTCCTAATGGGAGATGTCCAAATTAATGTTGGCTATTTGGTAGAAAGTAATCAACATAATTACCCTTTAAAGTTCTAGACTATCAAAGTGAGTTCTATCAATTAATAATTAATATGTCACAGGAACTTGGTATACAAGTTAAATTATACCATTTATCTATTTCATTAATTGATTCCATCATTTGACAGACAACTTTGAAATCATAGTCACAAGGCACTGTGAACACAAAGAAACACTGGTCACCTTCTCTCCCCTCAATAAAATTGCAGCGTAGTTATCCCGCAAAATTAACTTTGAGTAGTAGCCCCCAAACTATTTTCTATTTCAAAACACATGCACAATGGTCATAACATGCACACAACATTCCCATGGATATTTATAAATTATTTTTCAAAATGCCCAAACAATTATTTTAGGGTAAAAACACTACGGTAATTTAAACTCATCACCATACTAACATTTCCTGAGAAACAGTTAATGTTACTATACCAATTATGTAAAATACCTTTTATTCTCCCACAGAGTGACATTTGAGTGACATCGTGTGTGTGTGTGTGTGTGTGTGTGAGAGAGAGTTGCTCAGTCATGTCTAACTCTTTATGACTGAGTGACATTACAGAGATGATACTGTTAGATCCATAATATTTTATAAGAAAGTCATTGATTGAGCTCATAATTTATTAGTAGTAATACATTGCTTTCAACGTGCCTCGCAACTGATGTAGACAGACTAATGTATCAAGAGGTCAAGGTTGATTTCCTCTGGTTCAGAGAACAGGAATGTTACTGGTAGCCCTGCATGGCCTTCCATCTTCAATTTTCCTAAGTTCAAGTCCTCTTCTCTGAAATACAAACCTTGTTTTAGAGAAATCTGTGCTCCAAATAAACAAATAAGTATATGAATGATAATCTGAGTTGTGAAGGAAATCAAAAGATACAATGAAGTAATGAGTAGTGAGGCAGGAGCACTTTTAGATCATACAATCAAGGAAGGTTTTCCTGACATGTGGTTGGAAACAAGGAGAGTCAATCAAGCTACATCCATTGTAGGACATGACAGTAAGAGGATGAGTAAGACCAAGAGCACAGGGTGTGAAAGAGCCAGGGATGCTGGAGGAACAGGAGGTCACACTCCTTAGAAACACTGTTATTACATATAAAAATATGTTAGTAGTATGTACCTTATTTTTCTCATTATTCAATTACATGTTGAATTATAATAATAGTTAATAATTATAAAGCACACCTTATTAGTAACTACTTTAAAACATTCAAACTCTGAGTAAGCAATTAAAAAGCATATTTTAAAAACTCATTTTTATATTATATTTAATACAAAATAGATGTTCACTTTGCCAGAAACACTTCACTGTGTTTACAGGACTACAAAATTGATACTATTTGGGGAAATCCCTAATGAACAGTTAGAGCTCCTTTCCTAAGCAAGGTGGCAAAATTTCTAGAATTCCTCCTAACTTTAGAAAAGCTCTCACTTTCTCTGACTTTTAATGACATTGAAATAATTACATGGAAATACCTGCCTTAGAGTTTCAGTAAAGACCACCCCCTTATCTCTCTTTCTCTATATACATAATATACATATGTAAGAATCGCAAAGACACGGCGGGCTGCAAGCTGTTAGGGAAGAAGTTTATTTGGGAAGAGTTCCCGGGCGAGATCCACAGGTCCGGTCCGAGAGATGGGCCAGGAAAATCGCGCCCCGGAGATGGGACGAGGAGGTTTTATTAGGGAGGAAAGGGGAGCAGGAGAAAAGGGGAGGAGGATCCCTCAGGGCAGGCACAGAAACGAGTTCTTTGTTTAAGCTTGGCGGGAAGTCCAGTGATGAGCCCACTATCCTTGAGGTGGCCGCAGGCTGGGGTATGAAGTTCTTGACAGTTTGTGAGGAATTTTTATGGCCAAGGCTATCTCCTTATTGCAGGTCTAAGGAGACTCTCAGGTGCCAGCAGGCAAGCAACTGACCCCCTGATTTGGTGCCGGGAGTCTGGTCGCGGTGTTGACCCTAACAACTGGCCTTTTCTTATGACTATTTAGTGCTGGGGAATCTCCGGCCGCTGTGTTATGATAATCTGAGTTGTGAAAGGAAATCAAAAGATACAATGAAGTAATGAGTAGTGAGGCAGGAGCACTTTTAGATCATACAATCAAGGAAGGTTTTCCTGACATGTGGTTGGAAACAAGGAGAGTCAATCAAGCTACATCCATTGTAGGACATGACAGTAAGAGGATGAGTAAGACCAAGAGCACAGGGTGTGAAAGAGCCAGGGATGCTGGAGGAACAGGAGGTCACACTCCTTAGAAACACTGTTATTACATATAAAAATATGTTAGTAGTATGTACCTTATTTTTCTCATTATTCAATTACATGTTGAATTATAATAATAGTTAATAATTATAAAGCACACCTTATTAGTAACTACTTTAAAACATTCAAACTCTGAGTAAGCAATTAAAAAGCATATTTTAAAAACTCATTTTTATATTATATTTAATACAAAATAGATGTTCACTTTGCCAGAAACACTTCACTGTGTTTACAGGACTACAAAATTGATACTATTTGGGGAAATCCCTAATGAACAGTTAGAGCTCCTTTCCTAAGCAAGGTGGCAAAATTTCTAGAATTCCTCCTAACTTTAGAAAAGCTCTCACTTTCTCTGACTTTTAATGACATTGAAATAATTACATGGAAATACCTGCCTTAGAGTTTCAGTAAAGACCACCCCCTTATCTCTCTTTCTCTATATACATAATATACATATGTAAGAATCGCAAAGACACGGCGGGCTGCAAGCTGTTAGGGAAGAAGTTTATTTGGGAAGAGTTCCCGGGCGAGATCCACAGGTCCGGTCCGAGAGATGGGCCAGGAAAATCGCGCCCCGGAGATGGGACGAGGAGGTTTTATTAGGGAGGAAAGGGGAGCAGGAGAAAAGGGGAGGAGGATCCCTCAGGGCAGGCACAGAAACGAGTTCTTTGTTTAAGCTTGGCGGGAAGTCCAGTGATGAGCCCACTATCCTTGAGGTGGCCGCAGGCTGGGGGTATGAAGTTCTTGACAGTTTGTGAGGAATTTTTATGGCCAAGGCTATCTCCTTATTGCAGGTCTAAGGAGACTCTCAGGTGCCAGCAGGCAAGCAACTGACCCCCTGATTTGGTGCCGGGAGTCTGGTCGCGGTGTTGACCCTAACAACTGGCCTTTTCTTATGACTATTTAGTGCTGGGGAATCTCCGGCCGCTGTGTTAACCCTTTAATAGCCTACCACCCTAACAACATGTACAGTTATGTATTTATGTGCATATATACACTTCTCTGCATGTGTAAATAAGGCATGCATATAGATATATACACATACATACAGTCTTGAATACTGATTTATCTTCAGTCAAAAAGTTGTAATTCTCTTTACATGCAAACTATTAATAGTAAGAATGCATATAGTCAAATCCTACTGATAAAGGTGCTTCTCATGAGGGCATTTCTATTCAACTTGAGCTAGCTGATTCCTCTGTTCTTACAGCTGCATTCCAAACCATCGGTTCCTTGCTGTTGGCCTCCATGAGCATCATCCTACTCTCAGGGATGCCACAGACCTTCTCCAGTTTCCCTCCCTCTGCCTCCAACTATCAAAAGCATTGTACTTTTGAAGCTTCCCCCTGTTTCAGAAGAAGAGTGCTTAAACTTCCTTTCACATTGAACATCTCTGTTTATACTCTGGATCCTGTAGCAATGCTCTCCTATATCTTATTCTATACTTTTAGGATTTTAAATAATCTTTTTCCATTTGCTTTCATCCATCACAAAAAAACTTGAATACAGTTTTTCTACCATTAAACAAAACTTCTTTTATCCATGACTCCTTAATAAGCTGGTGTCACTTAACCTTCTTGACACATTTCAGAAATCAGCTTTCTTGACTCCCACAACCAGACCAATTCCCCTTCTTAAAGAAATTTAATTGACCTAAACTGCCAATGGCTTATTCTCTGTCCTTTATTTTTGATCAACAATTGAGAACGTCAATCCTTCCCACTTCTTGAAAATCTCTGCCCTTACAGTGTCCTACTACATACTATCCTTTCTTTATTTGCTTAAGCTACTTGGTTGTGTTGGCTTACATTCTTTCTCTTGCTTGCTTTTCTCTCCTACTATTGTTCACTACCATATATATTTCCCGGGCAAGTTCAGTCTCAATCATTTCTTCAACAATTAACTAGATCTTACTGACTTCAAACTTTATACTTTGTTGATAGTCTTCTCTTTTTAAGCATCAGATCCAACTGTTCACCTCTCATTTTTTAATTATAAGCTTTGTATCTCTCATTTTGAAATGAAAATGTATGAGACAGAAAACATTAGTTTCCTCCTGAATCTGAAGCTCCTTAGACCATGAACTGTGTCTTATCCATATTCGTATTTCTGAAAGAACAAAATATTACCTAGTGCTTGACAAACACCAAATAAATGTTTGACAAATCTAATATTCAAGGGATTATGTGATCTAGATTTACGATGTAAAACAATCTATTTAGATGTTTATGTAACAGGGATACCGGTAGTCAGCATAAACTAAGCAATAAACACTTCTGGATTTCATCTGTATATACAAAGTGAGGAGAAAGGAAAATAATTTGAAAATCAAAGACAGCTTACAAGAGGAAAAAGATTTCAGCTTAGAAAATTGCGCAGTATTAAATACTTCTAAGAGATCTTGATACAAAAAAGTAAAAGCAAACTTTCCCTCCTGGCCTATGAAACTGCTGAATTTGACCTCTCCTCCTTACTCTGTCACCTCCTTTGGGTCCATTTGCATTATCTGGTGATGATTCTTTTTTTTATATAAAAAAAAAAAAAAAAAAACCTGGATGAGTCCTGACTTCTCCTTTGATCTGGAGATACTTTGGTAAACTTTTGGAGCGCAGACACATAAAGCTTGATTTTTGAATTAGTTTCATTAAAACAAAAAGTGAAAACACATATTGTAATTAGTCAATATAATGCAATCTCTATAGTCTCTAAATAGCTGACTGGATATTTACTGCAAAATGCAGGGGAAGGTAACAGCCACACATTTCTGTTTTGACAAAAGAAACCCATCTCCTCTTATGTTTTATCAACAGAAACTCATCCCATCGGGAGCACTCGTATGTCTTTTGTAGCATTCTGAAAATATTTTAGTTAAATCCTGTTTCCCTGAGATTTCTAAAACCTAGAAATCCCAAGACAGGTAGTCTATTTTAAAACTGTAGTCAATAGTATAAAATACTTTTTGATGTTAACATACATTAAAAAGTACATTTAATTCATATGCTGAGAAATTCCTACACATCAAGTGTTAATACAGAACTTTGCATTTTTACTGTTACTTTGTAAATGTCATGTTTTCTCAAGTCTTTGTTTTGGTAGGTTTTATAAGGAAGATTCCATTAGCAGAACAAAGGGCACAGAAATTCCTGGAAAATGAGGCATTTTGATCATGGCAGATAGAAAAATACTGATTAAAAACAAATTTGCGGGGGTTTCCCTGGTAGTTCAGTGGATAAAGAGTCCACCTTGCAGTGCAAGGAGCACCAGTTCAATCCCTGGCCCAGGAAGATCCCAAGCGCCGTGGAGCAGCTGGACCAGTATGTCCAATTATGAGCTAGTGCTTTGGAGCGCATGTGCCCAGAGTCGGTGCTCTGCAGTGAGAATCCACTGCAATGGAAGGCCCACACAGGCCAAAGAATAAAGACAGATGAAAAACAAATAAAAGAAAAATCAATAAAAGAGGCAAAAAAAATATATATGCAAAGAATTAACTCGAAAAATACATACACTAGCAGTACTCTCTCCTGGATTCTATTATTAGAAAAATAAAGTTCTAAAAAGATACTTTAATACATTCATTCAACACATATTTATTGAACATCTACTATAAGAGATTTTAGAGTTACTTCTCAAACATCAGTCCTAGAGAATCAGTTTATGGTTATGAACATCTATGTTCCGTACGTATTACTTATCTATATGTACTTTTTTAAAAAGCAAGTTGATTTAACAAATTTAGATTTATTTAAAAAATAAACTTTACGTATTTACCAATAACCAAACAACTAGTATCACATGCTCAGAACTGAGTTGAAAGCAGGCATACAAGATTAAAAATGCAACAAAGTGATACAGTGTTCACCCATGTGCCATTATCAACTCAATGTGACAATAAATATAGACACAACATATTTCAAGACATTTGACCTTGGGAAATATTACTGACATGCAAAACTGCTTTGAAACAGTGGTTTTTCACCATAGTAGTCATGAGACATCAGAAATGAGTTTTAAAACTTTTAAACTTGTTTCTTCACAGGGAATCGACATACAATAAACACTGCATAAACCCTTCCATTACGTACACTCAAATTTTCTTTGATGAATAAATGCAGCTCACACTCAAGAGATGATTTTACTTCTAATCAAAAGTCATCTAACATTTTATCTAAATAAGAATCATATATTTTGAAGAAATTCCCTTTGCCTTGATTTGGTAACATGCATATTTTATGGATCCTATTTTAAACATTTAACCAAGAGATTTGATGTGATTATTTCAGTAACAATTCAATTTGAAATGTCAACTATGTTCAACACTTACAAATTAATAGCTAAATCCCTTTAAAGTTCAGACACATTTTGTTCAGGCTTAGAATAATTCTACAGCTTTATGAATCTCCTCATGCAATGTTTGCGTATTTTAAACTATTCTGAATACTGTGCTCCCTGCAAAGGCTCATTAGTTCAAAGACTTTTGACAGTCTCAGCTCAAGGTATTCATTTTCATTGTTATTGCTTAGTTGCTAAATTGTGTCCAACTCCTTTGCCACTTCCTGGTCTATAGCCTACTAGTTTTCTCTGTCCATGGGATTCCACAGGCAAGAATACTGGAGTGGGTAGCCATTCCACTCTCAGGGTCTCTTCTCAACCTAGGGAACCCACGTTTTCTGTTTTGACAGACAGATTCTTTACCACTGAGCCATCAGTGAAGCCCTGCTAATTTTCACACCAGATATTTATTTTTGATTGACAGTAATTTTTTCAAACTCAAATGGACTTTATGTATAACAACCATAAATAATAAGAATTTAATAAAGCCTTTTCTCTTTCTTATTTATTTGCTTTCTAGGAAAAGAACAGTCATTAATTAAAGCATCCTGAAGCAGTAGTCATGGTGAAACAACGGTGAAGGAGAGGAGCTGTGTAGTCCTGGATCCTCCCTGAGAGGAGAGATAACAGCAACTCCAAGAATGAGAGAGGGGAAAAAATACTTGGTAGGAATGATTTCAAGACATTTGACCTTGGGAAATATTACTGACATGCAAAACTGCTTTGAAACAGTGGTTTTTCACCATAGTAGTCATGAGACATCAGAAATGAGTTTTAAAACTTTTAAACTTGTTTCTTCACAGGGAATCGACATACAATAAACACTGCATAAACCCTTCCATTACGTACACTCAAATTTTCTTTGATGAATAAATGCAGCTCACACTCAAGAGATGATTTTACTTCTAATCAAAAGTCATCTAACATTTTATCTAAATAAGAATCATATATTTTGAAGAAATTCCCTTTGCCTTGATTTGGTAACATGCATATTTTATGGATCCTATTTTAAACATTTAACCAAGAGATTTGATGTGATTATTTCAGTAACAATTCAATTTGAAATGTCAACTATGTTCAACACTTACAAATTAATAGCTAAATCCCTTTAAAGTTCAGACACATTTTGTTCAGGCTTAGAATAATTCTACAGCTTTATGAATCTCCTCATGCAATGTTTGCGTATTTTAAACTATTCTGAATACTGTGCTCCCTGCAAAGGCTCATTAGTTCAAAGACTTTTGACAGTCTCAGCTCAAGGTATTCATTTTCATTGTTATTGCTTAGTTGCTAAATTGTGTCCAACTCCTTTGCCACTTCCTGGTCTATAGCCTACTAGTTTTCTCTGTCCATGGGATTCCACAGGCAAGAATACTGGAGTGGGTAGCCATTCCACTCTCAGGGTCTCTTCTCAACCTAGGGAACCCACGTTTTCTGTTTTGACAGACAGATTCTTTACCACTGAGCCATCAGTGAAGCCCTGCTAATTTTCACACCAGATATTTATTTTTGATTGACAGTAATTTTTTCAAACTCAAATGGACTTTATGTATAACAACCATAAATAATAAGAATTTAATAAAGCCTTTTCTCTTTCTTATTTATTTGCTTTCTAGGAAAAGAACAGTCATTAATTAAAGCATCCTGAAGCAGTAGTCATGGTGAAACAACGGTGAAGGAGAGGAGCTGTGTAGTCCTGGATCCTCCCTGAGAGGAGAGATAACAGCAACTCCAAGAATGAGAGGGGGGAAAAAATACTTGGTAGGAATTTAAAGAAACCTTGACCAGTAATCAGGTATTAGAAAAAATCCAGACTTAAAATGAGATTAAGGAGAATATGATTATCTCTGAATGGCACTGAGAAGAATAGATAGAAACTTCTCTGGGTTATCAAGACAGTCTTGGCCAAATCTAAAATTTGTTCAGCTATTCATTCAAGAAACACTGATGGCTGATGCCCTACAATGTGTTGGCTATTATGCAAGATACTCAAAAAACAAAAATAGTCTCAGTCTTCTTGAAACTTAGTTTAGTGGGGAATACGGACTTAATCAAATACTGAGAATTAATATATAATTACAAACTAAGATGCATGCTATAAAGGAAAGGAAGCTGGCTCTGTGAGCCATTTGCAAGAAAGAAAAATCTGTCTAGGATTGTCAGGTGAAGGTGCATTTCTCTGCAAATCTGACAGGAATACACCTATAATCATTGTTCACTTTGTTTACACATGTGGCTCAAGTCATGGTAAAATCTGATATTCATACTATGCTGCATATGTTTCTAAGAAATCAAGGATTTCATATGAGTTGGCAGTTGAAGAAAAACACAGCTAATTCCATGGCTAAGTTACACATTTCCTTACTTGGATTTCTCTCTAAAGTCTCTAGGTATATGCACACATACAGTACACGGACATCTATTTTCATGAGGCTGCTAGATCGAGAGCCAAGATTCTTTCACACATCACAGAATTTAGACTGTGGCCATTCCACTCTCAGGGTCTCTTCTCAACCTAGGGAACCCACGTTTTCTGTTTTGACAGACAGATTCTTTACCACTGAGCCATCAGTGAAGCCCTGCTAATTTTCACACCAGATATTTATTTTTGATTGACAGTAATTTTTTCAAACTCAAATGGACTTTATGTATAACAACCATAAATAATAAGAATTTAATAAAGCCTTTTCTCTTTCTTATTTATTTGCTTTCTAGGAAAAGAACAGTCATTAATTAAAGCATCCTGAAGCAGTAGTCATGGTGAAACAACGGTGAAGGAGAGGAGCTGTGTAGTCCTGGATCCTCCCTGAGAGGAGAGATAACAGCAACTCCAAGAATGAGAGAGGGGAAAAAATACTTGGTAGGAATTTAAAGAAACCTTGACCAGTAATCAGGTATTAGAAAAAATCCAGACTTAAAATGAGATTAAGGAGAATATGATTATCTCTGAATGGCACTGAGAAAAATAGATAGAAACTTCTCTGGGTTATCAAGACAGTCTTGGCCAAATCTAAAATTTGTTCAGCTATTCATTCAAGAAACACTGATGGCTGATGCCCTACAATGTGTTGGCTATTATGCAAGATACTCAAAAAACAAAAATAGTCTCAGTCTTCTTGAAACTTAGTTTAGTGGGGAATACGGACTTAATCAAATACTGAGAATTAATATATAATTACAAACTAAGATGCATGCTATAAAGGAAAGGAAGCTGGCTCTGTGAGCCATTTGCAAGAAAGAAAAATCTGTCTAGGATTGTCAGGTGAAGGTGCATTTCTCTGCAAATCTGACAGGAATACACCTATAATCATTGTTCACTTTGTTTACACATGTGGCTCAAGTCATGGTAAAATCTGATATTCATACTATGCTGCATATGTTTCTAAGAAATCAAGGATTTCATATGAGTTGGCAGTTGAAGAAAAACACAGCTAATTCCATGGCTAAGTTACACATTTCCTTACTTGGATTTCTCTCTAAAGTCTCTAGGTATATGCACACATACAGTACACGGACATCTATTTTCATGACGCTGCTAGATCGAGAGCCAAGATTCTTTCACACATCACAGAATTTAGACTGTGGTATTCCTTAAGCCCTCGTTCCTTCCAATGTTCTACAAACATCTTATCTTGGCTTCCCTCTCTACTACCATTCACAATATCTCCGTTGGCACTCTGAATCCATTGGCCCAGTTATTAATTCATTGCTCCTTGATTCCCAATTCATTTTCTTTTTTTAATACTTTATTTATTTATTTTGGCTGGGGGGGCTGCGGGTTGGGGAGGGAACGGGGTGGGCAGGCCACTTCTACTAGTCTTTCATTTATCTATTTTCATCCATCTTTGTTCTTTGGCCCATGTGGGCCTCCCATCGCTGTGGCCTCTGTTGTTGCAGAGCACTGGCTTTGGGCGCATGCGCTCCAGAGCTCCGGCTCGGTAATTGGATACATCGGTCCAGTTGCTCTACAGCACGTGGGATCTTCCCAGGCCAGGGATCGAACTGGCACCCCTTGCACTCCAAGGCGGTGTCCTTACCCACTGGACTACCAGGGAAGCCCCCCCCAATTCATTCTTCATTACTTGTTTTTAGAAAACTGAGTGAGGAGATTTATTTATTTATTTATTTACTTTTCTTACCAGCTGAACAATGTTAAGCTTTGTCAGTAACTGATGACAGAGAGTCATTAGGGAAGAAAAGGGTCTTCATTCCTGGTTCTCATGTGCTCTGGATTGCTCCTGCAAGGCATATGACGTATCCAACATGTGTGCAACATTACCCTCTATAGTGCCAGCAGCTTCCTTGTCCAGCGCATCATGGAGAGCTTTTGCAGCACCTGGCTCCTGCAGTGTACAGTGACCAGGAACAGCCCTAGGATTGTCAGGTGAAGGTGCATTTCTCTGCAAATCTGACAGGAATACACCTATAATCATTGTTCACTTTGTTTACACATGTGGCTCAAGTCATGGTAAAATCTGATATTCATACTATGCTGCATATGTTTCTAAGAAATCAAGGATTTCATATGAGTTGGCAGTTGAAGAAAAACACAGCTAATTCCATGGCTAAGTTACACATTTCCTTACTTGGATTTCTCTCTAAAGTCTCTAGGTATATGCACACATACAGTACACGGACATCTATTTTCATGACGCTGCTAGATCGAGAGCCAAGATTCTTTCACACATCACAGAATTTAGACTGTGGTATTCCTTAAGCCCTCGTTCCTTCCAATGTTCTACAAACATCTTATCTTGGCTTCCCTCTCTACTACCATTCACAATATCTCCGTTGGCACTCTGAATCCATTGGCCCAGTTATTAATTCATTGCTCCTTGATTCCCAATTCATTTTCTTTTTTTAATACTTTATTTATTTATTTTGGCTGGGGGGGCTGCGGGTTGGGGAGGGAACGGGGTGGGCAGGCCACTTCTACTAGTCTTTCATTTATCTATTTTCATCCATCTTTGTTCTTTGGCCCATGTGGGCCTCCCATCGCTGTGGCCTCTGTTGTTGCAGAGCACTGGCTTTGGGCGCATGCGCTCCAGAGCTCCGGCTCGGTAATTGGATACATCGGTCCAGTTGCTCTACAGCACGTGGGATCTTCCCAGGCCAGGGATCGAACTGGCACCCCTTGCACTCCAAGGCGGTGTCCTTACCCACTGGACTACCAGGGAAGCCCCCCCCAATTCATTCTTCATTACTTGTTTTTAGAAAACTGAGTGAGGAGATTTATTTATTTATTTATTTACTTTTCTTACCAGCTGAACAATGTTAAGCTTTGTCAGTAGCTGATGACAGAGAGTCATTAGGGAAGAAAAGGGTCTTCATTCCTGGTTCTCATGTGCTCTGGATTGCTCCTGCAAGGCATATGACGTATCCAACATGTGTGCAACATTACCCTCTATAGTGCCAGCAGCTTCCTTGTCCAGCGCATCATGGAGAGCTTTTGCAGCACCTGGCTCCTGCAGTGTACAGTGACCAGGAACAGCCAGCATCTTTCCTCATTCCCCCAGGAAGTTTTGTACCCTCTAGTGTGCCATTTGTTTGTGAACAGTTTTCACACCTGACAGGGCATATTTACGGCAAGTTTCAATCGGCAAACTTCCAGCAAGTTCCAATAACTTAGCATCCCATTTACCTCTCTGCCATTCAGTGACTGAGCCACGGCCATGCCCTCTCTAGCAATGTTTGGATCTTGGGTCTCGCAGGTATAGGGTTCAGAAAGGGGTGTGGGTAAGGAATGTCATCAGTTTAGACAGTTTCCTTCATCAGCTTCATTTCAGTTTTAGAAGTGGTGGTATATTTTGAACTGTGGTGCTCTTGCGAGTCCCTTGAACAGCAAGGAGATCAAATTAGTCAATCCTAAATGAAATCAATCCTGAATATTCACTGGAATGATTGATGCTGAAGCTGAAACTCCAATACTTGGGCCACCTGATGCAAAGAGCCGACTCATTGAAAAAGACCCTGATGCTAGGAAAGATTGAGGGCAGGAGAAAGGAGTGACAGAAGATAAGATGGCTGGATGGCATCACCTACTCAATGGACACGAGTTTAGAGCAAACTCTGGGAGATACTGAAGGACAGGGAAGCCTGGTGTGCTGCAGTTCATGGGGTCACAGTCTGACATGACTGAGCAACTGAGCAACAGGAGTGGTGGGAACTCCTTATATCAGCTATTCCTTTCTTACAGTTCTCTTTACTTCTTACCAGACAACCTCTACTCAGTCAAATTCTGTTATAGTTAGTAATTCTTCATAATCAATTTTTTTCCTGTACAAGTTACTGTGTGATTTCTGTCTCTTGATTGGACTCTGATTAATACATCCCTCAGTACCATATTTCCGATTCCTAAACATACTAGACTACATCACAACTACAGAATGTTTTATGTATCACTCTATCTTCCTGGAATACTCACCTCTGCTATAGACCTGTGGAACACATTCTCTGGGATCTTCACCTCCTTTCTTCTCACCACTCCCCGAATCAACATTACCCTCTATAGTGCCAGCAGCTTCCTTGTCCAGCGCATCATGGAGAGCTTTTGCAGCACCTGGCTCCTGCAGTGTACAGTGACCAGGAACAGCCAGCATCTTTCCTCATTCCCCCAGGAAGTTTTGTACCCTCTAGTGTGCCATTTGTTTGTGAACAGTTTTCACACCTGACAGGGCATATTTACGGCAAGTTTCAATCGGCAAACTTCCAGCAAGTTCCAATAACTTAGCATCCCATTTACCTCTCTGCCATTCAGTGACTGAGCCACGGCCATGCCCTCTCTAGCAATGTTTGGATCTTGGGTCTCGCAGGTATAGGGTTCAGAAAGGGTGTGGGTAAGGAATGTCATCAGTTTAGACAGTTTCCTTCATCAGCTTCATTTCAGTTTTAGAAGTGGTGGTATATTTTGAACTGTGGTGCTCTTGCGAGTCCCTTGAACAGCAAGGAGATCAAATTAGTCAATCCTAAATGAAATCAATCCTGAATATTCACTGGAATGATTGATGCTGAAGCTGAAACTCCAATACTTGGGCCACCTGATGCAAAGAGCCGACTCATTGAAAAAGACCCTGATGCTAGGAAAGATTGAGGGCAGGAGAAAGGAGTGACAGAAGATAAGATGGCTGGATGGCATCACCTACTCAATGGACACGAGTTTAGAGCAAACTCTGGGAGATACTGAAGGACAGGGAAGCCTGGTGTGCTGCAGTTCATGGGGTCACAGTCTGACATGACTGAGCAACTGAGCAACAGGAGTGGTGGGAACTCCTTATATCAGCTATTCCTTTCTTACAGTTCTCTTTACTTCTTACCAGACAATCTCTACTCAGTCAAATTCTGTTATAGTTAGTAATTCTTCATAATCAATTTTTTTCCTGTACAAGTTACTGTGTGATTTCTGTCTCTTGATTGGACTCTGATTAATACATCCCTCAGTACCATATTTCCGATTCCTAAACATACTAGACTACATCACAACTACAGAATGTTTTATGTATCACTCTATCTTCCTGGAATACTCACCTCTGCTATAGACCTGTGTAATTCTCATTCAATCTTCAAGACAACCAAGAACACATTCTCTGGGATCTTCACCTCCTTTCTTCTCACCACTCCCCAAGGATTAAGGCTGAACTAGTATGCTTGCTTTCTTTACCCATGCATCCTATGACTGTTTCTTCAAGGAAGAACTAAAAAATCGAAAACATCAGACACGACAGAGTAGTTTTCAAAATGCATTCACGTGAAGTGTGAAACCCTCCTGTGCCCCCAATTAACAACTCTTGATGAGAATATATCTGAAATAATTTATTAATTTTAATGATTGAAGATATAAAACCTACACTAATGAAGTATCTTACAGGACTTGCATTATGCATTATATAAAATCTTAAAATCCTAAGAAGCAGGTTGCTTTCAGGTGTCTGAGGTTTGCTTTCAAATGAAACTATCTGAAATGCAAGAGAAAGAAACATGTTTCTCTTCGAGAGAGCTGGTTTTATTTTGCATAGTTACTATTATAAAGAAGAGCCATTTGAGAGAAAAAATTTGATTCTCAGACAATAGGCTCAATGACTGAAAATCAGATACACGGGGGTGTTTGCTTGCCTCTCTTCTGGGGTTCCTCTCTTTTCTTATACAACCATGAAAACAATAGTTTACTTACTCTCCTCTTGCCTCATTTTTGTATATTTTACTTAAGGTTTGTCTTTTTTTTAACCTCTTCTACTGTGTTTGATCTAAAGACTCCATTGTTCAAGCAGAGATAATTAAACCTCCCCAGTCATAGAGTGAAAAACTCAAGCTTTTGAGGTTAGCTTTCAGTTAAGATCAGAAAGATATTTTCTCTCAGCAGTATTTCTCAGGCTTTAGTGATATTGAGAAATCACTTTAAATATGAAAGTATAATACAATCTTTCTGATGTTAAGTCATTAAGTAGACTTATTCAAATTACCTCCATTACTTCACAGTTTAAAGCAGTAGAACTGATCTTTAGATGATCTTTTAAAGTCCAGTTGCAGGCTAAAAATGATAAAGAAGAAATTCACTATATGATTTGTTTAGTCCATCAAATAAGAAAAAAAAAAAATGAACTATTGATTTAATTAAGGTTTAAATAATTATTCATGTTCATTAGAATATGTATGCTAAAAACAATGATAAAACTACTCTTATGCACGATATACTAGACACTTTATGTTTGAAATAAAGACCATATGTGCATTTATATTCACATATTATTCATAAGCATATATGGCTTTGTAGACATGTATGATAATGCTTTTAAGAACACATACAGATTATTGAGCTTCAGAATGATAGTTAAAATCATTACCAATTTTTTTTGCTGAAATGCACTTTAGTGCTATAAGTTATTCTAATTTTCTTACAACTAAAATGTGGAAAATATTGTTTAAATTAGAATAGGAAATCAATAAAAAAATCAATATCATTATTTAGAAAAAAATGAAAGTACAAGAAATTATAAAAACGAGGACAGAATAAAGCTAGATAATTCCCAAAAAACATTGCTAATTTCATAAGAAAGTCAAAAAAAGAAGCAAAAATTTCCAGGTTTTATTTTGCATAGTTACTATTATAAAGAAGAGCCATTTGAGAGAAAAAATTTGATTCTCAGACAATAGGCTCAATGACTGAAAATCAGATACACGGGGGTGTTTGCTTGCCTCTCTTCTGGGGTTCCTCTCTTTTCTTATACAATCATGAAAACAATAGTTTACTTACTCTCCTCTTGCCTCATTTTTGTATATTTTACTTAAGGTTTGTCTTTTTTTTAACCTCTTCTACTGTGTTTGATCTAAAGACTCCATTGTTCAAGCAGAGATAATTAAACCTCCCCAGTCATAGAGTGAAAAACTCAAGCTTTTGAGGTTAGCTTTCAGTTAAGATCAGAAAGATATTTTCTCTCAGCAGTATTTCTCAGGCTTTAGTGATATTGAGAAATCACTTTAAATATGAAAGTATAATACAATCTTTCTGATGTTAAGTCATTAAGTAGACTTATTCAAATTACCTCCATTACTTCACAGTTTAAAGCAGTAGAACTGATCTTTAGATGATCTTTTAAAGTCCAGTTGCAGGCTAAAAATGATAAAGAAGAAATTCACTATATGATTTGTTTAGTCCATCAAATAAGAAAAAAAAAAAATGAACTATTGATTTAATTAAGGTTTAAATAATTATTCATGTTCATTAGAATATGTATGCTAAAAACAATGATAAAACTACTCTTATGCACGATATACTAGACACTTTATGTTTGAAATAAAGACCATATGTGCATTTATATTCACATATTATTCATAAGCATATATGGCTTTGTAGACATGTATGATAATGCTTTTAAGAACACATACAGATTATTGAGCTTCAGAATGATAGTTAAAATCATTACCAATTTTTTTTGCTGAAATGCACTTTAGTGCTATAAGTTATTCTAATTTTCTTACAACTAAAATGTGGAAGATATTGTTTAAATTAGAATAGGAAATCAATAAAAAAATCAATATCATTATTTAGGAAAAAATGAAAGTACAAGAAATTATAAACATGAGGACAGAATAAAGCTAGATAATTCATCTTGCTTTTTCTACAGAAATAAAAACATTAGTGCTAACCAATGATAAAGCATCATGAGTCTAAATTAAGGGTGCATTACAGGAGTGCTCAATTTTCCTTCCATTCTAAAAGAAGTAAGGCAAGGAATTCTTTCATGCCTGAACTAAAAGAAACAATGTCTAGCTCAGCAATAAACATTGGTCAAAATATCCTGCTCTTACACAAATATTAGGGGTATTTTCCTTCTAACTCCTCAAACTACTATGTGATAGCTGCTTATATTAATGACTCTCATGAATAATTTCATCTGATATGATATTTTCATCTGATGTTTCATCGTCCATATTTTCCTCAGACAGTAACTCTGTGCTCAATCATATGATTTGCTTTGAATAATGTTACATCATCAAACAAAATTCTTTATCAGGTGAAATACTTATTTCAGGTTTCATTCTGGTTTTTACCTGGGGTTTTATATATTCTTTTGAAAAAACATATTCCTCTATCTTCTCATTTTGTTTTGATTTTCTGTGTTTGTTTCTATGAATAAGGCAAATCAGGTCCCCTCTTAGTCATACAGGTATGGTTTTGTGAAGCAGCATCCCCTTTGAACACTGTGTGTGCCAGGAAGCTCTTACAGGCAAGATGGAGCTAAAATGGGCATAAACTTGGTAGGAAGCCTTGAGAAGCTCCATGCTGGATCCACTTGGAAAAACAGTTGTAGCTAAGGTGGGTGGGAGCTGAGGAAGTCCCAGGGCAAATCAAGGGCTGAATCAGTTGTAAGAAGGGTTTTCAAGGTTTCCATTTTACAAAGAAACTGAAGTTCGGAGAGTTTGGATGAGTCAGTCAACATTAAATGGCAAGTAAATGAAGATGCCAAGTTGTACAGGCTAACTCCACAGTTATTAATAAGTCCATGGGTGAAGATTTCAACAACTGTGCTAAAATACTTTCATTCTTTTTATATTCATCTGCAACAATTGTGCATAGGTCCAAGTGATTGCTCTTTTCTAAAATAGCAGTACCATGAAATCTATCTAGACATTTTCCCACCTAAGAGATGGTGCTATGCAACACGAGAGGCCAAAACCAACAAGAAGTAATGAGACTTAGGAGCACAAACATCTCCAAACTGAGAGAGAATCAAACTAGAATACCCATTTGTCTCACTTATGACCGTGCTTCTATGGGCTATCATGGAAAAGTGATGAAAGAAAGGATTTCTGAGAATGTTTAAATGGAAGAAGGAGATTTTATGTGCCAGTATATATAAATGTCAAATCTAGGGTCAGCAATAAACATTGGTCAAAATATCCTGCTCTTACACAAATATTAGGGGTATTTTCCTTCTAACTCCTCAAACTACTATGTGATAGCTGCTTATATTAATGACTCTCATGAATAATTTCATCTGATATGATATTTTCATCTGATGTTTCATCGTCCATATTTTCCTCAGACAGTAACTCTGTGCTCAATCATATGATTTGCTTTGAATAATGTTACATCATCAAACAAAATTCTTTATCAGGTGAAATACTTATTTCAGGTTTCATTCTGGTTTTTACCTG
Organism: Tragulus kanchil; assembly: GCA_022376925.1. Taxonomy (NCBI): domain Eukaryota; kingdom Metazoa; phylum Chordata; class Mammalia; order Artiodactyla; family Tragulidae; genus Tragulus; species Tragulus kanchil. Next base: position 70,697,052 of record JAIOJX010000028.1, on the reverse strand, counting down.
GGGTTTTATATATTCTTTTGAAAAAACATATTCCTCTATCTTCTCATTTTGTTTTGATTTTCTGTGTTTGTTTCTATGAATAAGGCAAATCAGGTCCCCTCTTAGTCATACAGGTATGGTTTTGTGAAGCAGCATCCCCTTTGAACACTGTGTGTGCCAGGAAGCTCTTACAGGCAAGATGGAGCTAAAATGGGCATAAACTTGGTAGGAAGCCTTGAGAAGCTCCATGCTGGATCCACTTGGAAAAACAGTTGTAGCTAAGGTGGGTGGGAGCTGAGGAAGTCCCAGGGCAAATCAAGGGCTGAATCAGTTGTAAGAAGGGTTTTCAAGGTTTCCATTTTACAAAGAAACTGAAGTTCGGAGAGTTTGGATGAGTCAGTCAACATTAAATGGCAAGTAAATGAAGATGCCAAGTTGTACAGGCTAACTCCACAGTTATTAATAAGTCCATGGGTGAAGATTTCAACAACTGTGCTAAAATACTTTCATTCTTTTTATATTCATCTGCAACAATTGTGCATAGGTCCAAGTGATTGCTCTTTTCTAAAATAGCAGTACCATGAAATCTATCTAGACATTTTCCCACCTAAGAGATGGTGCTATGCAACACGAGAGGCCAAAACCAACAAGAAGTAATGAGACTTAGGAGCACAAACATCTCCAAACTGAGAGAGAATCAAACTAGAATACCCATTTGTCTCACTTATGACCGTGCTTCTATGGGCTATCATGGAAAAGTGATGAAAGAAAGGATTTCTGAGAATGTTTAAATGGAAGAAGGAGATTTTATGTGCCAGTATATATAAATGTCAAATCTAGGGTCAGCATAAAATTTGTTATCTAAAGTAAGTCAATTGAGAATGAAGGAGGCACTACTGATACCTGAGCTGGGATAACAGGTGTTAATTTTATTGCACAACAGCTAATGTGGATTTAAGGTAGTTCTAGGATGCTGCTTTGTTTATTCCAGTATTATATCAATCATCATGAGATGAGTAATATCTCTAAACCTTTGTTTGAAGTATTGATCTCAGTTTTCTCTAGACTGAGGTATTGGAAGGGTGGCATTCTGGTTATAGCTGTATTAAATGTAGTTTTTATAAGAAAGAGTTAACAATACTAGGAAAATCATATAAGCATTTTAAATTGCACAGAAAAATAAGTTTGTAAATTAAAATACCATATTTAATTAAGTTATATCAAAACTTTTCCAAGTTAAAATGCAAGATTGACTTTTCTAGGATCGCTCCATTCTTAGCCCTCACTGTATTTTAATATTATACTTTTCATTATTGTCATCCCTTAGGAAATATGCTATTTTTATTTAAAAACAGAGAAATCAAAAAAAAATGCTAAAGGAAAAAAGATCATAGTGCTATTTAATATAATTATAGTTTTGAAAAAGTTCATATATGATTTATTATTAGAAAAATTATTTTCAAGTATTTAATAAGGAAAAAGATGCCTGGAGGACAATTTTGCCCAACATTACATTTTATCTAACAACTCATTCTGTTTTCTTAATGTCTTTTACCACACTCTAGCACTCAGTTGTTCATTTTAGTGTCAGTTGGCAAACCCTTGTGCATTTCCAGATGAATCTAATTCCTGAAAGATTATAAACCTTCCTAAAAATTAATGACCCAAGCAAAAGTCTTTCTATAAACAAAACATTTTTACTCATGAATGTTAATTAGTAGAGGTTTTTTAAGCTGAGATTTCCGAAGTTCCCTTGATAAATGAAGAATATCCTTTATGGTGCTATGCAACACGAGAGGCCAAAACCAACAAGAAGTAATGAGACTTAGGAGCACAAACATCTCCAAACTGAGAGAGAATCAAACTAGAATACCCATTTGTCTCACTTATGACCGTGCTTCTATGGGCTATCATGGAAAAGTGATGAAAGAAAGGATTTCTGAGAATGTTTAAATGGAAGAAGGAGATTTTATGTGCCAGTATATATAAATGTCAAATCTAGGGTCAGCATAAAATTTGTTATCTAAAGTAAGTCAATTGAGAATGAAGGAGGCACTACTGATACCTGAGCTGGGATAACAGGTGTTAATTTTATTGCACAACAGCTAATGTGGATTTAAGGTAGTTCTAGGATGCTGCTTTGTTTATTCCAGTATTATATCAATCATCATGAGATGAGTAATATCTCTAAACCTTTGTTTGAAGTATTGATCTCAGTTTCTCTAGACTGAGGTATTGGAAGGGTGGCATTCTGGTTATAGCTGTATTAAATGTAGTTTTTATAAGAAAGAGTTAACAATACTAGGAAAATCATATAAGCATTTTAAATTGCACAGAAAAATAAGTTTGTAAATTAAAATACCATATTTAATTAAGTTATATCAAAACTTTTCCAAGTTAAAATGCAAGATTGACTTTTCTAGGATCGCTCCATTCTTAGCCCTCACTGTATTTTAATATTATACTTTTCATTATTGTCATCCCTTAGGAAATATGCTATTTTTATTTAAAAACAGAGAAATCAAAAAAAATGCTAAAGGAAAAAAGATCATAGTGCTATTTAATATAATTATAGTTTTGAAAAAGTTCATATATGATTTATTATTAGAAAAATTATTTTCAAGTATTTAATAAGGAAAAAGATGCCTGGAGGACAATTTTGCCCAACATTACATTTTATCTAACAACTCATTCTGTTTTCTTAATGTCTTTTACCACACTCTAGCACTCAGTTGTTCATTTTAGTGTCAGTTGGCAAACCCTTGTGCATTTCCAGATGAATCTAATTCCTGAAAGATTATAAACCTTCCTAAAAATTAATGACCCAAGCAAAAGTCTTTCTATAAACAAAACATTTTTACTCATGAATGTTAATTAGTAGAGGTTTTTTAAGCTGAGATTTCCGAAGTTCCCTTGATAAATGAAGAATATCCTTTTATTTTTAGCCTCTGCATTGTAATACATTTGCAACACTCCCAGGACTTAAATAAGGGTAGGCTATATATAAGTCCATGTTCTCAAATTTTAATGTGAATTAGAATCACTTGGGAAGTTTGTTAAAATGCATATCTCCAGTCTATGTCCTCAAAGGTTCAGGTTCAGTAGGATTTGGCTAAGACACAGGAATTTGCATTTTTAATAAGGAGTCAAGTCATTCTGATGAAGTCTGCTCTAGAGTGTATCTCTGATTTGATGCTTTTTAAGAGTCAGTCTGTGACATTTTGTATGAGGAAAGTAAATTAAATATGTCAGTCCAGTTCCCATTCAACTATTTAGAATCATGTAAAGATATCCAATTTGGATTCAGTTTTTCAAAAACACAGCTAATTAACCATCCTCATTATTTCCCAAAGAAGTAAATAAAAAATAATAACAAAAATGAAAAATAGTAGAGAGGATAATGAGAGGAAGTAAAATTTCATTATCTTTGGAAAAGTTTAAAGAAAAAAACGTACCCACAATAATTATTTACTTACAGTGAAAGCCGGAAATTTTAAACAGACTTACATGGACAAACACACACATATGCATATTGATCCTTATGGAGAATGGCATATCCTTTCTTGAATAAATGACAAGTAAATAAATATTTATGATATAATATAGGTGAAACAAAATAAACATCAGGTAAAAATAAAATGATTTCAGTTTTTTGAGAATAATACATCTTTTCCTTTTTTCCTTTTTTTTGGGCCATGCCACATGGCATGTGAGATCTTAATTCCCTGACAAGGGGACTCATGCCCCCTGCACTGGCAATGTGGAGTCTTAATCACTGAACCACCAGGGAAGTCCCAGTAATATGCCCTTCTGAAGTACTAACTCATTCTGTTTTCTTAATGTCTTTTACCACACTCTAGCACTCAGTTGTTCATTTTAGTGTCAGTTGGCAAACCCTTGTGCATTTCCAGATGAATCTAATTCCTGAAAGATTATAAACCTTCCTAAAAATTAATGACCCAAGCAAAAGTCTTTCTATAAACAAAACATTTTTACTCATGAATGTTAATTAGTAGAGGTTTTTTAAGCTGAGATTTCCGAAGTTCCCTTGATAAATGAAGAATATCCTTTTATTTTTAGCCTCTGCATTGTAATACATTTGCAACACTCCCAGGACTTAAATAAGGGTAGGCTATATATAAGTCCATGTTCTCAAATTTTAATGTGAATTAGAATCACTTGGGAAGTTTGTTAAAAATGCATATCTCCAGTCTATGTCCTCAAAGGTTCAGGTTCAGTAGGATTTGGCTAAGACACAGGAATTTGCATTTTTAATAAGGAGTCAAGTCATTCTGATGAAGTCTGCTCTAGAGTGTATCTCTGATTTGATGCTTTTTAAGAGTCAGTCTGTGACATTTTGTATGAGGAAAGTAAATTAAATATGTCAGTCCAGTTCCCATTCAACTATTTAGAATCATGTAAAGATATCCAATTTGGATTCAGTTTTTCAAAAACACAGCTAATTAACCATCCTCATTATTTCCCAAAGAAGTAAATAAAAAATAATAACAAAAATGAAAAATAGTAGAGAGGATAATGAGAGGAAGTAAAATTTCATTATCTTTGGAAAAGTTTAAAGAAAAAAACGTACCCACAATAATTATTTACTTACAGTGAAAGCCGGAAATTTTAAACAGACTTACATGGACAAACACACACATATGCATATTGATCCTTATGGAGAATGGCATATCCTTTCTTAAATAAATGACAAGTAAATAAATATTTATGATATAATATAGGTGAAACAAAATAAACATCAGGTAAAAATAAAATGATTTCAGTTTTTTGAGAATAATACATCTTTTCCTTTTTTCCTTTTTTTTGGGCCATGCCACATGGCATGTGAGATCTTAATTCCCTGACAAGGGGACTCATGCCCCCTGCACTGGCAATGTGGAGTCTTAATCACTGAACCACCAGGGAAGTCCCAGTAATATGCCCTTCTGAAGTACTAATCATAAGGAATATTGTTTACATATTGTCAATAATTGTTACAATCAAGATGTTTTTCAAAATAAAATTCAAAAATTTCACTCTTATTTTCATACATAATATGTCTGCTTATATAATGAACATTTATTCCTCCCCTTATTTAAGCAGCTACTTAGACCAGTTTACTGACTATTCTGTTGTATCTTATACCATTCTGTACGGACGCACTTAATTGTTATAAAGAGAAAATCAATGAAACTAGAATGAAAATGCTATTTTTAAGCTAAACATTCTTTTCTCTACACAATATTTATCTTCAGTAGCTTCATTACAACTGTGTATCTGTGAATAACAGAGGGCATCTGGAAAACCAGCTTTCTCCATTCATGCAACAAATCATTCTCAAGGCATACTGAGGCTGCAGCTGCTGATGTAGTGCCTCCTTTTTAGGGATTCAAGTGCTAACAGCTTTCTTCATCTGGGTTCTGTGATATCCGAAACTGCTGCTCTCACTGACTACATGTTTGTTTGTTTGTTTTCCATCTACTGGTGGCTTAGAGTTTTGTCATATCATCTATCAGGTGAGCCACAGAGGAACTGAGGGCCACCTAGCCATGAATGATACAGAGTGAGCAGCAAAGTATAGTAGAAAGAACACCAGATTTGAAGTGTCAACCCCAACTATGTAGGTGAGGTGAAACACAAAGGTAGATCAAGCTTTTTTCATTCCTGAAAATTAAATAATTTGAGGTTTCCTTTAAGATAAAGTCACCAAGGCCTGGGCAGGAGCCCATGAAAATGAGGGACCCTTAAACTTTAGTAGCTACATAGCAAATCTGCCTCTTGGAGAGATACTCATAATTCCCCACAATAATAAATGTGAACTGGAAGGCATAATGTCAGCCCAACCTACATTGCCAGATGAATGTAAGGGGTCTAAATAACAGTGAAAATACACTGAGGGTCTTGCTAATACAAGTTGCCTAGGAAGTAGTAGAAGTAGTAGCTCAGTATTAAGGCTGACTACTGCTAGTAGCCTGAACCTAGGCTCCTTGGAAAGTGTCCACTTTTGCACACAGTCATTCTGGGTTCTTGGTTGCTCACTCTCCATGGTTTCCCTGGATTTCAACATTGCTTCACTGCCCAAGCAGTTCCAGTTAAGTCACCTCAGTGATCATTTATTAGGTGCCTGCTCTGGTTAAGAAACCACTCCCTATCACCATCATTTCGGAGTGTGAAGGTAGTTCACTGTGACGAATAGAGTATAAGATACATGAAATCGTGAATGGCCTTATAACCAAATGATTACTTTTGGAATATACCATCTGCCATGTTTGACTATGCACAACCACATAGCCAGACAACAATCTCGAATAATATCAGAGTATCTCTGGTGAGGCCCAAGTACCAGTAAAACTTTCCAACTACCTCCACTGGGAAGCTGGGCTTGAGAACCTTTAGCTTTATTAGTGAACTTGCCTGGATTGAGGATTACCGGGAGTGACCTTCCTCTGGGAACTACTATAGCATCCTCCAGTAACTCTGGATGCCATATCTAAAACCCACTGAGCTTTGAGAATAAAAATCCCTAAGTATCACCCCAGAGTTTTGGGCTTTATGGCTTGAGGTTGGATAGGGCCAAAGAATATTTACTTTCAAAAAGTATTTTAGGTTAGGGCTGGTTTCTAGGTGACAAGCATATCAGACTTATTATAACTGTATGTCTGTGAAAGGGGCAGCAAAGTATAGTAGAAAGAACACCAGATTTGAAGTGTCAACCCCAACTATGTAGGTGAGGTGAAACACAAAGGTAGATCAAGCTTTTTTCATTCCTGAAAATTAAATAATTTGAGGTTTCCTTTAAGATAAAGTCACCAAGGCCTGGGCAGGAGCCCATGAAAATGAGGGACCCTTAAACTTTAGTAGCTACATAGCAAATCTGCCTCTTGGAGAGATACTCATAATTCCCCACAATAATAAATGTGAACTGGAAGGCATAATGTCAGCCCAACCTACATTGCCAGATGAATGTAAGGGGTCTAAATAACAGTGAAAATACACTGAGGGTCTTGCTAATACAAGTTGCCTAGGAAGTAGTAGAAGTAGTAGCTCAGTATTAAGGCTGACTACTGCTAGTAGCCTGAACCTAGGCTCCTTGGAAAGTGTCCACTTTTGCACACAGTCATTCTGGGTTCTTGGTTGCTCACTCTCCATGGTTTCCCTGGATTTCAACATTGCTTCACTGCCCAAGCAGTTCCAGTTAAGTCACCTCAGTGATCATTTATTAGGTGCCTGCTCTGGTTAAGAAACCACTCCCTATCACCATCATTTCGGAGTGTGAAGGTAGTTCACTGTGACGAATAGAGTATAAGATACATGAAATCGTGAATGGCCTTATAACCAAATGATTACTTTTGGAATATACCATCTGCCATGTTTGACTATGCACAACCACATAGCCAGACAACAATCTCGAATAATATCAGAGTATCTCTGGTGAGGCCCAAGTACCAGTAAAACTTTCCAACTACCTCCACTGGGAAGCTGGGCTTGAGAACCTTTAGCTTTATTAGTGAACTTGCCTGGATTGAGGATTACCGGGAGTGACCTTCCTCTGGGAACTACTATAGCATCCTCCAGTAACTCTGGATGCCATATCTAAAACCCACTGAGCTTTGAGAATAAAAATCCCTAAGTATCACCCCAGAGTTTTGGGCTTTATGGCTTGAGGTTGGATAGGGCCAAAGAATATTTACTTTCAAAAAGTATTTTAGGTTAGTCTGGTCTAGGTGACAAGCATATCAGACTTTCTATAACCTGTATGTCTCTCAGATGACACAAGGCATATAGGGCCTCAAATTATGATTGTTATGTCTATTTTTGTCTCCTTTTCAAAACAGTGGTCGTTGGAGGTCAAGGACCAGGACTTTAGCACCAGAAATCCTGGGCCATATATCAACATACATAGCATAGTTCTTTAAAAGAGAAAATTTAACAAGTATTTCTGTGTTCAGCTTATTAGAGAAAAAAAAGGCAGTTCTCTAGTGATACTTTCCAAACTCTACATATCCCAGTGGCCATATTTTAGATACATTATCAGCAGAAATAAAACCATTCAGGCTATTCAGTGATAAATAAATAAGTGATACAAAGCTTATTGTTTCACAGATTGCCTCCAGTAGGGTATTGCTATTCTCAATTCCACAGTTCTCTGAGGGTCCTGACAAGCCTATCTGAAACAGTATCACAAGACATGTTTCCAGGATAAACTTATTCTTTCTGACAAGATCTATATTTTCAATCAATAGAAGTCTCATACAAAAGGATTCTTCACACCACAACTAAGTAAATTCAAGTTCTATATTAGTACATAAATTTATTGACTGAATTCCAAGGTTATGCTGAGGATCACATTTTTAACTCTACTTTATTCCTAAAAAGTCAGGCTGAAATAAAGAATGCGGCTGCCTTCATGGTACTGTGTGGGGAGGGCCCAACAAATGAACACTCATCTTTTAGTTTCTCCTAAGGCTAGGAGAAGTTACAAATAGACAAAGAATCATAAAAAGCAGTAGCTATCAGAGGATATCTTTGTGCTCAAAATAGTCAGTATTGGTCAGACAGTCATATAGTTTCAGAATTGGAGATTAATACAGAGATTGTTGGGCTTCCCTGGTAACTCTGCTGGTAAAGAATCTGTCTGCATAATAGGAGACTCCTGCTCAATTCCTGGGTTGGGAAGATTCCCCAAAGAAGGCAAAGGCTACTCACTCCAGTATTCTTGGACATCTTCTGTGGCTCAGATGGTAAAGAATCCACCTGCACTGCAGAAGACCTACGTTTGATTCTTGGATTGGGAAGCTCCCCTGGAGGAGGGCATGGCAACCCACTCCAGTATTTTTGCCTGCAGAATTCCTTGGACTGAAGAGCCTGGTGGCCTACATTCCACAGGGTTGCAAAGAGTGGGACACTGCTGAGCAACTAAGCACAGCACAGCACAGAGACTGTTAACATTATTGCTTAATCCCTCTCGGAATTTCCACTTAAAAAGCATTTTTGAAATAAGGCCCTCCATTTTAGCTCAATGGTAATTTTTAATGCTTTCTCAAAGCAACACACTCATTATGGGGAAAATACATGCTTTCTGGTATTCAGCTGAAACTTTAAAATTCCCCATATATTTGGGCTTTTCCACTCGCCCTGAGGTTTAGTACTGTCTGTGCTTTTTAACTTTCTGACACACAATCCAGCCGGAGTCACATATAGCACAAGAGCAAATAAAAAGTTACTCAGTCTATTTACTCATTGACAGGTGAATTACTTCTGGCATGTGTGCTTCTCACTCCTACACCAACTCTTCTGGCTAATGGGAATCTTTTGGACATGACATTCCTTTTGTATCCGAGTCTCTCTTCTTGGTCTCCTGTGGATTTAACGCTTACTTGGAAGGTTTTTGTCTAAACCTCTTAGTGATGCCAGACTTAAACTTAACCTAGTCCAGTGTCCTAGATCACTTGTCAATTAGCAAAAGAAAACATCTGATGTGTCTTCTGACTGCTTTCAAATGACTTAAAGATAGTAAGTTTTATTTACCTCTAATGTTCCACTTTTAATTCCTTTGAAATTTCAATGATTTTTTTCCATGAGGCAAATTTGCCAAATAAGTTCTATATGGGTTAATAAGCTCTGCACACAGATGATTTATAAATCTAGAATAATATATCTACTGGGAAGCACTGCTTGCACTTAAAATTCAGCCTGACCCATCAAGGACATTATTATCTTTACCACAAATCTGGTATTTCTTCCTAATTGCTCTGTTGGATGTACCCATTATTTCTCCAACTTAAATTGCTAGGATAATGATGCACTGCTCCCACGTCCTTATTTGTAGTAACCTCCTAACTGGTCTCCTGGCTTCCAGCTTGTTACCTTCTATCTATTTTCCACACAGTAGTCACAGCGATCTTGTCAACATACAAGTCAGGTGGTCATGACACTTCCCTGGTGAAAACTGTCCAGTGGCTCCTGTCTCCAGTGAGTAAAAACCAAAGCCCAAGCTTACACAGGAGGTAGCTCTCCAGTAGCTCCCTGACCTTGTATCCTATCATTCAGTCCTCCCAGTCCCACGGCCCCTGATGTTCTTCCAATCTCCTTCTGCCTCAGGGCATTCGTCCTCGCCATTTCTTCCATCAAGAAAAACTGTTCTCCACGTGCCTCTGTCCCTCACCTCTTTCATGTCCTTACTCAAGTATCACCTTCAGGGGCTTCCCTGGTGGTCCAACAGGTAAGGACACCGCCTTGCAGTGCAAGGGGTGCCAGTTCGATCCCTATCCTAGGAAGATCCCATGTGCCGCAGAGCGGCTGGACTGATGTGTCCAATTACCGAGCCAGAGCTCTGGAGCGCATGCGCCCAAAGCCAGTGCTCTGCCACAACAGAGGCCACCGCGATGGGAGGCCCACACGGGTCAAAGAACAAAGATAAATGAAAGACCAGTAGAAGCGGCCCACCCGCCCGTCTTCCTCCCCAACACGTCCCCCCTTCCTCAAAAAAAAAAAAAAAATCACCTTCACACTTATGACCACTTTATATAAAAATACATGGTCCTCTGCCCCAATTCCCCTAACACCTCCAATTCCCGCTTCACTGCTTTGTGTCTCTTTGTAAACTTTATTTCCTAACTAACCATATATTAATGGTATTTTTATTCATTACCAGTCTCTCCCAATTAGACACGAGCTCTTTGAGAGGAGAGATGTGTGCCTGACTTTATTCAGCGTTTTTTTTTTCAGTACCAGTCAATCAATCAATATTTATCAAATGACTGCATGCCCTGCATACAGCATGCACACTGACTAGAGTTCTACTGATGAGACCCCTGAAGTTTTTCTCCCATCTGTCTTATCCGTGACTCACGTCAGAGCTCAGAATCATGTAATATTTTACTGGAATTACGGTCTTCCTCATGAAATCTCCCACTAATCCAAGGCATCCCAAATTCTACTGAAAGAATAAATTTTATATTCAATTAACGTTAATGTTATTATTGAACAAATAAATATAATGGGGCATGCACTATTCTTTTAACTTGATCCCTGTATGTTCTATTCCTTTGTGAGAAGGTCCCACAATTTTTCACTTCTATGCCTTTGCTCACATGCAGTTTCCTCCACCTACAACCCTTCTCGCTTCAGTCTCTACTTACAAAACTTATTCATTTCATCAACTCATTACTCATTTATTACACCCTAAGTGTTTTATTCCTCTACCCCAAAACACTTTTCCCCTCACAGCAGATTTGACCATAGCACAACTAAATCTGCTTGTCTTAGGTTTCTTACTTATTTACAAACTCTTCACCTAAAGTGTCAAAATTCCGCTAGGCAGTCACTGTATTTGTTTTATTGAATCTATGTCTATTTGATTGGGCAACAGGTAAGGACACCGCTTGCAGTGCAAGGCCACCCGGTCCCATGTCCCAGGCGGCTGGACTGATGTGTCCAACTACCAAGCCGGAGCTCTGGAGCGCATGCGCCCAAAGCCAGTGCTCTGCCACAACAGAGGCCACCGCGATGGGAGGCCCACACGGGTCAAAGAACAAAGATAAATGAAAGACCAGTAGAAGCGGCCCACCCGCCCGTCTTCCCCCCCAACACCTCCCCCCCTCCTCCAAAAAAAAAAAAAAACACCTTCACACTTATGACCACTTTATATAAAAATACATGGTCCTCTGCCCCAATTCCCCTAACACCTCCAATTCCCGCTTCACTGCTTTGTGTCTCTTTGTAAACTTTATTTCCTAACTAACCATATATTAATGGTATTTTTATTCATTACCAGTCTCTCCCAATTAGACACGAGCTCTTTGAGAGGAGAGATGTGTGCCTGACTTTATTCAGCGTTTTTTTTTTCAGTACCAGTCAATCAATCAATATTTATCAAATGACTGCATGCCCTGCATACAGCATGCACACTGACTAGAGTTCTACTGATGAGACCCCTGAAGTTTTTCTCCCATCTGTCTTATCCGTGACTCACGTCAGAGCTCAGAATCATGTAATATTTTACTGGAATTACGGTCTTCCTCATGAAATCTCCCACTAATCCAAGGCATCCCAAATTCTACTGAAAGAATAAATTTTATATTCAATTAACGTTAATGTTATTATTGAACAAATAAATATAATGGGGCATGCACTATTCTTTTAACTTGATCCCTGTATGTTCTATTCCTTTGTGAGAAGGTCCCACAATTTTTCACTTCTATGCCTTTGCTCACATGCAGTTTCCTCCACCTACAACCCTTCTCGCTTCAGTCTCTACTTACAAAACTTATTCATTTCATCAACTCATTACTCATTTATTACACCCTAAGTGTTTTATTCCTCTACCCCAAAACACTTTTCCCCTCACAGCAGATTTGACCATAGCACAACTAAATCTGCTTGTCTTAGGTTTCTTACTTATTTACAAACTCTTCACCTAAAGTGTCAAAAATAAAGTCTCATGCTAGGCAGTCACTGTATTTGTTTTATTGAATTATGTCTATGTTTCATATTTGTGATTTTTTTTATTTTTACAAAAACACAACTTTATCTCTTTATCAACTATATTGATCAAGCTAAAATATGGCATTTCTATGAGTAGAGCTGTATAATAAACAAGAAAGAATCCCATTAAAGTAGACATTGATCTTTTTTTTCAACAGTCCTGGAGCTTGATTATTTCTTCATTTGTCTATAAGGTTATTGCAAGCGTCTTTCTCAAACTTACATCAACTACGACATTTCTCTGGCAACTTCCTTAAGAAGGAAAATTAAGTTACCTCAGTAAGTCTTGTTTTTCATGAACTTACATGCCCAATGATCACTGCCTCTTTCAACTGAAGTTATGCAAATCAGTTATTTAGTAACTCACCATACCATTTTACAATTAGATTCAACCACACTGCAGATTTTATTTTTCTTAGAATGATCTGCCAAAGTTTTCCTATCTCCAGTACAAAGTTGAACATCTCATGTAATATGAGCTACAAACCCCTTCAATCCCAATGTGGATAGTATTTTCCTTTAGGAATGGTTTCTTAAATTTTTAGAGAACTTCAGCTACTGCTTGAATCAGTATGTTCAATGTATTTTATCAGCTTGTCTTGATAGGTTGTATTTAGGAAATTCATGTTTTCCTAACATCAGCATACAGAAATTCAAATTCTGTACTTAAGAAAATCAAATATGTTAGAACACTTAAAAGAATATGTAGAGTATATACAATGCTTGGTAAATACAGATTTCTTATACAGGCTCAAGGAAAATGAACTCTATATCAATACTTTAAACTTAACTATTCATTTAGACAAATTGTATATTAGTTTGTCAACATTCATGATAAATATTTATACATTTTTGAGTACTGAAGGTACTGATTATTGAACACATTTATCTACTTAGGTTTCACTTTTTGACCTTTAATTGTATTTTATAATTATTTTCTAAAGATTTTGCAGGGTTTATTTTATCTTCTCCTAGGATCCCTATATTTTCAATATTTGTTGTTTTACAAATGGACTCTTTCAATTATAATTTCTTATTGCTTCTTATTGATAGATAGAACCTACTAGCTTTTATAAATTGTGTTCAGTGCAACTGTTGAGCTCTCGTATTGACTGTATAGATAATTTCTCTATTACCTTGGATTTTCTATACAGATAAAACTCTCTCTGAATAATAGCCATCTCATTCCAGTCTTAAATGTTTTCTATCTTAGAAGAACATCTAGCAAAATTTTGAAAAGAAAAAAAAAAACAAAAAAACAATGAAAGTGGATATCTTGTGAAGTTCTTCACTTTAAGAGTGTCACAATAATGTATATTTTTGATTTAAAACTCCTTTATTATGTTAAGAAAGTCCCATTCTATTTCTGCTATGCCAGTAGTCTGTTAAATTTTATCAAAGGATTTTCCTGCATTTATTGAGATGACCCTACTTCTTCTTTAGTCTGCTAAGACTATAAATTATATTAGAATATTTTATGTTAAAATATCTTTGAATACCTGAGATAAAACTAACCAGGTCATGGTATATTACTTTCTACACAATGTTACACTCAGTCTTCTATTTTCTTTAAGACCTTGATACTTTTGTTCAAATACGACAATGACCTGATTTCTCTTTCTCTCTCTCTCTCTCTTCATACTACCCTATGTTGTTTCGGTGCCTGTGTGCTCAGTTGCTCAGTTATGTCAGGCTCTTTGTGATGCTATGGGCTGTAGCCCACCAGGTTCATCTGTCCATGGGATTTTCCATGCAAGAATACTACAGTGGGTTGCCATTTCCTCTTGCAGGGGATCTTCCTGACCCAGGAACTGAAGCTGCAGCTCCTGAAATGGCAGGTGGATTCTTTACCACTGGGTCACCTGGAAATCTTTTATTAAGGTTATAATCAGCTTTGTAAGTTGGGAATAGTGTGGGGATTTTCTGCATCTTAAAGATGTCAATGCTTCCCAGAAATTGCAGTATACTTACTTCCTTCATTTTCAGACTCTTGGATGTCAATTTTGCACAGTTCATATTTTCAAATTTCTAATATCTCTGCTTCCCATCACACTCAGAAAGTTGCTTTGATTCTTATACTATTGTGAAAATGAAGTTAATCAAAATAGATTGTCAACAAACTTCTACCACTGTAAATATCCACACATGTACATATTTACCTTGTTTCAGCAAAGGTAGTGATCAAACATTGCTGACAAACATATGGCCATCTTACCACTTCAACTATTCAGAAACACATGGACAAAGCATATTACTTTTTTTTTTTTTTTTTACTGTTCTATTTTTTTTTTAATTCTTTATTTTAAGATTTTACAGAGTTTTGTTGTTCACCAACATGTATGTTCCCAGATCATTCATATGCATATCCCTGGACCACCCCACCCCCACTCAGTTCCCCTCCCACCCCTACAGACCATCGCCCCAAGTGATTGTAGGTACTCCTAATCCCTTAGCACAATGACAATAGCTATCTTTTCCACACATGACAGTATAGGTTTCCATGTTACACCCTCCATACCTCCCCATCCCTATTTCTTCCCCACAATGTCCATATGTCTATGCTCTGTCTGTTTTTCCATGAGTTCAGTGCGCGTGTTATCAAGACCGTCCTACTAGATTTCATATATGTGTGTTAGAATACTGTATTTGTCTTTCTCTTTTTGACTTACTTCACTTTTTATGATAGGTTCTAGAGCCAGCCACGTCATTAGGACTGAGTCTTCTGCATTTCTTTTAACAGCAGAGTAGTATTCCATTGTATATATGTACCACACCTTCTTCATCCATTCATTCGTCGATGGACATCTAGGTTGCTTCCATGTTCTGGCTATTGTATAGAGAGCTGCAATGAACATTGGGGTACAGGTGCCTCTTTCAGTTTTGATTTCATCAGGATATAGGCCTAATAGTGGGATTGCTGGGTCATACTTCTTTTTACCACTGGGTCACCTGGAAATCTTTTATTAAGGTTATAATCAGCTTTGTAAGTTGGGAATAGTGTGGGGATTTTCTGCATCTTAAAGATGTCAATGCTTCCCAGAAATTGCAGTATACTTACTTCCTTCATTTTCAGACTCTTGGATGTCAATTTTGCACAGTTCATATTTTCAAATTTCTAATATCTCTGCTTCCCATCACACTCAGAAAGTTGCTTTGATTCTTATACTATTGTGAAAATGAAGTTAATCAAAATAGATTGTCAACAAACTTCTACCACTGTAAATATCCACACATGTACATATTTACCTTGTTTCAGCAAAGGTAGTGATCAAACATTGCTGACAAACATATGGCCATCTTACCACTTCAACTATTCAGAAACACATGGACAAAGCATATTACTTTTTTTTTTTTTTTTACTGTTCTATTTTTTTTTTAATTCTTTATTTTAAGATTTTACAGAGTTTTGTTGTTCACCAACATGTATGTTCCCAGATCATTCATATGCATATCCCTGGACCACCCCACCCCCACTCAGTTCCCCCCCTCCCACCCCTACAGACCATCGCCCCAAGTGATTGTAGGTACTCCTAATCCCTTAGCACAATGACAATAGCTATCTTTTCCACACATGACAGTATAGGTTTCCATGTTACACCCTCCATACCTCCCCATCCCTATTTCTTCCCCACAATGTCCATATGTCTATGCTCTGTCTGTTTTTCCATGAGTTCAGTGCGCGTGTTATCAAGACCGTCCTACTAGATTTCATATATGTGTGTTAGAATACTGTATTTGTCTTTCTCTTTTTGACTTACTTCACTTTTTATGATAGGTTCTAGAGCCAGCCACGTCATTAGGACTGAGTCTTCTGCATTTCTTTTAACAGCAGAGTAGTATTCCATTGTATATATGTACCACACCTTCTTCATCCATTCATTCGTCGATGGACATCTAGGTTGCTTCCATGTTCTGGCTATTGTATAGAGAGCTGCAATGAACATTGGGGTACAGGTGCCTCTTTCAGTTTTGATTTCATCAGGATATAGGCCTAATAGTGGGATTGCTGGGTCATAGGGTGCTTCTATTTTTAGTTTTTTAAGGAATCTCCATAATGTCTTCCATAGAGGTTGTATCAGTTTACATTCCCACCAACAATGCAAGAGGGTTTCCTTTTCTCCGCACCCTCTCCAGCATTCATTGTCTGCAGATTTTTTGATGATGGCCATTCTGACAGGTGTGAGGTGATATCTCATTGTAGTTTTAATTTGCATTTCTCTAATAATGAGCGAGGTTGAGCATCGTTTCATGTGCTTTTGGGCCATCTGTATGTCCTCTTTGGAGAGGCGTCTCTTTAGATCTTGTTCCCATTTTTTTGATTGGGTTGTTCGTTTTTCCTGTGCTGAGTTGTCTGAGTTGCTTGTAGATTTTGGAGATTAATTCTTTGTCTTTTGTTTCATTTGCTATGATTTTCTCCCACTCTGTGGGGTGTCTGTGGAGCTTTTTTGTAATTTCTTTTGCTGTACAAAAGCTTTTAAGTTTCATGCAGTCCCACGTGTTCACTTTTCTTTTCAGTTCCACTATTCTAGCAGGTGGATCAGAGAAGATCTTGCTTTGATTGATGTCCTTGAGGGTTTTGCCTATATTCTCCTCTAAGAGTTTGATGGTTTCTGTTCTTACATTTAGGTCTTAAATCCATTTTGAGTTGATCTTAGTGTATGGTGTCAGGGAATGTTCCAACTTCATTTTTTTGCATGTAGCTGTCCAATGTTCCAAGCACCACTTGTTGAAGAGGCTGTCTTTGTCCCATTTTATAGTTTCTCCTCCTTTGTCAAAAATAAGGTACCCATAGGTGCGTGGGTTTATCTCTAGGTTCTTGATCTTGTTCCATTGGTCTATAGTTCTGTTTTTGTGCCAGTACCATACTGTCTTGATGACTGTTGCTTTGTAGTAGAGTCTGAAGTTATGGAGGCTGATCCCTCCAACTCCGTTTTTCTTTCTCAGGATTGCTTTGGCTATTCGAGGTCTTTTGTGTTTCCGTATGAACTGTGTTATTCTTTGGTCTAATTCTGTGAAAAATATCAATGGTAGTTGGATAGGTATTGCATTGAATGTGTAGATGATATTTGGTAGTATGGTCATTTTCACAATATTGATTTTTCCGACCCAGGAACATGGAATATCTCTCCATCTCTTTAAGTCTTCTTTAATTTCTCTCATGAGTGTCTTGTAATTTTCTGTGTACAATTCTTTTGTTCCTTTGGGTATGTTTATGCCTAGATATTTGATTCTTTTGGTTGCAATAGTGAAGGGGATTGCCTCTTTGATTTCGTTTTCTGATTTTTCATTGTTTGTGTATAGGAATGCCAGTGATTTCTGTGTGTTGACTTTGTATCCTGCGACTTTGCTGAATTCCTTGATTAGCTCTAGTAGCTTTGTAACAGTTTCTTTGGGATATTCTATGTATAATATCATGTCGCCTGCAAAAAGAGAGCTTGACTTCTTCCTTTCCAATCTGGATTCCTTTGATTTCTTTCTCTTCTCTTATTGCTGTTGCTAGCACTTCCAGGACTATGTTGAATAGTAGTGGTGAAAGTGGGCACCCCTGTCTTGTTCCTGATCTTAGAGGGAATGCTTTCAGTTTTTCACCATTAACAATAATGTTGGCTGTAGGCTTCTCATAGATGGCTTTTATTATGTTGAGATAGGTTCCTTCTATACCCATTTTCTGGAGAGTTTTGATCATAAATGGGTGTTGTACTTTGTCGAAGGCTTTTTCTGCATCTATTGAGATGATCATGTGATTTTTGTCTCTCAGTTTGTTAATATGGTGTATCACATTGATTGATTTGCAGATGTTGAAGAATCCTTGAATGCCTGGGATGAACCCGACTTGATCGTGACGTGTATGAGTTTTTGAGGCTGTCTTTGTCCCATTTTATAGTTTCTCCTCCTTTGTCAAAATAAGGTACCCATAGGTGCGTTTTCTAGGTTCTTGATCTTGTTTCATTGGTCTATAGTTCTGTTTTTGTGCCAGTACCATACTGTCTTGATGACTGTTGCTTTGTAGTAGAGTCTGAAGTTATGGAGGCTGATCCCTCCAACTCCGTTTTTCTTTCTCAGGATTGCTTTGGCTATTCGAGGTCTTTTGTGTTTCCGTATGAACTGTGTTATTCTTTGGTCTAATTCTGTGAAAAATATCAATGGTAGTTGGATAGGTATTGCATTGAATGTGTAGATGATATTTGGTAGTATGGTCATTTTCACAATATTGATTTTTCCGACCCAGGAACATGGAATATCTCTCCATCTCTTTAAGTCTTCTTTAATTTCTCTCATGAGTGTCTTGTAATTTTCTGTGTACAATTCTTTTGTTCCTTTGGGTATGTTTATGCCTAGATATTTGATTCTTTTGGTTGCAATAGTGAAGGGGATTGCCTCTTTGATTTCGTTTTCTGATTTTTCATTGTTTGTGTATAGGAATGCCAGTGATTTCTGTGTGTTGACTTTGTATCCTGCGACTTTGCTGAATTCCTTGATTAGCTCTAGTAGCTTTGTAACAGTTTCTTTGGGATATTCTATGTATAATATCATGTCGCCTGCAAAAAGAGAGCTTGACTTCTTCCTTTCCAATCTGGATTCCTTTGATTTCTTTCTCTTCTCTTATTGCTGTTGCTAGCACTTCCAGGACTATGTTGAATAGTAGTGGTGAAAGTGGGCACCCCTGTCTTGTTCCTGATCTTAGAGGGAATGCTTTCAGTTTTTCACCATTAACAATAATGTTGGCTGTAGGCTTCTCATAGATGGCTTTTATTATGTTGAGATAGGTTCCTTCTATACCCATTTTCTGGAGAGTTTTGATCATAAATGGGTGTTGTACTTTGTCGAAGGCTTTTTCTGCATCTATTGAGATGATCATGTGATTTTTGTCTCTCAGTTTGTTAATATGGTGTATCACATTGATTGATTTGCAGATGTTGAAGAATCCTTGAATGCCTGGGATGAACCCGACTTGATCGTGACGTGATGTATGAGTTTTTTGATGTGTCGTTGAATTCTGTTTGCTAGGATTTTGTTGAGGATCTTGGCATCTAAGTTCATCAGTGAAATTGGCCTATAGTTTTCCTTTTTTGTGTTGTCTTTGCCTGGTTTGGGTATCAGGGTGATGGTGGCCTCGTAGAATGTGTTTGAAAGTTTTCCTTCCTGTGTAATTGTTTGGAAGAGTTTTAGAAGGACAGGCATTAGCTCTTCTTTAAATGCTTGGCAGAATTTGGCTGTGAAGCCATCTGGCCCTGGGCTTTTACTTTTGGGTAGATTTTTAATCACAGATTCGATTTCTGAGCTTGTGATTGGGTTGTTCAAAGTTTCTGTTTCTTCCTGGCTCAGTCTTGGGAGATTAATCTTCTCCAAGAAACCGTCCATTTCTTCCAGGTTGTACAGTTTGTTGCCATATAGCTGTTCATAATAGTCTCTTAGAATCCTTCGGATTTCTGCATGATCTGTTGTAATCTCTCCTTTTTCGTTTTTGATTTTGTTAATCTGGTTCTTCTCTCTCTTTTTCTTAATGAGTCTGGCCAGTGGCTTGTCAATTTTGTTTATCTTTTCAAAAAACCAGCTTTTTGTTTTATTTATCTTTACTAATGTTTCTTTCATTTCTTTCTCATTTATTTCTGCTCTGATCCTTATGATTTCTCTTCTTCTGCTGGGTTTGGGGTGTTTTTGTTCTTTCTCCAATTGTTTTAAGTGGAGGGTTACATCATCTGCTTCATATTTTCCTAGTTTATTGAGGTGGGATTGTTTTGCTATAAATTTCCCTCTTAGAACTGCTTTTGTGGTATCCCATAGGTTTTGCACTGTCATGTTCATTGTCATTTTCTTCTAGGAATTGTTCCATTTCTTCTTTGATTTCCTCAGTGATCAGTTGTTTTTTTAGGTATGTTTTGTTCAATCTCCATGTGTTTGTGTTTTTAGTGGTTTTTTCCCTGTAGTTGATCTCTTGTCTCATTGCATTGTGGTCTGAGAAGATGGTTGATATAATTTCGGTTTTCTTGAATTGACTGAGGTTTGATTTGTGGCCCAAGATGTGGTCTATCCTGGAGAATGTTCCATGAGCACTAGAGAAGAAAGTGTATTCTTCTGCTTTTAGATGGAATGTCCTAAAGATATCGATGAGGTCCATCTTTTCTAGTGTGGCATTTAAGGCTTGTGTTTCTTTATTAATTTTCTGTTTGGATGATCTGTCCATTGGTGTGAGAGGAGTGTTAAAGTCTCCTACTATTATTGTGTTATTGTTGATTTCTTCTTTTATGTCTGAAAGTACCTGTCTTATGTATTGAGGTGCCCCTGTGTTGGGTGCGTAGATATTCATGACTGTTATGTCTTGTTCTTGGATAGATCCCTTAATCATGATGTAGTGACCTGCTCTGTCTCTTAGAATCTTCTTTACTTTAAAGTCTATTTTGTCTGATACGAGGATTGCTACTCCAGCTTTCTTTTGATTTCCATTTGCATGGAATATCTTTTTCCAGCCTCTCACTTTCAGTCTATCAGTGTCTCTAGGTCTGAAGTGGGTCTCTTTTAAACAGCATATATATGGGTCTTGCTTCTGGATCCATTCAGCCAGCCTGTGTCATTTGGTTGGGACATTTAGTCCATTTACGTTCAAAGTAATTATTGATACGATGTTCCTATTGTCATCTTCTTAGAAATTTGGGGTTTGATTTGTAAGGCTTCTCCTACTCTATTTATTGGTTATATCAGGCCCTTTAACACTTGTTGTAGGGCTGGTTTTGTGGTACAGAATTCTTTTAGTTTTTGCTTGTCTGTGAAGCTTTTGACTTCACCATCAATTCTGAATGAGATTCTTGCTGGGTAGAGAATTCTTGGTTGGAGGTTATTCTCTTGTAGCTGTTTAAATGTGTCTTGCCATTCTCTTCTGGCCTGCAGGGTTTCTGTTGAAAGATCCGCAGTTAGATGTATGGGGTTTCCCTTATATGTTATTTGTTGTTTGCTCCTAGCTACATTTAGTATTCTGTCTTTATATTTAGTCTGCATTAGTTTGATTAGAATGTGCCTTGGTGTGTTTCTTCTGGGGTTTCTCCTGTATGGGACTCTTTGTGCTTCTTGGACTTGGTTGACTATTTCCTTTCCCATGCTGGGGAAGTTTTCAACAGAACCTCTTCAAGAATTTTTTCATAGCCTTTCTTACCCTCTTCTTCTTCTGGAACTCCTATAATTCTAATGTTGGTGCGTTTGGTATTGTCCCATAGGTCTCTGAGGCTATCCTCAGTTCTTTTAATTCTTTCGGCTTTGTTCTGTTCTTCAGCACTTATTTCCACCATTCTGTCTTCAAGCTCACTTATCCGTTCTTCAGCCTCTGATACTCTACTGTTGTGACCTTCTAGAGTATTTTTGAGTTCAGCAATTGAGTTGGTTGTCTCCATTTGCTTATTTTTCATTTCCTGCATGTCTCTTCTCAATACACTAATTTCCTCTAATATTCTGTTTTCGGTGTTTTGCATCCTCATTAGTATAGCTTTTCTGAATTATCTTTCAAATAGTTTGTCTATCTCCTCCTATGTCATTTGAAGCGGTGTTTCTCTAGTTTGGTCCTTCATTTGTGCAGTGTTTCTCTGACGTTTCATTATTAGGTTAATTTTTGTTTCTTTGTGTGTGTCTATGTGTGTGGAGTTCTTTTTCTCCCACCAGGCTTCTTGGTTGAATTCTCGCTTCCTTTGGGTTTCTGTCCTTCTAGAAGGGTTCAATGATTTGTGTCTTGGATGGTGTTAGGTCTTGTTTACAGATGAATAATCTCTAGTGTTGTATGTTCTTTGGTAGTGTGAGGTCTTGGAATCAGGGCTTCCACTCCGAGGATCCTTGGTTTGATGATTGGTCGGGGGGTGTAGGCTCTATGTCTGGTTTGCTATGGTGTTCCGTGATATTAGTTCACATACTAGCATCCGCGATGCGGCGCTTCTGCGGCTTCTCGCAGTGGGTTCCAGCAGCTTCTCGCTCCGGGTTCCAGTGGCTTCTCCAGCATATTACTTTTGTATAATGTGACTATTTTTTTTTTTTTTTTACTGTTCTTTATTCATAAAGTTTCTAAAAAGTTTATGTATTCTTTTTTAATGAGAAGACAATGAAATTGGGGATTGTAGAATTTAAAATTATATTTACATTTTTCTGTTATGAGAATACTATTTTGAATATTTTAGAACCTTTCTTTTGATTGAGAAGAGAGAAAATCAAGGAAGCAAAAAAACATGAAATACATAAAGTACATTAGTGCTTCACACCCTTCATAAAAAGATGATCCAATAATTGTCGACTGTGTGGTTTTCCCTCTATTCTGTTTATGGTAATTTATCATTTTGTGACATTCCAACCCTTCTTAATCATATTGTAATTAGCTTTGCATGTAGCCATCTGCCAAGGAAACAATCTTGATTGAACTCTACAGGATATCAGTACTGGATATTTGTTTTAAAATGGCACATTTGAGAAAGAAATCTACATTTTTTAAACTACATTTACTACATGATATTTTAGATATCATGTTATATATCATATTAAATTAAAACAGCCTAATTTATTAAAATATTTGTGTCAAAATTTAGCTATGGAATATATTAAATGCCATTCACACAATATTAGATATTGAAATACAGCCATACCTACACATTTAAACTTCAACATATTCATGTTGGATAAAATTCTTTACAATAAAGGACTCTTACATAAATGTATCTGCATGAAAAAAGGTTATTTTCTTAAAATTTCTAAAGTATTTCTAATTTTTTTTAGCTATACAACATTCTTAGTATTTACCTTAAAATATTTACTTATTTAAAAAATGCTTGAGTCATCAAACTTTCTGTAGTTTAGTCCATGCATTCATCATGTTTACCATATTCTCTAAGACATAGTCTAACAAGTATTTGAAAGTCAAAAGCTAATTAAGTCCTTGTGTCACAAGAAAGCCAAGATTTATTTGGAATTTTATTGTTTATTCTATTCATTGATACATTTTTCCTTCTTTCCTTCATCCTGCCCTTCCTTCTTCCTTTGGTTCTTTCTCTTCATCTTTCTTTTATTCATTAAGCACTTTAATAGGCATCTTAATGCTAGCTTGAAGTTCAAAAAAAATTCTAGTTTGAAATTGCCTGTGAAGTTTGAGAATATCCAAAGAAGTACATTATTTATCACTTATTAGATATTTTATCTCAGGAAAATTGTAGAATCAAAAATACCTGTTTTCTTCTGGGGAAAGAAAAAAATAATTGAGACAACGAAACAAAGAGAATGTTGATTATTAAGTCTAATATGTTTGTAAAAGGACAAAGCACCATACATGGCATATTGTTGTTGTTTGGTCACTCAGTTGTCCCCAACTCTTTTTGCGACTTTGTGGACTGCAGTCTGCAAGGCTCCTCTATCCATAGGTTTTCCCAGGCAAGCATACTGGAGTGGTTTGCCATTTCCTTCTCCAGGGGATCTTCCCAACCCAGGGTTCAAACCTGCGGGGCAGATTCTCTACTACTGAGCCACCCGGGGAGCCCCCATGCGGCTTACAGAAGCTGGGATATATAAAGTTGATTAACTGAAAGTAAATCTCATTTTCTTGTTCAGAGTAGTTGACTAACAAATAATTACATTCAATGTGAAACATTTTAAGATTGCAGTATGAGAAAAATCCTAAAGAAAAAGAGAAGAAAGAATACCTAAATCTTTCTGCTAAATATAGGTTAGGAATATTTAGCTGAACCCCAAAGGAAAAGTAGGACTTTGACAAATGAATAAAGAATGGGCAGGTATTTCATGTAAGAAAAACAGTATCTGCAACACAGGGACCTTAAAACTATACTGAATATACAGAGACTTTATGCGGTTGAAAGGATGGAAGCCTTGGAGAAGTAGGAAAAGATTATGTGGGGAAATAGTCTTGTGAAAATGCATGAATGTCATACTAAGGAACTGAGTGCTGTCCAAGGACCAGGGATTTCCCACCAGCATGGACACTGATTCCTCCAGCCACTAGGGTTTTGGCAGGGCCAGGGTCAGCCCTTGGGGTCTATCACCTCTAATAATACAAGCATGTTAACTGCACTGTGCTGAACAGGTATATGTTCTTTGTGTTTCAGGATAAAGTAAAATGAACCTTATAATAAATATAATGTGCTTTCTCTTCATCTTTCTTTTATTCATTAAGCACTTTAATAGGCATCTTAATGCTAGCTTGAAGTTCAAAAAAAATTCTAGTTTGAAATTGCCTGTGAAGTTTGAGAATATCCAAAGAAGTACATTATTTATCACTTATTAGATATTTTATCTCAGGAAAATTGTAGAATCAAAAATACCTGTTTTCTTCTGGGGAAAGAAAAAAATAATTGAGACAACGAAACAAAGAGAATGTTGATTATTAAGTCTAATATGTTTGTAAAAGGACAAAGCACCATACATGGCATATTGTTGTTGTTTGGTCACTCAGTTGTCCCCAACTCTTTTTGCGACTTTGTGGACTGCAGTCTGCAAGGCTCCTCTATCCATAGGTTTTCCCAGGCAAGCATACTGGAGTGGTTTGCCATTTCCTTCTCCAGGGGATCTTCCCAACCCAGGGTTCAAACCTGCGGGGCAGATTCTCTACTACTGAGCCACCCGGGGAGCCCCCATGCGGCTTACAGAAGCTGGGATATATAAAGTTGATTAACTGAAAGTAAATCTCATTTTCTTGTTCAGAGTAGTTGACTAACAAATAATTACATTCAATGTGAAACATTTTAAGATTGCAGTATGAGAAAAATCCTAAAGAAAAAGAGAAGAAAGAATACCTAAATCTTTCTGCTAAATATAGGTTAGGAATATTTAGCTGAACCCCAAAGGAAAAGTAGGACTTTGACAAATGAATAAAGAATGGGCAGGTATTTCATGTAAGAAAAACAGTATCTGCAACACAGGGACCTTAAAACTATACTGAATATACAGAGACTTTATGCGGTTGAAAGGATGGAAGCCTTGGAGAAGTAGGAAAAGATTATGTGGGGAAATAGTCTTGTGAAAATGCATGAATGTCATACTAAGGAACTGAGTGCTGTCCAAGGACCAGGGATTTCCCACCAGCATGGACACTGATTCCTCCAGCCACTAGGGTTTTGGCAGGGCCAGGGTCAGCCCTTGGGGTCTATCACCTCTAATAATACAAGCATGTTAACTGCACTGTGCTGAACAGGTATATGTTCTTTGTGTTTCAGGATAGTAAAAAGACTTGGAAACCTTATAAATGAACCTTATAATAAATATAATGTGTTTTATACTTACTAAATTTTAGAAGATACTATTTTGACATTCAGCAAAGTCACAAAGAGAGGCATGATGACGGAAGTGAAATGATCCAGATGAAGAGCCTGCTTTGAAAAGGGGCATTATGCTATAGTCCCTGTAGTTTGGTAGAAAATCAATTAGTGCTCTCTTAGTATTTGTTGAAGAGTATCAGCCAGAAAACGCCTCTATCCTTGGAAAGATATTCCAGAGTTCTTGGTACATAGACTGACCCACTTACATTTTACAAGTGTATATTTCTTTCTGCTTGGAGGATTAGGGTAAGTTCTTGAGACATATGGCTAAGCACAGTTTTCAAAAGGAAAAGGAGCAGGCAGCCCTGGTTTGGGTATTCACAGCTAACTGGCTGTGCCTGCCGACAGCTGGCCTGTCTGTGGAGCTGCTGCTGAGCCATTGCACCTTCCTCTGGTCCTGACCTAAGACTGAGGCCTAAGTTATTTTGCCTTTGGTTCACAATTTCCATAAGGTAAGACTCCTGGGTCAACTCCACATATTTAGAAATTGCAGGGCTTCTCTAGTGGTCCAGTGGCTAAGACTCCAGGTTCCCAATGCAGGGGGCCTGGGTTCGATCCCTGGTCAGGCTGCTAGATCCCACATACTGCAACTAAGACCCAGCACAAACAAATAAGTAAATAGAAATTGCAAAAACGAAGAATAAAAGCCCAGACTACTTTACACCAAAAAAAAAAAAAAGTTACAGAATTAAACAAAAATGGATGAAATAAAGATCAAAGTGGTGTTCATGAGAGTCAGTGGCTGCAGCAGGGAGCTGCTTCACTTTGCCACTTGGCTATTACAGCTACCTTTGCTACCTACTGTCTGCTCTGAGGGCTCAGCCGCTGAGATCAAGCTGGCAGGGAGCTTCACTGCTAGGTCAGGGCATCTCAACAGGCACTATGCTGACTGCTGTAGAGAATATGAGCAGTATGAGGGTTTGGCAGGGCCAGGGTCAGCCCTGGCACTTGTGCTGAACAGGTATATGTTCTTTGTGTTTCAGGATAGTAAAAAGACTTGGAAACCTTATAAATGAACCTTATAATAAATATAATGTGTTTTATACTTACTAAATTTTAGAAGATACTATTTTGACATTCAGCAAAGTCACAAAGAGAGGCATGATGACGGAAGTGAAATGATCCAGATGAAGAGCCTGCTTTGAAAAGGGGCATTATGCTATAGTCCCTGTAGTTTGGTAGAAAATCAATTAGTGCTCTCTTAGTATTTGTTGAAGAGTATCAGCCAGAAAACGCCTCTATCCTTGGAAAGATATTCCAGAGTTCTTGGTACATAGACTGACCCACTTACATTTTACAAGTGTATATTTCTTTCTGCTTGGAGGATTAGGGTAAGTTCTTGAGACATATGGCTAAGCACAGTTTTCAAAGGAAAAGGAGCAGGCAGCCCTGGTTTGGGTATTCACAGCTAACTGGCTGTGCCTGCCGACAGCTGGCCTGTCTGTGGAGCTGCTGCTGAGCCATTGCACCTTCCTCTGGTCCTGACCTAAGACTGAGGCCTAAGTTATTTTGCCTTTGGTTCACAATTTCCATAAGGTAAGACTCCTGGGTCAACTCCACATATTTAGAAATTGCAGGGCTTCTCTAGTGGTCCAGTGGCTAAGACTCCAGGTTCCCAATGCAGGGGGCCTGGGTTCGATCCCTGGTCAGGCTGCTAGATCCCACATACTGCAACTAAGACCCAGCACAAACAAATAAGTAAATAGAAATTGCAAAAACGAAGAATAAAAGCCCAGACTACTTTACACCAAAAAAAAAAAAAAGTTACAGAATTAAACAAAAATGGATGAAATAAAGATCAAAGTGGTGTTCATGAGAGTCAGTGGCTGCAGCAGGGAGCTGCTTCACTTTGCCACTTGGCTATTACAGCTACCTTTGCTACCTACTGTCTGCTCTGAGGGCTCAGCCGCTGAGATCAAGCTGGCAGGGAGCTTCACTGCTAGGTCAGGGCATCTCAACAGGCACTATGCTGACTGCTGTAGAGAATATGAGCAGTATGAGGGTTGTCAAGATTTTAGTTTGAACTGATTGTACGCAAAGCAGTTCATCTGATCTCACTGCTCACATCTGAATGTAGACAAGTGTATGCTTTTCTACCCAGAGCCTAGACTGAGATTCAGAAAATCCACAGTCCTTCCTGCTGAGTGACCTTGCCTGCTAGGAAAGCTGGGGGGATTCTTCAATGGCTGGAAACAAGGATAGATCTATGCGGAAGCAAACACCTTGCATTAATGTCCTAGTTCAGCAGGAAGTTCTGAAACACAGGGAGTCAGGTAAAAAAGAAAAAATGTGTAGGTGTGAGAACAGGCAATAATAGGAAGAAGCATCCTCTTCTGCGTGGTTTATATCCAGGTCACCAACAGGGCAAAATTCTTCCAAATGATATAACTCACTTCACATCACTACACATATATTACTAGAAAGGATCAGCCCATGTTTCCAGGATAATCTCCAATACACTCAAAATTCAGTTCCATTTGAAACCCCACACATTAAATCATAGGACAAGGACTGGCAACAACCAGGGAGGGTATGTAATTTCAAAGAGTTAGATTATGGCCATGTGCAAGTATAATACAAAAATATAGACAAATGCTCTAAAAGAGATATAGATATAATATTGTAGGAATGCAATATTATAGGACTCTGATATAGGACGAAGGTAATGGTAAGGTCAGCCCAGTATTGGTGGGATCATCTATTCGGATGCTTTTTGCCTAAGAATTCCTGGCACAGAGAAAAGAAAAGAAACTAAAGACATTATGCTAATTCATTTCAAACTTTTACAAGCAAAACAAGTAAACACAGAATCAAGAAGAAATGAAAATAAGAAAGTCCTCTGAATAAAGTTCTCTGAATAAGCAAGTTCTCTATTAAAACTTGTGCATAAACAGGTCCTTTGGAGTGATATTCCTTTCAAAAGCATCAGCATTATAAAACATCACAGGTATAATATATTTACCAATGACATATAAAATTTTGAATCCATAGACATACATAAAACACATGTAAGACTCAGAATCTCCCCACAGCATCAGAAACAACTGCAGTTCTCTGGTGTCACTGTTTATAAAATAAATTATCTTAGAAGGATATGACATATCCTAAGAATGACATTATTTTATTTCAAGAATCATCTCTAGGGAGAACGAGAATCCTTGGATCGTTATTACTGTGGCAAAATCAGTTGGGATTGATCAGAGAATGAGAGTTGAAACAATAATACAGGAAATACTCCAAGGAGTTCAAGTCTCATAACATGAAGAATTCATCATAAGCTTTTCGATCCTTAAGAGCAAAAGCTATGGTATGCTGAAAAAGGCTTTCACACCTTCATCAAGAACTATCATATTTTGCTTTTTCTTAGTTTAACAACTTATTTTGATATGGAATCTCAATATAATAAAGTTGTTTTATGTTCTGAAATATGGCATTGCTTCAAAGTCCTTATCAAAATTCCCACTGTAAAATCAATTAATATGTTTTAATTAGTATTTCCCCATGATTTTTGAGACCTAAATGGATAGTACTTGACAATCAGTGAAAGGCCATATGAGTTGAGTGTGCCTAAATTCTTTATTTCATAGAAGATCAATGGAATTTTTGGAAACCCCACACATTAAATCATAGGACAAGGACTGGCAACAACCAGGGAGGGTATGTAATTTCAAAGAGTTAGATTATGGCCATGTGCAAGTATAATACAAAAATATAGACAAATGCTCTAAAAGAGATATAGATATAATATTGTAGGAATGCAATATTATAGGACTCTGATATAGGACGAAGGTAATGGTAAGGTCAGCCCAGTATTGGTGGGATCATCTATTCGGATGCTTTTTGCCTAAGAATTCCTGGCACAGAGAAAAGAAAAGAAACTAAAGACATTATGCTAATTCATTTCAAACTTTTACAAGCAAAACAAGTAAACACAGAATCAAGAAGAAATGAAAATAAGAAAGTCCTCTGAATAAAGTTCTCTGAATAAGCAAGTTCTCTATTAAAACTTGTGCATAAACAGGTCCTTTGGAGTGATATTCCTTTCAAAAGCATCAGCATTATAAAACATCACAGGTATAATATATTTACCAATGACATATAAAATTTTGAATCCATAGACATACATAAAACACATGTAAGACTCAGAATCTCCCCACAGCATCAGAAACAACTGCAGTTCTCTGGTGTCACTGTTTATAAAATAAATTATCTTAGAAGGATATGACATATCCTAAGAATGACATTATTTTATTTCAAGAATCATCTCTAGGGAGAACGAGAATCCTTGGATCGTTATTACTGTGGCAAAATCAGTTGGGATTGATCAGAGAATGAGAGTTGAAACAATAATACAGGAAATACTCCAAGGAGTTCAAGTCTCATAACATGAAGAATTCATCATAAGCTTTTCGATCCTTAAGAGCAAAAGCTATGGTATGCTGAAAAAGGCTTTCACACCTTCATCAAGAACTATCATATTTTGCTTTTCTTAGTTTAACAACTTATTTTGATATGGAATCTCAATATAATAAAGTTGTTTTATGTTCTGAAATATGGCATTGCTTCAAAGTCCTTATCAAAATTCCCACTGTAAAATCAATTAATATGTTTTAATTAGTATTTCCCCATGATTTTTGAGACCTAAATGGATAGTACTTGACAATCAGTGAAAGGCCATATGAGTTGAGTGTGCCTAAATTCTTTATTTCCAAGAGGACTTCAAGAATTCAGGGCTGACAAATGTATACAATTGCAGTAAGTAGCATCACCATTATTATTATCATTATTTTCAGATTGGTTCTCATTTTCACTATCATTCTTCCTGCTGGAGCCTAGAGTATATCACAAACAGCAGGCCGAGAGATAAGTTTTGAGTTGTTTTCTTCTTTTCTAAGTCAGGGTGCCTCTTCATTGTCTTCTGCAGCTTTATTGAACCTGGTAGTATAAAGGTTCCAAGGGCTTACTCTGAGGCTATAATTTGCTCAGTATCCAATTATATTACAAGGACTTACTGCCTAACTGCTTACTTGAAAATGTCCCATGGCTGCAACAAAACAGCCAGGATCTAAAGCTATAAACTTGTAGCAAACAGCTGCCACTTTTTCTCTTAACACTTTGCTGTCTGCTACATGCAAGATTTCTGTAAACCTGCATTTAAAAATCATCTTGTTTCTTCAGGATATTTGAAACTAAAATCTAAAAGCAAAATGTTCACACTTGAGAAAATTCTGAAGTCAAACAAAAATAACATACACACATAATATTCTACCACCTCCTTTCTATGTTTCCGTGACTCCTATAATCCATTCCAACTAATTATTTCTCTTCTTCTCCATACTTTTTCTATTAACATTATTTTTACTTTCTCATCTCCCATTAATTCTTCAATCTTTAAAACCTAGTCATGCCTCTACCACTCCCTCAATTTTATTTTAAGATCATCTGACTGAATCTCTTAAATTGCAAATCCCTCCAAAAAGCACTCAAAAAATTTTCGATCCTTAAGAGCAAAAGCTATGGTATGCTGAAAAAGGCTTTCACACCTTCATCAAGAACTATCATATTTTGCTTTTTCTTAGTTTAACAACTTATTTTGATATGGAATCTCAATATAATAAAGTTGTTTTATGTTCTGAAATATGGCATTGCTTCAAAGTCCTTATCAAAATTCCCACTGTAAAATCAATTAATATGTTTTAATTAGTATTTCCCCATGATTTTTGAGACCTAAATGGATAGTACTTGACAATCAGTGAAAGGCCATATGAGTTGAGTGTGCCTAAATTCTTTATTTCCAAGAGGACTTCAAGAATTCAGGGCTGACAAATGTATACAATTGCAGTAAGTAGCATCACCATTATTATTATCATTATTTTCAGATTGGTTCTCATTTTCACTATCATTCTTCCTGCTGGAGCCTAGAGTATATCACAAACAGCAGGCCGAGAGATAAGTTTTGAGTTGTTTTCTTCTTTTCTAAGTCAGGGTGCCTCTTCATTGTCTTCTGCAGCTTTATTGAACCTGGTAGTATAAAGGTTCCAAGGGCTTACTCTGAGGCTATAATTTGCTCAGTATCCAATTATATTACAAGGACTTACTGCCTAACTGCTTACTTGAAAATGTCCCATGGCTGCAACAAAACAGCCAGGATCTAAAGCTATAAACTTGTAGCAAACAGCTGCCACTTTTTCTCTTAACACTTTGCTGTCTGCTACATGCAAGATTTCTGTAAACCTGCATTTAAAAATCATCTTGTTTCTTCAGGATATTTGAAACTAAAATCTAAAAGCAAAATGTTCACACTTGAGAAAATTCTGAAGTCAAACAAAAATAACATACACACATAATATTCTACCACCTCCTTTCTATGTTTCCGTGACTCCTATAATCCATTCCAACTAATTATTTCTCTTCTTCTCCATACTTTTTCTATTAACATTATTTTTACTTTCTCATCTCCCATTAATTCTTCAATCTTTACAACCTAGTCATGCCTCTACCACTCCCTCAATTTTATTTTAAGATCATCTGACTGAATCTCTTAAATTGCAAATTCGAAAGGACCATTTATCCACAAAGACCATTCTTTTTCAGCACTCAATATAAACATGCTTGAAGTTTTTACTCTTTCATACACTTCCAGTGTGACCATGGCTGGGTATTTTGTCTTTTCACAAACTCTCTCTTGCTAGTCTTCTTCCTAAATCCTTCTAATTGTCAACTAGGACAATCCTTACCTTCTCGATATGTTCTAACTAAGCACATCAATTTCCAAATTTTAAAAACTATCTCTACGTTGTTGACTATTAGACTGAAAATTTCCAGTGCATATGGAGTGTTACATACAATTCCTTATCTCCATTTTATTGCCTTACTACAGTGTCACATTTAACATGCCCCTAATTAACTTCTTTTTCTCCTAAAATCATTTTTCCACTGTCCTTTGTATCACACACTTGACTTTTCCTACTTTTTCCCTTATCTAACATTCAATCCATCTGAAATCCACTCTCCATTTCCTAACTACTAAATTTAATCATCTGCAAATATTATCTCAGAAATATCACTTTTCTTTATTGCCACTACCCTTGTCCATTCCAATACGATATCTCATACAATCTAAACTGGTTTCCCTGTTTCCTTTCTTGTCTCTTACAGTCCATTATCCTTTCACCAAAACTTATTACTACCCATTCCCTGCCATTTACAATCCTTCAGTTCTTTCCGTTTGCACTCAGAACAAAATCCAAACTTCTTATCATGCATGTGATCTCACCCTTTCTTATTCTTTCAGTCTTCCCTTTCACTAACACAATTACTCCATATACTTCTAACACAGGAAAATTCAAACATACCCTTTCTTGGAAAATTCAAACATACCCTTTCTAAAGGCCTTTGCATGTGATGACCTTCTCTCACATTGTCCAGATTTCAGGCAAACTGGCACATGTTCACAGAAGTCTTCTCTAACTACACCCAAGTTTAAACCCCCAGTTCCTCTCTATTTCATGTTTTCATTCTTCACAGTAATTTTCAAGTCATTGTGACTTGTATATATGCTATATGTGTGTGTATAGCTACCCCATGGAAATATACAATCCTTGAGGGTGAAAACCATCTGTTTTACTGCTTTATTCTTAGTAATTAGCACAATTCAGATAGGTAGTAGCTACCTGTGGTTAAACTATCTAACTGCTTATCCTATTTAAATACAGTGTTTTAAATTTACTGTAGTTTTAATTGTTTATGGACAAGGTCAAATGTTTGCCTATTGAAATCTCAGTATAGGAGGCTGAAGGGGAGCAAAATATCCCATCCATAAATGTGCTGCTTTGGCATGTGAATTATCTCGAGTTGAAGTCAATTAAAACCTAGGAGACTCAAGAAAATTTTTGAGCTCTTCCTTAACTATCAAAAATAATATAGGTAGTGGGTCTGGCCTGGAAAGAAAGCTATTAACAGACATAACATTTTAATCTGAAATGACTTATCCATATAGCAGGGCATAAATCTAGTCACCAAACATCCACTATTCTTATTTTCGTGTGAATTACTTTCTTCCCCTTTGAAGAAGGAAAAGTTCTCCTCCCTTACAGGATTCTCTTGAACACCTCCTATTAGGTCTATTTTATTATCTTGCAAAAAAGAAAAACTGATTACAATCACATTACAGTAAAGAAGCAAAGCATCAAACAAGGATTCAGGCATCTCTGATATATTGTGAATGTTTCTAAGAAAAGTGAAAGAATCAAGGAAGGACAGGAAAAGGGAAAATGGAACAATGCGGTCTTGGTTACAGTTAGCTTTATATAGAACATGAATTACACCAGTTTTTTCAACTTTAAGGGAAGGGGGCATAGGCTTTTTTATGGTTTTTTTGTTGTTGTTGGGGCGAGGTGGGGTAGGGAAGGACAGGGGTGGGTGGGCCACTTCTATTGGTCTTTCATTTGTCTATTTTTCATCCATCTTTATTCTTTGGCCCATGTGGGCCTCCCATTGCAGTGGCCTCTGTTGTTGCAGAGCACCGGGTTTGGGCGCATGAGCTCCAGAGCTCCGGCTCGGTAGTTGGACACATCGGTCCAGCCGTTCCACAGCACATGGGATCCTCCCAGGCCAGGAATCAAACCGGCGCCCCTTGCGCTGCAAGGCGCTGTCCTTACCCACTGGACCACCAGGGAAGCCCGGGCATAGACTCTTGAAAGCCCATGTCAACCCACTTATGACTATAGGTTTCTCTAGGGTTTAGGAGGGGGCATACATAGCTTTAATGAACAACCACCTCCCAGCCAAGGACAATTCCTGGAGAAGGGAGCAGTTATGAGTCATTAGCCACCAACGCTCAGCACCTGAGGGCTTCCCTGGTAGTCAGATACACAGCAAGGGACTGAAGAGAAAAACGAGAATTAAAAAAACTCAGACCAAACTAATTTCAAAGTAATAGGGAGCAAAATATCCCATCCATAAATGTGCTAGTGCGAGTTGAAGTCAATTAAAACCTAGGAGACTCAAGAAAATTTTTGAGCTCTTCCTTAACTATCAAAAATAATATAGGTAGTGGGTCTGGCCTGGAAAGAAAGCTATTAACAGACATAACATTTTAATCTGAAATGACTTATCCATATAGCAGGGCATAAATCTAGTCACCAAACATCCACTATTCTTATTTTCGTGTGAATTACTTTCTTCCCCTTTGAAGAAGGAAAAGTTCTCCTCCCTTACAGGATTCTCTTGAACACCTCCTATTAGGTCTATTTTATTATCTTGCAAAAAAGAAAAACTGATTACAATCACATTACAGTAAAGAAGCAAAGCATCAAACAAGGATTCAGGCATCTCTGATATATTGTGAATGTTTCTAAGAAAAGTGAAAGAATCAAGGAAGGACAGGAAAAGGGAAAATGGAACAATGCGGTCTTGGTTACAGTTAGCTTTATATAGAACATGAATTACACCAGTTTTTTCAACTTTAAGGGAAGGGGGCATAGGCTTTTTTATGGTTTTTTTGTTGTTGTTGGGGCGAGGTGGGGTAGGGAAGGACAGGGGTGGGTGGGCCACTTCTATTGGTCTTTCATTTGTCTATTTTTCATCCATCTTTATTCTTTGGCCCATGTGGGCCTCCCATTGCAGTGGCCTCTGTTGTTGCAGAGCACCGGGTTTGGGCGCATGAGCTCCAGAGCTCCGGCTCGGTAGTTGGACACATCGGTCCAGCCGTTCCACAGCACATGGGATCCTCCCAGGCCAGGAATCAAACCGGCGCCCCTTGCGCTGCAAGGCGCTGTCCTTACCCACTGGACCACCAGGGAAGCCCGGGCATAGACTCTTGAAAGCCCATGTCAACCCACTTATGACTATAGGTTTCTCTAGGGTTTAGGAGGGGGCATACATAGCTTTAATGAACAACCACCTCCCAGCCAAGGACAATTCCTGGAGAAGGGAGCAGTTATGAGTCATTAGCCACCAACGCTCAGCACCTGAGGGCTTCCCTGGTAGTCAGATACACAGCAAGGGACTGAAGAAGAGAAAAACAGATGTAACTCTAAAGGGAGAAATCTCAGACCAAAAAAATGAAGACATATCCATCTTTACAGGTAGAAAGTTGGAATATGAAGAAAATTATTTAAAATATGGAATATGCTACAAAAATCCTCTAATTCTGAATGTTAAATTCCCAACAATAGAACTGCACATAAAAAAGATTTCTATGATTAAGGCAAAATCCATTCTTTTAAATACATCCACTCCTTTTTTTTTTTTTTAAGTGGAATTTTAAGGGACTATTATCAGAGATCTCTAGATACATGAGTCAAATATGAAATACCAAAGAATCAAGGAAAAAGCAACACAGTACTAGAAGAGGCATATCACAGGTTCAAAACACACTTGGGAGATATTAATAAAGAAAAGCATGATAAAAGGGCAACATGTAAAAAGTCCTAGTGGCTATAAAAGTCATATACCATATTGAGAGCTTACTTCTCAACTACGCATTCTATACAAAAGAGAAATTTTATCTGCAAAGTGTCCTGTTGAGGAACCTGAATTGCTGAAAAGGTAAGGTGTTCTCTCTAATCATAAGAAAAAAGAAGAGATAAGAGAGGCAGAGGCAAAGCAACCTGGGAGGGATAAGCCAAAATAACGGTGAAAATTGCTGGTGTTTGTGCTCATCTCTGGGATAAAACAGGAGTGCTTTAGACCTACAGCAATATCCTATGTAAAGAAAGATTTTACTTGTTTTTCCTAGAATTTTACTTGTGTCTGAAAGGATTTGGTAGAAACTTTAAATCTTAATTGAAAGCAAACCAAGGAACAGGGTGTTAACATAATGCATGGGATTTACATTTATTCTTAAATTACCCGAAGGAGCTATATTACATTCTGGAGATACAAGAGCATGTGGAACTACGGCTACAATTTATCTCTTTGAAAAGAATTTTTAACACTCACACAGTACAATAGTGTTTGTCAAGGAAGTTTTCAAACTGAATTCTGAAGAGCCTAAGTTGCTCTGAGGCCCCAGAAAAGTTCAAAGTGAAGTAAAATGATTTTGCCTCACTTTTATATATTTCCATAAACAATTCCATAAAATCTGTACTTGGGGTAGAGGAGAGGCACATGTACACACATTACTTTCAGTAGCCTGCTTTACATTAACTTTGAAGACAACTGGTGTAGGTGGTCTCCTAACAATCAAAAGCAAACTTGGGGACTACCTTGGTCATCCAGTGGGTAAAGACACTGGCTTGCAGTGCAAGGGGCGCCGGTTCGACCTCTGGCCTGGGAGGATCCCGCGTGCTGCAGAGCGGCTGGACCAACGTGTCCGACTACTGGGTCAGCACTCTGGAGCGCATGTGCCCAGAGCCAGTGCTCTGCAACGAGAGAGGGCACTGTAATGGGAGGACCACACAGGCCAAAAAAAAGAACAAAGATGTAAATAAATGAAAGACCAATAGAAGTGGCCAAAAAACAAACAAACAAAAAGTGTAAAAAAGAGAAAAAGTAAACTTGGAAGATTTTAAGTGATCAGGTAAAGGGATTGCTCAGACACATCTGCTTAGATACAAGTGAATTCTAGATTCTTTAAACCAATTTATTGCTGGAGGTAACTTCCAGCAAGGAATAATGCCTTTTATTAAAAAAGAACACATTTGCTGATGCAGAAATTAAAAGAAATTCCAATACAAACCGAATCCTCTATTTAGAAAATTGGATGAACTGTTCACCAGTGTACTAAATGGTATTTTTCATGGACAACAAATAGTCTTATATATTTAGTCTATGGAAGATAAATATTGAGGTTGTGATAATGGATAGTCATGGCATTGGTAATTACCAGGACTGTGTAACTCTCTCCAAGGAACGAAAGTATAGAATTTAGTTTGCTGTATTTGTTCACATTAACATCTGTCATTAGAGAGGTCAGGAAGTAAAAATGTCATCACTAGGATCAGTGATTTTTCTCACACAAACATTTTACTAGTATAATTCATTTCTGAATTGTACTTCTATTTTTAACAATAGTAGTGATTTAATTATGCCAGTTGAGAAAAGAATATTCAAACTGAAACTTGTCAAGGAAGTGCTTTGTTTTTTGAGTAGCAATGTATACTTAGGGTAGAATATAGACAATACCATCTTCATGTGTGATACAGGACAGAACTGTTACCAAATTTGGAGAGAGTGGAAGAGGCCCTTCCCTGGTGGACCTCTGTTCTTGGTAAGGACACAAAGAAGAATCTGAGGTCTTACCCCTGGCAAAAAAAAAAAAATCAAAGTTGATTCAAGAAAGAATAGAAAGAACACCTAAGGGAGGGTGGATCAAGCCAAAAGGGGCACTGGTATTGGAATGATGAGGTAGGGTGTTTTTAAGACAGGACTTTCACATGTTCATCTAGGTGGGTGTGGACTGACCGTTTATTTATTTCTTTTTTTTCTTTTTCCCCATCATGTGTCTTTTATTTATATTTTTATTTTCATCCATCTTTTATTTATTTATTTTTATTCTTTGGCATGTGTGAGCCTCCCATTGCAGTGGCCTCTCTCGTTTGAAGAGCACCAGCTCTGGGTGCATGCACTCAAGAGCGCTGGCTTGTAACTGGACACACCAGTCCAGTCACTGAAAGTATTGGGTTGGCAGGTAAGTTCCAGACACATCTGCTTAGATACAAGTGAATTCTAGATTCTTTAAACCAATTTATTGCTGGAGGTAACTTCCAGCAAGGAATAATGCCTTTATTAAAGAACACATTTGCTGATGCAGAAATTAAAAGAAATTCCAATACAAACCGAATCCTCTATTTAGAAAATTGGATGAACTGTTCACCAGTGTACTAAATGGTATTTTTCATGGACAACAAATAGTCTTATATATTTAGTCTATGGAAGATAAATATTGAGGTTGTGATAATGGATAGTCATGGCATTGGTAATTACCAGGACTGTGTAACTCTCTCCAAGGAACGAAAGTATAGAATTTAGTTTGCTGTATTTGTTCACATTAACATCTGTCATTAGAGAGGTCAGGAAGTAAAAATGTCATCACTAGGATCAGTGATTTTTCTCACACAAACATTT
Source organism: Tragulus kanchil (assembly GCA_022376925.1). NCBI lineage: Eukaryota > Metazoa > Chordata > Mammalia > Artiodactyla > Tragulidae > Tragulus > Tragulus kanchil. The sequence goes on along the minus strand of JAIOJX010000028.1, from coordinate 70,658,227 downwards.
TACTAGTATAATTCATTTCTGAATTGTACTTCTATTTTTAACAATAGTAGTGATTTAATTATGCCAGTTGAGAAAAGAATATTCAAACTGAAACTTGTCAAGGAAGTGCTTTGTTTTTTGAGTAGCAATGTATACTTAGGGTAGAATATAGACAATACCATCTTCATGTGTGATACAGGACAGAACTGTTACCAAATTTGGAGAGAGTGGAAGAGGCCCTTCCCTGGTGGACCTCTGTTCTTGGTAAGGACACAAAGAAGAATCTGAGGTCTTACCCCTGGCAAAAAAAAAAAAATCAAAGTTGATTCAAGAAAGAATAGAAAGAACACCTAAGGGAGGGTGGATCAAGCCAAAAGGGGCACTGGTATTGGAATGATGAGGTAGGGTGTTTTTAAGACAGGACTTTCACATGTTCATCTAGGTGGGTGTGGACTGACCGTTTATTTATTTCTTTTTTTTTCTTTTTCCCCATCATGTGTCTTTTATTTATATTTTTATTTTCATCCATCTTTTATTTATTTATTTTTATTCTTTGGCATGTGTGAGCCTCCCATTGCAGTGGCCTCTCTCGTTTGAAGAGCACCAGCTCTGGGTGCATGCACTCAAGAGCGCTGGCTTGTAACTGGACACACCAGTCCAGTCACTCCACGGCATGTGGGATCTTCCCAGGCCAGGAATTGAACTGGTGCCCCTTGCACTGCAAGGGGGACTCTTTACCCACTGGATCACAAGGGAAGCCCTGGACTGACCGTTTTGATAGTTGCAAGGTACATAAAAACAGGTTCTATTTGTGCATGCCTTTCCCATAATTTAGTCTGTTATAATCAAATGTATGTATGTATAGAATACTTGTGTGAACCCTTAATAGGCTCCGGGGGCCTTCCCTGGTGGCTCAGTGGTAAAGAATCTGGCTGCCAAGGCAGGAGATGCAAGTTCTGTCCCTGGGTTGGGAAGATACCCTGGAGAAGGAAAGTTGCTAAATCCACTCCAGTGTTCTTACCTAGGAAATCCCATAGACAGAGAAGCCTGGCAGGCTACAGTCTATGGGGTCACTACTTAGTAACTAAACAATAATGGGCTTTGGCCTAAGGTCACTTGAGAAAACAGCTGTGCATCAAGAGATCACGCACCTGAGTTGGAGAAGACCCTGAGGTTAGTCTGTATCCACTGTGTGCCTCGAGTTGGAAAAGTCTCTGTGGTTATTTCCTTGCATATCTGTGAGAGCTCCTAGGCCGCAATGGGGTGTGTCTGGAAAGGCGTTTAGAGATTAGCTTGCATCTTCTTGGCTAGGCCACCCGTCCTGGCTGATGCCTTATTTTCTAACTAACTGTGGCCAATAGTAAGGTTAAAAATGAATTAGACAACATTTAAGGTGAATCCCCTTAAGTCCAAAGTCGGAGTTTGTTTGTTTCTCTTTGGTTTTAGTTCGCAACAATGCTTTAAAAAAAATGTCATTTGATTTATAAAACCACAAGTGACTTGAATATGTATTTTATCATCAAGATCTTCGTTACTACAAAACACATTATAATTTGGGGGAGTGACTAGGCATCACTGCAAATTTTTTGCATTCTTGGAACTATGCAGCTCTGATTTAGGGTTCTTTTCTAATGCAGCTTATCAAACCTCAATGCCATTTCCATAATGAACTTGGGATTTTCATTTGTCTTCCATTTGAGGTATTAACCATAGCTTGTTTTGGGGGTGCCTGAATTAACAAACATTCCATGCCATCTTTTATTTTAGTTACTGAGTTAAGAATATGGTCAATTTTCTGTAAAATATGGTAGCATTATGATACACTACCCTATCAAGCACCATCATATGAATACTGTTTTTATGATTAACACCAGAATGTTTTTATTTGTTATCTTACTAGTGACCTTTAATTAATTTGTTTTAAATGTTGCTTTCAGAATTTTCTTAAAGATCCGTGATATATGTAGTAATACATTCAGGATGTTACTTCATTGCTTATTTGTAATGATAGCCTGACCAGGCTTCACCTAAACTATTAAAATTAAATATTTCAAAGTTTTCCCAGATTAAATTTTGCCCATATAATTTTCTACAAGTTTTAATCAATGTAGAATGATCTGATTAACATTCATGGATACACAGAACACTTAAATATAACCACTTTGGTTAAACATGCACTTTCAATAAAAAAGTACACAGAGTGAAAAGAGTAAATTGTTATTTCCTAAACCAGTTCATATCACCCCTTCTAAAAATACTGAATCACCAGCAGCCTCCTCATACAACTCCTTGCTGAGGATTTTCCATGGTGTGCCTCTTGGCATTTCCTTGCATATCTGTGAGAGCTCCTAGGCCGCAATGGGGTGTGTCTGGAAAGGCGTTTAGAGATTAGCTTGCATCTTCTTGGCTAGGCCACCCGTCCTGGCTGATGCCTTATTTTCTAACTAACTGTGGCCAATAGTAAGGTTAAAAATGAATTAGACAACATTTAAGGTGAATCCCCTTAAGTCCAAAGTCGGAGTTTGTTTGTTTCTCTTTGGTTTTAGTTCGCAACAATGCTTTAAAAAAAATGTCATTTGATTTATAAAACCACAAGTGACTTGAATATGTATTTTATCATCAAGATCTTCGTTACTACAAAACACATTATAATTTGGGGGAGTGACTAGGCATCACTGCAAATTTTTTGCATTCTTGGAACTATGCAGCTCTGATTTAGGGTTCTTTTCTAATGCAGCTTATCAAACCTCAATGCCATTTCCATAATGAACTTGGGATTTTCATTTGTCTTCCATTTGAGGTATTAACCATAGCTTGTTTTGGGGGTGCCTGAATTAACAAACATTCCATGCCATCTTTTATTTTAGTTACTGAGTTAAGAATATGGTCAATTTTCTGTAAAATATGGTAGCATTATGATACACTACCCTATCAAGCACCATCATATGAATACTGTTTTTATGATTAACACCAGAATGTTTTTATTTGTTATCTTACTAGTGACCTTTAATTAATTTGTTTTAAATGTTGCTTTCAGAATTTTCTTAAAGATCCGTGATATATGTAGTAATACATTCAGGATGTTACTTCATTGCTTATTTGTAATGATAGCCTGACCAGGCTTCACCTAAACTATTAAAATTAAATATTTCAAAGTTTTCCCAGATTAAATTTTGCCCATATAATTTTCTACAAGTTTTAATCAATGTAGAATGATCTGATTAACATTCATGGATACACAGAACACTTAAATATAACCACTTTGGTTAAACATGCACTTTCAATAAAAAAGTACACAGAGTGAAAAGAGTAAATTGTTATTTCCTAAACCAGTTCATATCACCCCTTCTAAAAATACTGAATCACCAGCAGCCTCCTCATACAACTCCTTGCTGAGGATTTTCCATGGTCCTGACTTGAAGTATTGGCACGTTTTTAAGAACCTCTTTTCTCCAAAGTTTCTAAGTCCCTCCTTCTACTCTGCATAATGTTTATAATAGGGTAACTGCAGTTCATCAATATTCTCTAGCTCCTTGGATTTTAATTGGCCACATCAAACTTTATGTTAATTAATGTACATGTATTTTTCTTAATAGATTACACACACACAATTCCAAAATTTAAAAAGATGAGAGAACTTCCATAATATTTTCATCATAGCAAATAATATACATGAATTCTATGAAGTCATATTTATAGCTTATACCATTTTGTATTGTTTCTATTTCTTAAATGTTAGCTTAACTACAATATTTCATTACTCTACACTTTCTTAATTCATTCCTTGACTATAAGATAGCTAGCTTGCTTGAAATTCTTTACTAAAATATTGTAATTTATAAGGTAATAACTTGGGGAACTACACCAAATTTCTAAGAAGCAGCCAAACTTACTGAAAAGAATATACTAGACAGTTTGGAAAGGGAATGAGGTTAGGAGAACTTTCAGGGGTAAGGAGGTGGAAAAGATGATGGTAGACTGAAATGGGTTACAGAAGTAGTAGGGTTATAAACACTGTTCTGGCTCTAACTCTGGATTACAGCAAGATATCAAAGAGGTGCTTACTTAGGTTGCCCAACACATTGGTTTCTAGGGATTGTGTGCCTTACCACAGCCTCATTAGCAACACACTAAACATGATTTTCCACTTTTAGTAAACATAAAAATAATCATTTTTAACCTCTTCTATAAATTACATTTATTAGGAACACAGTAGTCATTTTCTGGAAAAAAAAAAAACTCAGATGGTCAAGAATCTACCTTCAACATGGGAAACCTGGGTTTGATCCATGGGTCAAAAAGATCCCTGGAGAAATTTTGCCCATATAATTTTCTACAAGTTTTAATCAATGTAGAATGATCTGATTAACATTCATGGATACACAGAACACTTAAATATAACCACTTTGGTTAAACATGCACTTTCAATAAAAAAGTACACAGAGTGAAAAGAGTAAATTGTTATTTCCTAAACCAGTTCATATCACCCCTTCTAAAAATACTGAATCACCAGCAGCCTCCTCATACAACTCCTTGCTGAGGATTTTCCATGGTCCTGACTTGAAGTATTGGCACGTTTTTAAGAACCTCTTTTCTCCAAAGTTTCTAAGTCCCTCCTTCTACTCTGCATAATGTTTATAATAGGGTAACTGCAGTTCATCAATATTCTCTAGCTCCTTGGATTTTAATTGGCCACATCAAACTTTATGTTAATTAATGTACATGTATTTTTCTTAATAGATTACACACACACAATTCCAAAATTTAAAAAGATGAGAGAACTTCCATAATATTTTCATCATAGCAAATAATATACATGAATTCTATGAAGTCATATTTATAGCTTATACCATTTTGTATTGTTTCTATTTCTTAAATGTTAGCTTAACTACAATATTTCATTACTCTACACTTTCTTAATTCATTCCTTGACTATAAGATAGCTAGCTTGCTTGAAATTCTTTACTAAAATATTGTAATTTATAAGGTAATAACTTGGGGAACTACACCAAATTTCTAAGAAGCAGCCAAACTTACTGAAAAGACTATACTAGACAGTTTGGAAAGGGAATGAGGTTAGGAGAACTTTCAGGGGTAAGGAGGTGGAAAAGATGATGGTAGACTGAAATGGGTTACAGAAGTAGTAGGGTTATAAACACTGTTCTGGCTCTAACTCTGGATTACAGCAAGATATCAAAGAGGTGCTTACTTAGGTTGCCCAACACATTGGTTTCTAGGGATTGTGTGCCTTACCACAGCCTCATTAGCAACACACTAAACATGATTTTCCACTTTTAGTAAACATAAAAATAATCATTTTTAACCTCTTCTATAAATTACATTTATTAGGAACACAGTAGTCATTTTCTGGAAAAAAAAAAAAACTCAGATGGTCAAGAATCTACCTTCAACATGGGAAACCTGGGTTTGATCCATGGGTCAAAAAGATCCCTGGAGAAGGGCACGACAACCCACTCCAGTGTTCTTGTCTGGAGAATCCCATGGACAGCGGAGTCTCTGTTGGCTATAGTCCATGGGGTTGCAAGGAGTCAGACACAATGGAAACAGTACTTAGTGCATATTCAACAATTAATCTATACTGTCTTATTTAACCCTCTCAACGGTCATAAAGCAGAAGTATCATGGTCATCTTTGCAAACTGGGAAACTGTTGCTCAACATGGTTAAATAAGTTCTACAGATTCACCCGTGGAAGAGAAACTGCATTTCAGTTCTCCCTATGTACCACTAGTTACTAAGTCAGTCTTCATGTTTTTATTCTTCATAAAATGATCCAGTTCTCCAAATAAAGCATACTGATTATACCCTATATATGCTCTCTAAATGATTTTTTACTCTATGTTTTTGGAGTACAAAGCAGCAAACCAAAATTTTGAAATGACGCTAAGTATGTTTAAAATACTAGATAGTAACAAAGAAAATTTAGTCACTGACAATTGAATTCTAGACACCCAATTCCACTTTGGGACCAGAATATGGGAATCAGAAATAAGTATGAAGGAAAGAAATCTGTTTCTGGATTCCATATCATTCTTGATTAAGAACTCTTAGAAACAGAAATGGGTCATCAGCAAGATATTTTACTCTAACCACATAGTAGAAGTTACGGCCACTAAGGGATATTTATAAAAATAGACTTTCTTTAAGCAGTATACCTCTGGGACAGAAACTATCTCCTCAGAGCAGAGCCTATTATAAAGCATTAAAAGGTTGAGTTTTGGTACATTAAACAAGCAACTGAATTCACTTATTTTCAGATAGAGGTTTCATTAACCTGTTAATGTTTATTCATGCTCATTCTTAACAGACAAAAAATAGCTAAATTTCAACTGGGATCAGTATTCTTCAGGCAACATCAATACCGTCACCTATAAGAAGCATATACACAATTTATCTACCCAGTTTCAAACCACTCATATCACAACTTTTTTGTTTTTTAATCAACTCTCTTTCCCAACTTCTCCTCCCCTAGTAGTATTTTAAATTACTTTTCCTAAAACGTTTTGAAATTATGCATAATAACTGCAGTTAACATGGCAAAAGTTATGAGGTCAGAGGTACTATGCTAAATTATCTCTGTACCTTATCTTATCACAGATACTGCTTTCTCCCCTATATTGTAGTGGCTGAACAGTGGAAAAGCTTACTCGTGAGTAACAGAACTGAGCTTAGAACTTAGTCAGTCTGGAACTCTCTAGAGCCTGCATACTCATCATAAACCATACTGCTTCTTCTTAAAATTATACCTATGGAGGCAGCATTTCTAACTATATCATAACCAACTCCTTACAAAGAATTATTGTTAAGATTCTCGCATTTCAGTTCCCCCTATGTACCACTAGTTACTAAGTCAGTCTTCATGTTTTTATTCTTCATAAAATGATCCAGTTCTCCAAATAAAGCATACTGATTATACCCTATATATGCTCTCTAAATGATTTTTTACTCTATGTTTTTGGAGTACAAAGCAGCAAACCAAAATTTTGAAATGACGCTAAGTATGTTTAAAATACTAGATAGTAACAAAGAAAATTTAGTCACTGACAATTGGAATTCTAGACACCCAATTCCACTTTGGGTCCAGAATATGGGAATCAGAAATAAGTATGAAGGAAAGAAATCTGTTTCTGGATTCCATATCATTCTTGATTAAGAACTCTTAGAAACAGAAATGGGTCATCAGCAAGATATTTTACTCTAACCACATAGTAGAAGTTACGGCCACTAAGGGATATTTATAAAAATAGACTTTCTTTAAGCAGTATACCTCTGGGACAGAAACTATCTCCTCAGAGCAGAGCCTATTATAAAGCATTAAAAGGTTGAGTTTTGGTACATTAAACAAGCAACTGAATTCACTTATTTTCAGATAGAGGTTTCATTAACCTGTTAATGTTTATTCATGCTCATTCTTAACAGACAAAAAATAGCTAAATTTCAACTGGGATCAGTATTCTTCAGGCAACATCAATACCGTCACCTATAAGAAGCATATACACAATTTATCTACCCAGTTTCAAACCACTCATATCACAACTTTTTTGTTTTTTAATCAACTCTCTTTCCCAACTTCTCCTCCCCTAGTAGTATTTTAAATTACTTTTCCTAAAACGTTTTGAAATTATGCATAATAACTGCAGTTAACATGGCAAAAGTTATGAGGTCAGAGGTACTATGCTAAATTATCTCTGTACCTTATCTTATCACAGATACTGCTTTCTCCCCTATATTGTAGTGGCTGAACAGTGGAAAAGCTTACTCGTGAGTAACAGAACTGAGCTTAGAACTTAGTCAGTCTGGAACTCTCTAGAGCCTGCATACTCATCATAAACCATACTGCTTCTTCTTAAAATTATACCTATGGAGGCAGCATTTCTAACTATATCATAACCAACTCCTTACAAAGAATTATTGTTAAACAACAAAAAACTGTCATCTTGCAGTGATTTCAGAAACCAGAGCAGGTGCTGTCAAAGAGCAAAGAGTAGTCTGGTTTGGGGCTTTGGTGATTTTTACAGATAATTTTTCAAATAAAACAACCAAAATTAAGGGTCAGTTAAAAAAATATAACACTAAAATGGAAGGAAAGAGAGGAAACAATCAGTCAGCAGTTTGCAAATGTTAACTCTCTGTTGGCAGACACTGTGTCTTATTCAACATGGGATCTTTGAATACAACCCTGGGCTCATAGAAGATGAAAGTTCAATATGTAAACAAATATGTAAAAAACTTTTTGAATTCTGCAAATTTCAACTAGATTTTCTTAAGTGTTTTATATTCTAAGTTTTAGATCCTCAAAGGAAAAAAAAAAAAAAAAGAACAATAAATATTCCTGTGTGCATTCCATGCTTGGTTTAAATTCTTCATGTTTGAGAATATAAAATGTATATTTTTAGAAATTTTTTTCAGATCAATTATAAGTAAAATACATCAGGCTACACATATTAATTTTAAAGCTTAAAATAGGTTTACTCATATATAATGCTTACTATTTGTGGTCATAAAAATTACAATTTTTATATGAAATTATAACAAGCTACAATAGAGACATACTAATCACACCTCACACACAGGATTAGATGGTTGTATGGCATCACAGGTTCACATCATGTTAAACGGACATGAACTCAGGCAAACTCCGGGAGATAAAGAGAACAGGGAGGCCTGGCATACAGAATTCCATGTGGTCGTAAGGAGTTGGACATGACTTCCCAACTAAGCAACAACAACAACAAATCACACCTCTCACTCTTCCCCTAGATTGGAATCAATACTTTATTTTGGCTCTAACAGTTTTAAAGAACTAGATGTTAAACATATGGAGAATATTTGTGTACTTTGCTATTTGAAAGAAACTGATCTACAATTGAAACATAAGGCTGTCTTCTCCAATACCCCGTCTTTTCCCTACTCCATGTCTCAGTGGGATGAAAAAAGCAGATGGGACCATCATAGAGGATGTTTTTTGTTACAGGACTTTGATATGCAAATATCTCTTCTAAAAGAATGAGAAATGCAGTGACCACCAGATATTCTCATAAGAGAATCCCTCTAAGTAAGACAGACAGAGAGAGAGGAGAGGAGAGACTGGAAACTCTGAGAAGGATAAGTCTTGATGTTTTACTTTCCTGTGTAATATGCTGGAATATAAAATACTGCGTCCATTAAAATGCATAAAAAAAAATCAGTTCCAGGGTATGAAGTATAAATGTTGCAATAGATTCATTCTGCTAATCTTACAGATAATTCTTTACTCAGGGTGATATTTGTCTTTATGAATAATTGAATTTTGCAGCTCCTTACAAAGAAAATGAGACATTCATCTCTTTGAGGATTTTTATCTGAATGAATATAAGCAGAAGACAATTTTAAAAGAAATGCTTTAAAATAGTACTTCAAAAAACTTAAGAATTTACTTCTGGGGCTTCCCTGGTGGCCCAGTGGGTAAGGACATCGCTTTGCAGTGCAGGGGGTGCTGGTTCGATCCCTGGTCTGACAAGATCCCATGTGCTGCAGAGTGGCTGGACCTATGTATCCAGCTACCGAGCTGGAGCTTTGGAGCACGTGCGCCCAGAGCTGCTGCTCTGCAGCGAGAGAGGCCACTGCTATGGGAGGCTCACACAAGGCCAAAAGAACAAAGACGGAAATAAATGAAAGGCCAATAGAAGTGGCAAAAAAAAAAAAAAGAAAGAATTTACTTCTGTTTATGTAATATAAAATTTAAAAATATACTTGTACTGATAATAGCTTTTAGTCTTATTTGCTTATATCTGAAATCTGGTGAGTAGTGCAGACTGTCAGTATTTCAAGACAGTGAGTGGGTCTGATCTTCCTCAGAGAATGACTCTTGATTCTGGGGAGGAAAAAGCCTTGCCAGATTTCTTAATTAAAACAGAACCAAATAAATCAAAATAAAAATTTTAAATATAATTTAATTTTCAGATTTGTAAAATGTTTGGATTAAATAATAAGCAGGAGTTTCAACTAGAAAATAAAGACATCAAGTTAATATGTAAAAGCAAAATCAGAACTTGCAAAATAGATTGAGAAGGCAGATTATGAAAAACAAAAGTAAATTCTGTAAGAACAAAGTCCTTGAAATCTAAGTAGGTTCCTGATTATGAGGAATCCCTTGTGGGAAAGAAATTCAAATTTGTAAAAAAAATTAGATATAAAAGCAAACCAAAATTACAATTTAAATTAAAACATTTAAATATTTAATATGTAAATTTTAAATGTTACTGCTGGGAAATATATGGAAATATTTTGCATAATTTAATCTTACAAAATTTAAGAGCATGAATGTCTAACTATAAGTAATAAATAGAAAATGAGAAAAAGTAGAGAACTTTTTACATAGAATCCCACTTTATCTAAGACACACACTGTAAAGTGCACTGTGCAATAAAATGGTACTATAACTAAATATTCAATGGGAATTTTTTCCACAATCACAAATGTTTTTAAACAAAGCATGCTGGCTTTTTTTTTCTTTTTCCCCATCATGCCTCTTTTATTTATATTTATTTTCATCCATCTTTATTCTTTCACGTGTGTGGGCCTCACATTGCAGTGGCCTCTCTTACCACAGAGCACCGGCTCTGGGCGCATGCACTCCAGAGTGCTCGTTTGTAATTGGACACACTGGTCCAGCCACTCCACAGCACGTGGGATCTTCCTGGGCCAGGGATTGAACCAATGCCCCTTGTACTGCAAGACGGATTCTTTATCCAATGGACCGCCAGGGAAGCCCCGCAGTCACAAATTTTAAGGAAGGCCCAATTTGAATTTAATCACTGCTAGGAATCTGTACTCCTGTTTTACAAACATTAACTGTTGGAGATAGTGAACTCAAGGAATGAATGATATGTTAGGATTCACAGGTTTCAATGTCTCCAGTTTTTACAGCAATAAGTGATGAGAAAGTATGAGCTTTGGAGGTAATATGAAGTGAGGCAGTCAAAATAATTTCTCATAAATCTAAGACTGCCTAAAAAATTCCTTCAAATTTATCCAATTGAGATCTATTCTCTCTTATAAAAAGTTGGTGAGCCCTTGGGTTCATAGATAGTTCAATGTTTCCCAGGTGTGAAAACAATCACCAGACTAGAGAGATGTTGCTGAAATAAGAAGCATTTGTACACTCCTATTCTTTGATGAAACAAGGATATGATCTTTTAGGTGGTATTCATATAGAATTCCATGGCTTAAACTGAGCTGCTTATTTTAGGCTGGAAGTTAACCATGAGCAATGAGAAGTGGCCCAATTGGTTGAATGTCCAATTGCTAAGCTATTTACCAAACCTGTGCTAAATACACCCGAATCAGTACTCCAAAATGGCCAAGGGCCCAAAAAAATCCCCCAGTGACTGAGTGCAGGGATTGTTCCCACTCTGGCACACTTAGGCTATCATGTACTTAGATAATCTTCTGTGACCACTGGGCTCATTAAGTGTTCATCAATATTCTATGAATACATACATCTAACTGTAACAGAGAGAATTATGGAAAGGGCATGTGCAATAGAGCCACTTGTTATATAACTTGCAGCAATCAATTAAGACTATCAATAAATAATCTCCTGGATTATTCAAACTTCCTTGCCTTAAAAACATTATACCCCACTCCCCCAGGGTCATTGCTTTGCTTGCCTGGCACATCTCTCTCCTGAGATGTTCTCTGTTCTTTTGATCTCTTGCAATGGGGAAGAGCTCAAGTTCTTCTTTGCATCCTTACCAAGAACTGTACCCACTCAATCAAGTTATCTCAAGGAAAAAACATTACCTAACTCTCAGAGGAAAGTACACAGGGGAAGCACGGGTATTGGCAGGCCAGTGCCTGCATACACAGGGGACATCTAAAGTGAGTATCGGCCTTAGAGGCAGCACCAACCAACAAAAAGAAGACAGTAATCCCACTGGGTTCTGTAGGGAGAAATCCGTACACTCTCAGCACCTCCCAGACGGAGCTGGCATCTAGAAGCAGGAGAAAGAAGAGGTATCTGGAAGCCCACCTACACCCTAGGACTCTTGAAGCATAAAAGCTGTCAACACAGATGGCAAAATGTAGAAAAGCTTTGCATGGAATTGGAGATTGGCATTTTAAAATGATTAAGTAACAGAATAAAATAATAATTAATCCAAGTGTCTGATAAGTTATGGCATCTGTCCAAGAAAGTCAAAGAGAAGGCCCTGAAAGAAAAAATAGGTTGAAGCTCCATAATAGCTGGGGCAGTTTTTTAAAATCTTATTTAAATAACAATGGATAGTAACTCTTCTATAAACCAGTTACTCCATTCAGTGGTATATTCAGAGTCACATTATTGTGTTCTATCTTTCTGGATATCAGCGAAGATCATGAGGCTTAGGTATGTAATACTAAAAAATGGCACCAAAAAATGCATTGTTAAAGTGTGTGACACATTCAGAAATAACCATGCCTCACAAGTGAGAGCACTAGAAGAATGCATTCTTTCAACAAATGTTTTTTTCACTGCTTCGGAAGTGCCAAGCACAATTCTGGGTGTAATAATCTTAGAGATGAGTGAACAATCAGAATATTCCTGGTTTTGTCAAGTCACATTGCACTGGGGATAAGCCATAGTTAAGGATGAACTCTCTAAAAAAGTGACATATTGCAAATAATGGCCTGAATCATGAAGTCTTGTTAAGATCTAAGTGGTAGAGAAGGCAGAGAAGGTGGTACAGGCCAAATTATATCCCCCTCCTGATTCAGAGGACAAAGCTCTAACCCCCAATATGACTACATTTGGAGACAGGACTTAAACAGTAACAGAGATTAAATATCATAAGGGCATGTTGTCCTTACAAGAGGAAGAGACATCAGTAGTGTACATATACAGAGGACGAGCCAGCTGAGGACACAGCAAGAATGTAGCCACCTTCAAGTCAGGAAAAGAGTCCTCATGAGAGACTAACTCTGCTGGAAACGTGATTTTGGACTTCCACACTCTAGAACTGTGAGAAATGAATTTCCTATTGCTTAAACCACCAAACCTGCAGTATTTTGTTATGACAGCCTTAGAAGACTAATACATAGAGGGAGGTATTTATGTCAGTAAACAACTAATGCAAAGGCCCTAAAGAAGGAAAAAGAAGCCTGTGGAACTCTAAAATCTTAGGCATATAAGTAGGAGTGCATTCACATGAAATATGGCAAATGTAGGAAATGAAGTCGTAGAGGCAGGCAAGAGCTAGACCAAGAGGACAGGGGTAAGGTTACTTGGCCATGACCACTAGTGGGATTTTTGTTTTAAAGATAAAATGAAACCAGTGGAAGATAAAAGACAAAATCAACCACTCCCAAAAGAATGGATTGATGGAGTTTAAATATGGGTATTCCTACCTAGATTTGATGTATGAAATTAATACTGATCAAGAGAAAAGAAGAGGAAAGAAGAGAGAAAAGAAGCAACTTATCCCAATTCATCAATTTGGGTAAATTTTAAAGGCAGCCCTATAGAACTTACCAATGAATTATGAGAAAAAAGCCCACTCTGGCTGCATATCTCTCCATTTTAATAGATAGACAGGGATCACAACATTAGAAATCTAGGCTGAAGTTTTTGTGGGTTTTTTTTTTTTTTAAATATGTTATCTATGTTTCATTAAAATGGAATAAAATATTGTTGACATGATTTCAGCACAAGGTTGGAAGCAGAGTATTTAAATTACATGAATAAAATAAAAAAAACTAAAAGTAGATTTTAATATTTTCATCATATCCCCTTTGGTCTATAACTTATTAACCACATGCCTAGAGAAGTTATTGTATTGATTATATTGGGCTGGTGTTCACCTCCTTTTGTGAAACCTCTTCTGTGTACTGCTCAGAGCATTTACTCCATGAATCTAGACTCTAGAATATGCATTTCTTACACTTTTCTTTAAATAAAAGTGGGCTCAGTTTCCTCCAGAAAATACTAGTAAAGCTCTTGCCATCATTCTGGCAGATATACAACAGAACAAACAAAAGCCAAGCTAGGTCTTTTGAGAGGTAGGCTCCAAACTTGCAAATAACTTAGGCACTTATCCTACTGGTCGAATTAAGTCATATATTTGAGGTCAAATTCAAGGAGCCATGAAAAACAGTTGCCATTTACTGGAAAGAACTGAAAACTTATAAGGGAAAGAGAAAGAATACAAGGAGAAGTGAAGAGTTGGGGCCCATAATTCAATTTACCAAACCCATATTCAAATGCCAAACCTATACTCACCCTTCTGTAATTATGCAGATTAAAACAAACATATAATTAATTATGGCAGGCATACACTTATTAGGAAAACCCAAAATACAATAAGTATGTAATGTTTATATATACTGTAACCACTAGTGGGATTTTTGTTTTAAAGATAAAATGAAACCAGTGGAAGATAAAAGACAAAATCAACCACTCCCAAAAGAATGGATTGATGGAGTTTAAATATGGGTATTCCTACCTAGATTTGATGTATGAAATTAATACTGATCAAGAGAAAAGAAGAGGAAAGAAGAGAGAAAAGAAGCAACTTATCCCAATTCATCAATTTGGGTAAATTTTAAAGGCAGCCCTATAGAACTTACCAATGAATTATGAGAAAAAAGCCCACTCTGGCTGCATATCTCTCCATTTTAATAGATAGACAGGGATCACAACATTAGAAATCTAGGCTGAAGTTTTTGTGGGTTTTTTTTTTTTTAAAATATGTTATCTATGTTTCATTAAAATGGAATAAAATATTGTTGACATGATTTCAGCACAAGGTTGGAAGCAGAGTATTTAAATTACATGAATAAAATAAAAAAAAACTAAAAGTAGATTTTAATATTTTCATCATATCCCCTTTGGTCTATAACTTATTAACCACATGCCTAGAGAAGTTATTGTATTGATTATATTGGGCTGGTGTTCACCTCCTTTTGTGAAACCTCTTCTGTGTACTGCTCAGAGCATTTACTCCATGAATCTAGACTCTAGAATATGCATTTCTTACACTTTTCTTTAAATAAAAGTGGGCTCAGTTTCCTCCAGAAAATACTAGTAAAGCTCTTGCCATCATTCTGGCAGATATACAACAGAACAAACAAAAGCCAAGCTAGGTCTTTTGAGAGGTAGGCTCCAAACTTGCAAATAACTTAGGCACTTATCCTACTGGTCGAATTAAGTCATATATTTGAGGTCAAATTCAAGGAGCCATGAAAAACAGTTGCCATTTACTGGAAAGAACTGAAAACTTATAAGGGAAAGAGAAAGAATACAAGGAGAAGTGAAGAGTTGGGGCCCATAATTCAATTTACCAAACCCATATTCAAATGCCAAACCTATACTCACCCTTCTGTAATTATGCAGATTAAAACAAACATATAATTAATTATGGCAGGCATACACTTATTAGGAAAACCCAAAATACAATAAGTATGTAATGTTTATATATACTGTAACACACACATATATACATGGAAACATACAACCGTAGAGGAGACTGAAGAAAAAAATAGAATACACTGAGATCTGCAAAAGGCTCTATGAGCATTTAGTTGAGTGATGATCAGCACAAACATGCTAGGAAAACTCAAGGCCCCGGCACCAGTGACTTTACTAAGAAATTCTACAAGACATTTCAAAAAGAAATAATACCAATCCTGAGCAAAATTTCCAAAATACTGAGAAGTAGCAATTAAATCCAACATATCTTATAAGGTTAAGATCACTTTGATACTGAAACCAGAAAGAAAAACTACAAATAAAATTGTAGGTCAACAGCTCTCATGTACAAAGAAACAAAAACTAATTTTTTTAGATATAAGAAATGTTACCATATTAATCAAGTATGTTAAATCATGAAAAGGGGGTTGTTTATTCCAGGAATATAATGACTATCATATTTAATGATGAAACTTTGAATGTTTTCATTCTAAGATCAGGAACATGGTAACAATGTTAGTTAACATTACTTCCATTCAACACTACTGGAGAATGTGGAGAACGAAACAAGAAACTAACAAAGAGTATCTAGTTTGGAAAGGAAGAAAATATTGCAATAAATATAAATAAGTATAAACTAGAGATGCCTCGAATATATGAAAATATTTTAGGATGAGTGAGTGAATTTGGGAAGACTACAAGATAAAGATCAATATGCAAATATTATTTACATTTCTTTTGGGGGGGGAGGGTTGGGGAGGGAGGTGTGGCCAGGCCACTTCTATTGGTCTTTCATTTATCTATTTTCATCCAGCTTTGTTCTTTGGCCCCTGTGGGCCTCCCATTGCAGTGGCCTCTGTTGTCTCAGAGCCACCGACTCTGGGCGCATGCACTCCTCAAGGAGCCATGAAAAACAGTTGCCATTTACTGGAAAGAACTGAAAACTTATAAGGGAAAGAGAAAGAATACAAGGAGAAGTGAAGAGTTGGGGCCCATAATTCAATTTACCAAACCCATATTCAAATGCCAAACCTATACTCACCCTTCTGTAATTATGCAGATTAAAACAAACATATAATTAATTATGGCAGGCATACACTTATTAGGAAAACCCAAAATACAATAAGTATGTAATGTTTATATATACTGTAACACACACATATATACATGGAAACATACAACCGTAGAGGAGACTGAAGAAAAAAATAGAATACACTGAGATCTGCAAAAGGCTCTATGAGCATTTAGTTGAGTGATGATCAGCACAAACATGCTAGGAAAACTCAAGGCCCCGGCACCAGTGACTTTACTAAGAAATTCTACAAGACATTTCAAAAAGAAATAATACCAATCCTGAGCAAAATTTCCAAAATACTGAGAAGTAGCAATTAAATCCAACATATCTTATAAGGTTAAGATCACTTTGATACTGAAACCAGAAAGAAAAACTACAAATAAAATTGTAGGTCAACAGCTCTCATGTACAAAGAAACAAAAACTAATTTTTTTAGATATAAGAAATGTTACCATATTAATCAAGTATGTTAAATCATGAAAAGGGGGTTGTTTATTCCAGGAATATAATGACTATCATATTTAATGATGAAACTTTGAATGTTTTCATTCTAAGATCAGGAACATGGTAACAATGTTAGTTAACATTACTTCCATTCAACACTACTGGAGAATGTGGAGAACGAAACAAGAAACTAACAAAGAGTATCTAGTTTGGAAAGGAAGAAAATATTGCAATAAATATAAATAAGTATAAACTAGAGATGCCTCGAATATATGAAAATATTTTAGGATGAGTGAGTGAATTTGGGAAGACTACAAGATAAAGATCAATATGCAAATATTATTTACATTTCTTTTTGGGGGGGAGGGTTGGGGAGGGAGGTGTGGCCAGGCCACTTCTATTGGTCTTTCATTTATCTATTTTCATCCAGCTTTGTTCTTTGGCCCCTGTGGGCCTCCCATTGCAGTGGCCTCTGTTGTCTCAGAGCACCGACTCTGGGCGCATGCACTCCTAGAGCTCCGGCTCGGTTATTGGACACATCGGTCCAGCTGCTCTGCAGCACGTGGGATCTTCCCAGGCCAGGGATCGAACTGGTGCCACTTGCACTGCAAGGTGGTATCCTTACCCACTGGACCACCAGGGAAGCCCCCTTATTTACATTTCTAAAAAAATTAGTTGGAAATCAAAAGTAACAGTATTTAAAATAGTATCAAAATATGAAACACTTAGGGATAAAAACAGGAAACAATTAAAATGCTTATCAATAAATGAATGGATAAACAACTTATATCTAAACAATGTTCTAGTACATGGTTAAAAACATAATAAGATATTGATATATGAAAGTGCATAAATAAGTGTCAAAATAATTATGCCCAGTAAGAGGGACCAGGTAGAAAAATGCACCCTATATAATCCCTGAGATATAAAATTCTAGAATATATAACTAAAGCATAAGTACAAACACATAGAGCCTTAGTGGTTGGCCACAGGATGGAGAGAGAGAAATTATAAAGCTGCATAAGGAAATACTGGGGAATGATGAATAGGCTCAGTATCTTGATCACGATGGTGCTTTCACAGCCATATAAACATCAGTATTTAGCAAACTGTACACTCAAAGTACAGTTTTTGTATGTTATTACATTTTATAAAGCTGTCATATTTTATATTTATCTAATTATTTTCAACTAAATTTTATACATTTTCAAGTAAACATATCTTTTTAAAATAAAACTTTGTCCATTAGAACTTTTTACTTTTCTGAAATAGAAATATTTACATTCATCTATAATGTACAGTGTTTATCTCTGAAAACTCAAGTCATTCTTGATGGTAATGCATTTTTAATGCTAATCTAAAAAGAATATGAGACCAAAAAAGAGAAAAATCACTTCTAATGTTCAAAGGAGACCTGAAAAACAATAAATTTAAAAGCTTAAGGGAAAAAATTTAAAGAACAGATTCCTTTATAAAACACTGATATTCAGAGAGATGGCTTTAGATAAAAATTACTGGTTTTCATTCCTGGGCTTCCCTGGTGGTCCAGTGGGTAGAGAGTCTGCCTTGCAGTGCAAGAGGTTTTGGTTCGATCCCTGGTCCAGGAAGTCCCCACGTGCTGCAGAGCAGCTGGACCTGTGTGTCCATTTACAAGCTTGCGCTCTGGAGCACATGCGCTCAGAGCCAGTGCTCTGCAACGAGAGAGACGACTGCAATGGGAGGCCCACACAAGCTGAAGAATAAAGACGGATGAAAAATCAATAAATTAAAAAAACAATAAAAGAGACCAAAATTTGAAAAAAGAATCTTCTGGCTAATGCAGGTTAAAAAAAAAAAAAAATGTTGGTTTTCATTCCTGTTTGGTAAGAGAGCTGGAACAAATAATTATGCTTTTACCTCTGCCCAAATTTTTCCAGTTTAACGCACTTTGGTTTTGCTTTTCTTGCAGAAAATGTTTGATAACTAATAATCCTTTTTCTACAATACTTTTGGTCTATAATATTATTTTCTTTTTTAATTCCTAACTTTCACTTTTCTATGAAAGTGAGTGAAACTGTCCACCAACAGAACTCAAGAATTTATTACATTTTTCATCAATAATAACACTCTTGTCAATAATCTTCACTTTAATTTACTTATCCTTGGAGGCTTCATTAGACCTACTAATGAACTGGGCATCATTTTAATTAGAATTAACACTTTCATCCTTTTTATGAATATATATAAGACAAACTTTGAAATGCTGGCCATCTGGGAAAAGTCAAGCTGTCACAGCAAAATTAAGACATTTCTCATGAAACAGTACTACTTTATGGCCACCAGACAGTAAATGAATAGACATTCATTGTTATTGCATCCAGGGATATTCAAAAAAGTACTGCTATCTCCTTCAGGAATTCTTAGATACTTTGATTATCCCTTTGAAGTAATATTAATTTAAAGATACATTTCACATGCAATGCTAGACTCTGGCTAATGTTTCATTAGTAGGCATACGAGCTACATGATATTTTTTCCATTTAGCAGGCAGACCATTAAATTGTATAAGCATCACTAGTATAGATGATTCAAAGATCACAGTCTACTCTTAAGTATACTTGGTATGTACGAAAATAGAGAATCTTTTTAAAAATTTAATTTTATATTGTAGAATAGTTGATTGGCTCAGCAGTAAATAATCTGCCTGCCAATAGAGGAGATGAGGCTTTGATCCCTGGGTGAGCAAGATCCCCTGGAGAAGGAAATGGCAGCCCACGCTAGTATTCTTTCCTGGGAAATCCCATGAACTTGGCAGGCTACAGTCCACAGGGATCACAAAAGAGTAAGATAGGACTTGGTGACTAAACAACCACCACAACAGTTGATTAACAATGTTGTGTTAGTTTCAGGTACACAATAAAGTGATATACATACAACTATAATATTCTTTTTCAAATTCTAAAAGAATATTAACAGAAGAGAGGGAGGGAGGAAAGAAAAAGGAGGGAATAAGGAGGAAGGAAGGAAATGGGGAACTCTCTGTATAAAGAGCAAGATTCTATTCAGATGGTGAATACCATGAGTTAGACTCACACTCCTTAGGAAGGCGACAATAATGCTCACAATGAAATGCAGAAAATATATTTTAAGATTAAATATCAAATGATTTTTCCAAGGTCTTGGTTGTGATTAAGAGATTCTCTCCTCTCTCTCTCTCTCTCTCTCTCTATATGAAAAGGCCAGGATAAAAGTAGCATAATACAATCAAATTCTATAGGAAAGCTTAATCAGGTAGTACACATTATAAGGAATCCCAAATAAAAATGAAAATGATAAAATATTCACCATGGAGGTTAAAGTGATTTTCTTCAAAAGGTCTAAATAAGGGAGATGGTGACAGGAGCAGCAAGAAAGGTAAGCAGAAAATGAATGACAAAATACAGTAATAATAAATCTGCAAGGAGGTTGTGGGATATAATACATCCCCAAACTCCTATGTATGCATAGAACATTCCATGTTTTATAATATGAAATTGTTATTTTAGTTGAAAATAAGGTTATTATTTGTACCTTAAACAGATATAATATATTGCTTTGTTTAGAAATATCTTTGTAAAAGACATTTAGACAAGATTATCAGTAAGTTGGAGAATCTTTTTAAAAATTTAATTTTATATTGTAGAATAGTTGATTGGCTCAGCAGTAAATAATCTGCCTGCCAATAGAGGAGATGAGGCTTTGATCCCTGGGTGAGCAAGATCCCCTGGAGAAGGAAATGGCAGCCCACGCTAGTATTCTTTCCTGGGAAATCCCATGAACTTGGCAGGCTACAGTCCACAGGGATCACAAAAGAGTAAGATAGGACTTGGTGACTAAACAACCACCACAACAGTTGATTAACAATGTTGTGTTAGTTTCAGGTACACAATAAAGTGATATACATACAACTATAATATTCTTTTTCAAATTCTAAAAGAATATTAACAGAAGAGAGGGAGGGAGGAAAGAAAAAGGAGGGAATAAGGAGGAAGGAAGGAAATGGGGAACTCTCTGTATAAAGAGCAAGATTCTATTCAGATGGTGAATACCATGAGTTAGACTCACACTCCTTAGGAAGGCGACAATAATGCTCACAATGAAATGCAGAAAATATATTTTAAGATTAAATATCAAATGATTTTTCCAAGGTCTTGGTTGTGATTAAGAGATTCTCTCCTCTCTCTCTCTCTCTCCCTCTCTCTCTCTCTATATGAAAAGGCCAGGATAAAAGTAGCATAATACAATCAAATTCTATAGGAAAGCTTAATCAGGTAGTACACATTATAAGGAATCCCAAATAAAAATGAAAATGATAAAATATTCACCATGGAGGTTAAAGTGATTTTCTTCAAAAGGTCTAAATAAGGGAGATGGTGACAGGAGCAGCAAGAAAGGTAAGCAGAAAATGAATGACAAAATACAGTAATAATAAATCTGCAAGGAGGTTGTGGGATATAATACATCCCCAAACTCCTATGTATGCATAGAACATTCCATGTTTTATAATATGAAATTGTTATTTTAGTTGAAAATAAGGTTATTATTTGTACCTTAAACAGATATAATATATTGCTTTGTTTAGAAATATCTTTGTAAAAAAAGACATTTAGACAAGATTATCAGTAAGTTGGAGAATCTTCTTAAAATACTCATTCTAAGCATGCTTTATAGCATACTGAGAAGAGAATATACAATTTTGGGCTCTGTGTGAATGTACAATCCTTCACAAAATCAACAGAACAATTATTTAAGCAAAATTTTAAATAAGTGCAACAAGTTCTGTGTATATTATGTGGCAGGGACCACGGTCATACATATCAATTCAGTTGTAATTACAGACACAATAGATATGCAATAAATGTTTGTTAAGTTATAACACACACATTAATAAAAATATACCTCACATTGCTGAAAGCACAATATCATCTGAACTGTGTGTTAGGTGTGCAGTAGTGTCTGACTCTAACCCCATGGACTGCAGCCCGCCAGGGTCCTCTGTCCATGGATTTTTTCAGGCAAGGATATTGGAGTGGGTGGCCATATTCTTCTCCAGAATATGATATGAAAGTTGGGAAGAAAAAAATGGGAATCGAGTGGAAACTCGATTTTGGGTTTGGTTCAGTATTTTGGTTCACATAAAAATCTGTTTTCAGAATCTGCGTGTTGTTTTCATTTGCGTTTTCACCCACCTCATATTTTTTTGTTGAAATCTGGACATCTTCTGTAACACAGTTGAGACTGAAGACTCTTTAAATTCTTTAAATAGACAAGGCTTTCCTATTTGAGGCCTTTAGTAGGCCTTTCGTGGTAGTGTGAATCTGTCTAGTGAGGAGTGGGGCTGTATATAAGGTTGCTCTGGCTACCCACAGAGCACCAAAGGCTTCAAGTTACTTGAGTAGTGACCTGTTTAGGATGGAGGCTTGTTCAACGTGGGGTATTTTTAGGTGTCTGCTTCACCCTGAAGGTCAGGTCATTGCTTTTTGCTTCATCTAAGGAGTCTCCTTCCATAGTCTTGTAGCTCTCCCAACAGAATTCCACTATGACTTGGTATTTGTTAACCTGGTGATGGTGACAGGGGTATTCTCTATTGTTCATTGTTAGATAGTCACTGTAACCCTGAATCTCTTGGGTCTTCATTGCTTTCTCAACACTCTTGCCCCTTTCTGATGTACAGAGGCTTATTTTTTTCTGTTTTCTTCCCTAGCTGCAGTAAGTTTTCACCAGTACCTAGGAGGAGCAGTATTTGAAGCCTTTCTCCCACAGTATGAGACTTCTTCCACAAGATCAGGGAGAAGGGGATCTTTCTCACATTCCTACCATTCACCTCCTGCAAGGATGCTTTTCAAGACCTCATCATTATCTTTTTTTGAGCACATGTTAAAGTTAGTGGGAAAGAGTATACAAGTGGGTGGAACTCTAAAAAGTCACAGGTAGTTCTGTAATCTCTGCATTAATTACCTACACTGTCTTTGCTATCCTACTCTCGGTCCTCACTAATTTTTGACAGTTTTACCTAAGGTCTTCTACCAGTATCCAGCTGCATCTGTCCCAGGTGAGAAAAGTGTCTTCACTTCATATTTTTGCAGCATCTGACATTCCTTAGCTCTCTTAGAGGGTAAAGTGATGTTGTGGAATTGCTGTTTAGCTAGTATATTTGTGTGCGTGTGCGTGTGGATGCTGTTACTATGGCTGTTTTTGAAGGAATGAGTATGACGTTATTGCTGGCTGTCTGCATTCCCCAGATGGACTAGAAAGCATTTGTGTGCTTTTGATAAGACAACCAGAGATCTGCCCTGGGTTGGGAACAGAGGCTATTCTCCACTCATTCCTCTGCCTTACTTTTGGCAGTGTTTTCAGGATTTGGAATTAAAGGTCCTGATGGAGAACAGGAAAAATGTACTCCCTGAAGGAAAGAATAGCGTTTACTTGAGTAGTGACTGTCTAGTGAGGAGTGGGGCTGTATATAAGGTTGCTCTGGCTACCCACAGAGCACCAAAGGCTTCAAGTTACTTGAGTAGTGACCTGTTTAGGATGGAGGCTTGTTCAACGTGGGGTATTTTTAGGTGTCTGCTTCACCCTGAAGGTCAGGTCATTGCTTTTTGCTTCATCTAAGGAGTCTCCTTCCATAGTCTTGTAGCTCTCCCAACAGAATTCCACTATGACTTGGTATTTGTTAACCTGGTGATGGTGACAGGGGTATTCTCTATTGTTCATTGTTAGATAGTCACTGTAACCCTGAATCTCTTGGGTCTTCATTGCTTTCTCAACACTCTTGCCCCTTTCTGATGTACAGAGGCTTATTTTTTTCTGTTTTCTTCCCTAGCTGCAGTAAGTTTTCACCAGTACCTAGGAGGAGCAGTATTTGAAGCCTTTCTCCCACAGTATGAGACTTCTTCCACAAGATCAGGGAGAAGGGGATCTTTCTCACATTCCTACCATTCACCTCCTGCAAGGATGCTTTTCAAGACCTCATCATTATCTTTTTTTGAGCACATGTTAAAGTTAGTGGGAAAGAGTATACAAGTGGGTGGAACTCTAAAAAGTCACAGGTAGTTCTGTAATCTCTGCATTAATTACCTACACTGTCTTTGCTATCCTACTCTCGGTCCTCACTAATTTTTGACAGTTTTACCTAAGGTCTTCTACCAGTATCCAGCTGCATCTGTCCCAGGTGAGAAAAGTGTCTTCACTTCATATTTTTGCAGCATCTGACATTCCTTAGCTCTCTTAGAGGGTAAAGTGATGTTGTGGAATTGCTGTTTAGCTAGTATAGTTGTGTGCGTGCGTGTGGATGCTGTTACTATGGCTGTTTTTGAAGGAATGAGTATGACGTTATTGCTGGCTGTCTGCATTCCCCAGATGGACTAGAAAGCATTTGTGTGCTTTTGATAAGACAACCAGAGATCTGCCCTGGGTTGGGGAACAGAGGCTATTCTCTCCACTCATTCCTCTGCCTTACTTTTGGCAGTGTTTTCAGGGATTTGGAATTAAAGGTCCTGATGGAGAACAGGAAAAAATGTACTCCCCTTGAAGGTAAAATGAGATCCACCTTCTGTGTTTATTTGAATCTTTTGATATTTGCTAGAGAGTTTATTTTGGATATTTTTCCATTATCCTCATCATCAGGTCAATAAAACCTTCAAAAATTCAAAAAAAATCTGTTTTATTATAAACTCTAAGAAAGTGATTATCTGAATTTTACTTTTTATTTGGTCCTCTGTATCATTTTCCACAAAGACTATAAACTATTAACTCACAAATATTTAACAAATAAACGTTCAGTGTCCAGTATGGCAACTAGTGAAGATATTTTAGAGTGAAGAGAACTTAAGGACAGTCCCTGAAAAGTCTCATCAGCAAACAGCCAACACTAAAAAAAAAAGGCACTAATAAAAACATATACATATACCCTACATTTATTACTAATATGGCCTTTTCTCTCAGATATTTCTACATTTAAATAAAAATAAAACTGTTTTCCAAAACAAATCCATATGGAATCCTCTACTGAACATTTCTGAAATTGTATCTCTTAGCACAGATGCTTTAATAAATGGCTGAATAAAAAGCTAAATGTGTGAGGAAAACAGTTCCACCAGGAGTTTTATTCTGTTTAGTTATAAAAATGTTTCACACTAATAACAGGCTTACAAGAACAAGTCTGATTATTTATATTTCCCAGATATACTGAAACATTAATTTGCCTATAGGAAGAATTATCGTACTAAGCACTTTAAGGTCTTTTTACCAGTATCCAGCTGCATCTGTCCCAGGTGAGAAAAGTGTCTTCACTTCATATTTTTGCAGCATCTGACATTCCTTAGCTCTCTTAGAGGGTAAAGTGATGTTGTGGAATTGCTGTTTAGCTAGTATATTTGTGTGCGTGTGCGTGTGGATGCTGTTACTATGGCTGTTTTTGAAGGAATGAGTATGACGTTATTGCTGGCTGTCTGCATTCCCCAGATGGACTAGAAAGCATTTGTGTGCTTTTGATAAGACAACCAGAGATCTGCCCTGGGTTGGGGAACAGAGGCTATTCTCTCCACTCATTCCTCTGCCTTACTTTTGGCAGTGTTTTCAGGGATTTGGAATTAAAGGTCCTGATGGAGAACAGGAAAAAATGTACTCCCCTTGAAGGTAAAATGAGATCCACCTTCTGTGTTTATTTGAATCTTTTGATATTTGCTAGAGAGTTTATTTTGGATATTTTTCCATTATCCTCATCATCAGGTCAATAAAACCTTCAAAAATTCAAAAAAAATCTGTTTTATTATAAACTCTAAGAAAGTGATTATCTGAATTTTACTTTTTATTTGGTCCTCTGTATCATTTTCCACAAAGACTATAAACTATTAACTCACAAATATTTAACAAATAAACGTTCAGTGTCCAGTATGGCAACTAGTGAAGATATTTTAGAGTGAAGAGAACTTAAGGACAGTCCCTGAAAAAGTCTCATCAGCAAACAGCCAACACTAAAAAAAAAAGGCACTAATAAAAACATATACATATACCCTACATTTATTACTAATATGGCCTTTTCTCTCAGATATTTCTACATTTAAATAAAAATAAAACTGTTTTCCAAAACAAATCCATATGGAATCCTCTACTGAACATTTCTGAAATTGTATCTCTTAGCACAGATGCTTTAATAAATGGCTGAATAAAAAGCTAAATGTGTGAGGAAAACAGTTCCACCAGGAGTTTTATTCTGTTTAGTTATAAAAATGTTTCACACTAATAACAGGCTTACAAGAACAAGTCTGATTATTTATATTTCCCAGATATACTGAAACATTAATTTGCCTATAGGGAAGAAGTCTACCAAGAACATTACACTACATGTAAAGGATTAGACAGAAAATACTTTAGGTTTATGAGGCATAGTTCAGTGTTTCCAAAGCAACTATTCAACTTTGCAACTGTAGCCTGAAATAGTCAGTGATAGTCAGTACTGAAATGTGAACTTTGCTGTGCTCCGATAAACTTTATCTATGAAAAGGGGCTAACAGGGTGCAGTTGACTGACTCCAGCTGTAGAGGGTTATAGGATACTCACGAAGGGTCTCTTCCTGACCAAATGTTTAGTCAGACTCCTCTGAGCCCTTTGTTCAATCAGGCCTGGCCATGAACTCTTGCCTCTCTTCCCAGAGTCCAGTTTTAGCACAAATCTTGCATGATTAGTTTAGAGTGAATCCCCCACACTAAATATCTGATGGATCCCCCATAATCTGCCAGGTAATATCTG
This sequence comes from Tragulus kanchil, assembly GCA_022376925.1. Taxonomy (NCBI): domain Eukaryota; kingdom Metazoa; phylum Chordata; class Mammalia; order Artiodactyla; family Tragulidae; genus Tragulus; species Tragulus kanchil. Next base: position 70,631,517 of record JAIOJX010000028.1, on the reverse strand, counting down.
GTCATGCTGATCTGTCATCAGAAAGCATTCTGTCAGGTTGGTTTAGCCAGAACCCCTCCTCACCCCATGATGTTTCCCTCAATTATTTCCTATCCATTGACCTACACCATGCTCCATGACTATAAATTTCCATCTATCCTTGTTGTACTCAGAATTAAGCTCAACTTCTCTCTGCTATGTGAAATTCCATTGCAGTAGTGCCCCTGAATAACGTCTGCCTTATGGTTTGTCTGTTTGTTTGTTGTTAACTACAGTATAAACAGGCTCCCTTGTCTGCAACAGGGAGAAGAGAAAATAATGACAGCTCCCAGGTGGCTCCACAGACTCAGCTGCCCTCCAAAGAAGTCAGTTCTTTTTTTGTTTTTTTTTTTTTTTTGGGGGAGAGGCAAATGGGGAGAGAGGGGGGCGGGTGGGCCACTTCTATTGGTCTTTCATTTCTCTATCTTCATCCGTCTTTGTTCTTTGGCTCCTGTGGGCCTCCCATCGCGGTGGTGTCTGTCATTGCAGAGTGCCGGCTCTGGGCGCATGCGCTCCAGAGCTCCGGCTCGGTGATTGGACACATCGGTCCAGCCACTCTGCGGCACGTGGGATCTTCCCAGGCCAGGGATCGAACCGGCGTCCCTTGCACTGCAAGGCGGTGTCCTTACCCACTGGACCACAAAGGAAGCCCCCAAAAGTCAGTTCTTTAACAAGTTATCACAAGGGCATGTTTAATGATATCAAAAATAACCCAGGATTCTCCTTTGACTGACCAAAACCCATGTTTAATACCTAAATGATGTCTTATTTTCATATGTCCCTTTTACCTTTCCTCTTTCAAAAATTACTGTTTCATCACAGTTGTAAATTTCCATGAAAACCCTAATTTGTATTCTACAAACCAATATTTCTTAGTTGAAATTTTCCCTAAGGCTTCATTTTACTTCAACAAGAAATTCTCTGGAACTTTTGTCCCCAAATAGATCCCAAACTAAGGTAGAATTAGAGGTTAATTGCCCACATTCTAAACAAGATGGCCTCAGTGATGAACATAACTACCCTAGGATTTTCAGAATCATTGTTACTCTCCCCATAATCTATTTCTGGTCATGCTGATCTGTCATCAGAAAGCATTCTGTCAGGTTGGTTTAGCCAGAACCCCTCCTCACCCCATGATGTTTCCCTCAATTATTTCCTATCCATTGACCTACACCATGCTCCATGACTATAAATTTCCATCTATCCTTGTTGTACTCAGAATTAAGCTCAACTTCTCTCTGCTATGTGAAATTCCATTGCAGTAGTGCCCCTGAATAACGTCTGCCTTATGGTTTGTCTGTTTGTTTGTTGTTAACTACAGTATAAACAGGCTCCCTTGTCTGCAACAGGGAGAAGAGAAAATAATGACAGCTCCCAGGTGGCTCCACAGACTCAGCTGCCCTCCAAAGAAGTCAGTTCTTTTTTTGTTTTTTTTTTTTTGGGGGGAGAGGCAAATGGGGAGAGAGGGGGGCGGGTGGGCCACTTCTATTGGTCTTTCATTTCTCTATCTTCATCCGTCTTTGTTCTTTGGCTCCTGTGGGCCTGCCATCGCGGTGGTGTCTGTCATTGCAGAGTGCCGGCTCTGGGCGCATGCGCTCCAGAGCTCCGGCTCGGTGATTGGACACATCGGTCCAGCCACTCTGCGGCACGTGGGATCTTCCCAGGCCAGGGATCGAACCGGCGTCCCTTGCACTGCAAGGCGGTGTCCTTACCCACTGGACCACAAAGGAAGCCCCCAAAAGTCAGTTCTTTAACAAGTTATCACAAGGGCATGTTTAATGATATCAAAAATAACCCAGGATTCTCCTTTGACTGACCAAAACCCATGTTTAATACCTAAATGATGTCTTATTTTCATATGTCCCTTTTACCTTTCCTCTTTCAAAAATTACTGTTTCATCACAGTTGTAAATTTCCATGAAAACCCTAATTTGTATTCTACAAACCAATATTTCTTAGTTGAAATTTTCCCTAAGGCTTCATTTTACTTCAACAAGAAATTCTCTGGAACTTTTGTCCCCAAATAGATCCCAAACTAAGGTAGAATTAGAGGTTAATTGCCCACATTCTAAACAAGATGGCCTCAGTGATGAACATAACTACCCTAGGATTTTCAGAATCATTGTTACTCTCCCCTCCCCAGTCTCAATCCCTATAAAGTAAAAACCATAGTATTAAATCATCCATCTCTTCTTCCTATTAATCAGTCATGTCTACTTTACCATAGATTATACTACTTCATGTATTTAGTCTATTTTTTCCCCTGTGTACTTGGTAACAGTGATTAATATTTCTCTTTGGGGATGACTATACAGTTTGAATATCTTCCCTTGAACATATTTTAATGTCTGCCAGGGCTCTTGCTCTACTTTATTATCCTTTTCAAATAATCTCTATACTATTTCACTTATTATTTCATATAACATGTATAATCATTTTTACTGAGTTCAAAGTGGCAAAACAGCAAGAATTTTGAGTGATCCACTTGTAATTCTAGATTAACATTCATATCTTATAACTATTTAAACATCTCAAGCAAGACTACAGTGTGCATACTGAATTCTTCAACTCTTCCTTACATCACTCAAAATCAATCTGTAATTCATTGCATTATACAGAATATCCTCGTCAGTTTTTAACAAATTAAAGGGAAAAATTCAATTCAGCACTAAAATAATAATGTGTCAGGACCAGACACTTCACTAAGTCAAACTTCACTAAGTCAAAGATGGATACTCTAAGGAAATATAATATTATAACATTTCATCAGTATCTATATAGAGAAATTTTGTGGTCACCTCAATAGAAGCCAGAGGACTTTTGAAAAATATTAGTAGACATTGTGAATAAAAGCATTTACCTAATTAATGTATTTCATTTGTTGAATAGGATGATTTTTAAAATTTCATAAGTAGAGTATTACTTATGCATGGAAAATTAGTTTACACTTAGAAATCTTTAATATCCACATACAATTAGGCTTTAAGAAATGTATGCTGTTAGTCATAATGCAATTTAGAAAAGCTTTCACATAATCCATGTTTACTGTCATTTCAAAGTTTTATCAATTAAAATATTTCCAATTAATTTTATTTTAATATCTAATTAATTAATATAGAGATAAATTGGATTTCCAAAAAACCCTAAGGTAGAATTAGAGGTTAATTGCCCACATTCTAAACAAGATGGCCTCAGTGATGAACATAACTACCCTAGGATTTTCAGAATCATTGTTACTCTCCCCTCCCCAGTCTCAATCCCTATAAAGTAAAAACCATAGTATTAAATCATCCATCTCTTCTTCCTATTAATCAGTCATGTCTACTTTACCATAGATTATACTACTTCATGTATTTAGTCTATTTTTTCCCCTGTGTACTTGGTAACAGTGATTAATATTTCTCTTTGGGGATGACTATACAGTTTGAATATCTTCCCTTGAACATATTTTAATGTCTGCCAGGGCTCTTGCTCTACTTTATTATCCTTTTCAAATAATCTCTATACTATTTCACTTATTATTTCATATAACATGTATAATCATTTTTACTGAGTTCAAAGTGGCAAAACAGCAAGAATTTTGAGTGATCCACTTGTAATTCTAGATTAACATTCATATCTTATAACTATTTAAACATCTCAAGCAAGACTACAGTGTGCATACTGAATTCTTCAACTCTTCCTTACATCACTCAAAATCAATCTGTAATTCATTGCATTATACAGAATATCCTCGTCAATTTTTAACAAATTAAAGGGAAAAATTCAATTCAGCACTAAAATAATAATGTGTCAGGACCAGACACTTCACTAAGTCAAACTTCACTAAGTCAAAGATGGATACTCTAAGGAAATATAATATTATAACATTTCATCAGTATCTATATAGAGAAATTTTGTGGTCACCTCAATAGAAGCCAGAGGACTTTTGAAAAATATTAGTAGACATTGTGAATAAAAGCATTTACCTAATTAATGTATTTCATTTGTTGAATAGGATGATTTTTAAAATTTCATAAGTAGAGTATTACTTATGCATGGAAAATTAGTTTACACTTAGAAATCTTTAATATCCACATACAATTAGGCTTTAAGAAATGTATGCTGTTAGTCATAATGCAATTTAGAAAAGCTTTCACATAATCCATGTTTACTGTCATTTCAAAGTTTTATCAATTAAAATATTTCCAATTAATTTTATTTTTAATATCTAATTAATTAATATAGAGATGAAGAATATAATTTTCCACTGCACACAGTGAAAATTAAACCATTTTGAATAGCACTGGATAACTTTAAAACAAGAACAGAAATGAAAGAAGGATAAAAGAAGTAAGGCATTTTAAGAAAAAACAAAAAATATAGTGATACTATTTAAAGAATTCTATCCAAGACAATAGTTGTTTATCTCTGTCTAAAAAAACTGGGCATGCATCTTTCAAGAGGTTTTCATGACTTTTTATAGCAGTCACTTTTGATACTATCAAATAATGGGAATAAATCATGTCTTTTCCTTGTCCATTGCTGAAGATAAAGCAGAGAATGTTTTTATGCTCCCAAAGCTCCCATCAATTTTGGAACTGCGTGCTACTTTATATGGTGATGGTTCTTGTATAGAGCAACTGGCAAGTGGAAATCTCTATCCTTTTAAATTTATTACCACTCTATAGTTTGCTGTAAAACAGATTACCATCATCAGTAATAACCATATTCCTTATTTGTTATAACTTATTCAAAAACATATAGCTTAGCCTAAGTTCAAATTTAAAATATTAGTAACTTGCTATAGAGAATAATGATGGAGAATTACTTGTAACACTAAAATTTTCCACTGTAGAGTATTACATGCCAAAAGTAGAAAAAGAACTATTTATTTAAATGGCCATATGCATAACTGGGGACACCAGCAATTTATTTAAATCTCATTAAAAGTCATTATTTCAGGACTCAAACATAATTAAGAATGTGTCCCGAACTTCCCTAGTGGTCCAGTGGGTAAGGCACCGCCTTGCAGTGCAATGGGCGCCGGTTAGATAGATCCCTGGCCTGGGAAGATCCCACGTGCGCGGAGTGGCTGGACCTATGTGTCCAAGTACTGGGACGGAGCTCTGAGCGCATGTGCCCAGAGCCAGTGCTCTGCGACAATCGAGGCCACCGCGATGGGAGGCCCACACAGGCCAAAACAACAAAGATGGATGAAAATAGACAAATGAAACATCAATAGAAGTGGCCCACCTGCCCCCCTCCCTCTCCAACCCCCTCCAAAATAAATAAATAATAAATGTCTAAAAAAAAAAAAAAGAATGTGTCCCATATCATCATGTTTTAGTTTGTTGTCACTTCCTAGATAATCATAATAAGTGTAACCATAAGTAAAATAAAAATTGCTTTTCTCACAAAAGATAACAAGATATCTTTAACCAAAATAAACATTTTAAGTATATCAGACACACTATTCTTCAGTCCTCTCGCCCACTCCCTTTTCTGTATGAAGTTTTTCCTTTGATGCTTATTTTCCTTAGAACTATGCTCTCCTTTGAAATACACTCCCAGAGCTTAGATATGTAAATATTCTAAAACACACATTATTACATTTTTGCTCATGTGGAGGATACAGTCAACTGCACCTTGTAGTTCTAGTTCTAGTTTTAAATATACAAAATGGTAAATCATGTCTTTTCCTTGTCCATTGCTGAAGATAAAGCAGAGAATGTTTTATGCTCCCAAAGCTCCCATCAATTTTGGAACTGTGCTACTTTATATGGTGATGGTTCTTGTATAGAGCAACTGGCAAGTGGAAATCTCTATCCTTTTAAATTTATTACCACTCTATAGTTTGCTGTAAAACAGATTACCATCATCAGTAATAACCATATTCCTTATTTGTTATAACTTATTCAAAAACATATAGCTTAGCCTAAGTTCAAATTTAAAATATTAGTAACTTGCTATAGAGAATAATGATGGAGAATTACTTGTAACACTAAAATTTTCCACTGTAGAGTATTACATGCCAAAAGTAGAAAAAGAACTATTTATTTAAATGGCCATATGCATAACTGGGGACACCAGCAATTTATTTAAATCTCATTAAAAGTCATTATTTCAGGACTCAAACATAATTAAGAATGTGTCCCGAACTTCCCTAGTGGTCCAGTGGGTAAGGCACCGCCTTGCAGTGCAATGGGCGCCGGTTAGATAGATCCCTGGCCTGGGAAGATCCCACGTGCCGCGGAGTGGCTGGACCTATGTGTCCAAGTACTGGGACGGAGCTCTGGAGCGCATGTGCCCAGAGCCAGTGCTCTGCGACAATCGAGGCCACCGCGATGGGAGGCCCACACAGGCCAAAACAACAAAGATGGATGAAAATAGACAAATGAAACATCAATAGAAGTGGCCCACCTGCCCCCCTCCCTCTCCAACCCCCTCCAAAATAAATAAATAATAAATGTCTAAAAAAAAAAAAAAGAATGTGTCCCATATCATCATGTTTTAGTTTGTTGTCACTTCCTAGATAATCATAATAAGTGTAACCATAAGTAAAATAAAAATTGCTTTTCTCACAAAAGATAACAAGATATCTTTAACCAAAATAAACATTTTAAGTATATCAGACACACTATTCTTCAGTCCTCTCGCCCACTCCCTTTTTCTGTATGAAGTTTTTCCTTTGATGCTTATTTTCCTTAGAACTATGCTCTCCTTTGAAATACACTCCCCAGAGCTTAGATATGTAAATATTCTAAAAACACACATTATTACATTTTTGCTCATGTGGAGGATACAGTCAACTGCACCTTGTAGTTCTAGTTCCAGTTTTAAATATACAATGAAAAAACTATGTAACATAAAAGTATCCTCAAATTTAACATGTGTTATAGTTTTATATTTATAGTTGTTATGATGCTTAGAATATGATCTAATCTGGTCTATACAGATGTATTAAATATATTGTTATTAAACTCTTTATAATAAAAAGTATGGTATTTCTCTTCTCTATTGAAATTCTTCTACTATATCTTCAATGTGCTATATAATATCCCACTGAAAAGTTTATTCTGAATGTTCCCTATTGCTATTATGGAAACTTCATGGAAATGGTAACACCTTTTTAAAAAGTTTAATTATATCTGCTTCTATGGATAGTAAAAAGATTTAAATTTATAGAAATAACTTTAATTATAATATTTAATTTAGCAGAATTCATTCAGTTTATATCTGATTCAAGGTGACAAATACATAGCCTACTGCTTGTCTGTTGATCAAAAAATGCTGATTATTTATACTGGATGTAACTTAAGTTTACATGAATAAACTTTTACTCTATTGATTATGTAGTTTTTACAAGTGTGGCAGTTGTGAGTAAAATGGATACATCATTTCTATGACAAGGCTTGTAAGAAGAAGATTCATACTCTGCATGCTTTCCCTCTTTGTCTCATTGGATACAGATGACTACAAGGCCGTATTTGATAATAGAGCTACAGGTGGAAAATCTATAATTTTCCTATTTTCTGTATGAAGGAAAGCCCTCAACAAACAGGAAAACCCTAGACTATAACTTAAATTAAAAAATCAACTTCTAAGGCTTCTCTGATAGTCCAGTGGGTAAGGACACCGCCTTGCAGTGCAGGGGGTGCTGGTTCGATCCCTGGCCTGGGAAGATAAAATGTGGCGTAGAGAAGCTAGACTGATGTGTTCAACTACCAAGTCAGAGCTCTGGAGCACATGCACCCAGAGCCAGTGCTCTGCAGCAAGAGAGGACACTTGCTGCAGTGCTCTGCAGCAAGAGAGGACACTGCAATGGGAGGACCACACAGGCCAAGGAACAAAGATGGATGAAAACGTATAAATGAAAAACCAACAGAAGTGGCCAAAAAAAAAAAAATTTCAACTTCTACATGTTAAGTTTCTATAATCTGGAATTTTGTCTTCTCAGTTTTTAAATATTACCTCAATTGAAACCCATGTGTGTGAGTGTGTGTTTGTCTGTGTGTATGTGAGTGTGTACACAAAGAAAAATACTTTAGGTGCAGAGGTTTTGTGTTGTTTCTGACACGTGAAATTAATAAATAGGTTAAAAGGCACTATGACATTTAGGAAATCTTATTGCCAATAAATCACGAGTCCTGTCTAAAAGAGTCTGGAACTATGAAATGACTCGAGAGACCCCAAGGTGATCACAGAACAGGTATGAAAGTCATTCAGCCAACTGATAACTAATTCAAAATTTTAAAGATAATTAGAAATTTAGAGATAGTTTACCAAGGTCCACTGAGAATCATAGATAAGAGCAAAAATTGGGCTTCTTCTATATTAAAGAACTGTTGCTGGAAAGTGACTATGAACCCACGAGAACACTGAATAACACCCCATGCATATTTGCACCTAGGTATGGCCACATAATTAATCCTTGCTGCTCGTATGTGAGAGGAATTAATGCGGCTCTTCAGATCTCAGCAGGTTAAGCAGCTCATATACCTTATCCAAAAATATGGAAACTATAGTTAACCTCCCAAATAACGACAGTTAAGGCTGTAAGAAGAAGATTCATACTCTGCATGCTTTCCCTCTTTGTCTCATTGGATACAGATGACTACAAGGCCGTATTTGATAATAGAGCTACAGGTGGAAAATCTATAATTTTCCTATTTTCTGTATGAAGGAAAGCCCTCAACAAACAGGAAAACCCTAGACTATAACTTAAATTAAAAAATCAACTTCTAAGGCTTCTCTGATAGTCCAGTGGGTAAGGACACCGCCTTGCAGTGCAGGGGGTGCTGGTTCGATCCCTGGCCTGGGAAGATAAAATGTGGCGTAGAGAAGCTAGACTGATGTGTTCAACTACCAAGTCAGAGCTCTGGAGCACATGCACCCAGAGCCAGTGCTCTGCAGCAAGAGAGGACACTGCAATGGGAGGACCGCACAGGCCAAGGAACAAAGATGGATGAAAACGTATAAATGAAAAACCAACAGAAGTGGCCAAAAAAAAAAATTTCAACTTCTACATGTTAAGTTTCTATAATCTGGAATTTTGTCTTCTCAGTTTTTAAATATTACCTCAATTGAAACCCATGTGTGTGAGTGTGTGTTTGTCTGTGTGTATGTGAGTGTGTACACAAAGAAAAATACTTTAGGTGCAGAGGTTTTGTGTTGTTTCTGACACGTGAAATTAATAAATAAGTTAAAAGGCACTATGACATTTAGGAAATCTTATTGCCAATAAATCACGAGTCCTGTCTAAAAGAGTCTGGAACTATGAAATGACTCGAGAGTCCCCAAGACAGGTGATCACAGAACAGGTATGAAAGTCATTCAGCCAACTGATAACTAATTCAAAATTTTAAAGATAATTAGAAATTTAGAGATAGTTTACCAAGGTCCACTGAGAATCATAGATAAGAGCAAAAATTGGGCTTCTTCTATATTAAAGAACTGTTGCTGGAAAGTGACTATGAACCCACGAGAACACTGAATAACACCCCATGCATATTTGCACCTAGGTATGGCCACATAATTAATCCTTGCTGCTCGTATGTGAGAGGAATTAATGCGGCTCTTCAGATCTCAGCAGGTTAAGCAGCTCATATACCTTATCCAAAAATATGGAAACTATAGTTAACCTCCCAAATAACGACAGTTAAGGCTGTCAGAAGGTCACTGGCAACAACAGATTCTTATGGATAGGGAAACTTTCAGAGTGTTGAGGGAAAGTAATAATTTCTTAGCATTCTATACCTAAATAAATGATAAATGAAAAGGGAGGACAACATAGATATCCACTAAATAAAGAGCTGCCAATTATAGAATCTTACCAAAAGATATACCAAAGGATATACTTCAACAAATGGTATAATGAACCCAGAAAAATGAAATAATGAATGAAAAATGAAAAAAAAAAAAACTGTTAATATAGCCTGGTATATCTAAGAATTTATGAATTTATGAATGTGTTGATTTTATTTCTTCAAAAGGCCAAACTGGGGGCTTCCCTAGTGGTCCAGTGGGTAGTGAGTGCACACTGCAGTGCAGGGGGTGCAAGTTCAATCCCTAGCCCAGAAGGATCCCACATGCTGCCTAGCGGCTGGACCAGTGTGTCCAATTGCAAGCCAGTGCTCTGGAGCACATGCACCCAGAGCCGGTGCTCTGCAACAAGAGAGGCCACTGCAATGGGATGCCCACGCAGGCCAAGGAATAAAGATGGATGAAAAATAAAAAAATGGAAAAGCCAATAAAAGAGGTCAAAATTTAAAAAAAAAAAGAAAAAAGGCAAAACTGGAACTCTTAGACAATGTTCCCAAGAAAGGCAGTAATTTCAGAGAGTGACATCGGTGTTATGTTTGGAAAGAAAAGAGATACTGAATAATTTCACCTCTTATTAGAAATATATGTGTTAGGAAAATATTTTTTAATTAAGCATAGCTCCTATGGAAATATGATTTATAGCTTTCAGGCTGGCAGAAAGTAGACTAGAGACAAATTAAAGCTAAAATTTGATCGAAATAGCTTATGAAGAACAATCAATTTCAGGACATTTATGTTTCAGCCTATAAGAGCAAAATTGGGCTTCTTCTATATTAAAGAACTGTTGCTGGAAAGTGACTATGAACCCACGAGAACACTGAATAACACCCCATGCATATTTGCACCTAGGTATGGCCACATAATTAATCCTTGCTGCTCGTATGTGAGAGGAATTAATGCGGCTCTTCAGATCTCAGCTGGTTAAGCAGCTCATATACCTTATCCAAAAATATGGAAACTATAGTTAATCTCCCAAATAACGACAGTTAAGGCTGTCAGAAGGTCACTGGCAACAACAGATTCTTATGGATAGGGAAACTTTCAGAGTGTTGAGGGAAAGTAATAATTTCTTAGCATTCTATACCTAAATAAATGATAAATCAAAAGGGAGGACAACATAGATATCCACTAAATAAAGAGCTGCCAATTATAGAATCTTACCAAAAGATATACCAAAGGATATACTTCAACAAATGGTATAATGAACCCAGAAAAATGAAATAATGAATGAAAAATGAAAAAAAAAAAAGCTGTTAATATAGCCTGGTATATCTAAGAATTTATGAATTTATGAATGTGTTGATTTTATTTCTTCAAAAGGCCAAACTGGGGGCTTCCCTAGTGGTCCAGTGGGTAGTGAGTGCACACTGCAGTGCAGGGGGTGCAAGTTCAATCCCTAGCCCAGAAGGATCCCACATGCTGCCTAGCGGCTGGACCAGTGTGTCCAATTGCAAGCCAGTGCTCTGGAGCACATGCACCCAGAGCCGGTGCTCTGCAACAAGAGAGGCCACTGCAATGGGATGCCCACGCAGGCCAAGGAATAAAGATGGATGAAAAATAAAAAAATGGAAAAGCCAATAAAAGAGGTCAAAATTTAAAAAAAAAAAAGAAAAAAGGCAAAACTGGAACTCTTAGACAATGTTCCCAAGAAAGGCAGTAATTTCAGAGAGTGACATCGGTGTTATGTTTGGAAAGAAAAGAGATACTGAATAATTTCACCTCTTATTAGAAATATATGTGTTAGGAAAATATTTTTTAATTAAGCATAGCTCCTATGGAAATATGATTTATAGCTTTCAGGCTGGCAGAAAGTAGACTAGAGACAAATTAAAGCTAAAATTTGATCGAAATAGCTTATGAAGAACAATCAATTTCAGGACATTTATGTTTCAGCCTATTTTAAAAACTGTGACAAAGAACAAACTACAATATAGTTATTTAACTTTATTCTGTTATGTTTGGAAATAATACATTCTATTTTTAGATGCCTTCAAGCCTCTTGATTTCATATTCTTCTCAAGCCAGATGAGATTCTGGAATTGCTTCATGTAATAAAGCAGCTTTATTCAGAATTGAGGGTTTTATTGTAAGAGTTTATATTTAGGTTGTGATAACCTTTAGAAAGTGAAAATACTGTTTGGGCCAATAAGTCTGTCCTATTTTCTGATCCCAATTTCACCTTTCAGCTTTTCATCACATCCTCAAACCACCATATTTAATAGCTGCAAATCCTTGTGTTTCAAAAGTTCTTTATGCTCTCTGCTTCCACAATCATCTCAGATAACATTATTAGACAGAAGACCATAAACACGGAACATAAATGCTTCTGAACTGCAACAGAGTACAGAATCATGAAACCTTAATAACAACACTCTTCAGGAGATCAAATCAATAGCCATGTCACCAGTGGCCCTGTATACCCCATTCACCTCTGTGAGCAACAATGCAGTGGTCCAAGAACTGCCACCATCCTTTCCTCCAGAATTTTAAAGCAGCATTAGAGGGAGAATAAATAAAAACAGGTTTCTAGGAAAGCAAACGTTATAATATACTCTCATTGGTTTAGAACTTTAATTTCCACAGGCAGATATTATTTTGCTAAATTAGCTCATGTGATACTTAAAGATGGTATCTTTATAGTAAATACACATGTATATTCAAAACAGGTCTAAAATATTGAGCCCTAACTAATATCTCCAAGTATAAGTGACACTACCTAAATGACATTTATTCTAAATAATATCCAAGGGGAGTTTATTAGGGATTCACATCACTTCAGAACTCAGAACTCAAAATATTGTTAAATTTTGCATGTTAATTGTTTCCAATTTTCTTACATAGTGTTAAGATATTCTTAGTCATATGAAGTGAAAGACTTTTTGATGTAAATTAATGCTTTATGTACCGATGCTATTTTTAATTCAAACCCTTAGTGGAATAAATTAAGACAATTTAAAAAATTAAATCTGTAACATCAATATGTCCAAATATGACCGTTTTAATTATGAATCCATGAAATAAAAACAGTTATGAAAATAGAGATATCTGGGCTTCCTTGGTGGCTCAGTGGTAAGGAATTCACCTGCCAACGCAGGAGACACGGGTTTGATCCCTAGTCAGGGAAGATCCCACACATACCACAGAGCAACTAAGTCCATGTGCCACAACTGTTGAGCCTATGCCCTAGAGTCTGCTCCACAAGAGAAGTCCCACAATAAGCAGTTCACACACCGCAACAAGGAGTAGCCCTTGGTCTCTGCAACTAGAGAAGAGCCCGTGCAGCAACAAAGACCCAGCACAGTCAAAAGTAAAGTAAATTAAAAAAAAAAATAGATATATTGGAGTCAACTAAAAATACTACCTATAATGTAGAGTAAGTCAAATTATTGGTTTTACTTTTTAGCATATCTGCTTAATATAATGTTTATGTCTATTTAAACCTTATTGAAACAGTAACAGTAAAAGTGCTTCTCTTTTCAGTGCTTCTTGAATTTGGATCTGGATAGACCTTAGCAACATTACAGAGAAAGGAATCATAAGCTGAAATACTTAGCAGTATAACTTTTAGGATAAAATATTTGCTTGCATGCTAACTCACTTCAGTTGTGTCCCATTCTTTGTGACCCTATGGACTACAGCCCACCAGGCTCCTCTGTACCTTTGTTTCAGAGTAGGTCAAGAGTTCTCAAATGTATTCAAGTAAATAATGATTACTTCTAAAAACCTCACTGTAGTTTTTCCTGTTTATTATCTCTAACAGCAAAGTTCCAAATAAATCTATATGTTTCCATCTTTCTCAACAGCATATAGACTCTATTCTAATAGTGTCCTTATCAGACTCCACAAAACAGAGACCAAAAAGGCCTAATTAATGATGCTCTGAAGAAGAGAGGGAAAACACATAAAGACCAAGTTGAGAATTATCAAGGTTTTAGTTATAAATCTAGTACTAGTTATCAAGTGCCCCCAAGGAATAAAATTCTTTTCTCTGTACTTTAGAATCATGACTCATAAAATGGGGAACAAATGTATTTTCAAAGGCCATATATGCCTAAAATACCACAACCCTCCCTGAAGAAAACTTTCCTATCTCACAGAAATGAGAAGAAAGAGCATGCTGTCAATACACTGACGTCCTCTACCTTTAATTGTTCAGTATAATTATCTCTGGTAAAACAGCCACATAAATAATTAGTACAAATTATAGCACTGATGACAGAAACATTAACTTTGTGAAGATCCAGATATATGACATTTGTGCTAGACCTTGAACAATGAATAAAATTCCACCACAGAAGAGGAAGAAAGGGAAACCAAGCATCTAGATAAATATATATATATATAATATATAAAGCAAGAGACAAGAAAAATACATGGATTATTCAAAAATAACAAAAACAGAACTGGAGACAGAATTTGCCAAAGTCAGAAAATAGTAGGACAAGGCCAAATTGTGAAGTTTCTTGAATGGCAAGAAGAGCAACTACCTCTAACGAAAGTAAAAGAAAAAACAGAATATTTCCAAAGGGGAAAAGATGAAAATTGCTATCAGGATTTACACAATAAGTGATTTAAGGTATCTCAGAAGAAGCAATGGACATGTGAATGAAGCCATTTTTAGATGTCTAGCCTTCTTAAAACACAATGAACCAGGGACTGTTACATTCTCTGTCTTTAGGAACATGAGAATCTTTAGCAATTATCCTATGCCTGTCCCATGTGTGTTGTGTATGTGAGGAACAATAACATCTTGGTAATTTTTTGTTCTCCAGATCAAAGAGAGAACTCTGAAGCTTCATTCACATCCAGAAGGGATTGCAATGAAGCTCTTCTGGACTTCAACACAGTGCTGTAATGGAACAGATTCTTGCAGAGGATGTGGACTTTTGCGCATGAAAGAGGGGCTTTAGTCATGAGAATTAAGAGAGAAGACTGTGATATACTCTTACACTAGCAGCTTCTTATAAACACAGCTCCAGGCATTCAGCCCTTTTGCAGTCCCCTTGTAAACTCACTTTATAGCTGGTCACATGAAAAACTCCCTCTTCAGTCAGACACTATTGTAAAAAATTTTGGATCAACATTTTTTTTATGATACAAGGCCATGTATTTTCAAAGGCCATATATGCCTAAAATACCACAACCCTCCCTGAAGAAAACTTTCCTATCTCACAGAAATGAGAAGAAAGAGCATGCTGTCAATACACTGACGTCCTCTACCTTTAATTGTTCAGTATAATTATCTCTGGTAAAACAGCCACATAAATAATTAGTACAAATTATAGCACTGATGACAGAAACATTAACTTTGTGAAGATCCAGATATATGACATTTGTGCTAGACCTTGAACAATGAATAAAATTCCACCACAGAAGAGGAAGAAAGGGAAACCAAGCATCTAGATAAATATATATATATATATAATATATAAAGCAAGAGACAAGAAAAATACATGGATTATTCAAAAATAACAAAAACAGAACTGGAGACAGAATTTGCCAAAGTCAGAAAATAGTAGGACAAGGCCAAATTGTGAAGTTTCTTGAATGGCAAGAAGAGCAACTACCTCTAACGAAAGTAAAAGAAAAAACAGAATATTTCCAAAGGGGAAAAGATGAAAATTGCTATCAGGATTTACACAATAAGTGATTTAAGGTATCTCAGAAGAAGCAATGGACATGTGAATGAAGCCATTTTTAGATGTCTAGCCTTCTTAAAACACAATGAACCAGGGACTGTTACATTCTCTGTCTTTAGGAACATGAGAATCTTTAGCAATTATCCTATGCCTGTCCCATGTGTGTTGTGTATGTGAGGAACAATAACATCTTGGTAATTTTTTGTTCTCCAGATCAAAGAGAGAACTCTGAAGCTTCATTCACATCCAGAAGGGATTGCAATGAAGCTCTTCTGGACTTCAACACAGTGCTGTAATGGAACAGATTCTTGCAGAGGATGTGGACTTTTGCGCATGAAAGAGGGGCTTTAGTCATGAGAATTAAGAGAGAAGACTGTGATATACTCTTACACTAGCAGCTTCTTATAAACACAGCTCCAGGCATTCAGCCCTTTTGCAGTCCCCTTGTAAACTCACTTTATAGCTGGTCACATGAAAAACTCCCTCTTCAGTCAGACACTATTGTAAAAAATTTTGGATCAACATTTTTTTTTTATGATACAAGGCCATGTAGAGAGAGATCCTGGAATATAAGGGGTCATCTTAGACATTCTAACCTCTGTCAAGCTCCTTGATGAATTCAGCTATATGAGTGACCTCTGTTTACAATAAGCAGAATTGCCCACATAAGAGCCCTAAGAAATCATAAATCATTGTGGCTTTAAGTTACTAAGGTTTGAATTATTTTGCCTCAATAGAAATAGATCAATGAAACTTGTACCTCTATATTTATCTATAGTACCTATCAAAATGATTAATAAAAATTAGGTATTCAAAATGTTAATAGCTAAGATAAATTAATGCTCTAGCAGAATAAGCCAGAAGAAAAAAAATTATATACAAACACTATTCTTTCTTTTCCCATTATGTATACATAAACATATGGTCACATTATTCTGAGTTATGCTTTTCTGTATATATTCCAATTAATTTGTCATTTAAGTTATAGGTAATTCTGAGATTTCATTATCGGGTAAGTTGTTAATAGACAGCAGTAGAATCCATGATAAAAATTATTATCAGAGAAGATAAAGAGGCAATATGAAGCATCAAGAACTCAAACAAATATTTTAAAATGGAAACTGTTGGTAGTATAAGTTACCTCTCTAAAAATGAGGTCCCCACATCCCCTTTGTGTTTATAAGTAGCAATTCATTGCACTCAACTGGAATCAGGCACATGTGTTTGCATATGATAGTTTTCCATGTACTTTATCATTGATTATAACCACTAATTTATTTATGAATAAGGATGTTAGTAAGCCATGGATTTAGAATCCAAGCATAATATTCCAATTTCTGCCATCTGCTATAAGAAAATGATGAACACTTGTACTGTATTCACTCTCTCATTTCTGCAATAAAATAAATTATAATAAAGATTATAAGCCATAAAAATGAATGACTCAAGCAGTAGCTCTAGATAAGCCCATAATTATCACTTGTCTAAAATCATCTTTGTCAAACAACTCAAGGAATTTTAAGGCAGGCAAAAAAGAATGAAATTTCACAGAGCAAACATATTAAATAAAGAACATCTAGTCATCAATGACTGTGACTACTTCTAATTCTGTGATCAATGCCGTAAAGCATGCTTAATAATAATCATATAAATCCTTAGATAAGCATCCCTCTTCAGTCAGACACTATTGTAAAAATTTTGGATCAACATTTTTTTTATGATACAAGGCCATGTAGAGAGATCCTGGAATATAAGGGGTCATCTTAGACATTCTAACCTCTGTCAAGCTCCTTGATGAATTCAGCTATATGAGTGACCTCTGTTTACAATAAGCAGAATTGCCCACATAAGAGCCCTAAGAAATCATAAATCATTGTGGCTTTAAGTTACTAAGGTTTGAATTATTTTGCCTCAATAGAAATAGATCAATGAAACTTGTACCTCTATATTTATCTATAGTACCTATCAAAATGATTAATAAAAATTAGGTATTCAAAAATGTTAATAGCTAAGATAAATTAATGCTCTAGCAGAATAAGCCAGAAGAAAAAAAATTATATACAAACACTATTCTTTCTTTTCCCATTATGTATACATAAACATATGGTCACATTATTCTGAGTTATGCTTTTCTGTATATATTCCAATTAATTTGTCATTTAAGTTATAGGTAATTCTGAGATTTCATTATCGGGTAAGTTGTTAATAGACAGCAGTAGAATCCATGATAAAAATTATTATCAGAGAAGATAAAGAGGCAATATGAAGCATCAAGAACTCAAACAAATATTTTAAAATGGAAACTGTTGGTAGTATAAGTTACCTCTCTAAAAATGAGGTCCCCACATCCCCTTTGTGTTTATAAGTAGCAATTCATTGCACTCAACTGGAATCAGGCACATGTGTTTGCATATGATAGTTTTCCATGTACTTTATCATTGATTATAACCACTAATTTATTTATGAATAAGGATGTTAGTAAGCCATGGATTTAGAATCCAAGCATAATATTCCAATTTCTGCCATCTGCTATAAGAAAATGATGAACACTTGTACTGTATTCACTCTCTCATTTCTGCAATAAAATAAATTATAATAAAGATTATAAGCCATAAAAATGAATGACTCAAGCAGTAGCTCTAGATAAGCCCATAATTATCACTTGTCTAAAATCATCTTTGTCAAACAACTCAAGGAATTTTAAGGCAGGCAAAAAAGAATGAAATTTCACAGAGCAAACATATTAAATAAAGAACATCTAGTCATCAATGACTGTGACTACTTCTAATTCTGTGATCAATGCCGTAAAGCATGCTTAATAATAATCATATAAATCCTTAGATAAGCATCCTTCACATAGTTTAAAGTTTTATTACTTTTACCAATGCCCAGCTTCTACCTAAGATAAAATACAGTAACATTACATGGTTAGTATATGTTATATGTTTTATTCTTGGCTATTATTGCCTTCTTAATCTCACTGAAAAATTATCTATATATGTGAATTTTTTTCAGTGCATTTCCCAATGTTAAAAATTTTATAGTGCCTCTTCAAAGATTCATTTCTAACTTATTTTTGTTTCATTCTAAATTATTATATATAAACAAAATATTAAATTATATGTAAAACCTCAATGAAATATATTTTAATGATTAAACAGTAAAAGAAAGTTGGCTCACACTTGAGAAAAATACATTGAAGACTTTTCGTACAATATTTTCAAATATTTTCAAATGACCTAACATGGTCATCACTAACAGCTTTAGTGAACTTTACTAATATTCAAGAACCCAAGCATTTTATAAAAAGATTAAACATTAAAAAATACGCATATATTGGGTTTCCCTGGTGGTCCAGTGGGTAGAGAGTTTGCCCTGCAGTGCAAGGGGCACGAGTTCGATCCCTGGCCTGGGAAGATCCCATGTGCCATGGAGCGGCTGGACTGATGTGTCCAATTATGAGCCAGGGCTCTGGAGCACATGCGCCCAGAGCTGGTGCTCTGCAATGAGGGAGGCCACTGCAATGGGAGGCCCACACAGGCCAAAGAACAAAGATGGATGAAAATAAAGAAAGAAAGAAAAACAAGAAAAGAGGTCAAAATTAAAAAAGACAAATTCACATATATTACACATGGCCCTATATACAAATAAATGCGCTTTTCTTATTTATTTTCACCCTTTTGAATTGGTGGCAATATAACATCGCCAAAAAGTCACTAAATTCAATATGATGCTACAGAAAAAAAAAAAAAAACAATTTAATTTACCGCTGAGAGGAAAAATCCCTTACATGTTACTATTTACCACACATTACTTTCATTTCTTTACTTTCTTTGATTATGAACCCTAAATCCAAATGTAATGTATATAAATTATCTTTAACACATATTATGCACAAATTCTGAACTGTATATATTTATTAGATTAATAAGCCTTCATAAAATGATTCACATAAAAACTGTTTCATGTTGAAAATTACAGATATTTCATTATCATAAAAACATGAAAGGTATCATTTTAAACTTAATCAACATTTCAGTGTGTTACGTAGACTTAATCAACATTTCAGTGTGTTACGACTTCCTAACAGCTAGATTTTATGAAAATACTGCTATCCAAAAAAAAGAAAAAAGCTAATGTGTTATATGATAGGAAATTGTATTTAATAGTAGCAAAGAATAAATTAAGCTCTGGTGCACTCAGTACTCAATCACCAAACACGTAACAGTCCTATAAACTACCTTGTGTTTTATAAAGCATATATATTATTCATATGCTTATATATGAATTCCTCATGTATTTCAATATAATTTCACCTTATCTAGGTAGTACTCAATTACTACAACCCAACACGAAAGAAATAATTATTTTTCAAGATGTCTTTAAATGTCATATTCTCTATAAACCACCAAAACATGATAGTTAAGCAAATGCTTGCTCTGGATCCCTTTTGCTTTTTGTTGCTGCTATTGATGCTGTTTTCCCTTCAAAAAAAGAAAATCAAATGAATACCACAATTCTTATAGCAACTACTGTAGTGAAAGCAGAATGGAAGCACACTTGTCATGGTATATAACTTACTTTATATTTTCATATACCATCCCCAGGAGGAAAAAAATT
Organism: Tragulus kanchil; assembly: GCA_022376925.1. Lineage (NCBI taxonomy): Eukaryota > Metazoa > Chordata > Mammalia > Artiodactyla > Tragulidae > Tragulus > Tragulus kanchil. The sequence continues at coordinate 70,611,436 of JAIOJX010000028.1, read as the reverse complement.
CAGAAGTTACTTTATAATTAATATGGGTTCATGCCTTCCACAATTAATTCTTCCAGGAATAGTATTCAAAAATGTATTATTTGGCTCATAGGACTAGTTTCTGATGAACAAATAAAACACTGCTTTGTCAATTAAAAAAAGCATTATTTTAAAGTAAATATACAACAAATTTACCTTTTAAAAAAAGCTATCATTTGAATTCATGAAAAATTATTTAAATGTACTTTTCTTACCGTGGCAAGAACCTTCGATTTCTTCATATCCTGTACTGCAGATACACCTTCCAAGAGGAACCAGCCAATCTCCATCAGCTCCACAGTAAAGTTTAGGAGTGTCCCGCTCTTCTGCACTCTTGACACAGGAGCCCCTTACCTCAACCAAGGAGGAAGAATCAACCCTGGGGATAGTGTCTGGAAACATGGCCAGGTTACGAACAGTAAAGGGGCATTTTTTGTAGAAAACACGGACTGAAACTAAAGCAATGCATGCCCCAATGTCTTGAAAGGCCAGATAAAATCCTTTCCGTTCGATAGGCCCCACCTCACGGATCTCAGTGTTGAGTTTGAGGATTCGATCTCCCAAATCCATCTGGGTAAAACTTTCATCAGCAGCAATTGTGTCAATCTTTGTATACTGGCTTGGCTTGAATTTAATTCCATGGGACTCATCTGATTCCACATAGTACAGATTAAACGTCTCTTTGCAAGTTCCCAGGACCCATGGGATACTGTTACAATCCCTCAGTGTGAATTTCATTTCCACATAAATTTTCTGAGCTGCATCACGGGAGATCCAGTTTGTACGAAGCCAGTTGTTTTGGTTTGGCTCCATCACATTGCATACCTGGTATGTGTGAATGGGCCTATTGTGCTCATCCATTTCAGTGATGGCATCCCACTGCAAGAAAAGAAAAAAATTAAATAAATGATTATAAAACCACAGTGGTTAAACATATATGATGACCTCCAAAATTTTCTGAGTCACTGAAAGAAAAATGGATAAAAAGGACACAAGTGAAGCAAAGCAATAGTGGTATAGGATTTTAATCAGGACACTTTCTTCCAGTAAGAAAATGGGTTTTGAACATACCAGCTGTCCTGATATCAATCTTGCCTTTTTATATGTTGGTCGCAACAAAGGAACACTTTATTTAACCTCTGGCTTCCCTAGTGGCTCAGATAGCAAAGAATCATACTGCAATGTAGGAGATCCCTGGGTTGGCAATTCTCCCCTGGAGAAGAGAATGGCTACCCACTCTAGTATTCTTGCCTAAGAGAATTTCATGGGTATAGGAGCCTTGTGGGCTACAGTCCATGTGGTCACAAAGAGATGGACATAACTGAGCAACTAACACTCCATTTTCGCTTCTCAACTATAAAATGGAACTTATCACATAGTATCTGTTTCATAGGATTGCTGTGAGGCATAAATTAGTTAATATATGTAAAGGTTTTTAAATGGTTTCCGGTACTTTATGCTCAGTTGCTCAGGTGTGTCCTACTATTTGCAACCCCATGGACTGCAGCTCACCAGGCTCTTCAATCCATGGGATTCTCCAGGAAAGACTACTGGAGTAGGTATCCATTTCCTTCTCTACTCGTCATCTACAGTCAACCTAAAATAGCATCTATTACGTGATCAAATAACTAAACCAGTGGCAAATGCACTCCAGTTAATCATTTGTCTTCATATTTGATTTGCCACAAATTGAAGCATCTATTTCAGTATTCAATTAAATATTTACACATATATTGATAGAAAATACTCACAGATAAGACTTTAGATTTATTCAAGAAATACGTATTAGTCACTAATTTGAACACTAGGATTGTAGCAGTGAACTAGCTGCACAAAAGCTCCCTGCCTTCATGGATCTTAACAATGCACGGGAGATCCATTCACCATTGTTTTGGTTTGGCTCCATCACATTGCATACCTGGTATGTGTGAATGGGCCTATTGTGCTCATCCATTTCAGTGATGGCATCCCACTGCAAGAAAAGAAAAAAATTAAATAAATGATTATAAAACCACAGTGGTTAAACATATATGATGACCTCCAAAATTTTCTGAGTCACTGAAAGAAAAATGGATAAAAAGGACACAAGTGAAGCAAAGCAATAGTGGTATAGGATTTTAATCAGGACACTTTCTTCCAGTAAGAAAATGGGTTTTGAACATACCAGCTGTCCTGATATCAATCTTGCCTTTTTATATGTTGGTCGCAACAAAGGAACACTTTATTTAACCTCTGGCTTCCCTAGTGGCTCAGATAGCAAAGAATCATACTGCAATGTAGGAGATCCCTGGGTTGGCAATTCTCCCCTGGAGAAGAGAATGGCTACCCACTCTAGTATTCTTGCCTAAGAGAATTTCATGGGTATAGGAGCCTTGTGGGCTACAGTCCATGTGGTCACAAAGAGATGGACATAACTGAGCAACTAACACTCCATTTTCGCTTCTCAACTATAAAATGGAACTTATCACATAGTATCTGTTTCATAGGATTGCTGTGAGGCATAAATTAGTTAATATATGTAAAGGTTTTTAAATGGTTTCCGGTACTTTATGCTCAGTTGCTCAGGTGTGTCCTACTATTTGCAACCCCATGGACTGCAGCTCACCAGGCTCTTCAATCCATGGGATTCTCCAGGAAAGACTACTGGAGTAGGTATCCATTTCCTTCTCTACTCGTCATCTACAGTCAACCTAAAATAGCATCTATTACGTGATCAAATAACTAAACCAGTGGCAAATGCACTCCAGTTAATCATTTGTCTTCATATTTGATTTGCCACAAATTGAAGCATCTATTTCAGTATTCAATTAAATATTTACACATATATTGATAGAAAATACTCACAGATAAGACTTTAGATTTATTCAAGAAATACGTATTAGTCACTAATTTGAACACTAGGATTGTAGCAGTGAACTAGCTGCACAAAAGCTCCCTGCCTTCATGGATCTTAACAATGAGGAGAGACAACAAAAACTGGAAGTTACTCAGCTGCATAGCATGGTAGAAAGTTCCACAGTAAAAAAAAAAGACAGAGGAATGGGGAAGAGGCTTGAAATTATAAAGATTGTGGCCAGAGAAGGCCTTACTGAGGTTCTGCAACATCTTAAGAGGTGAGACAGTGAACAGTAAGTATCAAGCCCTGAGGCAGGGGTATATAGATATACTTCAGGAAGAGCTTAAATGGGTACCTAACAGAGACACAAAGATGGTGCCAAAAAGTTTTTGTAAGCATTGGAAACACTGTTTTGTTTTGTTTTGTTTTTTTCAGTCCAAATTGCATTCCCGCCAATTGTTCTTTTTTTTTTGGCCTCTTTTTTCTTCATTTATTTATCTTCATTCATCTTAATTCCCCGGCCTGTGTGGGCCTCTCATCATTGTGGCCTCTCTGGCTGCAGAGCACCGGCTCTGGGCGCAGGCACTCCAGAGCGCTGGCTCCTAACTGGACACACCAGTTCAGCAGCTCCGTGGCATATGGGAGCTTCCCGTGCCGGGGATCAAACCGGCACCCCCTGCACTGCAAGGTGGACTCTACCCACTGGACCACCAGGGAAGCCCCAACACTCTGTTTTTTACTTTAGAGCTATATCACTGGATCATCTTCACTTCTGTGTTTACATACAAGCATTCTGCCACTTATACGAATAGAAAAAACCTTGTTCATCTGTACGTTTTAGTAAAAATATTTGAATACATTGAAATTAACTGGCATTGTCATTATTTATATATCTAATACTACATAATTCCATACTAAAAATTTAGATTTAAAATTTTTGTTTGTGTAATGAAAGTTATAATATTTCGCAATAAACAAAAACACATTTGCTAACCTTACATTCTTTTCGGGAAAACATTACTAGTCATCATGGTTTCTCATTTCTATTAAAGTACAATGGAAATTATAAATGGCTTTCTATAGTGAGTAAGTGTTCTATTTCTTGAAACTATACTTCAGTGATTTATAATAAAGTTGTTTAACTCATCTAGTTTGCAGCTTCTTATTTTAGTTGGATGTAGAGTAAAATAGTCTAGACTGGTAGAATTGCAACTAGTTCAGTTTCTAACAGAATAGCTACTTTTCAGTCTCCTGGATTTTTACAACACATAATTTCAATTATCTACTTTCATTTTCCATAAATAAACAACTCATATTATCCACAAGCAAAGTTAAAAACAATTCTGAATCTAAAATTTCATCTGAATTTTGCTTGCTTAAAATTCAGAAGGTATTTTCCAGAAATAAAAGCTTTAAGTTCCTTTAGAATTGTAGACATAATTTTACACAATATACCTGTGGCTTTTTAGTGGTGATCCAAAAATCTCACAAAGGCACATGAAGTTATCTATCTACATGTCCTTCGTCCTAGCATATTATGGATCACACACGACTCTCATACTTAAATTTAAGGGCAAATCAGCACTATTTTTTTTTTTTTTTGGCCACTTCTATTGGTCTTTCACTTATCTATTTTCATCCATCTTTGCTCTTTGGCCTGTGTGGACCTCCCATCGCAGTGGCCTCGCTCATTGTAGAGCACCAGCTTTGGGCGCATGTGCTCCACAGCTCCGGCTTGGTAGTTGGACACATCAGTCCAGTCGCTCTGCGGCACGTGGGATCTTCCCCAGACCAGGGATTGAACTGGCACCCCTTGCACTGCAAGGCAGTGTCCTTACCCACTGGACCACCAGGGAAGCCCCCAAACCAACACTATTAAAGCTCATTTCATACGATAAGCTAACCATTAAGAATATAAACAGTAAGAAAAAATACAAATATTAAAATTAGAGAACTATCAAAGTGTCTGAAGTTCTATGCATTTTGCCTATTGAGGAGCCTCTAAAGTATGTATCTAGTGATTTATTCCGATTTTGTTTCTCAGGGAATGCATGTTATTTGGCACAGTGATAAAGAATCATCCTGCCAATGCAGGAGGCACAAGAGATACAGGTTAGATGCTTAGGTGGGAAAGATTCCATGGAGTAGGAAATGGCAACCCATTCCAGTACTCTTTCCTAAAGAATCCCATGGACAGAAGAGTCTGGTGGGCTATCATCATGGGCTCAGAAAGAGTTGGAAATGAATGAGCATGAAACACACACACACTGCATCTTCTACTTTCCCCTACAGGAGAGCAGATATCTACAGTCCATAAAGTCTGTTTGAATAATTACATTTTAACATCTTTGGACTATATCTTTTCCTATTAATAAAAAGTTTTAACCATGTTTGCAAATATCAATTTGCCTAAAATATTAGATAAACTAAAATGTGAAAAATTGTATCTGTAATAGAAAAAAAAGGTCATAAATCATTGAGATTCCAAGCTGGCAATAGCAGTAAAGAAATCATCGACTAATGAATGCTTGAGACATAAGAGATGCACATTCAATCCCTGGGTCCAGAAGATCCCTTAGAGGAGGGCATGGCAACCCACTTCAGTATTCATGCCTGTAGAATTCCATAGACAGAGGAGCCAGGTGGGCTATGGTGCACAGGGTCATAAAGAGAAAAAACTGTGAAATCATTATGTGTTTTTATTTTGAGATATGTTGGGTTAAGAAAAAAAGTTAAAGTCAAGAATGAGAAGAATATGACATGCATGCACTGAATGTGGACTAATATGAACCAAGAGATGAGGAAATAACAAAATACATGCAACTAATGAGAAACATGACTCTTTCCAAAGCACTGCATAACGATGTTTAACAAAATGGTACCTCATTTTCTGTAACAAACATATGATGTCTGAGAAATGATAGTATTTCCTCTCTCTTTAATTAAAGAAAAAAACTAATTAAAATGAAAGAAAAAGGGATGAGAAAGAGATTCAGGTAACAAAACAACAAAAAGGGAAGAAAAGCTAAAACTTCATCTTATACAGAGATACTGAAAATAATTTAAACTAGATTTCCAAGTGCAAATTTGATTTTAAAAAGAGTATGAATAAATTCAAGATTGGTATAAGATACAAAATGTTTAAAGATTTACAAAAAATATACTATCATTAGTTGGTACAGAAATGATATCATATTTAAATCACAATGTGTCCTTTGGAAAAACTGCATTACACAAAGTGATATTTGCAATTATATAGTTATATAACATTTAGCTATAATTTCTAAGTGTTAAATTTCAAGTATTAAACTTAATAGGGCCCCTAAAAATGTGGGTCCAAGGAAATAATGAGACTATGAGGGCTCATATAATGAATATCTAAATATTCTTAAATGATAAATCATCCTTCAAATAAGAACAAACTATAAGCATGCTCTGTTTGCCTACATTAGAAAGACACTGGAAGGCTAGGATTAAATTTTAAATATTTAGACTTCTCAGAATTTCAAGCTAGTATGTGGAAGTCCATACAGAGGCAAATCCTAAGCTTTGTCAATGCCATTTCTATTACCTTCCCTGACTCTAGGTATATCCCATACTACAAAATCACAAATATTGCTGCAGCAAGGAAACCAATTCTGACTCCATGTCTCAAACTGTTTCTTTAACTTGTTTTTCATTGCTTTTGTTTTTATAATTATACTTAATGGCTTGCCTGGAGAACCCTGCCCCTCTGCCTGAATGTTAAACTAAAGTGCCTTTGTCAGAACCCTGTTCACCTATGGATAGCAGCAAGGGAGAAATGAACATGTCCCTAGCCTGAGGTTTGCCTTTCTAGGAGATATTTGCAAGATGAACCGCCTTTTTGCTTTGCTGCCTCACCTCCCTTCATCTCTGATCTAAAAAAGAATCGGGCACCCACACCTCAATAAGATAGTTATTTGGAGGCGCTAGCCTGCCATCTTCTCAGTCAGCTGCTTTCTGAGTAAAGTCGTTTTCCTTGCCTCAACACCTCATCTCTCTCATATTCATCATCCTGTTGTGTGGCGAGCAGAGTGAGCTTGGACTCAGTAATAATATGAGTTACACAACACTGTAAGTTATCTATACTTCAATTAATAAAAAGGTTAGAAAAATCCAATTTGGAGTATAAAGCATTATAATTGCTTTTTAATATAAAAGAGAGTTAAATGTATCATAAACATTTGTTCTGCTTCATTACTGGATGATTAATAGAACGATTTGCCTCAAAACTTTATTGTTTCATAAAGTTCTCCATGAATCCTACAGATTCCGTGTTAATAAGAAGTAAACAAGATTTAGTAAACAATATTTAGTAAGTGTATATTATATATTAAATTTAATATATAGCATATATTAAATAACAGAAATGTTGAAATTAGATATAAGAATTGCTTGTTCTTACTGGACTCTTAATATTTTAAGGTAATAAATTATGAACACACAATTGGTAGCCCATAACTTCCAAGAAATAAACAGTGTAGACAGTGAATACACTGTGAAAAGAATAACCACACTTGTGAATGGGATTGTTTGTCAGGTTTGGTCAAGACAGAGAGAGCAGACTTTAACCTTAAAGAATGACAAGATTCAATAAGGCAGAGGGAAAAGAGTGTATAGATGTATAATGTTTAACACTAATCCACATACATATAATTTTTGGCAGCACAGTTCTGTATTACATGTAGTTAGTGGGTAGAAGTTTTCTCCTCTATTCAAAACAAAAATAAACACACACATTCTTATTCTCTAGCTGTGACACATTTAGATGTACAAGTTTGGGTTAAATAAGAATCAGTTTTACACCAAAAGGTTCCTTCTTTCATAAAATTTATGGGAACCTTGGATTTCTGAGGGCAACTATTTTGCATCGTGAATTTATACTTTCTAAGCTTTTACACAAATGTTAATGCAGTTGGTTCTTGTTAATCTAATAAAGTGAGAATGATATTTTCATTTTCATGTTCCTAATAAAGAAATACCTAGGAATTGCTTGAGCCAAGGAATGGAATCAGACTCTCTAACTTTACTTTCCGCATTTCATGATGTTTTGCTGGTAATTTGTTGGCCTGCTCTCCTAGGGCTAGTGAGAGACAGCAAGCCATCTTCTCAGTCAGCTGCTTTCTGAGTAAAGTCCTCCAACACCTCATCTCTCTCATATTCATCATCCTGTTGTGTGGCGAGCAGAGTGAGCTTGGACTCAGTAATAATATGAGTTACACAACACTGTAAGTTATCTATACTTCAATTAATAAAAAGGTTAGAAAAATCCAATTTGGAGTATAAAGCATTATAATTGCTTTTTAATATAAAAGAGAGTTAAATGTATCATAAACATTTGTTCTGCTTCATTACTGGATGATTAATAGAACGATTTGCCTCAAAACTTTATTGTTTCATAAAGTTCTCCATGAATCCTACAGATTCCGTGTTAATAAGAAGTAAACAATATTTAGTAAACAATATTTAGTAAGTTTATAGTATATATTAAATTTAATATATAGCATATATTAAATAACAGAAATGTTGAAATTAGATATAAGAATTGCTTGTTCTTACTGGACTCTTAATATTTTAAGGTAATAAATTATGAACACACAATTGGTAGCCCATAACTTCCAAGAAATAAACAGTGTAGACAGTGAATACACTGTGAAAAGAATAACCACACTTGTGAATGGGATTGTTTGTCAGGTTTGGTCAAGACAGAGAGAGCAGACTTTAACCTTAAAGAATGACAAGATTCAATAAGGCAGAGGGAAAAGAGTGTATAGATGTATAATGTTTAACACTAATCCACATACATATAATTTTTGGCAGCACAGTTCTGTATTACATGTAGTTAGTGGGTAGAAGTTTTCTCCTCTATTCAAAACAAAAATAAACACACACATTCTTATTCTCTAGCTGTGACACATTTAGATGTACAAGTTTGGGTTAAATAAGAATCAGTTTTACACCAAAAGGTTCCTTCTTTCATAAAATTTATGGGAACCTTGGATTTCTGAGGGCAACTATTTTGCATCGTGAATTTATACTTTCTAAGCTTTTACACAAATGTTAATGCAGTTGGTTCTTGTTAATCTAATAAAGTGAGAATGATATTTTCATTTTCATGTTCCTAATAAAGAAATACCTAGGAATTGCTTGAGCCAAGGAATGGAATCAGACTCTCTAACTTTACTTTCCGCATTTCATGATGTTTTGCTGGTAATTTGTTGGCCTGCTCTCCTAGGGCTAGTGAGAGACAGCAAAAAGCTCTGGGCTTGCAGCGTATTCTTTCACACACAAGCCAACCAAACCTGATTCTAAAGCCCAACTACTTCCTTATCTAACTCTAACACACCAAGTCCAGTATTTCTTCTATCTTAAATCATCCCAGGACCAGGTACCAGTCAACTAGAGACTAGCCAGTAGCCCAAAGCCCACAGGAATTCTTCAAACTAGCCAATCCTAAACTGTTTAATCTGTCCTGCCTTCTATTTCCCACAGAAACCCCAATGAAGGCTCTGGCTCAAGCTTTCTCCTCCTGTCTGTCTTCTGTCTCTTGACCAAGACCCACTCTGCTCTGGGGGCCTGTGCAGCATCAATGATCTCCTTCCAAAAACCTGTAAGTATAATCGACTTGTTTCCAAGTATGATTCTCGTTTCTACCTGTGACCATACTGACTTTACCACACCATTACCCAACATTTGCATTCTTAGAACAAATAGGTATATGGTGTATGACACATTCTTTCTGGCAGCCCTTTGAAAGACAACCATTTTTGCTTAATCAAAAGCTTTCATTGAGCAAGACACTCCAAAATGGCAAAGTTTTTCTATTTCTAGGGTCATATGTAATCCTTTCATTGATACAAAGAATCAGATTCATAAAATGACTATAAGATAGAAGTTCTTTGTATCCAAACAGAAACACAGATAGAGTTTGCAAAATATTCAACCCTGCAGAAACATGTATTAAAGTAATTAAACAAGGAGACTAATTATTAAACTCAGGTGGCCCTAATACCTTGAGTCTACGTTAGCAAATCCAAACCTAAGCTATAGTATATTCCAATAAATGCTCCAAGGATATAAAATCAAAACCTAAGACCAACCAATCACAATTAACTAGCTTTTCCCAAATAAGCCATCCACTTAAGCTACAGCCAAATAATTTCCTTGTCTTGCTTCTATGTCTGTTGTACATAACTCCTGTTGACAGAGTGACCCTAACCACCTTTTGTTTGATGCTGCCTGATGCAAACTGATGTGAGGCATACAGTGGAATAATTAGTTTATAATTAAGGGAGTTTGGGAAACCATTGTAAGCTAACAACCACTCAAGAAAAAACTTCAATCACATACTCTGTCTTTAAGGAATACCAAGTGTATATCCAAGCCACAGTCTTGATAATTAAAAAACAGGAAAAACTTTCAAAATACATGTGGGGTCTAAGAAGTATTTCTTCTATCTTAAATCATCCCAGGACCAGGTACCAGTCAACTAGAGACTAGCCAGTAGCCCAAAGCCCACAGGAATTCTTCAAACTAGCCAATCCTAAACTGTTTAATCTGTCCTGCCTTCTATTTCCCACAGAAACCCCAATGAAGGCTCTGGCTCAAGCTTTCTCCTCCTGTCTGTCTTCTGTCTCTTGACCAAGACCCACTCTGCTCTGGGGGCCTGTGCAGCATCAATGATCTCCTTCCAAAAACCTGTAAGTATAATCGACTTGTTTCCAAGTATGATTCTCGTTTCTACCTGTGACCATACTGACTTTACCACACCATTACCCAACATTTGCATTCTTAGAACAAATAGGTATATGGTGTATGACACATTCTTTCTGGCAGCCCTTTGAAAGACAACCATTTTTGCTTAATCAAAAGCTTTCATTGAGCAAGACACTCCAAAATGGCAAAGTTTTTCTATTTCTAGGGTCATATGTAATCCTTTCATTGATACAAAGAATCAGATTCATAAAATGACTATAAGATAGAAGTTCTTTGTATCCAAACAGAAACACAGATAGAGTTTGCAAAATATTCAACCCTGCAGAAACATGTATTAAAGTAATTAAACAAGGAGACTAATTATTAAACTCAGGTGGCCCTAATACCTTGAGTCTACGTTAGCAAATCCAAACCTAAGCTATAGTATATTCCAATAAATGCTCCAAGGATATAAAATCAAAACCTAAGACCAACCAATCACAATTAACTAGCTTTTCCCAAATAAGCCATCCACTTAAGCTACAGCCAAATAATTTCCTTGTCTTGCTTCTATGTCTGTTGTACATAACTCCTGTTGACAGAGTGACCCTAACCACCTTTTGTTTGATGCTGCCTGATGCAAACTGATGTGAGGCATACAGTGGAATAATTAGTTTATAATTAAGGGAGTTTGGGAAACCATTGTAAGCTAACAACCACTCAAGAAAAAACTTCAATCACATACTCTGTCTTTAAGGAATACCAAGTGTATATCCAAGCCACAGTCTTGATAATTAAAACACAGGACAATAGATGTGGGGGTCTGAATCTTGTTACAGGAAGTCAGGAAGTAAATGGTCATTGAAGAGAAGTATTTCTGCATGTAGCCAAGTCAGGAATACAAGTGGAAGGAGAAAGTACATAAAAGGAGATATTATAGCAAAACCTTAGATAAATCACCATTTCTTAGTATGCTACCATCTTTCGGTTAATATACATCTTATTTAAATATGGCTATGGCAGTCCAATCTAAACTATTTAGGGTCAAAGGAGGAACTGATGATGTAAACCTCGACATCTAATAAGAAAAACGAAGAAGGTGGTCTTCTCTCTTCCTACTTTTCCCTTAATTATAAAAACGCAACCCTCTTTTCTCTTGGGGCTATAAATCCCTTGCCTGACCACTTGTACCTGTCACAACCTTACTATGTTAATAAACTTACTATTTGTCTATCACTTTGCTTCACCCTGAAATCCTTCTGTGACAAGACAAAAGAATCTAAGCCTCAGTAATTCCTGATACCAGATGAGGGGCTTCAGTTAAAAGACATCTGGTCTAAGTCCCCTCCTAAGCTAGGGATCATGGGGATCAATCAGAGTTGTGGCTGAGTTCAAGTCCCATTCAAGAAGAAGTCTGTGGGCTTTCCTGGTGGTGCAGTGGGTAAAGAGTCCACCTTGCAGGGCAAGGGGGACTGGTTTAATCCCTGGCCTGGGAAGATTCCATGTGCCACAGAGCGGCTGGACTGGTGTGTCCATTTACTAGCCAGTGCTCTGGAGCACATGCACCCAGAGCTGGTGCTCTGCCATAAGAGAGGTCACTGCAATGAGAGGCGACGAGATAAGAAGTGTGACCCCTCCATCGCTCCTTTTGCTTTTTATGTCTGTTGTACATAACTCCTGTTGACAGAGTGACCCTAACCACCTTTTGTTTGATGCTGCCTGATGCAAACTGATGTGAGGCATACAGTGGAATAATTAGTTTATAATTAAGGGAGTTTGGGAAACCATTGTAAGCTAACAACCACTCAAGAAAAAACTTCAATCACATACTCTGTCTTTAAGGAATACCAAGTGTATATCCAAGCCACAGTCTTGATAATTAAAACACAGGACAATAGATGTGGGGGTCTGAATCTTGTTACAGGAAGTCAGGAAGTAAATGGTCATTGAAGAGAAGTATTTCTGCATGTAGCCAAGTCAGGAATACAAGTGAAAGGAGAAAGTACATAAAAGGAGATATTATAGCAAAACCTTAGATAAATCACCATTTCTTAGTATGCTACCATCTTTCGGTTAATATACATCTTATTTAAATATGGCTATGGCAGTCCAATCTAAACTATTTAGGGTCAAAGGAGGAACTGATGATGTAAACCTCGACATCTAATAAGAAAAACGAAGAAGGTGGTCTTCTCTCTTCCTACTTTTCCCTTAATTATAAAAACGCAACCCTCTTTTCTCTTGGGGCTATAAATCCCTTGCCTGACCACTTGTACCTGTCACAACCTTACTATGTTAATAAACTTACTATTTGTCTATCACTTTGCTTCACCCTGAAATCCTTCTGTGACAAGACAAAAGAATCTAAGCCTCAGTAATTCCTGATACCAGATGAGGGGCTTCAGTTAAAAGACATCTGGTCTAAGTCCCCTCCTAAGCTAGGGATCATGGGGATCAATCAGAGTTGTGGCTGAGTTCAAGTCCCATTCAAGAAGAAGTCTGTGGGCTTTCCTGGTGGTGCAGTGGGTAAAGAGTCCACCTTGCAGGGCAAGGGGGACTGGTTTAATCCCTGGCCTGGGAAGATTCCATGTGCCACAGAGCGGCTGGACTGGTGTGTCCATTTACTAGCCAGTGCTCTGGAGCACATGCACCCAGAGCTGGTGCTCTGCCATAAGAGAGGCCACTGCAATGAGAGGCCCACACATGCGAAAGAGTTAAAAGATTGATGAAAATAAATATAAATAAAAGAGGCATGACAGGGAAAAGAAGAAAATAAGGAAGTGTAGTTTTATTGGTTCAAATAAATTCTAGAGCTTTTATTATGCCTCAGTTTATTTTGAACACATATATATGTTGAGTTTTGTTTTACTCCAGCTTTTTCCTATATTATGTAACGGTGAAATATTTTATATATTGGTATTTTAAGTCATATGAAAATATAAAAAACTTAAAAACAATTCAGCATATTTCCTTTTTCGTAAAAGCAAATTACTGACAGAATGATCAACTTAGGAGCAGACCTAATGACAGGTGTGCTTATTTCATCATACAACATCTGTAACTGCTAGGTATAGTGGCATATTTTAAACTTGACAGTAAGTTATATATGTGCTTGTCTTAAATAGAGGCAGGACTTTAACCCATTGGAAAACACTTGGTATATGGCTAAAGTTGCCAGAAGTCTGTACAGGTAACTTAGTGCTGTACATCACCTAAGATTATTTCTCCACTGATAGATATCTTGGGGAGCCCCATTTAAAATGAATGTTTACCCATTTGAGGGAGAATGGATACATGCATATGTATGTCGAGTCACTTCATTATTCACCTGAAACTATCACGACATTTTTAATCAACTATACCCCAATAGAAAATAAAATGTTTAAATTAAAATGAAATGAATATTTTTTTATAAGTGACAAGAAATGCAAAGCACTTTGAACAGTACATATATTTGTATTGAGGATTCTATAAAAACCAATCCCCATCCTCACAGAGTGAATTCTGTTTCCATAGTAAGCTAAATAAACTAGACCAAAAGCTGAATTTCTTTTGGGTACAGAAAATTAGAACAAGGAAATTAATTCCTAAAGCAGCTGGCATTCATTGTATAATCAGATTGTTTTATTCCTCAGAGAACAAAAAATAAAAGGCAATCAAATAACCTTTCTGGTCAAGAATAGTCAGATAATTTGGATTTGCTGGTAAACTGACCTAACATCTAAAATTCTAACATGAATCTCTCAATTTACACCTTCTTCCTTCTAAAGTCTTTAGAATTTACAAGGAATACAAATATTTATCTAAAACATAAACATTAAAAATTTAAAATAAAAGCAGATAGTCTATTTCTCAGCATAGAGCTGTGGGAAAAATAATATTTTTAAATAACAAAAATAACAGTGATAATAACAGTATAGTTTTTACCCTTTACCTGTGCTTCCTAAATAAGTACTTCTTTATATGCAATGTAGAACGACTTTCCTCTCTTCCCTTTTCACTGTTAAATACATAAAGCAGAACTATGAAAAGGAAATAAAATATTAAAAGTGATCATTTTAAAGGTATAGAATCCAAAAGACCAATGACTTCAAATTAGTTAGCATTACATTGGTAGATGACTACTTAATAAGAATATGAAAGAGTCTATCATTAGCCAGATGTTTTTTCAGAAGCCAAACCTAATCTAAAGATAGATTTAAATAGATTTTAATTTTATTTTAAAACAACAAAATCATGATAAATCTATAATTTCTAATTAGATTTCCTGTATGACTTGTTACCAGGATTTTGTTGTATGTGGTACATACTGGTTACAGCCAGTATCTCATTATTCCTAAAGATTAAAGTAAATTTAAATGGGAAAGTGAGCAAGGCAGGGAAGAAAATACTTAATTTCATTCTAAGATAGATTAAAAAATAGAAGAGGTGAGAATGGATACATGCATGTAAACTTTTTCACAAACATTTTTAATCAACTATACCCCAATAGAAAATAAAATGTTTAAATTAAAATGAAATGAATATTTTTTTATAAGTGACAAGAAATGCAAAGCACTTTGAACAGTACATATATTTGTATTGAGGATTCTATAAAAACCAATCCCCATCCTCACAGAGTGAATTCTGTTTCCATAGTAAGCTAAATAAACTAGACCAAAAGCTGAATTTCTTTTGGGTACAGAAAATTAGAACAAGGAAATTAATTCCTAAAGCAGCTGGCATTCATTGTATAATCAGATTGTTTTATTCCTCAGAGAACAAAAAATAAAAGGCAATCAAATAACCTTTCTGGTCAAGAATAGTCAGATAATTTGGATTTGCTGGTAAACTGACCTAACATCTAAAATTCTAACATGAATCTCTCAATTTACACCTTCTTCCTTCTAAAGTCTTTAGAATTTACAAGGAATACAAATATTTATCTAAAACATAAACATTAAAAATTTAAAATAAAAGCAGATAGTCTATTTCTCAGCATAGAGCTGTGGGAAAAATAATATTTTTAAATAACAAAAATAACAGTGATAATAACAGTATAGTTTTTACCCTTTACCTGTGCTTCCTAAATAAGTACTTCTTTATATGCAATGTAGAACGACTTTCCTCTCTTCCCTTTTCACTGTTAAATACATAAAGCAGAACTATGAAAAGGAAATAAAATATTAAAAGTGATCATTTTAAAGGTATAGAATCCAAAAGACCAATGACTTCAAATTAGTTAGCATTACATTGGTAGATGACTACTTAATAAGAATATGAAAGAGTCTATCATTAGCCAGATGTTTTTTCAGAAGCCAAACCTAATCTAAAGATAGATTTAAATAGATTTTAATTTTATTTTAAAACAACAAAATCATGATAAATCTATAATTTCTAATTAGATTTCCTGTATAACTTGTTACCAGGATTTTGTTGTATGTGGTACATACTGGTTACAGCCAGTATCTCATTATTCCTAAAGATTAAAGTAAATTTAAATGGGAAAGTGAGCAAGGCAGGGAAGAAAATACTTAATTTCATTCTAAGATAGATTAAAAAATAGAAGAGGTGAGAATGAAACGAATTCTTCACTCTGTAAAATGACATATACTTGATTCGTTCCAAATATTCAACCTCTTACCACCTTGCATGATCCAAATAAACTAATGTGGTTGAATGTACACAGGCATCTCATTATGTAATCTGTAGTGGTTTAATTTTTAAATCCTAAGGATCTAATATTCTCTACCAAAGGAAAGCTTTGTAAAGGGCCCTTCTTATTCTAATGTGATAGTTTCCTCAGCACCAATTAAATATTCACTTTGAGTCAATATTCTGACATAAACTTGGAAAATTAGTGCCCTGAATTCTGCTGCAAGGCATGTAGTTAATAACATAAATCTGTTTTGCAGCAGGGATGTGAAGACTCTGCATTTAAATGATAACTAGTTTTGGAGAATAAAACAAGAAGCAAAATGCATCATGTGCAGATACATTTCTATTTCACTTTGGGCAAACATAAAACTTTTTTATTAGCACTACAAAGATATTTAACAAAAAAGTGAGAACGCAATGGCGTATCTGGAAGACAACTACTAAAACAAAGTTTCACAAGTAAATTTATTATTTTGGGTGCATCTACCCTACTAACAAGACCAAAGTATTATAGCAAGAAGGATAATTTTATTAACAGGGAGTGATTATTCCCATAAAAAGTCACATATTCATGAACATTGTTGATGTTCAGTTGCTAAGTCGTGTTTGACTTTTGCAGTCCCATGGATGGTAGTCATCAAAATCTTATGAATATCTGTACCTTTAATTGGTACAGTTAAGATTTTCACTTAACAATTAAATAAAATTCTCCAAAAATTGTTAATACAGTTTCTACAATAATGATATGAAAGAGTCTATCATTAGCCAGATGTTTTTTCAGAAGCCAAACCTAATCTAAAGATAGATTTAAATAGATTTTAATTTTATTTTAAAACAACAAAATCATGATAAATCTATAATTTCTAATTAGATTTCCTGTATAACTTGTTACCAGGATTTTGTTGTATGTGGTACATACTGGTTACAGCCAGTATCTCATTATTCCTAAAGATTAAAGTAAATTTAAATGGGAAAGTGAGCAAGGCAGGGAAGAAAATACTTAATTTCATTCTAAGATAGATTAAAAAATAGAAGAGGTGAGAATGAAACGAATTCTTCACTCTGTAAAATGACATATACTTGATTCGTTCCAAATATTCAACCTCTTACCACCTTGCATGATCCAAATAAACTAATGTGGTTGAATGTACACAGGCATCTCATTATGTAATCTGTAGTGGTTTAATTTTTAAATCCTAAGGATCTAATATTCTCTACCAAAGGAAAGCTTTGTAAAGGGCCCTTCTTATTCTAATGTGATAGTTTCCTCAGCACCAATTAAATATTCACTTTGAGTCAATATTCTGACATAAACTTGGAAAATTAGTGCCCTGAATTCTGCTGCAAGGCATGTAGTTAATAACATAAATCTGTTTTGCAGCAGGGATGTGAAGACTCTGCATTTAAATGATAACTAGTTTTGGAGAATAAAACAAGAAGCAAAATGCATCATGTGCAGATACATTTCTATTTCACTTTGGGCAAACATAAAACTTTTTTATTAGCACTACAAAGATATTTAACAAAAAAGTGAGAACGCAATGGCGTATCTGGAAGACAACTACTAAAACAAAGTTTCACAAGTAAATTTATTATTTTGGGTGCATCTACCCTACTAACAAGACCAAAGTATTATAGCAAGAAGGATAATTTTATTAACAGGGAGTGATTATTCCCATAAAAAAGTCACATATTCATGAACATTGTTGATGTTCAGTTGCTAAGTCGTGTTTGACTTTTTGCAGTCCCATGGATGGTAGTCATCAAAATCTTATGAATATCTGTACCTTTAATTGGTACAGTTAAGATTTTCACTTAACAATTAAATAAAATTCTCCAAAAAATTGTTAATACAGTTTCTACAATAATGATATGAAAAACATTCGTCTTCATTGTTCTCTGTTCAACAATACCCAAGCCCATGCTAGTTTCCACAGGACTCTACAAATACAGAAAGCATGTGAAAGTAATCTCACAAATCATATTTAATTGCATTTTATAGGGTAGGGATAATAAAGTATATTATTCTAGTTTTATAGATGAGGAAATTGACTCAAAGGAGGGAGCTGACCTATCTGAATTTTAAAATAAAACAAGAATCACTACCACAAGTGCCTGGGAGGGGGTCCTACTGATCCATATGGAGGCTTTAACCAAAATGCATTTAAGCAGAATTTAATCCCTATCACAGTAGGGGCATTATTGTATTCCTAGCACCAGGGGAATACAATATCAGTATAACAGTAGGTTCTTAGTATTTACTGACTATAGAAATGATTAACAGAAGGCTTGAATTGTAACTAAACTCAATTCTTCCACTCATGGGAGACTACTATTTCTTATACCAGGATTCTAAATATCACACATTATTGTGAGATTTATAAATTTGAGCTCTCTTGTTTCAAATAACTCTCTGGCATTGATTTCCAATTATTAGAAAATTATTTTAGCATATTAAATTAGTAGTATTTAGTGGGAAGTTTCATGCTGCTAAGTCGCAAATGTACCCCTACATCTCATTTTTAATCTCACAAATTATTGATTACCTAGAGTATGGTTTTAGATGTATTCTTTCTGTAACACTGTTTAAAAGAACTGCATGGCTTCAAATAGGATCTGACATAAACATCAATGTACAATAAGCCAGACAGTCTAATAAACTTACCCTCCTGTTTCAACAAATTCTAGAAAAAGTTTCATTAATTGTTTCTTAGAGAAAAAAATATTTGAACCTAATAGTAAAAAGTTTTTTTGGGCATCTACCCTACTAACAAGACCAAAGTATTATAGCAAGAAGGATAATTTTATTAACAGGGAGTGATTATTCCCATAAAAAGTCACATATTCATGAACATTGTTGATGTTCAGTTGCTAAGTCGTGTTTGACTTTTGCAGTCCCATGGATGGTAGTCATCAAAATCTTATGAATATCTGTACCTTTAATTGGTACAGTTAAGATTTTCACTTAACAATTAAATAAAATTCTCCAAAAATTGTTAATACAGTTTCTACAATAATGATATGAAAACATTCGTCTTCATTGTTCTCTGTTCAACAATACCCAAGCCCATGCTAGTTTCCACAGGACTCTACAAATACAGAAAGCATGTGAAAGTAATCTCACAAATCATATTTAATTGCATTTTATAGGGTAGGGATAATAAAGTATATTATTCTAGTTTTATAGATGAGGAAATTGACTCAAAGGAGGGAGCTGACCTATCTGAATTTTAAAATAAAACAAGAATCACTACCACAAGTGCCTGGGAGGGGGTCCTACTGATCCATATGGAGGCTTTAACCAAAATGCATTTAAGCAGAATTTAATCCCTATCACAGTAGGGGCATTATTGTATTCCTAGCACCAGGGGAATACAATATCAGTATAACAGTAGGTTCTTAGTATTTACTGACTATAGAAATGATTAACAGAAGGCTTGAATTGTAACTAAACTCAATTCTTCCACTCATGGGAGACTACTATTTCTTATACCAGGATTCTAAATATCACACATTATTGTGAGATTTATAAATTTGAGCTCTCTTGTTTCAAATAACTCTCTGGCATTGATTTCCAATTATTAGAAAATTATTTTAGCATATTAAATTAGTAGTATTTAGTGGGAAGTTTCATGCTGCTAAGTCGCAAATGTACCCCTACATCTCATTTTTAATCTCACAAATTATTGATTACCTAGAGTATGGTTTTAGATGTATTCTTTCTGTAACACTGTTTAAAAGAACTGCATGGCTTCAAATAGGATCTGACATAAACATCAATGTACAATAAGCCAGACAGTCTAATAAACTTACCCTCCTGTTTCAACAAATTCTAGAAAAAGTTTCATTAATTGTTTCTTAGAGAAAAAAAAAAATATTTGAACCTAATACTAAGCAAAAACACTAACCATTCACCTTGTAAAATTCAAGCGATAAAACTATCCCTGGATATTACATATTATATTCTACCAAATAATAAATTAAAATTTCCATTAGCATAGTAATAAAAAGCCTTATGATACATCAATGGAATTTTAAGTTCATGTTGGGAACGCAAATCTTTCATTTCTAAAATATATGGGACCAAAGAACTAGGGTATTTTTGTAATCATTACTTAGGTGTTCTATAACAAGCAAAAAATAATTAGATGTATGTTAAATATCATGCATGCTTCTGAGTAACTCAATATTCTTAAGAGACAGAACAGAAAGATATTATCAATAGATAGTATTGATACTTTTCATACAAAGGTACTACCAAAATACATTGAAAATAAATGTTTCTCTGTGTTAGTTATGTTACTTTTTTTTCTATGAAAGTTTACGATTCATGAATCCTATTAGCAAACCACTTCACATTTCCTAAGTACCTATAAATTAAAAGGACATGGAATTAAGTGATACATATACTTACAGCAGTATGACTCCCAAGGTTTAAAAGTTTACATTCAAAGTGAGGATCATCTTTTACATATACTTAAGGATACAACGTATCTAAAAATAATCAACATTTGGAGCAATGATTTAAGCAAAATGCAAGTTTAAAAATTAATAAAAAATATAAATAAATGCACACATCTGAGAAATCAGAAATATAAATAGAATATAGAAAAACAAAAAAAATCACTAAATATTTGTTTCAATTAGTAAAAGTATTTAAAGCTCTTGGCATTGATTTCCAATTATTAGAAAATTATTTTAGCATATTAAATTAGTAGTATTTAGTGGGAAGTTTCATGCTGCTAAGTCGCAAATGTACCCCTACATCTCATTTTTAATCTCACAAATTATTGATTACCTAGAGTATGGTTTTAGATGTATTCTTTCTGTAACACTGTTTAAAAGAACTGCATGGCTTCAAATAGGATCTGACATAAACATCAATGTACAATAAGCCAGACAGTCTAATAAACTTACCCTCCTGTTTCAACAAATTCTAGAAAAAGTTTCATTAATTGTTTCTTAGAGAAAAAAAAAAATATTTGAACCTAATACTAAGCAAAAACACTAACCATTCACCTTGTAAAATTCAAGCGATAAAACTATCCCTGGATATTACATATTATATTCTACCAAATAATAAATTAAAATTTCCATTAGCATAGTAATAAAAAGCCTTATGATACATCAATGGAATTTTAAGTTCATGTTGGGAACGCAAATCTTTCATTTCTAAAATATATGGGACCAAAGAACTAGGGTATTTTTGTAATCATTACTTAGGTGTTCTATAACAAGCAAAAAATAATTAGATGTATGTTAAATATCATGCATGCTTCTGAGTAACTCAATATTCTTAAGAGACAGAACAGAAAGATATTATCAATAGATAGTATTGATACTTTTCATACAAAGGTACTACCAAAATACATTGAAAATAAATGTTTCTCTGTGTTAGTTATGTTACTTTTTTTTCTATGAAAGTTTACGATTCATGAATCCTATTAGCAAACCACTTCACATTTCCTAAGTACCTATAAATTAAAAGGACATGGAATTAAGTGATACATATACTTACAGCAGTATGACTCCCAAGGTTTAAAAGTTTACATTCAAAGTGAGGATCATCTTTTACATATACTTAAGGATACAACGTATCTAAAAATAATCAACATTTGGAGCAATGATTTAAGCAAAATGCAAGTTTAAAAATTAATAAAAAATATAAATAAATGCACACATCTGAGAAATCAGAAATATAAAGTAGAATATAGAAAAAATTCCAGTCAAAAAGTCTGAAGAGGACTGAGAAGAAAAAACTGTAACACAAGCATATAAATAGGAGGTATAAAACATCATGACAGAAGGCAAAATACACATGTCAGTTTTCAAAGCAATAACTGTTAAATATTCATTTTTAAAAGATAAAGATGCCAAGAGTTTCTAAAAAAATCCAACAGTAACCACAAACTACTGAGCCTGTAAGCCACAAGTAGAGAGTTCATGGACCACAACAAAAGATTCTGTACAAGGTAACTAAGATTTGAGGCAGTAAATAAATAGATAAATTTTTCTTAAAAAAGAGCTATGAGGAAAAAATATCTAGACTACATAAACAATTCTTACAAATCAATAATAAAAAAAAACAGCAACTCGAATGTAAAACACCTAAGGATATAGAATAATATCAACAAGCATACAAAAATACTCAGAAACTCATCAAAACTTAAGGAAAGTGAAACAGCACTGAAAAAAAATAGACTCATTAAGACTGACAAAAGTGAAAAAGCTCTATCTTTTCAAGTACTGTCGAGAGAGAGGTAAGTAAATTGTTGATGACAGAGCAGACTTTTGGAGCTATTACAGAGGGTAATCTTCTGGCACTTAAAGTAAGTATGCATATACATTATGGCAGGCACATTTATATACACACTCACAAATATATAAACCCTAGAGAAATATTTAGCAGGCCTATAGCAGAAAATACGAGTACATTCATAATAGCATGATTTACAGTAACTAGAAGTTGGAGTTAATCACTACAGATAAGTAAACTGTAGTACAATCAAAACAGCAAAAATCTACATTCACAGTAATTAGTATTGAAAGAGCAATGAACACCCAGCAACAAATATAGATTCTCAAACATAGGCCTTATTAAAAAATTAATAGTGATTATCCAAATGATATCTATAGCCTATGAAAACCAAAATAACATATTCACAAGATAATTTACACTGTCTAAAATCATATATAGGGGCTTCCCTGGTGGTCCAGTGGGTAAGGACACCGCCTTGCAGTGCAAGGGGAGCCAGTTCGATCCCTGGTCTGGGAAAATCCCACGTGCCACGAAGCGGCTGGACCGATGTGTCCAATTACCGAGTCGGAGCTCTGGAGCGCATGAGCCCAGAGCTGGTGCTCTGCGACAACAGAGGTCACTGCAATGGGAGGCCCACACGGGCCAGAGAACAAAGATAGACGAAACTAGGTAAATGAAAGACCAATAGAAGTGGCCTGCCCGCCCCCCTCCCTCCCCACCCCACTCCCCCAAAAATAAAATAAAATACAACCATATATAAGTTAAAGAATTTCAGGCTTCCCTGGTGGTCCAGTGGATAAAGAGTCCGCCTTGCAGTGCAAGGGGCATGGGTTCGATCCCTAGCCTAGTGAGATTCCACGTGCCACAGAGAAGCTGGACCGGTGTGTCCAATTAAGAGCCAGAGCTCTGCAGCGCACACGCCCATAGTCGGAGCTCTGCAACGAGAGAGGCCACTGCAATGGGAGGACCACACAGGCCGCAGAATAAAGATGGATGAAAATAAATAAATAAAAAAAGAGTAAATTAAAGGTTTTCTCCCAAACACAATAGAATCATTGTCTATGGTAAAAGAAGAGTAATATGTATATGCATTAGGATTAAATAAATAAAAAGCAAGAGAAAGACATGCATAGACTAATGATGATAATCTGGCATTGAACTAATAAGCAGCCAGGATTAAGAGACAGTCACGATTGGTTAGTTCGAGCTGCTAAAGACTCAATAGGTCTCATTGCTCATACATGAATAAACCATCCTAGAAATTTGGTGGTTGGAGAAGGCCACAGGTGAGAGCCACATGGAAAGTCTGATTCCTCCTAATCTTCACAAAATTGAAAACAGTGTTGTGATATCTTGGGGATATGATGGTATTATATTGCCCAAAGCTAGAGGTTTGCATACATTGATTACCACAGATTTTTTTTTCAGTTTACACAGACATGTAATAAAGATCACAGTTTAAACCACAGTAATTTTTTTTCCCACTGCTTGATGTTTCAGCACATTTCTTCACTTTTGTTTAACAAGGGAGACTACAGAAAGAACACTACTACATGACACATGATGAGTTTTCAGCAGATAAACTTTCTCCACTGTGGACACAAAATACCGAAGCATGTATGGCAAACTGCTGTAATCCAGAGGTCTTTCCACTGGATTTCCTGCATTAAACTGTTACAGTGGTAGTGAATACTTCCAAATGAAAGAAAGCCAACTTACAGTTCCCCCAGTAAGAAAGTCCTCCTTAACACCACTAAGTTGGAGAGGGTTTTTTTTGTTCTTTAGTATAAATCCCAGAAACAGTCAAAGTGGACAAGGTTTTATAAGGGATTAAAATCTACCTGATCAGGTGAGCTAGCCTAATTAGAATTTGCCTGAATTTGGTGTTCTATGTGCAGATGACAAATTAATGCACCTATTACTAGAATAGTGATTAAGGTATATGGAATTCTTAATAGTTTTACTTTTCTGTTTCGAAATGGATTTCAAATCATTCCCAAAATAATTTGAAACCCACTCCTCAGTATGTCCTCCTTTATCACTTGCGTTTTTCATACACATATAATTTCTGTTCTTTATGTTTGGCAAACAGCTACTAGAAATGAAATATTACAAAATGGGATTCAAAGGGCACATGCAGGTGTCTTAACAAGTCCAACAATTTCCACAGACCAGGAAATGCAGGCATGGTCCACGTTGCTTCTCTCTACATAGAGCGGCTTCTGCCAGAATAAAGCTGATGTGCTTTAGCTAAAACAAGATATTAAACTTCAAGGTCAAGTGGAAATTTTCTGTGAATTTTCACAAAAGAATACAGAAACTCAATCTTAGGAATATTTGTCTGCAATCTTACTAAATTCACAATTCTTTTGAGAACTGAATCTCTTTTGATCTGAAACACTGGTGAAGTATACTCAGAATGCTATCTACCTAATGAATCCTTCTAAAGGTAGATTCAGTATCAGGACTGGGAGTAGGTCCTGATCAGAGCTGGAAACAGAAGAAAGATCATGTTACAATCCTCTTTCTACTGTACTACCCAATTCAATTTCTGTTTTAAATCAGGACTTTTTGGAGTTTTCCGGTCCTGAATCACAGTTTAAACCACAGTATTTTTTTTTCCCACTGCTTGATGTTTCAGCACATTTCTTCACTTTTGTTTAACAAGGGAGACTACAGAAAGAACACTACTACATGACACATGATGAGTTTTCAGCAGATAAACTTTCTCCACTGTGGACACAAAATACCGAAGCATGTATGGCAAACTGCTGTAATCCAGAGGTCTTTCCACTGGATTTCCTGCATTAAACTGTTACAGTGGTAGTGAATACTTCCAAATGAAAGAAAGCCAACTTACAGTTCCCCCAGTAAGAAAGTCCTCCTTAACACCACTAAGTTGGAGAGGGTTTTTTTTGTTCTTTAGTATAAATCCCAGAAACAGTCAAAGTGGACAAGGTTTTATAAGGGATTAAAATCTACCTGATCAGGTGAGCTAGCCTAATTAGAATTTGCCTGAATTTGGTGTTCTATGTGCAGATGACAAATTAATGCACCTATTACTAGAATAGTGATTAAGGTATATGGAATTCTTAATAGTTTTACTTTTCTGTTTCGAAATGGATTTCAAATCATTCCCAAAATAATTTGAAACCCACTCCTCAGTATGTCCTCCTTTATCACTTGCGTTTTTCATACACATATAATTTCTGTTCTTTATGTTTGGCAAACAGCTACTAGAAATGAAATATTACAAAATGGGATTCAAAGGGCACATGCAGGTGTCTTAACAAGTCCAACAATTTCCACAGACCAGGAAATGCAGGCATGGTCCACGTTGCTTCTCTCTACATAGAGCGGCTTCTGCCAGAATAAAGCTGATGTGCTTTAGCTAAAACAAGATATTAAACTTCAAGGTCAAGTGGAAATTTTCTGTGAATTTTCACAAAAGAATACAGAAACTCAATCTTAGGAATATTTGTCTGCAATCTTACTAAATTCACAATTCTTTTGAGAACTGAATCTCTTTTGATCTGAAACACTGGTGAAGTATACTCAGAATGCTATCTACCTAATGAATCCTTCTAAAGGTAGATTCAGTATCAGGACTGGGAGTAGGTCCTGATCAGAGCTGGAAACAGAAGAAAGATCATGTTACAATCCCTCTTTCTACTGTACTACCCAATTCAATTTCTGTTCCCCAATTCACACTATAAACCACTTCAGTGTAACTTTCTTGACAGAGAAATTTGAATTCTTGCTTGAATGGCATTCATTGAGCTCCGTGGTCTGACATTAACATGAATTTCACATCTTTCCTGTAGCAGATGCTGTCAGTACTCTGCCCACTTCCTCTGACCTTTCAAGATATTCAAACAACATTGTGCATAAGGGCTATCATTTTATTCCTCAAAATTGCGTAAGTTTCTGTATATAAACAGGCCAGAAGTGCTAAGGAACGAATATCTATAGGGCAAAAGCCCTCTACAAATAATGCATGGAATTTAGTGTGTGATATGTAATTTTATACCATTTCCCTGAACATACCAGTGGCAGTAAGTTCCAGTTATCCATGGTATCTCATCCTGATGCTGAGGAAGACTGAAGGCAGGAGGAGAAGGGGAGAACAGAGGATGAGATGGTTGGATGTTATCACTGACTCGACGGATATGAGTTTGAGCAAGGCGGGAGAAGGTGAAAGACAGGGAAGCCTGGCGTGCTGCAGTCCACAGAGTCACAAAAAGTCAGACATGAAGGAGCAACTGAGCAACAAAAATCCATGCGCATTAACTAACTTAATAAAGCACTCATTATTTCTACCATCCTTTTTTCTGTATCAGTTTTCCTTTCCAACCTGTGCTGCCTACATCTACCAATTACACTA
The DNA here is from genome assembly GCA_022376925.1 of Tragulus kanchil. Taxonomy (NCBI): domain Eukaryota; kingdom Metazoa; phylum Chordata; class Mammalia; order Artiodactyla; family Tragulidae; genus Tragulus; species Tragulus kanchil. The sequence continues at coordinate 70,584,586 of JAIOJX010000028.1, read as the reverse complement.
TCTGCATTCAAATTCTCATCGAAGCACCCGATCACAAGGGAACTGCAACGAAGTCAGTTGGTCCAAAAAAAAAAAAAGAAAGAAAAAAGCAATTCTAGGAAAAAAGTAGTGGATGAGATGGTTGAACGGCATCACTGACTCAATGGACATGAGTTTAAGTAAACTCTGGGAGACAGTGAAGGAAAGGGAAGTCTGGTGTGCTGCTGTTCATGGAGTCTCAAAGAGTCGGGTGTGACTCAGCAACTGAACAACAACAGAAGCCAATGACAGAACTGCTGGACTACAAAACCAAAGATGCTCAAAACCAGAAGCCATCAAAGCTTATGTCAGTGCCAACAATGAAGCCATTATCCTAGACCTGCAGCACCCTGTCCTGCACTACATTATCCTCCACCACAATAGTTTCATATCCCTCCCTTCGAGGAAGATTCCAAAAATGACAGTGGAGGTCACAAGTGGAGGTCTCTGCTGAATCAATACGCACTTCAAAGCAGTTCTTAACCAGAGGACTCTAGGGAACTGGTTTATATACACAACAGTTCACTTGCCTCCGGGGACAAAGAACTCCAAAGCACCTACCCAAGACATCTGCACTTGAGCATTTTTCTCAGGATTTATGTTTACATTTTGGGTTTCTGCAAGCCGTTCTATAGTGAAATTGAAATCATTATTTAACTTTTTTGCCCCTTTCTCTTTTCCACTTATGCCTAACAATCTTTTCCCTAGTACTCCTCTGCACATCAAATTCTATTTGTGCATCAGGGAACTCTTACATTCTACAAGTTAAATAAAGCTTCCTTAATATTCCCAAGTACAGGTTTTCTCCCCTTTTTTCTTTTATAAGCACTGCACTTATTACTGGAAAAACATAATATTCAGGACAACTAGATACCTAGTTGTATGCAAAAGAATAAGTTGTATGCAACTTATTCTTTGCATACAAGAAAAGTTGTATGCAAAAGAATAAATATCAATCACTCTCTTACACTGTACACAAACATTAATGTAAAATGGCTCATAGATTTAAATGTAAGAGCTAAAGCTATACAGATCTTAAAAGAAAACAGAAGTAAATCTTTGTGGCTTTGGACTAGCCAATGGTTTCTTAAATATGAAACTGAAAAAATGAGCCACAAAAGAAAACAAGTAGATTTCTTGGATTTCAAAATTAAAAATTGTTGTGCTGTAGATGATAGCATAAAGAAAGTAACAACCCACAGAATGGGAGGAGCTATTTGTAAATGGTGTATCTAACAAAGGATTTGGATCCAGTGTGAAGAACTCTTTCATCTAGACAAAAAGAAATCCAATTTAGAGTCGGGTGTGACTCAGCAACTGAACAACAACAGAAGCCAATGACAGAACTGCTGGACTACAAAACCAAAGATGCTCAAAACCAGAAGCCATCAAAGCTTATGTCAGTGCCAACAATGAAGCCATTATCCTAGACCTGCAGCACCCTGTCCTGCACTACATTATCCTCCACCACAATAGTTTCATATCCCTCCCTTCGAGGAAGATTCCAAAAATGACAGTGGAGGTCACAAGTGGAGGTCTCTGCTGAATCAATACGCACTTCAAAGCAGTTCTTAACCAGAGGACTCTAGGGAACTGGTTTATATACACAACAGTTCACTTGCCTCCGGGGACAAAGAACTCCAAAGCACCTACCCAAGACATCTGCACTTGAGCATTTTTCTCAGGATTTATGTTTACATTTTGGGTTTCTGCAAGCCCTTCTATAGTGAAATTGAAATCATTATTTAACTTTTTTGCCCCTTTCTCTTTTCCACTTATGCCTAACAATCTTTTCCCTAGTACTCCTCTGCACATCAAATTCTATTTGTGCATCAGGGAACTCTTACATTCTACAAGTTAAATAAAGCTTCCTTAATATTCCCAAGTACAGGTTTTCTCCCCTTTTTTCTTTTATAAGCACTGCACTTATTACTGGAAAAACATAATATTCAGGACAACTAGATACCTAGTTGTATGCAAAAGAATAAGTTGTATGCAACTTATTCTTTGCATACAAGAAAAGTTGTATGCAAAAGAATAAATATCAATCACTCTCTTACACTGTACACAAACATTAATGTAAAATGGCTCATAGATTTAAATGTAAGAGCTAAAGCTATACAGATCTTAAAAGAAAACAGAAGTAAATCTTTGTGGCTTTGGACTAGCCAATGGTTTCTTAAATATGAAACTGAAAAAATGAGCCACAAAAGAAAACAAGTAGATTTCTTGGATTTCAAAATTAAAAATTGTTGTGCTGTAGATGATAGCATAAAGAAAGTAACAACCCACAGAATGGGAGGAGCTATTTGTAAATGGTGTATCTAACAAAGGATTTGGATCCAGTGTGAAGAACTCTTTCATCTAGACAACAAAAAGAAATCCAATTTAAAACTGGGTGCAGGATTTGAATAGAAATTTTCCCAAAGAAAATGGCTAATAAGCATAAGAAAAGCTCTCAAACCATTAAGCATTAGGAAAACATAAAGAAAAATCAAACTGTAGGGCTTCCCTGGTGGTCCAGTCGGTGAAGAGGCCACCTTGCATTGCAAGAGGTACTGGTTCGATCCTTGGCCCAGGAAGATCCCACATGCCCAGGAACAGCTGGGCTGGTGTGGCTAATCATGAGGCAATGCTCTGGAGGGCATGTGCCCCCAGATGGAGCTCTGCAACCAGAGAGGCCACTGAGATGGGAGGTCCACACAGGCCAAAGAATAAAGATGGATGACAAATAAACAATGACTTAGAGGCAAAAATAAATTAATTAATTTTTAAAATGGCATTAATCTATCTCTTAAAAAAACAAATGAACAAACTGTAAAACAGTTTCACACTCACTAGATATATAGATAGATAGTAGTGTTGGAGGCTAGTATGCTGAGGTGGGAGTGGTCTGCTGTGAGGGACTGCTAATGACTACAGTGTTTCTCTTTGGGATAATGGTTATATAACTCTGAATATACTAAAGTCACAAATTGTATACTTTAAAAGAGTAAATCTTATAATATGTGAACTATATATTTATTAATTATATAACATATACTAATAAGGATAATAAATAATACTATTCATCACTGTCTCTGTTGTACATCGTGGCTGTATTTTTAAAGACAGTCCATCTGTAAGTTGAACAGCCTAATTAAAAGACAGAATTTACTGATTTCTATAGTACCCCAGAAAAAAGAAAGGATGGAGCTAGTCAGAGGGAAACATGGTTTCCAAAACTCAAATTCTATTAGAAATTTCAGTACTATACTCCTGTGTTTATTTACTGGCTTTTATCTGTTTTACAGTATACAGAGTTTGTTCATATAAGATAAACATGGTGACAAGCAATTCGGACTTAAATTCTTTTAACTTTTTCTTCTTAAATTTAGAGCTTAGAGTTCTAGGGGGCTGTTTTCAAGCCCCAAATGTGTAATTTACAAGCTACATGATCTAGGAGATTTATTTTAATCAATTCATAATCAAAGAAACAAAATTAAAAGTGCCTCTATTTTTTTTTTAATTTTTTCACCTCTTTAATTGGTTTTTTATTTATTTTCATCCATCTTTATTCTTTGGCCTCTGTAGGCTTACCATTGCAGCAGCCTCTCTTGTTGCAGAGCACTGGCTCTGGGCACATGCGCTCCAGAGCTCTGTCTTGTAATTGGACACACCAGTCCAGCTGTTCCACGGCACGTGGGATCTTCCCAGGCCAGGGATCGAACCACTGCCCCTTGCACTGCAAGGTGGACTCTTTATCCACTGGATCACCAGGGAAGCCCTGCCTTTCTTATCACAGGTTATTTTGATCACTTTATGAGACAGGTACAATCTATAGCACAATATCTGATATGGAGTATATATTGAAAATATTGGTTAGCAATCTGTAGAGAATTCATCTAGGCTACCTCCATCTAGGAGGCAAGCCCCTATTTTAATGATGAGGAACTATCTGTCAATCAGATACTCCTTTACAGAAATGTGAACTAAGAACCATGGGGTGCAAGCAGGGCGTAGGCGGGAGGATCAATTAGCACTTGGAACTAAATCTGAAAGCTTATTATACAGAGTGAGCATAAAGACCATGAGAGCAATGCTGAAGTTGAGCTTCTGAAGGATTTAGGTACTGGAAGTCACTAAAATCATGAGATATTACCACTGTTTTTTAAAGTCTATATTCTTTAACTAGCTGATCTCCATCAACTTAATGGTTTTAAATGTCATCCTCATATAAATAATTTCCAAATTTTAATTTAGTGCTCTGACTTCCTCACGGAACTCTGAACTCAAATATAAAACATTATTTTTACATATTTACTTAGGCATCACAAAACATAGTTGTAATGAAAGTCTTAATTCCTCCTTTAACCCCACTAATCAACTGCCAGTCTTACCTATCTTAGTAAAGGCCTCCACAGTCTACAGTCCCCCAGGTAGTCAGGGCAGTGCTCTAGGAGAGGTCCTTCACTTATGTTCCCCTCATATATAACAAATAACTCAGTTGATATTAACTTTACTTTGCAAACATATCCAACACACATCAATTTGTCTCCATCTGTGTTACCAACTTTGTTCAAGCAATCATCAGTTATTACTAGTACTGTTGCAATTGCCATATAACTAGTTTTCCTGCTTTCAGTCTTGCCCCTTCATGATCCATTTAGAATGGAGCTAAGAATGGAGCTAAGGTGACACTGTGAATATAAAACTACTAAGACAATTTTGGAGGTGACTCACCAATGTGATCATGAAGACTGTGAATTTTAGCAAAAGAAATAACAAATAAGCACTTTCTGTTGATGTCCCGTTATCAATCATGTCACCCTCCAACAAATATATAGTAAAAACACACAGAAAAGGTCAGTACATGAAAATCTTTTACATGTTTTTGTGTTGTTTTTTTTTTTAATTTTGGCCTCTAAGTTTATTTATTAATTTATTTACTTTCATTCATCTTTACTCTTCGGCACGGGTGGGTCACCCACCATAGTGGCCTCTCTCATTGCAGAGCACCAGCTCTGGGTACATGCGCTACAGAGCACTGGCCCATAATTGGATACACCGGTTCAGCTGCCCTGCGGCAACGTGGGGTCTTCCAGGGCCAAGGATGGAACCGGTACCCCTTGCACTACAAGGCAGGCTCTTTACCCACTGGAGTGCCAGACTCTTTAACCACTGGACCACTCCTTATCCACTGGATCCAGTACATGAAATCTTAATCAAACAAATACCATTCACAATATTAAAGTATAGATCAACATTACTAATAGTACTTATTAAATGACTATAACCACTGTGCTATGACTTTATATGCAAATCACCATCAATATTCACAAAAATCTATGAGGTACATAATATTATCCACATTTTACATATAAGGATTCCTAAATCAAAGAGGACAGTGATCCACTTCCCAAGTCAGAGAACCAGCAAATAGCAGAACTGAAAATTTCCTAGAGGAAGCATGATAGCAGATAATGAAGAAACAGCCCAATATTCAACGAGCAGATGAGTCACTTTATTGGAGAACAAGAGACTACTTGATCCATAAATTCCCACTACTGTTTTCAGACTTTCTTAAACCTGTTGTTATAAGGCATAGCCTTACTAAGTTTACTCTACTTCCTGCGATCTACTTAGTAAGGTCTTGGGAGAAGAGTCCCTGTATGTAGATTAAGGATCTCTTTAAGTTACATAAAAATGAACACAACTAAATTATTACTTTTTTCCAGCCACTTTATTTTACTCAACTAATGAGAATTCTAATGGAACTTGGTTATTTACTACTGAAGATTCCACTATTTTCACAACGTTGTTCAGTGCTATATTGGAAGGAACTGTAAGTGAATTTTAATAACATATTTTTCTTTGCAGTTACAAGGTTCTCAAGTCTCTAATATATTTCCAATTACAGAAATATTTACATTGTGAAGTAGAAAAGTTTAACTAAAAGCAAGTAAAACATGCTTTGGCATATATTAAAAGATTTCCAGATATTTAGAGGCCCCATTTCAGATCTTTATTTGGTTCAAATTTTTAAAATTAAATTGAGAAACTCTGTGTGTAATACGGTAATGTCCTTAGTCCTCCAATATTATCAACAGCTACTTTTGTCTCCTTCATTCCAAATATTCTCCAAATACTCTTCAACTTCATAGATTTCTCTTCATTTTAGCTTCTAGGTTTTGACCCACCAATGCCATCATACTACTGTTACTCAAATTCCCTTTAATTACTTGTTATTTTAACCACTGGACCACTCCTTATCCACTGGATCCAGTACATGAAATCTTAATCAAACAAATACCATTCACAATATTAAAGTATAGATCAACATTACTAATAGTACTTATTAAATGACTATAACCACTGTGCTATGACTTTATATGCAAATCACCATCAATATTCACAAAAATCTATGAGGTACATAATATTATCCACATTTTACATATAAGGATTCCTAAATCAAAGAGGACAGTGATCCACTTCCCAAGTCAGAGAACCAGCAAATAGCAGAACTGAAAATTTCCTAGAGGAAGCATGATAGCAGATAATGAAGAAACAGCCCAATATTCAACGAGCAGATGAGTCACTTTATTGGAGAACAAGAGACTACTTGATCCATAAATTCCCACTACTGTTTTCAGACTTTCTTAAACCTGTTGTTATAAGGCATAGCCTTACTAAGTTTACTCTACTTCCTGCGATCTACTTAGTAAGGTCTTGGGAGAAGAGTCCCTGTATGTAGATTAAGGATCTCTTTAAGTTACATAAAAATGAACACAACTAAATTATTACTTTTTTCCAGCCACTTTATTTTACTCAACTAATGAGAATTCTAATGGAACTTGGTTATTTACTACTGAAGATTCCACTATTTTCACAACGTTGTTCAGTGCTATATTGGAAGGAACTGTAAGTGAATTTTAATAACATATTTTTCTTTGCAGTTACAAGGTTCTCAAGTCTCTAATATATTTCCAATTACAGAAATATTTACATTGTGAAGTAGAAAAGTTTAACTAAAAGCAAGTAAAACATGCTTTGGCATATATTAAAAGATTTCCAGATATTTAGAGGCCCCATTTCAGATCTTTATTTGGTTCAAATTTTTAAAATTAAATTGAGAAACTCTGTGTGTAATACGGTAATGTCCTTAGTCCTCCAATATTATCAACAGCTACTTTTGTCTCCTTCATTCCAAATATTCTCCAAATACTCTTCAACTTCATAGATTTCTCTTCATTTTAGCTTCTAGGTTTTGACCCACCAATGCCATCATACTACTGTTACTCAAATTCCCTTTAATTACTTGTTATTTTCCAAAGTGCTCTGAATATTATTCCTACTCTGTTCAATATACTAAAGCTAAGTCTGTAAGGATTCTACTTTATTTCATTTTTATTTTTCTCATTACTGTGATTCAAATCTTCTATACCTTTTAGTCTCCCTACTGTAGATTTGTTGTATTATCTGAACAACTCATTCCCCACTTTTTAAATTAAATTTCATTTTAATGCTTAAATTTTCGTAACAACTTGATTCATTTGGGTCTTTATAAAAGATGACTTCTAGCTTCCAGGAACCCCTCTTTATGGAATTCTGAGTTCTGTAACCTTCTGTTTACTTCACACATCTTCATTTCATCCTATAGGCTTGACATCCAACCAGAAGAATAAAAATGCCAACAGAGTCCATTAGATTTACTCCTGCAGCTTAAAGCTGTTTCCTAGCTTTGGATAAGCATTCATATCCATCTGAATTATGCTGAGTTAGGAAGAGTCCAGTCAGTTCAGTGGGCTATAGCTATCTAGATATGCTTAATCTTTCAGATTCACTCATTAGGATTATGTCTATCACCTATGTAACACTTATTACCAGTTTCTCATTAATCTTTCAGGACAGGAGAGAACACAAAGGGAGAATTTTTTTTTTTTAATTGCCAATTTCTAAGCCATTTCTCTGTATGAATGGCCTAGGAAAACACTTGTAAAGAGATTCATATGTACTGAATAATGTTCTAACATTTTTCATGTTATTTTTTAAGCAAAAAACATTTTTCTATGTGGCAGCCTTTTGAAACTGACCTGCTTCAACATTTTCCCAGGAATGCAGAGGGCATATTTATTACTAAATTTCCTGCTGAATATTGAATTTATAAATTAATTTATAATAAAGGAAATCTGCTTTAAAAAACATGCTTTGGCATATATTAAAAGATTTCCAGATATTTAGAGGCCCCATTTCAGATCTTTATTTGGTTCAAATTTTTAAAATTAAATTGAGAAACTCTGTGTGTAATACGGTAATGTCCTTAGTCCTCCAATATTATCAACAGCTACTTTTGTCTCCTTCATTCCAAATATTCTCCAAATACTCTTCAACTTCATAGATTTCTCTTCATTTTAGCTTCTAGGTTTTGACCCACCAATGCCATCATACTACTGTTACTCAAATTCCCTTTAATTACTTGTTATTTTCCAAAGTGCTCTGAATATTATTCCTACTCTGTTCAATATACTAAAGCTAAGTCTGTAAGGATTCTACTTTATTTCATTTTTATTTTTCTCATTACTGTGATTCAAATCTTCTATACCTTTTAGTCTCCCTACTGTAGATTTGTTGTATTATCTGAACAACTCATTCCCCACTTTTTAAATTAAATTTCATTTTAATGCTTAAATTTTCGTAACAACTTGATTCATTTGGGTCTTTATAAAAGATGACTTCTAGCTTCCAGGAACCCCTCTTTATGGAATTCTGAGTTCTGTAACCTTCTGTTTACTTCAAAATCTTCATTTCATCCTATAGGCTTGACATCCAACCAGAAGAATAAAAATGCCAACAGAGTCCATTAGATTTACTCCTGCAGCTTAAAGCTGTTTCCTAGCTTTGGATAAGCATTCATATCCATCTGAATTATGCTGAGTTAGGAAGAGTCCAGTCAGTTCAGTGGGCTATAGCTATCTAGATATGCTTAATCTTTCAGATTCACTCATTAGGATTATGTCTATCACCTATGTAACACTTATTACCAGTTTCTCATTAATCTTTCAGGACAGGAGAGAACACAAAGGGAGAATTTTTTTTTTTTAATTGCCAATTTCTAAGCCATTTCTCTGTATGAATGGCCTAGGAAAACACTTGTAAAGAGATTCATATGTACTGAATAATGTTCTAACATTTTTCATGTTATTTTTTAAGCAAAAAACATTTTTCTATGTGGCAGCCTTTTGAAACTGACCTGCTTCAACATTTTCCCAGGAATGCAGAGGGCATATTTATTACTAAATTTCCTGCTGAATATTGATTTATATATTTATAATAAAGGAAACTGCTTTAAACATTTTTATTCCTCAGAGCTATCAGCAAATTCTGATTCTTTAAAGAAATCAGTTGATTTCTTTAAAGCATTTTTATACCAAACAAACCACAGTTTATATTTGCTGTTATTTGTAATACTATTCAAATTTGTCCTATTTTTAATTAAAATGCATTCATCTAAAAAGGCATTAGCATAATGTGTGAGAATGTGGGAAATAATAGATTCATTAACATAGATAATAAAATGAGTATTTTTCATTATCTTTTTAAATCATTAAATTCTGTCTGCAAAGGTTAAAATAAAGATCATTCAATAAAAAGCACCAACTGTGACTACAAATTTAAAAATTTCTGCCTGCTTCTGTAGGTGAATCACCGTATTTTAGTTCATATATTTCTTTTTTACCATTACTCTTGAAATTTACCATAAATGAGCTCAAAAAATACTGGGCATACTGATAACCAACTTTAACTTCCACAGCTTTAGTGGAAATTCTTGATATACCTAAATTATTTTACCACCACCTCCTTGTAAAGTATGCATTATTGAATACCTGAAATATTTCCTGTATACACATTGAAAAACCATAAACAGTATGAATAAATATCAAGTCTATTCACACATGTGAATAAAACTCATTAAAATACATGGAAACCTGAATAAATGTAGGAAATATAGCACTCCCATGGATAAAATAGTCAGTATTGGAAACATAGATGATTCATCTTTTTGAAGAGTACCTTATAATATATCAAACCAAAAAATGTATAGCATTTGATATAGTGTTTCTCCTCTTAGAAACATGTCTACAAAATATACCACATAAATGTTTACTAATAGTGAGAAATTAGAGACAGATGCAATATCTACAATAGGTCAATGGATAAATTATAATAGATTGCTTTAATTGCCAATTTCTAAGCCATTTCTCTGTATGAATGGCCTAGGAAAACACTTGTAAAGAGATTCATATGTACTGAATAATGTTCTAACATTTTTCATGTTATTTTTTAAGCAAAAAACATTTTTCTATGTGGCAGCCTTTTGAAACTGACCTGCTTCAACATTTTCCCAGGAATGCAGAGGGCATATTTATTACTAAATTTCCTGCTGAATATTGATTTATATATTTATAATAAAGGAAACTGCTTTAAACATTTTTATTCCTCAGAGCTATCAGCAAATTCTGATTCTTTAAAGAAATCAGTTGATTTCTTTAAAGCATTTTTATACCAAACAAACCACAGTTTATATTTGCTGTTATTTGTAATACTATTCAAATTTGTCCTATTTTTAATTAAAATGCATTCATCAAAAAAGGCATTAGCATAATGTGTGAGAATGTGGGAAATAATAGATTCATTAACATAGATAATAAAATGAGTTTTTTTCATTATCTTTTTAAATCATTAAATTCTGTCTGCAAAGGTTAAAATAAAGATCATTCAATAAAAAGCACCAACTGTGACTACAAATTTAAAAATTTCTGCCTGCTTCTGTAGGTGAATCACCGTATTTTAGTTCATATATTTCTTTTTTACCATTACTCTTGAAATTTACCATAAATGAGCTCAAAAAATACTGGGCATACTGATAACCAACTTTAACTTCCACAGCTTTAGTGGAAATTCTTGATATACCTAAATTATTTTACCACCACCTCCTTGTAAAGTATGCATTATTGAATACCTGAAATATTTCTTGTATACACATTGAAAAACCATAAACAGTATGAATAAATATCAAGTCTATTCACACATGTGAATAAAACTCATTAAAATACATGGAAACCTGAATAAATGTAGGAAATATAGCACTCCCATGGATAAAATAGTCAGTATTGGAAACATAGATGATTCATCTTTTTGAAGAGTACCTTATAATATATCAAACCAAAAAATGTATAGCATTTGATATAGTGTTTCTCCTCTTAGAAACATGTCTACAAAATATACCACATAAATGTTTACTGAGCAGTTTTTCTAATAGTGAGAAATTAGAGACAGATGCAATATCTACAATAGGTCAATGGATAAATTATAATAGATTGTCCTTTAGAATCAGCTTCTCAGGTGGCAAAAGAGGTAAAGAATTCCCTTTTCAATGCAGGAGAGGTAAGAGATGTGGGTTCGATCCCTGGGTTGGGGAGATCCTCTGAAGGACAGAGTGGCAACCCACTCCAGTATTCTTGCTGAGTAATCCCATGAGCTGAGCCTGGCAAGTTGCAGTCCACAGATTTGCAAAGAGTTGCACACGACTGAAGCAACCTAGCTTGGCAAATTTTAAAATATACTATATATGTAATTAATATAGCTCATTAACCATTCAAATTATTCAATAATTCATTCAATAACCATTTATTAAGAACCTGTTATGTGTCAGATAGTGGTCTATTTAGGCCACATATCAGTGAAAAGATAAGGGCTCCCCTGGTGGTCCAGTGGGTAAGGACACCACCTTGCAGTGCAAGGGGAGCCAGTTCGATCCCTGGCCTGGGAAAATCCCACGTGCCACGAAGCGGCTGGACCGATGTGTTCAATTACCGAGCCAGAGCTCTGGAGCGCATGAGCCCAGAGCTGGTGCTCTGCGACAACAGAGGCCACTGCGATGGGAGGCCCACATGGGCCAAAAACAATGACAGATGAAAATGGATAAATGAAAGACCAACAGAAGTGACCTGCTCGCCCCCCTCCCTCCCCACCTCCTCAAAATAAATATTTTTTTTTTTTTTTTTTAAAAACGATAAGACAAATTCCCTTGCTTTCATGGAACATTCATTAGCTGACAGCTTGTTTAAAAGAAAACAAATTTTAGAAGAAACACACAAAATAGCAATGGCGAAAAGTGCTATAGAGAAAAATAAAGTGAGGTAAGGTAAGGCAGTTGGGAGTGAATGAGGCAGTGTTCCTTTACTGGAGACAATCAAATGATAATTTGAAATTTAACTGAGGGGGCAAGACAAGGAGAAGTCTGGGGGGAAAGCATTAAAAGAAGAAATACATCAAAGGGCATGAGCTGAGAACAAGCACAGCCTATCTGAGAAACAGCAAGGGACAGTGTGACTGAAGTTCAGCATGCAAGGGTAGGAGAGGTAAGAAATGAGTTCAAAAAGAGAGCTAAGAAGCAAAGACCACTAAGACTCAAGCAGCTTAGAGTGAGGATTCTGGCTTTTACTCTTAAGACTTCAAAGGACTGGGAGGTTTTATGAGGAATGACAAGATCTAGCTTATATTTTCAGTGGGTCACTTTTGTTGCTGTCTGGATAATAGGCTGCAAAAGGCAAGTGAGGAAGAAACATCAGTTAAGACAGTACTGAAACAGTCCAAGAGGAGATAAAGCCTAGAATAGAATAACAGAATAACAGCAGTAAATGTAATGAGCCTAGATATATTTTCAGGTTGATCTGATAGGTCTTGCTAATGATTTGCACATGGCACATAAAAGAGGGAGGATTCTCTGGTGGCTCACTAGGTAAAGAATCTGACAAGCAATGCAGGAGACCCAAGTTCAGTCCCTAGGTTGGGAAGATCCCCTGAAGAAACAAATGGCAACCCACTCCAATAGTCCTGCTGGAGAATGCCTTGGGCAGAGATACTGGACAGGCTACAATCCATGGTGTTGCAAGGACTTGGACACCACTGAGTGACTAACACTTTCATTTGGGGGCTTCCTTGGCTGCTCAGGTGATAGAGTCTGTCTGCAATGCAGGAGACCAGGGTTTGATTCCTGGATAATGAAGATACCCTGGAGATAGAAATGGCAACTCACTCCAGTATTCTTGCCTGGAGAATCCCATGGACAGAGGAATCGGGCAGACTATAGTCCATAGGGTCACAAAGAATCAGATACAATTCAGTGACTAACAACACACACATAAAACAGGGAATGCAAGCATAACATAGGTCAAAACCTGCTGATATAGAAGGTTGTTTCCATGATATACTGTCAAGTGTGATAAAACAAATTACATAAAAATGTTCAGAATTGGATTAATTTTTATTTTAAAAAAGAATATAAATATAAATACCAAGTTTCAGTAGCAATTAACACTAGAAAGGAAGCAGAGCTAGAAACTCACATTTTACTCCATGGACTCTGGCATAATTCAAGTATTTTATTGCCAGTGGTATTTCTAAAATTCTAGAGTAATTTTAAAATTTCTTCCTCAAGGGAAGAAGAGATGATAACATCTCTAATTGTTGAAATTAAAAATAAATCTAGAATATAGTTCTGATAATTCACTTGTAATTTTCAATAATAAAAATAACAAATTGATTTCCAAATACAATTTATCAATACACAATAAGAGCAAAGGGCAAGCCTTAGAGTGGGTCACTTTTCAAAGGACTGGGAGGTTTTATGAGGAATGACAAGATCTAGCTTATATTTTCAGTGGGTCACTTTTGTTGCTGTCTGGATAATAGGCTGCAAAAGGCAAGTGAGGAAGAAACATCAGTTAAGACAGTACTGAAACAGTCCAAGAGGAGATAAAGCCTAGAATAGAATAACAGAATAACAGCAGTAAATGTAATGAGCCTAGATATATTTTCAGGTTGATCTGATAGGTCTTGCTAATGATTTGCACATGGCACAAAAAAGAGGGAGGATTCTCTGGTGGCTCACTAGGTAAAGAATCTGACAAGCAATGCAGGAGACCCAAGTTCAGTCCCTAGGTTGGGAAGATCCCCTGAAGAAACAAATGGCAACCCACTCCAATAGTCCTGCTGGAGAATGCCTTGGGCAGAGATACTGGACAGGCTACAATCCATGGTGTTGCAAGGACTTGGACACCACTGAGTGACTAACACTTTCATTTGGGGGCTTCCTTGGCTGCTCAGGTGATAGAGTCTGTCTGCAATGCAGGAGACCAGGGTTTGATTCCTGGATAATGAAGATACCCTGGAGATAGAAATGGCAACTCACTCCAGTATTCTTGCCTGGAGAATCCCATGGACAGAGGAATCGGGCAGACTATAGTCCATAGGGTCACAAAGAATCAGATACAATTCAGTGACTAACAACACACACATAAAACAGGGAATGCAAGCATAACATAGGTCAAAACCTGCTGATATAGAAGGTTGTTTCCATGATATACTGTCAAGTGTGATAAAACAAATTACATAAAAATGTTCAGAATTGGATTAATTTTTATTTTAAAAAAGAATATAAATATAAATACCAAGTTTCAGTAGCAATTAACACTAGAAAGGAAGCAGAGCTAGAAACTCACATTTTACTCCATGGACTCTGGCATAATTCAAGTATTTTATTGCCAGTGGTATTTCTAAAATTCTAGAGTAATTTTAAAATTTCTTCCTCAAGGGAAGAAGAGATGATAACATCTCTAATTGTTGAAATTAAAAATAAATCTAGAATATAGTTCTGATAATTCACTTGTAATTTTCAATAATAAAAATAACAAATTGATTTCCAAATACAATTTATCAATACACAATTATTTAATAATTAGAAATGTAAATCTTATACTCTATTTTCAATAAAATAAACAGTAAATTTAATTTCCAAACACAATTTTTCTCATTTACAAAATAAAATATTTGATTGGCATATAAGAAAGCACTGTAAACCTAAGTCACATGGTATGGTGGAAAAAAGTAGCCTACGGAAAAATCTGCTTCCCTGTGGCTTAAACAGTGAAAAATCCACCTACAATGCAGAAGTCCTAGGTTTGGTCCCTTGGTTGGGAAGATCGTGTGGCAGAGGGCATAGCAACCCACTCCAGTATTCTTTCTTGGAGGATCCCCATGGACAGAGGAGCCTAGAGGGCTGCAATTCACAGGGTAGCAAAGGGTTGGACATGACTGAGCGACTAAGCACAGCATAGCATGTGCAAAAATTAAGAAAGAAAATCCTGAATTCAAGTATTGACCTGACCCTGAAAAACAGTAAGTTCAGAAAGCATATATATTATGTGGCAGTCAACAGGCTCACAGGTGCTTATCAGGCCATTAAACAGATGGCTCAGACCACAGCAAGGTCAGTCTCTTGCCTGGACAGGTATTTTAGGGGATGCTAAATGATGACTGATGAATGTCTCTTCCGATTATAGTTTGGAGCAATAAGACAATAAGCTTGAGTGATTAAGGAAAAAAAAAAAAAAAGGATTATGTTTTCTAAGAGCTCTGGTTGTCAGAATTAGGTCTATGCACCTTCCCTGTCCTGAGGTCAAAACAAGTAAACTAGTTTCCCAAGTTACTGAGAAACAGTAAGTAGCTCTTCTAATTCCAATCTTTATATCAGCAAAGAATTATGTGCCTTTCTACTAAGAGTTATTAGCTAAGAGTAGTTAGCTTTCCCTGGTGACCCAGTGGTAAAGAATCTGCCTGCAAATGCAGGAGAGATACAGGAGATGCAGGTTTGATCTCAGGGTCAGGAAATTCCCCTAGAGTAGCAAATGGCAATTTACTGCACTATTCTTGCCTCGAAAATTCCATGATCAGGCTACAGTCCACACTGTCACAAAGAATTAGTCATTACCGGGCATACATGCATACAGTAATGAGCATTTTTTAAGTCTCCAATAAAACAAAATGAAGCTAAAAATGCTTATTTCATTTGTTTACATTACTAAAATAAGTAATATTTGATTGGCATATAAGAAAGCACTGTAAACCTAAGTCACATGGTATGGTGGAAAAAGTAGCCTACGGAAAAATCTGCTTCCCTGTGGCTTAAACAGTGAAAAATCCACCTACAATGCAGAAGTCCTAGGTTTGGTCCCTTGGTTGGGAAGATCGTGTGGCAGAGGGCATAGCAACCCACTCCAGTATTCTTTCTTGGAGGATCCCCATGGACAGAGGAGCCTAGAGGGCTGCAATTCACAGGGTAGCAAAGGGTTGGACATGACTGAGCGACTAAGCACAGCATAGCATGTGCAAAAATTAAGAAAGAAAATCCTGAATTCAAGTATTGACCTGACCCTGAAAAACAGTAAGTTCAGAAAGCATATATATTATGTGGCAGTCAACAGGCTCACAGGTGCTTATCAGGCCATTAAACAGATGGCTCAGACCACAGCAAGGTCAGTCTCTTGCCTGGACAGGTATTTTAGGGGATGCTAAATGATGACTGATGAATGTCTCTTCCGATTATAGTTTGGAGCAATAAGACAATAAGCTTGAGTGATTAAGGAAAAAAAAAAAAAAGGATTATGTTTTCTAAGAGCTCTGGTTGTCAGAATTAGGTCTATGCACCTTCCCTGCCCTGAGGTCAAAACAAGTAAACTAGTTTCCCAAGTTACTGAGAAACAGTAAGTAGCTCTTCTAATTCCAATCTTTATATCAGCAAAGAATTATGTGCCTTTCTACTAAGAGTTATTAGCTAAGAGTAGTTAGCTTTCCCTGGTGACCCAGTGGTAAAGAATCTGCCTGCAAATGCAGGAGAGATACAGGAGATGCAGGTTTGATCTCAGGGTCAGGAAATTCCCCTAGAGTAGCAAATGGCAATTTACTGCACTATTCTTGCCTCGAAAATTCCATGATCAGGCTACAGTCCACACTGTCACAAAGAATTAGTCATTACCGGGCATACATGCATACAGTAATGAGCATTTTTTAAGTCTCCAATAAAACAAAATGAAGCTAAAAATGCTTATTTCATTTGTTTACATTACTAAAATAAGTAATATTAGAACAAAGAATTAGGTCAAGTGATAGGTTAAAAGATATACCATGTTAATGGTTTGAAGAACTAATAAAATGGCCATGCTACCTAAGGTAATTTATAGATTTAATGCAATTCTTATCAACATACTAAGGTCATTTTTTCATAAGACTAGAAGAAATTTTTAAAATTTGTTTGTAAGTGCAAACAACCCCAAAGAGCCAAAGCAATCTTGAGAAGGAAGAACTGAACTGGTGGAATCACTCTCTCTGGTTTAAGACTATACTACAAAGCTACAGTAATAAAAAGCAGTATGATAATCACATAAAAACAGACATATAAATCTGTGATTAAGAATAAACCCCCAAAAAAAAAAGAATAAACCCACATACTTATGGTCAGTTAATCTAGAACAAAGGAGTCAAGAATATACAATAGGAAAAAGACATTCCGTTCAATAAGTGGCCCTTGGAAAACTGGACAGCTACATGTAAAAGAATGGAATTAACACATTGTCTAGTATCAAATACTAAACTAAATTCAGAATGGAATAAAGACCCAAATACAAGAATGGATCAATAAACAAACGGACCAATTAAGTTGGGATGGGGTAGGAGGTGGGAGGTAGGTTCAAGAGGGAGGAGACATATGTATATCTACGACTCATTCATGCTGATATATGGCAAAAACCTACAAAATACTGTAAAGCAATTATACTCCAAATAAAAATAAATAAAAGTTTAAATAGCTTTTGCATAGCAAAAAAAAACATCAACAAGTAAACTAGTTTCCCAAGATAGCTCTTCTAATTCCAATCTTTATATCAGCAAAGAATTATGTGCCTTTCTACTAAGAGTTATTAGCTAAGAGTAGTTAGCTTTCCCTGGTGACCCAGTGGTAAAGAATCTGCCTGCAAATGCAGGAGAGATACAGGAGATGCAGGTTTGATCTCAGGGTCAGGAAATTCCCCTAGAGTAGCAAATGGCAATTTACTGCACTATTCTTGCCTCGAAAATTCCATGATCAGGCTACAGTCCACACTGTCACAAAGAATTAGTCATTACCGGGCATACATGCATACAGTAATGAGCATTTTTTAAGTCTCCAATAAAACAAAATGAAGCTAAAAATGCTTATTTCATTTGTTTACATTACTAAAATAAGTAATATTAGAACAAAGAATTAGGTCAAGTGATAGGTTAAAAGATATACCATGTTAATGGTTTGAAGAACTAATAAAATGGCCATGCTACCTAAGGTAATTTATAGATTTAATGCAATTCTTATCAACATACTAAGGTCATTTTTTCATAAGACTAGAAGAAATTTTTAAAATTTGTTTGTAAGTGCAAACAACCCCAAAGAGCCAAAGCAATCTTGAGAAGGAAGAACTGAACTGGTGGAATCACTCTCTCTGGTTTAAGACTATACTACAAAGCTACAGTAATAAAAAGCAGTATGATAATCACATAAAAACAGACATATAAATCTGTGATTAAGAATAAACCCCCAAAAAAAAAAGAATAAACCCACATACTTATGGTCAGTTAATCTAGAACAAAGGAGTCAAGAATATACAATAGGAAAAAGACATTCCGTTCAATAAGTGGCCCTTGGAAAACTGGACAGCTACATGTAAAAGAATGGAATTAACACATTGTCTAGTATCAAATACTAAACTAAATTCAGAATGGAATAAAGACCCAAATACAAGAATGGATCAATAAACAAACGGACCAATTAAGTTGGGATGGGGTAGGAGGTGGGAGGTAGGTTCAAGAGGGAGGAGACATATGTATATCTACGACTCATTCATGCTGATATATGGCAAAAACCTACAAAATACTGTAAAGCAATTATACTCCAAATAAAAATAAATAAAAGTTTAAATAGCTTTTGCATAGCAAAAAAAAACATCAACAAGCAAAAAGACAAATTACTAAGTGGGAGAAAATGTTTGCAAATGATATGACTGATAAGAAGCTAATACCCAAAATATATAATAGCATGTACAACTTAAGGTCACAAATGAACAACCCAATTGAAAAAAGAACAGAAGACTTAAATAACTATTTTTCCAAAGAGGACATGCAGACAGCCAACAGGCATGTGAAGAGACGTTCAACAGCATTAATCATCAGAGAAATGCAAATTAAAGCCACAGTGAGATATCACCTATGTCAGAATAGCAGGAAGGAAACATCCCAAACACACTCCACAAGTCCACCATCACCCTGATCCCAAAACCAGGCAAATATAACACAAAAAAAATTACAGACCAATTTCATTGATGAGTTTAGACGCCAAAATCCTCAACAAAATCCTAGCAAACAGAATTCAACAATACATCAAAAAACTCATACATCACGATCAAGTTGGGTTCATCCCAGGTATGCAAGGATTTTTCAATATCTGCAAATCAATCAATGTTATATACCATATTAACAAATTGAAAGACAAAAATCACATGATCATCTCAATAGATGCAGAAAAAGCCTTTGATAAAATCTAATACCCATTTATGATAAAAAAAAAAAACTCTTCAAAAAATGGGCATAGAAGGAACCTACCTCAACATAATGAAAGCCAGATATCAGAAGCCCATAGCAAACATTATTCTCTACACATTTCTTCTAAGATCAGGAAAAAGACACGGGTGTCCGCTTTCACCACTATTATTCAGCATGGTCCTGGAAGTTCTAGCAACAGCAGTAAGAGAAGAAAAAGAAATAAAAGGAATCCAGATGGGAAAAGAAGAAGTAAAACTCTCTCTATTTGTAGGTGACCTGATACTATACAGAGAAAACACCAAAGATACTATTAGAACTCTATTAGAGCTAATCAGTGAATTCAGCAAAGTTACAGGATACAAAATCAATACACAGAAGTCACTCGCATTCCTATATACAAACAATGAAGAATCAGAGAGAGAAATCAAGGACGCGATCCCCTTCACCATGCAACCAAAAGAACAAAGTATCTAGGAATAAACCTATCCAAAAAAACAAAAGAACTGTACACAGAAAACTATAAGAGACTAATGAAAGAACTCAAAGATGACTTAAACAGATGGAGAGATACTCCATGTTCCTGGGCTGGAAGAATCAATATTGTGAAAATAACCATACTACTAAACATCATCTATAGATTCAATGCAATCCCTATCAAATTACCAATGACATTCTTCACAGAACTAGACCAAAAAATAGCACACTTCAAATGCAAACACCAAAGACCACGAACAGCCAAAGCAATCCTGAGAAAGAAAAAGGGAGCTGGAGGGATCAGCCTCCATAACTTCAGACTCTACTACAAAGCAACAGTCATCAAGACAGTATGGTACTGGCACAAAAACAGAGCTATAGACCAATGGAACAAGATAGAGAACTCAGAGATAAACCCACACACCTGTGAGTACCTTATTCTTGACAAAGGAGGCAAAAATATCAAATGGGACAAAGACAGCCCTCTTGGCAACTTGACAGAAATCCTAACAATTGAAACAAAAATCAAAAATTGATCAAGTTGGGTTCATCCCAGGTATGCAAGGATTTTCAATATCTGCAAATCAATCAATGTTATATACCATATTAACAAATTGAAAGACCTGTCTTTGATAAAATTTCTAATACCCATTTATGATAAAAAAAAAAAACTCTTCAAAAAATGGGCATAGAAGGAACCTACCTCAACATAATGAAAGCCAGATATCAGAAGCCCATAGCAAACATTATTCTCTACACATTTCTTCTAAGATCAGGAAAAAGACACGGGTGTCCGCTTTCACCACTATTATTCAGCATGGTCCTGGAAGTTCTAGCAACAGCAGTAAGAGAAGAAAAAGAAATAAAAGGAATCCAGATGGGAAAAGAAGAAGTAAAACTCTCTCTATTTGTAGGTGACCTGATACTATACAGAGAAAACACCAAAGATACTATTAGAACTCTATTAGAGCTAATCAGTGAATTCAGCAAAGTTACAGGATACAAAATCAATACACAGAAGTCACTCGCATTCCTATATACAAACAATGAAGAATCAGAGAGAGAAATCAAGGACGCGATCCCCTTCACCATGCAACCAAAAGAACAAAGTATCTAGGAATAAACCTATCCAAAAAAACAAAAGAACTGTACACAGAAAACTATAAGAGACTAATGAAAGAACTCAAAGATGACTTAAACAGATGGAGAGATACTCCATGTTCCTGGGCTGGAAGAATCAATATTGTGAAAATAACCATACTACTAAACATCATCTATAGATTCAATGCAATCCCTATCAAATTACCAATGACATTCTTCACAGAACTAGACCAAAAAATAGCACACTTCAAATGCAAACACCAAAGACCACGAACAGCCAAAGCAATCCTGAGAAAGAAAAAGGGAGCTGGAGGGATCAGCCTCCATAACTTCAGACTCTACTACAAAGCAACAGTCATCAAGACAGTATGGTACTGGCACAAAAACAGAGCTATAGACCAATGGAACAAGATAGAGAACTCAGAGATAAACCCACACACCTGTGAGTACCTTATTCTTGACAAAGGAGGCAAAAATATCAAATGGGACAAAGACAGCCTCTTCAACAAGTGGTGCTGGGAAAATTGGACAGCTATATGCAAAAAAATGAAGCTGGGACATTCCCTGACACCATACACAAAGATCAACTCAAAATGGATTAAAGGCCTAAATGTAAGACCAGAAACCATCAAACTCTTAGAGAAGAATATAAGCAAAACACTCAAGGGCATAAATCAGAGCATGATCTTCTATGACCCTCCTGCTAGAACAGTGAAACTAAAAACAAAAATTAACACATGGGACATAATGAAACTTAAAAGCTTTTGTACAGCAAAAGAAACAACAAACAAGGTGAACAGACAACTCACAGAGTGGGAGAAAATCATAGCAAATGAAACAACAGACAAAAAATAAATCTCCAAAATCTACAAGCAACCCAGACAACTCAGCACTGGAAAAGTGAACAACCCAATCAAAAAATGGGAAAAAGATCTAAAGAGACATCTCACCAAAGAGGACATACAGATGCCCCCAAAACACATGAAACAATGCTCAACCTCGCTTATAATTAGAGAAATGCAAATTAAAACTACAATGAGATATCACCTCATACCCATCAGAATGGCCATCATCAACAAATTGACAGACAATAAATGCTGGACAGGGTGAGGAGAAAAGGGAACCCTCTTGCATTGCTGGTGGGAATGTAAATAGATACAGCCTTTATGGAAGACAGTATGAAGATTCCTTAAAAAACTAAAAATAGAAAGCACCATATGACCCAGCAATCTCACTATTAGGCTTATACCCTAATAAAATCAAAATTGAAGGAGACACCTGTACCCCAGTGTTCACTGCGGCACTCTATGCAATAGAACATGGAACATGGAAGCAACCTAGATGTCCATCGATGAATGAATGGATAAAGAAGCTCTGGTACATATAAACAATGGAGTACTTCTCAGCTGTAAAAAGAAATGCAGAAGAATCATCCCTAATTAGGTGGACGGATCTAGAACCTATCATAAAAGCGAAGTAAGTCAAAAAGAGAAAGACAAGTACAGTACACTAACACATATATACAAAATCTAGTAAAATGCTAATGATAACACATGCAGAGAAGCGATGGAAAAACAGACAGAAAACAGATTTATGGACATTGTGGGGAAGGAACAATGGGTGCGAGGCATGGAAAGAGCAACATGGAAACATATACTATCATATGTGAAATAGATAGCTATTGTCACTGCACTGGGGGAATAGGGGATCCCGCAGGGGGTTTGTGTGGCGGCCTGAAGGGGTGGGATTGGGGAGACTGGGAAGTGGGTGGAGGAGGGAGGGGTCAGGGATATACATATGACTAATCTGGGATTACACATATCTGTAAACAACAAAACTCTGTAAAAGCAAAAAGTGAAATAAAAAGAAAAACATACATAACAAATGTTGGCAAGGATGTGAGAAAAAGGAACTCTTGTACACTGTTGTTGAGAATATAAATTACTCTTAAAAGAATAACACTGTGTGGCTAACAGTATAAGGGTTTCACAAAAACTAAACATAGAACTATCTTATGACCCAGCAATTC
The DNA here is from genome assembly GCA_022376925.1 of Tragulus kanchil. NCBI lineage: Eukaryota > Metazoa > Chordata > Mammalia > Artiodactyla > Tragulidae > Tragulus > Tragulus kanchil. The sequence continues at coordinate 70,561,518 of JAIOJX010000028.1, read as the reverse complement.
TACTCCTGGGTATACATCTTAAGAAAACAAAACACTAATTCAAAAAAATATATACATCCCAATGTGCAGTGAACATTACGTAAAATTGTCAAGATATAGAACCAACCTGTGTCCATCTACAGCAAATGGATAAAGATGATGTGGCATATACAACACGGAGGAGAAAGACAGGAGTAGAGGATTAAGATATACAAAGTATTATGTTATGATTAAGCTAGAAGGATGCATTGTGCAACAAAGGAAATATAGTCAGTATTTTGTACTAACTATAAATGAGGTTTAACCTTAAAATTATGAATCACTATGTTGTACAACTGTGACAATGAGGTTTGAAATCCTGAAGAAATTAAAGAAAAAATCAATTATTTTACTGTCACAATGTCACTAGCAAAACAGTGACTATCAGTTCTTAATAAAAGGAACAGTCAGGAAGTCAACATTAAAATATATTTCATAACTAAGAAAAACCAAAAAAAGAAAAAGAAATGTGGGCTAAATCATGATAAAATTATAATTAGATATCACTACCTCTCTTAAAATATTAATACTATTACAAAATATTATAGGGTTTAGAAATTAAAAACTAGCTAACATCAAAAATATTGGTGGAAAATAACTATATAACCACAGAGAATGGTTAATTATAATGGGTATAGCAACATAGATATATAACCTAATGAAAAATAAATTATAGTAAATTTGGATATATATATTAAAACATTAATATTCAAAAATGATTTCATATTAGGTTGGTACAAAGGTCATTGTGTTTTTACATTGTTGAACTGTGCTATTTATACTGGAATACATTCTTAAATAAATGTGGTTATATTATATATCATTTTAATGTACATATCTAGCTTTTCTTGCTAGATTTATTTATGATTTATTTATTTATGATTTATTACTTGCTGTTTATTTCATATTTATTTCACACTAGGGGAATGATGTTAGACAAAGGCAAATCTGAGCGACTTTCTTATTCAAGTTCAAAATGGGTCATAAAGCAGCATCAGCAACACATTTGGCACACAAACTTTCTAACAGAGATTCAGTGAAGTGGTGGTTCAGGAAGCCTTGCAAAGGAGATGACAGCACAATGGCCAGCCATTGGAAATTGACAAAGACCAACTGAGAGGATCATCAAAGCTGATCCACTTACAATTACACAAGAAGTTGCTGAAGAACTCAACATCAGACATCATACCATCCTAGGACATTTGAAGCAAACTGGAAAGGTGAAAAAGCTCAATAAGTGGGTACCTTCTGAGCTGACAAGAAAAAAAAAAAATTGTTTTGAAGTGTCACCTTCTCTTATTCTACACAGTAACAATGAACCACTTCTTGATCAAATTGTGATGTGTGCTGAAAAGTGGATTTTATATGACAATCATCTCAGTGGCTAGGCCTAGAAGAAGCTTTAAAGCACTTTCCAAAGCCAAACTTGCACCAAAGAAAGATCGTGGTTACTGTTTGGTGGTCTGCTGCCCCTTTGATCCACTGTAGCTTTCTGAATCCCAGCGAAGCCATTACACCTGACAAGTATGCTCAGCAAACCTAGGAGATGCACCAAAAACTGCAATGCCTGAAGCCAACACTGGTCAACAGAAAGGGCCCAATTCCACAACAACACCTGACCACACATCACCAAAAACTGAACAAACTGGGCTATGAAGTTTAGTCTCATCTGCAATATTCATCTGACCTCTTGCTAAGCAACTAGCACATCAAGCATCTCAACAACTTTTTACAAAGAAAGCACTTTCACAACCAGTAGGATGCAGTAAATGCTTTCCAAGAATCTGTTGAGTCCTGAATCATGGATTTTTATGCTACAGGAATAAATGAACTTATTTCTCATTGGCAAAAATGTGTTGATTATAATAGTTCCTATTTTGATTAATAAAGATGTAACTGAACCTCATTATAATGATTTAAAATTCATGGTTCAAAACCACAATTAGTTTTTCATCAACCTAAAGGAATAAAGAGTCTTGAGAGTTGACAAATAGTTATTAAGGAGCAAGAGTGTCTTTGAAGATTAACTCTTATGAATAATGATGATTAGTTGTATCTGTTCAACTTCCATTTTTCAGCTGTTTTAATTTTGAGAATCCAATAACCACTCATTTTCCCACAAACTAATGTATTACAACTGAGAAAAAGATACAGTCTTTGATTTTATGAAGTTTTAAGGGAGAGAGCCACATCTCAGTATATCCCAGAGCAGAACAGCAAGGATAATAAGCATAATACTAAAATAGTGCACAGGGTAGCATGATGGCCAAGGTTCAACAGTGACTACTTTCCATCACACATCACAATAGATCAAGAAGCGATTCACTCATCATTGTTACTATGTAAGAGAAGAGACACTTCAAAACAATTTTTTTTTTTCAAGAGATGAGCCTTCACATACCAGGCATGACAGGAGCATTTGAATTAGGGAGTGAGCAGTTTTAGCCAAACCAAGAACAAGAAAATAAGAGAATCCCTAGGCAGTAGGTGGGTGTTAACACTAATTGCTGTACATTTTTTTACATAACCCTCAAAAGAATCTATAAAGTAGGTAATATTATTGTAGTTATTTTATAGATGAGGAATCTATATGAAAGTGCTGTTACCAATGTCATACAGGTGTATATTTTTATTTGGGGAGGCTAGGAATATACTTTACTTACTAGAATAACTTAGGCCCCTGTCATCACTCCAATTCTGGCTTTATTAGCCTTGCTGATATATAAGAGAGTTAGCTGCTCATTCAATTTACCCAGATGTGTAATTCAAACATTATAGGGTGAGTGAAGATCAACTCATTTTACAGGAACTATCTGTTCTGGGGCCCCATACTATACAGCAGAGGTCTAGAAAGCTATAAACAGGTTATTGGGGTGGATGGTAAATATGGAATCAGAAAACCTAAGGAGGCTATTATATTAATTTGGGGAAAGATGGTGGATTGCTGACCAGAGTGGTTACAAAAATGGTATTAAAAAGCTATCAGATTATGAATATATTCTAAAGGTAAAACTACAGAAATTTACTGTCAAAACATTTATGAAGTTTGAGAAAAAGTGAGGTCAAACATAAATCCAAATTTTTGTCTAGAGATACCAGAATGCTGAAGTTTCCCTTTAGTAAATGATGATGACAGTGAAAGAAGCGAGTAGATAAGAGTTTTAATTGTTTATTTTTAATCGTCTTTTTTTTTTTTAAATTTTGGCCTCCTTTATTGGTCTTTCATTCATTTATTTTCATCCATCTTTATTCTTTGCCCTGTGTGGGCCTCCCATCGCAGTGGCCTCTCTCACTGCAGAGCACTGGCTCTGGGCACATGCACTCTAAAGCACTGGCTTGCAGTTAGACACACCCGTTCAGCTGCTCCACAGCACATGGGATCTTCTCAGGCCAGGGATCGAACCGGCTCTCCCTACACTGCAAGGTAGACTCTACGCACTGGACCACCAGAGAAGCCCAGACAAGGATTTTACATTTGGATGTGTTATGCAAGATTCTTGGTAGACCTCTAAATAGAGAAGATGCAATTATGAATATACCAGTTTGAGTCGAGAGAAATCTAGGCTAAAATAAAACAGAGGGCTCATTAATATATTTAAATCCTGAGATTGAATAGGACCATATGGAGAGTCAATGACAGTATGAATCAAATTATTGATCCCTGTAGGAGAACGCAGAAATCACAGGAGAAGAAACAAAACAATATTATGGAAGCCAAAGGATACAACTGTTCCAAAAAAAAAAAAGGTAGCTATATATAATAAGTGCATAAGTGTTGCTCATAAATCAAATAGGCTGAAGATTGAAAACTGACTTCTAAATTTCATAGTGTAAGTGCTACAGGTGATCTTGAGTTGCTCTGGTAGAACAGTCCATCTGGTGGAACAGCTGGACTAAAGTCGAGTGGTTCTGTGAGAGCATATAGGGAGTACAGAAGTTCCTTCATGAAGAGGTAAAGGGAGAAAACATATAGATATTTTTTCAACAAATTTATACTAAAATGTATAACAGTTGCATATTACAGCATATTTACATGTGATACATATATATCATTTATATTATATAAATACAATACCATGAATGATACATTAGAATAATGCTATTAATATGAGAGAATACAAATAAGGAGCAGAAAAACTCATCTTTCTTATATTTCAATGAATAAAATATTTTCGTCAAAACATTTATGAAGTTTGAGAAAAAGTGAGGTCAAACATAAATCCAAATTTTTGTCTAGAGATACCAGAATGCTGAAGTTTCCCTTTAGTAAATGATGATGACAGTGAAAGAAGCGAGTAGATAAGGGTTTTAATTGTTTATTTTTAATCGTTTTTTTTTTTTTTTAAATTTTGGCCTCCTTTATTGGTCTTTCATTCATTTATTTTCATCCATCTTTATTCTTTGCCCTGTGTGGGCCTCCCATCGCAGTGGCCTCTCTCACTGCAGAGCACTGGCTCTGGGCACATGCACTCTAAAGCACTGGCTTGCAGTTAGACACACCCGTTCAGCTGCTCCACAGCACATGGGATCTTCTCAGGCCAGGGATCGAACCGGCTCTCCCTACACTGCAAGGTAGACTCTACGCACTGGACCACCAGAGAAGCCCAGACAAGGATTTTACATTTGGATGTGTTATGCAAGATTCTTGGTAGACCTCTAAATAGAGAAGATGCAATTATGAATATACCAGTTTGAGTCGAGAGAAATCTAGGCTAAAATAAAACAGAGGGCTCATTAATATATTTAAATCCTGAGATTGAATAGGACCATATGGAGAGTCAATGACAGTATGAATCAAATTATTGATCCCTGTAGGAGAACGCAGAAATCACAGGAGAAGAAACAAAACAATATTATGGAAGCCAAAGGATACAACTGTTCCAAAAAAAAAAAAGGTAGCTATATATAATAAGTGCATAAGTGTTGCTCATAAATCAAATAGGCTGAAGATTGAAAACTGACTTCTAAATTTCATAGTGTAAGTGCTACAGGTGATCTTGAGTTGCTCTGGTAGAACAGTCCATCTGGTGGAACAGCTGGACTAAAGTCGAGTGGTTCTGTGAGAGCATATAGGGAGTACAGAAGTTCCTTCATGAAGAGGTAAAGGGAGAAAACATATAGATATTTTTTCAACAAATTTATACTAAAATGTATAACAGTTGCATATTACAGCATATTTACATGTGATACATATATATCATTTATATTATATAAATACAATACCATGAATGATACATTAGAATAATGCTATTAATATGAGAGAATACAAATAAGGAGCAGAAAAACTCATCTTTCTTATATTTCAATGATAATTTCCAAAATTTTAAATTAATTTTCTTTTTTTATATCTTTCATTTTCATTTAATAGTTTAATTTTCACAATTTCTTCCCTATGGAAATAATAAGCTGCTAGTCCATCTTTCAAATTTTGACATTATTATCTTCAAGTATGTATATATGGGTATGCATTTATATGTATACAGATACTTATATACATACATATATGCATATACATATATACACATACATACACGCATATATATGCACACTCATAGAGATGTAAATAGAGTCTTGTTAGTTGAAAAATGAAAGGATTGAACTATATTACCTCTTAATTTCCAGACTCTTTCTAAGGGCCAACAATTTTTTCTTATAGCCTCTTTGGAGATCTGTTTCATCCACTGGGAGCAGATGTTTATAGAATTACTGCTTATCTTCATCTGTCATTAGAAACTACTGAAGCTGACCTATTTAAGACCCTTTCTTTTTCATTAAGAAAATGTTTAACACATTAATTCAAATTATATACTGATTAACAGGTTAATGAAATTGGTTCTACTATATTTCAACATGTTAGGAAATTCTATTCATTGGCCCATTTTCTCCTTAAAAATTGCTACCTTGTCTCTTTTCAGATTTGCTCAATACTATATTCTACAGAACTTCGAACAGCCTTATTTGTCTCATAAAAAGCTAAGAACTCTACATTACTTTTTACTTTATGCTTAAATAAGTCTGATAACTGGAACTCAGTTTCATTGAGTGTACAGTCAATGAAGCATGAAAAACTTAAGAAATGTATAGTACAATTTGGATCACCATTATAATTCTGCCCAAATCAGCATCATCTTAAGCTTTTAAGAGAAAATAGATACATACATATGCCAAAGTTGCTTTACATTTTCCAGGCAGATGGACTCATAAATGCTTTTGAATTGGCAAAAAAATGTTAGAAGCTGATGGTCTATTTTCGAAAAAATAAAGCACTTTTTTTGGGTCAAGTATTGTTATTAATGCCTGACTTTGTACACTTGGTTCTACCACAAACTTTCTAAGTATTCAAAATGTGGAAACAAAATAGTATATTGAGATATGATCACTTCTCTCAAGGAGTTTACAATTACATATTAGGGAAAAAAAAATAATAACAAAAATAAACTCTTGAAATAGTGATTATAATATAAGACAAGTGTGATTAAGGCTATGAATATATATATCACTAATGTTTAAAAGAGAGATAAGCACTTAGATGTCCAAAACTTTGGAGTTTTCACAACGCATATAGTATTTTTTTTTAAAGATTTATTTATTTATTTATTTTGGGTGGGGGTCGGGTTGGGGAGGGAGGGGAGCAGGCGGGCCACTTCTATTGGTCTTTCATTTTTCTGTTTTCATCCGTCTTTGTTCTTTGGCTCCTGCGAGCCTCCCATCGCGGTGGCGTCTGTTGTCGCAGAGCGCTGGCTCTGGGCGTATGCGCTCCAGAGCTCCGGCTCGGTGATTGGACACATCAGTCCAGCTGCTCCGCGGCACGTGGGATCTTCCCAGGCCAGGGCTCGAACCGGCGCCCCTTGCACTGCAAGGCGGTGTCCTTATCCACTGGACCACCAGGGGAAGCCCCGCATATGGTATTTTAACATTAGTTCTTGTATGCATGCAAACATAATTCCTCATTTTTGTACAGTTAGTATTTCAGAATTTAAAATGTCAGACTGCTGGTGGGAATGTAAATTGCTACAGCCATTATGGAGAACAGTATGGAGGTTCCACATATGATCCAGCAATCCCATTCCTGGGCATACGTCTGGAGAAAACCATAATTTGAAAAGATAAATGCACCACAATTTACGACAGCCAAGATACAGTAGTGACCTAAGCACCATCAATAGAGGGACTGATCAGGAAGATGTAATACACACACCACACACAGCCATAAAAAGGAATGAAATATTTCCATTTTCAGCAACATGTATGGACCTAGAGGTTACCATATTAAGTGATGTGAGACAAAGACAAATATCCTATCACTTATAAATGAAATCTAAAAAAATAATATAAATGGACTTATTTAGAAAACAGAAACACATTCACAGATATCGAAAACAAACTTATGGTTACCAAAGGAGAAAGGCAGTGGGGAGGGATAAATTAGGAACGATCACATAAACATAAAATAGTCAACAGGGACCTGCCGTACAGTACAGGGAACTCTATTCAGCATTCTACAGCAATCTATATGGGGAAAGAATTTGAAAAAGAATAGACATATGCATGTGTATTAACTGAATCACTTTGTTGTGCACCTGAAACTAACAACAGTGTAAATAAATAATACTCTAATATAAAATAAATGAATTGTAAATGTCAGGAATATTACCTATTTTTTAGATTTTTTGTTTGAAAATAATTTATTAGCTCTTTCATTACATTCCTATAATCAAAGTTAATTTTTTAATTCCTCTATTTCTATATTTTGATTATTGCTAGGCAATTATATCTTCAAAAATCCTGACTCTAATTTTTAAATACATTATTTACACTCATTTATTTTGGCAACCCTTAGTTACAGAACTACTGTCACTTGTTTTTACTACAAAGCGCTGCAATATTCTGGGTAGAAATTCATTATGTTTTCAAAGTATATAAAATCTGAAATTTAGGATTTGAGATTAGTCCTAGAAAGAAAAAAAATGCTCTTTTAAGATCATTGTGCTAACTCACTGACCTGTATCTCTGGAGTCTCTCCAGTTACAGATAATTAACAACGTTATATACTTAATATTTAAACTTTCACTTAAAATCAAGAGAAATAATATGCTTTTCCCTGAGCTTGAAAAGTGAAAAGTCAAGTCATTCACTTGTGTCCTAGTGTTTGTGACCCCATGAACAAGCCATTTAATTCTCCAGGCAAGAGCACTGGAGTGGGTTGCCTATCCCTTCTCCAGGGGGTCTTTCTGACCCAAGGATTGAACCTGAGTCTCCTGCATTGTAGGCAGATTCCCTGATCCACCAGGGAAGCCATCCCTGAGCCTGAAGTATAGAGAAAAAACATTACAAGAACTCCTGACCAACATTTATGTAGTATATGCAAAAAAAAACAAAAACAAAACAAAACCTTGAACAAGTTGGTATGAAATTTTATAATTATTTTACTTCATGTACTATCATTATACTGAAATATTAACAACCTGATTTTTTAAAGTTTGCATAAAACAGACCCAAAACATTTTCTAAATAGCTTATTTCACCTGCTTTAGAACCATTACATTTCAAAAATATTTTTGAGAAGCCAGATGTTTGTCCTTGATATTAAAAAAAAAAAAAGAAGAAGAAGAAATGAATGCTAAGTTAAAACTAAATGTAAAGACATTTTAATGTATGTAACTCTGCGGCCTAAAAAGATGAATTCTCATAGAAAAATAATCTTTCTGCTTAAAAAACGTGACTAATGAACATTTTGTTTTCCTAGAAACTTTTCCAACCTGGCACCTATGGAGCTGCAGCATGTACATCCAGAGGAGAAGTAACATCAGGTTCTGGTGAGGTGGTCTCTTCAGTACCTTCTTGAATTTTTTCCCCCTTTTAGCAGTGTTGGGAATAGGTCTGGAAAAGCATAGGAAAGCTAAATCAAATTTTCCTTAGAAGGTTTGTTCCATACTGTTTTAGCAACTTTGCCTAGTGAAGGTATTCTATGGTATGATACTATGTATTCATTTTCACTAACGAGTCTTCCTATGTAAAATTAACAATATCCTCAAGGTAAATATAACTACACTGTGGTAACTCAGATCAAGTCATATTTGAATATATGCATGTGTGAGTCACATCAGAAGCATCCTTAGAATCATGCATTTGTAAAAATTATTTCAAAGGAAAGATAAATATCTGTTATACAAAACGAAATAGATGCTTCAGGACCATCTAACTTTGATGTGTTATCTTTAAGCTGGATTTCAAAGATATTTAAATGTTGTATGCTTTTATATAGTCTAGAAAATATTAAATGCATTTTTAATAAGGATAAATAAAAATTATTATTTTGTATAATACATGGAATAGTTTTACACATATATGTCATGTATATAGTAGTTATATCACATATGCGTTCACCAGAAATAAAAATATTACTGATTACAAATCCTTCTAATTTGAATGAAAAAATAAGATTGTATGATGGCATGAACATATCACCCTTATTTGCTCAAATGATCAGTAATTATTTAAAACATAAAAGTAATTTTCATTTGACTGCTCCCTAATATTGACTATCTGACATGTAGTAAAACTACTGATGATTTTTCGCTACAGCTATTGTCTAAAATCCACAACAACCTTAATATGAGTACTGCCTTCAGGTTTAGTGAAAACGAACACAGTAAAAAATATTTTGTAGAAGAGAGGTTGCTAAAACAGTAACCACTAATCTAAATACTCTTAGTTTTACTGGATCATTTAAACTTGTATAAGACTTGGGTAGACATTAGAGGATCAATATTATTGAAATTCTAGTATAACAACTGAAAGTGAATAGTAAACTGTAAATGGTATCACCATTCTCCATAGCGCTAGCATTTAAAAACATATAATGAAGACTCTTTCATAATGCTAATAGTAAAAATAATATTTAAAGCCATTGTATTTGAAGGACTCCTAACTCATGTTTTATATCTAGGATTTAAGCCCTTTAAAAATTTGAGTTGGGAATAGGTCTGGAAAAGCATAGGAAAGCTAAATCAAATTTTCCTTAGAAGGTTTGTTCCATACTGTTTTAGCAACTTTGCCTAGTGAAGGTATTCTATGGTATGATACTATGTATTCATTTTCACTAACGAGTCTTCCTATGTAAAATTAACAATATCCTCAAGGTAAATATAACTACACTGTGGTAACTCAGATCAAGTCATATTTGAATATATGCATGTGTGAGTCACATCAGAAGCATCCTTAGAATCATGCATTTGTAAAAATTATTTCAAAGGAAAGATAAATATCTGTTATACAAAACGAAATAGATGCTTCAGGACCATCTAACTTTGATGTGTTATCTTTAAGCTGGATTTCAAAGATATTTAAATGTTGTATGCTTTTATATAGTCTAGAAAATATTAAATGCATTTTTAATAAGGATAAATAAAAATTATTATTTTGTATAATACATGGAATAGTTTTACACATATATGTCATGTATATAGTAGTTATATCACATATGCGTTCACCAGAAATAAAAATATTACTGATTACAAATCCTTCTAATTTGAATGAAAAAATAAGATTGTATGATGGCATGAACATATCACCCTTATTTGCTCAAATGATCAGTAATTATTTAAAACATAAAAGTAATTTTCATTTGACTGCTCCCTAATATTGACTATCTGACATGTAGTAAAACTACTGATGATTTTTCGCTACAGCTATTGTCTAAAATCCACAACAACCTTAATATGAGTACTGCCTTCAGGTTTAGTGAAAACGAACACAGTAAAAAATATTTTGTAGAAGAGAGGTTGCTAAAACAGTAACCACTAATCTAAATACTCTTAGTTTTACTGGATCATTTAAACTTGTATAAGACTTGGGTAGACATTAGAGGATCAATATTATTGAAATTCTAGTATAACAACTGAAAGTGAATAGTAAACTGTAAATGGTATCACCATTCTCCATAGCGCTAGCATTTAAAAACATATAATGAAGACTCTTTCATAATGCTAATAGTAAAAATAATATTTAAAGCCATTGTATTTGAAGGACTCCTAACTCATGTTTTAATATCTAGGATTTAAGCCCTTTAGAAAAAGACATTTGAAACATATGATTCTTTCACAGAACTTTAATACTTATTTGAGTTTCACTTGCCTTCCTAATTGCCCATCTGAAATTAATAACTTTAAACTTCACTAATACTTGAAATCATTGTAAAGAATTAGAAATATTAATTACAAATTAATTTTCATAAATGTGTGTATACCCACTTATCAGATGTCATGACATAGTTACAGTACAATCCTAGTTATTCAATATGTAGTTTGTTTAACAAAACACAAAAACAGTAAAAATATATATCTGCTTGATATACTTTGTATTTTGATTATTTGAGAAATCTGTATTTGGTTATTTCAAAACTACAGTTAAAAATTAATGTGGTATGTTGAAAATATTATTTTTTAAAATCAAATGCTCACTTCTGAAAACGAGAATTTACAATTAGTATTTGAAAACCCAAATGTGCTAATATAATTCCCTTAATAATAATGGCAAATAAAATTTAAAAAAAATTAATCTTTAAGAATAAACTCCTAAAGCAGTGTTCATTTAAAGACTCAAGTTGAAAGAAAGCAAAGTATGATAAAAATTAATACCAACCACATGAAATTTAAATTTAAAATAAAAATATTCTAGTCAGTCAGAGTGAAGTATCCTATATATAAACAGTCTTCTTCTTAAATATGTGCAAATTTACTTCCCTCCATGCAAAAAAATAAGCTCATTCAAATGGGAAAATATATTTTATAATTTGAAAAGGAAACTCTATGGGTAACTTATTGTAGCATGAACAATACTATATTGTGGGCAAGAAACCTATGGTCTAATGACAGAATCTTATAAGAAGAGGTAGGTGTTCATGATACTTCAGATATTTAAACTTGTATAAGACTTGGGTAGACATTAGAGGATCAATATTATTGAAATTCTAGTATAACAACTGAAAGTGAATAGTAAACTGTAAATGGTATCACCATTCTCCATAGCGCTAGCATTTAAAAACATATAATGAAGACTCTTTCATAATGCTAATAGTAAAAATAATATTTAAAGCCATTGTATTTGAAGGACTCCTAACTCATGTTTTAATATCTAGGATTTAAGCCCTTTAGAAAAAGACATTTGAAACATATGATTCTTTCACAGAACTTTAATACTTATTTGAGTTTCACTTGCCTTCCTAATTGCCCATCTGAAATTAATAACTTTAAACTTCACTAATACTTGAAATCATTGTAAAGAATTAGAAATATTAATTACAAATTAATTTTCATAAATGTGTGTATACCCACTTATCAGATGTCATGACATAGTTACAGTACAATCCTAGTTATTCAATATGTAGTTTGTTTAACAAAACACAAAAACAGTAAAAATATATATCTGCTTGATATACTTTGTATTTTGATTATTTGAGAAATCTGTATTTGGTTATTTCAAAACTACAGTTAAAAATTAATGTGGTATGTTGAAAATATTATTTTTTAAAATCAAATGCTCACTTCTGAAAACGAGAATTTACAATTAGTATTTGAAAACCCAAATGTGCTAATATAATTCCCTTAATAATAATGGCAAATAAAATTTAAAAAAAATTAATCTTTAAGAATAAACTCCTAAAGCAGTGTTCATTTAAAGACTCAAGTTGAAAGAAAGCAAAGTATGATAAAAATTAATACCAACCACATGAAATTTAAATTTAAAATAAAAATATTCTAGTCAGTCAGAGTGAAGTATCCTATATATAAACAGTCTTCTTCTTAAATATGTGCAAATTTACTTCCCTCCATGCAAAAAAATAAGCTCATTCAAATGGGAAAATATATTTTATAATTTGAAAAGGAAACTCTATGGGTAACTTATTGTAGCATGAACAATACTATATTGTGGGCAAGAAACCTATGGTCTAATGACAGAATCTTATAAGAAGAGGTAGGTGTTCATGATACTTCAGATATTTAAACAAAATAATTTCATATTCAACAATCAAAAAACATGGTGGATTATAAGATTGCACAGAGACAAATGAAATCCTTCCAATAAATAAAAAAAATGTAAGAGTTTGTAAGAGTTTACAAGAGTTCAGAAAAGGTTCAGTGTTAAACATATCAATGTATTTCAAATTTGAACATCTCAAAGTCAACACTAACAGTAACTTTGATTTTCATAAATTTCTGGTCAACAGTTTTGGTACATAAGACTTTACAAGACTGAAAAGAATGCTTTTGGAAAGAAAAAAAAAGAGTAGAAGCAGGAAAAAGGTTGTTGCTGAGCAAAAGGACAATCCAAAAGAAACATTCCCTTAGTTATGATAGATAACTAGGTGTGTTACACAGATAAAATTAGTGAAAACTTTATTTTCCATGATTTAGCAATTAGACACAGGGTTCACAAGCCACAGGTGCTGTAACAGGAGAAAAATTGCACACATGTGTACCAGCTGATGTCAGAAATGTTTTAAATGGTAAGCACCAAATTGTTTTAGGCAATTTAAGGCAGTATCTTATAAAAGATGGAATATAAACTACAGATTAAAAGAAAGGAGGCGAAATTTTCAAAGTACACAGGATCCTCAAATATGAAGATGAGCAAAGAAATGAAACAAGAGAATGACAGCAAGCTCATGACCCTATAATTATAAACATTACAGAATAAAAAAGATTAATACAACTAGCTCGTTATCAAAGGGGTTTTTGTTTTTGGATTTTTTTTGGTCACTTCTATTGGTCTTTCATTTATTCATTTTCATCCATCTTTGTTCTTTGGCCTGTGTGGGCCTCCCATCGCAATGGCCTCTCTCACTGCAGAACACCAGCTCTGGGTGCATGCGCTCCAGAGCTCCTGCTAGGTAGTTGGACACATCGGTCCACCCGTTCCGCGCACGTGGGATCTTCCCAGGCCAGGGATCAAACCAGCGTTCCTTGCACTGCAAGGCGGTCTTCCCAGGCCAGGGATTTACAAACCAGAGTCTAAAAGCACAGTTTAGAACATGAATCATTTTGTGGGCAAGAAACCTATGGTCTAATGACAGAATCTTATAAGAAGAGGTAGGTGTTCATGATACTTCAGATATTTAAACAAAATAATTTCATATTCAACAATCAAAAAACATGGTGGATTATAAGATTGCACAGAGACAAATGAAATCCTTCCAATAAATAAAAAAAATGTAAGAGTTTGTAAGAGTTTACAAGAGTTCAGAAAAGGTTCAGTGTTAAACATATCAATGTATTTCAAATTTGAACATCTCAAAGTCAACACTAACAGTAACTTTGATTTTCATAAATTTCTGGTCAACAGTTTTGGTACATAAGACTTTACAAGACTGAAAAGAATGCTTTTGGAAAGAAAAAAAAAGAGTAGAAGCAGGAAAAAGGTTGTTGCTGACCAAAAGGACAATCCAAAAGAAACATTCCCTTAGTTATGATAGATAACTAGGTGTGTTACACAGATAAAATTAGTGAAAACTTTATTTTCCATGATTTAGCAATTAGACACAGGGTTCACAAGCCACAGGTGCTGTAACAGGAGAAAAATTGCACACATGTGTACCAGCTGATGTCAGAAATGTTTTAAATGGTAAGCACCAAATTGTTTTAGGCAATTTAAGGCAGTATCTTATAAAAGATGGAATATAAACTACAGATTAAAAGAAAGGAGGCGAAATTTTCAAAGTACACAGGATCCTCAAATATGAAGATGAGCAAAGAAATGAAACAAGAGAATGACAGCAAGCTCATGACCCTATAATTATAAACATTACAGAATAAAAAAGATTAATACAACTAGCTCGTTATCAAAGAGGTTTTTGTTTTTGGATTTTTTTTGGTCACTTCTATTGGTCTTTCATTTATTCATTTTCATCCATCTTTGTTCTTTGGCCTGTGTGGGCCTCCCATCGCAATGGCCTCTCTCACTGCAGAACACCAGCTCTGGGTGCATGCGCTCCAGAGCTCCTGCTAGGTAGTTGGACACATCGGTCCACCCGTTCCGCGGCACGTGGGATCTTCCCAGGCCAGGGATCAAACCAGCGTTCCTTGCACTGCAAGGCGGTGTCCTTACCCACTGGACCACCAGGGGAGCCCATTAAAGAGTTTAAACATTCCCAGGTATGCGTCCAGTTAGTCTAAAAGGGCAACAGAGATCAATACAAGAAAACTGTTAACGTTCCATGGAAGGACTGAGGCCAACCTGATTTTAATAGTGCCACACTGAACAATTCTCTACAGCAGCAGGTAGAAATGAGAAAACTCCAAAAATCAAAAAGGGCTCCTTGGTAAATTTTCGAAAATCAAATTTAAATATTTTGTGTATTCGTATTGTATTGCTTAATTCTCTAATTAAAAAAAAATTCAGTATTTAAACCCTTGTTTTAATTTAGGAACACTTAGCAACAGTGGTATGCTCTATGTTTCATTTTCAAAGAAACCATTTTGGGATATCTCTCTCCAATACGCACTCTAAATAACACTGGCAAACAGTTAAATACACGACTGAGTGACTGAACTGAACTAATAAATATATATGTATGTGGCGATGGGAGAGGCTTAGGTTAAAAAAAAAAATGGTAAAGATTTCTGCTGAGTCGCTACTTGGAATCTCTCAGAAATTTCAAAATCGGACTGAACACAGTTTATTTTTTATTTTTTAAATTTTTAATTGGATAATTGCTTTAAAGTGTTATATTGGCTTCTGGAGTTAAACAATGTGAGATAGCCATAAGTATACATATATTTCCTTCCTTCCAAGCCTCCTTCCCATCCTAGTTTAATAATGGGTAAGAGGAAAAAATAAAGTGTTTGGTAGTTCTGAAACATACTCAGGGATACACAAGGCTAGGTCCTTCAGTCGTGGATGTGAAAGGACAATAGTCCATCCTCTCTCTTATCCCTGTTAGAAAACTTCTGATAGGGTACAGTAATACTCCTGGAACCCAGGATTTTTCTACTCTAAACATTCCATCATAAAGTGATAGTTCCAGTTCACTCTTGATGAACTATCTGCTTTTCTGACCTAAAAACAAAGTGAAAAAACGTATTTTAAGAATTAAAACTTCATTTGACTGCATAACATGGTATTAAATATATTCAGAAGTGCCTCCCTCAAAAAGAAATGAAAGTATACTCTACATATAATATTGGCAGAAGGTGAAAGTAACATGAAGCCATGACAGGATAGCAACTAAAAGGAGGAACACCTTGAAAACAAAGCCTCAGAGATCAATACAAGAAAACTGTTAACGTTCCATGGAAGGACTGAGGCCAACCTGATTTTAATAGTGCCACACTGAACAATTCTCTACAGCAGCAGGTAGAAATGAGAAAACTCCAAAAATCAAAAAGGGCTCCTTGGTAAATTTTCGAAAATCAAATTTAAATATTTTGTGTATTCGTATTGTATTGCTTAATTCTCTAATTAAAAAAAATTCAGTATTTAAACCCTTGTTTTAATTTAGGAACACTTAGCAACAGTGGTATGCTCTATGTTTCATTTTCAAAGAAACCATTTTGGGATATCTCTCCAATACGCACTCTAAATAACACTGGCAAACAGTTAAATACACGACTGAGTGACTGAACTGAACTAATAAATATATATGTATGTGGCGATGGGAGAGGCTTAGGTTAAAAAAAAAATGGTAAAGATTTCTGCTGAGTCGCTACTTGGAATCTCTCAGAAATTTCAAAATCGGACTGAACACAGTTTATTTTTTATTTTTTAAATTTTTAATTGGATAATTGCTTTAAAGTGTTATATTGGCTTCTGGAGTTAAACAATGTGAGATAGCCATAAGTATACATATATTTCCTTCCTTCCAAGCCTCCTTCCCATCCTAGTTTAATAATGGGTAAGAGGAAAAAATAAAGTGTTTGGTAGTTCTGAAACATACTCAGGGATACACAAGGCTAGGTCCTTCAGTCGTGGATGTGAAAGGACAATAGTCCATCCTCTCTCTTATCCCTGTTAGAAAACTTCTGATAGGGTACAGTAATACTCCTGGAACCCAGGATTTTTCTACTCTAAACATTCCATCATAAAGTGATAGTTCCAGTTCACTCTTGATGAACTATCTGCTTTTCTGACCTAAAAACAAAGTGAAAAAACGTATTTTAAGAATTAAAACTTCATTTGACTGCATAACATGGTATTAAATATATTCAGAAGTGCCTCCCTCAAAAAGAAATGAAAGTATACTCTACATATAATATTGGCAGAAGGTGAAAGTAACATGAAGCCATGACAGGATAGCAACTAAAAGGAGGGGGAACACCTTGAAAACAAAGCCTCAGAGAGTCAAAGAATAAATTGCAAAAGATAAATTAAGTTTTACAACCTTATGGTTATGAAATATTTAAATGTTACCATGAGGTATTTGTTCCTTTAAAAGACTGTTGAAAAACTATTGGATATTTTCAGCTTGTGATAATGGTATAAGTGCTTACATTGAACTGTCTTCAGTTTTTTTTTTTTTTTTTAAAGAATAAACTCTGGAAATGGTAGAGGACAAGGGAACTGTAAGAGACTTTAAAGGAGGTAGAAACTAAAGGAGCTAAGATCCTTGAAAGAAAAGTATTACACACTGGTGAAGGTCACACTTTAGACACTTCATCCATACTGAGGGCACAACTCAGTCTATACTACAAGAGTTGGGTAGCTGGTAGGGGATAGATAACAGCTCAAACTGAAATGTGCAGCTTTACCGACCCCTACTCCTCCCTCTACCCAATACCTCTTTCTCTTTCTCTCTCTCACACACACACACACACACACACACACACACACACACTGAGAAATCAGAGGCTGAACAGTTTGGATTCTAGATGAGCTAGAAATTGGAGGTGGGGCACAGCTGTGCAGAGACAGAAGGAGGAGTCCAAAAATTGCATACACATACCTCTCAGATCTAAGCTAACTCACTGCTCTTGTTCTGGGCAAAACTAAAAGCAGCCCAGAGGAAAAGAACTGAAAGCCTAAGAGAGTTCAAGGTTTGAGGGTTTTAGCCCAAAACTTTTCCACCTTAAAGTTGTAGCTAAGCTGAAACATACTCAGGGATACACAAGGCTAGGTCCTTCAGTCGTGGATGTGAAAGGACAATAGTCCATCCTCTCTCTTATCCCTGTTAGAAAACTTCTGATAGGGTACAGTAATACTCCTGGAACCCAGGATTTTTCTACTCTAAACATTCCATCATAAAGTGATAGTTCCAGTTCACTCTTGATGAACTATCTGCTTTTCTGACCTAAAAACAAAGTGAAAAAACGTATTTTAAGAATTAAAACTTCATTTGACTGCATAACATGGTATTAAATATATTCAGAAGTGCCTCCCTCAAAAAGAAATGAAAGTATACTCTACATATAATATTGGCAGAAGGTGAAAGTAACATGAAGCCATGACAGGATAGCAACTAAAAGGAGGGGGAACACCTTGAAAACAAAGCCTCAGAGAGTCAAAGAATAAATTGCAAAAGATAAATTAAGTTTTACAACCTTATGGTTATGAAATATTTAAATGTTACCATGAGGTATTTGTTCCTTTAAAAGACTGTTGAAAAACTATTGGATATTTTCAGCTTGTGATAATGGTATAAGTGCTTACATTGAACTGTCTTCAGTTTTTTTTTTTTTTTTTAAAGAATAAACTCTGGAAATGGTAGAGGACAAGGGAACTGTAAGAGACTTTAAAGGAGGTAGAAACTAAAGGAGCTAAGATCCTTGAAAGAAAAGTATTACACACTGGTGAAGGTCACACTTTAGACACTTCATCCATACTGAGGGCACAACTCAGTCTATACTACAAGAGTTGGGTAGCTGGTAGGGGATAGATACAGCTCAAACTGAAATGTGCAGCTTTACCGACCCCTACTCCTCCCTCTACCCAATACCTCTTTCTCTTTCTCTCTCTCACACACACACACACACACACACACACACACACACACACTGAGAAATCAGAGGCTGAACAGTTTGGATTCTAGATGAGCTAGAAATTGGAGGTGGGGCACAGCTGTGCAGAGACAGAAGGAGGAGTCCAAAAATTGCATACACATACCTCTCAGATCTAAGCTAACTCACTGCTCTTGTTCTGGGCAAAACTAAAAGCAGCCCAGAGGAAAAGAACTGAAAGCCTAAGAGAGTTCAGTAGAGGGTTTAGCAGCTGTCCACCTAAGTTTGTAGCTCAAGTCCCAACAGATTTAGAGGCTTTGTAAGCATTCTAGCTTTCCAGTAAATTACCAGAAAAGCCCTGGTTTTAGGAATAAAGACATTGTCTCCGGACTAAAGGCAGACTAACAGGTTGTCTCCACAACGAAGTACAAAACCATAATAGACTGAAATAGACCTAACAGAGCCTAAAAGTAAACCTCCAAAAAAGAAAATCAAGGTGTCTGCAAGTAATTAAACTGCCTGATAAAAGAAAAATTTAAAACTTTTAGAGGAAAGTTACATTGTCTAGAGTCTCTTAAATACAGTTGACTCTTGAAAAACATGGGTTTGAACTGCACAGGTCCACTTATACACAATTTATTTTTCAATAAATCGTACTATGCCATTCCACATTACATTATAAAGAATCTCAGAATCTGTGAATATCAGTGCACTTGGGGACTCCTGGAACCAATCCCGTCCCCTAGATACAGAGAGATAAATATGTATCATCCATAAAATACAGTATACAACAAGAATTTACAAAATATGTGAAGAAATGGGAAAATATAATCCTATATTAGGAGAAAAATCTGTCAGTTGAAACAAACATACAAATCAGATGTTAAAATGAGTAAATAATTACAATAAATCTATTAAAAATCTATAAAAAAGATGACTATAATGAATCAGAAGAGATATAAAAACTGCAAAACAAAACAAAGTAGACCAAAGCAACCAAAAAAAAAAAAAAATCCTGGAAATGAACAATGCAATAGTGGAAATAAAAGAAAAATCCACTAGATGAGATTAAAAGCATACGGTACAAAATAATAAACAGAAGATCACTGAACCTGAAACAAAGGTTAATAAAAATCATCCACACCAAAGTAGACAGAAGAAAAAAAATATATATATATATATACATTTTAAAAACAAGAGAGAATAAAAGCTCAGTGACCTGAGAGACAGTATGAAATGGCTTGCATACATGTTTTTGGAGTCCTGGAAACAAAGGGAAGAGAGACTGGGACAGAAATATTATTTGGAAAAAGGAGAATAACAAAATTTTTCTAAATTTCATCATAGAGAAACTCAGTTTCAGGAAGCATAGTAAATTTCAAATAGGATAAATATAAAGAAAACCATAGCTTCTTTTTAAAATTATGTACTTGGGAGATTTTAATTATAGACATAATTTGTTTACTCTAAAAACTATTATATAAATTATTTTATTATTGGTTAGAAAATAGTAAATCTGGAAGAGTAGTTTGTGCTAAAGTAACAGCAGCAATAAACTGAAAAATTTTAGAGATGTGAAGCATTTGAAAGTCTATAGGGCTATGGATTGAAAAATAATAATTAAAAGTAATGATCTTAAAGTACTTTTTGAAAAGTACAATTTACAAAGAGATGAGGTTACTTCTGTTTCTTTTTATATATTCTATGAATACACTTTTACAACATCACTGTTGACATCATGCTATTGCTCTTCTAGGATTGGTTGCAGATTCTGCTTTTTTTCCCTTGGTATGATAGAGTAGGATTAAGATATGGAATCTGTCTCATAGGATGAAATATTTAGTTAATGGTTATTAAAATTATATAATGTACTGAAGTTTAAAGGTATACATGAGAAACAGCTAAAAAGCAAGGACCTTGAAGAAGTTCTGAGAGCTAGTAAATGGCATGATCAGATAATATACAAAAAAAAAAAAAAAAATCAATGGTCAATTCTTATAATGCACCCAGCAAGCAAAGTACTACAAATGAAAATATTTTTAGTCTACTAAATTAGATACCTGTATAAAACCCAATATTAATGATAATTAGTTCCAAAAAAATCAAATAAAATGTAGGTTTGTTTGGTGAAAAAGGGTGAGCTAACTGCATAAATGGGAACCATCTGACTGTGTATAATATCCATATTTGCATTATTTTAAGCAATCTTTCCATAGGGTTTCATACTATTTAAAATACAAAAGTGCACTAGCTCTGATGTAGCAGATTCTTATATGGTGCCGAAGGCAATGCAGTTATTAACTCCCTTTTCACTATTTCCCAAGTAATTTTTGGCACAGTCGTGAACAAAGTACATGAAAGCCTCTGCCTTTGTAAAACCTACTTTTAGTAGTGACTAATATTGAAAGTCTTCTATTATGCTCATATGCATAAAAATTATTTTTTAGGTTTACTGAAGAAAATATTTGAATTATTATTTATCTTTATGGAGTTCATGGTGTTGGCTGCAGATTTTATTTTGCAAAAATTCTTTCCTTGAAAATATCACTTGCATATATTCTGCTAGGTACATCAAAAAAAAACCCAGACTAGCAGACAAGAATGTATCTGTGTGAGTTTGCGTCTGGGCTTACTATTGTGTGTATGTTCAGGTGGTAAAAGGAAAATGCCATAATATTCTGATATTTATACAAACAGTGGTAAGTAAAATGAGTTCTGATGTAAGAAATCTTGAACTTGTTTGTTTTCTACATTAAAATAATGCATTGCCTCAACTCACTTCAGAGTTTTGTCAGTTATTTTTATAAAAACTGTTGTCATAAAATAATACAGAAATAAAGCTGTTTTTCTTTTTTTTTTTTTTAACAAATAATGACAACTATTGTCTGGACATTTCCCATTCTGTATAAGATGGTAATCACATTATTTTTCATGGTGGTCCAAAACAGAAAAAAATATCTACACTCTATCCCTTGTCTGATTCCTCAATCCACAACTAGACAGTTGTTTCACATATTAAACTTTCCTATAATATCAATCTGAAATTTATAATTATATACTTATTCTTTATCCCTATAATTTCATACTAAATTTCTTTTTTCCAACAAAGAAGTTTCATTATGTTTTTCTTAAGATTTTTCCTCTACTTTTTCTTATAGAATTACCAAAAATCAAATAAAATGTAGGTTTGTTTGGTGAAAAAGGGTGAGCTAACTGCATAAATGGGAACCATCTGACTGTGTATAATATCCATATTTGCATTATTTTAAGCAATCTTTCCATAGGGTTTCATACTATTTAAAATACAAAAGTGCACTAGCTCTGATGTAGCAGATTCTTATATGGTGCCGAAGGCAATGCAGTTATTAACTCCCTTTTCACTATTTCCCAAGTAATTTTTGGCACAGTCGTGAACAAAGTACATGAAAGCCTCTGCCTTTGTAAAACCTACTTTTAGTAGTGACTAATATTGAAAGTCTTCTATTATGCTCATATGCATAAAAATTATTTTTTAGGTTTACTGAAGAAAATATTTGAATTATTATTTATCTTTATGGAGTTCATGGTGTTGGCTGCAGATTTTATTTTGCAAAAATTCTTTCCTTGAAAATATCACTTGCATATATTCTGCTAGGTACATCAAAAAAAAACCCAGACTAGCAGACAAGAATGTATCTGTGTGAGTTTGCGTCTGGGCTTACTATTGTGTGTATGTTCAGGTGGTAAAAGGAAAATGCCATAATATTCTGATATTTATACAAACAGTGGTAAGTAAAATGAGTTCTGATGTAAAAAATCTTGAACTTGTTTGTTTTCTACATTAAAATAATGCATTGCCTCAACTCACTTCAGAGTTTTGTCAGTTATTTTTATAAAAACTGTTGTCATAAAATAATACAGAAATAAAGCTGTTTTTCTTTTTTTTTTTTTTAACAAATAATGACAACTATTGTCTGGACATTTCCCATTCTGTATAAGATGGTAATCACATTATTTTTCATGGTGGTCCAAAACAGAAAAAAATATCTACACTCTATCCCTTGTCTGATTCCTCAATCCACAACTAGACAGTTGTTTCACATATTAAACTTTCCTATAATATCAATCTGAAATTTATAATTATATACTTATTCTTTATCCCTATAATTTCATACTAAATTTCTTTTTTCCAACAAAGAAGTTTCATATGTCCTAAGATGCCTCTACTTTCAATGATCTGTGATTCAATCCTGAATTGTTCCTGTTCAGGAGGGGGAGCTTCTTGCCAGGTGCCTAATAAATGTAATTCTTATAGAATTACAAGAGAATTCTGTTATAACTAATTTCATTTGTTGAAATCTGAAAACTGAAGTAGAGGTAGGAGACTCCTAGGAAGCTAGACGTTTGTCTGTGTTAAAGTGTACATTCTAAAGTATAAAAAATAAACTGGATTTTTATAAATATCATTAGTTCAAGAAATACAATAATAAGTGAAGAGAAAATAAAGGTCTGAAACTCTAAAAACTTGGAGCTAAAATAAGTAAATGTATCCTTAGTAGAAGGGATTCCCTGGTGTCTCAGAAGATAAAGAATCTGCCTGCAATGCGGGTGACCTAGGTTCAATGGCTGGAGAAGGGAATGACTATCCACTTCAGTATTCTTGCCTGGAGAGAATTCCATGAACAGAGGAGCCTGGTGGGCTTAGAGTGCAGTTCCAAAGAGTCAGACCCAGTTGGGGGTCCTACACACTTTAGTAGAAGGGAAAAGTACTACAGATTAATCCTACTGAACATTCATCACTTTTTTTCATTATTTATAATTCAGGTGGTTTAAGTAATATGAAAAATGCTAAATACTAGAGGAAAAGACTGATCCCTGAAGAATTGATGCTTTTAAACTGTGGTGCTGAAGAATACTCCCGAGAGTCCCTTGGACAGCAAGTAGATGAAACAGTCAGTCCTAAAGGAAATCAACTCTGAATATTTACTGGAAGGACCGGTGCTGAAGCTGAAGCTCCAATACATTGGCTGCCTGATGTGAAGAGCCAAGTCATTGGAAGAGACCCTGATGCTTGGAAGATCAAGAGCAAAGAGGAGAAGGGGGCTACAGAGGATGAGATGGCTGGATGGCAGCATTGATTCAGTGGGCATGAGCTTGAGGAAACTCAGGGAGATAGTGAAGGAAAGGCTAGACAGTTGTTTCACATATTAAACTTTCCTATAATATCAATCTGAAATTTATAATTATATACTTATTCTTTATCCCTATAATTTCATACTAAATTTCTTTTTTCCAACAAAGAAGTTTCATATGTCCTAAGATGCCTCTACTTTCAATGATCTGTGATTCAATCCTGAATTGTTCCTGTTCAGGAGGGGGAGCTTCTTGCCAGGTGCCTAATAAATGTAATTCTTATAGAATTACAAGAGAATTCTGTTATAACTAATTTCATTTGTTGAAATCTGAAAACTGAAGTAGAGGTAGGAGACTCCTAGGAAGCTAGACGTTTGTCTGTGTTAAAGTGTACATTCTAAAGTATAAAAAATAAACTGGATTTTTATAAATATCATTAGTTCAAGAAATACAATAATAAGTGAAGAGAAAATAAAGGTCTGAAACTCTAAAAACTTGGAGCTAAAATAAGTAAATGTATCCTTAGTAGAAGGGATTCCCTGGTGTCTCAGAAGATAAAGAATCTGCCTGCAATGCGGGTGACCTAGGTTCAATGGCTGGAGAAGGGAATGACTATCCACTTCAGTATTCTTGCCTGGAGAGAATTCCATGAACAGAGGAGCCTGGTGGGCTTAGAGTGCAGTTCCAAAGAGTCAGACCCAGTTGGGGGTCCTACACACTTTAGTAGAAGGGAAATGTACTACAGATTAATCCTACTGAACATTCATCACTTTTTTTCATTATTTATAATTCAGGTGGTTTAAGTAATATGAAAAATGCTAAATACTAGAGGAAAAGACTGATCCCTGAAGAATTGATGCTTTTAAACTGTGGTGCTGAAGAATACTCCCGAGAGTCCCTTGGACAGCAAGTAGATGAAACAGTCAGTCCTAAAGGAAATCAACTCTGAATATTTACTGGAAGGACCGGTGCTGAAGCTGAAGCTCCAATACATTGGCTGCCTGATGTGAAGAGCCAAGTCATTGGAAGAGACCCTGATGCTTGGAAGATCAAGAGCAAAG
Source organism: Tragulus kanchil (assembly GCA_022376925.1). Taxonomy (NCBI): domain Eukaryota; kingdom Metazoa; phylum Chordata; class Mammalia; order Artiodactyla; family Tragulidae; genus Tragulus; species Tragulus kanchil. Next base: position 70,536,398 of record JAIOJX010000028.1, on the reverse strand, counting down.
AGGAGAAGGGGGCTACAGAGGATGAGATGGCTGGATGGCAGCATTGATTCAGTGGGCATGAGCTTGAGGAAACTCAGGGAGATAGTGAAGGAAAGGCAAACCTGCTGTAGTGCAGTTTGTTCATGGGGTCTGGCATGACTTAACAACATAACAACAACAAAGGAGAAAGCTCTCTCTTTGTAGGCTTTTGATAAAGAAATAAAAACAAAACGCATGTTGTAAAACTAAACTGAATTCTCTAATTAGTTTTTTGGCTATTTTGTTTCAAAAATCTCCTCCCCAAAAAGGAAAAAAATATAGGACATAAAGTTGGATGAGCTGTATCACTTAAAACTTAATAACAAGTATTTTTATATAACAACATGTTTTTAACACTTTAGCTTTTAAAATAAATATAACACTTAAATTATAAATAATATTTCATTTATAAATAATGATATAAATAATGTTTTTGAAAAATAGTTTCCTTTATAACCATGATAATATTATCATATCTAATAAAACTGACAGCAATTTTTCAATATTATCTAAAAACACAGTCCTTTTTCAAATTTACTTTTACATCCAATCAAGGTGTACCATTTGCATTTGGCTCTCTCTTTTTTAAGCTGAACAATTCTTTCCCATAAATATTTCATTTAATGACTTTAATGTTCTTTGACAATCTTTTCTGAATTAATTATTCCATTAGGTTTTGAAAAATGATGATTTTCTAACTCTATCATTTCATCTTCATTTTGTAGGAGGAATTTTTCGTTAATGAAAAACTGTCCTCATGAACTAACACCATCTGGTTACCCAGAAATAGAACTCTTACTGAAAAATGAATTAAATGCTTTTAAATTTTTGTGGTGCTGAAGAATACTCCCGAGAGTCCCTTGGACAGCAAGTAGATGAAACAGTCAGTCCTAAAGGAAATCAACTCTGAATATTTACTGGAAGGACCGGTGCTGAAGCTGAAGCTCCAATACATTGGCTGCCTGATGTGAAGAGCCAAGTCATTGGAAGAGACCCTGATGCTTGGAAGATCAAGAGCAAAGAGGAGAAGGGGGCTACAGAGGATGAGATGGCTGGATGGCAGCATTGATTCAGTGGGCATGAGCTTGAGGAAACTCAGGGAGATAGTGAAGGAAAGGCAAACCTGCTGTAGTGCAGTTTGTTCATGGGGTCTGGCATGACTTAACAACATAACAACAACAAAGGAGAAAGCTCTCTCTTTGTAGGCTTTTGATAAAGAAATAAAAACAAAACGCATGTTGTAAAACTAAACTGAATTCTCTAATTAGTTTTTTGGCTATTTTGTTTCAAAAATCTCCTCCCCAAAAAGGAAAAAAATATAGGACATAAAGTTGGATGAGCTGTATCACTTAAAACTTAATAACAAGTATTTTTATATAACAACATGTTTTTAACACTTTAGCTTTTAAAATAAATATAACACTTAAATTATAAATAATATTTCATTTATAAATAATGATATAAATAATGTTTTTGAAAAATAGTTTCCTTTATAACCATGATAATATTATCATATCTAATAAAACTGACAGCAATTTTTCAATATTATCTAAAAACACAGTCCTTTTTCAAATTTACTTTTACATCCAATCAAGGTGTACCATTTGCATTTGGCTCTCTCTTTTTTAAGCTGAACAATTCTTTCCCATAAATATTTCATTTAATGACTTTAATGTTCTTTGACAATCTTTTCTGAATTAATTATTCCATTAGGTTTTGAAAAATGATGATTTTCTAACTCTATCATTTCATCTTCATTTTGTAGGAGGAATTTTTCGTTAATGAAAAACTGTCCCTCATGAACTAACACCATCTGGTTACCCAGAAATAGAACTCTTACTGAAAAATGAATAAAAATGCTTAATTCTTTTCTTTAATTACAAATATTCTATGTAAGGATTCTATATAATAGCTATAATCAAATGTAAGGCTCCTTCTTATGCTATCTTTATCTCTCTCCCTCTTTCTCATATCAAGGTCGACTGAAGGATATTAATAGACTTAAATATTTAAATCAACTTCAAACATTAATCTTTTTATGATACTCAAATTTTCACAATCCTGGCCAAAAGAAGCTTCCATCAAACTGGCTTCTATGTTATCACAAATATACACACATTATGTTAATAGTTATGAGTTTTAATGAATTCAAAATCACTTCTGAAATTTACTTAGCACTCCTTAGTCATTTAAGAGCAATATAAACACATTGAAAGATTAACCATCACCAATTCATGACAATCAAGAATATTTTAACAACTTACATTAGGAGAAAAACAAAATAACAAAATATATGATTTTTAAAAATGGCATGTTTTGTTTTATGGATTCTTTAAAATTTTTTAAAAATGTAACCAAACATAATAAATGTATTTGAAAAAGTAATAAGAATACAAAAGGTAAACATACATATAATGATTTATACACTCATTAATATGTTCATTTATGCATGATTTGGAAAAAAGTATTCACTAATTTTCAGTTATCTCATGATTTTATCACCTTTAGAAAACAATATGTTTTCATTGTAGTACGAATCATAAAACAAATTTAAATTCCATATAAAAATATCACAGTTGAGTTTTTATTATGTATATTTTCAAAATATTCTCCTAGTTCCATGTACAATCCTTAGTGTTAAAGGAAAACATAATTAGTCTAAACAAAGACAGAGTATTGTTGGATGTCCACATTCGAATTAATTTCTTTTTTTTTTTAATTTATTTTATTTATTTTGGGGGGCGGTGTGGTGGGGAGGGAGGGGGACGGGCGGGCCACTTCTATTGGTCCTTCATTTCTCTATTTTCACCCGTCTTTGTTCTTTGGCTCCTGTGGGCCTCCCAGCGCGGTGGCCTCTGTCATTGCAGAGCGCCGGCTCTGGGCGCACACGCGCCAGAGCTCCGGCTCGGTAATTGGACACATCAGTCCAGCTGCTCCACAGCACGTGGGATCTTCCCTGGACAGGGATCGAACCGGCGCCCCTTGCACTGCAAGGCGGTGTCCTTACCCACTGGACCACCAGGGGAAGCCCTAGAATTAATTTCTTTTGCTTACCCATTTAATCGATGGCCTTAAAGAATTCTGGGCAGAAACTGGCCTGAAGTTAATCTCTTTTTGCAAACCATAAAGTTATTATTAAATAAAATTTTCTCTGAAGTCTACATAAACCTATGCCTCAAATATTATTTTAAAATGGAACAAAAAAAATGGAACAAATGTATGTAAGTTCTAATTATTTTCAATTTTCTTTGCAGAGAACAAATGTTTTATTAAGTTAAGGCTATTTTATGAACTTATTTCTATATATTGGGGGTGAGGAACTTCCCCAAAACAGGCAACACAAGCTCCTTCAAATCTATATACATACTAACTCACAAAGAAAATTATACAGGAAATCCTGTCTAAAGGTTTCTGGAATAATGAAATTGCAAAAAAAAAAAAAAAAAAAAAGAAAGAAAGAAAAAGCCTGTCTGTTAACATAAGGATAGCTATTGTAAATGGAAACATGTTTACAGGATTATTTCCTTATTTTTGTAAATGGTACCTAATTAACCAAGAGAAGCTTGACACTCGTTTTAAAAAGTCCTGAAAAGCAAGTCTTGGCATTAAACAAACATTCAGTAAACATGCTGCGAACTGAATAAATGAATAAAGGCATCTTTTCATTGTGTTTAATGTTTTCTGCTACATTCCTTACACTACAGTTTAAAGACAGCTGATTTTTCATATGTATCTACTAGGTAGATGAGAATTTCTCATTAAATTCTTTGCACTTTTACCATCAATTAATTTGGTTTTATTTTAAAGCATAAATTAAAATTCTTTGTTGCAGGAAGACAGGCCAATATGATTAAAAAAGTCACATAGACAAACTACTTTTGTAAGTTTTTAAAGTACTTTTCTCTAGCAATCATTTACTGTGATGAGAGCACAAAAGCAACTTTTTTTGCCTTTTCCCTTTTGGCTAAACTTAACTTGTAATGCAAGTATTTTGATAAGATTTTAGGATATTCTTGCCTACTTTCAGAAAACATGTTCTTCTGTTGATTTTGTTTCCTTATGATTCTAGCTTTGATACATGCTACTTTCAATTAAAAATCGGTTTTAATGACTATTTGAATCAAATGGCAGAGAATGAATTAGCAAAGAAATTCACAAATTACAGATGTACACTCAGAAAGATACTATGATTTGACGTAGTCCCATTATTCTTCTGTAAAGCAGGATAAGACTTACACAAATCAGTTTGGAAAATAAGGAAAAAATATCCACATTGTACGTATCAGCATGAAGAGCTTGAAGCAAAGTGATTTGTCAAAGAAGAAATATTAAGACAATTATTATTAGAGACAGACACATGTTTCTAATTTGTCCAAAGGCATATGCTTTTTACATCTATGAAACTTTAAATGATATTCAATACCTAAAAATTACTACAGTCAATTGTAATTCCTGCTTTAGTAGACTGAAAAAAGATAGTTTTTTTTTTAATTCCTTATTTTAAAGGTTTTACAGAGTTTTGTTGTTCACAGACATGTATGTTCCCAGATCAGTCATATGCATATCCATGGTCCCCACTGCCGCAGTTCCCCCTATCCCACCCCTCTAGACCATCGCCCCAAGCCATTGTATGCACTCCAATTCCCTTAGCACAATGACGCTAGCTATCTTTTCCACACATAACAGTATAGGTTTCCATGTTACTCCCTCCATGCTTCCCCCTCCCTATGAAAAAGGATAGTTTTGATTGAAATAGGTATATAAATAAATTTCCCTAAAGCTAAATTAAATAAAGTGCCTAAATTAGCCTTTCTTCAGCAAGAAATAATTCTTTGTAGATAATATTAATGATTTTTTATGAATTTCTGTGAAATTTATTATCCTGTCATGAACTTTAATTTTTCCAAACACTTCTTTTATTATGTGCTTCATGTATAGTTGTGTAAATTTACTTGCTGAATCTAGGAAATTCTGTCATCCCAAAAAACATTCTCTAGGTTTTTTTTGCTTGTTTTGTTTTGTTTTGTTTTGGGGGTGGAGGGCGGGCTGGGGAGGGAGTAGGGCGGGCGGGCCACTTCTATTCGGCTTTTATCTATTTTTCATCCATCTTTGTTCTTTGGCCCATGTGGGCCTCCCATCACGGTGGCGTCTGTTGTAGCAGAGCACCGGCTCTGGGCGCATGCGCTCCAGAGCTCCTGCTAGGTAATTGGACATATCGGTCCAGCTGCTCTGCGGCATGTGGGATCTTCCCAGGCCAGGGATTGAACCGGCGCCCCTTGTACTTCAAGGTGGTGTCCTTACCCACTGGACCACCAGGAAGCCCCATCACAAATTAAAAGAAAAAAAAATAAGACTTCCCATTATTCTTCTGTAAAGCAGGATAAGATTTAAAAGTTTGGAAAATAAGGAAAAAATATCCACATTGTACGTATCAGCATGAAGAGCTTGAAGCAAAGTGATTTGTCAAAGAAGAAATATTAAGACAATTATTATTAGAGACAGACACATGTTTCTAATTTGTCCAAAGGCATATGCTTTTTACATCTATGAAACTTTAAATGATATTCAATACCTAAAAATTACTACAGTCAATTGTAATTCCTGCTTTAGTAGACTGAAAAAAGATAGTTTTTTAATTCCTTATTTTAAAGGTTTTACAGAGTTTTGTTGTTCACAGACATGTATGTTCCCAGATCAGTCATATGCATATCCATGGTCCCCACTGCCGCAGTTCCCCCTATCCCACCCCTCTAGACCATCGCCCCAAGCCATTGTATGCACTCCAATTCCCTTAGCACAATGACGCTAGCTATCTTTTCCACACATAACAGTATAGGTTTCCATGTTACTCCCTCCATGCTTCCCCCTCCCTATGAAAAAGGATAGTTTTGATTGAAATAGGTATATAAATAAATTTCCCTAAAGCTAAATTAAATAAAGTGCCTAAATTAGCCTTTCTTCAGCAAGAAATAATTCTTTGTAGATAATATTAATGATTTTTTATGAATTTCTGTGAAATTTATTATCCTGTCATGAACTTTAATTTTTCCAAACACTTCTTTTATTATGTGCTTCATGTATAGTTGTGTAAATTTACTTGCTGAATCTAGGAAATTCTGTCATCCCAAAAAACATTCTCTAGGTTTTTTTTGCTTGTTTTGTTTTGTTTTGTTTTGGGGGTGGAGGGCGGGCTGGGGAGGGAGTAGGGCGGGCGGGCCACTTCTATTCGGCTTTTATCTATTTTTCATCCATCTTTGTTCTTTGGCCCATGTGGGCCTCCCATCACGGTGGCGTCTGTTGTAGCAGAGCACCGGCTCTGGGCGCATGCGCTCCAGAGCTCCTGCTAGGTAATTGGACATATCGGTCCAGCTGCTCTGCGGCATGTGGGATCTTCCCAGGCCAGGGATTGAACCGGCGCCCCTTGTACTTCAAGGCGGTGTCCTTACCCCACTGGACCACCAGGGAAGCCCCATTCTCTAGTTTTGAAGTTCATTGTACTCCATTATATTTTCTCTAGTTTCCATGTAAGTATTCCAATTTGCTACTTATTTACTATTGATATTAATATAAAATAGAGCATATCCTTAAGTCTTGAAAAGAACAGGCATTTTTTCAATTACATACTTCCTCAAAATGACTATATCCTATTGCTACCCATATTTTATCTATGAATAATGTAGTATAGTGAATAGCTTAAGATTTGGTTTTATGTCAACTATAAAATTTACCTGCATATATTAAGAAATTGTGAAATGTATATTTTATTGAAGTAATATTTCCTTATTTACCTAATTTATATTTAAAACAAAATCAAGACCGTATCAATTCATTAAGTAGTGCTATAGAAAATAAAGCCTTTTGTCCCCATAGAAACATGTTAACTAATCAGAAAATTAAGAATATAAGAATGCAAAATAAATAATGAATCAATCAAATCACTAAAATTGGTTTTTATTTACCCATCATATATAAGCTGGAATATATACATTTTAATACAAAAAGGAAATATTAATAATACAATTAGAATAATGACTAGTAAAACAAATTGAGGCAAATTATCTCTGAAAATGCTAAAGAATTTTGAAAAAATTCATAAAATCAAGATGTCTACTTAATGCTATAAAAAAATCAATCTTTTTTAAGATATTAAAATAGTTAACAGTCTAGTTTCCCATGATATAGAAAGCATAACATATCACAGTCTCAGTGATACAGTAATAAGGAATTTAAAAGTTTTATATCCATAATTTCTTTTTTTGTAGGGTGAGTGAAAGTCGCTGAGTCATGTCTGACACTTTGCAACCCCTTGGAGAAGCCATGGAATTCTCCAGGCAAGAATACTGGAATGGGTAGCCTATCTCAGGGGAATCTTCTCGACCCAGGTATTGAACCAAGGTTTCTGGCATTGCAGGTAGATTCCTTACCAGCTAAGATACCAGCGAAGTTATCGTAGTAATTTGCTTTGTAAGTTTAAACATTAACCTTCTTAATGGGAGTATGAACAAAATGCTCTGTTACCACGCCCTTTTAACATGAGTTGTTACAACATGTTTGAATTAAGTTATTTCTAGACTCCATAAATAAGCCTGTATCATCTGATTTTTAAAAATTAAAGTGCTATCTTCCTCCACTTTTATACATACTCCGAACCCATGTTTGAGAAGTGGAATATATATTTATCTTCACTGAAAGAAGATTAAAGCCAAATAAAATTTACCAAAAGTACTATTAATACCCAATGTAAAAAACATTTTAAAAGTCAAGTCTCAAGAGTTAAATTAGTATAGTGAATAGCTTAAGATTTGGTTTTATGTCAACTATAAAATTTACCTGCATATATTAAGAAATTGTGAAATGTATATTTTATTGAAGTAATATTTCCTTATTTACCTAATTTATATTTAAAACAAAATCAAGACCGTATCAATTCATTAAGTAGTGCTATAGAAAATAAAGCCTTTTGTCCCCATAGAAACATGTTAACTAATCAGAAAATTAAGAATATAAGAATGCAAAATAAATAATGAATCAATCAAATCACTAAAATTGGTTTTTATTTACCCATCATATATAAGCTGGAATATATACATTTTAATACAAAAAGGAAATATTAATAATACAATTAGAATAATGACTAGTAAAACAAATTGAGGCAAATTATCTCTGAAAATGCTAAAGAATTTTGAAAAAATTCATAAAATCAAGATGTCTACTTAATGCTATAAAAAAATCAATCTTTTTTAAGATATTAAAATAGTTAACAGTCTAGTTTCCCATGATATAGAAAGCATAACATATCACAGTCTCAGTGATACAGTAATAAGGAATTTAAAAGTTTTATATCCATAATTTCTTTTTTTGTAGGGTGAGTGAAAGTCGCTGAGTCATGTCTGACACTTTGCAACCCCTTGGAGAAGCCATGGAATTCTCCAGGCAAGAATACTGGAATGGGTAGCCTATCTCAGGGGAATCTTCTCGACCCAGGTATTGAACCAAGGTTTCTGGCATTGCAGGTAGATTCCTTACCAGCTAAGATACCAGCGAAGTTATCGTAGTAATTTGCTTTGTAAGTTTAAACATTAACCTTCTTAATGGGAGTATGAACAAAATGCTCTGTTACCACGCCCTTTTAACATGAGTTGTTACAACATGTTTGAATTAAGTTATTTCTAGACTCCATAAATAAGCCTGTATCATCTGATTTTTAAAAATTAAAGTGCTATCTTCCTCCACTTTTATACATACTCCGAACCCATGTTTGAGAAGTGGAATATATATTTATCTTCACTGAAAGAAGATTAAAGCCAAATAAAATTTACCAAAAGTACTATTAATACCCAATGTAAAAAACATTTTAAAAGTCAAGTCTCAAGAGTATAAAACTCTGTGTGTCAGTTGCTCAGTCGTGTTTGACTCCATTATATGGACTGCAGCACACCAGACTACACTATCCATGGGATTTCCAAGAGCAGAATATTGGAATGAATTGGCATTTCCTTCTCCAGAGGATCTTCCTGACCCAATGATTGAACCTAGGTCTCCTGCAATGTAGGTGGACTCTTTACCATCTGAGCCACCAGAGACAATGAAGCTGGAAACAAAATTATTTTTAATATATTTCTTACTCATGTCTTTGTTTTTTGCCTGCTACCTTCCAACACTGATAAAGTGAGGACGTTCTAGCCATCAGACAGTATCTTCATATATGAATTATTACTGACAGTACAACTTCTTATAATTTATCAGAACACAACTTTCAAAGTCATAAGGCTAAGGATTTAAAGGGATAATTCTTCATGTTTTCATAACATTAGGCTATAAAAGTTTATTAGGAAAAATTTAAATGTGATTTTATCCAGTTGGAAAAGTAGATCATTAGTTGTTTAATTTCTTCAAAACCTATGTTAACCATTAGCATATAGGTAAATGTAGCAGTAATTTTATCCACAAATCATAATTTTTTGTGCTCCAATCTCTATGCACTGTAAGTATAAACCATGACTGTGCCAAAGGAAGACTAGTGGGTCTTGATTGTAGAGATGTGGTGCAGAGGAGAGGTGAGAGAGAGGGAGAAAGGGGCAGGGAGAGAGAATCAGGAGGAAGAGAGGAGAGAAAAAAGTAATACGGGAAATAGTAAAGATACATATCATTCTTATGATTTTCTAAATATAGATCTGTGTGTGTGCAATGTAGAAATGATTCTATCTATGGGGGAAAAGCTTTGAAAGATACTATGCAGGATAATTACAGTATGTTAGAAAATAATACTTTAGGTATGATTATAAAGTTGAAGACTATTAATGGTACTGTAGTGATTCAGAAATACTAAATCTTCCACATTTTGATAGATTACTAAGCATTAGAGATCATTACTAAGCAAGATGATCAAACCAGTCAATCTTGAGGGAAGTCAACCCTGAATATTCATTGGAAGGGTTGATACTGAAGTTGAAGCTCCAGTATTCTGGTCATCTGATTCGAACAGACACCCCACCATTGGTAAAGTCCCTCGTGCTGGGAAAGACGGCAGGAGAAGAGAGCATTAGAGGAAGAGATGGCTGGACGGCATCACCAATACAATGGACATAAACTTGGGCAAGCTCCAAGGAGATGGTGAGGGACAGGAAAATCCATGGGGTCTCAAAGACTCAGACACAACTGCATGACTGAACAACAATAAGCATTAGATGACAGTCATTTAATACAGCAAACAAATTTCTCATTCTGCAAATTTTATTAAGTAATTAAAATTGAGTCTTTGCAATTTTGGAGCTTCTTACATTTCTTGATAGTCCAGTAGTTTGAACTTACTGACTCTCCACTCTGGAGGTCTACATAGTAATAATAATGGTCTCCAAAGTTCAGGTCAGTCACTCAGTTGTGTCCGACTCTTTGTCTCCACATGTAGCAATACGTCTTTTAACCTAAGCACAGTCTTCTATGCATTCTGCCATATTAGACCCAATTTCCTTCCCAGCATTTGACAGCAGCTCTTCCACTCATCTGCTCATTATGTACTCCAATGAACAATGAACACTTGGTGTTCATGAACGCTGAACACTGCAATGAACACTGTGGTGTATGTATTCTTTCAGACCAAGTTTTTCTCTGGACATACACCCAGGAGTGGGATTGCAGGATCATATGTTAGCTCTATCTTTAGTTTTGTAAGGTCCTGCCATACTGTTCTCCATAGTAGTTGTACCAATTTACATTCCCATCAACAATACAGGAAGCTTCCCTTCCCTCCACACTTTCTTCACCATCTACTGCTTGTGGATTTTTTGATGATAGCCTTTCTGGACAGTGAGAGGTGATACCACATTGTGGTTCTGATTTGCATTTTTCTAATAATTATCAATACTGAACATCTTTTTATGTGTCTCTTAGCCATCTACATATCTTCTCTGAAGAAATGCCTGTTTAGGTCTTTTGTTCATTTGTTATTGGGTTGTTTCTTTTGATGTTGTTAAACATCATGAACTGTTTTAAATTTTGGAGACTAATCTGTTGTTGGTCACATCATTTGTAAATATATTCTCCCAATCTGTGGGGTTTTGTTTTGTTTTGTTTATGGTTTCCCTTGGTGTGCAAAAGCTTTTGTGTTATGTAGATTCTATTTACTTATGTTTTATTTTCATTATTCTAGAAGACAGATCAAAATTTCCATTTTGAGACTGCTGTGACATGTCAGAAAATGCTCTGCCTGTTTTCCTCTAGGAGTACACTGTGAACTTCTGGAAACAAAAAGTTTAAATACATGTATATCATTCTTTACCCATTCACAAATACAGATAATTCTACTCTCCATCTTCTCTTTTTTTAGAACTTTAATATTATAATAATCTTTTCAGGACTCAACAGTCATAAATTATTAAAAGAATGACATATATTGAAAAAAAAACATTCTTAACCATTTCTTGATAGTAATTGAACTTACTGACTCTCCACTCTGGAGGTCTACATAGTAATAATAATGGTCTCCAAAGTTCAGGTCAGTCACTCAGTTGTGTCCGACTCTTTGTCTCCACATGTAGCAATACGTCTTTTAACCTAAGCACAGTCTTCTATGCATTCTGCCATATTAGACCCAATTTCCTTCCCAGCATTTGACAGCAGCTCTTCCACTCATCTGCTCATTATGTACTCCAATGAACAATGAACACTTGGTGTTCATGAACGCTGAACACTGCAATGAACACTGTGGTGTATGTATTCTTTCAGACCAAGTTTTTCTCTGGACATACACCCAGGAGTGGGATTGCAGGATCATATGTTAGCTCTATCTTTAGTTTTGTAAGGTCCTGCCATACTGTTCTCCATAGTAGTTGTACCAATTTACATTCCCATCAACAATACAGGAAGCTTCCCTTCCCTCCACACTTTCTTCACCATCTACTGCTTGTGGATTTTTTGATGATAGCCTTTCTGGACAGTGAGAGGTGATACCACATTGTGGTTCTGATTTGCATTTTTCTAATAATTATCAATACTGAACATCTTTTTATGTGTCTCTTAGCCATCTACATATCTTCTCTGAAGAAATGCCTGTTTAGGTCTTTTGTTCATTTGTTATTGGGTTGTTTCTTTTGATGTTGTTAAACATCATGAACTGTTTTAAATTTTGGAGACTAATCTGTTGTTGGTCACATCATTTGTAAATATATTCTCCCAATCTGTGGGGTTTTGTTTTGTTTTGTTTATGGTTTCCCTTGGTGTGCAAAAGCTTTTGTGTTATGTAGATTCTATTTACTTATGTTTTATTTTCATTATTCTAGAAGACAGATCAAAATTTCCATTTTGAGACTGCTGTGACATGTCAGAAAATGCTCTGCCTGTTTTCCTCTAGGAGTACACTGTGAACTTCTGGAAACAAAAAGTTTAAATACATGTATATCATTCTTTACCCATTCACAAATACAGATAATTCTACTCTCCATCTTCTCTTTTTTTAGAACTTTAATATTATAATAATCTTTTCAGGACTCAACAGTCATAAATTATTAAAAGAATGACATATATTGAAAACCACACTGAAATATAAAACATCTATAAAACATTAACTTACTAAAGGCCTGCATTTCACCACTTAACATCACTAGAATTCCACAAACCTATACACACCCCAACAAATGGTTGTTTCTTTTATTTCCTAATCTCATTTTCTTACCTACAAACAGGAACATAAGAGTAAATATTTCATAAATAAAATTAATGGGTGTAAAGCATTAAGGACACATCAAGCACAGTGGGTATGTGTTATCACTATTATTATTACTACTGCAGCAACTGCTACCATTACCAACATATGTGAGGGCTATATCAGTAAAACAGAAAGAACAATTACTGGAGAGAGACACATTTGAATTTAAACTTGATTCCTTGAAAGAGAAATGTTGGTACTAAGATATTTTCTTATAATTAAAAGCTTCATCTTCCATTTCTATAAAATAAATAGTACTGACAGAATTATTGTGAAAATTAAATTTCAAAATATAGGTAGAGTAATAGGCACACAGTAGGTGCTCCCAGAACTTTTCCCCCTCATGGTTTCCCATTCAACCTACATTTAACCATTCCTATGCATCATTAACTAATTGCATAGCTTCCACCAGCAAACAATGGTTTCAATACATAAACTGGATTAGCCAAAATAACTATACATACTACTTAAAAAAATAAATCTCCTATTAAAATTCAAACTTAAATAACTAATACAACATGAAGAAAGTAATGCATACTTTAGAATAAGTAAAAGAAACAAGTATTTGAATATATATGTGACGTTTCTCATATGTTCACTTTTAGCTGCCATGGTTTAACTTCTTTTAACTTATTTTCCTTCAGAAGATACATCTTTTTTTCAAGTGCTTTTAGTTTTAAAGGGATTCCCTTGCAGCTCAGCTGGTAGAGTGCTGTGACATGTCAGAAAATGCTCTGCCTGTCCTCTAGGAGTACACTGTGAACTTCTGGAAACAAAAAGTTTAAATACATGTATATCATTCTTTACCCATTCACAAATACAGATAATTCTACTCTCCATCTTCTCTTTTTTTAGAACTTTAATATTATAATAATCTTTTCAGGACTCAACAGTCATAAATTATTAAAAGAATGACATATATTGAAAACCACACTGAAATATAAAACATCTATAAAACATTAACTTACTAAAGGCCTGCATTTCACCACTTAACATCACTAGAATTCCACAAACCTATACACACCCCAACAAATGGTTGTTTCTTTTATTTCCTAATCTCATTTTCTTACCTACAAACAGGAACATAAGAGTAAATATTTCATAAATAAAATTAATGGGTGTAAAGCATTAAGGACACATCAAGCACAGTGGGTATGTGTTATCACTATTATTATTACTACTGCAGCAACTGCTACCATTACCAACATATGTGAGGGCTATATCAGTAAAACAGAAAGAACAATTACTGGAGAGAGACACATTTGAATTTAAACTTGATTCCTTGAAAGAGAAATGTTGGTACTAAGATATTTTCTTATAATTAAAAGCTTCATCTTCCATTTCTATAAAATAAATAGTACTGACAGAATTATTGTGAAAATTAAATTTCAAAATATAGGTAGAGTAATAGGCACACAGTAGGTGCTCCCAGAACTTTTCCCCCTCATGGTTTCCCATTCAACCTACATTTAACCATTCCTATGCATCATTAACTAATTGCATAGCTTCCACCAGCAAACAATGGTTTCAATACATAAACTGGATTAGCCAAAATAACTATACATACTACTTAAAAAAATAAATCTCCTATTAAAATTCAAACTTAAATAACTAATACAACATGAAGAAAGTAATGCATACTTTAGAATAAGTAAAAGAAACAAGTATTTGAATATATATGTGACGTTTCTCATATGTTCACTTTTAGCTGCCATGGTTTAACTTCTTTTAACTTATTTTCCTTCAGAAGATACATCTTTTTTTCAAGTGCTTTTAGTTTTAAAGGGATTCCCTTGCAGCTCAGCTGGTAGAGAATCCACCTGCAATACAGGAGACTCTGGTTTAATTCCTGGGTCAGAAAGTTCCCCAGGAGAAAGGATAGGCTACAGTCATCTTGGGCTTCCCAAGTGGCTCAGGCGGTAAAGAATCTGCCTGCAATGCAGGAGATCAAGGTTCAACCCCTAGGTTTGGAATATCTCCTGGAGAAAGGAAAGGCTACCCACTCTAGTATTCTTGCCTGGAGAATTCCATGGTTTATCCATGGGTTGCAAGAGCCAGACATGACTGAACTACTTCCACTTTTAGTTTTAGCCAATGCCTTGGGAATTCCCTTGTGATCCAGAGGTTAGGACCCCACTGACAAGGGCCCAGGTTCAGTCCCTGGTCAGGTAACTGAAATTCCATAAGCCACAAGGTGAGGCCCAAAACAACAAAAGCCACTGCCTTGATATGCCCGTGATTTCAGAAGCTTTCAGAGTCCATTCACAGTAACAATGTTTAACATTTAAACACTACTGTAGGGAGGTAATCAATTCTGATCCCCTGATGAAACTATTTCTTTGACTTGTTTTTTTTTTCTTTTGCTTTTGTTATTATAATCACACATAATGGTTTGCCTGAGAGAATCCCGCCTCTCTGCCTGATTGTTAAATAAACGGCCATTGTTCAGATCCCTGTCCACCTGTGGATGGCAAGAAGCGAGAAACTAACATATTTTCCGCCTGAGGCTTGGCATTATAGAATGTATGCTAGAATCATGGCCTTTTTACTTTGCTTCCTCACCTCCCCCCATCTCTGACCTGTAAAAGAATCTGGCAGCCAGACTCTGATAATGGTGATTTTTAGACTTTAGGCTGCCATCTTCTCAGTCAGCTGTTTTCAGAATAAAGTTGTTTTCCTTGCCTTAACACCTCTTATCTCAGATTCACTGGCTTTTCTTCCTGCAAGCACAGCGATCTTAGACTCAGTAGCAACACTACTGATAAAAATATTTAAAATACCTATCTAAAGATTTTGTTTCTTCTTTGACAAGAATGTTTTTCATTAATTTGAATATATAATTTTTCTAAATTGAAATTTGATGATTTTTAACTCACAACTTTTTCCCAATGTCACAAAATAATTAGGTTACCTTCTTCAGCATTCTTTTAACTTCTATTTCAGATAGAGTGTGGAAAAAAATCAAACTAGGTAACTTTGCTCTGGAATATACATATATCTTCATATTTCCCAGACAAACAAGAAGATTCTCTGAACTTTCTTTCATTTCTAATTAATATTTTTTATCCCTTGATAAGAGTTTATCTTGTAAACTCTGCCATGTTGCATTTAGTTGTGCCAAAGATTATGATGTAGTCTTTTCATACGCTGCGTAAATTAACTGAGTTGGGTCCTCTGAAACCTCTGTTCTTTTAAAGCCATGAACTATATTATGACTTTAAGAGTTGAAATTAATTTTGTCACAAATTTTTCAATGTAATATTCACTGTGGAAGCCAGAATTCTACATAGTTCTTTCTGAATTCAAAAACTTTTATCAGAACATTTATGGCTGATCATTAAAAGACTGACTTTTTAAAAAATGTGATAGCTAACAGCATCTAAAATTGTATTTACTTTTCTAGCTAAAAAGCATTTTATGTTTAAATAACTTAAAACTCTTAGATGGAAAAGGCACTCATCATTTATTGAGAACATTAAGCAGATTTTTATGAATATGAAAACCATAGCTATTACCCATTCATCAATATCTTCTTTTTATTTCAAAATTCATCAGTACTTTAGAAGAATTGGCTTCTTTGCTGTCAGCCCCAGGATGGCAAGGCTAACATATTTTCCGCCTGAGGCTTGGCATTATAGAATGTATGCTAGAATCATGGCCTTTTTACTTTGCTTCCTCACCTCCCCCCATCTCTGACCTGTAAAAGAATCTGGCAGCCAGACTCTGATAATGGTGATTTTTAGACTTTAGGCTGCCATCTTCTCAGTCAGCTGTTTTCAGAATAAAGTTGTTTTCCTTGCCTTAACACCTCTTATCTCAGATTCACTGGCTTTTCTTCCTGCAAGCACAGCGATCTTAGACTCAGTAGCAACACTACTGATAAAAATATTTAAAATACCTATCTAAAGATTTTGTTTCTTCTTTGACAAGAATGTTTTTCATTAATTTGAATATATAATTTTTCTAAATTGAAATTTGATGATTTTTAACTCACAACTTTTTCCCAATGTCACAAAATAATTAGGTTACCTTCTTCAGCATTCTTTTAACTTCTATTTCAGATAGAGTGTGGAAAAAATCAAACTAGGTAACTTTGCTCTGGAATATACATATATCTTCATATTTCCCAGACAAACAAGAAGATTCTCTGAACTTTCTTTCATTTCTAATTAATATTTTTTATCCCTTGATAAGAGTTTATCTTGTAAACTCTGCCATGTTGCATTTAGTTGTGCCAAAGATTATGATGTAGTCTTTTCATACGCTGCGTAAATTAACTGAGTTGGGTCCTCTGAAACCTCTGTTCTTTTAAAGCCATGAACTATATTATGACTTTA
Source organism: Tragulus kanchil (assembly GCA_022376925.1). Taxonomy (NCBI): domain Eukaryota; kingdom Metazoa; phylum Chordata; class Mammalia; order Artiodactyla; family Tragulidae; genus Tragulus; species Tragulus kanchil. The sequence goes on along the minus strand of JAIOJX010000028.1, from coordinate 70,519,340 downwards.
AGAGTTGAAATTAATTTTGTCACAAATTTTTCAATGTAATATTCACTGTGGAAGCCAGAATTCTACATAGTTCTTTCTGAATTCAAAAACTTTTATCAGAACATTTATGGCTGATCATTAAAAGACTGACTTTTTAAAAAATGTGATAGCTAACAGCATCTAAAATTGTATTTACTTTTCTAGCTAAAAAGCATTTTATGTTTAAATAACTTAAAACTCTTAGATGGAAAAGGCACTCATCATTTATTGAGAACATTAAGCAGATTTTTATGAATATGAAAACCATAGCTATTTCCCATTCATCAATATCTTCTAATATTTTAGGATAATTTGTTAACAAATTACTAACCACAAGTCTGTAATTGTACTTTAGAAGAAGGCCTGCTCTGGCAATTCTTTCTGTACTGGTATAAGCATTTGAAAGCTGTGATGTAACTTCAGGAATACAAGAAATTCATAAAGGGTAAAACTTTTCCTTTAAGCTGTAATGATATAACATAATAGTTGCATGCTAGTATTGCTGACTTTACCTCTACAATATACCTTGATTGAACTGTAGCCATTAATTCTTAAAATATAAATATTTATTTTTCACACAAAATCACTTCTATTCTTTAGTATGTATCATAATACTTAGGATAGGGACATCCTCAATTACTGTTTTTTAAATTCAGTTGGGGAGATAGGAATAAAAGGGAACCAACGTTAAAATACTTACTTTCAGTTATCTTTAGATATATCATTAATCAATCTTGAAAGTTATTTTATTACTGACAATTAGCTCTCTAGAGAACGTTCATTCAATACATACTTACTGAGCATCTACTATATAAAGGACACTGACAGATGTTGAGGATACAGAAATATATCAGACTATTTGATCTCTACTATCTCACAGATTATTATCTAGGAGGACAATCAGACACTGAGCATTTATTTATTTATTTATTTTTTTTTAAACCTTTATTTTACTTTTAACTTTTACAGAGTTTTGTTGTTCACAGACATGCATATTCTCAGATTAGTCACATGTATATCACCCCTTCCTCCCTCCCAACCATCACATGAGTTGGGTCCTCTGAAACCTCTGTTCTTTTAAAGCCATGAACTATATTATGACTTTAAGAGTTGAAATTAATTTTGTCACAAATTTTTCAATGTAATATTCACTGTGGAAGCCAGAATTCTACATAGTTCTTTCTGAATTCAAAAACTTTTATCAGAACATTTATGGCTGATCATTAAAAGACTGACTTTTTAAAAAATGTGATAGCTAACAGCATCTAAAATTGTATTTACTTTTCTAGCTAAAAAGCATTTTATGTTTAAATAACTTAAAACTCTTAGATGGAAAAGGCACTCATCATTTATTGAGAACATTAAGCAGATTTTTATGAATATGAAAACCATAGCTATTTCCCATTCATCAATATCTTCTAATATTTTAGGATAATTTGTTAACAAATTACTAACCACAAGTCTGTAATTGTACTTTAGAAGAAGGCCTGCTCTGGCAATTCTTTCTGTACTGGTATAAGCATTTGAAAGCTGTGATGTAACTTCAGGAATACAAGAAATTCATAAAGGGTAAAACTTTTCCTTTAAGCTGTAATGATATAACATAATAGTTGCATGCTAGTATTGCTGACTTTACCTCTACAATATACCTTGATTGAACTGTAGCCATTAATTCTTAAAATATAAATATTTATTTTTCACACAAAATCACTTCTATTCTTTAGTATGTATCATAATACTTAGGATAGGGACATCCTCAATTACTGTTTTTTAAATTCAGTTGGGGAGATAGGAATAAAAGGGAACCAATGTTAAAATACTTACTTTCAGTTATCTTTAGATATATCATTAATCAATCTTGAAAGTTATTTTATTACTGACAATTAGCTCTCTAGAGAACGTTCATTCAATACATACTTACTGAGCATCTACTATATAAAGGACACTGACAGATGTTGAGGATACAGAAATATATCAGACTATTTGATCTCTACTATCTCACAGATTATTATCTAGGAGGACAATCAGACACTGAGCATTTATTTATTTATTTATTTTTTTTTAAACCTTTATTTTACTTTTAACTTTTACAGAGTTTTGTTGTTCACAGACATGCATATTCTCAGATTAGTCACATGTATATCCCCCCCTTCCCTCCCCTCCCAACCATCACATAGCACCCCTGAAGGATCCCCTTTTCTCACAGAGCAATGACTAGAGCTATTTTCTTCACTTATGATAGTACAGGCATTCATGCTACTTCCCTTACGCCTCTCACCCACTGTTCCTTCCCCAAAATGTCCATATGTCCACTGTCCATGTCTGTCTTTCTGTCGCTTCACTGCATGTGCCATCATCACCATCCTACTAGATTCCATATATATGTGTTAATATACTGTATTTGTCCTTCTCTTTCTGACTGACTTCACTTTTTAGGATACGTTCTAGATCCAGCCACCTCATGAGGGCTGATTCTTCTGCATTTCTCTTTACAGCTGTGTAGTATTCCATTGTATATATGTACCAGAGCTTTTGGATCCATTCGTTCGTCGATGGGCATCTAGGTTCCTTCCATGTTCTAGCTATTGTATAGAGAGCTGCAATGAACATTGGGGTACAGGTGCTTCTTTCAGTTTTGATTTCATCAGGGTATAGGCCTAAGAGTGGGATTGCTGGGTCATATGGTGCTTCTATTTTTAGTTTTTTAAGAAATCTCCAGACTGTCTTCCATAGAGGCTGTATCAATTTACACTCCCACCAGCAGTGCAGGAGGGTTCCCTTTTCTCCGCAGCCTCTCCAGCATTTATTGTCTGTCGATTTGTGGATGATGGCCATTCTGACGGGTGTGAGGTGATATCTCATTGTAGTTTTGATTTGCATTTCTCTAATTATTAGTGAAGTTGAGCATCGTTTCATGTGTTTTTGGGCCATCTGTATGTCATCGTTGGAGAGGTGACACTGAGCATTTAATCTCACAATTTGTTATATAATTGTAACATGAACTCTGAAGGTGAAGTACTGAAGGAGGAGTATGACCAGGTTTGGGAAATTAGGGAATTATTCCCTAAAAAAAAAATTAAAGTGGACAATTCGTAGTTAGGCAGAGAGGGTCTGCAACCATTGCGTGAACTAGACTACATCACTCCCTTAGAATAAAATCCACATTCCTTAATGTGACATACACGAGACCTTTGAAAACTCCTCTTGGATACTTTTCCAGTTCCCTCTTACACTGCTTTTCCCTTTCTCAAAAACCATGCTGGTAGCATATTCAATCCTGCTTCCTTTCTTTAAACCACTGTTCTCTTGAATTGCTTAAGGATTTGTGATTATGTCTGAAAAAATTTTTCCTTCCTACATCTTGTCTGGCTAAGTCCTATCCAACCCTGAGATCTCCAATTAGATTCAGCTTCTCCTAAGGAGCCTTCCAAAGCCTCTGTGATTGGAGTAGGTACTCCCTCAACTATTTCATAGCACCTAGTATATTTTATACCAATATGGGAATTTCCTATGTGCTTTTCTCTTTCTTCTGCTAGGCCATACATTTCATGAAGGCAAACCTGTTGTTTTCACTGTTGACTGGCATTTGGTTCCTGACTTACTCAGAAGGCTTATTTCAAAAACTTTATTCACTTCAACTTGACAGGACTCTCGTTTAGGGCAAACACATTTTAAACCAAACTTAGAGCACTAGAGAAAGGTTGAAATATGTATATATAACGACTGACCAAAGGCGGCTGGAAAAAAAAAAACAAACCTTAACAAGAAAGAGAAGACTGGTACCACTGAGGCCTAAGAGTGGGATTGCTGGGTCATATGGTGCTTCTATTTTTAGTTTTTTAAGAAATCTCCAGACTGTCTTCCATAGAGGCTGTATCAATTTACACTCCCACCAGCAGTGCAGGAGGGTTCCCTTTTCTCCGCAGCCTCTCCAGCATTTATTGTCTGTCGATTTGTGGATGATGGCCATTCTGACGGGTGTGAGGTGATATCTCATTGTAGTTTTGATTTGCATTTCTCTAATTATTAGTGAAGTTGAGCATCGTTTCATGTGTTTTTGGGCCATCTGTATGTCATCGTTGGAGAGGTGACACTGAGCATTTAATCTCACAATTTGTTATATAATTGTAACATGAACTCTGAAGGTGAAGTACTGAAGGAGGAGTATGACCAGGTTTGGGAAATTAGGGAATTATTCCCTAAAAAAAAAAATTAAAGTGGACAATTCGTAGTTAGGCAGAGAGGGTCTGCAACCATTGCGTGAACTAGACTACATCACTCCCTTAGAATAAAATCCACATTCCTTAATGTGACATACACGAGACCTTTGAAAACTCCTCTTGGATACTTTTCCAGTTCCCTCTTACACTGCTTTTCCCTTTCTCAAAAACCATGCTGGTAGCATATTCAATCCTGCTTCCTTTCTTTAAACCACTGTTCTCTTGAATTGCTTAAGGATTTGTGATTATGTCTGAAAAAATTTTTCCTTCCTACATCTTGTCTGGCTAAGTCCTATCCAACCCTGAGATCTCCAATTAGATTCAGCTTCTCCTAAGGAGCCTTCCAAAGCCTCTGTGATTGGAGTAGGTACTCCCTCAACTATTTCATAGCACCTAGTATATTTTATACCAATATGGGAATTTCCTATGTGCTTTTCTCTTTCTTCTGCTAGGCCATACATTTCATGAAGGCAAACCTGTTGTTTTCACTGTTGACTGGCATTTGGTTCCTGACTTACTCAGAAGGCTTATTTCAAAAACTTTATTCACTTCAACTTGACAGGACTCTCGTTTAGGGCAAACACATTTTAAACCAAACTTAGAGCACTAGAGAAAGGTTGAAATATGTATATATAACGACTGACCAAAGGCGGCTGGAAAAAAAAAAACAAACCTTAACAAGAAAGAGAAGACTGGTACCACTGACAGTAATGATGAAGTTAAAACAAGTAGAAATGTTTGGAAAGTGAATCTTAATTTTTAAATATTCATTTATGTATACCCCAACCCTATTTAAAATTATTTAAATATTTTAGTATAACTTTTGTATTTTTTACATTTCTTGTGTTCCAGTTTCTAGGCATCTAAACTGAGACATCCTATACTCATAGAGGAAACATAATAGAAGGTAGAAAAACAAATTACTTCAGAAGAAACGATATTAGAAGAAATAATGTGAAAAATATATTTAAACCTATACAATAAAACAGGCAGACTAAAATCCTTTAAGAAGTCTAAAACAAAAACTGTGCCAGCTTTAACAGTAAACTTAAGTTATACTAGAGACATCAATTGCCATATTATAGATTCATTTAAGTGACAAAGTAATATCAATTTTCTTGTTATTAACTGTTTGGGTTTTTAAAATTAAAAGTATTTAAAATATATCAAAAATTATAAGTAATAATATCAAACAATAAGAATTTGCCCAGCATTTGATTTAAACAAATGCTAAACTCTGATTTTATTAATTCTGTATCTTTTGCTTGAAAAAAATAAATTTTTACAAATACCACTAAAGGTCCCATCCTCTGCTCTCTTCCATAGGTATGTTCAAAGGAAACTGCTATCTGAGAGTTGCTATGTACTTTTTATATTTTACTACATACAGCCATAATTTTTCTAATAAAATAAGTATTCTTAAGAAGTTAAAGCCCCCCACATTAAAAAAAATGAATATGCTTTTTATTATTTTAAAAAATTTACAAAAACATTGCCATAAATTGGGAATTTCCTATGTGCTTTTCTCTTTCTTCTGCTAGGCCATACATTTCATGAAGGCAAACCTGTTGTTTTCACTGTTGACTGGCATTTGGTTCCTGACTTACTCAGAAGGCTTATTTCAAAAACTTTATTCACTTCAACTTGACAGGACTCTCGTTTAGGGCAAACACATTTTAAACCAAACTTAGAGCACTAGAGAAAGGTTGAAATATGTATATATAACGACTGACCAAAGGCGGCTGGAAAAAAAAAAACAAACCTTAACAAGAAAGAGAAGACTGGTACCACTGACAGTAATGATGAAGTTAAAACAAGTAGAAATGTTTGGAAAGTGAATCTTAATTTTTAAATATTCATTTATGTATACCCCAACCCTATTTAAAATTATTTAAATATTTTAGTATAACTTTTGTATTTTTTACATTTCTTGTGTTCCAGTTTCTAGGCATCTAAACTGAGACATCCTATACTCATAGAGGAAACATAATAGAAGGTAGAAAAACAAATTACTTCAGAAGAAACGATATTAGAAGAAATAATGTGAAAAATATATTTAAACCTATACAATAAAACAGGCAGACTAAAATCCTTTAAGAAGTCTAAAAACAAAAACTGTGCCAGCTTTAACAGTAAACTTAAGTTATACTAGAGACATCAATTGCCATATTATAGATTCATTTAAGTGACAAAGTAATATCAATTTTCTTGTTATTAACTGTTTGGGTTTTTAAAATTAAAAGTATTTAAAATATATCAAAAATTATAAGTAATAATATCAAACAATAAGAATTTGCCCAGCATTTGATTTAAACAAATGCTAAACTCTGATTTTATTAATTCTGTATCTTTTGCTTGAAAAAAATAAATTTTTACAAATACCACTAAAGGTCCCATCCTCTGCTCTCTTCCATAGGTATGTTCAAAGGAAACTGCTATCTGAGAGTTGCTATGTACTTTTTATATTTTACTACATACAGCCATAATTTTTCTAATAAAATAAGTATTCTTAAGAAGTTAAAGCCCCCCACATTAAAAAAAAAATGACCATATGTTTTCATTTTAGTGAGATTAACCAGGAAAAGAATAACATGGGGATTTACAGTCTTTGAAAATAAAATCTGAATTTGAATGAACAGAAATAGCATCCTCTTTGTGATTTGTTCTGATTTATAATCATAAAATATGAGTAGTAAATATTTAACTCATTCCTGATATTTTACTTTTAAACGGTTTTCCTGAGGTATGACTGATATATGAACTGACAGATCCAAAAAAATCTGCACTGATTTAATGAATGGAGTTTGATAAGCTTGGACATATGATGGTTTCAAGCCTATGGAACCATCACCACAATCAAGATAACTGACAAAAACATTTTAATTTTTATTATTACAATATATACTCAATTAGATTTGGTATATTCCTAAAATTATAGCTTCATAAATATTTCTAATTATGTCTGTGGAATGTTTATAAAGCTATCATTTTAATATAATAGTATCATCATTTTCCCCCAAAATATAACTTGATTTTCAGAAAAATGTTAAAGTGCCATGACCATAGTTTAAGCAAACATATCAAAGTAAAACAGTCAGTTAGAATAACAAAATATAAATGCAATGGAAATGACACAGTCAAGATAAAATGTTATTTCAGTTAACATTATTGTGTTCCTTCTATGAGCCAGGACTTTTGCACAGAAGGGTACAAAGTGTAGGCTTGGAGTTTACATTGTTACACGAAAATAGACAAGTGTTAGGAAGAAGAGATGGTTGGATGGTATTACTGACTCAACGGACATGAGTTTGAGCAAACTCCGGGAGATGGTGAAGGACAGGGAAGCCTGATGTGTTGTAGTACTTGGGATTATGAAGAATCAGACATGACTTAGTGACTGAACAACAACAAAAAGAGGAAGAAGAGAATGGAGTGTAAGGGGATAGAGAATGATGAAAATTATTTCAAATAGCCTGGGTGATACTTGCTAGCAAACTGGCTAAATGAAGGAGCTACATGAAAACTTTAGCAAGGAACATTTAAGAATGAGAAAAGAACAACTTTAAGGGCAAGTTCTAAGAAAAGGAAGAATGCCAGTATGGCTGGAGTGGAAAAAAAGAGTAGAGAGAGTGGTACAGATGACTGGACTGGTCTGATCACATAGAGTCTTGCAGGACAAGATTCTCTGACTTTTGTCCTAAGACTGAAAGCATACTATTGAAGGTTTTCAGCAAAACAGAGACATAATTTTTAAAGGATCACTGAGACTGCAAGTGAATAAGACAAGAAGTAGAAAGAAGAGAGACAGATTAGAGGGCTATTGCAAGGCTGAGACTAAAATAACAGTGTTGAAGAAGGAAATGCTCAAACTGAAACTATTTTTTAATGGTAGAGAGAGACCAAGTCTGACTCTCATATTTCTTGCCTGAGCTATTGGGTAGATTATGGCTGCAATTTACTGAGACTAGAAAAATTCAGAAAGAGGTTTCTGTTTTATTTTTGTTGGGTGAGAAAAATGAATAATTCCTTCTTGGATAGACTGCTAAGAATTCTCATTAGATATTCAAGTGATGACATCAAATATTCAGATTCAGATTCAAAAGACTGGAATTCAGGGAGAATACTAGAGAAAAAGATACAATTTCTAAAAGCACTGCTAAATTTATGTTATTTATGTCACCAGCCAGATGGGATCACCTGTTACTACAGATGGAGAAAAGACCAATAAAGTAGAAGTAAACAGGGCTTCGCTGGTGGTCCAGTGGGTAAAGAGTACACCTTACAGTGAAAGGGCCACTGGTTTGATCCCTAGCCCAGGAAGATACCACATGCCGAGGAGCAGCTAGGCAGGTGTGTTCAGTTAAGCGCCAGTGCTCTGGAGCACATGTGCCTAGAGCCAGTGCTCTGCGATTAGAGAGGCTGCTGTGATGGGGTGCCCACATATGCCAAAGAATAAAGATGGATGAAAAATAAATGATGACCTAGAGGCAAAAAAAAAAAAAGAAAACAGCAAAAATATTAAAAAAGAAAAGTAGAAGAAAACACATGGAGTATAAACAGCCAGATGTCAGGTAAAGATGATATTTATGACCTAAAAGGGAGGTACAGTGATCAGCTCCATCAAATCTCCCCAACAGGATGACTAAAATTCATACTGAACAAAAGATCTGGCAACATGAAGTTAATTATTCTAAGGGCTGATAAGAACAGTTTCAGTGGAGAAAGTCTGTGAGAAGAATGACTGTCAGAATGTGAGCCCCCTCTGTCCTCACAAGAAAATGGGTACTGAAAGCATACTATTGAAGGTTTTCAGCAAAACAGAGACATAATTTTTAAAGGATCACTGAGACTGCAAGTGAATAAGACAAGAAGTAGAAAGAAGAGAGACAGATTAGAGGGCTATTGCAAGGCTGAGACTAAAATAACAGTGTTGAAGAAGGAAATGCTCAAACTGAAACTATTTTTTAATGGTAGAGAGAGACCAAGTCTGACTCTCATATTTCTTGCCTGAGCTATTGGGTAGATTATGGCTGCAATTTACTGAGACTAGAAAAATTCAGAAAGAGGTTTCTGTTTTATTTTTGTTGGGTGAGAAAAATGAATAATTCCTTCTTGGATAGACTGCTAAGAATTCTCATTAGATATTCAAGTGATGACATCAAATATTCAGATTCAGATTCAAAAGACTGGAATTCAGGGAGAATACTAGAGAAAAAGATACAATTTCTAAAAGCACTGCTAAATTTATGTTATTTATGTCACCAGCCAGATGGGATCACCTGTTACTACAGATGGAGAAAAGACCAATAAAGTAGAAGTAAACAGGGCTTCGCTGGTGGTCCAGTGGGTAAAGAGTACACCTTACAGTGAAAGGGCCACTGGTTTGATCCCTAGCCCAGGAAGATACCACATGCCGAGGAGCAGCTAGGCAGGTGTGTTCAGTTAAGCGCCAGTGCTCTGGAGCACATGTGCCTAGAGCCAGTGCTCTGCGATTAGAGAGGCTGCTGTGATGGGGTGCCCACATATGCCAAAGAATAAAGATGGATGAAAAATAAATGATGACCTAGAGGCAAAAAAAAAAAAGAAAACAGCAAAAATATTAAAAAAGAAAAGTAGAAGAAAACACATGGAGTATAAACAGCCAGATGTCAGGTAAAGATGATATTTATGACCTAAAAGGGAGGTACAGTGATCAGCTCCATCAAATCTCCCCAACAGGATGACTAAAATTCATACTGAACAAAAGATCTGGCAACATGAAGTTAATTATTCTAAGGGCTGATAAGAACAGTTTCAGTGGAGAAAGTCTGTGAGAAGAATGACTGTCAGAATGTGAGCCCCCTCTGTCCTCACAAGAAAAGAAAATGTACAAACTACAGAGAAAGTAAAGGAGAGAAACACACATGCCCTTTTGTCAAAGAAAAATTGCTTTAATCATGGATGGTATTATGAAACATTTGGGGGAAATGTTTAAGCACATGGAGACTGATGATGGAAATTGATGATGCAGAGAAAACAGTATTTGTAAAATCAAAATTCTTGACTATAAACAAGTCTATGGATTTTCTAATAGCAAGTCGTAGCTACACAATTTAATTGCTGCCTTCTTTCCTCCCTCTCTTATGTTTTCCCTTCTTTCTCTCCATACTCCCCAACCCCCTACACCCTCACATCCTTCCTTCCTAGAAAAGGCAGTCATCAAAATGGATCAGGACTTTGCAAAGCATCTGTCAAGTTTCTGCGATGTCCTTCTGTGCACAATGGAGACAAGTTGGCTGAACCACAAGGACAATTAATCGATTATTATGAATTTAATGGCCACATCCAAAAGGTTCTGATTTAAAAGTGGATTAACATTTTATGATTGAAGAAACATACACCCAAAGACACACAGGACCTTGCTTAAGGTCAAGCATAAATTCAGCAACAAAAGCACCATTCATGGCTACAATCCAGAGCTACCTGATAAGAAAGTTGAGGTTTTAGGCCATAACGTAACAACTCTAATAGTTACATAACTGTTGAGTTACAGAGTTCACCAATATTGGTCATGTTATTTAACTTCATTCATTTATATAAAAAACATATATTATGCACATTTAACATAAAAGGCACTATCAAGTCTTAAGAGGTAATATTTAGAATATGCTAACGTTACTCCATCCTTAGTTTCAATGTTATAATTTATTTGATTTACATAGAAAGTACAGTGTTATGATCAGTTCTCTCATATTCTGACCAGAAAGAGGTAAAGTATCCATAAATTTAGTAATTAAAAATACATACTGTTATTTGTCACTACAAACATGCATATGTTGTACAGTTTAACATTTTACTTGTGGCTATTAATCACTTCCAAATGCCAAAAAAGAGAGAGTTACCAGAAAAGCATAAAATCCAGTCAAACAAGTATTGAAATATATTTATGAAAACAAAATTCATATTATATTTTTCCTTAATCCAGAATTTTCCTAGGTACTTGATTTTGAAAAGTAACACAAAGCTTATACATCTAGAGCACTAGCTTAAAAAATTAAAACAAATGATCAGCTTTTTTTCTTAATTATCTGAGGTGTACCCAAATAATTCTCATCCAGGCTAACTGTACCAGTTTAAAAAACTAATTCTTTCAGAAGTTCACAGCACAGTAAGCTTTGTCCTGAAAAAAATCTCTCTATTCACTTTTTTTAAAGATAATGACAGAATGAAAACAATCAGTTAAATGAACAAGACAGTATCATATCTGCTATCAAAAGTCTTTCTACACCATTCTGTGTACATGTGTATGCTAAGTCACTTCAGTTGTGACTGACTCTGTGTGACCCTATGGAGCATAGCCTACCAGGCTCCTCTGTCTATGGGATCTTCCAGGCAAAAACACTGGAGTGAAATCTTACCTATTCAGGGCTCAAGCCTGTGTCTCTTGACTAACTCAAACTCCTGCATTGGCAGGCGAGTTCTTTACTACTAGCACCATCTGGGAAGTCCACACCACTCTGTATCTTTTGCTAAAACCTTACATTATATTCCTCATTAAGTGAATCAATATAAAGGAAAAGACCTTTGACTCTTATTTTTTTATCTTTCCAGTTGCTTAAATTACTTTACAAATCTCTGAAAACTTTATTTCTGGCTCAAGTAGATTAATGTCAACAAAGCCATCCCTTAAATCCAGATTAAGATGTCCCCTGCATCTCACAATGCCTCCAAATAAACCCAAATAGCTTATCCTTTCAAAGTCATCAACAGTTTACAATAAGAACACAGGGGGAAAAAAAAGTTTTCTTCATTGTAAAGCTTCAGAAAAAACTCATACTTCTCTCTTTACAGCAATCCTCTCATATCCAACCCACCTCTACCCTGGCTTCCCCAGATTCCAGTGAACTTCATGTAGTAATTCAATATTATTATTTTATTGATAAGAAAAATATAAATTGTTAAGTAAGACTAAGCCGGGGCTTTGGAATAAAATTAAACATAATATGATATGGATTCATAAAAAAGAAAAATTTTTAAAAAGTAACCTATTTGAATAATACTGAACTATGACATTTTCTCAAGGTTGTGTAAATCTCAGGATATATTAATAAATCATTTTGTTACATTACACCAAATACATGATTTGAAGGACAGACCTCTGGGTATCTTAAAATCAATAATATAATAACCATTAACTGTACAAAATCAGCAACATAAAGTATTCTTGAATCTCTTCTAGAATCTGACATATTTTACTGAATATTGAAACCACTAAATTTTCTTCACACATTGTGTACTTTTGTTCACAGCACAGTAAGCTTTGTCCTGAAAAATCTCTCTATTCACTTTTTTTAAAGATAATGACAGAATGAAAACAATCAGTTAAATGAACAAGACAGTATCATATCTGCTATCAAAAGTCTTTCTACACCATTCTGTGTACATGTGTATGCTAAGTCACTTCAGTTGTGACTGACTCTGTGTGACCCTATGGAGCATAGCCTACCAGGCTCCTCTGTCTATGGGATCTTCCAGGCAAAAACACTGGAGTGAAATCTTACCTATTCAGGGCTCAAGCCTGTGTCTCTTGACTAACTCAAACTCCTGCATTGGCAGGCGAGTTCTTTACTACTAGCACCATCTGGGAAGTCCACACCACTCTGTATCTTTTGCTAAAACCTTACATTATATTCCTCATTAAGTGAATCAATATAAAGGAAAAGACCTTTGACTCTTATTTTTTTATCTTTCCAGTTGCTTAAATTACTTTACAAATCTCTGAAAACTTTATTTCTGGCTCAAGTAGATTAATGTCAACAAAGCCATCCCTTAAATCCAGATTAAGATGTCCCCTGCATCTCACAATGCCTCCAAATAAACCCAAATAGCTTATCCTTTCAAAGTCATCAACAGTTTACAATAAGAACACAGGGGGAAAAAAAAGTTTTCTTCATTGTAAAGCTTCAGAAAAAACTCATACTTCTCTCTTTACAGCAATCCTCTCATATCCAACCCACCTCTACCCTGGCTTCCCTAGATTCCAGTGAACTTCATGTAGTAATTCAATATTATTATTTTATTGATAAGAAAAATATAAATTGTTAAGTAAGACTAAGCCGGGGCTTTGGAATAAAATTAAACATAATATGATATGGATTCATAAAAAAGAAAAATTTTTAAAAAGTAACCTATTTGAATAATACTGAACTATGACATTTTCTCAAGGTTGTGTAAATCTCAGGATATATTAATAAATCATTTTGTTACATTACACCAAATACATGATTTGAAGGACAGACCTCTGGGTATCTTAAAATCAATAATATAATAACCATTAACTGTACAAAATCAGCAACATAAAGTATTCTTGAATCTCTTCTAGAATCTGACATATTTTACTGAATATTGAAAACACTAAAGTTAAGAGCAATGCAAAAAAAGATGCATACAAATGATGCAATTTCAATGCAAATAAAAGACAAAAAATAAAGTGATTATAAAACCACAGGAGAGAAATATCAAGATAATGTTTTTGCTTCTTATCAACAACAGGTAAAAGCTTGGCAAAGCTTTAGCAACAGCGGCAAGACTCCAGAAGCTAATATATCTGATTTGTAACTTTTCCATCATCACCAGTTCAGTTCAGTCTCTCAGTCGCGTCCAATCCTTTGTGACCCCATACACTGCAGCACACCAGGCTTCCCTGTCCTTCATCATCCCCCAGAGCTTGTTCAAACTCATGTCCATTGAGTCAGTGATGCCATTCAGCCATCTCATCCTCTGTTGTCCCCTTCTCCTTCTGCCTTTTATTTTTCCAAACATCAGGGTTTTTTGAAGTAATTTGTCTCTCTGCATCCAGTGGACAAAGTGTTGGAGCTCCAGCTTCAGCATCAGTCCTTCCAGTGAATACTCACGGCTGAATTCCCCTAGGATTGACTGGTGTGATCTCCTTGCAGTCCAAGGGACTCTCAAGAGTCTTCTCACACACCATAGTTCAAAACATCAATTCTTCAGCACTCAGCCTTCTTTATGGTCCAGTTCTCACATCCATACATGACGACTGGGAAAACCATCACTTTGACTATATGGATTTTGTCAGCAAAATGATGTCTCTACTTTTAAATACTCTGTCTAGGTTCATCATTGCTTTTCTTCCAAGGAACAAGTGTGTTTTATTTTCATGGCTGCAGTCACCATCCGCAGTGACGTTGAAGCCCGAGAAAATAAAGTCTGTCACTGTTTCCACTGTTTGCCCATCTATGAAGCGATGGGACAAGATGCCACAATCTTGGTTCCATCATCATAATGTACAGATAAACCAGATAATCAAAAGAAATAAAAGTAAACATTTTTTGATGGTGTATATAATAAATGTAGTAGTGTTAGTTGCTCAGTTGTGTCTGACTCTTTTGTGGCCCCATGGGCTGATCCCTCCAGGTTCCTCTGTCCAAGGGATTCTCCAGGCAAGAATACTGGAGTGGGTTGCCATTTTCTTCTACAGGGGATCTTCCCGATCCAGGGACTTAACCCGCAAATCCTGCACTGGCAGACTGATTGTTTATTGTCTGAACCACCCGGGGAGCCCAAATATAATGCAAATGATATGCAAATAGTTGAAGATAAGTGGCAAATTCAAATTTTGGTTTTTGAAATTTCAAGGATTTTTAAATATTTTCCATCATCACCAGTTCAGTTCAGTCTCTCAGTCGCGTCCAATCCTTTGTGACCCCATACACTGCAGCACACCAGGCTTCCCTGTCCTTCATCATCCCCCAGAGCTTGTTCAAACTCATGTCCATTGAGTCAGTGATGCCATTCAGCCATCTCATCCTCTGTTGTCCCCTTCTCCTTCTGCCTTTTATTTTTCCAAACATCAGGGTTTTTTGAAGTAATTTGTCTCTCTGCATCCAGTGGACAAAGTGTTGGAGCTCCAGCTTCAGCATCAGTCCTTCCAGTGAATACTCACGGCTGAATTCCCCTAGGATTGACTGGTGTGATCTCCTTGCAGTCCAAGGGACTCTCAAGAGTCTTCTCACACACCATAGTTCAAAACATCAATTCTTCAGCACTCAGCCTTCTTTATGGTCCAGTTCTCACATCCATACATGACGACTGGGAAAACCATCACTTTGACTATATGGATTTTGTCAGCAAAATGATGTCTCTGCTTTTGAATATGCTGCCTAGGTTTATCATAGCTTTTCTTCCAAGGAACAAGTGTCTTCTAATTTCATGGCTGCAGTCACCATCCGCAGTGATTTGGGAGCCCAAGAAAACAAAGTCTGTCACTGTTTCCACTGTTTGTCCATCTATGAAGCGATGGGACAAGATGCCACAATCTTGGTTCCATCATCATAATGTACAGATAAACCAGATAATCAAAAGAAATAAAAGTAAACATTTTTTGATGGTGTATATAATAAATGTAGTAGTGTTAGTTGCTCAGTTGTGTCTGACTCTTTTGTGGCCCCATGGGCTGATCCCTCCAGGTTCCTCTGTCCAAGGGATTCTCCAGGCAAGAATACTGGAGTGGGTTGCCATTTTCTTCTACAGGGGATCTTCCCGATCCAGGGACTTAACCCGCAAATCCTGCACTGGCAGACTGATTGTTTATTGTCTGAACCACCCGGGGAGCCCAAATATAATGCAAATGATATGCAAATAGTTGAAGATAAGTGGCAAATTCAAATTTTGGTTTTTGAAATTTCAAGGATTTTTTTTTAAATATTTTCCATTCTTCAGTTGAATGCATGCATATGTAGATATGAAGGGCCAACTATAATTTCTTCTTTCCAAATACCAAACTACTAGCAAATAAACAATACCATACACAGTTTCAAATTAAATTCACAGATTTGTTTGTTTGTTTGATTTTGCTATAACCTGTCATGTAACATACTGTCACAAGTCTTTAGATGTGGCATCTAACCCAAAAAGCTGCATATGCTCACTCTCTGTATAAGGGGTATAAATACCTAGGTGACATTTCTGTGGACTATTTTTAAAACATGATAAATGGCTTTATCAACATTACTCATGATTCAAAGATTATGAATACATCAGAGGTCATCTACATAGCAACAACTGTGTAAAGGAAACACTAGAAAGTAAAAACTTTATAATGTTCTAATGCATTGCTTAAGCAATTGGATGTTTTATCTGAAGAGCCTATTATGTAAAAATTAGAATCAAAGTTTTTCTTTTTGAATGCATAGGTCATAACCCACAGAAAATGAGGATAATAAATAACACCTGTGTTAGTCCCTTTAACATAATGGGTGGATAATAAATGTTAAGAAGTAAAATGTTTCAGTGGTCAGTCTTAAAATATTTTCATTCAAATTATCTATAGTAAAATTTTCTAAACACATTTCCAAACACGCTCCATGACTTTCTGTCACGAGTAGGGAAAGTGGCAGGAAGTTATATTCTATAAATCTAACTTAGGGGCCTACTTCTGCCCATGAGTATCTCTATTTCCTTAGTACCAAATTCTTGGTTCCATCATCATAATGTACAGATAAACCAGATAATCAAAAGAAATAAAAGTAAACATTTTTTGATGGTGTATATAATAAATGTAGTAGTGTTAGTTGCTCAGTTGTGTCTGACTCTTTTGTGGCCCCATGGGCTGATCCCTCCAGGTTCCTCTGTCCAAGGGATTCTCCAGGCAAGAATACTGGAGTGGGTTGCCATTTTCTTCTACAGGGGATCTTCCCGATCCAGGGACTTAACCCAAATCCTGCACTGGCAGACTGATTGTTTATTGGCTGAACCACCCGGGGAGCCCAAATATAATGCAAATGATATGCAAATAGTTGAAGATAAGTGGCAAATTCAAATTTTGGTTTTTGAAATTTCAAGGATTTTTTTTTAAATATTTTCCATTCTTCAGTTGAATGCATGCATATGTAGATATGAAGGGCCAACTATAATTTCTTCTTTCCAAATACCAAACTACTAGCAAATAAACAATACCATACACAGTTTCAAATTAAATTCACAGATTTGTTTGTTTGTTTGATTTTGCTATAACCTGTCATGTAACATACTGTCACAAGTCTTTAGATGTGGCATCTAACCCAAAAAGCTGCATATGCTCACTCTCTGTATAAGGGGTATAAATACCTAGGTGACATTTCTGTGGACTATTTTTTAAACATGATAAATGGCTTTATCAACATTACTCATGATTCAAAGATTATGAATACATCAGAGGTCATCTACATAGCAACAACTGTGTAAAGGAAACACTAGAAAGTAAAAACTTTATAATGTTCTAATGCATTGCTTAAGCAATTGGATGTTTTATCTGAAGAGCCTATTATGTAAAAATTAGAATCAAAGTTTTTCTTTTTGAATGCATAGGTCATAACCCACAGAAAATGAGGATAATAAATAACACCTGTGTTAGTCCCTTTAACATAATGGGTGGATAATAAATGTTAAGAAGTAAAATGTTTCAGTGGTCAGTCTTAAAATATTTTCATTCAAATTATCTATAGTAAAATTTTCTAAACACATTTCCAAACACGCTCCATGACTTTCTGTCACGAGTAGGGAAAGTGGCAGGAAGTTATATTCTATAAATCTAACTTAGGGGCCTACTTCTGCCCATGAGTATCTCTATTTCCTTAGTACCAAATTCCCTCCTCCTTTGTTGCATACCACCCTCAACAGGAATCCAGTTTTCTGAAACCTCAGTGTCTTAAAAACTTAGACTGACAATCTTATCCTTCTAGGACTCCTGTCCTTGTTCATAATCTTCATTCCTTCCTCATGTCCCAGTTTCTCCTATTTACTTTCAGTAACCCAAATTTTACACTGCCTTTCTGTGCTATAAACTTTGTAGAGAAAAAAAATGTCTTGAAATTTCTTAATTCCTAACTCCACAGTTGTCCTAAGCCAACTACTGGAGATTTTGCTGTTGTTATACAGTCTTATGGACCATAAGAAGCGACATGGAAAATTAAGACAAAGGTGCAATGACACAAAGCTATGCTTCAAATGAATACCAGGGGACAAGAGCACATGGCATATCAGGGTGTCAGAGGGATAATAGCTATGATACAAGTTCCTTTATTGGTAGAGTGTTCAAGACATTCAATAGACAAAGTAGATGAGATAACAGGGTCTTGACGAACTGTGGAATATGCGTGCATCATGAGGTAAAGGTTTCCAAGAATAAAGAAACTGAGAACCAGGGAAAACAAAAGCCTGGACTTATGGAACACTTACCAAAGATGGCTGACACTTGAGACACTTCACATACAATGTTGTTCTCAGAACAGAGTGGAAATATGAGACTGAAGGATCTGCAGAAATAGAAATAAAAACAGAAAGAGAGGGAGAGAGAGAGAGACAAAGTAGGGGAAATGGAAGTTATCTTGCCTGCCACCTCTCCCTTATAGCTATATACACAGCAATTTCTTGGTAAATTAAGCTGAATAATTCATTAATTTTAAAAAGGAAAATAAAGGAAAGAAAAATAATGTTTTTGGTATTTCACTGGATTTCCCAGTGATTTCTCAATATGACTGGTACTCAGCAGACCTTACCAAGTCAGACTTTAATAAATGTAATTTTCAGTTGTGAACTATTCATCTTTATATAGAGATTAGAATAACTGTAAGATTTCAAAAATCAAAACATAAGATTCTATGATTTATTGGTAATCTATGATGAAATCCATAATTACAGATAATGTGTAGCCTAAAAAATTTACTGTTATAAGAGATCCATAGACAGTAAATTAAAATTGAATTCTCTTCTGACAGATAATCTGTACAAATGTAGATTATCTATATAGACTTTCATCTTGGTGATTTCTATAACAGTAAGGAAACTTAATGAGCATAATTAATAGTCTTCTTTTCTACATGCTATGAGTTTTTTCATTTGTTTGTTTTTTGACTAGTGACAAAACACACTGAGATATTTCATTTAAAGTACATTCATCACTGTAGAATTGAGTGCCACAGAACTGTGAAATACCTAGTTTGGTTTACGTAATATTAATTACTTTAATTATGTGTTCATTTTCTTTGTTGAAAGATATAATAATATTACATATAATTTTTAATCTGTTTTTCACACTTAATTAGATGAGTTGAGGATTCTGGATGATTAAGCCCAGTGCCCCGGATTGAGTAACTGCACACTCAGACTAATAGTTTTAAACCATAAATTTTTTTACACTTTAAAAAAAAAAGTCAAACACAGGGTAACATGCTATATCATATGTAAAGTAATGTTCAAAGAATTTTAAAACAAAATATTCCCATAAAATTATATTCACAGAACGGGAAAGATCTGAGAACCTTGGTTCTTAATAGATCCAAATCACCATAAAACATTTATGATTTAGTAAAACTATTCACGGTGCCATAAATATTAATGTACTTTGATTTTTAAAGCTACTTTTCTTTGTTCTTTTAGAAATGTTAAATAACTAGACAATTAACATCGTCAAGCACATGTCACTTGTACTTTTTTCCACTCCCTAAGCAAGAATCTCATAAATGTTAAAACTAGGAAGTAGATGTAGAGATTATGATTTGTGGTATGCACTTGCTTTTCAATACATGCAGGGCTGTCAGCATGAACAAGAACACTCGTTTTAATGCCCTCTTGCCAGTGTCAGTGTCTGTTTATAACATTAATTTGACAAGTAAAATATTTTCATTTCTCATGAGCTAATTTTATTTGGCAGAAGTTTTGTGCATATTCTCCTCCTGTACATCAAATTTAGAAGCATTATCATTGCTGGAATCCTGAAAAGTATCTAAAAATTTTGGCTGTACCTTTTGAGCAGTCTCTCAAAGGAGGTCCCACAGAATATCAGAATCAAAGGAGTTAACTGTTATTAATGCAGACAGGAAGGGGAGGAAGGGGAGGACTTCTTTGTCTTGAATTCCTACAGCTCTTCCCTTTGCTCCTTTCCACTAGCTATGCTGGCTTTCATGTTTTCCTTCACCCCTGTCGATCTTCCAAGCTCAAAAGACTTTACACCAGATGATGGTTCTCTCTTTCTGCTATTCACATGGCTCATCAATTTTTTTTTCTTTTTTAAGGGTCGCTCAAATATTACTTTATCAATGAGATCTCACCCAACCCCAGTGCCATTTCACCCTTAGTCTGTCACTCATTTCTCATTTCTTCAGTGTTTATCACCACTTTACATTATAGTGACACTCATTCTAGAGAATGAAATGGCAACCCACTGCAGTATTCTTACCTGGGAAATTCCATGGACAGAGGAGCCTGGTGGGTTATAGGCCATGGGATTGCAAAGATTTACACATGATTTAGTGATTAAACAACAATACACATTTAGCTATTTTCTTTCTCCCTCTGCTAAAATGTGAGCACCACATTTAATAGAAGCTTTGTCTGTTTTTTCCATGTATGACTCACCAGGTTTTAAAATATATCTGGTACACAGCAGATACTCAATATACATTTATTGACTCAATGAACAGAATTAGAATTAGTACACATGGTAGTGATTTCTAAGAATCCACTGCTGCCCAACTTGCATTTAGGTCCTGTCAATGCGTCTGCTGAGGCAGGGGTGGTTCACCAGTTTTAGCCACACAGACTTACTAGCTTGGGCTCCTTCTGTATGAATTAATTAGGGAGGTTTTTGTTTTCCTACTTGACAAGATTGAAGGCACAGCTTTAAAAATAACTTTCTAAATTAGCACAACATTGTAAATCAACTATGCATCAATTAAAAATTGAAATAAAATTTAAAAATAACTCTCTGACAAATTATCTACAGCAACTGTGCCCATTCTTCCCAGTTCAGCAATCTCACACAATGCTAAAGAATTCCAAGAGGTAACTACTGCCCTAGCCATTTCCATGGTCTTTTCCCATCTTTTTACTACCTTTCAACATAATACTCTGATACGTTATATTAGTAGTAAGTTTTATGACATTGGCATAATCATCCCACTTTATAGTAAACCATAGTCATGTCTTTAAGTCTATATTTTACTTATAAGCACAATAGGTAAAAAGAACTTTCCAGGACAATTTTCAGCCTTACTTTTGGTACTATATAGTCTGTATGTAAGAGATGGTTGGACGAATTTGACACATAAATGCATATAAGCAAATATGACTGCATATTCAAATATTTTATAATACCACTATTTCTATGACTTGTTGGAAATGGATCAGTAGTCACTTTAAAACTCTTGAAAATCATAATTACACTTGTAGACTCTTAGCCAGAAAATGAAGCCTGCATCTCGTTTTTCTCCTTGGCAAGAAGAATTTTGTAGCACAACCCTCTCTACCTTTTTTATCCTAAGGATCAAGACAGCATTCTTATCCACTTGGTAACACAGGAAAGTTATTGTTGTTCCTTCAGTGTAAGTTTACGTTATAAATCATGTGGTTTTAAACTTTTTATTGTTATGACAACCAAAGTTTTAATAATTCTGCCCATTTTTAGAAGTCCAAGTATTTTCCTTCCTCATTACAAAGACAGAAAATGGATGTGAATATTATCTACAATTTTACTTTCTTATAAAAGGATATATAGTAAAAAAAAAAAAAAGAAAGTAAAAATCATCTTCTCCCAGAGTTCTCTCAAACCAATCCCAAATCCAGTAAGCAAGTGAATTACCACAATATAATCAATTGAGGTCACTCATCAAACATTTTTCTATCACTGTATGTATATTCTGTATACATACATACACTTACATATATATATATATATATATATATATATACACACACACATACACACACATACATAAAGGTGTGTGTGTGCGTTAGCCAATAATTTTGGTAGGTATGGTTTTAAGGTTAAAATAACATTGTGCTAGGCATGTAGTTCTGTAATATCTGCTTTTATTTACCTATTTTAACTATCATGACTATACACATACCAAGATTTTCCTTTAACAGACAGGATATGGGCTGTTTTCTCATCAGCATACTCAAGTACTCAGGCCTGCTGCAAGTACCATGAATATACTTAGGTTAACCTAAGGAGCCCAGGGCAGGGAGCTTCAGTATCTCCAGGCTGACGGGAGGTCAGGAATTGATAAAAACTGCTGTCTTATTGAAGACTTCATTCTCCCCAAGTGCTAGCCTCTCCTAGCATGCTCCTTCTAGAGGCACTAAATGTCACAACAGAAATGATATTATTTTATAAGTACCAGCTATTGGTCTATGGACGAATTTGACACATAAATGCATATAAGCAAATATGACTGCATATTCAAATATTTTATAATACCACTATTTCTATGACTTGTTGGAAATGGATCAGTAGTCACTTTAAAACTCTTGAAAATCATAATTACACTTGTAGACTCTTAGCCAGAAAATGAAGCCTGCATCTCGTTTTTCTCCTTGGCAAGAAGAATTTTGTAGCACAACCCTCTCTACCTTTTTTATCCTAAGGATCAAGACAGCATTCTTATCCACTTGGTAACACAGGAAAGTTATTGTTGTTCCTTCAGTGTAAGTTTACGTTATAAATCATGTGGTTTTAAACTTTTTATTGTTATGACAACCAAAGTTTTAATAATTCTGCCCATTTTTAGAAGTCCAAGTATTTTCCTTCCTCATTACAAAGACAGAAAATGGATGTGAATATTATCTACAATTTTACTTTCTTATAAAAGGATATATAGTAAAAAAAAAAAAAAGAAAGTAAAAATCATCTTCTCCCAGAGTTCTCTCAAACCAATCCCAAATCCAGTAAGCAAGTGAATTACCACAATATAATCAATTGAGGTCACTCATCAAACATTTTTCTATCACTGTATGTATATTCTGTATACATACATACACTTACATATATATATATATATATATATATATACACACACACATACACACACATACATAAAGGTGTGTGTGTGCGTTAGCCAATAATTTTGGTAGGTATGGTTTTAAGGTTAAAATAACATTGTGCTAGGCATGTAGTTCTGTAATATCTGCTTTTATTTACCTATTTTAACTATCATGACTATACACATACCAAGATTTTCCTTTAACAGACAGGATATGGGCTGTTTTCTCATCAGCATACTCAAGTACTCAGGCCTGCTGCAAGTACCATGAATATACTTAGGTTAACCTAAGGAGCCCAGGGCAGGGAGCTTCAGTATCTCCAGGCTGACGGGAGGTCAGGAATTGATAAAAACTGCTGTCTTATTGAAGACTTCATTCTCCCCAAGTGCTAGCCTCTCCTAGCATGCTCCTTCTAGAGGCACTAAATGTCACAACAGAAATGATATTATTCTTTCTTCCTCGCATCCAAATGTGTAGCTAGAATCAACAATGATAACCATTTCCTATTTAGCCAAGTTAATCATCAATCTGTTGCCCGTTACATTAACACATTTTTCAGGCAAAGACTAAGAACATGCAAATTCATGGATATTCTAGTTTTTCATTTTGTTCAACACTGTAGGTTTTGTGTAATAGTTACAGGACTCAGTAATGATGCCATTAATCAGCTGTTCTCTCAAATGTTTCCTTATGCCCTCCCTCTCGTAACCAGTAATTCTTTGAAATTGGTCTTTGAAGGACCATGAATGACAGAGATGAACAGGATGCTTAATCAAACTGGCACATGTCAGAACCTATTCCTGTGGCAAAAATCCTCTGTGTAAAGCTTCTTATGTCATTAAACGATATACATGATAAAAAATTTCCAAAACCAAACATCACCTTCCAAGTTTCCAATCACAGCAGCACAGATCACATCTCTGCACTTCAGAAGCCCCTTTTGTTCCTTCCCTGGCTCCTATATTCTCATATTCATTGTATTCACTTTCTCCTTCCTTCTTCCTCTATTTTGATTTCCTTTGCTTTTTCTTAGAACACTAAAAAACATACCCCGGCAACAAATCTTTCCACATAGCCTCAATTATAAATGAGACTCAGTAGATGAACTTATATAACTGAATATGCAATTATTTTAAATTGAGGATCCTAAAAAGAAAATTCAGATCTACCACCACCCGCCAAAAGCGTCATCAAGATTAATGGAGCTTGGGCTTCCCTGGTGGTCCAGTGGGTAAGGACACCGCCTTGCAGTGCAAGGGGCGCCGGTTCGATCCCTGGCTTGGGAAGATACCATGTGCCGCGGAGCAGCTGGACTGATGTGTTCAATTACCGAGCCGGAGCTCTGGAGCACATGCGCCCAGAGCCGGTGCTCTGCGACAACAGAGGCCACTGCGATGGGAGAACCACACGGGCCAAAGAACAAAGATGGATAAGAAATAGATAAATGAAAGCCCAATAGAAGTGGCCTGCCTGCCCCCACCCTCCCCCACCTGCCTGCCTCCCGCCCCCACCCGCTCTCCTCCCCCCCTCCCCCAGAAAAGATTAATAGAGCTTTTTCATAGAGAAAACTGAAGTCTCCTTTCAGAATATTTTCAATAATATGATGATGATATTCAATGCCATTTAACTTCATTTGAAGTAATGCAAGCACCCAGAATTAAAAGGACATGTGTGCAAGAATAATATTTAATTTGATACATAAGAGGTTTTAACTTTTAAACAGATAGTACCATTTACATTTTCTTCTAAATTACATATGCAGTTTCTCCATTCTATGGGATTATGCAAAGCAGATGACACCAATTTGCAGTCAACTCACTGATACACTATCTTCCCCCTCCTTAGTTCAATGACTATGAAATATTAACCATGAGTGAAAGAAGCTCTGTCTGAGCATTTCTTTTTTCTTTGTTGAGACATGAGAAGGACACAATTATTCTAATTACCAATAAAAAGATCAGTAAATTAATAAACAGCTAGAAGGACTGAATACCGTGGTAATATTTATTGTTCCAAAGTAATTATCACTAATGCTCACCTCATCTTCAGAAACATCTTGTATAATAATTTCTTTTAACTGTCATTCATTTACAGTACAGGCTAGACCCAAATCTGACAGAGGGAAGCACCTGTAAGACCACTAGGAGTTAAGAGAAAATTATTAATGTTTTCATCATTTCAGAAACATTTCAAAATCATCTGTGTAAGGGCTGTTGGAGACCAGATCTAAATTATGAATTAAGATTACTTCCTACAATTGGAAAAAGTATGCAGACTTCCCAAATTCCTTCATCTTCATTATTCTCTGTGTGGAATTTACCATCACTTCTTTAGATCTCACTGAAGACAGTATCCTCCAGGACAAGAGGGATACTGCTTGTAATGAAATATTAAAAGGCAGAAGACATGCAGTAATTATTGTACCTGTACATAACTATCAAATATTTTTCACTAATGCATATGTGGCTAACTGTCCATAGCTTTTCAATTATTTCTTGATGAGTACACACTTGGCATATTCAGAACATCAGATGCTGAATTTTAAGAAAGAAACAGACACTGAGCAACAACACTGACTTTATATTGACTCAACGCACAGATTTTACTGTAATACTGTTCTGCTTTAAATCACAAGCATATCTTTTAGAGGACTATGAAAATTAACATGCTGATATGCCCTGGGTTGAAGAGTGACTCCCCAGATATCACATTCACCTAAAACCTGTGAGAGTGACCTCATCTGAAGTAGCTGTGATCAAGATAAAATCATGAGTTAGGGTACCCCTAAATCCAAGGTAGCTGTGACAAGATCAAATAGATTATTACATAAGAGGTTTTAAAAACTTTTAAACAGATAGTACCATTTACATTTTCTTCTAAATTACATATGCAGTTTCTCCATTCTATGGGATTATGCAAAGCAGATGACACCAATTTGCAGTCAACTCACTGATACACTATCTTCCCCCTCCTTAGTTCAATGACTATGAAATATTAACCATGAGTGAAAGAAGCTCTGTCTGAGCATTTCTTTTTTCTTTGTTGAGACATGAGAAGGACACAATTATTCTAATTACCAATAAAAAGATCAGTAAATTAATAAACAGCTAGAAGGACTGAATACCGTGGTAATATTTATTGTTCCAAAGTAATTATCACTAATGCTCACCTCATCTTCAGAAACATCTTGTATAATAATTTCTTTTAACTGTCATTCATTTACAGTACAGGCTAGACCCAAATCTGACAGAGGGAAGCACCTGTAAGACCACTAGGAGTTAAGAGAAAATTATTAATGTTTTCATCATTTCAGAAACATTTCAAAATCATCTGTGTAAGGGCTGTTGGAGACCAGATCTAAATTATGAATTAAGATTACTTCCTACAATTGGAAAAAGTATGCAGACTTCCCAAATTCCTTCATCTTCATTATTCTCTGTGTGGAATTTACCATCACTTCTTTAGATCTCACTGAAGACAGTATCCTCCAGGACAAGAGGGATACTGCTTGTAATGAAATATTAAAAGGCAGAAGACATGCAGTAATTATTGTACCTGTACATAACTATCAAATATTTTTCACTAATGCATATGTGGCTAACTGTCCATAGCTTTTCAATTATTTCTTGATGAGTACACACTTGGCATATTCAGAACATCAGATGCTGAATTTTAAGAAAGAAACAGACACTGAGCAACAACACTGACTTTATATTGACTCAACGCACAGATTTTACTGTAATACTGTTCTGCTTTAAATCACAAGCATATCTTTTAGAGGACTATGAAAATTAACATGCTGATATGCCCTGGGTTGAAGAGTGACTCCCCAGATATCACATTCACCTAAAACCTGTGAGAGTGACCTCATCTGAAGTAGCTGTGATCAAGATAAAATCATGAGTTAGGGTACCCCCTAAATCCAATGACTGGTGTCCTTTTCAGGAAACCATGTGAAGACACAGATACAGAGAGAAGATAGCCATGTGAAGGAGGCAGAAATGACATGTCACAACTACTAGCTAAGTGATGCCAAGGATTGCTGGCAAACACAAGAAGTTTGGAAGGTGCAAGAAGGACTCTTGTCTAGTCTTCAGAGAGAGGTTGACATTGCCAATGCTTTGATTTCACATTTCTGGCCTCCAGAACTATGAGAGAATGAGCGGCTATTGTTTTAAGCTACCAGACTGAAAATTTATCAGAGCACCCTAGGAAACTAGTCTATGATAAGCCTTTATCACGATACATCAAATAATGTTAAGCATAGTAACTCTTGATTGGGTTTTTAACTAGTTGGTTGCTGAGATTATTCATGGATTACATTTCTTACATGTATACATAAAGAATCACTGGCTTTACAGATTAAGAAATTTATGCATGGAACAACAATGGGAATAAAGAAATTCTTTGCCTTTGAGAAATTACTCTCACTTCCCAAATTAGATATATGATTGTGAAAACAAGGAGGATATGCAGAAGACAGGAAGGTATTCTTGAGGTTAAACTATCTTTCTTCTCTATTGTTTATGCCATGACAAATCTATTCTATCAGCAATGTTTCTGCCATTTCACTATTAATCTATTTTATCCTTCACACGGTTCACAATAAAATATTGATATTTTAATATTAAATAATTATATAGGCAGAGTTCATTGCTTTAAGATGAAAAACAGCTTGGATAATAATGATAAAACAATATCTAAAAGCTGACATTTGTTTCTAGGTATTTTCCTAGTTAAGGGTTAAATTTCAGATAAGTATTATTCATTTCAGTAGATACTTTTTGCTTTTTAATACTACTCCTCCAAATATTAGTTTCAATAAATGCTTTTGTTCTTTACAAACACTTACTTGAAAAGAGGTACTGAGCAACAACACTGACTTTATATTGACTCAACGCACAGATTTTACTGTAATACTGTTCTGCTTTAAATCACAAGCATATCTTTTAGAGGACTATGAAAATTAACATGCTGATATGCCCTGGGTTGAAGAGTGACTCCCCAGATATCACATTCACCTAAAACCTGTGAGAGTGACCTCATCTGAAGTAGCTGTGATCAAGATAAAATCATGAGTTAGGGTACCCCCTAAATCCAATGACTGGTGTCCTTTTCAGGAAACCATGTGAAGACACAGATACAGAGAGAAGATAGCCATGTGAAGGAGGCAGAAATGACATGTCACAACTACTAGCTAAGTGATGCCAAGGATTGCTGGCAAACACAAGAAGTTTGGAAGGTGCAAGAAGGACTCTTGTCTAGTCTTCAGAGAGAGGTTGACATTGCCAATGCTTTGATTTCACATTTCTGGCCTCCAGAACTATGAGAGAATGAGCGGCTATTGTTTTAAGCTACCAGACTGAAAATTTATCAGAGCACCCTAGGAAACTAGTCTATGATAAGCCTTTATCACGATACATCAAATAATGTTAAGCATAGTAACTCTTGATTGGGTTTTTAACTAGTTGGTTGCTGAGATTATTCATGGATTACATTTCTTACATGTATACATAAAGAATCACTGGCTTTACAGATTAAGAAATTTATGCATGGAACAACAATGGGAATAAAGAAATTCTTTGCCTTTGAGAAATTACTCTCACTTCCCAAATTAGATATATGATTGTGAAAACAAGGAGGATATGCAGAAGACAGGAAGGTATTCTTGAGGTTAAACTATCTTTCTTCTCTATTGTTTATGCCATGACAAATCTATTCTATCAGCAATGTTTCTGCCATTTCACTATTAATCTATTTTATCCTTCACACGGTTCACAATAAAATACTGATATTTTAATATTAAATAATTATATAGGCAGAGTTCATTGCTTTAAGATGAAAAACAGCTTGGATAATAATGATAAAACAATATCTAAAAGCTGACATTTGTTTCTAGGTATTTTCCTAGTTAAGGGTTAAATTTCAGATAAGTATTATTCATTTCAGTAGATACTTTTTGCTTTTTTAATACTACTCCTCCAAATATTAGTTTCAATAAATGCTTTTGTTCTTTACAAACACTTACTTGAAAAGAGGTAACTGCAACAAAATTAGTTTCTTAAAACCCAAGTAATATAAAATCCTATAATATCAAGTTTTCTTTTTCATGCATTTTTAGGTTTTAAAGGCTTAAGATTTCATGATTAAAAAATTATGAATTGAGGGACAAGACATTTTTGCCTCGAGAACTTCCTGGCACTAAATGGCAGCACTGGTTTACACTATACTTTGAATGGGCAAAATGAGAAATCAGATAAATTTCGGGACCAAAAATTGCTACAGAGATTCTATAACATTATTCACAATGTAAATCAACACATTCACAAAATATTTATGAACTTTGGAACCCATGCTGAAAATTTTCCATATAAAGGACATTACTGAGGTATACTTTAATTAAAATTAAGTTAGCACCCTCCCCCTCCAGGTGGCTCAGGTAAAGAATTGCCTGCCAATGTAGGAGATGCTGGAGATGGGTTGGGAGGATCCCCTGGAGAAGGAAATGGCAATCAATTGCAGTATTCTTGCCTGGAAAACCCCATGGATAGACTGTAGTCTATGGAGTCACAAAGAGTCAGACACAACTGAGCATATAACCCTGTTCTCTCTACTATATGCAGCTACATTAGAATTCCTGACTATATTTGTTAACATCTGCTCAGAAACATATGACACATTTCTTTTTATGTGAAAGGAAATGGGCTACAGAATAGCATAATTTGAAGACACTGGGTGCAGACTGCTTTTCTAAACAGAAAATGAGCTGTACAAAGAGTTTCAGTCCAGAGCTGAGAATACAGAAAGGTGTCATTTATACTGAATAATATCCTAGGTGTTAACCCAACGAACCAGAAGCAAAGGGTAGCTTGCCCTCTGTTTTAATCCACTGTGATCTGTTACTAGCACCTTCTAAGATCTTGTTGAAAGTAAATTAGATGAGTAAACAGCTCCCCTGAAAGTCTGTTAATATACACAGCAAAATCACTACTCAGCCCTGAGAGCTTTGATAAACAGAGAGGGACAGAGTGTGTGTATATGTGTGTGTGGCAGGGCAGGGGGTGGTCAGGGTGTACTGATCTGAACCTTAGCATAAAACACATAAAATAAATAGCATTGAAGGTGCTGATATAAAAACTTTGTAATCAATATATTTGTATGGGAATGATAATAAAATACATTTCTGAAAATCATACTCTACTACAATAAAACTGTAACAACTGCTTATATATGATTTTTTCCTATAATCATATATCATGACTAATATTAGAATAAATAATAATTTTAATTCTGTGGTAGTTTTTAATGACTAATAGGATAAAGGACAGACATATTGCTCACACACTTTTTAAAAAACTGATCATCTTATATGCCTTTTTGCAAAAAACGGGTTCTAAAACTTTAAAGAGATGACTTGCGCTTAAGAATCATCAAAGGTAAAAGACACATGAAAAATTTACAAAAACCAACAGATCTATAAAAAGTCTTCTATCATAGGCTTTTAATGAACAGTTGCTGGATACATAGATTTAAAAAAATCAATGACTCTATTGCATAAATACTGACAATCCTTTCTGAATCACAATTTCTACCATTTGGATTAAGACAGTCTTCTATTTTATGTCAATTATAAGCAACATCTCAGTATCTAAGAAAATCAGATTCTGCATATTCTTTCAAATCTCAGGAAGCACACAATAGTCTTTTAAGGTTTATTTCTACACACATCTAATCTATGTTAATTTTAACATTAAGTCCTGGATTCCAGAGGTATCTTGAAATAAGTTTCTACTAATGTTTGATGGCTGAGAAAAATCAACACTAAACCCACTAA
Organism: Tragulus kanchil; assembly: GCA_022376925.1. Lineage (NCBI taxonomy): Eukaryota > Metazoa > Chordata > Mammalia > Artiodactyla > Tragulidae > Tragulus > Tragulus kanchil. Next base: position 70,488,467 of record JAIOJX010000028.1, on the reverse strand, counting down.
ATCTTTTGAAAATTACACGGTAATACAAATTAATAAAATATATACTACAACATAAATAAACATTTAGCAAATATTCGATTTTAATACAGAATAGCATAATTTGAAGACACTGGGTGCAGACTTTTTAAACAGAAAATGAGCTGTACAAAGAGTTTCAGTCCAGAGCTGAGAATACAGAAAGGTGTCATTTATACTGAATAATATCCTAGGTGTTACCCCGAACCAGAAGCAAAGGGTAGCTTGCCCTCTGTTTTAATCCACTGTGATCTGTTACTAGCACCTTCTAAGATCTTGTTGAAAGTAAATTAGATGAGTAAACAGCTCCCCTGAAAGTCTGTTAATATACACAGCAAAATCACTACTCAGCCCTGAGAGCTTTGATAAACAGAGAGGGACAGAGTGTGTGTATATGTGTGTGTGGCAGGGCAGGGGGTGGTCAGGGTGTACTGATCTGAACCTTAGCATAAAACACATAAAATAAATAGCATTGAAGGTGCTGATATAAAAACTTTGTAATCAATATATTTGTATGGGAATGATAATAAAATACATTTCTGAAAATCATACTCTACTACAATAAAACTGTAACAACTGCTTATATATGATTTTTTCCTATAATCATATATCATGACTAATATTAGAATAAATAATAATTTTAATTCTGTGGTAGTTTTTAATGACTAATAGGATAAAGGACAGACATATTGCTCACACACTTTTTAAAAAACTGATCATCTTATATGCCTTTTTGCAAAAAACGGGTTCTAAAACTTTAAAGAGATGACTTGCGCTTAAGAATCATCAAAGGTAAAAGACACATGAAAAATTTACAAAAACCAACAGATCTATAAAAAGTCTTCTATCATAGGCTTTTAATGAACAGTTGCTGGATACATAGATTTAAAAAAATCAATGACTCTATTGCATAAATACTGACAATCCTTTCTGAATCACAATTTCTACCATTTGGATTAAGACAGTCTTCTATTTTATGTCAATTATAAGCAACATCTCAGTATCTAAGAAAATCAGATTCTGCATATTCTTTCAAATCTCAGGAAGCACACAATAGTCTTTTAAGGTTTATTTCTACACACATCTAATCTATGTTAATTTTAACATTAAGTCCTGGATTCCAGAGGTATCTTGAAATAAGTTTCTACTAATGTTTGATGGCTGAGAAAAATCAACACTAAACCCACTAAATCTTTTGAAAATTACACGGTAATACAAATTAATAAAATATATACTACAACATAAATAAACATTTAGCAAATATTCGATTTTAATATTAAAAGAAATACAGACCTATTGTAGAGAACTTTAAAATACAGAAAATGTGAACAGAAAAACAAAACCACTATATTCTCAAGACTTAGAGCAAAAGATTCTTAATAAGTGGTTTTATTTCCTTTCATGTTTTTACAATATATACATTTAAAAAATAAAGATTAGAAATGTCTTGCTCTTTATAACTTAATATTATATAGGACAATATTGCAATGTTACTGAAGTCAACAGCACACATATAATTTTAATGGTTGTGCAATATGCAACTCTATCATCCTAGCAATATGATCATATCCTCAATTTCATCTTAGGGATTTAAGGTATCCGCAGAAACTCTAAGACATCCTATCTGCATTTGAGACAGCAAAAGCTGACCTTTAGTTGACAGAGCTCTTTTTTTTTTTAATTCTTTATTTTAAAGGTTTTACAGAGTTTTGTTGTTCACAGACCTGTATGTTCCCAGATCAGTCATATGCATATCCCTGGTCCCCAACCCCCCAGTTCCCCCAATCCCACCCCTCTGGACCATCACCCCAAGCCATTGTGAGCACTCCTATTCCCTTAGCATAATGACAATAGCTATCTTTTCCACAACATGAGAGTATAGGTTTCCAAGTTACTCCCTCCATGCCTTCCCCTCCCTATTTCTTCCCCACAATGTTCATATGTCTATTCTCTGTAACAGAGTTCATTTTAAGTAGCTTTCCTTGGAATTTTAAAGACCTCTATTTACATCTCATCCACTAGAATAGTATTGTAAAAGTCTTCTCATATTTTTAAACTCAGGAAGCACACAATAGGATTAAGACAGTCTTCTATTTTATGTCAATTATAAGCAACATCTCAGTATCTAAGAAAATCAGATTCTGCATATTCTTTCAAATCTCAGGAAGCACACAATAGTCTTTTAAGGTTTATTTCTACACATCTAATCTATGTTAATTTTAACATTAAGTCCTGGATTCCAGAGGTATCTTGAAATAAGTTTCTACTAATGTTTGATGGCTGAGAAAAATCAACACTAAACCCACTAAATCTTTTGAAAATTACACGGTAATACAAATTAATAAAATATATACTACAACATAAATAAACATTTAGCAAATATTCGATTTTAATATTAAAAGAAATACAGACCTATTGTAGAGAACTTTAAAATACAGAAAATGTGAACAGAAAAACAAAACCACTATATTCTCAAGACTTAGAGCAAAAGATTCTTAATAAGTGGTTTTATTTCCTTTCATGTTTTTACAATATATACATTTAAAAAATAAAGATTAGAAATGTCTTGCTCTTTATAACTTAATATTATATAGGACAATATTGCAATGTTACTGAAGTCAACAGCACACATATAATTTTAATGGTTGTGCAATATGCAACTCTATCATCCTAGCAATATGATCATATCCTCAATTTCATCTTAGGGATTTAAGGTATCCGCAGAAACTCTAAGACATCCTATCTGCATTTGAGACAGCAAAAGCTGACCTTTAGTTGACAGAGCTCTTTTTTTTTTTTTTTTAATTCTTTATTTTAAAGGTTTTACAGAGTTTTGTTGTTCACAGACCTGTATGTTCCCAGATCAGTCATATGCATATCCCTGGTCCCCAACCCCCCAGTTCCCCCCATCCCACCCCTCTGGACCATCACCCCAAGCCATTGTGAGCACTCCTATTCCCTTAGCATAATGACAATAGCTATCTTTTCCACAACATGAGAGTATAGGTTTCCAAGTTACTCCCTCCATGCCTTCCCCTCCCTATTTCTTCCCCACAATGTTCATATGTCTATTCTCTGTAACAGAGTTCATTTTAAGTAGCTTTCCTTGGAATTTTAAAGACCTCTATTTACATCTCATCCACTAGAATAGTAGTAGTATTTGGGTCACAAGTAATGGGCTTCCCTCGTGGCTCAACTGTAAAGAATCTGCTTTCCAATGCAGGAGACTTGAGCCAGGAAGATTCCCTAGAGAAGGCACAGCGACCCACTCCAGTATTCTCGCCTGAGAAATATTATGGACAGAGGAGCCTGGCGGGCTACAATCCAGGAGGGTCCAAATGAGCCAGACACAATTTAAGGACTAAACAACAACAGTTATAAAATATACTAGAAACTGTTAGGGGTTTTTATAGTGGGATATATTACTTCCTCAAAATCAAGGTGCTGTTAATGAGAGCTTAAAAAAACAAAAGAGAATGGATATTGGCTCATAACTGGTAGCTTAGTTTATTTATCGAAAGCCCATTTCCTTCTCTTCCCACAATTACTTATATTTTTTCACCTCCCTAGCAGTTAGGTGTAGTCATGTGAATGTGTTGTTGCCAGTAAAATATAAAAAAGTACTGTGCACTACTCCTGAAATTTTGAGAAGGATGTCTGTCCTTTCCATACAAGAAGGAATTCCTTACAACTGGGAAAAATTCACTTCAGACAATTATAAAGGTGAGATGAATACTTTTTTAGGTTTGAATTATCAAATTACATTTGATAATTTATTTGCAATGCAGTTAACATTACCTAAACTAATATCAGAGTAACTATACAATCTATCACCCACATGAGAGTCATTTTTTAAAATAATTGGGGTACAATTAATGTATGTTCTAGACAACAGAAAAAAATAGGACTGTTTCAGGCAATGCAAGACTTAAAAAAATCATCCAATTAATATGTCATTTGTAGAAAGGATAAAAATAACTATAATACTGTACCTGTTTATTTAACTTAAGATTTACAATGTGGGTATTTCTTGCAGCAGAATCACAAAAAAAAAAATCTTTCAATTGTACATCAGAAAGTACTACTTTTAAGATAAGCAGACTATGATTAGATGTATAACATTATTTAACTGAGATATCTAAGTCAAAAATACAGATTTAATCTTACCTCTCCATATATGGTCTGTGGAATTCATATACATAGATGTACTTATACACGTGTATATAGAGATACATTTATATACACGTGTTTCTATATTTTAAATATTAGATTCATTTTCTTAATTGAAAAACTTTGATAATTTCCTTGAATATTTTTGTGTGTAGTGCTACCTAATTACAAAGGAGATGAAGACTAAGTTAAGCCTTACATTTATGAACACAAAAGTTTTTTTCTTCTTTGCTAAAATAAAGTCAAGCCACTTCAAGAACCTATTTGCTTACTATGGTACATTAATTTAAAATACTAATTGCTGGAATACAGAGTACAAAACCTATTTAACATTTAATGCTGACCTACGCTTTTGAAAGCTTTGAATTTGGAAAAAATTTTTTAGCCCCCGGTAAACTAACAGCCATCTGGGGTTAATATTTCAAAAAACAAAAGAGAATGGATATTGGCTCATAACTGGTAGCTTAGTTTATTTATCGAAAGCCCATTTCCTTCTCTTCCCACAATTACTTATATTTTTTCACCTCCCTAGCAGTTAGGTGTAGTCATGTGAATGTGTTGTTGCCAGTAAAATATAAAAAAGTACTGTGCACTACTCCTGAAATTTTGAGAAGGATGTCTGTCCTTTCCATACAAGAAGGAATTCCTTACAACTGGGAAAAATTCACTTCAGACAATTATAAAGGTGAGATGAATACTTTTTTAGGTTTGAATTATCAAATTACATTTGATAATTTATTTGCAATGCAGTTAACATTACCTAAACTAATATCAGAGTAACTATACAATCTATCACCCACATGAGAGTCATTTTTTAAAATAATTGGGGTACAATTAATGTATGTTCTAGACAACAGAAAAAAATAGGACTGTTTCAGGCAATGCAAGACTTAAAAAATCATCCAATTAATATGTCATTTGTAGAAAGGATAAAAATAACTATAATACTGTACCTGTTTATTTAACTTAAGATTTACAATGTGGGTATTTCTTGCAGCAGAATCACAAAAAAAAAAATCTTTCAATTGTACATCAGAAAGTACTACTTTTAAGATAAGCAGACTATGATTAGATGTATAACATTATTTAACTGAGATATCTAAGTCAAAATACAGATTTAATCTTACCTCTCCATATATGGTCTGTGGAATTCATATACATAGATGTACTTATACACGTGTATATAGAGATACATTTATATACACGTGTTTCTATATTTTAAATATTAGATTCATTTTCTTAATTGAAAAACTTTGATAATTTCCTTGAATATTTTTGTGTGTAGTGCTACCTAATTACAAAGGAGATGAAGACTAAGTTAAGCCTTACATTTATGAACACAAAAGTTTTTTTCTTCTTTGCTAAAATAAAGTCAAGCCACTTCAAGAACCTATTTGCTTACTATGGTACATTAATTTAAAATACTAATTGCTGGAATACAGAGTACAAAACCTATTTAACATTTAATGCTGACCTACGCTTTTTGAAAGCTTGAATGGTTAGCATAAATTCTCTAAAGTTTTCAGCCCATCTATCAACCATTAAAAATCCATATGCTTTACTTTTTATTCTCATCTTAATAACTAGGTGCAATACTAACAGCCATCTGGGGTTAATATTTCCCAGATGTGACTCAGACCATTAACTCTTCTAAACTCATCATTAATTCACTGAAAGTGTATCATGTCTTGATTGGTGTTGCTTAAATAGCTTATAAGTTTTTCTGTAGTATTTGTATTTCATAGATAAATATCTTTTTCCACCATTTTAAGTGTAGTCAGAAAATAAGAAAGTGAATGGATTGTCTAAAATACAAAGATGCAAGGAAAAATATATACTTTTCTACCTGCACTCAAAACTAATTCTGAGTAAGAGGGTTCAATTTTCACAAAAAATTTGTTCCTTTTGTCACATCTGATTAGGCCAAAGTTAATAACAAACTGTCCCAGCCCCACTGAGAGCTGCATAATAAGCCTTTAACCAGTATGTATGTAAAATAATGTGTTACTTGTACATATATTTAGCTCTTCATCCAACTTTTACTGAACATGTGTCATATGGCAGGCAGTCACTAACTCAAAGTGGCACACCCAATCCATTCTGGCAACAGTTAAAAATCTAGTAAAGAGGGCTTCCTTGGTGGTTCAGTGGGTAAGGACACCGCCTTGGTGTCCAATTACCAAGCTGGAGCTCTGGAGTGCATGCGCCCAGAGCCGGAGCTCTGCAGCAAGAGAGGCCACCGCGATGGGAGGCCCACGCGAGCCAAAGAACAAAGATGGATGAAAACAGATAAATGAAAGACCAATGGAAGTGGCCTGCCTGCCCTCCTTCCTCCCCACCCCATCCCCAAATAAGTAAATAAATAAATATATATAAAATATAGGACTTGCTAATTGGTTTCAAAGACTGAGTCAATTACAAAGGAGATGAAGACTAAGTTAAGCCTTACATTTATGAACACAAAAGTTTTTTTCTTCTTTGCTAAAATAAAGTCAAGCCACTTCAAGAACCTATTTGCTTACTATGGTACATTAATTTAAAATACTAATTGCTGGAATACAGAGTACAAAACCTATTTAACATTTAATGCTGACCTACGCTTTTTGAAAGCTTGAATGGTTAGCATAAATTCTCTAAAGTTTTCAGCCCATCTATCAACCATTAAAAATCCATATGCTTTACTTTTTATTCTCATCTTAATAACTAGGTGCAATACTAACAGCCATCTGGGGTTAATATTTCCCAGATGTGACTCAGACCATTAACTCTTCTAAACTCATCATTAATTCACTGAAAGTGTATCATGTCTTGATTGGTGTTGCTTAAATAGCTTATAAGTTTTTCTGTAGTATTTGTATTTCATAGATAAATATCTTTTTCCACCATTTTAAGTGTAGTCAGAAAATAAGAAAGTGAATGGATTGTCTAAAATACAAAGATGCAAGGAAAAATATATACTTTTCTACCTGCACTCAAAACTAATTCTGAGTAAGAGGGTTCAATTTTCACAAAAAATTTGTTCCTTTTGTCACATCTGATTAGGCCAAAGTTAATAACAAACTGTCCCAGCCCCACTGAGAGCTGCATAATAAGCCTTTAACCAGTATGTATGTAAAATAATGTGTTACTTGTACATATATTTAGCTCTTCATCCAACTTTTACTGAACATGTGTCATATGGCAGGCAGTCACTAACTCAAAGTGGCACACCCAATCCATTCTGGCAACAGTTAAAAATCTAGTAAAGAGGGCTTCCTTGGTGGTTCAGCGGGTAAGGACACCGCCTTGGTGTCCAATTACCAAGCTGGAGCTCTGGAGTGCATGCGCCCAGAGCCGGAGCTCTGCAGCAAGAGAGGCCACCGCGATGGGAGGCCCACGCGAGCCAAAGAACAAAGATGGATGAAAACAGATAAATGAAAGACCAATGGAAGTGGCCTGCCTGCCCTCCTTCCTCCCCACCCCATCCCCCCAAAAATAAGTAAATAAATAAATATATATATAAAAATATAGGACTTGCTAATTGGTTGTAGGGCATAAGACTGAGTCAATCACTTAAAAGGCAATTAAACTTATAAAAGTATTTGACCTACTATAGTGAGCCCAGTTAAGTATCTCACTAATAATCATTTAGGATTTCATGAGAAAATTTAATTTTGTATGTGCTTGCTTTGGATTCAGATTTAGACTCTTTCATTTATAAATGAAATGGTGTATAAATATCTGGAATGACTCTACAGTTAAAACAATTACAATTTTCTGTCCAGAATCTTAGTTTAGATTATACAATTTAGAAGTTCATTTTAGAAGGACAACTGAAAACTTCTCTTAGAAGTAGGAGACTACAGTTTCATAAATAACAATGGAAAAATACAATAGACTAAAGAAAAGACTACATTATGTAAATCAATGGTAACTGGTTTAAAGTAAGTCATAGCTTTAAAAATAGCTATGTTTACAAGAAGACACCTTTAAGACTACATGTTAAAGAAGAGTGGAGATACTGGAAAATCAATAGCATCCATACTGATTTTTCAGCTGCCCTGAGAATATGAAGCTAATCACACATTCACAAATGTCAGTAATACATTCACATTTGATTTCTTAATTTTTTGTTACCTGTTTTTATCTTACTTTTCTTTTTTACCACAGAATTAATTTCATCATTATCCAATACATGTTCTTTCAACTGGTGAAAAATAAAGCAATAATCCATTCTTACTTACTTGCAGGGGTTGCTATACAGGAAGGAATATTCTAAGATAGTGCAGACAGAATGTAATTTGCATCAAAAATTATCCACATATGGCACGTCAAAGTGGCACACCCAATCCATTCTGGCAACAGTTAAAAATCTAGTAAAGAGGGCTTCCTTGGTGGTTCAGCGGGTAAGGACACCGCCTTGGTGTCCAATTACCAAGCTGGAGCTCTGGAGTGCATGCGCCCAGAGCCGGAGCTCTGCAGCAAGAGAGGCCACCGCGATGGGAGGCCCACGCGAGCCAAAGAACAAAGATGGATGAAAACAGATAAATGAAAGACCAATGGAAGTGGCCTGCCTGCCCTCCTTCCTCCCCACCCCATCCCCCCAAAAATAAGTAAATAAATAAATATATATATAAAAATATAGGACTTGCTAATTGGTTGTAGGGCATAAGACTGAGTCAATCACTTAAAAGGCAATTAAACTTATAAAAGTATTTGACCTACTATAGTGAGCCCAGTTAAGTATCTCACTAATAATCATTTAGGATTTCATGAGAAAATTTAATTTTGTATGTGCTTGCTTTGGATTCAGATTTAGACTCTTTCATTTATAAATGAAATGGTGTATAAATATCTGGAATGACTCTACAGTTAAAACAATTACAATTTTCTGTCCAGAATCTTAGTTTAGATTATACAATTTAGAAGTTCATTTTAGAAGGACAACTGAAAACTTCTCTTAGAAGTAGGAGACTACAGTTTCATAAATAACAATGGAAAAATACAATAGACTAAAGAAAAGACTACATTATGTAAATCAATGGTAACTGGTTTAAAGTAAGTCATAGCTTTAAAAATAGCTATGTTTACAAGAAGACACCTTTAAGACTACATGTTAAAGAAGAGTGGAGATACTGGAAAATCAATAGCATCCATACTGATTTTTCAGCTGCCCTGAGAATATGAAGCTAATCACACATTCACAAATGTCAGTAATACATTCACATTTGATTTCTTAATTTTTTGTTACCTGTTTTTATCTTACTTTTCTTTTTTACCACAGAATTAATTTCATCATTATCCAATACATGTTCTTTCAACTGGTGAAAAATAAAGCAATAATCCATTTACTTACTTACTTGCAGGGGTTGCTATACAGGAAGGAATATTCTAAGATAGTGCAGACAGAAGTGTCACAACTCATAGTTGCTTAGGTCTTAAATATTTAAAATATTTATGGACTCTAATAAACGATATTCATTTCTTTGTTCCCCATGCAGAGGCGGTCATTAATCCATGCAAGAGTTGATAAAAGAAGGCCGATATCTCTGGATGACTCATGTTCCTATATTCTTCTCAAGGAATTCTAACTTCATGATTTTCACATTTTGTGGTCAAACTTAATATACTGCTGTCTTCTTTTTTTTCCCCTGTTATCAGTGTAGTCCGCAGCATCAGCTGCAGCAAGTTTACAATCTGCCTTTACAATTTGGTAACTCACGCAAAGGAGGTCTGCTTTAAGAATAATAAAAAACTGGACCCGGTGGGTTAGCATAAATAAATAATAAAGAACTAGACCTGTTCTCTTAGAACTTTTACTTGCGCATGGCTTTGGTTTATCAGAGTCCCTCTGCTCTACTCCTTTTACATGCATGAATCTTTCAGTGTATCTTTATGGCAGAAGTTTCTATTTATAAGTCCCTTCAACTCTGAACTTAGAAATCCTGAATTCTTAAAAAGGGACATTGGAAGGATGGATGCTGAAGCTGAAGCTCCAGGACTTTGGCCACCTGATGCAAAAAGATGACTCGGTGAAGATCCACAGTCTTTCCACTAGATTACTAAAGGCTTATTCACCTCAGTTTCTTTCACTCAGACATCATGTTCACATTTCAATTAAAAGTAACAAGATACATTAACTGACAAAAAACACTGCTGAAAGAGAAGAAGTATCAGAACCAGAGGCAGCTATGGCAGGAATGTTGGAATTATCAGACAAGGAATTATTAAAATCTTGATAGGCTAAGAGCTTTAATGGATAACACAGACAACATGTGAGAACAGAGGGAAACTGTAATAAGCCAAGAGATGGAAATCCCAAGAACAAATCAAATGGTAATGGTAGAGATCAAGAACAATAAAACAGAAAATGAAGACTGCCTCTAACGGGCTCATTAGGAGACCATAACTGAAGCAAGAATCTCTGAGTGTGAAGATAGGACCACGGAAACTTCTGAAACTGAAAAGCGATTTCCATCCAATGTAAAACAATATGATTGAAATGAATATGATGGGCATTTAGAAAACTACCATATTGGTTATTAAATTTCTACAAGAAAAACTATTTAGGTATCAGTTTTGAAAAAAAAATTGACATCCATTTTTAACATAAATTATCACTAAAGTCTATATTCTTAGAATTCAAATACATACATGTAGTTTTGGATAATTTAAATGTATTATAAAATGAAAAAAATCAGCTACTAAAATTAGCTACTAGAATGAATTTGTTCTTATTATATGACAGACAGAAATTGACTATTAGGTTTTCTAACTTCATGATTTTCACATTTTGTGGTCAAACTTAATATACTGCTGTCTTCTTTTTTTCCCCTGTTATCAGTGTAGTCCAGCATCAGCTGCAGCAAGTTTACAATCTGCCTTTACAATTTGGTAACTCACGCAAAGGAGGTCTGCTTTAAGAATAATAAAAAACTGGACCCGGTGGGTTAGCATAAATAAATAATAAAGAACTAGACCTGTTCTCTTAGAACTTTTACTTGCGCATGGCTTTGGTTTATCAGAGTCCCTCTGCTCTACTCCTTTTACATGCATGAATCTTTCAGTGTATCTTTATGGCAGAAGTTTCTATTTATAAGTCCCTTCAACTCTGAACTTAGAAATCCTGAATTCTTAAAAAGGGACATTGGAAGGATGGATGCTGAAGCTGAAGCTCCAGGACTTTGGCCACCTGATGCAAAAAGATGACTCGGTGAAGATCCACAGTCTTTCCACTAGATTACTAAAGGCTTATTCACCTCAGTTTCTTTCACTCAGACATCATGTTCACATTTCAATTAAAAGTAACAAGATACATTAACTGACAAAAAACACTGCTGAAAGAGAAGAAGTATCAGAACCAGAGGCAGCTATGGCAGGAATGTTGGAATTATCAGACAAGGAATTATTAAAATCTTGATAGGCTAAGAGCTTTAATGGATAACACAGACAACATGTGAGAACAGAGGGAAACTGTAATAAGCCAAGAGATGGAAATCCCAAGAACAAATCAAATGGTAATGGTAGAGATCAAGAACAATAAAACAGAAAATGAAGACTGCCTCTAACGGGCTCATTAGGAGACCATAACTGAAGCAAGAATCTCTGAGTGTGAAGATAGGACCACGGAAACTTCTGAAACTGAAAAGCGATTTCCATCCAATGTAAAACAATATGATTGAAATGAATATGATGGGCATTTAGAAAACTACCATATTGGTTATTAAATTTCTACAAGAAAAACTATTTAGGTATCAGTTTTGAAAAAAAAATTGACATCCATTTTTAACATAAATTATCACTAAAGTCTATATTCTTAGAATTCAAATACATACATGTAGTTTTGGATAATTTAAATGTATTATAAAATGAAAAAAATCAGCTACTAAAATTAGCTACTATAATAAATTTGTTCTTATTATATGACATACAGAAATTCACTATTAGGTTTTCTACTCTCCGTTATAAGCACTACTTTTGATTTTCAACTTAGGACAATGATATTAGAAAGAAACAGGCTGTGATATATGCAATAAAGCATCTTTCTACACAGTTTAATTGGAGTATTAGCCTCTTTTATTATAAAAATCATTATTTTTTTTATTATAAGAATCATTAGTAACTAAATTGCTAGGTTCACTCATAGCTTTCATCTAGGCATGCATGACCTGCATCCCTATTTTCCTATCTCAGAATAAATTTCCTAACACTAATTCACTGTATTTAATAGAAGATCACATACCTTATATGACCTTGCATTACTCAAGCCCTAATGATCATCTAAGTCACAACATGTGCAAAATACATGAAATATACATTTGAAACCAATGTTTGGCATCTGAGAAAAACAAAGCTTTCCAATCTCTAGTTATCATAATCTCCAATAGCACTTTTTCTTCCTACTTTATCTTCCTACTGACATTTAGTTTTCTCTTAAAATTTTTGTAAAGCTTACTTCACTGTTGAAAGGGAAATTGGATTTTGAATACTGAAGTGCATATATCTGTGTTCAATCTTGTAAACTAGATCTGATCTACTATACATGCAGTAGCAGTCAAAAAAGAAGAGGGAGGGGAAAAAAAAAACAGAAAAAGCAAATCTCTCATTTTCTTGCTAAAAATATTATTATAAATAAAAAATGGTGAAAATACTATAAATAAATAATGCATGGTGAAAATATTTCAGGTGAGGCAACAGAATCCGTAAAAATCCGTCTTTTCATTCACATTAAGCATATATAATTTTGGGTATAAGTTAAATAGCATTTTATAGAATTATTACATTATGAAAAATTATATTTTAACTACCAGGTTTTACTAAGATACATGCATCTTCAATAACCATAATGTGGCTATCCAAGTAAGTCACTTTTCTTTCCAATTAAAGTTTTAAAACAAAAAAGCCACATGACTATTACATTTTAAGAAGTATCAAATATAACTACTAAGGCTCAAAACAATACAAGATTTTAACCATGAAATCCATTTTTATATTATGAAAGCCTTTATTTTTCCAGTTAATATCAGTTACTTTTTATTAGTAAGAGTTAATATTGATCCAAGATGCCCCAATATGACAAACGCTTGCTCTTGAGTGGCACTGAACAGAAACTGACACATAATGGGTATTAAAGACTTTGAATGTCAACTTTAACTAACAGGCCCTCTTATTGTATTCTTTTTCATCTACAATTTTATTGATTAATTAAAAAATAATTGAATAAATAAATATATCAAAGAAAAGGAGTAAACCTGAGAGTAAATGTGTCAAGGAAATTTATTTAATTTTATTTCATACATTTTCAGATCATGAGAACAAAATACAGAATGTATATATTTTTTATGTGGTTATTTAATACAAAGTTACTTCATGAACCATGTCCTTTTTGTTTTTTTCTTTCTCCTTAGCATTAAAACAGCATGTCTTCTTAAAGACTATCTGCCTCCCTCTAAGGAGACTTTCAGAATTGAAACAGTTTCTTCAGTTTTGCACAGAGTAAAATTTAGTGTTAACCAGGTACTAGTTATTAACAGCAAATAGAAAGTCCAGGGTATCTGCCTATACTTAATATCTGTGAAAACACTTTCACAGCATTCAAGTAACTTCTATAGTGCTACACAAAATTTTTTATCCATGCAGCATTCTTTCATTGATTATCATCACATTCTGACTCTACCAGATCATCACTTCACTACCGTAGCAGAGTGCACTGACAGACAAAGGACAGAAGGACACTTAAAGGATAAAGTTCTTAGCAGATTTTAATTATGCAGATATAAAACTCTTCACATTAGACAGTGAGAGCACAGTATTAAGAATTACAACCAATGGTTCCCAAATTCACGGATGTATTCATTCTTTTCTAAAACAGAGCTCCATCCTCTTGTTTTCAAATACAGTTCTTCAATTTCACTCTGTTCTCAACATTATCAGTAACAACACCTGTTTTAAACATCGTTTCCTAACAATTTTCCATGTCTGTTACTTCCAAGGATGCATACTTTGTCTTAAACAAATGAAAGCTTCAGTAATTTTTGATTGTTCAAGAGAATTCACAAATTTGTACTTTTACTTCTACTTATTGGAGCCCAGATATTCACAACTGAAATAAATTCAGAAACTGAAATTCATTCTTCTACAACATGGATTAGCCTGTCTACCACATCCCTTTGCTACAGCCACATAAATTATTCTGAACATTCCTAAAACTTAATGCCTACACTGACAAATACCGTGTCTGTCTTCAAGTCATTCTCTTTTTTGGGCCAAGATGCCCCAATATGACAAACGCTTGCTCTTGAGTGGCACTGAACAGAAACTGACACATAATGGGTATTAAAGACTTTGAATGTCAACTTTAACTAACAGGCCCTCTTATTGTATTCTTTTTCATCTACAATTTTATTGATTAATTAAAAAATAATTGAATAAATAAATATATCAAAGAAAAGGAGTAAACCTGAGAGTAAATGTGTCAAGGAAATTTATTTAATTTTATTTCATACATTTTCAGATCATGAGAACAAAATACAGAATGTATATATTTTTTATGTGGTTATTTAATACAAAGTTACTTCATGAACCATGTCCTTTTTGTTTTTTTCTTTCTCCTTAGCATTAAAACAGCATGTCTTCTTAAAGACTATCTGCCTCCCTCTAAGGAGACTTTCAGAATTGAAACAGTTTCTTCAGTTTTGCACAGAGTAAAATTTAGTGTTAACCAGGTACTAGTTATTAATAGCAAATAGAAAGTCCAGGGTATCTGCCTATACTTAATAGCTGTGAAAACACTTTCACAGCATTCAAGTAACTTCTATAGTGCTACACAAAATTTTTTATCCATGCAGCATTCTTTCATTGATTATCATCACATTCTGACTCTACCAGATCATCACTTCACTACCGTAGCAGAGTGCACTGACAGACAAAGGACAGAAGGACACTTAAAGGATAAAGTTCTTAGCAGATTTTAATTATGCAGATATAAAACTCTTCACATTAGACAGTGAGAGCACAGTATTAAGAATTACAACCAATGGTTCCCAAATTCACGGATGTATTCATTCTTTTCTAAAACAGAGCTCCATCCTCTTGTTTTCAAATACAGTTCTTCAATTTCACTCTGTTCTCAACATTATCAGTAACAACACCTGTTTTAAACATCGTTTCCTAACAATTTTCCATGTCTGTTACTTCCAAGGATGCATACTTTGTCTTAAACAAATGAAAGCTTCAGTAATTTTTGATTGTTCAAGAGAATTCACAAATTTGTACTTTTACTTCTACTTATTGGAGCCCAGATATTCACAACTGAAATAAATTCAGAAACTGAAATTCATTCTTCTACAACATGGATTAGCCTGTCTACCACATCCCTTTGCTACAGCCACATAAATTATTCTGAACATTCCTAAAACTTAATGCCTACACTGACAAATACCGTGTCTGTCTTCAAGTCATTCTCTTTTTCTAGAAGGGGCCTCTATCCTCTCTTTCAGCCCATATGCTATTCCTTCAGTTTATAAGAAAGATCTTGTATATTACTGATATGTTACATCCTACAGCCAATTTTCCTTGGCCAAAATTCACTCCTCTCTTTACTATTCTTTCACAAAACATTATTTAGAATTACCTGAAGATACTCTCATTGGTCTTAAGATTCTGAAGAAACTGTTTCTAAACTTCAAAGAGTACTTGTCACAAAGAAAATTATACAGCAATTTGTTAAGGTGAATTGAGGATATGACCTTTCTTTTTTTTAAAAAAAAAGTGTATTTTCAATGTTGGCAGAAATGAGCTGACAAGCATTTCAGAAAGTAAATATATTTTATTTTTGTTTTTGAAAGCTTAGAGAGTCATTTGCTTGAGATTACTCATCTATCTTCCATATTTGCAACCAAAGGTGCTTATGTTTTACTCAAATAACCAGAATGGTTTTATTAACAGGCACAGGAATACCTACTCCTGTAACTACATCAGCATGTTACAACGGGTAGAATGGGTATTTTAAGTAAAACAAAAAAAAATAACAAAAAATAAAACCACTATGAGATAATTGTCATATTTTATATGATTTATACTGTAAATCATTCACTAGATGATTTCAAGAATATCTTTTAGTTCATTTTGTGAGGAAAATTTTATGAATTTAAAAGCTATTCTTATGAAATACTTTATTCAGAGAAACACCAGATAGGCTTTATAACAAATAATAGACAAATAACTCATCTAGTTGTCTTTACATATTTGTAAAACCAACTGAAGCAGTATCTCTGAGAAACGGCAACTCTGTTTAAAAGGACCATTCAGATGAACATGGCTCAAAGTTTTTCCATCCTTACTGATGATCTACTCACTTGTTTTAACCTACAAATAACATTAAGTGAAGTTCTATTCTTATTAGTAACCGCCTCTCTTCATTAAAAGAAAAACTTAAGTTGTATATTTTCTTTAAAATTTACTGATGTCGCCTGTCCATTTTACTATTTGATTCACCTCTGTTTTATCTAATTCATGAAGCTTCATCCATGTCTCTTATAAAATATGTCCATGTGGTCCAAATTCCAAGTACTTCTACTGCTGACATTTGCCATATATGCACTATCATTTGGGTGATAATCTAAAAGTAATATAGTCTATTCCATCAATGATATTACAAGGTAATTGGATATTCAAGTTAATTTTTATTGTCTGAATCCTAGTGTTACTTTCCCTTCTGTAGTCTATATGTATTGGTCATTGCCCATTATCTTTTATATGGCAGCATCTTAAATAAACAGCACCTAGCTGTGAAATGAACACAGATACATGTGAAGATTAAATATGCTTGGCTAGAAATCTTGCTGCATTACTTCCTTGCTCTGTGACCATACAGAAGTTATTTCATGTACCTCAGGTTCACATCTTTCAATAGGGAAAATTTACACTTGATTTCTAAGACTCCTGTGAGTAAAGTGCTTTGAACAAAGCCTAGCATATGGTAAATGCTCAATGAATTTTTAACCATCTTTTCCTTTTCTACCTTATTCTATCATATTTATTTTCTACAGCAGTCTCTCTTCCTTCTTCTCTCTCTTTTCTCTTGATAATTCTTGGCTGGTGCCCAAAATGCACATTTCAGTTTAGCAGTATGTTTATCAAGGGGAGAAAAGAATCTGAATCAGTTATGCAAATACCACACATAAGTAACTGGCTTTTCATAAAGTTTCCAATCCTAATCTCTGCAGTGCCATCATACTTATACAGGCATTCGAGCGCAAATAGTGTAGTGTGAGTTTTAGTCATCACTGCTTTATTTCAGAGAAACACCAGATAGGCTTTATAACAAATAATAGACAAATAACTCATCTAGTTGTCTTTACATATTTGTAAAACCAACTGAAGCAGTATCTCTGAGAAACGGCAACTCTGTTTAAAAGGACCATTCAGATGAACATGGCTCAAAGTTTTTCCATCCTTACTGATGATCTACTCACTTGTTTTAACCTACAAATAACATTAAGTGAAGTTCTATTCTTATTAGTAACCGCCTCTCTTCATTAAAAGAAAAACTTAAGTTGTATATTTTCTTTAAAATTTACTGATGTCGCCTGTCCATTTTACTATTTGATTCACCTCTGTTTTATCTAATTCATGAAGCTTCATCCATGTCTCTTATAAAATATGTCCATGTGGTCCAAATTCCAAGTACTTCTACTGCTGACATTTGCCATATATGCACTATCATTTGGGTGATAATCTAAAAGTAATATAGTCTATTCCATCAATGATATTACAAGGTAATTGGATATTCAAGTTAATTTTTATTGTCTGAATCCTAGTGTTACTTTCCCTTCTGTAGTCTATATGTATTGGTCATTGCCCATTATCTTTTATATGGCAGCATCTTAAATAAACAGCACCTAGCTGTGAAATGAACACAGATACATGTGAAGATTAAATATGCTTGGCTAGAAATCTTGCTGCATTACTTCCTTGCTCTGTGACCATACAGAAGTTATTTCATGTACCTCAGGTTCACATCTTTCAATAGGGAAAATTTACACTTGATTTCTAAGACTCCTGTGAGTAAAGTGCTTTGAACAAAGCCTCCATATGGTAAATGCTCAATGAATTTTTAACCATCTTTTCCTTTTCTACCTTATTCTATCATATTTATTTTCTACAGCAGTCTCTCTTCCTTCTTCTCTCTCTTTTCTCTTGATAATTCTTGGCTGGTGCCCAAAATGCACATTTCAGTTTAGCAGTATGTTTATCAAGGGGAGAAAAGAATCTGAATCAGTTATGCAAATACCACACATAAGTAACTGGCTTTTCATAAAGTTTCCAATCCTAATCTCTGCAGTGCCATCATACTTATACAGGCATTCGAGGCGCAAATAGTGTAGTGTGAGTTTTAGTATGTCACTCACTATTTGGCCTATAAATTCTAGACAATTTTTGTTCCTTACACTCTTTAGGACTGAGTTTCTCCAACAGGAAAATGGAACTAAGACATATCTTGTAGGGTTACTGTGAAAAATAAAAGGATTATCAGTCCAGTGTCTGGCAAATAGAAAACTACCAGGTAAGGATCACTTTTCAGACAACTTTGCCCTCTGTAATAAACCAGAAGCAGACAAATTCCCCATTTAATAACACATATGACAAAATCATTCTAAGAAATATAATGAACAAATTTATTTGTAACTCTGTAAGTCCCTATCTCTCCTGGTTATCAGATTGCATTAAGAAATGCAGCCCTGGGATCTACTAGATTAGAGGTGCAACTCCTGCTCCTCACAGGATTCTTTGGCTATGATCACATGAAACCAATGATAGGAAGACTGCTAACATTTTTGTCATTTTTTTCATAAAATGAAAAAGTGGGGCTTATAGACTAACTTAAACATTTGTAAGTCCTTATAAGTTACTTCATATACTGAGAAAAGAATATATAGCTTGGATAGGTATTTCAGAAAAGAAGTTTCATTTATTTCTTCAAAGTAACTGTGGTTAAATAACATACTAGATACATTTGATGAATACTAATATATATTCATTTTAAAGAAAATAAGATAATGAAGGCAAAAGCATAATCTTGGTTTAAAAGATACATTCTCAGAAATGGCTTGATGAGAGTTGTATTAGATTAAAAGAAAAAATAAACGTATAGGCTATAAACAAACAAATATAAATAAACAAATAACCTCTGTTAAAGACAGAAAGATTATACCCTTCACAGGAATTTTTATTTGAAAATAAAGATGTAATGAGTAACTGTTGAATAACTGCTATATAAAGGCCAAACTCAAATAGCATTATTCTAATGATTCTAAAAAAGGAAACAATCTGGGCTTCCCTGGTAGTCCAGTGGGTAAGGACACTGCCTTGCAGTGCAAGGGGCGCTGGTTCAGTCCCTGGCCTGGGAAGATCCCACATGCCACAGAGTGGCTAGACCGGTGTGTCCAACTACTAAGCCGGAGCTCTGGAGTGCATGCGCCCAGAGCCGGTGCTCTGTGATGAGTGAGGCCACTGCAATGGGAGCCCACACAGGCCAAAGAACAAAGATGGAAATGAAAGACCAATAGAAGTGGCCAAAAAAAGAAAGAAAGAAAAAAGAAACAATCTGGGGCAACGTCTTTCACATTTAAATTTGCAAATATAACAGAAAAAGCAATGTAAAATAATAATATCAAGGAAGAAAATAATAATATAATATCAAGGAAATAATAATGTTATTGTAAAATAGCATCAAGGAAAAATGTCATGAATGAGAAAAATACAGTTTCTAAGAAAAGAAAGAAAAGCTAACCCAAGTCTATCTAGAAACAGTCTCCATTATTGAGGTTTGTTTAAACAGACAAAATGAAGGTAAAAAGCATCACAAACTGCCCTATTTTAGCTTAAAATAAAAAATACAGAAATAAACAGAATGTGAAAATGATGCAAAATATATAGAAACATGTAAAAAGCCAAGTACAACTACAGCTAACATAATGTCAGTACCTGAAAAACTGTACTTAGTAAATTAGATATCCTTATAAACCTTTCAAAAAACAACTACATTTAGCTAACAAAAACCTATCATAATGTATCTTTTTGACAAGTTTCAAAAGATACATATGGCTTTAGAAGATTCATATTTTCTGAATACCAAATAGTATTTTCAAAATCTACTTATTCTATAATATAAAGTTTTTTTTTAAGTACAAATATTCCATGAGGTTACCAAATTTAACATAGACACAGAAAACAGATGAGAGTTGTATTAGATTAAAATAAAAATAAACGTATAGGCTATAAACAAACAAATATAAATAAACAAATAACCTCTGTTAAAGACAGAAAGATTATACCCTTCACAGGAATTTTTATTTGAAAATAAAGATGTAATGAGTAACTGTTGAATAACTGCTATATAAAGGCCAAACTCAAATAGCATTATTCTAATGATTCTAAAAAAGGAAACAATCTGGGCTTCCCTGGTAGTCCAGTGGGTAAGGACACTGCCTTGCAGTGCAAGGGGCGCTGGTTCAGTCCCTGGCCTGGGAAGATCCCACATGCCACAGAGTGGCTAGACCGGTGTGTCCAACTACTAAGCCGGAGCTCTGGAGTGCATGCGCCCAGAGCCGGTGCTCTGTGATGAGTGAGGCCACTGCAATGGGAGCCCACACAGGCCAAAGAACAAAGATGGAAATGAAAGACCAATAGAAGTGGCCAAAAAAAGAAAGAAAGAAAAAAGAAACAATCTGGGGCAACGTCTTTCACATTTAAATTTGCAAATATAACAGAAAAAGCAATGTAAAATAATAATATCAAGGAAGAAAATAATAATATAATATCAAGGAAATAATAATGTTATTGTAAAATAGCATCAAGGAAAAATGTCATGAATGAGAAAAATACAGTTTCTAAGAAAAGAAAGAAAAGCTAACCCAAGTCTATCTAGAAACAGTCTCCATTATTGAGGTTTGTTTAAACAGACAAAATGAAGGTAAAAAGCATCACAAACTGCCCTATTTTAGCTTAAAATAAAAAATACAGAAATAAACAGAATGTGAAAATGATGCAAAATATATAGAAACATGTAAAAAGCCAAGTACAACTACAGCTAACATAATGTCAGTACCTGAAAAACTGTACTTAGTAAATTAGATATCCTTATAAACCTTTCAAAAAACAACTACATTTAGCTAACAAAAACCTATCATAATGTATCTTTTTGACAAGTTTCAAAAGATACATATGGCTTTAGAAGATTCATATTTTCTGAATACCAAATAGTATTTTCAAAATCTACTTATTCTATAATATAAAGTTTTTTTTTAAGTACAAATATTCCATGAGGTTACCAAATTTAACATAGACACAGAAAACATTTCTAAAGAAAATTTTATATGGAAGCTATTGTAATACTGGGCTTCCCCAGTAGTTCAAACAGTATATAGGAGACCCAGGTTCAATCCCAGGATAGGGAAGATCTCCTGGAGAAGGAAATGGCAACCCACTCCAGTATGCTTCCTTGGAGAAGCCCATGGTCAGAGGAACCATACTACTCTATATAAATAGAACATTAAAAAACAATTACTAATTTAGAAGAAAACAAATAGTTTTTATATATCATTTCCATTGATAACCAGTTCTAACTGTATTATAATTTTTAATAGGATTTCAGTTTTATGCTAAAATTCATACTCAATACACTCAAAAATACTGTTTCTTTAACTATTATAGCAGAACCCAAAACCCAACAAGAATAACAATTTTTAAATATATTTAAACTTACCCCATTTAATGGATATGTTTTCCATCCCAGCTCTCCCAGCACAGTTGTTGTATCAAGCAACACAACTAGAAACAAACAGACAACAACAAAAAAATTTGTATGAACTTCTCAAATGATGTAAATATGTTTTAGTTATTTAAATCACAAATGTCAACTACCTTTACTATTTACTCATTCATTGAATGAGCTTTAATTAGTTGCATGATGTACTGTAAAATTATTTGTATATACTAAAGCTTTAATATGTAACATTAAGTAAATATAAAATGCATGTGATGGTTATACATTAATTTTAAAAAATTAAATATGTTTAACAATGCTAAATGAAACACAATAACAGAACGAAGGCATTTTTAATAAAAATTATAAATGTTGAAAGAGGTAAGCAAGAGAATACAACCGCCAGATGACCCATAAGTTGGACCTGACTAATGGATGGAAGGCTCTTGAGCACCCCACCTTCCTTAGAATATACACTGTGCCTATCATTTCTACAGTGGTAGCTATTCCAAGCACAGAGCTTAGAGACAGAAAGCTGCTGATGATACCATCTGTATTGTATACATGACTGAACCCAGTTGAGGCCTCTACCAAGAGAGACCTACTAGTCTGGGTTCAAAATCTACTTATTCTATAATATAAAGTTTTTTTAAGTACAAATATTCCATGAGGTTACTAAATTTAACATAGACACAGAAAACATTTCTAAAGAAAATTTTATATGGAAGCTATTGTAATACTGGGCTTCCCCAGTAGTTCAAACAGTATATAGGAGACCCAGGTTCAATCCCAGGATAGGGAAGATCTCCTGGAGAAGGAAATGGCAACCCACTCCAGTATGCTTCCTTGGAGAAGCCCATGGTCAGAGGAACCATACTACTCTATATAAATAGAACATTAAAAACAATTACTAATTTAGAAGAAAACAAATAGTTTTTATATATCATTTCCATTGATAACCAGTTCTAACTGTATTATAATTTTTAATAGGATTTCAGTTTTATGCTAAAATTCATACTCAATACACTCAAAAATACTGTTTCTTTAACTATTATAGCAGAACCCAAAACCCAACAAGAATAACAATTTTTAAATATATTTAAACTTACCCCATTTAATGGATATGTTTTCCATCCCAGCTCTCCCAGCACAGTTGTTGTATCAAGCAACACAACTAGAAACAAACAGACAACAACAAAAAAATTTGTATGAACTTCTCAAATGATGTAAATATGTTTTAGTTATTTAAATCACAAATGTCAACTACCTTTACTATTTACTCATTCATTGAATGAGCTTTAATTAGTTGCATGATGTACTGTAAAATTATTTGTATATACTAAAGCTTTAATATGTAACATTAAGTAAATATAAAATGCATGTGATGGTTATACATTAATTTTAAAAAATTAAATATGTTTAACAATGCTAAATGAAACACAATAACAGAACGAAGGCATTTTTAATAAAAATTATAAATGTTGAAAGAGGTAAGCAAGAGAATACAACCGCCAGATGACCCATAAGTTGGACCTGACTAATGGATGGAAGGCTCTTGAGCACCCCACCTTCCTTAGAATATACACTGTGCCTATCATTTCTACAGTGGTAGCTATTCCAAGCACAGAGCTTAGAGACAGAAAGCTGCTGATGATACCATCTGTATTGTATACATGACTGAACCCAGTTGAGGCCTCTAGGACTCTGGTGGTCAAGGGTAGAGACCTACTTGTCTGGTAGGTTGCCCAAGACAAGCCCTGCACATGTAAGATCTCCTACTTACTAAATTTGCCACCTACCATTCTGGAGTGATCTGCCCCTTCTTTTGCTCTCTCCCTGCCCCAAATGAGTACAGGGCCACTTTGCAGAGCAACAATAAAATGATTACCTTTGCTTCCCCTCCCCATTTTTATAAATAGTATTTTTATATCATATTAAAGAAAGAAAAAACATTCAAAGCAGGTCTATATGCTTTCTTTCTGTGTTATTAAATGCCTTTGCATATGACCAGCAACTCATTTTGAATAAACTCATATCTTTAAAGCATGGACTACAGTATTATTGTATGTGCTATATACCTACTGCTAAAGGATGTAAATGCAAAAAATAAAAACAATACATTTCTTTCCCTGACCAACAGTAACTCATAATCTAATTGAGAAGACATACAAACAAATGATCAGGATGTATTCTGTTAAATTATAAAACTAAAGACTTTACAGTAGCTTAGCAATTAAATTAGGCTACGGCTGAATGGATGTGAGAGTTGGACCATAGAGAAGGTTGAGCAATGAAGAAATTATGCTTTTGAACTGTGGTGCTGCAGAAGAATCTTGGGAGTCCCTTAGACAGCAAGGAGATCAAAGCAGGCAATCCTAAAGGAAATCAACCCTGAATATTCATTGGAAAGACTGATGCTGAAGTGGCAGCTCCAATACTCTGGCCACCTGATGCCAAGAGCTGACTCACTGGAAACAACCCTGATGCTGAGAAAGATTGAGGGCAGGAGATGAAGTGGGCAACAGAGGATGAGATGGTTGAATGGCATCAACACAATGGATATGAGTTTGAGCAAACTCTGAAGTTACTGAAGGACATGGAAGCTTAGCATGCTGCAGTCCATGGGGTTGCCAAGAGTGGGACATGATTTAGTGCATAAACAACAACAACAACAAAAAGGTTTGCAGGCCAAGTCTGAGATGATTTCATAAAGGAAATGTAACTTGGGCTGGGCTAGGATGAAGGGGTTTTCAATCAGTTGTGCTGAGAAACAAATTCATTCTAGAATACCTTCTATAAAGTAACTGAGGTATAACTAAATCAGCTCCTGGAGTGGGACATAGGAGCGGAGAATATTCAGGGGAATTAGGAGGACAGAAATTAGGCTAGAAAGATAAATGGAGATCAACCAGGGAGTATTTTGGTACTGTATCCAGCAAGTTAAAATGTAGGGCCCATGATTCAGCAGATCTTTATTTTTAACGTCTACCTCCAAGTCGCTAGAAGGTCATAGAGCAAACGCTTGAGAAACAATGTTTTGGTGTCTCATCTCAAGTGTAAGTTCATCTAGTTAAGAAGGTAGAGGGATTTTTCCGATAACTTTAAAAAAAAAAATGCCACTAGAAGAGTGTTATCTGGCATCTATTGTTTAGTGTTGATGGTAAGGATCCTGTGGTTTCACTTATTTGAATGACTGTGATATTTCACTGATTTTTAGTATGAAACTCTGCTTAAATTTCTGGGATAAGGAGTGAGCCAAGATGGCGGAGGAATGAGGGGAAGATTTCACCAGCTCCCCAACAGAATCACCAGAACTAATCAAGAAAAGAACCACCACCAACAAACCAGCCACTAGACGACAGAAGAATTCCATACGTCCGCGAGAGTAGAAGAGTGAATAGCCAGAAATTTCCCGGAGCTAGGGTTCTAAGAATCCTCTGTTCTAACCCCACACCTGACCGCACGGACGGAGAGCACGCCAGCAAGTGCCCTAAAAGGGGGCCTAAGCAGAGCCTCGGGGGAGAAAGGGCAGCGCTCAGCGTGAAAACTCCAAGAATCCGCCCGGATCGCCGGCAGAAATTAAGACACTGCGAAGACAGGATACTGGAGCAGGGCCGAGCAGAACGCACTTGCTGCCTAGCGACTGACCAGGAGACAGGAGGGAGCGCCCCGTGTGAAAATCGCGCTGCTCGGCCAGGAGAAAATCACGACTTTCGGCCTGGCACCGGGTGAGTTCAAACACTCCTAGTGGGGGACTGGCTGAAGGGGAAGTCGCCCACAGATTGCTGACCAGGGACCGGGCTCGAGCCAGACGGGGAAGCTTGTGCCTGCCTTTGGGACTTGGAGGCGCAACCGGCAGTGCGTGCCACAGGCAGAGGAGCCTGTGCACCCCCATAGCTGCACCCCCATAGCTACACCCACAGCAGAGGAAGCTGGGAGAAGGGCAGGTATCAGAGGCTACTAGCGGGTGCGGGGCAGAGCCAAGACGCCCCCGCCCAACACGGGACTGCGCACCTGCTGCGGCCCTCGCCCAATGGACTGGGATCAGCCCGCGCCCCCGCCCCTGCCCACCCCGGACAGCACGCGCGCCGCGGACCGCCCGACGGACTGGGATTTGCCCGCCTTCCCGGCCAGCACCTGAGCTTTCAGACCAGTGCCATAAGGGAAAGGCTACATCATCAAGACAACACCAGCGAGAGCAGACTGGCTTCCACCAGACAGATGAGAGGATAAAAAGCAGGGGCAGTATTTAGCTTTTTTGCTTATCTGTTGCGGACAGTTCTGTTTATTTGTTTGATCAGTCAGGTTTGGGGTTTTTTTTTTCTTCTTTCCTTTTTTTCTCTTTTGTCTCTTCTTATTAAGTTTCTCTTCCCTTTTTTAATTTTTAATTTCTTTTTTTTTTATTTTTAATTCTTAAATTTTTTTTAAATTAAATTCTTGAACTTCTAATTTTCTTTCCTCTTTCCCACTCCTTCCTCCCTCTGTGTTCTAAATCTAAAACTTTCTCCTATCTACCACTACCCTCTAGATAAATATTTCCTACCTTCCTGTCTCCACTATTCTCTTCCAGCTGCACTAAACAATACTACACACTAATCTTGGCTACATAACCCTATAAAATCCTTCCAAGTCAAATCTATTCCTTTTCATTACCCATACACTCTCCACCTCCTCACCCCCAACACTTATCTTAGTTAAAAACTGCTTTCAATGAAATAGTCCAAGGCAGGACCTTACCCAAGATCTATTTTTCCAGGCACTATTTTAATTAATTCAGAGCTTAACGGGCAAGTACCATCTTTGATTGTATCATTTGCCAGAAAAATTTCCTATGCTTTGTCACTGTAAGACTGGTTAGATGTGGTTATTGCTGTGTATGTATGTATATCTTATGACTATGTTACAAAACATCTGCATGCTTTTATGACTGTCACCCATTAGAGACACACCTCTTGCTTCTCAGATGCTAGTATTTGAACTAATATCACGGAACACCATAGCAAACCAGACATAAAGCCTATACCCCCTGACCAATCATCAAACCAAGGATCCTCGGCGTAGAAGCCCTGATTCCAAGACCCCACACTATCAAAGAACATACAACACTAGAGATTGTTCACCTGTAAACAAGACCTAACACCACCCAAGACACAAACCATTGAACCCTTCTAGAAGGACAGAAACCCAAAGGAAGGGAGAATTCAACCAAGAAGCCTGGTGGGGAAAAGAACTCCATACACACAGACACACACAAAGAAACAAAAACTAACCTAATAATGAAACGACAGAGAAACACTGCACAAATGAAGGACCAAGCTAGAGAAGCACAGCTTCAAATGACAAAGGAAGAGATAGACAAATTATCTGAAAGAGAATTCAGAAAAACTATACTAATGAGGATGCAAAACACCGAAAACAGAATATTAGAGGAAATTAGTGCATTGAGAAAAGACATGCAGGAAATGAAAAATAAGCAAATAGAGACCATCAATTCAATTGCTGAACTCAAAAATACTATAGAAGGCCTCAACAGTAGAGTATCGGAGGCTGAAGAATGGAAAAGCGAGCTGGAAGATAGACTGGTGGAAATAACTGGTGAGGAACAGAACAAAGCCGAAAGAATTAAAAGAACTGAGGATAGCAGCAGAGACCTATGGGACAATATCAAACACACCAACATTAGAATTATAGGAGTTCCAGAGGAAGAGGAAGGAAAGAAAGGTTACGAAAAACCTCTTGAAGAAGTTATAGTAGAAAACTTCCCCAGCATGGGAAAGGAAATAGTAAACATCGTCCACGAAGCACAAAGAGTTCCATACAGAATAAACCCCAGAAGAAATACACCAAGGCACATTCTAATCAAACTAATGCAGACTAAATATAAAGACAGATTACTAAAAGCAGCTAGGAGCAAACAACAAATAACATATAAAGGAAGCCCCATACGTCTAACTGCGGATCACTCAACAGAAAACCTGCAGGCCAGAAGAGAATGGCAGGACACATTTAAATGGCTAAAAGAGAATAACCTCCAACCAAGAATTCTCTACCCAGCAAGAATCTCATTCAGAATCGATGGAGAAGTCAAAAGCTTCTCAGACAGACAAAAACTAAAAGAATTCTGTACCACAAAACCAGCCCTACAACAAGTGCTAATGGGCCTGATATAGCCAAGAAGTACAAGAGTAGGAGAAGTCCTACACACCAAACCCCAAACTTCTAAGAAGATGACAATAGGAACATTTGTATCAATAATTACTTTGAATGTAAATGGATTAAATGCTCCAACCAAATGACACAGGCTGGCTGAATGGATCCAGAAACATGACCCATATATATGCTGTTTACAAGAGACCCACTTCAGACCTGAGACACTCATAGACTGAAAGTGAGAGGCTGGAAAAAGATATTCCATGCAAATGGAAATCAAAAGAAAGCTGGGGTAGCAATCCTCATATCAGACAAAATAGATTTTAAAGTAAAGAAGATTCTAAGAGACAAGGCAGGTCACTACATCATGATTAAGGGATCCATCCAAGAGGAAGACATAATAGTCATGAATATCTACGCACCCAACACAGGGGCCCCTCAATACATAAGACAGATACTTTCAGACTTAAAAGAAGAAATCAATAATAACACAATAATAGTAGGAGACTTTAACACTCCTCTCACACCAATGGATAGATCATCTAAATAGAAAATTAATAAGGAAACACAAGCCTTAAATGCCACACTGGAAAATATGGACCTCATCGATATCTTTAGGACGTTCCATCCAAAAGCAGAAGAATACACTGAACATTCTCCAGGATAGACCACATCTTGGGCCACAAATCAAACCTCAGTCAATTCAAGAAAACTGAAATGATATCAACCATCTTCTCGGACCACAATGCAATGAGACTAGAGATCAACTACAGGAAAAAAACCACTAAAAATACAAACACATGGCGATTAAACAACACATACCTGAAAAACCAACTGATTACTGAGGAAATCAAAGGAGAAATCAAAAAATTCCTAGAAGAAAATGACAATGAATATATGACCGTGTAAAACCTATGGGATATCGCAAAAGCAGTTCTAAGAGGGAAATGTATAGCAATACAATCCCACCTCAATAAACTAGGAAAATATGAAGCAGATGACTTAACCTTCCGCTTATAACAATTGGAAAAAGAAGAACAAAATCATCCCAAAGCCAGCAGAAGACGAGAAATTATAAAGACTAGAGCAGAAATAAATGAGAAAGAAATGAAAGAAACAATAGTAAAGATAAATAAAACAAAAAGCTGGTTCTTTGAAAAGATAAACAAAATTGACAAGCCACTGGCCAGACTCATCAAGAGAAAGAGGGAGAAGAACCAGATCAACAAAATCAAAAACAAAAAAGGATAGATTACAACAGATAATGCAGAAATCCAAAGGATTCTAAGAGACTATTATGAGCAACTCTATGGCAACAAACTGTACAACCTGGAAAAAATGGACAGTTTCTTGGGGAAGATCAATCTCCCAAGACTGAGCCAGGAAGAAACAGAAACTTTGAACAACCCAATCACAAGCTCAGAAATCGAATCTGTGATTCAAAATTTACCCCAAAATGAACGCCCAGGGCCAGCTGGCTTCCCCGCCGAATTCTACCAACCATTTCAAGACGAGCTAATGCCTGACGCACCCAACACAGGGGCCCCTCAATACATAAGACAGATACTTTCAGACTTAAAAGAAGAAATCAATAATAACACAATAATAGTAGGAGACTTTAACACTCCTCTCACACCAATGGATAGATCATCTAAATAGAAAATTAATAAGGAAACACAAGCCTTAAATGCCACACTGGAAAATATGGACCTCATCGATATCTTTAGGACGTTCCATCCAAAAGCAGAAGAATACACTGAACATTCTCCAGGATAGACCACATCTTGGGCCACAAATCAAACCTCAGTCAATTCAAGAAAACTGAAATGATATCAACCATCTTCTCGGACCACAATGCAATGAGACTAGAGATCAACTACAGGAAAAAAACCACTAAAAATACAAACACATGGCGATTAAACAACACATACCTGAAAAACCAACTGATTACTGAGGAAATCAAAGGAGAAATCAAAAAATTCCTAGAAGAAAATGACAATGAATATATGACCGTGTAAAACCTATGGGATATCGCAAAAGCAGTTCTAAGAGGGAAATGTATAGCAATACAATCCCACCTCAATAAACTAGGAAAATATGAAGCAGATGACTTAACCTTCCGCTTATAACAATTGGAAAAAGAAGAACAAAATCATCCCAAAGCCAGCAGAAGACGAGAAATTATAAAGACTAGAGCAGAAATAAATGAGAAAGAAATGAAAGAAACAATAGTAAAGATAAATAAAACAAAAAGCTGGTTCTTTGAAAAGATAAACAAAATTGACAAGCCACTGGCCAGACTCATCAAGAGAAAGAGGGAGAAGAACCAGATCAACAAAATCAAAAACAAAAAAGGATAGATTACAACAGATCATGCAGAAATCCAAAGGATTCTAAGAGACTATTATGAGCAACTCTATGGCAACAAACTGTACAACCTGGAAAAAATGGACAGTTTCTTGGGGAAGATCAATCTCCCAAGACTGAGCCAGGAAGAAACAGAAACTTTGAACAACCCAATCACAAGCTCAGAAATCGAATCTGTGATTCAAAATTTACCCAAAAATAAAAGCCCAGGGCCAGATGGCTTCCCAGCCGAATTCTACCAAACATTTAAAGAAGAGCTAATGCCTGTCCTTCTAAAACTCTTCCAAACAATTGCACAGGAAGGAAAACTTCCAAACACATTCTACGAGGTCACCATCACCCTGATACCCAAACCAGGCAAAGACAACACAAAAAAGGAAAACTATAGGCCAATTTCACTGATGAACTTAGATGCCAAGATCCTCAACAAAATCCTAGCAAACAGAATTCAACAACACATCAAAAAACTCATACATCATGATCAAGTCGGGTTCATCCCAGGCATGCAAGGCTTCTTCAACATCCGCAAATCAATCAATGTGATACACCATATCAAGAAACTGAGAGACAGAAATCACATGATCATCTGAATAGATGCAGAAAAAGCCTTCGACAAAGTACAACACCCATTTATGATAAAAACTCTTTAGAAAATGGGCATAGAAGGAACCTATCTCAACATAGTGAAAGCCATATATAAGAAGCCCACAGCAAACATTATCCTCAATGGTGAAAAACTGAAAGCATTCCCTCTAAGATCAGGAAGTGGACACAAGGGTGTCCACTTTCACCACTGCTATTCAACATAGTCCTGAAAGTTTTAGCAACGGCAATAAGAAAAGAGAAAGAAATAAAAGGAATCCAGATTGGAAAGGAAGAAGTCAAGCTCTCTCTTTTTGCAGATGACATATTATACATAGAAAATCCCAAAGACACGGTTACAAAGCTACTAGAGATAATCAAGGAATTCAGCAAAGTAGAAGGATACAAAGTCAACACACAGAAATCACTGGCATTCCTATACACAAACAATGAAAAATCAGAAAATGAAATAAAAAAGGCAGTCCCCTTCACCATTACAACCAAAATAATCAAATATTTAGGAATAAACCTACCCAAGGAAACAAAAGAACTGCACACAGAAAATTACAAGACACTCATGAAAGAAATTAAAGAAGACTTAAACAGATGGAGAGATATTCCATGCTCCTGGGTCTGAAGAATCAATATTGTGAAATGACCATACTACCAAATATCATCTACAGATTCAATGCAATACCTATCCAACTACCATTGACAGTTTTCACAGAACTAGACCAAACAATCACACAGTTCATATGGAAACACAAAAGACCTCGAATAGCCAAAGCAATCCTGAGGAAGAAGAATGGAGCTGGAGGGATCAGCCTCCCCAACTTCAGACTCTACTACAAAGCAACAGTCATCAAGACAGTATGGTACTGGCACAAAAACAGAACTATAGACCAATGGAACAAGATCGAGAACCCCACACACCTATGGGTACCTTAGTTTTGATAAAGGAGGAGAAACTATAAAATGGGACAAAGACAGCCTCTTCAACAAGTGGTGCTGGGACAATTGGACAGCTACATGCAAAAAAATGAAGTTGGAACATTCCCTGACACCATATACTAAGATCAACTCAAAATGGATTAAAGACCTAAATGGAAGACCAGAAACCATCAAACTCTTAGAGGAGAATATAGGCAAAACCCTCAAGGACATTATCTCTGACTCACCAACTAAAATAGCAGAGCTAAAAAGAAAAACTGAAAGCATTCCCTCTAAGATCAGGAAGTGGACACAAGGGTGTCCACTTTCACCACTGCTATTCAACATAGTCCTGAAAGTTTTAGCAACGGCAATAAGAAAAGAGAAAGAAATAAAAGGAATCCAGATTGGAAAGGAAGAAGTCAAGCTCTCTCTTTTTGCAGATGACATATTATACATAGAAAATCCCAAAGACACGGTTACAAAGCTACTAGAGATAATCAAGGAATTCAGCAAAGTAGAAGGATACAAAGTCAACACACAGAAATCACTGGCATTCCTATACACAAACAATGAAAAATCAGAAAATGAAATAAAAAAGGCAATCCCCTTCACCATTACAACCAAAATAATCAAATATTTAGGAATAAACCTACCCAAGGAAACAAAAGAACTGCACACAGAAAATTACAAGACACTCATGAAAGAAATTAAAGAAGACTTAAACAGATGGAGAGATATTCCATGCTCCTGGGTCTGAAGAATCAATATTGTGAAATGACCATACTACCAAATATCATCTACAGATTCAATGCAATACCTATCCAACTACCATTGACAGTTTTCACAGAACTAGACCAAACAATCACACAGTTCATATGGAAACACAAAAGACCTCGAATAGCCAAAGCAATCCTGAGGAAGAAGAATGGAGCTGGAGGGATCAGCCTCCCCAACTTCAGACTCTACTACAAAGCAACAGTCATCAAGACAGTATGGTACTGGCACAAAAACAGAACTATAGACCAATGGAACAAGATCGAGAACCCCACACACCTATGGGTACCTTAGTTTTGATAAAGGAGGAGAAACTATAAAATGGGACAAAGACAGCCTCTTCAACAAGTGGTGCTGGGACAATTGGACAGCTACATGCAAAAAAATGAAGTTGGAACATTCCCTGACACCATATACTAAGATCAACTCAAAATGGATTAAAGACCTAAATGGAAGACCAGAAACCATCAAACTCTTAGAGGAGAATATAGGCAAAACCCTCAAGGACATTATCTCTGACTCACCAACTAAAATAGCAGAGCTAAAAAGAAAAATGAACATGTGGGACCTCATGAAACTTAAAAGCTTTTGTACAGCAAAAGAAATTACAAAAAAGCTCAAGAGACACCCCACAGAGTGGGAGAAAATCATAGCAAATGAAACAAAAGACAAAGAATTAATCTCCAAAATCTACAAGCAACTCACACAACTCAGCACAGGAAAAACAAACAACCCAATCAAAAAAATGGGAAAAAGATCTAAAGAGACACCTCTCCAAAGAGGACATACAGATGGCCCAAAAGCACATGAAACGATGCTCAACCTCACTTATCATTAGAGAAATGCAAATTAAAACCACAATGAGATATCACCTCACACCCATCAGAATGGCCATCATCAAAAAATCTGCAGACAATAAATGCTGGAGAGGGTGCAGAGAAAAGGAAACCCTCTTGTATTGCTGGTGGGAATGTAAACTTATACAACCTTTATGGAAGACATTATGGAGATTCCTTAAAAAACTAAAAATAGAAGCACCCTATGACCCAGCAATCCCATTCTTAGGCCTATATCCTGATGAAATCAAAAATGAAAGAGGCACCTGTACCCCAATGTTCATTGCAGCTCTCTATACAATAGCCAGAAAATGGAAGCAACCTAGATGTCCATTGACGAATGAATGGATACAGAAGCTCTGGTACATATATACAATGGAATACTACTCAGCTGTTAAAAGAAATGCAGAAGACTCAGTCCTAATGACGTGGCTGGCTCTAGAACCTATCATAAAAAGTGAAGTAAGTCCCCAACTTCAGACTCTACTACAAAGCAACAGTCATCAAGACAGTATGGTACTGGCACAAAAACAGAACTATAGACCAATGGAACAAGATCGAGAACCCACACACCTATGGGTACCTTAGTTTTGATAAAGGAGGAGAAACTATAAAATGGGACAAAGACAGCCTCTTCAACAAGTGGTGCTGGGACAATTGGACAGCTACATGCAAAAAAATGAAGTTGGAACATTCCCTGACACCATATACTAAGATCAACTCAAAATGGATTAAAGACCTAAATGGAAGACCAGAAACCATCAAACTCTTAGAGGAGAATATAGGCAAAACCCTCAAGGACATTATCTCTGACTCACCAACTAAAATAGCAGAGCTAAAAAGAAAAATGAACATGTGGGACCTCATGAAACTTAAAAGCTTTTGTACAGCAAAAGAAATTACAAAAAAGCTCAAGAGACACCCCACAGAGTGGGAGAAAATCATAGCAAATGAAACAAAAGACAAAGAATTAATCTCCAAAATCTACAAGCAACTCACACAACTCAGCACAGGAAAAACAAACAACCCAATCAAAAAAATGGGAAAAAGATCTAAAGAGACACCTCTCCAAAGAGGACATACAGATGGCCCAAAAGCACATGAAACGATGCTCAACCTCACTTATCATTAGAGAAATGCAAATTAAAACCACAATGAGATATCACCTCACACCCATCAGAATGGCCATCATCAAAAAATCTGCAGACAATAAATGCTGGAGAGGGTGCAGAGAAAAGGAAACCCTCTTGTATTGCTGGTGGGAATGTAAACTTATACAACCTTTATGGAAGACATTATGGAGATTCCTTAAAAAACTAAAAATAGAAGCACCCTATGACCCAGCAATCCCATTCTTAGGCCTATATCCTGATGAAATCAAAAATGAAAGAGGCACCTGTACCCCAATGTTCATTGCAGCTCTCTATACAATAGCCAGAAAATGGAAGCAACCTAGATGTCCATTGACGAATGAATGGATACAGAAGCTCTGGTACATATATACAATGGAATACTACTCAGCTGTTAAAAGAAATGCAGAAGACTCAGTCCTAATGACGTGGCTGGCTCTAGAACCTATCATAAAAAGTGAAGTAAGTCAAAAAGAGAAAGACAAATACAGTATTCTAACACACATATATGGAATCTAGTAGGACGGTCTTGATAACACACGCAGGGAACTCATGGAAAAACAGACAGAGCATAGACATAGGGACATTGTGGGGAAGAAATAGGGATGGGGAAGCATGGAGGGAGTAACATGGAAACCTATAGTGTTATGTGTGGAAAAGATAGCTAGTGTCATAGAGCTAAGGGAATAGGAGTGCTTACAATGGCTTGGGGCGAAGGACTGGAGGGGTGGGATGAGGGGAACTGGGGGGGTGGGGACCATGGATATGTATATGAATGATCTGTGAACATACATGTCTGTGAACTACAAAACTCTGTAAAACCTTTAAAATAAAGAATTAAAAATAATAAATAAATAAAAAGAGCACTAAAAGTAAAAAAAAAAAAAAAAAAATTTCTGGGATAAATTCTACATGCTCATTGCAGAATATACTTCCAGTATATTCACTAAGCATACATTTATAAAACTTAGCTATAAGTATTTAATTTTTATTAGGAAAGATTCTCAAATACTTTGAAATGTTTAGAAAACAGTACAATGAGCCCTTGTTGTACTAATGACTCAGCTTCAACTGTTACAAACCTATAGCCAATCTAATTTCATCTATACACGTATACCTACTCTAACTAAAAGATTTCTTTGAAGCAAATCCTAGTAATCATACAGTTTCATCTGTAAAAAAATTTAGTATGTAGATCTAAGATAAAGATTCCTCTAAATACAACTATAAGTAATATGTATTAATGAGGGCTTCCCTGCTGATCCAGTGGTAAAGAGTCCTCCTTGCAGTGCAAGGGGCACTGGTTCCATCCCTGGCCGGGGAAGATCCCACATTCTGTGGAGCAGCTGCACTGGTGTGTCCAGTTAGGAGCCAGTGCTCTGGAGCGCATATGCCCAGAGCTGGTGCTCTGCAACAAGAAAGGCCACTATGGTGGGAGGCCCATGCAGGCCAAAGAATAAAGATGGATGAAAATAAATAAATAAAATATCAATAAAAGAGGCCAAAATTTTTAAAATATATATTGCAAAAAATAATAATAATATGTATTAATGTCATCCAGGGTTCAATATTTCTATGGCTCCAACTTTAACAGAAAATCAAGATCTAATAAGTAAGTCCACCCATTACAGTGGGGGCTTGTTCACTTTATTTTTTATAAATTTTATAGATTCCCACTTTTTTCTTGTTATTTTTTTTAAGTTAGATTTATTAAAGTATGTATTACTTATAATAAGATTCAGCCTATTTAAATAAACATTTCTAGAAATTTTGACAAATTCTGACATCTATGTAATGGTCACTATAATCAAGCTATAGAATATGCCCATCACTACCAAAATTTCCCCTGTGATCCTTTATGGTGAATCCCGTTCCCACCCTAATCCCCAGCAACCATTTGATCTGACTTCTGTCCCAATGATTTTACCTTTCCTATACTGCTGAATAAATAAAATCATACAGTATAAAGTTTTTAAGCATGGTTTCTTTCACTCAGCATAATACATTTGAGATTCAGTTATGTGGCTGTGTGTATCGATATATATATAACTGAATACTCAGTTCTTTTTTATTGCTAAAAGCATTAATTGCATATAACTCCCTAGCTGATGAACTTTCAGGTACAGATTTGTTTTTTTTTAACTTTGTCTCTTTCATTGGTATTTTATTTATTTATTTTCATTCATCTTTATTCTTTGGCCTGTATGGGCCTCCCACCAGAGTGGCCTCTCTCGTTGCAGAGCACCAGCTCTGGGCACGTGTGCTCCAGAGTGCTGGCTCATAATTGGACACACCAGTCCAGCCACTCTGCAGCATGCGGCATCTTCCCAGGCCAGTGATAGAACCGGTGCCCCTTGCACTGCAAGGCAGACTCTTTACCTACTGGACCACCAGGGAAGCCCCTAGGTACAGATTTTTATATGAAAATATGCTTTCATTTCTCCATGGTAAACAGTGATTACTTTGTTACATAAAGAAGGTCTATTTTTTAAAAACTGCCAAACTGGTTTCCAACATAGCTGTGAAGTTTTACATTCCCATTAGTAGAATGAGTGATTTTCCAATGTTTCTACATCCTCACCAGAACTTGGCATGTCCAATTTTTTTTTTTTTAAGACATTCTAACAGATGTGCAGTAGCATCTCGTTTTTAACTATTTAACTTTTACACTACATAAAATTAAACTCACTAGAAAATGTACCTACCCACAAAAATAGTGTTATCATACATTCTAGGTTTTCCTTTTTGTGAGATATCATTGAACATGTTTCCCCACTCTCTGTAGTTTCTTTAAACTGGTAGATATATTAAGTGGCTTGACCAGATCTAGGTTCCACTTATTTTATATTTTGTAAAATTATTTCACTGATGTTGTTTTATACTCCTTGTACGAGATCAGGCAATACATCAGTGTTCACTAGTTGCATGAAGATTCAGGAACCAAATTGCATAAGCTTCCACTGGCCCAAAATTGACAATCTGAACATACACAAGGTTAATGACTAAAAGGGATTAAAACACTTCAAATATGCTTATATCCAAGCATTCATAATGACAAAATATACCTACTAATACCTTTTGCACTATACTAGGAAACCATTATTTTAAAAACTGGTAAATAATCTGAAAATAATAAAATATTTATTTTGCTTTTTCTACATGACCTATCTCTGAGAAAAGAAATAGTTAATGAAGGAACATTCTTCTTACTGAAATATATCAGTTAATAAATGAAGAAGGAGGGCTTCCCTGGTGGTCCAGTGGGTAAGGACACCGCCTTGCAGTGCAAGGGGCACTGGTTCGAGCCCTGGCCTAGGAAGATCCCACGTGCCGCGGAGCGGCTGGACTGATGTGTCCAATTACCGAGCTGGAACTCTGGGGAGCATACGCCCAGAGCCAGTGCTCTGCAACAACAGAGGCCACTGCGATGGGAGGCCCATGAGGGCCAAAGAACAAAGATGGATGAAAATAGATAAATGAAAGACCAATGAAAGTGGCCCGTCAGCCCCGCTCTGTCCCCACCCCATCCCCCCCAAAATAAATAAATAAATATTTTTAAAAACAAATAAATAAACAAATGAAGAAGGAATGACCAAATTAGGCTATACCATTTTCTACCCTTAATAAATTAATATATTTAGCTAATGACTTCTAATGCTGCTAAGATCATATAAAGAGATAAAAGAACACATAAAGGGCTAGAGCTTTTAGAAAGGCTTTGTTTATTGCTTCATTTACTCCATATTAACATATAATTATAACAATCCTACAAGTAAAATAAAGTACGAATGCATAGACACAGACATACACATATACATACTGACGTAAGAACACATACATGCAAATTCACAAAATGATATTTGATGACATTTGGGTTCATTCACTATAAAAATAATCATCTCACATGTTTTATTTTTGTACCAGATCTAGGTTCCACTTATTTTATATTTTGTAAAATTATTTCACTGATGTTGTTTTATACTCCTTGTACGAGATCAGGCAATACATCAGTGTTCACTAGTTGCATGAAGATTCAGGAACCAAATTGCATAAGCTTCCACTGGCCCAAAATTGACAATCTGAACATACACAAGGTTAATGACTAAAAGGGATTAAAACACTTCAAATATGCTTATATCCAAGCATTCATAATGACAAAATAT
Source organism: Tragulus kanchil (assembly GCA_022376925.1). Taxonomy (NCBI): domain Eukaryota; kingdom Metazoa; phylum Chordata; class Mammalia; order Artiodactyla; family Tragulidae; genus Tragulus; species Tragulus kanchil. The sequence continues at coordinate 70,449,601 of JAIOJX010000028.1, read as the reverse complement.
ACCTACTAATACCTTTTGCACTATACTAGGAAACCATTATTTTAAAAACTGGTAAATAATCTGAAAATAATAAAATATTTATTTTGTTTTTTCTACATGACCTATCTCTGAGAAAAGAAATAGTTAATGAAGGAACATTCTTCTTACTGAAATATATCAGTTAATAAATGAAGAAGGAGGGCTTCCCTGGTGGTCCAGTGGGTAAGGACACCGCCTTGCAGTGCAAGGGGCACTGGTTCGAGCCCTGGCCTAGGAAGATCCCACGTGCCGCGGAGCGGCTGGACTGATGTGTCCAATTACCGAGCTGGAACTCTGGGGAGCATACGCCCAGAGCCAGTGCTCTGCAACAACAGAGGCCACTGCGATGGGAGGCCCATGAGGGCCAAAGAACAAAGATGGATGAAAATAGATAAATGAAAGACCAATGAAAGTGGCCCGTCAGCCCCGCTCTGTCCCCACCCCATCCCCCCCAAAATAAATAAATAAATTTTTTTAAAAAACAAATAAATAAACAAATGAAGAAGGAATGACCAAATTAGGCTATACCATTTTCTACCCTTAATAAATTAATATATTTAGCTAATGACTTCTAATGCTGCTAAGATCATATAAAGAGATAAAAGAACACATAAAGGGCTAGAGCTTTTAGAAAGGCTTTGTTTATTGCTTCATTTACTCCATATTAACATATAATTATAACAATCCTACAAGTAAAATAAAGTACGAATGCATAGACACAGACATACACATATACATACTGACGTAAGAACACATACATGCAAATTCACAAAATGATATTTGATGACATTTGGGTTCATTCACTATAAAAATAATCATCTCACATGTCAGAGAAGAAAGTTGAAGATATAATAAATATTCAAAACTCTAAGTTTTCTATATCAAATACATATTATTTTATTTTTGGTATATATGTGGTGGCTCAGTTATAAAAACCCAATTTCCAATGCAGGAGACACAAGTTCGCTCCTTGGGCTGGGAAGATCCTCTGGAGAAGGAAATGGCAACCCACTCCCATATTCTTGCCTGGGATATCTCATGGACCCTAGGAGGCTACAGTCCATGGGATCACAAAAGAGTCAGACACAACTTAGTGAATAAATAACGATGATATACTATTGAAAAGAATTCAGAAGTGTGTAATGCCAGAATCTACTCTAGGGCACTCAAAACTTAAATGTTACTCATTTAGCACATTTATATTTTTGTAATACATCATTATATCCCTAGCAGGCTGATTAAGTAATGATACAGTTCAGTTAGCTGGGCTTCCCAGGTGGTGCTAGTAGTAAAGAATCCACCTCCCAATGTAGGAGACATAAGAGACATGGGAAGATCCCCTGGAGGACAGCACGGCAACCCACTCTAGTTTTCTTGCCTGGAGAATCCCATGGACAGAGAGAGGAGCCTAGTGGGCGACAGTCCATAGGGCTGCAAAGAGTCGGATATGACTGAAGCAACTTAGCACGCGTGCACACATATAGGTAGGACAGTCTATATATTTCCTTCCTCAAGGAATCTTTACATTGTCCTATAAATTCTTTTTTTTTTTTTAATGCCAAAGTACAAATGAGAAAACTGAGGCTCATAGAGCTTACATACTTTTTCCTACAATCATAAAGTGATTCCAGCCAAGGAGACTGATGGTAGAATATCCCTTTAAAAGATGTTTAAAATCTTGAAACTTTAAAAAAGTGTTTTCTTACTTCCTTTTAAGTCTGAATATCAAACTTTATTATTTGTTTTCTCATTTTATTTTTGTAGATGTAGAGAAGAAAAACCATTTACTCTGATGATTCCAAATCTAGATAAGTTTATTGCTAGTCTTCTCATCAATGGGCTCCACAAAAACTTTGCTGGTACTACCTACGAATCAGGCCACTTAAATCAAGGAGTTTATTATACTACAGGGTTCAAAACCCCTAATATTGAAGTCTACCAACAAATATTTCTCTTTCATAGATTGTCAAATTAATTAACTGAATCAGATAATTCTTTTTCTAAAATATATCTGCACTGCTCAATTCATAATATTTATAATTTGCAAACTGTGAAATAAACTTATTTTCAAACAAATAAAAAATAAAATATGTATATACCTACAACAGTGCAGATCCTTAGGAAGCACCTTTTTTTGTTTATTAGTAGCTTCATGAAACCAATTTACACAATTGTTTTATTTCCCTCATTAAAACTGCAATCATACCTTCTAAAAATTCATAAGAACAGCAAAATTTCAAATCTGCACTCCTGAAAGATGAAGGATGTCTTGATATCAAAAGAACACTAAGGATTTATTTTTCTTTGTAACACCAGTACATGTGAGACATGTTTAAATTTTATCATTTGCTTCATACACAAAACCCCCACAAGTTCAGGTTTTAGGCATACTAATTGCATTGGACACAGCAAGGGAGAGCTCCTCCTGCTGGCTTTAAATAAAAGTTATCTAGTCCCTGCCAGAGTGCCTTAAACCTGAACTGGACAGCACGGCAACCCACTCTAGTTTTCTTGCCTGGAGAATCCCATGGACAGAGAGAGGAGCCTAGTGGGCGACAGTCCATAGGGCTGCAAAGAGTCGGATATGACTGAAGCAACTTAGCACGCGTGCACACATATAGGTAGGACAGTCTATATATTTCCTTCCTCAAGGAATCTTTACATTGTCCTATAAATTCTTTTTTTTTTTTTAATGCCAAAGTACAAATGAGAAAACTGAGGCTCATAGAGCTTACATACTTTTTCCTACAATCATAAAGTGATTCCAGCCAAGGAGACTGATGGTAGAATATCCCTTTAAAAGATGTTTAAAATCTTGAAACTTTAAAAAAGTGTTTTCTTCCTTCCTTTTAAGTCTGAATATCAAACTTTATTATTTGTTTTCTCATTTTATTTTTGTAGATGTAGAGAAGAAAAACCATTTACTCTGATGATTCCAAATCTAGATAAGTTTATTGCTAGTCTTCTCATCAATGGGCTCCACAAAAACTTTGCTGGTACTACCTACGAATCAGGCCACTTAAATCAAGGAGTTTATTATACTACAGGGTTAAAAACCCCCTAATATTGAAGTCTACCAACAAATATTTCTCTTTCATAGATTGTCAAATTAATTAACTGAATCAGATAATTCTTTTTCTAAAATATATCTGCACTGCTCAATTCATAATATTTATAATTTGCAAACTGTGAAATAAACTTATTTTCAAACAAATAAAAAATAAAATATGTATATACCTACAACAGTGCAGATCCTTAGGAAGCACCTTTTTTTGTTTATTAGTAGCTTCATGAAACCAATTTACACAATTGTTTTATTTCCCTCATTAAAACTGCAATCATACCTTCTAAAAATTCATAAGAACAGCAAAATTTCAAATCTGCACTCCTGAAAGATGAAGGATGTCTTGATATCAAAAGAACACTAAGGATTTATTTTTCTTTGTAACACCAGTACATGTGAGACATGTTTAAATTTTATCATTTGCTTCATACACAAAACCCCCACAAGTTCAGGTTTTTAGGCATACTAATTGCATTGGACACAGCAAGGGGAGAGCTCCTCCTGCTGGCTTTAAATAAAAGTTATCTAGTCCCTGCCAGAGTGCAAAAATATTATAAACTTATGGAAGAAAAAAAAACACTATGTCTATGTTAACTTCAGTGAAAGTGAACACTTTTTTATTTTTAATTTAATGGCAAGATTTTAAATATGGAAAGATTTGTGTCTTTCAAATACACCAGTGATTTTGTTAGGGGGTACACATGAAAATTCTATATCATAACAAATGAGAAACTGGATAAAAAAAACTACATTGAAGTAGTAGGATGATGGTTCCAAAATAAAGTTTTAAAAATATTTATTTCATTTAATAACCAACATAATACACAGTAATAGGTAAAATTATGTCTATCATAGTCTGTCTTTCTCCAAAAATATCTCACAATTTATTAGTGCTCCCCTTTATTCATTCTTTTGGAAGTTATAAGGAAATTTTCTTATAGTTAAAAGAAGATATCAAATGATAAAAGACAACGTTGATAACTTTGGATTAAATGTGAGAGTAATGAGTCCCCAAGATTAAGAAGTTCAATGGTAATTTCTTTCCTTTGAATAATTTATAAAGTCTTTCTATCTCTTTCAGTACATCTATGATATATTAATTTAAAAATAATTAGCACATTAGTTTACAGTATATAAAATCATTTTCATTCCAACTGCATAATAAAAAATGATGAGATTTTATTTATATATCATTTTGAAAAATTAAACAAGGAAGAGATCAATCAACCCACTAAGAAAGGAGTCATTCTTTTAGGATAGTTTTGCTATAAAAACTCAATTTAATGGCATGTGAGTTGAGTCCAAAGATTTATCAATATTTTCAAAAGCCCAAAGAACAGTAAACAGAGGTTTAGAATTTTCTCCAATAGACTTCAAACAAAGAAGGGCAAGAGCCTTTATTTTAGAAATAAGACCCAGAAAGGCAAAATTTACTAGTAGAGACTTCAGTTAGTTCGTTCCACATTCCACTGACTGTAACACACTTTACCACCTCCCAAAACACAGGTTAAAAAAAAAAGGAACACTTCCATCATAATGAGCAGATATGAAACAACCAGAGAATATTTTGAATTACGGGCACCGATACATAAACGTACACATATCTGTATCTATCTGTATATTAATATCTGTCTATATACAGGCATAATCTATTTGATGCCATCCTGTTTATATTCTACTTTAAACTGGCATTCAGGTTACCACATTAACTAATATTTTGCCAATCTTGTGTTTGAATGGCAAAAATCAGTTTTAACCTCCAGATACTATGTGTTTCTACCCTCACATAGAGTCAGAATCAATATTTAATTTCTAAAAACAAAACACAGATTGGTTTAAGTAAACATAGGGTTATTAGGTTTACTGCTATGTCCCTCTGAATAATAACATTTTCCAAGGAGATGTATCCCATCTTAAAAATATTAATAACAAAGTACTTTTATCTAGAAAGTGAGATCAATACTTGTTCATTTACTGTACTTACAGCATTTTGTTTTGTCACAGCTTTCTTATTTCTCTTACCACTTGTTTGATTTTAAGATAGGTGTTTTTCATGATGATTTCTGTCTACCTCATGTGAGAATATGAAAATCCTTCTTGAAAGATAAGGTAATATGACCACAGAGACGAAAAACAGTTTTAACAAGATCAGAAAATAAAATCAATCTAGAACATCTAGAAACTCACAACCTTCAGCTTTCTACTCTACTAGAAAATTATCTATTTTACAGAAAGCAGGTTCAAACTTCTGTCTCTCTCCCTTTTAGAAAACATCACTGTTTTTTAGTTCTGATGGTAAACAAGCTATTATAACCAGAAACTACTTTCCTTAATTACCACTTTACATGCAGAAAAAGAGGAGGGAGGGAATGAAGTTAGTTTGCTATTTAGAAGGCCACTATTTAGAATACCACTGAGTAAGAACTGCCACTGAAAAATGTATCCAAATAATGAATGGTAAAAAGTTGATTAAAAATATACCTAGTAATGTTCATCTTCACTTCCACACCTTCCTACTTTACTCAAAAGAAAGCTAATATGGTATCCTGCTTGACACAGTCTTCTATGCTTCAGCTGCATAATCACCTCCAAAGTCTGCCATTACACAGGAAGGTGTGCCACAGAGACCACAAAGAACATAGGTGTGGATCTAAGTCCATCACAAGGCCACTTAGTAATATTGATAGGTTCACTCTGGACTCCTGAACAAGGTCATTAAGACTTACCAATGAGTCACCTCAAAGTCATGCCTTCCCCATCAAATTGTTCAATTATCTACCAGTTTAAAAAAGGAAAGGAAGTTTGGCATGTTACAAATGAATAGTAATACATAATGCTTTCATTTTAATATCTTCAGATCTTTGATCTATAAAGAAACTAAGTATTGAATAGTTTTAAGACAAGTATTTTCATCTGCTTCAGAGTTTTAATAAGTAGAAGAGACTACTGGGCTTTAGTCTTAGATTTTCTAGTCTTATATTTAATAATTGTGGTGATATTTTTCCTCTCTCACAGAAATTCACAATATAAACTCACCCATACACCCACTTATCTCAAACCACTGCACCTCCTCCCCATCACTTACACAGCATCTAAGAGGCTTCCTGTGTTTCTAGTTTATTCCTTTCTCCCACTTTTCACTTGTCTTCCATGGACTTTGAACACTTTCCTTCTTTTTCAGTTATGGTCAAGGTCTGAAATGTGCTTAAATCTTTGTTTTTATAGTTGTAAAAAATGACCACATATTTAGAAGTCTTATCTACTTCTCTCTCTCCCTTTCTACTCTACTAGAAAATTATCTATTTTACAGAAAGCAGGTTCAAACTTCTGTCTCTCTCCTTTTAGAAAACATCACTGTTTTTTAGTTCTGATGGTAAACAAGCTATTATAACCAGAAACTACTTTCCTTAATTACCACTTTACATGCAGAAAAAGAGGAGGGAGGGAATGAAGTTAGTTTGCTATTTAGAAGGCCACTATTTAGAATACCACTGAGTAAGAACTGCCACTGAAAAATGTATCCAAATAATGAATGGTAAAAAGTTGATTAAAAATATACCTAGTAATGTTCATCTTCACTTCCACACCTTCCTACTTTACTCAAAAGAAAGCTAATATGGTATCCTGCTTGACACAGTCTTCTATGCTTCAGCTGCATAATCACCTCCAAAGTCTGCCATTACACAGGAAGGTGTGCCACAGAGACCACAAAGAACATAGGTGTGGATCTAAGTCCATCACAAGGCCACTTAGTAATATTGATAGGTTCACTCTGGACTCCTGAACAAGGTCATTAAGACTTACCAATGAGTCACCTCAAAGTCATGCCTTCCCCATCAAATTGTTCAATTATCTACCAGTTTAAAAAAGGAAAGGAAGTTTGGCATGTTACAAATGAATAGTAATACATAATGCTTTCATTTTAATATCTTCAGATCTTTGATCTATAAAGAAACTAAGTATTGAATAGTTTTAAGACAAGTATTTTCATCTGCTTCAGAGTTTTAATAAGTAGAAGAGACTACTGGGCTTTAGTCTTAGATTTTCTAGTCTTATATTTAATAATTGTGGTGATATTTTTCCTCTCTCACAGAAATTCACAATATAAACTCACCCATACACCCACTTATCTCAAACCACTGCACCTCCTCCCCATCACTTACACAGCATCTAAGAGGCTTCCTGTGTTTCTAGTTTATTCCTTTCTCCCACTTTTCACTTGTCTTCCATGGACTTTGAACACTTTCCTTCTTTTTTTCAGTTATGGTCAAGGTCTGAAATGTGCTTAAATCTTTGTTTTTATAGTTGTAGTAAAAGAGATTATGACCACATATTTAGAAGTCTTATCTACAATGTAATGTACATCTCAACACAAACCTATTGCTATATAATGGAAGAAAAGCCTAAAATAGCTACTGAAAACCTTCCCTTTAAAACAAACAAAAAGAAGTGACTTTACATTGAGAAGGAAAAAGTGACTTTTACTAGAATCTAAGAAAAATTATACGTGAAAAATAATCTTTTCTTTTTCCTTGCAAATGGAAACAAAAAGAATTCCTAGATTTTTTTTTTTTTCTCTATTACACAGACCTGATCGCTTCTTAAGTCTTTCTTTAGGACACTAGAGTCACAAAAATGTTACTTGATTTTATATGAAGATAGAACAATATTATTTTAACAAACATTAATTGAGTTTCTGGAATATTCAGACTCTGTATTAACAACAGCAGAGTATAGAAAGTTTATAAGATACAATGTCGACCCTCAAGGAGTATCTGATGTTATTTTTTTCACTCCAGCTGTTAGAATTTTTGTGTCAAACCACATGTCATAGTTTATTCAAACATGTAAATAGTAAAACAGACTAAAGTGCCCTTATTCAAAAGGTGCAGAAGAGGAAAGGCTATTTACTAGAATGTACAGAATTAAATTGCTCTTCTAAAAGGGCAAACACCAAATAGGACATCAGCATCGCCATCAAAATTGTCACAATTGTGCAAGATTAGAGGGAGGGCAGGCACTGCAGGAAATGTAATGGCTCTGCTGCTTTAGTTTGTATTGGCGAAGGTCAAAGGTTATTGTATATGATCTCTCTCTGATGTGGTTAAGAAACAAAGTGAGCAGGCATTTGTATTAAGCACAGAATGGGTTGCAAGAAGACATTTTCTATACTTTCTGGAGTCTCTTCATTGCTCTACCCTGCCTCTAGCTTTCTTTACAAAGTGTCCTCTGGCTGCGCTCTCTGTATCCACCTCTGACTCTGCAGGGCTCCAATGATCCTCTTTTATTTGCTGCCCCACTGAAAGCATGTTTCATAATAAGAAAACACCTTAACTAAAATAACACACAGACGTGCTTATGAATACTTATTTCCCCTTATCTTTTCCTGCACTATTTACTTATTTATTCAAGTTAAATTTGAATTGATTACAGCGCCCTTTAGGTGAGAGTAACTTGAGATTTTTTAAAAGGCCTATCTAAAATTACACTATGTAGACAGCTCCTCAAAGAAACATGAAGAAAGAGAACTCCTAAAATTCCAACTTATATCAAGTCCAAAGTTATTACCCTCTGTTTAGATTGTATTTCCTACCTATTTCCCTGGTTATACAGACGGTTCTGCTATTGAGTACTTGTGTAAACAAAGCCAAGTAAAAATTCATATTCTACTAGTTGTTGAGAGTTGCTGTCTTAAATCAAGCAATTCCCTAAGCCTTAGAATCTGACTCTCAACACACTGTGATCTTGTTAGACACTCTACTAGAATAGAATGCAAAAAAACTAAATAAGAGTTTGCTTATTATTTCATGGGTTAAGGTTGTCTCCCCTTTACCCTTTGAATTTCACTTATTAATTGATCTACCCAGAGAATCTTCAATAGGGATCTAAGACAATGATTTCTTTTTTCTTAGATTTCCTCAACACCATCTCCAGCTGATCCCAGACGTATTTTCCACACTCTAGCTTCTTTAGTCTCTAAAAATAGTAACACCTAAATTGCCAATGTTGAAGACACTTGTCTAAATCAGCTAGTTAAACTATTTATGAACACTAACACTTCACAGTTAGCTGCTTATAAAAAGACAGTTGTCAGGTCATGAAACTTGATAATCTGCTCATACAATAATATACATTCTGGGTATCTGCTGTGAAAGAATAACATGGATAAAAATGTAATTTTTAATACTTTTACCATGATTTTAACATCCTTGACTGCCTAAAAAATATATGTTGTCTTCTAAATCAATAAATTCAATTGTATGGAGGATTTTGTTAAGCAATACTGCCTGTTGAACAGAACAGTATATTACAAGAGAAATGGACAGTAAAAATGTGAAGACAAAATATTAAGACAACCAGTTGTCATATCATTTACACATTAAACAGCTTTTTAGCATAATTATTTGATAAAGTCATAAGAATTGTGTAGAACACCTTCCTACTGGAAACTACTGAGGAAATGACACAGCAAATACAATGCCAGATGTAGAGGCTCTGAACTGCAAGACAGCTGATCTTTTGTGTCATATTTCTGTACTGCAGAGGAGTCAGGACGAGGGATGGTTCATAAATGAAACATTTACAAATGTGACCCATGCCAAGAACAGCATGGCTTCAGTATATTGAAAAGAATGACAGATGGAAGCTTTATTGTTGGCAGAAAAAGAAAAGAAAAAAACATTTAGAAAACTGGCATTGTCAGAATTACCCTGTAGGAAGGCAAATCATTAAGTGCCATTGTCATAATGTTTATCAACAAGATCCTGTGCAATAAAGGAAAATAATAGAAACAATAATGGAATTTTAACATTTAGGCAAATGTAGAATCTTTTATCCAACATGGGCTTCCCAAGTATAATTAAGCATAAGAAAGCAGTCTTTCATAAGACATCTATCAATTTCATTTTAGTGATTACCCAAGACAGAAATTATGATAAGAAATGTAAAATGTTCAGAAACTCTTGGTGAAGTTATCAGAATCCAAATACCATCTCCAGCATTCATGACAGAGAAGCTCAATTTTTATTCTTCTGAGGAGTGATCATAGTTTAGAAGACTAAATCTTGCTAATCAAACATACAGGAGACTAATTTATAAATGAGATGGATGATTTGTTCAGTGATGATTTGTCTCCTCAGGGAATTTCCTTCCCTGCAGGTAAATATATCAAGAGACCAAATTATAGATCAAAGATCTCTTAGAAAGTGCTAAATTATAAGAAAAGAGAAACTCTGTGTTACTTTTTTTCATTTTCTAGTTTTATTTCTCTTTAGGAAACAAAGAATTTTATCTACCCATTAGAAAGCTCTTAAAGTTGAATGGTGCTGAAAAACCAATAAAACAACAAAAAGTTTCCTACTTATTTTTTCATATATCTGGATGTCAACTACAACATCAGCATTTCAAATACTATTTGCAAGGCATATTACAGTTTACATACTTACAGCTCATCTGATATTGGCTAAATTTTGGAGGACTTTATTTTTATATTTTGGAAAGAGAATTGGTTTTATCTGAAGGTTCTCTTTAATTACAAAGTAGTGCGTATATTTTTTTCCAAGAAAGATTCTTATACATGAGTAAAATTAATCCCAATTACTGAGTTGATTTTATATGTTTTCAAATAAGAACAGAGAAAAAAGTTTTTCTGATGATGTGGGGAAGAACCTGAACTTTTAGGCACTGCTTCTGTCTAGGGTTGTTCTTTACAAAGGTAAACACACTGCAGTCTTTATTTTTATTGACAAAGAATGGAAATGGTTTAAAAAACTAAAAACCATTTATTTTGCAATGCAAATAGTTTCTGAGCAACTTATTAATAGTTTTCTCCTTTCTCAATGAATTAATTTCATTATATGATCCAAAACTACCATATTCTAAGGAATGTACAACTGCATGTTATTTAGGAATCTGTTCTTTCTTCTTTTCTCTGACTTCACATTTTTCAGAGAAAACTTATCCATTGGGGAGTCTGAAGTATCATTTCAATGCTGCCAATCTAATAGTATCTCCAGCTTTAGGCAAAAGTCAGAGGCCCCTTGTTGGTTTGCCAACTGGTCCCTATACACGGCAGGCAAGGAGAGACCAAAGAAAGTGGAAGACTATTCCAGACTGGTAGGTGGTAGGCTTTAATAAACAAGGGGGCTTATATGAGGCTTGCCCTGGGCCTCCACAAGATGAACAATGACCACACCCACCAGACTGAATTGTAAAAGTTTACACAGAGGCCTCAACTCAGTTCAGTCTTGTCTCCTCAGGAATTTCCTTCCCTGCAGGTAAATATATCAAGAGACCAAATTATAGATCAAAGATCTCTTAGAAAGTGCTAAATTATAAGAAAAGAGAAACTCTGTGTTACTTTTTTTCATTTTCTAGTTTTATTTCTCTTTAGGAAACAAAGAATTTTATCTACCCATTAGAAAGCTCTTAAAGTTGAATGGTGCTGAAAAACCAATAAAACAACAAAAAGTTTCCTACTTATTTTTTCATATATCTGGATGTCAACTACAACATCAGCATTTCAAATACTATTTGCAAGGCATATTACAGTTTACATACTTACAGCTCATCTGATATTGGCTAAATTTTGGAGGACTTTATTTTTATATTTTGGAAAGAGAATTGGTTTTATCTGAAGGTTCTCTTTAATTACAAAGTAGTGCGTATATTTTTTTCCAAGAAAGATTCTTATACATGAGTAAAATTAATCCCAATTACTGAGTTGATTTTATATGTTTTCAAATAAGAACAGAGAAAAAAGTTTTTCTGATGATGTGGGGAAGAACCTGAACTTTTAGGCACTGCTTCTGTCTAGGGTTGTTCTTTACAAAGGTAAACACACTGCAGTCTTTATTTTTATTGACAAAGAATGGAAATGGTTTAAAAAACTAAAAACCATTTATTTTGCAATGCAAATAGTTTCTGAGCAACTTATTAATAGTTTTCTCCTTTCTCAATGAATTAATTTCATTATATGATCCAAAACTACCATATTCTAAGGAATGTACAACTGCATGTTATTTAGGAATCTGTTCTTTCTTCTTTTCTCTGACTTCACATTTTTCAGAGAAAACTTATCCATTGGGGAGTCTGAAGTATCATTTCAATGCTGCCAATCTAATAGTATCTCCAGCTTTAGGCAAAAGTCAGAGGCCCCTTGTTGGTTTGCCAACTGGTCCCTATACACGGCAGGCAAGGAGAGACCAAAGAAAGTGGAAGACTATTCCAGACTGGTAGGTGGTAGGCTTTAATAAACAAGGGGGCTTATATGAGGCTTGCCCTGGGCCTCCACAAGATGAACAATGACCACACCCACCAGACTGAATTGTAAAAGTTTACACAGAGGCCTCAACTCAGTTCAGTCTTGTATAACATCCAGATAGTTTCACTAAAACTTCATTCTCTCCAGGCTGCATCTTTGAAACAAGTATCATCAGGGGAATAGTGGTAGAACTGTATATTCTAAGGACACAGCAGAGGGCAAGCAGCTTCCCATTGCCTGGGTCCAGCTCACAGGTCAACTGGCATTCATATCTTCTCAATTATCTCCCCCAACACTCCTCAAACTTAGCATGGCTGTATCTGAGCCCCTCATTTTACCACCTTCTGATTTCCCTGTCTCGGCTACTGGCATTCAGGATCTGCACAAGTGCACAGATTAGGAACCTGAACCTGATCCCTGACTTATCCGTCACTCCCCAACTATCAGTTCACACACTGGATGTAACAGACAGAACAGCAATCCCCCAAAGTTGTTCATGCCTTATGTCAGGATCTGGTGGATATGCTACGTTACGTGGCAAAGGGAAATTAAGGTTGCTAATCATTTGATCTTAAAATAGGGGGCTATTCCTATCCCAGATTATATGGGGAGCCCATGGGATAACAAGGGTACTTTAAAACAGAAGAGAGCCAAAAAAAGCTGTGACTACATAAAGAAGAAATAGAGTGATGCAATACTGCTGGCCTAAAGAGGTAGGAAGGCAGCTATGAGCTAAGGAATGTGAGAAGACTTTAGAAGCTGAGACTGACAAGGAAACAGATTCTTTCCTAAAGCCTCCACCAAGGGACACAGTCCCACTGATACCTTAATTTTATCCCATGTCAGATTTCTAACCTACACAATTGTAAGGATAAATTGGTATTGTTTAGGCCATTATATCTATGGTGCTCTGTTACAAAAGCAATAGAAAACTAGTACTGAAATTCTTAGATCATCTTCAAATCTATCAGTGCTCTTTTCCTACCTTTTTTCTGTCTCATCTGGATAGAGTTCCTTGGTCTCGTTCCTTTAACTTCCCACTACAGTGTGAGTGATCTGCCAAAATTCAAATCTGATTTCTCCATTCTGTGTTCAAATTCCTTACTGAAAAGAAATCATTACTTAAGCTACTTTCCATTGAAAGAAAGAAATTTCAATGGAAAGTTGGCAGGGGAGATTTCATATGTATATGAAATATGCAATACATGTGTATATAAAAAGTATATTTCAAGTAGTGTTACATATATTTTTCAAATTTGAAATATATATATATATACATATATACAATCTGAAGGCATATACTCAAATACAAGAAAAAATATACCCTTAAACAGGAAAAAACCATCTACCAAGAATAAGTTCAGTTGATACTTTTGACAAAGAGAACAGTCAATGTATTATAGCCAATGAAGTTGAAGAACGGCTAAGGAAAGGAACATATAGATGGCATTTAAAAACAGCTACAGGGCTTCCCTGGTGGTCCAGTGGGTAAGGACACCGCCTTGCAGTGCAAGGGGTGCTGGTTCGATCCCTGGCCTGGGAAGATCCCACGTGCTGCAGAGGGACTGGACTGATGTGCCCAACTACGGAACTGGAGCTCTGGAGTGCATGCACCGAAAGCCAGTGCTCAGCAGTGAGAGAGGCCACTGTGATGGGAGGCCTACACAAGCCAAAGAACAAAGATGGATGAAAATAGATAAATGAAACAGCAATGGAAGTGGCCAAAAACACCCACCAAAAAAAAAAACAGAAAAAAAAACCCAGCTACAGAAATGGTTACAACATCTTTGAAGTTAAATGTAGGGACCCCACTGTTCTGACACTTTCATCTTGAAGTGTCCAGAACTGTATGTTTTACTGAGCTCTTCTTTGGTTGGGTTTTCATTAAATTCAAACTTTCGGCAAAGTTATTAGACACTATAGAAACTGAAACCTCAGAAAATAAAGAGTACATTAACAATTCTTCATGCCTATCAGCACTCTACTACATAGTTAAAATTTTGACCATGTACTTTTGTGCCTTAGTGGAACAAACCGTGAACTCAGTGAAGTATGGCAACCCCTACCTAATCAAGATGCACACAGTTACTGGGGAAAGGGTCCTCTCTTTTCCATGCAGGGGAGACAAAGTGACAACAATCAGCAATACGTAGGTTACTTTGACCGTGGGAACCGTGGCAAAAATCTCACATACCTTGTATTGTAAGGACAACAATATCCTAGTCATCTTGCTAAACTAGAAATGGATGAAATATTAAAACAGTTTTAACTCTAAAGGATTCCATAATGCATGTATTAAATAATAGTTCTGTCTAAAGCCCCAGTCCTAGGAAAGGAAGCTACTGATGTGAGATCTACTAAAGACACAGTTATTGGCCTCCTTCCTCACCTTTGTCAGTTCTCCGTTGAGTACTTAGTAAACCCAAGAACTGTGTGAGGCACTCAGGTCAAGAAGGAAAAGAGGGGAATAGATTGATGGGTAGCAAACCATTTTGCCTTAGGAACTATACGTTGAGATGAACAAATTACTTCAAATTCTAACCCTTTAAAAATAGGATAGCTGAGAACTTTAAGAAAATTGACCAAATTTGTGAAACTGAGTGACTTATGGAGAGATTTTTTTTTTTTTTAATTTTTGGCCTCTTTTATTATTTATTTATTTATTTATTTTCATCCATCTCTATTCTTTGGCCTGTGCAGGCCTCCCATTGCAGTGGCATCTGTTGCTGCAGAGCACTGGCTCTGGTGCATGTGCTCCAGACCGATGGCTCATAATTGGACACACCAGTTCAGTCACTCCACAGCACGTGGGATCTTCCTGGGCCAGGAATCAAACCGGTGCCCCTTGCACCGGTTTGTAAAGAGTCTTCTTTACCCACTGGACTACCAGGGAAGCCCTAAGGAGAGAATTTTTAATTTTTAATTCATCCTGTTCAAAAGACTAAATTTCCATCCTCTTAATATAGTAATGGACTCATGTTGCTAAGAACTGAAACTTCTGTTTTCTAGAAGATTAGTACTCCGGTTGCTTCAGGCAAATTTCAAAATATTACACATTATAATGAATTGTTCCTACCATAACACCATCTATAGTGATGAAACTAAGTTAAGCAACTGGTCAACAAAACAAATGTATACTTTCAAATATGTATTTGCTCACTGAGGCTTTATTTCCTTACTTCCTCTGCTTGAAGATAGTATTTACACTAGCATTACTAAATTCAACAAAGATTTTTCCTTTCATATGGAATCAACCTAAAACATGACTCAATTCTCAACCCTACTAATGACGACTCATGAGATATGAGGGAACAATGGAAAAAAAATCTTATCTATCATACGCTTTTATTCCAAAACCTGGTTTCAGTCCTAATTAATAATTTTGTTGTCTTTATGAGTCTTAAACAATAAAACAAGGAAATATATATTCTCAAAGACTAATTTTAGAATTGAGACAATTCAGAATTAATGTAAAAAATAACCATAAGTCAGTGTTCTAGTGCCCCAAATGAGCAAGAATCTATTATTCTAGATTAGTATTTACTTTTTCCCAGTGTGTACTATACATTACTCATAAGAATGCCCAGCAGTCTACAGTAAAATAAGACAGTGTTTAAGTCACTATTATAACCAAATCAAATAATCGTAGTTTTACAAATAATCGTATGTTTTTGGCCTAGCAATAATTAGCTATCTCAATATAAATTCTCTACGATTCTCATACATCAACATCAAGCAGCTCTCCCTGGAGAATCTTTCATCACTCTAGGCTTTCTTCTCAGCGCTACATCCCTAAACTTAGGACTCCTGCCCTTAATTTATTTCATGTCTTCTAAAATATCAAACTTTTTGGAGCTTCTCACAAACTAATTTTCCGCTCATCTTGGTAAGTACCTACCTTTGGCCTCAGTTTCCAGGAAGATCTTGTTGGAAAGCTCTTCTTCTTTACCCACTGGACTACCAGGGAAGCCCTAAGGAGAGAATTTTAATTTTAATTCATCCTGTTCAAAAGACTAAATTTCCATCCTCTTAATATAGTAATGGACTCATGTTGCTAAGAACTGAAACTTCTGTTTTCTAGAAGATTAGTACTCCGGTTGCTTCAGGCAAATTTCAAAATATTACACATTATAATGAATTGTTCCTACCATAACACCATCTATAGTGATGAAACTAAGTTAAGCAACTGGTCAACAAAACAAATGTATACTTTCAAATATGTATTTGCTCACTGAGGCTTTATTTCCTTACTTCCTCTGCTTGAAGATAGTATTTACACTAGCATTACTAAATTCAACAAAGATTTTTCCTTTCATATGGAATCAACCTAAAACATGACTCAATTCTCAACCCTACTAATGACGACTCATGAGATATGAGGGAACAATGGAAAAAAAATCTTATCTATCATACGCTTTTATTCCAAAACCTGGTTTCAGTCCTAATTAATAATTTTGTTGTCTTTATGAGTCTTAAACAATAAAACAAGGAAATATATATTCTCAAAGACTAATTTTAGAATTGAGACAATTCAGAATTAATGTAAAAAATAACCATAAGTCAGTGTTCTAGTGCCCCAAATGAGCAAGAATCTATTATTCTAGATTAGTATTTACTTTTTCCCAGTGTGTACTATACATTACTCATAAGAATGCCCAGCAGTCTACAGTAAAATAAGACAGCGTTTAAGTCACTATTATAACCAAATCAAATAATCGTAGTTTTACAAATAATCGTATGTTTTTGGCCTAGCAATAATTAGCTATCTCAATATAAATTCTCTACGATTCTCATACATCAACATCAAGCAGCTCTCCCTGGAGAATCTTTCATCACTCTAGGCTTTCTTCTCAGCGCTACATCCCTAAACTTAGGACTCCTGCCCTTAATTTATTTCATGTCTTCTAAAATATCAAACTTTTTGGAGCTTCTCACAAACTAATTTTCCGCTCATCTTGGTAAGTACCTACCTTTGGCCTCAGTTTCCAGGAAGATCTTGTTGGAAAGCTCTTCTGATATTTTTTACCCAATGGTAGGGATGTTTAATGTACCACAAGTCTCGTTAGACTAATGCATGTCCCATAGCAAAGAAGCATGACTTTACTGCAACTATTCAATCATTTATCTCCAGGGAAGATTAAGTTTTCTGTTTAGCGACTTTAGTCACCTTGTTCATCAACCTTTTCATAGGACCTAGCACCATGGGCTATCAGAAGGCTATCAAAGAATCCAGATGACAAATGATAGTAGCAATGGTATAAAAAATTCTCCCAATTGAGCAGGGCCACAATGAATGCTCCTTCCCTTAAATACGTTTGGTAGTCTAGCTACTTTCTGCTTCTCATTGAAAACTTATAATCATATAAAGTTTATATTATAGATGACTTCATATTATAGATGAGAAATGTGGGACCCAGAAAAATTAGAAGACTTTCTAAGGATCACTTAGGTAGTTAGTGCTATCATAAAATTAAAATCCATGACTCCTAACAAGTGTACTGATATTCACACTGTACAATAAAATTTCACTTCCATAACTAGCATTCCTGCTTTTAGAAGATGACAAGATACACATCTCTTGTAACTAGGTCATGTAGTAGTTCAGGGAGTGTTTGATTATAGCAATGATTTTTTAATTGGAAAAATTAAGACTTTTACTTAACATTTTAATGAATGTATTCATTCATTTCATTGATTTTATGTATTTTTAATTTCACTTTAATTTTTTTCCCTCCTTCAAAAAAAGATCTTTACGATCTACTTTTTATTTTTAATTTGACAATAATTGCTTTACAATATTGTGTTATTTCTGCTATATATCAACATGATTGGCCACAGGTATAAATATGTCACCTCCCTCTTGAACCTCCCTCCCACCCCATTCTACCACTCTGTTGTCATAGTGCACTGGGTTTGATCTGTGTCTTACAGCAAATTCCCACTGGCTGTCTAGTTTACATACGTTAATGCACATGTTTCAATGTAAATTTTTCAATTCATCCCTCCTTCTCCTTCCCCTACTGTTGTCACAAATCTCTTCTCTATGTCTGCATCTCCACTGTTCTTCTGCAAATAGGCTTATCAGTACCATCTTTTAGGATTCCATATATATGCAATCATACACAATTTGTTTTTCTCTTTCTTATTTAAACTTTATGCAAACAGGCTCTAGGTTCATCTACCTCATTATAACTGAATCAAATGCATTCCTTTTTATAGCTGAGTCATATTCCATTGTACATATGTATCAGCACTTCTTTATCCATTCATCTATAGATAAACATCTAGGTTGTTTCCATGTCCTAGCTATTGTAGATAGTGCTGCAGTTAACACTGGGGTACATGTGTCTCTTTCAGTTATGATTTCCTCAAGATATATGCCCAGTAGTGGAATTGCTGGATCATATGGTAGTTTTATTTCTAGTTTTTTTAAGGAATCCCCATACTTTTCTCAATAGTAGCTGCATCAATTTACATTCCCACCAACAAATGCAAGAGGGTTCCCTTTTCTCCACACCCTGTCTAGCATTTATTGTTTATAGATTCTTTGATGATGGACATTCTGACCAGTGTAAGGTGATGCTTCATTGTAGTTTTGATTTACATTTCTCTAATAATGAGCAATATTGAGCATCTTTTCATGTGTTTATTTACCCATCTGATTGTCTTCTTTGGAGAAATGTCTATTTACGTCTTCTGCCTATTTTTGACTGGGTTGTTTGTTTTCTGGTATGGAGCTACATCACTGCTTGAATAATTTGGAGATTAATCCTTTATCAGTTGTTTCATTTGCTATTACTTTCTCCCATTCTGAAGGTTGTCTTTTCATCTTGTTTATAATTTCCTCTGCTGTGCAAAAGCTTTTAAGTTGGGCTTCCCTGATCGTCCAGCAGTTAAAGAGTCCGCCTTGCAGTGCAAGGGGCACCAGTTTGATCCCTGGCCTGGGAAGATTTCACATGCCACAGAACGGCTGGACTGGTGTGTCCAATTGTGAGCCAATGCTCTGGAGCACATGTTTCCAGAACCAGTGCTCTGCACTGAGAGAGGCCACTGTAATGGGAGGCCCACACATGTGAAAGAATCAAAAGATAGATGAAAATAAATACAAATGAAAGAGGCAAGATGGGGGGAAAATAAAATAAAAAACAGAAAAAGCACTAATGTTGAAGTAACTAAAATATTTGAAATAATAATGTTTTTTAAAAAGTTTTTAAGTTTAATTAGATCCCACTTGTTTATTTTTGTTTCCCCATCCTTCAAGAAATCTCAAGCAGGTACATTTTTTGCCATGTCTTCTCAGTCATAATATGCTGTATTTCAAACTTTTTTGTTTATTTTGTTTCCACATATTCATCTATAGATAAACATCTAGGTTGTTTCCATGTCCTAGCTATTGTAGATAGTGCTGCAGTTAACACTGGGGTACATGTGTCTCTTTCAGTTATGATTTCCTCAAGATATATGCCCAGTAGTGGAATTGCTGGATCATATGGTAGTTTTATTTCTAGTTTTTTTAAGGAATCCCCATACTTTTCTCAATAGTAGCTGCATCAATTTACATTCCCACCAACAAATGCAAGAGGGTTCCCTTTTCTCCACACCCTGTCTAGCATTTATTGTTTATAGATTCTTTGATGATGGACATTCTGACCAGTGTAAGGTGATGCTTCATTGTAGTTTTGATTTACATTTCTCTAATAATGAGCAATATTGAGCATCTTTTCATGTGTTTATTTACCCATCTGATTGTCTTCTTTGGAGAAATGTCTATTTACGTCTTCTGCCTATTTTTTGACTGGGTTGTTTGTTTTCTGGTATGGAGCTACATCACTGCTTGAATAATTTGGAGATTAATCCTTTATCAGTTGTTTCATTTGCTATTACTTTCTCCCATTCTGAAGGTTGTCTTTTCATCTTGTTTATAATTTCCTCTGCTGTGCAAAAGCTTTTAAGTTGGGCTTCCCTGATCGTCCAGCAGTTAAAGAGTCCGCCTTGCAGTGCAAGGGGCACCAGTTTGATCCCTGGCCTGGGAAGATTTCACATGCCACAGAACGGCTGGACTGGTGTGTCCAATTGTGAGCCAATGCTCTGGAGCACATGTTTCCAGAACCAGTGCTCTGCACTGAGAGAGGCCACTGTAATGGGAGGCCCACACATGTGAAAGAATCAAAAGATAGATGAAAATAAATACAAATGAAAGAGGCAAGATGGGGGGAAAATAAAATAAAAAACAGAAAAAGCACTAATGTTGAAGTAACTAAAATATTTGAAATAATAATGTTTTTTAAAAAGTTTTTAAGTTTAATTAGATCCCACTTGTTTATTTTTGTTTCCCCATCCTTCAAGAAATCTCAAGCAGGTACATTTTTTGCCATGTCTTCTCAGTCATAATATGCTGTATTTCAAACATTTTAAATATTATCTGAAGAAAACAACTAAAACTCAAAACTCATACAACTTTGTATTTCTCCATCAATTTGATTTTCCTTAATGTCTGGAAGCATGCATTATAGAAGGAGTGTATGTTTCTTTCTTAATCTGGCACTCATTGGCTATTACTTCTGACTCATAGCATCAGGCTGAGTGATAAGTTAGAGAATATAGTTTTTCATGAGTAGTTTAGTCATGATTTGGCTTTGGAGCTCTCTGAGCTGGAAGATGCTCAAAGATAACTTTACCCTTTGTGATCTTTAAAGAAATTTACCCCATGGGTAATCCCAGCTCTGAAGAAAACAGTGCCTCTTCCAATTAATTATTTTCAATTTTCTTCTCAGTTGCTAGATAATATCATCCCACCAGAAAACCATCTGAAGATCTGAGCCTATACCATTCCTAAAGTGCTCCCGGACAGTTCCTTTCTTAACGGTCCACATTTAGGATACAGAAATGCACACATTTTACCCCTATGCACTAGTTTATGGTGTGCCCTCCTGGTGAAATCATGTGTCTTCTTCTGTTCTCCAGTCTTAGGCCACCAGTCACCTTACCCTCCTTAGGCTCCAAAATTATAGTGAACACATATTAACCTCTGAGTTGTCCCTTTAATGTCCTCTGCAATAAAGCATCCCTTCTTAACCCTGAAACTCAGTTATTTCCAATTTACCCTAACCTAATCACTTATAATAGCTGAAACTAGTCACTTCTACTGTTGGAAAAATAGAGTTTTTGTTTTTTGTTTTTGTTTTTTTTTTTCATAAATTTTGGCCTCCCTTATTGGTCCTTAATTTATTTATTTTCATCCATATTAATTGTTTAGCCTGTGTGGGCCTCCCATCACAGTGCCCTCTCTGGCTGCAGAGCACTGGCTCTGGGCGCATGCGCGCCAGAGCGCTGGCCCACAACTGGACACACCAGTCCAGCTGCTCTGCGGCACATGGGATCTTCCCATGCCAGGGATTGAACTGGTGCCCGTTGCACTGCAAGGCAGACTCTTTACCCACTAGACCACGAGGGAAGCCTGGAAAGACAGATTTTTAAAAACATTTATGAACTGCAGAGGTGATGGTTTATCCATGTCTCACTTTAGCACAGACAGGTATTTGCAATTATGGATTGTTCCAGGGCTTTGAAATTTCAGCTGTATTTATGTTTCATTTTAAAATTCTACATTTTCATATACTAATTTTAGCTAACATTTGTTGACTGATTCCTGTAAGTCAGGCCCTAAGTTAAGCATGTTCTACATGCACTGTCTTATTTGCTATTTATTTCACACTATTTTTTTTTTTTTAACTTCTTATTGCCTTCACTTTTAAGAGTTAAGACAGTAAAGTGTTAAAGAGGTTAAAAAACAAGTGTACTCCAGGAAAAAAGCTCGTAAGTGGTACAAGCATTTGAATTCAATTCCAGTTGGTCTCACATTAAAGCCTTAGTATCTAACCATTATACTAAGACCTCTCTTATCTTGTGAAGGACATGAGAACAGAGAAGTGTAAAAGAGAGGAAAATCGAGCAGCTTGTAATACAAAAAGAGTAAAAGGGATAAAAGATTTCTAAACTGTGAGATCTGAGAAGTATCTTGCAACTTTCTTGGTTTTCTGATTAAATGATTCTAATAAAGAGCTATAAAAGACACAACAAGATTTTAAAAGTTTTTATCACCTTATATGGATATTTTCCTAATATAAAGCCAATAAAATAATTACCATTTAATATGTATTTAGGATTTTAGAAATATAATATCACAAAATATGATTTTAAATTTAATTGATTTCATAAGAGTTTCATTTACTGCCTAATCTGCACAGTGTGAAATGAATAAGTACTGAACCAGAGTCATCCAGATTTCTAATGAACAATAAAATATTTAAGGTGGTACTTTTTAAAGCACTGTCTTTGAATTTTATAATAGTTCACACCTAATCTGAGCAACTGGACGATGGTAATGAACAAACCTTATGACAGAAGGCTATGGGCATTTTATTTGGTCAGCAATTTCTGAATTTAAGCCTGCTAGGAAGCTAAAGTTCACACCTTATTTACTTTAGCTTTGAAGGCTGCTCAAGAAGACAGCTCTAACTTTTGATGAACATGTATTTCTTCCCTGGGAAATTTTCTTTTTCTTTTTTTTTTTTAAATTGTCCTGGGAAAAGCATTTACTTTCTGCTATGTATGCAGAAAGCAAAATACAATTACATCACTTAAGTATGTCTGAATGCCAATATTTTCATATTTGTCTAAAAAGGATTGCTAATCTTAGAAATTCTTATAAAAAATACAAGCATAAAGCTAGTCAGATGCTCTAAGAATATGCACAGCAAACGTCTGGATTAAAATTACATCTTATTTTATAAATATAAACACGGCTGATTTCTTCCATCTCAAGAAATTCTTGAATACTTATTTGAAAATCAGGATCATATGAGCTGTTTAGAATTTTACTACACATTGTCACCCCACTTATTTAATTTATATGCATACTATATCATGTAACATGCCAAACTGGATGAAGCAGAAGCTGGAATCAAGATTACCAGGAGAAATATCAATCACCTCAGTTATGCAGATAACAACATCCTTATGGCAGAAAGTGAAGAGTAATTAAAGAGTTTCTTGATGAAGGTGGAGAATTAAAAAGCTGGCCTGAAACCCAACATTCAAAAGACGAAGATCATGGAAACCGGTCCCATAACTTGATAGCAAATAGATGTGCAAACAAAGGAAACAGTGACAGACTTTATTTTCTCGGGCTCCAAAATTACTTCAGATAGTGACTGGAGCCATGAAAATAATGCACTTGCTTCTTTGATAAACCTAGACAATGTATTCAAAATCAAAGATATCATTTTGCTGACAAAAGTTCATATAGTCAAAGCTATAGCTTTCTCAGGAGTCACGTATGGATGTGAGAGCTGCACCATAAAGAAGACTGAGAGTTAAAGAATTTATGCATTTGAAATGTGGTATTGGAGAAGACTCTGGAGAGTCCCTTAGACTGCAAGGAGATCAAGCCAGTCAATCCTAAAGGAATTCAACCCTGAGTATTCACCCACTGAGTGACTTAAGTGAACTGAGTATAATTTCACTGGGTAAAAAAGCATATTAAAACCACACAGGAAAATCTGACTAAAGTTCACACCTTATTTACTTTAGCTTTGAAGGCTGCTCAAGAAGACAGCTCTAACTTTTGATGAACATGTATTTCTTCCCTGGGAAATTTTCTTTTTCTTTTTTTTTTTTAAATTGTCCTGGGAAAAGCATTTACTTTCTGCTATGTATGCAGAAAGCAAAATACAATTACATCACTTAAGTATGTCTGAATGCCAATATTTTCATATTTGTCTAAAAAGGATTGCTAATCTTAGAAATTCTTATAAAAAATACAAGCATAAAGCTAGTCAGATGCTCTAAGAATATGCACAGCAAACGTCTGGATTAAAATTACATCTTATTTTATAAATATAAACACGGCTGATTTCTTCCATCTCAAGAAATTCTTGAATACTTATTTGAAAATCAGGATCATATGAGCTGTTTAGAATTTTACTACACATTGTCACCCCACTTATTTAATTTATATGCATACTATATCATGTAACATGCCAAACTGGATGAAGCAGAAGCTGGAATCAAGATTACCAGGAGAAATATCAATCACCTCAGTTATGCAGATAACAACATCCTTATGGCAGAAAGTGAAGAGTAATTAAAGAGTTTCTTGATGAAGGTGGAGAATTAAAAAGCTGGCCTGAAACCCAACATTCAAAAGACGAAGATCATGGAAACCGGTCCCATAACTTGATAGCAAATAGATGTGCAAACAAAGGAAACAGTGACAGACTTTATTTTCTCGGGCTCCAAAATTACTTCAGATAGTGACTGGAGCCATGAAAATAATGCACTTGCTTCTTTGATAAACCTAGACAATGTATTCAAAATCAAAGATATCATTTTGCTGACAAAAGTTCATATAGTCAAAGCTATAGCTTTCTCAGGAGTCACGTATGGATGTGAGAGCTGCACCATAAAGAAGACTGAGAGTTAAAGAATTTATGCATTTGAAATGTGGTATTGGAGAAGACTCTGGAGAGTCCCTTAGACTGCAAGGAGATCAAGCCAGTCAATCCTAAAGGAATTCAACCCTGAGTATTCACCCACTGAGTGACTTAAGTGAACTGAGTATAATTTCACTGGGTAAAAAAGCATATTAAAACCACACAGGAAAATCTGACTTGCAACACGATTTTAATGAAATATACATACATATACTTAACAATGTTCATTCATTCCCATGCAAACATAAAATCGTTTTGAAAGGTGCAAAGTCTATGGGGAATTTATTAATACATTTCCTATTGCTAATAAGGACTACTCTAAATGACACGTTCCCCATATGAATGAACATATCATATTTAAGTAAGCACTCCCATATGTGCTTGTTTAAATATGGCATGTTCACTCAGTTCCAAAAAAGGTATGTTTCTTCTTAAGAGAATCATTACTCGTCATGACAGTAATAAAAATCATTAGAGTATGCCTTGATTTCAGGGCATTCCTAAGGGTTCTCTTCTTGTCACCATATTATTTTAGAAGAGAAAAAAACCTGTCAGTCTATGTCTACATTTCATAATGTCGAAAATTAATTTATAATTATATTCCTCCAGAAGCAAGGGAAAGAGGGGTCCATAAATATAAGAAATTACTGGCTATTTGGGAGAATCTTTTAGTTTAAAATGCATCAAGAGTCAGATATAATTTTATTCATTAATAGAACCTAGTAAGACTACTACTGTTTTAATTTATAGGCATTATCAAACACTATTTATTCAAGATAAAATCACTGTGGCAAAATAAATAGATCCTCACACTACTAGTTGAGATTCTCGGAAAAAATAAAAGGTAAACCAGGACTGTGAGATGTACCAGTGAGCATTCTCTGATGGACAGGAGCCAGCAAGTAGGGTATACCCTAAGAGAGCTGCATCAGAATACAGAAAGAGTTATTACTACAGGATAGATGAGAAATAAAACCCAGCATACTCCCATAACTACAAGCCAAAAACCAGATATGAGGTCCCAGGAACAGTCAGGATATAGTCTAAAAAAGGTCATTAAGACTCTGTCCTTTCCCAGCTACACACATGGTATGCATGTGCATTAAGCTGCTTCAGTCATGCCCAACTCTTTGTGACCCTATGTGCTATACCTCGTCAGGGTCCTCTGTCCATGGGATTCTCCAGGCAAGAATACTGGAGTGGGTGGCCTTGCTCTCCTCCAGGGTATCTTCCCTACCCAGGGACTGAACCCGCATCTCTTACATCTCCTGCAATGGCAGGTGTGTCCTTTACCATTAGCACCACCTGAAAAACTATGGCGAGACACAATAACTGTCTTTCTAAAGAGATATAGAACAGGGTCAAGGTGATTAAACAAGCTTAGGCACAAATATACTGCGTGGTAAAAGCATAATCTATGGGAATTTATTAATACATTTCCTATTGCTAATAAGGACTACTCTAAATGACACGTTCCCCATATGAATGAACATATCATATTTAAGTAAGCACTCCCATATGTGCTTGTTTAAATATGGCATGTTCACTCAGTTCCAAAAAAGGTATGTTTCTTCTTAAGAGAATCATTACTCGTCATGACAGTAATAAAAATCATTAGAGTATGCCTTGATTTCAGGGCATTCCTAAGGGTTCTCTTCTTGTCACCATATTATTTTAGAAGAGAAAAAAACCTGTCAGTCTATGTCTACATTTCATAATGTCGAAAATTAATTTATAATTATATTCCTCCAGAAGCAAGGGAAAGAGGGGTCCATAAATATAAGAAATTACTGGCTATTTGGGAGAATCTTTTAGTTTAAAATGCATCAAGAGTCAGATATAATTTTATTCATTAATAGAACCTAGTAAGACTACTACTGTTTTAATTTATAGGCATTATCAAACACTATTTATTCAAGATAAAATCACTGTGGCAAAAATAAATAGATCCTCACACTACTAGTTGAGATTCTCGGAAAAAATAAAAGGTAAACCAGGACTGTGAGATGTACCAGTGAGCATTCTCTGATGGACAGGAGCCAGCAAGTAGGGTATACCCTAAGAGAGCTGCATCAGAATACAGAAAGAGTTATTACTACAGGATAGATGAGAAATAAAACCCAGCATACTCCCATAACTACAAGCCAAAAACCAGATATGAGGTCCCAGGAACAGTCAGGATATAGTCTAAAAATGGTCATTAAGACTCTGTCCTTTCCCAGCTACACACATGGTATGCATGTGCATTAAGCTGCTTCAGTCATGCCCAACTCTTTGTGACCCTATGTGCTATACCTCGTCAGGGTCCTCTGTCCATGGGATTCTCCAGGCAAGAATACTGGAGTGGGTGGCCTTGCTCTCCTCCAGGGTATCTTCCCTACCCAGGGACTGAACCCGCATCTCTTACATCTCCTGCAATGGCAGGTGTGTCCTTTACCATTAGCACCACCTGAAAAACTATGGCGAGACACAATAACTGTCTTTCTAAAGAGATATAGAACAGGGTCAAGGTGATTAAACAAGCTTAGACACAAATATACTGCGTGGTATAGCATATCCAATAAAATAGAACTCTATTAGTGTACTTTATCTTTTGGTTGAACAAACTGAGAGATCTAGTAGGATCAGTTAAACTTAATTTCTCAAGCAACTAAAGAACCTGCTGCATATCACACTTCTACATATTATATATAGATATAGATACACACATAATTATTAATGATTCAATACTGTTTCATTTTCCCAAATATCTTCTCCCAGGTATAAAAATTAGTATACAGAATATTTTCCTTTACATCCACAGAAGGGAGTTATACGCTCTCAGTTTTTTCCTCAGTTTTCACAAGAGCACTGATTTTCAAAATGTGACATAAACACTGCCCACATTAGAGTCATTCTGGATGTCTGTTAATAAAACATAGTCCTGGACCTCTTGTCAGGCAGGAATAGTCAATCAGCACACTTCCTTTTCTCTTTTTTTTTTTTAAATTTATTTTTAAACGAGCATCTAGTAAAATTCTTCTATGTCCTACATTTTGAGAGTCACAGCTATGAGTCAGTGAATTTCAACCTTATTGACTACTCAAATCCAAAACACACTTAATATTAGAAACAAAGAAATATACAAATGAAGCATCGTTTCATAGAACAGCACTTGTCTCTGATGCAATTTTCTATTATATTTATTTCAAAAAATATTTTATTTAGTAACCCCCTGGATCACAACAACAGTTTGAAAAATACTGTTAAACAGATTTAAGTTTGTGATTTTTATCTTCAAGCACTTTCTAACTCTATAATTTTAATCTCATACATTAGGAAATCTTGTGGACTTATCACTCACGTTTTCAATTACATCGCTCTTTGTGACCCTATGTGCTATACCTCGTCAGGGTCCTCTGTCCATGGGATTCTCCAGGCAAGAATACTGGAGTGGGTGGCCTTGCTCTCCTCCAGGGTATCTTCCCTACCCAGGGACTGAACCCGCATCTCTTACATCTCCTGCAATGGCAGGTGTGTCCTTTACCATTAGCACCACCTGAAAAACTATGGCGAGACACAATAACTGTCTTTCTAAAGAGATATAGAACAGGGTCAAGGTGATTAAACAAGCTTAGACACAAATATACTGCGTGGTATAGCATATCCAATAAAATAGAACTCTATTAGTGTACTTTATCTTTTGGTTGAACAAACTGAGAGATCTAGTAGGATCAGTTAAACTTAATTTCTCAAGCAACTAAAGAACCTGCTGCATATCACACTTCTACATATTATATATAGATATAGATACACACATAATTATTAATGATTCAATACTGTTTCATTTTCCCAAATATCTTCTCCCAGGTATAAAAATTAGTATACAGAATATTTTCCTTTACATCCACAGAAGGGAGTTATACGCTCTCAGTTTTTTCCTCAGTTTTCACAAGAGCACTGATTTTCAAAATGTGACATAAACACTGCCCACATTAGAGTCATTCTGGATGTCTGTTAATAAAACATAGTCCTGGACCTCTTGTCAGGCAGGAATAGTCAATCAGCACACTTCCTTTTCTCTTTTTTTTTTTTAAATTTATTTTTAAACGAGCATCTAGTAAAATTCTTCTATGTCCTACATTTTGAGAGTCACAGCTATGAGTCAGTGAATTTCAACCTTATTGACTACTCAAATCCAAAACACACTTAATATTAGAAACAAAGAAATATACAAATGAAGCATCGTTTCATAGAACAGCACTTGTCTCTGATGCAATTTTCTATTATATTTATTTCAAAAAATATTTTATTTAGTAACCCCCTGGATCACAACAACAGTTTGAAAAATACTGTTAAACAGATTTAAGTTTGTGATTTTTATCTTCAAGCACTTTCTAACTCTATAATTTTAATCTCATACACTAGGAAATCTTGTGGACTTATCACTCACGTTTCAAACAGACACCTGAACATAACATCACTGTTTACATCATGTTTCACTACCCATCCCTGGAATTCACAGCATATTCTGGAACTAAAATCTGCAAAGTGAGCCAGTTCTTTATCAGGGGAACAGAACAGACACTAAAGAATTCAGTGTGTCCAGTAGAACATGATCCTTTATAATAACAAAGTCCTTAACCTATTACTTAGTAAGGATTTACAGAAATGCACTGGGTTCCCCTTTCTTAGTAACCTTAAATCAAGTAAAACCTGATAAAATGACAAGATAATAAATTTGTTTTCACTGTGGATAAAGGTTAGAAATTCACTATTACAGGCCATTGATGGCAGTCAGGAAGTTAGGGCAGGCAAAACAAACTGGGAAATAAGACAAAAATACCTTTAGTAATTTCTTGAGAGAAATCACCTGGACATCTGGGTTGACATCATCAGAGAAATATAATTCATGTTACTGATGTGAGTAGTTTATTTTCATTTCCAGTCAGGTTCTAAATCTATGTATTATAATACATGAGCTATTTCATTGAGGAATTAAAGTCAATTGGGTACAGAATGAGACTAACCCTAAAAAGCTGCCGAATAAATCAGTAAGTTTCCTTTAAGACTCCATCTTGAATTCTTACAAATTAATTTTATTGGGAGAATTTTGACTCATATATTTTTCATGCTGCTATTTAATTATACTGTGTAAAGAGGAGACATACATTAAGATCAGAAAATTAACTTCCTTGCTTGATCATAAAACCTTTTTTTTAAAGCTATTCCTTCCTCATTTAAAAATTTCACTCATTAATTCAAAAATATTTGTCATATTCATTCATTAAATTTTTAGATCCCACATATACGTGAAAACATATACTCTTTCTCTGATTTACTCACTAAGCATAATATGCAACTCACCCAAAATATTAAAACAATGAGTGATTATAACTAAATAGAAACAAATTCAAAGGTAAAGAACAAACTAGTGGTTACCAATAAGAAGAGGGTGGGAGGAGGGTCAAGGCAGGGGAAGAGGATTAAGAAGTACTCTATTAGGTATAAAACAAATAAAATATAAGAATGTTAATGCGTAGCACAGGAAATACAGTCAATATTTTATAATAAATTAAAACGGAGCATAATCTATAAAAATATTAAATCACTATGATATACACCTGAAATGAAGGTAATACTGTAAATTTACTGTAGTTAAATTTTAAAAAAGAATTTGAAAACAATCTGTCCTTTGTGTTCTTTTCTGTGCTATGTTCTGGGGATACAGTCAAGAATATAACAGATAAATGCAACTTCACTGAATCTGTGGCATATTTTATTCATTTTTGCCTGTATATATTCATTACAACATTTGTATACGACCTAAATCAAGTACCCTACGAGTATGCAGTGGAAATGACAATTAGAATCAAGGGATTAGATTTGATAGAGTACCTGACAAACTATGAACAAAGGTTGTAACATTGAACAGGAGGTAGTGATCAAAACCATCCCAAGAAAAAGTAATGCAAAAAGGCAAAATGGTTGTCTGAGGAGGCCTTAGAAATAGCTGAGAAAAGAAGAAAAGTGAAAGGCAAAGGAGAAAAGATATACCCATCTGAATGCAGAGTTCCAGAGAATAGCAAGGAGAGATAATTGAACAATGGAAAGAAATAAAGGAAAGCAATAGAATGGGAAAGACTAAAGATGTCTTCCAAAAAACAGAGATACCAAGGGAACACTTCATGCAATGATGGACACAATAAAGGACAGAAATGGTACAGACTTAATGGAAGCAAAAGATATCAAGAAGAGGTGGCAAGAATACATAAAGCTATACAAAAAAGATCTAAATGACCTGGATAACTATCATAGTGTAACCACTCACCTACAGCCAGGCTTCTTGGAGTGTGAATTCAAGTGAATCTTAGGAAGCATTGCTACAGAACAAAGTCAGTGGAGGTGACAGAATTTCACCTGAGCTATTTCAAATCCTACAAGATGATGCTTTTAAAGTGCTACACTCAATATGCCAGCAAATTTGGAAAACTCAGCAGTGGTCACAGGTCTAGAAAATGTAGTTTTCATTCTAATTCCAAAGGGCAATGCCAAGGAATTTTCAATCTACCACACAATTGCAGTTATTTCACATGCTAGCAAGATTATGCTCTAAATCCTTCAAGGCAGGCTTCAATAGTATGTGAACTGAGAACTTCCAGATGTACAAGCTGGATTTAGAAAAGGCACAGGAACCAGAGATCAAATTGCCAACATCTGCTGGTTCACAGAAAAAGCAAGAGAATTCCAGAAAAAACATCTACTTCTGCTTCATCGACTACACTAAAGACTCTCACTGTGTGTATCACAACAAACTGGAAAGTTCTGAAAGAGATGGAAATACTAGACCACCTTACCTGCCTCCTGACAAACCTGTATGCAGGACAAGAAGCAACTGTTAGAACCGGACATGGAACAACGGACTTGGAAAGGAGTTCCAAACTGGGAAATGAGTATGTCAAGGTGGTATAGTGTCACCCTGCTTATTTAACTTTATGCAAAGTCCATCATGTGAAATGCTTGTCTGGATGAAGCACAGGCTTGAATCAGCTTGAATCACGATTACTGGGAGAAATATCAATAACCTCAAATATGCAGATGACACCACCCTTATGGCAGAAAACAAAGAGTAACTAAGAAGACTTTTGATGTAGGTGAAAGAGGAGATTGAAAAAGCTGGTCTACAACTCAACATTAAAGAAACTAAGATCATGGCATCTGGTCCCATCACTTCATGGCAAATAAGACAGGGAAACAATGGAAACACTGACAGATTTTATTTTCTTGGTCTCCAAAATGACTGAGGATGGTGACTGTAGCCAAGAAATTAAAAGACGTTTACTACTTGGAAGAAGAGCTATGACAAACCTAGACAGTGTATTCAAAAGCAGAGATATTACTTTACCAAAAAAGGTCTCTATATCAATGTAATATGATTTTTCCACTAGTCATGTACATATGTGAAAGTTGGAAAATTAAGAAGCTGAGTGCTGAAGAACTAATGCTTTCAAACTGTGGTGTTGGAGAAGATCCGTGAGAGTCCCTTGAACTGAAAGGAGATCAAACTAGTCAATCCCAAAGGAAATCAATCCTGACTATTCATTGGAAGGACTGATGCTGAAGATGTAGTTCCAAAGTGTTGGTCAACTGATGCAAAGAGCTGACTTATTGGAAAAGACTCTGATGCTGGGAAAGACTGAAAGTAGGTGAAAAAGGGGAGAATATGCCACTTGAAACTTTCTGACTGTATCAAATTTTAAAGACATTGAGTAGGAAATTACAGCTGTGAACAAAGCTGACATATTTTAGAGTATGTATTCAATGTAAAGAGCTATCATATAAACATTAAGCTACTTTCAACCAAAGATATTACAGAAACAAATAAAGATGTATGAGCTCTAACATTTCAACCTGGCAAAAGGAGGCTGCTGGTTTTATGGTCTGGGGAATTCACTGAAGGGGATTGATGTTTTTTAAGAGAGAAAGCAAAGTCAGTTAAGGTGCAATAAGTCCATAAAGATTTTAATATGCATCACCATATGTAACAATTAATTACTGATAGAATGGTAGCATAAAGTTGTATTATATGTTTTAAAGGAATAAGATAATAATCTAAGCCTGTAATAAGATTAGAGTTAAAATGTAGTGCTAAATACACAATTAGAGGTTAGGGAGGGGAGTATACTTTGCAGGAAGCCTAACCTCTCAGGTATAATCCAGAAAGCAGCTACATCTACATCACCTTTTATTTCTTCTCTTTAATCCTTGTCCTCCCACACCACTTATCAGAACACAAAATACCAGGAAATGGGCAGTCAAATACCTATACTTGGTTTAGTAGACATAAACTTACCTCTTACTGCTAACCCTTATGAATTCATGCTGACGCCTGAGATGAAGTTGTCCATTTTCCAGTATGAGACTGATGGCGTTTCTGGTTCTCTCATGCTATAGTATATTCAGATATGATCTCAGACCAGGAGTAAGTGGCCTTGTCTGAACTGTGTTTTCATTTTAAGGCGAAAACTCAGGTTGGATAGGAGGTTGCCTCTGATCAGAGACTCTAAAGAAGGACAGATAATTTGTCTTTTGGCAGACTTGTTAAGGTGTTGGAGAAGATCCGTGAGAGTCCCTTGAACTGAAAGGAGATCAAACTAGTCAATCCCAAAGGAAATCAATCCTGACTATTCATTGGAAGGACTGATGCTGAAGATGTAGTTCCAAAGTGTTGGTCAACTGATGCAAAGAGCTGACTTATTGGAAAAGACTCTGATGCTGGGAAAGACTGAAAGTAGGTGAAAAAGGGGAGAATATGCCACTTGAAACTTTCTGACTGTATCAAATTTTAAAGACATTGAGTAGGAAATTACAGCTGTGAACAAAGCTGACATATTTTAGAGTATGTATTCAATGTAAAGAGCTATCATATAAACATTAAGCTACTTTCAACCAAAGATATTACAGAAACAAATAAAGATGTATGAGCTCTAACATTTCAACCTGGCAAAAGGAGGCTGCTGGTTTTATGGTCTGGGGAATTCTCTGAAAGAGATTTTTTTTTTTTTAAGAGAGAAAGCAAAGTCAGTTAAGGTGCAATAAGTCCATAAAGATTTTAATATGCATCACCATATGTAACAATTAATTACTGATAGAATGGTAGCATAAAGTTGTATTATATGTTTTAAAGGAATAAGATAATAATCTAAGCCTGTAATAAGATTAGAGTTAAAATGTAGTGCTAAATACACAATTAGAGGTTAGGGAGGGGAGTATACTTTGCAGGAAGCCTAACCTCTCAGGTATAATCCAGAAAGCAGCTACATCTACATCACCTTTTATTTCTTCTCTTTAATCCTTGTCCTCCCACACCACTTATCAGAACACAAAATACCAGGAAATGGGCAGTCAAATACCTATACTTGGTTTAGTAGACATAAACTTACCTCTTACTGCTAACCCTTATGAATTCATGCTGACGCCTGAGATGAAGTTGTCCATTTTCCAGTATGAGACTGATGGCGTTTCTGGTTCTCTCATGCTATAGTATATTCAGATATGATCTCAGACCAGGAGTAAGTGGCCTTGTCTGAACTGTGTTTTCATTTTAAGGCGAAAACTCAGGTTGGATAGGAGGTTGCCTCTGATCAGAGACTCTAAAGAAGGACAGATAATTTGTCTTTTTGGCAGCTATATCACAGGTGCCACAACCTAAGAGTATTCACTGGAATGTTCCTGCCCAGGAGCTTTAACCTGGAGTGAGTAATGGTAACAAGAATTGACAGGATTAATTTTAGTCGTGGTGGCAAAAGCTGCAGATTCAGAATTCTACTGCCAGTGAACAGAGTGAAAGGGTTAGTCACTTCAGTCGTGTCCAACTCTTTGTGACCCCATGGACTTCAGGCCTCCAGACTCCTCTGTCCATGTAATTCTCCAGGCAAGCAGACTGAAGTGAGTAGCCATTCCCCTCTCGAGAGGATCTATCTGATCCAGAGAGCGAACCTGTGCCTCCTGCATCACAGAGGGCTTATTTACTATCTGAGTCACCAGGAAAGTCCCTAGCACTAGCATCTAATAACAAAGCTTCCTTATAAACAAATGCCAAGTTAACATTCTATCAAGCTAATTTTCACCTCACATATTAAAAATATCAAAATGTTGCCAATATACACTTTGGGTAGGTATATCAAAAAAGGCTAGGTATGTTGTAGAAAGAAAACTCCAGAAGTACAGTGAGTTCCACAGTGGTCTTAGAAGAAGGCTACACTCATGGTTACTTAGAAACAAAGGCTGAATGAGAAGCCACCAATTCAGCATGACATAGTGCCTCAGAACAGAAAAATGAGCCTCTAGAGAATGTTGCATTGGCACTTAATGTAACATACATGTCACTTCTGATCTAAAATTATTAAACAGAACTATCCAGATGGCCTCATCCAACCCAAAGGTGGCTAGGAAATGCAATCTCACCAATGAGCTTGAAAATAGAAAACCAGGAATATGATACAAATATCATTAATCATTACCATTTGTTTTGATTTTTATAGCTCTGTTTTCATGAAACTCTGAAGCAAAAATTAATTGATTTTTAAAAATTCAATCCTGTTGAATCACTTGATTGCCACAGTGAGGCCAAAGGAAATATATTTCCTTCTTTCTCCTCTTATTAATTATAGTGAATCAGCTTTAATAAAGCCAGCTTTAATAATTTCAGAATTCTATCCCATCTCACGACACTATCCAGTGATCAGGGGTTTTTTGCTTTGCTTTGAATTGGTACATTTCCTGCCTTTTCCAAGCATCTCATCTGCACTAGAAGAATGGGTCAAGTCTGAGTTAGGAGAGAAGTCACAGGCCGTCCCATATGCTGGCAGTAGTCAGCCAACAAGCAGGTCATGTTCCTGTTTCTCCCTCTACCAACAATTCTCTCCTTATTTGCTCAGATCTGTGAAACATATCACTGATACTCATAACAATGGGCCCAATGTCCAAAGTAACTAAGACATTTTAAATGACCTTCAAGAGCAATGTGGACCCCTGACATGCCTGTTAATAAAGATGAAAGTAACAGCAGCATCATGGTGTCTCCCTTGCCTGTATAGCTCAAGAGCAAAGGAAAAACTCTAATAGATCAAAAGTAGAGAATAATAGATTTCTTCCCCACAGAAGAATGTGAGTATATTTTGCCATCAAAAGGCAGAAAAATGTGAGTACTTTGTTACCGGAGAGTCAAACTAAGAAAGGCATAATTGCTGCTCAGATATACCAATATATAGAGAGAGGGAGTTTCAACTTCAAGGCACAGGGTATGATTGCACTTCTTGTCCTCTTGTGGTTGGTCCCAGACATGACTAGCTTGCCAGTGAGTTATGAGCTAGGTCACACATTACTTCTGAACTAGAGCACTCAGTGGCTGGTTTAAGATCTCAAACCCAATACCTACTCTTTTAATATCCATGCCACTGCACTGGTCCAAATCAGCATAACTTTTCCCTGAATAAGGGAAATAGTGCCCTATTCATCCAACCCAAAGGTGGCTAGGAATGCAATCTCACCAATGAGCTTGAAAATAGAAAACCAGGAATATGATACAAATATCATTAATCATTACCATTTGTTTTGATTTTTATAGCTCTGTTTTCATGAAACTCTGAAGCAAAAATTAATTGATTTTTAAAAATTCAATCCTGTTGAATCACTTGATTGCCACAGTGAGGCCAAAGGAAATATATTTCCTTCTTTCTCCTCTTATTAATTATAGTGAATCAGCTTTAATAAAGCCAGCTTTAATAATTTCAGAATTCTATCCCATCTCACGACACTATCCAGTGATCAGGGGTTTTTTGCTTTGCTTTGAATTGGTACATTTCCTGCCTTTTCCAAGCATCTCATCTGCACTAGAAGAATGGGTCAAGTCTGAGTTAGGAGAGAAGTCACAGGCCGTCCCATATGCTGGCAGTAGTCAGCCAACAAGCAGGTCATGTTCCTGTTTCTCCCTCTACCAACAATTCTCTCCTTATTTGCTCAGATCTGTGAAACATATCACTGATACTCATAACAATGGGCCCAATGTCCAAAGTAACTAAGACATTTTAAATGACCTTCAAGAGCAATGTGGACCCCTGACATGCCTGTTAATAAAGATGAAAGTAACAGCAGCATCATGGTGTCTCCCTTGCCTGTATAGCTCAAGAGCAAAGGAAAAACTCTAATAGATCAAAAGTAGAGAATAATAGATTTCTTCCCCACAGAAGAATGTGAGTATATTTTGCCATCAAAAGGCAGAAAAATGTGAGTACTTTGTTACCGGAGAGTCAAACTAAGAAAGGCATAATTGCTGCTCAGATATACCAATATATAGAGAGAGGGAGTTTCAACTTCAAGGCACAGGGTATGATTGCACTTCTTGTCCTCTTGTGGTTGGTCCCAGACATGACTAGCTTGCCAGTGAGTTATGAGCTAGGTCACACATTACTTCTGAACTAGAGCACTCAGTGGCTGGTTTAAGATCTCAAACCCAATACCTACTCTTTTAATATCCATGCCACTGCACTGGTCCAAATCAGCATAACTTTTCCCTGAATAAGGGAAATAGTGCCCTAGCTGGTCTCCCATTATTAACTCGTCTTCATTCTTTAAAACCAGTTGGACTACTTTATCCTTCTTTCCCTTAATACATGCCAAGAGTTTCACTGCTGTAGTCACAAATGCCTAGTAAGTATATATAACATCAACAATATACTGAACAATTAGGGCAATGATACCAAATCTAAAGCTTATAAGATTCTTAGAAATGACTGTTTCCTCTTTCTTAGTCTATTGCAATCATTTTTTTTAAAAGAATACTTATTTATTTTGAGGGTGGGGGTGCCGGTTCAAAGGCAGGGGGGTGAGCGGGCCACTTCTATTAGTCTTTCATTTATCTATTTGCATCCATCTTTGTTCTTTGGCCCACGTGGGCCTCCCATTACGGTGGCCTCTGTTGTCACAGAGCACCCGCTCTGAGCGCCCGCTCTGAGCGCATGCGCTCCAGAGCTCTGGTTCGGTAATTGGACACATCCGTCCAGCCGCTCCGCGGCACGTGGGATCTTCCCAGGCCAGGGATCGAACCGGCGCCCCTTGCACTGCAAGGCGGTATCCTTACCCACTGGACCACCAGGGGAAGTCCGTCCTACGTATATTCTTACCAGAGAATGTTTACCACATTGAATCATAATTACCAGTTCAATACTTTTCCAGCATGTGCTCAAGAAATCTAAGCTTCTTAATTACAGAAGCCATTTCCATCTGTTTCTAGAATGCAACTTGAGGATACAGGGCACACCTCTACTAGCTGTACAACAGCCAATATAAAAAGGCATCATCATCTCCTAGTCTTCATGTCAATGAGTTCCCCTTTGTCTCATCTTACATTGCCCAACATAAATGCCTCACACACTGCCACTTCCTTCTTATGTTCTTATCCTACCTGAGTGGTCTCATGAAAATTACTTAACCTCTCTGTAGCTCAGCTTGCTCACTCATAAAAAAGGAGGAGCATTAATAGTGATACCTACTTCCCAGGGTTGTTAGGATATTAAGTAGATTTAATCTATGCATAACAATAGACTTTCCCTTTTGCTTTATTTCAGTCTGCTAGTTCAGGGCCAGACCATTCCTCTTGTCAGTGTAGACCAATGCACACTGCAGTATGCTGCAGCTAGGCTCACCTGTGCACAGGCACAATCATAGTGACACCAGACCACAACTGCCTTAACCTACCCCTCTTCTCTCCCACTCTCCTCTTTCATTCTTTTTCTCCTTCTTAACTGACAGGGAGGCAGAAAGGTTAAGCTTTTTAATGTTAAACTGAATCACAGTTTCTGCAGTTCAATCAATCAGTGTTCAATAAATCTAGGATGAATGACTAAATGACTTGATCAACAATGTTTAAAGATGTTTCAGCACTGCTAAGAAACAGTGATGAAATAATGCAGTTGAAGAGCACTTCACAATTTTCAAAACATTTTGACAAACAACATTCTATAGAAACAACACGGCAATATCGAAATTTCAGGGATTATCAGCACTTCACCAAGAAGAAAACTGTGGCTCAAAGAGCCTATTTGCAACAAAAAGGCCACAAAAAGACCAATGTCAACTAGCTTATTTTCTTAAGTTTCTGCCTATGTTTTCCCATAATTTCAATAAATTAGCAAAATTTATGTTAAATATTAACTACCTGAATGATTTTGCCCAATAGTTATTCATGTACACAGAACCAAGATTGAAGAAAGTGATTTTTTTTAATTCATGACCAAAAAGATGGAGTTTTATTTTTAAAGTGAAGGGTAAAAGTATATGAGGACTTCTTTCAGTTTCTGCTGTGAAAACAAGTCAGACTAACATACTGTCAAAAGCACTGCCATGTTTGTTTACAAAATCATGAACCAAGAAAAACTGTAAGCTGACTCACTAGCCCATGATTTGATTTTCAAAAGAAAAAAGATCCTCAAAAAGTGATTTTTGATTTTGAAGAAATAAGAGAGGAAATATATGACCAAGTTGTTTATGGAAAAAGTCAGAGATTAAGGCTACTTTCAAGTTCCATAGCTCACATAGTACAAACTTAAATTATGCAGTAACCAGATCTTATTTGGGTTTCTTCATACAGAATTTAGCTCCATCATACAGAACATAAAAAATTTTTATGCACACTGTGAGAAATGATCATCATCAACACTTACTTCTTCTTAATGTGTTAAACTCTTGGCAGTATTTTTATAAAATTTTCATTGGCAATATTTAAAACTGAAGCTCATTCCACTTGCTAGAAAATTGGTACTTGTTAGAAAAATCCATTTTATATTTTGTATAGAAGTTTCTCTGTGGTTTAGTGGTCCTAGTATTCATTTGTCAAACATTGCTAAGTGACTGTGAACAATTTACTTTTTTTTAAGTCTCATTTCACATAAATAAAAATTGTAGAGCTTTGCTAGTAATATCTGGCTTTCAATCTACTTCTGATTTCCTATGTTATATATCAAATTGCCAAAATAATCCAACACAAATATTAATAATATAAAGAAAGCACAGAATGATATTAAGAAATAAAACATCAGTTACTGCCATCCTCTTTTAATTAGAGATCAAAAAACCCAATCTTTAAAAATATCTCCTGAAAGTAGATTGAAACTTTATTACATTTTGATATTTAAATTGAAAATGTGAATTAAAAACTTTCACTCATAAAAAAAACTTCTGCAATAAAAACTTATTTCTCCTTTTATATTACAGAAACTAAAACATATCTCAGAAACAATACATAAAGACAACACATATGAAACTATAGTACTTGAATGAAAGTAGTTTGTCATAGGTCTATATATGTGTGCTTAGTCATCCAGTCAAGTCCAAATCTTTGCAACCCCATGGCCCACAGCCTGCCAGACTTCTTTGTTCATGGGGATTCTCCAGACAAGAACACTGGAGTGGGTTGCCATGCCCTCCTCCAGGGGAATATTCTGCCTTCAGTATGTCTTTTTTTTTCTTTTTTTTCCTCTGTTTTATTGGGGTATAATGGCCAAAACTGTAGAATACTTAAAATATATAGCATGATGATTTGATATATGCATGCAACCTCACATCTTTGTGATCTGAGTGAGGATATCTAAATTCTACCCTCTTAGTCAACTTGAATCACCCAGTTCACTGTTATCTCTCCAGTCACCACGCTATACATTAACTCCTCAAACCTAATTCATATTTTGGCTAACAGTTCATATTCTTACCAACCTCTCCTTTTTCCCCCATCTTCCCCACTCCAGCAACCACTGTTCTTCACACTGAGTTTGGCTTTTACTTATATTCCCTATGCAAGTGATACTCTGTGGTTTCTATCTTTGTCTGGCTTTTTTCACTTAACATAATGGCCTCAAGATCCATCCATGTTGTCACAAATGGTAGGAGGAGTTCTTTATTTCCATGGCTGAGTAATAATCCATTATGTATATATACACCACATTTTTTTATCTATACACTGATGATGGACAACTACATTGTTTCCACATCTTGGTTGTTGCAAATAATGCGGAAATGAACATGGGAGTATAGATCTCATTAATATTCTGTTTTCATTCTCTCTACGTTGAAAGTAAAGAAGTGTGATTGCTGGATCATATGGTAGTTATATTTTTAGTTTTTAGAGGAACCTCTCAACTATTTTCCATAGTGACAGCGGCCACATTGATGAACAAAAGAGTCCCCTTTACTCCTATCTTTGCCAGCATTTGTTATACCTTATCTTTTTGACAGCCATTTTAACAAGTGTCATGTGACAGTTGACTGGTTTTGATTTAATTACACTGATTAATGACGTCAAGCACCTTTTCATATACTTATTGGTCACCTGTATGTCTTCAGAAAAATGTCTATTCAGTTCCTCTGCCCATTTTTAATTGGATTTTTTTTGCTATTAAGTTATACGAGTTTCATGTTTTGCATATTAAACCTCTATTAAATATGTGAGTTGCAAATATTTTCTCCCATTCATAGGCTGCTTTTCCATTTGGTTAATGGTTTCTCTTGCCATGCAGAAGCTTTTTTAGTTTTATACCACTCCATTTGTTTGCTTTTGTTGCCCTTCCTTTTTGCATCAAATCCAAAAATTACTGCCAAGACTGATGTCAACAAGCTTTCCCCCATGTTTTCTCCTGAAGTTTTGTTATAGACCTTATATTAATATAATTTGAAAACAGGAAGAGTGATGACTCTAGATCTGT
Organism: Tragulus kanchil; assembly: GCA_022376925.1. NCBI lineage: Eukaryota > Metazoa > Chordata > Mammalia > Artiodactyla > Tragulidae > Tragulus > Tragulus kanchil. The sequence continues at coordinate 70,408,027 of JAIOJX010000028.1, read as the reverse complement.
CTTCTTTCTCAAGACTTCTTTAGCAATTCAGTCTTCTATCATTCCATGTGAATTTTAGGAATTTTTTCTATTTCTGTGGTTTAGTCTTTAAATTTGTTAAGGCATTTTTTTTTTATGGTCAAGAATCAGGTATATCTTTGTGAATGTTTCATGTGAACTGGAGAAGAATGTGTATTCTGCTGTTATTGGATGAAACAGTGTATATTAAATGTCAATTATATTAGTTGATGAATAGCTTGATGGTTTCGTTGAGTTCAACTATGGACATTTTTTTTTCTCCTGCTGAATTTCTACTAGATGGTTAAAATATTCAACTATGGTGGTGTGTCTTTCTTTTTCTCCTGGAAGTTCCATCAGCCTCTGTCTTAAAAAGTATGTTGTTTGTTGTTCAGCACATACACATTAAGGACTGTTAGTATTTCTTGGAGAACTGATCATTTTATGAAGTGAAGTGAAAGTCATTCAGTTGTGTCCAACTCTAATTGTGACCTACAGATAAGCCATGGATTTCTCCAAGCAAGAACACTAGAGTGGGTAGCCTTTCCCTTGGAAATCTTCCCAACCCAGAAATCAAACCAGGGCCTCTTGCATTGCAGGCAGCTTCTTTACCAGCTGAGTTACGAGGGGAGTCCCAATCATTTTATAATGCCCTGCTTTACCTTTAATAACTTTTCTTGATGTGAAGTCTGTTTTCTCTGAAATTAATATAGTGATTCATGTATTCTATTGATTACTGTTAGGATGGCATCTTTTTCTCCATCCACTTACATTTAATCTTTATGTGTAAAATGGGTTTCTTGTAGAGAACATATTGTTGGGTCTTGTTTCCAGTCCACTCCATCAATCTCTTTTACTTCATCCATTTATATCAGTGACACTTCATGTGATTGCTGCTATCACTGGATAATATCTAACATAATCATCACTGCTTTTTATTTCTTACCTACTTCTCTGCCTCCAACTTTCTCTTCATTCTTCCTTATGAGATTTTAAATACATTTAATTAAATGGAATTTAATTTCATTTTCTCCCCTTTATTGGCAAATCAGTTATACTTCTTTTTTCACTTTTTCAGTGGTTGCCCTTGAGTTTGCAATATACATTTACAACTAATGCAAGCCTACTTTCAAATAATGCTATACTTCTTTGCAGGCAGTGTGACTTATAATAACAAAATAATCCTACTCCCTTTCCTTTCCCAAGTATCACTCCTATCATTCATTTCACTTGTATATAAGCATACGTACATACACATTCATTTCTTTTCATTCTGTTTGATTCTCAGGATTTCTATCTCTCTGCTTACACTGCCCATCTGCTATGCAGACTGTCTAATTAATCCAGCAGAGTCCTTAAGCATAGTAATCATAGTTGCTTTAAATTTCCAGTCTAGTAATTCCAACATCCCTGTCAGATATGTTTTTTATGCTTGCTCTGTCTCTTCAAATTGTGGATTTTGCCTTTTGGTATATCTTTACTATTTTTTCCCGATAGCTGCACACGATGTACACAGCACTGGTTCCTGGCTGTTTCTGCTTGTGAGGCTCTGCTCTGGAAAGCAGTAACTCCCAGAATTTGCCTGTTTGTCTCTCCAATCTTGGGAGCAAGCACTTCGCTCTGTGTTCTCCCTTCTTTTATGGATCAAAGATGATTTGATTTTTCAGTCTCCTCAGGTTTCTGCTTGTTGCTGGAACCAAGTGGTGACTCACAATCACCTTATATGTGAAACCGATTTATTGTTACTCTCAGATTTTTTTTTAGATTAGTTTCATTCTTTTCTGCCTTTGAAGCACTAATGAAAAACTTTAATCTGGATGTAGCATTATCATACACACACACTTACACACAAAATCCACATGTAATAGAGTCATTCTACATTAACAGTTGAAATAGGGAAATAACTAGACTGTCAGTTTCAAAATTATGGAAAAAAGGCAGTTAGTGTGCATTACATTAGTACTAACACAGTTCAAGTAGGAGAAGAACATGCATTTTCCTGCTTACCAAAAAATGCACCCTTTGGCTATTTATCATTAAATCAGTAATAGATGTATAAGGATATAATATTGACATTCTAGGTCATCATTACCTTCATATATTTTTAAATTCTATTAACAGAATATCCTTATAAAAATGTAGGGCTTGCCTGGTGGTTCAGATGGTAAAGAATTGGCCTGAAACATGGGAGACCTGGGTTCAATCCCTAGGTTGGGAAGATCCCTGGAGAAGGAAAGACTACCCACTCCAGTATTCATGCCTGGACAATTCCACAGCTCGTCCATGGGTTGCAAAAAGTCAGACACAACTGAGTAAGTCTCACTTTCACTATAAAAATGTAACCTCTCAATAATGAAAATAATTTCCTCCAAATCACTCACCAAAATAAAAATAATTCTGAAATTGCTGAATCAGCTAACAAAACCTAACTACTAAGATCAATTAACCAATATTTATTGAGGATCTACTATATGTTTAATAGAGTGTTAACAAGAGCAGGAAGAAAGACAGTCAAAATTCATCACAAAAATGCATTTATAAAGTACATCTGGGTTGGATCCAAGCATATAGATATTTTTATAAAAAGTCCCCAGTAAGATTTTGATGTACAGATAGAGTTAAGAACTTCTGACCTTTAATGACAAAGTACAAACTACTTAACACAGCTTGATCAAAGCTCTTCATGTCCTGATCCCTGCTTTTCACCCTTCATTCCTGCCTCTTTCATCCTTATAGTTTCTATCTTTCCATAACTATTTACCATCATCCTAAATAACACTACTGTATGTGTTCAAGGGCACAAGCTTTTGCACTTGTTACACCCTGGAACAATTTGTAACCATGAGTCACCTTAGGAATAGTAACATATTTTAGAAGCTCAAGCTTCTCTTCCTATATAGAGTGTTTCTTGACACCTACAAATAAGGGTAACCACATCTTCCTCCTTCAAAGCCACTGGTAACCTGTGCATACTTACAACACCATACCCACAACAATAACTCCACTCATCTGACCTTCTTTTCCTATTAGACTATAGATTCATAAAGAACTAAGTTTACTCATATTTTCCCGGTACCAGTAATATAGTTAATATTGACATTCTAGGTCATCATTACCTTCATATATTTTTAAATTCTATTAACAGAATATCCTTATAAAAATGTAGGGCTTGCCTGGTGGTTCAGATGGTAAAGAATTGGCCTGAAACATGGGAGACCTGGGTTCAATCCCTAGGTTGGGAAGATCCCTGGAGAAGGAAAGACTACCCACTCCAGTATTCATGCCTGGACAATTCCACAGCTCGTCCATGGGTTGCAAAAAGTCAGACACAACTGAGCAAGTCTCACTTTCACTATAAAAATGTAACCTCTCAATAATGAAAATAATTTCCTCCAAATCACTCACCAAAATAAAAATAATTCTGAAATTGCTGAATCAGCTAACAAAACCTAACTACTAAGATCAATTAACCAATATTTATTGAGGATCTACTATATGTTTAATAGAGTGTTAACAAGAGCAGGAAGAAAGACAGTCAAAATTCATCACAAAAATGCATTTATAAAGTACATCTGGGTTGGATCCAAGTATATAGATATTTTTATAAAAAGTCCCCAGTAAGATTTTGATGTACAGACAGAGTTAAGAACTTCTGACCTTTAATGACAAAGTACAAACTACTTAACACAGCTTGATCAAAGCTCTTCATGTCCTGATCCCTGCTTTTCACCCTTCATTCCTGCCTCTTTCATCCTTATAGTTTCTATCTTTCCATAACTATTTACCATCATCCTAAATAACACTACTGTATGTGTTCAAGGGCACAAGCTTTTGCACTTGTTACACCCTGGAACAATTTGTAACCATGAGTCACCTTAGGAATAGTAACATATTTTAGAAGCTCAAGCTTCTCTTCCTATATAGAGTGTTTCTTGACACCTACAAATAAGGGTAACCACATCTTCCTCCTTCAAAGCCACTGGTAACCTGTGCATACTTACAACACCATACCCACAACAATAACTCCACTCATCTGACCTTCTTTTCCTATTAGACTATAGATTCATAAAGAACTAAGTTTACTCATATTTGTATCCCTGAAAAAGAGCTACCAGTAATATAGTTAATTTTCAAAGACAGTGATTTAGGTCTGCTTCCAAAATGTATACATACTTACTAGCTTATGACCTTGAGCAAATTCCACAAACATTATATGAAGTAGTTATTGAATTCAGTTATCAATAATATGGAATTAAGCTGAAATAATATGACAACTTCCCAGTTCAAATGAATAAAGAAATGTATAAAAGTCCTTAAAACAATGTAGTCATTAGATTAATGTTAGTTACTGTAGTACTGTGACTGTGGCTTTGCAGTCAGGCACAGATAGGTAGATTCCATTTATAAATTCTCAAAATAAAGCTGAGTAGGTGTTATTTTTGCTATTATACAGATAATTAAAGCAAGGTTAACATAGGACTCATTTTTAAAGAAATTCTTTCTTAATAAACCATAGGACTAGGAATCAGTCTCAGACGTATTTGATTATGCAATCTGAACGGAGTAAAAATTAAAGAAATATAATGAACGACAAAGAATTGATGCTTTCAAATTATGGTGCTGGAGAAGACTCTTGAGAATTCCTTGGACAGCAAGATCAAAACAGTCATTTCTAAAGGAAATCAACCCTGACTATTTGTAAGGACTGGTGCTGAAGCTGAAGCTCCAAAACTCTGGCCACCTGACATGAAGAACAGATTCCCTGGAAAAGACCCTGATGCTGGGAAACATTAAGGGCAAGAGGAGAAAGATGAGACAGAGGATGAGGGTGTTTGGATGGCAAACTTCAAGAGACTGTGAAGGGCAGGAAGCCTGGCATGCTGCAGTACATGGGGTCACAAAGAGTCAGGCATAACTTAGAACAAGCTTTTGCACTTGTTACACCCTGGAACAATTTGTAACCATGAGTCACCTTAGGAATAGTAACATATTTTAGAAGCTCAAGCTTCTCTTCCTATATAGAGTGTTTCTTGACACCTACAAATAAGGGTAACCACATCTTCCTCCTTCAAAGCCACTGGTAACCTGTGCATACTTACAACACCATACCCACAACAATAACTCCACTCATCTGACCTTCTTTTCCTATTAGACTATAGATTCATAAAGAACTAAGTTTACTCATATTTGTATCCCTGAAAAAGAGCTACCAGTAATATAGTTAATTTTCAAAGACAGTGATTTAGGTCTGCTTCCAAAATGTATACATACTTACTAGCTTATGACCTTGAGCAAATTCCACAAACATTATATGAAGTAGTTATTGAATTCAGTTATCAATAATATGGAATTAAGCTGAAATAATATGACAACTTCCCAGTTCAAATGAATAAAGAAATGTATAAAAGTCCTTAAAACAATGTAGTCATTAGATTAATGTTAGTTACTGTAGTACTGTGACTGTGGCTTTGCAGTCAGGCACAGATAGGTAGATTCCATTTATAAATTCTCAAAATAAAGCTGAGTAGGTGTTATTTTTGCTATTATACAGATAATTAAAGCAAGGTTAACATAGGACTCTTTTTTAAAGAAATTCTTTCTTAATAAACCATAGGACTAGGAATCAGTCTCAGACGTATTTGATTATGCAATCTGAACGGAGTAAAAATTAAAGAAATATAATGAACGACAAAGAATTGATGCTTTCAAATTATGGTGCTGGAGAAGACTCTTGAGAATTCCTTGGACAGCAAGATCAAAACAGTCATTTCTAAAGGAAATCAACCCTGACTATTTGTAAGGACTGGTGCTGAAGCTGAAGCTCCAAAACTCTGGCCACCTGACATGAAGAACAGATTCCCTGGAAAAGACCCTGATGCTGGGAAACATTAAGGGCAAGAGGAGAAAGATGAGACAGAGGATGAGATGTTTGGATGGCATCACTGAATCAATGGACATGAGTCTGAGCAAACTTCAAGAGACTGTGAAGGGCAGGGAAGCCTGGCATGCTGCAGTACATGGGGTCACAAAGAGTCAGGCATAACTTAGCAACAGAACAACCACCATAACAAGATACAAATCAAATATCCTACCAAACTTTAACAGGAAGATATTCCTCCTTTATAGATCACCATTTCCTCCATCTAAGAAATCCAAGCAGGGGCTTCCCTGGTGGTCCAGTGGGTAAGGACACTGCCTTGCAGTGCAAGGGGCGCCGGTTCGAGCCCTGGCCCGGGAAGATCCCACGTGCCGTGGATCGGCTGGACTGATGTGTCCAATTACCAAGGCGGAGCTCTGGAGCGCATGCGCCCAGAGCCGGCGCTCTGCAACAACAGACGCCACCGCGATGGGAGGCCCACACAGGTCAAAGAACAAAGATGGATGAAAATGGACAAACGAAGGACCAATAGAAGCGGCCTGCCTGCTCAACTCCCTTCCCACCCCACCCCCACCAATATAAATAAATAAATAAATCTTTAAAAAAAAAAAAAAGAAATCCAAGCAGAAAGCTCTCATTAATATATCTTTAATCTCTTAGTAGAGCTGGAAGGAGAAAATTCAGGGTTTCTAGGATTTTATCTCTCTAATTCTTCCCAATTTAGAGCAACTCTGGCATCCCAAGCTATGCATTATTGTCTCTAATATTTTAGGGCTGAAATATCAATATACCTTTTAAGTATTTCCTACTTCCTTCTCACTCTCCTTTATCCTTTTGCTTCACACTACATTTCTTTCTGAATAGAAAACAGCTAGTTTATGCATGACTATTCCTTAATTCCACAGCTGTTTGTTTTAATTAGAAAAAGCTATGGGCAAAAGACCATGAAGATTTTCCATTATGGTCTTTGTGTAGTAGAAATCCATTTTTTCTACATTTTGTTGTTGTTGTTGTTGAGTTCACTAGTAGTCAAGGCCTGGGTTGTAAAAATCATGCTGCACATGAACTGAAACACACATGGTAACTGCCATCAAACAGATGCAGCAGAGACGGTCCTTAAGATTTTCCATCTTTCTCTAGAGATTTATTAAAGGTGAAACTTTCCGATATTCAAATAAACTTAATCTACACAAATTTATAAATTTTGGTTAAATTCTCAGATCATGATTTTTTGGAAAACATATTTAGTTATGGTTATTATATTTCTATTTTGTTACTGTCAGTTTTGAAATAATACTGTAAGTACCTTTCTCAGTATCCTTACATAGAGACATGTGAGGCTCCAAAAAAGTGCTACTAGCTCTCTTTTTCTGGATTGGCTTTCCTAGTCTAGATCTCTTTCACATCTTAAAAGATAATGCAAGACTCCTCTGGTGGTCCAGTGTTTAAGACAGCCTTCCAATGCAGGGGGCGTGGGTTCAATCCCTGGTTGGGGAGATAAGATTCCACATGCCTTGCAGCCAATAAACAAAACATAAAACAGAAGCATCACTGAAACAGATTCTATAAAGACTTTTTTTAAAAAGATACTGCATTTATTAAATAATCATATCTGTAGGGAAATAATACCATGTGTTGGTTAAAAATGTAAGGTATAGCACATGGAACTCTGCTCAATGTTATGTACTAGCCTGGATGAAAGGGTGGTTTGGGGGAGAATGGATACTTGTATATATATGACCAAGCCCCTTCACTGTTCACCTGAAACTATCACAAAACTGGTAAATGGCTATACCCCAATACCAAATGTTTTTGGTGCTAAAACAAAAAAAGAATGAAAGGTTCAGAGCTATAATCTCTAAATACAAATCTTTAACCTATATGTTAGTTTCCTAGTTCTGTCATAAAAAAAAACACAACTGGGTGGCTGTTTAAGAGGTTTTAGAGCTATAAATCTAGAGATATAGCAGTCAGCAGGGTTGGTTTCTTCTAAGAAACATATGCGAGAATCTGTTTCGTGATTCTGTCCTAGCTTAAGGTAGTTTGCCAGCAATCTGTGGGGTTCCTTGGCTTGTAAATGAGTAACTGCAATATCTGATTTCATCTTACATAGCATTCTCCAGTGCACATGTGTATCTCAAAATTTCCCCCTTTTAGTCAGGATATCAATCATGTTGGATTAGGGGCCCACCCTACTCTCTGGTGGCTCAGATAGTACAGAGTCTGGCTACAATGTAGAAGACCCGAGCTCAATACCTGGGTTGGGAAGATCCTGTGGGGAAAGGGATGGCTACCCACCCCAGAATTCTTGCCTGAAAAATTCCATGGACAGAGAAGCCTGGTGCTCCACAGTCCATGGGGCCACACAGAGTTGGACAGAAGCAAGCAACTAACACGTTCAATTTCATTCCTTCAGTAGGACCTCATCTTAGCCAATTACATATGCAGCAACCTCATTTCTCAAAACGGTCATATTCTCAGGTACTGTGGATTAGGGTTTAAACATAGGAATTTGGAGGGGAGGGACACAACTGAATCTATAACACTCTATTACTTTTTAGCACTGTGCCAAGGTGCATGAATGTACGCTAAGTTGCTTCAGTTAGGACCAAATCTTTGTGACACTATAGTCTGTAGCCTGCAGGCTCTTCTATTATGGGATTCACCAGGCAAGAACACTAGAGCGGGTTGTCATACCCTCCTCCAGGGATCTGTAGGGAATAATACCATGTGTTGGTTAAAAATGTAAGGTATAGCACATGGAACTCTGCTCAATGTTATGTACTAGCCTGGATGAAAGGGTGGTTTGGGGGAGAATGGATACTTGTATATATATGACCAAGCCCCTTCACTGTTCACCTGAAACTATCACAAAACTGGTAAATGGCTATACCCCAATACCAAATGTTTTTGGTGCTAAAACAAAAAAAAGAATGAAAGGTTCAGAGCTATAATCTCTAAATACAAATCTTTAACCTATATGTTAGTTTCCTAGTTCTGTCATAAAAAAAACACAACTGGGTGGCTGTTTAAGAGGTTTTAGAGCTATAAATCTAGAGATATAGCAGTCAGCAGGGTTGGTTTCTTCTAAGAAACATATGCGAGAATCTGTTTCGTGATTCTGTCCTAGCTTAAGGTAGTTTGCCAGCAATCTGTGGGGTTCCTTGGCTTGTAAATGAGTAACTGCAATATCTGATTTCATCTTACATAGCATTCTCCAGTGCACATGTGTATCTCAAAATTTCCCCCTTTTAGTCAGGATATCAATCATGTTGGATTAGGGGCCCACCCTACTCTCTGGTGGCTCAGATAGTACAGAGTCTGGCTACAATGTAGAAGACCCGAGCTCAATACCTGGGTTGGGAAGATCCTGTGGGGAAAGGGATGGCTACCCACCCCAGAATTCTTGCCTGAAAAATTCCATGCACAGAGAAGCCTGGTGCTCCACAGTCCATGGGGCCACACAGAGTTGGACAGAAGCAAGCAACTAACACGTTCAATTTCATTCCTTCAGTAGGACCTCATCTTAGCCAATTACATATGCAGCAACCTCATTTCTCAAAACGGTCATATTCTCAGGTACTGTGGATTAGGGTTTAAACATAGGAATTTGGAGGGGAGGGACACAACTGAATCTATAACACTCTATTACTTTTTAGCACTGTGCCAAGGTGCATGAATGTACGCTAAGTTGCTTCAGTTAGGACCAAATCTTTGTGACACTATAGTCTGTAGCCTGCAGGCTCTTCTATTATGGGATTCACCAGGCAAGAACACTAGAGCGGGTTGTCATACCCTCCTCCAGGGGATCTTCGTGACCTAGGGATTGAACCTGCCTCTCTTATGTCTCCTGCAACTGCAGGTGGGTTCTTTACCACTAGCGCCACCTGGGAAGCCCAACACTGTGCCAATATACTTAGCCTAGTCTGTGTCCTAATTGCCTCACCTATAGAATGGAGATGAAAAGGATATTAACTTTATAGGCTGTTGTGAAGATTACACAATTGAATACACTGGAGTACTTAGAATGGTGCCTGGAAAGGGGTAATCACTCAAAAACTCAGAACTTATACTGCATTTGGACAGCTATTTCTGAGAAACTGGCCTACAGAAATGTAATCACTTTACAATGAAATACTGGCCATCTTAAACCCAAGCCCCTTAAAATGTCCTTAATTGTAATATTTTTAAAACATAAGATTTAGAGCCACATAATTTTGTTTCTATAGCTTAAGGACTGTTTTTTTTTTTTTTTTTTAAAGCACAATAGTTGTATATGGAAGTCAGATCAGAATTGGGCACCGTATTTTGTGTTTTCATGTTAACCAGGTAAACAGTAATGATCAGAATATTGTACAATATTTTCAGTCTTCTGAAAGTCTGGACATAGCATAGTCTAATTTCTTATAAAGGACAGGTTAGTTCAAGCCACCTATACTGTTTCCTTATTTCTATACTGCAGGATAAGAGTTTTATCATAACAAGGGATATTTCAAATTGTACTTAGCAAAAGCAAATACATGCTATGCTTTGGGAGATCAGCTTCATGATTCTATTATAATATATCTCCTAAACTGGTAATATTCTATTGAGGGTAGTAGTAAAATGATGCCTAATTCCCCTAGGCTGAACTGGGAGACTCCATAGATTCTAATTATACAAAGTCATATTCATTTCATAATTGAGTTCTTAGTGGAAGGGCTGAAACTCTAAAAGAAATTATTTGGATGATTACATTATACTATCAGTGATTAGACATGTGCTGGGTTTTGGCCACCCATTATCCATTCCACTAGTTTTAGTGAAAGCATTTTTAAACAATTGTCCCCCATAGTGTCCAGTCATGGGAAGGTTCTACTCTTTCTTTGATGCGGAGAGGCTCATAACTCAATCTAGGACATTCAGACTCACTCTTGCATAACTGATATTTTTAGCTGAGTAATACAATTATAGGGAGAAAAGCTGAAATCAATTCAGCCCAATGAGACTGATGATTAATTCCTGCTGTCTAGATCCTAGGTGCTGACCTGATTCCTATTCTTTGCTAAAGCTGGTTCTGTGGAAGTCACTTCAATTCTATGAAATTTACCCAATGACTTTAAATCCAACATTTATATTATGAATCCAACTTTAATTTATAAAACTTCTAACTTCTTATAAATTTATTTTCTGTTTAGCTAGTTTTCATGGCTATTTGCTACAAACCAAGGACTAGAATAAATACAGATAGGGCTCCCTTAGTCAAGAGTTTCTCAAACCATCTGCATATACATTGAGTAGGTGCTTATTAAAACTGACAGGTCCTAAACACTATCTTCAATACACTAAAGACAACTTTTTGGTAGTGGAGCTCAGCAATCTGTCAATTTGAAAAATCTCTTCAACATTTCTTATAGACACTGACTTGACAGCTGCTGTTTGATCTGAAATGAGGGTGAATCACAAGCAGCTGAAAAGGAGAGTCAGGGGCTAAAGACTCAAACTGTACAGCTTCTCATTAGATCCATAAGTTGTCGTTAATGATCATTAACTAAAACTACTTGTACAGTGCCTAACTAGCAGTTTAAACATATCTGGATGAATAAAGATGCAATAAACATATAAGCAAAGGCACACAGTAATGGGCCTTACAATCACAAAAATAATACATAAAGAAAATGAGAGTAAAAATGGCAATATCATGTAAAGCCATAACTATTAAAAAGCTTTATAATCCAGGGAAAGAAATTCTTCTTTAAATTATTTTTTCCAAATGACTTTTCTATTCTTTTAAAACAGATTATCAATATTTATGTGTGATATAGTTTAAGTATCTTGCAAAGTTTTCAAGACATTAATGTAGAAGAATATTTAAATTCAGTATGTTTGAATTTTTAACACTCTAGGAGTTGCCTGAAATTCTCTTTCCCATTTAGAAAGTACACTGATCTAATGGGTTTAAGACCTGCTCTATTTTTCCTTTGTGGTTAGTAATTTGTTCTATCAGCTTTGCCAAGTAACTTAACATCCATATAAATTCCATTAGTAAAATAAGTGCAGTAATTTATGCTGCTTACCTTGGAAAGGTGGAATAAAAAAGATAAAGTGGCAGAATTAAATTAATACACACAGCTGTAAAGCATTTGGTCTTTTTGTTCATTTTTTTACTATGTCACATCTCCTATCAACTGGAGATACAGTACACGTTTATAAGCATATTAGTGGGAGAGTCTGCTGAGTGCAAGACATTGTCAGGGAAAGATACTATCCCTTAATTTTGAACTTAAATGGGAATGGATTTTCCTACACAAAATACAGCCTCAAGAAAATTATATTTGGAATACTTAATGCATTATGACCTTATATACAGTAGAAAAAAGTAAAATGTACACATATTTTAAACTTATAGTTCTTTTCATTATAGCACTAAAATGGAATACTTGGAATACCGTGAACCACTACACACTAGTGGGGAAGAAGTTTACAGAGCAAAAGCACCGTGTTTCAGAGTGTGTGTGTGTATGTTTGTATAGACAGGTCATAAGCACTAGGTTAACAGTGGAAAAACCACTCTAGTGTTGAAAGACTGTAAGAATCAGTAATAGCAAAGTTAGCTATTTTAAACTTTTAATAAAATTCAACTAAAGCTTAATATACAGTATTTATGGCAAGTATATTCTATGTCCTATGTAAGCATTTAATCAAAAGATTTTAGGCATCAAATCAGAATGTTGATAAGCACAAAAGGATAGGAAGCAGATGCTATCTCTATTTCCCCACGAGATTGGAAGACAGCTCTTAACGCTGTCGTGGATTGCCAAATATTTAGTTTTATGAGAAATACACACTAATTGCTGAGTATCAAAATGTTTCAAAATTATCAGTATTTCTCAAGAATAGCAGAGAAAGCAAATGACCTCATCTATCTTCTTTTATCAGGTTTGAAAAGCAGACTCTTAATCCAGTATGATTTTATTGGAAAGGAAGCACATACAGTGCTTGAAAACAGCTTATGATAGGAACTTAACTTTCTGAAGTTACAGGATATGACTGCATTTCATTATATCCCTTCCTCTTTGTACTATGTGAACCTATGTTTTCCCCTTCCTAAATATGTCAAAAGTGAAACCAATGATCCCATCCCTTCCATTGATTTTTTTTTTTATAAATTTTTAAGCAAAAGTATTCTTAATTCATGGATAACACTTTTTAGTCTAAAATAAGGCACCCCACAGCATGCTCTCTTTTATAACCATAAAGGCATTGGGCAGTGATAGTTTTCAATCTCTAAAACACAGCCAAGAAAGTTAACCTGAAGCTTTGCTTATGAGAAGATATAGGGATCTATTTCCTATAAAATGTCTATTTCCATAAAAATGTCAATTTTTCCAAATCTGAAAATGTTGCCATTCAAAATACACCCTTGCTAGGAAATCCCTTTGTCAGTGATAGCATATGATCAAAATTAATCCTCTGGTTGCCAAATATCAGGGATGATGTAAATTCAGTTCTTAGCTGGATATCCGGCAGAAATGTGAAGCTAGGATTAGTAGGTGTCACTTAATGTACTGGAAAGCTCAGCACGAGGGAGCTATGGAGGTGCTGAGGGATGAGGCAGTGGTTATTGTCCAGGAAAAAGAAGAATGAAGCAGACATAGTCCTGCTCCTTCACTTTGGCTAAAACAGTCTCCCATTTTCATTATGGCTAGAAATAATGACCAAATTCCTGTCAAAAGATTTTATACAAATAAAAGTACTTTTTAAAAAAAAGCTTAATATACAGTATTTATGGCAAGTATATTCTATGTCCTATGTAAGCATTTAATCAAAAGATTTTAGGCATCAAATCAGAATGTTGATAAGCACAAAAGGATAGGAAGCAGATGCTATCTCTATTTCCCCACGAGATTGGAAGACAGCTCTTAACGCTGTCGTGGATTGCCAAATATTTAGTTTTATGAGAAATACACACTAATTGCTGAGTATCAAAATGTTTCAAAATTATCAGTATTTCTCAAGAATAGCAGAGAAAGCAAATGACCTCATCTATCTTCTTTTTATCAGGTTTGAAAAGCAGACTCTTAATCCAGTATGATTTTATTGGAAAGGAAGCACATACAGTGCTTGAAAACAGCTTATGATAGGAACTTAACTTTCTGAAGTTACAGGATATGACTGCATTTCATTATATCCCTTCCTCTTTGTACTATGTGAACCTATGTTTTCCCCTTCCTAAATATGTCAAAAGTGAAACCAATGATCCCATCCCTTCCATTGATTTTTTTTTTTATAAATTTTTAAGCAAAAGTATTCTTAATTCATGGATAACACTTTTTAGTCTAAAATAAGGCACCCCACAGCATGCTCTCTTTTATAACCATAAAGGCATTGGGCAGTGATAGTTTTCAATCTCTAAAACACAGCCAAGAAAGTTAACCTGAAGCTTTGCTTATGAGAAGATATAGGGATCTATTTCCTATAAAATGTCTATTTCCATAAAAATGTCAATTTTTCCAAATCTGAAAATGTTGCCATTCAAAATACACCCTTGCTAGGAAATCCCTTTGTCAGTGATAGCATATGATCAAAATTAATCCTCTGGTTGCCAAATATCAGGGATGATGTAAATTCAGTTCTTAGCTGGATATCCGGCAGAAATGTGAAGCTAGGATTAGTAGGTGTCACTTAATGTACTGGAAAGCTCAGCACGAGGGAGCTATGGAGGTGCTGAGGGATGAGGCAGTGGTTATTGTCCAGGAAAAAGAAGAATGAAGCAGACATAGTCCTGCTCCTTCACTTTGGCTAAAACAGTCTCCCATTTTCATTATGGCTAGAAATAATGACCAAATTCCTGATTTGGTCATAGAATAAGCACAACTATTCTATGTATTCAGAAAAATGAAAGTAAAGCTAGTTCATTTACAGTATATGAAACAAGCTTCTATGTTGTTAAAATTACTCCTTTCTCTATTGCATCTATAAAGTCCATCTATTTGACGTGTGTTTCTTGAAAAGAGAAACAGTACACACAGAAGACACACTGGTAGTTGTGCTTCTTTTCTTTTCCTTTTTTTCTTTTCTAATTCTTTACCCTCTGGAAACTTTATGTGGGAATGCTATCATGTTAGATAGATTGATGCCGCTCCCTCAAAAGGGATCAGAAACTCATTTGAGGACCAGATAAGAAGGGAATTCTCGACCCAGCTGCTATTAACAGAACACAAGACAAGGCAAAGACTTTTGTAGAACACTGCATAGATCAAGTAGCTAAACTCTGAAAACTCTGATAGTTTCAGGAATTTTTTGTTAAGGGGTGGTGCTCTAACTGATCTTCCCTCAGAGAATTCTTATTCATATTTTTTATTCTTGTTTTTCTGGAATATAACAGACTTTGATAAAATGTTGGAGGCGAAGATGGAGGAAATGGTTACCATTTCAGTCATGAAAACAATTTCAAACAGAACAGACACCATCATTTTTAACCCTTTCTCTTAGCTCTTCTCAATTAATGCCAGTAACAACATTAAACTGTTATGATTGCAAAGTCTTCTTTCCTTGTTCTATCATTTCTCGTAAGTTCTCTCTCAGTAACAAATATTTCCACCATTTCACAGGGAGGGATTTGGGACTCCTGTAGATACACATGCCTTCATCCAAGAATTTTTTTACAAATAAAGTAAGTTCTGTCTCTATGAAGATGCTCCTATCTGGGGGCATTGACTTTGATGCCAATTCTTCTGTTATATAAATAAGGATGAGATGGAAATTCCTATATAAACTCTGGCCTGTCTTTATGCATGCATTCCCCTGGAATTTAAATTAATCAAAGTGGAATTTATAGATCTATGTATACAAATACTTTTTCAACATTCTGCTTATTTGCTTTCTACACTTTACATCTTCTGAAGGAATATTTGTTATCCTAATACTCTCTGAGGCAGCAAAGCTTAACCTGAAACTATAACACATTTAGAAAACACAGTTAAATAGGATGTGCAAAAATTCTCTACACATTAAAAACCTACCGAATTAACTAAGAAAAAGAGTAATAGATTTCTTTCCACAAAATTATAAACTCTTCCAAAATTACTAAGTGTTGAGAAATGAGCACTCAAGAGGGAACTTTACTTGATTTTAACTAGTTATTAGTTATTCAGCCTAAATCCTTACTCAAATTCTCAACTCCCTTTCAACTGTTCTCAAGCTTTTCGACTCAAGGATGTTTTCAAAGTTAGACAATTTTAGAAAATTCTGCAGGTGTGTTTATCCAAGGTAGAGTCACACCAGCAGTAGAGCCATGGACAATCGCTTTTTTGTCATCCTCATTCCATAATGAATGAGGAAAACTCTGAAAACTCTGATAGTTTCAGGAATTTTTGTTAAGGGGTGGTGCTCTAACTGATCTTCCCTCAGAGAATTCTTATTCATATTTTTTATTCTTGTTTTTCTGGAATATAACAGACTTTGATAAAATGTTGGAGGCGAAGATGGAGGAAATGGTTACCATTTCAGTCATGAAAACAATTTCAAACAGAACAGACACCATCATTTTTAACCCTTTCTCTTAGCTCTTCTCAATTAATGCCAGTAACAACATTAAACTGTTATGATTGCAAAGTCTTCTTTCCTTGTTCTATCATTTCTCGTAAGTTCTCTCTCAGTAACAAATATTTCCACCATTTCACAGGGAGGGATTTGGGACTCCTGTAGATACACATGCCTTCATCCAAGAATTTTTTTACAAATAAAGTAAGTTCTGTCTCTATGAAGATGCTCCTATCTGGGGGCATTGACTTTGATGCCAATTCTTCTGTTATATAAATAAGGATGAGATTGAAATTCCTATATAAACTCTGGCCTGTCTTTATCCCTGCATTCCCCTGGAATTTAAATTAATCAAAGTGGAATTTATAGATCTATGTATACAAATACTTTTTCAACATTCTGCTTATTTGCTTTCTACACTTTACATCTTCTGAAGAAATATTTGTTATCCTAATACTCTCTGAGGCAGCAAAGCTTAACCTGAAACTATAACACATTTAGAAAACACAGTTAAATAGGATGTGCAAAAATTCTCTACACATTAAAAACCTACCGAATTAACTAAGAAAAAGAGTAATAGATTTCTTTCCACAAAATTATAAACTCTTCCAAAATTACTAAGTGTTGAGAAATGAGCACTCAAGAGGGAACTTTACTTGATTTTAACTAGTTATTAGTTATTCAGCCTAAATCCTTACTCAAATTCTCAACTCCCTTTCAACTGTTCTCAAGCTTTTCGACTCAAGGATGTTTTCAAAGTTAGACAATTTTAGAAAATTCTGCAGGTGTGTTTATCCAAGGTAGAGTCACACCAGCAGTAGAGCCATGGACAATCGCTTTTTTGTCATCCTCATTCCATAATGAATGAGGTAAATATTACTATACCTTAAGCATATCTCTTCCTTCCCCCTCTTCTACTTGCCTATAGCTAGGTAGGCATCAGCCACTCTTGTTCCTATGAATATTAGGTAAGTGGTTTAAGGAGGACATAGATTTTAAACCGGAACATTAGAAGTCCCACTTTAGCATAAGTTCCATTAGTTGTAATTTTATAACTGACATTTTGTCAGGAAGCTTATCATTGGTATATAAAGAGCTATTACAAGTATTGGTAAATGGGTATTTATTTCCTAACTGCCTATTATTCAACTGGTGTATATCATCAGAAGCAAATATTAGAGGGGAAAATTTTGAAGGTTGAAATCAGTCTTGATATCCAAGCACTAATAAACATAATTAAAGGTAATTTGGGGGAAATATTTGAAATTAACACAACATATGTAAACAGTACATAAAGAACTTACACTAAAGGAGACAAAGGAAATAGTCTATTTGCACAAAATGCTGCCTAATTTTTAGATAAGATAGTTAAGATAGTTAAGTCCAAATTCAGAAGCTGAGAGCAAATTATCCTGACTAAACAGAATTACCTGGATCTCGACAATAAGTGTATCAGAGAAAGTATATTAAAAAGAAAACGTATGGCTTTTTCCTTAGTTTTATAGGTACTTTTTAAGTTTCCTGTACTCTGATGCCACACCAGAAGCAGAGTTTTCAAGCAAGCAAGTGTGCATTTGGAGAATAGAAGCTATACCATAATAAATGTGGCGTATGTGTGGTAATGCATATTTGAAATCATAATCTTTTACAATTAAGATATCAAACCTCAAAAAACATCATTACCTTTACAGCCTGACAAGAAGTCAGATTTTCATAGCTCCGGCAAATCACCTGCTGTGGGAGAAAACACCTTAAAGACTTATGATATACTCTGGCACAGATTAAAATAATTTGTATGACACAGCAATACAAAACTATATTCTAGGTATTATGTAATGATTAAAGTAGGAAATATATTAAACCAATCATCATATATCTTTATAAAGATATTTATTTGAGTTAGAAATAATGCCTGCACTAGGGTATTGGAGTAACAATCATAGCAACCACAACAAACCTAGATGTACACAAAGAGATGAGGAATTCATCAGCCTTTTCAGTAGATCTGTAATTTTTCAATTAATCAATTATTAAAAGATCAGTTTGTCAAAAGATCTGCAATTATTTCAATTATTTTAAGTATATCTCTATGCTGAAGGAATGATAAGAAACATACATTTTTGGATTTGAAAATAAGATTATTATAATTTAGAAAGTAAATTGATAGTTTTCAGTGCTTTTTGACATTCTAAATGTACAAATCTAAATGTCAACTGCTAATCATGGATAATCTGCTATTGATTTTCTCTTTAAAAATACCAAGTTCTGGCAGCAATTTCTGTTCTTCTACAGGCACATTTCTCAAATATAAAATACCAGTCTATCAAATGGTAATTTATCTAATTTTTCAAGATAAATATCCAAGACTATTAGCAATTTCAAAGTAGCAAAACATCTCTAAAAAACAAGATCTAATAGAAATAGGGAACATAAAATTATAATAAAACAAAAATGTTAGATGACAGAAAACCAAACAATATTTTTCAACTTTAAATTGCATATAATGTAAATCATACAGGTCCTACAATTTTACCACCATCTAATGATAAAATTATCAGCAGACAAAACCACATATAATCCATTAAAATTAAGA
The DNA here is from genome assembly GCA_022376925.1 of Tragulus kanchil. Classification (NCBI taxonomy): domain Eukaryota; kingdom Metazoa; phylum Chordata; class Mammalia; order Artiodactyla; family Tragulidae; genus Tragulus; species Tragulus kanchil. Next base: position 70,389,035 of record JAIOJX010000028.1, on the reverse strand, counting down.
CTTTTTGTTGTTATACTTTTTGTGCTATTTATCTTTAAAAGTGGCCATCATCATTAAACATGCTAGTTTTAAGTAATAAAGAAAGAAGGAAAGAAATTTTGAAACTTACTTTCTACCATCTAAGATATCAAACCTCAAAAAACATCATTACCTTTACAGCCTGACAAGAAGTCAGATTTTCATAGCTCCGGCAAATCACCTGCTGTGGGAGAAAACACCTTAAAGACTTATGATATACTCTGGCACAGATTAAAATAATTTGTATGACACAGCAATACAAAACTATATTCTAGGTATTATGTAATGATTAAAGTAGGAAATATATTAAACCAATCATCATATATCTTTATAAAGATATTTATTTGAGTTAGAAATAATGCCTGCACTAGGGTATTGGAGTAACAATCATAGCAACCACAACAAACCTAGATGTACACAAAGAGATGAGGAATTCATCAGCCTTTTCAGTAGATCTGTAATTTTTCAATTAATCAATTATTAAAAGATCAGTTTGTCAAAAGATCTGCAATTATTTCAATTATTTTAAGTATATCTCTATGCTGAAGGAATGATAAGAAACATACATTTTTGGATTTGAAAATAAGATTATTATAATTTAGAAAGTAAATTGATAGTTTTCAGTGCTTTTTGACATTCTAAATGTACAAATCTAAATGTCAACTGCTAATCATGGATAATCTGCTATTGATTTTTCTCTTTAAAAATACCAAGTTCTGGCAGCAATTTCTGTTCTTCTACAGGCACATTTCTCAAATATAAAATACCAGTCTATCAAATGGTAATTTATCTAATTTTTCAAGATAAATATCCAAGACTATTAGCAATTTCAAAGTAGCAAAACATCTCTAAAAAACAAGATCTAATAGAAATAGGGAACATAAAATTATAATAAAACAAAAATGTTAGATGACAGAAAACCAAACAATATTTTTCAACTTTAAATTGCATATAATGTAAATCATACAGGTCCTACAATTTTACCACCATCTAATGATAAAATTATCAGCAGACAAAACCACATATAATCCATTAAAATTAAGACTTTTTGTTGTTATACTTTTTGTGCTATTTATCTTTAAAAGTGGCCATCATCATTAAACATGCTAGTTTTTAAGTAATAAAGAAAGAAGGAAAGAAAACTTTTAATGAAAAAGCCAAATGGTGCCACTTAAAAATTCTATGTCCAATCTAAGATGTTAATCAATTGTTGTTTTTTTTTTATCTATACAGCAGAGTAAGCTTCAACCTTCAAGTGTAGAAAAACTAATTCAAAATAACTTAAGAAGTGATATTTCCAGAGGAGTAATTCATTTTAATTCTCTTTTTACTTGTATACAATTTTAATTAATTTTTATTGGAATATAGTTGTTTTACAATGTTGTTAGTTTCTATTCTACAGCAAAGTCAATCAGCTCTATGTATGCATATATCCTCTCTTTTTTTAGATTTCCTTCCCATTTAGGTCATGACAGAGCACTGAGTAGAGTTCCCTGTGCTATATAGCAGGTTCTTATTAGTTATCTAGTTTATTCATCAATAGTGCATGGCTCCTCTGGTGGCTCAGTGGTTAAGCATGCGCCTGCCAATACAGAAGACCTGGGTTCATTCCTTGGGTTGGGAAGATCCCCTGGAGAAGGGAATGGCAGCTCACTACAGTTATTCTTGTCTGGGAAAACCCATAAACAGAGGAGCATGGCAGACGAGTCTATGGGGTCACAAAAGAGTCAGATATGACTTAGCAATGAAACAACAGCAGCAACACAATCCATGGTGTATGTATGTTGACCCCAATCTCCCAGTTCATCCACCTGCCCCCCAATCTCCTCACTGGTGTCTATACATTTGCTCTCTAGATCTGTGTCTCTATTTCTGCTCACAAGTAAGATCATCTATATAATTTTTCTAAATGTATGTATGTGTTAAAACACAGTATTTGTTTTTCTCTTTCTGACTTTACTCTCTATGGCAATCTCTAGGTCCATTCACATCTCTACAAATAATCCAATTTCATTCCTTTTTATGGTCGAGTAATATTCAATTGCATACCACATCTTCTTCATCTATTTTTCTGTTGATAGACACTAAGCTTGTGTCCATGTCCTGGCTATTGAAATGGTGCATCAATTCTCATTGGGGCACATGCATCTTTTTGAATTATGGTTTTCTCTCAGTATATGCCCAGGAGTGTGACTATTGGGTCATAAGGTAGTTCTATTTTTGTTTTTTTTAATGAACTTCCATGCCATTCTCCATACTGGCTGTATCAATTTACAGTTCCATCAAATTCTCTTATCACTTATATATATATTTATAATAATGAATCATAGTAATAGTGAATGAATAAATATGAGATTCAATTTCATTTCTAATATGTAACTCAAGATTTTTTTCTGTTTAAATTTTCTTTAATTATTTCCCTTTATCTTTGCTACATTGCTAGTACTAGGTTGGGGCATTTTGCAGTGTTGAATCTGCTGTTTGATATTGGAATACATTCTTAAATAAATGTGGTTATGTTATACATCATTTAAATGAACATTACTTGCTGGATGATTTTGTTAATGACTTATTACTTGCTTTTTATTTTATATTTTGTTTTATATTTATTTCTGCTTATATGTACTTATATACATATTTATTTTATATTTCAGACTAGGGAAATGATGTTAGATAAAAAACAAATGTGAACAATTTTCTTATTCCAGTTTAAATGGATCATAAAGCAGTAGCAAGAACTTGCAACATCAACATGTTTGGCCCAGGAGCTCCTAAGAAACATACATTGCAATGGTGGTTCAAGAAGTTGTACAAAGGAGATGAGAGCCTTGAAATTGAGGAATACAGTGGCCTGCCACTGGAAGTTGACAATAACCAATTAAGAGCAATCATAGAAGCTGATTCTCTTACAGCTACACAAGAAGTTGCTGAAGAACTCAACATTGAACGTTCTACGGTCCTTAGCCATTTGAATTTGCTAACTCTCAGCGAGTGGGTGCCTTGTGAGCTGATCATAAATCAAAAAAACACATTGTTCTGAAGTGTCATATTCTCTTATTCTATGCAACAACAGTGATCCGTTTCTTGATCAGATTGAGACTTACAACGAAAAGTGGATTTTATAAAACAACCAGCAATGACCAGCTCAGTGGTTAAACTGAGAAGCTCCAAAGCATTTTCCAAAGCCAAACTTGCACCAAAAAAGGTCAAGGTCATTGTTTAGTGGTCTGCTGCTGACCCGATCCACTACAGCTTTCTGAATCCTGGTGAAACCATTACATCTCAGAAGTATGCTCAGCAAATTGATAAGAGGCACCAAAACCTGCACTGCCTGCATCTGGCACTGTTAAACAGAACGGGCCCAATTCTTCTCCACAACAATGCCTGACTGCATGGTGCACAAGCAATGCTTCAGAAGTAGAAGGAATTGGACTACCAGGTTTTGCCTCACCTGCCATATTCACCTGACCTCTTGCCAATTGACTACCACTTCTTCAAGCAACTCAATTATTCCCAGCAGAGTGAAAAAACATAGTAGGCTCAATATATTTCATTTAAAAGTTGGATGAATATACACTTAATCCAAACTAATTTGAAAATTCTAGGAAAATGTAAACAGATAAATCATATAGCTTAAGAACTGAAGTGTGTATATATAATAAAAATAAAAATGAACAAAAACCTAAAGATAACAACATCTATATTATAATGGAAAAGCATTTCAGAACTTTATAACAGAAATAAGCTACCAATTTCATATGATTCTAAGGCTTCATAACTTCCAGGGGAAATTTTTCACTTAGCTTTAACAAGTTTATACAACTCCAGAACACTAAGCTTTAAAAATAAATTCTTAAATTTTAATTCTGCAAAAACCTAAAAAATAGCGTATATATACATAGATGTGTGTGTGTGTGTGTACACATCCATGGATTTCTGGCCATAAACTAGTGAATATCATAAAGGTTCTTACATATGTAATTTTAAGTAAATAAACTACCTGTTATTTTTATAATTGGGGTCAAGTATAGCTCAATAATCTATAAAATGAAGTTATTTACTATAACACTTCAAGCCAGTAAGTTATTTCAATATGGTACAATTTTTACTCTAATATGTACCATAAAAATAGCAATGAAATTGAAGCATGCTATTTTTTAGTTATTTTTAAACCATGCTAAGCAATATGCTATACCAACAATATACACTTCTGAAATTCAGTGTTTCTTTTTTCAGATAAAAATTAGTATCTCTTTCTGACTTTTCCCTCATTAAACAGAGAATATAAAACAGCCAAGGTAATAGTGTACCTTCCTCATTAAATGTTCTAGTGTTCTAGAACTGTTCTGGCTATTTTAGTCTTGGGGTTTCATTGCTGTTGTTCAGGCATTATAATTGCCACCAAGTGGACTAATGCATATATGCTATTTACATTTAGAAACTGATGAAGTCTTATGATTTTGTGCAGTGTTATCTATTAGCTAGCTGAGCTCTTTCCTGTCACACATAATGACAACTACTAATTATTTTCATTTGCAATTACAATTTAAATGTTGTCTAAGTATATTTTAAACCCAGAAGGAGAGTGGAAGGAAATTTTCAGGATTTTTTTAAAAAAGAGATTTGGCTAACATTCTCTGTCATCAGGACACTTCTATACTTGAAGAGATTAAGGCTCTAACCCAGCATATAGCTAGATATATATATATATATATATAACAAGATAGACTCATTAAACAACTAGGTTCATTTTTAAAACAGCACCATAATTCAGTTGTTTCTACCCCTATTTTTCTCTCATTTTGTCTGTTTATAGCTACATAAGTACTGTATTATATTTTATAAAAAACCTCAGTTACCTGAAAGTGAAACTATTAGTCACTCAGTTGTATCCAACTCTTTGCAACCTCATGGACTGTAACCCACCAAGTTTCTCTGGTAGCTATTTCCTTCTCCAGGCAATCTTCCTGACCCAGGCAGGGACTGAACCTGGGTCTCCTGCACTGCAGGCAGATTCTTTACTGTCTGAGCCACTACGGAAGCCCTCAGTTGCCTGAGATATCAAGTTTTAGGATAACATTTATTGGCCACTATATAGTTTAATTTTCTAATTAAACATTTAATTTTAATTATTTTTACAATACTAAAGTATCACATCAACATAAGAAACACATTTCTGCCTTTAAAAGTAAAAATCAAGGTGATATTGAAGTATATTTCAACTCATATTTAGAGGCAATCATTTCAATTAGTTTTAGATAATTCTTATTGGAATACACATTAATGCAATGTCTTTTGACCTAGTATATAAAATATTTCTTGCTATATTAACTTGCTTAAAATACACCTAATTATAATATAAAACAGCCAAGGTAATAGTGTACCTTCCTCATTAAATGTTCTAGTGTTCTAGAACTGTTCTGGCTATTTTAGTCTTGGGGTTTCATTGCTGTTGTTCAGGCATTATAATTGCCACCAAGTGGACTAATGCATATATGCTATTTACATTTAGAAACTGATGAAGTCTTATGATTTTGTGCAGTGTTATCTATTAGCTAGCTGAGCTCTTTCCTGTCACACATAATGACAACTACTAATTATTTTCATTTGCAATTACAATTTAAATGTTGTCTAAGTATATTTTAAACCCAGAAGGAGAGTGGAAGGAAATTTTCAGGATTTTTTTAAAAAAGAGATTTGGCTAACATTCTCTGTCATCAGGACACTTCTATACTTGAAGAGATTAAGGCTCTAACCCAGCATATAGCTAGATATATATATATATATATATATAACAAGATAGACTCATTAAACAACTAGGTTCATTTTTAAAACAGCACCATAATTCAGTTGTTTCTACCCCTATTTTTCTCTCATTTTGTCTGTTTATAGCTACATAAGTACTGTATTATATTTTATAAAAAACCTCAGTTACCTGAAAGTGAAACTATTAGTCACTCAGTTGTATCCAACTCTTTGCAACCTCATGGACTGTAACCCACCAAGTTTCTCTGGTAGCTATTTCCTTCTCCAGGCAATCTTCCTGACCCAGGCAGGGACTGAACCTGGGTCTCCTGCACTGCAGGCAGATTCTTTACTGTCTGAGCCACTACGGAAGCCCTCAGTTGCCTGAGATATCAAGTTTTAGGATAACATTTATTGGCCACTATATAGTTTAATTTTCTAATTAAACATTTAATTTTAATTATTTTTACAATACTAAAGTATCACATCAACATAAGAAACACATTTCTGCCTTTAAAAGTAAAAATCAAGGTGATATTGAAGTATATTTCAACTCATATTTAGAGGCAATCATTTCAATTAGTTTTAGATAATTCTTATTGGAATACACATTAATGCAATGTCTTTTTATTTCCTAGTATATAAAATATTTCTTGCTATATTAACTTGCTTAAAATACACCTAATTATAATAATAAGTAGGAAAACTTTCATATATTGACTTTTAAAAAGTACTTGTAAGTGCTTTTACTTAGTCCAATTATTATACTCTGTGTATATTCAAGAACACATTGTTTCTTGTTTCTCCAGGGAGCTCAACCTAAGGGTTCTCTATGACAATGAGAGGGGTGGGGTGGCATGTGGAGGGAGGTTAAGGAGGGAGGGGACGTATGTTTACTTATGACTCATGTGTGCTGTATGGCAGAAACCAATGCAACACTGTAAAGCAATTATTCTCCAACTCAAAATAAATTTAAAAAGAAGAATGTGTCTCTTTTCATTGGTCATACACCACAAATACACAGAGTACATAATCAACCAGAAAGAATACCTAATTATTTCACTGTTCTGTTAATAGTAAGTTAACATAAGTACATAAGTTATGTATATGAGCATCACATATATCCAGATACCTAGTGTTACAAGAATAAAATACATAACTAGTTCCACCTTTTGAATGTTCAGTTTCTAAAGAGATGTTATCTTTTAACTTCTATGATCAGAATGTAAGTATAACTTTTACAACGGAAGTTATAAAATGAAATAGGAGGAAGAGCAGTGATTTTTCATTTATATCCAGCCAGTTCAGACCATCAAGCAGGCCAACAGCTAAAGGACACAGCAGTACCCTGAGAAAATAGCTGAACGTATTTTTCAGGACATAGACTGAAATACACACTTTCATCCCAGTTCCCCCTCCAAAGCTCAATTAAAATGCATGCATGCTGCTATCTGAAACCGGAAACTAGCTTCTTCACCATGAATCATACTTTTTAATGATAAACCCACCCTAAATAAACACACCAGAAAAAGCTAGTCTAGTATTATTTAAACAAAATCTGCATCCATCTGTCAGTCCGTGGAAAGTCATTACAGATGTGAAATATCTATATTTCTTATGCATGGCCGTGTTTTTACAATGCATATTTATGTTTACCTTTCATGTAATTAGACAGAAAATATTTCTTGCTATATTAACTTGCTTAAAATACACCTAATTATAATAATAAGTAGGAAAACTTTCATATATTGACTTTTAAAAAGTACTTGTAAGTGCTTTTACTTAGTCCAATTATTATACTCTGTGTATATTCAAGAACACATTGTTTCTTGTTTCTCCAGGGAGCTCAACCTAAGGGTTCTCTATGACAATGAGAGGGGTGGGGTGGCATGTGGAGGGAGGTTAAGGAGGGAGGGGACGTATGTTTACTTATGACTCATGTGTGCTGTATGGCAGAAACCAACGCAACACTGTAAAGCAATTATTCTCCAACTCAAAATAAATTTAAAAAGAAGAATGTGTCTCTTTTCATTGGTCATACACCACAAATACACAGAGTACATAATCAACCAGAAAGAATACCTAATTATTTCACTGTTCTGTTAATAGTAAGTTAACATAAGTACATAAGTTATGTATATGAGCATCACATATATCCAGATACCTAGTGTTACAAGAATAAAATACATAACTAGTTCCACCTTTTGAATGTTCAGTTTCTAAAGAGATGTTATCTTTTAACTTCTATGATCAGAATGTAAGTATAACTTTTACAACGGAAGTTATAAAATGAAATAGGAGGAAGAGCAGTGATTTTTCATTTATATCCAGCCAGTTCAGACCATCAAGCAGGCCAACAGCTAAAGGACACAGCAGTACCCTGAGAAAATAGCTGAACGTATTTTTCAGGACATAGACTGAAATACACACTTTCATCCCAGTTCCCCCTCCAAAGCTCAATTAAAATGCATGCATGCTGCTATCTGAAACCGGAAACTAGCTTCTTCACCATGAATCATACTTTTTAATGATAAACCCACCCTAAATAAACACACCAGAAAAAGCTAGTCTAGTATTATTTAAACAAAATCTGCATCCATCTGTCAGTCCGTGGAAAGTCATTACAGATGTGAAATATCTATATTTCTTATGCATGGCCGTGTTTTTACAATGCATATTTATGTTTACCTTTCATGTAATTAGACAGAATACATTCCTATCCATAAAACTAATACTAAAGATCCCTGTGAAACAATTTTGCAAATAACATACATAAAAGTGTTAATAGTATCACTTTATACCCTTCATTTTTTTCCTCATGATTTCATCATATAAAAATCAACAATTAAAGAGTAAATATCAATTACTCAAGGATATATAACATCAAGAGAGAAGACTGATTTTCTAAAGAAGAAAGACTATGATAATCATTGTTGTAGACGTATTAATCTAGCATAACGCCTGACACAGGGAGATGCTTTAATATGTGACTGCTGAGTGACATGTTTTCTTAAATTTGAGATAAACTAAAATGCAGTAATAAGATATTATTTTCAAATAAATGGTACATAAATACATTATGATGGTTCAGCATCATGTTATAATATAACAAATGTGCTTTAAAAGTTTTCCTAAACTTAAAAAAAATTATAAAAACTAATTGATTTTGCTTTTAATTTTAGGAAAACAGAAAATTCTCCTACTAGACTTGGACAGAGACAGGAAACTCTTCACTGGATCATATTAGTATATTCTGGGAGGGAAGTTCTCCTTGAATTCTTATATATGCTAAGTACCCTGCCTATTAAACAGCTCAGGCAAGGGTGCCAAGTTGCTTCAATCATGTCTGACTCTCTGTGATCCCATGGACTTTAGCTGCCAGGCTCCTCTGTCCATGGGATTCTCCAGGCAGGAATACTGAAGTGAGTCGCCATGCCTTCCTCCAGGAGATCTTCCCATCCCAGGGACAGAACCCATGTGTCTTATGTCTCCTGCACTGGCAAGCGGGTTCCCTATGACTAGTGCCACTTCGGCAGCCCAAATAGTACACTCTGATAAATATCTGTTTAAAGAACAAAGGTGATCATTTCAGTTCAAGAGGATTTACCATTGAAAATAAAGCTGGAGGGCTTCCCCTGGTGGTCCAGTGGGTAAGGACACCGCCTTGCAGTGCAAGGGGCGCCCGTTCGATCCCTGGCCTGGGAAGATCCCACGTGCCGCGGAGCGGCTGGACTGATGTGTCCAATTATCGAGCTGGAGCTCTGGAGTGCATGCGCCCAGAGCCGGCGCTCTGCAGCGACAGATGCCACTGCGATGGGAGGCCCACAGGAGCCAAAGAACAAAGACGGATGAAAATGGAGAAATGAAGGACCAATAGAAGTGGCCCACCCGCTCCCCTCCCTCTCCAACCCGACCCCCGCCCAAAATAAATAAATAAATAAATCTTTAAAAAAAAAGAAAAAGAAAAGAAAGCTGTATATATCTCATAAGAATTCATAAGGTTTACTGAAAGGAAATTGCTATAAAACAGTATTTTCCAGAACATTCTAAGCACTAAACTATAAGATTAATCATGTATGATTTATCATGTTTGCATACATATATTTAGGAATATTTAGAAATATTTAAATGAAGCATCTCTAGAATATGGATTTTGCTTTTAATTTTAGGAAAACAGAAAATTCTCCTACTAGACTTGGACAGAGACAGGAAACTCTTCACTGGATCATATTAGTATATTCTGGGAGGGAAGTTCTCCTTGAATTCTTATATATGCTAAGTACCCTGCCTATTAAACAGCTCAGGCAAGGGTGCCAAGTTGCTTCAATCATGTCTGACTCTCTGTGATCCCATGGACTTTAGCTGCCAGGCTCCTCTGTCCATGGGATTCTCCAGGCAGGAATACTGAAGTGAGTCGCCATGCCTTCCTCCAGGAGATCTTCCCATCCCAGGGACAGAACCCATGTGTCTTATGTCTCCTGCACTGGCAAGCGGGTTCCCTATGACTAGTGCCACTTCGGCAGCCCAAATAGTACACTCTGATAAATATCTGTTTAAAGAACAAAGGTGATCATTTCAGTTCAAGAGGATTTACCATTGAAAATAAAGCTGGAGGGCTTCCCTGGTGGTCCAGTGGGTAAGGACACCACCTTGCAGTGCAAGGGGCGCCGGTTCGAGCCCTGGCCTGGGAAGATCCCACGTGCCGCGGAGCGGCTGGACTGATGTGTCCAATTATCGAGCTGGAGCTCTGGAGTGCATGCGCCCAGAGCCGGCGCTCTGCAGCGACAGATGCCACTGCGATGGGAGGCCCACAGGAGCCAAAGAACAAAGACGGATGAAAATGGAGAAATGAAGGACCAATAGAAGTGGCCCACCCGCTCCCCTCCCTCTCCAACCCGACCCCCGCCCAAAATAAATAAATAAATAAATCTTTAAAAAAAAAGAAAAAGAAAAGAAAGCTGTATATATCTCATAAGAATTCATAAGGTTTACTGAAAGGAAATTGCTATAAAACAGTATTTTCCAGAACATTCTAAGCACTAAACTATAAGATTAATCATGTATGATTTATCATGTTTGCATACATATATTTAGGAATATTTAGAAATATTTAAATGAAGCATCTCTAGAATATGGATTTTTCTGAATATTTACAAATTATACAGGACTATTAGGATTTTTATGCTTCTATATATTTAAGAATTGCAGTCATATATTATCATTATTATTATTATTATTATAAGGCAACTGACAGTGATGAACAATAATGGGTCAGGGACAATATTTAAGTTACATGCAATTTACTGTTTAGTGCAGAGCCTAATCATTTCTTCCCTAATCTTAAGATCTCATCTTCTAGGTCTCTTACAAGCTTTCTGAACATGTATTTGTTTCTCTTTATTAAAACAAAATGCAGACAGGAAATAAGACTAGTAGAAAATATGTGAAAACACACCTATTCTAGATCTAGTATCACTTACTTTTTTGTTTTCAGTAACAGTAATCTGATCATAACTAAGATGAATAAAATGGATAGATAAGTCAAGCTTTCAAATACTGCTCTGTATTTTAATATCCTCTGTTGGGTCATCACACTGCTTTGTGAAGGTATCTCCACCTACTTGTGCTATTATCCACTAGGACAAAAAACAACTATATATGTAAGCAACCATGTCAAAAATGCATTAACAATTTTTACTGGTTGATCCAGTATGAGCACACAGTGTTATCTACAATGGATTGAAATAATACAACTGTATTATTAAGAGTATATTTTAAATTATAGTTTGAGCTGAATAGAGTGGAAAATGGGCCTCTCCATACTTTCCATCTGCTGTCAACACTCAATTATTATAAGTAAAATCTGTTTTTTAAATTTTGGCCTCTTTTATTGATTCTTTATCCATTTATTTTCATCCATCTTTATTCATTGGCCTGTGTGGGTCTCCCATTGCAGTGGCTTCTCTCATTGCAGAGCACTGGTTCTGGGAGCATGCACTCCAGAGTGCTGGCTCCTAACTGGGACACACCAGTCCAGACTTCGTGGCACATGTGATCTTCCTGGGCCAAGGATCGAACCAGTGTCTCTTGCAGTGCAAGGCAGTCCCTTTACCCACTGGACCACCAGGGAAATCCAGCAAGATCATTTTTATGGAGAGCAATGGAAAAAAATTTTAGGCCCCTTGGGAAAAATGATATAAATATTGAATATCTACATTTATTTTTCTTTAATTATAAAATGATCCCATAATTATACTTTCAAAAGGTATCTCAAATCCATCTTCTTCTCCCCATCTCGGTAACAACATTCTAGCCAGGCCACTATACCCTTCCCCCACGGCCCCAAACACGGCAGTAGATTTCTAATTCTTCTATTTTCTAATCATCTCTTTACTAGCCACAATGCTAAATCTCAATCTTCTAAATCTCCCCATCTGTTTTTAATTGTCTCTTTAGTTAAAAACATGTATTTGTTTCTCTTTATTAAAACAAAATGCAGACAGGAAATAAGACTAGTAGAAAATATGTGAAAACACACCTATTCTAGATCTAGTATCACTTACTTTTTTGTTTTCAGTAACAGTAATCTGATCATAACTAAGATGAATAAAATGGATAGATAAGTCAAGCTTTCAAATACTGCTCTGTATTTTAATATCCTCTGTTGGGTCATCACACTGCTTTGTGAAGGTATCTCCACCTACTTGTGCTATTATCCACTAGGACAAAAAACAACTATATATGTAAGCAACCATGTCAAAAATGCATTAACAATTTTTACTGGTTGATCCAGTATGAGCACACAGTGTTATCTACAATGGATTGAAATAATACAACTGTATTATTAAGAGTATATTTTAAATTATAGTTTGAGCTGAATAGAGTGGAAAATGGGCCTCTCCATACTTTCCATCTGCTGTCAACACTCAATTATTATAAGTAAAATCTGTTTTTTAAATTTTGGCCTCTTTTATTGATTCTTTATCCATTTATTTTCATCCATCTTTATTCATTGGCCTGTGTGGGTCTCCCATTGCAGTGGCTTCTCTCATTTCAGAGCACTGGTTCTGGGAGCATGCACTCCAGAGTGCTGGCTCCTAACTGGGACACACCAGTCCAGACTTCGTGGCACATGTGATCTTCCTGGGCCAAGGATCGAACCAGTGTCTCTTGCAGTGCAAGGCAGTCCCTTTACCCACTGGACCACCAGGGAAATCCAGCAAGATCATTTTTATGGAGAGCAATGGAAAAAAATTTTAGGCCCCTTGGGAAAAATGATATAAATATTGAATATCTACATTTATTTTTCTTTAATTATAAAATGATCCCATAATTATACTTTCAAAAGGTATCTCAAATCCATCTTCTTCTCCCCATCTCGGTAACAACATTCTAGCCAGGCCACTATACCCTTCCCCCACGGCCCCAAACACGGCAGTAGATTTCTAATTCTTCTATTTTCTAATCATCTCTTTACTCACTAGCCACAATGCTTTAAAAATGAAAAATGGTTAAAAGCTCTCAATAGCTTCCCGTTTTACCTAAGAAAATATTAAAACTCAACTCCCTTCCATGGCTTGGTTTCTTCTCTGTGGAATCTGGTTTCTTACTCTCTTTCAAACCTCACTCTCTGTTAATCTCTTCCTTACTCAGTAGCTCCAGTCACAGTGGACTTATTTCTTCAACAGTGACAAGCTCATTTCCCTTCAAGGTCACTGATCAGGCAGTTCCCTATACCTAGAATGCACTTCTTCTCATTCTGTACATTTAACTCTTTCTCATTCTTGAGAATGTTGCTTACGTATTACCTCCCACAAAGACCTTTCCAATCATCACATTTAAAATAGCAGGTCCCTTCTGTTACTTGCTCAGGGCCTTTATTGTTTCCTCTATAGCATATACTTTCATTTACTTCCATATATTTTTGTTGGTCTCCCTTACTAGAAAATAAATTTCAGAGGGTATTTATGAGGTATGGCTTATTCTTTTTTCTTCATTATCTAAATATTAAATTCTAAAATATAATACTCAATAAAAATAAAAGCAAAAGTAGAGGTAATATAATTTCTGTTTTTTAAAGAACTAATGTCAGTCCTAATGAAACTGCACATTGATCAGAACACTATTGACATAGTATATCAAATTGTGTTGTACAATTTATATATAGAAAATACACAATTTTTATTTAATAGTTGACACTGTGGATGTATAAACAATTTAATCCTTCTGAATAAGTTTAGTTTGATTACATGATTGACAAAATACACTAAACAAAGTTAATCCATTTTCATTACTTAACTATACGTACTGATCTCTACCGTAATTATAATCCCAAGAAATGTTGAGTCAAGAACACAAGAAACTTCTGTTACTTTTGGGGCTTGGTCAACTGATGTACAATGTAAAAAAGACAGATTCTATCACTATTGAGGACAAATGAGATGTACAATCAGAAGTACTCCTGTGTGTGAAAGGAGAAGAAAGAGACTGAGATATGGTACCTGTCACAGGGGGAAAGGATTAGTAGAAAGTAATAGAAGAAACTGTTGATGCCTTTTGCTACCTAATTATATTAGCAGTGGTTAGGAAAGAAGAAAACTTCAACTCTAGTATTTCTATTAATATTTAATTTTATAACATAAAAATAATACGAACTTCATATGGAAAAGTTTCAAAATATTAATGTGAAAGGATGTTATTTAATTTTAAATATATGTATTTACTATTGGGAAAATCTAAATTGAAGCTGCATTATTCATGATATTTCTACTCTAAGGATGAGATCCTTAAAGGATGTATAATTTTTGCAAGAAAAAACTTTTAGATATAGTCTTATCTCAAACTCAGAGCAAAAAAATTTAGATGATCAGTGTGTACCAAAGATATTTTATACTTCTATTTTAAATAATCATCATAATGACTAATTATACAATGGCCTATTTCAGCCTGTTAATGTATAAAAAAATACATTCTAGGCTGTTTTCATATATATGGCAAATAAGAAAAGCATGTGATTTCAACCTCCTGCACTTTTACAATTATATAAGTGAAATTTTATATAAGTGAATATCTTTTAGAAATAGCCTTTATAAATCACTCAGTTTCCCTTACTGAATACAATTTTCTCTATTTTCAGTAAAGTTTAGTGCTAAACTTTACTGAAAATATTTCAATCCTTCCCTCTGTGTCAATATGAGAACAACATTCATTCTTAGAGCTTGTGAACAATACGTATGGCAGTTCAACTAATTTGGGGCTATGTATTTTATTAAGCAGGTATTTTTCTGATCAGCTATGTTCACCTGTATTTACACACAACTTAGGGAATTTTACATTTAATTCATTCAAATTAATAAACTGAATGAAACTAATGACTCAGACTTCTTTTCCTTCTTTATTTCACTTTCCCCTGAAATCCCTGGATGGGGGAGAAAGATCAATTCACACAACTTTGGTAGTAAAATCAGCTCACTAGACTCTCATATTCAAACCATATTTTGATTTAATGAATTATTTGAGTATTGATTATTTTTGGAGACATGAGTCACACCCTGAGATACCCATCAACCCTTTTAGACCAAAGCAGAGTAATCTTGGAATTAATGGATCCCTGGTGGCTGCTAACCACTGTGATCGATCTACATGGTTACTTACATATGAAATAAGACTGCATTTTATATAGTATCCTAAGTATCCTACTAGCACAAAAATAAAAGTTTACCACTTAAGAGGGTAAAAACTGTTACATTTAAATTAAATTTACCAACACGAAATAAACACTGTGATTTTAAATTGAGAGAAAATTAATGGAATAAAGGAAATCTGAGTACAAATCAGGCTTTCACTTATTCATCAGATGAAGTGATCTAGGAAGCAACTCTACTTTCTGATGGATGCAAGGATGTTTGGGTAATAGGAAGAGAGTGTCAAACTGATTTATTTTGTCTTCATAGTGTAGAGAATCACAGTCAGTTTAAAACACAAGGCACGAGATGCTTTCCATACTAGTTACTCTTGGCAGCATGTTAAGCACTATGTTAAATATGAGATAGTTTACTTTTTGATCCTTTTACTCTGCCTGTGCATGCAAAGCTAGGAAAGGGAGATGCCTTCACTTAACCATGAAAGGTTTTATATAATTTGTTAAAAATAAATAACATTAAAATATTTACTTTGTGATTATCTTAATGAGAAGGAAAGTTCTATAAAAATGAAAATTTACCCTCTAAAATTTGAAAAGTAAAACATGAATTCCAATAGCTCCTAGGATAAAAAGTAGCCAGAAAAATGAATACCATATGCTTAAAGTTAAACATTAATCCTATTACTGATGTTTATCATTATGTGCATAAGAAATCTGATTTACATTTTACATTAATATTTCTATACTGCACATGTGTTTCCGTTATACCTCATGCTCAATGTTTACAAATTGGCAAGATAGGCTGATTCATGTCATATATGTATTAAACTACAAAAGAGAAAATATTCCCCAATTGTTTGTAAAAATACCATTTTTGAAGTTTCACATCTTATCAACTGTTAGTGTGATTTCAGTGTTCAAAAATATTCTCAAGGTATACCACTTTCTAATCACTATAACTTTAAGCCATAAAAAGCATTTTAAATGCAATCATTGGTGCCTGATAAAAATATCTGAGCACATTTTCTCCAAAATATTCTGTCAAAGAACTCTAAATTTTACCCAACTTAGCCTTTAAACACTATATTAGCCAAGTGTAATGCATGGCCTGCGATATTTAAGATACTAGTTCAAATTCCAATTATTTAATTGTTGGGTAAGTTGAGCAATATTCACTAAGTTAATCTAACTTACAAAATACACATAAATTACATATAATTCGTAGATATTTTAGGAAAATGTCTTTTAAAAGTATGAGAAAGTCATCAAAACAGATAAGTAAAAATTACTGCAAGAAGTTAAACAAAAATTCTGAAAGCTTTCACAGCCTTATTCATCAGATGAAGTGATCTAGGAAGCAACTCTACTTTCTGATGGATGCAAGGATGTTTGGGTAATAGGAGAGAGTGTCAAACTGATTTATTTTGTCTTCATAGTGTAGAGAATCACAGTCAGTTTAAAACACAAGGCACGAGATGCTTTCCATACTAGTTACTCTTGGCAGCATGTTAAGCACTATGTTAAATATGAGATAGTTTACTTTTTGATCCTTTTACTCTGCCTGTGCATGCAAAGCTAGGAAAGGGAGATGCCTTCACTTAACCATGAAAGGTTTTATATAATTTGTTAAAAATAAATAACATTAAAATATTTACTTTGTGATTATCTTAATGAGAAGGAAAGTTCTATAAAAATGAAAATTTACCCTCTAAAATTTGAAAAGTAAAACATGAATTCCAATAGCTCCTAGGATAAAAAGTAGCCAGAAAAATGAATACCATATGCTTAAAGTTAAACATTAATCCTATTACTGATGTTTATCATTATGTGCATAAGAAATCTGATTTACATTTTACATTAATATTTCTATACTGCACATGTGTTTCCGTTATACCTCATGCTCAATGTTTACAAATTGGCAAGATAGGCTGATTCATGTCATATATGTATTAAACTACAAAAGAGAAAATATTCCCCAATTGTTTGTAAAAATACCATTTTTGAAGTTTCACATCTTATCAACTGTTAGTGTGATTTCAGTGTTCAAAAATATTCTCAAGGTATACCACTTTCTAATCACTATAACTTTAAGCCATAAAAAGCATTTTAAATGCAATCATTGGTGCCTGATAAAAATATCTGAGCACATTTTCTCCAAAATATTCTGTCAAAGAACTCTAAATTTTACCCAACTTAGCCTTTAAACACTATATTAGCCAAGTGTAATGCATGGCCTGCGATATTTAAGATACTAGTTCAAATTCCAATTATTTAATTGTTGGGTAAGTTGAGCAATATTCACTAAGTTAATCTAACTTACAAAATACACATAAATTACATATAATTCGTAGATATTTTAGGAAAATGTCTTTTAAAAGTATGAGAAAGTCATCAAAACAGATAAGTAAAAATTACTGCAAGAAGTTAACAAATTCCTCCAGGCCCTTAAATGTAATACAAATATCTGAAAGGTCATATTTTAACACTTGAGACTCTGGTAGAATGACTCTACCTCATTTGAAGAGTCTAACATGTATTTTATTTATGTTAGTATCCTCAGGGCCTAGGACAGTTACTGAAACTTAATGAAAAAACAAATGTTCATTTAGGGAGATGACTGCAATGAAATAAGTGTTAAAATATTTCTAGTAAAATTGATTATCAAAGCATATACCTCTTTAGTAGCCCTCTATAACTGTCCAATTTCCCAATTATTAAAAATTGTTTCTCCTTTCAATAAAAAGGTTAAGTAATTGCATGTTATTTTAAATAATCTTCTATTTTCAGAGGTAGATTAAGTAATTACCCCTTTGACATTTATTGCCGATAGTCCTTGAAACCAGAGAAGGCATGTGTGAAGGCGTACACTTCCATATGAGAGTTGGGCACTATAGGTGGTACTTATAGAATACATCTTCAAAGGCAAGATGGTTGTGTATGATTTTCAAACTGATATATGCATTTATAACTGCAATCTGGCAGGTCAAGAAAAAAGAGAGAAGAATTAGAAAAATATGTCAAAAGTACCAGTTGCATACATAAGAACAAGTGAATATTGATTCTAACTAATTCTATTTCTGACAAATTGGTCATATATGTTCATAACAAAAAAAGAAGCCTGTGTTGTTCTAATTGCCTTCTCTCTTAACCTTCTCATCCTCGCAAAGAAAGCTCACACTTTCATGTCATCCGATCTCCATTTATATACCTGCAAATTATTTCGAGACCTTCTATGTTAAATGCAAACTATTCATTGAAGTGCTACATTTGAGGCGTTTGTAAAAGTGTGATAGAACAGGTGACCCTGGCCGTCACCACAGTGCCCGTGACGGCAGCCAGCCAGGTACACGCTGGAAAACTTTTATGGTTGCTCATCTCTCAGTCTAGGGAGATTTAGATTAAGCAGGTGATTTTCTTTGTAGATCCTAAAATATTCACAGCAGAAATCCAATAAGATATGTCTCATAAAGACTGTTGGATAGAAGACCCAAAAAAAATGTTCAAAAATTCTGTTTTCCCTCTAGTAAACCTCACTTTCACTTGTCACACGCTATTCCTCTTTACCACGTTACCTGACTTTATTAATAGGATATGCACAACTTGTTAATTCACATCTAATATTTATCCCCGCCCCCTTCTCCTCTCGGGCATCTGGGCTAGAAATAATTCGAAAGAATTTCCCAAAAGTCTTCTGTCTGGATGGGGTAAAAGGGTTGCCGCTGGGCAAGGGTGGCTTAGTTTAAGGAAGGCACAAGGCTGGTGGTTGGCCAGAGGCTAACAAGCAAGAGCGATCTGCTTTCTTGAAGGCGTGCGGGAGCATCTACACGTTACCGTGCCGTGAGCGTCCGCAAAGAGCCAGAAGTCTCCATTAAGCCTCTGCCACCGAGCCTGACCTCCCGTGGAGACCTCCCGCAGCGGGCAGCGCCAGTGGTGGGACCCAGCTGCTGCTCACGCTCGCGCATCCATTTAAAGACATTTGGAAGCAGAGGAGACCGCAGCTCCTAAAGTCTCCGGCCCCGGGCGATGAGGACAGGCGCTCGGGTGAGGAGACATCCTCGACTCCCTCGTGTGGAGAGCCCGGAGAAGCCCACCCCGGGACGAAGTTACCTGCATGGAGCGACCGACGCGCCGGTCCTCGGAGCACCCGCCTCCTCCCACCCCGTGTCGCACCTCCACGGGTCCCTTACCTTGGTTGTTGGAGACGTGACTGCAGTGGCCCGGCCAAGCTGTCAGCAGAGGCAAGAAGAAACCAAATTGCAAAAGGAATTCCCGGACTTCGCTGACCCCCATGGTTCTCCCGGGTTCTCTTCTCCTCCCCCTTAAAGAGAAGTGGCAGCAACGCCGCCAGGTGTTTCGCGTCCGGTCCGGGTCCGGGTCCGAGTCCACGTCTTCTTCCTCCTCCTCTTCCACCCGGCCCGCAGGGGGTGTCCCGGGGCGCCCCCCGCGCGAGGCCCCGGGGGCAGGGCACGAAGGTCCAGGCTGCCCAGGTGCAGGCGCAGCCGCTTCGGAGGAGGACGCTGCCTGCGGCGCCAGGGAGCTCCTGGCGGCTGTAGGCGAGCGGAATTGCATCCACCACCGTGTCCCGCTCGCGCGAGGACTATTCACTTGGGCCCAGGAGAGCGCGCGCGCAAGAGCGAGCTCGGGCTGTGGTTTGGGGGAGGGGAGCGAGGGGCGGGGGAGGGCGCCTCGCGGCGGGAAGGGGGGAGGGACGGCCAGGTGCGGCGGGCCGCTCCGGCAGCTCTGACGGCCCGAGCGCCTCTCCGGACCGAAGCGGACACTTGCAGAGCCAAACGCGGCAGCAGCGGTGAAGCGGGCGGGGCTCGCGGGAACTTTCCTCTTCCGGCCAGGGCGGCGAGAGCCGGGCGACCGAGGAGGCTCCGCGGGGCCGGGAGCGGTCCGAGCGAGCGACCGAGCTGTGCGCCCTCAGCCCTTCGCCTAGGTGGCGAGGGCAGCGGCTCGCAGAGCGGACACCTCCAACTCGGCCGCGTCTGCGCCGCGCTCAGGCCTGGGCAGCCGTTTCCCCGGCAAGTCTGAGGCCGCACTTAGTCCCCCAAGCACTTGCCTCCCCATTTCGCGGAAGCAGCGTCCAGCGTTTTAGGGCTACTTAGCTCCCCACCGGGCTACCCTCGACTTGTCCACCTTTCCGCCGCCGCCGGAGGGGGCGAGTGCTGCAGGCGAGCGCTCTGGGTCCAGGATGAGCTTGGCGGCGGCGGCGGACCGCTCCTCTGCTCCGGTCGCCCCAACTTGCCCGGTAGGGCGACAGCCGCCTCCGCGGCTAGTCCTAGAAGAGCGAAGGCAGGCAGCGAGCAGCAAAGGAGAGTCCCCTTAGGCTGGAAAGGGGCGGCTGCCGGGCACCAGGTCTCACTGAGGTCTTCTCGTCGCCGTGCGGCCGTGACTTCCCAGTGGAGGCCACGAACATGGTCGCAGCCGCGGGCGCCGGAATTCCGGGGCCCCGGAGCGCCTGCAGCGTGTCGGCGTCGGAGCGCGCACTCAGCGAAGCCCACGGGCTGAGCGGTGCGTGGCCGCATCCACAGCGGCGCCGAGTGCCTGCGAGCGGACAGCTCTCCCCGCGGAGGCCGCCCCCTCGCGGCACCCACTCCCAGGACTCGGCGGCGCCGGGTGCCTGGGAGGACCACTCGGCCTCGCCCCCGGGCTTGGGAGTTCGGGAGTGGGCAGCACAGGTGCTGACAATGAGGGGGCTCAAGGCGCCCGACCCGGACGCTCTCGGCCCCCCGCGGCCGAGGAGGACGTGCAGGGCCGGGCCCGAGACGCGAGCGCTGCCGAGCTCTGCCAAGCCCGGCGCTGGCCCGCGTGGCTGCCGCCGCGCGAATGTTGCGGGTCCGGCGCTAGAGGGGGTTAGTAGACAACGAAAGTGCCTCCGCGGCTCGCAGGTGGAAGAGGCTCGTCGCGCTGGGAACCTCAGAAAAGAGGAACGCTCTCGGGCTACATGTAATGCATTTGTGAAGGGCGCGCCAAGGAACCTGTACCACTCGCGTGGGGGTTCTGTAATACTTTATTCGCTGTTGTTATAATCATCAGTTTTATTGAAGAGACTCGGGGATTTACAGTCGAGTGAGGTCGAACCTTCCACCTCAAAATTCATGAGAAGGTGTTGAAGATATATTTATGACGTTAGAGAAAAGTAGACCGAGAAAACAAATGTAGGCTAAGAGGGTATTTTCCTTCTGGAGGGTAGAGGGAAATGGCACCGTGTCGGAAAGTAGCAAATGGAGGAACGGAAAGTCTGCCTTGGACGCTTACAGAATTCTGGAGGAGAAGCAGCCTCCAGAGGCGTTTCACTGCTGCTATGTTCCTGTCACTAATAGTTGAAGTGGTTCCAGTTATTGCATGATAGTCAGTTGGAGGCAAAGAGGAGAGCCAAAGTTGCACCACGTCTAAGGAGAGAAATGTGAAAGGCACAGATTTTGGCATTGTGAAGAAGGATTCCAACTGGTGACTATACTTCCACTTTCATTAGGGATTCAAGCATTGCCTCTCTTTAAACGTGTCCAGGCTAACTTAAGTGTATGCAAATCACTTCTGAAAAGATAACCAAGTATGAAGCTTATGTAATAGCACTCAAAGAAATAAAATCTGATCTTGCTAGTGATATTACCACTCTTATTGATATTGACTGGCGGGCTGAGCGGTGGGGGTGCCCGGGGGCCATCCACAGCGGCGCCGAGTGCCTGCGAGCGGACAGCTCTCCCCGGAGGCCGCCCCCTCGCGGCACCCACTCCCAGGACTCGGCGGCGCCGGGTGCCTGGGAGGACCACTCGGCCTCGCCCCCGGGCTTGGGAGTTCGGGAGTGGGCAGCACAGGTGCTGACAATGAGGGGGCTCAAGGCGCCCGACCCGGACGCTCTCGGCCCCCCGCGGCCGAGGAGGACGTGCAGGGCCGGGCCCGAGACGCGAGCGCTGCCGAGCTCTGCCAAGCCCGGCGCTGGCCCGCGTGGCTGCCGCCGCGCGAATGTTGCGGGTCCGGCGCTGAGGGGTTAGTAGACAACGAAAGTGCCTCCGCGGCTCGCAGGTGGAAGAGGCTCGTCGCGCTGGGAACCTCAGAAAAGAGGAACGCTCTCGGGCTACATGTAATGCATTTGTGAAGGGCGCGCCAAGGAACCTGTACCACTCGCGTGGGGGTTCTGTAATACTTTATTCGCTGTTGTTATAATCATCAGTTTTATTGAAGAGACTCGGGGATTTACAGTCGAGTGAGGTCGAACCTTCCACCTCAAAATTCATGAGAAGGTGTTGAAGATATATTTATGACGTTAGAGAAAAGTAGACCGAGAAAACAAATGTAGGCTAAGAGGGTATTTTCCTTCTGGAGGGCAGAGGGAAATGGCACCGTGTCGGAAAGTAGCAAATGAAGGAGCGGAAAGTCTGCCTTGGACGCTTACAGAATTCTGGAGGAGAAGCAGCCTCCAGAGGCGTTTTACTGCTGCATTGTTCCTGTCACTAATAGTTGAAGTGGTTCCAGTTATTGCATGATAGTCAGTTGGAGGCAAAGAGGAGAGCCAAAGGTGCACCACGTCTAAGGAGAGAAATGTGAAAGGCACAGATTTTGACATTGTGAAGAAGGATTCCAACTGGTGACTATACTTCCACTTTCATTAGGGATTCAAGCATTGCCTCTCTTTAAACGTGTCCAGGCTAACTTAAGTGTATGCAAATCACTTCTGAAAAGATAACCAAGTATGAAGCTTATGTAATAGCACTCAAAGAAATAAAATCTGATCTTGCTAGTGATATTACCACTCTTATTGATATTGACTGGTCAATATCATTTACAATATGCATTTGCAAACTCAGTTTACAATTTATAAACTAAAATTAGAAGACTACATTGTAATATAAATCATTATGCTTAAAATTTATTAAAAGCACTAGATGATTCATTATGTTTCACTTTTGATTTAGAATAATCTTTTTATTTATCTTTAAAGAAGATATTTTCACTACCTTTGTACAGTTAAATTTGTATTACGTTTAAGTGCTTAAATTCACTTACAGTGAATAATTTTATCGATGTCATGAACAGTTCACTAAGAGAATAATTTTGTCCAAAGGCACTCCTTATAAAATGCCTAAAATATACTATATTCTGATAAACTGAAGGAATGTATTATATGTTTTATTAACTTAGAAATTCAAGCTACATTACTCTATTTCTAAACTTTTAGTTTTTAAATTAACTAGACTTGCAAGATTTTCAATATAAGGCACCCCTAAAAAAGCGGTAGCCCTCAAAAACCCTAAAGTGAAAATATTTTAATATCAACAGTTTAACTTATATTCTGATATTTTGCTTGAATATTACGTTTCAGAGACTATGTTGTAAACAGAGCACCAGGACGATTCTTTTAAAACTAGGCTAGAAGGAAATGGCACTAGTGAATGGTAGGAAAGAAGGAACGGTAGAAGGAAAATAGAAAGTAAAAAAAGAAAAGCTGATTCATTTCTAAGAATCACAGTTATTTCCAAATCATGGTACAATATTTCCAGTTATGGTACAATTTCCAAATTATGCTACACTATTATGTAGAAATAAATTGGTATTTACTTCAGAGTGACAATAAGAGCTGATTAACTTGGATTTCTATCTTCAGCCCTACCTAAAAATTCACCCAAAATTCACATTTTTTTCTTTGTTTAAATAAATCATGGTCAAGCATGATATAATATATTGCTTACATGGTCAGAAAATTAGGCATTGCCTCTCTTTAAACGTGTCCAGGCTAACTTAAGTGTATGCAAATCACTTCTGAAAAGATAACCAAGTATGAAGCTTATGTAATAGCACTCAAAGAAATAAAATCTGATCTTGCTAGTGATATTACCACTCTTATTGATATTGACTGGTCAATATCATTTACAATATGCATTTGCAAACTCAGTTTACAATTTATAAACTAAAATTAGAAGACTACATTGTAATATAAATCATTATGCTTAAAATTTATTAAAAGCACTAGATGATTCATTATGTTTCACTTTTGATTTAGAATAATCTTTTTATTTATCTTTAAAGAAGATATTTTCACTACCTTTGTACAGTTAAATTTGTATTACGTTTAAGTGCTTAAATTCACTTACAGTGAATAATTTTATCGATGTCATGAACAGTTCACTAAGAGAATAATTTTGTCCAAAGGCACTCCTTATAAAATGCCTAAAATATACTATATTCTGATAAACTGAAGGAATGTATTATATGTTTTATTAACTTAGAAATTCAAGCTACATTACTCTATTTCTAAACTTTTAGTTTTTAAATTAACTAGACTTGCAAGATTTTCAATATAAGGCACCCCTAAAAAGCGGTAGCCCTCAAAAACCCTAAAGTGAAAATATTTTAATATCAACAGTTTAACTTATATTCTGATATTTTGCTTGAATATTACGTTTCAGAGACTATGTTGTAAACAGAGCACCAGGACGATTCTTTTAAAACTAGGCTAGAAGGAAATGGCACTAGTGAATGGTAGGAAAGAAGGAACGGTAGAAGGAAAACAGAAAGTAAAAAAAGAAAAGCTGATTCATTTCTAAGAATCACAGTTATTTCCAAATCATGGTACAATATTTCCAGTTATGGTACAATTTCCAAATTATGCTACACTATTATGTAGAAATAAATTGGTATTTACTTCAGAGTGACAATAAGAGCTGATTAACTTGGATTTCTATCTTCAGCCCTACCTAAAAATTCACCCAAAATTCACATTTTTTTCTTTGTTTAAATAAATCATGGTCAAGCATGATATAATATATTGCTTACATGGTCAGAAAATTGAAAGTCATATTCTGATCTTGGTCTTTAATAAAACAATTAAAAGTTTTTTTCTAAATATTAAAACATACTTCATGTGTTTAGACACTATTTATTGCATGTTTAGAATATAATGGCCTGTTAAAAACTCACCTCAAAGGGAAAAAAATGAAATAAAATTTTCTTGACATTCAATTAAAGTGAGATTCCATGGGTTTAGCATAATTATCAATTTCAGAACATGATTGTAAAAATGAATTACCATAACCATCTGACCACATGTTATACACTGTACATTTAAGTATGCACATAATATTCCCTGGTGGTCTAGTAGTTAGAATTCGGTGCTCTCCCTGCAGCAGTTTAGATTCTATTCCTGGTCAGGGAAACCTTTCTTCTTGGGCTTCCCTTGTGGCTCAGATGGCAAAAAATCTTCCCACAATGCGGAAGGCCTGGGTTCAATCCCTGGTTTGGGAGGATCCCCTGGAAAAGGAATGGCTACCCACTCTAGTATTCTCACTTGGAGAATTCCATGGACAAAGGAGTCTGACATAAGGTCAAAAAGAGTCAGACACAACTGATCGACTTTCACTTTCACTTTAATACATATATGTACATAGGCTTCCCAGGTGCCACCAATAGTAAAGAACCCACCTGCCAGTGCAGGAGACATAAGAGATGTGATCCCTAGGTCGGGATGGCCCTTTGGGAGGAGGTTATGGCAAACCACTCTAGTATTCTTGCCTGGAGAATCCCACAGACAGAGGAAGCTGGAGGGCTACAGTCCCCAGGGTTGCAAAGAGTCAGGCACAACTGAAGCAACTTAACATGGAGGTACACCCACATGCACACATAATGTGTATATGTGTATTCATTCTATAGTATTTGTTGAGCTATTTTAGTGCTCATTTCTCTTCACTCAGAAGAGTTAATGATGATGTGAGTGAAATAATATTCTTTAAAAGTAACTATTTAAAATATAGTCATGGTTATCTTATGTGAGCTAGAAGCAATTGGACTTAACAGAATGCACTTGCTTTTTCATTTCTAACAGTGCTGATATATTTACTGACATTTGACAGTTTCAAAATTATAAGCCACTCAATGAACCAGATGCAATATTCATGTGGATTTATTTGCACTTGTCTGTTTAAATCATACCTATATTCAGAAAAGCATTCAGGTCTCATTTTTCAGTACCATATTGTTTGGAATTCTTCTGTATTCTCTCAGACCATTGTTCTTCATGATATATGTGATTTGGATTCAGGTAAAAATGAGTAACTTTTTATTAAATAATGATTATATGACATTAGAACTAGTCTACACTTTCATTTATAATAGAAATAATAGTATTCACAAATACTACTGCTTCAAGAAAAGGCAAAACTAAGTTTCACAGTACTTTAGTATGTCAAATACTTAAATGTTAAATCTATAAATAACATTTTCCATGGTAATAACCATTTTCATTTAAACATTTTTGTATGAATAATGCAAAACATTAGTTTACTACAGTCAAATTGGAGATAGATTAAAAGTGATAAAGAGAAGTGATTTCCTAATAATCTTTGAGGTCGATTTTTAGGTAAGTTTCTATTTACAAAAATGTTTCCTATGATATTTCAATTTATTTTTAAATCAGGTAGCAAGTTTGCATTTTTGAAATTCTCCTTTTTTTCAAGTTTATATATTAAATTATTTCATTAAAAATAAAAGAACAAGGGCTTCCCTGGTGGTCCAGTGGGTAAGGACACCGCCTTGCAGTGCAAGGGGTGCTGGTTCGATCCCTGGCCTGGGAAGATCCCACGTGCCGTGGAGCGGCTGGACCAATGTGTCCAATTGCCGAGCCAGAGCTCTGGAGCGCCATGCACCCAGAGCCGGTGCTCTGTGACAACAGAGGCCACCGCGATGGGAGGCCCACATGGGCCAAAGAACAAAGATGGATGAAAACAGACAAATGAGAGACCAATAGAAGTGGCCCGCCCGCCCCCCTCCCTCCCCACCCCACAAAAAAATAAATAAATGTGTTTTTTTTTTAAAAAAAGAACAAGACTTGAATGACATATTATACTTCCAAGTGAACTTTAACAACCCAATATTAATAAAAACTAATATGCCTAATATTTACCTTTTTGGGTCAGGGGTTCTAAATCATTTGAATCATAGGGCATTTCTTTACTGTGCCTGTTAACATGTTGAAATGGAATATAAACGTTTCTGTATAGTCTTATATTTTTCTGATGATTTCAAATTCTATATAACTCACTTATACCCATTATTTGACAAGTAGCATATGATTCTTCATATGGTTATCTAACTTTGATACACATTTCAACTTCCCCAAGGACCTGGAAAATTCTAAAGAGTAGAGAATGTTTCTTTCACATCTCTACAAAATGTGTGTACTACTAATTTTGTTTAAATACTAATAATATTTATCTTTTTGGTCAAATTTACCATCTTTATTAACATTTTTCATAAAAAATAATTTAATATATTTTTCAATTATAAAAAGTAATACTTGCCCTTTCTCTGTTTGTTAAAGAGTATTCAATACTCGAGTCATTCTAACTTTATAAAGTGTAATATACAAGTAATGATTATTACACATATGTTGTAGTATTGTGAGTTGTTGGAAAAATGGTCTTTTGTTCCTTAGGCAACTAAATCCCACTACAGAGTTCATTTGAGTGTATCTAGTATTTCAGAATTAAATTCCATTCATGGACCATTGTATTAGAAATATAATAAGGTTCATAATATTTAGAATTCAATTGCATTACATTTTATAAAAATAAAATTTTCTGAATTAATGGGAAAAAAGCAAACATAAACACTAGCTTGCCTTAGATTAGCTTTAATATGCAGTCAAAGACTTTTCTTGATTTATTTGCTCCTGACTTACTTTGCATCATGATTTGAAACATGATAAATGGGAAGAATATCCATGCTTGTTTTTGAGTATTTTAATCTAATGAAAAAATTAAAAAATTCTTTGCTTATGGAGAATATGTACAATTGTAAAATAAATATTAAGATTATATGTTATTTATCTAAAATAAATCTATACATTAATACTGCCTTACATAATTTGCTATATTAGAAAAGGTATGTATCTTTGTTGTTCAATGCAATCACCACTAACCACAGTTATATTTTATAGATGGTTCAAGATCTACCATTACCCTGCTGTGCCCACTAGATCTGTGCCCATCCTCCTAGGTTCCCCCCAAATCACAGTGACCGGAGAGACTCAATAACAGCAGTAGAAGTTCCAAATCCAATATCTCTAACCAGAGATGTGTCAAAGAAGCAGCAAGATATTTATTTCCATCTAGATGCTAGCATTTATCATTGTTTTTTTTTCTTTTGTTTTGTTATGGTTTTGACTTTTAAATTTACATATAAAAGCATTGTCAGGATCTCTTTATTTTAGTAAATTTTTAAAGGAAGAGCTTTCAAAGAAAAGCTGGAGAATCTATATACCACAGTTTTATTAATATTGCCCTAAAGTGTGTTACCTGATAATATCCTTTATAACTTTAATCTTTGAAATTGTCATGGGCTTCCCCTGGTGGTCCAGTGGGTAATGATACTGCCTTGCAGTGCAAGGGGCGCCGGTTGGAGCCCTGGCCTGGGAAGATCCCACGTGCCGCAGAGCAGCTGGACTGACGTGTCCAATCACCGAGCCGGAGCTCTGGAGCGCATGCGCCCAGAGCCAGTGCTCTGCGACGACAGATGCCACCGCGATGGGAGGCCCCACAGGAGCCAAAGAACAAAGATGGATGAAAATAGAGAAATGAAAAACCAATAGAAGTGGCCTGCCCGCTCCCCTCCCTCCCCAACCCGACCCCTGCCCAAAATAAATAAAGAAATAAATCTTAAAAAAAAAAAAAAAGAAATTGTCATAAGCACCCAAGTTAAAAAAAAAGAAAAGAAAATCTAATAAAATGTCATTTCCTAAAGAAATCTTGAAATATGATAAACTATGGTATTAATTTTTATGTTACTTGGCAAACAGTTATATAGTATTTACTAAGTACCGATGTTCCAAGTACAAATAGTCATTTCAGATAATAATTTCAAATAGATAACTAGTAGGAAGTTGCCATATAACACAGCAAGCTCAGTCTGGTGCTCTGTGATAACACAGAGAAGTGAGATAGTGGATAGGTGGGAGGGAGTCTCAAGCAGGAGGGGATATATGTACACTTATAACTGATTTACATTGTTGTACATTAGAAGCCAACACAATATTACCAAACAATTATACTCCAGTTAAAAATATGATTTTTAAATAATAATGTCAAATACTGATTACAAATAGGAATTCAGTTACTTCTTAAAACAACACTCTGAAGTAGTTGCTATCATTATGGTGATCTTACAGGTTAGAAAGCTGAAACACAGACCTTGCCTGCAGTTACCCAGACAGGAAGTGGTAAAGCGGAGATGTGAGCCCAAGCAGTCTGGCTCCAAAAGCTGTGCCATTCATTGCTCTGCTGTCTCTCCTGACTGTGGACCCAAATATACACTAGCATGTGCAAATGTAGTTTGCATACACCTGTGTATCTATGAAGATTTATCTAATTCTATGAAATTAAGCCTTGGTGATGGAACCTTTTCAGCGAATCTTCTTCCCAGCTGTGACTAGGTTCCCAAATGACCTCATTCTTCATTCCAATGGCCCAACCTTTATGGATCTGTTACTCTTGCCTGCTGCCTACACATTGGCACTCGCCATTGGCACTTTCCATCTGTCTCTACAAGGATTAAATTATAGGCCTCTACAGCTACTGACCTTCAACATTCCCTGCAATGACATTAGTGTGGAGATCAGAAATGAGGCACTCTGCTCTGGGAAACGCTGGCGGACCAGGTCTTCAGAGAGTTTGACATTTTCAGAAGATTTTATAAGTCCAATCCTTGTATGTCCTCATCTAGAAAAGCATTAAAATCATTCATGGTGATCTCTGCTCCTTTTGACTAACATTAACCTTCACATGACTAGTAGAAACCTTCTACAAAAACATACTTGATTGCACCTACTCCTGCTTCACCAAAACATCATATATTGACCTTTGTCTCTATCTCTTGGGAGTAGATTTTTAGAGCTATTTCAAATGCTGTCTCCCAGGCTATAGTCCTCATTTTGTCCCAAATAAAACCCAACTCACAATTCTGATTTTGTGCATTTTTTTCAGTTGACATGTCAAATACTTTCTCTATTTCTTAAAATTGTTCTCTTAAATGACATCCATCTTGTAATGCTACTAGCTCACATTTATTCAGCAATTATGTTGTGCATTGCATGTGAAGCATCTTTTCAAGGCAGAAAGTATTAAAGTGATGAAGAAAACAGACAAAAATGTGCTTACATAGAACTCTCTTTCTAGAGTTTATACATCTAAAATGTTTATCATGTGTTTCACTCTGTTCTAAGTGCATCAGACATGCTAAGTCATTTAATACAATCCTATGAAGTAAGTGCTCTTATTATATCCATTTTGCAAATGATGAGGCCAAATATATAGAATATATACTAATTAGAGGCAGAGGCAGTGATTCTTACATTTTAAAGAATATTCTGTCTACTCTTTGTAATACAGACAAATGTATAAGCAAAGAGAAGAGACAGGAGGCTTGGGCAATAATTCTGGAGCGAGATAACAGTAGTTTATCTTAGGGTACTGACAGAAAGGGAGAAGTGAATAGATTTTTCATATCCATATATATTAATGGTGGAGTGGATAGGAATTCCTGATAATTTGAATAGCGCTTCACGCAATCTTCTTGGTGATGAGAAATGACTCAAGTGCCTAATTATATATAAGTGTGTGTGTGTGTGTGTGTGTGTGTGTGTGTATCTCCATGCTAAGTCACTTCAGTTTTGGGAATACAAATACAGATATATAATAAATTTACATTTTAAAAAATCCTATTGAAACCATAGTTTTAGCTATTAAAGACTTTAAAGAAATGTTTCATTTTGTGCATTCTTAAAAGGTACCTAGATTTGACCCCATTCTTCTAGAAAATAGTAATTGTGATGCATCTATATTGGTAATAAATGCAGCATGTGTTGATGTACAAGTGGGAAATGCTAATAATAGGAGAAACTATATGCCTGGGCCCAAAGATAATAAGAACTCTTTGTATTTTCTGTACAGCATTTCTGTAAACCTAAAACTATGCTAAAAAATAAAGTCTGTTTTTTAAAAATAGCACAATTATCTCTGGGAAATACTTTTCTATTATTTATTTTCAACCTAAATTTTATTTGTTTTATATACCCACTATAGTATCACTATAGTACATTTTTATGTAGAACTGAACCTCCTAGTCTGACTTTTTAAGGTCAATTAATCCTTTTTCTACTTGGTCAAATTTTGATAATGTTGTTGAGTCTATTTCCTGTTATTTGAACTTTTTAGTATTAGCTTAAATTCCCAAAACCCTTTTTGAATATCCAATTATTCTATTTCAATTACAGTTCAGTTTTTGTTTTTTTTATTGTATACAGCAATATTTTCTTTGCTACCTATGAGTAATCTAAGTCATACCTCTTTAGTTTCAAATGACAAAAATCTACTTAAAACTAGAAAACTACTTAAAACAAGGGAAAATGACATTCACTGACTCTTAACAGTTCAACTTTAGCGAGTGGACAGATTTTAACAAATCACCATTGCCAAAAGAATATAAAACTCCCTGTGACTGGTTCACATGTTTGCCCCTAATACCAGGGGACAGGTTAAAAACTATGAAAGTGAAATTGTTAGTCTTTCAGTCATTTCTGACTCTTTGCGACCCTATGGAATGTATACTCTGTCAGGCTCCTCTGTCCATGGAATTCTCCAGGCAAGAATACTGGAGTGGGTAGTCATTCCATTCTCCGGGGATCTTCTCCACCTAGGGACTGGGCTCTGGTCTTCTGCATTGCAGGCAGATTCTTTACTGTCTGAGCCACTAAACACTATGAGATCTATGGATATCTACGGAAGTTAAAATTAGTAGAGAGTGGTTTTAGGAAAAAAAAAAAAAGCATGTCAGACAAAATCAGTTTATTAGAAGGATAAATAGTATACTATTTTAAAATATCTCTATCTTCCAAGGTCAGCTGTTTTGTTAAATAACTTACTCTTTGCGGGGGGCAGTGGGAAAGTGGGTAAAGTATAGAAGTGAGGATTTACTTTCCTTAAAGAAATCATTTTTTTTTTTTTTGCTTCTCTTCACATTTCTAAGCAGGGGAATGATTAATTAGTAAAATTAGCTAATGTCGGTCTTCTCTTTATACTGCAATTTTCTTTGCAGATCTGGCTTTCCTCTGAATTGGAAGGTTGACTGAAAGTCTACTTCCTCTGCCTGGGAAGGAAACAATCACATTTCCTCTGCCTGGGAAGGAAACAATCACTCCAATCAATCCTCTTATCAGAATAGTTAATTCTTTACTCTGAGAGAAACAACACACATTTTAGGAACCCTTATTCACTCTAGAAATTCAATTCTCTTTCTCTAGAGGTAGGCCCTTGAATGTGTCCTGGGTCATATATTGTCATCATTGGTCAGCTCTGGGTATAATGTAAAGTCTGTCGCTGGAGCCCCATGGGAAGAACGTCTCTCATCTCTGCTCCAGACTTCTGTGGCTGCTCTATACTGTGCGTAACAAATAGTAAACGTGATCTTTTGACCGTAAGCTAAAACCAAAGCCAGAGTATTATGTGTATTTACAAAGGAACTTTATATGAATCCACTCCATGTCCCCTGGACCCATCGTTTAGAAAAAAAGGATTATGGTTTAAAGAAGAGGGATTTTGAAGAAACATCTGTTAAAAAAATCTGTTTTCTTTCTGCAGAAATAAAATGATGGTACAGGTTGAGAGAGATTCCTCAAACCACTTCAAGCTCAAATGGTATGTGATGTGTATGGAAAACATAGGGGCTGATGCATGATTCACTCCCAATATTTCATATTTTTACTGCTTGTACCTTGGTGGCATGAAGCAATCATTTTACTGTCTTCAAGACTCAACAAGGAATTCAGACAGGACACAGCTAGGAACAGGACTCGCCTCTGTGTCATAAGGTCCAAGGCCTCAGCTCAGAAGCCTAGTGGCTGTGGATGATTCCAGGCATCTTCCTAATGTGTCATGTAATTGATAGTGGGTGGGACCTCAGCTGGGACTGTCAATCAGACCTTCTGCACTCGAGTCCCTCCATCTGGACTAGTGCTCTTCAGAGAACAAAAGTCTTACCTCTCAAGTGAATATATACGAATATCACATTAGAGGGAAATCACATGTGCCAGAAGGTCTTGTTGTGCCATTTGTGAAAGCCCAACATACTCTGGTGGCTCAGAGAGTAAAGAATCTGCCTACAATCTGGGAGGCAGTCGGTCTTCTCTTTATACTGCAATTTTCTTTGCAGATCTGGCTTTCCTCTGAATTGGAAGGTTGACTGAAAGTCTACTTCCTCTGCCTGGGAAGGAAACAATCACATTTCCTCTGCCTGGGAAGGAAACAATCACTCCAATCAATCCTCTTATCAGAATAGTTAATTCTTTACTCTGAGAGAAACAACACACATTTTAGGAACCCTTATTCACTCTAGAAATTCAATTCTCTTTCTCTAGAGGTAGGCCCTTGAATGTGTCCTGGGTCATATATTGTCATCATTGGTCAGCTCTGGGTATAATGTAAAGTCTGTCGCTGGAGCCCCATGGGAAGAACGTCTCTCATCTCTGCTCCAGACTTCTGTGGCTGCTCTATACTGTGCGTAACAAATAGTAAACGTGATCTTTTGACCGTAAGCTAAAACCAAAGCCAGAGTATTATGTGTATTTACAAAGGAACTTTATATGAATCCACTCCATGTCCCCTGGACCCATCGTTTAGAAAAAAAGGATTATGGTTTAAAGAAGAGGGATTTTGAAGAAACATCTGTTAAAAAAATCTGTTTTCTTTCTGCAGAAATAAAATGATGGTACAGGTTGAGAGAGATTCCTCAAACCACTTCAAGCTCAAATGGTATGTGATGTGTATGGAAAACATAGGGGCTGATGCATGATTCACTCCCAATATTTCATATTTTTACTGCTTGTACCTTGGTGGCATGAAGCAATCATTTTACTGTCTTCAAGACTCAACAAGGAATTCAGACAGGACACAGCTAGGAACAGGACTCGCCTCTGTGTCACAAGGTCCAAGGCCTCAGCTCAGAAGCCTAGTGGCTGTGGATGATTCCAGGCATCTTCCTAATGTGTCATGTAATTGATAGTGGGTGGGACCTCAGCTGGGACTGTCAATCAGACCTTCTGCACTCGAGTCCCCTCCATCTGGACTAGTGCTCTTCAGAGAACAAAAGTCTTACCTCTCAAGTGAATATATACGAATATCACATTAGAGGGAAATCACATGTGCCAGAAGGTCTTGTTGTGCCATTTGTGAAAGCCCAACATACTCTGGTGGCTCAGAGAGTAAAGAATCTGCCTACAATCTGGGAGACCTGGGTTCAGAAGTTCCTCTGGAGAAGGGAATGGCAACCCACTCCAGTATTCTTGCCTTGAGACCTCCATGGACAGAGGAGCCTGGTGGGCTACAGTCCATTGGATTGCAGGGAGTCAAATGCCACTGAGTGACTAGCACAACAGTAATTAATCTGTAAAATTAAGATAGGGATGCAGTCAGAACAGCCTGAACCTCAACTTACTGGACAAAGAATGAGTGGGACACAGGAGTGAATATTCCATCAGATCTTATTGTTTCGTCTGAGTATAGTGTAAAGTGTGTCGCTGGGGTCCCACAGGAAGAACATCTCTCATCTCTGTACCTAAATCTTATGGATGTTTTATACTGTGTGTAACAAATATTAAAAGTGATGTTTTACCGATCTCATTTTTATGGGAACAGTAAAAGACTGAAGAACTTCAGTAGTAAAAACAGAAACTATGTCATCAGGAAGATACAAATTAAAACAACAATGAGATGCTATCACACACTTATTAGAATGGCCAAAATCTAGAATACCAATGACAGTAATGTTGACAACAAATACTGGAGAGGATGTGGAGCAACAGAAACTCTCATTCATTGTTGGTGGGAATGCAAAATAGTACGCTTTGGAAGATGGTCTGGTGCTTTCTTACAAATGTAAGCATATTTTTACCACACAAGCCAGTTCTCCTTGGTATTTATTCTAAAAAATTCAGCCTTTATCCACACAAACCCCACATACTGATGCGTGTAGCAGCTTTATTCATAATTGCCCAAACTCAACAAGGAATTCAGACAGGACACAGCTAGGAACAGGACTCGCCTCTGTGTCACAAGGTCCAAGGCCTCAGCTCAGAAGCCTAGTGGCTGTGGATGATTCCAGGCATCTTCCTAATGTGTCATGTAATTGATAGTGGGTGGGACCTCAGCTGGGACTGTCAATCAGACCTTCTGCACTCGAGTCCCTCCATCTGGACTAGTGCTCTTCAGAGAACAAAAGTCTTACCTCTCAAGTGAATATATACGAATATCACATTAGAGGAAATCACATGTGCCAGAAGGTCTTGTTGTGCCATTTGTGAAAGCCCAACATACTCTGGTGGCTCAGAGAGTAAAGAATCTGCCTACAATCTGGGAGACCTGGGTTCAGAAGTTCCTCTGGAGAAGGGAATGGCAACCCACTCCAGTATTCTTGCCTTGAGACCTCCATGGACAGAGGAGCCTGGTGGGCTACAGTCCATTGGATTGCAGGGAGTCAAATGCCACTGAGTGACTAGCACAACAGTAATTAATCTGTAAAATTAAGATAGGGATGCAGTCAGAACAGCCTGAACCTCAACTTACTGGACAAAGAATGAGTGGGACACAGGAGTGAATATTCCATCAGATCTTATTGTTTCGTCTGAGTATAGTGTAAAGTGTGTCGCTGGGGTCCCACAGGAAGAACATCTCTCATCTCTGTACCTAAATCTTATGGATGTTTTATACTGTGTGTAACAAATATTAAAAGTGATGTTTTACCTATCTCATTTTATGGGAACAGTAAAAGACTGAAGAACTTCAGTAGTAAAAACAGAAACTATGTCATCAGGAAGATACAAATTAAAACAACAATGAGATGCTATCACACACTTATTAGAATGGCCAAAATCTAGAATACCAATGACAGTAATGTTGACAACAAATACTGGAGAGGATGTGGAGCAACAGAAACTCTCATTCATTGTTGGTGGGAATGCAAAATAGTACGCTTTGGAAGATGGTCTGGTGCTTTCTTACAAATGTAAGCATATTTTTACCACACAAGCCAGTTCTCCTTGGTATTTATTCTAAAAAATTCAGCCTTTATCCACACAAAACCCCACATACTGATGCGTGTAGCAGCTTTATTCATAATTGCCCAAACTGACAAACAACGAAGATTTCTTTTAGGTAGATGAATGGATAAACTGTAGTACATCCAGAAAATGGAGTAATATTCAATGATAAGAAATGGGCTGTTAAGTCATTAAAAAACATGGATAAACTTTAAATACATATTACTCAGTGAAAGAAGCCAATCTGAAAAGGCTACATACTACACGATTCCAATTATATTACATGCTAGAAAATGCAAAGCTGGAGACAACGAAAGGATCAGTGGCTGTCAGAGATTGGGAGATGTGGAGGGGTGAACAGATAGGGCACAGGGGATTTTTTCCCAGAGAACTCCATGCAGTGAAAATGCTCTATCTGACACTATAATGGTGGATGCATACTATTATGCATTTATCAAAACCTATAGACCATACAACAACAAGAGTGAACCCCAGTGTAAACTAAGGACTTCAGAGAATAATTATTGTCAATGGCGACTCATTATCTGTAACAAACATACCATTTTATTGAGGGACATCTTAGTGGTGGTGGGGATGTGCATATTTGAGGACAGAGGGTATATAGGAAGTCTCTGTACCTTCACCTCACTTTTGTTGTGAACCTCAAACTGCTCTTAAAAATAGACTTAAAGAAAACAGGGGATAAACATTGGGTTTGTAGAGAATGTGGAATGAGACATAAGGGTCCAACTGGAATAGAAATGCAACTTCTCAGTTCAAAGAATGAAAATATCCATCACAGAAAAAAAAAAATCTGAAAATTTTACAGTAGCAGCTCATGAAAAAGAAAAAGAAGTCAGTGTTAACCCCTTTTTAGAATCAGAACCAGAGAAGCCACCCAGTTTAAGTAAAAGTCTTCCTTTTCTTTTGTATCTTTTCCCTCCCATGGCAGAACAAATCACTGCCGGAGTGGAGGGCCTTGAACATGAAGAGAGAGCAGAGATCAGTTATCACTGAACATGAAAGCAGGCAGTCTCCTTCAGGTTGAACATAAAAGCAGAGGTGGAGGAGGAGAGAAATGTTTTCTGAAATCATACTCCTGAGTTAGTGTTTAATGAGTATTTTGAGAGATTCTCTGTATTCTAAATCGAGTCCATGATTATGAGGTTAAGTGGCTATCCATTGCCTAAAACAGAAAGTCTGTGGAGTATGTCCAAATTTATATTCAAAGCTGTGGGAGATTTCTTTTCCCACTGAAAAAAAGTTAAGGTACAAAAGGAAATAAATACAGATTTTCAGGGCTTCTCTGGTAGCTCAGTAGTAAAGAGTTTGCATGCCAATGCAGGAGACACGGGTTCACTCCCCGATCCAGGAAGATCCCACATGCTGCAGAGCAACTAAGCCCATGAGCCATAACTATTGAGCCTGTGCTCTAGAGCCTTGGAGCCACAATTATGGAGACCTTGTGCTGCAACTGCTGAAGCCTGTGTGCCCTAGATATCGAGTTCCGTAACAAGAAAAGTCACCACAACAGGAAGCCTGCTCACCTCAACTAGAGAGTAGCCCCCACTCCCTGCAACTAGAGAAGAGCCTGGGGCAGCAGTGAAAACCCAGAATATTATTTTTGTAAAAATGAACCCCAGTGTAAACTAAGGACTTCAGAGAATAATTATTGTCAATGGCGACTCATTATCTGTAACAAACATACCATTTTATTGAGGGACATCTTAGTGGTGGTGGGGATGTGCATATTTGAGGACAGAGGGTATATAGGAAGTCTCTGTACCTTCACCTCACTTTTGTTGTGAACCTCAAACTGCTCTTAAAAATAGACTTAAAGAAAACAGGGGATAAACATTGGGTTTGTAGAGAATGTGGAATGAGACATAAGGGTCCAACTGGAATAGAAATGCAACTTCTCAGTTCAAAGAATGAAAATATCCATCACAGAAAAAAAAAATCTGAAAATTTTACAGTAGCAGCTCATGAAAAAGAAAAAGAAGTCAGTGTTAACCCCTTTTTAGAATCAGAACCAGAGAAGCCACCCAGTTTAAGTAAAAGTCTTCCTTTTCTTTTGTATCTTTTCCCTCCCATGGCAGAACAAATCACTGCCGGAGTGGAGGGCCTTGAACATGAAGAGAGAGCAGAGATCAGTTATCACTGAACATGAAAGCAGGCAGTCTCCTTCAGGTTGAACATAAAAGCAGAGGTGGAGGAGGAGAGAAATGTTTTCTGAAATCATACTCCTGAGTTAGTGTTTAATGAGTATTTTGAGAGATTCTCTGTATTCTAAATCGAGTCCATGATTATGAGGTTAAGTGGCTATCCATTGCCTAAAACAGAAAGTCTGTGGAGTATGTCCAAATTTATATTCAAAGCTGTGGGAGATTTCTTTTCCCACTGAAAAAAAGTTAAGGTACAAAAGGAAATAAATACAGATTTTCAGGGCTTCTCTGGTAGCTCAGTAGTAAAGAGTTTGCATGCCAATGCAGGAGACACGGGTTCATTCCCTGATCCAGGAAGATCCCACATGCTGCAGAGCAACTAAGCCCATGAGCCATAACTATTGAGCCTGTGCTCTAGAGCCTTGGAGCCACAATTATGGAGACCTTGTGCTGCAACTGCTGAAGCCTGTGTGCCCTAGATATCGAGTTCCGTAACAAGAAAAGTCACCACAACAGGAAGCCTGCTCACCTCAACTAGAGAGTAGCCCCCACTCCCTGCAACTAGAGAAGAGCCTGGGGCAGCAGTGAAAACCCAGAATAACCAAATAAATAAATAACAATATTTAAAGAAAAATATGTTTTCAATTAGATGTCATTCAATGAGCCATATATTTAACAGACTAATTTACATGTTGCTTATTCTGATCAAGTCATTTGTCTTCCAGAAATTCACATATATCTCTATCCAATTAATGGTCTGATAATAGTGCTTCTAAGCTTTGCATACTTTTATTCTTTACTACCAGCAAGGACAGGAAACATGAATCCTCAGATGAACTTCAATTCCAAATAATACCCAGAATCAGACTAGTACAGAATATTGAACACCAGGCTTGCCAATCAATTTTATTTCAAGTTGTTGTAACTTCTGTTTTCAGAAATGGTATTTCTGCTCTTATCTTGCTAAATTTCTGTCAAAATCCTTGCCATGCACACAATCTCCTTCCAGATTAAGTAACTCCTTGTAGGACATAGGTCACTTATTCCAGGTGATAACTGACTCACATGTATACAAGACATCACTTTATACCAGAGTTGATCTAGAAAACATGAAATGGACTCATACATCCCTGATGCTGTGATTGATATTATATAACCTATACAGTGTTGTTCATAGTTTACAGGTACACAGGTGTAACATTATTCTGTTGAAGAACATGAGCAATACTTGTCAAGTGGTCACTTGAGAACAGCAGAAGCATTAGAAGACTATCCAGAGGAATTTAAAAGTCACTGTTTCTGACAATTCAGTCAACTGGTTTGCAAAATGAAATTTTTTAACTGCTGAAGAGAGTCATTTGGCATTTGTGAGAATGGCTTCAATTTTAGGAGAAGAGCAGCTCTATTAGAATTATACCAATAAAATCATAAGATAAAACATTAATATTAACTAAATAGCCCTGTAAGTTCATAGTCATTGCAATACTAATTTGAACTTTAAGAGTAGATTTGCTGATAATTACTAAGATGGAAATATTAGCATAAATAAGTTTATTTGTAGATGTATAAAATGGCAAGAGTACTGAAAATACTTCTAAAGGAGAATTCTAATTGGGTTGCTTATCAAGAAACATTTTCTTATAGAGAAACTTGCTGTTCTTAGTAATAGATGGTAAGACCCTTGGACCCAAATAACATGAACCACAAGATATTGTGATTTTCCCTCAACGTTTGGAAAATAAACACATTATTATGGACAGAAGACCTTCAAGATAACTAGGTAAATGCACTATTGATGTAACTGAAGGTATTATCACTTGCTGAGAGCTATGCAAAATATGATGGAATTTTTCTTAAAGTACTGACTTAACAAATGCTCTCTGGAATATAGAACAACACAATTACACCTCATGTTATTTTCAGCTTTATATCAGGAATGCATTCAGATAAACTTAGCCAAATGTGGTAAATAAAAACCTTTATGTGCATAGAAGAATGTTTATTTTTAATATTTGCATGTATGGAACATATGCTTAATATCTCTTTTCAGTCAGTTATATGTCCACAAACAATTATCTTGAAAATCTTGTTGCAATTGAAAATGTAATTCCTAATTAAGAAAAATACAATAACTATGAAAAAAAAGTTATAATTGATTTCTGTTTTATTTCTGTTATATAGAAAAGCAACATTCAGGTTCTTTACTGTGAAAGTCAACAGAATGTAATAATTTTTTTTAATATATAAAGGATAAATCCACGTTTATGAAACTTGTGGGTGGGGATGTATCTAAATAATTTATATGCTTGGATAGATTTAAAATTATTTGTTGACAAATGTTTTATTGTGAGGTATCTCCTCTGTAGCATTCCCATGCAATTGTGAGGTAAGTTTTAATCCCTGTGAAAATACTTGTGGAAATTCTTTTTGTATATAATGTCCAAAGATGGCTGCTGTCAATTCCTTCCTCCAGAGTGAAATACACACTCCTCCTCATATGGGAAGGTGGAGTTTAACTCCCCGTTCTCTCTTCTCTAGACTGATTATGGTAACTTGTTTGACCCTAACTAGAGTGCCGCGGAACTGGTCTCTTAGAACACCTGAGGATTCCTTGGAGTGTGCTAGGATCTTTATAACACCTGAGGATAGTCTCACTTTCTGCTAGAGCTTCTTGGAATGCTTAGGATTCTGAATCCTAGGACAAGACCTACCATGCTGTCAGAAACCCGAGACTAGTGGAGTGGACATTGCAGGTGTATTTAACAGAAAGCAGATGTTGCTTCAATTCAACTGTAAGCCTTCAGTTGGAAGTAGATGATGCTGCTTTCCTAACTTACGTATCCCCAACACAAACACATGAACGTATGTTTTTCAGTTTGCATATGTATTAGGAAGAAATTAAAATTCTGGTAATTAATAAATCATTTCTAATCATGAATCAAGAATACTTATGGAGTCTGATAATAGGTTGCTAGTGTGAAGGTCTGAGCTGTAAGCACGTAGGTCTTAAAACAATAATCTACTGTAGAACACATAACAAAAGAGTGATACTGTTTTTCAATCATCTGGGCAAATAGACTTGTTAATCCTTACAACTTAAAATATATCTACATCAATAATCCTGAAGAAGATACATGTTCTGCTACTTTTTTAAACACTTTATTTGAATTGGGGGCTATTTTTATATCAGAAAAATTGCCAAAAACATGATATTTTCAATTTATGGCACAGTTTCTGACAGTTGTATTTTAAAGATTTATTTCTAAATTTTGAGAAAACTACATTTTAAACCCTTCTAAATTTGTTACATGTTTCCCCTCCTTTGTTTTCTTCTCTTCCTTTCTTCCTCCATTCCCCAATATTTGACTTCTCACCATCTATCCACATTTTATCTTTTAAAACTTAAAGAAGGACTAGGATTCAGGTGACTTGGATGATTTATTTTTGACAAATGTTTTATTGTGAGGTATCTCCTCTGTAGCATTCCCATGCAATTGTGAGGTAAGTTTTAATCCCTGTGAAAATACTTGTGGAAATTCTTTTTGTATATAATGTCCAAAGATGGCTGCTGTCAATTCCTTCCTCCAGAGTGAAATACACACTCCTCCTCATATGGGAAGGTGGAGTTTAACTCCCCGTTCTCTCTTCTCTAGACTGAATATGGTAACTTGTTTGACCCTAACTAGAGTGCCGGGAACTGGTCTCTTAGAACACCTGAGGATTCCTTGGAGTGTGCTAGGATCTTTATAACACCTGAGGATAGTCTCACTTTCTGCTAGAGCTTCTTGGAATGCTTAGGATTCTGAATCCTAGGACAAGACCTACCATGCTGTCAGAAACCCGAGACTAGTGGAGTGGACATTGCAGGTGTATTTAACAGAAAGCAGATGTTGCTTCAATTCAACTGTAAGCCTTCAGTTGGAAGTAGATGATGCTGCTTTCCTAACTTACGTATCCCCAACACAAACACATGAACGTATGTTTTTCAGTTTGCATATGTATTAGGAAGAAATTAAAATTCTGGTAATTAATAAATCATTTCTAATCATGAATCAAGAATACTTATGGAGTCTGATAATAGGTTGCTAGTGTGAAGGTCTGAGCTGTAAGCACGTAGGTCTTAAAACAATAATCTACTGTAGAACACATAACAAAAGAGTGATACTGTTTTTCAATCATCTGGGCAAATAGACTTGTTAATCCTTACAACTTAAAATATATCTACATCAATAATCCTGAAGAAGATACATGTTCTGCTACTTTTTAATCACTTTATTTGAATTGGGGGCTATTTTTATATCAGAAAAATTGCCAAAAACATGATATTTTCAATTTATGGCACAGTTTCTGACAGTTGTATTTTAAAGATTTATTTCTAAATTTTGAGAAAACTACATTTTAAACCCTTCTAAATTTGTTACATGTTTCCCCTCCTTTGTTTTCTTCTCTTCCTTTCTTCCTCCATTCCCCAATATTTGACTTCTCACCATCTATCCACATTTTATCTTTTAAAACAATGGCATAAAGAAGGACTAGGATTCAGGTGACTTGAATTCTAAATTCTGTAAATAACTAGATATGTAATCTTGGTTAGATCCCATTTATTCTGGAGGCCTAAATGAATCTCTTTGAAACTTTAGGGTACAAAAATAGATTATCTTTCTAACCTTATCTACTTTAAAATTATACAACTCAAACATGTTTAAGACAAGGCAAATAAACACCAGAAGTTAATTTGGAAAAGATATAAAAAATGTATCAGGGACTTACTGTGAGTTACTTACTGGAATGAACTAAAGCCAGAATGAAAAGGCAAATTACTTTAGGCTATCTATTATAATACAATAAAAGAGAGTATAAAATTTCTCTGTGGAAATAAACTTATCACTGACTTCTAGGAGAAGTAAACACGATGTCCATGTATAAAGGCTATTGGATAACATAATTGAATCTGTAGTAAGTCATCCATCTCTGTACTCCCATAGACCATAGATATTGTATCCCATCATAAACTAATTTCTATAGTTATATACTTTAATAATATATGTGTTCATTTATCTAATTAAACTGAAATTTCATAGGAAAATCTGACCTCAACTTGTTCAATTTTTTATTCCCAGCCCCTGCACAGTGTATGGGTCATTCAACAAACCCTCAATAAGCTTCTGTAGAGAAAAGAGTTACAGAATTTATCATGAAGTGGACATTTCTTGTATCATCAATAAAAGATACTAACACTGTAAAATTCAATTATAATTAAGAAAGACTTGTCTGAATAACTCTGACAATACTCTCAGGTAATCATCTGGGCAAATAGACTTGTTAATCCTTACAACTTAAAATATATCTACATCAATAATCCTGAAGAAGATACATGTTCTGCTACTTTTTAATCACTTTATTTGAATTGGGGGCTATTTTTATATCAGAAAAATTGCCAAAAACATGATATTTTCAATTTATGGCACAGTTTCTGACAGTTGTATTTTAAAGATTTATTTCTAAATTTTGAGAAAACTACATTTTAAACCCTTCTAAATT
This sequence comes from Tragulus kanchil, assembly GCA_022376925.1. Classification (NCBI taxonomy): domain Eukaryota; kingdom Metazoa; phylum Chordata; class Mammalia; order Artiodactyla; family Tragulidae; genus Tragulus; species Tragulus kanchil. The sequence continues at coordinate 70,344,844 of JAIOJX010000028.1, read as the reverse complement.
TGTTACATGTTTCCCCTCCTTTGTTTTCTTCTCTTCCTTTCTTCCTCCATTCCCCAATATTTGACTTCTCACCATCTATCCACATTTTATCTTTTAAAACAATGGCATAAAGAAGGACTAGGATTCAGGTGACTTGAATTCTAAATTCTGTAAATAACTAGATATGTAATCTTGGTTAGATCCCATTTATTCTGGAGGCCTAAATGAATCTCTTTGAAACTTTAGGGTACAAAAATAGATTATCTTTCTAACCTTATCTACTTTAAAATTATACAACTCAAACATGTTTAAGACAAGGCAAATAAACACCAGAAGTTAATTTGGAAAAGATATAAAAAAAATGTATCAGGGACTTACTGTGAGTTACTTACTGGAATGAACTAAAGCCAGAATGAAAAGGCAAATTACTTTAGGCTATCTATTATAATACAATAAAAGAGAGTATAAAATTTCTCTGTGGAAATAAACTTATCACTGACTTCTAGGAGAAGTAAACACGATGTCCATGTATAAAGGCTATTGGATAACATAATTGAATCTGTAGTAAGTCATCCATCTCTGTACTCCCATAGACCATAGATATTGTATCCCATCATAAACTAATTTCTATAGTTATATACTTTAATAATATATGTGTTCATTTATCTAATTAAACTGAAATTTCATAGGAAAATCTGACCTCAACTTGTTCAATTTTTTATTCCCAGCCCCTGCACAGTGTATGGGTCATTCAACAAACCCTCAATAAGCTTCTGTAGAGAAAAGAGTTACAGAATTTATCATGAAGTGGACATTTCTTGTATCATCAATAAAAGATACTAACACTGTAAAATTCAATTATAATTAAGAAAGACTTGTCTGAATAACTCTGACAATACTCTCAGGTAAGCATCTTAGTGTTGGCCTAACCATAAGTTTATAAAGATCCTAGCACACTCCAAAGAAAGTAAGTGCCCATTTAGAGCATTTTCCCAATAATGAATGTTCCATGGAAATTTATCAGTACCGGTTAGTCTAGTATTATAAGTGACACTAGTAATTAGAGTGCCATATTTTATTGTATTAACTCTAAATTTCATCCAAGTAAAATTCAGGTGGTAGAGGTATTATCTTCTCATGTCAATTTAGAAGCCTGATATAGTCTCTCAAGTGGAGGCCTGTCCTATTCCTTCATGAGTTTAGATCAGAAGAGTTCTTGAAGCAGAGTTTTTCCCAGACAGTAGTTTAAAGCATTCTAATCCACTGAAATAGTGGATTAGGGTAAATTAGATCAGATGTAGAAAGCTAAGAGTAAATGTCACAAGTTGGCCACAGTTTCTTAAACAGTGACTTCTGTAGAAAACCTAATTACGAGAAGGCCTTGAAAAGGAATGTATACACTATAATCCTTCTCTTCTGTCTCTTTCACCTTCAGTCACTAAAACACCTGATGTGTGGGTAAAATTAGTCACTATTTTAAATCTAAACACGTTGGTAACACTTAAAGATTTTAACTACGATAACCCTAATGTTACGTAAATGTTTCAAATAGTGCTTAACAAATACCCTGCTGCTTTATAGGAGAAGAAAACACGATGTCCATGTATAAAGGCTATTGGATAACATAATTGAATCTGTAGTAAGTCATCCATCTCTGTACTCCCATAGACCATAGATATTGTATCCCATCATAAACTAATTTCTATAGTTATATACTTTAATAATATATGTGTTCATTTATCTAATTAAACTGAAATTTCATAGGAAAATCTGACCTCAACTTGTTCAATTTTTTATTCCCAGCCCCTGCACAGTGTATGGGTCATTCAACAAACCCTCAATAAGCTTCTGTAGAGAAAAGAGTTACAGAATTTATCATGAAGTGGACATTTCTTGTATCATCAATAAAAGATACTAACACTGTAAAATTCAATTATAATTAAGAAAGACTTGTCTGAATAACTCTGACAATACTCTCAGGTAAGCATCTTAGTGTTGGCCTAACCATAAGTTTATAAAGATCCTAGCACACTCCAAAGAAAGTAAGTGCCCATTTAGAGCATTTTCCCAATAATGAATGTTCCATGGAAATTTATCAGTACCGGTTAGTCTAGTATTATAAGTGACACTAGTAATTAGAGTGCCATATTTTATTGTATTAACTCTAAATTTCATCCAAGTAAAATTCAGGTGGTAGAGGTATTATCTTCTCATGTCAATTTAGAAGCCTGATATAGTCTCTCAAGTGGAGGCCTGTCCTATTCCTTCATGAGTTTAGATCAGAAGAGTTCTTGAAGCAGAGTTTTTCCCAGACAGTAGTTTAAAGCATTCTAATCCACTGAAATAGTGGATTAGGGTAAATTAGATCAGATGTAGAAAGCTAAGAGTAAATGTCACAAGTTGGCCACAGTTTCTTAAACAGTGACTTCTGTAGAAAACCTAATTACGAGAAGGCCTTGAAAAGGAATGTATACACTATAATCCTTCTCTTCTGTCTCTTTCACCTTCAGTCACTAAAACACCTGATGTGTGGGTAAAATTAGTCACTATTTTAAATCTAAACACGTTGGTAACACTTAAAGATTTTAACTACGATAACCCTAATGTTACGTAAATGTTTCAAATAGTGCTTAACAAATACCCTGGGCTGCTTTATAGGGAGAGATACTGCAGAGCACTGTGATTTCCCAGTTCTAGGTTTCCTATGGACTAGATTTCCTATCCATTGGCAGAATTCTGACGTTTAAGTTTCTAAAATTTATTCCAGCTAATGCATTCTGAGTATATGGATATAAAATTAAGAATCTGTCCAATTGGTTCTAGATATCTGTTGGGTCTCTGTACTAGTTAGTGGAGTAAAAAACCCTCTTATACATAAAGTATATAGTGTACATATTCAGGCAGACTTGTCAGCAAGTTTCTTCAGGCTTTAGAAGAATATGTTCTTGTTATTTAAACCAAGTATTTAAGAATTTGACTTTCATAATAACTAAAATTCATATAGTTCTCTTTATTCTTCTTCCTAATTGCTGAAGTATTAGATATAAATAAGATTAATTTTACGTATGAAAAAGTTCATATTATAAAGCCTTAATTATTGGAGACATAGCTTGAAACATCCTAAATAAACATTTAGAAGGTCAGATTTTTACTTTGGTTTGTCAGAATAGCCCAACAAAAATTTAAGCTATTCCTTTGCTAGCATGTCTTCCTTACAAAAAATTCTGAAGGAAGTTCTTTAGTCTGAAAGATAGTGACATCAAAAAGAATTTGAATTCATACGCACACACACAAAGTACATTGAAAAGCAATTAAATAGAAAATGAAAACTAATACATATTTCTTCTTTTCTAAACTTAATTAAAAAGCAATTATCTAAAATAATATGCATAATTGAGACAGAACTGTAATAAATTCAACAATAATAGAGAAAGGGAAGCAGGCCAAGCTGTATTAGAGTAAAAAGTTGACACCAGATTTTAATTTGAATTCACAGGACCAAATGAAGAGGTCTAAAAGGTAAGCGAGAAGATTAAATTAATAAATACTAAGAATAAACACATTTATTCTTTTATTTTCTCAGCTTATCTGAAAACATGAAATAGTATATTTTAACAATACATTATTAGACATAATGTATATAGATATAATATGTATAGAAATAGTAGTAAAAAAATAGGAAGAGGAAATTGAGTTTATGAAAATAAACATATTGTGTAAAGACTAGCCCTAGGTTTTATTTATCTGGAAATGTCTTTATTCCATCTCTATTTTTTGAAAGATAACCTTGCTAAATGTAAGATACCTGGTATATAGTCTCTCTATTTTTCTTTTAGGATTTTGAATATGTCCTAGTAGTGTCTCTGACCTCTGTGGTCTGTGGTAAAAAGTTAACTACTAATTTTTCTGGGTTCTCTTGTGTGTATTGATAATAAGCCATTTTCTCTTATTGCTTTCAAGCTTTTCTTTGTCATTATCTTCTAATACTTTTACTATATATGATCTGTTTGTGCTTATCCAACTTAGACTTTATCGAACTTCTTGGATATGTAGATTTTTAAATCACATTTGAGCTATGTTACTCATGATATAATTATTTTCTGCTCTTTTGATCGTTGTGTCTGGTATTCCCAGTGGACTTTCTTGGTGCACATAATAGCATCCTCTACTTTTCTGTGGCTCAGTTTATTGTTCTTCATTCTTTCTCTTCTTTGTTTTTATCTTTATTAATCTAACCTCAAGTTTGATGATTCTTTCCAAACAGTTAAAATCTAGCTTTGAACATTCTAGTAAAGTTTTATATATATATATATATTTTTTTTTTAATTCAATTTTTCTTTTTTGCTGCTAAGTCATCATTTATTTTCATCCATTTCCTTTGGCCTGTGTGGGCCTCCCATTGCAGTGGCCTCTCTCGTTGCAGAGCAGCAGCTCTGGGCGCATGCGCTCCAGAGTGCTGGCTGGTAATTGGACACACAGACCCACCCAGCTTTTCCTCAGCATGTGGGAACTTCCGGGGCCAGGGACCGAATCAGTGCCCCCTTTAACTGCAAGGAGGACGCTTCACCCACTGAACTACCAGGGAAGCACTCTAGTAAAGTTTTAAGTTTAAATTAGGTAACTCTAGAATTCCGAGTTCCTGTTTTATATTTCTTTTTATTGTTATTCTCTACTGAACAAGACAGTGTCTTCTCTGCTTTTTAAAGTGTGATTTCCTTCAGTTATTTGAACATAACTGTAAGAACCACTCTAAGTCTTTGTCTCCTAACTCCAACATCTCCTTCCTTATCTAGAAAGAATCCATTGCCTGCTTTTTCCTTTGTGTGAGGGCCAAAGACACAGGTCTTTGCTTGTCTCATAATTTCTGGTTAACAATTGGACATTTTTGATAATAAGCCATTTTCTCTTATTGCTTTCAAGCTTTTCTTTGTCATTATCTTCTAATACTTTTACTATATATGATCTGTTTGTGCTTATCCAACTTAGACTTTATCGAACTTCTTGGATATGTAGATTTTTAAATCACATTTGAGCTATGTTACTCATGATATAATTATTTTCTGCTCTTTTGATCGTTTTGTCTGGTATTCCCAGTGGACTTTCTTGGTGCACATAATAGCATCCTCTACTTTTCTGTGGCTCAGTTTATTGTTCTTCATTCTTTCTCTTCTTTGTTTTTATCTTTATTAATCTAACCTCAAGTTTGATGATTCTTTCCAAACAGTTAAAATCTAGCTTTGAACATTCTAGTAAAGTTTTATATATATATATATATATTTTTTTTTAATTCAATTTTTCTTTTTTGCTGCTAAGTCATCATTTATTTTCATCCATTTCCTTTGGCCTGTGTGGGCCTCCCATTGCAGTGGCCTCTCTCGTTGCAGAGCAGCAGCTCTGGGCGCATGCGCTCCAGAGTGCTGGCTGGTAATTGGACACACAGACCCACCCAGCTTTTCCTCAGCATGTGGGAACTTCCGGGGCCAGGGACCGAATCAGTGCCCCTTGAACTGCAAGGAGGACGCTTCACCCACTGAACTACCAGGGAAGCACTCTAGTAAAGTTTTAAGTTTAAATTAGGTAACTCTAGAATTCCGAGTTCCTGTTTTATATTTCTTTTTATTGTTATTCTCTACTGAACAAGACAGTGTCTTCTCTGCTTTTTAAAGTGTGATTTCCTTCAGTTATTTGAACATAACTGTAAGAACCACTCTAAGTCTTTGTCTCCTAACTCCAACATCTCCTTCCTTATCTAGAAAGAATCCATTGCCTGCTTTTTCCTTTGTGTGAGGGCCAAAGACACAGGTCTTTGCTTGTCTCATAATTTCTGGTTAACAATTGGACATTTTAAATAATAGGTTGTAGCTTTTTTTTTTTTTTTAGCTTTTATTTTACTTTTAACTTTTGTTTTCTTTTGTTGTTTTGTTGTTTACAGATACATATGTTCCCAGATTAGTCATATGTATATCCACCCCAGGTTGTAGAAGTTTTGGTTACTGATTCTCCTACTGTGGGGCTTTGTTTATTTTTTAATAACTTAACTGGACTGTTATAATGAAGTTTATTTTTCCTTCAGCTTAAGGTTTCTGATGTTATGCCCTAGAGGACCCATTCATAGGTATGCATTTAGTCCTCAGTGCTCTCATTAGCCTTTCCCTGTTCTCTATGTTAAGCATCTCCCTCACAACGAGGTATTAAGCTGGTATCATCTTAATACCAGGTGTTACCAGGTGTTAATACCAATAACCAGGTGTTAAGCTGTACTAATTGTTACTGGTTGATTTATTGATTTATTATTTTCAAAAATTTCCTACTCTATACATTATTTTATAGTGTGATGCAATTAAGTATAGATCAGTTTGCTAAGGCAGTTATAGAAGCAAATCTTTGAGATTTGTTCTGGTGCCAAGAAGGACTGTCTTGTTTCTTTCTCTGGTTCTTTCTGGTAAATTATCTGGCCTACTGTTTATCTTGGTTTTCTCATGAAGCTACTAGTCTCCTCTTAGATACTGACCACCAAAATATCCATTTATTTTAAGAATGACCTAAGTCTTGGATTTCCCCACACACTATTCCCTGGTGGCTCAGATGGTAAATAATCTGACTCCAATGCAGGAAACATGGGTTCAATCTCAGGGTAAGGAAGATCCCCTGAAGAAGGGAATGACACTCCAGTATTCCTGCCTGGAGAATTCCATGGACAGAGGAGCCTAGAAGGTTACAATGCATGCAGTTTCAAAGAATTGGACATGTCTGAGTGATTATACACACACAGACTATTTCACATAAAGTCATTTCACTCTGTGAGAGATTTAAACTCTGTTCTTGTGATCTGCCTTTCCCATTGGGCAAATCTGTCTTCTATTGCTCTGGAGCTTTGGAAATGGACAGTGGCCAATTTCTAAAATGGTGACTTTAAGACCCACTATAAATCCTCAGGATGTCCATGCGTGCTAAATCACTTCAGTTGCGTCTGACTCTTTGCAACCCTATGGACCATAGCCCACCAGGTTTCCCTGTTCATGGAATGCTCCAGGCAAGTATATTGGAGTGGGTTGCCGTCCCTCCTCCAGGCAAAAGAATGTGATATAAACATAAATATAAACAGAGCTCAATGGAATAAGATAAAGTGTTCCCATGCACCCATTGAATTTTGACGAAGAAACCAATGTCATTTAGTGGGGAAAGATACTTTTATTATTTTCCAAAAATGTTTCTGGAACAACTGAATATTTATATGGGAATAAATAAATCTTGTCCCCTACTATATACAAAACTTAGTTCTTAATATATTATGAACATAAAAATAAAGTTTAAATCTATAAAACTTCTAAATGACAGCCTAAAAATTTGATGTATAGGGATAGACTTGAAAAGATAAAGAATTTAATAGGAAATACAAAACAGAATTTGTGAAAAAGAAAAAAATAAGTTGTACATCATCCAAAAAACATCTACATTTTGAAAAGCCTCCCTAAGGAATGTATAAAAAGGCATATCACAAGCCAAGAAAATATTTGTAATCATGTATAAGACAGTGGAATTAAATCCAGGATAGATGGAGAACTCAGTATAAGAAGGTAATTCAAAAATAAAATGTGAATGAACATTTGAACAAATGCTTCTGAGAATATATATAAATAAATAATAAACTCAGAATGATTCCCAAGATCTTGGAAATTCATCTCAAGTTAAAGTATCCTTTCTGTCTCAGTGTGGGCCCATTTTAACTGAAGGATGGTAGTCTTTCTCTTTTTTTTCACTTACATCTTTTAAATTAATTCTTATTGGGGTATAGTTACTCCCCAGATGACTCAGTGATAAAGAATAAATCCACCTGCAATGCAGGAGATGGAGATTTGACCCCTGGATCAGGAATATCCCCCAAGGAAGGAAATGGCAACCCAATCCAGTATTCTTATCTGGGAAATCCCATGGTCAGAGGAGTCTGGTGGGCTACAGTCCATGGGTTCGCAGGAGAGTCAGACACGACTTTGTAACTAAACAACAACCTAGTTGCTTTAAAGTCTTCTGTTAGTTTCTACTGTACAGCAAAATAAACCAGCCATACACATACATACATCCTCTCGCTTTTGAACTTCTTTCCCATTCAGATCAGCACAATGCATTCAGTAGAATTCCCTGCGCTATACTGTGTGTTCTCATTAGCTACTTATTTTATACATAGTGTCAATCCTGTAAAGAAGATGTGGTACACATATACAATGAAATACTCGTCATAAAAATGAACAAAATTAGGTCATTTGTAGAGATGTGAATGCACCTAGAGAGTGTCATACAGAGTGAAGCAGAAATCAGAAAGACAAAAATAGTATCACATATTAACACATATATGTGAAATCTATAAAAATGGTATAGATAACCTTATTTGCAAAGTGAAAATAGAGACACAGCCATAGAGAAAAATACACAGATACCAAGGTAGGGGGAAAGACAGAGATTGGAATTGAGGACTGGTGGTCTGAACTTTCCAGTGTACATACCCTCTGGCCATCACCAGCCGACACAATAGTAGCTTTTAACACGCGCAATTTGGGGAAGATAAAGGAAAAATGTAAGGGACAGGGTTGTCATTACTCTATCTGCCCAGTGTAAGCTTCCCCTCCCTTTCAAGCAAATAAGAACGGGTTTCAAAAAAGAGAGATCTGTATCTCATTGGAAACAATAGTCTGATATTTAAAGATTAAGAGGCTTAATGAAGCAGCCTAGGTCGGCAGATTAGAGGCTGAGACTGGAATATGCAGTTCCACATATAGCAAGCTAAATGAAGGCGTACCTTGTGGATCAAATGCAGGCCAAAGGAGAAATAAACAACCTGGATTTTCTCTTAGATCATGTCTGAAATGGCAACTTCAATGGTTTGGGAGATGACTGCTGAAAGAGAGGAGTTACAATGTTGAGACCCCAAACGAGAAGGTAAGAATTATCTGTAAACAGCCAGAGACGATGTACATGATACGAAGGACACTTTAGGAGAAATGTCCCCAGCAATGTCGCAGCTCTGTGTCCATGAAAATGCCTTCAGAAAAATTAAGTTTTAAAAATTAATCTCATCCAGGGACAGTCTTCATCAGATCTTTCCAGGCAAATAAGAGTGATTTTGTGAATAGCAGCCAACCACGGATCTTGTTTGAGATTTCATTCCCAGCATGGAAAGCCTACTACCATCACAAGGGTAGATCTATTTAGATAATAATGTGGACATATTAGAATTATTTATTCATTGCCTAAAAACGAGTGCCAATTTGGGGCCTTCTGGTAAGCATTGCCTATGGAAATATTGTATTTGCTTTTATAAGCACATAATATTCACTGTTAATCAGATCTGGACACAAGAATACTAAAAGAATAGAATAGTTGCAACTCAGATTACATTGTAGTTAAAATATAAGTAAAGTATGACTGTTGGACTTCCCTGGTGGTCCAGTGGGTAAGGACACCGCCTTGCAGTTCAAGGGGCACCGGTTCGAGCCCTGGCCTGGGAAGATCCCACATGCCGCGGAGCGGCTGGACTGATGTGTCCAATTACCGAGCCGGAGCTCTGGAGCGCATGCACCCAGAGCCAGTGCTCTGCGACAACAGAGGCCACCGTGATGGGAGGCCCACACAGGCCAAAGAACAAAGATGAATGAAAAATAGACAAATGAAAGACCAATAGAAGTGGCCCACCTGCCCCCCAACCCCCTACCCCCTCAAAAAATAAATAAATAAATGCTAAAAAAAAAAATATTAAAGTATGATGTCAACAACTTGATACTTTGTAGTTCTCCCTACAGAAATTTGAGGGGGATTCCAAAATGGTTTTCCTCCCATTTCCCATGCAACTATATATCCTTTTTTTTGACTTCTTAGACTAAAAATCAAGATTATGGTAAAAAGCCCCTTATCATATAAATACTGCATATTTTATTTTCTATTCTGATATGGTCTGATGTTGCTTAGTGTGAGGTATCCCTTACATAATTTCAAAAGAAATCAGATTATGAGTAACCATACATGTAAAAAGTTAAGTGGCCAGATTTTAAATTTCATTTAAAAATGAAGCAAGATACATATTAATTCACCTTTCAGTAAGATATTATCAGTTGAAAAGAAATGCGGGAAAGAGAACAGATTTAATTATATCAGAATTTCAGATTTAAAAACCTCTTTTGACCCAACCACCTTTTTACAGCTTAGCATTGCCCTTCTACTTGTCAGTTGAGAATTAGCTGTCACATTTTTCTAGTTACATGTCAGTCTTTCTCTTCATTTTAAAATAGTTTCATTGTAGATGGGATGCATAGTGTAAAGTGCCTTAGATGAACCCCTTACTCTGGCACTAATTAGATCTGTGACACTATTGTTTGAGATATATGTTTTTAAGTGAACAATGATACTATTTTATTAATCAACTTGTTGATTATATTAAATGAATAAATGGGCAAAACACCTACCATGAATTAGGTGTTTCGGAAATAATTCTCCCTGCCCCATATGAAACTATCCCTTTTAAGCTGGAAAATGTGACCATTTTTATCAATTTTAGGGTTAAGTTGATTAAATTCATAATAAAATTAAAGAATAAGTGTATCATATATCAGAATGAATCAAAATTGCAACAAATAGATGATGGTACTGTTATTTCTAAGTATAGATTTTATTAATAATTCTTAAATATCTTAGTGTATTCTCTATGCACGAAGAAAAATGATAACTTTTATTTATATCACAAATTTTACATATGGTGCCACTAGAGGGACTTGTATTATCAGAAGTGTCTTTCAGAAGCATCATTAGAAAATGTAAGAGGAAAATATACTAAAATGAAAATGTTAAGTAATAATCTCTATGTTCAGAATTGCAGCATTTTACAAAAAATCTAAACTTTTTCCTTGCACTGACTAACCCTGCTTTTACAGACTGTTTTAGAATAATTTGTGTTTAGTGCACTATCAAAAATTACTATACCTCATACTTAATTTTAAGTAATTAAAAATAATATATTAAGAAAGAAACCTTTAATACCTTTAGTATTTTATATTGCGTAAGACCCATGGTTTAGAAAGGGACTCGTTAAATATTTTCCAGTAACTCTGCCTTATTTTGACATCTGGAGGCATAATATTATCAAAATAAAATTTTCACTTATTTCCACAGTTGGCTAACTTAAGAATAGACCAGGGTTCTCTTAAAATTATATTTTACTCGTAGAGTTTTCAGTAATATGTTCACCTCAAGGTGATATCTAATATAGTTGATTTTCTACAAGGCATGTTCTATATAAGGAATCACAAGGCATGTTCTATATAAGGAAATTACAATTTCCTATATATCATTCAGGACTTAAAGAAAGAGATATATTCAAATTAGCATAAATGTAGGTATATTTTAAAAGGCTTCTTTTTAGAAAGTTATGTGCTAATTGTCAGGGAAGTTTAGGAAGAGTAAAGCAAGACTGCAGTGAGGAAATGAGGAAGTAGCTACAGGCGAGCGAGGAGCAGGGATCTTAGGTCAACAATGTCACCAACCTGAAATGGTGTCCCATAGAGGAAGCCCGGAGGATAACTGCCTCTCCTGCCCTTCTCTCTCCACACCTGCCGAGTCTGCTCCTTCTGCAGCTCATTGATGGAACAGACGCCAGGGCAGAGCTCAGGGTAGAAAAGACTGAAGGATGAATCTATACAAACAAAGAGAAAGTATTCAGCAAAAGGTTAAGACTAAAGTTCTCTAAGAAACAGCATGTTGAATTCTAAGCACAAGTGACTTTCTATGGGAACTTATAGAAAAAGTGATTAATTATGTACTTGGAAGATCCAGGGACACTTGATCCAGGAAGGAGATGGCATGGAATGTGAGACAGCTGAATAGAAAATTGTAAACTGTTAAAAATATACAGAAGTGATGCAGAATGTGCAGTTTGAACAGAAGTGATGCAAAAAGGGTAGTTTAATTGGCTAGAAGACAATTTTTTGTGGCAACCAAGGTTTAATATATTTTTCTTAATGTATATGTGTTATGCAGTATCATATTAGTTTGGGGTGTCCAGCATAGTGATTTGGTAGTTTTACAGTTTATACTCCATTAAAAGTTATTACAATATAATGGCTATAATTCCCTGTGTATACAATGTATTCTTATTTCTTACCTATTTTATGCATCGTAGTTTGTGTTTCCTAATCTTACACCCCTACTTAGCTCCTTTTCTCTTTCCCTTTTCATAACCACACATTTGCTTTCTATGTCTGTGAGTCTGTCTCTCATGTATGTTCATTTGAATTGTTTTTCATATTTCTCATATAAGTTATATCATAGAGTATTTGTCTTTAGCTGACTTCTTTCACTAAACATGATATTATCTAAATTCACCTTGTTGTTGCAAATTGCAACATATCATTACTTTTTAAGGTTGAGTGATATTCCATTGTATATACATATGCATATATACTACAATTTCATTATCCATTTGTCTTATCCGTTCAGCTGTTGATGCAGGCTTGTATTGCTTGCATATATCTTCACTGCTCTAAGTAGTCCTCTGAACTTTGGAGTTCATATAGCTTTTCTAATCAATGATATTTATTTTCTTCTGGATATAAACCCAGGGGTGGAATTGCTCTACCATATGGTAGCACTATATTTAATTTTTTGAGGAACATCCATATCATTTTTCATAGGGACTGCCTGAACCACTGAAATTTCCAACCAAGAGTGTACTGTAAGGGTTCCCTTTTCTCCACATCCTCCTCAACATTTGTTACTTATAAATATTTTGATAGCCATTCTGACATGTGTGAAGTGATATCTCATTGTTGTTTTATTTGCATTTCTTTAATAACTAGCAATGTTAACCATCTTTTAGTGTGCCTATTAGCCCTCTGTGTATCTTTGGAAAAGTGTCTATTCAGGTCTTCTGCTCATATTTTGCTTCAGTTATTTATTTTTTGATACTGAGTGGAAAATTTATTTTGATGTATAAAAACAATTGGGTTTATCTACATGGTTTCTTTAAAAAGTTACGTGTGCATGTGTGCTTTTTACAATGTAGTTAAAAATGGAAAAATTAATATAATCTCACTTTTGTGAACCTGATTTTTTTTCCATAATTTCTTTTTAAGTTCATGTTTTTTGATTAGCCAGATCAATGGACAAAAGACATTGAAACAAGACACAGAACCTGCATGAGAGTACTATATTTTCCTTTTAAACATTATTTTGTGTTGACTAATTTTTTCAAAGTACTAGATGTATCTAGTTTGAAATGCCAGATGTTACTAAAGGCTGTCAGCTAAGACAATGACAATAATAATAACAAAACAAACAGTAGTTGCTAATAGAGTAGATTACTTAATGTTCTCATCATAAGTTTTACAATAAACATGATATTATCTAACCTTTTCACACTTGTTTTTTTTTTTTTGTCAATTTTTTGCATATTTCATATAAGTTATATCATAGAGTATTTGTCTTTAGCTGACTTCTTTCACTAAACATGATATTATCTAAATTACCTTGTTGTTGCAAATTGCAACATATCATTACTTTTTAAGGTTGAGTGATATTCCATTGTATATACATATGCATATATACTACAATTTCATTATCCATTTGTCTTATCCGTTCAGCTGTTGATGCAGGCTTGTATTGCTTGCATATATCTTCACTGCTCTAAGTAGTCCTCTGAACTTTGGAGTTCATATAGCTTTTCTAATCAATGATATTTATTTTCTTCTGGATATAAACCCAGGGGTGGAATTGCTCTACCATATGGTAGCACTATATTTAATTTTTGAGGAACATCCATATCTTTTTTCATAGGGACTGCCTGAACCACTGAAATTTCCAACCAAGAGTGTACTGTAAGGGTTCCCTTTTCTCCACATCCTCCTCAACATTTGTTACTTATAAATATTTTGATAGCCATTCTGACATGTGTGAAGTGATATCTCATTGTTGTTTTATTTGCATTTCTTTAATAACTAGCAATGTTAACCATCTTTTAGTGTGCCTATTAGCCCTCTGTGTATCTTTGGAAAAGTGTCTATTCAGGTCTTCTGCTCATATTTTGCTTCAGTTATTTATTTTTTGATACTGAGTGGAAAATTTATTTTGATGTATAAAAACAATTGGGTTTATCTACATGGTTTCTTTAAAAAGTTACGTGTGCATGTGTGCTTTTTACAATGTAGTTAAAAATGGAAAAATTAATATAATCTCACTTTTGTGAACCTGATTTTTTTTCCATAATTTCTTTTTAAGTTCATGTTTTTTGATTAGCCAGATCAATGGACAAAAGACATTGAAACAAGACACAGAACCTGCATGAGAGTACTATATTTTCCTTTTAAACATTATTTTGTGTTGACTAATTTTTTCAAAGTACTAGATGTATCTAGTTTGAAATGCCAGATGTTACTAAAGGCTGTCAGCTAAGACAATGACAATAATAATAACAAAACAAACAGTAGTTGCTAATAGAGTAGATTTCTTAATGTTCTCATCATAAGAAAAAAATGTGTAACTGTGTATATTAGATGTTGCAGTGATAATTTTCAATGCATACAAGTATCAAATCATTACTTTCATAGTCAAATCATTTAGATTTAAAATAGCATATAACATTTTATTTCAATTTTTAAAAAATCTTGAAAGTTTAATAAAAAACCTTCAAAAAAGAAACATCCAAACATTTTATAAGTTGAGGCTTGTTTGCTATGAATTTGAGTTTGACTTCAATATTTAAATTCAAAATAAGCTTTATTCCCCATGTTCACAGATAGCCTTGGGGTGTCATCCCCAACTGGACCTTAAGTTGTAGCATATAGCTCCAGTATAATCAATCGTCATTTTTGCAAAATTTGTGCAATCATAGTTTTTGACCCCTTATCTTAATGCAACGAATCGACTGATACATAGACTATAATTTTAAGATACTTGAAATACTGTTAAAAACTGCTGTGTCAGTCACAATTCTCCCTTGCAAATACTCCTTCTAAATAGTTGTTGTTATTCTTTAGTCACTAACCCAAGTCTACTCACTAACCCAAGTCCTACTCTTTGCGACTCCATGGACTGTAGCCCACCAGCCTTCTGAATTTCCCAGACAAGAATATTGGAGTGGGTTGCCATATCCTTCTCCAGGGATCTTCCTGAACCAGGGATCAAACCCGCATCGTCTACACTGACAAGCAGATGTTTTACTACTGAGCCACCAGGAAAGCCCAAAGTTCTAAATACTTTAAGCAGAAAATAATTTATTGTAGCAAATCAGCAATTCAGAAAATCTCCAGTAGAATACACAGCTTTTCAGACTGACAAATGTACAAATTTCTCCAGCAAACTGCTGACAGGTCCAAGTACCATGCACAGAAGTAGGGGGAAAATGCTTGATGACCATGAACACAGGAACCTAAGGTTGAAGACTGCAGTTGTTTTAGACTCCACACATGCAATCTCCTTCTCCTTTCTTCCCAAGCAAAATGGACTCTATGTGCTGACTCTTTATCTTATGACTGAAAGACTCTTCTAGCTAAGTTCTGCTTTCTAAATGGAGGCTTTGGCTATGTGATGTGAGAAATTACTAGATTACAATACAAATGTTACAAAGATGCTGACTGTAGTTAATTTGGCAGCTGTCTGCAAGGGTCTGAGCATAGTGTTCTTTCAACAAACCGCTGTATTCAATTCCCTAATGTTTTACTTATCTTACTTAGCACATGCTTGCTAGTGAGATAGGTAGCTCCATTTTTGTACTATTTTAATTTGGGTTTGAAATTAAAGTTATATTAGCTTCTTAAAATCGTACTTAAAATAACATTGACATTAGTTGTTATAGAAGACTAGGGAAATATTAGCTTAAAACTATCTTTATTTTTAAAAGTAAGCTGGAAAAATCTTTTGTTCATAGTATACTTAAAATTTCTTGAAACTACTATCACATTTTTGTTCAAACTATTCTCTCTGCAACAGTATAACTTTATTGTAAATATATTCTGATCATTCATGTTTTAATTTTTTCTATTAATGTTGGACCTTCTCAGCATGGTGCTCTTTCACTATTTCTCTGGAACTTTTAATTATATTCTACACCAAAAATTTAGGCTAAAATTTTCAGTGGTATATCTTAAAGTAAGGAATCAATTTAGAGAGCTGTGGGTCCTTCTTCAAATCTTTCAACTGTCAGAGAAATTTTTTTCACAGAGACTACTTCATTTGAAAATTATACATAAAGATATTTTAATATATCACATTTTCCCATCAACATGTAAGCTTGCAAAGATATTTCCATACGAACTTTTTATACCACTCGTCAAAGTTTAAGGCCTTCTTCCTGTTCCTCTGTAGAATTCCTCTGTAGAACACATTGTATGAAAATGCAGATTCTTGAATGGCCTTTAACAAAAATAAGTGTTTTCACTTAGTTTTCAGCACTGACAAACATATTCAATAGGATGCTATTGTGTATTTACTTATGCTATGATTGCAGTGAGTACCAGTGCATTGTAACAAAGTCTTGTAGCTATTTTTATGGGTCATTTAGATGTAACATACACTTTCTTTAGAAAAGACAGTAAAAGTTGCAAGAGAAATCCTCTGCTTACAGAATATCTAAACTAGCCTGAATGCAAAGGACAGAACATTAGTTCTCAGTGGCATACATAGCCATGTGAAGAATGTTCTAGTACAAAATACATTTGAAAATTTTTAACTGGAAGAATCTTAAAGATAGGATCAATATAGGATGGGATCCTCCAGTACTTTCAAGAATACTAGAGTATCCTTATTCCTGTAAGTTTAATATTCTAAAAAGAAAGAATAAAGACTAAAAATTTTTAAAGTCAGACTATTAGAATATTATCTAAAAATATTAAAGGTAAACTGTCCTAGCCAAGTGGAGTCTTAAAAGACAGAAATGTCACGTGGCATCATGGATGGAACCCTGGAATTTTAAAAGAGGACATGAGGCAAAAACTACTAAAATCTGACTAATGTATAGACATTGATTAACAGTAATATATCGATATTTTTTAGTTGTAATGAATGTTATGTTAATGTATGGTGTTAATCATACAGACAACTGATACGGTACGTATGAGAACTATCAACATTGTCTTCAATTTTTTAAAAAATGTTCGAAAATAAAGTATTTGGATAAAAGTTAACCAGCTGTGATTCAATATATATAAAATTTTCCCAACACTTACTGTGACCTTAAGAGCTTTTGAAAGTCGAAATCACTCTTTGAGTGTTTAGAATTATTCAGGATCAATTAATGCTATAATTTCAATATATAGATGTTCTCAAATCTAAGAACTCTAATTGAAATAAGTTCATTTTTATATTGCCTTTGTACAAAGGGATCAATGCCAATGATTTAAATTATTCATATATTGTTGTTTTGGGAGATATTCTTATGAGAGTACTATCGCAACAGGTTTACAGAAATACACTTCAATTTAATGGGATTCCCTTGGAAATAAATTGAATACAAGAATCCCTTTAGAGTATTCAAGGTCTCAGTGAGTAAAACATAAGGCAATTTTCTGTATACTTAATCCTATTTTTTTAGTTCATTCTAAAATATAAAGAAATGAAAAATTGTCGATGTTTGGCATAAAACAAAATTCTGAAAAACAATTATCCTTCAATTAAAAAAATAAATTAATTAAAGAAAAAAATGAAATAGACTATGAACATGCCAAGGTCATTTCCCTGACTCAAGGCCAGCCCAGGCCCCTGCCCTTACTCTCAAGCATCTCAAATTTACATGACAATTTAAGTGTTAACATTACTTTCTTAGAACAACCTTTTCTTTTTTCTCCTTGCTTTCCTTCCTATTCTGGCTTTTATCAGCTATCATTTCTTTATTTAAAATCCATTTCCAGAGCTTCTTGTTTGTAAAATAGAGAGCCAATGGAAATTTGCTGTATGACTGAGGAAACTTAGACTGGTGCTCTGTAACAGCCTAGAGATGTGGGAAAGGTTGGAAGGCAGGTTTAAGAGGGAGGGGGCATATGTACAACTATGACTGATATATGTTGTCAACATGGGAGAAATCAAACTAATATTGTAAAACAAATATCCTTCAATTAAAATTTAAAAAATGAGGATTTCTCAAAACAAGAGGAGCTGATCAAAGTCAAGTCTCAATATAATTGTTTTTTCTTAGCTGCCAGTTGATGTGAAACGTTTTTCTGGCACATAAATCAAAGATTGATGGACTTAGGTGATACTCTACTATGCCCTCAAATTTCAATATCTATACCATGATAGGTGAAACATTCTTGAAATATAGATACCAGTATGCTGTGACCTTAAGAGCTTTTGAAAGTCGAAATCACTCTTTGAGTGTTTAGAATTATTCAGGATCAATTAATGCTATAATTTCAATATATAGATGTTCTCAAATCTAAGAACTCTAATTGAAATAAGTTCATTTTTATATTGCCTTTGTACAAAGGGATCAATGCCAATGATTTAAATTATTCATATATTGTTGTTTTGGGAGATATTCTTATGAGAGTACTATCGCAACAGGTTTACAGAAATACACTTCAATTTAATGGGATTCCCTTGGAAATAAATTGAATACAAGAATCCCTTTAGAGTATTCAAGGTCTCAGTGAGTAAAACATAAGGCAATTTTCTGTATACTTAATCCTATTTTTTTAGTTCATTCTAAAATATAAAGAAATGAAAAATTGTCGATGTTTGGCATAAAACAAAATTCTGAAAAACAATTATCCTTCAATTAAAAAAATAAATTAATTAAAGAAAAAAATGAAATAGACTATGAACATGCCAAGGTCATTTCCCTGACTCAAGGCCAGCCCAGGCCCCTGCCCTTACTCTCAAGCATCTCAAATTTACATGACAATTTAAGTGTTAACATTACTTTCTTAGAACAACCTTTTCTTTTTTCTCCTTGCTTTCCTTCCTATTCTGGCTTTTATCAGCTATCATTTCTTTATTTAAAATCCATTTCCAGAGCTTCTTGTTTGTAAAATAGAGAGCCAATGGAAATTTGCTGTATGACTGAGGAAACTTAGACTGGTGCTCTGTAACAGCCTAGAGATGTGGGAAAGGTTGGAAGGCAGGTTTAAGAGGGAGGGGGCATATGTACAACTATGACTGATATATGTTGTCAACATGGGAGAAATCAAACTAATATTGTAAAACAAATATCCTTCAATTAAAATTTAAAAAATGAGGATTTCTCAAAACAAGAGGAGCTGATCAAAGTCAAGTCTCAATATAATTGTTTTTTCTTAGCTGCCAGTTGATGTGAAACGTTTTTCTGGCACATAAATCAAAGATTGATGGACTTAGGTGATACTCTAAGATGCACTCAAATTTCAATATCTATACCATGATAGATGAAACATTCTTAAAATATAGATATCAGTATGCTAATGTCTCTATGCAAAGATGAGTATATTTTTGTCCACAGTAGGACATAAACTTTGAGTTGTTTTTGCAGTGGCTTAGCTCCTGCCCCCTTGGCGTGACCAGTGGTACCCATTTTCGAGAAGGGTGGTCATACCAAGAGGGGCAGCTGTGGAATAGATACTTTGCTGCATGACGTTAGCTCTTGAGAACTAAACCTGTGCAGTGCTTCCCTAAACAGTGTACCTTTAACCAGAACTGAGGCCCAGAACCTGAATATACTTCTACATGCTTTCCAGAACTATCCACGTACATCCTTTTGTAACTCTACCACTTTGGGGCAAGCTGGTCCAGCCTCGGTTTTGGATGCCGACTGCATGTTTACCATGAACGTTGCACTATTCTTGGAGTGTTTCAGTACTCAACCATGCATCTACGAGAGTCAATCACTGTTTTGACCATCACCATATGGCGCAAAACTTGAAAGACCCAGCCAGGAGACCCAGTTCAGGATCCACTAGGTGGTTCGCAGTTTGCTTGGAGACAGTTGGGTGAATCAGATTTGACATTTTTGATTAATGTGAGCCATACATCCTTTTTGACCGAGAGTCTGAAAAACTTTTTGTTGATGCTATCTAGGCTTCTCCTCCGAGCCTGGAAGAATTGTGTATTGATTCAATGGCAACAATAAACTTACCATTTAAATCTGTTCCATTAAAAAAAAAAAAAAAAAAAGGATCATACATAGGGCTATGCGATAGCCTGGAGGGATGGGATCGGGGGAAGATGGGATATACATATGACTAACCTGTAAACAACAAAACTCCATAAAATCAAAAACACAAAATAAAAAAACCTTGAGATTGTGAAAAAATTTTTTAAAAGTTGCAATAATACAATAAAATAAGACAAACATTTGTCTACAAATTTAAAAAAATCATATTTCATCAATGAATGATGAATTGCTATGACTTTTTAAAATGTAAAAACTAATGCATACAGTTGATGTGAAACGTTTTTCTGGCACATAAATCAAAGATTGATGGACTTAGGTGATACTCTAAGATGCACTCAAATTTCAATATCTATACCATGATAGATGAAACATTCTTAAAATATAGATATCAGTATGCTAATGTCTCTATGCAAAGATGAGTATATTTTTGTCCACAGTAGGACATAAACTTTGAGTTGTTTTTGCAGTGGCTTAGCTCCTGCCCCCTTGGCGTGACCAGTGGTACCCATTTTCGAGAAGGGTGGTCATACCAAGAGGGGCAGCTGTGGAATAGATACTTTGCTGCATGACGTTAGCTCTTGAGAACTAAACCTGTGCAGTGCTTCCCTAAACAGTGTACCTTTAACCAGAACTGAGGCCCAGAACCTGAATATACTTCTACATGCTTTCCAGAACTATCCACGTACATCCTTTTGTAACTCTACGACTTTGGGGCAAGCTGGTCCAGCCTCGGTTTTGGATGCCGACTGCATGTTTACCATGAACGTTGCACTATTCTTGGAGTGTTTCAGTACTCAACCATGCATCTACGAGAGTCAATCACTGTTTTGACCATCACCATATGGCGCAAAACTTGAAAGACCCAGCCAGGAGACCCAGTTCAGGATCCACTAGGTGGTTCGCAGTTTGCTTGGAGACAGTTGGGTGAATCAGATTTGACATTTTTGATTAATGTGAGCCATACATCCTTTTTGACCGAGAGTCTGAAAAACTTTTTGTTGATGCTATCTAGGCTTCTCCTCCGAGCCTGGAAGAATTGTGTATTGATTCAATGGCAACAATAAACTTACCATTTAAATCTGTTCCATTAAAAAAAAAAAAAAAAAAAAAGGATCATACATAGGGCTATGCGATAGCCTGGAGGGATGGGATCGGGGGAAGATGGGATATACATATGACTAACCTGTAAACAACAAAACTCCATAAAATCAAAAACACAAAATAAAAAAACCTTGAGATTGTGAAAAAATTTTTTAAAAGTTGCAATAATACAATAAAATAAGACAAACATTTGTCTACAAATTTAAAAAAATCATATTTCATCAATGAATGATGAATTGCTGATGTTATTTCTATGTTTGATAGATCATCCCTAAGAAATAGCCTAGCCTATTTGGACAAAGAAGAACTCTATTTGTCCATGAATCATCTGTGTATGATTTGCATATGTTAATTCATTGTTTTAATTGGGTATTTTTGTTACATCATTACACTAATGAAATTTCAAATATCTAGTATTATCAGGAAACACACAAACAACCAAATGCATTCATAGTTATTAAAAATAAAAATAAAGATTTAATTATATATTGCCTATCATGTATTAAGTAGTTAAAATGTGATACGGTACTAAGTGCTTTATATTTATGACATAATTAGTCTTTAAACATTCCCCATGAAATAGTGACTGTTCTTAACTCCGTGTGGACATAAGGAAATCTGCAGCTTTTGATGTCAGAGTAATGAAGAGTCATTGACTGAAGAAAGGGGTTTAGAAAGCTGGGCAGCCTAGATCCAACTCTTCAGATCATTAATGTTTATAAGAAGCATAATTACTTCTGATCTTATTGCAGGAACAGACATTGACAAAAGCATTCCAATGTACATCACTGACAGCTATATGCTGCTGTACCAACTGCTATTTCATTCATTCAATTTACTATATATTGCATTTGTGGAATGAGACTATTTAACATTCTATATGGAATTACAAATGAATAAGTAGTATATTCATTTGTAGCTAAATAAGTAAATCTAAATAAGTAAATATGAGATCTGCTAAAAAACAGTATGTGCAGATGACATTTGCCTTTTGTAAATAAGTTCATTTGTATGATTTATTTCTAGAATCCACATAAAAGGGATATTATATGATATTTCTCCTTCTCTGTCTGACTTACTTTACTCAGTATGACGCTCTCTAGATCCATCTATATAGCCTTAGTTCATTCTTTTTAATGGCAGAGTAATATTCCATTATTAAAATATATATATATATACACACATGCATACATGCATATATACCATATCTTTATCCATTCCTCTGTCGATGGACATTTAGGTTGTTTCTAAGTCTTGGCTACTGTAAACAGTGCTGCAATGAACACTAGGGAGCATGTGCCTGTTTGGGTCATGTTTTTCTCTATATATATGCTCAGGAGTGGGATTGCAGGGTCATCTGGTAGCTCTATGTTTAGTTTTTTAAGGAATTTCTGCACAGTTCTCCATAGTGGCTGTACCAATTTACAATCCCACAGACAGTGCAGGACGGTTCCCGTCTCTCTGCACCGTATCCAGCATTTGTTGTTTGTGGAATTTTTGATGATAGCCATCCTGACTGGTGTGAGGCTGAATCTTTGTAGTTTTAGTTTGCATTTCTATAATAACTAGCGATTTTGAACATCTTTTCATGTGCCTGGTGGCCATCTTATGTCCTCTTTAGAGAAATGTCTATCCAGGTCTTCTGCCCACATTTTGAATGGGCTGTTTGTTTTGATGCTATTGAGTGTCATAATCTGTTTGCAAATTTTGGAGACTAATCCCTTATCAGTTGCATCATTTGCAAATATTTTGTCTTAGTCTGTGGATTATCTTTTTGTTTTATTGTTTTATTTGCTGTGCAAGAGATTTTGAGTTTAAGTAGGTTTGTTTATTATTGCTTTTATTTCCATTATTCCAGGGGATGCATTAAAAAAGATCCTGTTGTGATCTATGTCAGAGAGTCCTCTGCCTATGTTTTCCTCTAAGAGTTTTATCATGTGCAATCTAACATTTAGGTCTTTACTCCATTTTGTGCTTATTTTTGTGTATGGAGTTAAGGAATGACCTAATTTCATTCTTTCACATGTGGCTGTCCAGTTTTCCCAGCACCATTGTTAAACAGACTGTCTTTTCAACATTGTGTAGTCTTTCCTCCTGAAAAAGGGAAATTTTTATTTTTTTTTCTATTCAGGTGCTATGATAATACAGATTGAAGTAGTCATTTAACTGGCAAATTTATTCCACATGGAATTTCCTTTGTACGGGAAATTTTTTTCTACGAGAGGATTTTTCAATGTCTCAATCTTTTTGGACTACATGAACAACATAGTCAATAAAATTAACATATGTATACAATCAATTCAAATATTAATTTTTCTGTATTAATGTATTCATGGGGGATTAAAAATTTTTGACAGACACACATGCTTTTGTTTGCACAGATGTATTTGTGTATGTTCTTTTTCATATTTTCAATCAGAGTTTGTCACAGGATATTGAATATAATGCTATACAGTAGGACCTTGCTGTTTATTCACTCTCTGTATAATAGCTTGCATTGCACAGACGTATTATAACCAAATTTATATTGTTTAATTTAGACTTAATCAAAGTCTACCTTTCAGGGATATGTATTGACCATATATATTTTGGTGTTCTCTAAAAGTATACAAATATAATGAAAAAACACACATCATGAGAATATTTTATTTACAGCAATTATCTTCCAGTTGGTTTTGGATTACTTCAAAAGCATTTCTTTCATTGGAAAATCTGTTTTGGAGACTATCCAGGTCTTCTGCCCACATTTTGAATGGGCTGTTTGTTTTGATGCTATTGAGTGTCATAATCTGTTTGCAAATTTTGGAGACTAATCCCTTATCAGTTGCATCATTTGCAAATATTTTGTCTTAGTCTGTGGATTATCTTTTTGTTTTATTGTTTTATTTGCTGTGCAAGAGATTTTGAGTTTAAGTAGGTTTGTTTATTATTGCTTTTATTTCCATTATTCCAGGGGATGCATTAAAAAAGATCCTGTTGTGATCTATGTCAGAGAGTCCTCTGCCTATGTTTTCCTCTAAGAGTTTTATCATGTGCAATCTAACATTTAGGTCTTTACTCCATTTTGTGCTTATTTTTGTGTATGGAGTTAAGGAATGACCTAATTTCATTCTTTCACATGTGGCTGTCCAGTTTTCCCAGCACCATTGTTAAACAGACTGTCTTTTCAACATTGTGTAGTCTTTCCTCCTGAAAAAGGGAAATTTTTATTTTTTTTTCTATTCAGGTGCTATGATAATACAGATTGAAGTAGTCATTTAACTGGCAAATTTATTCCACATGGAATTTCCTTTGTACGGAATTTGTTTCTACGAGAGGATTTTTCAATGTCTCAATCTTTTTGGACTACATGAACAACATAGTCAATAAAATTAACATATGTATACAATCAATTCAAATATTAATTTTTCTGTATTAATGTATTCATGGGGGATTAAAAATTTTTGACAGACACACATGCTTTTGTTTGCACAGATGTATTTGTGTATGTTCTTTTTCATATTTTCAATCAGAGTTTGTCACAGGATATTGAATATAATGCTATACAGTAGGACCTTGCTGTTTATTCACTCTCTGTATAATAGCTTGCATTGCACAGACGTATTATAACCAAATTTATATTGTTTAATTTAGACTTAATCAAAGTCTACCTTTCAGGGATATGTATTGACCATATATATTTTGGTGTTCTCTAAAAGTATACAAATATAATGAAAAAACACACATCATGAGAATATTTTATTTACAGCAATTATCTTCCAGTTGGTTTTGGATTACTTCAAAAGCATTTCTTTCATTGGAAAAGTTTACATTGTTATATTGCCTTAGTGAACTTTTATAACAACTTCCATCTTTAAAGAAATTGAAACATACTTGATTATGTGTTA
Source organism: Tragulus kanchil (assembly GCA_022376925.1). Classification (NCBI taxonomy): domain Eukaryota; kingdom Metazoa; phylum Chordata; class Mammalia; order Artiodactyla; family Tragulidae; genus Tragulus; species Tragulus kanchil. Next base: position 70,319,758 of record JAIOJX010000028.1, on the reverse strand, counting down.
GTTTCAAGTGCACAACATATAGTGTTTCAGTATTTTTACATATTATATCCCTTATAAGCTACTACAAGATAATGGGTATAATTCTATGTGCTATATTGCACACCCTTGTTCCTTATCTATTTCAGATCCTGTTATTTGTATATGTTTACCCTATATATCTAATCCATCCCTCCACTCCTTATCTTTTCCCTTTTGTAACCACAATTTTATTTTCTATACCTGTGAATATGAGAAACAACTTAACTTTCATATAAGACATTTCATTACGTTTAAGAAGTTAATAAACAAAATAATTCTGACGTGTTACATATGGAGGTCACACATGTCTGTTCATGGATAATAACTTTCTAAATCCAGGATGATTGTCCTGGCAAATGCAATATTTAGCTTAACATTGACATCTTACACATTGAATCATTTAACGTTTATATATGTTGTTTAAAAATTGTGTCGTGTAATTAATTTTTAATGAAATTATAAGTAGCCATTGTAAAATGTAATGTTATTTAGCTTGTAAGACTTTTGTGAACTAGAAAATGATTAGATAAGCTTACCACTGCAGCATTTTTCACGACATAATCACTACTACATAACAGCACAATCTCATACAGAAACAACCTAGAAAAGAAAAATTCCATAACAAATCCTCCAGATACATAAATAATACTACTGTGTTACAATATGATTTTATATCTTCAAAAAAAAAATGACTGCATTATATGAGTTCTAGGTAACAATTTGAGGTGTTCTCTGACACTAATTAGTGATTTGACCTTGAATACATCACCAAATTATTTTGTGCTTCATTATGCTGATTTGTAACATGAAGATGTTTACTTGAATAACTACCAGCATTTTTCCAAAGACAGAATTCTCATATTCTATGTGATATATTTGCTGATAGATGGTATCAATAGAAGAATCATAAAACAAGAGCTTGATGAAAGAATTTATCTTTCATTTTATCAAACGATCATATAATTTACATCAGATTTTATCAAAGTTGATTATGGTTTTCAATTTTATGATTTAAATATTTATTTAACTTTAATGCAATTCTAACAGATAACAATTACAAATTTCACTTGATATTTAGGCAAAGATTATCTTACAAACTATCTTACATTAACCTTACAAACATTTAAGGTTATATGCATTATAATATATTCAATCAAAATATACTGAGACATGCAATTAACATGATTAAGATGACTTTTGTGCTGGAGCATAATTTCAATGCAAGGTGGAGATTTTACGCTTAATTTGCATTTTCCAGTTTTCTAGGATTTTTCTTTTATCATGGACAATTCATCAGAAAATATTCTGAACTAGTTTCTTTTCCTCTTCATTCTTTGAATTATTTGTGTAACATATTACTTATTTTTAGTATGCAGTTAGTATGACATTTATTTTCAGAACCAAAAACATTGTTCTACCTCTACTCCCTGACTTCATTTGTAGCTTGAACATATAATATGGACAGTATTTATTTTCCCACAATTTTGTAGAAAAAATTAGATTTACAACTAATTTTAGGCAAAATTCATAAATCTTATTTAAATATTATATTAATGCAATGAAGTTGTTGACAGCTGTGATAGGCTAAGCATTGGCCATCCAAAAAATATGTGTATTGAAATATTGGAATTCTTTGAATATGTTAACTTATAGGGCAAGGAAATTTGCAAATGGAATTAAAAATTTGAAGATATAGAGATCATTCTGAATTATTTGGGTTTCCCTAAAATGATACTACAAACTACTTTTCTTACATAGTACATCATTTAAATCAGACCTCATCAATAGATAAAAATATACTTTATGTTACTTAATAGATGCACAATATATTATAGCATAAGTGAGCTACAGTTTACCTAACCATTGTTCTGTGAGTGGGTATTTATAATGTGCTTCATTATGCTGATTTGTAACATGAAGATGTTTACTTGAATAACTACCAGCATTTTTCCAAAGACAGAATTCTCATATTCTATGTGATATATTTGCTGATAGATGGTATCAATAGAAGAATCATAAAACAAGAGCTTGATGAAAGAATTTATCTTTCATTTTATCAAACGATCATATAATTTACATCAGATTTTATCAAAGTTGATTATGGTTTTCAATTTTATGATTTAAATATTTATTTAACTTTAATGCAATTCTAACAGATAACAATTACAAATTTCACTTGATATTTAGGCAAAGATTATCTTACAAACTATCTTACATTAACCTTACAAACATTTAAGGTTATATGCATTATAATATATTCAATCAAAATATACTGAGACATGCAATTAACATGATTAAGATGACTTTTGTGCTGGAGCATAATTTCAATGCAAGGTGGAGATTTTACGCTTAATTTGCATTTTCCAGTTTTCTAGGATTTTTCTTTTATCATGGACAATTCATCAGAAAATATTCTGAACTAGTTTCTTTTCCTCTTCATTCTTTGAATTATTTGTGTAACATATTACTTATTTTTAGTATGCAGTTAGTATGACATTTATTTTTTCAGAACCAAAAACATTGTTCTACCTCTACTCCCTGACTTCATTTGTAGCTTGAACATATAATATGGACAGTATTTATTTTCCCACAATTTTGTAGAAAAAATTAGATTTACAACTAATTTTAGGCAAAATTCATAAATCTTATTTAAATATTATATTAATGCAATGAAGTTGTTGACAGCTGTGATAGGCTAAGCATTGGCCATCCAAAAAATATGTGTATTGAAATATTGGAATTCTTTGAATATGTTAACTTATAGGGCAAGGAAATTTGCAAATGGAATTAAAAATTTGAAGATATAGAGATCATTCTGAATTATTTGGGTTTCCCTAAAATGATACTACAAACTACTTTTCTTACATAGTACATCATTTAAATCAGACCTCATCAATAGATAAAAATATACTTTATGTTACTTAATAGATGCACAATATATTATAGCATAAGTGAGCTACAGTTTACCTAACCATTGTTCTGTGAGTGGGTATTTATAATGTTTCTTTTCTTTTTTTTTTTTAAGCTGTTAAAAATTCTTCAATGAAATTGAATTTCAAAACAATACAAATACATTGATTATATCTTTAATCTATTTAATCACTTTTATAGTTTCTTTCTATTTCTTGGTCAGTTTTTTTACTGTACACTTTGTATGTACATAATCCATATCATCTAGACTTTATTTTACTTTTTTTTTTTGAATAAATTGCATTAGTCTTTCATAATTTGTATAAGCTACTGTTTCTGGGAATGTTTCCTTTCTTCTACATACACATATTTGCATATTTTAAATTTGACTTTATTTCTATCTTTTAATCAATCTTAAAGTAAATTATTAATTATATTGGTAATTTTAAAAAGTAAAATTATATATTTTATCCTTTCAAAAATTTTCATTATTTTCAGTGTTAATCTTTGTTTATTTGTCTTCTTACATTTGGTTTAGCTTCTTTTTCATTCATATTAAAGTATTGTTGCAGGACTTCTAGCCCTTAAATTCATGTTTCAGACATAAGTGAGTGGAAAAGAGAAGGTAGAAACAGGTACACCTTCCTTCCCAGTCTGCGCCATTCAGTAGCTTTCCAGTTAATATACCAAAACTTGCACTTGTATCTATAATGCAGCACTTGGTCACGTGGATCTTCCATCTGCAAGGTATGGCAGAAAATGTCATGTTTGGATAGATTTCTGCCTTGAATAAAATTGAATTTCTATTACTAAGGAAGAGAAAATGGTATTGGATAGTTACTAACAGTTTCTGCTGCATATCATTCTTCTGAGTGACAGTTAAAATGTTTTTATTTATTTTCCATTTCTTGTAACTTGAAGGCCCTGGATATTATTGAAATCTAGTTGTAGGGTTTCCCTCACAATCTGTCTCATTTCTTTTAAGAAAATTTATTTTATAGCAGAACTATAAAATAATCAGAGTAACATTTATAGTCAAATAAAAATTCGTTTAGATTCAATTGTATAAATCTACTAATTACTTAACACTCTGTCCAACATTCTCCTCTTTCACAGTATCTTACTCCTGACTTAATTATCACCTGGTCATTATATTTTTCTCAGAAACGCATAGGTGATATAAATTCTGAGTCCACTTATATCTGAAAATGTCATTCCTTTTCTCTGACAGGTGAATTGTAATTTGAATCTAACTCCTTTGGTCTCAGTAGATTATATTTCATTGACTGCTAGGTTTTAATATTATAAATAAGTTATGCATTAGATGCTCTTTTCTCTAAAAGTTACTTGCTCATCTAGAAGCTTATAAGATTTTATATTACTTTTGGAATTAAAAATTTTCACTGGGATATACCTAAGTAAATGACCTTTCTTATTAATCCTCCTTGAGACCTAGGGAACCTTGTCAATCTTCAGGCAAAATCTTTCTTCAAATAAAGGAAAATTTCTCAATTTGTTTAAATATTATCTCTATTCTACAACTGCCTTTTAAAATATATTTCAAGACACTTTTTATAGGCTTGAAAATTCTCTTGTCTATGTCCTAAATAACTCATATTTTCATTATTTGGCACCATGTATGCTATTTCTACATATTTTATATTTATTTCAATAGATCTTCCTGGTCAGCCTTACTTCTGACCATAAACATTTTTAAATTGTAACTATTGAAAAATTTAAATTGGAAAAAGTGTATTTTGTTGTTGATTTTTCACAAGTCATTTATATTTGATATCCCTGACACATCCTATTACTCTATTTATCCCATCTAATGTTTCCATTGGTTCCACTTCTTTTGAGTTGATTCTTGTTTCTTTGTTTCTTCTCTCTCTAATTTTTTTTTCCTTTCTGTTCTTACTTATTTGCTTGCTTCTGCTTTAAAGAATAGTGACATCACAGGCAACAATTATCCTTGCTGGTATACATCAACCACCACAATATCAAGGAACAACTCAGCCTACAAGGGTACCTCTATTTAGGATCCTACATTTCTGTAAGCATCTCACTCAAGATAGCAGGGCAGATGCAACTTTTACCTTAGTACACTCAGAACAATGATGTTTGATATATCCATAAATGTCAAGCCAAACTTGCTTTATATTATCCGAAAGTTATCTTCACTTCTGATGCATAGCACCTATTTATTTTTTTGGTAAGAAACAGTACTTTTGTTTTTATAAATAGAAAAATGTCTTTCCCACTTTTCAGTTCAAGTAGTTTGGAAGAAAATGACCTTACAACAGAATTCAGGGGGGCATATATGAAACCAGTTACCAGTACATTCTCTTCTGAGTGAAAAACATGATCATAAAGCTGAGTACAGTCTGTTGAGGCTTAAGGCATTCATAGAATGAAAAATTAATTTCTCCACTGTGTTTATATTTGAAAACAGAAACCTATATTGACTGAAAGTCTTTTTCACACCAAGCATAGCTTTGCAATTCAGCACAGATGATAAAAGAACTGTGAAATGGGCAAGCTTTGTCTTCCTAAGAAGCAGGTTGTCTGAAGCCTGGTTGCCCGAGTTCTAAATGATGTAAAAAACTACTTATTTTGCTAAGGAATTTAAAGAATAAATTTTGGAATATCATACACAATGTATTTTCACCATCTGAATGAGCTTGTGCAACTCAAGCCTACATCAAGAGACAGGATATCACCATTACCCCCCAGAAGATCCTTTTATCCTTTCTTCTAGTTAATCAGTGACATCCAAGGGTACCACTGTCCTATAGTCACACACTATATTAATAGATTTGTTTTTTTTTTTTTAAAATTTTTAAAAGAATGGAATGTATATGATTTATGTTCTGGATTCTTTGGCTCAGTATTTTGTTGGTGAGATGCATTGATATTGCTATGTGTAATTCCAGTTTATTTAGTCTTATTGATATTCTGTATTTCAATATGTAAATACTCTACAACTTACTTATTCATTTCTCTGCTGGTAAGCATTCGGGTAGTTTCCATTGAAGGTATTATTTATTTTAATGCTCTGGACATATTCAAACTTGTTTTCAGTGAACATTTATGATTTATTTCTGTTGGGTGCACACTTAGGCATGTAATTACCAGGCCAAAGGATAGGCACATACTCAGCTTCAATAGATGCTGACAGTTTTTCATAATGGTTACATGATTCATTCCTACCAACAATACATGAGTGTTTGATATATCCATAAATGTCAAGCCAAACTTGCTTTATATTATCCGAAAGTTATCTTCACTTCTGATGCATAGCACCTATTTATTTTTTGGTAAGAAACAGTACTTTTGTTTTTATAAATAGAAAATGTCTTTCCCACTTTTCAGTTCAAGTAGTTTGGAAGAAAATGACCTTACAACAGAATTCAGGGGGGCATATATGAAACCAGTTACCAGTACATTCTCTTCTGAGTGAAAAACATGATCATAAAGCTGAGTACAGTCTGTTGAGGCTTAAGGCATTCATAGAATGAAAAATTAATTTCTCCACTGTGTTTATATTTGAAAACAGAAACCTATATTGACTGAAAGTCTTTTTCACACCAAGCATAGCTTTGCAATTCAGCACAGATGATAAAAGAACTGTGAAATGGGCAAGCTTTGTCTTCCTAAGAAGCAGGTTGTCTGAAGCCTGGTTGCCCGAGTTCTAAATGATGTAAAAAACTACTTATTTTGCTAAGGAATTTAAAGAATAAATTTTGGAATATCATACACAATGTATTTTCACCATCTGAATGAGCTTGTGCAACTCAAGCCTACATCAAGAGACAGGATATCACCATTACCCCCCAGAAGATCCTTTTATCCTTTCTTCTAGTTAATCAGTGACATCCAAGGGTACCACTGTCCTATAGTCACACACTATATTAATAGATTTGTTTTTTCATTTTTAAATTTTAAATGAATGGAATGTATATGATTTATGTTCTGGATTCTTTGGCTCAGTATTTTGTTGGTGAGATGCATTGATATTGCTATGTGTAATTCCAGTTTATTTAGTCTTATTGATATTCTGTATTTCAATATGTAAATACTCTACAACTTACTTATTCATTTCTCTGCTGGTAAGCATTCGGGTAGTTTCCATTGAAGGTATTATTTATTTTAATGCTCTGGACATATTCAAACTTGTTTTCAGTGAACATTTATGATTTATTTCTGTTGGGTGCACACTTAGGCATGTAATTACCAGGCCAAAGGATAGGCACATACTCAGCTTCAATAGATGCTGACAGTTTTTCATAATGGTTACATGATTCATTCCTACCAACAATACATGAGTGTTCTATTTCTTTTCAGTTTTGCTAAAGCTGATATTTTCATTAAAGGCTTAAAATGCTGAATTCTCTGTCACCTGAAATAATTTATTATTATGAAGAGCCTTCCTGTTTTATTGGCTCCGCTGCTCTGGCTGTTGTTTTATGTTACGGAGGAAACTGGGAGGGAAGATTGCTTATTCATGTCAAACTCAAGTCTCCATCTTTCTGGAAAATTTCAAGCTACTCTATATCTTTCAGTAAAAGCATATATATTCTTATACAGCCTCTTATCATTCTCATGCAACAATAACTTTATAGAGTCAGTGTTTCTATTTTTAAAAATTCCTTCTTAAGCCAAAGGAATTAATATAGTTGTGAAATTATGTGGCCAATTGATGAGGGGATGCTGTTTCATTAATCAGATATTGGCCCTATTCTATTTTTGACTAGAGATAAATTTAGATCATATATTAATTCCATTTAATAAACAAATGAATACATTTTGGAAAGAAAAAAAATGTATTATAATTGTCTCTTCCAGAAAATTATGATTGATAGTAAAAACATATTTTCTGTGAGTGTGATGGTTGAAAAGAGAATTTAAAAATCTACAAAATGGTAGGTGCAGGAGAGGATGTGGAGAAAAAGGAACCCTTCTACACTGGTGATGGGAATGTAAATTGGTATTATGGAGAATAGCATGGTGATTTCTTACGCAACTAAATATAGAAAAGCATATGATTCAGCAGCCTCTTTCCTGGACATACATCTGGGGAAAACCATAATTTGAAAAGATCCATGTCCCTTCCCCCAGTATTCATTGCAGCACTAATTACAATAGCCAAGATATGGAAGCAGCCTAAATGATTAATAGTAGCCTAACATTAAGTTCAGGTTTCCTGGTGGTGCTAGTAGTGAAGAATCCCCTTGAAGGAGACATAAAGATATGGGTTCAAATCCTGGGTCAGGAAAATACCCTAAAGGAGAGCCTGGCCGCCCACTCCAGTATTCTTGCTGGGAGAATCCCATGGACAGAGGAGCCTGGTGGGCTACAGTCCACAAGATCACAGAGACTCGGACACAACTGAAGCGACTTAGCATGCATACTATTAAGTTATATTAATGAGCTCAGGGTATACAAGCAGTTAACAGATAATGTTACTTAGCCTCCTGAGTCAGTCCTCATGAAATGCGCTGCTGCTCTGTTATTTGAGCCCAAAGGAGGAGTCTGGGCTTGAGTTTGATTCTCATCAGTTGGAGGGGTGGAGTTCCAGCTAAACTGGCGCACCTGTGCATCAGAAGTAGCGCTGAGTCTGCGCACCCGCCGCCGCCATCTTGAAGTGAAGCTTTTATCTCCAGGCTTCTGTTCCCGGCATCAAGTGCTGGCACAGCCGGTTTTGTAGGACGAACTCCGGCTGAAGGACTGGGCGAAAGCCCTTTGTATGCAGCGCCCTAAGAGCAAGTAAACCTAGACTAAACACAACGGAAAAAAAAGAAAAAAAGATTAGACTTTATCTTACTACTTGTATTTTAGCTTATTTCCCAGTAATTGTTAACAGGCTTTGCGGGTGATAAATCTGTTTTTCGTACTGTTCCTCTTTCTTGAGGGGGCCTGAGGGTAAAGGAATGCCACTGTAATTGCTTCCTATTGTTTGGGGGTCGTCATAACCCTGTGTACAGGAGCAGAACTTCTCTCCCGCCACTGTGAGTGATGTTTGCTTGTAAGCAGGTCCTGTCTGTTTCCATAGTGAACATCGTTTGTCTTTTACACTTTGTGAGTATGGCGAATAGCATGGTGATTTCTTAACTAAATATAGAAAAGCATATGATTCAGCAGCCTCTTTCCTGGACATACATCTGGGGAAAACCATAATTTGAAAAGATCCATGTCCCTTCCCCCAGTATTCATTGCAGCACTAATTACAATAGCCAAGATATGGAAGCAGCCTAAATGATTAATAGTAGCCTAACATTAAGTTCAGGTTTCCTGGTGGTGCTAGTAGTGAAGAATCCTTGAAGGAGACATAAAGATATGGGTTCAAATCCTGGGTCAGGAAAATACCCTAAAGGAGAGCCTGGCCGCCCACTCCAGTATTCTTGCTGGGAGAATCCCATGGACAGAGGAGCCTGGTGGGCTACAGTCCACAAGATCACAGAGACTCGGACACAACTGAAGCGACTTAGCATGCATACTATTAAGTTATATTAATGAGCTCAGGGTATACAAGCAGTTAACAGATAATGTTACTTAGCCTACTGAGTCAGTCCTCATGAAATGCGCTGCTGCTCTGTTATTTGAGCCCAAAGGAGGAGTCTGGGCTTGAGTTTGATTCTCATCAGTTGGAGGGGTGGAGTTCCAGCTAAACTGGCGCACCTGTGCATCAGAAGTAGCGCTGAGTCTGCGCACCCGCCGCCGCCGCCATCTTGAAGTGAAGCTTTTATCTCCAGGCTTCTGTTCCCGGCATCAAGTGCTGGCACAGCCGGTTTTGTAGGACGAACTCCGGCTGAAGGACTGGGCGAAAGCCCTTTGTATGCAGCGCCCTAAGAGCAAGTAAACCTAGACTAAACACAACGGAAAAAAAAGAAAAAAAGATTAGACTTTATCTTACTACTTGTATTTTAGCTTATTTCCCAGTAATTGTTAACAGGCTTTGCGGGTGATAAATCTGTTTTTCGTACTGTTCCTCTTTCTTGAGGGGGCCTGAGGGTAAAGGAATGCCACTGTAATTGCTTCCTATTGTTTGGGGGTCGTCATAACCCTGTGTACAGGAGCAGAACTTCTCTCCCGCCACTGTGAGTGATGTTTGCTTGTAAGCAGGTCCTGTCTGTTTCCATAGTGAACATCGTTTGTCTAACATTTTTGAGACAAAGAAAATCAAATAATTTAAAATACACGCCCCAGATATTAGCAAGAGAATAATGGCCATATGTCAAATTTTCCCAAAAAGGAAGGTACGAAAGTCTTTTGCCTGTAAGGCTTTTGCCTGATATTGAGACTCACTGCTGTGGCCTAGCTATCCCCATTCCCACTTCAGGTCAGAGAGAGGTTCACACATGTAGTCGAGGGGGTCCGTTGCCCCAGGCTTGTCTTTCTGGAGTTTGGGGCTCAAGACACGTCTTCCCTTGAGTGTGATGTGAACACAGAGAGAGCTCCTGAAACTTCACGGAAGAAGTGGGGTCTGTTCCACTTGAAAGTGAGCTCATCTTGTGTACTGCTGGATTTCCAGGTTTTTAGGGTCACCCTGTCTCATGGCGGAAAGTTTTGGAGGGCCAGGTCCGTGGATGCTTACCTGGTTGCCATATTCTGTGAGATTTTTCTTGGTTTCTCCTACCTGGAGGGCATATTTGAATTGTTCCATGTTAAGGGGGTTAAGATATCCATTCTCTCAGGCTTGGGGAATGGGTTTACTATGCATGAATTCAAATGCATTTAATTTATCTCTTGGGGATGACTGTATTTGAAGCACACGAATACTGTACCATTATCACTTTGTTGGGATCCTGGGAATCCAAACCTGACAATGAATTATTTTAGCAATGCCTTAGCCTCTTAAGGTGCCCTTTCAGTTTTGGTGGAAAATGCTTCTATAAACCCCAGAAAGATGTCTGCTAACATCCAGAGATACCAGAAACTGCCTGGTGCTCTTGACACGATAATAAAATAAGCCTGCCAGTCTTCTGCAAGATATGTCCCTCTGGTTTGATGGGCCTTCTCTGGTGGACCTGGTGTTGGGGTGGTTTACTGTGCAGATGGGGTATGTCTCAACTATCTGACTGATTATACATTTTATGCCAGGAGTTACCATGACCCACAGCTACCAATTATATAGGACCTCCTTCTCAGAGTAAGTTAATTGGTCAAAAAGCCTCTTTGATAGCTAGACAAGCTGCAGTTTGAAGAAGTATTTCCTATGTTCATTAACTAGCCACCCATGGCTTCCTAGATTTCTGTTGAAGCCCCATTTTTGGACTTTGTCTAATTCTTCTTTTGTGTAGATGTGGAATAATTGGATGGTCTTTGAGGTATGAGAGATAGTTGATAAGTTACTGGTTCTAGGCCTGCCCTGTTGGCAGTTACAATTTGCCTTGTTTCCCTTTATTAACTCTGCATTCCCCTTTAATAAGTCCTATAATAACTCAGTGCTACCCTTTAAAAAAAAAAAAAAAAGACTGTACTGTTTCTAAGAGCTTCAATATGTTTAAGCAATGTTTCACCTGCTTGTTCTCCATAATAAACATACCTCTTTCCATCCAGATGTGAATGTAGCATGGCATACACAGGCCACAGATCTGTGTAAACTTTTAAGATCTTCTCTGTCCCGATTTCTAAGGCTCTGGTGAGGGTCATCAGCTTGGTGTTTGGGGCTGATGTCCCTAGGGGTAGTATTCTTGCTTCTGTGACTTGGGTCTGGGAAGTTACTGTGTATCCCATCAGCCTTTTTCCGTCAGCCTTTTTCCCATCTCTAAATCATTCTTCTTCAGGATTTGGGAGAGGCTCACTTCTTAGGTTAAGATGGCTGAAATGTGTCTGTGGTTTTTATACAGTTATGTTCTCAGGGCCTTGTTTCTGTGGTTGGCAGAGTAGAAGGATTTAGCATAATACAGGTTTTTAAAAATATTTATTTGTTTATTTGGCTGCATTGGGTCTTAGTGTGGCGAGTGGAATCTTCAGTCTTCCTTGCAGCGTGCTGGACTTTTTTTAGTGGCGGTATTTGGGATCTTTTAGTTGTGGCCTGCAAATTCTTAGTTGCAGTATGTTGGATATAGGTCCCAGTTTCTGAAGTTTACACCTAATATTGGGGACACTTTGGGAAATTAAATATAAATACAGCCTGAGGATTATGTTTCCTTCTAATGACTCAGGGGCTAGAGTTTATATAGATTCAGAGGCATTCCCTGAGGCGTTCCAGGAATGCAGAAGAGTTTTTTCTGTTGCATGATTGATTTCCTTTATCTTATTTCAGCTTTTTAATTTATAGTTTTGATTAGCTAGACAAGCTGCAGTTTGAAGAAGTATTTCCTATGTTCATTAACTAGCCACCCATGGCTTCCTAGATTTCTGTTGAAGCCCCATTTTTGGACTTTGTCTAATTCTTCTTTTGTGTAGATGTGGAATAATTGGATGGTCTTTGAGGTATGAGAGATAGTTGATAAGTTACTGGTTCTAGGCCTGCCCTGTTGGCAGTTACAATTTGCCTTGTTTCCCTTTATTAACTCTGCATTCCCCTTTAATAAGTCCTATAATAACTCAGTGCTACCCTTTAAAAAAAAAAAAAAGACTGTACTGTTTCTAAGAGCTTCAATATGTTTAAGCAATGTTTCACCTGCTTGTTCTCCATAATAAACATACCTCTTTCCATCCAGATGTGAATGTAGCATGGCATACACAGGCCACAGATCTGTGTAAACTTTTAAGATCTTCTCTGTCCCGATTTCTAAGGCTCTGGTGAGGGTCATCAGCTTGGTGTTTGGGGCTGATGTCCCTAGGGGTAGTATTCTTGCTTCTGTGACTTGGGTCTGGGAAGTTACTGTGTATCCCATCAGCCTTTTTCCGTCAGCCTTTTTCCCATCTCTAAATCATTCTTCTTCAGGATTTGGGAGAGGCTCACTTCTTAGGTTAAGATGGCTGAAATGTGTCTGTGGTTTTTATACAGTTATGTTCTCAGGGCCTTGTTTCTGTGGTTGGCAGAGTAGAAGGATTTAGCATAATACAGGTTTTTAAAAATATTTATTTGTTTATTTGGCTGCATTGGGTCTTAGTGTGGCGAGTGGAATCTTCAGTCTTCCTTGCAGCGTGCTGGACTTTTTTTAGTGGCGGTATTTGGGATCTTTTAGTTGTGGCCTGCAAATTCTTAGTTGCAGTATGTTGGATATAGGTCCCAGTTTCTGAAGTTTACACCTAATATTGGGGACACTTTGGGAAATTAAATATAAATACAGCCTGAGGATTATGTTTCCTTCTAATGACTCAGGGGCTAGAGTTTATATAGATTCAGAGGCATTCCCTGAGGCGTTCCAGGAATGCAGAAGAGTTTTTTCTGTTGCATGATTGATTTCCTTTATCTTATTTCAGTAGACAGATTTTGATAAGAAATTATTCAAGTTTATCTCATAAGCAGAGTGTGGAAAGGGGTTCAGTGGGGTGGGTGCTTTCTGTTCTTGCTAGCAGCTCACAGGACTTCCTGATAATAGGATTCCTGGGTCTTGTAAATGGTTCACATGACTCCCAACCCCACTTCAGAGAAACTGATGCTGACTGAGAGAAGTCAGATCACCTGTGCAGTACCTTCCTTGGAATCTTTTGCGCTCAGAGTCCCTGGTCTCTTCTCCTGAGCTCAGATCCAGCATCCGTGTCCACTTTCCATTTTCTTAGCTGTTCCTTATTACCTAGGCCTTTCCTAGATCTTGCCCCTTGGCTCATTGAGTGGCCACATTTTCTTTTTTAACAGAAAGTGACTATGGCTAATGTAACTGTCTACCCCTAAAGGTCAGGAAGGAGAGCAAAAAGCCCTGGTGTGGCCACTACTGCCTTGTACAGGGATCAGGAGGACAGTCGTACTGCCAAGACAGTGGGCAAGACTGTGGTGGCTCCTCCTCTCCCACAGGTCCCTGGGTGTTTAGTACTGCAGAAAGGCTAGCCAATGAGGGCACAGTTTGATTTCCTCAAGGCGACACAGTCTAGGTTACTCTGGGGGCTATGTTGTGTGCACATTACATTTGGGAATCAGTTTGTTGGATGGACCTGCTGAATTTGGCCAAAGGCTGCCTCCATCCTACCCTGTCCGAGTTACTCAAAGATTAGAATCAAAAATCCATAACAAAGCCCCCTAGGCCTCTGTTGCCCTACTCCTGGAGCCAGGACGAGCTGGAGCCTAGTGGTTATGTGCAGGCAAAAAGGTCCACCCTATCTTGGTTGCTGAAATTTTGTTACAAACCCTCTTAAGTTGATCCTTGAAATCGATCTTCCTGCCCAGTGTCCTTAGAGCCGAGAGAAAAAGGACAAGGCCGAATCTGGTTTGAAGTAAAGGAAAATTTTAATCTTTGGTCAAAGAATAGAAAGTTGCAAGCTTGCTCTCTAGAATACACTCTCCCCGAAAGGCCCTCAGTGAAACTGCTTTATAGGGTTCTTGTAGACCAGGAGGGGGATGGAGTTCTTGTGGATCAGGAGCAGCTATGCTGCTCATACCGCTCTAGATCAGAGTGTCAAATGCAGTGTTTCTGTACACAGTACTCTGTTGCCATCTTGAACTGAAGTGTTGTGCTACTCAGTGCTTCTGCACATGGTCCTCTGGACTGAACTTTGGGGGAAGGTCATTTTGCACTAGGAACTTTGTTCTGAAAGCCTCTGGATGCACCATTCTATGAGCAAGTAAAACTAATGCTGAGCACAAAGAAAAAAAAAAAGTAAAGGTCAGATTTGTTTTATTACTCAGAAAGATTTTGTTTTTTTTATTTTTTAGGGATTGTTAATGGATTTTGCCAGTGGCAGTAGCCTTAACCCAATGTCCCACACATCATTTGCACCAATACATATTTCTCAGTTCACACCAAGGCATTATAGGACCTTCACTATGGTCATGTGATACAGACGAAAAAAAAAAAACTCAGATTGGTTCATGGGTGTTTGGTGTAATGCTTGTTTCTAAAGGCCTGTGAGTCACATTTGAGAAAGATAAGACTGTGGGCTACCTGGAAGAGGTGGTAACACTCTGTACACGTCTGCAGCTACTCAGGGACCTGTGGGCACCCATGTGTGTTTCCTCAGATTCTTCAGGACAAAGTTATTTATTGGACGTTTTTTGGAGTGGTGGAGAATTCTAAGAAGTTTCCTGTAGGAAAATATCTTGCCTTAATAGTTGAATATATCAAGCTGTTGAAAAATAAAAATGGATTTTCATTGCATCACAAATCTCATTAGAGGTAATACTGAAATCTAGTAATGAGAGGAAATCCTTCCCGTTGGCAGATCTATGAACAGTGTATCTGGCCATTAATTTAGCCAAAAAAAGAGAAATGATTGGAGATAAGAGTTTTCCGATTTAGGAGAAGTGATGATTGACTTGGCTGATTGATAAGGGGCCTTGGATGAATATGATTATAATTTCAAACAAAGAAGGTATTGAGAGAAAGTATGTGATTGAACCTATGGTGGCAACTATAAAAGTATAAGCATTTGTGTGCCAAGTCAGTGTCCAGCAGTGAGCACTCATTGAAGGAAAATAATTGAACAAACTGACGAGTAGGATAATTTATCCAGCACACAACAGATCAGTCTGTTCCTATCCTCGGGCACCTGCTACTTAAAGAGGAAAAGACTATCTATGGGTCCACTTACATGGGATTCCTCTCACCAACGATGGTTTAGCTATTGCCAGTGATGAATGTTTAAAATATAAGCAACAAAGACAGAAGTGGATTCCTCACTGTGGCACAAACTCTCAAGCCAATCAGCCACATGGTGGCAATTAGTAAACACCCCTTATACCCAAAAGAGGCAATATATCATCCTTACTATAATTGATTAATATTTATGATGAGGGTTTCCACCTCCTGTCTCCTTTCTTGGCCAGGACCACTATCTAATAATTCATTGTTGTTCAGTTGTTAAGTCATGTCCATCTGTTTGTGACCCCATGGACCGCAGCATGCAAGGTTCTCTGTCTTTTCTATCTCCTGGAATAAGAGTTCATAAAATGTCTAATTTACTTAATGAGATCTTGTATAACACTGCCTCAGGACAAGGAATTCATTATATGGCAAAAGCCACATAAAAGTGGGACTCAGTAATCAAATAATGTTCCCCATTATCACCCAGAACCTGAAAACTGGATAGATAGAATGGTACTTCGAAAGTTGCAACTTGGGTGCCAGTCAGATCATGAAATCTGTGGAGTTAGGGTGTAAGTCTTTATGATACACAACATACTTTGAACCAACAGCCATTATATGGTATGTATTCCTGATAGCTAGAATTTTTGATTAATGCTCTGTTTCATTCAAAGAAGAGTAGAAAACACAGGGTGTTCAATAAGTGCTTGAGATACGGATCTAAATCCCTTAAGTAGGCTGGAGGATTATTCAATCCAGATCCATGAGGAAGGCTAGTTATACCCAATCAATACATGGAGGGGGAAGTATTGATGGTAATTATTAATAATAATGCTAATAAAAATGACTGACTTGCAGTATCCAGTATGGTAACAGTGACATCACTTGCAATATAGAACTTTTATAAGTGGAAGAAGCAGGCATGTAAGTGTAACTCAGTACTTGCTACCTTACCAGCTGTGTAATCCCTCCTAGGCAATTTACTGTTTCTGAGTCTCAGTTTCCTTTTTTGTTTAAATTGTCAAAAAAGTAAGGAAATTGCTCCAGTTCCCTTGTGATTAATTGATTTAAAAATTAGTGCTCATAAAATATTTAGCATGGTGCATGCTCTCCAAAAGGAGTCAGTATATTTTATTTGTCTAGTATATATCACCATCATTTTTTGCTATTCTTAGAGCAGTATTGCATTAATATTAAATAATATTGAGGTTTTTTAAAAGAGAGAAGGGTAGTAAAATATTTTATAGAATTCCAGTAGTTGTTACTGAAGGTTTGAGGATATTTAACTCAAAATTTTTAGCTCTTAAAAAATTCATAAAGTGTTTCTCCCTGCTATGAGTTAAGTATCTTTTCATATTTCTTTAATATACACCAGCTATATCACAAGTACTTATTTTTTCTTTTTAATAATTATTTTTATTAAAAATTTGGAACGCTTCATAAATTTGTGTGTCATCTTTGTGCAGGGGTCATGCTAAACTTCTCTGTATCGTTCCAATTTTAGTACATGTGCTGCTGAAGTGAGCACTCACAAGTACTTCTTTATGATTATTCTTAAATATCTTTATTTTCTTAATGAGCCAGTATAAAATCATCAAAAAGTAATTGTCACATTTACAGGCAAGTCTCTATCTAGGATAAGGCAGTTCCAACTAAGGAATATTTTTGAGGCAAGTTTTCACTCTCCTTCCTTTCTACTTAATGACCCATAGATATTTTAATCTTGGAGTTAGACTGTCAAGCAATACATCTGCTCTGGAAGTTTTGATTCCACATTTTACTGCCTTCTGTATAATAGTCAAAATTAACATTACTCACACAGATGGAACTTTGATTTATTAAATTAAAAAAAGTTTTTCTTTTTAAATTTTGGCCTCTTTTTAAATTTATTTATTTTTCATCCATCTTCATTATTTGGCCTGTGTGGGCCTCCCATTGCAGTGGCCTCTCTAGTTCCAGAGCACTGGCTCTGGTCTCATGCATTTCAGAGCACTGGCTCATAATTGGACACACCGGTCCAGCCACTCCGCGGCATGTGGGATCTTCCCAGGACAGGGATTGAAACAGTGCCCCCTGTACTGCCAGGCAGACTCTTTACCCACTGAACCATCAGGGAATACCTGTTAAGTTTTAAATACAGTGTGGAATTCTGTACATCATTTCTGAGAAAGCACCCTTCAGAATATTTATATTGATTCAAATTTACATTTAGCCTATAGGAGCACTTGCATTATTACTGTAGTTAAGTCATGTGTTATAAGTTATTGATAAATAGTGGTGTTTAGTGATTGGTTGGAAACAGATTATTTGCCCAAATCATATTTGTGTAAGTTATATCATCTTGATGAAAAGCAAGTCATTTGAGTAAATATATACAGAATAACACTCTGGGACATGTTATAATTTTAAGTATGCCATACTTTAGCATAGCCATCTATGAGCACATTCAAAATAGAAATGTGGTTAGGTTTCTAAGATTAAAGAGGCAGAACCTTGGGGAAAAACTCCTAGGATTTCAGCAAGTATTGAACATTAACAAATTTTCCCAAGCTGAAAATTTTATTGTGGCCATTAAGACATTTGTATAAAGACATAGTTATTAGAGCTGCACTGTGAATAAAAATGTCCCAGGGAATAAAAGCCTGTCACTGATGTACTCATAATACCTTCTGTGTACCTGGATCACTCAGTTCTTGGTGAAGAACAGCAGAAACAAATTCTGCTTGAATTAAGTAAAAAAATAAATATATTGATGGGATGCTAAATATCAATATCTCAAGGAATCAATAGATGAGGTAGAGAATTAGATTCAGAATAAGACCTGGTTCTGAGAATCTAGTTGGCACAAACAAGAAACAGGAAAAATATAGTGTGGTTCATATGCCTGGTTGGACAGTTAATATTGCTAAACTCTACTCCATTCCAGTCATATTTCTGCCATGGCCACCATATTGAGTCCTCCTCTGACTTTCAATTTTTTATGAATATTTTCTTTTTTATTTTAACAAGTTTTTTCTTTTTTAAAAATTTTGGCCTCTTTTATTAGTTTTCTATTTATTTTCATCCACCTTTATTCCTTGGCCTGTGTGGGCCTTCCGTTGCAGTGGCCTCTCTCATTGCAGAGCACCCACTCTGGATGCCTATGCTCCAGAGTGCTGGCTTACAATTGGACACAGCGGTCCAGCCACTCCAAAACCCATGTGATCTTCCTGGGCCTGTGATCGAACCAGTGGCCCCTGCACTGCCAGGCAGACTCTTTACTTACTGGACCACCAGGGAAGCCCTCTTTTTTTTACATATATATTTTTTATTTTTCCCCATCATTCCTTTTTTAGTTATATTTTTATTTTCATCCATCTTTTTTATCCTTTGGCATTTATGGGCCTCCTGTTGAATTGGCCTCTCTCGGTGCAGAACACTGAATGAATCACTTATCTGGATACTGAGACAAGAAAATATGACAATTTGTTGTATTAAAGTTTAGACAAATATAATTTTATAAGTAGACATACCTGGTTGACATCATTTACCATTTTATTATATTTCTATTGTTGTAAGCCTTATTGAGTTTTGCCTTAATAGCCAATAGTGCTAATGTATTAATATTGTGAGTAATAAGAAATCATAAGTAAAAATTCAAAAATAGTTATAATAATAGATTATTGTTGTGATATTTACATCTAGAATATATTAATGGAAGTATTTATAAGGAAGATGAGATAAGTAAAAGTTGCCATGATATTTAAGGCTTGCCAGTATAAGATTATGGATGATGTGTTTAGTATTTAACATAACCAACCCTGTGAATAAAATATTGATGGGATGCTAAATATCAATATCTCAAGGAATCAATAGATGAGGTAGAGAATTAGATTCAGAATAAGACCTGGTTCTGAGAATCTAGTTGGCACAAACAAGAAACAGGAAAAATATAGTGTGGTTCATATGCCTGGTTGGACAGTTAATATTGCTAAACTCTACTCCATTCCAGTCATATTTCTGCCATGGCCACCATATTGAGTCCTCCTCTGACTTTCAATTTTTTATGAATATTTTCTTTTTTATTTTAACAAGTTTTTTCTTTTTTAAAAATTTTGGCCTCTTTTATTAGTTTTCTATTTATTTTCATCCACCTTTATTCCTTGGCCTGTGTGGGCCTTCCGTTGCAGTGGCCTCTCTCATTGCAGAGCACCCACTCTGGATGCCTATGCTCCAGAGTGCTGGCTTACAATTGGACACAGCGGTCCAGCCACTCCAAAACCCATGTGATCTTCCTGGGCCTGTGATCGAACCAGTGGCCCCTGCACTGCCAGGCAGACTCTTTACTTACTGGACCACCAGGGAAGCCCTCTTTTTTTTACATATATATTTTTTCTTTTTCCCCATCATTCCTTTTTTAGTTATATTTTTATTTTCATCCATCTTTTTTATCCTTTGGCATTTATGGGCCTCCTGTTGAATTGGCCTCTCTCGGTGCAGAACACTGAATGAATCACTTATCTGGATACTGAGACAAGAAAATATGACAATTTGTTGTATTAAAGTTTAGACAAATATAATTTTATAAGTAGACATACCTGGTTGACATCATTTACCATTTTATTATATTTCTATTGTTGTAAGCCTTATTGAGTTTTGCCTTAATAGCCAATAGTGCTAATGTATTAATATTGTGAGTAATAAGAAATCATAAGTAAAAATTCAAAAATAGTTATAATAATAGATTATTGTTGTGATATTTACATCTAGAATATATTAATGGAAGTATTTATAAGGAAGATGAGATAAGTAAAAGTTGCCATGATATTTAAGGCTTGCCAGTATAAGATTATGGATGATGTGTTTAGTATTTAACATAACCAACCCTGTGATGTAATAGGCCCAGACGAAATACTTAGAGGAATAATTATATCAGCTCAGCTGATGCCCACAGCCGCTTATTGGGCCTAAGGCTATCACAGTTGATTTTGAAATTTGGTAATAGCACAAAGGCATCTAGCTGAGGGAACTAGTGAAAGCTGACATCTAGTCTACTGCTCAGATAACAGTGTCACTCTGGGAAGGTACATCTGTTTCAAGGTAGGTAGTGTTGAAGTTCCTCTAGGGTGTTCTATTGTACCAGTGGTGAGTTTATAACCTGGCCTTTTCCCAGGGTGTGAATCTGGCTTTTTCCCAAGTTGTGAACTAATTTCATGTGGGTTGTGACTGGACATTAGCATATGAGAATTTCTTCCCTCTTTGCATAGCATTGAGATTTGATAGATTATCCAGGGTAAAAATATCATCCAAAGTGGACTCCTTTGACATTTAGCGAAAGGGTTCTTCTACAGTTGATCCTTTCCAAATGAGACTTTGATAGAAATGATATTGATTTATGTAAATTAAAACATATGTGATTGCTGGAGAGGTTTTCCTATTTGACTGATTTTTCCTCTTTTGTGGATATCTTAAAAGCAAAGTAACAATTCCAATCTGTCTAATAAGAGAATTGTTATTTTTTAATGAAAAGACCTTGCTTCAGCCGGGATAACTTTACATATTGATGAATAAACAGTCTCAGTTTTTGTTGGCTTTTGCAAACTGAAAGTATAGTGCTCTTTCTTCTTTTAGCATTGATGCACAGCTTTCTGTGATCTGAACTTTGGCCTCTATAGTTAAATTGATAAATGAATAGTTTTCTAGTTATAATAGTTGTAACTTGAAACCTAAATCCACATCTCTGGAGGATCTACTACTTTTTTTGAAAACAAAAGAGCTTTCACCTAAGTGACTTTCAAAATCAGTTATACTTCCTGCTCTATATGCTAGGAGGCACGGAGAGGAACAGTGATTTACATCTAGAATATATTAATGGAAGTATTTATAAGGAAGATGAGATAAGTAAAAGTTGCCATGATATTTAAGGCTTGCCAGTATAAGATTATGGATGATGTGTTTAGTATTTAACATAACCAACCCTGTGATGTAATAGGCCCAGACGAAATACTTAGAGGAATAATTATATCAGCTCAGCTGATGCCCACAGCCGCTTATTGGGCCTAAGGCTATCACAGTTGATTTTGAAATTTGGTAATAGCACAAAGGCATCTAGCTGAGGGAACTAGTGAAAGCTGACATCTAGTCTACTGCTCAGATAACAGTGTCACTCTGGGAAGGTACATCTGTTTCAAGGTAGGTAGTGTTGAAGTTCCTCTAGGGTGTTCTATTGTACCAGTGGTGAGTTTATAACCTGGCCTTTTCCCAGGGTGTGAATCTGGCTTTTTCCCAAGTTGTGAACTAATTTCATGTGGGTTGTGACTGGACATTAGCATATGAGAATTTCTTCCCTCTTTGCATAGCATTGAGATTTGACAGATTATCCAGGGTAAAAATATCATCCAAAGTGGACTCCTTTGACATTTAGCGAAAGGGTTCTTCTACAGTTGATCCTTTCCAAATGAGACTTTGATAGAAATGATATTGATTTATGTAAATTAAAACATATGTGATTGCTGGAGAGGTTTTCCTATTTGACTGATTTTTCCTCTTTTGTGGATATCTTAAAAGCAAAGTAACAATTCCAATCTGTCTAATAAGAGAATTGTTATTTTTTAATGAAAAGACCTTGCTTCAGCCGGGATAACTTTACATATTGATGAATAAACAGTCTCAGTTTTTGTTGGCTTTTGCAAACTGAAAGTATAGTGCTCTTTCTTCTTTTAGCATTGATGCACAGCTTTCTGTGATCTGAACTTTGGCCTCTATAGTTAAATTGATAAATGAATAGTTTTCTAGTTATAATAGTTGTAACTTGAAACCTAAATCCACATCTCTGGAGGATCTACTACTTTTTTTGAAAACAAAAGAGCTTTCACCTAAGTGACTTTCAAAATCAGTTATACTTCCTGCTCTATATGCTAGGAGGCACGGAGAGGAACAGTGCTTAAGTCACAAATGCCATGGTATTGGACTCATCTGTTCATGTATTAGCAAATTATATCCTCTAAACCATTTGTGTGGTCATAATTTCAAGAAGTTTATGACTGAAATGATTCTTTGCAGGCATATGAATACATGAAAGTCTTATAATCTGTTGGATACTGACTCTCTAAATATCACCAAGATAGTCTGTTCATAAGACAGATTTAATTTTGGGCTTCCCTGGTAGCTCAGTGGTAAAAAAATCTGCCTGCCAGTGCAGTAGACATGGGTTTGATCCCTGGTCTGGAAGGCCCCTCATGGCCTCAGAGCAACTAAGCTTATGCTTTAGAGCCCAGGACCTGAAACTATTGAGCCCCCAAGTCTAGGACCAGTGCTCAGCAACAAGAGAAGCCACTGCCATGAGAAGCCTGTGCATAGCAATTAGAGAAACCCTTGTGAAGCAGTGAAGATCCAGCACAGCCAAAAATGAACTAATAACAATAATAATAATAAAGATCTCACCTTCTTAGATACTCTCCTACCCCCTTCCACTGGAAGCTCTCTCTATCTCTGTTTACTTAAAAAAAAAAAAAAAAAAGAATAGATTTAATTTCTTGCTATGGTAAAAGTGTACATCTTTGTAAGTGGCTAGGAGAACTTTGTGTCTCATAATGGGGTGGACAAGATTCATTTACTCAGAAGTTTTGGTTCAGTTTAATGTAGGCTTTTCAATGTGGGAAGAAAAAGGGGATTTATTAAGATTGGGTAAGAATTAGACTATAACACTCTGGGACTGGTAGAAATAGCAAACCGAGGATTTTGATTCTAATGGTTCAATGAGTCCTAGGATATAAAGTGTCTATGCTTTATATTGAAGAGTTTGTGGGCCTTTCACAAAGTTCCTATAATAAAAAATAAATATAGTTGTCCAGGTAAGAATCTTCTGGAATAAAAAAGTTACGATAATGAAGGTAAAGGTATAATACAATCATTTTATTTTAGAAAATGAACTGGGTTGTGTGAAAGAGTTATAATAGTTGTAACTTGAAACCTAAATCCACATCTCTGGAGGATCTACTACTTTTTGAAAACAAAAGAGCTTTCACCTAAGTGACTTTCAAAATCAGTTATACTTCCTGCTCTATATGCTAGGAGGCACGGAGAGGAACAGTGCTTAAGTCACAAATGCCATGGTATTGGACTCATCTGTTCATGTATTAGCAAATTATATCCTCTAAACCATTTGTGTGGTCATAATTTCAAGAAGTTTATGACTGAAATGATTCTTTGCAGGCATATGAATACATGAAAGTCTTATAATCTGTTGGATACTGACTCTCTAAATATCACCAAGATAGTCTGTTCATAAGACAGATTTAATTTTGGGCTTCCCTGGTAGCTCAGTGGTAAAAAAATCTGCCTGCCAGTGCAGTAGACATGGGTTTGATCCCTGGTCTGGAAGGCCCCTCATGGCCTCAGAGCAACTAAGCTTATGCTTTAGAGCCCAGGACCTGAAACTATTGAGCCCCCAAGTCTAGGACCAGTGCTCAGCAACAAGAGAAGCCACTGCCATGAGAAGCCTGTGCATAGCAATTAGAGAAACCCTTGTGAAGCAGTGAAGATCCAGCACAGCCAAAAATGAACTAATAACAATAATAATAATAAAGATCTCACCTTCTTAGATACTCTCCTACCCCCTTCCACTGGAAGCTCTCTCTATCTCTGTTTACTTAAAAAAAAAAAAAAAAAGAATAGATTTAATTTCTTGCTATGGTAAAAGTGTACATCTTTGTAAGTGGCTAGGAGAACTTTGTGTCTCATAATGGGGTGGACAAGATTCATTTACTCAGAAGTTTTGGTTCAGTTTAATGTAGGCTTTTCAATGTGGGAAGAAAAAGGGGATTTATTAAGATTGGGTAAGAATTAGACTATAACACTCTGGGACTGGTAGAAATAGCAAACCGAGGATTTTGATTCTAATGGTTCAATGAGTCCTAGGATATAAAGTGTCTATGCTTTATATTGAAGAGTTTGTGGGCCTTTCACAAAGTTCCTATAATAAAAAATAAATATAGTTGTCCAGGTAAGAATCTTCTGGAATAAAAAAGTTACGATAATGAAGGTAAAGGTATAATACAATCATTTTATTTTAGAAAATGAACTGGGTTGTGTGAAAGAGTTGGTGGTTTCAATCCACAGTATCCAAGCAGTAATTGTATCCATCATTTCTTTATAAATGTTTCATTATTTTTCTAATAAGTCTGAATCATTCTTATTGTTTAGTTAAAGCTGGAATCAACCACATTTTATGAGGCCTAAAGCTTATACAACTTTTCCAGCTCTTTTATAGAAAAAGAACACAAAATTATGGGAAATAACTGGGCACATGGCCTTCAAAGGTGACTTTACCAATCGTATTTATACTTCATTACTGTTAGGACAGATTCATTTCTGAGTAGAATAATACCATAACATGAAGGAATTTTCCCATTAAGTTATAACTTCATAGGTCTAGAGTCAAGAGATCTTTGACCTAAAATAACTCATGGTGACCTGTTCCTTAAGGACAAGTATTTCCTATCATCAGGGTCAATCATAATTCTTGAGCAGCATTGTGGCTTTACCTTCATAAGCTTCTGACACAGTCTCTTCACTGGAACACTTGGTTTTATCCAAATGTCTAAAATTCTTAAGACCTCAAATAAAGCTCCTTGTTCTTTGGATCCTTCATACTTATTACTGTTTCACAGAAAAATACAATGTTTGGAAGCACAGGAACTGAATTAGCCTCAGAAGAAAATTAATAGGACAATGTAAAAATAGAGAAAATTTACGGGAAAGCTGAAGTTTAGAAGCAACTTAAAATGTATTGGTCCTAGGCTCAAAATTGAAAAAGGATGTTGTGCTTCCCCTGGTGGTCCAGTGGGTAAGGACACCGCCTTGCAGTGCAAGGGGCGCCAGTTCGATCCCTGGCCTGGGAAGATCCCACGTGTCGCGAAGTGGCTGGACCGATGTGTGCAATCACGGAGCCGGAGCTCTGGGGCACATGCGCCCAGAGCCGGCGCTCTGCAACGACAGACGCCACCGCGATGGGAGGCCCACAGGAGCCAAAGAACAATGACGGATGAAAATGGCGAAATGTAAGACCAATAGAATTGGCCCGCCCGCTCCCCTCCCTCCCCAACCCGACCCCCTCCCATAATAAATAAAATAAATAAATCTTTAAAAAAAAAAAAAGAAAAAGGATGTTAAAATCAGCTGACAAAATAGCCCCAGGTTTTCAGATTGGACTGAGTAGGCAATCATGATGAGAGAATTTTAAGAAAGACGAAGATCATAAGTTTGTTATGATACAAGCAGTGTGAGCTGTGGTGATTGAGGAAGGAAAATCAGAAACTGTTTCTAGGACACAACATTTCTATGTGTATTTCATATATCTGTAAGAAGAAGACCTTGATCCCAAGGTCAGACCAAGCCTTAGTCTTGATCTCTCCATAAGCTTCATTCAAGTAATAAACCAGATTTGTTTCCTTGTGGTTTAATTGGTCTTTTCCAAATTTTAGTCTTTTTCATATCACCTTTACCACATCTAGCAGACTGTTTATTCTAATTAGATCAACTAACTTTTTTAAACAATGGCAACCCACTCTAGTATTCTTGCCTGGAAATCCTATGGACAGTAGAGCCTGTTGGACTACAGTCCATGGGGTCACACACACAAGTATTTTTAAAGGATTTTCCTGGTGGCTAAGAGGTAAAGAATCTGTCTTTACCAGTGCAGGATACACTGGTTTGATCCTTGAGTCAGGAAGATCCCCTGGAGAAGGGAATGACAACCCACTCCAGTATTCTTGCTTGGGAAATCCCATGAGAATTTGACCATGGCCTTGCAAAAATGTTGGACAGGACTTAGTGACTAAACAACAACAACCAAGTATTTAAAAACTTTCTGTATAATTATCTTATAAAAATTATCACTTACTATAATTGAAGATAATTATGCAAAATAAATTTAAATCAAAGTTTTAAAATTTCAGCCAAACACTGTTGCCAACAAAGGTTGTAATAACAAAGCCTACTTTGTTTTCCATTAAAGGAGATAAGCAAGTAAAAGTGAGGTATAAAGGCATAATAAGTGCAAAGTGACATTACCTTTTTTTAATCTGGAGACTGAGAGATGCTTGAATAACATCTGTATATGTTTTCTGTGTTATTTAATGCATGTCAGTCTTATACACATCCTTCATTGCAGAAAGCACTTTTGTAATGGGCAACCTTCATTAGCAAGCAAGAATGACATTGTGAAATTTTAACCTTTCTGAAAAATAATATATTCATTTTCATGCTTGAGGCACATCTGGCTACTTGAAGACATAATAATTTTCCATGGGCTAACAATAATTGGCATCAAATCACAGTAAGTAGTTCTTATTTTATGCTTCAAAGAGACATTTCCCTCAATATATAATAGTATTGTCAGGTAACAGGTAAGAAAAATCTGATAATAAAGCCCTACTCCTGCTGTTACATGTCATAGTAGTCAACAAATATCGTGTCAACAATACTTATTGTGCATATGTTATGTTGCAAGCATTGTTCTAGCATTAGGAATAAACCAAATAATAGAGCAAAAGCTTACTGCTCTCTACATGACATTGGAAAATTTATATCTACTACATAAGTTGACTTTAAAAAATATAAATCAAATAAAAATGTAATATATGTAAATATACTTGCAAATATAATTATATAGATATGTATGTAATATGAATACAAAATGAAAAATAAATACCATGATGGATGCCACCTTTGATACTATACAACTCAATCACCATATATTTCCATTGGGAAGATCAGTATCCCAAACGATTGTGTGCAATCTAAATTTTCTGACCACTATCTGCTATTTGGCATCCCCAGGAGGCATAGCGGTAAAGAATTTGGCTGCAATGCAGAAGACACAAGAGAGACAGGTATGATCCCTTGGTTGGGAAGGTCCCCTGGAGCAGGAAAGGGCATCCTGCTCAGTATTATTGCCTGGAAAATTCCATGGACAGAGGAGCCAGTTGTGTTACAGTTCATGGAATCGCAAAGAGTTGGACACAACTGAGTCGCATGTGTGCTTACACACATGTATGCACACACACACACATGCAATCTTCTAGTAATCTATATCTAAGTCTTACTTGCTGATTAGCAATGTTTGAAAAAGTTTTTGCCTGTATGGGGCTAAGGATATTTACTAACTTCTACTGCAATAACCTTTATGGTAAGACAATAAATGCTTAAGTCTATATCTTAATACACACCAAAATCAATCTTCAAATTTTCTGCTTCCATCTCCCTCCAATTCAAGATTCCCTGGAGTCTAAGGACTTAAAGATAGAACTCTTTGTTATTCATATTTATTTTCCTAATAAATAGAAAATAAAATTCTTTCCACATTGTAAGTTATCAGTATTTGTCTTTGAGTAGATGAACAAAGGAAGGCTGTAAAAACATAGCACTTGAATGAAGTGAAAATTTCACTATGGTTAAGTAAATTAAACTATTTAGGCCTTATTTATTCTTAATTCCCTTATTAAGTTCTCTAAATCATAATGTTAGAAAACAGTGATTTTGTAGACCTCAGAAACTCTGAAATATTGTCCTTAGTGACTAAACATTGCAGACTGTTTCCAAATTATAGTTGTTAATCATAACATGTTCTTATTATTGTAACATTCTTTTACTTTGAGAGAAGGGAAAGACAGGTTAAAACGTATGATTTCCAGGTGTTTGGAAAATACCTACTAAGGTAAATACATACTCTGTGACTTCTCACACTAGTTCAACTTAATACCTAAGCTTTTGTCAAATATTTTGCTTACTTATCTCATGAGTA
This sequence comes from Tragulus kanchil, assembly GCA_022376925.1. Taxonomy (NCBI): domain Eukaryota; kingdom Metazoa; phylum Chordata; class Mammalia; order Artiodactyla; family Tragulidae; genus Tragulus; species Tragulus kanchil. The sequence goes on along the minus strand of JAIOJX010000028.1, from coordinate 70,291,414 downwards.
TATGGCTCAGCATACCAAGTGAGAATTTTTCACTCCAGTTGTTACTTATAAAATTTGTTCATTCCTATCTGCCTGTGACACTGAGATATAACTCCTTGCTGTAATCCTAGCTTGAAGGTGGTGCTTTGGTGAACTTGCTGACTCTTGTCTTTTATGTCTTAGCTGTTGGGAGAGTTGTTTCTTTCCCAACTTCATATCCTAATGCTTGTCTTTGCTAATCTCCAACATTTTCTTGGTATAACATTCTGTGAAAGCCCCTCACCATAGTGCGGCAATGTCTCCTTAGAGCTTCTAGGTAAAGATCACAACATAGGCAGAGGATCAGGCTGTCTGGGTATTCAGAGAAGTCCAATTATTCTTGTGGTTGACCTTTATTAGCAATGTTTGAAAAAGTTTTTGCCTGTATGGGGCTAAGGATATTTACTAACTTCTACTGCAATAACCTTTATGGTAAGACAATAAATGCTTAAGTCTATATCTTAATACACACCAAAATCAATCTTCAAATTTTCTGCTTCCATCTCCCTCCAATTCAAGATTCCCTGGAGTCTAAGGACTTAAAGATAGAACTCTTTGTTATTCATATTTATTTTCCTAATAAATAGAAAATAAAATTCTTTCCACATTGTAAGTTATCAGTATTTGTCTTTGAGTAGATGAACAAAGGAAGGCTGTAAAAACATAGCACTTGAATGAAGTGAAAATTTCACTATGGTTAAGTAAATTAAACTATTTAGGCCTTATTTATTCTTAATTCCCTTATTAAGTTCTCTAAATCATAATGTTAGAAAACAGTGATTTTGTAGACCTCAGAAACTCTGAAATATTGTCCTTAGTGACTAAACATTGCAGACTGTTTCCAAATTATAGTTGTTAATCATAACATGTTCTTATTATTGTAACATTCTTTTACTTTGAGAGAAGGGAAAGACAGGTTAAAACGTATGATTTCCAGGTGTTTGGAAAATACCTACTAAGGTAAATACATACTCTGTGACTTCTCACACTAGTTCAACTTAATACCTAAGCTTTTGTCAAATATTTTGCTTACTTATCTCATGAGTATATGGCTCAGCATACCAAGTGAGAATTTTTCACTCCAGTTGTTACTTATAAAATTTGTTCATTCCTATCTGCCTGTGACACTGAGATATAACTCCTTGCTGTAATCCTAGCTTGAAGGTGGTGCTTTGGTGAACTTGCTGACTCTTGTCTTTTATGTCTTAGCTGTTGGGAGAGTTGTTTCTTTCCCAACTTCATATCCTAATGCTTGTCTTTGCTAATCTCCAACATTTTCTTGGTATAACATTCTGTGAAAGCCCCTCACCATAGTGCGGCAATGTCTCCTTAGAGCTTCTAGGTAAAGATCACAACATAGGCAGAGGATCAGGCTGTCTGGGTATTCAGAGAAGTCCAATTATTCTTGTGGTTGACCTTTATTAGTAAGTATCAATTAATGTTGTTTTTTCTTGATTCTAATCTTGTGGACGTTTTGCTGGAGTATGGTAAGATAATTTGAGTTTAGCAGCTAACTTCAGAATGCGTTTGTTTCCTAATCCCATCCTCAGAGACATCCTTTGTAGATTTGATTGCTGACATTTACAACCATCTTTGAACTCTGGTATGTCAGATAAAAGAATTTAGCATTAGTTCCTAACCACTGAGAATACCTTTTTAGAGCTTTCTTTTCCTATAGATCATAAACACAAAGTTTTTGTATTTTCCTCAAGACAAAACTTTTCTTGCTTCTATAGGAAAGCCAGTCATTTAAAGGATCCTTAGTTTGGGGGAAAGAGATCTTCTTTATCTCTCCTACTGAAACTTTTTTTTTTTTCCTAAGAACTTTTTTCAGCCTTTATAAATTCTCTTCATACACACTGTATTACATATTGTTATTGTTATTCAGTTGCTAAGTTGTGTCTGACTCTTGGTGACCCCATGGACTGCAGCATAAAATATGTTGGTTATATATTATATTTCATATAATATATTTATATATTTATAAATTACATGAGTATATATAATAGTTTCATTTTCTTAAGTCATTTATTCCTTGCTTCATTGAAAGATAATTAATAGAAGAAATACATGAAACGGTGGCTGCATATCATCTGAACATAATATTCACATGCAATTTGGGAAATTCCTTAGTATTTTAGAACAAATACTATGACAGAGCTTGAAGTGATTAGACAGCTAAGAAAGGACTCTGAGTTGGAGGAAAGGGTATGAATTCTGTAGGACCAAAAGTACAATATGATATGATGAAACTAGATATTATGCCAAGCTCAGTAATTATGGATAGTGATACTATTAATGGACATGAGCTGTCAAACTCATAGATCAACAGTTTTGAGGAGAGGAAGCAGAGGTACTGCTAGCCTAATATTTGTAGAGAAACTGATGAGCTCAAATTTCCAGTAGAATACTGGTCTCTATGAAGTTTTTGGTTTTTTTTTCTACTAGGCTGTCCTGTTGATGGCAGCATCTGATATAGAGGCTGAGTAGTAGTAGTGACTCCAGAATTTCTGTGTTAGAGAGGATTATGTATGTCCACATGGTTTGAACAACCAGGGAACTGGGCTTGAAGCTTGAAGTTTATGTGATAAGCACTCTGGTCTTATTTATATTCTATATTTCCTTGGGTATTAGTGAGTGTTAGATGGTTCTTTTGCGTCTTACCGAAAAATCTAAATTCCCTGCAAGTCATGCTTTTGTTAACTCTGCTGAGTCACCTGATTGGTCAATGAGGCAATCATTCACTGCCAGTTATATTTAACATCCAATCTAGTTTTGGTTGCAGTAAATACAAATCACCCTAACTCTGCAGTTTCATTATGAAAAAATTTCATTCACTGAGATTTAGTTAACTGACTGTAACGTTTCCTTGAAGAAAGTTCAATTTCCAGTTACTACCTACATTTACAATGAATGATCAGATAAAGTAAAAACTTTGCCATTACTTATCAATCCACACATTTCTATGTAAATAATAGGTGTGCATCATGATCAGTGACTAGTCATGTCACTTCCTTCAAGGTCTGTTATTCATTCGTCTCTGTGTGTCTGTTGTTTAGTTCATCTCAGTAAGAAAAGCTGTAACCTCTTTGTTTCTTCCATAAATGGAGGTGACTTTTCACAAAGATTGATAATCAAGAGATAATTGTTCAGCAAAGATGAAAATGCATAAAGAAAACAAAAAGTGGTAATACTGAAGATTGAATTAGAACCTTGGGTAAGTGGAATGCTAGAATAGCTTTAGAGACTTTGGAGGAACTTAGCGGAAACAAACTTCTCAAGGTAAATGAGGAAAATTGTTGTGATGAAAAGGATGACAATGTCTCAGAGAAAGTGACTTGCAAAACAATTTCATATTAAAGAAACTGTGAAGGTATTTCATGACATTGTGATTGGAAAGGATTAAATGCTGGGAGGTGATCAAAACTTAGAAAACAGTATGACAAGTTTCCAAGGCCTAGGAAAGATACTTGCACCATATTGGTAAGTTACATGATGAGAATAAGGCAAGAACTGTTCAAACTACTCGATAATCGTTTTAAAAAAGAAATAAAACACCTTAATTCTTAATGTTTCTAACATTTTAAATAACAGTGTACAAAATAAATATTAGTTGTCCCGTATTTTTATTTGCTTATGCATTTATAGCCAAGAGCCAAAATAGTTTTAAATGCTTTGATAGTTTAAAAAGCAATTTAATTGTGTATTGTAGATTTCCCAGTTTTACTAAGAGCACTTTGCACAGTTTGCCTTGCGCAGTCATTTTTATGGTGCTGCACCAGTGCATACATTGAGGGTTTCCTATAGTTTAAAAAAGCATACAAATGTTGGTCAATACCCAGTTTAAATTGTATTACAGAAAAGATTTTTGCTCCCAAATCAAATGTTAATAACTAGCATGAGTGAGTTAAAGAGTGATAGATAAATATCTGGAAGAAACCTATTAGAAATACCCCTGTGTATTGCAAGTAGTGAAAAATTACTACGATTTACCTCAGAGAATACCTTAAACAGAATATAATTATATTCTTTTTTGCTTCTCATTCCCAGCACAATTTGGCTGAATAATTTACTTTTACTTATGCACAATTGGAGAACATTGATGATCTTTCATAAACTAGGGCAACAAATGCACGTACTTAGTACTATTTTTTCATTTGTACTATAACACAAGCTCTAGTGGCAAATTAAAATTGAGGGATGAATACAAAGATAGCAACCTTTGTTGCCCTCTGGAAATTATCCCATACTACTACCTTTACTAATGCCTTTATTCTCTATACCATTGCTGCAGCTATTCTGCCTTTCTGAAATGGTAGATAATTCCGTTTTTCTTCTCTCTGTATATAATTCCAAAACAATCATCCAAAAAATAAAATTCAAACAGTAAAAAAAAATCAAAGCAAACTCCTTCAAGATCATGTACCTACATGATCTAATTCTTTTCCTCAATTTCAGTTTGGATAGCCAATGAATCAGGGTCTTTCTGACTCTGAAACATTTTCCTTTGAGAGACCTTGAGCCCTTTTCCCTAAGAGAACAATTTAACCCTATGTTGATCAGTACTAGGCAGTATTTTACTTTCTCAAAACCTTATTCCCCTGAATACCTAGAATTAGGATAGTGATTCTGTAGACAGCCAAAGAAGGCTCTGGATAGTTTCTCATAATTGTTCCTGGGCATGGACTCAGTCCTACAAAACATACGAACAATAACAAGAGCCTTTCAGGGAGGCTTATCCATGCTTCTTGGATCATAGTAAGCTTGTTCAGAAGCCAGTTTGAAAAAGATATTTATGAGCTTACAGCAGTAAGAGATAAAACTGAGTTATTATATGCATATATTCATTAGAATTGAACAGTATATTTGTGTAGGATTTTTGACTCTTATCCTATTCTCTTAGGTGCATGAATTGTTACCTTACTTTCTCAGTAACTAATTAAGTCTAACCCAGTCCTCTCTTGCTAAGATAGGGCTATTACATAAAATACAGAGCACCCAGTTAACTTTGAATTTCAGAGAAACAAGAAAAATCTAAATAATAGATATGTCCTATGACTAAAGTTTCAGGTTTCTTTTCACCAAGTCACATAGTGAGGATGATGTTATCACTCTGCTATACCCAGTCAACTTACAGCTACAGTCTAACTTCAAAAAAAACCCTTCTATTTGATTGAAGTGTCTAGTATATCACCTCTGCTTAAAGCACCCTAACCAATGTCCTAATATATATGTGAAATATTTAACTATGACATTATTTTAGTACTTTGGTAGAACCTCATGTGCATGTATTTAGACATACTTGGGATCTGAGATATATAAATACATTATTTTTCTGTGCTAGTTTTTTTTTTTTTTTCTTAATCTTGTTCTTACTCTGAAGATGGTAAACTTAATCAACCGATAGTACCAGCCTATAGTAACTGTCATTTAGGATAGCTTCTTGGTGTTTTACCTTGTTTCTCTTTTTTCTTCTCTCTGTGTATATGGGGCTTCCCAGATGGTGCTTGTGTCAAAGAACCTCCCTGCTAATGCAGGAGGCTTAGGAGACATGAGATCGATCCCTGGGTTAGGAAGATTCCCTGGAGGAGGGCATGGCAACCCACTTTAGTATTCTTACCTGAGAATCCTATGGACAGAGGAGCCTGGCAGCTCTGTCCATAGGGTTTCAGAGAGTCAGACATGTCTGAGCAACTTTACATGCACGCATGCTTCTTTCTTTGATAAAACTCATGGTGAATGTCTGGGCTCTGGATAGTTTCTCATAATTGTTCCTGGGCATGGACTCAGTCCTACAAAACATACGAACAATAACAAGAGCCTTTCAGGAGGCTTATCCATGCTTCTTGGATCATAGTAAGCTTGTTCAGAAGCCAGTTTGAAAAAGATATTTATGAGCTTACAGCAGTAAGAGATAAAACTGAGTTATTATATGCATATATTCATTAGAATTGAACAGTATATTTGTGTAGGATTTTTGACTCTTATCCTATTCTCTTAGGTGCATGAATTGTTACCTTACTTTCTCAGTAACTAATTAAGTCTAACCCAGTCCTCTCTTGCTAAGATAGGGCTATTACATAAAATACAGAGCACCCAGTTAACTTTGAATTTCAGAGAAACAAGAAAAATCTAAATAATAGATATGTCCTATGACTAAAGTTTCAGGTTTCTTTTCACCAAGTCACATAGTGAGGATGATGTTATCACTCTGCTATACCCAGTCAACTTACAGCTACAGTCTAACTTCAAAAAAAACCCTTCTATTTGATTGAAGTGTCTAGTATATCACCTCTGCTTAAAGCACCCTAACCAATGTCCTAATATATATGTGAAATATTTAACTATGACATTATTTTAGTACTTTGGTAGAACCTCATGTGCATGTATTTAGACATACTTGGGATCTGAGATATATAAATACATTATTTTTCTGTGCTAGTTTTTTTTTTTTTTTCTTAATCTTGTTCTTACTCTGAAGATGGTAAACTTAATCAACCGATAGTACCAGCCTATAGTAACTGTCATTTAGGATAGCTTCTTGGTGTTTTACCTTGTTTCTCTTTTTTCTTCTCTCTGTGTATATGGGGCTTCCCAGATGGTGCTTGTGTCAAAGAACCTCCCTGCTAATGCAGGAGGCTTAGGAGACATGAGATCGATCCCTGGGTTAGGAAGATTCCCTGGAGGAGGGCATGGCAACCCACTTTAGTATTCTTACCTGGAGAATCCTATGGACAGAGGAGCCTGGCAGCTCTGTCCATAGGGTTTCAGAGAGTCAGACATGTCTGAGCAACTTTACATGCACGCATGCTTCTTTCTTTGATAAAACTCATGGTGCCTCTGGCAGTCACATCTGTGATAATGACCCCCAAGTTACAACAGCAGAGTCAGCAGAGAACTGCCACAACATCCTTCAGTCTCTTTCCTGTTACTTTGAATTTTTGAATAGAATATCTGAAGCAAGCAGGCTTGAAACTTGGCTTATATAGTATTTTCTTGGATTGCTGAGCTACCTCTGTCATCTACCAGTAAGTTTCTTGGTTTCAGTAACTTGAAACCTAATAAAAATTAATATTTTCTTGATCTGATTTTACACTTTGTGGTGCTTAGGATATCCTAGCTCTTTGCAAGATGTACATTTTCTATGACAGTGAAGATTCACCTCTAATGTGTTCCCAGGTCACGTCTCCTAAGAGAAAAAGCACATCAGAATCTAACTATGCTTATATGGTGTTACATTCCTTTATCATAAAGAGAATTATTGCCATTGTTACTGTTTTTATTTTGTCATTCACTATGTCAGGGTCTTTTGTTTTACTGATCTTACAGAGTTTTTTTTTTTTAATAGGCACAAGTTTCATTCGAAAATAGTATAAAATAATGAGTATTTTCAAGTATCAGAATAACAGTGTCATGACATCAATAATATGTTTTCAAATATAAGTCTTATACAAGTGAACATGTCTAAAGGAATAGAAATAAATTCAAGTATATTTACATTACGTGGGTAAATTGTAAAAAAAAGAAAATTCTTCACACATAAATGGGACTAAAAAATATTTTTCTTATAAAAAAGATGGAGAAATTCTTTTTTACTTCATATGTACTTTTCTTTCAATTATTGGGCCACCTAAGTCTTGAGCATTATTATAAGAGCAATGCATACAAGAAGTGTGAGGTGAAAGTATTCCAAAGGCATAGCAGTAATAACCAGCACTAGCCACAGATACTTCTTTCTCTTTTGGGTAATAACAAGGCTTTCTTTATGTGTCTAATATTTCACATAAAATGTGTTAATTTTTCAATTAGCTGCTACTTTAGTATTAGTTTGGAATTATTATCAATCTTTTATATTTTTGTGTGGTGTGGGAATTAGAGACAATAAAATAGGAAGTGTGAGTAATTTTATACCATGGTATTAGTGGTATAGATGATCAGAATAATCACTTTATTTGAATCACACGCCTTACTTGTGGGTTCTTATTTTGTATGTTATTAAAAAACATTACTAGGCTAGTATTTTTATAGTTTACATGTATTATTTCATGTAATTCTGACAATTCTTAAGTGATATTATTATAACTATTTTAAAGCAAAGGAAGCTTCTCTAACAGAAGAGGAAACTAGAGTTTAGCAATCATGGACTTTAATCAGAACTATGCAATTAGCAAACAGCTAAACCAGAATTTAAACATGTTTTCCTTGCTCCAGGACTGTAATCTAGAATAAAACAACAGCCTACAGAATTCTATCTGGAGTGCTATATTTCTTTGTCTTACTGTCTGTTATTCACCTTTCTTCTTCAGTGCACAGTAGAATACCTGCTAATTTATCTGCTTAATATGTGTTAAATGAATATATGCATGTAAACAAATGCACCAATGAATAAATGAATATACTTGTTTTTAAATCAAAATAGTTCATTCTTTTCAGGTTATAGAAGTATTTCTTATAGTGTTCAATATTTTGTAATAGTTTAAAAGTGGTATTTATTAAACCCACTTATGTTTAAGATATTTCTATCACGGAAACTGAAAGTGCAGTTAGATTTGCCAAACTTACTGTTATTTATTTAATATTATATTTAATTGAAGTATTTTTAATTGAAGTTGATTTGCAATTCATTATATAACTAATATTTGTAATCAAAATTCTGGCAGCTAACAAGGCAGCAAAATGTTCAACTCTTTGTATGCAAATTCTATTGAATATAAAATGTTAATATAGGTTATCATTGCTAAATGTCTATAAATTTCACTGAATGAAAACATGTTAGAAACTCAACAAAGAGATCAATTCAAAATTATTATGTGTTATTTCTGCAGATAATATGTTGGTTTTTATATAATAAGGTAAAACGTATGTCCAGTTACTGTAATAAGAGAAAGTAAAGAAGTGTGAAGGATATTTTATATTTAGGAAAACCATACACTCTTAGAAAATATTCAGGTGATTTAGATAGGCAGCCTAAATTTATGAAGTTTTGCATGTTTTTAATGATTGAAAACATTTCTTAGGAAGCTGTCTTTCTCAAAATGAGTTTACTGATTGCCAAGCTTCTCACCTTCTTGGAGTTATAAAAAAAGGAAATATAAATTGCACTAGGTAAACATATGGGGTTTGCATTTTAGCAATAAGTGCTATTAAAATGTCACTGAAGTGTGCCTTACTAGAGTACTTTAATAAATACTTAGCAGATGATTCCTCCATTCCCAACCCTAGAGAATTACACTGGAGAGCTTTTCAGCCACTTCTTCTCCAGTTGCTACTGTCACAGTTGGTGCTTTGATTATGGCCTCCCTCCACGGTTTCATTCCTGCTTCCCATCAGTTACAGTGGAGATTAATTTGTTTTCCCCCTTGCACCGAGAGTGAAAAGGACTTCCTAAGTATACACCTCCATCTGTCCAGTTTCTACTTCTCTTAGATCAAGTCCAGGGTTGTAACCACGCCTGTTTTTTCCTATGAGTAATGAGAAACATTGGGGATTTTCATGCCAGTCCTAGCCACTTCTCCTCTGCATGTTGTGGGCATCAGGGATGCAGTTCTGTTTTTATCTACATCAAAAGTATAATCTTTCTCTACTATGAAATCTTTGTAGGTTTAAAACCTTTTCTTCCTACCATATAGCAAATCTTCGGAAAACAATGTAGAGTTATATGAAGATGCATACTGTCTCTTTAATGTGGAGGAGATATGTATGTGTGTGTATTTGTGTGTGTGTGTGTGTGTGTGTGTGTGTGTGTTTAGAGTCTTTTCCACAAATATTTGGTGCATTTTAAATGAGTTGATATGATATGCTTTCTTATTTGCCCCCATCTGCTGTCATGGGAATTAGTCCTTTATGAACAAACTTTATAGTGAGAGAGAATTTATTATGCCATAATACTTTATATCTGAAAGGAGTAGGATTAAAATCTAAGTCTCTTTTGAGGTTTTGGGACTTCTAGGGACTTTTCTGGAAAGGAAGGGATGATCAAAGGTGTTTGTTCATAGAAGGGCTGATTTCTGACACTTTCCTTCGTGTTCTTGCTTATCACACATCTCAGATTCATTTTCCAAGTGGTTTGAAATGTGTCCTTCCTGTCTAGAGGAATGACTCTAATCATTCTGTGAAGTTTAGATTATTTTAGAGAATCTAGTTGTGTGTCTAGGTCATTATTACATTTCAGTTGTCTCAAAATGAGTTTACTGATTGCCAAGCTTCTCACCTTCTTGGAGTTATAAAAAAAGGAAATATAAATTGCACTAGGTAAACATATGGGGTTTGCATTTTAGCAATAAGTGCTATTAAAATGTCACTGAAGTGTGCCTTACTAGAGTACTTTAATAAATACTTAGCAGATGATTCCTCCATTCCCAGCCCTAGAGAATTACACTGGAGAGCTTTTCAGCCACTTCTTCTCCAGTTGCTACTGTCACAGTTGGTGCTTTGATTATGGCCTCCCTCCACGGTTTCATTCCTGCTTCCCATCAGTTACAGTGGAGATTAATTTGTTTTCCCCCTTGCACCGAGAGTGAAAAGGACTTCCTAAGTATACACCTCCATCTGTCCAGTTTCTACTTCTCTTAGATCAAGTCCAGGGTTGTAACCACGCCTGTTTTTTCCTATGAGTAATGAGAAACATTGGGGATTTTCATGCCAGTCCTAGCCACTTCTCCTCTGCATGTTGTGGGCATCAGGGATGCAGTTCTGTTTTTATCTACATCAAAAGTATAATCTTTCTCTACTATGAAATCTTTGTAGGTTTAAAACCTTTTCTTCCTACCATATAGCAAATCTTCGGAAAACAATGTAGAGTTAAATGAAGATGCATACTGTCTCTTTAATGTGGAGGAGATATGTATGTGTGTGTATTTGTGTGTGTGTGTGTGTGTGTGTGTGTGTGTCTTTAGAGTCTTTTCCACAAATATTTGGTGCATTTTAAATGAGTTGATATGATATGCTTTCTTATTTGCCCCCATCTGCTGTCATGGGAATTAGTCCTTTATGAACAAACTTTATAGTGAGAGAGAATTTATTATGCCATAATACTTTATATCTGAAAGGAGTAGGATTAAAATCTAAGTCTCTTTTGAGGTTTTGGGACTTCTAGGGACTTTTCTGGAAAGGAAGGGATGATCAAAGGTGTTTGTTCATAGAAGGGCTGATTTCTGACACTTTCCTTCATGTTCTTGCTTATCACACATCTCAGATTCATTTTCCAAGTGGTTTGAAATGTGTCCTTCCTGTCTAGAGGAATGACTCTAATCATTCTGTGAAGTTTAGATTATTTTAGAGAATCTAGTTGTGTGTCTAGGTCATTATTACATTTCAGTTACCTAAAGAGTGCCTGGTTATGGTTGGCCCTGACTGTTAAATTGCTGAATAAATGTGTTATTGGAATTAGAGCTAAGAGAAGGAATTAAATAATTCAGATATTTGTTGGAACCTTATATTATGCGCCATTAAAGAGATATAGGGTAATTAGAGTCCAAAAGCCATTTGATTTGTCCCCCTGTGATTTTCTGAGTACCAGTTATAAAACCTTTTATTTGATCACCTCCTAATCTCCCAGCTCTTTGTTACTTATCTCCCCTCCTGTTGATAAAGACTTTGTTTAGGTATGTTATCGTTCTAGTTCTACACTCATTCCTTAAACAGATATCTCTTTCATCTATTTCATCTCACTTTATAGTTCATTATTTTTTAATAATCTATGTAATTTCTCATCTATATATAGCTAGAGAAACAGCATACAATATAAAGTAGATATCCTGGAACCTAATTGCTGCTGGTGTAGTCACTCGCTCTGCCTTTTACTAGCTCTTTGTAGTTTGGTAATATCTTTGTGCCTCGATTTTCTCATGGATAATATTTGTGATCTAAATTCTGAGAGCTAACAAGGCAGTAAAATGTTCAACTCTTTGCATGCAAATTCTATTGAATATAAAGGTAACAATGTGCTATATTCAAACAAGATAATATGGATAATCCCTGAGAGTAGGGCAAACAATGTAAGTCAGTGATGTTAGCTACATCTGTTTTGAGTTATCATTACAGTAAATGACATCATTAATTGTAAATCATTTTGACATTGCAAGATAGATTGGATTATAACATGTAAGACTTTTCTCTCTTTTTTTTTGGCCACTTTTATTGGTCTTTCATTTATTTATTTTCATCCTTCTTTGTTCTTTGGCCTGTGTGGGCCTCCCATCACAGTGGCCTCTCTCGTTGCAGAGTACCGGCTCTGAGCGCATGTGCTCCAGAGCTCTGGCTCAGTAGTTGGACACATTGGTCCAGTGTCTCCGCGGCACATGGGATCTTCCCAGGCCAGGAATCGAACTGGCACTGCTTGCACTGCAAGGCAGTGTCCATATCCAATGGATCACCAAGGAAGCCCCTTGTAAGACTTCCGAACATTAAAATTATTTCATTGTAATATACCTCATATACAGTTTTGTGTATACTGTAGAACAATTTACACTCTATTTTCAAAATATAAATACATGAAATAAATTGTATATAACAAATTGAATTAAAATGTGGTTCTTCATTATCATCTAATTCCATAGCTATGATCAAACTCCATTGTATTAGCAATATACTCTACTGTATCTGTTTGTCTAGTTCAATATTTGTCTGCCTGTCTATGTATCTATCTATATTTTGGCTCACTTTATAGTTCATTATTTTTTAATAATCTATGTAATTTCTCATCTATATATAGCTAGAGAAACAGCATACAATATAAAGTAGATATCCTGGAACCTAATTGCTGCTGGTGTAGTCACTCGCTCTGCCTTTTACTAGCTCTTTGTAGTTTGGTAATATCTTTGTGCCTCGATTTTCTCATGGATAATATTTGTGATCTAAATTCTGAGAGCTAACAAGGCAGTAAAATGTTCAACTCTTTGCATGCAAATTCTATTGAATATAAAGGTAACAATGTGCTATATTCAAACAAGATAATATGGATAATCCCTGAGAGTAGGGCAAACAATGTAAGTCAGTGATGTTAGCTACATCTGTTTTGAGTTATCATTACAGTAAATGACATCATTAATTGTAAATCATTTTGACATTGCAAGATAGATTGGATTATAACATGTAAGACTTTTCTCTCTTTTTTTTTGGCCACTTTTATTGGTCTTTCATTTATTTATTTTCATCCTTCTTTGTTCTTTGGCCTGTGTGGGCCTCCCATCACAGTGGCCTCTCTCGTTGCAGAGTACCGGCTCTGAGCGCATGTGCTCCAGAGCTCTGGCTCAGTAGTTGGACACATTGGTCCAGTGTCTCCGCGGCACATGGGATCTTCCCAGGCCAGGAATCGAACTGGCACTGCTTGCACTGCAAGGCAGTGTCCATATCCAATGGATCACCAAGGAAGCCCCTTGTAAGACTTCCGAACATTAAAATTATTTCATTGTAATATACCTCATATACAGTTTTGTGTATACTGTAGAACAATTTACACTCTATTTTCAAAATATAAATACATGAAATAAATTGTATATAACAAATTGAATTAAAATGTGGTTCTTCATTATCATCTAATTCCATAGCTATGATCAAACTCCATTGTATTAGCAATATACTCTACTGTATCTGTTTGTCTAGTTCAATATTTGTCTGCCTGTCTATGTATCTATCTATATTTTGGCTCTTTTTGTAGTTGTGCATTAATGCTATTCATAGATAAATATTTTTAAAAATTTCTCTCATTCATGGGCTTTGCAGTTTTGCTTTAGTCATCTACTTAGAAAATATACATAGTCTGCAGTATGCATCTGGAGAAGTTTCCTTTCCTAAATTATGTGCTACAAGTAGCATCCAAATACCTCTCAAAAACTGTTCAGATTTACAAAAAACATTGCCATATTGAAGACTCTGAGAAGTGCTGCCAAAAAAGAAAAACTATTTTCAGTATTTCTTGGTTTTAAGCCTGTTTCAGAGTTTCTTGATTGATAACCATTGGACCTTTGAGGGAGTTTTGGTTTAGATATTGTTACTGATGGTTAATGGTCATCATGAATTGACTTTAATATTATTGATCTGTCAAGTACCTGAAGTCAGTTAAAATCATAATATTGAGTCCTAATGGTGTAATTAAATGATTAGTTTTATTCGTGCCCTTTCTTAGATGAAAATATAAAATAGTGAGAGGTATTGGGACCAAGTAAAAATATTACAGAAGGATCATAATTCTCTGAGTATAAAACTAAAAATCATTAAAGCACAGGTGAAAGTTATGTTAATGTAGCAGTATAAATTATTGATATTTTGTCTACTCTAAAAGCAGTCACTGTGTTTCGAATTTCTAAACAGAGTATACAGCGTTTTAAGACAAAATCAGTGCTTTCTTGAAGCTTAGTTTATGAGAGGTATTATGTATTAAAGAGATCTTAGAACTATCAATTTTGGTAGATCTACTGTACCTGGTATCAATTTTATTTCAGAGATAATTTATAAATTCACCAGAATTTCTGTATAGCAATGTTTTGAGAATACTAAGCCTCCCTTGTTGAAATAATCTCAGCTGGGGCAGTGTCTTGACAAGGAGAACACATATTTTTCTCCAAACCAACCATTATTTGTGGACAGTTAAACTAATAACTGGGGTCAGGTCTCAGCATGCTTCAGGATAGCTAGTAAAAATTGGGACCCAGGAGGACCTGTATAGCAATATACTCTACTGTATCTGTTTGTCTAGTTCAATATTTGTCTGCCTGTCTATGTATCTATCTATATTTTGGCTCTTTTTGTAGTTGTGCATTAATGCTATTCATAGATAAATATTTTTAAAAATTTCTCTCATTCATGGGCTTTGCAGTTTTGCTTTAGTCATCTACTTAGAAAATATACATAGTCTGCAGTATGCATCTGGAGAAGTTTCCTTTCCTAAATTATGTGCTACAAGTAGCATCCAAATACCTCTCAAAAACTGTTCAGATTTACAAAAAACATTGCCATATTGAAGACTCTGAGAAGTGCTGCCAAAAAAGAAAAACTATTTTCAGTATTTCTTGGTTTTAAGCCTGTTTCAGAGTTTCTTGATTGATAACCATTGGACCTTTGAGGGAGTTTTGGTTTAGATATTGTTACTGATGGTTAATGGTCATCATGAATTGACTTTAATATTATTGATCTGTCAAGTACCTGAAGTCAGTTAAAATCATAATATTGAGTCCTAATGGTGTAATTAAATGATTAGTTTTATTCGTGCCCTTTCTTAGATGAAAATATAAAATAGTGAGAGGTATTGGGACCAAGTAAAAATATTACAGAAGGATCATAATTCTCTGAGTATAAAACTAAAAATCATTAAAGCACAGGTGAAAGTTATGTTAATGTAGCAGTATAAATTATTGATATTTTGTCTACTCTAAAAGCAGTCACTGTGTTTCGAATTTCTAAACAGAGTATACAGCGTTTTAAGACAAAATCAGTGCTTTCTTGAAGCTTAGTTTATGAGAGGTATTATGTATTAAAGAGATCTTAGAACTATCAATTTTGGTAGATCTACTGTACCTGGTATCAATTTTATTTCAGAGATAATTTATAAATTCACCAGAATTTCTGTATAGCAATGTTTTGAGAATACTAAGCCTCCCTTGTTGAAATAATCTCAGCTGGGGCAGTGTCTTGACAAGGAGAACACATATTTTTCTCCAAACCAACCATTATTTGTGGACAGTTAAACTAATAACTGGGGTCAGGTCTCAGCATGCTTCAGGATAGCTAGTAAAAATTGGGACCCAGGAGGACAAAGCTTAACCTCCCCTCAAATAATTGTGAATATAATCATACATAGTTCCATGACTTTAAATATCATCTTTAAGCATATTATTTTCACATTTTTGTTTTCATCTTGCAAATCTCCTTAGAACTGTTTAGTCATCATCTTCACTTGGATGTATATCACATTTCTCAAAAAACAACATTTCCAGGATATAAACATTCATTTCATATACCAAACTTGTTTTATAATAATTTAGGCATTTTTTGATAGCTTATGCATTTTTAAAGGCTAATATCTTTTCCTATGAATTCTTCATATCTTTTAAAAATTTTATATATATATTTTATTTTATTTATTTTAGGCAGTTCTGAATTTTCACTGCTGCTGCAGGCTCTTCTCTATTTGCAGAAAGTGGAGGCTACTCTCTAGTTGAGTTGAGCAGGCCTCTTGTGGTGAATTCCCCTGTTGCAGAACTCAGGCTATAGGGCATGTGGGCTTCAGTAGTTGCAGCACATGGTCTCAATAGTTGAGCACAGGTTCAATAGTTAAGGCCCACAGGCTTAGTTGCTCCTGGATCAGGGATCAAACTCGTGTCTCCTGCATTGGCAGGAGAACTCTTTACCACTGAGCTACCAGGGAAGCCCTGAATTCTGCATATCTTAATGCCTTCATAAACTTTGGTATGTTTATGAGGTACAATTAACTGTTGACTATATGTGTACCTGTGCAAAAATCTGCCATACCCTAATATGTTAACTGAGTGATTTGGGTAGTATTAACCACACCCTCACCTTCAGAGTTGGAACCTTACTGATCTAAGTCGTTTGGGCTAAATTCAGTAAAGGCATTATTGCAAAGAATTTAAGGTAGATTGAAGATAAAACTGTGCCTGAAATCTGACCCACATCTGGTCTTTTTAATTAGATAAAATAGTAAATATTCTTTATTGTTTAAGGCATTTATTTTCTTCAAAGTCCTGAAATGAATAAAAATAAATAATCACATTTTTATGAATTATAAAATAAAATATAGGTTGATGTGAGAATTATACAAGAATAGTAAAAATTAATTGGGCAGTCACATCATATATAGAAAGTCCTACTCTGTTTTTAAGATTATGGCTTAGCTAAAATCTCAAATGAAAATACAGTGGTATAGATATGGGCCTTTGTGTCCTGAGAGATGTAGCATCTGAGTGGTAGTATTAATTAAGATGAGATACTGATATAAAATGAAGTGAACAACAAATTCAGATAGCACAGCAGGTGACCAAGAATTAAGAGACACGAGGAAATGTCAGGGAAGGTTTAGAGAAGCCTCACATCTCCATTATACACTAGCCAGACTCCCTACTGGCTCATGAAATCAGGGCCAAATGGCAGCTAGCTACAGACATACATTATTCAGGGTAAGTTGTTACTATAAAAGACTGCCTGGTCTGTGTGGAGCAACTAGGAAATAGTCTTTGTGATGTTATTTGATGTGGGACTAGTTATCAAGTTCTTGAAGCAGCATATTCTTTCCCTCACTGTTAGTTGCTAGAGTTCAAGTCTGAATGGAGTCAAGCCTTTAAGTGCATATCAATTACTATACACATTCTCTATAAGAGGGGTCCCTAACCTCCGGGCTGTGGACCAGTGCCTTCTGTCAGAGCAGCGGCAGCATTAAATTAGAAATAAAATGCACAGTAAATGTAAGGTTCTTGAATCATACTGAAATCAACCCCCACCCCTGACCTATGGAAAAACTGTCTTCCACAAAGTTGGTGCCTGGTGCCAAAAAGGTTGGGGGCTACTGCTCTAGAAGACATTCCTGCTTCTCCTGTAGAGAAGACTGCAGTCTGCTTTTCACTGCTTTTCTGTAGTCTTCTCTTATGCCAGAGTTCATAGGATACAGACAGACTAATGAGATTACTAAATTTTCAGTGTGAAGAAAACTGTTTTCTTAATAACTCTGTTGTATCTAAATCAAGTCATTCTAAAACTCTGTGCTTCTCCACTTAAAAGAAAAAAAAAAAACTTTGTTGAACTTCTGACATGACAATTAATATAAGAACAGTAGCTATTATTTACTGTCCTGGATTCACAGGCAACAAATTTCAGATATCTAAAAAATATGACAGTGTTTTTAGGGAAAATATCTAATTTATGTCAGTATTTTCATTTAGTTCAACAGACAGATTTTCTTTTGAGGGCTATTGGTCTAAGATAGCTTTATGGCATGATGTCGGTGAGAAGTTTATTAGCCAAGCTTGTAATTTCAGCTAGCATTCATTAAGATGCTTCTGTTCTCAGAAAGGATCTGAAATATGGTTCATTCTTGGTTCTTTTCCTTGTCGTAATTGTGAAATCCTTTAATTCTGTAGACACTTTATTCCTTTTAACTAACATTCATACTTTCCTCCCTTTCCTCAGAGACATTTGGCAGCTCTCTAAAACTAGTCTGTACTTCCAGAATATTCGCTAGGACAACCTCTCCTCACTCCGGTCTCAGCATCCGAAACAGTTTATACATGAGGAGCTTCATTTTAGGGCCTCTGAGATGGCAGGGGTCTGTAGTGAAATTACTGCCTCCCCAGGGTCCAGATGAGAAGCAGGCACTGACTGGTTCCTTTAATCTCAGGTTCCTAAAGCCTTTAACTGACCTTTCATACTTTGCCCTCCAACTTCTTTTCCTATCCAATCTCATGTTGGGTCTTTATTTCAGCTGAGAAACACTGGCACAGTAAAGCATTCTTTTATACCTATCTGTCTGATATCTCCGCTCTGGCTTTTTATGTTAAAGTATGATAATTTGTGCCTTTCCTGGGTTTACTATGCCAAGTCTTCTTTAGAACAGTAGATACTGTAAGGTTCTTGAATCATACTGAAATCAACCCCACCCTGACCTATGGAAAACTGTCTTCCACAAATTTGGTCCCCAAAAGGTTGGGGCTACTGCTCTAGAAGACATTCCTGCTTCTCCTGTAGAGAAGACTGCAGTCTGCTTTTCACTGCTTTTCTGTAGTCTTCTCTTATGCCAGAGTTCATAGGATACAGACAGACTAATGAGATTACTAAATTTTCAGTGTGAAGAAAACTGTTTTCTTAATAACTCTGTTGTATCTAAATCAAGTCATTCTAAAACTCTGTGCTTCTCCACTTAAAAGAAAAAAAAAAAAAACTTTGTTGAACTTCTGACATGACAATTAATATAAGAACAGTAGCTATTATTTACTGTCCTGGATTCACAGGCAACAAATTTCAGATATCTAAAAAATATGACAGTGTTTTTAGGGAAAATATCTAATTTATGTCAGTATTTTCATTTAGTTCAACAGACAGATTTTCTTTTGAGGGCTATTGGTCTAAGATAGCTTTATGGCATGATGTCGGTGAGAAGTTTATTAGCCAAGCTTGTAATTTCAGCTAGCATTCATTAAGATGCTTCTGTTCTCAGAAAGGATCTGAAATATGGTTCATTCTTGGTTCTTTTCCTTGTCGTAATTGTGAAATCCTTTAATTCTGTAGACACTTTATTCCTTTTAACTAACATTCATACTTTCCTCCCTTTCCTCAGAGACATTTGGCAGCTCTCTAAAACTAGTCTGTACTTCCAGAATATTCGCTAGGACAACCTCTCCTCACTCCGGTCTCAGCATCCGAAACAGTTTATACATGAGGAGCTTCATTTTAGGGCCTCTGAGATGGCAGGGGTCTGTAGTGAAATTACTGCCTCCCCAGGGTCCAGATGAGAAGCAGGCACTGACTGGTTCCTTTAATCTCAGGTTCCTAAAGCCTTTAACTGACCTTTCATACTTTGCCCTCCAACTTCTTTTCCTATCCAATCTCATGTTGGGTCTTTATTTCAGCTGAGAAACACTGGCACAGTAAAGCATTCTTTTATACCTATCTGTCTGATATCTCCGCTCTGGCTTTTTATGTTAAAGTATGATAATTTGTGCCTTTCCTGGGTTTACTATGCCAAGTCTTCTTTAGAACAGTAGATACTGTATCTTGAATTGAGGAGATATCAGTGGACAAGGAATTGTTAGGGATTAAGCTATGAACACTTCACAGAAAGAACTGGTCTGAAGTGCTTCCTATGCACAGGTATTGTGTAAGCATTTCATATTCATTGTTTGGCTTCCTAGGTGGTACTAGTGGTAAAGAGCCCACCGGCCAATGCAGGAGATTTAAGAGAAACAAGTTTGATCCCTGGATTAGGAAGATTCCCTGGAGAAGGGCACGGCAACCCACTCCAGTGTTCTTGCCCGGAGAATCCCATGGGCTGCCACAGTAGAAGAGTCTCCACTGTGGGCAGCTCAGCTAGAGGCTGAAGCTCCTGTCAGAAAGCTGGAAGAAGTGCTGAGGCTAGAGAAGGACTGCTGTGCAAGCTTTGAGGCTGGCAGACAACGTGGGGGCACAGGGCAACAAGTCGGAGAACCTAATGTGTGTTTTTCACAGCTAAGAAGGTGAAAGATGACATGAATTTGGTCTGACTGATGTGACCAAGCCTGATTGAGATGCACGGAGGTGGAATCCATGGGGAAGTAAAGAGAGTGAAGAGGGGATGTCAGGGTGATTGAGACTGAAACAATCATGTCCTTAGAATTCAATACAATGAAAAACAAAAGAACAGCAACCACCCCAGCCAGTAGAGCAGTCCCACAGTCAGGAAACAGGCTGAAAGACTACGCACCCACTGGGCTTACTGATACAGCTGTCTCTTCAATAGATACAATAGACTAGGTGGTTAGAATGGCCCCACGGTCGTGCTCACACGGAATGACATATTAACAACAATGCTGAGTTGCGCTTCATATAGAGTGACATGGTTAATGCAGTAACATGTCCTGTGTGCTCAAAAACTCCTAAGGCAGTTGCCTAGGGAGTCTGGGGCCATCCTCCAGAGTTCCCATCTGGTAAAGGAATTGGCAAATTAATTACTTAGCTGCCCTCCCTCCCAGTGAGTGTGTAAGTATGCCTTGATTTGTGTGGATAGGTTGTTTGGCCCAACCCATACTTGCCTCTGTTGTCATGCAAGGCAGGCTCACCACTATCAAGGAATTAAAAAAGCTGAAAAAGAAATCTCCATACTGTCTTCCATAGAGGCTGTATCAATCTACATTCCCACCAGCAATGCAGGTGTGTTCCCTTTTATCTGCAGCCTCTCCAGCATTTATTGTCTGTCGATTTGCAGATGATGGCCATTCTGACAGGTGTGAGGTGATATCTCATTGTAGTTTTGATTTGCATTTCTCTAATTATAAGCGAGGTTAAGCATCATTTCATCTGCTTTTGGCCATCTGTATGTCCTCTTTGGAGAAGTGTCTGTTTAGGTCCTTTTCCCATTTTTTTGATTGAATTGTTCATTTTTCTGGTGCTGAGTTGTCTGAGTTGCTTGTAGATTTCGGAGATTAATTCTTTGTCTGTTATTTCATTTGCTATGATTTCTTCGATTCTGTGGGCTGTCTGTTGAGCTTTTTTGTAATTTCTTTTGCTGTACAAAAGCTTTTAAGTTTCATTAGGTCCCACATGTTCATTTTTTCTTTTTAGTTCCGTTATTTTAGTAGGTGGGTCAGAGAAGATCTTGCTTTGATTTATGTCCTTGAGTGTTTTGCCTATATTCTCCTCTAAGAGTGTGATGGTTTCTGGTCTTATACTTAGGTCTTTAATCCACTTTGAGTTGATCTTTGTGTATGGTGTCAGGGAATGTTCCAACTTCATTTTTTTGCACGTAGCTGTCCAGTTTTCCTAGCACCACTTGTTGAAGAGACTGTCTTTGTCCCATTTTATAGTATCGCCTCCTTTGTCAAAAACAAGGTACCCATAGGTGCATGGGTTTATCTCTGGGTTCTCAATCTTGTTCCATTGGTCTATATTTCTGTTTCTGTGCCAGTACCATACTGTCTGGATGACTGTTGCTTTGTAGTAGAGTCTGAAGTTGGGAAGGCTGATCCCTCCAGCTCCATTCTTCTTCCTTGGGATTGCTTTTGCTATTTGAGGTCTTTTGTGTTTCCATATGAACTGTGTTATTCTTTGGTCTAGTTCTGTGAAGAATGTCATTGGTAGTTTGATAGGGATTGCATTGAGTCTGTAGATGACATTTGGTAGTTGGTCATTTTCACAATATTGATTCTTCTGACCCAGGAACATGGAATATCTCTCCATCTGTTTAAGTCTTCTTTAATTTCTCTCATGAGTGTCTTGTAATTTTCAGTGTACAGTTCTTTAAAAAACTAAAAATAGAAGCACCATACAACCCAGCAATCCCACTATTAGGCTTATACCCTGATGAAATCAAACCTGAAAGAAGCACCTGTACCCCAATGTTCATTGCAGCTCTGTATACAATAGCTAGAACACGGAAGCAACCTAGATGCCCATCGACGAATGAATGGATACAAAAGCCCTGGTACATATATACGATGGAATACTACACAGCTGTAAAATGAGATGCAGAAGACTCAGCCCTAATGAGGTGGCTGGATCTAGAACCTATCATAAAAGTGAAGTTAGTCAGAAAGAGAAGGACAAGTACAATATACTAAAACTTATATATGGAATCTAGTAGGATGGTGCTGATGGCACATGCAGTGAAGCGATGAAAAGACAGACATGGACAGTGGACATATGGACATTGTGGGGAAGGAACAGTGGGTGAGAGGCGTAAAGGAAGTAGCATGACGGCCTGTACTATCATAAGTGCAGAAAATATCTATAGTCATTGCTCTGTATGAAAAGCAGATACTTCGGGGGTGCTGTGTGACAGTCTGGAGGGGTTGAATGGAGGGGGATATACATATGACTAATCTGAGAACATACATATCTGTAAACAACAAAACTCTGTAAAAATTAAAAGTAAAATAAAAGTTTTTATTTTAAAAAAAGATCAAATGGGAAAAAAAAAGGCTGGAAAGAACTGTTACTTTCTCAGCTATGTCTGACTCTTTGTGACCCTCTGGACTGTAGCCTGCCAGGCTCCTCTGTCCATGGGATTCTCCAGGCAAGAACAATAGAGTGGGTAACCATCTCCCTCTACAGGGGATCTTCCCAACCCAGGTATCAAACCCAGGTATTCTGTACTATAGGCAAATTCTTTATAGTCTAAGCCACCAGGGAAGCCCACTCATCAAAAAGAGTGACTGGGGGTAACATGTCAGAGTTCATGATAAGCAAATCATATATGCAAAACAGCATGGCATTGCATGGATGTTCCATCTCCCTCAGAACCCACAGGTAGTAGGGATGGTGGGAAGAAAGAACCCAATATTAAAGCAGAAGATTATGGACTAAAGTATTACCTTAGGCTTTATTACATTTGAATGATTAACCAGTAGGGCCTGCAGCCCCTTATGTCAGACTGGGGACCTCTGTCAACACACCCAATGCTGTAAAGGTATGGAAGTCTTGAGGTCTTGGGAGAAAGCCATTGCTCCAACTCTCCCTGTGGAACAATGTGCTATGCTGCTGAGAACACCAAATCTCATCACACCTGGGAGAGGTATCATCAATTAGAATTTGCAATAGAATGTCCCACCAAGATAGATGAGTTATTCTATATTCTTAAGTGAAAGGAAACTACTCAGTCTTCGCTGGGATACCATTGTCTGGCTGTTAAGCTGGACCTGTTGAAATGCATTATGCCTGGAATACAACATGCATTGCTGAGCCAGGGGAGAGGATGGGAGTCCTGTGTCTAGCAATGCTGTCTCTCCTGGCCAACATATACAGTGTGCAGTGAGGTGACTCTGTAGCAGGGGCTTTGAAAAGTGTCCATAGTGATTTTGGTCTTCAACTGAACTGAACCTGAGTCAGGTGAGGATCAATTTCTGACTCTGGACAAATTTCAGAAGAACAGAGCATTAACTAAAACATCTTCCAACTTGGGGCACAATTATCAGCAATGCAACCTGAGTTAAGGTAGAAAAACTGTTAACAAAATGTTAATGGGATCCATGCTTACTTACGCAGAGCTGTATATTGTATGCTATATTTTATCTAGGCCCTATAACATTCCTAACATATGGGTACTATTATCATTTCCATTAGACTGATGACAATCATGAACCTTAGGAAGGCTTAAGTAAATTGATCAACTCACATGTTTAGTTAAGCCAAACTTTGAACTCATGTGAGTAAAATTTATTTACAAGTAAATTTTAATACTCCTTAAATTTAGCTAAAGGGTGGGTTAGAGTGGATAAAAGGGAGTGTGAGAGAAGTAAAGGGGAAATTGGTATTATTTCATTTTTACTTACAGAGCTGAATGTTCTTTTAAATTTAAGATACCAGA
This sequence comes from Tragulus kanchil, assembly GCA_022376925.1. Lineage (NCBI taxonomy): Eukaryota > Metazoa > Chordata > Mammalia > Artiodactyla > Tragulidae > Tragulus > Tragulus kanchil. Next base: position 70,267,395 of record JAIOJX010000028.1, on the reverse strand, counting down.
ATTTATAATGTATATTCTGACTTCATCTTTAAAAACTTAATGGTTATTATATTAAATTTAGGCAATGTGTTGTATTAAACATAACTATAACTGCTAATTGTGTCATATTTTAAAACATTTAGATTACGAATTGACCTAAAACTTGCTGCAACTTAAGGCATCCAGGTAAATTTGCTACCACAGAATTAATCAGCATAATATTTATTTATTTATTTGTTTAAACATTTATTTATTTATTTAGGCGGGGGTGGGGAGGGAGTGGGGTGGGCGGGCCACTCCTATCGGTCTTTCATTTGTCTAGTTTCATCCATCTTCGTTCTTTGGCCTGTGTGGGCCTCCCATCGTGGTGGCCTGTGTTGTCGCAGAGCAACGGCTCTGGGCGCATGCGCTCCAGAGCTCCGGCTCGGTAATTGGACACATCGGTCCAGCCGCTCCGTGGCACGTGGGATCTTCCCAGGCCAGGGATCAAACCGGCACCCCTTGCACTGCAAGGCGGTGTCCTTACCCACTGAACCACCAGGGAAGTCCTCAGCACAATATTTAAATAAAATCAAGCCAAAATGATTTTTAGAATTTCAGAAAATAAAGGGAAAATACATCACTGAAGAACATTTTAACAAACTGAGGTTTTTGGAGTATGTCTCTATTGTTTAATTATCATAGTTTGTGCTTCTTATGCCTTTTGGAATAGGTGTCATGACCTATTTCCCACAGAATCTTGAAAAAGCAATTTAATAGCCTCCTTATTTTTATTTTAGACAAGTTATCACTGTCAGAGGTTGAGTCTTTTCCTAATTTTTGAATCCCGTTTTGAAATTTAGTGATGGAATTGTCAAATTATAGATAACTAATCCCTACCAGGAAGCAATGTCTTTTCTATACTCTGTGTCAGCCACATAACTCACATTATGGGCATTAGCAACAACAACAACAACAAAAAATAACAGAGATATAAGGTATATAATGAGATCTTCAAAACATTCTCTCTCTCTCGCTTTTTATAGTTTAATAGCAACTTTATAACTCCATGATTAAAGATTTTAAAACTGGAAATAGATTTTCCTTAGAAAACAATTTATCTACTTTTCATAAAAATTCTATATAAAAAAAGAGAAATAAAATGTATCGATTCTCTTGATAAATGACAGGGGGAGCCCTGAAAATGCACTTTCTCTTCCACTTGAAAAACATATTCAAGTTTCTATCCCTAGGGAATGACATATGTGAAAGCCTCATCTGATGTTTATTTAAATTGAAATGTAAGCATCATGATTTCATTGTTGGTTCAATTTTTCTAAAAAATTATTTGTTTACTTTTATATTGTTCCTCATTATCTATCTTTGATAAATAAGAAAGAGCCCAGTATTCTGTGGTAAATATTGCTCAAATATATTTTTATATATATATGTGTGTGAGTATATATATATATATAAACATAGATACATAAAATATCATTTAAGTTTATTCCAATGTGATTAGATTTCAGTCCAAATTTTTCCATTCTCACTTTTTGTTGGTTACACAGTCATGTCTGACTCTTTGCAATCCCTGGACTGTAGCCAGCCAGGCTCCTCTGCCCTTGGGATTTTCCAGGCAAAAATGCTGGCGTGGGTAACTGTTTTTTCTCTAGGGATCTTCCCACCCAGGGAAGTCCTCAGCACAATATTTAAATAAAATCAAGCCAAAATGATTTTTAGAATTTCAGAAAATAAAGGGAAAATACATCACTGAAGAACATTTTAACAAACTGAGGTTTTTGGAGTATGTCTCTATTGTTTAATTATCATAGTTTGTGCTTCTTATGCCTTTTGGAATAGGTGTCATGACCTATTTCCCACAGAATCTTGAAAAAGCAATTTAATAGCCTCCTTATTTTTATTTTAGACAAGTTATCACTGTCAGAGGTTGAGTCTTTTCCTAATTTTTGAATCCCGTTTTGAAATTTAGTGATGGAATTGTCAAATTATAGATAACTAATCCCTACCAGGAAGCAATGTCTTTTCTATACTCTGTGTCAGCCACATAACTCACATTATGGGCATTAGCAACAACAACAACAACAAAAAATAACAGAGATATAAGGTATATAATGAGATCTTCAAAACATTCTCTCTCTCTCGCTTTTTATAGTTTAATAGCAACTTTATAACTCCATGATTAAAGATTTTAAAACTGGAAATAGATTTTCCTTAGAAAACAATTTATCTACTTTTCATAAAAATTCTATATAAAAAAAGAGAAATAAAATGTATCGATTCTCTTGATAAATGACAGGGGGAGCCCTGAAAATGCACTTTCTCTTCCACTTGAAAAACATATTCAAGTTTCTATCCCTAGGGAATGACATATGTGAAAGCCTCATCTGATGTTTATTTAAATTGAAATGTAAGCATCATGATTTCATTGTTGGTTCAATTTTTCTAAAAAATTATTTGTTTACTTTTATATTGTTCCTCATTATCTATCTTTGATAAATAAGAAAGAGCCCAGTATTCTGTGGTAAATATTGCTCAAATATATTTTTATATATATATGTGTGTGAGTATATATATATATATAAACATAGATACATAAAATATCATTTAAGTTTATTCCAATGTGATTAGATTTCAGTCCAAATTTTTCCATTCTCACTTTGTGTTGGTTACACAGTCATGTCTGACTCTTTGCAATCCCCTGGACTGTAGCCAGCCAGGCTCCTCTGCCCTTGGGATTTTCCAGGCAAAAATGCTGGCGTGGGTAACTGTTTTTTTCTCTAGGGGATCTTCCCACCCAGGGACTAAATCCAGGTCTTCTACATTACAGGCAGATTCTTTACCATCTGAGCCACCAAGGAAGCCCTAATTTAAGTATGGGTTGCATATTTGTGATTATGTGGAAGAGTTTTCCAACTTTATTTTGGGCCAGATAATTCTTTGCTAAGGGATTGAGGTCTGTCTTTGTACATTGTAGAATGTTTAGTAGAACTGCTATCTTCTACCGGTAGATATCAATAGCAGCCCCAAACCAACTATAATAACCAAAGATGTCTCCAAACGTTGGCAAATGTTCCCTCGGAGTCAAAATCTCCCCTAATCAAGAACCACTGTTCAAGAGATAGATGACCATAGCAGTACCATCTCTGTCTGACTTTGACAGCTCTTTGAGTTCTCTCAAACTGACCTTCCTATCTTTATTCTTAAGAGTTTTTCCCTGTTTTGAAGTTTGTGTTTTTTTTTTTTGTTTGTTTGTTTTTTGTTTTTTTTACTTTTTATTTATTTATTTATTTATTTATTTATTTTTGTACATGTATGTTCCCAGATCAATCAGATGCATATCCCTTGACCCTCCCCCCACCTACTCTTGTATTTATTGGCTATATAAGGCCCTTTAACACTTGTTGTAGGGCTTGTTTTGTGGTACAGAATTCTTTTAGTTTTTGCTTGTCTGTGAAGCTTTTGACTTCTCCATCAATTCTGAATGAGATTCTTTCTGGGTAGAGAATTCGTGGTTGCAGGTTATTCTCTTTTAACCGTTTAAATGTATCTTGCCATTCTCTTCTGGCCTGTAGGGTTTCTGTTGAGAGATCCGCAGTTAAACGTATGGAGTTTCCTTTATATGTTATTTGTTGTTTGCTCCTAGCTGCTTTTAGTAATCTGTCTTTATATTTAGTCTGCGTTAGTTTGATTAGTATGTGCCTTGGTGTGTTTCTTCTGGGGTTTCTCATGTCTGACTCTTTGCAATCCCCTGGACTGTAGCCAGCCAGGCTCCTCTGCCCTTGGGATTTTCCAGGCAAAAATGCTGGCGTGGGTAACTGTTTTTTTCTCTAGGGGATCTTCCCACCCAGGGACTAAATCCAGGTCTTCTACATTACAGGCAGATTCTTTACCATCTGAGCCACCAAGGAAGCCCTAATTTAAGTATGGGTTGCATATTTGTGATTATGTGGAAGAGTTTTCCAACTTTATTTTGGGCCAGATAATTCTTTGCTAAGGGATTGAGGTCTGTCTTTGTACATTGTAGAATGTTTAGTAGAACTGCTATCTTCTACCGGTAGATATCAATAGCAGCCCCAAACCAACTATAATAACCAAAGATGTCTCCAAACGTTGGCAAATGTTCCCTCGGAGTCAAAATCTCCCCTAATCAAGAACCACTGTTCAAGAGATAGATGACCATAGCAGTACCATCTCTGTCTGACTTTGACAGCTCTTTGAGTTCTCTCAAACTGACCTTCCTATCTTTATTCTTAAGAGTTTTTCCCTGTTTTGAAGTTTGTGTTTTTTTTGTTTGTTTGTTTGTTTTTTGTTTTTTTGTTTTTTTTACTTTTTATTTATTTATTTATTTATTTATTTATTTTTGTACATGTATGTTCCCAGATCAATCAGATGCATATCCCTTGACCCTCCCCCCACCTACTCTTGTATTTATTGGCTATATAAGGCCCTTTAACACTTGTTGTAGGGCTTGTTTTGTGGTACAGAATTCTTTTAGTTTTTGCTTGTCTGTGAAGCTTTTGACTTCTCCATCAATTCTGAATGAGATTCTTTCTGGGTAGAGAATTCGTGGTTGCAGGTTATTCTCTTTTAACCGTTTAAATGTATCTTGCCATTCTCTTCTGGCCTGTAGGGTTTCTGTTGAGAGATCCGCAGTTAAACGTATGGAGTTTCCTTTATATGTTATTTGTTGTTTGCTCCTAGCTGCTTTTAGTAATCTGTCTTTATATTTAGTCTGCGTTAGTTTGATTAGTATGTGCCTTGGTGTGTTTCTTCTGGGGTTTCTCCTGTATGGAACTCTTTGTGCTTCCTGGACTTGGTTGACTATCTCCTTTCCCATGCTGGGGAAGTTTTCAACTATAACCTCTTCAAGAATTTTTTCATAGTCTTTCTTCTCTTCTTCCTCTGGAACTCCTATAATTCTAATGTTGGTGCGTTTAATATTGTCCCATAAGTCTCTGAGGCTATCCTCAGTTCTTTTAATTCTTTGGGCTTTGTTCTGTTCTTCAGCACTTATTTCCACCATTCTGTCTTCCAGCTCACTTATCCGTTCTTCAGCCTCTGATACTCTACTGTTGAGACCTTCTATAGTACTTTTGAGTTCAGCAATTGAGTTGGTGGTCTCTATTTGCTTATTTTTCATTTCCTGCATGTCTTTTCTCAATGCACTAATTTCCTCTAATATTCTGTTTTCGGTGTTTTGCATCCTCATTAGTATAGATTTTCTGAATTCTCTTTCAGATAGCTTGTCTATCTCCTCCTCTGTCATTTGAAGTGGTGTTTCTCTAGCTTGGTCCTTCATTTGTACAGTGTTTCTCTGACGTTTCATTATTAGGTTAATTTTTGTTTCTTTGTGTGTGTCTGTGTGTATGGAGTTCTTATTCCCACCAGGCTTCTTGGGTGAATTCTCCCTTCCTTTGGGTTGTTGTCCTTGTAGAAGGGTTCAGTGGTTTGTGTCTTGGGTGGTGATAGACCTTGTTTACAGGTGAATAATCTGTAGTGTTGTATGTTCTTTGATAATCAGTGTGGGGTCTTGGAATCCGGGCTTCCGCTTCGAGGATCCTTGGTTTGATGATTGGTCAGGGGGTGTAGGCTCTATGTCTGGTCTGCTATGGTGTTCTGTGATACTAGTTCAGACACTAGCATCCGCCTCGCGGCTCCTCGCGGCGTCCGGCTCCGCGGCTCCGCGCGCGCGCTCCGCGGCTCCTCGCGCGCCGCGGCTCGCGGCGTCCGCGGCTGCGGCGGGTTCCGCGGCTCCTGCGCGGGCGGGTTCACTGTGTTTTTTTGAAGTTTGTTTTTTATGAAATTAATATAACTACTCCAGCTTCCTTTTTTTAAAAAAACATTTATTTATTTATCATTTTGGAAGGTGGGGAGGGAGGGGGATGGGCAGGCCACTTCTATTGGTCTTTCATTTCTCTATTTTCATCCGTCTTTGTTCTTCGAGGAACTCCTATAATTCTAATGTTGGTGCGTTTAATATTGTCCCATAAGTCTCTGAGGCTATCCTCAGTTCTTTTAATTCTTTGGGCTTTGTTCTGTTCTTCAGCACTTATTTCCACCATTCTGTCTTCCAGCTCACTTATCCGTTCTTCAGCCTCTGATACTCTACTGTTGAGACCTTCTATAGTACTTTTGAGTTCAGCAATTGAGTTGGTGGTCTCTATTTGCTTATTTTTCATTTCCTGCATGTCTTTTCTCAATGCACTAATTTCCTCTAATATTCTGTTTTCGGTGTTTTGCATCCTCATTAGTATAGATTTTCTGAATTCTCTTTCAGATAGCTTGTCTATCTCCTCCTCTGTCATTTGAAGTGGTGTTTCTCTAGCTTGGTCCTTCATTTGTACAGTGTTTCTCTGACGTTTCATTATTAGGTTAATTTTGTTTCTTTGTGTGTGTCTGTGTGTATGGAGTTCTTATTCCCACCAGGCTTCTTGGTTGAATTCTCCCTTCCTTTGGGTTTTTGTCCTTGTAGAAGGGTTCAGTGGTTTGTGTCTTGGGTGGTGATAGACCTTGTTTACAGGTGAATAATCTGTAGTGTTGTATGTTCTTTGATAATCAGTGTGGGGTCTTGGAATCCGGGCTTCCGCTTCGAGGATCCTTGGTTTGATGATTGGTCAGGGGGTGTAGGCTCTATGTCTGGTCTGCTATGGTGTTCTGTGATACTAGTTCAGACACTAGCATCCGCCTCGCGGCTCCTCGCGGCGTCCGCGGCGCCTCGCGGCGTCCGCGGCGCCTCGCGGCGGGCGGGTTCCGGCGGCTCCTCGCGGCGGGCGGGTTCACTGTGTTTTTTTGAAGTTTGTTTTTTATGAAATTAATATAACTACTCCAGCTTCCTTTTTTAAAAAAAACATTTATTTATTTATCATTTTGGAAGGTGGGGAGGGAGGGGGATGGGCAGGCCACTTCTATTGGTCTTTCATTTCTCTATTTTCATCCATCTTTGTTCTTCGACCCGTGTGGACCTCCCATCATGGTGGCCTCTGTCGTCGCAGAGCACTGGCTCTGGGCACATGCGCTCCAGAGCCCCGGCTCGGTAATTGGACACATCTGTCCAGCCGCTCCGCGGCACGTGGGATCTTCCCAGGCCAGGGATCGAACTGGCGCCCCTTGTACTGCAAGGAGGTGTCCTTACCCGCTGGACCACCAGGGGAAGCCCTCCAGCTTCCTTTTGATTAGTGATATAAATTATATTGTTTTCTGTCCTATTTCTTTTAACTTATCTTAGTCTTTAGCTTTAAAGCAACTTTCTTACAGACAATATTTAGTTGGGTATTTTTTTTCTCTTTTAAAGACATTTTTCCAGTTTCACTATTTTAATTGATATTTTAGGCCATTGGCAATTAAAGTGATTATTGAAATAGCTGGTTTATTTTCCCATGAGACTGCTCTCTATCTGTTGTATTTCTTTTCAGCTTTTATCTTGTGTTCATGCAGTTTGCTTTTAATGGAGCATTTTATACACTACCATTTTTTTTTTCTCCTCTCTTAGAGTGTCCATTGCATTTATTTTTCAAATTATTTTGGGGGGTCTCCATAGGATTTGTAATATAAATTTATAGCTAATGTAAGTCTGCTTTCAAACAATGCCAGAATGCTTTGTGGATACTGCAAGAGCCATGACATTAATAATTTTTCCTTCCTATCCCTTATAGTAGTACTTTCATCTATTTCACCTATAGTTATGCTATAATCATTTTACTTATTTGCTGCTATTATTATGTTGAACAAATATTTATCTGTTAGATCAACTAACAATAAGAAAAATAAGAAAATATGTCTGAGTTTCTGAGCTATATCACTTTTCTTCTCCTTGAAAAACATTTTTAGCATTTCTTGCAGGGTAAGTCTACTGTGGATGAATTCTTTTTTTTTTTTTTTTTTTTTATCTAAGAAAGCACTTTTTCCTCTTTTGAATGATAATATTAGAATTCCTTCCAGGTTGCTGTTTATTTTTGTTGTTGTTGTTCAATACTTTGAATTTTTCACTTCAATGTCTTCTTTCTTGCATGATTTCTAACAAGAAATTGATGTAATTCTTATTCATCTGTAAGCAAGATGTTTTATCTCTGATTGCTTCCAATATTTTATCTATATCTTTATTTTTCTACAATTCACGTGAAAAAAAAAAAACACACTTAGTTTTATTTGTTTATCCTGTTTGGTGTTCTCTGAGGTAGCTTCCTGGATTTTGGTTTGCAAATAACTTTGAAAAATTTTCTTCTATTATTTCTTCCCATATATTTTCAGCAAATATTTTTTCAAATATCTCATTCTTTTCCTTACAGTATTGCCATCACATGTAATTACACATTTTGAAATTGTTCCACAGTACACAGATTGTTTTTCATCATATTTTCTCTTTATGTTCTATATTGGGAGGTTTCTATTCACCTATCTTCAGATTCACTGATAATTCCCCTGTGAGCTCATCAGAAGTCTCCATTACTGTCACACTATTTTTGATTTCTAGTGTTTTCTTTTGATTGTTTCTGAGTTATCATTTCTCAGCTTTTACTATCCATCTCTTCTTTCATATTGTCTGCCTTTTTACACTAGAGCCCTTAGCCTGTTAATCATAGTTATTTAAATTCCAAATTTCATAGATCAAAAATCCATTATATCTGAATCCAATTCTTGTTTTGTTTCTTTAGGCTGTATTCTTTTTTCTTACCTTAGGAGTTTTCTTTTCTTTTTTTTTGAAAGCCAGGTAATAGGAACTGAGGTAGACAGACTTTAGTGAGAGCTTCTATGTTAAATTTCATAGAAGTTGGACTATGGTTAATGTTTGCTATAAGTTTAAATTTCAGAGCCCTCAATTTTGTCTGTTGTCCTTATTTGTTCATTTCTTAAATTCCTCTGCACTTCTGGGCCCTTAAATACTCCTTCCTTAATAGAGTCTGAACTTTGTTGACTCTTTTAACTATAATTCAGTGTTACTATATGGAATCCCTGTTGATATAGTGGTAAGATGTGGGGTAAGAAGGAACATTCTATGGTCCTCTGATGATCTCATTCTTTTATTGATCCTGTCTTGTCTGTGATCTCAAAGTATTTGAATTTTTCTCTTCAATGTCTTCTTTCTTGCATGATTTCTAACAAGAAATTGATGTAATTCTTATTCATCTGTAAGCAAGATGTTTTATCTCTGATTGCTTCCAATATTTTATCTATATCTTTATTTTTCTACAATTCACGTGAAAAAAAACACACTTAGTTTTATTTGTTTATCCTGTTTGGTGTTCTCTGAGGTAGCTTCCTGGATTTTGGTTTGCAAATAACTTTGAAAAATTTTCTTCTATTATTTCTTCCCATATATTTTCAGCAAATATTTTTTCAAATATCTCATTCTTTTCCTTACAGTATTGCCATCACATGTAATTACACATTTTGAAATTGTTCCACAGTACACAGATTGTTTTTCATCATATTTTCTCTTTATGTTCTATATTGGGAGGTTTCTATTCACCTATCTTCAGATTCACTGATAATTCCCCTGTGAGCTCATCAGAAGTCTCCATTACTGTCACACTATTTTTGATTTCTAGTGTTTTCTTTTGATTGTTTCTGAGTTATCATTTCTCAGCTTTTACTATCCATCTCTTCTTTCATATTGTCTGCCTTTTTACACTAGAGCCCTTAGCCTGTTAATCATAGTTATTTAAATTCCAAATTTCATAGATCAAAAATCCATTATATCTGAATCCAATTCTTGTTTTGTTTCTTTAGGCTGTATTCTTTTTTCTTACCTTAGGAGTTTTCTTTTCTTTTTTTTTGAAAGCCAGGTAATAGGAACTGAGGTAGACAGACTTTAGTGAGAGCTTCTGTTAAATTTCATAGAAGTTGGACTATGGTTAATATTTGCTATAAGTTTAAATTTCAGAGCCCTCAATTTTGTCTGTTGTCCTTATTTGTTCATTTCTTAAATTCCTCTGCACTTCTGGGCCCTTAAATACTCCTTCCTTAATAGAGTCTGAACTTTGTTGACTCTTTTAACTATAATTCAGTGTTACTATATGGAATCCCTGTTGATATAGTGGTAAGATGTGGGGTAAGAAGGAACATTCTATGGTCCTCTGATGATCTCATTCTTTTATTGATCCTGTCTTGTCTGTGATCTCAAAGTATTTATCAACTTTTTATTTTTCTCCCCCAGGTGAGATAGAAAGGCTTGGGAAAGGCTGTAGTTGGGTAATTTCCCTTCTTCTATGTCATGTCATTCTTTAGTAATTTTTTTCTCTTACTTAGTAGTCCTTTGTTATTAGCAGCTCTCTGGGCATATCAATATGGTTTTCTTCCCTTATCCTTACCATAAACATACACATGTCTTGCCTCTGCATCATGAGAACCTAGCTGAATTCCTGAATATTAAAACATAAAAATGTGAGGGATCCTTAAGAACTAAGAAAAGTAGCAGTTTCTCAGTCTCACTGTAGTCTACACTCTTTCTCTTAACTATTTTTCAAACTTATTATTTAAGTATTTTTACCAGTATTTCGCTTAAGTGACTTCTGATCCTGGTAAGCTGATAAAAGCTGTGCTTCTCTGTGTTTATGTCACTACAGGTTTTGAATTAGGCTCTAATCTGTGACCTCAATTTTCAGACTAGCCTAATTAATGTCATCGATTTTTGGTTTGTTCAGCTCTTGCTTGCTGCTAGAGGGTAGTGATGACTTCCAGAGTCTTTGCATGTTAGCGCTAAAACCAAAAGTCAATACTACTTGTTTTGAAAAATAAAAAAACCTATATTCTGCTGAGGCGTGTTGTATGATATTATGATTTAATACTACACTAGAATAGAGTTCCCCCTTCAAAGAGCAAAAAAGTGTACCTGGATCTGTATAAATCTAATTCCTAGTATGCAACAGTCTTTGGTCAAAAATTGTTCAAAAGCAATTTTATGACAGAATGACTATGTAATAAGTTATCTAATATTTACATATATTTTTAGATTGAGTTTAAATTTGATGTCTAATATCATTAAAAAATTGGTAACAATGCCTACACTGAAGTAGATCATTCATTATGTTACATAATTGTTTTTTGTTAATAAATCTATCATCAAGCATTAATTTTCAATTTTTAATGAAAATAAGTGATAAAACATAATGAATTTTTAAGACAACATATAGAATTACTTAATAGCATAAAATAATTTTGTTATTAATATTATTATACAAATGCCTGTGTGTAATCATAGTATTATACTTATTTATCCAGTTAGTTACAGTCCTTTAAAAAAAAGCATCTCTTGGGCTTCCCCTGGTGGTCCAGTGGGTAAGGACACCGCCTTGCAGTGCAAGGGGCGCCGGTTCGTGTCCTGGCCTGGGAAGATCCCACGTGCCGCGGAGCGCTGGACTGATGTGTCCAATTACCGAGCCAGAGCTCTGGAGCGCATGCACCCAGAGCCGGTGCTCTGCAGCGACAGACGCCACCGCGATGGGAGGCCCACAGGAGCCAAAGAACAAAGATGGATGAACAGAGAAAAACGAAAGACCAAGCTCCCCTCCCTCCCCAACCCGACCCCCGCCCAAAAATAAATAAATAAATCTTTAAAAAAAAAAAAAAAAAGCATCTCTTCAGAATTCTTTTCTCTTGATTTTTAATTATGAAATCATTAACTTAATTTTATTGGTTTTTACAACTATCTCTAGAATCATTGTGCCTATAAATATTCTAGCATTAAAGGACATTTTTAATATAAAGACATTTGAAAAAGTATTATTGGTATACATGTAGAAAAATAGCTGAAATAAATTGAATTTAAAATGCTTCAGTCATTTGAAATTATACTTTTTTAAGTTTTAAAATTCAAGAACTCTAGTTAGTTAATGTTTGCAAATAGTAAAATATATCATTGTTTTTATCACAGAAAGAATTCAGCTTGATGCATTTTCATTGTATAATTGATACATCCAATTTACTTGGTTGCCCAAAGCTAATTACTCGTGTAAGGTAGGTGTGTCCATACAGTGTTTTTCTGACCTAGCTTACCTCTAGAGCAGACTAGGTATAACACAACGTAAGCTTCTGATTTACAATATTTTGAACTTCTCCTGCTGCTTTTATGTAAGCTGTCTTGAAATAAAATTTCTTTTACTCTTTTTTGCACAAATATAAGCAATGATATTCATTGCAGTATTGTCTACATTAAAGTCTTAAAAGTTTCTTTTCAAACCTAAGATAGATCATAAAGTGAGCATAAGAAAGGAAATATTTTGCTTGAGATATCCATTTGAATGAAATCAAAAGTAATAAAATGACTAGTGTAAGAAAATTCTTTTTAAAAATAAGGCATAAAAGTCTACTTTATTGTAATATGAAAGGCACTGTACCAAATAATTCCTGATTGATTGAAGAGACAGAGCCTACACAGGAGATTTACAGTACCTCCCTGTTTTGATTAAGTTGAAACTAGTAATCTAGTAAGTAAGTGGTTTCTCTGAGTTCTGGGAGCCACTTTAACAGGTTAATTGGGGCAAGGAATTAATCTTTAGAATTTCCAGTCTATAGCCAGTAGAATTAGGGATTGGCATCTGAATTTTATTTGTGAGTGAGCAGTCTTACAAGACCAAGACCTTAACCTGTGAGGTCTCATACTATTTCCAGGTATACAGGGTCACAATTGTGTTGATTTGTAGGACATCCAGTTTGCTGGTGTCAGAGAATGTATTGGTTTGGAGTAAAACTCCTTCCATGTATTAGAATTGGGTACAGAACCACCAGCACCCTAACTATATTTAGTTCTTGGAATATTTCACCAAGAAAGAAAACACACACATCTGTACACATAGACTTACACACACAAAGGCCACTGTAATGAGAATGCAGAGTCTAGAATTTCAAAAAAGCAAACTATGTTGAGTATTATGTAAGCCCTCTTACCCTAATTTTAAAATTGTGAAAAAGTAGTGTTAAAGAGACTAATAAATAGGGATTGCTCCCCTGATCCTAGTCCATTGTTTTCTTTCCTCCACGATGGGTACTTATTGCATGTGATATTGTCCCTCTCAATTTCTATGTGAGTGACATGTGCTCTTTTATGTTGTAGTCTCTACTTTTACTCTATCCACATTATTTTGTTTTCTTTTATCCATAATGCTACATTCTGCAGAAAGAAAAGTCATGATATTCTAGCAGTTGTTGGACCACTAAGAACTAAATAGATATTAAGGAAAAATAAAATCATTTCCATAGTTGTCTCTAGAGAGTAGAGATGATGATGGTTAGATCTGTATGAATGACAGCTACAATTTGACTTCATTTTTAAATTTCTTCTTGCTGTTATAAGTCTGTGTATGGATGTTTGTAAGACTTCCTCTTCCAGAATGAGGTGTGTTAAGATATTAATGTAAGAGCTGGCTCTAGATAATGAATTAACCTACTCCAGGAGATGGCGAAGGACAGGGAAGCCTGGTGTGCTGCCATCTATGGGGTTGCAAAGGGTTGGACAAGGCTGGACAACTGAACTAAACTGAACTGATTTATAAAATCAATTGGTTTTATAAATGGAAGACTATCAAAACATTCAGCTGTTAATCTTGACTTCATTTATTCATAATGCTAAAATTACTTAAATTATACTAATTGGCATAAATACTTAGTTATTGACTTTCTGACTGTTTCTTTAACTGCACTTTTAGTTTTTGCCTCATTTATCAACATGACTATACCATTATGCAAGGTTACTTTTCAAAACTAATAACATTGTGTTTAATTACAAGACCTTATTCACCCGATGGTAATCTTAAACCATACTGCACTCTATATATTGATTAATTTAAACAAGATATGCTGCTGTGATGCAGGTAGCCAATTATCTTTTCAGAAGTTTAATCACATTTCTCAAAGTTACATAAAAAGCCTTCTGAATCCATTACGAAGACCTAAGCATTTCTTGTACTTGAGCAACTACAGAATGAATGATTTACTCATGTTTGATAATCATCTTTGTGACAGTGAAACAGCTATATTTTTGATTTGAATGTATTTAAGGAAACCTAAAGCCTCTGGATCTGTAAGTTTCATGTCATTACTATATAGTACATATACTGAAGTAAATTTTGCACAAAGATTTAAGCAGAGAAAAGACTTAATACTCATGTGGTTGAATGATTCCCAGTCATCTTAACTTAAAGGAAATGAATATCCAATTTCTTTATGACCTTTTGTCACCTATAGATATGAAGACATGAAATATACTTAAAAATATGAATTTTAGATGCCTTATGATATTACATAGATTGAGAGTTAATTTCTTTTCACTGTTAAATCATAGCATGCTGTATAGATATACCAGGTTTGTTTCAATCAGTTGACCTGTTGAAGGACATCTTGCTTGATTGGTGATTGTAAATAAAGCTGCATTCACATGCAGGTTTTAATGTGGATATAAGCTAGGCAGTTACCTAGGAGAACAATTGTTGGATCATATGAGATTATCTTTAAGTGTATAAGCAGTACAAAACTGTTTCAGAGTGGTTGTACCATTTACATTCTCACCAACAATAAAAGAATGCCTATGGCCTTAAGTTCTCCCCAGCAGCTGATTTTGTCAGCTTTGGGATTTTAGACATTGTAATGGATGTGTAGTGGTATCTCATTATTTTACTTTCTCTAAAGACATATGTTGAGCACCTTTTTGTATGCTTCTTTGCCACTTGTACAGGTTTTTAGATGAAGATCTTTTGTCCAATTTTTAATTGTTTTCTTATTGTTGATTTTAAAGAGCTCCTTATATTTTTTGGATGTAATTACTTTATCAGACATGTGGTTTGCAGATATTTCTCCCAGTCTGAGGCCTGTCTTTTGACTCCATTAATAGTGTCTTACACATTGCAAGTATTTTTGATTTTAATAAAGTCCAATTTGTCAATTTTTCTTCCATAGATGGAACTTTTTGTGTTGTATCTAAAAACTCATGCCCAGACTGTTACACAGATTTTTCTTTTATATATTCTCCTTGAAGCCTTATAGATTTGCATTTTACACTTTAACTATTGTGTAAGATAGGAGATTCGTCTTTTTTCATGTGGACTTCCATTTTTCCCAGTATCTATTATTGAAATGACTATTGCTTTTTCTGTATGTATATTATACTTCAATAAGTTTCTTAAAAAACAGTTGAAAGCATAAACAAAAATTACTTAATTTACATTTTCTACTTTTTTATTTAATGAAATGAAAAAAGAAAAAAAAATTATTAAGGTCTAAAACTGACAAGGAATTTTTAAGCAATTTGGGATTCCCAGTCATCTTAACTTAAAGGAAATGAATATCCAATTTCTTTATGACCTTTTGTCACCTATAGATATGAAGACATGAAATATACTTAAAAATATGAATTTTAGATGCCTTATGATATTACATAGATTGAGAGTTAATTTCTTTTCACTGTTAAATCATAGCATGCTGTATAGATATACCAGGTTTGTTTCAATCAGTTGACCTGTTGAAGGACATCTTGCTTGATTGGTGATTGTAAATAAAGCTGCATTCACATGCAGGTTTTAATGTGGATATAAGCTAGGCAGTTACCTAGGAGAACAATTGTTGGATCATATGAGATTATCTTTAGGTGTATAAGCAGTACAAAACTGTTTCAGAGTGGTTGTACCATTTACATTCTCACCAACAATAAAAGAATGCCTATGGCCTTAAGTTCTCCCCAGCAGCTGATTTTGTCAGCTTTGGGATTTTAGACATTGTAATGGATGTGTAGTGGTATCTCATTATTTTACTTTCTCTAAAGACATATGTTGAGCACCTTTTTGTATGCTTCTTTGCCACTTGTACAGGTTTTTAGATGAAGATCTTTTGTCCAATTTTTAATTGTTTTCTTATTGTTGATTTTAAAGAGCTCCTTATATTTTTTGGATGTAATTACTTTATCAGACATGTGGTTTGCAGATATTTCTCCCAGTCTGAGGCCTGTCTTTTGACTCCATTAATAGTGTCTTACACATTGCAAGCATTTTTGATTTTAATAAAGTCCAATTTGTCAATTTTTCTTCCATAGATGGAACTTTTTGTGTTGTATCTAAAAACTCATGCCCAGACTGTTACACAGATTTTTCTTTTATATATTCTCCTTGAAGCCTTATAGATTTGCATTTTACACTTTAACTATTGTGTAAGATAGGAGATTCGTCTTTTTTCATGTGGACTTCCATTTTTCCCAGTATCTATTATTGAAATGACTATTGCTTTTTCTGTATGTATATTATACTTCAATAAGTTTCTTAAAAAACAGTTGAAAGCATAAACAAAAATTACTTAATTTACATTTTCTACTTTTTTATTTAATGAAATGCATCACAAACATAATGGAAAAAATTAATACAAAGATGGTGGAATGAAGACATCTGTAAGGTCTAAAACTGACAAGGAATTGATATCTGTAACATATTAGAGAATGGAGAGTTGTAATGCCCAAACTGTGAAAAGCTATATGTAGAAATTCATGAAAGTGAAGTCTCAAGCTCCTACATAGAATTTTGAATAAAATATTTCATTTAATAAAGTAAGTGATATATAAAATAGCTACAGTGTTGTACCTGAAGAAGTCAGATATCTGAATAAAAGCTATGACAAACCTAGACAGCATATTAAAAAGCAGAGACATCACTTTGCCCACAAAGGTTCATCTACTCAAAGCTAGGTTTTTTCCAGTAGTCATGCATGGATATGAGAGTTGGATCATAAAGAAGACTGGGCACTGAAGAATTGATGCCTTTGAACTGTGGTGCTGAAGAAGACTCTTGAGAATCTCTTGGACAGCAAGAAGATCAAAGCAGCCACTCCTAAAGGAAATCAGTCCTGAATATTCATTGGAATGATAGATGCTGAAGTTGAAGTGCCTCCTAATGTGAAGAGATGGCTCATTGGAAAAGATTCTGATGATGGGAAAGACTGAAGGCAGGAAGAGAAGGTCACAACAGAGGACAAGATGTTTAGATGGCGTCACTGACTCAACCGACATGAATTTGAGCAAAGTCAGGAAAATAGTGAAGGATAGGGAAGCCTAGTGTGTTGCAGTCTGTGGGGTCACAAAGAGTCAGACACGATTGAGTGACTGAACAACGACAACTTTTTTTGCTAATGTAGTACTTTATGCATTCTTCTTCTATAGCTGTCTTATTAAATCACTGAAGTGCAGAAACACTGTCCATATATGACACCTCCTTGGAGCTTTCAGGAAATCCTTTAGGTTGTGTAAGATAGGAGATTCGTCTTTTTTCATGTGGACTTCCATTTTTCCCAGTATCTATTATTGAAATGACTATTGCTTTTTCTGTATGTATATTATACTTCAATAAGTTTCTTAAAAAACAGTTGAAAGCATAAACAAAAATTACTTAATTTACATTTTCTACTTTTTTATTTAATGAAATGCATCACAAACATAATGGAAAAAATTAATACAAAGATGGTGGAATGAAGACATCTGTAAGGTCTAAAACTGACAAGGAATTGATATCTGTAACATATTAGAGAATGGAGAGTTGTAATGCCCAAACTGTGAAAAGCTATATGTAGAAATTCATGAAAGTGAAGTCTCAAGCTCCTACATAGAATTTTGAATAAAATATTTCATTTAATAAAGTAAGTGATATATAAAATAGCTACAGTGTTGTACCTGAAGAAGTCAGATATCTGAATAAAAGCTATGACAAACCTAGACAGCATATTAAAAAGCAGAGACATCACTTTGCCCACAAAGGTTCATCTACTCAAAGCTAGGTTTTTTCCAGTAGTCATGCATGGATATGAGAGTTGGATCATAAAGAAGACTGGGCACTGAAGAATTGATGCCTTTGAACTGTGGTGCTGAAGAAGACTCTTGAGAATCTCTTGGACAGCAAGAAGATCAAAGCAGCCACTCCTAAAGGAAATCAGTCCTGAATATTCATTGGAATGATAGATGCTGAAGTTGAAGTGCCTCCTAATGTGAAGAGATGGCTCATTGGAAAAGATTCTGATGATGGGAAAGACTGAAGGCAGGAAGAGAAGGTCACAACAGAGGACAAGATGTTTAGATGGCGTCACTGACTCAACCGACATGAATTTGAGCAAAGTCAGGAAAATAGTGAAGGATAGGGAAGCCTAGTGTGTTGCAGTCTGTGGGGTCACAAAGAGTCAGACACGATTGAGTGACTGAACAACGACAACTTTTTTTGCTAATGTAGTACTTTATGCATTCTTCTTCTATAGCTGTCTTATTAAATCACTGAAGTGCAGAAACACTGTCCATATATGACACCTCCTTGGAGCTTTCAGGAAATCCTTTAGGTTGTGTGATAGATATTTCATTTGTTATTGGGCTTGTGGTGTGTACCCAACAAAAATTGGGTAGATTTAGCTCCATTCACATGGATGTGCACGATTTCTAGTCATATGTAGGAGGTATAAGAATCATTGTTGATAAGAAAGTACTAGGAGGGCTTCCCTGGTGGTCCAGTGGGTAAGGACACTGCCCTGCAGTGCAAGGGACACCGGTTTGATCCCTGGCCTGGGAAGACCTCACGTGCCGTGGAGCGGCTGAACCAATGTGTCCAACTACTAAGCCAGAGCTCTGGAGCGCATGTGCCCAGAGCCGGTGCTCTGCAGCCAGAGAGACCACTGTGATGGGAAGCCCACACAGGCCAAAAGAAGAAAGATGGAAATAAATGAAAGATCAATAAAAGTGGACCAAAAAAAAAGAAAAGAAAAGAAGAAAATACTAGGGAAAAATAGAGGGGAGCTGTCTTTTCTGCTTTAATACTTGAATTGATTGTATTGTTCTTTAGGACTTTAAGGGTATATAGTTGCTATAGACTTATTTTTAAACTCATAAACCAGTCTCTAAGAAGAGGACATATTATTCAAATGCAAAAGAGAGGTTTGTAATTGTGGAAGCTGCTCAGATATGGATAAGATACAGGACATAAAGACAGTTAAACAGAGAAGAGAGATAATAGCTGAAACTCAGACTGAATCTATATCTCTATCGTCATTACTTAATGACATAATTTCAATTCTTCTGACTAATGTTAAATTTTTATTTAATCTACAAGATAAAATTTGAAAACAATCAATCCTCAGAAACTCTAAATAACGTTTAGACATTTTATTCTGTGTTTGTTAAAATAAACTGCATCTAGGCTGTTTTCCTTTGGAAAAATGATTGTATCTCTGATACCAGAGATTAGGATACAAGTGAGGAGTGTGGCGCAATTACATTTATCACTGAAATATTCAAAAGGGCCTGGAACTAAGAGAATACTAGATTCATGGGGAAAAAGAAGAAACTAACTACTGAAATAGTATACTATATAGAAATATGGGTTGGCTTTAAAATTTTATCTTTAAGCAAAATTTAGTCTTATATCAAAACTCTACACTCAAAAGTGATTTAAAAAGAATAATCGGGGAGGAGCCAAGATGGTGGAGGAATGAGGGGAAGATTTCACCAGCTCCCCAACAGAATCACCAGAAATAATCAAGAAATGAAACACCAACAACAAACCAGCAGCTAGATGTTCAGAAAAAAATTTCATTGTTGATAAGAAAGTACTAGGAGGGCTTCCCTGGTGGTCCAGTGGGTAAGGACACTGCCCTGCAGTGCAAGGGACACCGGTTTGATCCCTGGCCTGGGAAGACCTCACGTGCCGTGGAGCGGCTGAACCAATGTGTCCAACTACTAAGCCAGAGCTCTGGAGCGCATGTGCCCAGAGCCGGTGCTCTGCAGCCAGAGAGACCACTGTGATGGGAAGCCCACACAGGCCAAAAGAAGAAAGATGGAAATAAATGAAAGATCAATAAAAGTGGACCAAAAAAAAAGAAAAGAAAAGAAGAAAATACTAGGGAAAAATAGAGGGGAGCTGTCTTTTCTGCTTTAATACTTGAATTGATTGTATTGTTCTTTAGGACTTTAAGGGTATATAGTTGCTATAGACTTATTTTTAAACTCATAAACCAGTCTCTAAGAAGAGGACATATTATTCAAATGCAAAAGAGAGGTTTGTAATTGTGGAAGCTGCTCAGATATGGATAAGATACAGGACATAAAGACAGTTAAACAGAGAAGAGAGATAATAGCTGAAACTCAGACTGAATCTATATCTCTATCGTCATTACTTAATGACATAATTTCAATTCTTCTGACTAATGTTAAATTTTTATTTAATCTACAAGATAAAATTTGAAAACAATCAATCCTCAGAAACTCTAAATAACGTTTAGACATTTTATTCTGTGTTTGTTAAAATAAACTGCATCTAGGCTGTTTTCCTTTGGAAAAATGATTGTATCTCTGATACCAGAGATTAGGATACAAGTGAGGAGTGTGGCGCAATTACATTTATCACTGAAATATTCAAAAGGGCCTGGAACTAAGAGAATACTAGATTCATGGGGAAAAAGAAGAAACTAACTACTGAAATAGTATACTATATAGAAATATGGGTTGGCTTTAAAATTTTATCTTTAAGCAAAATTTAGTCTTATATCAAAACTCTACACTCAAAAGTGATTTAAAAAGAATAATCGGGGAGGAGCCAAGATGGTGGAGGAATGAGGGGAAGATTTCACCAGCTCCCCAACAGAATCACCAGAAATAATCAAGAAATGAAACACCAACAACAAACCAGCAGCTAGATGACAGAAGAACTCCTTAGGTCTGTGAGGGTCGAAGAGTGAACAGCCAGAATTTTCCTGGAGCTACTGTTATGAGAACCCTCTATCCCAAACCCCACGCCAGACCAGCGGAGAGTGGCTAGCAAGTGCCCTAAAAGAGAGCCTGAGCAGAGCGTCAGGGGAAGAGAAGGCAGCGCTCAGCGCGAAAACCAGATTGCCAGCAGAATTAAGACAGAGATAAGATACTCTGAGCGGGGTTGTGCAGAACGCAGTTAAGAAGTTCCCTGCGCGGAGCTACCTAGACACTTGCATAGAGCCAGACCGGGAGCGCCCAGCGCGAAAATCACGCCGCTTGGCCGGGCGAAAATCCCGACTTTCCGCCTGGCACCGGGTAAGTTCAAACACTCCTGGGTGGGTCGGTGGGGGGCTTGCTGAATGGAGAGGGGAAGTCGCCCATGGAGTGCTGACCAGGGACTGGGCTCAAGTCAGACGGGAAAGCTCATGCCCACGTTTGGGACTTGGTCGCGTTATCGGCAGTGCACGGCAGCCACAGCGGAGGAAGCGGGGAGAAGAGCAGTGATTGGAGGCTACCGGCGGGTGCGCAGTAGAGCTGGGGCACCTCCCTCCAGCATGGGACTGCGCTCGCCGCGGCCCCTGCCCGACGGACTGGGATCAGCCTGCCTCCCTGGCCAGCACCTGAGCTCGCAGCAAAGCCTTTGTTTTGCTGAAAACAAAACCAGAAACTGTAGCAACCTGCTCTATAAGGGAAAGACTATGTCATCAAGACAACACCATTGAGACCAGATTGGTTTCCAGCAGGCAGATAAGAAGATAAAAACCAGGGACAGTATTTAGCTTTTTGTTTGTTTATTTGTTGTGGACTATTTTGTTTATTCGGTTGATTGCTCTGGTTTGGGCTTTTTTTGGGTGTGTGGTCTTTTCTTATTAATTTTTTCTTCTCTTTTTAATTTTTAATTTCCTTTTTTTTGATTTTTAATATTTAATTTTTTTTTCAATTTTAATTCTGGGAAACTTCTAATTTTCTTTCCTCTTTGCCACTGCTTCCTCCCTCTATGTTCTAAATGTAATACCTTTTCCTATCTACCAATATCCTCTAGATAAATATTTCCTATCTTCCTGTCTCCACTATTCTCTTCCAGCTGCACTAAACAATACAGCACACTAATCTTTGCTACCTAACCCTATAAAATCCTTCCAAGACAAATCTATTCCTTCTCATTACCCATACACTCTCCTCCTCCTTTCCCCCAAGACATGTCTTAGTTAAAAATTGCTTTCATTGTAATAGTCCAAGCCAGGACCGTTACCTGGATCTATTTTTCCAGACACTATTTTAATTAATTCAGAGCTTAACGGGCAGGTGTCATCTTTGATTGCATCCTTTGTCAGAAAGATTACCTAAGCTTTATCTCTAAGACTGGTCAGTTGTGGTTATTGCTGTGTATGTATGTATATCTTATGACTATGTAACAAAACATCTGCATGCTTTTATGACTGGCACCCATCAGGGAGGCACCTCTTGTTCCTCAGATGCTAGTATTTGGGCTAATATCATGGAACACCATAGCAAACCAGACATAGAGCCTACATCCCCTGACCAATCATCAAACCAAGGATCCTCAGAGTGGAAGCACTGATTCCAAAACCCCACACTATCAAAGAACATATAACACTAGAGATTGTTCACCTGTAAACAAGACCTAATGCCACCCAAGTCACAAACCACTGAACCCTTCTACAAAGACAGAAACCCAAAGGAAGGGAGAATGCAACCAAGAGGCCTGGTGGGAAAAAGAACTCCACACACATAGACACACACAAAGAAACAAAAATTAACCTAATAATGAAATGAGAGAGATACACTGCACAAATGAAGGACCAAGCTAGAGAAACACAGCTTCAAATGACAGAAGAGGAGACAGACAAATTATCTGAAAGAGAATTCAGAAAATCTATACTAATGAGGATGCAAACACTGAAAACAGAATATTAGAGGAAATTAGTGCATTGAAAAGAGACATGCAAGAAATGAAAAATAAGCAAATAGAGACCACCAACTCCATTGCTGAACTCAAAAATACTATAGAAGGTCTCAGCAGTAGTGTATCAGAGGCTGAAGAACGGATAAGTGAGCTGGAAGACAGAATGGTGGAAATAAATGCTGAGAACACAACAAAGCCAAAAGAGTTAAAAGAACTGAGGATAGCAGCAGAGACCTATGGGACAATATCAGATGCACCAGCATTAGAATTATAGGAGTTCCAGAAGAAGAAGAGGGGAAGAAAGGCTATGAAAAAATTCTTGAAGAGGTTATAGTTGAAAACTTCCCCAGCATGGGAAAGGAAATAGTCAACCAAGTCCAAGAAGCACAGCGTTCCACACAGGAGAAACCCCAGAAGAAACACACCAAGGCACATTCTAATCAAACTAATGCAAACTAAATATAAAGACAGAATACTAAATGTGGTTAGGAGCAAACAACAAATAACATATAAAGGAAACCCCATATGTCTAATTGCGGATCTTTCAAAAGAAACCCTGCAGGCCAGAAGAGAATGGCAAGACACATTTAAATGGCTAAAAGAGAATAACCTCCAACCAAGAATTCTCTACCCAGAAAGAATCTCATTCAGAATTGATGGAGAAGTCAAAAGCTTCTCAGACAGACAAAAACCAAGAGAATTCTGTACCACAAAACCAGCCCTACAACAAGTGTTAAAGGGCCTGATATAGCCAATAAATACAAGAGTAGGAGAAATCCTAAAAAAATCCAAGGATCCTCAGAGTGGAAGCACTGATTCCAAAACCCCACACTATCAAAGAACATATAACACTAGAGATTGTTCACCTGTAAACAAGACCTAATGCCACCCAAGTCACAAACCACTGAACCCTTCTACAAAGACAGAAACCCAAAGGAAGGGAGAATGCAACCAAGAGGCCTGGTGGGAAAAAGAACTCCACACACATAGACACACACAAAGAAACAAAAATTAACCTAATAATGAAATGAGAGAGATACATTGCACAAATGAAGGACCAAGCTAGAGAAACACAGCTTCAAATGACAGAAGAGGAGACAGACAAATTATCTGAAAGAGAATTCAGAAAATCTATACTAATGAGGATGCAAACACTGAAAACAGAATATTAGAGGAAATTAGTGCATTGAAAAGAGACATGCAAGAAATGAAAAATAAGCAAATAGAGACCACCAACTCCATTGCTGAACTCAAAAATACTATAGAAGGTCTCAGCAGTAGTGTATCAGAGGCTGAAGAACGGATAAGTGAGCTGGAAGACAGAATGGTGGAAATAAATGCTGAGAACACAACAAAGCCAAAAGAGTTAAAAGAACTGAGGATAGCAGCAGAGACCTATGGGACAATATCAGATGCACCAGCATTAGAATTATAGGAGTTCCAGAAGAAGAAGAGGGGAAGAAAGGCTATGAAAAAATTCTTGAAGAGGTTATAGTTGAAAACTTCCCCAGCATGGGAAAGGAAATAGTCAACCAAGTCCAAGAAGCACAGCGTTCCACACAGGAGAAACCCCAGAAGAAACACACCAAGGCACATTCTAATCAAACTAATGCAAACTAAATATAAAGACAGAATACTAAATGTGGTTAGGAGCAAACAACAAATAACATATAAAGGAAACCCCATATGTCTAATTGCGGATCTTTCAAAAGAAACCCTGCAGGCCAGAAGAGAATGGCAAGACACATTTAAATGGCTAAAAGAGAATAACCTCCAACCAAGAATTCTCTACCCAGAAAGAATCTCATTCAGAATTGATGGAGAAGTCAAAAGCTTCTCAGACAGACAAAAACCAAGAGAATTCTGTACCACAAAACCAGCCCTACAACAAGTGTTAAAGGGCCTGATATAGCCAATAAATACAAGAGTAGGAGAAATCCTACAAATCAAATCCCAAACTTCTAAGAAGATGACAATAGGAACATTCGTATCAATAACTACTTTGAATG
This sequence comes from Tragulus kanchil, assembly GCA_022376925.1. Taxonomy (NCBI): domain Eukaryota; kingdom Metazoa; phylum Chordata; class Mammalia; order Artiodactyla; family Tragulidae; genus Tragulus; species Tragulus kanchil. The sequence continues at coordinate 70,242,791 of JAIOJX010000028.1, read as the reverse complement.
TAAATGGACTAAATGCTCCAACCAAATGACACAGGCTGGCTGAATGGATCCAGAAGCAAGACCCATATATATGCTATTTACAAGAGACCCACTTCAGACCTTGAGACACTCATAGACTGAAAGTGAAAGGCTGGAAAAAGATATTCCATGCAAATGGAAATCAAAAGAAAGTTGGAGTAGCAATCCTCATAGCAGACAAAATAAAATTTAAAGTAAAGAAGATTATAAGAGACAAGGCTGGTCACTACATCATGATTAAGTGAATCTATCCAAGAGGAAGACATAACAGTCATGAATATCTACGCACCCAACACAGGGGACCTCAATACATAAGACAGATACTTTCAGACTTAAAAGAAGAAATCAATAATAACACAATAATAGTAGGAGACTTTAGCACTCCTCTCACACCAATGGATAGATCATCTAGAAAGAAAATTAATAAACACAAGCCTCAAATGCCACACTGGAAAAGATGGACCTCATCGATATCTTTAGGACATTCCATCTAAAAGCAGAAGAATACACTTTCTTCTCAAGTGCTCACGGAACATTCTCCAGGATAGACCACATCCTGAGCCACAAATCTAACCTCACTCAATTCAAGAAAACTGAAATTATATCAACCATCTTCTCTGACCACAATGCAGTGAGACTAGAGATCAACTACAGGAAAAATACCGCTAAGAACACAAACACATGGAGATTAATCAAACTAATGCAAACTAAATATAAAGACAGAATACTAAATGTGGTTAGGAGCAAACAACAAATAACATATAAAGGAAACCCCATATGTCTAATTGCGGATCTTTCAAAAGAAACCCTGCAGGCCAGAAGAGAATGGCAAGACACATTTAAATGGCTAAAAGAGAATAACCTCCAACCAAGAATTCTCTACCCAGAAAGAATCTCATTCAGAATTGATGGAGAAGTCAAAAGCTTCTCAGACAGACAAAAACCAAGAGAATTCTGTACCACAAAACCAGCCCTACAACAAGTGTTAAAGGGCCTGATATAGCCAATAAATACAAGAGTAGGAGAAATCCTACAAATCAAATCCCAAACTTCTAAGAAGATGACAATAGGAACATTCGTATCAATAACTACTTTGAATGTAAATGGACTAAATGCTCCAACCAAATGACACAGGCTGGCTGAATGGATCCAGAAGCAAGACCCATATATATGCTATTTACAAGAGACCCACTTCAGACCTTGAGACACTCATAGACTGAAAGTGAAAGGCTGGAAAAAGATATTCCATGCAAATGGAAATCAAAAGAAAGTTGGAGTAGCAATCCTCATAGCAGACAAAATAAAATTTAAAGTAAAGAAGATTATAAGAGACAAGGCTGGTCACTACATCATGATTAAGCGAATCTATCCAAGAGGAAGACATAACAGTCATGAATATCTACGCACCCAACACAGGGGACCTCAATACATAAGACAGATACTTTCAGACTTAAAAGAAGAAATCAATAATAACACAATAATAGTAGGAGACTTTAACACTCCTCTCACACCAATGGATAGATCATCTAGAAAGAAAATTAATAAACACAAGCCTCAAATGCCACACTGGAAAAGATGGACCTCATCGATATCTTTAGGACATTCCATCTAAAAGCAGAAGAATACACTTTCTTCTCAAGTGCTCACGGAACATTCTCCAGGATAGACCACATCCTGAGCCACAAATCTAACCTCACTCAATTCAAGAAAACTGAAATTATATCAACCATCTTCTCTGACCACAATGCAGTGAGACTAGAGATCAACTACAGGAAAAAAACCGCTAAGAACACAAACACATGGAGATTAAACAACACATACCTAAAAAACCAACTGATCATTGAGGAAATCAATGGAGAAATTTAAAAATTCCTAGAAGAAAATGACAATGACCACATGACCGTGCAAAACCTATGGGATACTGCAAAAGCAGTTCTAAGAGGGAAATTTATAGCAATACAATCCTACCTCAAGAAACTAGGAAAATATGAAGCAGATGATGTAACCCTCCGCTTAAAACAATTGGAGAAAGAAGAACAAAAACACCCCAAACCCAACAGAAGACGAGAAATTGTAAAGACTAGAGCAGAAATAAATCAAAAAGAAATGAAAGAAACTATAATATGGATAAATAAAACAAAAAGCTGGTTCTTCGAAAAGATAAATAAAATTGAAAAGCCACTGGCAAGACTCATCAAGAAAAAGAGAGAGAAGAACCAGATCCACAGAGTCAAAAATGAAAAAGGAGAGGTTACAACAGATCATGCAGAAATCCGAAGGATTCTAAGAGACTATTATGAACAACTCTATGGCAACAAACTGGACATCCTGGAAGAAATGGACAGTTTCTTGGGGAAAATTAATCTCCCAAGACTGAGCCAGGAAGAAACAGAAACTTTGAACAACGCAATCACAAGCTCGGTAATGGAATTTGTGATTAAAAATCCACCCAAAAATAAAAGCCCAGGGCCAGATGGATTCACAGGCGAATTCTACCAAACATTTAAAGAAGAGCTAATGCCTGTCCTTCTAAAACTCTTCCCAAAAATTGCACAGGAAGGAAAACTTCCAAACACATTCTATGAGGCCACCATCACCCTGATACCAAAATCACGCAAAGACAGCACAAAAAAGGAAAACTATAGGCCAATTTCACTGATGAACTTAGAAGCCAAGATCCTCAACAAAATCCTAGCAAACAGAATTCAACGACACATCAAAAAACTCACACATCACGATCAAGTCGGGTTCATCCCAGGCATGCAAGGATTCTTCAATATCGGCAAATCAATCAATGTGATACACCATATCAACAAATTGAGAGACAAAAATCACATGATCATCTCAATAGATGCAGAAAAAGCCTTCGACAAAGTATAACATCCATTTATGATCAAAACTCTTCAGAAAATGGGCATAGAAGGAACCTGTCTCAACATAATAAAAGCCATCTATGAGAAGCCCACAGCAAGCATTATCCTCAAGAGTGAAAAACTGAAAGCATTCCCTCTAAGATCAGGAACAAGACAAGTGTGTCCACTTTCGCCACTACTATTCAACATAGTCCTGGCAGTTCTAGCAACAGCAATAAGAGAAGAGAAAGAAAGAAAAGGAATCCAGATTGGAAAGGAAGAAGTCAAGCTCTCTCTTTTTGCAGATGACATGATACTATACATAGAAAACCTCAAAGACACTATTACAAAGCTACTAGAGCTAATCAATGAATTCAGCAAAGTAGTAGTATACAAAGTCAACACACACAAATCACTGGCATTCCTATACACAAACAATGAAAAATCAGAAAACGAAATTGAAGAGGCAATCCCCTTCACCATCGCAACCAAAAGAATCAAATATCTAGGAATAAACCTACCTAAAGAAACTAAGAATTGTAAACAGAAAATTACAAGACACTCATGAGAGAAATTAAAGAAGACTTAAACAAATGGAGAGATATTCCATGTTACTGAGTCAGAAGAATCAATATTGTGAAAATGACCAACTACCAAATGTCATCTAAAGACTCAATGCGATCCCTATCAAACTACCAATGACATTCTTCACAGAACTAGACCAAAGAATAACACAGTTCATATGGAAACACAAAAGACCTCGAATGGCCAAAGCAATCCTGAGGAAGAAGAATGGAGCTGGAGGTATCAGCCTCCCCAACTTCAGACTCTACTACAAAGCAACAGTCATCCAGACAGTATGGTAATGGCACAGAAACAGAACTAGAACCAAGATCCTCAACAAAATCCTAGCAAACAGAATTCAACGACACATCAAAAAACTCACACATCACGATCAAGTCGGGTTCATCCCAGGCATGCAAGGATTCTTCAATATCGGCAAATCAATCAATGTGATACACCATATCAACAAATTGAGAGACAAAAATCACATGATCATCTCAATAGATGCAGAAAAAGCCTTCGACAAAGTATAACATCCATTTATGATCAAAACTCTTCAGAAAATGGGCATAGAAGGAACCTGTCTCAACATAATAAAAGCCATCTATGAGAAGCCCACAGCAAGCATTATCCTCAAGAGTGAAAAACTGAAAGCATTCCCTCTAAGATCAGGAACAAGACAAGTGTGTCCACTTTCGCCACTACTATTCAACATAGTCCTGGCAGTTCTAGCAACAGCAATAAGAGAAGAGAAAGAAAGAAAAGGAATCCAGATTGGAAAGGAAGAAGTCAAGCTCTCTCTTTTGCAGATGACATGATACTATACATAGAAAACCTCAAAGACACTATTACAAAGCTACTAGAGCTAATCAATGAATTCAGCAAAGTAGTAGTATACAAAGTCAACACACACAAATCACTGGCATTCCTATACACAAACAATGAAAAATCAGAAAACGAAATTGAAGAGGCAATCCCCTTCACCATCGCAACCAAAAGAATCAAATATCTAGGAATAAACCTACCTAAAGAAACTAAGAATTGTAAACAGAAAATTACAAGACACTCATGAGAGAAATTAAAGAAGACTTAAACAAATGGAGAGATATTCCATGTTACTGAGTCAGAAGAATCAATATTGTGAAAATGACCAACTACCAAATGTCATCTAAAGACTCAATGCGATCCCTATCAAACTACCAATGACATTCTTCACAGAACTAGACCAAAGAATAACACAGTTCATATGGAAACACAAAAGACCTCGAATGGCCAAAGCAATCCTGAGGAAGAAGAATGGAGCTGGAGGTATCAGCCTCCCCAACTTCAGACTCTACTACAAAGCAACAGTCATCCAGACAGTATGGTAATGGCACAGAAACAGAACTATAGACCAATGGAACAAGATTGAGAACCCAGAGATAAATCCATGCACCTATGGGTACCTTGTTTTTCACAAAGGAGGTGATACTATAAAATCGGACAAAGACAGCCTCTTCAACAAATGGTGCTGGGACAATTGGACAGCTACATGCAAAAAAATGAAGTTGGAACATTCCGTGACACCATACACTAAGATCAATTCAAAGTGGATTAAAGACCTAAATATAAGACCAGAAACCATCAAACTCTTAGAGGAGAATATAGGCAAAACCCTCAAGGACATCAATCAAAGCAAGATCTTCTCTGACCCACCTACTAAAATAGCAGAACTGAAAAGAAAAATGAACATGTGGGACCTCATGAAACTTAAAAGCTTTTGTAGAGTAAAAGAAATTACAAAAAAGCTCAACAGACAGCCCACAGAATCGAAGAAATCATAGCAAATGAAATAACAGACAAAGAATTAATCTCCGAAATCTACAAGCAACTCAGACAACTCAACACAGGTAAAATGAACAACCCAATCCAGAAATGGAAAAAAGACCTAAACAGACGCCTCTCCAAAGAGGACATGCAGATGGCCCAAAAGCAGATGAAATGATGCTCACCCTCGCTTATTATTAGAGAAATGCAAATCAAAACTACAATGAGATATCACCTCACACCTGTCAGAATGGCCATCATCTGCAAATCGACAGACAATAAATGCTGGAGAGGCTGCAGAGAAAAGGGAACCCTCTTGCATTGCTGGTGGGAGTGTAAATTGATGCAGCCTCTATGGAAGACAGTCTGGAGATTTCTTAAAAAACTAAAAATAGAAGCACCCTATGACCCAGCAATCCCACTGTTAAGCTTATATCCTGATGAAATCAAAACTGAAAGAAGCACCTGTATCCCAATGTTCATTGCAGCTCCCTATACAATAGCCAGAACATGGAAGCAATCTAGATGTCCACTGACGAATGAATGGATACAAAAGATCTGGTACATATATACAATGGAATACTGCACAGCTGTAAAGAGAAATGCAGAAGACTCAGTCCTAATGACGTGGCTGGCTCTAGAATCTATCATAAAAAGGAGGTAAGTCAAAAAGAGAAAGACAAATACAGTATACTAACACATATATATGGAATCTAGTAGGATGGTCCGGATAACACACACAGTGAACTCATGGAAAAACAGACAGAGCATAGACATATGGACATTATGGGGAAGAAACAGTGAGGGGGAGGCATAGAGGGAGCAACATGGAAACCTATACTGTCATGTGTGGAAAAGTTAACTATTGTCATTGTGCCAAGGGAATAGGAGAGCTTACAATGGCTTGGGGCGATTGTCCAGAGGGTTGGGATGGGGCAACTGGGTGGGTGGGGACCAGAGATATGCATATGACTGATCTGTGAACATACATGTCTGTGAACAACAGAACTCTGTAAAACCTTTAAAATAAAGAATTAAAAAAAAAAAAAAGGAATAATCGATGGGCTTCCTGGTGGTCAAGTGGGTATGGACACTCAACACAGGTAAAATGAAATAACAGACAAAGAATTAATCTCCGAAATCTACAAGCAACTCAGACAACTCAACACAGGTAAAATGAACAACCCAATCCAGAAATGGAAAAAAGACCTAAACAGACGCCTCTCCAAAGAGGACATACAGATGGCCCAAAAGCAGATGAAATGATGCTCACCCTCGCTTATTATTAGAGAAATGCAAATCAAAACTACAATGAGATATCACCTCACACCTGTCAGAATGGCCATCATCTGCAAATCGACAGACAATAAATGCTGGAGAGGCTGCAGAGAAAAGGGAACCCTCTTGCATTGCTGGTGGGAGTGTAAATTGATGCAGCCTCTATGGAAGACAGTCTGGAGATTTCTTAAAAAACTAAAAATAGAAGCACCCTATGACCCAGCAATCCCACTGTTAAGCTTATATCCTGATGAAATCAAAACTGAAAGAAGCACCTGTATCCCAATGTTCATTGCAGCTCCCTATACAATAGCCAGAACATGGAAGCAATCTAGATGTCCACTGACGAATGAATGGATACAAAAGATCTGGTACATATATACAATGGAATACTGCACAGCTGTAAAGAGAAATGCAGAAGACTCAGTCCTAATGACGTGGCTGGCTCTAGAATCTATCATAAAAAGGAGGTAAGTCAAAAAGAGAAAGACAAATACAGTATACTAACACATATATATGGAATCTAGTAGGATGGTCCGGATAACACACACAGTGAACTCATGGAAAAACAGACAGAGCATAGACATATGGACATTATGGGGAAGAAACAGTGAGGGGGAGGCATAGAGGGAGCAACATGGAAACCTATACTGTCATGTGTGGAAAAGTTAACTATTGTCATTGTGCCAAGGGAATAGGAGAGCTTACAATGGCTTGGGGCGATTGTCCAGAGGGTTGGGATGGGGGCAACTGGGTGGGTGGGGGACCAGAGATATGCATATGACTGATCTGTGAACATACATGTCTGTGAACAACAGAACTCTGTAAAACCTTTAAAATAAAGAATTAAAAAAAAAAAAAGGAATAATCGATGGGCTTCCCTGGTGGTCAAGTGGGTATGGACACTGCTGTGCAGTGCAGGGGATTCGGTTTGATCCCTGGCCTGGGAAGATTCCATGTGCTGCAAAGTGGCTGCACCAGTGTGTTCAACTACAAAGCCACAGCTCTGGAGTGCATGTGCCCAGAGCCAGTGCTCTGCAGAGAGAGAGGCCACTGTGATGGGAGGCCACGTGGGCCAAAGAACAAAGATGGATGAAAATAAATACATGAAAGACCAATAGAAGTGCCCCTCCACCAAAAAAAGAATAATCAGGCTTCCAGAAATCTTGATTGCTGCTACTGATACTAAGCAGTGTATGAGATATTTTATATCTTTTTGTTATGTAACTTTTCCTAATAAGCAACAAGGCTTTCGGTTTTCAAATTTTAAGTAATAAAAAATATTTGCATCATGTAAGCTGTTTTGTTTGAATATTTGAATCAGTGACTATGACTAAATAGATTACAGTCAGGCTACAAATCTATCAGTAAGTAAAATCAATATGAACCACAAAACTACTAGATTTATGATTCGAACTAATTTACAGTAGTGCACAAATGGCTAGTTACTATTGTAAAATATTATACTTACTCATTATAAAGTTAATATATTACAATTATTTATTGATTTAGTCAGACTTTCATATGTTTTTTCTTGTTACAAATGAGACCTGTTATGATCATTCTGTCTTTCCAAAATCCATATATTACATTCTTAATCTTTAGCATATCGTTCGCTAGACAAGCTTTAGAATAAATATGGAGCAAAGAATTTTTCAGAATAAAATGCTGAATATAATTTGCAGCTCATCAAAGGTACTAAAAAATTCTATTTCCCAAGGCAAATAAAGGATTGATACAAACCAGAATCTCGGAAACCTATACTGTCATGTGTGGAAAAGTTAACTATTGTCATTGTGCCAAGGGAATAGGAGAGCTTACAATGGCTTGGGGCGATTGTCCAGAGGGTTGGGATGGGGGCAACTGGGTGGGTGGGGGACCAGAGATATGCATATGACTGATCTGTGAACATACATGTCTGTGAACAACAGAACTCTGTAAAACCTTTAAAATAAAGAATTAAAAAAAAAAAAAAGGAATAATCGATGGGCTTCCCTGGTGGTCAAGTGGGTATGGACACTGCTGTGCAGTGCAGGGGATTCGGTTTGATCCCTGGCCTGGGAAGATTCCATGTGCTGCAAAGTGGCTGCACCAGTGTGTTCAACTACAAAGCCACAGCTCTGGAGTGCATGTGCCCAGAGCCAGTGCTCTGCAGAGAGAGAGGCCACTGTGATGGGAGGCCACGTGGGCCAAAGAACAAAGATGGATGAAAATAAATACATGAAAGACCAATAGAAGTGCCCCTCCACCAAAAAAAGAATAATCAGGCTTCCAGAAATCTTGATTGCTGCTACTGATACTAAGCAGTGTATGAGATATTTTATATCTTTTTGTTATGTAACTTTTCCTAATAAGCAACAAGGCTTTCGGTTTTCAAATTTTAAGTAATAAAAAATATTTGCATCATGTAAGCTGTTTTGTTTGAATATTTGAATCAGTGACTATGACTAAATAGATTACAGTCAGGCTACAAATCTATCAGTAAGTAAAATCAATATGAACCACAAAACTACTAGATTTATGATTCAAACTAATTTACAGTAGTGCACAAATGGCTAGTTACTATTGTAAAATATTATACTTACTCATTATAAAGTTAATATATTACAATTATTTATTGATTTAGTCAGACTTTCATATGTTTTTTCTTGTTACAAATGAGACCTGTTATGATCATTCTGTCTTTCCAAAATCCATATATTACATTCTTAATCTTTAGCATATCGTTCGCTAGACAAGCTTTAGAATAAATATGGAGCAAAGAATTTTTCAGAATAAAATGCTGAATATAATTTGCAGCTCATCAAAGGTACTAAAAAATTCTATTTCCCAAGGCAAATAAAGGATTGATACAAACCAGAAGCATCTCATTAAATGTAAATCTGAGGTTGGACATTTGCTGTAGTAGTCACTTTTATGATCATCATCATGTTTCCTTGGGCAAAATTTTCTAACTCAGTGAGAACTGACAGAAGAATCTAAGGTATTGTACATTCAAATGTAAATGAAAAACAAAAGACACATATAGTGAGGTACAGTTACATTGGCCTCTATGTTAAGGCTTTATTGAACCTCAGAGACAATGCTTTCCTATGAAATAAAAGATATTGCTTCAAAGGAACTATGCAATTATATATATATATTGCTTCAAATATATTATGACTGTACAGCTTGAGAGAAAAAATGCTCTTGTGATAGAAAAAATTACACTGGCTATTTCTTCCTGATACATAAGATTTCTTTAATGATACTTCCTACTCTGGGTAGATGATTTATATTCAACCTTTATAAAACTATACTTCCTATACATTGAACTATATTTACTATATAACTTGGTTTTATTTTATGTTTTATAATTTATTTATTTATTTATTTTTAACACCAAAAGCATTTTGTACTGAGATATAGCCAATTAATAATTTTGTGATAGTTTCAGCTGTACAGTGAATGAGCTTGGCCATACGTATACATGTATCTATTCTCCCCCAAAGACCCCTCCCGTCCAGGCTAGTACATAACATTGAGCAGAGTTCCATGTGCTAGACAGTAAAATTTAGTTAAGATTTTGCACAGCATATATGTATAAAATATATGTAGTTCATTTGTGCATACTATTAATACATACATCTGATCAATGCATCAAAATTTTTAAAAAATTAAGGTCTTGTTATTAACTGTTGCTTTAGATCTTTTGTTTGTCCTTCCTTCTTCCTTTCACTATTCTTATAAATGTTTAGGTTTATTTTTAAATTGGTAACAGTGATTTTTAAAAGTAACATTTTAATCTTAGTATTCAATATTAGTAAATAAATTAATGCAATTATTTAAGGAATAAGTAAATATAATTTACCAAGCGATATGTAAGTATATTTCAAAGAATAATGACTTCATAATAATTTAGAAGCTCATTATTCCACATATTCTTAAATTATGTAGAAATAAGCATTAACAATGTGAGATTATTTAAAGTTACTGACTTCAGTAAATTCGAGAAGTTCAGATCATTAGATTAATTAGTCAGTCATCTGAAATACAGGTCCTGCTTCTAAATAAATCTTCATGTTAAGAATACAAAGTAATATTTGAATTATTTATTTAGTTATGACTGTTGGATCTTTGAATTTTGGAACAGCATACATTGACATTTTTTTTTTTTTATGTAAGGAAAAAATTTACCCTGCCTCCCAACTTGGTTTAAACTCCTGATACTTTTATTCTGTTTTACTCACAAATATTGCTATCTGGTGTATTGTCAGGAAGTATCAGAATTAAGACTATCTTTGTGTCTATCAAAATTAAAATCATCTCTGTAAGCATTTGGTTACTTTGATGAAACAGAATCATGATTTACAGCAATTTCTATGAAAACATAACCTAATTCTTTTCCATGAATCAATGTCTCTTTATATAACTTCTATTGCAAAAGAAGTTTATATATATATATATATATATATATATATATATATAAGTTTACACACACATATATATATATATATAGGCCATAACAAATCATTATCATATTATATAGTCAATAGCAAGTTAATATCAAAGTATTATGAATATGTTTTATTTTTTCAAAATAATGCTTCTTTTTCTTACTAGTTTTATATTAAAAAAAAAGAAATAGAGATAAACTCTTCTTCTAAGGAAATTGATGAACATGAATACAAACACAGCTTCTTAGATGCCCCTGGCATATTTTATAATTGCATTAGTAATATTAAACTACTCAAGTGCTCAAGTGCATTATTTAGAGCTTATTGATCTAGTGCTTATTCAGCTAATGCTAATGTATATTTTTTTGCCTGTAGTGATATACAAATTGTGTCTTTTTAAAAAGAGTAATAGTTTTTACAGTACAGAAAATTGTCTCCTTCATTTATGCCAGTTATCTAGATGATATTCAGTTTATATAGTGAAGCAATTCCAGAGGGTGAATTGGAATAATCTAGATGCTGTTCAAAATCCGAAACTATTTTCACTTAAAATAAAAAAAAAGAGTTTTATATTTGATTAGGACATTTATACTTTTCAAAAGACTTTCACATATATTACCTCATTGAATCTGAGAACAAGTTTGTATTTGTTTAAAATATTAACTCTATTTTGTAAGTGAGAAAACTGGGGCTCAGAAATGCTGAGTAACTGCTAAAGCTCATCTTGATTGTAATGGCAAATACAGACATGAATTTAGAATTTTGACTCCAGTCTTGTCATCTTTTGAAGGCAAAATGAGTTTTGTGAAGAAATATTTGATAAACTTTTAAAGATATTCTTGTCTTTGACCTGAAGCTCTTTTGCCGTGGAATCCGTTTCCCCTCCATGAATTTACTTTTACTCTGTTTTACTCACAAATATTGCTATCTGGTGTATTGTCAGGAAGTATCAGAATTAAGACTATCTTTGTGTCTATCAAAATTAAAATCATCTCTGTAAGCATTTGGTTACTTTGATGAAACAGAATCATGATTTACAGCAATTTCTATGAAAACATAACCTAATTCTTTTCCATGAATCAATGTCTCTTTATATAACTTCTATTGCAAAGAAGTTTATATATATATATATATATATATATATATATATATAAGTTTACACACACATATATATATATATATAGGCCATAACAAATCATTATCATATTATATAGTCAATAGCAAGTTAATATCAAAGTATTATGAATATGTTTTATTTTTTCAAAATAATGCTTCTTTTTCTTACTAGTTTTATATTAAAAAAAAAGAAATAGAGATAAACTCTTCTTCTAAGGAAATTGATGAACATGAATACAAACACAGCTTCTTAGATGCCCCTGGCATATTTTATAATTGCATTAGTAATATTAAACTACTCAAGTGCTCAAGTGCATTATTTAGAGCTTATTGATCTAGTGCTTATTCAGCTAATGCTAATGTATATTTTTTTGCCTGTAGTGATATACAAATTGTGTCTTTTTAAAAAGAGTAATAGTTTTTACAGTACAGAAAATTGTCTCCTTCATTTATGCCAGTTATCTAGATGATATTCAGTTTATATAGTGAAGCAATTCCAGAGGGTGAATTGGAATAATCTAGATGCTGTTCAAAATCCGAAACTATTTTCACTTAAAATAAAAAAAAAGAGTTTTATATTTGATTAGGACATTTATACTTTTCAAAAGACTTTCACATATATTACCTCATTGAATCTGAGAACAAGTTTGTATTTGTTTAAAATATTAACTCTATTTTGTAAGTGAGAAAACTGGGGCTCAGAAATGCTGAGTAACTGCTAAAGCTCATCTTGATTGTAATGGCAAATACAGACATGAATTTAGAATTTTGACTCCAGTCTTGTCATCTTTTGAAGGCAAAATGAGTTTTGTGAAGAAATATTTGATAAACTTTTAAAGATATTCTTGTCTTTGACCTGAAGCTCTTTTGCCGTGGTATTCCTCTGCAGGTGTTTTTGTGCTTACTCCATGTGGAATTTGTTGAGAATGAGACTCCTAGATGGGTAGGTCACCATTTCTCAGTAAATTTGGGGATTTTTGTAGGTTTTATTTCTTTGAGGTTCTTGGCCAGCTCATTTTCTCACCAAGCTCTCTCTTTCCCTTCTGATGGTCCCATTACATGTATGTTGGTATTCTTATTGGTGTCCCATGTTTCTGAGATGCTTGTCTTTTCTTTGACTTTCATGAGTTCTATCAATCTATCTTGAAGGGAACAATCTATCTTTGTTCCTTCTTTAGACAGTTCTTTCACCTCTCTAGTAAATTTTTTGTTTCTGTTGTTGTTTTTCAACATCATAAGTTGCATTTATTTCCTGTTTACAATTCTTAGGTCTTTATTATCAATTTGATGCATCATTATCAACGTGAGTGCTGCTTCACTCAATCCTGCTTGACTCTCTGCAACCCCATGGACTATAGCTTGCCAGATGTCTCTGTCAATGGAATTTTCCAGGCAATAATATTCAGTGGGTTGCCATTTCCTTTTACAGGGGAATCTTCCTGACCCAAAGATCAAACTTTCATCTCTCTCTCTCATTGGCAGGAAGGTTCTTTTACCACTGTGCCATTTATTTCATTAATCATGGTTCCTTTTAGTTCTGTGAACATATTTATATCGATCACTCTAAAAATTTTTTCTGAGAGTAATAGTTTTACAGTACAGAAAATTGTCTCCTTCAATTAAGCCTGTTATGTAGATGATATTCTGTTTTTATAGTGAAGCAATTCCAGAGGGTGAATTGGAATAATCTAGATGCTGTTCAAAATCCGAAACTATTTTCACTTAAAATAAAAAAAGAGTTTTATATTTGATTAGGACATTTATACTTTTCAAAAGACTTTCACATATATTACCTCATTGAATCTGAGAACAAGTTTGTATTTGTTTAAAATATTAACTCTATTTTGTAAGTGAGAAAACTGGGGCTCAGAAATGCTGAGTAACTGCTAAAGCTCATCTTGATTGTAATGGCAAATACAGACATGAATTTAGAATTTTGACTCCAGTCTTGTCATCTTTTGAAGGCAAAATGAGTTTTGTGAAGAAATATTTGATAAACTTTTAAAGATATTCTTGTCTTTGACCTGAAGCTCTTTTGCCGTGGTATTCCTCTGCAGGTGTTTTTGTGCTTACTCCATGTGGAATTTGTTGAGAATGAGACTCCTAGATGGGTAGGTCACCATTTCTCAGTAAATTTGGGGATTTTTGTAGGTTTTATTTCTTTGAGGTTCTTGGCCAGCTCATTTTCTCACCAAGCTCTCTCTTTCCCTTCTGATGGTCCCATTACATGTATGTTGGTATTCTTATTGGTGTCCCATGTTTCTGAGATGCTTGTCTTTTCTTTGACTTTCATGAGTTCTATCAATCTATCTTGAAGGGAACAATCTATCTTTGTTCCTTCTTTAGACAGTTCTTTCACCTCTCTAGTAAATTTTTTGTTTCTGTTGTTGTTTTTCAACATCATAAGTTGCATTTATTTCCTGTTTACAATTCTTAGGTCTTTATTATCAATTTGATGCATCATTATCAACGTGAGTGCTGCTTCACTCAATCCTGCTTGACTCTCTGCAACCCCATGGACTATAGCTTGCCAGATGTCTCTGTCAATGGAATTTTCCAGGCAATAATATTCAGTGGGTTGCCATTTCCTTTTACAGGGGAATCTTCCTGACCCAAAGATCAAACTTTCATCTCTCTCTCTCATTGGCAGGAAGGTTCTTTTACCACTGTGCCATTTTTATTTCATTAATCATGGTTCCTTTTAGTTCTGTGAACATATTTATATCGATCACTCTAAAAATTTTTTCTGACCAATCTAATATGTGCTATTTCTCACAGTTGGCTGCTCTTTGTTCAGTATATGGATCATGTCTTGCTTGTCTTGTAATTTTTTTGTTGGAAACTGGGCATTTTAGGTATTTCATTGTAGTAGCTTTCAGTACTAGTCCTTCTCCTGCCCTGGGATTATTGTTTTCATTTGCTTATTTATTTGTTCATTACTGAGTGAATTAATTTAGTGAAATCTGTCTTACTAACTCCACCGTATCCACACCCCCACAAACTGTTCAGCCTCTGAGGTAGTTTCTCAGGAAGCTGCACGTTTGGGGACGCCACCAGTGACCCTGGGATGGAGGTGGCATTGGTAGCACTCTCTCATTTTCTCTGGCCCCACCCAGGTTAGTTGCCAGATATTTCTGTATTGTTTTCAACAGTGTCCTGGGGAATGCATTGCTCTGTACACCAATTTGATCAGATTTCGGCTTCTTTGAAGATTTGTTTGTGAGGCCCACACTTGACTTTTGTTCTGACCCCAGGAGAGCTCCTCCCACTGTTACTGAGTACCTCTGGATTTGAACTTTTTTACTCTGTTACAGATGAAGTCAATTGTTTGTGAAGAGATTAGGAGCTTTTGTATTGTATGATCTCTTTCTTCCCCTAGGGAATATATCTGAGCCACAATTCTCTAGTTGGGGATGGGGCCAATTGTAAACTTCTCTGAATGAGACCCTTTTTTGAAGTAAATTTTTGTTTCTGTTGTTGTTTTCAACATCATAAGTTGCATTTATTTCCTGTTTACAATTCTTAGGTCTTTATTATCAATTTGATGCATCATTATCAACGTGAGTGCTGCTTCACTCAATCCTGCTTGACTCTCTGCAACCCCATGGACTATAGCTTGCCAGATGTCTCTGTCAATGGAATTTTCCAGGCAATAATATTCAGTGGGTTGCCATTTCCTTTTACAGGGGAATCTTCCTGACCCAAAGATCAAACTTTCATCTCTCTCTCTCATTGGCAGGAAGGTTCTTTTACCACTGTGCCATTTTTATTTCATTAATCATGGTTCCTTTTAGTTCTGTGAACATATTTATATCGATCACTCTAAAAATTTTTTCTGACCAATCTAATATATGCTATTTCTCACAGTTGGCTGCTCTTTGTTCAGTATATGGATCATGTCTTGCTTGTCTTGTAATTTTTTTGTTGGAAACTGGGCATTTTAGGTATTTCATTGTAGTAGCTTTCAGTACTAGTCCTTCTCCTGCCCTGGGATTATTATTTTCATTTGCTTATTTATTTGTTCATTACTGAGTGAATTAATTTAGTGAAATCTGTCTTACTAACTCCACCGTATCCACACCCCCACAAACTGTTCAGCCTCTGAGGTAGTTTCTCAGGAAGCTGCACGTTTGGGGACGCCACCAGTGACCCTGGGATGGAGGTGGCATTGGTAGCACTCTCTCATTTTCTCTGGCCCCACCCAGGTTAGTTGCCAGATATTTCTGTATTGTTTTCAACAGTGTCCTGGGGAATGCATTGCTCTGTACACCAATTTGATCAGATTTCGGCTTCTTTGAAGATTTGTTTGTGAGGCCCACACTTGACTTTTGTTCTGACCCCAGGAGAGCTCCTCCCACTGTTACTGAGTACCTCTGGATTTGAACTTTTTTACTCTGTTACAGATGAAGTCAATTGTTTGTGAAGAGATTAGGAGCTTTTGTATTGTATGATCTCTTTCTTCCCCTAGGGAATATATCTGAGCCACAATTCTCTAGTTGGGGATGGGGCCAATTGTAAACTTCTCTGAATGAGACCCTTTTTTTTGAAGCTTAGCAATGAAGTTAGAGATAGCTCTGTTTGCCTCTCCTCACAGAAAACAATAACCATTAGGCACCTGGAAAGGGTGAAGGGGGCCCCTGTGGTTTTAGTATGTTGCACACAAAATAAAGCTTCTGTTGGACAAGCGTCTCACTTCTCAACTGAACCCCCTGAGGACTTAACTGCAGTAACAGATAACTGCAGGAAGGTTGAGAAAAGCTGATACTCTGCTCCTCCCAAGAAGAAAGTGTTCTGTTTAAGGGCCAGGGATAGAACCAGTCCTGTCTTCTGGCCTGAAGTATTCTGGAATGGTGTTTATAGCTCACTTTCTTGGAGAGGAAGGTGAGAGAGAGATCCCTTGGTTTAAATAACACAAAATCTTGCCTTTCTTAGACTTTTATAGATTTTCTTGAACAGGTATTTCTTCATGTGCTTATCACTCTTGACAGAGACTTTAAAAGTGTTAGCCACTCAATAATGTTCAACTCTTTGTTACCAAATGGACCGTAGCCCATCAGGCTCCTCTGTCCGCGGGATTCTCCAGACAAGAATGCTGGAATGAGTTGCCATTTCCTTCTTAAGGGGATCTTCCTGACCTAGGGATTGAACCCGGATCTCCTATGCTGCAGGCAGATTCTTTACTGTCTGAGCCACCAGGGAAGCCCCATCTTAAGAAGTGGTCTTATAAATACAAACCTTTTATTTATAACTTATTTTGTATTAAAATATTTCAGACTTTTCTCTGTAGGTCAAAAGGGAGGGAATAGAAATATAAAAGACAAATCACCTGGGAGATTTTATCACCCATCATCGTGTTCTACAAATGCAGAGACTCTAAATGGTTGTATTTTTTATTTTTCACCAGTTTCACTGATAAATGAGTCAACAGCACTTCCTCATACTCTCATGTCATAAGTTGATCCCTGTACAAATAATTTGGAAAAATTTGTTTGTGAAGAGATTAGGAGCTTTTGTATTGTATGATCTCTTTCTTCCCCTAGGGAATATATCTGAGCCACAATTCTCTAGTTGGGGATGGGGCCAATTGTAAACTTCTCTGAATGAGACCCTTTTTTTTGAAGCTTAGCAATGAAGTTAGAGATAGCTCTGTTTGCCTCTCCTCACAGAAAACAATAACCATTAGGCACCTGGAAAGGGTGAAGGGGGCCCCTGTGGTTTTAGTATGTTGCACACAAAATAAAGCTTCTGTTGGACAAGCGTCTCACTTCTCAACTGAACCCCCTGAGGACTTAACTGCAGTAACAGATAACTGCAGGAAGGTTGAGAAAAGCTGATACTCTGCTCCTCCCAAGAAGAAAGTGTTCTGTTTAAGGGCCAGGGATAGAACCAGTCCTGTCTTCTGGCCTGAAGTATTCTGGAATGGTGTTTATAGCTCACTTTCTTGGAGAGGAAGGTGAGAGAGAGATCCCTTGGTTTAAATAACACAAAATCTTGCCTTTCTTAGACTTTTATAGATTTTCTTGAACAGGTATTTCTTCATGTGCTTATCACTCTTGACAGAGACTTTAAAAGTGTTAGCCACTCAATAATGTTCAACTCTTTGTTACCAAATGGACCGTAGCCCATCAGGCTCCTCTGTCCGCGGGATTCTCCAGACAAGAATGCTGGAATGAGTTGCCATTTCCTTCTTAAGGGGATCTTCCTGACCTAGGGATTGAACCCGGATCTCCTATGCTGCAGGCAGATTCTTTACTGTCTGAGCCACCAGGGAAGCCCCATCTTAAGAAGTGGTCTTATAAATACAAACCTTTTATTTATAACTTATTTTGTATTAAAATATTTCAGACTTTTCTCTGTAGGTCAAAAGGGAGGGAATAGAAATATAAAAGACAAATCACCTGGGAGATTTTATCACCCATCATCGTGTTCTACAAATGCAGAGACTCTAAATGGTTGTATTTTTTATTTTTCACCAGTTTCACTGATAAATGAGTCAACAGCACTTCCTCATACTCTCATGTCATAAGTTGATCCCCTGTACAATAATTTGGATATTTATTTGTAAACAGATCTAAAATGATATTAAATTTGCTAGTTTGATTAGAGGCTTAGAAAAAGCTCTGTAAGTAATTTTGCATATGACTCTGGTGTGAATGATGTAATGTGTTAACTTAGATATGCTTCTATGCTTTCAGTACAAGAAAAAAATATGTGAAAATGTAAATAGAGTTTGAATCTACGATTATAAATGCAGTATGCAAATTTCAAGCTATTTGTGGAAATTTGAATATCCTGTAATTTTTTAGACAGAGAATAATGACTAAGGTAGGAGAAATCAATTTAAATAAATTATCCTAAGTGACAATAGATGTAAAAATCAGTGCATATGTATAAGTTTAATATTTTTCTTTCTTTATTAAACTTCTGCCAATTTTTAATCTTTAGCTGATGACTACAATACTGAAGTACAATCACAAGAATAAATTATTTTAAGGTCAGATTAAGTAGATTTGAAAAAAAAAATTTTGTAGATATTAAATCTTTTCTGATAAGTGTCCCGCCAAAGCTTGTCTTTTGAAGATATAAAAGTAACAACAACTCAGAGTAATTTCTTAAAAATTATTCAAAAAAACAATAGGATCTGATTTTCTGACAATTTTATAGTGACAAATTTATTTTTATACATCAGTGTCTCAGGCATACTTTAGGCTGCTAATGTAAACATGTTTTAAACAATTCCATTATAAAAATGAAGTATAAAATTTTTTTCTATCAGTTTTTCTATTGTTAAAAAGCAAAATTCACCTTTTTTAAATTTGAAAATCTATTTGACTTTATTCAACTATTAATGAATCAGATAGCAGCAAATTCAAAAACCCAGGAGTTGTAAAAGTGGATGATTTATAAATACAAACCTTTTATTTATAACTTATTTTGTATTAAAATATTTCAGACTTTTCTCTGTAGGTCAAAAGGGAGGGAATAGAAATATAAAAGACAAATCACCTGGGAGATTTTATCACCCATCATCGTGTTCTACAAATGCAGAGACTCTAAATGGTTGTATTTTTTATTTTTCACCAGTTTCACTGATAAATGAGTCAACAGCACTTCCTCATACTCTCATGTCATAAGTTGATCCCCTGTACAATAATTTGGATATTTATTTGTAAACAGATCTAAAATGATATTAAATTTGCTAGTTTGATTAGAGGCTTAGAAAAAGCTCTGTAAGTAATTTTGCATATGACTCTGGTGTGAATGATGTAATGTGTTAACTTAGATATGCTTCTATGCTTTCAGTACAAGAAAAAAATATGTGAAAATGTAAATAGAGTTTGAATCTACGATTATAAATGCAGTATGCAAATTTCAAGCTATTTGTGGAAATTTGAATATCCTGTAATTTTTTTGACAGAGAATAATGACTAAGGTAGGAGAAATCAATTTAAATAAATTATCCTAAGTGACAATAGATGTAAAAATCAGTGCATATGTATAAGTTTAATATTTTTCTTTCTTTATTAAACTTCTGCCAATTTTTAATCTTTAGCTGATGACTACAATACTGAAGTACAATCACAAGAATAAATTATTTTAAGGTCAGATTAAGTAGATTTGAAAAAAAAAATTTTGTAGATATTAAATCTTTTCTGATAAGTGTCCCGCCAAAGCTTGTCTTTTGAAGATATAAAAGTAACAACAACTCAGAGTAATTTCTTAAAAATTATTCAAAAAAACAATAGGATCTGATTTTCTGACAATTTTATAGTGACAAATTTATTTTTATACATCAGTGTCTCAGGCATACTTTAGGCTGCTAATGTAAACATGTTTTAAACAATTCCATTATAAAAATGAAGTATAAAATTTTTTTCTATCAGTTTTTCTATTGTTAAAAAGCAAAATTCACCTTTTTTAAATTTGAAAATCTATTTGACTTTATTCAACTATTAATGAATCAGATAGCAGCATACCATCTAGCAAGTAGAAAAGGCGTTCAAGGAGTTGTAAAAAGTGGATGATTTATATAGGCAGAAAGAGGGTGGAACAAGAAAGTTGAAAAGTGGATTATTTCAGGTTATCTTCCATTAGGGAAAGGCAAGGGGCCTTAGGCAGATTACCTAGTGCTGATCAGTATTTCCCAGGCTGACTGAATAAAAATGTCATTCCAGGGAGAAGCCATAATTGTATTAGATGTTATATTGTGGGGCTTAGCATAAGTGACTTCATTTTGAGCTTTATTCTGTTTTAACACTATTCTAGCTCATTTTTCATTTGAGAAACAACTGGAAATATTATATCATAAATTAGTTATAAAAATAAGTAATGCACATTGGTTTTACTGATTAATAGCATTTATTGATATAATCTTATTTAAGCTTACCACAGTCACATAAAAGTTACAGTATCATGACATGTTATTTATTTATTTAGCACCCAAGAAGCTTTTCCTGTCTTTCATACAACTAACATAATTGAGCAAGTCTTTCTGAAAGCAACACTATGCCAAGTTCCTGGGCTAAAAACACTTTAGAATTATATGTTTTTGTTGCTTAGTCACCCGACTGTGTCTGACTCTCAGTGATTTCATGGACTGCAGCATGCCGAGTCTTCCTGTCTCTCACCATCTCCCAGAGTTAGCCCAAGTTCATGTCCATTACATTGGTGATGCCATCTAGCCATGTCATCCTCTGTTGCCCTCTTCTCCTTCTGCCTTCTATTTTTCCCAGCATCAGGGTCTTTTCCAATAAATCAGCTGCTCATGTCAGGTGACCAAAGTATTGGAACTTCAGTTTCAACGTCAGTCCTTCCAATGATTATTCAGGGTTGATTTCCTTTAAGACTGACTGGTGATCTCCTTGCAGTGAAAGGGACTCTCAAGGGTCTTCCCCAGCACCATCGTTTGAAAATATCATTTCTTCAGCCTCTGCTTTCTTTAGGGTCCAGCTCTCATAATTGAAAATGACTACTGGAAAGACCATAACCTTTACTATTCAGACCTTTGTCAGCAAAGTGTTGTCTTGCTTTATAACACACTGTCTAGGTTTGTCATAGCTTTCCTGCCAAGAAGCTATTGTCTTCTACTTTCATGGTTGCAGTCACCATCAGCAGTGATTTTTACTTCCACATTTTCCCATTCTGTTTGCCCTGAAGAGATGAGGCCAGAAGCCATGGTGTTAGGTTTTTTAATATTTATTTTTAAGCCAGTCTTTTCACTCTTATCCTTCACTCTCATGAAGAGGTTCTTTAATTCCTCTTCACTTTCTGCCCTTAGAGTGGTATCATCTGCATATCTGAGGTTGTTGATCTTTCCTGGTCAATCTTAATTTCAGCTTGTAGCTCATGCAGACCTGCATTTCTCATGATGTGTTATGCATATAAGTTAAATGATCAGGTGACAATAAACAGCCTTGTTGTACTCCTTTCTCAATACTGAACTAGTCAGTTGTTACATATAGGGTTCTAACTTTTTTTTTTTTAAATGTATTTATTGGTGGGGGCGGGTTGGGGAGGGAGGGAACGGGAGGGCCATTTCTATTGGTTCTTCATTTATCTATTTTCATCCATCTTTGTTCTTTGGCCCATGTGGGCCTCCCATCGCGGTGGCCTCTGTTGTCGCAGAGCACCGGCTCTGGGCGCATGTGCTCCAGAGCCCCAGCTCAGTAATTGGACCCTTCGGTCCAGCCGCTCCACGGCACGTGAGATCTTCCCAGGTTAGGGATCGAACCAACGTCCCTTGCACTGCAAGGCGGTGTCCTTACCCACTGGACCACCAGGGAAGCCCGGGTTCTAACTTTTGCTTCTTGACCCACATGCAGATTTTTCAGGAAACAGGTAAGATGGGCTGGTGTTCCCATCTTTAATAGTTTTCCACAGTTTGTTATGATCCATACAGTCAAAAGCTTTAGCAATAGTAAATGGAACAGAGGTAGATGATTTTCTGGAATTCCCTTGCTTCTCTATGTTCCATCCAATGTTGATAATTTGATCTCTGATTCCTCTGTCTTTTCCAAACACAGATTTGACATCTGGAAGTTCTTGGTTCACATAATACTGAGGCCTAGCATGAAGGATTTTGAGCATAACCTTACTGGCATGAGAAATGAGTGCAATTGTTTGAAACATTCTTTAGTACTCCCTTCTTGAAAAGTAGGATGAGAATTGACTTTTACCAGTCTTGTAGCCACCGCTGGGTTTTCCAGATTTGCTGACATATGGAGTGCAGCACTTTGATAGCATCGTCTTTTATAATTTTAAATAGCTCTGCTGGAACTCCATCCCCTCCACTAACTTTATTGACAGCTGGACTTGACTAAGGCCCACTTGACTTCACACTGCAGCATGTCTGGCTCTGGGTCATTGACCACACCATGGTGGTTATCTGGATGATTAAGATATTTTTGGTATAGTTCTTCTGTGTATTCTTTGCATCTCTTCTTTATTTCTTCTTTTCTATTTAGAATAATATGTTCCCCCCTAAAAGGAGCTACTAGTAACTGAAAGGTATAGGCATACAGTTGACCTTTGAATAGCACAGGGTTAGGGTGCAGTTGAAAATCTGCATATAATTTTATGATTCTTCCTCCCTATATACCTGCAGTTTTAACAAACATCTGATCATGAGTATTATAGTATGTATGTATTGAAAATAATCAGTGTATAAGTGGACCTGCACACTTAAAACTCATGTTGTTCAAGGGTCAACTATACATAAAATTTGATTAGAGGTTAAAAAAAGCACTGTAATGAATCAGAATTTTGGATATAATGCTGATGTGAATAGTGTAATTTGCTAACATGATTCTATTCTTTTAGTGCAAAGTAAAATATGTGAAAATATAAATAGAGCCTGAATCTGTGATTACAAATATAAACATGCAAATTTTATACTGTTTTTGGAAATTTAAATATCCTGCAATTTGATTTTGACAGAGAATGATGACTAAGGTAGGACGAACTAATTTAAATAACAGAAATTCTTCTAAATGACAATAGCTGGTTTCATTTGTGTGTGTGTGTGTGTGTGTGTGTGTGTGTGTATAAATAGTCTTCTAAAAATATAACATTATAATTATCTTCTAAAAGGTAACCTGGTATGTTGTTTTAATGCTCAGACAATGGGAAAAATATTTAAATAGAAACTCAGATAACAATATAAACATTCTGTTTGTGGGAAGATAACACTTTGAATGATACTACATAGAACTTAGAGAAATTTATTCCCATTTTAGTTCTAAATTCATCATCATTATAGAGCTAACGAGAAACTAGCATGAACCAAATGTATGACATCTAATACAAAATTTTATTTTCAAATTCTCTAATAATAAAAGTCTGACTTTTCTGTCAGAGTCAATAAACACATTAAAAATATGATTCCATTTTAAACCTAGTCCTACTTTGGTCACACTTTTTGGAACTGTATTAAATTAGTAGTCACGTGTGTGTGATAAAATCATAACCTTAATATTTAGGGAAAAACTACAACTGTAGTAGACCTTTTTTTGAGAATGCAAGTAAGACTGGAAAGAGTTTTTATATCAAATCAAAGTCTAAAAAGGCACATGTAAAATAAGATATATTAATTGAATGGTATGATTCATTTAAGAAATAGTTAAGTCTTGTGTATACTATGTATAAAGTACTGACTTAAAATGCTATCTTTTATTAATACACTCAATTTCATGTATTTTGGAAACTTTAATGTAACTCTAGTGCTATAGTTTGTTCCAGTGAGTTAGATCTCTTAGTTCAAGGAATAATGGACCTCTAATCCTAAAATCTTCTTTTTGTTCCATCAACCTGTGCTTCAGGGATAGTGTTTTCCTGGGATCTAAAATAGGCTGAAGAGCAAAAAAACAAAATAAAAAAATGGCAAAAAAAAAAAAAAAGGCTGAATTCTGGAAGAAAACACTGAATTAAATAATGAAGCTTTTCTCTTTAACCTCAGGTAAGATAAAATTATAGCTAGCATTAAAAGACTGTTTCCATGTTCCAGATGTTGTTCAAATAGTTTCATAATGCAACCAGCCCTATGCAGTGGGTCATGATTGCACACATCAAAAAGGATGTGTTAAGTCATGGAGCCAGATTGTCTGGCTTCAGAGTCCTTACTTTTCTTCTTCATTGCACAACCTTTGAACTTGTAACAGATTTTCTATGATATTGGATGGGTTCATTTCTTATCACTTGGAATGACAGGCTGATATTTTCATGACTCAACATCCCAGTTTTATTTGGTAATTATTTAAGCAAGGAGGGGAGAAGAACTTCTGTCATGTAACCAACTGTAGCCTGACTCTTATATAACTTCTAAATGAGGAAGTAGAATACATTTTTGTAGACTCTTCCATGGAAAGAGATTTGACACTCATGGTTATTTCCCTGACCTTTGTAAATGTAGTAACTTAAGTGGACTTTTGAGTTTCTTTATTCTTTAAGTTGGCTAGCAATGAAAACAGCCCTTTCTAAACCCCCACATAGCTTTAACCTTAGTCTAAGTCATCATCATTCTTGCTTGCATTTGTGTCTGATTACCTCCTACTTCTTCCTCCTTCTATCCAGGTCCCTTTTTAGTTAGGCATGCAATACCCTTGCCAAATCCATTCTGTCAAGACAAGATGATGCCATTCTCACTTAAAACTCCACACTTGGCATATTACTTGGGGGTAAAAATGTCCTCTTTTTGCTCTGACCTATTCCTCTTCTGCTGTCCTCCTACTGGTTGATTTCATTACTGTTCCCTTGTGCTTGCCAGGCTCTCTCTCATGATTCAGGGCATTGTTCCTTGTTCATTCATCTGTTTGGAATGCATATTTCTCCTCATATTTCACTTCCTCTTTTCCTTCAGGTTGTAAAGTAGGTTCTGAGGAACACCTTTCCTCTCCAACTCAGCCTAAAGTGTCATACCTCCTTGACTGCAATTTCTATCTCCCTTTTCACTTTATTTTTTCTTTATTCTGCAGAAAACATCAATATCTGATAGACTATATAGTTTGCTTATTTATTTTGCTTCCTTGTAGATGAAGCTTGCTTTATCCATAGCTGGAGTCTCTTCATGGGAAGCAAAGACTACCATATAGTAAGAGCTTAAAATATTATTTGCTGAACTATCAGGTTAGCACAATACTGAGCTGAGCTGACACACTAAGTCAATATTTTTCAGGTAAACATGAAAAAAAACACCGTTTTATGCATTTTGGCAAAAAGAGTCAGACAAACTGTTTAATTCTTATTGAAATTTTTTTTGTTACTGTTGGCTGTTTTACTGCTGCTGGGATAGGTGAGTCCAGGGAAACACAAAGGCTATGAGATGTACTCATATAACACAACTATCTCCTCTTGGCCTCTGATGATTTCTCTCTCTGCTCGTGGGGTTTGTACAAGCAGCCCAAATCACAGACTGCCCGTGAGGAAAAAAAAAAAATTCCATTCACTCTATAGAAACCCCTTTGAGAAGAGTCTACTGAATGTTTAATTTTTTTAAACCCTGCATCTGCAGTGTTCCTGGCATACTCCAGGGGCCTCACAACTCAAAAAGAAAAGGCAAAAAACAGACTGAGGCAAAAAACACACCTCTCTGTTTCCATATTTGTCATGCTTTCTCATGGCTTCTCAACTCTGAACATCTTGTTGTCTTGATTTCCTTCCTCTTTATCCCCCAAGCCTCGTACTACATCTTCCCTTCTACGCTATAAAAAACAAACAAAAGTTTCTTTTGTTTAATCCTGGATACCTTGCCACCTCCTCTGTGGTCTGAATGTAGTTGTAGTTCAGTTGCTCAGTCATATCTGACTCTTTGCGACCCCATGGACTGCAGCATTCCAGGCTTCCCTGTCCTTTACCATCTCCCAGAGCTTGTTCACTCATGTCCATTGACTCAGTGATGCCATCCAACCATCTCATTTTGCCTTCAGTCTTTCCCAGCATCAAGGTTCTCCTCATATTTCATTCTGAAAGTAGGTTCTGAGGAACACCTTTCCTCCAACTCAGCCTAAAGTGTCATACCTCCTTGACTGCAATTTCTATCTCCCTTTTCACTTTATTTTTTCTTTATTCTGCAGAAAACATCAATATCTGATAGACTATATAGTTTGCTTATTTATTTTGCTTCCTTGTAGATGAAGCTTGCTTTATCCATAGCTGGAGTCTCTTCATGGGAAGCAAAGACTACCATATAGTAAGAGCTTAAAATATTATTTGCTGAACTATCAGGTTAGCACAATACTGAGCTGAGCTGACACACTAAGTCAATATTTTTCAGGTCAACATGAAAAAAAAAACAGTTTTATGCATTTTGGCAAAAAGAGTCAGACAAACTGTTTAATTCTTATTGAAATTTTTTTTGTTACTGTTGGCTGTTTTACTGCTGCTGGGATAGGTGAGTCCAGGGAAACACAAAGGCTATGAGATGTACTCATATAACACAACTATCTCCTCTTGGCCTCTGATGATTTCTCTCTCTGCTCGTGGGGTTTGTACAAGCAGCCCAAATCACAGACTGCCCGTGAGGAAAAAAAAAAAATTCCATTCACTCTATAGAAACCCCTTTGAGAAGAGTCTACTGAATGTTTAATTTTTTTAAACCCTGCATCTGCAGTGTTCCTGGCATACTCCAGGGGCCTCACAACTCAAAAAGAAAAGGCAAAAAACAGACTGAGGCAAAAAACACACCTCTCTGTTTCCATATTTGTCATGCTTTCTCATGGGTTCTCAACTCTGAACATCTCGTTGTCTTGATTTCCTTCCTCTTTATCCCCCAAGCCTCGTACTACATCTTCCCTTCTACGCTATAAAAAACAAACAAAAGTTTCTTTTGTTTAATCCTGGATACCTTGCCACCTCCTCTGTGGTCTGAATGTAGTTGTAGTTCAGTTGCTCAGTCATATCTGACTCTTTGCGACCCCATGGACTGCAGCATTCCAGGCTTCCCTGTCCTTTACCATCTCCCAGAGCTTGTTCACTCATGTCCATTGACTCAGTGATGCCATCCAACCATCTCATCCTCTGTCATCCCTCTCTCTTCCTGCCTTCAGTCTTTCCCAGCATCAAGGTATTTTACAGTGAGTCATTTGTTTGCATCAGGTGACCAAAGTATTGGAGCTTCAGCATCAGTTCTTCCAATGACTATTCAGGGTTTATTTTTTTGGGGATTGGCTAGTTTGATCCCTTTGCATTCCAAAGGATTCTCAAGATTCTTCTCCAACACCAGAGTTTGAAAACATCAGTTCTTTGGCATTCTCAGCCTTCTTTATGGCCCAACTCTCACATCCATATATGACTACTGGTAAAACCATAGCTTAGATTATACAGACCTTTGTTGGCAAAGTGATGTCTCTGCTTTTTAATATGCTGTTTAGGTTTTTCATAGCTTTTCTTCCAAGGAACAAGTGTCATTTAATTTCATGGCTGAAGTCACTATCTGCAGTGATTTTGGAGCCCAAGAAAATAAAGTCTGTCACTGATTCCATTGTTCACCCATCTATTGCCATAAAGTGATGGGTCCAGATACCATGAGCTTCAGTTTTTGATTGATGAATTTTTTGCCGCTTTTTCACTCTCCTCTTTCACCTTCATTAAGTGGCTCTTTAGTTCTTCCTCAGTTTCTTTTTTTTTTTTTTTTTTTAGGGTGGGGGTTGGGTTGGGGAGTGAGGGGAGCGGGCGGGCCACTTCTATTGGTCTTTCATTTATCTGTTTTCATTCATCTTTGTTCTTTGGCCCATGTGGGCCTCCCATCGCGGTGGCGTCTGCTGTCGCAGAGCACCGGCTCTGGGCGCATGCGCTCCAGAGCTCCGACTCGGTAATTGGACACATCGGTCCAGCCGCTCCGCGGCAAGTGGGATCTTCCCAGGCCAGGGATCGAACCGGCGCTCCTTGCACTGAAAGGCGGTGTCCTTACCCACTGGACCACCAGGGGAAGCCCTCTTCCTCAGTTTCTACCATAAGAGTGCTGTCATCTGCATATCTGAATGTGGTAAGTGACTAATATTTGGTGACTCACATCCTTCAAGCTTGGGTGCTGAGGTCCTTCCTTTTAGTGCTGTCCTCATTCATAACTGAGGGAAATATTTACAGAAATGGATTTTAACTTCCTAAACTTTTGAGAACAATATAGTTTATTAATAGCATCCTGACTTTATACTTTGTGATCAGTAAATATTAGCTATGTGAAATAACAAATGTTAGAATCATATGTAAAACCCAGAAATGACAAATGTGAGAGTATATTTTCCTGTGTGAAAAAATTTTAAAACTATTTTATATTGTAACAGAAAACTTCCTGTCCAGCTGCCATTAAAAACATTTCAGGGCTTCCTGGTGGCTCAGTGGGTAAGGACACCGCCTCAGTGCAGGGATTCTTTCCTTCCAAATTCTAACCCAAAGAGTTTGAAAACATCAGTTCTTTGGCATTCTCAGCCTTCTTTATGGCCCAACTCTCACATCCATATATGACTACTGGTAAAACCATAGCTTAGATTATACAGACCTTTGTTGGCAAAGTGATGTCTCTGCTTTTTAATATGCTGTTTAGGTTTTTCATAGCTTTTCTTCCAAGGAACAAGTGTCATTTAATTTCATGGCTGAAGTCACTATCTGCAGTGATTTGGGAGCCCAAGAAAATAAAGTCTGTCACTGATTCCATTGTTCACCCATCTATTGCCATAAAGTGATGGGTCCAGATACCATGAGCTTCAGTTTTTGATTGATGAATTTTTTGCCGCTTTTTCACTCTCCTCTTTCACCTTCATTAAGTGGCTCTTTAGTTCTTCCTCAGTTTCTTTTTTTTTTTTTTTTTTTAGGGTGGGGGTTGGGTTGGGGAGTGAGGGGAGCGGGCGGGCCACTTCTATTGGTCTTTCATTTATCTGTTTTCATTCATCTTTGTTCTTTGGCCCATGTGGGCCTCCCATCGCGGTGGCGTCTGCTGTCGCAGAGCACCGGCTCTGGGCGCATGCGCTCCAGAGCTCCGGCTCAGTAATTGGACACATCGGTCCAGCCGCTCCGCGGCAAGTGGGATCTTCCCAGGCCAGGGATCGAACCGGCGCTCCTTGCACTGAAAGGCGGTGTCCTTACCCACTGGACCACCAGGGGAAGCCCTCTTCCTCAGTTTCTACCATAAGAGTGCTGTCATCTGCATATCTGAATGTGGTAAGTGACTAATATTTGGTGACTCACATCCTTCAAGCTTGGGTGCTGAGGTCCTTCCTTTTAGTGCTGTCCTCATTCATAACTGAGGGAAATATTTACAGAAATGGATTTTAACTTCCTAAACTTTTGAGAACAATATAGTTTATTAATAGCATCCTGACTTTATACTTTGTGATCAGTAAATATTAGCTATGTGAAATAACAAATGTTAGAATCATATGTAAAACCCAGAAATGACAAATGTGAGAGTATATTTTCCTGTGTGAAAAAATTTTAAAACTATTTTATATTGTAACAGAAAACTTCCTGTCCAGCTGCCATTAAAAAAAACATTTCAGGGCTTCCCTGGTGGCTCAGTGGGTAAGGACACCGCCTTGCAGTGCAAGGGGCGCCAGTTCGATCCCTGGCCTGGGAAGATCCCATGTGCCGCGGAGTGGCTGGACTGATGTGTCCAGTTACCCAGCCGGAGCTCTGGAGCGTATTTGCCCAGAGTCAGTGCTCTGCAACGAGAGAGGCCACTGTGATGGGAGGCCCACACAGGCCAAAGAACAAAAATAAATAAATGAAAGATCAATAGAAGTGGCCAAAAGAAAAAAAAAAACAACAAGCATTTTTATGTAAAAATGTCACCTTGTATAAGCACGTGTGAGTTTCCAAAAAGTGACTGATTATCTGGATATTGAACATAAAAGAGGAAAGAAAAAATGGGGTAAACAGAACAAAATAGAGAAGTTAAGAGTGAAAAGAAATTAAAGTATAAAGAATTAGAATACATGGAAGCTTCAAATGGAAAAAAATAAATTATAGGGTTTCAGGCCAAGAATCAAATGGATAGGATTTGATATAAGGAAGGAGTGATGATGCTTCATTTTTGGAGAAACTAAAAAGAAATAGTATACCTGTCCATATATTTTTATTGTCATTTAAAAATAAAAGATAACAAATTAAGAGAGTAGCAGGAAGAATGTACACTGCCATATGTCATATAGAGAGCCAGTTTGCAGTGTGACTCAGGGAACTGAAAACATAGCTCTATAACTACCTACATAGGAGATGGGAGGGGAACTCAAAGGGAGGAGATGTGTATACCTTTGGCTAATCTGTGTTGATGTAGGGCAGAAATGAAAGCAATACAGTAAAGCAATTATTCTTCAATTAAAAATAAATAATTTTTAATTATTTTAAATAAAGTTTTTTTAAAATACAAAATATAAAAGGTAGAGTTGATTATATTTTCTTTTACTATAGAGGCTTTGCATAAAATGAAAAATTGTCAAAATTACTTTATTTTTTAATTTATTTTTTTGATTGAAGGATAATAGCTGTACAGAGTTGTTGTTTACTGCCAACCATCAAGATGAATCAGCCATAGGTATACATATGTCAAAATTACTTTATATTATTACTTTTGACAATAAAAGTTATCCTTTCAATTATTTTACCCACAAAAATAAGAATAGCATAGTAGTTTTAGACATAGACTAAGCTTTATGAACACTATGCTTTATTTCAACAATATTCATAACATTAATGTGTAGAACACAACTCTCAGTTCATTTTCCATAGAGTATTACATGAATTATAAAAATTCTGTAGAATGAAGAGGAAGAGTTTCTCATTGCTAAGTTTGTAATTGCACCAATTTATGGGAATGTTAGAACTTTAATTTTCTATAACAATCTTTGATCAAAAACAAATTCAGTTGAAGCTGTTTAACACATTGTTTTAAACAATTAAAATCATGTTCTGGTTTATTCCTATCATCTATCTGTTCAACACATTACCAGACACAACCTTTAATTCACTTTTATGATGAAACCTAAGAAACTTCATTAGAAATTGAGGGGTTTTATTAAGTACCTTTTTTGTACTAATCTCTGAGTTAAGAACTAGTAATATAGACCAAAATTTGATTCCTCCCTTGACTTCTAAGAGCTCAGTTATTACTAAAAGTAGAATATGCAGATGTATAAATTGCAGTATCACCTGATATGCATAAAACTGTGGTAAAGATCTTGCCAGATGGGGGAACATAAAAGTGGCCCCATATAAATAAGATGGGAAAGTCTTTGAGGTAGAAGCCATGTTTATGTTGTTCTCTAGTACTATCAGTTGTTTTAGAACCATTCTAAACAAAATTAGCTCAGAATAACTGAGTAAGAAAGAATAAATGTGAAGACTGGTGCAAGTATAGTGTGACTGAATCTAAGGGATAGGAGAGATGGGAGCCAGAGAGCTGTACTGTCACATGTCTGAGTAGCTGGTTAAAGGATGAATGAGTTAAACCTTTAATCACTGAGGTGGTATGACTGGGGGGCTAAGACAGGGGAAAATATGCACTTTCTCTCTTCCATTTTCCTCTGTGGAATGGTATACAGGTTAGAGGGCACATGGGTCAGATCTAACATGGCGGGATGGGCATTCTCACTGTTAAGGGAGCCATAATAAAAGACTCTGGCAGTTTTAGGGACCCTGCAGTTGGAGAGGAGTATGAGAGACAGGTGAGGGAGAAGCGTTGGGGTGGAAAATTAATAGGTATTAAGTCAGAATGGGGGAAAGCATATGTTTGGTTCCAAACCACTTCAATAAATAAATAATGCAGTCAAGTGAGTCCCATGAATATTGTGGTTTCCTAGTTATGTTTACACTATGCTGGATTCTGTTAAGTGTGGACTAGTGTTATGTCTAAACAACAATATCTATACTCTAATTAAAAAAAATTATTGCTTAAAAAAAGCTGATCTTCATCTGAACTTTCATTAAATTATTATATTTTGCAGTAGTAACTAAAAATCTTTGATCACAGAACACCATAACAAATATATTAATTCAAAAATTTGAAATATTGAAGAATTTATGAAAAAGTGACACAGAGACAGAAAATGAGCAGATGCTATTGGAAAAATTTTGTTGATAGCCCTGTTTGACACAGGCAGGGTTGCCACAGACCTTTAGTGTCCTTCTATGGGTACACCTTGTTTTATTGCACTTCACTTTATTGTGCTTTGTAGATATTGAATTTTTTATAAATTGGAGATCTGTGGCAACTCTGTGTCAAACAAATCTTATCACACAGTTTTTCTAATAGCATTTGCTCACTTTGTGTCTCTATGTCATTTTTTTCATAAATTCGTCAATCTACTATAAGGCTAAGGGAACTCAACCAGGGACTCTGCAACAAGCCAGAGGGGTGGGCTGGGGAGGAAAATGGGAGGGAAATTCGAGAGTAAGGGGACATTTGTTCAGTAAACAATAAAACTCTGTAAAAAACATTAATACATAACCAAAGAAAAATCAAGATTGCCTTACAGTAGTAAGTTTGCTTCTTCCCTCACATTTATATCTGGTGTTGCCTCTTTTTTTTCATTAAGTAATGGCTGTGAAGTGGAAACTGAGGTCCAGAGTTCTGATGTGTTTATTAAGGATTACTATTTAATATTTTTTCTTTGTCCTCCTAGAGCTACTTTCAATCTCTTGCATGGAGATAGTAGGATCAGTGGAGTTTTTGTGTTGTATTAGTACTCTGAGAGCCATTGCATACCTGGCTTTCTAGATATTTGCTTCTTCACTTGAATGTATTGATTTTAAAAAACAGCAGGGCTGTGTGTATTGCACCCTAATTTATCAAAAATAAATGTGTTTAATCATGAGTTGATACATTTTGTACACGTATTCACATCTGAAGAAATATTAGTGACTAGTAGAAAGCATATGTTTGGTTCCAAACCACTTCAATAAATAAATAATGCAGTCAAGTGAGTCCCATGAATATTGTGGTTTCCTAGTTATGTTTACACTATGCTGGATTCTGTTAAGTGTGGACTAGTGTTATGTCTAAACAACAATATCTATACTCTAATTAAAAAAAATTATTGCTTAAAAAGCTGATCTTCATCTGAACTTTCATTAAATTATTATATTTTGCAGTAGTAACTAAAAATCTTTGATCACAGAACACCATAACAAATATATTAATTCAAAAATTTGAAATATTGAAGAATTTATGAAAAAGTGACACAGAGACAGAAAATGAGCAGATGCTATTGGAAAAATTTTGTTGATAGCCCTGTTTGACACAGGCAGGGTTGCCACAGACCTTTAGTGTCCTTCTATGGGTACACCTTGTTTTATTGCACTTCACTTTATTGTGCTTTGTAGATATTGAATTTTTTATAAATTGGAGATCTGTGGCAACTCTGTGTCAAACAAATCTTATCACACAGTTTTTCTAATAGCATTTGCTCACTTTGTGTCTCTATGTCATTTTTTTCATAAATTCGTCAATCTACTATAAGGCTAAGGGAACTCAACCAGGGACTCTGCAACAAGCCAGAGGGGTGGGCTGGGGAGGAAAATGGGAGGGAAATTCGAGAGTAAGGGGACATTTGTTCAGTAAACAATAAAACTCTGTAAAAAACATTAATACATAACCAAAGAAAAATCAAGATTGCCTTACAGTAGTAAGTTTGCTTCTTCCCTCACATTTATATCTGGTGTTGCCTCTTTTTTTTCATTAAGTAATGGCTGTGAAGTGGAAACTGAGGTCCAGAGTTCTGATGTGTTTATTAAGGATTACTATTTAATATTTTTTCTTTGTCCTCCTAGAGCTACTTTCAATCTCTTGCATGGAGATAGTAGGATCAGTGGAGTTTTTGTGTTGTATTAGTACTCTGAGAGCCATTGCATACCTGGCTTTCTAGATATTTGCTTCTTCACTTGAATGTATTGATTTTAAAAAACAGCAGGGCTGTGTGTATTGCACCCTAATTTATCAAAAATAAATGTGTTTAATCATGAGTTGATACATTTTGTACACGTATTCACATCTGAAGAAATATTAGTGACTAGTAGCAATCAAAAAGTATAGCATATGGTTTTGGAGTTGCTATGGTAACTTGCTTTCTTGGAAAATCCAATAGATGTGTTGCAACCTGCAGAGATTGCTTATGAGCTTTTTGAGAAATAGCACAACATCCTATTTTATAAAAGGTCTGTTTATTCATTGACTTAATTGTAAATTGTCACAGATTTTCTATATGAAGTATTTTCAATTAATATCAATTGAAAATAAAACACAAACCTTAATAATTAGTGTTAGTAAAAGTAATATTAGGAAATTATATTTCCTGTTATCTATATTTTTGTTAAAATATATGTAAGAACTTTAAAAGTCTGAAAAATAAGAAACTGTATACATTTTTTCCAACAAGGACAGAAAACTATCTTCTGATTGCAATTATTATCAAGGTCATACTATTGGCTAGCCAAGGTGACAGAGGGTTTGGGTTACATTGATAGTTTTTGCAAAGTATACAAAAAATTTAGTAGCCTAAAACAGTTGTTTAATAGCTCATCATTCTTTGGTTTGGGAATGTGGTCTGAGATTACTTAGCTTGTTCATTTCTTTGTTAGACTTGCCTAGCTCATTCATAAAGCTGTATATGTCTGCTGGGTCAACTAGTGGCTTATTGGTCTTGGATGACCTCACTCATGTGTCATGACCACACTGAGTTACTTC
This sequence comes from Tragulus kanchil, assembly GCA_022376925.1. Classification (NCBI taxonomy): domain Eukaryota; kingdom Metazoa; phylum Chordata; class Mammalia; order Artiodactyla; family Tragulidae; genus Tragulus; species Tragulus kanchil. The sequence continues at coordinate 70,207,554 of JAIOJX010000028.1, read as the reverse complement.
ACATGTTAGTTACATTTCAAAAGCACAAGAGAGAAGAAGCCCTGTGAGCAAATCCTCTTCAAGTTTCTTGCCTTATCACAGCAAGTTTCATGGTCAACATTAGAATCTGTGGGAGCAAATCCCAAAGAGCATAGGTGCAAAAAGGGGAAATATGATGACCAGCTTGCAAACTGTTCATTTCATAGCATTCTCTGACCACACTAATTTAAATCTCTTTCATGGGGAAGATATGCTCAGCCTCCTCGCAAGGTTGAATCTAATGTCATCCCTGTAAATCAAGTTCAGATGCAGATTAAGATTTCTTGAATGAGGCTCCTGAGTGAGCTTTCTGGTATGATTGTATTGAATACTGTCACTAGTTTCAGACAAATTCAAGACAGGGCAAGACTCAGTGGATGAGAACTTTAAAATTTTTGCTTTTGTTATGTTTGCTAATGTCCTGTTGCCCAAAGCAATCACGTGGCCAAATCCAAAGACAATAGAAGAGCCAACTATTCAAAAATGAGGATAAAGGATTTATACTATGGTATCAGTTTTTTCATGGTGAAGGAGGAAGAGGTATGGAGAGTCAGCTGGGTAGAACCATATGGCGGTCTCTCACAAAACTAGAATGACGATATGATCTATCAATTGTACTTCGAAGATTATATCTGAAGGAAATGAAATCATTATCTCAAAGAAATATCTGCACCACTGTGTTCATTGTGCTGTAACTGACAGTAGGTAGAAGTGAAAACAACCTACATGTACATTAGTGGAGTAATTAAGAGGCCATGTATGTGTGCTTTTTTTGTGTGTGTGAGTGAGCATGTGTGTATTTTTTGTGTGTCCATGTGTGTGCACATGGGCACACATGAATGTATACAGTGGAACTTTATTCCTCCATTAAAAGAATGAAATCATGCCATTTGTAACAAAAATGATTGAACCTTGAGGGCATTATACTAAGTGGAATGAATTAGAACAAGGCAAATAGAATAGATCTCACTTATATGTGGAGTTTTTTGCAAAAGTCAAGTTCACACATTGTGTAAAATAATGATTGCCAAAGGTTAGGGGTGGAGGACAGAAAAAATGGAACTGTGTTGGTCAAAGGAAACAATTTCAGTTGTAAGAAGAATAAATTCTAGGAATCTAATTTTCAGCACAGTGATTATACCTAACAGTAGAGAATTATAAACTTGAAAATTGCTAAGGGAATAAAATGTAAATGTGCTCATTAAACACATACACATGTACCAAAAAAAAGGAAAAAACACTGTAATTACATGAGGTAATGAATATACTAACTAACCTTATTCTAATAATAATTTTATAATATATATTTTTAGCAAATGATCACAATGTATGCCTTAAACATACAATGTTAAATGTTAATTATATCTCACTGAAATTGGAAAAATAATAAAATATATTCACAGGTACATAGTATTTAATACTGGTCAGAGTAATTTTCTATTATTCGAATGAGGCTTTCCTGAGTGACTTTAAAAACTGTCACTAGTTTCAGACAAATTCAAGACAGGGCAAGACTCAGTGGATGAGAACTTTAAAATTTTTGCTTTTGTTATGTTTGCTAATGTCCTGTTGCCCAAAGCAATCACGTGGCCAAATCCAAAGACAATAGAAGAGCCAACTATTCAAAAATGAGGATAAAGGATTTATACTATGGTATCAGTTTTTTCATGGTGAAGGAGGAAGAGGTATGGAGAGTCAGCTGGGTAGAACCATATGGCGGTCTCTCACAAAACTAGAATGACGATATGATCTATCAATTGTACTCAAGATTATATCTGAAGGAAATGAAATCATTATCTCAAAGAAATATCTGCACCACTGTGTTCATTGTGCTGTAACTGACAGTAGGTAGAAGTGAAAACAACCTACATGTACATTAGTGGAGTAATTAAGAGGCCATGTATGTGTGCTTTTTTTGTGTGTGTGAGTGAGCATGTGTGTATTTTTTGTGTGTCCATGTGTGTGCACATGGGCACACATGAATGTATACAGTGGAACTTTATTCCTCCATTAAAAGAATGAAATCATGCCATTTGTAACAAAAATGATTGAACCTTGAGGGCATTATACTAAGTGGAATGAATTAGAACAAGGCAAATAGAATAGATCTCACTTATATGTGGAGTTTTTTGCAAAAGTCAAGTTCACACATTGTGTAAAATAATGATTGCCAAAGGTTAGGGGTGGAGGACAGAAAAAATGGAACTGTGTTGGTCAAAGGAAACAATTTCAGTTGTAAGAAGAATAAATTCTAGGAATCTAATTTTCAGCACAGTGATTATACCTAACAGTAGAGAATTATAAACTTGAAAATTGCTAAGGGAATAAAATGTAAATGTGCTCATTAAACACATACACATGTACCAAAAAAAAGGAAAAAACACTGTAATTACATGAGGTAATGAATATACTAACTAACCTTATTCTAATAATAATTTTATAATATATATTTTTAGCAAATGATCACAATGTATGCCTTAAACATACAATGTTAAATGTTAATTATATCTCACTGAAATTGGAAAAAATAATAAAATATATTCACAGGTACATAGTATTTAATACTGGTCAGAGAATTTTCTATTATCTCTACAAATTTTTAGTTAAATAAAACACTAAAAATATTATTTCATGAGAAAATATATAATACATATTTTTCAGAAATGAAAAATAGGTATAAACTAATAACTAGAAGAAATTTAAAATATTACAGAAATCCTATTCTTAAAAGAAACCTAAATATTATAAAAATTTACATGTCCAGATTGCTATTAAGAGTAGATAATTCACAATGTGAAATTATTTTAAATCATGGAAATTATTTTGAAAAATTAATCATTTAATTTTTAAGATAGGATAACTGAAATCAAAACTGTACAAAGATAGCAAAGGCAAATAAAATTAGTCCAAATTAATTGTGTGCATTAATTCAACATTCCTAAGTAAAGTGCCCTCAAGTTTCATATCAGGATGCTAGACCTATCATGGTGATCAAAGTCCATGTATATATGTATTGAAACATTATGTAATGACCTGAAACTAATATAATGTTATATGTCAATTATATTTCAAAAGAGAAGACATATAATGGCCAATATTTCACCATGAAAAAGTGTTCAATATCATTAGTCACCAAGAAAATGCAAGTTAAACCACAGTGACATGTATTTTCACACCTATAGAATGGGAGAAAAGGGAAGAAAGAAATAGTGTTTACAAATCAACTTTCACAATTTTGAGAAATTTTTATAGGATAAATTTACACTAAACATTATATTCATCATATAGTAGAATCATTCTATTTCAAGTCAAAAATAAGAAAAAGATGCTACTTGTTTTACTAATACAGCGATAGTGGCAGTTCTATTAGATATGTTAAGGAAAGAAAAATAAATGTGAAGTACAAATATTGGAAAAGGAGAGTTTAATTTTCAGATGATGTGCTTCTTTCCATAGAACTCAGTACAACCAACTAACAAAAATATGTAATTTAAGATATCCCAGTAAAATGGCCAGAAGCAAAATCAAAATAAGAAAGTCAATAATTTTTCTATACAAAAAGAATAGTCAATTAAAAATGTAATAGATGATATTCCAAAACAATTGGGGAAAAACCTATAGGTTGTCTAGTAATAAGATATGCATAAGCTGTTTCTTTTGGGAAAAAATGACAAAATACTATTGAAGAATAGTATTCAAAATACTATTGAATGAATAGAAACATAAACCAGTTTAATGGATATAAAACTCTGTATTTTAAAAATATTAATTACATTACATATTGTCTATAAAGTTATTGCTAGCACAATCAGAATTGAAAGTTTCTTTTTTTGGAAATTGAATGGAATCTTGACTGCTTCTTACATATGTAGATAGAAGTGTGATTGTGCAAGTACAGGCCAAGTTATAGAAAAGACGATAAGGCCCAGCAAGAAGAAGGACTTGAATTTGTCCTCCCAGCTGTCAAAACTTTCCTTTAAAATATTATAATGAAAATAATGTAAGAGCAGAAATGATGGACATACAAAGCATTGTGACATTATGGAAAATCACAAAATGAACATGTGAGTACACTAACATTAGCCTGTAGTAAAGGTGGCTTTTAAACAATTATTTATTTATTTATTTTTTCAGGGGTGGGGAGGGAGGGGGGTGGGCAGGCCACTTCCACTGGTCTTTCATTTCTCTAGTTTCTTCTGTCTTTGTTCTTTGGTTCCTGTGGGCCTCCCATCGCGGTAATTGTAACAATTATTTAAGAGAAGACAATGTTCCATGAAAAAGTGTTCAATATCATTAGTCACCAAGAAAATGCAAGTTAAACCACAGTGACATGTATTTTCACACCTATAGAATGGGAGAAAAGGGAAGAAAGAAATAGTGTTTACAAATCAACTTTCACAATTTTGAGAAATTTTTATAGGATAAATTTACACTAAACATTATATTCATCATATAGTAGAATCATTCTATTTCAAGTCAAAAATAAGAAAAAGATGCTACTTGTTTTACTAATACAGCGATAGTGGCAGTTCTATTAGATATGTTAAGGAAAGAAAAATAAATGTGAAGTACAAATATTGGAAAAGGAGAGTTTAATTTTCAGATGATGTGCTTCTTTCCATAGAACTCAGTACAACCAACTAACAAAAATATGTAATTTAAGATATCCCAGTAAAATGGCCAGAAGCAAAATCAAAAGAAGAAAGTCAATAATTTTTCTATACAAAAAGAATAGTCAATTAAAAATGTAATAGATGATATTCCAAAACAATTGGGGAAAAACCTATAGGTTGTCTAGTAATAAGATATGCATAAGCTGTTTCTTTTGGGAAAAAATGACAAAATACTATTGAAGAATAGTATTCAAAATACTATTGAATGAATAGAAACATAAACCAGTTTAATGGATATAAAACTCTGTATTTTAAAAATATTAATTACATTACATATTGTCTATAAAGTTATTGCTAGCACAATCAGAATTGAAAGTTTCTTTTTTTGGAAATTGAATGGAATCTTGACTGCTTCTTACATATGTAGATAGAAGTGTGATTGTGCAAGTACAGGCCAAGTTATAGAAAAGACGATAAGGCCCAGCAAGAAGAAGGACTTGAATTTGTCCTCCCAGCTGTCAAAACTTTCCTTTAAAATATTATAATGAAAATAATGTAAGAGCAGAAATGATGGACATACAAAGCATTGTGACATTATGGAAAATCACAAAATGAACATGTGAGTACACTAACATTAGCCTGTAGTAAAGGTGGCTTTTAAACAATTATTTATTTATTTATTTTTTCAGGGGTGGGGAGGGAGGGGGGTGGGCAGGCCACTTCCACTGGTCTTTCATTTCTCTAGTTTCTTCTGTCTTTGTTCTTTGGTTCCTGTGGGCCTCCCATCGCGGTGGCGTCTGTTGTCACAGAGCACTGGCTCTGGGCACATGCGCTCCAGAGCTCCGGCTCGGTGATTGGACACATGGGTCCAGCCGCGGAGTGGCACGTGGGATCTTCCCAGGCCAGGGATTGAACCGGCACCCCTTGCACTGCAAGGCGGTGTCCTTACCCACTGGACCACCAGGGGAAGCCCTAAAGGTGGCTTTTAAATGGAAGGAAATAATGAAATATTTAGTTAGTAAACTTAGGACAATTCAGAACCTATTTAGAAAAAACTAACATGAAATTTCAACTTTAGCAAGTATTGAGACTTAGATTAACAAATCTCTAAATTACTGAGGAAAATTTTTGACTAATTAGGACGCATATTTTCTTCTATAATTTTTAAAGACTGAAGAGTAGATTCTTACCTATGTAATATGAAAGAAATGCTTACATAAAGTTTTATAGAAAAACATTTAAAAAACAATACAACTTTGAAAAAGCTTATTTTGGGAATCGATCAGTCATTTCAGCTAAGAGACCACATTTGAATTAAACTTGATTTGGATTTTGAACAGAAGATACTCTAGAATAACTGAAATAAAAAATAGAAGCATAAAATTGTGTGCCAGGTTTGACAAATTGTCCACAGTGGCTGGAGGTCAAAATGCACAATAAACTACATGCTAGGACTTTAGTAATAGAGAAAAATTCCATTTAATTCATCATTAAATCTCTCTACTAAAATTTTGACTATATATATTCAATTTATCTTAATACTACTACTTAGTAATATGCTAAGTTATTCATTCTAAAATGGATCCATTCATTAAGACTGTAGACTTACAGTTAACTTGTGCATAAAAATGAAAACAAGATCAAGTCAAATCAATCAAATGGTATATGATTTTATGTGGCTTTGTTACTCAGCTTCAGAATATTCCACTGATCTCACTTGCTAAAATTGATGTGCTTCTCTTCAACTATTGCACACAGAGCTATAGCTTCAGTTTTGGACGCAAAGAGCTCTGATTTACCTTAATTTCAGAAATGTCCAACAAAAACCAGCTTCAGCTTTATTGTATCTACCCTTGCTTGCTTCCTGGTGATCTCAACCTACTGAATTTGAGGTTTTAGTGTGAAAATGACAAAAGATTTTATATTTCAGTCATGTTAATGTGACAGTGAATAAAAGTAAGGTATTCAAAGTCCTAAAATGAGTATCTTAAAGTGATATTTTCTGTTATTGAAATGGCCCGGCTCGGTGATTGGACACATGGGTCCAGCCGGAGTGGCACGTGGGATCTTCCCAGGCCAGGGATTGAACCGGCACCTTGCACTGCAAGGCGGTGTCCTTACCCACTGGACCACCAGGGGAAGCCCTAAAGGTGGCTTTTAAATGGAAGGAAATAATGAAATATTTAGTTAGTAAACTTAGGACAATTCAGAACCTATTTAGAAAAAACTAACATGAAATTTCAACTTTAGCAAGTATTGAGACTTAGATTAACAAATCTCTAAATTACTGAGGAAAATTTTTGACTAATTAGGACGCATATTTTCTTCTATAATTTTTAAAGACTGAAGAGTAGATTCTTACCTATGTAATATGAAAGAAATGCTTACATAAAGTTTTATAGAAAAACATTTAAAAAACAATACAACTTTGAAAAAGCTTATTTTGGGAATCGATCAGTCATTTCAGCTAAGAGACCACATTTGAATTAAACTTGATTTGGATTTTGAACAGAAGATACTCTAGAATAACTGAAATAAAAAATAGAAGCATAAAATTGTGTGCCAGGTTTGACAAATTGTCCACAGTGGCTGGAGGTCAAAATGCACAATAAACTACATGCTAGGACTTTAGTAATAGAGAAAAATTCCATTTAATTCATCATTAAATCTCTCTACTAAAATTTTGACTATATATATTCAATTTATCTTAATACTACTACTTAGTAATATGCTAAGTTATTCATTCTAAAATGGATCCATTCATTAAGACTGTAGACTTACAGTTAACTTGTGCATAAAAATGAAAACAAGATCAAGTCAAATCAATCAAATGGTATATGATTTTATGTGGCTTTGTTACTCAGCTTCAGAATATTCCACTGATCTCACTTGCTAAAATTGATGTGCTTCTCTTCAACTATTGCACACAGAGCTATAGCTTCAGTTTTGGACGCAAAGAGCTCTGATTTACCTTAATTTCAGAAATGTCCAACAAAAACCAGCTTCAGCTTTATTGTATCTACCCTTGCTTGCTTCCTGGTGATCTCAACCTACTGAATTTGAGGTTTTAGTGTGAAAATGACAAAAGATTTTATATTTCAGTCATGTTAATGTGACAGTGAATAAAAGTAAGGTATTCAAAGTCCTAAAATGAGTATCTTAAAGTGATATTTTCTGTTATTGAAATGAATATATAATTATTATATCAACTGGATCAATGCTTACTTATGATAAATCTCAAATGATTTATGAATTATCACAATTAGACAAACCTTTAGCAGGAAGTCAGAATTGGACTGGTTTATATTGTAATATTTTGTGTAGCATGTGGTTAGCTGTATAACTGGTGGCTTAGCCAACTTTCCACAGGACTATTTGTTATTCAGATTCTCTAGTCTCTAAATTTAGGTTATTGATTTAAACTTGAATTTCTGTAGTGCAGAAAGGCATATGTACTTCACATATGTCATAACCTAAATTGTGCATTTAGGCAGTAACTGAAAATCTACAGAATATTTTTCAGTGCAGTAAGTTCATAAATATAAAATCTTAACACCAGAAACAATGTCAGTGACATTTTCTTATAACACCAGTTTTGGAGTTATTTCTATTCACCTATTTATGATTGAATGTTTAGACAAAATAAGTAGTATTAATACCCTAAAGCATATTAATCTTAAATCTATGTATGCACATACGTATAGCAATTATTTTATGCATGTAGTTGTTTTAAATACTTGACAAATGTTAACTTAGATAATTACTGTAACCTACCTGTGAGGTTAGTTCGAATATCTTTTTTCTGCTAAGGAAACACGCACAGAGAATTGAACACCTTGCTTAAACCAAAGTGCTCTTAAGGATATAGAGCCTGTATTACAACCTTGTTGGACTGCCTGCTTTCAATCTGTTCCAGAAATCTGCTCATCTAGTCTGCCACACTATGTTGTTATTTTATGTTTGATTGGAAAGTTTTACTTTTATAATTATTTTCCAAATAATTCATAGCATTCAGAGGAAATATAAATTTTACTCAATAGTAAACTTTCCTACTATTTAAATTTAAAAATATTATAGAAATTCATCTCACTGTGTCTTAGGGCTACTGGATACTCTAGAGGTCACTAAATTTTAAAATGTATTATAAATTAAGTATAAAATATAGGTTTATATTAGTATAAATTTAATATACATTTATGAGGTTAGGTTTTAATATAGTTGAAAAGTATACAAATTTCATATATTAATTTTGTCTGTGGATAATAAATCATGTTGTAGAATGCTTTAAAACTTTTACTTTCCATTTAAAATTCTTTCCTTTCTTCTGAATTTATTATATCAACTGGATCAATGCTTACTTATGATAAATCTCAAATGATTTATGAATTATCACAATTAGACAAACCTTTAGCAGGAAGTCAGAATTGGACTGGTTTATATTGTAATATTTTGTGTAGCATGTGGTTAGCTGTATAACTGGTGGCTTAGCCAACTTTCCACAGGACTATTTGTTATTCAGATTCTCTAGTCTCTAAATTTAGGTTATTGATTTAAACTTGAATTTCTGTAGTGCAGAAAGGCATATGTACTTCACATATGTCATAACCTAAATTGTGCATTTAGGCAGTAACTGAAAATCTACAGAATATTTTTCAGTGCAGTAAGTTCATAAATATAAAATCTTAACACCAGAAACAATGTCAGTGACATTTTCTTATAACACCAGTTTTGGAGTTATTTCTATTCACCTATTTATGATTGAATGTTTAGACAAAATAAGTAGTATTAATACCCTAAAGCATATTAATCTTAAATCTATGTATGCACATACGTATAGCAATTATTTTATGCATGTAGTTGTTTTAAATACTTGACAAATGTTAACTTAGATAATTACTGTAACCTACCTGTGAGGTTAGTTCGAATATCTTTTTTCTGCTAAGGAAACACGCACAGAGAATTGAACACCTTGCTTAAACCAAAGTGCTCTTAAGGATATAGAGCCTGTATTACAACCTTGTTGGACTGCCTGCTTTCAATCTGTTCCAGAAATCTGCTCATCTAGTCTGCCACACTATGTTGTTATTTTATGTTTGATTGGAAAGTTTTACTTTTATAATTATTTTCCAAATAATTCATAGCATTCAGAGGAAATATAAATTTTACTCAATAGTAAACTTTCCTACTATTTAAATTTAAAAATATTATAGAAATTCATCTCACTGTGTCTTAGGGCTACTGGATACTCTAGAGGTCACTAAATTTTAAAATGTATTATAAATTAAGTATAAAATATAGGTTTATATTAGTATAAATTTAATATACATTTATGAGGTTAGGTTTTAATATAGTTGAAAAGTATACAAATTTCATATATTAATTTTGTCTGTGGATAATAAATCATGTTGTAGAATGCTTTAAAACTTTTACTTTCCATTTAAAATTCTTTCCTTTCTTCTGAATTTATTTTATGTATCCATAATGTGCAACATGTTAAGCTAAGTTTTAAACAGATGTTTCAAATGTCATTCTAATATAAATGCAAAAACAGATAACCTGAAGATAGCAGATATGTATCTAAAAATCTTTTAAGAGATCTGCCAGTTGTCATGTCAAATGCTGAAACTAAAATGGAGGACAGTGGAACAAACTAACTTTATTTTTAAAGTTGCATTCCAAGGACAAGACTTATACTGTGTAGCCTTTCTGGGTTCAGAAAGGCAAAGTAGAGACTACCAGATAAGTAGTCCATTCTAGAACCTAATTTTCACTCTAAACCAGAGGTATCTGTAATGTTCACATAGCTAAAGAAAAGTCAGCAATGTATACTTGGGGAGAAAGAGCAGAAATATATTTCAGGGTATTTTTTACTTTATCCCATTGAGTATAGGAAGGGTATTGAGAGTTAATATCTTGTGTGTGTAACAACACTGAAAACGTCCATGCATAAGCAATCTATTTATGCTCTTGTAGTCCTTAAGAATGAGACACTAAATGAAGAAAAATAGCAAAATAGAAACTTCAGTGTGCTTAAATCCCTAGTGGGGACAGATACTCTACAGAAAATGTTAGGAAAGGAAGACACCTCTGATCAAGGAGAAACATGGCTAAGTTTTGTATAGGATTCTACTGGGGTGGGCTGGGGGAGTGATAAAAACAATAAATAATAGATAATATTATAATAGAGATCATAGAAACCAACAACTATATTTTTGTCAACTGTGAACATCTCCAGAAGTAAACTTATTCTTGTAATCAATACATTGTGACCAATAAAAGTGCAAGAAGATAATCAGCTACAGACTGTGTAGCTCATTCAAATATGGAATGAGGAATCAGGGCCAGTTACACAATTAGATCTAGTTCAAAATGAAAACACAGAACTATTGGTTAAAAAAGCAGTTAAAAAAATTGGCATTAAAGATAGTAAAATATGGGAATCTTACATTTTTCACAGTCTCTTGATCTGTATTAATGCTTTTTTAAAATTTTTAAGTAAAAATTATATGAGCTATTAGAATGGATTTTACATTTAATCTTTATTATAGGTAATTCCATTTTTATTCTTAATTAATTAATTTATTTACATTTGGCTGGCTGCACAGCGTGAAGGATCTTAGTTCCATGGTCTGAGATTGAACCTATGCCCCTGCAGTGAAAGCTCAGAATCTTGACCACTGAACCATATGGCAACTCCCCTGTAACTCCATTTTTATTTATTTATTTAATTAGTTGTTTTAATTAGAGGATAACCGATATACAATTTTGTCTTGGTTTCTGCTGTACAACATGAATCACCTGTTCGCATACATATGCCCCCTCTTCTTAAGCCTCCCTCTTACTTAACCTTCCTTTCCCCCTGCATCTTGATCACCACAGAGCACCAGCTGAGCTCCCTGTGCTCTGTAACAGCTTCCCAGTACCTATCTGTTTTACACAGGGCAGTGTATACATGCTAATGCTACTCCCTCAGTTTGTCCCATCCTCTCCTTCACCTGCTGTGTCCACAAGTCAGTTCTCTACATTTGTGTCTCTATTTGTGCCTTGTGCTCTGTTGCTCAGTGGTATCTGACTCTTTTTGACCATATGAACAGTAACTCACCAGGTTTTGTATCTAAATTTCCTGCCCTGCAAATAGGTTCATCAGTAGCATTTTGCTAGATTATATGCATATGCATTAATATATGATATTTGCTTTTCTCTTTCTGACTTCAGTCTCTATGACAGATTCTAGGTTCATCCACACCACTACAAATGAGCCAGTTTTGTTCCTATTTATGGCTCCGTAATATTCTGTTGTATATATGTACTACATCTTATTTTTCCATTCATCTATTGATGGACTTTTAGGCTCCTTCCATGTCCTGGCTACTGTAAATAGTACTGCAATGAACATTGGGCTACGTTTGTATTTTGAATTATGGGGTTTTTTTCAGGGTATATGCCCAGTAGTGGGACTGCTTGGATTCCATGTTTAAAATCCATTTAAACAACAACAATAGTTTGTGCTCAGTTGTATCAGACTGTGTGCGACCCTGTGGACTATAGCTTGCCAGGCTATTCTGTCCATGGAATTTTCTAGGCAAAAATATTGGTGTGGGTTGTCATTTCCTCCTCCAGTGGATCTTCCTTACCCAGTGATTGAACCTGCATCTTTTGTGTCTCCTGCCCTGGCAAGTGGGTTCTTTACCACTAGTGCCACCTAGGAAGCCTTACATATTAGAATCCTGAACTCATATAAAGAACTACTGAAATTACACAATTTGTATTTCAAGCCTTGCACATGCCTATGTATCTTTTCTTACCAGAATAGTGGAAAATTTTCATGAAACTTGCTGAACTCTTTCACTTATTTCTTTGATATATGCATATTTTACTAAAATTCTCTGCTTTCAACTTATTGGTAAGTGAGGGAGTGTTAGTCAGTCAGTCACTTTTGAATCTTTGTGACCTCATGGACTTTAGCCAGTCTCCTCTGTCCATAGGATTCTCCAGGCAAGAATGCTTGAGTGGGTATGATTTCCTTTTCTAGGAGATTTTCCTGAGCAAGGGACTGGGCCTGGGTCTCCTGTGGTGCAGGCAGATTTGTTACCACCTGAGCCTCTAGGGAAGCCCCAAGTGAGGAAGGATTGAAAATAAAAGCAACTGTGGGGTTGCCATTCTTTCTTTCCCTTTCCATCTGTGTGAACATTTTCAGCATAGGTGGCTGGGTAATACAGAGAAACAGTACAAGTAAGTTAGAGAGTATATGGAAGGAACATGACATCTGTTTCTTAATGTACCATTGCTTTTCTGTATTTGAAACTCTGGTTCTAGATAGCCATGTGTGGCCTTTCTGATTGTCATGGCCTCTGTGACTTAGTGATAGAAAAACCAAGCTTATCTTCACAATGTGTCTCGTTCAAGCTCCACATATCGTGGATCCACTGGAATAGGGACATTAAATACTATATGGGAATAGGGTGACAACAGCGAACACACGTAATGCAGGTAAGTTCTTCACTCATACACTTACTCCATTGTTCTATTGTAATTCACTTCAAAACATAAGTTCAGAGATAAAAGTATTAAGAATTTCAAGATGGTTACAGCAGAGCATTAAACGAAGCATGGGCTCCTTTTTATCATGGGGCTCTGTATCACTGCCTAGTGGTATGTCTGAATCTAATGTTAAAGACATTTTACATAGATCTTTGAGATTGGATTATATTACATCTCTGGGTTAGGTATTTTATTCTGCTTCCCCAGTGGCTCAGTGGTGAAGAATCTACCTGCAGTGCAGGAGTCTCAGGAGATTCAGAGTCGAAACCTAGTTTGGGAAGATGCCCTGGAGAAGGGTATGACAGCCCACTCCAGCATTCTTGACTGGAGAATCCCATGGACAGAGAAGCCTGGCAGAGTGTAGTCCGTGGGAGTGTAAATAGTTGGACATGACTGAAGTGGCTTAGCATCCATACATAGCATACTTATATTCTTAAGAAAAGTAAAAGTCTTTAAAAAAGACTGAATTGTACTATCTGTGTAAATGAAAATGCAAATGCAAACCACATATTAGAGTTTCTTGGTGTTCAAACAAAAGAAGGTGGAAGAGTCATCAGCTGTACTAGGTAGCAGAGTCAGCAGCACTAACACAGGTGTGAGGAGGTGGAGCAGATTATGTAGGGCTCAGAGAAAAGCCTGACCTGGAATTGGGATGGACGGTCTGAAATGAGCCAGCACACAGCAGAAGCAAATATAGTTGATTATTATTGGGGACATGTAGATGGAAAGTGATTCCTGATGGATCCGTTTGTTAAGAATAGATCCAGAGGCAAAAGGGGGGTTATCAAGATAAAACTGGGGCACTGAGAGAGAAAGACTAGTGAGAAGTATTTGGGGGACATTAGCCCTGTCTCTGGAGAGTGACGGAACTACTATGCAGAATAATCAAATTTTCAATAGGGTTGGGGAAGCAGTATAAAATTGTAATTCTCAAGAATGAGTGATGTGATAGAATGAGTATGGAGGGCTGCAACCGGGACCCTGAACTGGGGATGAGAGCTGACTAAATCAAATGGATAGTGGTTATAGCTGGAGCCAAATCCATAGTGCTGTGCCATTAATTATGACAGTCACTCAGAAGTTTCGGAGTCACATCTAACTTACTTTAGGGTGGATGAGGCTGTCTTTGCATCCTGTTTAAACAGAACTGTCTGAAGACTGGATATTGCTATATCCACAGTTACGCATGCTAAAGGGATTGTGGAGAACAAAAAAAGGACAGTTACGTGGTATGTCTGAATCTAATGTTAAAGACATTTTACATAGATCTTTGAGATTGGATTATATTACATCTCTGGGTTAGGTATTTTATTCTGCTTCCCCAGTGGCTCAGTGGTGAAGAATCTACCTGCAGTGCAGGAGTCTCAGGAGATTCAGAGTCGAAACCTAGTTTGGGAAGATGCCCTGGAGAAGGGTATGACAGCCCACTCCAGCATTCTTGACTGGAGAATCCCATGGACAGAGAAGCCTGGCAGAGTGTAGTCCGTGGGAGTGTAAATAGTTGGACATGACTGAAGTGGCTTAGCATCCATACATAGCATACTTATATTCTTAAGAAAAGTAAAAGTCTTTAAAAAAGACTGAATTGTACTATCTGTGTAAATGAAAATGCAAATGCAAACCACATATTAGAGTTTCTTGGTGTTCAAACAAAAGAAGGTGGAAGAGTCATCAGCTGTACTAGGTAGCAGAGTCAGCAGCACTAACACAGGTGTGAGGAGGTGGAGCAGATTATGTAGGGCTCAGAGAAAAGCCTGACCTGGAATTGGGATGGACGGTCTGAAATGAGCCAGCACACAGCAGAAGCAAATATAGTTGATTATTATTGGGGACATGTAGATGGAAAGTGATTCCTGATGGATCCGTTTGTTAAGAATAGATCCAGAGGCAAAAGGGGGGTTATCAAGATAAAACTGGGGCACTGAGAGAGAAAGACTAGTGAGAAGTATTTGGGGGACATTAGCCCTGTCTCTGGAGAGTGACGGAACTACTATGCAGAATAATCAAATTTTCAATAGGGTTGGGGAAGCAGTATAAAATTGTAATTCTCAAGAATGAGTGATGTGATAGAATGAGTATGGAGGGCTGCAACCGGGACCCTGAACTGGGGATGAGAGCTGACTAAATCAAATGGATAGTGGTTATAGCTGGAGCCAAATCCATAGTGCTGTGCCATTAATTATGACAGTCACTCAGAAGTTTCGGAGTCACATCTAACTTACTTTAGGGTGGATGAGGCTGTCTTTGCATCCTGTTTAAACAGAACTGTCTGAAGACTGGATATTGCTATATCCACAGTTACGCCGCATGCTAAAGGGATTGTGGAGAACAAAGATGATGGAGAAAATATGGGACATGTTGGAGATTGCAGTTAAATTCTTCTAGAGCTAAATTATCCAGATAAATGCCTTTATGTTTCCGTCCTGCCTACGGAGTAGGCCTTTTATAAGTGAAAAGAAGGAATAATAAGTTCAGTTACTGACTGTACCAAACATCATGTTTTTGAAAATGTATTTGAAATATGTTAGAAGTTGTAAAATACATAAAAAATTTTGCCTGAGAATCATTAAGTAAAACTAAGTATGGTGGGCTTTGGTGAAATAAAATATTTTAATATATGCACATATGTACATTCTCTAGCCATCAGCTTAGCTCTGGTAAGAGAAAAGATTGCTATTATAGGAAATTAACTATAGTACAGGAAGAAGTCCTTACCTTCTTAAGGGTTCTGGTCATTCAAATAAATATATCCACACATCATTATAAATGATTCATAGTTCATTTCTGTCAAATGGAACTGGAAAATGTAAACTGGATAATTTATAAATGTTGTTGTAACTGTAACAACAATTGTAACTGCCATACTGTGTCAAAGTAAACATCCATTTGCATCGTATTTTGTATGACTATTACAAGTTACTAATAAGGACACTGAAAATTAGTTTTATTATTATCAAAAACCCAAAAGAGAATTTATATATGGTGATTCTGGTTTATAATGCAATTTTTTGCCTATATTATGATAATGTATATTGCTCTCTAGGTTAAAGGAAAAGAAACTGGGATAAAAACTAGTGAGAAGTATTTGGGGGACATTAGCCCTGTCTCTGGAGAGTGACGGAACTACTATGCAGAATAATCAAATTTTCAATAGGGTTGGGGAAGCAGTATAAAATTGTAATTCTCAAGAATGAGTGATGTGATAGAATGAGTATGGAGGGCTGCAACCGGGACCCTGAACTGGGGATGAGAGCTGACTAAATCAAATGGATAGTGGTTATAGCTGGAGCCAAATCCATAGTGCTGTGCCATTAATTATGACAGTCACTCAGAAGTTTCGGAGTCACATCTAACTTACTTTAGGGTGGATGAGGCTGTCTTTGCATCCTGTTTAAACAGAACTGTCTGAAGACTGGATATTGCTATATCCACAGTTACGCCGCATGCTAAAGGGATTGTGGAGAACAAAGATGATGGAGAAAATATGGGACATGTTGGAGATTGCAGTTAAATTCTTCTAGAGCTAAATTATCCAGATAAATGCCTTTATGTTTCCGTCCTGCCTACGGAGTAGGCCTTTTATAAGTGAAAAGAAGGAATAATAAGTTCAGTTACTGACTGTACCAAACATCATGTTTTTGAAAATGTATTTGAAATATGTTAGAAGTTGTAAAATACATAAAAAATTTTGCCTGAGAATCATTAAGTAAAACTAAGTATGGTGGGCTTTGGTGAAATAAAATATTTTAATATATGCACATATGTACATTCTCTAGCCATCAGCTTAGCTCTGGTAAGAGAAAAGATTGCTATTATAGGAAATTAACTATAGTACAGGAAGAAGTCCTTACCTTCTTAAGGGTTCTGGTCATTCAAATAAATATATCCACACATCATTATAAATGATTCATAGTTCATTTCTGTCAAATGGAACTGGAAAATGTAAACTGGATAATTTATAAATGTTGTTGTAACTGTAACAACAATTGTAACTGCCATACTGTGTCAAAGTAAACATCCATTTGCATCGTATTTTGTATGACTATTACAAGTTACTAATAAGGACACTGAAAATTAGTTTTATTATTATCAAAAACCCAAAAGAGAATTTATATATGGTGATTCTGGTTTATAATGCAATTTTTTGCCTATATTATGATAATGTATATTGCTCTCTAGGTTAAATTAACATGATTTTAACACGGACATGTTAATAAAATATGCACACAGTGATATAAGAGTCTGTAGGCAAGTATTCCCATCTGTGCAGGAGAATATTGTAGCCATATTGAGGCAGAGATCTATGTTACAGTACTAAAAGTTCCTAGTTTCCTCCCCTCTGTTAAAATTTTTCAGAAGGTTTTTCTCTTCAAACTTTAGGCTATATCCCAATATTATCTTCATGGTTTAAAAGAAAGAGAGGACAACTATTTTTACTGTACTTAATGAGTATTATTGGACTTTACTTAGAATGTTTGCTTAAGACAGTGGTTGAAGCATTTTCTTGAGTCACCTTCTAATAACATTTTCTTTTCAAGTCTCTGTGCCATTTATCTGAGGGTAAAGCAGAGCATTCTGGTTGTTTAGGTTAAAGAAGGCCGATATTTTGGTGGGGAAACTTTACTCCAAATAATCAGAGAGAGCAGTTTGGAAGAAGCATATTTGTGACATTTCTTTAGGGGAACACATTCCATTTCTGAGCTAATGATGCTCAGATTCATATATACTCTCCAAATGTATTCCCCTTAAACACATTTTACAATAAGTAAAAATATCCCAATATCCAGTGATACATGAATCCATATTTACAAAATTGGGATTTTATTGGATTATCTTTATGACTTCATTTTTAGAATAATAAGTTACATGTCTCAGAGTTAACCGAAAGAAAATTTGCAAATTCTCTGGGAGTTAGAAAAAATCAACTGAAAAGTTATCACAATTTCTTAGTTTTAGATTTAAAAATATGTGCAATAAAAAGTAATCTATTTGACAAATTCTGTATGCTGTTCCATATACATGTTGTACACTATAATGAGAACTGGTTTTCTAGATTATTTTGAGAGATTTAAAAATTCAGTAAAACAGGGTTTCCCTGGTGGTCCAGTGGGTAAGGACACCGCCTTGCAGTGCAAGGGGCGCTGGTTGGATCCCTGGCCTGGGAAGATCCCACGTGCCGCGGAGCAGCTGGACCCATGTGTCCAATTACCGAGCCGGAGCTCTGGAGCGCATGTGCCCAGAACCGGTGCTCTGCGACAACAGAGGCCACCGCGATGGGAGGCCCACATGGGCCAAAGAACAAAGATGGATGAAAATAGATAAATGAAGAACCAGGCGGGCCACCCCCCTCCCTCCCCATCCCATCCCCCACCAATAATAAATAAATAAATCTTTAAAAAAATTCAGTAAAATATTCTGCAAATGATTTGTTGGAAAATTGAAAAATATTTTTACTAAGAAGATTATATAGTGTATATATATATATATATATATATATATATATATACTATATATATGTGTGTGTGTATGTATATATATGTGTGTATATATATATATATATATATATATATGCCTCTCAAAATAATATGATAATAGAGGCTATGTATAAGAAAAATCCTATTTCCAAAACAATATGAGAAAGGAAATGATAGAGGGGAAACAATATTATGTTGTGATGAAAATATTTGTCTTTAGACTATATTGAGAGCATTAAGATATCTGATTTTATTCTTTAATACTATTCACTCATTTTTACTCTCTAGGTGAAGCAGTTTGAATCTTAAAAACATGAGCATTTTTAGGCTAGGAATTTATAAGTACATTTCCCAGAATATGTCTGCAATTATAAAATCCTTGAGACAGTTTTAGATTCCTCAAGCTTGTTCTGAAAATAATTGACATTTTCATAGGCCACTGAATCAGATTAGTTGCATTTTAATACACAGTAAACTCTTGTTTTCATGGAATGGTAAATTGGAATTTGGTTAACTGAGAGTTATAGTATAATCCATACATACATTATTAATTTTCAAAGAATTAGAATACAGTCAAATACATTTGACATAAAACCTACGGTTACTTTATTTGCTTTAATATACATGTTGTACACTATAATGAGAACTGGTTTTCTAGATTATTTTGAGAGATTTAAAAATTCAGTAAAACAGGGTTTCCCTGGTGGTCCAGTGGGTAAGGACACCGCCTTGCAGTGCAAGGGGCGCTGGTTGGATCCCTGGCCTGGGAAGATCCCACGTGCCGCGGAGCAGCTGGACCCATGTGTCCAATTACCGAGCCGGAGCTCTGGAGCGCATGTGCCCAGAACCGGTGCTCTGCGACAACAGAGGCCACCGCGATGGGAGGCCCACATGGGCCAAAGAACAAAGATGGATGAAAATAGATAAATGAAGAACCAGGCGGGCCACCCCCCTCCCTCCCCATCCCATCCCCCACCAATAATAAATAAATAAATCTTTAAAAAAATTCAGTAAAATATTCTGCAAATGATTTGTTGGAAAATTGAAAAATATTTTTACTAAGAAGATTATATAGTGTATATATATATATATATATATATATATATATATATATATACTATATATATGTGTGTGTGTATGTATATATATGTGTGTATATATATATATATATATATATATATGCCTCTCAAAATAATATGATAATAGAGGCTATGTATAAGAAAAATCCTATTTCCAAAACAATATGAGAAAGGAAATTGTAGAGGGGAAACAATATTATGTTGTGATGAAAATATTTGTCTTTAGACTATATTGAGAGCATTAAGATATCTGATTTTATTCTTTAATACTATTCACTCATTTTTACTCTCTAGGTGAAGCAGTTTGAATCTTAAAAACATGAGCATTTTTAGGCTAGGAATTTATAAGTACATTTCCCAGAATATGTCTGCAATTATAAAATCCTTGAGACAGTTTTAGATTCCTCAAGCTTGTTCTGAAAATAATTGACATTTTCATAGGCCACTGAATCAGATTAGTTGCATTTTAATACACAGTAAACTCTTGTTTTCATGGAATGGTAAATTGGAATTTGGTTAACTGAGAGTTATAGTATAATCCATACATACATTATTAATTTTCAAAGAATTAGAATACAGTCAAATACATTTGACATAAAACCTACGCTAATGTAATCCACTATTTTTGACCTTATTTTGTGCCTTTGATGATGCATTTGTATGGTATTTGACAGAAGACTAATAATGTACTATATCATATAAATTTCTTTTAAAAACAAAGCCATAGGGCTTCCCTGCTGGACCAGTGGGTAGAGTCCACCTTGCAGTGCAAGGGGCACCAGTTCTATCCCTGGCCAGGGAAGATCCGAGGTACTGCATAGCAGCTGGACGGGTGTGTCCAATTATGAGCCAGCGCTTTGGAGCACACGTGCCCAGAGCTGGTGCTCTGCAACGAGAGAGGCCACTGTGGTGGGAGGCCCACACAGGCCCAAAATAAAAGATGGATGAAAATAAATAAATTTAAAAAACAATAAAAGAGGCCAAAAGTTAAAAAAAAATCCATAATAAGCAATTAGCTACATTTTTATTTTACTAGAAAGCATCCATAGGGAAGCCATGTTTGCAGTTTTGTTTTTGCCATGAAATATGTTGAGCTTTTACATATTCTGCTCTTTTATGCCCTCCACTGCCGATTCCTCAAACCTTGCATATCTTTAAGAATCTCTCAGCCATATTCCACTTCTTACATGATATGTATGTGTTTATATATATATTTTGTTGTTGCTGTTGAGTCACTAAGTCATGTCCAACTCTTTGCAGCCCCATGGACTGCAGCATGCCACATGGCTCCTCTGACCTACTTTTTTCCCCAGAGTTTTCACAAATACATGTTCACTGAAGCAGTGGTGCTATGCATCTATCTCATCCTCTGTTTGATATCATACATTTCTTAAAACATGAGCATTTTAGGCTAGGAATTTATAAGTACATTTCCCAGAATATGTCTGCAATTATAAAATCCTTGAGACAGTTTTAGATTCCTCAAGCTTGTTCTGAAAATAATTGACATTTTCATAGGCCACTGAATCAGATTAGTTGCATTTTAATACACAGTAAACTCTTGTTTTCATGGAATGGTAAATTGGAATTTGGTTAACTGAGAGTTATAGTATAATCCATACATACATTATTAATTTTCAAAGAATTAGAATACAGTCAAATACATTTGACATAAAACCTACGCTAATGTAATCCACTATTTTTGACCTTATTTTGTGCCTTTGATGATGCATTTGTATGGTATTTGACAGAAGACTAATAATGTACTATATCATATAAATTTCTTTTAAAAACAAAGCCATAGGGCTTCCCTGCTGGACCAGTGGGTAGAGTCCACCTTGCAGTGCAAGGGGCACCAGTTCTATCCCTGGCCAGGGAAGATCCGAGTACTGCATAGCAGCTGGACGGGTGTGTCCAATTATGAGCCAGCGCTTTGGAGCACACGTGCCCAGAGCTGGTGCTCTGCAACGAGAGAGGCCACTGTGGTGGGAGGCCCACACAGGCCCAAAATAAAAGATGGATGAAAATAAATAAATTTAAAAAACAATAAAAGAGGCCAAAAGTTAAAAAAAAATCCATAATAAGCAATTAGCTACATTTTTATTTTACTAGAAAGCATCCATAGGGAAGCCATGTTTGCAGTTTTGTTTTTGCCATGAAATATGTTGAGCTTTTACATATTCTGCTCTTTTATGCCCTCCACTGCCGATTCCTCAAACCTTGCATATCTTTAAGAATCTCTCAGCCATATTCCACTTCTTACATGATATGTATGTGTTTATATATATATTTTGTTGTTGCTGTTGAGTCACTAAGTCATGTCCAACTCTTTGCAGCCCCATGGACTGCAGCATGCCACATGGCTCCTCTGACCTACTTTCTTCCCCAGAGTTTTCACAAATACATGTTCACTGAAGCAGTGGTGCTATGCATCTATCTCATCCTCTGTCACCCTTTCTAAGGTGTGTGTATGTGTGTGTATTTCTGCTTATCTTTACTCTCTACTTTCTTTATCTTTTCCACATTGAATATTCGAATTACCTCAAATTTAGCAATTGGCACTATCCAACTCATTTCACTGAGTTTATCCTTTCTTCTCACATACCACTGTTTTTCCTATTTGTCTGCCTTCATGTACTGTCAATAGTTTCAAGCCGCTCTCATTCTAAAAAGAAAGATAAAGCAATGTTTTTCATTATTCTTGTTGTCTGCTTAAATTCTGGTTACGTTCTTAGTTATGTTTCTAGACTACAGTTTTTTTTTTTTTTAAAAAAAAACTCCTTTCTTGAGGTTCCCTGTGATTACCTGATAGTCAAATCCAAAAGCTTATTTTCAAAGAAAGAGAGGACTAGGTAAAATCACGTGAAACATTCCCTTCGACAAACAACTTTGGTGTTAGGCAGGTGACTGTTGCTGCGCCTGAATATGCACAATAGCTTAACTACAATATACATAGTCATTCTTTTTTTTTTTTAAGTTTTTAAAATTTTTTTGGCCTCTAAATCATCATTTGTTTTCATCCATCTTTATTTTGGCCTGTGTAGGCCTCCCACTGCAGCAGCCTGTCACAGTGCAGAGCACTGGCTCTGGTTGCATGAGCTTCTGAGCACAGGCTAGCAATTGGGCACACTGCTCCAGTCACTCCGTGGCACGTGGGATCTTCCCAGGCCAGGGATAGAACCAGTGCCCTTGCTACTAATTTGGGTTTGAAAGCTTTTAAAAATATCATTTCTTTGTTTTTGCCATGAAATATGTTGAGCTTTTACATATTCTGCTCTTTATGCCCTCCACTGCCGATTCCTCAAACCTTGCATATCTTTAAGAATCTCTCAGCCATATTCCACTTCTTACATGATATGTATGTGTTTATATATATATTTTGTTGTTGCTGTTGAGTCACTAAGTCATGTCCAACTCTTTGCAGCCCCATGGACTGCAGCATGCCACATGGCTCCTCTGACCTACTTTTTTCCCCAGAGTTTTCACAAATACATGTTCACTGAAGCAGTGGTGCTATGCATCTATCTCATCCTCTGTCACCCTTTCTAAGGTGTGTGTATGTGTGTGTATTTCTGCTTATCTTTACTCTCTACTTTCTTTATCTTTTCCACATTGAATATTCGAATTACCTCAAATTTAGCAATTGGCACTATCCAACTCATTTCACTGAGTTTATCCTTTCTTCTCACATACCACTGTTTTTCCTATTTGTCTGCCTTCATGTACTGTCAATAGTTTCAAGCCGCTCTCATTCTAAAAAGAAAGATAAAGCAATGTTTTTCATTATTCTTGTTGTCTGCTTAAATTCTGGTTACGTTCTTAGTTATGTTTCTAGACTACAGTTTTTTTTTTTTAAAAACTCCTTTCTTGAGGTTCCTGTGATTACCTGATAGTCAAATCCAAAAGCTTATTTTCAAAGAAAGAGAGGACTAGGTAAAATCACGTGAAACATTCCCTTCGACAAACAACTTTGGTGTTAGGCAGGTGACTGTTGCTGCGCCTGAATATGCACAATAGCTTAACTACAATATACATAGTCATTCTTTTTTTTTTTTAAGTTTTTAAAATTTTTTTGGCCTCTAAATCATCATTTGTTTTCATCCATCTTTATTTTGGCCTGTGTAGGCCTCCCACTGCAGCAGCCTGTCACAGTGCAGAGCACTGGCTCTGGTTGCATGAGCTTCTGAGCACAGGCTAGCAATTGGGCACACTGCTCCAGTCACTCCGTGGCACGTGGGATCTTCCCAGGCCAGGGATAGAACCAGTGCCCCTTGCACTACAAGGTGGACTCCTCACCCACTGGACCACCAGGGAAGCACCTAAGTAGTCATTCTTATAAAGCCCCTAGTGAGTGTTCTTCTTGGGTATGTGGCTTTATTCCAACTCATAAAATAGGGACTCGGGCCCTTCCCAACTTGTGTCTCTACCATTTTCAGCACATGAATCCAATATGACTCTGCTTGTCTGTACAAAGCTGTTGGAAATGTAAAGAAGGTGAGATCGTGTATAAGAGGTTATGTCATCTGACCTAAATACCACTTCCACTCACATGCCATTGATTAGAACTTAACCTTAAGACATTTAATTTGAAAATGAGGTAACATATATAATTTGTGTCCAAGAAGAACCAAAAATGAATTTAATGTGTGTGTGTCCAGTCCTTGCCACATCAAGATATTCCTTCTGAAATTTTCATTTCTTCTATCTGCCTCCTCAGTTTTTAAATTCTTTCATTAGATGTACTGATTTCAAATGGGGCCTTGGCTGGAAGGCCAATGATCCTTGACAGGATCATTCCTTTACTCTAACAATGAATGACAAGACAGAACATTCCATTATGAAGAGCAACCAAGACTGTCAGCTGATTATCACAAACAGAGTAATAAAAGCTTTGCAAAACAGAAGTTAATTCTCATCTCAAGTTATCATGTATGGTTCAACATTATTTGAGGAATTCACAAAAGGCTACCTTATCCTCTTCAGTCCTCCTCCATAGTCACTAAATGGACCTAAAGAGACTTCATTTTCAGGCCAAAGTTCCTTGGTACTGAGAGCCTCTCCACTAAAGAGGCCCACTCTGCCCACCCCTCTCTTTCCACTCCTTTCATTCGCAGCTCATGTAATAAATTCTTAGTTAATATACCTAGAGATTAATAACCATTTAGTACAGTTTAATATTTACTGCTTTCCAATATACATAGTCATTCTTTTTTTTTTTTTAAGTTTTTAAAATTTTTTTGGCCTCTAAATCATCATTTGTTTTCATCCATCTTTATTTTGGCCTGTGTAGGCCTCCCACTGCAGCAGCCTGTCACAGTGCAGAGCACTGGCTCTGGTTGCATGAGCTTCTGAGCACAGGCTAGCAATTGGGCACACTGCTCCAGTCACTCCGTGGCACGTGGGATCTTCCCAGGCCAGGGATAGAACCAGTGCCCCTTGCACTACAAGGTGGACTCCTCACCCACTGGACCACCAGGGAAGCACCTAAGTAGTCATTCTTATAAAGCCCCTAGTGAGTGTTCTTCTTGGGTATGTGGCTTTATTCCAACTCATAAAATAGGGACTCGGCCATTCCCAACTTGTGTCTCTACCATTTTCAGCACATGAATCCAATATGACTCTGCTTGTCTGTACAAAGCTGTTGGAAATGTAAAGAAGGTGAGATCGTGTATAAGAGGTTATGTCATCTGACCTAAATACCACTTCCACTCACATGCCATTGATTAGAACTTAACCTTAAGACATTTAATTTGAAAATGAGGTAACATATATAATTTGTGTCCAAGAAGAACCAAAAATGAATTTAATGTGTGTGTGTCCAGTCCTTGCCACATCAAGATATTCCTTCTGAAATTTTCATTTCTTCTATCTGCCTCCTCAGTTTTTAAATTCTTTCATTAGATGTACTGATTTCAAATGGGGCTTTGGCTGGAAGGCCAATGATCCTTGACAGGATCATTCCTTTACTCTAACAATGAATGACAAGACAGAACATTCCATTATGAAGAGCAACCAAGACTGTCAGCTGATTATCACAAACAGAGTAATAAAAGCTTTGCAAAACAGAAGTTAATTCTCATCTCAAGTTATCATGTATGGTTCAACATTATTTGAGGAATTCACAAAAGGCTACCTTATCCTCTTCAGTCCTCCTCCATAGTCACTAAATGGACCTAAAGAGACTTCATTTTCAGGCCAAAGTTCCTTGGTACTGAGAGCCTCTCCACTAAAGAGGCCCACTCTGCCCACCCCTCTCTTTCCACTCCTTTCATTCGCAGCTCATGTAATAAATTCTTAGTTAATATACCTAGAGATTAATAACCATTTAGTACAGTTTAATATTTACTGCTTTCCAATAGCCAGAGAAAACACAACTGCCTTTTTAAATATATTTTAAAATATACACACTGTAGTCCGAGTGTATTCTGAGACATTCCTTTATAGACAGGTAATTCTGTTTATCATATGTTTGTCATAAAGTCTTTGTTTCACTATGGGAGAGAGGCATAGGTCATACTAGAGTTTAGTTTTATAAGGCTATAATATATAATTGTTGAATAAATTTCCTGTTTTAATTTTTATGATTACGTTAGCATTTATGAACATTAGGTGTGCTAATTATAAAGAAAGGAAAAAGCAATGGCATGTTATGTTAATCTAATTAGCTTGATCTTTGTAATACTCAAGGATTACTTAGAACCAAAGTTATATTTTAGCATAGGTAATCCAATTAGCTTGTCTTCAATGATTTATGACTGCCAAGAGTTACAAATCTTCATACATATTGTGTAAAGATGTTATTTGATCTTACTTCACTTAGATTTTTTTTCCAAAATAAATGATATATCTTTATTCTAAGTAGAATCTATCCAAAAGTTAACTTACTCTCCAAATTTCCCTTAAAATTGCATCAGCTTGAAAGATCAGTTTTAGCATTTCAATTCTGAAGAGATAGAAGAACATAAAAAAATATATTCTCAGTGATTCATTCTATTGAAAAGGATTTTGAGTGATTCCTTTTCAGTTGGATGGTTAACTTTTTCTTCAAGAAACTTTCAATTTACCCTCTGTTGCATCTAATGTTGCTTCCAAATTAGCATTAACCAAGGAATGAGTTTGAGATAACAGAATGGTTCTTATAATATCCAGAATATAACATGATAAAAATGTGTTCTCAGCTGAGGTAGAAAATCCTATAATTTTAGCAGTTATACTGCTTTTAGTATGAATAAAAGCTTTGCAAAACAGAAGTTAATTCTCATCTCAAGTTATCATGTATGGTTCAACATTATTTGAGGAATTCACAAAAGGCTACCTTATCCTCTTCAGTCCTCCTCCATAGTCACTAAATGGACCTAAAGAGACTTCATTTTCAGGCCAAAGTTCCTTGGTACTGAGAGCCTCTCCACTAAAGAGGCCCACTCTGCCCACCCCTCTCTTTCCACTCCTTTCATTCGCAGCTCATGTAATAAATTCTTAGTTAATATACCTAGAGATTAATAACCATTTAGTACAGTTTAATATTTACTGCTTTCCAATAGCCAGAGAAAACACAACTGCCTTTTTAAATATATTTTAAAATATACACACTGTAGTCCGAGTGTATTCTGAGACATTCCTTTATAGACAGGTAATTCTGTTTATCATATGTTTGTCATAAAGTCTTTGTTTCACTATGGGAGAGAGGCATAGGTCATACTAGAGTTTAGTTTTATAAGGCTATAATATATAATTGTTGAATAAATTTCCTGTTTTAATTTTTATGATTACGTTAGCATTTATGAACATTAGGTTTGCTAATTATAAAGAAAGGAAAAAGCAATGGCATGTTATGTTAATCTAATTAGCTTGATCTTTGTAATACTCAAGGATTCCTTAGAACCAAAGTTATATTTTAGCATAGGTAATCCAATTAGCTTGTCTTCAATGATTTATGACTGCCAAGAGTTACAAATCTTCATACATATTGTGTAAAGATGTTATTTGATCTTACTTCACTTAGATTTTTTTTCAAAAATAAATGATATATCTTTATTCTAAGTAGAATCTATCCAAAAGTTAACTTACTCTCCAAATTTCCCTTAAAATTGCATCAGCTTGAAAGATCAGTTTTAGCATTTCAATTCTGAAGAGATAGAAGAACATAAAAAAATATATTCTCAGTGATTCATTCTATTGAAAAGGATTTTGAGTGATTCCTTTTCAGTTGGATGGTTAACTTTTTCTTCAAGAAACTTTCAATTTACCCTCTGTTGCATCTAATGTTGCTTCCAAATTAGCATTAACCAAGGAATGAGTTTGAGATAACAGAATGGTTCTTATAATATCCAGAATATAACATGATAAAAATGTGTTCTCAGCTGAGGTAGAAAATCCTATAATTTTAGCAGTTATACTGCATTGAGATTGTACAGACATAGCATTATATTCTTTAAATGTAAAAAACATATCAATTATTATTTCTTCATTGAATTTAGCTTAGTAGCAGATTTAGATATAGCATAGCATCATTGGCTATATCAGAAGTATCAATTTCTATGTGATTGTTATTGTTCAGTTGTGAAGTTGTGCTTCCTTGTCTTTCACTAGCTCCTGGAATTTGCTTAAATTCATATCCATTGAATCAGTGATGCTATCTAACCACCTCATCCTTTGCCCCTCCCTTCTCCTGTACTCAGTCTTTTCCACCATCATTTTCCAATGAGTCAGCTCTTAGCAAGAGGTAGCCAATGAATTGGAGCTTCAGCATCAGTCCTTTCAAGGAATATTCAGAGTTTATTTCCTTTAGGATGGTGTGATCCATGAAGGGATTCTGATTACATGACTTAATTTAGTTGTACAAAATTCATGGTTGAAGATCAATTTTAGTATATGTGGAGTGATCATACAACTTGCTTTAATTCGGAAAGTTCAGGATTTTGCCATGGTAGTAGTGGTATAATCATTAATAAATCCCACTTTACTCTCAGAAGGTCCTACTTTGAATACATTGTATACTCATTCTGGATGATACATTATATAGTTAGCCTAATCATAAAAAAGAGAAACTTCCTAAAAACTAGAAATATTATACATTATATATAATTTATGAGTTACTCAAAGTTAATGAAGGAAATACTTTAATTTTCATAGGAAAATCAAGTATCTTTTAAAATGAGTTGTAGGATTTCTTATGAACTTTTATTGGTCATGATACTGTGCCACATATGTCATATAATTTAATCTGCATAACAGGATTAGTATGCTAATTTTACAGGCATCATGATTTTATATTTGATACAACTGAAGCTGTATAAAAAAAAAGTGATTTTTAAAAGGATTTTGAGTGATTCCTTTTCAGTTGGATGGTTAACTTTTTCTTCAAGAAACTTTCAATTTACCCTCTGTTGCATCTAATGTTGCTTCCAAATTAGCATTAACCAAGGAATGAGTTTGAGATAACAGAATGGTTCTTATAATATCCAGAATATAACATGATAAAAATGTGTTCTCAGCTGAGGTAGAAAATCCTATAATTTTAGCAGTTATACTGCATTGAGATTGTACAGACATAGCATTATATTCTTTAAATGTAAAAAACATATCAATTATTATTTCTTCATTGAATTTAGCTTAGTAGCAGATTTAGATATAGCATAGCATCATTGGCTATATCAGAAGTATCAATTTCTATGTGATTGTTATTGTTCAGTTGTGAAGTTGTGCTTCCTTGTCTTTCACTAGCTCCTGGAATTTGCTTAAATTCATATCCATTGAATCAGTGATGCTATCTAACCACCTCATCCTTTGCCCCTCCCTTCTCCTGTACTCAGTCTTTTCCACCATCATTTTCCAATGAGTCAGCTCTTAGCAAGAGGTAGCCAATGAATTGGAGCTTCAGCATCAGTCCTTTCAAGGAATATTCAGAGTTTATTTCCTTTAGGATGGTGTGATCCATGAAGGATTCTGATTACATGACTTAATTTAGTTGTACAAAATTCATGGTTGAAGATCAATTTTAGTATATGTGGAGTGATCATACAACTTGCTTTAATTCGGAAAGTTCAGGATTTTGCCATGGTAGTAGTGGTATAATCATTAATAAATCCCACTTTACTCTCAGAAGGTCCTACTTTGAATACATTGTATACTCATTCTGGATGATACATTATATAGTTAGCCTAATCATAAAAAAGAGAAACTTCCTAAAAACTAGAAATATTATACATTATATATAATTTATGAGTTACTCAAAGTTAATGAAGGAAATACTTTAATTTTCATAGGAAAATCAAGTATCTTTTAAAATGAGTTGTAGGATTTCTTATGAACTTTTATTGGTCATGATACTGTGCCACATATGTCATATAATTTAATCTGCATAACATCATTATTATGCAAATATTACAGGCATCATCATTTTATATTTGATACAACTGAAGCTGTGAGCATTTAAATGATATCTTCATGGCTACCCAGTTGACTAATGGTACAGTGGGGATGTGAATCTATTCTTCAGAGAGCTTAATTATGTACATAGTGGCTTCCCTGAGAGACAAACTGAATCTAATCATTATTTTATGTACTATTTAATAATCATATGAAGAATTGATGACTAATGATGTTGAATTTCAAATGCTCTTTTTTTTCCTGTTAAATTATTTCTTTTTAAACTATATTCATTTTTTAGTCTAAAGTAGATTTTCTAACACCTGTTTTGAACATCGGTGCTTTTTTTTAGACCTGAGTATCATATATTTTCATTTCTGAACAATTCTGTTATTATTTCTCCAAGCATTAACTTTACATCCCCTTCTCTATTATTTCCTTTTCCAAATTCTGTTAGTTAGACATAAATCTGTCTTCTAGAGTTTTTTCTCATCTATTTTTCATATTGTCATATCTCTTTTTTCATGGTTAATTACTGTTTTGTAATTTTTTCTTTAGTGCTGTTTTTTTTTTTGAATGTGTAACATGTATTTTATTTTTCTTTATTTTTTTTCTATAATAAACCTCATTTATTTCATGTATTATTTCTTTAATTTATTTGAATCTGGTATTGACACAGGTTTCTGAATTTGCACTTACTATTACCCAACAAGCCTTTTTACAAGGATGTTTGATCAACCAATCCTTGAGATATTTAGAGATGTAATCAGATTATTCAGTCTCTTGATTTTAAATGGTAAATTAGCTTTCTACTTCTGTAACCTTACCTTAGGACTCTAGTCTTTGAAATATACTCTGTTCTTTTCATCCTGATAAGCTTTTTGAGTTGTACAACTTCAGCTTCATAGATAGAAAAGAAGTTTTTCTATCCATTCCTAAAATAGATAAAATTTCTCATTTTTTTTCTTTCAGACTCAACTATATTTACATTAAATTTTTTCTTCTAATTTACATGAATGTCTATATGTAGAATGTGAAATATTTGGTGTGTATATGTGTGTGTATGGTACTATTTCCCAGGTCTGTTCCATTGGCATTTTATCTGTATGTACCAAGAACTTTAAGTTAGCTATTTTGAATTTAAATGCAAGGCATTTAAGTGGTGAAGTCTAGGAAGTCATTAGAATAATCATCTGTTCAAGGCAGAGTTCAACCTGGGAGCTTAGAGTGATAGCCTTAATAGTCAAAGCAAGGAATTGAAGCACAAATATTGAATAGATTATTGATGAGTTTAGCAGAACATTTGCAACTTGTTGTCAAGCAGAGGAAAATAAACTATTGAAAATTGCCAAGAACAATCAAAAAATAAAAGACAATAAAAAAGAGCAGAAGAGGGGTGCAGTGAATTTGTGTTAACTGAAAGAAAGGGAGACAAATAGGACAAAGAGAAAAGGTGAATAAATCTTGTAAAAAAAGTCTAAAGTAGATTTTCTAACACCTGTTTTGAACATCGGTGCTTTTTTTTAGACCTGAGTATCATATATTTTCATTTCTGAACAATTCTGTTATTATTTCTCCAAGCATTAACTTTACATCCCCTTCTCTATTATTTCCTTTTCCAAATTCTGTTAGTTAGACATAAATCTGTCTTCTAGAGTTTTTTCTCATCTATTTTTCATATTGTCATATCTCTTTTTTCATGGTTAATTACTGTTTTGTAATTTTTTCTTTAGTGCTGTTTTTTTTTTTTGAATGTGTAACATGTATTTTATTTTTCTTTATTTTTTTTCTATAATAAACCTCATTTATTTCATGTATTATTTCTTTAATTTATTTGAATCTGGTATTGACACAGGTTTCTGAATTTGCACTTACTATTACCCAACAAGCCTTTTTACAAGGATGTTTGATCAACCAATCCTTGAGATATTTAGAGATGTAATCAGATTATTCAGTCTCTTGATTTTAAATGGTAAATTAGCTTTCTACTTCTGTAACCTTACCTTAGGACTCTAGTCTTTGAAATATACTCTGTTCTTTTCATCCTGATAAGCTTTTTGAGTTGTACAACTTCAGCTTCATAGATAGAAAAAGAAGTTTTTCTATCCATTCCTAAAATAGATAAAATTTCTCATTTTTTTTCTTTCAGACTCAACTATATTTACATTAAATTTTTTCTTCTAATTTACATGAATGTCTATATGTAGAATGTGAAATATTTGGTGTGTATATGTGTGTGTATGGTACTATTTCCCAGGTCTGTTCCATTGGCATTTTATCTGTATGTACCAAGAACTTTAAGTTAGCTATTTTGAATTTAAATGCAAGGCATTTAAGTGGTGAAGTCTAGGAAGTCATTAGAATAATCATCTGTTCAAGGCAGAGTTCAACCTGGGAGCTTAGAGTGATAGCCTTAATAGTCAAAGCAAGGAATTGAAGCACAAATATTGAATAGATTATTGATGAGTTTAGCAGAACATTTGCAACTTGTTGTCAAGCAGAGGAAAATAAACTATTGAAAATTGCCAAGAACAATCAAAAAATAAAAGACAATAAAAAAGAGCAGAAGAGGGGTGCAGTGAATTTGTGTTAACTGAAAGAAAGGGAGACAAATAGGACAAAGAGAAAAGGTGAAAGGTAAGTTGATTTGCTTCATGGAGACATGAAGTAGGCTGAACACTGAAGGGAAATTTGCCTTTTTTTTGATGGTTGATTTTATATATATATTTATCTTTTAGCCACAGTTCATGAGATTTTAGTTCCCTGGCCATGTATCAAATTCACCCCCTACAGTGGCAGAGTCCTAAAAACTGGACTTCCAGGCAATTCCTGATTATATGCATTTTCTTTCTTTCTTTCTTTCTTTTTTTTTTTTAATAAAGAAGACTCTTATTTATCTTTGGGAAAACAGTTTGAATGAGTTGCTGATATGTAAGTCATTTTGTACTACAGTGATTCATTTGGATTTTTTTTTTATTTATTCATTCAGTGAATATATGTTAGATATCTACTGGTCAAATGTTATTCTGAATGACTGACAATCAAAGAGAAGTGTATATATTCAATGAGCTTACATTCTAGATGAAGAGACAAATTAATTCGCAGATATAACCAAAATATATTCTTTAGCCAATTGCTACTAATATATAATATAATCAACTTCACAAAATACTGAAAAGCAATATAGAAGGGAAGAAAATGTGAGATAGAAGTGCAGCTTTCAAAAGATTTGTCATAGAAAGTGTATCTTCTGAGGAGTGATATTTAAGAAAGCCTCTAAATTAAGGAAATTCATGTTATATGATTACCATACTTAATTTTTTTTCTAATCCTTCATTTGTGCTTTTATTTCCCTGGCCTGAAATTATAGCCAAGGAGACTATACAGATATGAATATTCAGAAAATGCTTCAGATATTTACTTTAGCTTGAAATTTGCTGTTAAGAAAAACCATACCTCTCATGGTTGATATTGTGAGTGCTCACTTGTATTTAGTTTTCTTTTCCTTGGCTCAAAGAATCTATAGTTCAATCACTTTTCAAAAGAAAGACATGGAACCAGTTCTAAGATTATTTTTAATAGTCAAAGCAAGGAATTGAAGCACAAATATTGAATAGATTATTGATGAGTTTAGCAGAACATTTGCAACTTGTTGTCAAGCAGAGGAAAATAAACTATTGAAAATTGCCAAGAACAATCAAAAAATAAAAGACAATAAAAAAGAGCAGAAGAGGGGTGCAGTGAATTTGTGTTAACTGAAAGAAAGGGAGACAAATAGGACAAAGAGAAAAGGTGAAAGGTAAGTTGATTTGCTTCATGGAGACATGAAGTAGGCTGAACACTGAAGGGAAATTTGCCTTTTTTTTGATGGTTGATTTTATATATATATTTATCTTTTAGCCACAGTTCATGAGATTTTAGTTCCCTGGCCATGTATCAAATTCACCCCCTACAGTGGCAGAGTCCTAAAAACTGGACTTCCAGGCAATTCCTGATTATATGCATTTTCTTTCTTTCTTTCTTTCTTTTTTTTTTTTAATAAAGAAGACTCTTATTTATCTTTGGGAAAACAGTTTGAATGAGTTGCTGATATGTAAGTCATTTTGTACTACAGTGATTCATTTGGATTTTTTTTTTATTTATTCATTCAGTGAATATATGTTAGATATCTACTGGTCAAATGTTATTCTGAATGACTGACAATCAAAGAGAAGTGTATATATTCAATGAGCTTACATTCTAGATGAAGAGACAAATTAATTCGCAGATATAACCAAAATATATTCTTTAGCCAATTGCTACTAATATATAATATAATCAACTTCACAAAATACTGAAAAGCAATATAGAAGGGAAGAAAATGTGAGATAGAAGTGCAGCTTTCAAAAGATTTGTCATAGAAAGTGTATCTTCTGAGGAGTGATATTTAAGAAAGCCTCTAAATTAAGGAAATTCATGTTATATGATTACCATACTTAATTTTTTTTCTAATCCTTCATTTGTGCTTTTATTTCCCTGGCCTGAAATTATAGCCAAGGAGACTATACAGATATGAATATTCAGAAAATGCTTCAGATATTTACTTTAGCTTGAAATTTGCTGTTAAGAAAAACCATACCTCTCATGGTTGATATTGTGAGTGCTCACTTGTATTTAGTTTTCTTTTCCTTGGCTCAAAGAATCTATAGTTCCAATCACTGCAAAAGAAAAGGACATGGAACCAGTTCTAGATTATGGACTGTGAACGTAAGTTAAACATATCACATCTGGTTCAGAGCATATTGAGGAAATATGGTATATCCAGAAGAACCCTTTCTCTATTGTAGCAGCCAAGGGATACATATGTTTCTGGAAGTATACGTATGTGAAGCTTCTGTTAGCATGGACTCCTGAGTGACAGATTGGGATAGATATTGTGAGTGACAAATAAGCCAAACTTGTGTTGAATCACTGAGGCATCCTTTGGTACAAGAGCTATGCTTACATATTGAAGTCCCATGGATTATGAATTGGGAGATTTGGATTGATGCATATACATCATTGATACTATGTATAAGACACATAACTGATGAGAAGCTACTGTATGGCTCAGAGAACTCTTTGCGGTGCTCTGCGGTGACTTACATGGAAAGGAAATACAAAAGAGTGGGGATATGTGTATCTGCATAGCTGGTTCACTTTCCTTTACAGCAGAAATGTGCAGAAATGTAATGTAACTCTACTCCAATAAAATTTAATTAAAAAAAGAAGTCCCATGGATAGGATACAGTAGTTGCTCTGATGAACTGTTGGGGAACAACTATTAAGAATGAAAAGAAGGAGAAGAAGAAAGGATAGGTAGATAAAAGAACATAGCAAAGATTCCTGGGTTTTGCTAATCTTGTGTGAGAAACTTTGATGAAGGAAAAAAAAAACAACAGCATTATTTCCAGGAAACAAATACCAAAAGAACAATCAGTAGACTTGATCGGATGGATAGGAGAACTTCTCTCTTGGCTCACTTTAGGTACAGTCATTCAGGCACATTCTTTGGGGATGGGGGAAATATTGGACAGCTGAGAGGAGGAGAAAAGTGTCGCCTTCTCCCACTGTGGGAATGATATTTACTTATATTTCTAAAGTGCAAAGAATTGGGTTCCCCCTTTTAGATATTCAGAGATAGTGACTTATTCTTCTTCAATTGTTTGTTATTTTTGACAGCTCATTTAATGATAAAAACATCAGTTCTCAGATCTGTGAGTCAGACTGTTGCTATCACAGACACCTTCCAGAAGGAGATGCATCAGATCTGGAACGCTGTCTCTTCATGGCATATAAAGATATGGACAAAGGGAATTGAGAATGTATCCATCATAGAGACACACTGTTTAAGATAGTCTAACATGTGGAACCAGTTCTAGATTATGGACTGTGAACGTAAGTTAAACATATCACATCTGGTTCAGAGCATATTGAGGAAATATGGTATATCCAGAAGAACCCTTTCTCTATTGTAGCAGCCAAGGGATACATATGTTTCTGGAAGTATACGATGTGAAGCTTCTGTTAGCATGGACTCCTGAGTGACAGATTGGGATAGATATTGTGAGTGACAAATAAGCCAAACTTGTGTTGAATCACTGAGGCATCCTTTGGTACAAGAGCTATGCTTACATATTGAAGTCCCATGGATTATGAATTGGGAGATTTGGATTGATGCATATACATCATTGATACTATGTATAAGACACATAACTGATGAGAAGCTACTGTATGGCTCAGAGAACTCTTTGCGGTGCTCATGCGGTGACTTACATGGAAAGGAAATACAAAAGAGTGGGGATATGTGTATCTGCATAGCTGGTTCACTTTCCTTTACAGCAGAAATGTGCAGAAATGTAATGTAACTCTACTCCAATAAAATTTAATTAAAAAAAGAAGTCCCATGGATAGGATACAGTAGTTGCTCTGATGAACTGTTGGGGAACAACTATTAAGAATGAAAAGAAGGAGAAGAAGAAAGGATAGGTAGATAAAAGAACATAGCAAAGATTCCTGGGTTTTGCTAATCTTGTGTGAGAAACTTTGATGAAGGAAAAAAAAAAACAACAGCATTATTTCCAGGAAACAAATACCAAAAGAACAATCAGTAGACTTGATCGGATGGATAGGAGAACTTCTCTCTTGGCTCACTTTAGGTACAGTCATTCAGGCACATTCTTTGGGGATGGGGGAAATATTGGACAGCTGAGAGGAGGAGAAAAGTGTCGCCTTCTCCCACTGTGGGAATGATATTTACTTATATTTCTAAAGTGCAAAGAATTGGGTTCCCCTTCTAGATATTCAGAGATAGTGACTTATTCTTCTTCAATTGTTTGTTATTTTTGACAGCTCATTTAATGATAAAAACATCAGTTCTCAGATCTGTGAGTCAGACTGTTGCTATCACAGACACCTTCCAGAAGGAGATGCATCAGATCTGGAAGGCTGTCTCTTCATGGCATATAAAGATATGGACAAAGGGAATTGAGAATGTATCCATCATAGAGACACACTGTTTAAGATAGTCTAACAACCAACTGCTACAGTATCTATTCCAGTTTTTCGTTGTTCAACAGGATCTCCCTAGACTCCTCTTGGCTTATCTATACCAGTCATCATCTGTTAATGGTAACTTAAATAATACAGTACTTTCTCACATAGGTGGAGAATTTATGAAAGAGCTGGGCAACACAACCTATCTTGGCTTACTATTCACCTTCTTGGCCAATGAATGTGGGGTCATTCTGAAAGAGACAGCATGTGTGGGAGATTAAAGATGGCCACATTTTGTTTTTTAACACTGCTCCAGTGAAGAGATGGGGTGAATAGTCTCTGTCCTTTAATCAGGATATGATACTGTTTTAAATATGATTGAAATGGTGTGCTGCCATGTTTCTGGTCCTAAACCTTAAGAAACTACAGCTTCTACATGGAGCTTTTCTTAACCTTTCCATTTGGAGATCTGAGCCACTGCCTATATTTTCTTCTCTACTAATGTGAATTGATATTGAATGTGGTATTGATATTGAATCATAAAAGTAAAACATGTCAATAATAGCAAAGTTAAAATGAAAGGAGATAAACAACATGAAAATTATTCTATTCAATGATGAAAACTGAATTTATTGCATTCATATACTAATCTTGCCATCTCTTGAAAACAATATTGTGCTTATGCTTTAATTATTATAAAATGCCTGCAAAGTTCTAAGAGAATCATTGTAATTTCATATATAGTAAGAGTGATTCTTATTTAAATATTTTAATTTTAAGTATTAAGCATTTGATTGGGACTTTGGGCTTCCCTGGTGGCACTAGTGGTAAGGAAATTTCCTTTCAGTGCACATTCTTTGGGGATGGGGGAAATATTGGACAGCTGAGAGGAGGAGAAAAGTGTCGCCTTCTCCCACTGTGGGAATGATATTTACTTATATTTCTAAAGTGCAAAGAATTGGGTTCCCTTCTAGATATTCAGAGATAGTGACTTATTCTTCTTCAATTGTTTGTTATTTTTGACAGCTCATTTAATGATAAAAACATCAGTTCTCAGATCTGTGAGTCAGACTGTTGCTATCACAGACACCTTCCAGAAGGAGATGCATCAGATCTGGAAGGCTGTCTCTTCATGGCATATAAAGATATGGACAAAGGGAATTGAGAATGTATCCATCATAGAGACACACTGTTTAAGATAGTCTAACAACCAACTGCTACAGTATCTATTCCAGTTTTTCGTTGTTCAACAGGATCTCCCTAGACTCCTCTTGGCTTATCTATACCAGTCATCATCTGTTAATGGTAACTTAAATAATACAGTACTTTCTCACATAGGTGGAGAATTTATGAAAGAGCTGGGCAACACAACCTATCTTGGCTTACTATTCACCTTCTTGGCCAATGAATGTGGGGTCATTCTGAAAGAGACAGCATGTGTGGGAGATTAAAGATGGCCACATTTTGTTTTTTAACACTGCTCCAGTGAAGAGATGGGGTGAATAGTCTCTGTCCTTTAATCAGGATATGATACTGTTTTAAATATGATTGAAATGGTGTGCTGCCATGTTTCTGGTCCTAAACCTTAAGAAACTACAGCTTCTACATGGAGCTTTTCTTAACCTTTCCATTTGGAGATCTGAGCCACTGCCTATATTTTCTTCTCTACTAATGTGAATTGATATTGAATGTGGTATTGATATTGAATCATAAAAGTAAAACATGTCAATAATAGCAAAGTTAAAATGAAAGGAGATAAACAACATGAAAATTATTCTATTCAATGATGAAAACTGAATTTATTGCATTCATATACTAATCTTGCCATCTCTTGAAAACAATATTGTGCTTATGCTTTAATTATTATAAAATGCCTGCAAAGTTCTAAGAGAATCATTGTAATTTCATATATAGTAAGAGTGATTCTTATTTAAATATTTTAATTTTAAGTATTAAGCATTTGATTGGGACTTTGTGCTTCCTTGGTGGCACTAGTGGTAAGGAAATTTCCTTTCAGTGCAGGATAGGTAACAGACACAGGTTTGATCTCTGGGTTGGGTAGATACCTTAGAAAAGGGCATGGCAACCCACACCAGTATTCTTGCCTGGAGGATCCCGTGGACAGAGGAGTCTGGCAGGCTACAGTTCATAGGGCTGCACAGAGTTAGACATGACTAAAGAGACTTAGTACAGCATAGCACAATAAAAGGATGAAAGAAGCAGTAATTCATTGAAATTAGACTTATTCCAAGGCAAAAGTACCTAGCAATTGCTTTTTCTAGTTGGCAGGACATCTACAAATAATGAATAAAATATATAATGAAAAAATACTGATTTCTCAAAGAAAGAAAAAGTAAACCAGTATCTCTGCAGATAATCTTTAATAAAAACTGACTTTCCTAGGAGATGAATAGGCCTACTCTTGCTTTTGATGTATTTTTATAGTTGGTTCACATTGCCATTCCCAGGTCTCATATTTTCGATTATGTTCATAATGCTGACCTTAAGTGAATAATATGTTTTAACCACAGGAGAGGGTTAGAAAGTTATGATATTCTGAACTGAGACTATATTAGGTTTTTCTTCAAAATTTCAGCCAGGAGAAGATGTCAGAAGAGCAAACACTAGAGAGATCTTACAATAAAAAAATCACTAGAAAACTAATCTTTAATAAAATTCAGTCTGGAACTATTCTTCAGGGCCCTTTTATTCAAATTCCATAGAAAAAAAGAAGTGATTACTTGACTTTTGTTTGACTATAAGAGTAACCTTTGCTTAATGTAGATACAGCCATAGAATGCACCATTGGATTTTATCTGTTTTCCAGTATGGGTTACTAAAAATTTAAGTATGCACTGGGAGGGAGATAAAAAGAAGAATAACTCTTCTAAAATGTGTTATATCTAGGGAAATGCTAACTTCTTAACAGATCACCCTCAATTAGTACTGCAGTAAAAATCATGGCTATTGGAAACACGACTTGTGTTCCAGTTGTGAGGCAATTTTATCTTGTAGTCCTGATATTTTACTCTTGTAGTGTTTATTTTAGAATGTATTCCAGGGTTATATAACTTAGAACTTCATTTTTTTTGTTGTTTGTGCTTCTCTCTGCCCATGGTAAAGGTAGGAGCTCTCTAACTTCTTGCCTGTCTTTTTTAAAATTTGAAACTCTTTTAGGCAAGCAGTCTATTTATTCCTATCTTTTTGAACTTATTGAGATGCGCTTATTGAGAGCTGGAGGTACTAAATGACCTCCATATGTATATTAATAAGTTTGACCCTTGTTTTCTAGTGTTGATAACTGAAAGCACAATTTGATATTTGGCTTGTTTTTCTTTTCTCTTGTCTACTCTATGTTGATTAGATATGTAACATGGTATCATATAGCATGATTTTCACAGTTTTTTTTTTTTTTAATATATGTGAGCTTCACTTGTGTTTAGGAATGACTACTTTATGGCGTTCACTTTAAAAGATCTTTTATTTTATTTTGAGGGGGCAGGTTGGGGAGTGAGCGGGGCAGGTGGGCCACTTCTATTGGTCTTTCATTTATGTATTTTCATCCATCTTTGTTCTTTGGCCCATGTGGGCCTCCCATCGCGGTGGCCTCTGTTGTCGCAGAGCACCGGCTCTGGGTGCATGCACTCCCGAGCTCCGGCTCGGTTATTGGACACATGGGTCCAGCTGCTCCTCGGCATGTGGGATCTTCCCAGGCCAGGGCTCGAACCGGCGCCCCTTGCACTGCAAGGCGGTGTTCTTATCCACTGGACCACCAAGGAAGCCCCATTTTCACAGTTTTAATCATCACTTTTAGAGCAACTTGGAAGTGAGTGATGTTTTCTGTTAGGCTATTTTTGTATAAGAGCTAATGACTTAAGGTAAATGCATACCTGTGACTTGTTTATGTATTTTAAGGAAAATAAGCCCTTATTGCTGTAAGTTGTAGAAGAATCAAAACAACAACAAAATTCCCACTGGAACTAATAAGGCATACTAACCTTAAAATCTCTGTGACCAAAGTATAATTGATTATATGGGCACCATTCAAAATGTAATAACCATATGTGACAATTTACCTTCAGGTTATATAACTAAAAGAAACCTTTCATTTTTTTTCGTTCGTTTTTTTGTAGTGTTTATTTTAGAATGTATTCCAGGGTTATATAACTTAGAACTTCTTTTTTTTGTTGTTTGTGCTTCTCTGCCCATGGTAAAGGTAGGAGCTCTCTAACTTCTTGCCTGTCTTTTTTAAAATTTGAAACTCTTTTAGGCAAGCAGTCTATTTATTCCTATCTTTTTGAACTTATTGAGATGCGCTTATTGAGAGCTGGAGGTACTAAATGACCTCCATATGTATATTAATAAGTTTGACCCTTGTTTTCTAGTGTTGATAACTGAAAGCACAATTTGATATTTGGCTTGTTTTTCTTTTCTCTTGTCTACTCTATGTTGATTAGATATGTAACATGGTATCATATAGCATGATTTTCACAGTTTTTTTTTTTTTTAATATATGTGAGCTTCACTTGTGTTTAGGAATGACTACTTTATGGCGTTCACTTTAAAAGATCTTTTATTTTATTTTGAGGGGGCAGGTTGGGGAGTGAGCGGGGCAGGTGGGCCACTTCTATTGGTCTTTCATTTATGTATTTTCATCCATCTTTGTTCTTTGGCCCATGTGGGCCTCCCATCGCGGTGGCCTCTGTTGTCGCAGAGCACCGGCTCTGGGTGCATGCACTCCCGAGCTCCGGCTCGGTTATTGGACACATGGGTCCAGCTGCTCCTCGGCATGTGGGATCTTCCCAGGCCAGGGCTCGAACCGGCGCCCCTTGCACTGCAAGGCGGTGTTCTTATCCACTGGACCACCAAGGAAGCCCCATTTTCACAGTTTTAATCATCACTTTTAGAGCAACTTGGAAGTGAGTGATGTTTTCTGTTAGGCTATTTTTGTATAAGAGCTAATGACTTAAGGTAAATGCATACCTGTGACTTGTTTATGTATTTTAAGGAAAATAAGCCCTTATTGCTGTAAGTTGTAGAAGAATCAAAACAACAACAAAATTCCCACTGGAACTAATAAGGCATACTAACCTTAAAATCTCTGTGACCAAAGTATAATTGATTATATGGGCACCATTCAAAATGTAATAACCATATGTGACAATTTACCTTCATAGTATTACAAATAAAACACAATTAAAAATTAAAATTTTCAGTAAGGTAAGTCATCTTTCAAGTGCTTAATATTCACCTCTGGTTACTGGCTACCCTTTTGGATAGTGTAGAGTTAGGAGATTTCTAACATCTCAGAAAATTCTATTGGAAATCACTACCCTAAAAATCAAAATTGTGTAAATATTGGATGCAATATAAGATAGTATAGGGTTCTGTGCTGCTCTTTCCGTTATCTCTCACCCACTTTTCCCTCTTCCCAATCTCCATAAGTCTGTTCTCTATGACTGTTTTTCCATTGATACTCTGCGTGTGTATTTATCAGTTCGAAAACTTGACTTCTTTATATTCATGTACCTCTTGATGGATATTTAGGTTGCTTCCATATATTGATTATTGTAAGTAATGCTTCAGTGAATGTATCTTTTCGATGAATATTTTAGTCTCCTTAGGTAAATACCCAGGAGTGGATTGCCACTAAATGCCCAATTGCTGGATTTTATGGTCATTCTATTTTTAATTTTTTGAGGAACTTCCATACTGTTCTGCATAATTTCTGTGCCAGTTTACCTTTCCACCAATAGTACACACAAGGATTCCCTTTTTTGCACACTCTTGTCAATGCCTGTTCTTTGTTTTGATGATAGTCATTCTGACAGGTGTGGGGTGAATAGTGTGTTTTGAAGTGACATTTGTTCAGTGAATGTATGAAAGCGATTGAGGAAGTGAGGGAATATCGAAGAAAGTATTTCAAGCAGAG
The DNA here is from genome assembly GCA_022376925.1 of Tragulus kanchil. Classification (NCBI taxonomy): domain Eukaryota; kingdom Metazoa; phylum Chordata; class Mammalia; order Artiodactyla; family Tragulidae; genus Tragulus; species Tragulus kanchil. The sequence continues at coordinate 70,164,515 of JAIOJX010000028.1, read as the reverse complement.
AGACTGCAAGCACAGTGACCAATGTGTTCAATCATTTGATAGATGAAAGTATGACTATAACACTATAAAACAGCAATGAAAATACAGCCAAAGTAGGAATGGGAAGGTACTGGAAGCTAGATTATATGGGTGTTTAGGTAACTGTGAGAATTTTGAATTACATTCTCATGGAGATGGGAAACCATTAGATGGTGTTGCATAGAGGAGAGGTGTGACCTGGCTGTTTATATGTGGTTTAATATAACAAAATTCCCACTGGAACTAATAAGGCATACTAACCTTAAAATCTCTGTGACCAAAGTATAATTGATTATATGGGCACCATTCAAAATGTAATAACCATATGTGACAATTTACCTTCATAGTATTACAAATAAAACACAATTAAAAATTAAAATTTTCAGTAAGGTAAGTCATCTTTCAAGTGCTTAATATTCACCTCTGGTTACTGGCTACCCTTTTGGATAGTGTAGAGTTAGGAGATTTCTAACATCTCAGAAAATTCTATTGGAAATCACTACCCTAAAAATCAAAATTGTGTAAATATTGGATGCAATATAAGATAGTATAGGGTTCTGTGCTGCTCTTTCCGTTATCTCTCACCCACTTTTCCCTCTTCCCAATCTCCATAAGTCTGTTCTCTATGACTGTTTTTCCATTGATACTCATGTGTGTATTTATCAGTTCGAAAACTTGACTTCTTTATATTCATGTACCTCTTGATGGATATTTAGGTTGCTTCCATATATTGATTATTGTAAGTAATGCTTCAGTGAATGTATCTTTTCGATGAATATTTTAGTCTCCTTAGGTAAATACCCAGGAGTGGATTGCCACTAAATGCCCAATTGCTGGATTTTATGGTCATTCTATTTTTAATTTTTTGAGGAACTTCCATACTGTTCTGCATAATTTCTGTGCCAGTTTACCTTTCCACCAATAGTACACACAAGGATTCCCTTTTTTGCACACTCTTGTCAATGCCTGTTCTTTGTTTTGATGATAGTCATTCTGACAGGTGTGGGGTGAATAGTGTGTTTTGAAGTGACATTTGTTCAGTGAATGTATGAAAGCGATTGAGGAAGTGAGGGAATATCGAAGAAAGTATTTCAAGCAGAGAGACTGCAAGCACAGTGACCAATGTGTTCAATCATTTGATAGATGAAAGTATGACTATAACACTATAAAACAGCAATGAAAATACAGCCAAAGTAGGAATGGGAAGGTACTGGAAGCTAGATTATATGGGTGTTTAGGTAACTGTGAGAATTTTGAATTACATTCTCATGGAGATGGGAAACCATTAGATGGTGTTGCATAGAGGAGAGGTGTGACCTGGCTTATGTTTTATATGTGCTGGTTCTAAAGTATAAGAGTAGCAGAAATATCAATTAGAAGGCTATTGCAAATGCATAGGATAAAATTTGATGGTTGCTTTGACATAGAGTGACAGTCTTTGATCAAAGTCATGGTCTTTGGCAGAAGAATTCCAGTGTATTTTTTATTCTGATGTCTTATTCCTGAAAGTATTCCAGTTTGGATAATCATTTTATGATGACTTTACATAGGCTAATGTGGTAGTGTTGGAGGTGATAAGAACTGGTCATGATCTGTGTGTGTTTGGAAGATGGTACCAAACATAAGAACAGACTGATGACTTGAGCAAAGACTGATAACTTGTGAGATAAAGGGTCAAAAATAGCTTCTGATTTTTTTCCCTGATCAACTGAAAGTGTAAATTTTCCATTTATTGAGATATAACATACATGAACAGCAGGATAGTATAAGAATTTTAATTACAGTTAATTTGAGATGTTCACAAGAATGCTAGTTCATCAGCTGTTTATTAAATATTAAACAAAAGAGTAAAGTGTATTGTTGGAAATAAATATTTGTTATGCTGTGCAGAAGAGGAAAATCAATCTTGGTATTGATTTAATAGAGACGTGAAGGATTAAAGTTGGAAACGTTGAATAGATGGAACTTTCAGGGAATTTTGCTATAATAAGGTATTAATAATATTTACCTCATAGGGTTTTTAAAAGTGTTAAATATTCTTGAAAGAATGTGACTATTGGCAGAGTCATCTATGTATTATAGATATTGGATATCACATATATTTTGACTGAGACAAACAATTTGTCATGTACTTTGAAATTGGAATTTTAGGTAGAAGGGAGAAAGAATGATTTGGACACAGTAATATGGTACAAGAATGGCATTATTTTAAGATAATTTACCTTGTGTGCATCCCTGGGGCTCCTCAGACAGTCAGCTTTAGTTAAAAGCAAGAAAATAATATCAAAAAAGTTGAGAATGGTATGATTCTATCAATGAGAGATTATGGAGTTACAGAAGAAAATGACAAGGGAAAGAAGTTTAAGAAAAGCAGGACCAAGGGTCAGGGCTGCATGTACTAAGGCCCTTTGGGGCCAAAAGCTAACAGGCAGGATAACAAAAGGTTCCTGTGAACACAAAACAAGCTGTGGTCATGAGACCGTAATAGTGGCTGTTGTTAGGGAGGGAAGAAAAGAGGCTGCCAAGTAAAAGCAGACTTCTGTCACCCCTCTTCACTTCTGCTGGTGGACGAATTGAACCAAGTAATGGCAGTCTTATTCAAAATAAACAGGACCCGGGCACTCTGCCCTTCCTCTTGTTTATGGGAAAATAGAAGCCAGAATAGGCACAGTGCATCAAAACTGGTGTCTTCTTCACCTAGGAAGACATAGATTTGTGAGGTAAACTTTTTATTATGCCAGTAAAGGAGCAAGAGGCCCATATAGAGACCACAGGAGTTCATGTTTGCTATATAGAGCATCTCAGCATTCCATAAACCAACTGCTCTATCACATGTGACTTGAGCAAAGACTGATAACTTGTGAGATAAAGGGTCAAAAATAGCTTCTGATTTTTTCCCTGATCAACTGAAAGTGTAAATTTTCCATTTATTGAGATATAACATACATGAACAGCAGGATAGTATAAGAATTTTAATTACAGTTAATTTGAGATGTTCACAAGAATGCTAGTTCATCAGCTGTTTATTAAATATTAAACAAAAGAGTAAAGTGTATTGTTGGAAATAAATATTTGTTATGCTGTGCAGAAGAGGAAAATCAATCTTGGTATTGATTTAATAGAGACGTGAAGGATTAAAGTTGGAAACGTTGAATAGATGGAACTTTCAGGGAATTTTGCTATAATAAGGTATTAATAATATTTACCTCATAGGGTTTTTAAAAGTGTTAAATATTCTTGAAAGAATGTGACTATTGGCAGAGTCATCTATGTATTATAGATATTGGATATCACATATATTTTGACTGAGACAAACAATTTGTCATGTACTTTGAAATTGGAATTTTAGGTAGAAGGGAGAAAGAATGATTTGGACACAGTAATATGGTACAAGAATGGCATTATTTTAAGATAATTTACCTTGTGTGCATCCCTGGGGCTCCTCAGACAGTCAGCTTTAGTTAAAAGCAAGAAAATAATATCAAAAAAGTTGAGAATGGTATGATTCTATCAATGAGAGATTATGGAGTTACAGAAGAAAATGACAAGGGAAAGAAGTTTAAGAAAAGCAGGACCAAGGGTCAGGGCTGCATGTACTAAGGCCCTTTGGGGCCAAAAGCTAACAGGCAGGATAACAAAAGGTTCCTGTGAACACAAAACAAGCTGTGGTCATGAGACCGTAATAGTGGCTGTTGTTAGGGAGGGAAGAAAAGAGGCTGCCAAGTAAAAGCAGACTTCTGTCACCCCTCTTCACTTCTGCTGGTGGACGAATTGAACCAAGTAATGGCAGTCTTATTCAAAATAACAGGACCCGGGCACTCTGCCCTTCCTCTTGTTTATGGGAAAATAGAAGCCAGAATAGGCACAGTGCATCAAAACTGGTGTCTTCTTCACCTAGGAAGACATAGATTTGTGAGGTAAACTTTTTATTATGCCAGTAAAGGAGCAAGAGGCCCATATAGAGACCACAGGAGTTCATGTTTGCTATATAGAGCATCTCAGCATTCCATACACCAACTGCTCTATCACATGTCACCAAGCAATTTTTATTGTATGGATAATTTAATTTTTATTTTTAAGACCCCATGAGTAATAGGAAGGTTATGAAAGTAGAGGTGTCATTCACTCAAGAAAATCAGTAGAATGTAAGAAATCCATATTTCTGAGAGAGCTGTATAGGACAGATAGAATTTATCAGATTTCATATACATGCATGTATACCAAGAGAGAAGAAGATTGAGGTCTTGAGTTGGTAGCAATGTGGCAGTATTTGAATTGCACTGGAATAAGGGAGAAATAGCAATTTTAGTAGTTTTTATAAATTAAAAATAATGAGAACATGCATATCTGTAAACAATAAAACTCTGTAAAAGCTAAAAGTAAAATAAAGGTTTTTAAAAAAAGAAAAAGAAAAAAAATAATGAAAACAGATTGTGATTTTAAAAAGATTTTAAAGAATATTTGATAATGTAATGAGCCATGTTTCCAACTATGGAAAATTTGTAAAGAGATGGGAATAGCAGAACACCTTGCCTGTCTCTTGAGAAATATGTATGCAGGTCAAGAAGCAACAATTAAAAACTTAAATGGAAAAACTGACTGCTTCAAAATTTGAAACAGAGTGCAACCAGGCTTTATATGATCTCTCTGTTTATTTAATGTATATGCAGAGTACATGAAACAACAGTCTGTTTCCAATTTGGTAAAGGAGCATGTCAAGGCTGTGTACTATTACCCTGCTTATTAAACTTATATGCAGAGTGTTTCATTCAAAATGCTGGGCTGAATGACTCAAAACCTGGAATCAAAATTACAGGGAGAAAAATCAACAACCTCACCTATACAGATGATACAACTATAATGGCAGAAAGTAAATAGGCACTACATAGCCTCTTGTTGAGGGTGAAAGAGGAGAGTGAAAAAGCTGGCTTGAAACTCAACATTCAAAAAATGAAGATCATGGCTTCTGGTGCCACGGCAAATAGATGGGGAAAAAGTGGAAACAGTGAAGGATTTTATTTTTCTTGGGCTCTACAATCACTATGGACAGTGATGGCAGTCATGAAATTAAATATGTTTCTTGGAAGAAAAGCTGTGACAGACATAAACAGTGTACTGAGAAAGCAGAGCCATCACTTTGCTGGCGAAGATCCCTGTTGTTGAAGGTGTGGTTTTTCAAGTAGTCATGTTTCAAGTAATCACATATGGATGTGAGAGTTGGACTTTAAAGAAGGTTGAGCTCCAAAGAATAAATGCTTTAGAACTTTGGTGCTGGAGAAGACTCTTGAAAGTCCCCTGGACAGCAAGAAGAACAAAACAATCAGTCAAAAAGGAAATCAAAACAATATTCATTTGCAGCTCTGATGCTATAGCTGAAGCTCCAATACTTTGGCCACTTGATGTGAAGAGCTGATGTAGGGCCCTAGATGAAGGAGGGCCTTTGCAAGCGTAAGGAAGCTTAAGCACATATTTGCAGTTTGGTGCTAAAAGGATGCCTATAGGAAGAGACAGGGCATGATCTAAAGTCCATTGTCAAAACTTCTGATTGATCCCCCTGGTTTCTGCGCTCTGGGCAGTGCATGCTCACCATGAGTTCCTATTGCAATGTAAATACATAATTGCTCGACCTTTAGCTTGATTGGTGTAGCTATAGAATATTTGATAATGAATGGCGTTCCAACTATGGAAAATTTGTAAAGAGATGGGAATAGCAGAACACCTTGCCTGTCTCTTGAGAAATATGTATGCAGGTCAAGAAGCAACAATTAAAAACTTAAATGGAAAAACTGACTGCTTCAAAATTTGAAACAGAGTGCAACCAGGCTTTATATGATCTCTCTGTTTATTTAATGTATATGCAGAGTACATGAAACAACAGTCTGTTTCCAATTTGGTAAAGGAGCATGTCAAGGCTGTGTACTATTACCCTGCTTATTAAACTTATATGCAGAGTGTTTCATTCAAAATGCTGGGCTGAATGACTCAAAACCTGGAATCAAAATTACAGGGAGAAAAATCAACAACCTCACCTATACAGATGATACAACTATAATGGCAGAAAGTAAATAGGCACTACATAGCCTCTTGTTGAGGGTGAAAGAGGAGAGTGAAAAAGCTGGCTTGAAACTCAACATTCAAAAAATGAAGATCATGGCTTCTGGTGCCACGGCAAATAGATGGGGAAAAGTGGAAACAGTGAAGGATTTTATTTTTCTTGGGCTCTACAATCACTATGGACAGTGATGGCAGTCATGAAATTAAATATGTTTCTTGGAAGAAAAGCTGTGACAGACATAAACAGTGTACTGAGAAAGCAGAGCCATCACTTTGCTGGCGAAGATCCCTGTTGTTGAAGGTGTGGTTTTTCAAGTAGTCATGTTTCAAGTAATCACATATGGATGTGAGAGTTGGACTTTAAAGAAGGTTGAGCTCCAAAGAATAAATGCTTTAGAACTTTGGTGCTGGAGAAGACTCTTGAAAGTCCCCTGGACAGCAAGAAGAACAAAACAATCAGTCAAAAAGGAAATCAAAACAATATTCATTTGCAGCTCTGATGCTATAGCTGAAGCTCCAATACTTTGGCCACTTGATGTGAAGAGCTGATGTAGGGCCCTAGATGAAGGAGGGCCTTTGCAAGCGTAAGGAAGCTTAAGCACATATTTGCAGTTTGGTGCTAAAAGGATGCCTATAGGAAGAGACAGGGCATGATCTAAAGTCCATTGTCAAAACTTCTGATTGATCCCCCTGGTTTCTGCGCTCTGGGCAGTGCATGCTCACCATGAGTTCCTATTGCAATGTAAATACATAATTGCTCGACCTTTAGCTTGATTGGTGTAGCTATAGGAAATCCCTTGCAAAACCCCTTCGTTTGCCTATAAAAACTGTTAGTTTACACTAATAAAGTGGAACTGCTCTGACAGAACCCCTGCAGTGTCTGATTGTCCCTGGCATGCACCGGCGGGCAGGAGGGGGCACTGCAGCAAGACTCGCCTCTCTCTGAGATCTCCCGGTTCAGGTTCAGCTGGGGGTAATCCTGCTGCCTTCCCTTTCTGTGGAAGGTCCCCGCAAGCTGACTCATTGGAAAAGACCTTGATGTTGGGAAAAATTGAGGGCAGGAGAAGGGATGACTGAGGATGAGATGGTTGGATGGCATCGCTGACTCAATGGGCATGAGTTTGAGCAAACTTCGGGAGATAGTGAAGGACAGGGAAGCCTAGGGTGCTTTAGTCCATGGGGTCACAAAGAGTAGGACACAACTTAGTGACTGACCAATAACAACAGTGAGCCATGTAAACTCTGCTTTGTCTTTTAGTGAAAACCATAATGAGGATCTATATTATTCAAAACTTTCAGATTTTGCTCTTCAATGATGGTAACCAGTTCTAGGTAAATGATACTAAGAAACTTATTTAGATATATGCAATATACCATCTACTTCAAAGGAGAAGTTTCTGTTTTGTCTTTTTCATCTTTCCACAGAATCCAAGTGCCTATCAAAATGTGATAGTACACAGAAGGAACATATTAATATTTTGGAATGAATAAATAAATGATTAAATGGCTCCCTCTTGCCATCTAGCGTATATTTAAACATTATCTACAAGGAATTTATTCCATGACAGCTGGCAAAATCCATGGAAACAAAAGTCACATATTAGACTTTCCATATCCGAGAATTCCCACATCCATGGATTCAAAGGCAGATTAGGAACTGTAGATAGAGAGGAGAGATTGTATTTATTAAAAAAATTGTGTATATATATATGTATATATATACATATATATACATATATATATATATACACATAAACAGTGTGTATATATACATGTATATACACATATGTGTGTGTGTATGTGTGTACACACACATATATATGTGTGTGTGTGTGTGTGTGTGTGTGTGTATATATATATATATATATATATATATATATATATGCCCATAAGTGGACCCATACAATTGAAAGCCTTATTATTCTAAATGTCAACTCTGCGTGCTCACTGAACAGAAAAATCACTGTTTATAATAGAACTTTAGGGCTGTTGCTCAGTGTTAAAATAGGAGACTATACATTCACAAAATGTTAAATACATGGATAAATTTTGGGGTCAAATACTGTCAAAATTCTATTGAAAAGTGACGAATAATGAAAATTCTGAGTTACACATAATTATATCTCACAGTCTTACATTTGATTATTTAAAAATAATTTGTCATCAGTCATAAAGCCTTCAATTCGAAGCCACCTTGGAAATAGCATTTGTGTATTAAAGAAACACAGATTCTAGTCTTTAAGGCATTTATTTTGTCCATGAACTTTGGAATGTTATTTATGAGGTTGAGAATCATTATAACACAATGTAATTGTATTTCTTGAAGGATGCTTGATAATTTAGATTAGATCTACTCTGTCAGCTTGTAGACCTGGAATGGATTTCTTTTTGATCATAGTAAGCCAGATAACTTAAAATTTTTTGCATCATAGCTTGATTTGAAATACCCAGCAGTCATTACTTTTGAAAAGAGACCCTAAATTATAATGCAGTGCTTTATGTTTTTTCTTCCTAATCTTTTGGAAACAGAGCATAAAACAAGCAGCATCAGTCAACATTCCACTTTGATGATGTTTGTTAGAGATTCTCAATTAGAATGTTTACACAATGATTTAGCAATGCTTTTAACAACAGCCAGAAAAAGTCTTGGAAACATTAATCTTCAGATGGTGCATTCAATAAGTGGTATCTATATGTGATGCTGATAAGGAAGTGTAAATTACATTCACAACTTTGAAATGGTGTTAGTAGCAAGAGAAATAGAAGCTTAAAATGTCTAAACAGCTAATAATGCATGATAACAGAAATTTTATAGACTCCTAAGAATCATAATAGACTTCATTGTAAGTTAAATTAAAAACAAAATATTTTCATTGTATAACCTAATAGCAAGTAATAAAGATATTGCTGTGTACTACATATATATATTCAGTTACTATTTATCACTTAAATAGTTTATTAATGCCTTGCCTTTTTTTTTTTTTTACTGCTTTCACTACATTTTTCCAAGTGAATATTTAGCTTTGAAATAAATACATCCTTGCCATACACTAATTTAAATAAAACTACATATTCACATTTTAGTAATTATGTATGAGATATACTTTTAAAACTGTTGAATAATTTCAGCAATCTTCCACATGAAAATAAAGAATTCTTGTTCAATAAAATTTAACCTAGACTTTTTAAAAGGTTGTTCCATTTCCTCAAAGCAAAAATACTGAAAGAGATAAATAAATATCTGAGTTATGGAGAGGCCTATGTATCACTTGTTTCTTTTTTGTGTTTCTTTTTATTTTTTGGTTTTTAAAATCTTATCATATGATGGCACATGCAGTGAAGCGACAGAAAGACAGACATGGACAGTGGACATATGGACATTGTGGGGAAGGAACAGTGGGTGAGAGGCGTAAAGGAAGTAGCATGAAGGCCTGTACTATCATAAGTGAAGAAAATAGCTCTAGTCATTGCTCTGTGAGAAAAGGGGATCCTTCAGGGGTGCTGTGTGATGGTTGGGAGGGGAGGGAAGGGGGGAAAATACATGTGACTAATCTGAGAACATGCATGTCTGTGAACAACAAAACTCTGTAAAAGTTAAAAGTAAAATAAAGGTTTAAAAAAAAAAATCTTATCATAGATTATTTTAATACTAAGGGCAGACTTAGGTTGTAAATAAATAAACAGTTGTTATTTAAGAAAAAAGCCAGGTATTCATTTTGAAGTCCACCTAAAATTTTCAGGTTGAATTTCCTCTGCATCAAGACAGCGTTACAATTTTTTTCAACAGAGAATAACAAAATCCATTTAATATCTTTTTTCTTATCCTAGAATTCTCCTCATTAAAAGTGGACAATTTGACTACCAATCATAGGAACAGTACATTATTTGAAAGCATCTTCAGGTCCAGATCAGGGCCATGTTGCTATGGTGATTTTGCTATCATCATGAGCATTGTCATTCTCCAGCAGGTGTTTTCTTATGTACCCTTAGAGAGGTCTTCAGCATACACATCACTCCTGTGAAGGCAAATTGTACGGTATAAATCAAGCCAATATTTATCACTAAATGTTTATTAATGCCTTTTTTTTTTACTGCTTTCACTACATTTTTCCAAGTGAATATTTAGCTTTGAAATAAATACATCCTTGCCATACACTAATTTAAATAAAACTACATATTCACATTTTAGTAATTATGTATGAGATATACTTTTAAAACTGTTGAATAATTTCAGCAATCTTCCACATGAAAATAAAGAATTCTTGTTCAATAAAATTTAACCTAGACTTTTTAAAAGGTTGTTCCATTTCCTCAAAGCAAAAATACTGAAAGAGATAAATAAATATCTGAGTTATGGAGACGCCTATGTATCACTTGTTTCTTTTTTGTGTTTCTTTTTATTTTTTGGTTTTTAAAATCTTATCATATGATGGCACATGCAGTGAAGCGACAGAAAGACAGACATGGACAGTGGACATATGGACATTGTGGGGAAGGAACAGTGGGTGAGAGGCGTAAAGGAAGTAGCATGAAGGCCTGTACTATCATAAGTGAAGAAAATAGCTCTAGTCATTGCTCTGTGAGAAAAGGGGATCCTTCAGGGGTGCTGTGTGATGGTTGGGAGGGGAGGGAAGGGGGGAATATACATGTGACTAATCTGAGAACATGCATGTCTGTGAACAACAAAACTCTGTAAAAGTTAAAAGTAAAATAAAGGTTTAAAAAAAAAAATCTTATCATAGATTATTTTAATACTAAGGGCAGACTTAGGTTGTAAATAAATAAACAGTTGTTATTTAAGAAAAAAGCCAGGTATTCATTTTGAAGTCCACCTAAAATTTTCAGGTTGAATTTCCTCTGCATCAAGACAGCGTTACAATTTTTTTCAACAGAGAATAACAAAATCCATTTAATATCTTTTTTCTTATCCTAGAATTCTCCTCATTAAAAGTGGACAATTTGACTACCAATCATAGGAACAGTACATTATTTGAAAGCATCTTCAGGTCCAGATCAGGGCCATGTTGCTATGGTGATTTTGCTATCATCATGAGCATTGTCATTCTCCAGCAGGTGTTTTCTTATGTACCCTTAGAGAGGTCTTCAGCATACACATCACTCCTGTGAAAGGCAAAGTAACGTGAATTCAAAGTAACTGTACGTTGATGTATGATAGAAATCAAGCCAATATTGTAAAGCAAATCATCAATCAATTATAAATAAATAAATAAACCCAAAGTAACTGTATTCAGAAGAGTGACTCACATATGTAGGCTAATGGAAAGATTGTGACAAGTAGTTTAATTCCTCTAATTCTCCTAATAGAGGTGGTTTCTGATTTAAGATATAGAATATACAATGTCCTTTGTACATGTATAACATAAATGACAAAAAGGAAAATATTCTGCATGCTTGAGGGAAACTCAGAAAATATTCAAAAAAACCTCTTTTTATAGGTGAAGTGACAGGAGTCATAGACTTAAATGAATCGTTTGAACGCAAATATGTTAGTTAAAGTACTCTGAGTTATAGCAATAACAACCATTCAGATCATTTAAACATGAATACACATTATATGAATACTAGAGAGTCATAGGAATAAAGGGAACATTTGAAAATGAGGGTATCATGACAGACCTTTCTGGAGTGTTCATATTACTGAACCCAAGTTCAGCTGCTCTCCCCTCAAAAGTCGGTGCTCTAAAGGTAAGCGATGGTAGGAACCGAAAAATTGCTTTAATCAGAAAGCCAGCAATCCAGAGAAGGCAGACTCATGTCCCAAAACCAACTCCAAAGATTTTGCTTGGCCATGCAAGTCGTTAAAGGGAAAAAAAGCAAAAGTAATCTCAGTTAATCTCTGAGATAGCAAGTCAGACCTGTCACCATTTCTGAATGCATGAAGACTTGTCTACTACTTTTGACCTTTCTTCAGATGCTCCAGAGCTTGTAAGATTGCTCAAGGGAAGCTGGGGAAAAAGAACCTGGTCATCAGTTAATTGCTTATTCTTTATTCCTATTCCTTTTATCTAAGTGAAAAAGCAACAAGTTAGACCAAGCGTTGTGTAATCAAAAGACCTGAAAAAGTGAGTTTGGCCTGGAGATTTGAAAGCATCTTTCAGGTCCAGATCAGGGCCATTGATGTGATTTTGCTATCATCATGAGCATTGTCATTCTCCAGCAGGTGTTTTCTTATGTACCCTTAGAGAGGTCTTCAGCATACACATCACTCCTGTGAAAGGCAAAGTAACGTGAATTCAAAGTAACTGTACGTTGATGTATGATAGAAATCAAGCCAATATTGTAAAGCAAATCATCAATCAATTATAAATAAATAAATAAACCCAAAGTAACTGTATTCAGAAGAGTGACTCACATATGTAGGCTAATGGAAAGATTGTGACAAGTAGTTTAATTCCTCTAATTCTCCTAATAGAGGTGGTTTCTGATTTAAGATATAGAATATACAATGTCCTTTGTACATGTATAACATAAATGACAAAAAGGAAAATATTCTGCATGCTTGAGGGAAACTCAGAAAATATTCAAAAAAACCTCTTTTTATAGGTGAAGTGACAGGAGTCATAGACTTAAATGAATCGTTTGAACGCAAATATGTTAGTTAAAGTACTCTGAGTTATAGCAATAACAACCATTCAGATCATTTAAACATGAATACACATTATATGAATACTAGAGAGTCATAGGAATAAAGGGAACATTTGAAAATGAGGGTATCATGACAGACCTTTCTGGAGTGTTCATATTACTGAACCCAAGTTCAGCTGCTCTCCCCTCAAAAGTCGGTGCTCTAAAGGTAAGCGATGGTAGGAACCGAAAAATTGCTTTAATCAGAAAGCCAGCAATCCAGAGAAGGCAGACTCATGTCCCAAAACCAACTCCAAAGATTTTGCTTGGCCATGCAAGTCGTTAAAGGGAAAAAAAGCAAAAGTAATCTCAGTTAATCTCTGAGATAGCAAGTCAGACCTGTCACCATTTCTGAATGCATGAAGACTTGTCTACTACTTTTGACCTTTCTTCAGATGCTCCAGAGCTTGTAAGATTGCTCAAGGGAAGCTGGGGAAAAAGAACCTGGTCATCAGTTAATTGCTTATTCTTTATTCCTATTCCTTTTATCTAAGTGAAAAAGCAACAAGTTAGACCAAGCGTTGTGTAATCAAAAGACCTGAAAAAGTGAGTTTGGCCTGGAGATTAGTTAAAACATAGATTTGTCAGGTGACAGACAAAAAGGGGCCACTTGCAAAGAGCTCTTCCCTGCAAAAAAATTGCTTACAAGCCCACACTCTCAGTCAAAATTCCATTTTTATAGGATTGTCAGTAAAGATCCATCTTCTGTAACTTTTTAATGTTGCATTCAACTCATAGCTGGTTACGTACATGAACAGAGCAAGTTACAAAAATTTTGAAATGCACACAGATAAAGATTATTATGAGCAATAGTATTAATCTCATTCTTGAGAGAACAGTTCTTGAAATTGTACTAACAGTAGATTCAGTGCTGTTCAAGATGGGGCAGCTTATGTCATGGCTGCAATCTTTTCCCTCTGGTGGCATTTATAGTACTTGTTAAAATAATTCAGGAACAAGATTCTGTGACTTCTTGTCCTAGTAATTAACTGCTTGAACCAGCTCTTCCATGACCCAGGGAGGCCTGGGATATTTCAGCTTTTCTACAGTCAGGAAGCAGGGGACGTGGAAGGGTCTTTGTTCTGGGAATGGGGAGGCAACAGGTTTTGCTCAATTTTACTGATATTAATGGAACACATTTCTAGTTTCCTTTTTTGCTAATAATTTTAGGGTCAAAATTTCAAATTCTACAACATACTAGCAGTAATATAAGTTAAAGACTCATTTTGAAAGTACATTTTTCCACCATCCTGTTTTACAAAATTGAGTCATTAACCACTATAGTCACTGACTAATCATACACCCTGAGAGGAATTCAGGATGCAAAACATGAGAAGGCATTCATTCTGTGCTTTGGGGAAAAGGGCCCTTTAGAAAGATATCTCAGGAAGAATTTGAATGAGCACAAATTATTACATATTCTCATGAGATAGCAAGTCAGACCTGTCACCATTTCTGAATGCATGAAGACTTGTCTACTACTTTTGACCTTTCTTCAGATGCTCCAGAGCTTGTAAGATTGCTCAAGGGAAGCTGGGGAAAAAGAACCTGGTCATCAGTTAATTGCTTATTCTTTATTCCTATTCCTTTTATCTAAGTGAAAAAGCAACAAGTTAGACCAAGCGTTGTGTAATCAAAAGACCTGAAAAAGTGAGTTTGGCCTGGAGATTAGTTAAAACATAGATTTGTCAGGTGACAGACAAAAAGGGGCCACTTGCAAAGAGCTCTTCCCTGCAAAAAAATTGCTTACAAGCCCACACTCTCAGTCAAAATTCCATTTTTATAGGATTGTCAGTAAAGATCCATCTTCTGTAACTTTTTAATGTTGCATTCAACTCATAGCTGGTTACGTACATGAACAGAGCAAGTTACAAAAATTTTGAAATGCACACAGATAAAGATTATTATGAGCAATAGTATTAATCTCATTCTTGAGAGAACAGTTCTTGAAATTGTACTAACAGTAGATTCAGTGCTGTTCAAGATGGGGCAGCTTATGTCATGGCTGCAATCTTTTCCCTCTGGTGGCATTTATAGTACTTGTTAAAATAATTCAGGAACAAGATTCTGTGACTTCTTGTCCTAGTAATTAACTGCTTGAACCAGCTCTTCCATGACCCAGGGAGGCCTGGGATATTTCAGCTTTTCTACAGTCAGGAAGCAGGGGACGTGGAAGGGTCTTTGTTCTGGGAATGGGGAGGCAACAGGTTTTGCTCAATTTTACTGATATTAATGGAACACATTTCTAGTTTCCTTTTTTGCTAATAATTTTAGGGTCAAAATTTCAAATTCTACAACATACTAGCAGTAATATAAGTTAAAGACTCATTTTGAAAGTACATTTTTCCACCATCCTGTTTTACAAAATTGAGTCATTAACCACTATAGTCACTGACTAATCATACACCCTGAGAGGAATTCAGGATGCAAAACATGAGAAGGCATTCATTCTGTGCTTTGGGGAAAAGGGCCCTTTAGAAAGATATCTCAGGAAGAATTTGAATGAGCACAAATTATTACATATTCTCATAAATAGCAAAAGACACTAAAATCATTAATGAAGATATCTGTTCCTCCTGAATAACAGTAACCTTTTATTGATTTGTATGCTTAACTGTGTATGTTCACTGGCTTAAATCATTTATTTACTGGAAACCACCCCTACCCATTTCAGAGAAACTGCTCAGACCTCTCTGAAAAAGATACCTCTTGGATAATAGTCCTCTGACCTTGAATAACATAGCTTGTTGTATGTGCTTTTTTTTTCAGCTGATGTATTATTATCCATGTAATACTGAGCCTTATTATATATATGGATATAATTTATCACTTCCTTTACTGAGGTCTTTTTTAATGTACATGTTGTTTCTTAAAAATAATTATATTTATAAAGATCTTGAATATATTTTGTTAGATTTATTTCTATATACTATATGGATTACTGTTTCTGTGCACTGAGTTTTCAGAGTTTCATTTCAAAATTAGTTTTGCTAAGCATAAAGGTATGGATTTTTACATTGATTTTATATATTTTAATTTTGCTTATTCATCTTATTATCTTGCCTGTAGGTGGTATTGAGTTTTCCACATGGACAATCATTGCATAAAGTTACTACAGTATTTTAAATGATTCCTTTACAATTCCTGAATGCTTCACTCCTATTTCTGCTATTATTGGTTATATAGAACTTCTAGCAAATATTCCGTTGAATAAAATCCATGAGAGTTTGTACATTTTTCTGTGTCCTAAAACTGCTTGAACCAGCTCTTCCATGACCCAGGGAGGCCTGGGATATTTCAGCTTTTCTACAGTCAGGAAGCAGGGGACGTGGAAGGGTCTTTGTTCTGGGAATGGGGAGGCAACAGGTTTTGCTCAATTTTACTGATATTAATGGAACACATTTCTAGTTTCCTTTTTTGCTAATAATTTTAGGGTCAAAATTTCAAATTCTACAACATACTAGCAGTAATATAAGTTAAAGACTCATTTTGAAAGTACATTTTTCCACCATCCTGTTTTACAAGATTGAGTCATTAACCACTATAGTCACTGACTAATCATACACCCTGAGAGGAATTCAGGATGCAAAACATGAGAAGGCATTCATTCTGTGCTTTGGGGAAAAGGGCCCTTTAGAAAGATATCTCAGGAAGAATTTGAATGAGCACAAATTATTACATATTCTCATAAATAGCAAAAGACACTAAAATCATTAATGAAGATATCTGTTCCTCCTGAATAACAGTAACCTTTTATTGATTTGTATGCTTAACTGTGTATGTTCACTGGCTTAAATCATTTATTTACTGGAAACCACCCCTACCCATTTCAGAGAAACTGCTCAGACCTCTCTGAAAAAGATACCTCTTGGATAATAGTCCTCTGACCTTGAATAACATAGCTTGTTGTATGTGCTTTTTTTTTCAGCTGATGTATTATTATCCATGTAATACTGAGCCTTATTATATATATGGATATAATTTATCACTTCCTTTACTGAGGTCTTTTTTAATGTACATGTTGTTTCTTAAAAATAATTATATTTATAAAGATCTTGAATATATTTTGTTAGATTTATTTCTATATACTATATGGATTACTGTTTCTGTGCACTGAGTTTTCAGAGTTTCATTTCAAAATTAGTTTTGCTAAGCATAAAGGTATGGATTTTTACATTGATTTTATATATTTTAATTTTGCTTATTCATCTTATTATCTTGCCTGTAGGTGGTATTGAGTTTTCCACATGGACAATCATTGCATAAAGTTACTACAGTATTTTAAATGATTCCTTTACAATTCCTGAATGCTTCACTCCTATTTCTGCTATTATTGGTTATATAGAACTTCTAGCAAATATTCCGTTGAATAAAATCCATGAGAGTTTGTAACTTTATTTTGTTTTTTGCCTTTGTATAATATCCTACAATTCTTTTATCGTACTAATACTTATTGCAAATTTTTGATAAGTAGTTTTTATTAAGTTTTTCTTAAAATTATTTGCTAATGTATTTGTCTTCAATGGTCTTTGTTTTATCCGGTGCTTTTTATTTAAGCTCATACTAAAAGTCATGATTTTTTAAATTTAATTCCTGTGGCAGAATTCATAAAACAATGTATTTTATATTCCTAGCAATATAAATGTCATTGTATCTATGTCATTGGTGTTCCACTTATTTCACTTATGTTTTATTTGTTCGTAAAGAAAATTGTCCCACAGTTTTGTTTCAATGCTGTATTTCTCAGGGCTTTCCACAGAAACAGAACTAATTGCAGATATTATATATATGTGTGTGTGTGTGTGTATAAATATATGATTTATTATAAGACACTGGCTCACAAGACTGTGAAGGCTGACAAGTATTAAGATATGCAGGGTGAGTTGGCAAGTTGGAGACCTGGGAGAGACATGTGTAGTTCCAGTTTTAAGGACACAGGCTTGATCTAGGAAGAGTTGATGTTTCAGTGAATTTGAAAACAGGATAAAGCTGATGTCCCAGTACAAAAGGCAGGCAGGCAGGAGTATACCTGACTTGCTTGATGGAGGATCAGTCTTTTTGTTCCATTCAGGCCTCCAAATAATTGGATAAAGGCCGTCTATCTTAGGGAGTACAATCTGCTCCACTCAGTTTATGGATTTAAGATAATTTTATCAAAAAAAAAAAAATTCTAAGGGATATACCCAGTGTAGTCTTTAACTGAAAGTCTGAATACCCTGTGCCCCAGCCAAATTAACATGTAAAGTTATCTACCATAAATACCTTTGTTATTATTACAAAGTATTAAACCAATATTTTGCATAAAATAAAGGTATGGATTGTTACATTGATTTTATATATTTTAATTTTGCTTATTCATCTTATTATCTTGCCTGTAGGTGGTATTGAGTTTTCCACATGGACAATCATTGCATAAAGTTACTACAGTATTTTAAATGATTCCTTTACAATTCCTGAATGCTTCACTCCTATTTCTGCTATTATTGGTTATATAGAACTTCTAGCAAATATTCCGTTGAATAAAATCCATGAGAGTTTGTAACTTTATTTTGTTTTTTGCCTTTGTATAATATCCTACAATTCTTTTATCGTACTAATACTTATTGCAAATTTTTGATAAGTAGTTTTTATTAAGTTTTTCTTAAAATTATTTGCTAATGTATTTGTCTTCAATGGTCTTTGTTTTATCCGGTGCTTTTTATTTAAGCTCATACTAAAAGTCATGATTTTTTAAATTTAATTCCTGTGGCAGAATTCATAAAACAATGTATTTTATATTCCTAGCAATATAAATGTCATTGTATCTATGTCATTGGTGTTCCACTTATTTCACTTATGTTTTATTTGTTCGTAAAGAAAATTGTCCCACAGTTTTGTTTCAATGCTGTATTTCTCAGGGCTTTCCACAGAAACAGAACTAATTGCAGATATTATATATATGTGTGTGTGTGTGTGTGTATAAATATATGATTTATTATAAGACACTGGCTCACAAGACTGTGAAGGCTGACAAGTATTAAGATATGCAGGGTGAGTTGGCAAGTTGGAGACCTGGGAGAGACATGTGTAGTTCCAGTTTTAAGGACACAGGCTTGATCTAGGAAGAGTTGATGTTTCAGTGAATTTGAAAACAGGATAAAGCTGATGTCCCAGTACAAAAGGCAGGCAGGCAGGAGTATACCTGACTTGCTTGATGGAGGATCAGTCTTTTTGTTCCATTCAGGCCTCCAAATAATTGGATAAAGGCCGTCTATCTTAGGGAGTACAATCTGCTCCACTCAGTTTATGGATTTAAGATAATTTTATCAAAAAAAAAAAAATTCTAAGGGATATACCCAGTGTAGTCTTTAACTGAAAGTCTGAATACCCTGTGCCCCAGCCAAATTAACATGTAAAGTTATCTACCATAAATACCTTTGTTATTATTACAAAGTATTAAACCAATATTTTGCATAAAATAGAGTTTATTTACTTCTTAAATGTCATCGGTTCTAAAATATATGATGTAGTCATGGTGTTAACCTTTGTGAATAGATTTTTACGAATATCCTATTTTCTATAATTTTTTGGTCTCTTCAGATTTTATTTTTTTGACTAAGAATCAGTTAATTTATGAGTCTTCTCAGAGAACTAGCTTTTGATTTTGTTGACAGTTGCTTTTGTCATTATTATTTTCCTCTTTCTCCTCTCTTTGATATTGAATGCTTATCCTATTAATTTTACATGTTTCTTATTTTCTTAAACTAAGCAGTGAAACTATTATACTAGTTGACATGGAAGAAATAGAATGTCAGACATTTCTCTAGCAAAGATAGATTTATTCTGGATTGGCAGAGAATTGCTATTTGGAGTCTGCAACCTAGGAGAGCCCTAAGCAAGTTCCCTCACAGCAGGGGGAGGTGGAAGCTTTTATAGAGAGAGGAAGAGGGAATTTGGAGGGCTGTAGTAAACAGAGTCCTTGACTTTTCATTAACTGAGGGCTTACCAGGACAAAAGAGTAGTCTTTCTTCTTCCTGTTGGACTCTACTAAGGACATGAAACCCTTTTTTGTCTCCCAATCCGATTTAACTGAGATTTCTGTATAACAATTTTTTTTTACAGGCTCTAAACATCTCTTGCTGCTTTTCTTTTTCATTCATATCTGAATATTTAGTGGTTTTGTTCTGCAGTCATTAAGTCATGTCTTACTCTTTAGAACCCTGTAGACTGCAGCAGTCCCCATCCTTTCCTTTGCTGCCTCCTGGCCTTTGCTCACATTCATGTCCTTTGAGTGAGTCAGTGATGCTGTCTCACCACCTCATCCTCTGCTGCCCTTTTCTTTTACCTTCACTCTTTCTCAGCATCAAGGTTTTCCCCAAGGAGTTGGCTCTTCACATCAGGTGGCCAAAGTATTGAACCCTCAGCTTTAGCAACAGTCCTTCCAATGAATATTCAGAGTTGATTTCCTTTAGGATTGACTAGTTTGATCTCCTTGCTGTCCAAGGGACTCCCAAGAGACTTCTACAGCACCACAATTCAAAAGCATCAATTCTTTAGTGCTCAGGCTTCTTTATGATTCAATTTAATGGTTTTTATTATATTTATGTGACATTAAAAATATTTAGAATGATTTAAAAATATGATTTTAAATGGTAAACCATAAAGTTCTTTTCCTATTATTTCTATGAGAGCAGACTGAACTGATATAACAGAGAAGTCAAAATTGAGTGCTTCAATACTTTGCTCAACAGGAGTAAGTGAACTCCTTTACACAGTGATCACCTGAGAAGTTCTTTCCCTTCCAGCTGTCTCCCAACCTGGCCTTTAGTGATAACTGTTCAGTCATGTCCAACTCTTTGTGACCCCATGGATTGTAGTCCACCAGGCTCCTCCGTCCATGAGATTCTCCAGGCAAGAATAATGGAGTGGGCTGCCATTCCCTTCTGCAGGGGATCTTCTTAACACAGTGATCAAATCTGGGTCAGATAGATTCTTTACAGTCTTGGCCATGAGGGAAGCCCTGTCCTTTAAGACTTGATCCAGATTTGCATTCAGTTAGCAGAAGCAATAGGAGCCTACAGAAATATTCATGGCTAGACTTGGGAGTGGCATTTTCTATTTATGCTCACATTTCATTGCAGAGTACTTAGATGCATGGCTTTTTTTAAGGACATGAAACCCTTTTGTCTCCCAATCCGATTTAACTGAGATTTCTGTATAACAATTTTTTTTTACAGGCTCTAAACATCTCTTGCTGCTTTTCTTTTTCATTCATATCTGAATATTTAGTGGTTTTGTTCTGCAGTCATTAAGTCATGTCTTACTCTTTAGAACCCTGTAGACTGCAGCAGTCCCCATCCTTTCCTTTGCTGCCTCCTGGCCTTTGCTCACATTCATGTCCTTTGAGTGAGTCAGTGATGCTGTCTCACCACCTCATCCTCTGCTGCCCTTTTCTTTTACCTTCACTCTTTCTCAGCATCAAGGTTTTCCCCAAGGAGTTGGCTCTTCACATCAGGTGGCCAAAGTATTGAACCCTCAGCTTTAGCAACAGTCCTTCCAATGAATATTCAGAGTTGATTTCCTTTAGGATTGACTAGTTTGATCTCCTTGCTGTCCAAGGGACTCCCAAGAGACTTCTACAGCACCACAATTCAAAAGCATCAATTCTTTAGTGCTCAGGCTTCTTTATGATTCAATTTAAGGGTTTTTTATTATATTTATGTGACATTAAAAATATTTAGAATGATTTAAAAATATGATTTTAAATGGTAAACCATAAAGTTCTTTTCCTATTATTTCTATGAGAGCAGACTGAACTGATATAACAGAGAAGTCAAAATTGAGTGCTTCAATACTTTGCTCAACAGGAGTAAGTGAACTCCTTTACACAGTGATCACCTGAGAAGTTCTTTCCCTTCCAGCTGTCTCCCAACCTGGCCTTTAGTGATAACTGTTCAGTCATGTCCAACTCTTTGTGACCCCATGGATTGTAGTCCACCAGGCTCCTCCGTCCATGAGATTCTCCAGGCAAGAATAATGGAGTGGGCTGCCATTCCCTTCTGCAGGGGATCTTCTTAACACAGTGATCAAATCTGGGTCAGATAGATTCTTTACAGTCTTGGCCATGAGGGAAGCCCTGTCCTTTAAGACTTGATCCAGATTTGCATTCAGTTAGCAGAAGCAATAGGAGCCTACAGAAATATTCATGGCTAGACTTGGGAGTGGCATTTTCTATTTATGCTCACATTTCATTGCAGAGTACTTAGATGCATGGCTTTATATATTTAACTGCAAAGGAGGCTATGAATGCAGTTCAGTTGGGTGACCAAAGAAGGGGAAGATTTAAACGGAAGACTGGCTAGTGGTCTCTTCCTGTTTATGGCTTTTGTATTGTCCAGAAAACATAGTCTGTATAATTTAAATAATTTGGTATTTGTTATTTCTTATTTTGTACTGTAATATGGTTCAAATTTTATTTTATAATATGATTCTTAAAAAGCATACTATTGTTACGTGGTTCTTTATGTATCTGATACGTTGTTTGTTGTGCTATATGAATCTTCTATATACATATTTTTTCCTACTTTATCAGTTTGAGAATTGTGTTTTAAATTCTGCCACAGTGAATGTGGATTACTATACTGCCTTTTCTCAACATTTAACTGTCCTTTTTGTTAAGGTTATGTTGTTAGGAACAAGTGGGTCCTGTTTTATTTTGTTATTCTGACATTTTTTTCTCTTTTACTATTATCTCATTAGCTCTTTGGGCTTCCCTGGTGGCTCAGACAGTAAAGAATCTGCCTGGAGTGCAGGAGACTGGGGTTCAATCCCTTGGTCAGGAAGATCTCCTGGAGAAGGGAATGGCTACCCACTCAAGTCTTCTTGACTAGAGAATTAAATGGACAGACGAGTCTGTTAGGCTACTGTCCATTTAGTAGCAAATAGTCGGACACAACTTTGCAGCTAACATTTTCACACTTTTGTAAGCTCCTTATTTTTACTTTACTTTGCCTAAATTCTCTTCTGCCTAATACTTATAATGCTATGTGTGTGCTTAGTTGCTCAGTGTCATCTGACTCTTTACAAACTGTTGTACTGTAGCCTGCCAGGCTTCTCTGTCCATGCAATTCTCCAGGCAAGAATGCTAGAGTGGGCTGCCATGTCCTGCTTCAGGGCATCTTCCTGACCTAGAGTGTGAAGCCAAGTCTCCAGCATTGCAGACAGATTCTTACCTGCTGAGCCATTTGGCAAGGCCTTATAATGCTATACCAGATTTCCTTTGGTTGGTTTTCTTTTGGGTTGGTAAACACGTGGAGTTGTTGGGAGGGTGGTGTGCCTGAGCTCTAGAGCATAGCAGCTCCACAACTTTTCCCCATACTTTGCCCTTTGGAAGAAATGCATAGGCTGCTCCTGGGTTATATCCTTTTATAATAAACTAGTTTCCTTTCTAGTAAGGAAAAAAATTATATGGACTATTGCCCATCATCATATTAAGTGCTTATTTTATATTTTCAAATATTATCTCTTTTTTGGGTTACTCTCTTTATTTTTCTTTCCTTTATAAGAGTTTAATTTTTTATTTCTTTCTCTCTCCTTATTTGGATTTTATATTTTTTTACATTCTATTCATGTTATTTTATTGTATAATCTCTACATTTTAACATGTTTACTGGACTGAAAATATCTCAAATAAATCCATTTCATGATCTTCCTTTTCAGGCAATAACAGTCCCTTAGAAAACATGAAATTTTAATTATGTTCTTCTATCTTATATGAAAAAATGTCTACTGTTTGATTTGTTGTAAAATTCCCAACTCCAGCTTTTTATTTAAAAGATAATGTTTAAGTATACTCTTTGCTTATATACACAGCTACTTCTTATTTATCTAAAAAAATGTTTACACATTTTCTTCTAATTATGCTATTTTCTTTTTTAGGATTTTTACTCTTTTGTTCTAGGTATGATTTGTGTTTTATTAAATATAACCTACTATAAGAATTGTTACTTTTTAAAAAAATATTTATTTATTTGGCTGCACAGGGTCTTAGTTGAGACATGTGAGCTTAGCTTGTGGTATGCGGGATCTTAGTCCCCTGACCAGGGATTGAACCTGCATCCCCTGGACCACCTGGGAAGTCCAATAATTGTTATTTTTTCTTTTCTTTTCTTTTAAGGTATTTCAATGCCCCTATATTTTCAAAGTGACTCTAAGTTAGATTTAGCCTTTGTTTCTTTTAGGGCCTCCGAAGACTCCTGACTCTAGTTTTATTATTATATTAATTTGTTATATCTTAATTCTGATACCCACTTCTTTGAGGAATTCTTTCTTTCCTTCCTCGTTTTCTCCCTTTCTCCTTCCCTCCCTGCTTCTTCTTTGTTTTATTATTATTTTTTTTTTCTGTCACAGTTTCCTCCTTAGCATTTTTCTAGGCTGGTGGCTCAAGACATTTTTAATACTTTTCCTTGAAAGTATAGCTCATTCAAAATCTTTCTTTCCACATAGCTATTATTCACAGGGACTCAAATTCATGTTTTTTTTGGTCTCCACACAGAAGTTAGAACCCAGTCTCTTTTACTTGGTTATATCTAAAATTAAAACTGTTTATTACTTTATATATGAATTTCCTTTTATTTCTGGCAAAAAATAGATTCATCTTCTTACTTTTAATACTTGATATGTGCTTTTTTATTATAAATATATCCAGGTTTCTTTCTCTAAAGTATTGTCACCTGGAGGAAAATTGAGGTTAGCTCTAGTCAACATAATTTCAAGTTTTACATTGATTTCAAAGATAAATCAATGCTTTTGTGGGACTTTAAACCTACTTGATCTAACCTCATATATGTAAAGACCTTTTTAATTATGAACCTTAAAAAGAAAGCAGTCAGTTATTTTACCAGCAAAATGTATTTATTTGGGAATAGCAGAAAACTGCACTGCATAGCTTAGAGAGGCAAGCCATGGGGGCTTCCTCAGTAAATCAGTGGTAAAGAATCTGCCTGCAATGCAGCAGACAAGAGTTTAATCCCTGGGTCTGGAAGATCCTCTGGAAGAGGAATTGACAACCCATTCCAGTATTCTTGTCTGGGAAATCTCTTGGACTGCGAAGCAAGGTGGGCTGCAGCCCATGGGGTTACATGACTGAGTATGCATGCATGAGGGGACTGGAGGAAGATGGATTGGTAGCAGTAAACAGGTAGAGCCAAAAAGAGAGAGAGAGAGAGAGAAAGAGGTAGGATTTAGCAACTAAATGACAAAGCTGTGGTGACTCCTGGGCAATATGGAGATCAAAGGGGAATGGCTTACTTTTTATTAGGTTTTAAGAGGAAATTGGGGAGGGTAGTCCTGAACAAAAGCTCACTGGGGAACTACAAGAGTTCAAGGTTGTGGTTTCTCATGGGCTGCTACCAGAGGTTAGAGAGTTGTTGCTGCGGCCGGAAGGGATCTCCCTTCTTAAAAGCAGGAAATAAAATTTCCATGTGGTCAATGTCATGGTTTGTCGAAATAATTCTTACCTTCCTTATTCCCGGTGATTATGCAGATTGCCATGGGTCACACATGGTAGAAAGCTCTTCCTTCAGGGCTTCCAATTCCATTTTAGATGAGGTTTCCTTTCTTTAATTTCTCATACTCAAGTCATTTAACCCAGTAGTTCTAAAATGAGCTAAACATTATAGCTTTTACATAAGACTTTTTTTTCAAAAAAATAATGCCTACATATCCCTCCTACTCTCATTCACATTTATTAATAATTGTCTAGCATGAAATGTGAAAACTGGTGTTTTAAAAATACTTATGAGTTTCTAATGTTAAACATATTTTAGAATCAGTAATTTTATATACTGATAATATACTGATATAATTCTCAGTGGTATTATCATGAAGAAATACAGTTATGTAGCAAAATTTGTGTGAAGATTATAAAGGGACACATTCAGTTTATTATATATCATACACTGTATGAGATAAGAAATTATACTCTGAGGAGAAAGAAAAGCCGAACTATTTATAACCATGAGGTTCTTCTGTTAGTATACTCATAGGTGTTCCTCTCAGTGTTGTATTATAAGGTGCTCTGATTATAGTCAAATATTTTAAAATTATTTTTCCAGTAAAATCAGTATTTTTGTACTTAAAGACAACCCATTCCAGTATTCTTGTCTGGGAAATCTCTTGGACTGGCAAGGTGGGCTGCAGCCCATGGGGTTACATGACTGAGTATGCATGCATGAGGGGACTGGAGGAAGATGGATTGGTAGCAGTAAACAGGTAGAGCCAAAAAGAGAGAGAGAGAGAGAAAGAGGTAGGATTTAGCAACTAAATGACAAAGCTGTGGTGACTCCTGGGCAATATGGAGATCAAAGGGGAATGGCTTACTTTTTATTAGGTTTTAAGAGGAAATTGGGGAGGGTAGTCCTGAACAAAAGCTCACTGGGGAACTACAAGAGTTCAAGGTTGTGGTTTCTCATGGGCTGCTACCAGAGGTTAGAGAGTTGTTGCTGCGGCCGGAAGGGATCTCCCTTCTTAAAAGCAGGAAATAAAATTTCCATGTGGTCAATGTCATGGTTTGTCGAAATAATTCTTACCTTCCTTATTCCCGGTGATTATGCAGATTGCCATGGGTCACACATGGTAGAAAGCTCTTCCTTCAGGGCTTCCAATTCCATTTTAGATGAGGTTTCCTTTCTTTAATTTCTCATACTCAAGTCATTTAACCCAGTAGTTCTAAAATGAGCTAAACATTATAGCTTTTACATAAGACTTTTTTTTCAAAAAAATAATGCCTACATATCCCTCCTACTCTCATTCACATTTATTAATAATTGTCTAGCATGAAATGTGAAAACTGGTGTTTTAAAAAATACTTATGAGTTTCTAATGTGAAACATATTTTAGAATCAGTAATTTTATATACTGATAATATACTGATATAATTCTCAGTGGTATTATCATGAAGAAATACAGTTATGTAGCAAAATTTGTGTGAAGATTATAAAGGGACACATTCAGTTTATTATATATCATACACTGTATGAGATAAGAAATTATACTCTGAGGAGAAAGAAAAGCCGAACTATTTATAACCATGAGGTTCTTCTGTTAGTATACTCATAGGTGTTCCTCTCAGTGTTGTATTATAAGGTGCTCTGATTATAGTCAAATATTTTAAAATTATTTTTCCAGTAAAATCAGTATTTTTGTACTTAAAGTCTATGCCAATGGGTAATTGGTTTGAAATTTCGATAGATATTGATCATATTTTTACCAAAAACGAATGAGAGTGTTCATTGTCCTTCATCCTCTACAGCACTGGCTGTAATGAGATATTGGAGCTTAAAGATTCAGTTGTTTAATTTTGTGTTTTAAATTAGTCCTATACAAGAGAAAACAGAAACATTTTGGGTAACAAATGCACATTCTCCTTTCTCATTGGCTTAGTAAACTGCCTTACAGGCGAAAATACTTTCCCTCTTCTTACCTCTCTGATTTAGTTTCCTCCTGTTCTTTCATCTTGCTTATTTTGCATCAGCTACAAAGATGTCTAGCTGTGCTGTTTTCAGGGACATTGTAGTTTGCTTTTCACCCATAGTTTTCTGCAAAAATGTTACCTCCTCAAAAGCCTTTCTCAGACCATCTGTATTACTTTGCTAGATGCAAACTGAGCGTCTTGAACAACAGGAGTTAGTTTACCAGTGTCCTGGAGACTAAAAGTCTGAGATCAAGTTCCTGGTAGTGTTGGTTTCTTCTGCAGCTTCTCTGTTTGATTTTAGATAGCCATCTTCTCTCTGTGCCTTCACATTATCTTCTCTTTAAATGTATATGTGTCTGAATGCACCTTATTTTTGCCCCCTAAGGGTTGAGGCCTATCCTAATTACCTCATTTAACCTTAGCTATCTTCTAAAATATTGTCACATTCAGAGGTGCTGGGAATTTGAACTTCGACGTATTTGGAGGATGGGGGTCACAATCCAACATATAGCACCACCTTTTAAAAATATAGTACCCCTATCATGCTTTCATCCTTCATTTTTTATTACATTGAATCACTTTTGCAATTCATTCATTGGCTTATTTATTAACCATCCCCTCCACCAGAATATAAGGTTTATGAAGCACCTTTTCCTGTTTTAGTCATTGTTATACAAGGCCTACAAATATGCTTTGCGCACAATATGTTCTCAGTAATTACGTGCCAAATGATGAATCTATAAATTATGGAGAATATGAGAATACACAAGACATGGTGTTGTTATGAGTTAACACTCTATTATGCAACTGAGTTTTTCAAACTCTGCGCTTGAAATTTGATTCGAAGTACATTGCCAAGTGATGAACTAGCTTTACTTTGCATATTGTACAAATCTTTAAAATCAATTGAATTATTTTCTCTGTTTTTACATATCTAGGGCTATAATAAAAAAATACAAAGTGGGATAAGTTAGAAATGTCAAAGTGTCAGCAGACATATTTTGTTCTCCCTCCTTGGTTTATAGACAGACACCTTCTCCGTGTCCTCGCATGATCTTTTCTGTGTGTGTAGATAGTGCCACTGTTTCTGTGTTCAGAATTCATCTTTATAAAAAAGATACCAATTAGATTGGATTAAGAGCTCCCCTAAAGGTTGCCTTTTAAACTAATCACCTGTTTAAAGGCCCTATCTTCAAATATAATTAAATTCCGAAGTACTGGATGTAAGGGCTTTAGTACAAAAATTTTGAAGATGTAATTCAGTCTATAACAATATCTGTTTCTACCTCAGAGTTACATTTTGGGGGATAGATTTAAGGATGACTGCTTTAATACTTATTGTCAGAACGGCTCATTATTTTATAGCTGCATCCTTTTTTTATAAATAAGCATGTAGACTTGTCTTATTTGTTTGGATCTGAATAATAGTCATGGTATTAAATATATTCACCACTTTTATAATAAAGAAAAGTTCACTTAACATGTATTTACATACTGAATGACTAAAGTTTGCAAGTCATAATTCTATATCAGTGCTCTAAAATTTTCAGTTTTGTTCAATTGTGTTCTGACTTGCTTGAAAGATAAAGTTCTCTATCAGTGGAGATTCATAGTGTTGTTAAACACTTTGGAGGTATTCTGGAGTGGATGGAAGCATTGACTTGGGAATTAAATTCAATTAAATTCATTTCAGGGGCTCCTTTTGTGTCTTGGAAATACTGATTTTACTCATGCTTCTACTCCTGCATTTCTAAGTTCAGATATGTATACCTGTAACTGTTTTCTATTTTAAGAATGTAATCTAAATTGTGTGGTAAAGTCTGTAAAGTTCATCCATCATAAAAATCAACCACAGAATTTAAGTTTTCAAAATGTTTTGGAAGTATCAGCACACATACATATTACAAATACAGACACACACACACAATTATTTAGGTACGTCTGCCTAATACATAAAATGTAGTTGAGTTTTTGATATTATTATATGTCAAGTATTATTTTTAGATAAGAAATATCCTTTATGATTTTAATATGCCATATGTTTTATTTTACCAACTGTAAAAATATAGTGGCATGTTGCTAGCTTTATATTTGTGACGAAAACATCTAGTGCCTATGTGAGTGAAATTTTAATTGAACAGATGGCTACTACAGGTGAAGATTAAATAATGAAAAAATATTTTTTCATGTTATTGAAGTGGTTTATACTATAATATTTGATTAAACTTCTATGAAGCAGAAAATACTTAGAAATATATGCCTTTGGACATTTATAGAAGCAACTTTATATTTAAAGTATAATATAGTAATCTCTTTATTACTCATTTATTCACTAGGTTATTGGCAAAATTCTATAGTCAATTAGCATAGCTTAAATGAAGAACTTATCTTTCAGCAATCATTACATTACAAATTTAATTTTAATATAGTACAATTTGTGTAAGTTTCATTGAAGACCTAAATGTTGTTGGCTAAAGTGTGTTTGTCATCTCTATTCTTCTCCTTTGGTGATGTGAATTAGCTTCTTTTATGATGTTACAGATAAGAGAAAGATAAGTTTTGGAATGGTTCACTTTCTTGGAGTAGTTTACTTTTAATAAATTTGATCTAAAAAATTGAATATATTCTTACACGGATGTCTGAGTGACCATCATAAATATGTAATAACTACAAAAGCCATTTATAGTGAATCTATAAATATCTAATTTACAAATAATTTACAAATACATTCATAATTTACATCTTAAGTGTGGGGCTCTGAATTGAAAGAGGACTGTTGCAAGCATAAGGAAGCTTAAGCACATTGTTTCAGTTTGGAGCTAAGATGGCGCCTACAGGAAGGGACGTGGGAGTGAAAGGAAGCTTAAGCACATTGTTTAAAAAAGCTTAAGCACATGTTTGCAGTTTGGAGCTAAGATGGTGCCTACAGGAAGGGACGAGGGCATTTTCTATATTGTTAAGTGATGGTCAAAATTTCTGATTGGTTCCCCTGGTTTCCGTGGTCATGGATGATTGCTTGACCTTGAGCTTGATTGGTGTAATCTATAGGAAGTCCGTGCAAAACCCCTTCACTTGCCTATAAAAGCTGTGAATCTACACTAATAAAGCGGAACTGCCTCGACAGAACCCCTGCCTTGTCTGATTGTCCCTGGCGCCGGCGGGCTGAGGGGGCCGGCAGCAAGGCTAGCCTTCCCCGAGATCTCCCGGTTCAGCCCGGGGCAATACCGCTGCCTTCCTTTCTGCAGAAGGCCCCCGCATTAAGCATGAGGAAGCATTATAAGTATATGCTGTACTGAGCAAAGATCATATTGATTAATTTATATAACTTAATCTTTTTTATGGTCAAATTCTGAATTATGATCATTTTGAAATTGTAATTTATGATAAAATAGATGTGTAAGTCTTAATTGGGAATGAAATGTCTATAAAAATAATCTCAGTCTTCAAGTGACTGCTCATCTACTAAAGGATTTGTACTTAAATGCATTATGCACGTTTTCTTAAGCTGCATATAATGTCAGGTGATTCACTAAGAATGGAATTATATCTTTCTTTTGAAGCTTCTAAAGTGTTGTTTTTTTCATCTCTATTCTTCTCCTTTGGTGATGTGAATTAGCTTCTTTTATGATGTTACAGATAAGAGAAAGATAAGTTTTGGAATGGTTCACTTTCTTGGAGTAGTTTACTTTTAATAAATTTGATCTAAAAAATTGAATATATTCTTACACGGATGTCTGAGTGACCATCATAAATATGTAATAACTACAAAAGCCATTTATAGTGAATCTATAAATATCTAATTTACAAATAATTTACAAATACATTCATAATTTACATCTTAAGTGTGGGGCTCTGAATTGAAAGAGGACTGTTGCAAGCATAAGGAAGCTTAAGCACATTGTTTCAGTTTGGAGCTAAGATGGCGCCTACAGGAAGGGACGTGGGAGTGAAAGGAAGCTTAAGCACATTGTTTAAAAAAGCTTAAGCACATGTTTGCAGTTTGGAGCTAAGATGGTGCCTACAGGAAGGGACGAGGGCATTTTCTATATTGTTAAGTGATGGTCAAAATTTCTGATTGGTTCCCCTGGTTTCCGTGGTCATGGATGATTGCTTGACCTTGAGCTTGATTGGTGTAATCTATAGGAAGTCCCGTGCAAAACCCCCTTCACTTGCCTATAAAAGCTGTGAATCTACACTAATAAAGCGGAACTGCCTCGACAGAACCCCTGCCTTGTCTGATTGTCCCTGGCGCCGGCGGGCTGAGGGGGCCGGCAGCAAGGCTAGCCTCTCTACGAGATCTCCCGGTTCAGCCCGGGGCAATACCGCTGCCTTCCTTTCTGCAGAAGGCCCCCGCATTAAGCATGAGGAAGCATTATAAGTATATGCTGTACTGAGCAAAGATCATATTGATTAATTTATATAACTTAATCTTTTTTATGGTCAAATTCTGAATTATGATCATTTTGAAATTGTAATTTATGATAAAATAGATGTGTAAGTCTTAATTGGGAATGAAATGTCTATAAAAATAATCTCAGTCTTCAAGTGACTGCTCATCTACTAAAGGATTTGTACTTAAATGCATTATGCACGTTTTCTTAAGCTGCATATAATGTCAGGTGATTCACTAAGAATGGATATATCTTTCACAGGTAGCATTCATTATTTACCTGGGAATGAAGGAATTTACAAGCTAAATGTGCACGCAAGTTATAATCTCTTAGAGTTGCATTTTTCTTCCTAAAAATTATTATATAAAACTTGATCAAATAGGAAATACAATTTAAACACCTCTGAAAATTTTCTTTATTTGAACATATAATCTTATGCTCTTTTAAAGCCTTCATTAAACACATTGATATTGGCTTTAATATCTAAGCATTTCCTCAGTTGTCACATTTTCAATTAGATCATTTATTAGGCCAAAGTATTAGAATAAAACTAAATCCAGTCATTTTCACCTGAACAACCTATACAATTATTTAGTGAGCAAGTCTGTTGAGAATCATACAGAAGATGCTGCTTGGCCAGTCCTGGTGTCCTAAAGTTGGGAACAGGCAGTGCTGGGATGGGCCAGGTAGAAGATGCTGGCTGTTGGTTCTAGTGTCTCTGAGGGGATCCAGTGAGACTGATTCTGAGATTGTTGGAAAGACAACAAACCAGCATCAACCATTGCTGCTGGTTTCAACTGTTACTACCAAGATATAAAAAAAAAATTGTTAAGGTAACATTATTTGGAAGAGGGAGGAAATAGCCTGACATTATTTCCTCCTCTCGTTTTCCAATCCTTTCCAGCATTCTCAATTCATAGATGCCAGCAGAAAGTCAGTTATTCCCTTAGCCAACTCTGTTTCTTTATATTATTACTGTTGGGCTTCCCTAGGCTCAGCAGTAAGGGGTCTGCCTGCGATGTAGGAAATGCAGGTTCAATCTTTGGATTGGGAATATCGTTAGAGGAGAACATGGCAAACCACTCCAGTATTCTTGCCTGGGGAATCCCATGGGCCTAGAGGAGCCTGATGAACTACAATCCATGGGACTGCAAAGAGTTGGACATGACTGAAGCAACTTAGCACACAGCACATAATTGCTGTCAGATATTACATTACACTATTCTATATTTATGCTTGCTTTCTCTTCAGTATCATGGATGCCACATAAGGACACATTTTTGATTGTTTTACTGTTTTTTTCCCTACCACCTTGAGAATTCAAATGCACTGAGTAGACACTCAATAAATATTGGTATATTAAGGAATGAATGAGCCCCATATAGCTCTGTTTGATGCCAGTTCTTCATTCTGGGATCTTTTTCATTATTTATTATAGAGTTCCTGCCAGTGTAGACTTCTACTTGTTCCCAACTTCCAACTTTATGCACCATCTTTTCCTATAAGGGAAGAGAAAAATATTTTCTATAATGTTATCTTACCTCCAGGTACTAGTGATTTTCAATTAGATCATTTATTAGGCCAAAGTATTAGAATAAAACTAAATCCAGTCATTTTCACCTGAACAACCTATACAATTATTTAGTGAGCAAGTCTGTTGAGAATCATACAGAAGATGCTGCTTGGCCAGTCCTGGTGTCCTAAAGTTGGGAACAGGCAGTGCTGGGATGGGCCAGGTAGAAGATGCTGGCTGTTGGTTCTAGTGTCTCTGAGGGGATCCAGTGAGACTGATTCTGAGATTGTTGGAAAGACAACAAACCAGCATCAACCATTGCTGCTGGTTTCAACTGTTACTACCAAGATATAAAAAAAAAATTGTTAAGGTAACATTATTTGGAAGAGGGAGGAAATAGCCTGACATTATTTCCTCCTCTCGTTTTCCAATCCTTTCCAGCATTCTCAATTCATAGATGCCAGCAGAAAGTCAGTTATTCCCTTAGCCAACTCTGTTTCTTTATATTATTACTGTTGGGCTTCCCTAGGCTCAGCAGTAAGGGGTCTGCCTGCGATGTAGGAAATGCAGGTTCAATCTTTGGATTGGGAATATCGTTAGAGGAGAACATGGCAAACCACTCCAGTATTCTTGCCTGGGGAATCCCATGGGCCTAGAGGAGCCTGATGAACTACAATCCATGGGACTGCAAAGAGTTGGACATGACTGAAGCAACTTAGCACACAGCACATAATTGCTGTCAGATATTACATTACACTATTCTATATTTATGCTTGCTTTCTCTTCAGTATCATGGATGCCACATAAGGACACATTTTTGATTGTTTTACTGTTTTTTTCCCTACCACCTTGAGAATTCAAATGCACTGAGTAGACACTCAATAAATATTGGTATATTAAGGAATGAATGAGCCCCATATAGCTCTGTTTGATGCCAGTTCTTCATTCTGGGATCTTTTTCATTATTTATTATAGAGTTCCTGCCAGTGTAGACTTCTACTTGTTCCCAACTTCCAACTTTATGCACCATCTTTTCCTATAAGGGAAGAGAAAAATATTTTCTATAATGTTATCTTACCTCCAGGTACTAGTGATTTTCTATTAGATCTGTCTCACCATTTTACCTGTAAGGACTATATAAGAATGACTGAACAGTGATTTTAATGGCTATATGGACTATTTATTATAACATGATTTAATTTCTATGTCTTAAGGTGATAAAGATCATGGACCCACAAAAATGACTTCTGCCAGAATTTATTATAAGCTAAAACCTTCTGTTTCTATAATAATCTCATAAAATTTTAACTGTACTTACAGAGAATAAAATCTCTTACTCTAACGAATGAAGCTACTTTCTTCCAAAAAGACAACATATAACATCAAATAATCATAATTTTATTACCTCTAATATTAGACATTTTTCTTTGAAATGCAATCTTCACTCTGAATAATAAAATGAATAATCCCTCTGAAATACTCAAAGTGTACTTACTTCTCTACTAATCATAAGATGTTTTGACAGGTCCATGTTTTATGACCTGAACAAGGTCACAGTATACCAGGTTCTAGAAAGAAAGCATTCTCTGTGGGGTACCTATATTTCACATAATAGTGGCATAATTTATTCTTTTCCATTGTGCAAAGATATCCTGACACAACTACCAACCAATGTATAAAACACTGTAACAGGCAAGTTGACACTTTTACTAGAGTTCCATGAGCCCATATTTTTTTTCCTCGACAGTATTTCCACTTGAGATCTTTAAAAAGTCTATTTTCCCCCTTAAATAATTACTTTCCCTTAACCTATTACTAATATTGGAGCATAAAATAATGTATAAATACTTTTGACTTTTTCTGCAGTATTTGGTTGGACTTGGCAAGCTCTTCCTGAGTTAATAATATTGCAGAATTTCTTTGTTACAAAGTGGTAAATAGGAGCAATTTTTCTGTTTCTAAAAGTTCTGTATTTGGGGGTAGAGAACTATTGGCTATAAGTAGACATTTTTTTCCGGAAAGCAAGCCTATAATTATGCTGGTAAATTATTATAATGGACTATCAATGAGAACAATTTTAAAATTGGAAAAATACCATTTATGCACCATCTTTTCCTATAAGGGAAGAAAAATATTTTCAATTTCTATGTCTTAAGTTTTTTGAATAAAGAATGACTGAACAGTGATTTTAATGGCTATATGGACTATTTATTATAACATGATTTAATTTCTATGTCTTAAGGTGATAAAGATCATGGACCCACAAAAATGACTTCTGCCAGAATTTATTATAAGCTAAAACCTTCTGTTTCTATAATAATCTCATAAAATTTTAACTGTACTTACAGAGAATAAAATCTCTTACTCTAACGAATGAAGCTACTTTCTTCCAAAAAGACAACATATAACATCAAATAATCATAATTTTATTACCTCTAATATTAGACATTTTTCTTTGAAATGCAATCTTCACTCTGAATAATAAAATGAATAATCCCTCTGAAATACTCAAAGTGTACTTACTTCTCTACTAATCATAAGATGTTTTGACAGGTCCATGTTTTATGACCTGAACAAGGTCACAGTATACCAGGTTCTAGAAAGAAAGCATTCTCTGTGGGGTACCTATATTTCACATAATAGTGGCATAATTTATTCTTTTCCATTGTGCAAAGATATCCTGACACAACTACCAACCAATGTATAAAACACTGTAACAGGCAAGTTGACACTTTTACTAGAGTTCCATGAGCCCATATTTTTTTTCCTCGACAGTATTTCCACTTGAGATCTTTAAAAAGTCTATTTTCCCCCTTAAATAATTACTTTCCCTTAACCTATTACTAATATTGGAGCATAAAATAATGTATAAATACTTTTGACTTTTTCTGCAGTATTTGGTTGGACTTGGCAAGCTCTTCCTGAGTTAATAATATTGCAGAATTTCTTTGTTACAAAGTGGTAAATAGGAGCAATTTTTCTGTTTCTAAAAGTTCTGTATTTGGGGGTAGAGAACTATTGGCTATAAGTAGACATTTTTTTCCGGAAAGCAAGCCTATAATTATGCTGGTAAATTATTATAATGGACTATCAATGAGAACAATTTTAAAATTGGAAAAATACCATTGATACAATCAGTTCTCTAATTATATTATTTTTTAAATTATGCAGAATACTGAAGAGACTAAAATGTATTTTGATGTTTCTTACAGCAGGCTTCGCATTTTCTCTTTCAAAATTTCAGTTACTACCATTTGGAGAATTCATTTCAGCTCAAAATGAGTACTAAGTACCTTACTATTATCAATAATATTTCCTACCTTCAAGCAGATAAATACGTGGTGGTGTTAAAGATAAAAGAAGCCAGCAAATCAGTGTAATACTGGATAGAATAGTGAGTTATAAACCAAGTAGATCCTGAATAATTTAACATTCCATTTGTTTAAGAGGATTAGTGGTAGTTTCCCAGACAGGTTTTTTGAATTTATGCAGAGCATGGAAAGCTAAATTGGTGGTTGAATACAGAGTTGTAGGATGCATCAGGCATTAGGAGAGAAACTAAAAAACTGGAGAGAATTAACATTACAGTAAGATATAGCAGGGAGATGCTCAATAAGGATAAGGTAGAGTGTAACAAGGAGAAAGTGAAGTTCAACAGATCACTGTACACAATGAAAAGTTAACATTAGAAATTGGTTTCAAGCAAGTGTGATGGGAAAATAAACTGGTTTCTGTAGCAATCAGAAGGAGGGAGAAAGATCATGCTGGTGTGTTCAACAGGAAGTTGGAAATTATTATCTGGCATTTGAGGGAGATGAAGAATTGATTTGTTAATTCCCTCAAAATTTGTGTTTTAACTCATGAGAATTGTTGAAATGGAAACCTAGAGAGAGAGAGAGATTCAGAAGACTGGTTTTCAGATTTTCTTTATTCCAAAATTAGATGTGCTCTCTTCTGTTAATTTTCTACATCACTTTATGCCACATTTGCTGTACTAACCATTGTTTTTTTTGTTTTTTTTTTTTTTTTTGTGGTTCCATAATTATTTGTAAATGTAACTCAGCATTGAATTTGTCTGAGTGATCCTTGAGGGAGAAAACATTTATTCAATTTTATATTTCCTTCAGTGCCTTTAGGAATGCTTTACACATAAAAAGAAATGACACATATTTATAGAACTTAATAGAATAGAACAAGAACATTCCAAGATGGAAATTTAAGATAGCTGCTTAAATCTGATTCTCTTTAAATGCAACAATAAAAACTTTAGGATACCAATAATTTTATTTTGATTGAACCAGATTGAAAATTTAAAAGTAAGACCACTTAAAATAACCTTCAGCATTCATTTCTCTTTCAAAATTTCAGTTACTACCATTTGGAGAATTCATTTCAGCTCAAAATGAGTACTAAGTACCTTACTATTATCAATAATATTTCCTACCTTCAAGCAGATAAATACGTGGTGGTGTTAAAGATAAAAGAAGCCAGCAAATCAGTGTAATACTGGATAGAATAGTGAGTTATAAACCAAGTAGATCCTGAATAATTTAACATTCCATTTGTTTAAGAGGATTAGTGGTAGTTTCCCAGACAGGTTTTTTGAATTTATGCAGAGCATGGAAAGCTAAATTGGTGGTTGAATACAGAGTTGTAGGATGCATCAGGCATTAGGAGAGAAACTAAAAACGGGAGAGAATTAACATTACAGTAAGATATAGCAGGGAGATGCTCAATAAGGATAAGGTAGAGTGTAACAAGGAGAAAGTGAAGTTCAACAGATCACTGTACACAATGAAAAGTTAACATTAGAAATTGGTTTCAAGCAAGTGTGATGGGAAAATAAACTGGTTTCTGTAGCAATCAGAAGGAGGGAGAAAGATCATGCTGGTGTGTTCAACAGGAAGTTGGAAATTATTATCTGGCATTTGAGGGAGATGAAGAATTGATTTGTTAATTCCCTCAAAATTTGTGTTTTAACTCATGAGAATTGTTGAAATGGAAACCTAGAGAGAGAGAGAGATTCAGAAGACTGGTTTTCAGATTTTCTTTATTCCAAAATTAGATGTGCTCTCTTCTGTTAATTTTCTACATCACTTTATGCCACATTTGCTGTACTAACCATTGTTTTTTTTGTTTTTTTTTTTTTTTTTTGTGGTTCCATAATTATTTGTAAATGTAACTCAGCATTGAATTTGTCTGAGTGATCCTTGAGGGAGAAAACATTTATTCAATTTTATATTTCCTTCAGTGCCTTTAGGAATGCTTTACACATAAAAAGAAATGACACATATTTATAGAACTTAATAGAATAGAACAAGAACATTCCAAGATGGAAATTTAAGATAGCTGCTTAAATCTGATTCTCTTTAAATGCAACAATAAAAACTTTAGGATACCAATAATTTTATTTTGATTGAACCAGATTGAAAATTTAAAAGTAAGACCACTTAAAAATTGAACACCCAGGGCTTCCCTGGTGGTCTAGTGGGTAAAGAATCTGCCTTGCTGTGCATTGGGCACCGGTTCAATCCCTGACCTGGGAAGATCCCACATGTGGCGGAGTGGCTGGGCCAGTGTGTCTAATTATAAACCAGTGCTCTGAAGCGCATGTGCCCAGAGCCTAGAGGCCACTGTAGTGGGAAGGCCCACACATGCCAAAGAATAAAGATGGTTGAAAAAATAGAAATGATAACTTAGAGGCAAAAAATAAATAAATAAATAAATAATAAAAAATACTGAACACTCAAAAGTAGAAAGAAGACAAAATGTGAAATAAACACATGTGTAATTTAGTTACTCCATTCCTCACCAACATATTTTCCTTAACAAGTCTACTTGTATTGCCTAGCTTGGATCAGAGTCCAGTCATCAGAGCTTTTGTTCTGTGGGCCACCCTGGCTCTCTTGGATAAGAAGTCTCTCTTCCTCCTGAAATGTGTCTGCACCTGTAAAGCTTAGTTTTTACTGCAGTGGTGCTCAACATTCTGTAATTTGCCCTCTCCCATATCCCTCCAGAATTATCTGCTGACCAAGTTCCCACTGCCCTTGGAAACACTGCTCACACCCTCAGGGTCTTATGCTGAAAGTACACATTAATTTGCATTAAAGTGACAAATTGGTGTGAAGCTAGGTTTCACCAAATCCTGTTTCGTTTTTTTTCCTTTTTGTGGGGGATGGAGCAGGGGTGCGTGGGAACACTTGATTTCCCAGCTTCCCCTGCAGTTAGGTGAGACACAATGATGGAATTAGGAATGGAAGTGACGTAAGGTATTTCTGGGCCAATGCAGTTATGAGTCAGTATGCCTTCCTCAGCTTCTCCTCCCTAACATTATAGTCCAGGAGGTATTGTGATCCAAATATTTTAGCTGTAAATTGGAGAAAGACTTTCCTACTCACATCAGACAGATTTCTGTGTTTATCTGTTACATAGCATAGCCTATCTTATCTTGAAAGATATATAAAAGTAAAGCATTCTTTTTCCTTTTTAATGACACTATTGGAAAGATCTCAAAATAGTTCTGTGTGTACCCAAAGGTTTTAAAGAGTTCAGTACATAATCTTTTTCAGCTTTTCATTCCTGTTCTCTGCTTGCCACAGGACAGAGCTAAATCCACTGAGGGCTAAGCTGAGTAATAAATCTGTGATACTTATTGTATCTTGCAAAAAATTTCTCTTTAACTCTGAAGACTAAGGCTTGACATTAGGTCATGTTTGTTGTTTCTGGCTTCTCCTACCATAAGAGCTCTGTACAAATAGAACTTTCTTAGAAATTAATCAGACATGTCCACAAATGCCTGGATCTTAGTAGAAAACAGGTTGGGCACAATATATCATCTTAGTGTCATAAAGGGAAGCTATTTTTACAGATAGAAACACTGAAAAGTGAAAAATTTATGTCAATTGAAAACTAGCTGGATTTCCAGAGTCTTCTCAGTACTTGTGAAATTAGAAATCACATGTTAAAGTATTCATAATTTCTTGGTTGGGGTAACTTGAAAAATATTTCTTCATCACTCTATAATTACCTAGTAATGGGTGATATTAGAAATAAAGAATGATATATGTATCCTAGAATTTTATGGACTATTTACCAGTAGATTTTATATTGTATAGTAGCATTTAAATTAAATGTATGTTCCCAGATTTGAATCTTATAATTTTCCACTTTTGATTGTGAGAGTCTGTGAGTACATTGAGTTTAATATTTAAAATTTTTGTGTTAATGTACCACATTGCAACTTCTTAATGACCATTGAATTTTATATTAATCAGAGCAGTTTTCAGTAGTTTTCCTGATTAGGATAAATTTCAGATAGTCAAAGCATTTTCTTTGTTCTTTAGGAAGATTATGAGTTTAATCTGAACTGATAGTTTTGAAACCCATTTTAAAAGACTTCTCTGTAGTAATAGATCTGTTTTCCTTTCATCTTTCCTTCCTTCCTTTCCCTCTATTTACTTTAGAGAATGGAGCCCTCATCTCCTATCCTCTTCCCAGCTTCTCCTCTTCCAAATGGTTTGTTTATCTGTTACATAGCATAGCCTATCTTATCTTGAAAGATATATAAAAGTAAAGCATTCTTTTTCCTTTTTAATGACACTATTGGAAAGATCTCAAAATAGTTCTGTGTGTACCCAAAGGTTTTAAAGAGTTCAGTACATAATCTTTTTCAGCTTTTCATTCCTGTTCTCTGCTTGCCACAGGACAGAGCTAAATCCACTGAGGGCTAAGCTGAGTAATAAATCTGTGATACTTATTGTATCTTGCAAAAAATTTCTCTTTAACTCTGAAGACTAAGGCTTGACATTAGGTCATGTTTGTTGTTTCTGGCTTCTCCTACCATAAGAGCTCTGTACAAATAGAACTTTCTTAGAAATTAATCAGACATGTCCACAAATGCCTGGATCTTAGTAGAAAACAGGTTGGGCACAATATATCATCTTAGTGTCATAAAGGGAAGCTATTTTTACAGATAGAAACACTGAAAAGTGAAAAATTTATGTAAATTGAAAACTAGCTGGATTTCCAGAGTCTTCTCAGTACTTGTGAAATTAGAAATCACATGTTAAAGTATTCATAATTTCTTGGTTGGGGTAACTTGAAAAATATTTCTTCATCACTCTATAATTACCTAGTAATGGGTGATATTAGAAATAAAGAATGATATATGTATCCTAGAATTTTATGGACTATTTACCAGTAGATTTTATATTGTATAGTAGCATTTAAATTAAATGTATGTTCCCAGATTTGAATCTTATAATTTTCCACTTTTGATTGTGAGAGTCTGTGAGTACATTGAGTTTAATATTTAAAATTTTTGTGTTAATGTACCACATTGCAACTTCTTAATGACCATTGAATTTTATATTAATCAGAGCAGTTTTCAGTAGTTTTCCTGATTAGGATAAATTTCAGATAGTCAAAGCATTTTCTTTGTTCTTTAGGAAGATTATGAGTTTAATCTGAACTGATAGTTTTGAAACCCATTTTAAAAGACTTCTCTGTAGTAATAGATCTGTTTTCCTTTCATCTTTCCTTCCTTCCTTTCCCTCTATTTACTTTAGAGAATGGAGCCCTCATCTCCTATCCTCTTCCCAGCTTCTCCTCTTCCAAATCTTTCTCCCACGGTGTCTCATGTCTTTTCCTATACCAATACCCGTAAATACACTTTGTTTTAAAGGAGAGAGATTATGTC
This sequence comes from Tragulus kanchil, assembly GCA_022376925.1. Taxonomy (NCBI): domain Eukaryota; kingdom Metazoa; phylum Chordata; class Mammalia; order Artiodactyla; family Tragulidae; genus Tragulus; species Tragulus kanchil. The sequence goes on along the minus strand of JAIOJX010000028.1, from coordinate 70,122,744 downwards.
ATATTATTTGTTATACTGCTCATGTATTTAACAATGCCTGACAAATAGAGATCACAAATGCATTTTTTAGAAAGAATGAATGGGTTAATTATCACCTACATGAATAAAACTTTGAACCCTGTTCAGAGATCCTACTGTCATTAACAAATCACTTTTGCATTTCTAAAACTATTGCTGTAAAACAATGTGAGTAATCTAGAGCCAGATCAAATTATTTTGACCATCACCCACAGAGCCTTTTCATTATAACCTTGGTTAAACTTGGATAAGCCTAGAGAAGACACAGTAAAATGTTCATCAATTCCAGTTAAATTTAAATACTCTTTATCAACATGTCACTTTAAAAATCTCACTCCCATGGATACAGCACAGAATTTATTTCCTGAAATCTCTCAACTGTGAAATCAATATTGCATTCTTTGAACGTAGTCTCCTATTTTTGTTGCTCTGTTCTCTTCTAAACATCAGTAGCCATCTTGGCAGTTTCATCAAGATTTCCAACTCCTTTTTGTGTTTTTTTTCCAGTTCAAATCTTTTTCTTTTCAATCTAGCACGGATCCCATCATCTATGATAGCAATTTCTTGCTCTTGTTATAGTCACTTCTATTGTCCTATCATTCTGTAGCAGGGGTTCTGTAAACCCCAATCAGATATACTGCATCTGCACTCCAAGGTAGTACAGCAGCTTCATATTATTTTTGGATAAAATGATAAATGTGTGCCTAGATTCATGTAAAAGTGTTTTCATTTCAAAAGGACTATTGCCGCAGTTTCTCAGTACCTTTTATTGCCTCCTTTAAGGTTTTGCATAATCATTTCTTTGTTTTCATCATGTAATCTTTCATCCTGATTATGTCACTAGACAAATATTCTCTCTGTTTTCAGCCATCAACTTTTGTCTACGTTTGCCTTATTTGCTCTACTTTCAACAGGAAAAAAAAAATCTTTCCCTTAAGTAAAAGAGGACATATCCTCCATTGTTAATTCTGTTTTTTCTGTACTATACCATATAGTTCTATAAAATTCTTTCTCTGAAAGAAATTTAGTCTTTTACAAATTATTTTAACGATTAAACAATAAAGCTAAAGTTGAAAATTAGAATATGCAAATTTTGAGCTAGACGTGTATCATTTATAGGGATGAAATTATTTTAGGCCATATGGAGAATACTTGAACAATTTATGTGATTAATGATTGAGGTCCTACTTCCAAACAGAATCCATAAAGAAAAGAACCATGTGCTAACATGCTAATTCTGTCAATTAGCATGTTGATGGTTTCAATATTGTCTTTGATCAAAAAGGCATAGTAGGACTTTTGCTGAATATTCTGGGAAAGAAATTCTTGGATTTTTCCAGCTGAACTTAAATAAAAATGGATATAGAATATTGTAGGTACAACATCTGTCTTGAAAGCATAAATGGAAAATAGGCTGAATATAGACCCCTTTGGGAGAAGACAGGACATGAGAAAAAGAGACAACTTTACTACTATAATTTTATAATACCTTTTATAAGAATACTATATGACACCTTTGGACCTTTAAAAAAGCAATTTCCTGGCTAGTTACAAATATTTATTTTACTAGATAAAATTCATACTCATTTGTTGTGTTTTCAAAATCTAGAAATAAGGGAAAATATAAACAAGGACCAGTTCAAATCTTTTCTTTTCAATCTAGCACGGATCCCATCATCTATGATAGCAATTTCTTGCTCTTGTTATAGTCACTTCTATTGTCCTATCATTCTGTAGCAGGGTTCTGTAAACCCCAATCAGATATACTGCATCTGCACTCCAAGGTAGTACAGCAGCTTCATATTATTTTTGGATAAAATGATAAATGTGTGCCTAGATTCATGTAAAAGTGTTTTCATTTCAAAAGGACTATTGCCGCAGTTTCTCAGTACCTTTTATTGCCTCCTTTAAGGTTTTGCATAATCATTTCTTTGTTTTCATCATGTAATCTTTCATCCTGATTATGTCACTAGACAAATATTCTCTCTGTTTTCAGCCATCAACTTTTGTCTACGTTTGCCTTATTTGCTCTACTTTCAACAGGAAAAAAAAAATCTTTCCCTTAAGTAAAAGAGGACATATCCTCCATTGTTAATTCTGTTTTTTCTGTACTATACCATATAGTTCTATAAAATTCTTTCTCTGAAAGAAATTTAGTCTTTTACAAATTATTTTAACGATTAAACAATAAAGCTAAAGTTGAAAATTAGAATATGCAAATTTTGAGCTAGACGTGTATCATTTATAGGGATGAAATTATTTTAGGCCATATGGAGAATACTTGAACAATTTATGTGATTAATGATTGAGGTCCTACTTCCAAACAGAATCCATAAAGAAAAGAACCATGTGCTAACATGCTAATTCTGTCAATTAGCATGTTGATGGTTTCAATATTGTCTTTGATCAAAAAGGCATAGTAGGACTTTTGCTGAATATTCTGGGAAAGAAATTCTTGGATTTTTCCAGCTGAACTTAAATAAAAATGGATATAGAATATTGTAGGTACAACATCTGTCTTGAAAGCATAAATGGAAAATAGGCTGAATATAGACCCCTTTGGGAGAAGACAGGACATGAGAAAAAGAGACAACTTTACTACTATAATTTTATAATACCTTTTATAAGAATACTATATGACACCTTTGGACCTTTAAAAAAGCAATTTCCTGGCTAGTTACAAATATTTATTTTACTAGATAAAATTCATACTCATTTGTTGTGTTTTCAAAATCTAGAAATAAGGGGAAAATATAAACAAGTGAAACAAGAAAATAAACAGGATTTTGAAAAGGATCACATGAATATCCATGCTAAGTTGTTAGGAATTTATGTTTCCATCTTTGAAATAACTTATTAAATGATTTGTATATACTTATTTTAGTCTTCTTTATATTTCCCAGTGATTTTTTATGATATCTTTTTATACATGTATTCATTTTTTATTTTTTCTCACTGTTTTCATTGTGTTATAATAAAATAAGTTTTATTTACTGAATTATGGATTTAGGAAAATTGGAATTGATAGGAGGATACATGAAAGTATGTGAGAGTAAAGAGATGGGCAGCAGCAGTGTTTACACAGTTAAGAGTTCCTGGGTATAAGGACTGAAAGATTAGTTGTATCTTGCAAAGGAGAGTAAAGGATTCAATTGAAACAGAGTCTGTGATGAGTTCCCTCTTCATGAACATGATATCATATTCAGCAAAACTGTTCATTACTCAAAGAGATTAAACAACCATCAGTGGTGGCTGACTCTACACTGGACAGGGTTGGAATGAGTGACTTGTATCATTGCTTTTTCATTGGAAAAGGATAAGATCAAATGAGAATGAATGTGAAATGTAGGTAATTGAGATCATGCCAATTTTGTGAGCTTGAAGATTTAGGAGTATAGGGGAACTCATTTCTGTCATTGATATTTTTTATATTTCTGCAAATAAATTGTGTTCTCATAGTTTCATGTTTACTTTCTTTGGGTTGTGACAAATGCATAATATCCTGCATTCACCTCTGCAGTATCCTTCAGAACGGTCTCATACCCACAGACCCCCCACATCACACATTCTCCCCTAATCCCACTCCCAAATCCCTGGCAACCACTGATTTTTTAAAAACTCTATTTACAGTTTTGCCTTTTCCAGAAATTAGCATAAATGGAATTTTATAGTATGCTGTCTTTTCTGGCTGGCTCTTTTCAGTTAGCAAGATGCAGTTTAGATTCATCCACATTTCACATGGCTTGATAGTACATTTCCACTTATCACTGAATAAAATTCAATTTATGGTTGTGTAATTATTTATCCATTTACCTATTGAAGGATGATTGTTCTTTGGCAATTATGAATAATGTTGTTGCAAACATTCACATTTAGATTTGTGACAATAAAAGTTTTGAAAAGGATCACATGAATATCCATGCTAAGTTGTTAGGAATTTATGTTTCCATCTTTGAAATAACTTATTAAATGATTTGTATATACTTATTTTAGTCTTCTTTATATTTCCCAGTGATTTTTTATGATATCTTTTTATACATGTATTCATTTTTTATTTTTTCTCACTGTTTTCATTGTGTTATAATAAAATAAGTTTTATTTACTGAATTATGGATTTAGGAAAATTGGAATTGATAGGAGGATACATGAAAGTATGTGAGAGTAAAGAGATGGGCAGCAGCAGTGTTTACACAGTTAAGAGTTCCTGGGTATAAGGACTGAAAGATTAGTTGTATCTTGCAAAGGAGAGTAAAGGATTCAATTGAAACAGAGTCTGTGATGAGTTCCCTCTTCATGAACATGATATCATATTCAGCAAAACTGTTCATTACTCAAAGAGATTAAACAACCATCAGTGGTGGCTGACTCTACACTGGACAGGGTTGGAATGAGTGACTTGTATCATTGCTTTTTCATTGGAAAAGGATAAGATCAAATGAGAATGAATGTGAAATGTAGGTAATTGAGATCATGCCAATTTTGTGAGCTTGAAGATTTAGGAGTATAGGGGAACTCATTTCTGTCATTGATATTTTTTATATTTCTGCAAATAAATTGTGTTCTCATAGTTTCATGTTTACTTTCTTTGGGTTGTGACAAATGCATAATATCCTGCATTCACCTCTGCAGTATCCTTCAGAACGGTCTCATACCCACAGACCCCCCACATCACACATTCTCCCCTAATCCCACTCCCAAATCCCTGGCAACCACTGATTTTTTAAAAACTCTATTTACAGTTTTGCCTTTTCCAGAAATTAGCATAAATGGAATTTTATAGTATGCTGTCTTTTCTGGCTGGCTCTTTTCAGTTAGCAAGATGCAGTTTAGATTCATCCACATTTCACATGGCTTGATAGTACATTTCCACTTATCACTGAATAAAATTCAATTTATGGTTGTGTAATTATTTATCCATTTACCTATTGAAGGATGATTGTTCTTTGGCAATTATGAATAATGTTGTTGCAAACATTCACATTTAGATTTGTGACAATAAAAGTTTTCAAATCAACTGGCTAAATATATATATATAAAGATTATTGTCAGATAATTTGGCAAGACTACATTTAGCTTTGTAAGAAACTGTGAAACTGTCCTCCAAATTGACTACCATTTTTCATTTCTGTCAACAAAGACTGAGAGTTCCTGTTGCTTGAGTTCTCAAAAACATTTTGTGTCATCATGTTTTTGTTATTGTTGTTGGATTTTAGCCATTTAATAGGTATATAGTGATATCACATTATTTAAATTTGCTATTCCCTATTGATGAATAATTTAAAATATGTTTTCATATACTTATTTAACATGAAGTAAATACTCTTTTTTAGGCATCTGTTCAGATATTCTGTCTCTTAAAAATTGGATTGTTTTCTTACTGTGTGAGTTCTTTTCATATTTTGAGTACAAGTCCTTTATGGGAAATGTTTTCTGTAAGTATTTTCTCCCACTAATTAGCATCTCTTTTTATTCTTTTAACAGTATCTTAGAAGAGCAGAAAATTTCACTTTTAATAAAGTCCAGCTTATCATGTTATAAAAAACACATTTTGCTTTTGATGTTGAATCTAAAAACTCATCACCAGAACCAAAGTCACTTATTACCCTCCATAGCTATAGAGTAATATATTTTGCATCTTACATTTAGGTGTTTGATCAATTTTGAGTTAATTTTGGTGAAAAATGTATAAAATCTTTGTTTAGGTCCCTTTTTCCTTTTCCTTCCTTTCTCCCCTCCCTATTGCTTCCTCCCTTCCTTCCTTTTACTTTTTTTCTTCTTTCTTTGTTCAAGTACTCTTGAAAGAGCTTCTCTTTCTTACCTTTCTGCATTAAATTGCCTTGTTCCTTTTTCAAAGATTAGTCGACTGTATCTGTATGGATCTCTTTCTGGATTCTCTTTTATGTTCCATTGATCTATGTGCTTCTTTTCCATGTGCTTCTTTTCAGTTAGCAAGATGCAGTTTAGATTCATCCACATTTCACATGGCTTGATAGTACATTTCCACTTATCACTGAATAAAATTCAATTTATGGTTGTGTAATTATTTATCCATTTACCTATTGAAGGATGATTGTTCTTTGGCAATTATGAATAATGTTGTTGCAAACATTCACATTTAGATTTGTGACAATAAAAGTTTTCAAATCAACTGGCTAAATATATATATATAAAGATTATTGTCAGATAATTTGGCAAGACTACATTTAGCTTTGTAAGAAACTGTGAAACTGTCCTCCAAATTGACTACCATTTTTCATTTCTGTCAACAAAGACTGAGAGTTCCTGTTGCTTGAGTTCTCAAAAACATTTTGTGTCATCATGTTTTTGTTATTGTTGTTGGATTTTAGCCATTTAATAGGTATATAGTGATATCACATTATTTAAATTTGCTATTCCCTATTGATGAATAATTTAAAATATGTTTTCATATACTTATTTAACATGAAGTAAATACTCTTTTTTAGGCATCTGTTCAGATATTCTGTCTCTTAAAAATTGGATTGTTTTCTTACTGTGTGAGTTCTTTTCATATTTTGAGTACAAGTCCTTTATGGGAAATGTTTTCTGTAAGTATTTTCTCCCACTAATTAGCATCTCTTTTTATTCTTTTAACAGTATCTTAGAAGAGCAGAAAATTTCACTTTTAATAAAGTCCAGCTTATCATGTTATAAAAAACACATTTTGCTTTTGATGTTGAATCTAAAAACTCATCACCAGAACCAAAGTCACTTATTACCCTCCATAGCTATAGAGTAATATATTTTGCATCTTACATTTAGGTGTTTGATCAATTTTGAGTTAATTTTGGTGAAAAATGTATAAAATCTTTGTTTAGGTCCCTTTTTCCTTTTCCTTCCTTTCTCCCCTCCCTATTGCTTCCTCCCTTCCTTCCTTTTACTTTTTTTCTTCTTTCTTTGTTCAAGTACTCTTGAAAGAGCTTCTCTTTCTTACCTTTCTGCATTAAATTGCCTTGTTCCTTTTTCAAAGATTAGTCGACTGTATCTGTATGGATCTCTTTCTGGATTCTCTTTTATGTTCCATTGATCTATGTGCTTCTTTTCACCAGTGGTATGCTGTGTTGATTACTGTGGCTCTTTGATAGGTCTTGAAGTCATATAGAATTATTTGTCTAGCACTACTATTTTTTAGTGTTATGTTGGACATTCTGTTAACAGGTCCTTTCCTTTTCCATATGAACTTTAGAGTTACTTCCCTGCATTCGTCTGTTGATCAACTTTGGATGAATGATAATTTTAATATTGCATTTCAGTCTATGATCATGGTATTTCTCTCCATTTTTAAAAATGATTTTCTTTGGATTCTTTCACCAGTTTTATAATTTTTGCATATAGATTTTATACATATTTTGTTCAATTTCTCTGTAAGAATTTCATTTTGGGGGAGCTATTGTAAATTGTGTGTTTTTTAAATATTTCAAAACCCAGTTATTATTGACAACATATAAACACAGTTACCATTTTTACATTACCTTTGTATGTTGCCACCTTGCCATAATCACTTATTAACTCAAGGAGCTTTTTTTATTGATTATTTGGTTTTCTATGCAGGCAATTATATCATCTTAGAACAAAGACAGTTTATTACATTCTTCCAAATCAATAGACCTTTGTATCTTTTTCTTTCTGTACTGTGGTAGCTAGGCTTCTAGGATAATGGTGAATAAATGTGATGAGAAAGGAAATCCTTGCCCTGTTCCAGATCTTAATGAGCAAGTATCAAGTTGCTCACTATTAAATATGAAGTTAACCTTGTATTTATTATAGATTCAATGTATGAGTTGTGAAGTTCCCCTAGATTTCTACTTTTCTGAATTTTTATCATGAATGGACTTTATATATTCTCAGAGTGATCTCCTGCATCAGTTGATATGACCACGTGATTTTTGTTCTTTAGTCTGTCAGTATGGTGAATTACATTAATTGAGTTTTAGATGTTGAACCAAATTTGCATATGTTGAATAAATGTAACTTTTATAATGCAGAATTTTTATATGTTGTTGGATGTGATTTGCAAATATTTTATTGTAGAGTTTCACATCTGTGTTCATGAGAGATATTGTACTTTATCTGGTTTGGTATTAGGATAATGCTACCCTTATAGAATGAGTTGAAAATACTTCCTCTGCTTCTATTTTCAGAAAGAGGTTGTGGAGAATTGTTACCATTTCTTTCCATCAGAGTCTAGACTTAGCTTTTTATAGATTCTCTGGCATAAATCTGATTTCTTCAGCAAAATCATGCCTGTACAGTTTCAGTGTGATCTGAAAAATCAATTCAAATTCATTGTTTTCCCTTTGCTCATTTCTGTTTCTTTTTCATGCATACACAACAAACAAATGCACATATGCATATGTGAGTGAGCAAACAGAAAAAACTTATCTTGCCTCCTGTACATCTAAAGATGCTGTCTAGATAGCTGTGCATCTGCCCCATGTAAGTTAAATATGTTTATCCTTTTTCAAATATGAATCAGACTATTGTATTCAAAGCTGTCAGGTCAAAGTTTTCTGAACTTCAGATTTTAATGTTATTTCTACTTTTGCTTTCATTCCTTTGTAATTGTTCATACTTTGTAAATACTGGTGTTTATATTTTGTAACTCCAGAATTTTCTTTATGTTCTTTACATATAGTTTTTACTACTTGATTGATATTTTCTGTTTGATGAGACATTATTACCATACTTTGCTTTAATTCATTAAACAGTCTTACTTTTACTTCTCTGAACATACTACTATAGACACTTAAGTTTTTATCTGTTAAGTCGAAAATCTAAGTTCCTTTAAAGCAGCTTATTCTGTTTTCTTCTTTTTCTATAAATTAACCATACTTTCTGTTTCTTTGCATGTTTCATGAGCTTTCTAAAACTGGACATTTTAGGTAATATATTGTAGCAGTGTATACTGACACAACCCCCTCACAACCTGGGACTTATTAACATTGATGTTGTTTCTTTATTTTTAAAAAATGATTTGGCTGGACTACCTCAATAAAATTAATTTCCACCAGAGTGCAGCCTCTGGTATATTTCCTTAGAGTGCATAGCATTAGACATGTGCCTCGATTTCCTTAATTTCAGGATCTGTGTGGTTTTGGCTAGGCTCTCTGGACTTTCTTTTCCTTGATCTCTCCATTAATTTTTTTCTCTTTCCATGTAGCAAAAGATCTGGATAATGCAGAATTTTTATATGTTGTTGGATGTGATTTGCAAATATTTTATTGTAGAGTTTCACATCTGTGTTCATGAGAGATATTGTACTTTATCTGGTTTGGTATTAGGATAATGCTACCCTTATAGAATGAGTTGAAAATACTTCCTCTGCTTCTATTTTCAGAAAGAGGTTGTGGAGAATTGTTACCATTTCTTTCCATCAGAGTCTAGACTTAGCTTTTTATAGATTCTCTGGCATAAATCTGATTTCTTCAGCAAAATCATGCCTGTACAGTTTCAGTGTGATCTGAAAAATCAATTCAAATTCATTGTTTTCCCTTTGCTCATTTCTGTTTCTTTTTCATGCATACACAACAAACAAATGCACATATGCATATGTGAGTGAGCAAACAGAAAAAACTTATCTTGCCTCCTGTACATCTAAAGATGCTGTCTAGATAGCTGTGCATCTGCCCCATGTAAGTTAAATATGTTTATCCTTTTTCAAATATGAATCAGACTATTGTATTCAAAGCTGTCAGGTCAAAGTTTTCTGAACTTCAGATTTTAATGTTATTTCTACTTTTGCTTTCATTCCTTTGTAATTGTTCATACTTTGTAAATACTGGTGTTTATATTTTGTAACTCCAGAATTTTCTTTATGTTCTTTACATATAGTTTTTACTACTTGATTGATATTTTCTGTTTGATGAGACATTATTACCATACTTTGCTTTAATTCATTAAACAGTCTTACTTTTACTTCTCTGAACATACTACTATAGACACTTAAGTTTTTATCTGTTAAGTCGAAAATCTAAGTTCCTTTAAAGCAGCTTATTCTGTTTTCTTCTTTTTCTATAAATTAACCATACTTTCTGTTTCTTTGCATGTTTCATGAGCTTTCTAAAACTGGACATTTTAGGTAATATATTGTAGCAGTGTATACTGACACAACCCCCTCACAACCTGGGACTTATTAACATTGATGTTGTTTCTTTATTTTTAAAAAATGATTTGGCTGGACTACCTCAATAAAATTAATTTCCACCAGAGTGCAGCCTCTGGTATATTTCCTTAGAGTGCATAGCATTAGACATGTGCCTCGATTTCCTTAATTTCAGGATCTGTGTGGTTTTGGCTAGGCTCTCTGGACTTTCTTTTTCCTTGATCTCTCCATTAATTTTCTGTCTGGTCTGTCTCTACTATTATCACACCTACTTGCTAGCTTTCATTAATAGACATCTAATGGGTCTATATTTCCAGAAATGGCCTGGATATTAATTGATTCTGAGTCATGATCACTCAATTCCTGTGTGTGGGGTGTGGCATTCCCACATATCCATTAAGGATGGACCTGGTGTGTGTGTGTGTGTGCGCGCACCTGCGTGGAGGGGGCTCACACTCAGTGCTTGGTGATTGACTCTTTGCAGCTTCATTGACTTCAGCCTGTTAGGCTCCTCTGTCCATAGAATTCTCCAGGCAAGATTACTGGAGTGGGTTGCCATGTCCTCCTTCAGGGGATCTTCCCAACCCAAGGATCAAACCCTTGTCTCTTAGGTCCCCTGGATTAGCAGTGGGGTTCTTTAGGACTGGGAAGGCTGTGTATGTGTGTATGTGTATATATATATATGTTTGTATATATATATATATATATATATGTATATATGGATGTAGAGATAGATATATGTTATGATAAATAGCTATATCACACTTCACAGACCGATTTAAGTAAAATTTGACCCCTTTTTTAGAGACAGAGTGCTGGCAGTTCCAGGTTTCTCCAACTTCAGCAAGACTCTTAGCTGTCTTTACTCTGGTTATCTTTTTAAAATTTGTAGCTGGTCTATCACTTCTCTTACTGCTGTTAATAGTTTGGAACTATCAAACTTCACTTAATTTCCTATCATGTGATTTCCATTGTTTCCAACAATGCCTTGAGGACATGAAATCCACCAACTCTGAATCAGTTTTCACCCCTTAGACCTGTGAAGCTCTCTGTTCATAAATTTCTTTCTTCCTGGTAGAATTTTGTGTTATGATTTTTCCGTTATATATTGTAGCAGTGTATACTGACACAACCCCCTCACAACCTGGGACTTATTAACATTGATGTTGTTTCTTTATTTTTAAAAAATGATTTGGCTGGACTACCTCAATAAAATTAATTTCCACCAGAGTGCAGCCTCTGGTATATTTCCTTAGAGTGCATAGCATTAGACATGTGCCTCGATTTCCTTAATTTCAGGATCTGTGTGGTTTTGGCTAGGCTCTCTGGACTTTCTTTTTCCTTGATCTCTCCATTAATTTTCTGTCTGGTCTGTCTCTACTATTATCACACCTACTTGCTAGCTTTCATTAATAGACATCTAATGGGTCTATATTTCCAGAAATGGCCTGGATATTAATTGATTCTGAGTCATGATCACTCAATTCCTGTGTGTGGGGTGTGGCATTCCCACATATCCATTAAGGATGGACCTGGTGTGTGTGTGTGTGTGCGCGCACCTGCGTGGAGGGGGCTCACACTCAGTGCTTGGTGATTGACTCTTTGCAGCTTCATTGACTTCAGCCTGTTAGGCTCCTCTGTCCATAGAATTCTCCAGGCAAGATTACTGGAGTGGGTTGCCATGTCCTCCTTCAGGGGATCTTCCCAACCCAAGGATCAAACCCTTGTCTCTTAGGTCCCCTGGATTAGCAGTGGGGTTCTTTAGGACTGGGAAGGCTGTGTATGTGTGTATGTGTATATATATATATATGTTTGTATATATATATATATATATATGTATATATGGATGTAGAGATAGATATATGTTATGATAAATAGCTATATCACACTTCACAGACCGATTTAAGTAAAATTTGACCCCTTTTTTAGAGACAGAGTGCTGGCAGTTCCAGGTTTCTCCAACTTCAGCAAGACTCTTAGCTGTCTTTACTCTGGTTATCTTTTTAAAATTTGTAGCTGGTCTATCACTTCTCTTACTGCTGTTAATAGTTTGGAACTATCAAACTTCACTTAATTTCCTATCATGTGATTTCCATTGTTTCCAACAATGCCTTGAGGACATGAAATCCACCAACTCTGAATCAGTTTTCACCCCTTAGACCTGTGAAGCTCTCTGTTCATAAATTTCTTTCTTCCTGGTAGAATTTTTGTGTTATGATTCCTCCACTTGATAACCATAGTCTACCTGGGAGTTACTGGGCTTGGTCCCGTGGTCTCATTTTGCCCCTTTTGAAAAGTAATCCCTGCCTTACAGGGAGTCGAAGTGAGGTGATGGGGGTCCCTTACTCTGTTGTTCTTGGGGTAGAGCTTCGGTCCTATGAATAGACGATGGATGAAAGAAGGAACCCTACATCTTTGGCCACACATGACTGCAGCAGAGATTCTACAACACAGATATGGGCAGGGTGTGAGAAAGGCTGGTGGCCATCCTCTCCATAGACCTTTGTTGGGAGCTTAGAAAAGCTATTTTCTTGTTTCCACCTGAAGTAAAGCTTTTCATCACACTAGGCTATAAAAGTGTGTGTGTGTGTGGAAGATGTGTACTGTATGTAGCTCAAGCTACAATTCTCATTTTCTAGTTGGGATTTATTTTGTTTTCTTGAATAAATATTTTTTCTAAGTGTTGTGTTCCCTTTAAAATGTTTGGTATTTATGATTTCACCAGTTGAATGGATGCTTCTCTTGGAAATGGTCTGTAGAGCTTCTTCTGCTGTCATTCTGGAAGTCTTCAGCCCTTAGGATTTTCTATGGACACAAGCATTGAAGTTTTCTGTGGATAAAAGGTAGCATTGCCTTTTTTATTTCCAACTCTATACACCTTTTCTTTCTTTTATTTTTCTTGCTTAATTTCAATGGCTGTGATCTTCAGACAATGTTGAATAGCCTTTATAAGAATTCACAACCTTTCCTTGGTTCTGACCTAAGCAAAATACATTCATTCAGTATTTCACAAGGAAGTACATTGCTATTGATAGGCTTTTGTACGTGTCTTTTTGGAAGTTGAAAAAGTTCTCTCTCTTCCTGGTTTGCTGAAAACTTTTAACTTGTTGAAGTGCCTTATGCTTATTATATGATTTATATGGAATTTATGTTTTCTATGGACTTATATTTTATACAAAATGCTTCATTAAGTGTTTCACAACTATGTTAATGAGGAATACTGAACTACAATTTTCTCTTTTCCTTGTGAAATTTTGTTGGTTATTTTGCCACTCTGAGTTATGTACTTTCATAATTTTATCCTATGATATCAATTTATTCAACTTTGATATGGGTTGGGGTAGGTTAATATATTAATAAGTAATAATATTAAACCAAATCTTAGTGAGTTGGAATAATAAAAACTCATCTTCCATTCATACACAGTTGATTACATCTCCTACATTGTCTTCAACCAGTATTGTCTAAGTGATCCTCACTCTTTCCACCTAATGAATCCTCATGTCTCTCCTTGGACCCTATTCATATGTCTGGGTAATATAAGGAAATAAAGAAAACAAAAGGAGAAAACCGTGGGTATTAGCAAAGACATACATACATTTCTTCTCACTTTCTATTGATATAACTAGATATTTGGCCAAACTATCTCGAGTTGAACATTTGATGTTGCAAGGAATCCAAGTAAACTGGCAGAGAAATATGATATTAATTGATATGTTTTTTTTTTTTTTATCACTCTAAGTATCATATTAAATGATTCTCACATATAGTCCAATGATTGCTCTGGGTCAGTTTGATGAAGTTAAAGCATATCAAGAAAATTGAAAGATCAAAGCATTAGAGAGTGATCTGTATAGGATATCTGTATGCCGCAATGCAGAGGTAGCTGCATTTAAAACAATTAACTGTGTAGAAGTTTCCACAAAAGGCAGACCTCTTTTTAAACACAAATAATATTCCTAATGCATATATGAGAATTATGAACACATACTATGCTGTGTTAGACTGAGAAAAGTTTTGTGAAGAAAGACCAAAGCAATAGTTCCAATTGCTAAATAGCTAAACGTCTCCCAGGGTCATAGAAATCTGCTAACAGCATATTTGTAAAACAAGATACTGTGGAGCAGTAATTATGAAGAATGTTCAAAAAGTCCATCATTTTCAAAATTCTACAAAATAAAATTCATGAAATACACATTACAATTACTAGAATGCAAAATGTAATCATCTTCTTTCAATGATACAACTCTAAAGGTAAAAAGTTTATACTGAGAAGTAATATTTTAATCTAATAGAGCTTATGTCAGTTACTTATTATCTATAAGCTTCTTTTCAATATAATGTTCCAATTAAGGTTATAATTTTACATAGTATGAATCAAAAATATTCCTCATTATTTAACTACATTGTTCAAGTGCACATTATGCATCATATTAAAATTATACTGAATAATGAATAGATAAATGGAAGACCTTAGTAAATTTATACTTGAATTAAAGATGGAAATGAGTTGTTAAAAATGAAATGAAGCATCTCACATTTTCAAAGCAATATTTGAACAGTCTAGTTTTGGTTGAATATTTACAGTGAAATGAAATTCCTTTTACGGCAGACATGTTGATATGCAATGTGATAAAATAATATAAATAACAAGCATGTAAGAAAAGGGTCAGATGGAAGGGCAATATATTAAAGTAGAATGATAGAGCCAATGTCTCTGACTGGTCCTAATATTTCTCAGCTACATGATATAAATCTAACCTAAATATACCTTGTAGTGCTTCTATAGTTTGTGTGTGCATGCTCAGTCATGTTGCTCACCCGGCTCCTCTGTCCATAGACTTTTGCAGGCAAGAATACTGGAGTGAGTTGCCATTTCTTACTCCAGGGCATCTTCCCAACCAAGGGATAGAACCTGCTGCTCCCTCATTTCCTGCATTGGCAGGCAGATTTGTTACCACTGAGCCACTTGGGAATCCTAAATAAAATTTAGGATTAGTTAATATATGTGCTTGTAAACTGCTTAGTATGATATTGTAAACACTGTATTTATGTATGTTAAATTAAAATAAGATGGAAGAGAGTAAGGGAGAGAGATGGAGTCAGGTTTACTGATAATTTGTCATTGTCTAAGGTGAGCAGTAAGTGGAAGGGTTTTTCTTCCCCCTACATTCTCCAAGCTACTGATCTGGAGGCTTTACCATCCCCTTGGTTTTTGATGTCTCAGAGAAATCCTCTGAGTCAGGCTGGCAATCATAAGAAGAAAGAAAGCAAAGAGGAGAAAACAAAAGAATTTTTAAAGCCAGGCCAGAGGTGGTATTGATTATTTCCAACCACATCATACTGGTCAGACACTTTTGGTTAAAATTTAGACAATAAGAATCAAAACATTTCAGAAAAAAAAAAAAATCTAAGAAAACAATTCCGAACAAATTTCAAACCCTGAATCAAGTGTACTTAAACAAGCATATGCACTTATAAAAAGAAAAAGAAAACATGTAAAAGTTCACCAGAGAATTGCATAAAAAGCAGATGATAAAAAATGAATTGACTCAAATTAGCTGAAAGTAATAGTTGAATTATAAAATTTTTTAGAATAGGATACTAAATATCAGCATAATCAGAGGTAAATAAATTTAAGGGAAAATCTAATTAGAAGAGTTAAAGAAATGAATAAATATAGTCAACTGAATGGAAATAGAAACAATAATTTGAGAGGTTGAATGGATCTGAGAGAAACAGTAATAACATGACAGGATTCAACATAGTAGCTTGGAGCTTGTGAAACATTAAAATAATAGAATGGGGAAAAAGCTAATTTTTAAAGTAACATATAACAGAGGTTTCTCAAACAATAGAAAATCTAAATTTGTATGTTTGAAATGGTCCCTCTTTGGGACATTTGGTAGAAATTTAACCTCAAGTGTTTTATTTCGGGTTATATAAATACAATTTGATGGACTTAAATATTTAATTCGACAAATGTCAAGGTGAAAAGTTGTATTATCTGACAAAGGAGAGAAAATTAGGTTGCCATCAGAATTTTGACAGCAATATACAAGATGGGACAAAAATGAAGATGTCATATCATGGAAATCAAAGAGACAAAAATGTAATAACTTATAACCATCCAGGGTATTGTCATTTAACAATTCTGCAGAACTTCAAGTTTTTTTCATAGTTGAGAACACAAAAATTGGTATACTGTCATTCAGAGGGGTCTTGCAGAAAATGAGCTTTATTCAATTGAAATAATTGGAAAAGGATAGCAAAAGAATGACTGCAGGGTGAATTCTCAATTTTTACATTGATACTTGGCCATGGCATAAAGATTTCTTTCCTTAGTTTTCCTTATGTGTAGTTATGGCCCTATTCAAGTCAATGGAATATGAGGTAGGCTGTGCCAGTTCTATGGTATGTTTTTAATGTGAAGGGTTGTGCCCTTGTATCTTTTCTTTCTTTCTTTTTGTGTACAAAGCTGATGTAACAGCCGAACTAGAAGAGCTTTTCAAGATTAGGTGGGCAAAGAGATTATGTATTACAAAGAAAAGTCAGAAGGGCTAGAAACCTGATTACATATAACCTTACATGTAGATCTTAGAGTGTCTACATGATATGAGAGATACATAAATTTAATTTCTAACTTTTGAGAAGTTATTTTGAGTTTCTGAGGCTGGAAATGAAATCTATTTAATACAGAGCCAGTCCATACAATCCTTGCAGGTCATTTGTATCATATTCAAGTTTATCCTAAGTGTAAGCAGAAATGTACATGGTTTTAATGAAACTAGGAGATGTTTACTCATCTGGAAACTACTGGTCAGGAAACAGGGGAGGTGTATTGGAACAATTGTAGTTGAATTCCCATTGCTATTTTGGATATGCTTGAGGGCTCTATCTATTGAGCTTCTTTGACCAACTGGAAAGGCTATAGGTTTGGTGAGGCTGCTACAACTGACAGTTGGGCATAAAGCATGATCAGACAGGCAATATTTAACTGTCAAATAATTGTGGCAGTAATGTCTTTTATAACTGGAAGTTTTAACCTGTCATTTAAAAAATAGACCTCATGGGGTGCTTCCCAGGAGGCACTAGTGGCAAAGAACCCACATGCCAATGCAGGAACCATAAGAAATGCTGATTTTTCCCCTTGGATCAAGAAGATCCCCTAGAGAAGGAAATTGCAACCCACTCCAGTAATCTTGCTTGGAGAATCCCATGGACAGAGGAGCCTGGCAGGGTACAGTTCATAGATTAGCAGAAAGTTGAACACCACAGAAGCAACATACCACTCTATCTATGATATGATTGGAATAAAAAGAGAGGCAAAGATTGTTTTAGTTTTAATTTTGTCAGGTCATTTATGTATAAATGTATGATGATGAAAAGTAAAGGCTGGTATAGTTTCAGGGAATAAGTTTTAGCAGTTAAAGTATAAAATAGCTATTTTTTTTAAATAGCAAATATCATATTAATAGTAACCAAATGTTTGTTCATTTTATTTTATCTAAATAAATTTTTTATATAATTTTCTGAGTTGTCCTGCTGGCAATACTTGTTTGAATGCTGTCTTTTCTGGTGTTTTTCCAACTTTGCTATTAAAATATCTAAACTATCAGCAAACATTCCAGTGAAAGAACACTCTGGACTTAAGCGAATTGATAATTTTTTTCTAATCCTGGGACTGGCAACAATCTAATTTTAGCCAAGTCAAAGTTCTAATCAAAGACAACCAGGGAAAGCAATTTCCTTTTTCTGAGATCTTTGGAAAAGCATGCATGAAAAGGTTCTTTAATAGAGGTCTTGAAAATGACCCTATATTCTTATTACAAATTGATAGGTGGTGGAGTTTTCTTAAACAGCTACAAATTTGTTCATTTTTCACTACTTTGTGTCATTCTGGAAACAAATGATTTTATCAAATATTAAGATAATATATATATTTTTTTTTGCGGGGGAGGGGGTTGGGGTGGGGAGGGATGGGGGCGGACAGGCCATTTCTATTGGTCTTTCATTTATCTATTTTCATCCATCTTTGTTCTTTGGCCCATGTGGGCTTCTCATCACAGTGGCCTCTGTTGTCGCAGAGCACCGGCTCTGGGCACAAGTGCTCCAGAGCTCTGGCTCGGTAATTGGACATGTCAGTCCAGCCGCTCCATGGCATGTGGGATCTTCCCAGGCCAGGGATCAAACTGGCGCCCCTTGCACTGCAAGGCGGTGTCCTTACCCACTGGACCACCAGGGAAGCCCAAATATTAAGATAATATTTTAAACCAACAAGTTGGCATGATGTGCTCCTGTATAATCTTTATGCCTGCCATGCTAAAATGTTTGTAACATTTTTTAATTGATGACCTTTTGAAAATCATTCTCCACAATTATGATGATAGACCTTTGTTTAAATAGGTTAGGATTGAAATAAATTGAATTATATTATACAAAAGAAAGGTCTATAAAGATTGTATGTTTTGTTACCCTTTTATGACTAAATAGGATAGAACAAACATTTTCAGTACTTCTTTATGGAACAGTTCAGACTTACAGCACTTAAAAATGAAGAGTTAATTAAAATAAATAAGATAGGTTTTATTTATTTTTTTATTTTGCATGAGGTGAATTGAAATTGTTGGAATTTTAACAAAATTTCAAAAACCTCAATTCTGTGACATAGTAGTAAGAAATAAAGTTTTACCCGTTAGTAAAACAAAGCAGTAAAATACTAAGAAAAAGAAAGAAACAAACAATTAAAGCTTTGTTTTCTTTGTGCATTCTCATTAAGCTCCCTGGAGAGCTTAATACAGTTGTGAAAAATATATATGAATATAGTTTGCTAGCTTTCATTATTTTCACATACAATCAAGATGGATTTTGTGTTCTATTTTTAGTATACATATTTCCAAATCTCCAAGAATTCTGAAAGGAAATGATAAAATGCTACTTTCCAAGCTTTTTTTTTTTTTTTAAATTAGCTTTTAAATATGACTTGAGACAGTCTTGAAAGATTAAAAAAAAACTTTAATGTATTTAATTGAATAGGGAATTAACACATATCCAAATCAGTTTATTCATAAAATTGCCAAATTAAATGGACTCAAGATTATTTCATATTTTTCTTATTTATATATATCTTCAAGAAATTTGTTGTTGTTTATGCTTGACATTTGACTAGTATCAGCAAAAAAAGAAAAAACTCAAATACTTGCAGTATATTTTAGGTCAAAATAAACATTTTTGTGGTTTTTATCATTTTTTTCTTATATTTTTATTATTACAAAATTTGTATCATCTTATATGCTTTAGTACAAAATTTTAGGGGAAATAAACTTTGATATTTGAGTTTGCATATAAAAACTGGGAAGAAATCTAAAACGATGACACTAACTTCAATAATTACATAAAGTGTTAATAGAAAGGGGTAATGTCCCACCTAATTTAATAATTTTATTTGCCTTTGACTATTACCTACAAAAATTCTTTGACAAATACATTATGGCAAATGGAGTAAATATATTCGTTGACTTGAACATAACAAATTTGCAATTTTAATTAGGACTAAAGGTTGGCTTGTTGTTGTGCTGTGCTCAGTTGTGTCTGACTCTTTGCGACCCAGTGGACTATAGCCCATCACACTCTTCTGTCCATGGGATTTTTCAGGCAAGAATACTGGAGTGAGTTGACATTTCTTTCTCCAGGGGATCTTGCAGACCCAGGGATCAAACCCAAGTCTCCTGCATGGCAGGTATATTCTTTACCATTGTGCCTCAAGTTGAGTTTTATATTAAAGCAGCTGGTGGTCCCATGGACTTCATTGGTAGCTCAGCTGGTTAAGAATCTGCCTGCCATGCAGGAGATGCTAGTTCAATTCCTGGGTCAGAAAGATCCCCTGGAGAAGGGATAGGCTTGGAATATAATGCTAAATAAAAACAAAAGCAATGATCAAACTACATTCGCTGAGTTTTAGCATTTTTTATTGCGATATAGTTGATTCATGATATTTTGTTAATTTCTGTTGTATAACCTAGTGATTTAGTTATTTATATCTATGTGTTTGTGTATACATATATTGATATTGTTGCAAACGCCATACTTTCTTTTACTTGGCTGAGTAGTATTTTGGAGGTCTACAGTCCATGGGGTCACAAAGAATCAGTCATGACTTAGTGACTAAGCAACAAAACACAAAAGAAGTATTTTTTTGCATATATGTACCCATCTTCTTTATGCATTCATCTACTAATGTTTCCATGTCTTGACTATTGTGAATAGTGCTGCTATGAACATAGGCGTGCCTCTAATTTGATTATAGTTTTACCAGGGTAGTAAATTCTCTAACTTTTGTAGGCAATAGGGGCTGAAAAAGTACAAGACTATGAAAGAAGTATTAAATGGTAAATTCAGCAAAGTTAATTTACAATTTGTGATCATGAACTTTGAAGGTTAATACATTGTTTCAGAGATGTGACATTTATAAATATATGAACAATAATTCCATATTTTGAAATCAGTCTCTGAGAAGAAAAACATTTCTCTACATTTATTCATTTATTAATAGAACTTTTTACTTGAAAAAAATCTTTAATGCTAAAAGTTGACAGCAAGTTTAGCACTTTATCATTGATATAATATTGAGGGTCAGAAGAAAATATTTTCAAATGTCAAGTTACAAAATCATTCTAAGGTATATTTTGTTGAAAAAAATAAATATTTTGTTGTAAAAATGTGATCAAGAGGGTTTGGTCTTCAAAGTATGTGTTTGATTTTTGACTTTATGTATGAATTATATATGAAATAATAATTTGCTTAAAACACATTGTAATCCATAAAACTCACAGTTTGTAATTGAGTTGTGGAAAGCCATATATGCTCTCATTTTCTTTTAATTATTTCAGCATTTACTATTAACCACATTTTTTTTAAGAACAGAAACTTGACTTTCTTTCTTGTAGAAAGAGAGGTATGTCAATAAATGTTTCTTAAATTGATTTCTTTTGCTTGAACACACATAATTCACTTATAATAAGAATTAAAAGAGAAATAATACATAACATTTAAATAAACATTTACCACATTAGAAACAGCATGCTAAACAATTAGCAATTAGTCTCTTACTTAATTCCTAAAATAATTATGTGATATATTGTTCATCAAGTTAAGATTTTATGTGGCTGATACTTACAGAAAAGTAGAAGTAAAAGTAGCTTAAAGAAAGAAATGCTTATTTCTCTCAAAAATAACTGAAGGATTTACATAATTATGTTCTATAATTCCTCACAAACTCAGAAGTGTTCCAGCTGTTTCATCGTGAAGGGTGTGTGAGGGTGGGGCAATTGTTGAGAACAAAGGGATGAGGAAGAAGCTGAACAGTGGATGACCCAGCATACATTCAGAAAGAGAAACAAGGTAGGTTTCATTTGTCTGAGTTTAGCCATATAAATAAATGAAGGGGAAGGAAAAATAAGAAATGTAGTCTTCATTTTGGAAAGTCATATATCCAAACATAATCCTTTTTATGCACAGAACAAGTGGATATTGGTGGACAATGAGCATACTCATTAATATGTGTTTGAAAGCTATATTAAAGAGGTAGAAAATTGTTATTTCCCAAAGCTGATACTATTAATAAATGGTAGAGTATGTTCAGGAAGTTTTTCTGCAGATACAGTTTGCCTTTAAAACTATATTTTAACTTAGAAATTCTGATGACTTCGCACTGGGCCTGTTTTTATATTGTGTGTTGATGGATACCAGAATTGTAATGGGAAAAAATGTCAATTGTAAACTACGAAACACACCAAAAAATCTCTCAAAGAATAATAAGCATCTTAATCCTACCAATCAGAAACAATAATTGCTATTGATTTTTAGATGAATTCTCTTTTAAGCTATTTATTTGTTGCTCTGTGTGTTCTTCATGACCTATCATATAGAGAGAAATGAAAACTTTAGAAAATCAAGTTATAGTTTTAAATTGTATAATAGTATGTAGTTAATGTATGACATATATTCATATTATGTATATAGACCTCTCATTATATTCTATTTTTGGTGCTTAAATAATCAATAAAAAAGTAAATAAAAAATAATGAAGAATATTAAATAGTAGATGAAGTGGAGAGAACACATGATTGGACTAAATGTTGTTTAGTTAAAAGACTATTTATTTTGAGAATCCAATTTTTTTTTACTTTCTCTATATTTAGGAAAACTGATTTGATATATATTTCAATTCAGTATATTTTTGCTAATTCCCAGGAAAATCTGTCTGCATAAATTATTCATCAAATCTGAATAAATGTTTTGCAGTTTCTTGACAATAAGTGCTTGCATAAATTTAAGATGGGTATGTCAAGGTCTTGTTCCAATAGCACCTCTTTGAAAATAAATGTGTGAACAGTAAATAAGATAATTAATTTATTATATTGCTAAAACTGCACTTCATGACATGCAATTTAAACAAGTTGCTTTAATTCATTACAGTGACAATGTCATGATATTTACAGTGTCCACCTTAAAATTTGGTTAGTGAATTAGCATATATAATAGTTATGACTATCCAGATATTCTCCTTTTCCTAAGCAAAGGGAATATAAATTTTAAGCTTTCTTACAACATAATGGGAACATGTGACTATTTCAGCAAGCAATAAAAAATGAGTTGGTATCATTTCCAGAATGAATTATAAGTAGCTACTTGGAGCAATGCTTGGAATTGTTGTCCAACTGTCTTGCAATGGGCATTTAGTGTAAAAGGAGAAAAAAATAAAAACAATTTTCATTAAATTCAGACATTAAGTTTTTGAATTGTTCATTTTTCTAACTCTGAAACTAGAATGCCATGATTACTAAAAATTAGAAAAAATTGAAGCTTTAAGTTTTCTTTTTTCTTTTTATTTAGCCACAGAAATTGTATGATAAAGCAGTTGTGAATATAATACTATCTATGTGCAGTTTGTTTCTCATGGACCTCCAAATTTTCTTATATTAGTTTATAAAAATGTAGCTAAAAGTTTTCATGCTAGACCAAGACATTTGAAAGAATTATGCATGGCAGTTTCTGGCCCACATTGTTCAATGTGGTAATTATTTAAAAGTCCTATTGATTCAATTTCCCAACTGGTTCTTAAATTTGCCTTCCAGTCTCTCCCCAGAACTTCACCCATTTCAGCAATTTTTTTCTACTTGAGTATTAATACCTCCCTAAATGACTTTCCTATTCTTTGTCTTTCTTTCTGCTTATCCAGCTTCCTTTCTGTTGCAATGGTGATCTTCCTAAAGATTCTACTGCTTAAAGTTCTGAAAATAATATGAACGATTTTCATTTGTATATAAATAGCTACCATTTATTAAGTTGGTAAGTATAAGATCAATTTAAAGCTCTTTGCAAAATTCATCTTATAATATTACCATCTGAAAAAAATGTTCTCTTAAAAATATGTCTTATGGGAAAGAGAATGTTATAAGGGATTTGCTCTTTGAAATGTTTATATGTAACACAAGTCACACCAGCCTTTAGTAAAAATTGAATTTCAGTAGCATAAGTAAATCATATTTCTCTGAGTCTAATCCCCAACTGTTGCCTTAGGTCCTCAACACTGGCACATTGCAAAATTTCCTACCAATATTTCTGAGCATTCTTTAGAAGTGATCCTTGTAAGTTTCTGAAACTGATTTGTTAACTCCCATGAGACACAATAACCAGCTTTCCTGGTGGCTCAGATGCTAAAGAATCTGCCTGCAATGCAGGGGACCTAGATTTGATCCCTGAGTTGGGAAGATCCCCTGGAGGAGCGACCAGCAACCCACTCCGTTATTCTTGCCTGGGAAATCCTCTGGACAGAGAAGTCTGGAGAGCAACCATGGGGTTGCAAAGAGTCAGGCATGACTCAGCATGCACACAAATAAACATTGAACATGGGTCACAAATGGGATTCCTGGGTGACATTAGTGGTAAATAACCCACCTGCCAAGGCAAGAGACATGCAACATGGGTTAGGAAGATCCCCTGGAGGAGGGCATGGCAACCCACTCCATTATTCTAGCCTGGAGAATCTGATGGACAGAGGGACCTGGCGGGCTATAGTCCATAGGGTCACAGAGAGTCAGACATGATTGAAGTGACTGAACATGCATGCATGGGACACAATAACTTTGTAGATGCTGCTAATGAATTCCAGTCTCAAAGTGTCTGCTAGATATGATAGTGTATGAAGAAACGACATCTTCCTTGTTTTTATTCTTATTTAAAAATTTTACTTATTTCATTTATTTTTGGCTATTCTGGGTTTTCACTGCTGCCACAGGCTCTTCTCTAGTTGTGGGTAGGGTTTGCCTTCCAGTCTCCCAGAACTTCACCCATTTCAGCAATTTTTCTACTTGAGTATTAATACCTCCCTAAATGACTTTCCTATTCTTTGTCTTTCTTTCTGCTTATCCAGCTTCCTTTCTGTTGCAATGGTGATCTTCCTAAAGATTCTACTGCTTAAAGTTCTGAAAATAATATGAACGATTTTCATTTGTATATAAATAGCTACCATTTATTAAGTTGGTAAGTATAAGATCAATTTAAAGCTCTTTGCAAAATTCATCTTATAATATTACCATCTGAAAAAAATGTTCTCTTAAAAATATGTCTTATGGGAAAGAGAATGTTATAAGGGATTTGCTCTTTGAAATGTTTATATGTAACACAAGTCACACCAGCCTTTAGTAAAAATTGAATTTCAGTAGCATAAGTAAATCATATTTCTCTGAGTCTAATCCCCAACTGTTGCCTTAGGTCCTCAACACTGGCACATTGCAAAATTTCCTACCAATATTTCTGAGCATTCTTTAGAAGTGATCCTTGTAAGTTTCTGAAACTGATTTGTTAACTCCCATGAGACACAATAACCAGCTTTCCTGGTGGCTCAGATGCTAAAGAATCTGCCTGCAATGCAGGGGACCTAGATTTGATCCCTGAGTTGGGAAGATCCCCTGGAGGAGCGACCAGCAACCCACTCCGTTATTCTTGCCTGGGAAATCCTCTGGACAGAGAAGTCTGGAGAGCAACCATGGGGTTGCAAAGAGTCAGGCATGACTCAGCATGCACACAAATAAACATTGAACATGGGTCACAAATGGGATTCCTGGGTGACATTAGTGGTAAATAACCCACCTGCCAAGGCAAGAGACATGCAACATGGGTTAGGAAGATCCCCTGGAGGAGGGCATGGCAACCCACTCCATTATTCTAGCCTGGAGAATCTGATGGACAGAGGGACCTGGCGGGCTATAGTCCATAGGGTCACAGAGAGTCAGACATGATTGAAGTGACTGAACATGCATGCATGGGACACAATAACTTTGTAGATGCTGCTAATGAATTCCAGTCTCAAAGTGTCTGCTAGATATGATAGTGTATGAAGAAATGACATCTTCCTTGTTTTTATTCTTATTTAAAAATTTTACTTATTTATTCATTTATTTTTGGCTATTCTGGGTTTTCACTGCTGCCACAGGCTCTTCTCTAGTTGTGGGTAGTGGGGGTTGCTCTCTAGTTGAGGTGAGCAGGCTTCTTGTTGTGGTGACTTCTCTTGTTGTGGAACTTGGACTCTAGGGCACACGGGCTTCAGTAATTGTGGCACATGGGCTCAAGAGTTGTGGCTCCGAGGCTCTAGAGCACAGGCTCCATCGTTGTGGTTCACGGGCTTAGCTGTTCCGCAGCTTGTGGGATCTTCATGGATCAGGGATCGAACTCATGTCTCCTGAATTGGCAGGTAAATTCTTTAGCACTAAGCTATCAGGGAAGCCCTGCCTTTATTCTTTGTTATTGAAAAAAGCCTAGTATTATTTTATACCCTGAAATTTACAGTATAGTCTTTCTAGTCTTTATTTATAGGCCACTCTCTTGCTCTAGAAAACACATTAGTTCTCAAGAAACTGAATTTGACACCAATGTGAGAGGCCTCAGAGCTCTGCTCTTCTCAAAAACTGCCTTCCTTTTTCATGCTGAAAATGTTGTAATTCGACCATGCCATTCCATGGCTATAGCTATAGTTAGTCCACCAGGGGGCTAGAGGTGAGACGCAAAGTTTGCCCTGACTCTTGCCCTGTTGGAAAAATAGATTTCTTAAGGGCACAAAGACTGCAAAGTCAGGTACAAAGTTCAGCACAGCATGCACAAATAAACATTGAACATGGGTCACAAATGGGATTCCTGGGTGACATTAGTGGTAAATAACCCACCTGCCAAGGCAAGAGACATGCAACATGGGTTAGGAAGATCCCCTGGAGGAGGGCATGGCAACCCACTCCATTATTCTAGCCTGGAGAATCTGATGGACAGAGGGACCTGGCGGGCTATAGTCCATAGGGTCACAGAGAGTCAGACATGATTGAAGTGACTGAACATGCATGCATGGGACACAATAACTTTGTAGATGCTGCTAATGAATTCCAGTCTCAAAGTGTCTGCTAGATATGATAGTGTATGAAGAAACGACATCTTCCTTGTTTTTATTCTTATTTAAAAATTTTACTTATTTATTCATTTATTTTTGGCTATTCTGGGTTTTCACTGCTGCCACAGGCTCTTCTCTAGTTGTGGGTAGTGGGGGTTGCTCTCTAGTTGAGGTGAGCAGGCTTCTTGTTGTGGTGACTTCTCTTGTTGTGGAACTTGGACTCTAGGGCACACGGGCTTCAGTAATTGTGGCACATGGGCTCAAGAGTTGTGGCTCCGAGGCTCTAGAGCACAGGCTCCATCGTTGTGGTTCACGGGCTTAGCTGTTCCGCAGCTTGTGGGATCTTCATGGATCAGGGATCGAACTCATGTCTCCTGAATTGGCAGGTAAATTCTTTAGCACTAAGCTATCAGGGAAGCCCTGCCTTTATTCTTTGTTATTGAAAAAAGCCTAGTATTATTTTATACCCTGAAATTTACAGTATAGTCTTTCTAGTCTTTATTTATAGGCCTCTCTCTTGCTCTAGAAAACACATTAGTTCTCAAGAAACTGAATTTGACACCAATGTGAGAGGCCTCAGAGCTCTGCTCTTCTCAAAAACTGCCTTCCTTTTTCATGCTGAAAATGTTGTAATTCGACCATGCCATTCCATGGCTATAGCTATAGTTAGTCCACCAGGGGGCTAGAGGTGAGACGCAAAGTTTGCCCTGACTCTTGCCCTGTTGGAAAAATAGATTTCTTAAGGGCACAAAGACTGCAAAGTCAGGTACAAAGTTCAGCACAGCATATGGAAGAGCACACGAAGGAACCATTTATTTAAGTCAGAAGTAAGGCGGAAATACACACCCGGGCATCCTAAATGAGAGCAGTAAAGGGGAGATTTCAGTCTCTTACATTGGATAACTCTTCTGGATTTGGGTAACTCTTCTGGATCTTTGTTTACCTTTGGCCAGTTATCTTGTTTCTTTTTTCACATTTGACCTCCCTAAGAACCCTCCCAACATGTGTGTGCAACTTTGTTGCTAAGATGGACTCCAGCGCAGAGGCCTATTTGGGGTAGGTCCACTTTTATTATACGGTGGTGGCCCCCTGCCTTTTTGATCTCCATTGAGCCTTCCTATGTATATGTAGTCAGGAAGGTTTCCTTGACCTCAGGATTCTTATCTCTTTATTCCAGCAGAGCTCAGATCCTGCCATTAGCTTTGTCCTTGGAGTGTCTAGGAAAAGCAAAGCTTCAGTTTTACTCCACTTGACAAAACACCAGCTGTCCAGCCCAGAGGCCCATTTATCTCCTCCCTCAGGGCCACCAGTTAATGTATATGAAAGACGCAGCAGACAAAGTGACTGAATTTCAACTGTATTTTCTGCTGAAAAATATATTTTTTATTATATGATAAAACAGAATAGGGCTTCCCCTGGTGGTCCAGTGGGTAAGGACACCGCCTTGCAGTGCAAGGGGCGCCAGTTCCATCCCTGGCCTGGGAAGATCCCACGTGCCGCGGAGCGGCTGGACCCATGTGTCCAATCACCGAGCCGGAGCTCTGGAGCGCATGCGCAAGAGCCGGTGCTCTGTGTCAACAGAGGCCACCGCGATGGGAGGCCCACAGGAGCCAAAGAACAAAGACGGATGAAAATAAATGAAAGACCAACAGAAGTGGCCTGCCCGCTCCCCTCCTTCCCCAACCCGCCCCCCGCCCAAAATAAATAAATAAATAAATCTTAAAAAAAAAAAAAAAAAAACAATAAAAAAAATGTAATACCTTATATACTTTCACAATTTCTATATTCCTATCCAGTTCACACTTGAAAGTATACAACATATATATTAATTTTTCAAAGCTAAAAGGAATAGAAACTTTATGAAAATAAATGGACTTTGTCCCTATACATTTAAGAGTCTGTTTTGAATATAAATTTTCCCTACAGTGCATAATATGATATGTTAGATACATTGCTCTATACTGATTGTGCACTGTGGGGAGGCTACGCAGTATTTTTTAAAGGTAGAAGATACTACCTTTAGAAGATACTACTCTTCTAAAGGTAGAAGAGTACATGACTGACTAAAGATCAATTCAGGAGCCTATATTCATTTTGAGAGGATTCCGAATCATGGTTGGACACCATCTTGGCCTCCTCAATAAGGGATTTTCACAGAAACCTACAAGCCGTATTTGCCACATTTTTACCAGAACTGGCGTAGAATTTAGAGAGCTGGATTGTATCTTTCAGAAGTCAAGCTCTCTAGCACAGTTAATAGATTATTACTTTTTGAAATAGCCTCATCCTACTGTGGAAAAGATATTCTTCAAAGAGGAGACCTATAATAGTCCCTAGTAGAGAGGTCATGGAGAGGATTTTGATTTAAGAATACATAACCCCCAACACCTGCTGCTGCCCCAAGTTTCTATGAATAATGCTGTTTTAGCTCCTAGGCCATAAATTATGTCTCCAACAAGATTTATTTCCAGTTCACCTCCATGTTTGCTATAGAACTTGCTCCAGGTTACCTTTAATAGAAGAAAGGTCAGTGGATAAATAATGCTATTAACAACATAATGAGATTTTTAGCACTGAACACTCAACCCACAAAAAGAAGAGAACACTATTGAAGTTAGCCAGAGATGTAACTGTGTAACAGAAATCTGCAAATTGATAATCCACACCCAGGTGATTAAAGTGTTACTGGACTGGATCTTAGAGTTTGAGTCCGAAGGTAATAGAACTGAGTTTGTGTGAATGCTTTTATGTGATTTTATGATTTATAAAAGCAGCATATATGTGAGGCACTGGAAAACTGGTTTTATAGGGTAATTCTGCTGGTAAGATAGAGTAAAATACCTGCAGAAATCATCCAGATTCTATGATACTAGTAGGTCTAGCATATCCAAGTTTTATAAAAATTAGTGGCAGCACTTCAATAATAACAGGAAATGTCCTTACAGCTGATGACACTTAAAGCAACATTGAATTTTGAGTAAGTAGTCTTGGTTCAGTCACTATTAAAAATGCATTACATTAAACAACTGATGGTACCACCTCATCTGCAGAGGAAGGTTATTAACACCAGCTTACTAGGGTTCATGTTATGATTTTGGTAATTAAATGTGAAAATACTTGGGACAGTGGGAAACTCATTAAGTCTTAAGTGAGCCTGAAACTGCTAGCTAAAAATGAGCAAAGACATGATTGTTTTCTACAAGAACTTTTGAATCAATCTTGATATGCTTACTGAAATATAAGTGCCCGGTCATTTTGACTCCTTTAAAGACAAAATTTTTATTTACATCTGTATCCCTTTTTGCCACATTTTTACCAGAACTGGCGTAGAATTTAGAGAGCTGGATTGTATCTTTCAGAAGTCAAGCTCTCTAGCACAGTTAATAGATTATTACTTTTTGAAATAGCCTCATCCTACTGTGGAAAAGATATTCTTCAAAGAGGAGACCTATAATAGTCCCTAGTAGAGAGGTCATGGAGAGGATTTTGATTTAAGAATACATAACCCCCAACACCTGCTGCTGCCCCAAGTTTCTATGAATAATGCTGTTTTAGCTCCTAGGCCATAAATTATGTCTCCAACAAGATTTATTTCCAGTTCACCTCCATGTTTGCTATAGAACTTGCTCCAGGTTACCTTTAATAGAAGAAAGGTCAGTGGATAAATAATGCTATTAACAACATAATGAGATTTTTAGCACTGAACACTCAACCCACAAAAAGAAGAGAACACTATTGAAGTTAGCCAGAGATGTAACTGTGTAACAGAAATCTGCAAATTGATAATCCACACCCAGGTGATTAAAGTGTTACTGGACTGGATCTTAGAGTTTGAGTCCGAAGGTAATAGAACTGAGTTTGTGTGAATGCTTTTATGTGATTTTATGATTTATAAAAGCAGCATATATGTGAGGCACTGGAAAACTGGTTTTATAGGGTAATTCTGCTGGTAAGATAGAGTAAAATACCTGCAGAAATCATCCAGATTCTATGATACTAGTAGGTCTAGCATATCCAAGTTTTATAAAAATTAGTGGCAGCACTTCAATAATAACAGGAAATGTCCTTACAGCTGATGACACTTAAAGCAACATTGAATTTTGAGTAAGTAGTCTTGGTTCAGTCACTATTAAAAATGCATTACATTAAACAACTGATGGTACCACCTCATCTGCAGAGGAAGGTTATTAACACCAGCTTACTAGGGTTCATGTTATGATTTTGGTAATTAAATGTGAAAATACTTGGGACAGTGGGAAACTCATTAAGTCTTAAGTGAGCCTGAAACTGCTAGCTAAAAATGAGCAAAGACATGATTGTTTTCTACAAGAACTTTTGAATCAATCTTGATATGCTTACTGAAATATAAGTGCCCGGTCATTTTGACTCCTTTAAAGACAAAATTTTTATTTATATAAAGTTTGCTCGACACCTTTATTTCATACATAAGTTTTATAAAATCATTAGTATCACCACATCTCCTAGCTGATCTTTGCCGTGATTCCCTCTTAAGGCTTGTGCTCTAGTTGATCCTGTTTCATTACTTCCTCAAAGTATGTCCTACATTGACTGTCTCTTAACTCTTACACAAAGCTGGCCATTGTCTTCCCTGATCTATCACATAAGTGGAAACTGAAAGAAGGACAGAGAAGTGAGGTTTTATTGAAGGATAGAATGAGCATATGAGTTATGGGAGGCATGGATATAGGCTTGGATAAGACTGAGCACATTAGGAAAATCCAAATATACTATATTATTATAAATATATCTTTTGAAATTGAGTTGAAAACAAGTGACATGGAGCCTAGTATGTATCCATAGTATCTCCTATAAGTGAGAGAAATGGCACAATAAAGGACAAAAATTGCAAAGACCTGACAGAAGCAGAAGAGATTAAGAAGAGGTGGCAAGAATATACAGAAGAACTATAAAGAAAAGGTCTTAATGGCCCAGATAGTTAGAGGATTGGAGTATGCAATCTAGTGGGCCTTAGGAAGCATTACTACAGACAATGCTAGTGGAAGTGATGAAATTCCAGCTGAGCTCTTTCAAATCATAAAAGTTGGTGCTGTTAAAGTGCTGTACTCATTATGCCAGCAAATCTGGAAACAATGGCTGCAGGACTGGAAAGAGTGAGTTTTTATTCTAATCCCAAAGAGAAGCAATGCCAAAGAATATTCAAACTACCGTACAATAACATCATTTCACACGCTAGCAAGATTATGCTCAAAATCCTTCAAGCTGGGCTTCGAGTACTTGAACCAAGAACTTCTAGATATGCAAGCTGAAATTAGAAAAGGCACAGGAACCAGAGACCAAATTGCCAACCTCTGTTGCATCATAGAGTAAGCAAAAGCATTTCAAATAATCATCTACTTCTACTTCATTTACTATGCTAATGCCTTTGAATGTGTGGATCACAGCACACTGTGGAAAATTCTTTAAGAGATGGGAATACCGGACCACCTTATCTGTCTTGAGAAGCCTTTAGCAGGGCAAGAAGTAACAGTGAGAACTAGACATGGAAAAATGTACTGCTTCAAAACTGGGAAAGGAGTGCATCAAGGCTGTATCTCATTACTCTGCTTATTTAACTTATATGTAAAGTACATCATGTGACATAAAGGGCTGAATGAAGCACGACCTGGAATCAAGATTACTGGGAGAAATATCATCAACTTCAGATGTGCAGATGATGCCACATTAATGGCAGAAAGCAAGAAGAAACTAAAGAGCCTCTGCATGAGGGTGAAAGAGGAGAGTGAGAAAGCTGGTTTAAAACTCAGCATTCAAAACAGTAAGGCCATGTCAAAACAAACAAAGAAAAGGTAAAATCATGGCATCTAGTCCCATCACTTCATGGCAAATAGACGGGGACAAAGTGGAAACAGTTACCAGTTTTTTTTTTTTTTTTTTTTTGGCTACAAAATCACTGTGAACAATGACTGTAACCATGAAATTAAAAGGAACTTGCTCCTGGAAAGAAAACTATGACAAACCTACACAGCATATTAAAAAGCAGAGACAGACCTTTGCCAACAAAGATCCTTATTGTCAAAGCTATAGTTTTTCTAGTAGTCATGTATGAATGTTAGAGTTGAACATAAAGAAAGCTGAATGCCAAAGAATTGATGTTTTTGAACTGTGATGATGGAGAAGACTCTTGAGAATCGCTTGGGCAGGAAAAAGATGAAAACCAGTCAATTCTAAAGGAAATCAACCTTCAATATTCATTGGAAGGACTGATGTTGAAGCTGAAGTTCCAGTACTTTGGCCACGGGATGTGAGGGCAGACTCAATGGAAAAGACTCTGATACTGGGAAAGACTGAGAGTAGGAGGAGAGAGGTGAGTTCAGAGGATGAGACAGTTGGATGGCATCATTGACTCAATGGATATGAGTTTGAGTAAATCAGGTAGGAAGGGAAGAACAGAGAGATTTGATGTTTTACAAATAATGGGGTTTCCGAGTCAGGCATGACTTCGTGACTGAACAACAGCAAATAGTGTCTCAGGCTTTCTCTCTGAATTCAAATGGAGTTTCATAAAATGTAAATGAAACATTAATTCATGGCTTAATTTCCAAGTGTCAACCTTCATCTTCAGTAGGCTCTATATGACATGTTTATTCCCTTCTGACAAATAAGTTAGCAGTACAGAAGTGGATATCTCAAGAGTTTTCACTTCAAAACAAAGATAGGAATTAAAATCTGAGATCTGTTTCTAACTAGTTGTTCTCCTTGGATAAGCTATTTATTCATCTGAGTTTCAGTTTCTTTTGTCTCAGTATATATGCTAAAACAGTTTGCCAAATAATACTTCTAAATATTGATTTAAACTAAAAAGTTCTAAGAAATAATAATTACTGAAAATATATGATTCCCTCTGCAGATATAAACTAACTATAAATGATAACACTTTTATGATTATATTGAATTGGAAGTTCATTAGCATGTTTTAAAAAGTAATATAACTTTTATAATATTAAAATATAGTAATAGTTCATTTAATAGAGGGCTTTGCTGTATAAAAGGTAAATTTATGGATATTATTTCATTTAATTCTGAAACAAAGTTTGTATGGTAAATTAGTAAAGTAAAAAATAATTATATAGTTTTTAAAATGAGAAAATGGAAGCTCATAAAGAGATTTGACTGAAATCACATAGTACTGCAGGACAAGAACCTATGCAATTTTGCCCTCAGATCTCAAATTTTTCCAATAAAATATCCTACAGTTATAGTAAATTTGGGGTGGCTTTTGGAGAATTAGTTCTTGGAAAAAAATGTTTCAACACAAAAGGTCGAAAATAAGCAAAATGCCTAAGCATTGTTACGAAGTGTATCAGTCAGCAATCTGTCATCAAAAATCTGATGACCAAATAAAGGTGATCCTTCTCTCGTTGTTACTCTATCTAATTAAGAAATATCTTAATATTTTTCTAGTTCTACATTCTGAAGTGGATTTGTTATATATATTATTTGTATAAAGTTATATAATATGCAAACATGAATTAGTATTTATAGGACAACTTTGTGTATTTATAGGTCAGTTTGGTAATGATGAATCAGAGTTCACAATCTGAAATGGGTAAAGGGATTTGAAATTGCATGTTTAACTTGTGAGGCAGAAAAATAAAAATGTAGACATATTTAATGTCTCTACAATTAAAGAGTCAACTTACTCTTGTACCGTTGTACTTTACTTACCCCTTGTACTTTACTCTGTCATTGTATTCCATGTACTATAATAAAGTGGAAAGTAAAACTTCTATATATACTTTGAAGTAAAAGTAGATCTTAAAGACAGAAATCTGAATATTAAAATTTTTCTCAATTTCCTTATCCTCTGGAGAGGTTATTATAAAATCTGAGTAGCATACCTATTTTCTATCTTGTACGTCTTCACACACATGATATTTTAACATTTAGGCTTATTATTAGAACCCCAAATAAAATGTCTATTAAAAGTTCAATCATTATACGATCTGGCAGTGTCCAAGGGAATTCTTAACAACTTAAAAGCAAGAGAAATATCAACATAAGCTAATGCGTGAAGCATTTTATTAGATAGTCAAAACATATAAATCAACCAAAAAGAAAGTTAATATTAATTCATGTATTTACATATATATAACATAAATGCACTAAGTATATTCATATAATGGATTGTCATTTGTATTGGATGATCACTGTGACTATTTCATTTGAGATTATATTAATAACCAAAGTGAACTAAAAGTTATTTCAATAGCATTTATTATAATAGTACTGCAGGACAAGAACCTATGCAATTTTGCCCTCAGATCTCAAATTTTTCCAATAAAATATCCTACAGTTATAGTAAATTTGGGGTGGCTTTTGGAGAATTAGTTCTTGGAAAAAAATGTTTCAACACAAAAGGTCGAAAATAAGCAAAATGCCTAAGCATTGTTACGAAGTGTATCAGTCAGCAATCTGTCATCAAAAATCTGATGACCAAATAAAGGTGATCCTTCTCTCGTTGTTACTCTATCTAATTAAGAAATATCTTAATATTTTTCTAGTTCTACATTCTGAAGTGGATTTGTTATATATATTATTTGTATAAAGTTATATAATATGCAAACATGAATTAGTATTTATAGGACAACTTTGTGTATTTATAGGTCAGTTTGGTAATGATGAATCAGAGTTCACAATCTGAAATGGGTAAAGGGATTTGAAATTGCATGTTTAACTTGTGAGGCAGAAAAATAAAAATGTAGACATATTTAATGTCTCTACAATTAAAGAGTCAACTTACTCTTGTACCGTTGTACTTTACTTACCCCTTGTACTTTACTCTGTCATTGTATTCCATGTACTATAATAAAGTGGAAAGTAAAACTTCTATATATACTTTGAAGTAAAAGTAGATCTTAAAGACAGAAATCTGAATATTAAAATTTTTCTCAATTTCCTTATCCTCTGGAGAGGTTATTATAAAATCTGAGTAGCATACCTATTTTCTATCTTGTACGTCTTCACACACATGATATTTTAACATTTAGGCTTATTATTAGAACCCCAAATAAAATGTCTATTAAAAGTTCAATCATTATACGATCTGGCAGTGTCCAAGGGAATTCTTAACAACTTAAAAGCAAGAGAAATATCAACATAAGCTAATGCGTGAAGCATTTTATTAGATAGTCAAAAACATATAAATCAACCAAAAAAAGAAAGTTAATATTAATTCATGTATTTACATATATATAACATAAATGCACTAAGTATATTCATATAATGGATTGTCATTTGTATTGGATGATCACTGTGACTATTTCATTTGAGATTATATTAATAACCAAAGTGAACTAAAAGTTATTTCAATAGC
Source organism: Tragulus kanchil (assembly GCA_022376925.1). Taxonomy (NCBI): domain Eukaryota; kingdom Metazoa; phylum Chordata; class Mammalia; order Artiodactyla; family Tragulidae; genus Tragulus; species Tragulus kanchil. The sequence continues at coordinate 70,086,813 of JAIOJX010000028.1, read as the reverse complement.
ATTTATTATAATAGATTTTAAAACATTGAACTTTTTAATAACAGATTTGCCTGGATGAACCCCCAAGTATGTTTACTGCTATATGTTAACTTTCAGAGCTTCTAAAATATACTTAGTCAGAGGGCCATCTTAGCAAAAATGGAGGAGTGTGAATTCTTCCTGGAACAATGGTTTATTCCATAGAAAGTTAAAATTAATATTTATTGTGTGCTTATATTGTGCCAGTGTGTGTGTGGGGGGGTGGGTTAAGTCACTTTATTTGTGCCTGAACTCTTTGTAACTCTTTGTGCCAGGTGCTGTGCTAAATAATTTGCTTGCAGTTTTTTTTTTTTTCCGTTTAGTTCTCACTTAGCCGCTATGGTGTAAATGTAATGCTTTTGATTGTTATTTATGACTTGTGAATAGCTTGGTTCAATTTACTCTGCTTTCTTTTTCTCTCTGACTTATGTCCGCCTGCATCTCCCTTCACAGAATGGAAAGGAAGGGAGCTGTGGTCACAGTTGATGACTAAGTTAGACCATGCCAAATTTTGAATTACCAAAGTACAGACTTGCGGTGGGAGTGCCTGTCTATGGCCACCAGTAAGGAAAAGAGAAAACCTCTGAAATGAAAGCCTTGAGGAGTGCCAAAAACCAAATCTGGGAAACCTGGCTTATTGTGCAAATCCAACAGAACAAGGAGGACAAAGATGAGGAGAATAAAACAATGAGCAAAGTCTGGTTGAAGATAGGCAAAATGGGTTGATTTAGAAGTGGGTCAAACCAAAAGAAAGAATTAACGAAAGGGAAAACATTAAAACCCCAAATAAAATGACTATTAAAAGTTCAATCATTATACGATCTGGCAGTGTCCAAGGGAATTCTTAACAACTTAAAAGCAAGAGAAATATCAACATAAGCTAATGCGTGAAGCATTTTATTAGATAGTCAAAACATATAAATCAACCAAAAAAAGAAAGTTAATATTAATTCATGTATTTACATATATATAACATAAATGCACTAAGTATATTCATATAATGGATTGTCATTTGTATTGGATGATCACTGTGACTATTTCATTTGAGATTATATTAATAACCAAAGTGAACTAAAAGTTATTTCAATAGCATTTATTATAATAGATTTTAAAACATTGAACTTTTTAATAACAGATTTGCCTGGATGAACCCCCAAGTATGTTTACTGCTATATGTTAACTTTCAGAGCTTCTAAAATATACTTAGTCAGAGGGCCATCTTAGCAAAAATGGAGGAGTGTGAATTCTTCCCTGGAACAATGGTTTATTCCATAGAAAGTTAAAATTAATATTTATTGTGTGCTTATATTGTGCCAGTGTGTGTGTGGGGGGGTGGGTTAAGTCACTTTATTTGTGCCTGAACTCTTTGTAACTCTTTGTGCCAGGTGCTGTGCTAAATAATTTGCTTGCAGTTTTTTTTTTTTTCCGTTTAGTTCTCACTTAGCCGCTATGGTGTAAATGTAATGCTTTTGATTGTTATTTATGACTTGTGAATAGCTTGGTTCAATTTACTCTGCTTTCTTTTTCTCTCTGACTTATGTCCGCCTGCATCTCCCTTCACAGAATGGAAAGGAAGGGAGCTGTGGTCACAGTTGATGACTAAGTTAGACCATGCCAAATTTTGAATTACCAAAGTACAGACTTGCGGTGGGAGTGCCTGTCTGTGGCCACCAGTAAGGAAAAGAGAAAACCTCTGAAATGAAAGCCTTGAGGAGTGCCAAAAACCAAATCTGGGAAACCTGGCTTATTGTGCAAATCCAACAGAACAAGGAGGACAAAGATGAGGAGAATAAAACAATGAGCAAAGTCTGGTTGAAGATAGGCAAAATGGGTTGATTTAGAAGTGGGTCAAACCAAAAGAAAGAATTAACGAGCATTTGAGGATGGAAGACAGCTCTGGTGGCACCAGAGTTTCAGAGACATTGTTGATTTGTTGTGGAGCAGGAATTAGTGAGGCTTCCCTTTTGGCTCAGACCATAAACAATCTGCCTGCATTGGAGGAGACGTGAGTTCAGTCCCTGGGTCAGGAAGATCTCCTGGAGAAAGAAATGGCAACCCACCCCTGTATTCTTGCCTGGAGAATTTCATGGCTAGTGAAGCGTCGTGGCCTGCAGTCCATGGGGTCTCCAAGAGTCAGACACAACTGAACAACTAATGCTTTCACTTTTCAGGAATTAATGAATGGATTGAGCTGGCTTATATGTACAAGGTCAGGTAGGATAATTGCTGCTTTTTATTTAAAAAGTAAAGGTTGTGGGATGAAATTGTAGTTTTACTCCATTTGTTAGAGAAGAAATTTAATTCCCTTAGAGATGAATCCTGGCTGCTCTGGTGGATGGTGACAGAGAATGATGTTTAATGGCTACATGAGCTCTTAGTACTACCAGTTAGCCATTTTATGGCTACAGTTGTGTGAGTTCCATAGGTAAGCAGCAAAAAATGCTGTGATCCATATTAGGCAATCAATAAATATTTCCCTCATTTTATTCTTTTCTGTAATTTGTGCTTTCCTTTGAAGCATGCTCTTACTCAAGCCGATATCTTCACTGTATTCGAGTACATCTTCAACTCTTCCTTTCAACCTGATATAATTTTTCAACAATGGGCATGAAATATATATATACTCAAATGTAATCAGTAAGGAAAAAAAGAGAAATAAATGATTGGTGTTATTCATGTAGTGAAGGGACAATAATTTTATAAGCTTAACATTTTATCAATTCTGAAACTGCAGTTTATTTAATGGTGTGGATGAAGCAACATCTCTCAGTATTCAAAATAGTTTCTTTATTTATTAATATACATTTGTTTTATCATGAAAGTATATCACTTTATACCACATTGGCTCTAATTTAATAGCAGCAATTCTCTTTAAAAATAAAATTTTACCATGAGAATATGTTTTTTCTTCTAGAAAGACTATGTTTTTCCTGAATACAGATATTAAATCATTAGGATTTAACATAATAGTAGCTTGTTTAAACTGCCCAGAGTAAGCAAGGCAGTGGTGCTCCCAAATGTATCAGGGATATTGCTCTCTGTGATCATCATGAGATGTCCTTCAGAATTCCCATGCTGGTGTACACATTTTGTATGATCACTTTGCCCTTGAATGTGGTCAGATCCTGACAGATATGTTTATGAAGATTCGGAAAGAGAAGGGAGAAAGGACCAGAAATTTTTTGAAGAGAAAATTATTGAAAAATTTCACAACTGTAGAAGGCAATAAGCCATGTAATAAAGAAAGCTTATAATTATAAAGTAACATAGAAGAATGTACTCTATATAGTACATTCCATTGTTCCTTCCCGGTTCCCTTAAACTAGTACAAAATAAAATAATTTCTTTGCTAAAAATATTATCAAAATTGAAAGCCTTGTTTTTGCTAAGACATTATTTGATGAAGTTTCTAGATGAAGAGAGGGAAAAAATTTATAATAATATTCCATCAAACGAAAATTAGGTTAAAATAAAGAGAAAGTGCCTCCCTGGTAGCTAAGACAGTAAAGAAACTTCCTGCAATATGGAAGATTTGGATATGATCCCTGGGTTAGCCAGATCCCCTGGAGAAGAGAACAGCTACCCACTTCAGTATTATTGTCTGGTGAATTCCATGGGAAGAGGAGCCTGGCAGACTACAGTCCATGGGATCGAAAGAGTCCGACACAGCTGAGTGACTTTCACAAAGTATGAGTAAGGTAACATCAAACTGGTTGGCTAAATAGCAAATATATGGTGGATATAAATATATATAACTAGATTAAATATTAATGAACTAAATATTCTAATAAAAAGTCAAATATTATTAGAAAAGGATAAAAGATGAGTAGCTGGAAAGATGATATTTTATACACATGACTGAATTCGAGTTGATGGACTTTAAATTACGTACTTAAACACATAAATAGTAATATAAATAATTGAGTTAATCTTGCCATAGCCACTCTGTATTTGTGCCCCTATAAAGTTGAACCTCTCATCAAGAAGTGAGTCTGTTTTCTTATTTATTGAATTTGACCATGGTACTCGTTTTGATCAGTGGAACATTAGCAAGTATGATGAGAAGAATTGTGTTTTGAGGTCTGTTCTCTTTCTGTCCTTGAAAACCCTGTGAACAAATGTGAATGAACAATCCCCAGTAAGCTTGCTGGAGGACTGATGGCCCCCAGAGAACAGATGTGCCTTCTGGAACAATCCACCATTTCTCCACTAAACTAGAAACTGACTGCTGACACAAGAGTGGGCCAAACTAAGAATTTCTGAGCCTGGCACAGACCAGCAGTATAATGATTCACTGAGTCCCAACCAGATTACTAACCCACAGGATGATTAGCTAATAAATACATATTTGATGTTTAAAGCCACTAGCTCTGAGAGTAGTTTATCATGAAACTAAAGCTACATGGCGGAGTAGTTAATGGGCTTCCCTTCTAGCTTAGCTGGTAAAGAATCTGCCTGCAATGTACGAGATCCTGGTTCGATTCCTGGGCTGGGAAGATTCTCTGGAGAAGGGATAGCCTACCCACTCCAGTATTCTTAGACTTCCCTGGTGGCTCAGAGAGTAGTTAGTAGCATTTGCAATAAAAGCATTTAGAATCATTATGATAAAAATGATAAAATACTAACTGATTTGGGGAAGTATGAAGTTATATTCAAATTATAAATATTTTTCTGTGTAAGTCGTAGGTTAAGATTATTAAATCTAATTAAAGCTATGACTCTTTGAATAATGAAAACTATCTACATCTAATATTTCAACTTTAAGATAAGAGATTGAAGTAGGAGGGAAGGTTGTCATCACTAATATTCCATGACAGTTTTATAGGAGTAGATTCACCATAGATGTTGAATGTTTTTAGGGTGAATATTTGTATCATGGTCCTTAGCAGGAATGCACTTAAAAAAGGAACATTGTTTCTATTGTTTCTGTGTCCCAGATCACTACCTAGAATATGAGTAAAGTCTTGTATAAAAGTTTATGGTCATAATAATTCAGCACTATTTCTTTCTGGTAATGTTGCTCTAAATTTTAAATATCATTGTATTTTAATAAAATATCATATGAAAAGAGAAATCAGGAAAATGCCAAGGATTTCTCAGAGTTAACAGAAATCTTTTCATGATAAATTTGTCTCATAGACATAATATATTCCACTGATAACCAGTATTAGAATCACTAGCATGTTGTTAGAAACATAGGTATCTAGAGTGTTTTTCTTAATTGGTGTCTCTGAGTTTTAGAATTAGCATTTCTCAACTTTTAGTTTATCTAATCCCAGTAAGCTTGCTGGAATTCTGCTGGAAAAAAAGCCTGGCACAAGAGTGGGCCAAACTAAGAATTTCTGAGCCTGGCACAGACCAGCAGTATAATGATTCACTGAGTCCCAACCAGATTACTAACCCACAGGATGATTAGCTAATAAATACATATTTGATGTTTAAAGCCACTAGCTCTGAGAGTAGTTTATCATGAAACTAAAGCTACATGGCGGAGTAGTTAATGGGCTTCCCTTCTAGCTTAGCTGGTAAAGAATCTGCCTGCAATGTACGAGATCCTGGTTCGATTCCTGGGCTGGGAAGATTCTCTGGAGAAGGGATAGCCTACCCACTCCAGTATTCTTAGACTTCCCTGGTGGCTCAGAGAGTAGTTAGTAGCATTTGCAATAAAAGCATTTAGAATCATTATGATAAAAATGATAAAATACTAACTGATTTGGGGAAGTATGAAGTTATATTCAAATTATAAATATTTTTCTGTGTAAGTCGTAGGTTAAGATTATTAAATCTAATTAAAGCTATGACTCTTTGAATAATGAAAACTATCTACATCTAATATTTCAACTTTAAGATAAGAGATTGAAGTAGGAGGGAAGGTTGTCATCACTAATATTCCATGACAGTTTTATAGGAGTAGATTCACCATAGATGTTGAATGTTTTAGGGTGAATATTTGTATCATGGTCCTTAGCAGGAATGCACTTAAAAAAGGAACATTGTTTCTATTGTTTCTGTGTCCCAGATCACTACCTAGAATATGAGTAAAGTCTTGTATAAAAGTTTATGGTCATAATAATTCAGCACTATTTCTTTCTGGTAATGTTGCTCTAAATTTTAAATATCATTGTATTTTAATAAAATATCATATGAAAAGAGAAATCAGGAAAATGCCAAGGATTTCTCAGAGTTAACAGAAATCTTTTCATGATAAATTTGTCTCATAGACATAATATATTCCACTGATAACCAGTATTAGAATCACTAGCATGTTGTTAGAAACATAGGTATCTAGAGTGTTTTTCTTAATTGGTGTCTCTGAGTTTTAGAATTAGCATTTCTGAACTTTTAGTTTATCTTCTAATCACCTGTATTCTTAGACTTCCAAAACCAAAATAAAGACAGTTAGGTGTAGTATGGTACTTTAGTTTATATTTTTATAAAGAACTACTAGTGGTTAAAAAAGCTGTACTATTGGAATACTGCTTCAAAGAGATAAAATAAAAAATTTTTCTCATTTGATGGATACTCAGTAATATATGCTTAGTACAGTGATTCATTATGAAAGGTGCTTAATTGATAAATGCCATTGAATTGATGATGTATTTAGAACTATTCTATTTAAGGGCCTTCTTAGGTGGTGCTAGTGGTAAAGTGCCAATGTTGGAGACCTAAGAAAAATGGGTTCAATACCTGGGTCAGGAAGATACCCTGGAAGAAGGCATGGGAACCCATTACAGTATCCATGCCTGGAGAATCCCATGGACAGTGAAGCCTGGTGGACCATGGTCCATATGGTCGCTAAGAGTTGGACACAGCTGAAGCAAATTACTATGCACATGCACAAATGCACAGATTATAATTCAGACTGGGCAAGAAGATATTCTAATTCCTAACATGGAATAATTTATAATAGATATTAATTCTGTTAGGAAAGTGAAGAGTGAAAGTTGCTCACTCATGTCTGACTCTTTGTGACCCATGCACAAGCCATGGAATTCTCCAGGCAAGAATACTGGTGTGGGAAGCAATTCCCACAACCTTCCTTCTGAAAAATATAACCAAAATTGTGAGATGATTTACAGCATCACAACTATTTTACCGAGTTTAGTTTTTAAAGTTTATGGTCATAATAATTCAGCACTATTTCTTTCTGGTAATGTTGCTCTAAATTTTAAATATCATTGTATTTTAATAAAATATCATATGAAAAGAGAAATCAGGAAAATGCCAAGGATTTCTCAGAGTTAACAGAAATCTTTTCATGATAAATTTGTCTCATAGACATAATATATTCCACTGATAACCAGTATTAGAATCACTAGCATGTTGTTAGAAACATAGGTATCTAGAGTGTTTTTCTTAATTGGTGTCTCTGAGTTTTAGAATTAGCATTTCTGAACTTTTAGTTTATCTTCTAATCACCTGTATTCTTAGACTTCCAAAACCAAAATAAAGACAGTTAGGTGTAGTATGGTACTTTAGTTTATATTTTTATAAAGAACTACTAGTGGTTAAAAAAGCTGTACTATTGGAATACTGCTTCAAAGAGATAAAATAAAAAATTTTTCTCATTTGATGGATACTCAGTAATATATGCTTAGTACAGTGATTCATTATGAAAGGTGCTTAATTGATAAATGCCATTGAATTGATGATGTATTTAGAACTATTCTATTTAAGGGCCTTCTTAGGTGGTGCTAGTGGTAAAGTGCCAATGTTGGAGACCTAAGAAAAATGGGTTCAATACCTGGGTCAGGAAGATACCCTGGAAGAAGGCATGGGAACCCATTACAGTATCCATGCCTGGAGAATCCCATGGACAGTGAAGCCTGGTGGACCATGGTCCATATGGTCGCTAAGAGTTGGACACAGCTGAAGCAAATTACTATGCACATGCACAAATGCACAGATTATAATTCAGACTGGGCAAGAAGATATTCTAATTCCTAACATGGAATAATTTATAATAGATATTAATTCTGTTAGGAAAGTGAAGAGTGAAAGTTGCTCACTCATGTCTGACTCTTTGTGACCCATGCACAAGCCATGGAATTCTCCAGGCAAGAATACTGGTGTGGGAAGCAATTCCCACAACCTTCCTTCTGAAAAATATAACCAAAATTGTGAGATGATTTACAGCATCACAACTATTTTACCGAGTTTAGTTTTTAAAGATGGTAACTGTTCATAACAGCTGGGGAAAAACCTCTCTCTCCATTCTATGTAAAATATTTTGAGAGGGGTTGTTTCTCCAAATAGAATTATGGTTTTCTCTAGGTGCATGCCCAGGAGTGGGACTGTGGTATCATATGGTAGTTCTATTTGTTTTATAAGGAACCTGCATACTTTTGACCACAGTGTCTATATTAATTTACATCCTGACCAACAGTGTAGAAGGGTTCCCTTTTCTCCACACCCTCTCCAGCATTTATTGTAGATTTTTTTGATGCTGGCTATTCTAACAGATATGAAGCGACATTTCACAGTGTTTTTGATTTGCACTTCCCTGGTGATTAGTGATGTTGTAGTCTTTTGATATGTTTGTTTGCTATCTATATGTCTTTGAAAAAATGTCTACTTGGGTCCTCTGACAAATTTTTAATTTTTTTGATGTTGAATTATATGCATTCTTTGTAGATTTTTAATATTAACCTGAGATGTATCAGCAGATGCAAATATACCAATCAGTAGGTAGCCTTTTTGTTTTGTTGATATTTTCCTTGGTTGTGCAAAAGATTTTTAGTTTGAGGTAGTCCCATTTGTTTATTTTGTTTTTGTTTCATTTGCCTAGGTAGACATATCCAAAAACAGAATTACTAAGATCCAAACAAAGATAATAATGCCAAGGTTTTTACCTAAAAGTTTTGTTTTCAGGTCTAAAATTTAAGTTTTTGCTTCATTTTGAATTTATTTTTGTGTGTTGTGTGAGAGAGAAGTCCAATTTCATTATTTTGGATGTAGTTGTACATTTTTTCCTCATCTTTGATAGAAGTGACTCTCTTTTTCTTGTTGTATATTCTTATCTCCTTTGTTGTATATTTAATTTCCCAAAGAAGGCGTGGGCCCATTTCTGGGCTCTGTATTCTGTTCCATTCATTCATCTATGTGTCTGTTTTTGTCTTAGCACTATACTGTTTTAACAACTGTAGCTTTGTAATGTTTTTTGTTCTTTTTCTCTTTTTTTAATTTTGGCCTTTTTTGTTGCTTCTCTAATTATCTATTTTCATCCAGCTTTATTCTGTAGCCTGTGTAGGCCTCCCACTGCAGCGACCTCTCTTGGTGCAGAGCACTGGTTCTGGGTGCATGCGCTCCAGAGTGCTGACTAGTAATTGGACACAATGGTCCAGTCGCTCTACGGCACGTCTGATCTGCCTGGGTCAGGGATCAAACTGGTGCCCCTTGTATCACAAGGCGAACTTTTTACCCACAGACCACCAGGGAAGTCCTATAATGTATTTTGAAATCAGGGCCCATGATAGCTCCCGCCTTGTTCTTCTTTCTCAAGATAGTGTGTTCCTCCATAGAAATTTTAGAATTATTTGTTCTAATTCTATGAAAAATATCATTGGTATTTTGATAGGGATTACATTGAACCTTTAGATTGCTTTGGATAGTATGGTAATTTTCACAATACTAATTATCCCAATCCATAAACACAGTATATCTTTCTATATGTTTGTGTCATTTTCAATTTCTTCTTCAGTGTCATATACCCAGAGCTCTTCTTCCTTATTCCTAGGTATTTTATTTGTTTTGATACGATTATAAATGAGATAGTTTTCTTATTTTTCTTTCCAGCAATTTACTGGCAGTGTATAGAAATGTAAAACATTTCTGTATATAAATTTTGTATCCTGCAACTTCTCTGAATTCATTGGTGGGTCCCAGGAGATTTTGGTGGTCTCTTTAGGATTTTCTGTATGTAGTATTATGTGATCTGCAAACAGTGGCAGTTTTGCTTCTTCCTTTCCAATTTGGATGCCTTTTATTTCTTTTTCTTATATGATCAGGTTAGTGTACCCCTGCTAGTAAGTGGAGTCAGGTCCTAGAACTAGTATGGGTGACCTGGTAACACAAAGCCAGTCCTGGGCTCCCTGGCTGCAAGGCCATTGTAAGTCCCGAACTAGGGTCAGTACAGTGGCATGCAGGCATGTGTCCTGGGTCCTCTGGCAGACATAATGGGTCCTAGGACAGCTGTAGGTCAAAGACTCTTAAGACAAAATGGCCTTCTAGTAGTTGAGGCTGTGTCCCCACCCAGCTAGCTGCTGGGCCTGAGGTGTTCTGGTACAAGTCCTCAGAGGCTGGTGGGCAGGGACAGGGCCCAGGGGGTCCTGGGGCTAGTCCTGTCCCACTGATGAATGGAACCAGGGCCTGGGATCTCTTGCTGAGGGACAGAAGGATTCTGGAGCTGGTATCAGCAAATCAGTGAGCAGGGCTGAAGCCTGGGGGATCCTGGTACTAGTGCAGGCTCACTGGTGAATAGGGCCAGGTCCTAGTTCTCTGATTTCAGGGCCCTGGGTGTCCTAGAGTTGATGTGTGGGCAGGGCCAGGGCATAGGGTGTCTTGGAACTGGTGATTGCTCACTGATGTGTGAGGTTTGGTCCCAGGACTAGCGCTGGCCCACTGGTGGACAGAGATGTGTCCTGGGGTCTCCGGCTGCAGGACTCTGGGAGTCTTGGAGTTAACACTAGTGCATTAGTGTACAAGGCTAGGATCTGGCTCTCTCATGGACAGTGACAGATTCTGGTAGTGGCATAGGCGAGGCCTTAGGTCTTCATAAACACAGTATATCTTTCTATATGTGTCTTTTATTCCAGTGTCATATACCCAGAGCTCTTCTTCCTTATTCCTAGGTATTTTATTTGTTTTGATACGATTATAAATGAGATAGTTTTCTTATTTTTCTTTCCAGCAATTTACTGGCAGTGTATAGAAATGTAAAACATTTCTGTATATAAATTTTGTATCCTGCAACTTCTCTGAATTCATTGGTGGGTCCCAGGAGATTTTGGTGGTCTCTTTAGGATTTTCTGTATGTAGTATTATGTGATCTGCAAACAGTGGCAGTTTTGCTTCTTCCTTTCCAATTTGGATGCCTTTTATTTCTTTTTCTTATATGATCAGGTTAGTGTACCCCTGCTAGTAAGTGGAGTCAGGTCCTAGAACTAGTATGGGTGACCTGGTAACACAAAGCCAGTCCTGGGCTCCCTGGCTGCAAGGCCATTGTAAGTCCCGAACTAGGGTCAGTACAGTGGCATGCAGGCATGTGTCCTGGGTCCTCTGGCAGACATAATGGGTCCTAGGACAGCTGTAGGTCAAAGACTCTTAAGACAAAATGGCCTTCTAGTAGTTGAGGCTGTGTCCCCACCCAGCTAGCTGCTGGGCCTGAGGTGTTCTGGTACAAGTCCTCAGAGGCTGGTGGGCAGGGACAGGGCCCAGGGGGTCCTGGGGCTAGTCCTGTCCCACTGATGAATGGAGCCAGGGCCTGGGATCTCTTGCTGAGGGACAGAAGGATTCTGGAGCTGGTATCAGCAAATCAGTGAGCAGGGCTGAAGCCTGGGGGATCCTGGTACTAGTGCAGGCTCACTGGTGAATAGGGCCAGGTCCTAGTTCTCTGATTTCAGGGCCCTGGGTGTCCTAGAGTTGATGTGTGGGCAGGGCCAGGGCATAGGGTGTCTTGGAACTGGTGATTGCTCACTGATGTGTGAGGTTTGGTCCCAGGACTAGCGCTGGCCCACTGGTGGACAGAGATGTGTCCTGGGGTCTCCGGCTGCAGGACTCTGGGAGTCTTGGAGTTAACACTAGTGCATTAGTGTACAAGGCTAGGATCTGGCTCTCTCATGGACAGTGACAGATTCTGGTGTGGCATAGGCCCAGGGGGTCTTAAGGTAGCTGGCTTGTTGGTGAATGAAATTGTGTCTCTTTCCAGCTAGGTTATTGGCCTGATATGTCCCATTTCTGGTGCCAAGAAGTTGATGGGCAAGGGCAGGTCCCAGTGCCAATAAGCTCAAAGGAAGATTCCAATATGGTGCTTGCCAGCACCATTCCCTTGTGGTAAAAGAATCTCCCCAAACTGTCTAAGGCCAGTGTCTGTGTCTCCAGGGTGAATTCCAGTTGACTTCTGCCTTTCTGGAAGGCTCTCCAAGATCAGCAAGTGTGTCTGACCCAGACTCCTTTCAAATTACCGCTTCTCAGAGGGTGTGAGATCTTATGTCTGAGTTTCCATAGTCTTCTGGCCCTCCTGAGGTAAACCTTTCTGGCTTTCAAAACCATATGTTCTGGGGGGCTCATCTTCTTGGTGTAGTATCCCCAGGCTGGGTTGTCTGATGTGGGGCTCAGACCCCTTGTTCCTTGGGAACAAGTATAACTGTCCTCCAGTTTGTGGGTCACCAAGCCATGGAGTATGGGTCTTGACTAAACCAGCTCTACTAACCATCTTCTTGTGGTTCTTTTTTATTTATTTAGTGCAGAAGATCTTTTCTGTTAGTCCTCAGGTCTTTCTCATCAATAGTTGTAATTTTGGTGTGCCTATGGGAGAGGGTGGGCTCAGGGTCCTTCAGCTCTGCCATCTTGGGCCACTCCTCTCGCTTCCTGGAGACAGCATTTTAGTTTCACTTTTGTATTTGCCCTCTGATATTTTAACACTATTGTCCCATTCTCATGTCTAATTTCTGATACAGATTTTAGGGTTATCCTAATTGTTTATTATATATATATATATATCTTAACTTTGGCTACTTTTCAAGTTTTCTTTATTGCTGGTGCTCAGCAATTGGGTTTTGATGTGTTTTAGTGCAATCTTTTCTGTTTGTTCTTACATTTTTTCTTTTTTACATTCTTGTGTGTTAGTTCTAAAATTTTCCTCGAGTATGGAAAATTTGTGAGAATTTTTCAAAGCAATTTTCTGTCCATATTTTTATTCTTTTCTTACTCTCATTACATGTGTATTTGTAGGCTTAATATTGTCACACAAGAAAATAAGAGTGATTTTTTTTTTCTCTCAATCTTTTTCTTTTTCTGTTTCCATGTGGATTCTATTATGTCTTCAAGGTTACTGATCTTTTATTCTGTAATATGCAAACTTCTCTTAAATCACCCAGTAATTTTTTATATTTGATATGCTTTATGTTTAAGTATAAAACTTACATTAGGGCTTCCCTGGTGATCCAGTGGGTAAAGGGTCCGCCTTGCAGTGCAAGGGGCACTGGTTTGACCCAGGAAGATCCCATGTGTCATGGAGTGGCTGGACCATTATGTCCAATTATTAACCAGGGCTCTGGAGCACATGTACCCAGAGCTGGTCTCTGCAATGGGAGAGATCACTGCAATGGGAGGCCCAAACAGGGCAAAGAATAAAGATGGATGAAAATAATAAATGAGAAAAAGCTCATGGCATGAAGTTAAACTACAACAACAACGAAAACTTCCATTAGATTCCTTTTATATCTCTTATTTCTCAACACATTAGGTTCTCTTTTCCTGAAACATTTTGAGGTATAGTAGCTTCTTTAAAGTCCTTGGCTACTAATTCTGTTATCTCTACCATTTTTGAGATTCTTTTAATATTTTCTTTCCCTTGTTATGGGTCATGTTTTCTATAAACATCTAATCATTTCAAAAATTGCATCATGGCAATGTAAATGGTAGCTTTTCTGGGTTCTGAATTTTTAAAATCCTACTTTAAAGACAATTGAAATTCATTTGGGGAGGCATATAATTTACTTGCATATATTGTTGATTTTTTTGTTAGGGTTTTATAACTCACATTTTGTAGAGCAAATTTAGAATAGCCTTTTCAAAAAAAAAGAAAAAAATTCAGCCTCTATTGTTGTTTATTTATTTATTTATTTTCATCCATCTTTATTCTTTGCCCTGTTTGGGCCTCCCATTGCAGTGGCCTCTCTCGTTGCAGAGCACCAGCTCTGGGTGCATGTGCTCCAATGTGCTGTCTCACAATTGGACAAACCAGTCCAGCCACTAGGCAGCACGTGGGATCTTCCCAGGCCAGGGATGGAACCGGTGCCCCTTGCACTGCAAGGTGGATTCTTTACCCACTGGACCACCAGGGAAGTCCTAAAATAGCCTTTATTTTAGGACTTCTGTCCTAGTTTCTGTCATATTTAACATTTTTAGAAATTGCTACATAATGTTCTGAGTATTCAGTGAGTTTTGTTGTTGTTGTTAACTTTAGTTGCTGGTACTGCAAATGTTTCACAGGTATGAGCTCTAAAATAACATCACATTACAGTTCCTAGTGGTTTTGCTTTTTTTTTTTTTTTAAAGATTTTATTTATTTATTTACTTTGGGCGGGGGTCGGGTTGGGGAGGGAGGGGAGTGGGCGGGCCACTTCTATTGCCTTTAATTTCTCTGTTTTCATTCGTCTTCATTCTTTGGCTCCTGTGGGCCTCCCATCACAGTGGCGTCTGTCGTTGCAGAGCACCGGCTCTGGGCGCATGCGCTCCAGAGCTCCGGTTCGGTGATTGGACACATCAGTCCAGCCGCTCCGCGGCACATGGGATCTTCCCAGGCCAGGGCTCGAACCGGCGCCCCTTGCACTGCAAGGCGGTGTCCTTACCCACTGGACCACCAGGGGAAGCCCCCTAGTTGTTTTTTTATTAACTGAATTTGAGAAATAATAAAAATATACCTTAATTGACAGTGTGTCACTGACATTAAGGGTCAACAGGTAGAGAATCCAGAACTGAACCTAGATTTACATAATTATATTTTTTTGACCAAGGTATATAATTATCCAATGGGGTGAAAAAGTTTTTCTCCAAAAATAGAGCAAGAACAGCTGAATATTTTTTGAAAGACAATCTTGACATCTTCATCACAGCCTAAATCATATTTAAAGATGAACCATATCTATGCATAAATGCTGAAACCATGAGCTTTAAAGCCACAACATAAGAGAGTATTTTTGACTTAAGAAAATGCAAAATATCTTTAGACAGATCACAGAAAGCAATAATCATAAAACAAAAATTGGTAAATTGGATATCGTCAAATTTAAAACATCTGCTCAACTAGAATATATTGCCAATCCTTGCAGCTCAATTACAAATGAACAGCTCAATAAAAATGGACAAATTTATGGGTAAACACTTCAAAATAAAACATAAAAGTAATAGTCAAAACAGATGAGAAATTGCTTAACATCAACTCACTAGGGGAGTTCAAAGTAGAACCATAATGAGATATTACCAGAAGATTTGCCCCTTCATAAATAGCTAACATCTGATGTTTGATTTTTTTAAGCATAGAAAAAATGTGAAGTGATAAAAATATCTTCCCCATATATTGGTCATAATGTCAAATGTTGCAACAGCTTAGATAAAGATTAAGAACTTTTTAATAAAATGTAACAAACATTTATCACATCACGAAGCAATTCCAATTCTAGATCTACCAAATAGAAATAAAAAATATGTCCATAGATGACTCAGATAAAATTTTCACATTGTCTCTATTTACAGTTGCTAATGACTGGAAACAAACCAAATTTCTTGTAGTAGTAATAATAACTGGCTGCTGTCTATTTGTACAATGGAGAAATACTACACAATAAAAAGGAACAAACTACTAATACTTGCAGTAGCAAGGATAAAACTCAAAAAGTCATGATGTTAGTTTAAAAAATCCTTGTAGACAAAAAATTAATTATAAATAATTCCATTTCCTTGTTAAAACATATTTACTAATCTGTAATGGAAAAATCAAAATGGTGATGGAATCTGGTGGGATAATGCTGCAAATTAAATGGGAAGGGGTTTGAATGAGCTCTCAAAATTGATAGTAATTTTCAGTAGCAAGATGGGGAGTAAAACATTTATTAAAACTCAATGAACGTATATTTGAGATTTGTGCACTTGATTGTATGGAAATCTGGATATATTGAAAAATCTGTAAAAAAAATTTAGGATTCTAAATAATAACATGCATGCAGAAATATGTAGTAGAAAATGTATAGATGTCTACAATTTATGTTAAATTCTATAAAATTAAAATATGTCAATGGATGGATACCAAGATGAGTATATGGATGCAAGAGAAATGAGGAATACATGAAGGTTAATTGTAAAACTCTATAATTTTGCTATATGTTTAATTTTATTTACATAAAGTTCAAAACCAGATAAAACAGATATATAATGATAGATATCATAAAATACAATTAAACTTTGAAGATGTAGGAACTGGAAGGGGATAACTGAGAAGCTTCTAATATATAGTGATCTGTTTCATGTCATGTTTGGAGGTTAATTGGATTTTTAACTTTTGTCCTAATCATGTATCCGTATAGTTGTTATTTGTGTATTTTTTATCTGTGTTATATTTTAATTTCAAAATCTTGCTTAAAATATTTCACTACAGGCTTCCCTGGTGGTCCAGTGGTTAAGGACACCGCCTTGCAGTGCAAGAGACACCAATTTGATCTCTGGGCTGGGAAGATCCCATGTGCCACGGAGTGGCTGGACTGATGTGTCCAGCTACTGAGCTAGAGCTCTGGAGCACATGTGCCCAGAGCCGGTGCACTTCAATGATTGAGGCCACTGTGATGGGAGGCCCACACAGGCCAGAGAACAAAGATAAATAAATGAAAGATCAATAGAAGCTAATACTAAATTTCTTGTAGTATTTTTTAATTAATAAACCTTTGGCTGCTGTCTATTTGTACAATGGAGAAATACTACACAATAAAAAGGAACAAACTACTAATACTTGCAGTAGCAAGGATAAAACTCAAAAAGTCATGATGTTAGTTTAAAAAATCCTTGTAGACAAAAAATTAATTATAAATAATTCCATTTCCTTGTTAAAACATATTTACTAATCTGTAATGGAAAAATCAAAATGGTGATGGAATCTGGTGGGATAATGCTGCAAATTAAATGGGAAGGGGTTTGAATGAGCTCTCAAAATTGATAGTAATTTTCAGTAGCAAGATGGGGAGTAAAACATTTATTAAAACTCAATGAACGTATATTTGAGATTTGTGCACTTGATTGTATGGAAATCTGGATATATTGAAAAATCTGTAAAAAAAATTTAGGATTCTAAATAATAACATGCATGCAGAAATATGTAGTAGAAAATGTATAGATGTCTACAATTTATGTTAAATTCTATAAAATTAAAATATGTCAATGGATGGATACCAAGATGAGTATATGGATGCAAGAGAAATGAGGAATACATGAAGGTTAATTGTAAAACTCTATAATTTTGCTATATGTTTAATTTTATTTACATAAAGTTCAAAACCAGATAAAACAGATATATAATGATAGATATCATAAAATACAATTAAACTTTGAAGATGTAGGAACTGGAAGGGGATAACTGAGAAGCTTCTAATATATAGTGATCATGTCATGTTTGGAGGTTAATTGGATTTTTAACTTTTGTCCTAATCATGTATCCGTATAGTTGTTATTTGTGTATTTTTTATCTGTGTTATATTTTAATTTCAAAATCTTGCTTAAAATATTTCACTACAGGCTTCCCTGGTGGTCCAGTGGTTAAGGACACCGCCTTGCAGTGCAAGAGACACCAATTTGATCTCTGGGCTGGGAAGATCCCATGTGCCACGGAGTGGCTGGACTGATGTGTCCAGCTACTGAGCTAGAGCTCTGGAGCACATGTGCCCAGAGCCGGTGCACTTCAATGATTGAGGCCACTGTGATGGGAGGCCCACACAGGCCAGAGAACAAAGATAAATAAATGAAAGATCAATAGAAGTGGCCAAAAACAAAAATTAAAAGAAAATATATTTCACTATTTTTTCTTTGCATATTGTTGCTGTTGTTCAGTCACTAAGTTGTTTCTGATTCTTCTCAACCCCATGGACTGCAGCATATCAGACTCCACTCTCCTTCACTATCTCCTGGAGTTTGCTCAGATTCATGTCTATTGAGGTGGTGATGCTATGTAACCCCCTCATCATCCGCAAACTTATTTCCTTTTGCCTTCAGTCTTTCCTAACATCAGGGTCTTTTCCATTGAATGTGCTCTTAGCTTCATGTGGTCAAGGTGTTGGTGCTTCAGCTTCAACAGTAGTACTTCCAATGAATATTCAAGATTGATTTTCTTTAGTGTTGACTGGTTTAATCTTCTTGCAGTTCAAGAGACTCTTAAGATCCTGCTCCAGCACCATAATTTGAGAGCATCAATTCTTTGGCACTCAGCCTTTTTTATAGTCCAGCTCTTACTTCCATATGTGACTCCTGGAAAAACCATAGCTTTCACTATACAAGACCTTTGTCAGCAAAGGGATGTCTCTGCTTTTTAATAGTCTGTCTAGGTTTGTCAGAGCTTTCTTTTCAAGGATCATACATGTTTTAATTTCATGACTGAGGTCACCATTCACAGTCATTTTGCAATCCAAGAAAATAAAATTTGTCATTGTTCTGGATTTTCCTTTCTAAAATTTGGTCCATGATTGTTACTGTTTGGAGGTTAATTGGATTTTTAACTTTTGTCCTAATCATGTATCCGTATAGTTGTTATTTGTGTATTTTTTATCTGTGTTATATTTTAATTTCAAAATCTTGCTTAAAATATTTCACTACAGGCTTCCCTGGTGGTCCAGTGGTTAAGGACACCGCCTTGCAGTGCAAGAGACACCAATTTGATCTCTGGGCTGGGAAGATCCCATGTGCCACGGAGTGGCTGGACTGATGTGTCCAGCTACTGAGCTAGAGCTCTGGAGCACATGTGCCCAGAGCCGGTGCACTTCAATGATTGAGGCCACTGTGATGGGAGGCCCACACAGGCCAGAGAACAAAGATAAATAAATGAAAGATCAATAGAAGTGGCCAAAAACAAAAATTAAAAGAAAATATATTTCACTATTTTTTCTTTGCATATTGTTGCTGTTGTTCAGTCACTAAGTTGTTTCTGATTCTTCTCAACCCCATGGACTGCAGCATATCAGACTCCACTCTCCTTCACTATCTCCTGGAGTTTGCTCAGATTCATGTCTATTGAGGTGGTGATGCTATGTAACCCCCTCATCATCCGCAAACTTATTTCCTTTTGCCTTCAGTCTTTCCTAACATCAGGGTCTTTTCCATTGAATGTGCTCTTAGCTTCATGTGGTCAAGGTGTTGGTGCTTCAGCTTCAACAGTAGTACTTCCAATGAATATTCAAGATTGATTTTCTTTAGTGTTGACTGGTTTAATCTTCTTGCAGTTCAAGAGACTCTTAAGATCCTGCTCCAGCACCATAATTTGAGAGCATCAATTCTTTGGCACTCAGCCTTTTTTATAGTCCAGCTCTTACTTCCATATGTGACTCCTGGAAAAACCATAGCTTTCACTATACAAGACCTTTGTCAGCAAAGGGATGTCTCTGCTTTTTAATAGTCTGTCTAGGTTTGTCAGAGCTTTCTTTTCAAGGATCATACATGTTTTAATTTCATGACTGAGGTCACCATTCACAGTCATTTTGCAATCCAAGAAAATAAAATTTGTCATTGTTCTGGTTTTTCCCTTTCTATTTGCCATGAAGTTATGGAACCAGATGCCATGATCTTGATCTTAGCTGTTTAATGTTGAGTTTCAAGCCATTTTTCTCACTCTCCTCTTTCATCCTCATCAAGAGACTCTTTAGTTTCTCTTCACTTTCTGCCATTAAAGTGGTATCATCTACATATCTGACGTTGTTGATATTTCTACCAGCAATGTTTTTTCCAGATTTTGATTCATTCAGCTCAGCATTTCACATGCCATACTCTGCATATGTTAATTAAGCATAATAAATTAATTAAGACTGACAATATACAGCCTTGTAATTCTCCTTTCCCAATTTGCAACCATCCAGTTGTTCCATGTCTGGCTCTAACTGTTGCTTCTTGACCTGCATACAGGTTTATCAGAAGACAGGTAAAGTGGTCTGGCACTCCCATCTCTTTAAGAATTTTCCACAGTTTGTTGTGATTCATACAGTCAAAGGCATAAGTGAGGTCAATGAAGCAGAAGTCAATGTTCTTCTGGAACTTCCTTACTGCAGTGAATGTTGGTGATTTGATCTCTGGTTCCTCGCTTCTTTGAAACCCAGTGTGTACATCTGGAAATTATTCTTGTATAGATTTAGTAAACCAAAGTATTATAATTCAGTATTGTTTTGAGTAAATTATTTTCAGTCAGTAATTGAAGAAGACTAAAACTGTAGCAATGAAAAAAAAATGAAGGACTCTAATAAAATAGGAAGGGGAAATTCTGTTACAGTTATAGTCATCCAGTCCAGAATTTCATATGATGTACTCTGCATATAAGTTAAATAAGCATGGTGACAATATACAGCCTTGACATGCTCCTTTCCCAGTTTTGAACCAGTCTGTTGTTCCATGTCCAGTTCTAACTGTTGCTTCTTGTCCTACATACATGTTTCTCAGGAGGCAGGTAAAGTTGTCTGGTATTCCTGTATCTTCAAGAATATTCCACTGTTTGTTATGGTCCATGCAGTCAAAGATTTTAGTGTAGCCAGTAAAGCAGAAATATATGTTTTTTGTTGGAATTCCCTTGCTTTATATGAATAGTTAAAATTTGAAATCGATATATAATTTCATAACCTGCAATCTATCCTATAATTGATATTTTATGAACAATTGGTAAATAAATCAAATGAATATGTATTATTTCTTTTTAAAAATTTTTTGGCCTCTTTTATTGGTTTTTGATTTATTTATTTTCATCCATCTTTATTCTTTGGCCTGTGTGGGCCTCCCATTGTAGTGGGAATATGTATTATTTCTTTTAAGAATAAAAATAAAGCTCCTTCAAGATAGTAATACAAAATAGTTTTTCCTTATTTTTATAATCTATTTATTACCTCTATTGCAATTAGCAATAAAATAATATTTAATTAGCTTTAGGAAGTAGCTAAATCATTGGTTATATTAGCCCTTGAAATCATCTGTGTTGGTTAGAAAGCCAAATACTTTGCATAATTGAAAAAAATTTAATATGGAAGCAAAGGGGAGACTACTCTTAATTATAATAGCATATTTATATAAATTTTGTTACAGATCTTATTTGAAAATTCATTCCCTTATGTATAAGGTTTGTGCTAATATAAGCCCTCTATAAACTACAGTATAAAAATTAGATTATGTATAAATTCCTTGGGAGGCCTTGCAGAATAACTAATAAAGAAGTAGTGTAGAGGCTGTAGATTTATAAACTCATCAAACAGGATGAGCTATCTATAGACAGAAGTCCCTACTAACCACTTCTGTCAGTATCTTGATGTATTTTGCTAGATTTTATTTGTAGTGAGAGACCGACAGTATGCTCTATTGTAAATGAAGGTCTCGTTCATCACCAGATTTATCAAGCCAGCACTCATTAACCAAATCACACCACTCATTGTTTTATTTGGAGGCTGTTTGCTGATTTGTGTTCTCAGAAAAGGATGAGCAGTTTCTAACAATAAAAGAAATCCCATGAAATGGTGATAAAAAATGTACATTTTTATAACACTGTGCAGTTTTTCAACAACCGTCACATTTTTTCTCTCATTTGATTTTTGTAACTGCAACATGAAGTTGGCAGGGATACTGTGTCTGAATTTTTGGTTTATTTGTTTGACATTCTTTTCTTCATTGTTTTTGGTGAAAAACAGACATTCAAACCTATCCAAGGTAATATAGAAAGGAAGTGTTAAATCTAAAATCAGACTCCAGCCTGTTTCCTGATAGCTCCAAACCAAAACCTTTTAAAATTTATAATGTTACAGTGTTTTTTCTCAATAAGATAATTAAGCATGAAGTGTTTTATACATATATGTTTGTGAAAATGCATAACATTATTTTTACTTTATGAATGAAGCACATCGGTCATATAATCCTAGAGGTTTGATAGCACTGACACAGTTTAGTAGGTTCCATTTGATGCTTCCCTGTATTTGGCGAATTGCAGTACTACTAATCACTACCTTTTCACCTGTTAGCAGCAGAACTCACACTTGGCTGAGGATTTTGCCATTGGGATAATACTTAGCAAAGTGGCAGAAATTCAGGAATCAGACTATAAGAGTGTGGCAGTACAATTCAGAATACCTTTCCAACAGGAAACAGTTTAACACGTTTGCTCTGTCCAATTTACTGTGCAGTGCTGTTGTGTCAGCTGCTTAGCTCAAAGATCACCCAAGTGTTGCTTCCCTCCCCTCTAACGAGGAGGCTCCAGGTGCAAAGATCAAGTTCCTTTCCTGATGTGGAAACATGGCATTCCGCAGAGTAGGCAGGGATTCAAATCAAACAGTAGTTGTCAAGAGCATGAACCCCAGAGAATCACCACCACCCTCCTGCACTTTTCTGATACTGACCTCTTCACCTCCAGCTGACTCCATCTTCTGGTTCAATTTGGTCTTTAGGAATGATTCCAACAGTGGAGAATAAACAGCAAGGGTTCAAGAAAATAAAGAAAATGAAGCAGACACATTTACTGCCCATTTAGAAATTGGTGTGCTCCTGTGAGTCTTCTCTTTGACAGTGTACAGCAAGGCAGAAAAGGTGAAGTCTGGAGGGGTTAACACCCGCTTCGTTATGTGGCAGCTGGTTTATATCCGAGGCTTTGTGCTCATGCCAGTCTCAGGCCCAGGTAATTTATAATAGCCTAAAGTTCCAATATAAAAAGCACATAGCTGCAGGGAGACATGTCAGCTTCCCTTACATAGACTGTCATTTCTTCAGAAACATAATAATTAAGATGTCTGGTATAACTGCTTCTGCCAGAAATATTTTTAGAATTCAGCCCATTTCAAGAAACTCTAAATTCAAGGAGAAAATTATTAAATACTGCATGAGAAACTAAGGAAAGTACGCTTACAGATTTGTTCTGTCAAAAGGAGCAGATACTTCATCTAAATCGCTCAGTAGTATAGGATGAGAATACCTAGACTTGAATTAGATTGGCATTAGTTTGATTAGAGAAAAAGGAGATGATGGAAGAAATATGCAACCCTAACCAAAAGCAGTTTTCAGTCTAAAAGACTGAGTAGATTTCCCAAGTGAAAATGACATTGTCCCCCTTCCTCATAGTAATACAATTGCCTCTTCTGATTACACTTATTGTTCGTAAACAACTTGCTCATTGTAGCATAGGGCTACTGAGGATGCTATTCAGTATCAACTTGCATGCAGCCATCAGAGGAGGAAATTCATGAGTTTTTTATGGTGAATTAATTTCCTGGAGGTATGATAAAACTACGTATATTGCATTTAAATGATTTACCTTATAGTATGTTTAACTTACAGAGGAGTATGATTAATGGTTAAAAGATTTAAATTCAATGGGTTAAAATAATAAAAGGGGGCTGAAAATCTCCCTTTATCAGAGAAGGGTATTTTTTTCTAACCTCTTTTGGATTTCCTTAGTAAACTCTCTTCTTATGAACTCAGATAAGGCAATAAATTCATTTCAATTACAATTAAGCAGTCAACTATATGATGAAGGCGATGATCATATTACAATGTTATGATGAATATTCAGAGAAATATTAATTAAAGAGTCATTTAGATACAACTAACATTGTTTAAAGCTTAGTATGTTCCAAATAATTTGCTAGGTTACCATCCCCACCCACATACATTATCTCATTTCATGACTATCCACTCAAGGATCCATTTTGTTCTTATTTTTAAGTGACATCAGATCTCAGCATCATAGTTACTACAGGTTTTCTCTACTGCACCTAGTGACTCTTTTTTGTTTGAATTGCATTTAAGATTTTTTATTATTTATTTGTTTTCATGGAAGACCGCTAAAATCACATTCAAAGTGATAATTCTACCATATATCTATTATAACTCATTGCATAGTAAATTTTGAGAATGAGAACAACTCATTTTGAGGAACTATTTAAGCTACTAATACAATAATGAAAGTATCAGTCACTTAGTCTTGTCAAACTCTTTGTGATCTCCATGAACTGTAGCCTGCCAGGCTTCTCAGATCATGGAACCCTCCAGGCAATACTATAGTGAGTAGCTAGCTATTCCCTTTTCCAGGGAATCTTCCTGACTCAGGAATCAAACTCAGATCTCCTGTTTTGCAGGCTGATTCTTAACCATCTAAGCCACTGCAAAAGGCCTAGGCTAAGTAGACTTCTGTTCCAAATATGATTTAGAGACTAATATAGATTTTTGCTAATGCAAATCAAAGTAGAACCTTGATGATTTAATGTTGGTTCTCCTTATCTTGCTCTATCTTTCTTCACTGCACTGATCATCTATATCTAACTCTAATATCAGTATTCCTATATCAGTTTATTTTGTATACCTCCATGTGCATGTATCAATTCTGATATCTATCAGCTATCTATTTATATTTTCTGCCCCCACAAATCCCTATAAAAAGTGATTGGCACCTTAAAGGCAAAGAATTTGTTTGGTCCATTGATATTTTCCTCCATCTGATTCATAATAAGTTCAGTAAGTATTTGCTGGATGAAAAAATGATGTGCTTATTGAGTGTGTCATAGAAATGTCTGATTTACAGGCATATTGGATTGAATAGTGTCCTCCCAAAATTCCTGCCCATCCAGAACTTCAGAATGTGACCTTATTTGAAATGGAAGATTTTATAGGTGTTATTAGTTAAGGATATGGAGATTCGAGTCTCCTGGATTTAGAGTGGTTTAAATCTAGTGACTGATATCCTTACAAGAGGAAAGACCACCAACACAAAAAAGGCAATGTGAAGATGAGAGAGAGACTGAGTCATGCTGACACAAACTAAGGAATGCCTACAGCCACTTGAGGCTGGAAGAGGCAAGGAAGGATTTTTCCTTCCAGTCTTAAGGGGGAGCATGGTCCTTCTGACACCCTGATTTCAGATTTCTAGCTTTCACAAAGAGAAAAATTCTGTGTTTTAAGGCAACTAGTTTTTAGCACTTTGCCAGGGGCACTCCTAGAAAGGTAATAATGGCAAGGGAAGTCTTTGTTAGATTTGACTAACTTTGACTATAAAGAAAATTGACCAGAGTCCACTCTTCCCAGAGAATTGAGCGAGGCATATGGAATGCAGAGGTAAATAGGATTAATCAGTTCCTGAGGAATTTACAGCTTTCATGAGGAGAGAGAAAAACACATAATTTAAAATCACAAAAATAAGCAAATTTACTAAATGACTGAGACCTAATGAGGTTAATGGATATAAAAATATTAATATTTTATTAGTTGTAAAGGCTGATTCTTAACCATCTAAGCCACTGCAAAAGGCCTAGGCTAAGTAGACTTCTGTTCCAAATATGATTTAGAGACTAATATAGATTTTTGCTAATGCAAATCAAAGTAGAACCTTGATGATTTAATGTTGGTTCTCCTTATCTTGCTCTATCTTTCTTCACTGCACTGATCATCTATATCTAACTCTAATATCAGTATTCCTATATCAGTTTATTTTGTATACCTCCATGTGCATGTATCAATTCTGATATCTATCAGCTATCTATTTATATTTTCTGCCCCCACAAATCCCTATAAAAAGTGATTGGCACCTTAAAGGCAAAGAATTTGTTTGGTCCATTGATATTTTCCTCCATCTGATTCATAATAAGTTCAGTAAGTATTTGCTGGATGAAAAAATGATGTGCTTATTGAGTGTGTCATAGAAATGTCTGATTTACAGGCATATTGGATTGAATAGTGTCCTCCCAAAATTCCTGCCCATCCAGAACTTCAGAATGTGACCTTATTTGAAATGGAAGATTTTATAGGTGTTATTAGTTAAGGATATGGAGATTCGAGTCTCCTGGATTTAGAGTGGTTTAAATCTAGTGACTGATATCCTTACAAGAGGAAAGACCACCAACACAAAAAAGGCAATGTGAAGATGGAGAGAGAGACTGGAGTCATGCTGACACAAACTAAGGAATGCCTACAGCCACTTGAGGCTGGAAGAGGCAAGGAAGGATTTTTCCTTCCAGTCTTAAGGGGGAGCATGGTCCTTCTGACACCCTGATTTCAGATTTCTAGCTTTCACAAAGAGAAAAATTCTGTGTTTTAAGGCAACTAGTTTTTAGCACTTTGCCAGGGGCACTCCTAGAAAGGTAATAATGGCAAGGGAAGTCTTTGTTAGATTTGACTAACTTTGACTATAAAGAAAATTGACCAGAGTCCACTCTTCCCAGAGAATTGAGCGAGGCATATGGAATGCAGAGGTAAATAGGATTAATCAGTTCCTGAGGAATTTACAGCTTTCATGAGGAGAGAGAAAAACACATAATTTAAAATCACAAAAATAAGCAAATTTACTAAATGACTGAGACCTAATGAGGTTAATGGATATAAAAATATTAATATTTTATTAGTTGTAAGAATCTGAGAAAAAAGTTGACTCCACTTTAATAAGAATTCTGGGTGTTCCTATCTTAAGACAGAATGGAAGTATGACTACCATGAGTATATGTGTGTGTGTGTGTATGTGTTTATCTGTTTATATACACATATATGCTACCAGATTATTGTACTTGTCAGTTGTCTGTTATATTTGTGTTCATGTGTGTGTATATACACATAATCATACATGTTGTGTAGGCACAAATTACTAGAATGCCCAGCCTACAGTAGATGTTTAAAGAAGCGAGTGTGTCATTGTCTTCAATCACATTTTAATTGTTTTAATTTTTAATTACACTGTGCTTGTATGAACTACTTACTTCTAGGTCTCCAACCATTTAAGAACTCATTTAACTGTCATGACTTTTGATAGTATTTTTATTGTGAAATACATATAAGCCTATTTTTATATTTTTAAAACTGGAAATATTAGACAAAACCCAAATATTGCTGATGTGTGCTCCAAAAAAAAGTGTTTTGTCTTTCTGTATGTAACTTGCAATGATTAGTCCTAAAATTATGGCATAAGCACACAACAATCCTCTTCTTCCATATTCATTATTTTTATTTTCTGAGTTTTGCTGAATAAATCTGTGAGGGAATCAAACACTCTTGTTCATGTCCTATTCTGTGGTTTTCACAGGTCCTCTAAGCTTAGTCAGAACTAGAGGGTACTTTCTTGATTTTGGTGTTAAGCAATGAGGTCATCACATCCTATCATAAGTGATTCCTTAGAGCATATTTTCTAAACCTCCTGTCCTTACTGGTATTGTACCTCTCCTTACCAACTGCCTTACATGTTCAGTCTTTGGATCTGAATCTTATGATCTTATACAGCTTGTTTCCTCCAATGTATATCATTTCTTTGCACGGAGTACTTCCTCAATATAGCTAGGTAATAAGCTATAGTACCACAGAGAAAAAATTTTTTAAAATCAGGCATATAAAAAAAGCAGTTCCTGAGGAATTTACAGCTTTCATGAGGAGAGAGAAAAACACATAATTTAAAATCACAAAAATAAGCAAATTTACTAAATGACTGAGACCTAATGAGGTTAATGGATATAAAAATATTAATATTTTATTAGTTGTAAGAATCTGAGAAAAAAGTTGACTCCACTTTAATAAGAATTCTGGGTGTTCCTATCTTAAGACAGAATGGAAGTATGACTACCATGAGTATATGTGTGTGTGTGTGTATGTGTTTATCTGTTTATATACACATATATGCTACCAGATTATTGTACTTGTCAGTTGTCTGTTATATTTGTGTTCATGTGTGTGTATATACACATAACCATACATGTTGTGTAGGCACAAATTACTAGAATGCCCAGCCTACAGTAGATGTTTAAAGAAGCGAGTGTGTCATTGTCTTCAATCACATTTTAATTGTTTTAATTTTTAATTACACTGTGCTTGTATGAACTACTTACTTCTAGGTCTCCAACCATTTAAGAACTGATTTAACTGTCATGACTTTTTGATAGTATTTTTATTGTGAAATACATATAAGCCTATTTTTATATTTTTAAAACTGGAAATATTAGACAAAACCCAAATATTGCTGATGTGTGCTCCAAAAAAAAGTGTTTTGTCTTTCTGTATGTAACTTGCAATGATTAGTCCTAAAATTATGGCATAAGCACACAACAATCCTCTTCTTCCATATTCATTATTTTTATTTTCTGAGTTTTGCTGAATAAATCTGTGAGGGAATCAAACACTCTTGTTCATGTCCTATTCTGTGGTTTTCACAGGTCCTCTAAGCTTAGTCAGAACTAGAGGGTACTTTCTTGATTTTGGTGTTAAGCAATGAGGTCATCACATCCTATCATAAGTGATTCCTTAGAGCATATTTTCTAAACCTCCTGTCCTTACTGGTATTGTACCTCTCCTTACCAACTGCCTTACATGTTCAGTCTTTGGATCTGAATCTTATGATCTTATACAGCTTGTTTCCTCCAATGTATATCATTTCTTTGCACGGAGTACTTCCTCAATATAGCTAGGTAAAAGCAAGTAACCTTGTTCCATATGGTTGAATGCCTCAGGAACTCACAAGGAGTTATCCTTGTGAAAATGTTTTATTGTTCACCAAGGATTATTTCAAAAGTACACTTGACATGAGAGGCACTAATGAGGATGAAGAGATAAAATAATTAATTGAAATCAGAATGCCTGCCTTTTTAGTCCTGAAGATATAATTCTGATGAGGATCTTTGGTTTTTCTGGCCCAATTTGTAACATTTTTTTCCATCTAGAAAAAGAGTAGGTGACTCTTACACCATATATCAGATCACCTATATAGTAGTTAGGATGGTGGTCTATCAGCATTTCCAATCTGAAGTTATTTTTAAATCAGTGACTTTCAATGTTGGTGTCAATGTTTGCATGTTATATTGTTCCATGCATCAAACTAAAACCTCTCACAATATTAATTATTTACATTTAATTGACTTTGTGGAGGTGGTGATACCTCAGAGAAAATATTTAAAACTTTCAGTAAAAGCTACTGAGTCAGTGAGGCCTTGAAATACAATATTTGATACATGTTTGTGTATTTGTGTTTTGGGGGTATAATGTCAATTTATAACTATAGTATATACTCTGGTTTGGGGCATACCCAGTGGATCAGTGGTGAAGAATCTGCCTGCCAATGCCAGTGACACATGAAACAAGAATTTTGATCCCTGATTCAGGAAGGTCCCCTGGGGTAGGAAATGGCCACCCACTCCAGTATTCTTGCCTAGAAAATTCCATGGACAAGGGAGCCTAGTGGGTGACAGTCCATGGGGTTGTAAAGTGTCAGACATGATTGACTGAGAGCACCTATACTCTGGTTTAATTATACCTTATCAAACTGTTTATAGGGTTTCAAAGATTCATCTACATATTTCTTGACAGCTACTGACCCAATACGAAATTCACGTTTTCTTTATTCACCCACACTGTTGCTAAGTTGTACCTCACAATTACCTTTGGATCCTGTTTTACTTCCTTTCTGCGTATTCTAATCATGCTGACCATGTAAGAACTGATTTACCTGTCATTCCTTTTTTATTTTATTTTTTATTTATTTATTTTTTTTGGTGGGGGGTGCAGGTTGGGGAGGGAGGGGGGTGGGTGGGCCATTTTTATTGGTCTTTCATTTATCTATTTTCATCCATCTTTATTCTTTGGCCCATGTGGGCCTCCCATTGCGGTGGCCTCAGTTGTCACAGAGCACCGGCCCTAGGCGCATGTGCTCCAGAGCTCCGGCTCGGTAATTGGACACATCGGTCCAGCCGCTCTACTGCATGTGGGATCCTCCCAGGCCAGGGATCGAACCGGCGCCCCCTGCACTACAAGGTGATGTCCTTACCCACTGGACCACCAAGGAAGCCGCTGTCATTCTTTTTTAATAGTATTTTTATTGTAAATTGTGAACTATTTTTATATTTTTAAAACTGGAATATTCGACAAAGCTCAGGTACTTTGCCGTAATAATAAAGTCATTTTACTGAGCTACTTGTATAATGATTTAATTCTCCCTAATCATTAAACATTTACTACACAGAGCTAACAAAGTCTTCCATAGATGGTAGGTACTATTACATATGTGCTGTGCCTATGAAAAGATGATGTAATGATCATATCTAGAATATCAGTGTGTGTATTTGAGAGGACCATTGCTGAAGAGTTACTTCAAATTTTCTTTGTATAGGTTTTGAAATATGTAGCACTTTGCATTCAAATTTGATGTTAGAGGTTAAAATATCACTAATCTTTTTTGTAATATGGAAACACTTAGGCCACCCTTTATATTTTATTATATGTCTTTGCTCTCCAACTCTACATACACTTTGTAGCTTAGAGTGAACACTGCCCTGCAATTGTTAGCTTATATCTCTGCTGTTCCCTAGTCTGTGAACAGCATAAAGGCAATATGTGGTCTGTTTATGTCTGAGCTCTGAGTCACTGGCACAACCGTAGATTTCAACTAGACAACCTTTGCAGTTTATAAGGATATTTAAGTTTAAAGACGTTAAGTGATTTGCCCCAGAAAAAGAAACCTGCAATTTGACAACAAACTAGACCTTTTTTTTTTTTTAATCTAAACATTGACAACAAAAACATTTACAGAAATTATGAATGTTAATTTACTCCCTCAAGATGATCTTTTGCCTATCGTGGCCAACATCCTCATCAGTATTGGATAAAATTTGTATCTGTCACTATAATATACACACTGCAGATTATCCATAATAAATTACTCTCCTGAAAAACACTATATTCTAATTGGGCTGATCTTCCCTTCAATTGGTATGTTAGAAGAGGGATCGATTAATTTAAACTATAGAAGTTACTGAAGATAATTATGAAACAAATTTCTCTCCTTTAAATTTAAGCATAGGTAGGGATGAATGTTGAAGGAAGTTGTATTCTAGTTCTGAAATAGCTTGTTTGATAAGCTTCTTTGAAACGTCTCTGAGAGGTAATAGTATTCTGCTGCCTACCTGAGATGTCTAAATCTGATTAATTTATGATTATTCCGTGTAGAAGTTGCAGTTTAGACAGTGCTACAGACCTTGAATATTCCTCTATTTCCCCACTGTCATTATCCAGTTCAGAAAGTATTTTTTATGTCATTTATCTGTAAAAACATTGATGTTATGGATTAGTTTTATTCAATTATATTTTCCTAGTCCCAACCAAGCAAGGAAATACAAAGAAGAATAAATTTCATTTTGCAGAGCATAGATACGACTGTTCACCAAGATATTCTGTACCAAGTTTTGTTCAGGTTCCAGCACTGAAGAAGAAATTATCTATGAAATAGATGTCTCAGCTTTGCTAAATTCTGCCTACTTAGATCTGTAATGATGGTATTGTATGCCAAAAGGAAAAAAAAATAATTTATTCCCCATGTTGATAATGCCATCTTCACAATCTCATTCTTTTCAGTCCCTTATGACTATGTCTGGAACTGGAAACTGTTATTCTGCCCTTCCCTTCTGACTTTCACAAGCTGAGTAGATACGCTGACTAAATCCCTTCAAATAAACACTGAACATTGTCATTAAAATCACATCAATGAAATAGTTTTCAAAATTACATTTGTTTTCCATGATGTGCCCATGGGACTTTTCAATAAAAAGGAAGGATTACCACTTTAAAAGACTGTAAAATTGTTGCCAACTTTAACTCTCTGATGACTTAATCTAAATAAAGGTCATTGCTATCCTATGCAATAAAGTTGTTGAGAAAGATGATCTTTTGCCTATCGTGGCCAACATCCTCATCAGTATTGGATAAATTTTTCTGTCACTATAATATACACACTGCAGATTATCCATAATAAATTACTCTCCTGAAAACACTATATTCTAATTGGGCTGATTTTCCCCTTCAATTGGTATGTTAGAAGAGGGATCGATTAATTTAAACTATAGAAGTTACTGAAGATAATTATGAAACAAATTTCTCTCCTTTAAATTTAAGCATAGGTAGGGATGAATGTTGAAGGAAGTTGTATTCTAGTTCTGAAATAGCTTGTTTGATAAGCTTCTTTGAAACGTCTCTGAGAGGTAATAGTATTCTGCTGCCTACCTGAGATGTCTAAATCTGATTAATTTATGATTATTCCGTGTAGAAGTTGCAGTTTAGACAGTGCTACAGACCTTGAATATTCCTCTATTTCCCCACTGTCATTATCCAGTTCAGAAAGTATTTTTTATGTCATTTATCTGTAAAAACATTGATGTTATGGATTAGTTTTATTCAATTATATTTTCCTAGTCCCAACCAAGCAAGGAAATACAAAGAAGAATAAATTTCATTTTGCAGAGCATAGATACGACTGTTCACCAAGATATTCTGTACCAAGTTTTGTTCAGGTTCCAGCACTGAAGAAGAAATTATCTATGAAATAGATGTCTCAGCTTTGCTAAATTCTGCCTACTTAGATCTGTAATGATGGTATTGTATGCCAAAAGGAAAAAAAAATAATTTATTCCCCATGTTGATAATGCCATCTTCACAATCTCATTCTTTTCAGTCCCTTATGACTATGTCTGGAACTGGAAACTGTTATTCTGCCCTTCCCTTCTGACTTTCACAAGCTGAGTAGATACGCTGACTAAATCCCTTCAAATAAACACTGAACATTGTCATTAAAATCACATCAATGAAATAGTTTTCAAAATTACATTTGTTTTCCATGATGTGCCCATGGGACTTTTCAATAAAAAGGAAGGATTACCACTTTAAAAGACTGTAAAATTGTTGCCAACTTTAACTCTCTGATGACTTAATCTAAATAAAGGTCATTGCTATCCTATGCAATAAAGTTGTTGAGAAAGACCAAGAGAAAATAAAATTGACAGTAGATTCTCTGGTCATAAATATATTCATAAAACCTTATTACATTACTTGAAAATCCAAGATATTACTATTTCAGCTGTGCCAGTTAAAATAGAAATCTGAATTGATTTAGATCTATGTTTACATTTTTAACACCTGCTTGGCAAGGCATTAGCTCTGTAGCATTTCCAACAGTGGCCAAAATAGCAATAATTACAATAAAATAGATATATATTTCTGAAAAGCCTAGGCTATGATTATATGTAAAAGAAAGTTTCCAGGAAATTTTAATAGGACTAAAAATTCCTTCCAATAATTCTGTTCCTTAGAAAGAGCCATATTTTTGCATTGCTTTATAAATGTTGCAAAGCAAAGTTATGATTTAATAATTAATTTAATTTAATTATTATTAATCTTTCAATATTATATTATGATTTAATAATTAATGTCTTTAAGGACAAGAAAGTGACCTCTAAAATAAAATTAATTTATATAATTTTATTAGAAGAAGAACAAATACTAAGCCACCCTTCCTTCTTTACCTTAGATGCCTGTGAAATTGTGGAGGTACATTTTTAATTTATATAAGGTTAATCAGTTTTATCAATATAATTTTGGCTACAAATATCAAGGATTCTTGGTATAGTTAAAATTGCATACTGTAGGATTGTTTCTAACTTTTGGAACTTAAGCAGAGTGTGTTGGAAAAATAAAGTCTTGATATAAGTTCTTTCCTCATTAAAAAACAATGTGTTCCTCATTAGAATTCCCACATACTTGTGTTAATTGGTGTTTTAAAATTCTATTTGTACATGAACCAAAATTAGTTATTCATCCTTATGATGTACTGCAGATGAAATCACTATCTTAATGTATATTCATTTACAAACAATACATAGAATCAAATGTTAATCACATTTTTATGCCTTTTAAGCTCAAATCAAATTCTGGGCTAAATTCCCAGAATGAATAGTGGCACAGTCTCGAATAATGACATACTTATTTCTTAATCTTTGTCATGACTTTACTGTATTAGGAAATTAATTTAAAAATCTTCTTGTTCCATATCCTGCCTACTTGTATCATGTACCTCTTACTACTCTAAGATGTTCCAATGGTCAGCATTGCTATTTAAAATGACTCTGAATTTTTAAGCTACTATTCTTCCATCTACACTGTAATTTTGTGGTTTTACTTATCTTGAGAACCTATTTTTCTCAAATGATGAATAGACTTTTAAATAGAAAAAAATAATCACCTTTCTTCTATTTCCATCTCTATATCCATTGCCCCCAAGATATGCTCTCTAATTAGTCAAATGGTTGTCACGTAATTAGCTGAGCTCTAATTTTGATCTGTCTATTCACTACCTTCTTCTTGACTGAGACAAACGGTTGGAATATGAAAGCTTGTCATGATAGTTTCTGACTGTGAAGGGTTATAGTTCACATAATTGCTGAACATTTTATATGTCATTCAGCCTTTCTCTTGCCTCTTGATAGGAAAGTATTACTTGCCACAAAAATAGATTTATCTTTCTTAACCTTTCTGATCCAAGCCAGCTCGTGATTGCCCAAGCTAGATCATAGTCACAGGTGAATGGTTTCTATTAAGGTGAAAACAGATATTGTAATTTTAACCACTCCATACTAACTGTATTTTTTTAAGGAATAAAGCACAAAGGAGGAATTTGTGTGTAAACCTTTTCCCACTTACCTTTCTTAAAATGATTCCAGCTTTTTTATTGGAAAATTGTTCATAAGTTTCAGTCAAGGTCTCCTGTGTTGGACAAATAAAGTCTTGATATAAGTTCTTTCCTCATTAAAAAACAATGTGTTCCTCATTAGAATTCCCACATACTTGTGTTAATTAGTGTTTTAAAATTCTATTTGTACATGAACCAAAATTAGTTATTCATCCTTATGATGTACTGCAGATGAAATCACTATCTTAATGTATATTCATTTACAAACAATACATAGAATCAAATGTTAATCACATTTTTATGCCTTTTAAGCTCAAATCAAATTCTGGGCTAAATTCCCAGAATGAATAGTGGCACAGTCTCGAATAATGACATACTTATTTCTTAATCTTTGTCATGACTTTACTGTATTAGGAAATTAATTTAAAAATCTTCTTGTTCCATATCCTGCCTACTTGTATCATGTACCTCTTACTACTCTAAGATGTTCCAATGGTCAGCATTGCTATTTAAAATGACTCTGAATTTTTAAGCTACTATTCTTCCATCTACACTGTAATTTTGTGGTTTTACTTATCTTGAGAACCTATTTTTCTCAAATGATGAATAGACTTTTAAATAGAAAAAAATAATCACCTTTCTTCTATTTCCATCTCTATATCCATTGCCCCCAAGATATGCTCTCTAATTAGTCAAATGGTTGTCACGTAATTAGCTGAGCTCTAATTTTGATCTGTCTATTCACTACCTTCTTCTTGACTGAGACAAACGGTTGGAATATGAAAGCTTGTCATGATAGTTTCTGACTGTGAAGGGTTATAGTTCACATAATTGCTGAACATTTTATATGTCATTCAGCCTTTCTCTTGCCTCTTGATAGGAAAGTATTACTTGCCACAAAAATAGATTTATCTTTCTTAACCTTTCTGATCCAAGCCAGCTCGTGATTGCCCAAGCTAGATCATAGTCACAGGTGAATGGTTTCTATTAAGGTGAAAACAGATATTGTAATTTTAACCACTCCATACTAACTGTATTTTTTTAAGGAATAAAGCACAAAGGAGGAATTTGTGTGTAAACCTTTTCCCACTTACCTTTCTTAAAATGATTCCAGCTCTATTGGAAAATGTTCATAATGAAGGTTGGAATATCATATTGGCTTATCTGCTTTGGGATGGTTGGCCATAAATTCAGTGACGGGTGCCACCTCAGTTTCAGTCAAGGTCTCCCTGTGCTAAACATACTTCTTATTGCTTTGAGCAGTGTGATCACTGTAGGCATAGTATCTCTCAGCAGTACCATAATTATTCATCATTTGTCAAGCTGTGTAAAGTCATTAGGAGACGTAGACCAACTGAATCTCCCTTTACATATCTGTAAAGCAAATGCCATCTGAAGATGAGTAATCACACTGGAAGTGCATGTTGTGTTTCAATAATCATAATATTTGTAAATACGTGTTTTTTCCCCTTCATTGCTGTTCATATGTTTCACTGAGTGGGCACCTTCTTTTTTCTTTTGCAGAACATAGCTGGAATTATCTAAGGGGACAGAGACAACATATCTGAGTAAATATCCCTTAAGCAACATGATTCTTCTGTAGAATAAAGCATTTTACTAAGAAACATATAAAGTCATAGAGATTATTTTAACCATTGAGAGAAATTTACTCTTTAATACCTATCAATGTGAAACTTGGGAAAAATAATCTTTGGAAGTTTCATTACCTTTAAAACAAAATACCCATTAGGGTAAAGTAGTTGTTTGATATCTTTCCATATTTTATTCTGCCAAGCACTTAACAACACAAGTACCTTTAGGGCATGCCTCCTATTGGATTTAAGAAAAATGGCTTCATAAGTAAAGAAATGAACACGAATAAGCATTCAGGAAACTCTTATTGCTGGATTAGCTGACTTGTCTCATAAGTGCCATTCTTCTATTCACTAATGTATTTGATGACCACTTTCCTAGGGAAGGAAAGAAAATTGTTTTCATCAATTAAAGCATTAGCTAATCATGTAATAGATTAAAATGAAACCCTTTCCCCATCAAAGCAGAATCCAATAAGATTTTCAGCGAACACATTAGAATTTATCCCTCAAAATCACCAAAACTTTTGCTGCCCTGTACTCTCTTCAACTGTAAGAATTCACAAGGTTGAGGAGATAAGATTTAAATTATTTGAAGATTTATTCTTCTTTTCATCCTACATGCTTTTTACTCAAGATTCAGTCACTCATATCCAAAGATTAATCAGGAAGTATAGATAAGAAACATAAAATGGAAAAAAGGAGAAAAAAGACCCTCCTAAATCTAACCACACAAAGTGAAGTACTCCTATCATTTTCTATACGACATCATTTTGTATAAACTCTTTCAGGTTTCTCCCATGAGTTTTTGTTGATATACTATTGGCATCAGAACACACTCTGTTCTATAATCTTCATTTGTTACTAAATATTTTTACTAATCTTTTTCTATCAAGAAGTGTATAATTATGTTTTCATTATACAGGAATGTATAATAGCCTTAATATGCCATAGTTTTGATCAGCATACTCCTACTCTGGACCTTAAATTGTTTTCAAATTTATAAAAATATTTACAAATAACCATCTTATATATGGTTAGCCAGACATTAAAAAGGATTTACATAAAATTTCATCTTTAGCATATATGGCATTTTTCATATTTATATATTTTCCTAACTTTTCTTTAATTTTCATTAGTTATTGACA
The DNA here is from genome assembly GCA_022376925.1 of Tragulus kanchil. NCBI lineage: Eukaryota > Metazoa > Chordata > Mammalia > Artiodactyla > Tragulidae > Tragulus > Tragulus kanchil. Next base: position 70,049,659 of record JAIOJX010000028.1, on the reverse strand, counting down.
TGTTAGTATTATTTATATATTTTAATATACTGTCTCCAGAATAACAATTCAGAAAAATCCATTTATTTGTCAGTCATTTTAGAACAATTATGTAACAGGAAATGAGTTTATGTATTTTATGTGTTCTTCCCATTTCATCACAATGGGCATTAACCAGATGCACAAATAACTGTCTAAATTGAATAGAATTCATGATATTTTTATTTAATCAAGGGCATTTAGAAAGCGAAACTGGCATTTTTATTTTATGAGCATAGTTTAGTGCCACTGTCAGAACTTTACCCACCATTGTTTGGACCCTCAGTGCAAATGTTAACATAGTGAAAAAAGACACGTCATTCTTTGGTATTGTTCTGACAATACTTTCCACTTTGGATCCCCCCAAAAGAAATTTAGAGTCATCTATCAGTTAACAAATCACTTTGTCTACCAGTGACCTGATGAGACTAATTTAGTAATGGTGTACTTGTAGCCTTAGAAGCATTCTCTCAACAGGTATCCATTGAGCACATTTCTAGTCTGTGGAGACATGCTAATGAACGAAATACTGAGTCAGGCTCATTGAGGTCTTTTAAAGTGTGTTAATAGTTATCGTATTTTAAAATATTGAAAAATGTTGAGTAATTGAAAAATCTTGTATAATATTATAAAATAATAGAATATGTAATTCACCACACATTGAGTTCTATGGACACTTCAACCTTAAGTGAGACTTAAATAAAAAAGTTTGGCATTTGGCTAATTACTGATGGATTTTTTTTTTTTAAAGATTTATTTATTTATTTATTTTTGGGCAGGGGTCGGGTTGGGGAAGGAGGGGATCGGGCGGGCCACTTCTATTGGTCTTTCATTTCTCTATTTTCATCCGTCTTTGTTCTTTGGTTCCTGTGGGCCTCCCATCGCGGTGGCATCTGTCGTTGCAGAGCACTGGCTCTAGGCGCATGCACTCCAGAGCTCCAGCTGGGTATTTGGACACATGGGTCCAGCCGCTCTGCGGCACGTGGGATCCTCCCAGGCCAGGGATCGAACTGGCACCCCCTGCACTGCAAGGCTGTGTCCTTACCCACTGGACCACCAGGGGAAGTCCCTGATGGATTTTTATAGGTGATTATAGATGAATTGTTATAGTGCAAACTTTGTTTAAACAGATTTTTCGACTTTTGAGCTCACCTTGAAATTATTTACTAAATTAACTATTTTGAAATACATAATAAAAAAATGATGGTATTGCCTTTTTGGAGAGTTAATATCGGTGAAACTTTGTCAACTAATATAAAGCAAGAAAATGACTTTGATCTGATGCTATTGAAAACTTCAGGGAATGAAGTTTAATCAGTGGATTGCAAAGTGTTCTTTCTGAGTTCTTGCATACATGTGTGCTCACTTGCTTCAATTGTCTTTGTGACCCTATGACTATAGCTGTCCGTGGGATTCTCTTGGCAAGAATACTAGAGTGGGTTGCCATGTCCTCCTCCAGGAGATCTTCCCAATCCTGGGAATGAGCCTGTGTCTCCTGTGACTGCTGCATTGCAGATGGATTCTTTATCCACTGAGGCATCTGGGAAGCGCTAGGAGTTCCTAGTATGTAATTTCTCAGTATCCCTGTAGAACAACTGTTAGGCAGAGAAAACAGAACACAAATGACAATTAAACAATTAAATGAATGAAAATTAAGACTCATAACCAACCTATTTCTAAAATCTATAAAGATACATCAATAGGTTGAAACAGTTGGAGGCATATCAGGGAAGATCACCACACATTGAGTTCTATGGACACTTCAACCTTAAGTGAGACTTAAATAAAAAAGTTTGGCATTTGGCTAATTACTGATGGATTTTTTTTTTTTAAAGATTTATTTATTTATTTATTTTTGGGCAGGGGTCGGGTTGGGGAAGGAGGGGATCGGGCGGGCCACTTCTATTGGTCTTTCATTTCTCTATTTTCATCCGTCTTTGTTCTTTGGTTCCTGTGGGCCTCCCATCGCGGTGGCATCTGTCGTTGCAGAGCACTGGCTCTAGGCGCATGCACTCCAGAGCTCCAGCTGGGTATTTGGACACATGGGTCCAGCCGCTCTGCGGCACGTGGGATCCTCCCAGGCCAGGGATCGAACTGGCACCCCCTGCACTGCAAGGCTGTGTCCTTACCCACTGGACCACCAGGGGAAGTCCCTGATGGATTTTTATAGGTGATTATAGATGAATTGTTATAGTGCAAACTTTGTTTAAACAGATTTTTCGACTTTTGAGCTCACCTTGAAATTATTTACTAAATTAACTATTTTGAAATACATAATAAAAAAATGATGGTATTGCCTTTTTGGAGAGTTAATATCGGTGAAACTTTGTCAACTAATATAAAGCAAGAAAATGACTTTGATCTGATGCTATTGAAAACTTCAGGGAATGAAGTTTAATCAGTGGATTGCAAAGTGTTCTTTCTGAGTTCTTGCATACATGTGTGCTCACTTGCTTCAATTGTCTTTGTGACCCTATGACTATAGCTGTCCGTGGGATTCTCTTGGCAAGAATACTAGAGTGGGTTGCCATGTCCTCCTCCAGGAGATCTTCCCAATCCTGGGAATGAGCCTGTGTCTCCTGTGACTGCTGCATTGCAGATGGATTCTTTATCCACTGAGGCATCTGGGAAGCGCTAGGAGTTCCTAGTATGTAATTTCTCAGTATCCCTGTAGAACAACTGTTAGGCAGAGAAAACAGAACACAAATGACAATTAAACAATTAAATGAATGAAAATTAAGACTCATAACCAACCTATTTCTAAAATCTATAAAGATACATCAATAGGTTGAAACAGTTGGAGGCATATCAGGGAAGATCACTGGTGACCTGTAGATGTTACACAGTGTTTATCAGGCAAGTATGGTTTACCCGGTAATAGATAAGAAGGTTCAGCCTTCCCAACAGATTACTTGCAGGTTTACAGGTGCCTTATTTTACCAGCTATAAAACTTGGGAAACTAGAAATAAATTATACTTTTCATCCTTATCAACTCATACCTTTCCATAAACTAAGACTTCTATCATATTCAGTCTGTCAGAATGCTGAGTAGAGGCTGCAGAGCATGGTTTTATTTTAGGAGTCATAGTTCCACACCCAAAGATTTGTGGGCCAAAACAAAATCAAGAGGAGCTATAGGGTAATGCATTTTCAAATTAAGATATCTAAATAACAGGCCTTACTGAAGCATAGTACCCAAGTCTAGGGAGAGTTGTCCTATATAAAGGTACTAAATATGTCAGGCTTTGTGTTAAGAGATGTATTTATCCATCTTAGACTGTAGACTACAGAGCAGGATGCTTCAAGCTTCCAGATTAATAGTGGAAATAGCAAAGGCATACTCCCATATTTTTTTCCCTTGGAAAATATTAGGTTTATTTGGACATATATTTTATCAAAGATAAGTAATCAAAAAAGAATATTTAAAAAATCCAAAATGTGAGATGTAGTCTTCTGAAAAAGAAGAGAAAAAATATTATATAATAGTAGGAAAGCTTGCCACAACTATAAGGGAAAAATATTTAGAGATATAAATTTTTTTTTGGAGTGGGGGTGGGGAGGGAGAGGATGCGCGGGCCACTTCTATTGGTCTTTCATTTCTCTATTTTCATCCGTCTTTGTTCCCTGGCTCCTGTGGGCCTCCCATCGCGGTGGCCTCTGTTGTCACAGAGCACCAGCTCTGGGAACACCGCGCCAGAGCTTCGGCTCGGTAATTGGACACATCGGTCCAGTCGCTCCGTGGCACGTGGGATCCTCCCAGGCCAGGGATCGAACTGGCGCCCCTTGCACTGCAAGGCGGTGTCCCTACCCGCTGGGCCACCAGGGGAAGCCCGATATAAACGTTTTTAAAAAGGTACAAGAAAACATCAATTCATTGAAATGAAAGGGAGAGATCATAAAGCAACATCTAGCAGAATGATAGCAGACCAAGGATTTATAACCTCCTGTTGAGGTATAAGCACTTAAGTGAAAACAGAGAAATTAAAAGGTACTTGAAAATATAATAAAAAAAATTATCATTCATTCACTTAGGAAACTAGAAAGAATGCACTGAGAAAAACTGCAACAGTTATTCTCAGGACATTTTGAGAAAGTCTTCTTGAATGTCAGGTATAAGGCCAGTAACCCAAACTTTCTAAGAATACATGGTTGGCATTGATGAGAAAGGAAAAAAAAAAGGTATAAACTTACAGTATTAACCTACTTGCATGAAGGAAATAATCAAATTTAGAAGGCAGCTTCCTGATTTGACAGATTTCCTGATTAGCTCTCCTCAAAGTGCTTATAAATTCTAGGTAAAATTAATGAAAAGACAACTATTCATTATATTTTGAGTTATAATGATAAAGGAAAAATAATTAACACATGCAAGAACTACCAAGTTACTTAAGAAAAAACAGAAAAACCATGTCAGATTATTTCCAGATTTTATCTCTGAAGGGCTAAATATCAGGAAAATGCTAATAAATATTTACAGATTTAAAAATGATACTATGTTAAAATAACAAAAAATATAAAGGAAAAAAATGATACTTTGTTAATTTGTCATCCATTAATTCTGATTTCAGATATAATATTTGGTATAGAAAATGATCTCGTCTTCCTACTCAACAGTCACAGAAGAAGGAAGACCAAATGTCTATATAAAATATGTGCCAAAAATATTGTTTTCCTGGTCCAAGGACTTGACCTTTTTGATTGCTATGGCAAATACATTTTGATTTTCCAGATGAATGCCTCAGAATTTTTAAATTTGAAGATACTCAAATTTCAGAGTATTTTACTGTCCCCATTTACTTGCATTCTATTCTTCCCAAACAAATTATGTTTATATATTGGATGCCAAAGTATGATATCTACAAAGAGAGAATTTTCTAGCAGGAAAACCTCTGTCCAGTTTTCCTTTCAAGTTGCTGCAATTCTTAAATGTGGATAATTTGGTATGTGGTTAATATGTCAATCTAGAGTATTTTTAAGGTAGAAATATTCTTAGTTTGTGAGAAAATTTTGTGCCTCAACGACCTAGGGAAAATTTTGGTACTGTGTACTAATGGATAAAAGGCCTCTGTGGACTTCAGTATCCGGTTTTACCTTTCTTATTTAAAATTCTGCTTTGGACATTACATTTTCAAATGTGTGTTCGTTTCTTTAATTCAAGGGAACTACCGTAGACAATTCTGGTTTTCTTCATCGTTCATGTGGGATAATAGAGCCTCCAAAAAGATAGGAAAATTGACAGTATTCAGTTTATTGTCTTGAAAGCCTCCTTAATAAGCATATTTTATAGACCCTTGTGTAATACAGAGACAATAAAAAGTCATTTTCATATAAATTTCACCACTACCTTTAAAATCCTGCATTGGTAAATTAAAATTCATTGTATTCATTGTAATTCCTGGCATTTGCCTACAAAGCAAACATTAAAAACATGTTATAAAATTTTTTTAAAATGTTATAACTTGAAGCAAATATATGGGTTCCTGAAAGTTGATCTGTGATGAAATCTGATGAATCCTAGATTATATATGCCATCAGTACTTTTATTGCCTGTACTTCTAGATATACTCAATGAGCAACATTCAAAATATTAAAAGTTGCAGTTTTCGTATTAGTATCATCATGAAATGTGTATTGTGTGTTGAAAGCATGGCAGACACAGATTTCTTTAAAAAAAACCCAACAACCTGTAGTTGATTTGTGTTGTGTTAATTACTGCTGTATAGCAAAGTGATTCCATTGTATGTATATGATGGGCTTCCTTGGTTGGCTCAGATAGTAAAGAATCTGCCTACAATGTAGGAAACCCAGGTTCGACCCCTTGGATTGGGAACATCCCTTGGAGAAGGGAATGACAGCCCACTTCAGCATTCTAGCCTAGAGAATTCCACGGACAGAGGAACCAGGGGCCTGGCAGGCTATAGTCTGTGGGGTCACAAAGAGTTGGACATGACTGAGCAACTGACACACACACACACACACACACACACATTCTTTTTATATTCGTTTCCATTGTGATTTATCATAAGGTATTAGATGTAGTTCTCTGTGCTGTATATATCTCTACTTGTTATTTATGCATTTTGTATATAAAACTTACATCTGCTAACCCTGACCTCCCATTCTATCCCTCCTTTAGTTCCCTCTCACTTGGCAACCTCCATTGTTTTCTAGGCCCATGATTCTGGTTTTGTTTCATAGATAGGTTCATCTGGGTCATATTTTAGATTCCACATATAAGTGATATCATATGGTATCTGTCTTTCTCTCTCTGACTGACCTCACTTATTATAATAATCTGTAGTTGCAAACTCAGATTCCTCAATTAGGAGAATATAGCTCATTTTAGCATACTGCAACCATGAGAAGTATAAAATGGGTAAACTCTGAACATAGCAGTTTGAAAATGTCACGTTGTTAAGGGTGTAACATCTTGGAATGATATGCTATGGCCATTGTATATAGATCCTGGGTAATTTCTTCTTTTCTGAGCAATAGAGCTCATTTGCGGCTACCTTGCTTTCTGTCTTTGCTAGATACTTGAACCTGTGGATATTTCGCTAGAGAATGAGTTATACTAGTTATACCTTGGCTAGAGGGACATACTATTGAAATTCCTTGAGTCATTTGTTGGAGGATGTAGTTACTAGAATGTCCATACTTTATTTGGAAAGAGTAAAATAGAACTAAATTTGGATACACATCAGAAGCAAATGTTTTCTGAAACTGAAACTTTGTCTAAATAAAAGAGGTGAAACTGGCCATCACATCTCCACATATATTTGAAATAAATTTTTGTAGTGGAACTGCTGAAGTCAGAAAAAAAATGTTCTATCACATGTAAATGTTTTCTGATATGAGTTATATTTCCTTTATGTTGGGAATGGAGTAGAATTGTTTACTGTATGCATGTGCAAGGACTTCTTGGTGAAAACAGTAATGGAAAATAAAATTACACTTTTTTATCTTGAGACAAGATTGCATGTACCTGTTATTTATATCTACAGAACAAATTATCCAAAAGTGACTTAAGATAAACATATACATTATACATATTTATGGTTATGTTAATAAATGTTTATGATTATGTTCAGATCCTCATAACTTTTGAGAATCTGAAGTAGGTTGTTTGTCTCATGTTCAGTGATCTTGTTTTAAATTGTTCTCTTGCATTTTACTGTATGCATTAAGAAGAGACTAGATGACACATTCAACACACTACTTGGAAATGTCCCTATCTAGATATGACAGCATATGGAATATTTTATCCCCTTTCCAAATTATAATAGACACACCACTTTCTGTCACTGCACAATTGTCTGCTTTTTGTTATTTTTCTGTTACTTAGTCTGTATAGATCATGGAGAACTATATAAATGCTTTTGTAAGGTAAAATCAGTGTTCAAAAACACTGGGGCTAAATATATGCTTTAACTTTAGATACTGTAAAATCTATGAGATAATAAAGACTAACATCTAATTGATGAATTCAATTTAAAATTTAAATTATTAGGATACAAGAATGATAATTATATTGATAAATATGGGGCCATTTTGTACAATGAGGATGTTATTTTGTCCTTATAGTTCATCAAATATTTGTTTAAATTATTTTATTGTGCTATAGGTAATGAAAAATTTATTTAGTAATTTAATATTTACTTTCTTCAATACTATATTGAATTACATATATAATGCAATATACTTATGAAAGAAAATTTCAAACATATGGTTAAATCATACTTTGATTTGCACAGTAAAGGTATTTGCAACATTCTTTAGCAAAATATATTGTGGCATTCTCTAGTAGCACAATTGACATACAATTTTATTTTATTCACTTGATTATATGCAAATCTCAATGCTGGCTTATTATGTCATAAATAGTTTAGAAAAAACAAACCTGGAGTTATATTCATGCCTGGAAAATGCAGGTTATTAAATAAACAGGTAAAACATAAAATATGATTTTTGCTAAAATGATCAATTTGAATTAGTACAAGTGAGGTTTTACTTAAATTTCCTGAACATATTTTATTTCGCTAGGAAAATTTCTCCTAGTGGTTTCTCTTGAGATGTTTCTCATACAATTCATCTCATCCCTGTCAGACTATTGAAAAAAGCAGAACTTATAAATTAAACTTTTTCCTCAAATCATTCTTAATTGAACAGGCATACAGTGAAGCAAAAATAATTATATTGGTTGTGTTATGCATATGTATATTCATCAAACCCCTCTCTGATAAAGTTTCAACAGTCCCCAAAAGCCAAGCTGTTACAGAAAATCTCACCTGCTAGATTGACATTCTGTCCCTGTTTCCTGCTCTAATCATCACTCTTTGAAACCAGTTATTTTGTCTCTGAATACATGAAATGAGATACAAATAGGACATTTAGATTGCTAACACATTCCACGACTAACAAGTGTACTTTCCTGAATTAGTTGGTCACAAAGGGATCAGGGACTGAATAAATGTAGTATAGGCTAGGTAAATTTACTGTTATCAGTTATAAAGCACTGATCAAAAATTGCTGACTTGTGCTTGAACACCAGAGGAGGAAAAGCATAAACATCAAGAGGTCGAGGGGAGGACACTGAGTGCTTCAAGATGGATCAAGGGATGCTAGAAGGGAAGTGAGAGGGCACTGAACACAAGCTCGGCCTCTTTCAAAATTTTGCCCACAGCTATGAGACAGTTTTGTAAATATCTCCCTTATTGATTGGAGCCTGTCACACCTGTCATTTGTCACATCATCATGATAGTCTGCATCTTTTTTGCTTGTGAAACCTGATTGCTGCCAACTACCCATCCTCATGCTCTTTAAGAGTTCATGCATTTCCTATATCGTATCTGATTTTCTTCTCTCCTTCACTTTAAAGCACTAACATTTGACTTTGTAGTTTAATTTTTATTCTTTTTCCACCTATCAGCTTTCATTTCTTCCTATGATGAACCCAATTAAAATTAAATACACCTTGACCCTGTGATTTTTCCCTATTTGTAAGCACACAAAAAATAATAATCTAAAGGTAAATGTTAATTTCCTAGAGCAATCAAAATACCATGCTAAATGAGTGTTTTATTTTTCAATTTGAATTAGTACAAGTGAGGTTTTACTTAAATTTCCTGAACATATTTTATTTCGCTAGGAAAATTTCTCCTAGTGGTTTCTCTTGAGATGTTTCTCATACAATTCATCTCATCCCTGTCAGACTATTGAAAAAAGCAGAACTTATAAATTAAACTTTTTCCTCAAATCATTCTTAATTGAACAGGCATACAATGAAGCAAAGATAATTAGATTGGTTGTGTTATGCATATGTATATTCATCAAACCCTCTCTGATAAAGTTTCAACAGTCCCCAAAAGCCAAGCTGTTACAGAAAATCTCACCTGCTAGATTGACATTCTGTCCCTGTTTCCTGCTCTAATCATCACTCTTTGAAACCAGTTATTTTGTCTCTGAATACATGAAATGAGATACAAATAGGACATTTAGATTGCTAACACATTCCACGACTAACAAGTGTACTTTCCTGAATTAGTTGGTCACAAAGGGATCAGGGACTGAATAAATGTAGTATAGGCTAGGTAAATTTACTGTTATCAGTTATAAAGCACTGATCAAAAATTGCTGACTTGTGCTTGAACACCAGAGGAGGAAAAGCATAAACATCAAGAGGTCGAGGGGAGGACACTGAGTGCTTCAAGATGGATCAAGGGATGCTAGAAGGGAAGTGAGAGGGCACTGAACACAAGCTCGGCCTCTTTCAAAATTTTGCCCACAGCTATGAGACAGTTTTGTAAATATCTCCCTTATTGATTGGAGCCTGTCACACCTGTCATTTGTCACATCATCATGATAGTCTGCATCTTTTTTGCTTGTGAAACCTGATTGCTGCCAACTACCCATCCTCATGCTCTTTAAGAGTTCATGCATTTCCTATATCGTATCTGATTTTCTTCTCTCCTTCACTTTAAAGCACTAACATTTGACTTTGTAGTTTAATTTTTATTCTTTTTCCACCTATCAGCTTTCATTTCTTCCTATGATGAACCCAATTAAAATTAAATACACCTTGACCCTGTGATTTTTCCCTATTTGTAAGCACACAAAAAATAATAATCTAAAGGTAAATGTTAATTTCCTAGAGCAATCAAAATACCAGGAGTTAATGGAAAGAAACACATAATTGCTGTGTGTCAGGTATAAAATAATTGAATATATGACTAAAAAACTTACATAATTTGTATTCCAGTATGATTGTTTTCTAACTAACTCAGGTACTAATTCATATATGAATATTCTATCATATGAATCAGCCATTCGATGATAATGCAAATCTGAGTATCATCGATCAGATCATGTTGTTCTAGGTCTGATCATTTTAGAACACAGTAAACTAAAAAAAAAAAATCATATATGTTTCTCAAAATATATTTCTTCTGTTCTATTTTTATTTAAATAAATATCAAGAAGAATTTTGTTTTTCTTTTTATCAGTAAGAGTTAATTTAAAATAAGTCTTAGAATGCGAGGAGAAAATACCTTATAAATGTCTCTATACAATTGCTCACAACCAATGATGAGTCATCCTTGATTTTTTTCCCTCAACTACACATTCAAACACTAACAAGTCCTTTGTATTACTTCTGAAATATGTTTTATATCTAACCATTTATATCTATTTCTAGAACCACCATCATAAGTCAATCTATCATTTCATCTTCAGTATACTTTTAGTTTGAATTTTTTTATTTTTTGCTTTTTCCATGATTGGTATTTTTCCAACCTCCTAATTCTTAACACTCTTGTCTGGTGAAGCCTGTGGGCCATTTCCCAGAATAATTTTTTCTAAAATAAAACATTTTGAATTACTAGAAACACAATCACTGTTGACTTTTAAACAATAGAGGGAGTTAAACACATAAAAACATTTTGGATTACCTAGAAAGACAGGTTTAAAAAAGTCATTTGTCACATCATCATGATAGTCTGCATCTTTTTTGCTTGTGAAACCTGATTGCTGCCAACTACCCATCCTCATGCTCTTTAAGAGTTCATGCATTTCCTATATCGTATCTGATTTTCTTCTCTCCTTCACTTTAAAGCACTAACATTTGACTTTGTAGTTTAATTTTTATTCTTTTTCCACCTATCAGCTTTCATTTCTTCCTATGATGAACCCAATTAAAATTAAATACACCTTGACCCTGTGATTTTTCCCTATTTGTAAGCACACAAAAAATAATAATCTAAAGGTAAATGTTAATTTCCTAGAGCAATCAAAATACCAGGAGTTAATGGAAAGAAACACATAATTGCTGTGTGCCAGGTATAAAATAATTGAATATATGACTAAAAAACTTACATAATTTGTATTCCAGTATGATTGTTTTCTAACTAACTCAGGTACTAATTCATATATGAATATTCTATCATATGAATCAGCCATTCGATGATAATGCAAATCTGAGTATCATCGATCAGATCATGTTGTTCTAGGTCTGATCATTTTAGAACACAGTAAACTAAAAAAAAAAAATCATATATGTTTCTCAAAATATATTTCTTCTGTTCTATTTTTATTTAAATAAATATCAAGAAGAATTTTGTTTTTCTTTTTATCAGTAAGAGTTAATTTAAAATAAGTCTTAGAATGCGAGGAGAAAATACCTTATAAATGTCTCTATACAATTGCTCACAACCAATGATGAGTCATCCTTGATTTTTTTCCCTCAACTACACATTCAAACACTAACAAGTCCTTTGTATTACTTCTGAAATATGTTTTATATCTAACCATTTATATCTATTTCTAGAACCACCATCATAAGTCAATCTATCATTTCATCTTCAGTATACTTTTAGTTTGAATTTTTTTATTTTTTGCTTTTTCCATGATTGGTATTTTTCCAACCTCCTAATTCTTAACACTCTTGTCTGGTGAAGCCTGTGGGCCATTTCCCAGAATAATTTTTTCTAAAATAAAACATTTTGAATTACTAGAAACACAATCACTGTTGACTTTTAAACAATAGAGGGAGTTAGTGGAACCACCCCACACTTCAGTGAAAATCCACCTCTTTTTGAGGTTCCACATTTGTGGATTAACCCTAGAAAGGATCATGTAGTATATGGAAAAGAAATCCTACATATAAGTGGTCTACTATAAATTTAAATATCCTTTAAATATGTGTAAAGTGTATGTAAATTCATGTCATATATTATTCAATTAATTATTATTTAATTAAACTTTAAAAAATGCTACTTATTATGACCAGAAAGATTTCACTGACCTACCTCTCCAGTGTCTAACATCTTGTCCCTTACTTACCAGTCTCTAGCAAGGTGTATTTCGCTTTCCATCAGTGCCCAACCTCTTCCTATCTGCATGGTATTTGAACTTGATCTTCCCTGTATCTTTTTCATGTCACTTTAAATCCTCCAACAGTCTTTTTAATTGCACACTTATTTCTTGTAAAATAAGTGTATAAAATATTGATTCTAAACTTATTAATCAAATTTAAAACAGTAAATAAAAAATGACCATTGCTTTTAAAGACCACTGTTAGAACACTTCATTTCAAGAACAGTTAAATTTTTTAAATAATGTGTTTTCTCTGTGTAAATTTTAATGCTTGCCACCACCAGGTGTTTGGCCTTGAATTTGGACCTGATAAAAATGCCATGTATTTTCTTACAGATTGGAATGATAGAGAATGATGTTTTTATTGATTTTTTTGAAATTATTTTGTTTATAGTCCTGCAAGATATAAAAGAATAAACATACTTAGAGCCAATTTAAAACTACATATAGGAAAATTCCAAAATTTAAATATTAAATTACTTTTTGGTCTAATGTACTATACAAACAATAAGATTATGTTTTAACATATACTCTTTCTGAAATTGGTGATTCACGAAAATATATTGATTATTAGTACACTCAGCAGTGTGTACTAATAATCAGCAACAGCAGCTTGAAAAGAGAAGAAAAATTATCTTTCAGATAATTTTGTCGAAAATAAAACATTTTGAATTACTAGAAACACAATCACTGTTGACTTTTAAACAATAGAGGGAGTTAGTGGAACCACCCCACACTTCAGTGAAAATCCACCTCTTTTTGAGGTTCCACATTTGTGGATTAACCCTAGAAAGGATCATGTAGTATATGGAAAAGAAATCCTACATATAAGTGGTCTACTATAAATTTAAATATCCTTTAAATATGTGTAAAGTGTATGTAAATTCATGTCATATATTATTCAATTAATTATTATTTAATTAAACTTTAAAAAATGCTACTTATTATGACCAGAAAGATTTCACTGACCTACCTCTCCAGTGTCTAACATCTTGTCCCTTACTTACCAGTCTCTGGCAAGGTGTATTTCGCTTTCCATCAGTGCCCAACCTCTTCCTATCTGCATGGTATTTGAACTTGATCTTCCCTGTATCTTTTTCATGTCACTTTAAATCCTCCAACAGTCTTTTTAATTGCACACTTATTTCTTGTAAAATAAGTGTATAAAATATTGATTCTAAACTTATTAATCAAATTTAAAACAGTAAATAAAAAATGACCATTGCTTTCAAAGACCACTGTTAGAACACTTCATTTCAAGAACAGTTAAATTTTTTAAATAATGTGTTTTCTCTGTGTAAATTTTAATGCTTGCCACCACCAGGTGTTTGGCCTTGAATTTGGACCTGATAAAAATGCCATGTATTTTCTTACAGATTGGAATGATAGAGAATGATGTTTTTATTGATTTTTTTGAAATTATTTTGTTTATAGTCCTGCAAGATATAAAAGAATAAACATACTTAGAGCCAATTTAAAACTACATATAGGAAAATTCCAAAATTTAAATATTAAATTACTTTTTGGTCTAATGTACTATACAAACAATAAGATTATGTTTTAACATATACTCTTTCTGAAATTGGTGATTCACGAAAATATATTGATTATTAGTACACTCAGCAGTGTGTACTAATAATCAGCAACAGCAGCTTGAAAAGAGAAGAAAAATTATCTTTCATATAACTTTAAAACTCTATGAATCTGTTTTAGAAGAAAATAAATGCTTTAGTTTTCTCCATGATTTTGCTAATTTGCCAACATAGTATAAGTAAAATGAATATGAATTTACACAACCATGTGAGTAGCACTGATGTGTATAATGAAACATACGATGTAATCAATAAAGCCTAAATGAGGCAAAAACTATATGAATATGTACATTTCAACATATTTTCTGTCTTCATCATCCAGTATTACAGATGTTTAAGAAAATATCTATAATTGATAAATGGACATTGGCAGGGATATTTAACAAAATATAGACTGTAAAATATGTAAGTGCTAAATTGGGGAAAAGTAGAGTAGAAGCAAATTTTATTTTTGGAAGATCATGATCTTAGAATATGATCTTATCCCCAATAACAAAAAGTGTTGATAATCATAATTCAAAGATTCTGAAAACTAACGAAACCTTTCAGATATGCACTACCAAACAGGTTTTAAAATTCCTTAGCACATGTGCTTAAAATGAGATCATTAGTGGGAATATCTTAACATATGCTCTGTTATTACACTAACATTTTATTTGGTCATTATATCCCTGGGATTCTAACAATTGGCTTGTATCACACAATCTGTTATAGTCCTCAATAGAAACAAAGCAAAGGGTGCTTCTTGACTGAGTAACAACATCAACTATGATGATATTATTATTGCAGACTCATTTAAATATAATTTTATTTGATCTGATTAGCTTGGTTACTTTGTGATTCCTGTGTACTACACTTTTTTGCTTATTTAAAAATTTTATTTTCTGATATATGATTACATTTTCAATAGTATGGACATACTTTAATTCTCAAGAAGAAAATATGATCTTTTTTCCTATACCAAGTTGTTAATCATTGCTCCTATTAAGTGAACTAGGTAACAAATTCTGATACTGCTTCTCCAGTGTAGAGTGATAAGTCATGATGGTAGGGTCAGGGTCTCAAACTTTTCACTGCATACTCCCATTATGACTGTAAACTGTTTCTAGGACATATCCTTTAGGAGGTTTTAATATAAATTATTTCTAAAGACATGGCTATTACTCACCTGTGCTTCATGATCTAATTTTCTTTCCTGCTGTACTGTACCTGTCACTTTTTATGTCTCCAGTTTAGGACCATTGCATCATAAAAATTATTTTATACTGTTAATAATAATCATAATAATTATTTTATACTATTAACAGTGGTTGGAGGGCCATGAATACCTATTTAAAGTAGGAATGCAGTTGTTTCCTCTTGATGTTGGTGATAGTGCCTGACTTTGGATGATGTTTTTCACAGGTGGTAAATATCTCAATACCCATAGAGCTGTTATGTGGAAGCTCAGTGTGCTAAATCTTTGCTTTTCATTTCATTTTATTTCTATTCTTATGGGTTTTTTTTTATCTTGTGATTGAAGTTTGTGCTCTTGAGAACTTATGTCGAAAACAATCTTTAGGATAGTAAACACTTGTTTAGAATCACTTCCCTTCAACTTTGACATAATGACTATGAATATAATTTGTGAGAATCTACTTATCTTTCCCTTAGGGTGAAATTCTTTATAGGAGTCTCCTCATATCTTCTTGCCCAGGCAAGTTTGATTTCTAAGCTGTGCACAATGGTGGTTTCAAACTTGAATCCCTGCTGCTTTGAGCTAAACCAGCGAAATCCCTTGACCATGGCATGTAAAAAGACATAAAAATCACTTTAAAAGCAGAAAGTGTGGAGTATAGACTGTTGAATGTTGCAATATTGGAACAAAAAGCACGTTATCTCTCTTTTTTCATTTTATAACCAGAATCAATATTCCCAGGTCACTCCACTTTAAAGACACTCTGCTATTTATTTTTCAGGCACTAAATATAGGTTTCTTTTAGCATTTTTTGCTCTGCTGAAAGAAAAAAGAAAAAGGGAAAAATGCCATAGCAATTGCATTATTTGATAAATTAATCTTTGATATGTGTATGTGTATATTTATGTCTGTGTTTAAAGCAACACCACTGTTCCTTAATGGAATATCAGCAGAAACAGTAGACAGATAATCTCTAAACATTAAATAAAAGTTATGTTCAATACTATTTTCTCATTGAATGTACATATTTTTCTGCAAAATAGATGAACTGTAGCTGATGATAATATCATTTCAACAACAATTGCAAAGTGGGAAAATGTTAATGTACCGTGATGGCACTTACACTTCTACGTCTATTTTATATTTTTATATTTGCTTAGTTAATTATCAACTATGCATGCCTCCTCATAGTCTAAGCATTTATTTTGGGTTTATTCAGTGCGTTTTTCGTTTTCTCTATTAATTGTGGTACCGAAGATAAATTACAAAGTCAAAATAAACTAAATCCATCCATCATATGGTTATCCTTTCCTTAGGATGTAATATTTATTTTCAACTGAGAGGTTTTCATTTTTCTAATAACTATATAACTGATTCTCCATCCAGTACAAATAGCATCGAATTCATTAACCTTTTGTTTGCCAAGGGTAAATGTCATAGTCATTTTTTACCATTTCTAATTTTTTATATTAAAATATGGCATATTTTCTGACAAATAATCAAACACCTAATTGTTTGCAAAGTGTAAGGTAGTGTACTTTTTATTTCCAAAGCTAGTTTTCATGTGTGAAATAAAATTATAAAATATTTGCTCTCCATGATACTTCATTTTAGTAGTTTTTAAAAACAGATTTTAAGAATTTCTGAGTGGTATAGTATTTCCTTTTATTTGAGAATTTTTCAGTTTGTTGTGATCCCACACAGTCAAAGGCTGTAGATAGCCAATGAAACAGAAGCAGGTGTTTTTTATGGAAGTCCCTGGATTTTCCTGTAATCCAATGGATGTTTGCAATTTGATCTCTGGGACCTCTGCCTTTTCTAAATCCAGTTTGTACATCTGAAAGTTCTCAGTTCATGTACTACTGAAGCCTAGCTTGGATACTGAGCATAACCTTGCTAATATGCGAAATGAGTACAATTGTACAGTTGTTTGAACATTCTTTGGCAATGCCTTTCTTTGGGATTGGAATGAAAACTGGCATTTTCCAGTCCTGAGGCCACTGTTGAGTTTTCCAAATTTGCTGGCATATTGAGTGTAGCACTTTAATATCATCATCTTTTAGGATTTGAAATAGCTCAGCTGGAATTCCTCTATTTTCACTAGCTTTGTTCAAACAAATGCTTCGTAAGGCCCACTTGATTTTCCTCTTCAGGATTTCTGACTCTAGATGGGTGACTATACTTTTTCAACAAAAACATTTTTTGCAAAGTGGGAAAATGTTAATGTACCGTGATGGCACTTACACTTCTACGTCTATTTTATATTTTTATATTTGCTTAGTTAATTATCAACTATGCATGCCTCCTCATAGTCTAAGCATTTATTTTGGGTTTATTCAGTGCGTTTTTCGTTTTCTCTATTAATTGTGGTACCGAAGATAAATTACAAAGTCAAAATAAACTAAATCCATCCATCATATGGTTATCCTTTCCTTAGGATGTAATATTTATTTTCAACTGAGAGGTTTTCATTTTTCTAATAACTATATAACTGATTCTCCATCCAGTACAAATAGCATCGAATTCATTAACCTTTTGTTTGCCAAGGGTAAATGTCATAGTCATTTTTTACCATTTCTAATTTTTTATATTAAAATATGGCATATTTTCTGACAAATAATCAAACACCTAATTGTTTGCAAAGTGTAAGGTAGTGTACTTTTTATTTCCAAAGCTAGTTTTCATGTGTGAAATAAAATTATAAAATATTTGCTCTCCATGATACTTCATTTTAGTAGTTTTTAAAAACAGATTTTAAGAATTTCTGAGTGGTATAGTATTTCCTTTTATTTGAGAATTTTTCAGTTTGTTGTGATCCCACACAGTCAAAGGCTGTAGATAGCCAATGAAACAGAAGCAGGTGTTTTTTATGGAAGTCCCTGGATTTTCCTGTAATCCAATGGATGTTTGCAATTTGATCTCTGGGACCTCTGCCTTTTCTAAATCCAGTTTGTACATCTGAAAGTTCTCAGTTCATGTACTACTGAAGCCTAGCTTGGATACTGAGCATAACCTTGCTAATATGCGAAATGAGTACAATTGTACAGTTGTTTGAACATTCTTTGGCAATGCCTTTCTTTGGGATTGGAATGAAAACTGGCATTTTCCAGTCCTGAGGCCACTGTTGAGTTTTCCAAATTTGCTGGCATATTGAGTGTAGCACTTTAATATCATCATCTTTTAGGATTTGAAATAGCTCAGCTGGAATTCCTCTATTTTCACTAGCTTTGTTCAAACAAATGCTTCGTAAGGCCCACTTGATTTTCCTCTTCAGGATTTCTGACTCTAGATGGGTGACTATACTATTGTGGTTATCTGATGTCATTCAGACATTTTTTGTATAGATCTGTGTATTTCTCCACCTCTTCTCAATCTCTTCTGCTTCTGTTAGGTCCTTGCCATTTCTGTCCTTTATTGTGTGCATCTTTGCATGAAATGTTCCCTTGGTATCTCCAATTTTCTTGAAGAGATCTTTAATCTTTCCCATTCTATTATTTTTCTCTATATCTTTCCATTGTTCACTTAAGAAGGCTTTCTTATATCTGCTTTCTAGTTTCTGGAACTCTATATTCAGATATTATATCTTTCCTTTTCCAGTTTGCCTTTCAATTCTTTTCTTTTCTTGGTTATTTGTAAAGCCTACTAAGACAACCATTTTGCCTTTTTGCAGTTCTTTTTCTTGGGGATGATTTTACAAGCCTCCATCCATAGTTCTTCAGGCACTCTGTCTATCTCATCTGATTCCTTAAATCTATTTTTCAATTCTAATGTATAAGCATAAGGGTTTCAATTTAGATTAAATCTGAATGGCCTAATGATTTTCCCTACTTTCTTCAGTTTAAGTCAGAATTTTGCAATATGAAGCTAATTATCTGACCACAGTCAGCTTCAGGTCTTTTTTTTTTTTTTTTTTTTTGCTGATTTTATAGAACTTCAGCTACAAATGATATGATCAATCTGACTTTGGTATTGACCATCTGGTGGTGCATATGTGTAGAGTCATCTCTTATATTGTTGGAAAAGGGTGTTTGCTTTGACTACTGTGTTCTCTTGGCAAAACTGTTAGCCTTTGCCCTACTTCATTTTGTACTCCAAAACTAAACTTACCTGTTCCTCAAGTTATCTTTTGGCATCTACTTTTGCATTCCAATCTGTTCTTAAAGAGATAGGATTATCAGACAACCTTACCTGTCTCTTGTGAAACCTATAAACAGGTCAATAAGCAACAGTTAGAACTGAACATGAAACAAAGGACTAGTTCAACATTAGGAAAGAAAAACTAGGATTTGAAATAGCTCAGCTGGAATTCCTCTATTTTCACTAGCTTTGTTCAAACAAATGCTTCGTAAGGCCCACTTGATTTTCCTCTTCAGGATTTCTGACTCTAGATGGGTGACTATACTATTGTGGTTATCTGATGTCATTCAGACATTTTTTGTATAGATCTGTGTATTTCTCCACCTCTTCTCAATCTCTTCTGCTTCTGTTAGGTCCTTGCCATTTCTGTCCTTTATTGTGTGCATCTTTGCATGAAATGTTCCCTTGGTATCTCCAATTTTCTTGAAGAGATCTTTAATCTTTCCCATTCTATTATTTTTCTCTATATCTTTCCATTGTTCACTTAAGAAGGCTTTCTTATATCTGCTTTCTAGTTTCTGGAACTCTATATTCAGATATTATATCTTTCCTTTTCCAGTTTGCCTTTCAATTCTTTTCTTTTCTTGGTTATTTGTAAAGCCTACTAAGACAACCATTTTGTGTTTTTTGCAGTTCTTTTTCTTGGGGATGATTTTACAAGCCTCCATCCATAGTTCTTCAGGCACTCTGTCTATCTCATCTGATTCCTTAAATCTATTTTTCAATTCTAATGTATAAGCATAAGGGTTTCAATTTAGATTAAATCTGAATGGCCTAATGATTTTCCCTACTTTCTTCAGTTTAAGTCAGAATTTTGCAATATGAAGCTAATTATCTGACCACAGTCAGCTTCAGGTCTTTTTTTTTTTTTTTTTTTTTTGCTGATTTTATAGAACTTCAGCTACAAATGATATGATCAATCTGACTTTGGTATTGACCATCTGGTGGTGCATATGTGTAGAGTCATCTCTTATATTGTTGGAAAAGGGTGTTTGCTTTGACTACTGTGTTCTCTTGGCAAAACTGTTAGCCTTTGCCCTACTTCATTTTGTACTCCAAAACTAAACTTACCTGTTCCTCAAGTTATCTTTTGGCATCTACTTTTGCATTCCAATCTGTTCTTAAAGAGATAGGATTATCAGACAACCTTACCTGTCTCTTGTGAAACCTATAAACAGGTCAATAAGCAACAGTTAGAACTGAACATGAAACAAAGGACTAGTTCAACATTAGGAAAGGAGTACATCAAGATGGTCTATGGTCATATGCTTATTTAACTTCTATGCAGAGTGCATCATGCAAAATGCTTGGTCAGGTAAATCACAAACTAGAAACAAGATTTATAGGAGAAATATCAATAACTAAAGATATGCAGATAACACTACCCTTAAGGCAGAAAGTGAAGAGGAACTAAAGAGCCTTTTGATGAAGGTGAAAGAGGAGAGTGAAAAAGCTGGCATGAAACACAGCATTCAGAAACCAAAGATCATGGCCTCTTGTCCCATCACTTCATAGCAAAAAGCAGAAACATTTGACAAATTTGATTTTCTTGGGATCCAAAATCATTGTGGAAGGTGACTGCAGTCATGAAATTTAAAGACCCTTGTTCCTTGGAAGGAAAGCTGTGGCAAACCTCCACAGCATATTAAAACACAGAGACATCTCCTTGCTGAAAAGTCCAGTTAGTCAAAGTTATGGTTTTTCCAGTAGCCATTTGGATGTGAGAGTTGGACTATAAAGAAGACTGAGCATACAAGAATTGATGCTTTTGAATCATGGTGCTGGAGAGACTCTTGTGAGTTCCTGGGACTGCAAGGACATTAAACCAGTCAACCCTAAAGGAAATCACACTTGAATATTTATTGGAAGGACTGATGCTGAGACTGAAACTCCATTACTTTGGCTACCTGATACAAAAAGATGACTCATTGGAAAAGAGCCTGATACTGGAAATATTGAAGGCAAAAGGAGAATGGTACAACAGAAAATGAGATGTTTAGACAGCATCATCAACTCAATGGGTATGAATGTTAGAAATCCAGGATATAGTGAAGGACAGGGAAGCCTGATGTGCTGTAGTGCATTGGTTTGCAAACAATCAGACATGACTTAGTGACTGAATAAGAACACAACAAGAATTTGAACATGTTTTGTTTATTTTTAAGACATTTAATAAATTACAATGACTTTTTTTGGAATAGATGCTGAAGTGTTATAAATTTATGAAATACATATTAAAAATTTATGCTCTACTGATATCTGATCATTGACATAGGATATTCTTTTTGGAAGAATTGATTATTTTTTCATTGTTTCTTTTTTTTACATTTTCCTCCTCTCTGTCTAATGTTGATATTCCATATTCACTGTCCCAAGCTACTCAGAGCTTTAACATTTTTTTTCACACTGTAATCTTATCTTGATCATATATTTGAGTAGCTGTCTTCTTCCTGTTCCCTGTTTTCTTTCTGAAACATAGATTGTTTTTTTCTCTTTGAGCCCTTGAGGGATCTTTGCCACTTATTTTCCATGTCTGATAATACTTTGTGGTTCTGAAGAGGAATCTGCTATTAGTTGAATTATTGTTCCTCAGTAGATAAGGTGTTATTTCCACCATGTTGCTTTCAAGAATTTTTATTTTAGTTTTAGAAGTCTGACTATGATGTGCTTTGAGTTATGATAGATTTCTTTGGATTTATCCTGGTGCATGTTTACTCACTTCTTAAATATGTAGGTTTGTATTTCTTAGGAAATTTAGGTTTATATATCTTGGCAAATTCAGAACTTTTTTAGCTTTGTTCTCTTTCTGCTTGCTTTTTGGCATTCCACAGACACAAATGTTACATCTTTTGCTATAGTTACATGGATCCCTTTGATAGATTTCTTTGGAATTTCCATTTGACTATAAAGAAGACTGAGCATACAAGAATTGATGCTTTTGAATCATGGTGCTGGAGACTCTTGTGAGTTCCTGGGACTGCAAGGACATTAAACCAGTCAACCCTAAAGGAAATCACACTTGAATATTTATTGGAAGGACTGATGCTGAGACTGAAACTCCATTACTTTGGCTACCTGATACAAAAAGATGACTCATTGGAAAAGAGCCTGATACTGGAAATATTGAAGGCAAAAGGAGAATGGTACAACAGAAAATGAGATGTTTAGACAGCATCATCAACTCAATGGGTATGAATGTTAGAAATCCAGGATATAGTGAAGGACAGGGAAGCCTGATGTGCTGTAGTGCATTGGTTTGCAAACAATCAGACATGACTTAGTGACTGAATAAGAACACAACAAGAATTTGAACATGTTTTGTTTATTTTTAAGACATTTAATAAATTACAATGACTTTTTTTGGAATAGATGCTGAAGTGTTATAAATTTATGAAATACATATTAAAAATTTATGCTCTACTGATATCTGATCATTGACATAGGATATTCTTTTTGGAAGAATTGATTATTTTTTCATTGTTTCTTTTTTTTACATTTTCCTCCTCTCTGTCTAATGTTGATATTCCATATTCACTGTCCCAAGCTACTCAGAGCTTTAACATTTTTTTTCACACTGTAATCTTATCTTGATCATATATTTGAGTAGCTGTCTTCTTCCTGTTCCCTGTTTTCTTTCTGAAACATAGATTGTTTTTTTCTCTTTGAGCCCTTGAGGGATCTTTGCCACTTATTTTCCATGTCTGATAATACTTTGTGGTTCTGAAGAGGAATCTGCTATTAGTTGAATTATTGTTCCTCAGTAGATAAGGTGTTATTTCCACCATGTTGCTTTCAAGAATTTTTATTTTAGTTTTAGAAGTCTGACTATGATGTGCTTTGAGTTATGATAGATTTCTTTGGATTTATCCTGGTGCATGTTTACTCACTTCTTAAATATGTAGGTTTGTATTTCTTAGGAAATTTAGGTTTATATATCTTGGCAAATTCAGAACTTTTTTAGCTTTGTTCTCTTTCTGCTTGCTTTTTGGCATACCACAGACACAAATGTTACATCTTTTGCTATAGTTACATGGATCCCTTTGTTTCTACTCATTTCCCCCTTATATTTTTATCTCTTAATCAGATTGCCTACTTTTGTTTGTTATAATTTCCAATTTGCTTATTATTTATTCTGTCCTTTCTATCCTGCTGTCAAACATAGCTATCTTTTGGTCAGTTCAGTTCGGTTGCTCAGTCATGCCGACTCTTTGCAACCCCACAGAATGTAACACACCAGGCTTCCCTGTCCTTCACACCATCTCACAGAGCTTGCTCAAACTTATGTCCACTAACTCAGTAATGCCATCCCAACCATCTCATCCTCTGTCATATACTCCTCCTTCTGCCTTCTATTTTTTCCAACATCAGGGTCTTTCTAATGAGTCTTCTCCTTGCATCAGGTGGTCAAGTAATTGGAGCTTCAGCTTCAGCATCAGTCCTTCCAATGAATATTCAGGGTTGGTTTCGTTTAGGATTGACTGGTTTGATCTTCTTGCAATCCAAGGGACCCTCAAGAGTCTTCGCTAGGGACTTCCCTGATGGTCCAGTGGCTAAGGCTCTGTGTTCCCACTGCAGGGAGCCTGGGTTTGATCCCTGGTCAGGGAATTAGATTTCACATACTGTAACTAGATTCTAAGTTCCAAAATGAAGACCTAGCACACACAAACAAATAAATATTAAAAAAAAAAAAAAAAAGAGTCTTCTCTTACACCACAATTCAAGGGCATCATTTCCTCAGTGCTCTGCATTCTTTAAGGCAGGTCAGATTTCACATCCATATTGGACTACTGGGAAAACCATAACTTTGACTATTCAGACTTTTGTCGGTAAAGTGATGCCTCTCTTTTTGAATACACTGTCTAGGTTTGTCATAGCTTTTATTCCGAGGAACAAGTGTCTTTTAATTTCATGGCTGCAGTCACCATACAGAGTAATTTTGGAGCACAAGAAAATAAAGTATGTCACTATTTTCATTATTTACCCATCTATTTGCCATGAAGTGATGGAACAAGATGCCATGATCTTGGCAAATTCAGAACTTTTTTAGCTTTGTTCTCTTTCTGCTTGCTTTTTGGCATTCCACAGACACAAATGTTACATCTTTTGCTATAGTTACATGGATCCCTTTGTTTCTACTCATTTCCCCCTTATATTTTTATCTCTTAATCAGATTGCCTACTTTTGTTTGTTATAATTTCCAATTTGCTTATTATTTATTCTGTCCTTTCTATCCTGCTGTCAAACATAGCTATCTTTTGGTCAGTTCAGTTCGGTTGCTCAGTCATGCCGACTCTTTGCAACCCCACAGAATGTAACACACCAGGGTTCCCCTGTCCTTCACACCATCTCACAGAGCTTGCTCAAACTTATGTCCACTAACTCAGTAATGCCATCCCAACCATCTCATCCTCTGTCATATACTCCTCCTTCTGCCTTCTATTTTTTCCAACATCAGGGTCTTTCTAATGAGTCTTCTCCTTGCATCAGGTGGTCAAGTAATTGGAGCTTCAGCTTCAGCATCAGTCCTTCCAATGAATATTCAGGGTTGGTTTCGTTTAGGATTGACTGGTTTGATCTTCTTGCAATCCAAGGGACCCTCAAGAGTCTTCGCTAGGGACTTCCCTGATGGTCCAGTGGCTAAGGCTCTGTGTTCCCACTGCAGGGAGCCTGGGTTTGATCCCTGGTCAGGGAATTAGATTTCACATACTGTAACTAGATTCTAAGTTCCAAAATGAAGACCTAGCACACACAAACAAATAAATATTAAAAAAAAAAAAAAAAAGAGTCTTCTCTTACACCACAATTCAAGGGCATCATTTCCTCAGTGCTCTGCATTCTTTAAGGCAGGTCAGATTTCACATCCATATTGGACTACTGGGAAAACCATAACTTTGACTATTCAGACTTTTGTCGGTAAAGTGATGCCTCTCTTTTTGAATACACTGTCTAGGTTTGTCATAGCTTTTATTCCGAGGAGCAAGTGTCTTTTAATTTCATGGCTGCAGTCACCATACAGAGTAATTTTGGAGCACAAGAAAATAAAGTATGTCACTATTTTCATTATTTACCCATCTATTTGCCATGAAGTGATGGAACAAGATGCCATGATCTTTGGTTTTTTGAATGTTGAGTTTTAGGCCAGGTTTTTCACTCTCCTCTTTCACCGTCACCGAGAGACTCTTTAATTCCTCCATGTTTTCTGCCATAAGCGTGGTCACATCTGCATACCTGAGTGTATTGGTATTTTTCCCAGCAAAACCTATCTTTAGAGTTTTAAAATTTCATTTATTTAATTTTCAGTTATTTTTTAAAATTTGGTTCTTTTTGCTTCTATTTCCTTTATGAGTTTCTCATTTGTTTCAAGCATATTCATAATTATTCATTGAATCATTTATATGCTGACTAGATTGACCAATTGATTGATTGACTGATTGATTTATGTACCAAACATTTTATCTCTGTATTATAATGTTCTAATAGTTCTTGTTTATCCTTTAATGTCCTTTAGGTCACAGCTGAAAGGTGGCAGAGCTAAGATGCTGGTTGCTTTATATCTTCTTTTTTTTTTTTTTTTTTTAAAGATTTATTTATTTATTTATTTTGGGCTGGGGGTCGGGTTGGGGAGGGAGGGGATGAGTGAGCCACTTCTATTGGTCTTTCATTTATCTATTTTCATCCGTCTTTGTTCTTTGGCTCCTGCGGCCTCCCATCGCGGTGCGTCCCGTCGTTGCAGAGCGCTGGTTCTCGGCACATGTGCTCCAGAGCTCGGCTCGGTGATTGGACACATCAGTCCAGCCGCTCCATGGCACGTGGGATCTTCCCAGGCCAGGGATCGAACCAGCGCCCCTTGCACTGCAAGGCGGTGTCCTTATCCACTGGACCACCAGGGGAAGCCCTGCTTTATATCTTTGTCAGATAATTCTAACCTTGTTATCTCCATGTTCATATATACTTGATAATATATTTTCATTTAGATCTTCCTGGTTCTTGGTATGACAAAGTATTTTTAATTGAAATCTGGACATTTGTGTACTATGTCATGAATCTTTGGATCTCTTTTAAACTTTGTTCTATCTGGTCTCTATGACCCCTATCTGGCAGAGGTACTGCCTCATTACTGCCAAATAGGGTGTAAGTCCAGTTTTCATTATTTACCATCTATTTGCCATGAAGTGATGGAACAAGATGCCATGATCTTTGGTTTTTTGAATGTTGAGTTTTAGGCCAGGTTTTTCACTCTCCTCTTTCACCGTCACCGAGAGACTCTTTAATTCCTCCATGTTTTCTGCCATAAGCGTGGTCACATCTGCATACCTGAGTGTATTGGTATTTTTCCCAGCAAAACCTATCTTTAGAGTTTTAAAATTTCATTTATTTAATTTTCAGTTATTTTTTAAAATTTGGTTCTTTTTGCTTCTATTTCCTTTATGAGTTTCTCATTTGTTTCAAGCATATTCATAATTATTCATTGAATCATTTATATGCTGACTAGATTGACCAATTGATTGATTGACTGATTGATTTATGTACCAAACATTTTATCTCTGTATTATAATGTTCTAATAGTTCTTGTTTATCCTTTAATGTCCTTTAGGTCACAGCTGAAAGGTGGCAGAGCTAAGATGCTGGTTGCTTTATATCTTCTTTTTTTTTTTTTTTTTTAAAGATTTATTTATTTATTTATTTTGGGCTGGGGGTCGGGTTGGGGAGGGAGGGGAGCGGGCGGGCCACTTATATTGGTCTTTCATTTCTCTATTTTCATCCGTCTTTGTTCTTTGGCTCCTGCGGGCCTCCCATCGCGGTGCGTCTGTCGTTGCAGAGCGCTGGTTCTCGGCACATGTGCTCCAGAGCTCGGCTCGGTGATTGGACACATCAGTCCAGCCGCTCCATGGCACGTGGGATCTTCCCAGGCCAGGGATCGAACCAGCGCCCCTTGCACTGCAAGGCGGTGTCCTTATCCACTGGACCACCAGGGGAAGCCCTGCTTTATATCTTTGTCAGATAATTCTAACCTTGTTATCTCCATGTTCATATATACTTGATAATATATTTTCATTTAGATCTTCCTGGTTCTTGGTATGACAAAGTATTTTTAATTGAAATCTGGACATTTGTGTACTATGTCATGAATCTTTGGATCTCTTTTAAACTTTGTTCTATCTGGCTCTCTATGACCCCTATCTGGCAGAGGTACTGCCTCATTACTGCCAAATAGGGGTGTAAGTCCAGTTTATCCACTTGTTTTTCACTGATACCTTGGATGAGGTGGGGTTGGGGGCATGCTCCTTATTATGGCTCAGTGGTATGGGAGTTCTGCCTCACCACTAGGCCCCTTCTGACTGTTCTCTGACTGGGAGGTGCACTTTTACAGTACTCCATATGGCCTCCACTGACACCACAGGTGGGAGTCCTAGGAAGAATTGGTCTCCTTCCTTTTGGATGAAGACGAGGACGCCTTCTCTAGGACCCTCTAAATGTCCTCAGAGGAATGGGGAAGTATCCTTCCTTATTGCTTGACATGGATAGAAATACAGATTATCTGCATGGTCTCTCCTGGTACCTTGGTAACTTGTTACAGCCTATTCGGAATGAAAATTTCAACTTTCTATTTTACTTTTCCTGACACCACACTTGGGGGTAGGGAAATTGAAGCTCCTTGTTACAGTCTGGCAACTCTGATAGTGTAGGCTACCTCACTGATCTTTGCTGGTAAGGCTAGGAGTTGTTTAGTCGCTAAGTCATGATCAACTCTTTGGGGACCTCATGGACTGTAGCCCGACAGGCTCCTCTGTCCATGTGATTTCCCTGGCAAGAATACTGGAGTAGGCTGCCATTTCATTCGCTAGGAGATCTTACTGACACAGGGATCAAACTCACAGGCTCTTGCCACAGGCTGTGTCATATCTCCTGCACTGCAGGCAGAACATTTACCACTAAGCCATCGGTGAAGCCCTCCCTGTAAGGCTAGGAGTAACCATAGTTTTCTCCTCCTGTGGTGTTTAGTTAGCTAGCACAGCTATTCCTGAAAATTTTCTGTTTTTGTATGCTGTGCTGTCCTGAGTTCATTGGTTTTTCTTGGAGCTTTTTAAAAAGAGTGTGCCCTATTTTGTGTTTCCAAATTACTTAGCATCAAATTCAGAATATAGGAGGCAAAAAGAAAACCTAGGCAACTCACTGTCATTTTGTCCTTTGGGACATGATATTCTTAGCTGGTTGCTGTCTTCTCTCTGCCTGTCTTCTTGTATGTCCAGAGTTTCTATTTATAGTTAGAAGATGGAATAGGGGAAGTATATCAACTCTTCCTTCTTGGAAATGGAAGCTCTTGTTTAATTACTTTTTAAAAAAATTTTTGGCCTCTTTGTATTGATTTTCAAAAATTTATTTATTTTTCATCTTTATTCTTTGGTCTGTGTGGGAATCTCATTGCAGGGGCCTCTCTCGTTGCAGAGCACCGGCTCTGGGAGCATGTGCTCCAGAGCACTACCTTGTAATTGGACACAATGATCCAGCCGCTCTGCAACATGTGAGATCTTCCTGGTCCAGGGGTCAAACCAGTGCCACTTGCACTGCAAGGGGGACTGTTTACCCACTGGACCACCAGGAAAGGTCTTGTTTGATTGCTTTTAAACTTTTTGCTGCTCTTTTCATAATTTTTAATTCTTTCTGATTCTCATTGCTGTTTTATTAGACCATCACATTTCTTGTGTACCAGGTCCATTCTCATTTCAATAGAATGTTATTAATTACGTATTTATTTATAATTTTCTTTTCTACTTTAACTCTCTTTACTTACATTTCCACTGCTTCTGTTTATTGGTTTTGTTCTCTTTCTTTTATATTAGATATATTTCACAAGAGATATTCCATAGTTTATTATCCTTGCCTGTCCACTTTTGTTTGTGTCTCATGAGAAGTTAATCAGAAATTCTAGTAGGGTACACAGAATTGTTAGATGATTTGACTAAATCTAGCATGACTGGGTAGGGATTCAACTGTTTTACCAGAGTCCTCTAAATTCAAGGATTTGGAATGTTCTTGTTTCAGAACATTACTAAGCCATCGGTGAAGCCCTCCCTGTAAGGCTAGGAGTAACCATAGTTTTCTCCTCCTGTGGTGTTTAGTTAGCTAGCACAGCTATTCCTGAAAATTTTCTGTTTTTGTATGCTGTGCTGTCCTGAGTTCATTGGTTTTTCTTGGAGCTTTTTAAAAAGAGTGTGCCCTATTTTGTGTTTCCAAATTACTTAGCATCAAATTCAGAATATAGGAGGCAAAAAGAAAACCTAGGCAACTCACTGTCATTTTGTCCTTTGGGACATGATATTCTTAGCTGGTTGCTGTCTTCTCTCTGCCTGTCTTCTTGTATGTCCAGAGTTTCTATTTATAGTTAGAAGATGGAATAGGGGAAGTATATCAACTCTTCCTTCTTGGAAATGGAAGCTCTTGTTTAATTACTTTTTAAAAAAATTTTTGGCCTCTTTGTATTGATTTTCAAAAATTTATTTATTTTTCATCTTTATTCTTTGGTCTGTGTGGGAATCTCATTGCAGGGGCCTCTCTCGTTGCAGAGCACCGGCTCTGGGAGCATGTGCTCCAGAGCACTACCTTGTAATTGGACACAATGATCCAGCCGCTCTGCAACATGTGAGATCTTCCTGGTCCAGGGGTCAAACCAGTGCCACTTGCACTGCAAGGGGGACTGTTTACCCACTGGACCACCAGGAAAGGTCTTGTTTGATTGCTTTTAAACTTTTTGCTGCTCTTTTCATAATTTTTAATTCTTTCTGATTCTCATTGCTGTTTTATTAGACCATCACATTTCTTGTGTACCAGGTCCATTCTCATTTCAATAGAATGTTATTAATTACGTATTTATTTATAATTTTCTTTTCTACTTTAACTCTCTTTACTTACATTTCCACTGCTTCTGTTTATTGGTTTTGTTCTCTTTCTTTTATATTAGATATATTTCACAAGAGATATTCCATAGTTTATTATCCTTGCCTGTCCACTTTTGTTTGTGTCTCATGAGAAGTTAATCAGAAATTCTAGTAGGGTACACAGAATTGTTAGATGATTTGACTAAATCTAGCATGACTGGGTAGGGATTCAACTGTTTTACCAGAGTCCTCTAAATTCAAGGATTTGGAATGTTCTTGTTTGGGCAGATTGCACACAGATACCTGCACTATTGCATGAGGAAACTGACAGTCAAGAAGAAAGGAAAGGGGGAGGGTGGGAAGGAAAGATGAAGGGAAGAAGATAAGGAGAACAACTTGAATATACTTATTCAGATTGCATATGTAAAAAGAAAACGATAGAAAGAACAGGAGATGGGGAAGTGATAGTAATTGCTCATGGAAGAGAGAACCAGAATTAGAATCACTTTCTATTGGCAGATCGGTCCAATGGCAATACGTTGCCAGGAATAGGAATAGATGCCTTAATATAAAACTAGTAATAGATGCCTTAATATAGAAAAAGTTGTCTACTGTAAATCCATGAAACTAGAAACAATAACAGGTTGGTCCATTATTTCTCTTCAATAAAATTAAAATATGTGATTCATGGATGGATATTATTTCATTTTCATGGAGAATAGTTATTTAGGATATCATATAACTTACATTGCATTTATGTTTCATTCACATATAGAAAACATCATTTGGTTGGGCAGAAATCATGTATTACCTTAGTGATTGTAACTTCTTATCTAGAGTCCATGTATTTAAGACACAATCATATTTAGGTGTGTGGAGGTAGTAATTCACTTAGTTAGGATTTAATTTTTTTTAATAGACTTTACTTTTGGAACATTTTTAGCTTCACAACAAAATTAGGCACTATATACAGAGAGTAATTCCAGATGTACAGCTGGATCCAGAAAATGCAGAGGAACCAGAAACAAGTTGGCAACATCCACTGGAGCATAGAAAAAGTAAGAGATTTTGAGAAAAGCACCTATTTCTGCTTCATTGACTATGCTAAACCCTTTGACTGTGTGAATCACGACCTACTGTGGAAAATTCTGAAAGGAATAGAAATACCATACCACCTTACCTGCCTCCTGAGAAACCTGAATGCATGACAAGGGGCAACGGTTAGAACTGGACATGTAACAATAGACAGATTTCAAATTGGGAAAGGAGTACATCAAGGCTATACTGTCACCCTGCTTATTTAACTTATATGCAGAGTATATTTCATGTGATGCTGAGCTGGATCAATCACAAGCTGGAATTGAGATTGCTGGGAGAAACATCAATTACCTCAGGCATGCAAATGGCATCACCCTTATGTCAGAAAGAGTAGAGGAGCTAAAAAGCCTCTTGGTGAAGGTGGAACAGAAGAATGAAAAAGCTGGCCTAAAACTCAACATTCAGAAAAACGAAGATAATGGCATTTGGTTCCATCACATCATGGCAAATAGATGGGCAAATAATGGAAACAGTGACAGACTTTATTTTCGTGGACGCCAAAATCACATCAAATGGTGACTGCAGCTGAAATTAAAAGATGCTTGTTTCTTGGAAGGAAAGCTATGACA
This sequence comes from Tragulus kanchil, assembly GCA_022376925.1. Lineage (NCBI taxonomy): Eukaryota > Metazoa > Chordata > Mammalia > Artiodactyla > Tragulidae > Tragulus > Tragulus kanchil. The sequence goes on along the minus strand of JAIOJX010000028.1, from coordinate 70,017,821 downwards.
AATCTAAACAGTGTACTAAAAAGCATAGGGGGATCAAACAAATTTAAACAACGTACTAAAAAGCATAGACATGACTTTTTTGACAAAGGTCCATGTAGTCAAAGTTATGGTTTTTCCAGTAGTCATGTTACGGATGTGACGTAAAGAAGGCTGAGAGCCAAAAAAAAAAAAAAAAAAAAAAATTGATGCCCTGGAACTGTGGCATTGGAGAAGACTTTTGAGAATTCCTTCATTACAAGGGGATGAAACTAGTCAATCCAAAAGGAAGTCAACCCTGAATATTCACTGGAAGGACTGATCCAATGACCTTTGGCTACAAAGGCAGTATTTTAAAAAAAACTTTACTTTTGGAACATTTTTAGCTTCACAACAAAATTAGGCACTATATACAGAGAGTAATTCCAGATGTACAGCTGGATCCAGAAAATGCAGAGGAACCAGAAACAAGTTGGCAACATCCACTGGAGCATAGAAAAAGTAAGAGATTTTGAGAAAAGCACCTATTTCTGCTTCATTGACTATGCTAAACCCTTTGACTGTGTGAATCACGACCTACTGTGGAAAATTCTGAAAGGAATAGAAATACCATACCACCTTACCTGCCTCCTGAGAAACCTGAATGCATGACAAGGGGCAACGGTTAGAACTGGACATGTAACAATAGACAGATTTCAAATTGGGAAAGGAGTACATCAAGGCTATACTGTCACCCTGCTTATTTAACTTATATGCAGAGTATATTTCATGTGATGCTGAGCTGGATCAATCACAAGCTGGAATTGAGATTGCTGGGAGAAACATCAATTACCTCAGGCATGCAAATGGCATCACCCTTATGTCAGAAAGAGTAGAGGAGCTAAAAAGCCTCTTGGTGAAGGTGGAACAGAAGAATGAAAAAGCTGGCCTAAAACTCAACATTCAGAAAAACGAAGATAATGGCATTTGGTTCCATCACATCATGGCAAATAGATGGGCAAATAATGGAAACAGTGACAGACTTTATTTTCGTGGACGCCAAAATCACATCAAATGGTGACTGCAGCTGAAATTAAAAGATGCTTGTTTCTTGGAAGGAAAGCTATGACAAATCTAAACAGTGTACTAAAAAGCATAGGGGGATCAAACAAATTTAAACAACGTACTAAAAAGCATAGACATGACTTTTTTGACAAAGGTCCATGTAGTCAAAGTTATGGTTTTTCCAGTAGTCATGTTACGGATGTGACGTAAAGAAGGCTGAGAGCCAAAAAAAAAAAAAAAAAAAAAAAATTGATGCCCTGGAACTGTGGCATTGGAGAAGACTTTTGAGAATTCCTTCATTACAAGGGGATGAAACTAGTCAATCCAAAAGGAAGTCAACCCTGAATATTCACTGGAAGGACTGATCCTGAAACTGAAGCTCCAATACTTTGGCTACCTGTTGCAAAGAGATGACTTATTGAAAAAGACCCCAATGTTGGGAAAAAATAAGGTAGAAGAAGGGGATGACAGAGAAGAGATGATTAAATGACATTACTGAGTTAGTGGACATGAGTTTGAGCAAATTTTGGAAGATAGTGAGAGACAGGGAAGCCTGATGTGCTTCAGTCCATGGGGTTGTGAAGAGTGAGACAACTGTGTGACTGAACTAAATGGAGTTGACATACAGCTGACCTCACACACTCAGAGCTTCACTCCTGTTGGCGTCCCACACTAGTGTGATACTTGTGCGATAATTGGTTAACCTCATTTGATACATCATTATACCTCCAAGTTTATAGTTTACATTAAGATCCACTTTTTGTGTAGTGCATTTTTTTGTGTTTTGACAAATGTATTAGGACATATATCCACCTTTATGGGGCTTATCAGGTTTCACTAGTGGTAAAGTACCTGCCTGCCAATGCAGAAGACATGAGAGACATGGGTTCATTCCCTGAGCAGGGAAGATCCCCTGGAGGATTGGCAACCTCCTCCAGTATTCTGACCTGGAGAATCCCACCAACAGAGGAACCTGATTCTCTACAGTCTATAGGGTCACAAAACGTCAGACATGAATGAGGCAATGCACCACACACACATCTACACACAGAGAATTTTCACTGCTCTAGAAATCCTCAGAGCCCTGCCTGTTCATCTCTCCCTCTACCCTGATCCCTGAAGATCACTGGTCTTTTTACTATCTTCAGTGTTTTGCCTCTTCCAGAAAGTCATATTGGTTCAATTCAGCTGCTCAGTCATTTCTTTCTTTTTTTTTTTTTAAGATTTATTTATTTATTTATTTTGGGCAGGGGTCGGGTTGAGGAGAGAGGGGAGCAGGCCACTTCTATTGGTCTTTCATTTCTCTATTTTCATCCATCTTTGTTCTTTGGCCCATGTGGGCCTCCCATCGCGGTGGCCTCTGTTGTCGCAGAGCACCGGCTCTGGGCGCATGCACTCCAGAGCTCCGGCTCGGTGATTGGGCACATGGGTCCAGCTGCTCCACTGACACGTGGGATCTTCCCAGGCCAGGGATGGAACCGGCGCCCCTTGCACTGCAAGGCGGTGTCCTTAACCACTGGACCACCAGGGGAAGCCTTGCTCAGTCATTTCTGACTCTGCGACTCCTTGGACTTAAGGATGTCAGGCTTTCCTGTCCTTCACCATCTCCTGGAGCTTGCTCAAACTCATGTCCATTGAGTCGGTGATGCCCAACCATCTCAACCTCTGTGGTCCCCTTCTTCTATTTTGCCCAGTGTCAGAGTCCCTTCCAATGAGTCGTCTCTTCACATCATGTGGCCAAAGTGTTGGATTCATATAGTTGAATATAGTTATAATCATATGGTGTTCTGCCTTTTTATATTGCTTTCTGTCACTTAGTAATATATGCTAAATTTTCTTCATATCTTTTCATGATGGTACCTCATTTCTTTTTTACACTGAATAGTATTGCTGAAGCTCCAATACTTTAGCCACCTCATGCAAAAAAATGACTTATTGAAAAATTCCTTGATACTGGGAAAGATTGAAGGCCGAAGGAGGAGGAGGCAGCAGGGTATGAGATGGTTCGATAGTATCATCAACTCAACAGACATGAATTAGTGCAATATCTTGGAGATAGTGAAGCACAGAGAAGCCTGTTGTGCTGGAATCCATGGGGTAGCAAAGAGTCAGATATGACTAAGGAACCGAACAACAACAATATTGTGTTGCTTTTCTGAATATATGACATTTACGTATGCATTCATCTATTGAAGCACATTTGGTTGCTTTCAACTTTTGGCAATTATTAATACAACTGCTATAAACTTCCCTGATCAGGATTGTATGTGGACTTATTTCCAATTCACTTGAAAAAAATACTAAGGAGCACAATTGCTGAATCATGTAGTAAGAATATGACTCATTTTGCAAGAAACTGCCTGCCTTCCAAGGTAGATGTGCTGTTTTGCAATCTTACCATCAATGAACGAGAGATTTACTTGCTCCATATCCTTACCAGAACTTGGTATTGTGGATGTTTCAATTTTTGTGCATTTTAATAGACATATAGATGTATCTCAGAGTTATTTTAATTTGCCATTTATGCATGACATGATATTGAGCATTTTTTCATATGCTTATTTGCCATCTGTATTTCTTTTCTGGGTTAGGTATTTATTCATATCTTTTCTCTAATTTTTATTTGGTGTTTTCATTTTCATGCTGCTGATTTTAATAATTCTTTTAAAATTCTATATAATACTCTTTTATCAGATATGTCTTTTGCAATTTTTTTCCTAATCTGTGACTTGTCTTCTTCTCTTGACAGTATATTTCATAGCATAAAAATCCAGGTTAATTATTTCCTTCATAGATTGTCCCTTTCGTATTATATCTAAAAAATCATCCCCAAACTCAAGATTGTGTCTTTATTCTTAAACATATGAAAGGCAAACTGGCAAAAGTATCAAAAGTGAATTTTTAAATTGGCTTCCATAAGCCCCAAATTTGACTGATAGTTGTTGTATTTTATAGAAAATGAATGGTAACATAATAATTTTAAGATGATAGAAAAATAGAAGAATGCTTGGTTCAGTGCCACTTTGTAATCTGTATTTGAAATACATGCCACCTCCATATACCCACATACTCACACACCCACACACCCACACACCCACACCTAAACATTCCTTCCTTATTTATAAATTAACTCTTTCCTTTAGTTCACCTGAATCTAGTTTTTTTTGGGGGGTGGGGTTTAGAGAAGAAGTAAACAGTGTTGACTCCTTTTTTGAACTTTTTAACCTTCTTTAGGGCATATGAGCTGCACACTGTTAGTCACATTTCTAGTATTTTAAATGTGTTTATATTATTTCTTATATACAGCCATTTTCCCATTGTCTAGATGCAGATTTCCTCAATGCAGTACAGTAAACTCTCTTGTACTAATTTTCACATTTTATTGGAGTCATTACTGTGTTAAGACACAAAACCTGAGCATGAGTAGTCAACAGGTCTCAGGTGCTCTGTGAGAAAAGAAAGGATGGAAAGAAGCCTGGTTACTATATGTCTCACTGAGGCCCCTTACTCTTTTGAGTAAATTTACTGGGTAAGAAGACAAAAGATAAGCAAAACTTGAAGTTTTTTAGAATTGTAAAGCAGTGGATGTTTCAATTTTTGTGCATTTTAATAGACATATAGATGTATCTCAGAGTTATTTTAATTTGCCATTTATGCATGACATGATATTGAGCATTTTTTCATATGCTTATTTGCCATCTGTATTTCTTTTCTGGGTTAGGTATTTATTCATATCTTTTCTCTAATTTTTATTTGGTGTTTTCATTTTCATGCTGCTGATTTTAATAATTCTTTTAAAATTCTATATAATACTCTTTTATCAGATATGTCTTTTGCAATTTTTTTCCTAATCTGTGACTTGTCTTCTTCTCTTGACAGTATATTTCATAGCATAAAAATCCAGGTTAATTATTTCCTTCATAGATTGTCCCTTTCGTATTATATCTAAAAAATCATCCCCAAACTCAAGATTGTGTCTTTATTCTTAAACATATGAAAGGCAAACTGGCAAAAGTATCAAAAGTGAATTTTTAAATTGGCTTCCATAAGCCCCAAATTTGACTGATAGTTGTTGTATTTTATAGAAAATGAATGGTAACATAATAATTTTAAGATGATAGAAAAATAGAAGAATGCTTGGTTCAGTGCCACTTTGTAATCTGTATTTGAAATACATGCCACCTCCATATACCCACATACTCACACACCCACACACCCACACACCCACACCTAAACATTCCTTCCTTATTTATAAATTAACTCTTTCCTTTAGTTCACCTGAATCTAGTTTTTTTTGGGGGGTGGGGTTTAGAGAAGAAGTAAACAGTGTTGACTCCTTTTTTGAACTTTTTAACCTTCTTTAGGGCATATGAGCTGCACACTGTTAGTCACATTTCTAGTATTTTAAATGTGTTTATATTATTTCTTATATACAGCCATTTTCCCATTGTCTAGATGCAGATTTCCTCAATGCAGTACAGTAAACTCTCTTGTACTAATTTTCACATTTTATTGGAGTCATTACTGTGTTAAGACACAAAACCTGAGCATGAGTAGTCAACAGGTCTCAGGTGCTCTGTGAGAAAAGAAAGGATGAAAAGAAGCCTGGTTACTATATGTCTCACTGAGGCCCCTTACTCTTTTGAGTAAATTTACTGGGTAAGAAGACAAAAGATAAGCAAAACTTGAGTTGAGATCAATGCATATTATCACTTATTGTATGGGAATTGTAAAGCAGTGGATGCTTCCCACAAACGCATGATTTTAAGATTAATGTGAACCCAGCAAAGTAGCTATGATGACAAGAATTCAAATAAATCTCAGGGGATATGTTTGGGAAAATGGTCCTCAAACCAACAAGAAAGCAAAACAATAATTAAAAATTTCTCATCAGTCAAGAAATGAAAAATATAATCAATATACATATATTTAATTAATAATCAGATTTACTAATAAATATTTTTATTCAATTGTCAGAAGAATATTTCTTCTAGTCACATTAGCATCACATAAAATATTTAATTAAATTTTGAAGGTAATTTCTAAAATGATCTAAATTACTTAAAAACGTTAACAGTGATTTTCAATACTCTTGTAATTGAACTAGGAGAAAATTTGGTTTCATATTTAGCTCAAAATATCTGTTGCCAGACTTTTATAAAGGAGTGTTTAACTCCTTTATATATGGAGAGTTTTTATAGAATTACAACTGTTCTGCTCTCCATTGGATTTAGGTATCTTCAGTGAATAATTTAATCTGGAAAACATTAAGCCTAGAAGATGATACTGCAGTTCCAAGTGAGTTTTTGTTTATTTGATAATTATGAATTACCAGGTTTACTACAGAATCTTATTTACAAAGAACCTTCTTATCTGAGTTCTGGGTGGGTGTCTAATAAATATCAGAAGAATACTGAATATTTATTGTTTATATATAACATCTAATTAAGTCTATTTCCTGCATCTCATGCTACTTGACAGTCTTATTTACAAAATTTCCTTTCTGAACTTCAAGCCTGAGGGACTTTCTGAAGCAAGTTAAATTCTAGTGAAGTGAAGGTTTTCATCAATGAAAATTAGAAACTTTCTAGACAAGCTAAACTATTGCATTTCTTTATGTGTTTTCTAACTCATATAGTTAACATGTAGCCGTTACTTGTTGTTTGTATAATTTTCTTTTGAGAAATCATATTGTTAATGGTAAATTTTCTATTTTAACTATATTTGAATTATTTAAAACAGATAATTCAGATGCTAGCTGTACTGTGCTTCAGTTTTATTTACAAATATTTATTTAAATAAAGCAGTAATACCATAGAACAACACAAGTTTTTACAAGTCTTTGTATAATATATAAACATGAAAATCATTATATAAATACCTGTCATTTCTCAGCTTTCACTCATTAATTTATGAAACAATTATCTTGATAAGACAGTTTGCAAACGAGGGAAAAGGCTGTTTTGAATAAAGGGGAGAAACTGTTCAAACTTTTGTCTGAAGTCTTCATCTGGAGTATATAATGTACTCCTCAGGAGGCAAGGGATGATGTGGACAAGGGCAATGAGCACCTCAATGTTTGCCCTGATTTACCAAGGAAAATTACTGGGAAAAGTACTAAAAATAAAGTTTACAGATATGGTTCTTTTAAAAAAAAATTTTAAATGTTATTTCTTTTATTTTTGGCTGTATCAGGTCTTCATTGCTGTGTGTGCGGGTTTTCACTAGATACAGCAAGAAGGGCGACTCTCTAGTTGTGGTGTGCAGGATTTTTCCTGTGGTAACTTCTCTTGTTGCAGAGCATGGGCTCTAAAGTATGTGGCCTTTAGTAGTTGTGGCATGTGGGCCTAGTTGCCCCATGGAATGTGGGACTTTAGTTCCAGATCAGGGGTCCAACCCTTGTCCCCTGCAATGGCAAGCAGATACTTAACCTCTGGGCGACCAAGGTCATCTCCATGGGTCTTTTTTTAAGAAGGTGAATAAACTGTGTTAAATATAGATGTTGTGCATAATTAGAACTTAAGGAAGAGAAATTCCCCATTAAAAAAGGAAGCCTGTTACATCAGTTAGGATTCATTCAGAAACATAGAAACATGGAAGGTACTCTATGTATGCTACAAAGAAGAATGACGTCAGGTCATTCTCCGTTTTTCCATGTGAAGGAAGACCTGGAAATACAAACTGTATGTACTAAGGCCACCCAGAAATTAGCAACATCACTGTGATGTGATGGTTAATTTTAGGTGTCAACTTGACTAGGCCACAACATACCCAGATTTGATCAAACATTATTCTAGGTATTTCTGTTAGGAGGTTTTGCAATGAGATTAACATTTAAATGAGTCAATGAGTAATGTCTGGGCTTCCTAGGTAGCACCAGTGGTAAAGAATCTGCCTGCCAATGCATGAGTTATAAGAGATGTGGGTTCAGTTCCTGATTCAGGAAGATTCCCTGGAGGAGGGCATGGAAACCCACTCTAGTATTCTTGCCTGGAGTATCCCATGGACAGAGGAGCTTGATAGATAGGCTACTGTCCATGGGGGTCACAGAAAGTCAGACAGGAGTAAAGTGACTTAGCGTGTGCACGCACACACACACACACACAAGCGTATGAGTAATATCTAATGTGGATGTGTCTCACACATCAGTTGAAGACCTGAGTCTTCAACCGAAAGTTTGACCCTCATCTGAGTTAGACTGAATTCTTCTGCCAGACAAACTGACTAAAATATAAAATTTTTCCTACCTTTGGACTCAAACTGAAACATCAGTTTCCTTGCCTGGGTTTCCAGCCTGCCAAGCTTTAGACTGGAACTAATTCATCAGATCTTTTGGTTCTAAACTAAAATTACATTACTGGTTCTACTGGGTATCTAGCTTGCCAACTCACCTGTGAATCTTGGAACAGGCTTTATAAGGAAAATATATCTGTATTCATATCAATATATCTATGTAGGTATGATCATATATGTGTACTTGTATCTATACCTTTGCAGATAAAATAATATTTAAACACGAACTGTTGCCTACTATTCCAATTCTACATAGATTAAGCCATTAGCCAAAATAATCACCTACCCTGAGGGAAATTCAGATTGAAGAAAAACAGGAAGCATACTGTGATTTGGATAGGGGCTGCAGGGACTTAAGGATTCTTACATCATCCCACATGTAGAAAATCACTAAAATCATAAACTGGAAGTGTAATTTTTTGGGATTAACAGTAATCTTTTGATGTTTGACTAAATGTTATTTTCCAAAAAGAAAAATTCATGTATATCGTGGCTCCTGCCTTAGCTCCTCAGAGCTATCTAAGAAGCTGTCTCCAGAGTATAGCACTCAGTAAGATCCTTGTATAGAACTTAGATCAAAACTTTTAGGTTGTGTGTCTTTGTTCAGTTGACACAGAAATGTATATACATATACGTATATGTATTTATATATACACACACACATGGGCTTTGCAGGTGGCTCAGTGGTAAAGAACCTGCCTGCCAGTGCAGGAGATATAGGAAACATAGGTTCAGTCCCTGGGTGGGCAAGACACCCTAGAGGAGGAAATGGAAACCCACTCCAATACACTTGTCTGGAAATCTTGTGAACAGAGGTGCCTGGCAGGCTACTGTCCATGTGGTCACAAAGAGTCAGTCATGAGTGAGCACGCAAAAACACAAACACATATGAAATGTATGTATATACACACATCTCATATATATGTATATAATATATATATAATATATATATATTATATGTACATATGTGATATGTGTATATATTTTATAATGTATATATACAAATATGTCTATATCTTATATGTCTTGTATACATCTTATAAATACATATAATATACAATGTATGTGCGTATAATGTACATATATGAATATGCAAGTTATATACAATCACATGATATGTATATGTGTATTGTGTTGGTTTATTTCTTTGGAGAATCCTCGCTTATGCAATCAGTAAATATAGTTATCTTCATTCCTGTGACAAGAAGCGCAAAGGGAGCATTTATTTTTGACAGAGACCAGGAGCTGGGGCCACACAACTGAACTTGGAAACTTGGCGGAAAGTGGCTGGACTTATGGCAGTGCTGAGTATCGTAAACTAGAGCCAAGGAGAAACTCTACCAAACATGCCACCCGATGCAGTGAATGGGAATACCTGGGCTTTTTTATTCCTTTTGTGCTCCAGTCATGCACTAAAACCTTCCATTGTCTGAGTAGAACTGGAAGTTAGTTTGCAAATGAATGAAGAGAGTTAGTTACTAGCATCATAAAACAAAAAGTGAAGGTAGAGAATTAATCAGAAATCAAATTTAGATGAAAGACAAAGTACTGCTACAGAAGATTTATATCTGCGTTGAGATTCAGGAAGTTAAAGAAGGAACATTGAACTCTTTTTGAAGTATTGTACAATTCAAGAATCATAAACCTCCTGGGTAATAATGACCTTGTGTATGCTCAGTCACCCAGGCTTGTCCAACTCTTTGTGACCTCATTGACTAGCCTCCCAGGCTCCTCTGTCTGTGGGGTTTTCCAGGCAAGAATACTGGAATGAGTTGCAATTTCTTTCTCTGGGGGATTTTCCTGACTCAGGGATTTAAAACCATATTGCCTGTGGCTCCATTGCAAGCAGATGTTTTACCACTGAGACACCTGGGAAGCCTAGGTGTCCAGAAGATCTTTTAGGTTTATCTTATTTTATAATACGTATCTTGTACTTTCATATTGCGTTTGAAAGAGGGGAACACATTGCAGAGTGAAAGAAGTTGCAAAGACTTATAATGGATTTGGTTAAATGGGAAGGCAGGTATCTATTGTGCAGTGATGAAGTAAGCAGGAGCATTAGGTGAAGTATAAGATTTTATATGGGAATCAGATTATGCAAGGCAACATTAAGATTGTGAAATTTGTACTAAATGCATTGGAAAGCTGTTATTTTTTTTTTTTAAGATGGTTATGTGAACATATTTTTCTTTAATGAGACCACTGTGGTCACTAAATGGGAAATGCACTGGAAGAGTATGTAATGGTAATTAGAAACCAATCAGGAAGTCATTTCAGGAAAAGGTAATGCTGTCTTGGGTTGGAAAGTATAAGTAAGTAGGAAAGAGTAGAAATTTAAATAATGCTGTAGAAGAACATGTTTATTTTGACAGAGACCAGGAGCTGGGGCCACACAACTGAACTTGGAAACTTGGCGGAAAGTGGCTGGACTTATGGCAGTGCTGAGTATCGTAAACTAGAGCCAAGGAGAAACTCTACCAAACATGCCACCCGATGCAGTGAATGGGAATACCTGGGCTTTTTTATTCCTTTTGTGCTCCAGTCATGCACTAAAACCTTCCATTGTCTGAGTAGAACTGGAAGTTAGTTTGCAAATGAATGAAGAGAGTTAGTTACTAGCATCATAAAACAAAAAGTGAAGGTAGAGAATTAATCAGAAATCAAATTTAGATGAAAGACAAAGTACTGCTACAGAAGATTTATATCTGCGTTGAGATTCAGGAAGTTAAAGAAGGAACATTGAACTCTTTTTGAAGTATTGTACAATTCAAGAATCATAAACCTCCTGGGTAATAATGACCTTGTGTATGCTCAGTCACCCAGGCTTGTCCAACTCTTTGTGACCTCATTGACTAGCCTCCCAGGCTCCTCTGTCTGTGGGGTTTTCCAGGCAAGAATACTGGAATGAGTTGCAATTTCTTTCTCTGGGGGATTTTCCTGACTCAGGGATTTAAAACCATATTGCCTGTGGCTCCATTGCAAGCAGATGTTTTACCACTGAGACACCTGGGAAGCCTAGGTGTCCAGAAGATCTTTTAGGTTTATCTTATTTTATAATACGTATCTTGTACTTTCATATTGCGTTTGAAAGAGGGGAACACATTGCAGAGTGAAAGAAGTTGCAAAGACTTATAATGGATTTGGTTAAATGGGAAGGCAGGTATCTATTGTGCAGTGATGAAGTAAGCAGGAGCATTAGGTGAAGTATAAGATTTTATATGGGAATCAGATTATGCAAGGCAACATTAAGATTGTGAAATTTGTACTAAATGCATTGGAAAGCTGTTATTTTTTTTTTTAAGATGGTTATGTGAACATATTTTTCTTTAATGAGACCACTGTGGTCACTAAATGGGAAATGCACTGGAAGAGTATGTAATGGTAATTAGAAACCAATCAGGAAGTCATTTCAGGAAAAGGTAATGCTGTCTTGGGTTGGAAAGTATAAGTAAGTAGGAAAGAGTAGAAATTTAAATAATGCTGTAGAAGAACATCATAGTAGGCTGAATAATGGCTCCCTAATCTATTCACATTCTGCTTCCTAGAGCCTGTGAGGATGGTAGTTTCCATAGTGAAGGAAGCTTTGAGAATACACCTTCATTAAGCATCTTTTTTGTGTGTGTGGCCACTTTGATTGGTCTTTCATTTCCATCTTTGTTCTTTGGCTTGCGTGGGCCTCCCATCGCAGTGGCCTCTCTCGCTGCAGAGCACCGGCTCTGAACGCATGTGCTCCAGAGCTTTGGCTCAGTAGTTGGACACATTGGTCCCTGGATCTTCCCAGGCTAGGGAACGAACCAGTGCCCCTTGCACTGCAAGGCGGTATCCTTACCCACTGGACCACCAGGGAAGCCCTCCGTCAAGCATCTTGATATGGAGAAATTATCTATGATTATTTGGGTGGCCCAATGTAATCATGGAGAAGAAAATGGCAACCCACTCCAGTATTCTTACCTGGAGAATCCCATGGACTGAGGAGCCTGGCGGGCTACAGTTCAGAGGGTCACAGAGCCAAACACAACTGAAGTGACTTAGCACACAACGTAATCACAAGGGTGCATGTGTGCTTGTTCAGTCTCTTCATTCATGTCCTTCTCTTTGAGACCCTATGGATTGTAGCCCACCAGGCTCCTCTGTCCATGGAATTTTCCAGGGAGGAATACTGGTTTGGGGTTGCTGGCCCTTCTCCATGGGACCTTGCAAATCCAGGGACCAAACCCACATCTCTTAAGACTTATAATGGATTTGGTTAAATGGGAAGGCAGGTATCTATTGTGCAGTGATGAAGTAAGCAGGAGCATTAGGTGAAGTATAAGATTTTATATGGGAATCAGATTATGCAAGGCAACATTAAGATTGTGAAATTTGTACTAAATGCATTGGAAAGCTGTTATTTTTTTTTTTAAGATGGTTATGTGAACATATTTTTCTTTAATGAGACCACTGTGGTCACTAAATGGGAAATGCACTGGAAGAGTATGTAATGGTAATTAGAAACCAATCAGGAAGTCATTTCAGGAAAAGGTAATGCTGTCTTGGGTTGGAAAGTATAAGTAAGTAGGAAAGAGTAGAAATTTAAATAATGCTGTAGAAGAACATCATAGTAGGCTGAATAATGGCTCCCTAATCTATTCACATTCTGCTTCCTAGAGCCTGTGAGGATGGTAGTTTCCATAGTGAAGGAAGCTTTGAGAATACACCTTCATTAAGCATCTTTTTTGTGTGTGGCCACTTTGATTGGTCTTTCATTTCCATCTTTGTTCTTTGGCTTGCGTGGGCCTCCCATCGCAGTGGCCTCTCTCGCTGCAGAGCACCGGCTCTGAACGCATGTGCTCCAGAGCTTTGGCTCAGTAGTTGGACACATTGGTCCCTGGATCTTCCCAGGCTAGGGAACGAACCAGTGCCCCTTGCACTGCAAGGCGGTATCCTTACCCACTGGACCACCAGGGAAGCCCTCCGTCAAGCATCTTGATATGGAGAAATTATCTATGATTATTTGGGTGGCCCAATGTAATCATGGAGAAGAAAATGGCAACCCACTCCAGTATTCTTACCTGGAGAATCCCATGGACTGAGGAGCCTGGCGGGCTACAGTTCAGAGGGTCACAGAGCCAAACACAACTGAAGTGACTTAGCACACAACGTAATCACAAGGGTGCATGTGTGCTTGTTCAGTCTCTTCATTCATGTCCTTCTCTTTGAGACCCTATGGATTGTAGCCCACCAGGCTCCTCTGTCCATGGAATTTTCCAGGGAGGAATACTGGTGTGGGGTTGCTGGCCCTTCTCCAGGGGATCTTGCAAATCCAGGGACCAAACCCACATCTCTTACGGCTCCTACATTGCAGGGGGATGCTTCTCCACTGAGCCACTGGTAAAGCCCAATCACAAGGGTACTTATAAGAAAATAAGGGAGGCAAGAGATTCAGTGTCAGGGAAGGGGATATGGTGAATGCAGAGATGAAGGAAAGAGAGGGAGAGGAACAGAGGGAGGAAAAAAGAGAGGAAGTGTTACATTGCCAGCCTTAAAGATACAGGAAAGTGCCACGTATCAGGGCATCTAAGCAACTTCTAGAAGTTAAGAAGGGCAAGGAAATGAATTCTGTGAATACTTTCCATGAGAAGACAGCTTTGCAATATCCCTGATCTTAGATTAGTAGCATTCAGAAATACAACAGAATGAGTTTGTTTTGTTTTAAACCACTAGATTTGTGGTGATTTGTTATTACAGCAATGGGAAACTGCATTTAGAATCTCAGAGAAATTGGTGCTTGTTTAAATGTGAGGGATGAAGAAGAAGAAGTTAAAAAATGGTTTAAAAAATATGTCACTGACTAACAAATGGAGCATCTAGTTGAGGAGTGGAAGGCTAGAAAAGTATTTTTAATATTTTAAAATATTTGAAGTTTTAACATTTTGAGTTTTAAGACATTTTAAGTTTGAGATGTTCATGAAGTCAACAAATGGTGACATCAAATATGCAGTTATCTTTGTGGGTATAGAGCAGAAACAAAGATAATTTGGCTGTATTAATATTTGAATTACCCTATATATGAAATTTAAAATCATGGCAAGAGATGAGATTCATTTTTTTGGCCACTTCTATTGGTCTTTCATTTATTTATTTTCATCTATCTTTATTCTCTGGCCTGTGTGGGCCTCCCATCACAGTGGCCTCTCATTGCAGAGCACCGGCTCTGGGTGCATGTGCCCTAGAGCTCTGGCTCAGTAGTTGGACACATCGGTCCAGCTGCTCTGAGGCATGCGGGATCTTCCCAGGCCAGGGATCAAGCAGGTGCCCCTTGCACTGCAAGGTGGTGTCCTTACCCACTGGACCACCCAAGAGATAAAATTATTGATGGAAGTGATATACAAGATATCCCACAATTGATCCAAGACACTTCAGCCTTTAGGTATTACATAGAGAAAATAGAACTAGCAAATAATATTATGAAGTAATCAGGATGAAAAAAAAAAAGAAATATATTTTGTTTTAGTGGAAAATAACATGAAATATTTTAAGGGAAATCAAAGATAAATTTTGAAAAGTATATTACGCTGTGGAGAAAACAAAGTATGTATTTAACTTTCAGACTATAATGGAGACACATTGCTTGATACCCCCAGTTTGTCTTACATGTTGGAGACAAGACAAATGGAAGTCAATATTAATGTCATGTGTCAACTTGCCTGGGTCATGTCGCCCAGATACTTTCAAACATTATTCTCGATGTTTATGTAAGATGGCTTTTGGTTGAAATTAACAAACTAGTGGATTTTGAGTAAAGAAGATTAGCTTCCATAATATTGATAGACATACAAATAGTTGAAACCATTAAAATGACAAAAAACTGACCTCTTCCAAAAAAGGAAATCTTACAGCAGACAGTCTTCAGAACGGAGTTACAGTTTTTTCTCATCTCACCATGACACCCTATCCTGCAGATTGTGGACTTGACAGCTTGTAAAATTACATGAGCCACCTTATAAAAGAAACCTCTCCATAGATAGATAGATAGTCAGACAGACACATTTTATTGGTTCCATTTTTCTGAAGAACCCTTAGTAATACAGTGAGTAACAACAGGGGCAGAAAACAGGCATATCTGAATGTAGCATGAGATGGAAACTTTTGTGTATGTAATTTGAAACAGTTATCCTCTCCAAGATTCAGAATCTTCCTCATGAGACCTATGTCCTTTTGCTTGTTCTGAATTTCTGATGTAAAAATGAATCACTTTTTATTTACACTCTATGAAAATAGTTTTATATCTTAATGAAAAGTGAGAAGGAATGACAGGTTGTATCATGAGAGGTTCTCAAATATAGAGTAAGAATGTAACAGAAACAAAAAATACTGAGAATCTTGCAAGTCTATGATTCTCCATAGAATAAATATACTGGAACACTTAAGTCAAATGTTTCAGAGTTTTTTCTTTTTTTTTTTTTAATTACAACATATTCAGTTCCATTTTGATTTTGACACTCTTTTCCATTTACTCTCCAGTCCTGTGCTCTCTGTACTGGTGGTAGTGGTGGTGGTTAGTTGCTGTCGTATCTGGTTCTTGTGACCCCACTGGTCTTGTGACTCCATGGGTTGTAGCCCACCATGCTCTTCTGTCCATGGGATTTCTCAGCAAGGGTGGAGTGGGTTGTCATTTCCTTCTGGAGGGTATCCTCATGACCCAGGGGTTGAACTTGGATTTCCTGCATTGCAGGCAGATTCTTTACTGATCAAGCTACCAGGGAAGCCCACTATATCTTTCTTCAAACCCCAAAGCCTCCTATCTGTGTATTTACATTGTAGTCCTTAGATCTAGATACACACACACACACACACACACACACGTTCACACCAGTTCAGATTTCTTGAATGGATAAAGTAGTCCTCTGTTGTTTATCTTCAGTTCCTGATTTTTTTACTTAATAGTTTATTTACCTTAAAGTGACTTTCTAATTATTTTCTTTTAAAAAGAAAATTGAACAAGGTATATTTCAGCTTCAAAAATCCTACTTGGTTCTATTAACCTTTTCTTAATTCTGATTTCCAATTAAATTTTATTCCTCCGTGTCACACCATGGTAACATTTAGAAACNCGTTTATTTCATTGCCTAAGTGAAACCCAGGTCTTCCATAGCACNTTATTACCTGAACTATTACCAGACGTGTTCAAGACTTTTGACTTCTTGATCTTTTAAAATCAAAATGTACCATTCACTTCTACAGATACTGGCAGTCTTACTTTTTTTAACCAGTATCTCCATAGATTCAGAATCTTCCTCATGAGACCTATGTCCTTTTGCTTGTTCTGAATTTCTGATGTAAAAATGAATCACTTTTTATTTACACTCTATGAAAATAGTTTTATATCTTAATGAAAAGTGAGAAGGAATGACAGGTTGTATCATGAGAGGTTCTCAAATATAGAGTAAGAATGTAACAGAAACAAAAAATACTGAGAATCTTGCAAGTCTATGATTCTCCATAGAATAAATATACTGGAACACTTAAGTCAAATGTTTCAGAGTTTTTTCTTTTTTTTTTTTTTAATTACAACATATTCAGTTCCATTTTGATTTTGACACTCTTTTCCATTTACTCTCCAGTCCTGTGCTCTCTGTACTGGTGGTAGTGGTGGTGGTTAGTTGCTGTCGTATCTGGTTCTTGTGACCCCACTGGTCTTGTGACTCCATGGGTTGTAGCCCACCATGCTCTTCTGTCCATGGGATTTCTCAGCAAGGGTGGAGTGGGTTGTCATTTCCTTCTGGAGGGTATCCTCATGACCCAGGGGTTGAACTTGGATTTCCTGCATTGCAGGCAGATTCTTTACTGATCAAGCTACCAGGGAAGCCCACTATATCTTTCTTCAAACCCCAAAGCCTCCTATCTGTGTATTTACATTGTAGTCCTTAGATCTAGATACACACACACACACACACACACACACGTTCACACCAGTTCAGATTTCTTGAATGGATAAAGTAGTCCTCTGTTGTTTATCTTCAGTTCCTGATTTTTTTACTTAATAGTTTATTTACCTTAAAGTGACTTTCTAATTATTTTCTTTTAAAAAGAAAATTGAACAAGGTATATTTCAGCTTCAAAAATCCTACTTGGTTCTATTAACCTTTTCTTAATTCTGATTTCCAATTAAATTTTATTCCTCCGTGTCACACCATGGTAACATTTAGAAACGCGTTTATTTGATTGCCTAAGTGAAACCCAGGTCTTCCATAGCACATTATTACCTGAACTATTACCAGACGTGTTCAAGACTTTTGACTTCTTGATCTTTTAAAATCAAAATGTACCATTCACTTCTACAGATACTGGCAGTCTTCCACATATTTGAATTCATGTTCAGGGAATCTCCATGTCTCACATTTATGTTGAAATGTTTAGTCAGCTTTATTATTCAGTGTGTGTATGAGTGTGCGTGCACACTCCATCACTCAGTTGTGTCCAGTTCTTTGCAACCCCATGGATTGTAGCCCGCCAGGCTCCTCTCTCCATTGGAGTCTTTAGGAAGGATACCAGCATAAGTAAGCTGTTCCTTTTCCAGCAGATCTTCTTGATCCAGGGATCAGATTTGTGTCTCCTGCAGCTCTTGCATTGCAGGCAGATCCTTTACCCCTGAACCATGAGGGAAGCTGATTATTCAGTGGAAGAAGATTTGATCTTGGCATTTCAAATTATCATTAAAAAAAGAATAAATAAGTCACTATTTAACCTGAAAACTGCGGCGATAACAGTAAAACATATTTTGGAATCACTATCAGTGTAGAAATGACTAAACCTTAAGTATTCTTGGTCTTATTAGGTTTGTTGAATTTTCACTTCCATGTCTGTTTATTCTTAAGTAAATATTTTTCCATAACTGCTCAGCTTAATAATAGAATTATAGTTGATTCTATACTTAGATGTGTTTTATTTTTATTCACATTACTTTGAATTTCTATTAGTTTGGCAACTTTATTCAAGATTGTATATTTAAGTAGTTTCCCTGTAATTTACATCTTAATTATTTAAAATATTAGCACAAATCTATTAAGGAAAATTAATGCACTCTTTAGGTAATGCCTGTATCCTTATCATTGTCATTTGTGAAAAACACTGATTAACTCAATATTCCTAAAGAAATTACACTTTCTCGGTGTCCTAGACATTTTTTCCGGTAATATTTGTTGGCTTCCTGACTGGCTTTCTCTTGTGTATCTATTTAATTTTGTTTTTTTCTCTTTTACCCACTCTGTCAGATCTCTCAGGAGCTATTCAGAGTCTGAGTTTAAGAAAAGCTGACTTTGAATGACTCTTTCTGAATGCCCATATAATGAATTCTTTCAATTGTAAATGTACTCAGATTGATGACTCACAAGTGGATGCACTATGCTTGTCCCATTTTGATGCCTACATATATATATTATTATGTATTTTTCTACTGTTATACATTGATTTTGGTAAGCTAATTTCCAACCATAAAGTGTACAATACTTTATAAATAAAATCAAAGCTATTTCATATAAATTTCCTATATGTGATATAGATAAACTCTAGCATATGTGAAGCAAAATTCTATGGATAAATCATAATTTTTAATCAAGCAATGGAATTAAGGTAGTTAATAAAAAAATGAGAATTAGATATAAAATAGTGCACAGGGGGAAAATAGGCAGGAGCTTATTATTTTATAAATATGTCATATCAATGAAGGTAGACTTAAATTTTGAATTACATATACTTTTATAATTACCAACTGAAAGAAAAATCTACTAAACTATGGCTCGTAATTAGGATGTAGAAACTAGATAAAGAGCATCGATTGCACCTTACACATAATAGCAAACTGTACAAGTTAAAACAGCATACATTTTCAGAATGTAAGTTGTCATTTCTAGGAGAGGGCTGATCCACCTTGGCCATGATTCTTAATGGAGTAGTGGGGAAACGAGGAATACAATACAGTTGGAATTAATCAGAAATTAGCCATAGTTTAGTCTTTCCTAACTAGCTGCAACTGACCTGGCATAAAGGATTAATGACTGTAGGAACCATAGCCAGAATGCATCTGTAGCTACTGGTCATCACTTTCCCATTGGATTTTAACAAGCGCACACTGATAGTAGGGAAAAGACTGGAATCAAGGCAGGGAAACTGAGAGATCACTTCAGAGTCTAAACACATTCTAGGTAAATGGAAGGCAATGGCTTACCTCAAGCTGCAGTTAGGAAGAGAGCCACCAGCAACCTGGTAAGAAACATCAGGTCCTCATTGTATAATGCAGATTTATAGAGGGTGAGGTACCCCTCTAATTCTGAAAGATAGAAGGGCTCTGGTGGGAAGATAGAACAAGAGAACGAGAGTAACCCCCACACCTAGCAGCCACATTTTGAAGCAAAGGGCTCTTGCATTGTTAAGAATGTTGGTTCCTTGAAAGTAAATCAGATTGTGAACAACAGAATCTCACTGTGCTTAGGTCCAGTGCTCTACTGAGGGCTAAGTCCTCAAAACTAGTAAAACTAGTGGTGAGCTGAGCCAAACTAAAACAATAACAAAGTCAAACTCAGCTCAGGTAGATTTTATTGACTTGGGATAACTTGTCCTGGAAACAAATAATAGCACATACCGCATTTTGCATATCTTGATCAAAAATCAAGACAAAACAATTTGACCCATTTTTAAGAAAGAAAAGTTAGCTGAGGCATATTGAGCAATGACCTAGATTAGCTGTATGAGTTATCAGTGACAGAAACAGACAAATTTTTAAAATTTCTACTATTTCCTTGAATTGTATGAAAATTAGCTCATCATGGATCATATGAATGTCTATGTCAGAATTACTTTTGTAAGAGTGATTATTTATACTTTTATAATTACCAACTGAAAGAAAAATCTACTAAACTATGGCTCGTAATTAGGATGTAGAAACTAGATAAAGAGCATCGATTGCACCTTACACATAATAGCAAACTGTACAAGTTAAAACAGCATACATTTTCAGAATGTAAGTTGTCATTTCTAGGAGAGGGCTGATCCACCTTGGCCATGATTCTTAATGGAGTAGTGGGGAAACGAGGAATACAATACAGTTGGAATTAATCAGAAATTAGCCATAGTTTAGTCTTTCCTAACTAGCTGCAACTGACCTGGCATAAAGGATTAATGACTGTAGGAACCATAGCCAGAATGCATCTGTAGCTACTGGTCATCACTTTCCCATTGGATTTTAACAAGCGCACACTGATAGTAGGGAAAAGACTGGAATCAAGGCAGGGAAACTGAGAGATCACTTCAGAGTCTAAACACATTCTAGGTAAATGGAAGGCAATGGCTTACCTCAAGCTGCAGTTAGGAAGAGAGCCACCAGCAACCTGGTAAGAAACATCAGGTCCTCATTGTATAATGCAGATTTATAGAGGGTGAGGTACCCCTCTAATTCTGAAAGATAGAAGGGCTCTGGTGGGAAGATAGAACAAGAGAACGAGAGTAACCCCCACACCTAGCAGCCACATTTTGAAGCAAAGGGCTCTTGCATTGTTAAGAATGTTGGTTCCTTGAAAGTAAATCAGATTGTGAACAACAGAATCTCACTGTGCTTAGGTCCAGTGCTCTACTGAGGGCTAAGTCCTCAAAACTAGTAAAACTAGTGGTGAGCTGAGCCAAACTAAAACAATAACAAAGTCAAACTCAGCTCAGGTAGATTTTATTGACTTGGGATAACTTGTCCTGGAAACAAATAATAGCATATACCGCATTTTGCATATCTTGATCAAAAATCAAGACAAAACAATTTGACCCATTTTTAAGAAAGAAAAGTTAGCTGAGGCATATTGAGCAATGACCTAGATTAGCTGTATGAGTTATCAGTGACAGAAACAGACAAATTTTTAAAATTTCTACTATTTCCTTGAATTGTATGAAAATTAGCTCATCATGGATCATATGAATGTCTATGTCAGAATTACTTTTGTAAGAGTGATTATTTATTGGTATCAATGTTACCAGTACATAATGTGTCTTTTGAGGGACTTCCCCGGTAACTCAGTGGTGAAGAATTTGCCTGCAATACAAGAGATGCAGGAGTGGCAGGTTCCATCCCACGTCGGAAATGGCTACCCACTCCAGTGTTCTTGCCTGAAGAATCCGATAGACAGAGGAGCCTGGTGGGCTACAGTCCATGGGTTTGCAGAGTTGGACACGATTGAGCAACTAAGACACACACACACAATATGTTTGTTTGCTCTGGATACCTGCAGGATGCTCATTATGTCACTGATTTTCAGTAGTTTTACATCACAGTAGTTTTATTGTGCTATGCTCAGCCTAACACCTTGCATACTGGAGAGGACAGTTATTCAAATAGGGCCAGAAACGGTTCACTTTATGTATGTATATATTAACTCTGGAACTTATTTCAAATGGGTTGACCTGTGAATATACAAATATAAACCTGATAGTCATTATATAAAATATGTATAAACTTCCCTGGTGACTCAGTGGTAAAGAACCTGGCTGTCCATGCAGGAAGATAAACGTTGGATCTCTGGGTGGAAAAGATTGCCTGAAGAAAGAAATGGCAACCCACTCAGGTATTCTTGCTTGGTAAATCCCATGGAAAGAGGAGACAGGTGGGCTACAGTCCATGGGGTCACAGAAAGAGTCAGACACAGCTTTGTGAATAAATAAAACACCCAAAACCACAAGTGTATGTATATGTTTAAAATATCAATCGATGTTTTATATCAACTCTAGTGAATTTCATCATACATACTGAACAGCAAAAGAATGAAGAAATCTTTTCTTCAAGGAACTATGACTTACTGAAATACTAAGTTTGAGATAAATAAGAACAATGACCATCTAGTACAAGTAGCTCAGTAGAAATTACATTAAATCTAGTACTTGATATATAATATATATAATGTTTAATATATAATATATAAATGGTTAAGAGATGTAATTTATTGAATTCTGTCCTGATGTGTTAAATAAAATTAGCTTATGCACTCTAGCTATTATCATTCAAGTTTTTCAGTGAAATACATACTTCAAAATATATTATATATATATTATTTATATAATTTATGTTATTTACAAGACACATTTTGTGTCTTTCTGCATGGCAAATTCCATATGAAAGCATAATTTTTGTTATGAACTATGACAAGAATTATGACATGTAGGGAGAGGTCTGTGATTAACCTATAAACTGGTTTCAAAGCGATTCTTTCTAGTTGAAATTTTTCAAAAGATAATGGAAAAAATAAAACATTTGTATTATAATCAATGATTATTAAATATAATGAGTGTCATGGTGATAAATTAAAGAATGTCAAAAAAGACATAGTGAAACTATACTACAGTACATCATTATTTGAGAAGCCATGACTTAAGGTTTTCATAAAATTTAGAAGCCACAAAAATGACACAGAACCATTTAAAAATTGTTAAAGTAAAGGAAAGTCTCTTATTCCAAATTCTATTTTACATTTCCATTTTTCACTCATAGAGTGAGGAACATACAATGTTTTGAAAATAAGGCAAGTCTTTAGAGATCACAAACAACCAATTTCACACTACAAGCAGTCATAAATAGAACTAAATTCCATTTAGTTATACACTATTTATCTTTGTGCTTCATTGAGTTCAAAGAAAGCATTTTCCAGTGTTTAAGCAATTAATTTCTTATTTTTTTATTCTAGAAAGGACACTATAAGAAAAACATGGGATTAGGAAGGTACAGAGGTATCAGGGTTACTCTTAGTGTATGAAATTTCAATTTAGCAAAACATGTAAAACGCTAAAGGCAGTTAAAACCCAATATAAGGAAACCATTCTGTTTTCACAGTATATTTATTTTGTGTCATCACTAACCTAACTGCTTTTCCGCTGAATTGAAATAAGTAAGTATAAGCTTCTTAAATTATTCTGTACTATACATTGTTATCAAATCAGTGTTATAGTTTACCCAGAAAATTCCCTGAAAAATATCATCAAACTACTTATATAAAATAAGCCTCACAGTGTAGACATTGAATACATCTGACATCTAGATTTTGCTTTCAATAGTAGCTGAAGCTGAAAATTAAATTTATTAAATGTGTACATAATAGAGTTAGGGAATATTAAAAATTAATCTGTCAACAAATGACCACTTATTAGAATAATTATAATTCCCTTTTATTATTAAAATCTATGTATATTTTAGCATCCATAGATTATCATATAATTTATAAAAAATTCATAAATGTATAAAGGTCAGTTTTATATTGTGAGAATAAAAAGAGTTACGAGAGGAGAGGGTTTGGAGAAGCTGGTGATGGCATGATAATAGTTATTATTCCTTTTTATCTTATCAAATTCTTCAATAAAAGAGAAAAGTCACTATGTAGTAAAACTAAAGACCTTTAAATGAGATCTGTTGTAAAGCTTGGTGATAGAATATCTCTAAAGACTCATAAACACAGGTGAGCAAGCACAGGGCCCTCAAAGCTACAAGACTTACCTGTGTCTGTATGGGAGGAAGCACTGGAAACAAACTTATCTTCTACTGAAATTCTCAGTTAATGGAAAATATGCTGGGCCAGACTGAAAGAGCAATGGAAATCAGAGACTTACTCAAGATTAATCTGATAAGTAATGCAGGACTTGGAGCGCTTGTGCCGTCTGAACCCTATTATACTCAATTAACTCAAACCCCTGCCAAAACAAAGGTCCACATTATGGAAACAGTAGAATCCAAAATCTTTAATTCACACTACAAGCAGTCATAAATAGAACTAAATTCCATTTAGTTATACACTATTTATCTTTGTGCTTCATTGAGTTCAAAGAAAGCATTTTCCAGTGTTTAAGCAATTAATTTCTTATTTTTTTATTCTAGAAAGGACACTATAAGAAAAACATGGGATTAGGAAGGTACAGAGGTATCAGGGTTACTCTTAGTGTATGAAATTTCAATTTAGCAAAACATGTAAAACGCTAAAGGCAGTTAAAACCCAATATAAGGAAACCATTCTGTTTTCACAGTATATTTATTTTGTGTCATCACTAACCTAACTGCTTTTCCGCTGAATTGAAATAAGTAAGTATAAGCTTCTTAAATTATTCTGTACTATACATTGTTATCAAATCAGTGTTATAGTTTACCCAGAAAATTCCCTGAAAAATATCATCAAACTACTTATATAAAATAAGCCTCACAGTGTAGACATTGAATACATCTGACATCTAGATTTTGCTTTCAATAGTAGCTGAAGCTGAAAATTAAATTTATTAAATGTGTACATAATAGAGTTAGGGAATATTAAAAATTAATCTGTCAACAAATGACCACTTATTAGAATAATTATAATTCCCTTTTATTATTAAAATCTATGTATATTTTAGCATCCATAGATTATCATATAATTTATAAAAAATTCATAAATGTATAAAGGTAAGTTTTATATAGTTAGAATTAAAAGAGTTACGAGAGGAGAGGGTTTGGAGAAGCTGGTGATGGCATGATAATAGTTATTATTCCTTTTTATCTTATCAAATTCTTCAATAAAAGAGAAAAGTCACTATGTAGTAAAACTAAAGACCTTTAAATGAGATCTGTTGTAAAGCTTGGTGATAGAATATCTCTAAAGACTCATAAACACAGGTGAGCAAGCACAGGGCCCTCAAAGCTACAAGACTTACCTGTGTCTGTATGGGAGGAAGCACTGGAAACAAACTTATCTTCTACTGAAATTCTCAGTTAATGGAAAATATGCTGGGCCAGACTGAAAGAGCAATGGAAATCAGAGACTTACTCAAGATTAATCTGATAAGTAATGCAGGACTTGGAGCGCTTGTGCCGTCTGAACCCTATTATACTCAATTAACTCAAACCCCTGCCAAAACAAAGGTCCACATTATGGAAACAGTAGAATCCAAATTGAGCAAGACAGGGCCAATAGGGAAAGGAAAGACTAGTTTCTTGTAAAAAGCAGGATAGAAGCAGAGGTGACAGGTTTTGTTAAGTATATATACATACATGTATATATGTGTATATATGGAGAAGGAAATGGAAACCCACTTCAATATTCTTGACTAGAAAATTCCATGGATGGAAAAGCCTGGCGAACTACAGTCCATGAGCCTATATATAGGTTTCCTTGATGGCTCAGTGGTGAGGAATCTGCCAGCCATGCAGGAGACCTGGGTTCCATCCCTGGGTTGGGAAAAATCCCCCTGGAGGAGGGCATGGTAACCCACTCCAGTTTCTTGCCTGGAGAATCCCATGGATGGAGGAGCCTGATGGGTTGCAGTCCATGTGGTCACACAGAATCGAACATGACTGAAATGACTAAGCAGCAGCATGTGTACATATATGTGTATAGATAGATATATGTATATATCTATATTTACATAGACATTGTGAAACTATAAAAGAAGCAGCTAGTATTGTGAGTGGAATTGTAAGTTGTGAATATTTTTTAGGATGCAGCTAAAACAGGACTTAGAGGAAAAGTTATAATTAAAATAATATTAGAGAAAATAATGTTCTAAAATCAATGATGTAAGATTCCATTTTAAGATACAATAAAAGGAAGCATAATACAGAAGGAGACAGAAGGATGATAATAATCAAAACCAATGAAGTAAATAAAAGACTAAAAACAGAGAGAATTCACAAAGCTAAATTTGGTTCTTTGAAATTTTAAATAATATTGATGATCTTTCCCCATGTTTCTGTGAAAAACAGGACACACATCAGTATGAGCAGAAATAAAATAAAGTGACTGTTAGCAAGGATCCTACAGACATAAGTAACTTCATGTCAACACATTTGGAGAACTTAAGTGTTTAAATTTGTTGAAAATGTAACTTGCAATAGAATTCAACTAGATCTATATGCTGAATAAAATTACTTTTAAAATCGTTTCAAAAGAAAACTTTAGATCTAGAAGCTTTCACTGATAAATTCTATCAAACATTCAAGTAAGAAATGATATTAATCTTTTTCTTTTCTGCAAGTAGCAAAGGAGGGACTGTTTTCCTACTCAGTTTATAAAGTGGAATAACACGAAAATACAAATCTGAAAGCACTATTAACGTAATAAAGTTACAGACCAATAATTATCATGATTATTGGCATAATAGTCTTTAAACTGTATTAACAGATTACACAAGCTAGAAAACAGATATATACTATGACCCAGAAGGATTGCTTCTCCAGTCCCCTGTTGCTGTTCAGTTGCTCAGTGGATCTGACTTTTGCAAACCCATGAAAGGCTACACACCAGTCTCCCTGTCCGATACTAGCTCCTGGAGCTTGCTCAAACTCATGTGCATTGAGTCGGTGATGCCATCCAACCATCTCATCCCCTGTTACCCCCTTCTCCTCCTGTCCTCAGTCTTTCCCAGTATCAGGGTCTTTTCCAGTAGGCTGACTCTTCACATCAGGTGGCCAAAGTGTTGGGGCTTCTGCTTCAGCACCAATCCTTTGAATGAATATACAGGGTTAACTTACTTTGAGATTGACTGGTTTGAGTTTCTTGCTCAAACCTAAGAGTCTTCTCCAGCACTATAGTTCAAAAGCATCAAAAGATGAAGTCTTCTCCAGCACCAGAGTTCAAAAGCATCAGTTCTCTGGTGCTCAGCGTTCCTACTTTCACTTTCATGCATGACTACTGGAAAAACCACAGCTTGGACTATACAGATTTTTGTCCCCTCTTGCTCCTCAAATGTTTAGAAGCAGCTGCACCAAACCTTAGTTCTGTACTGCAGTGACAAAATTGACTCTTCTGGCACAGATATTTCCTAAAAGTCAAGCTTTGTATAATAATAAAAGCAGTAAATTACTGAATAGATTTTATTTTTTCAGGCAATATTGTAAGTGCAGTGTAGTATTAGTTGCTAAGTTGTGTCTGACTCTTTGGGACCCCTTGGACTGTATCCTGTCAGGCTCATACGTCCATGGGATTCTCCAGGCAAGAATACTAGAATGGGTTGCCATTTCCTTCTCCAGGGGATCTTCTCAACCTACAGATTGAAATTAGGGCTCTCACATATCCCAATAAGTACTGAGAAAATCAAGATATAATTAAAAAGTGACAGAAGTGTCATAAAAATGGAAAAAAGGTAATTCCAAAATCCATACACTTAGACCTTATATTATGTTGTAACCAAATGTCTACTGGACACAATATATTAGATTTTATTGAAATTCTGCCTTAGTTGTTCAACATTCAGCATATACAATTCACCATAGATTTTTTGTTTTTTTTTTGGGGGGGTAGGGGGCGGCAGTGGGGAGGGAGGGGAACACTCGGGTCACTTCTATGGGTCTTTCATTTTATCTATTTTCATTCATCTTTGTTCTTTGGCCCGTGTGGGCCTCCCATCACAGTGGCCTCTGTTGTCGCAGAACACTGGCTCTGGGCGCATGTGCCCCAGAGCTCTAGCTGGGTAATTGGACACATCAGTCCAGCCACTCCGCGGCACGTGGGATCTTCCCAGGCCAGGGATCGAACTGGCGCCCCTTGCACTGCAAGGCGGTGTCCTTACCCACTGGACCACCAGGGAAGCCCTCACCATAGATTTAGGACTCACAGTGTTCCTATATCCATGTGATACCTAAGAGTATTTTTTAACATTTCCAATCATAAGGACAGCAATCAATCTAATAAGGGGAATTTTTTTAAAGGCTAATATAGTTTATATAAAAGAATAAAATTCAAGCTGAATAGCTTTCTTCAATTCTTTTAGTTCAGGGGAAGATATAATTTTTCTAGAAATGCATGTTTAGATGAGGCATCATTCAGGAGAAACCACATATTCAGCAAAACAATATGCTGATGCTGCATATTTCCTGGAATTTTTTTTTATGGTTTTTGTCTTGATGCTAAGAGAAACATAGAATGTAAAGACAGAGAGAATATCAGGACTGTAGCCACAAAACTATAGCAACTCTACTTCTATTTTCTCATTTCACAATATTTGCTTAAGATAGTACATTCGTTTTATGCATGTGCTGACTTGTATCACTCTATAACAGTTCTCCTGTTGCTGTGTCAAGGATTCTGAGACTGTCTAAGCTATTCAGGAAAGATTGCTTTAATGAATTTGGAATATTCAATTTCTATCATTACTGCTAAATGTGCCCTACATACTAAATATGCCCAGTCTTCTTTTATTTTACACATGAAACAAAACTGAATATCACTGCAATTTAATGCCTTTTAGTTAACACAATAGAATCTTCTGTTTTTTAAAAAACAACTATTATCATGCTGAATTATGAATAGTGCATTCATTTTTTCTATTATAATATTTCTCTTCGAGATACATTTTAAACAGAATATTTTATGTACCCTGAAACAGTAATAGTTGTATCGCATTAATATCCTATGGTTGGAATAACAAATTACTGCAAAATTAGTGGTGTAAAACAACAGAAACATACTCTCTCATCTGGACTCCAGAAGTCTGAAAACAGTGTCACTTTGCCAAAATAAAGGTGTCCTTGGGGTCTGCTATCTGTGGACACTCCAGAGGAAAGTTTATTCCTTGCCTCTTACAGCATCATGTGGTCACCATCATTCCTCAATTTGTGATATATCTCATTAATCTCTGCCTTCATTGTCACCTTTCCGCTCCTCTACTGACTGCATCTTGCTTTCTTTCTTTACTGCATGGTCCGTGGACCACCAGGGAAGCCCTCACCATAGATTTAGGACTCACAGTGTTCCTATATCCATGTGATACCTAAGAGTATTTTTTAACATTTCCAATCATAAGGACAGCAATCAATCTAATAAGGGGAATTTTTTTAAAGGCTAATATAGTTTATATAAAAGAATAAAATTCAAGCTGAATAGCTTTCTTCAATTCTTTTAGTTCAGGGGAAGATATAATTTTTCTAGAAATGCATGTTTAGATGAGGCATCATTCAGGAGAAACCACATATTCAGCAAAACAATATGCTGATGCTGCATATTTCCTGGAATTTTTTTTTATGGTTTTTGTCTTGATGCTAAGAGAAACATAGAATGTAAAGACAGAGAGAATATCAGGACTGTAGCCACAAAACTATAGCAACTCTACTTCTATTTTCTCATTTCACAATATTTGCTTAAGATAGTACATTCGTTTTATGCATGTGCTGACTTGTATCACTCTATAACAGTTCTCCTGTTGCTGTGTCAAGGATTCTGAGACTGTCTAAGCTATTCAGGAAAGATTGCTTTAATGAATTTGGAATATTCAATTTCTATCATTACTGCTAAATGTGCCCTACATACTAAATATGCCCAGTCTTCTTTTATTTTACACATGCGAAACAAAACTGAATATCACTGCAATTTAATGCCTTTTAGTTAACACAATAGAATCTTCTGTTTTTTAAAAAACAACTATTATCATGCTGAATTATGAATAGTGCATTCATTTTTTCTATTATAATATTTCTCTTCGAGATACATTTTAAACAGAATATTTTATGTACCCTGAAACAGTAATAGTTGTACGCATTAATATCCTATGGTTGGAATAACAAATTACTGCAAAATTAGTGGTGTAAAACAACAGAAACATACTCTCTCATCTGGACTCCAGAAGTCTGAAAACAGTGTCACTTTGCCAAAATAAAGGTGTCCTTGGGGTCTGCTATCTGTGGACACTCCAGAGGAAAGTTTATTCCTTGCCTCTTACAGCATCATGTGGTCACCATCATTCCTCAATTTGTGATATATCTCATTAATCTCTGCCTTCATTGTCACCTTTCCCGCTCCTCTACTGACTGCATCTTGCTTTCTTTCATCTGTGTGAAACTCCCTCTGCCTCTCTTTTATGAGGACACTTGCAATTAAATGTATTTTGGGTCCAACCAGATAATCTAGGACTATCCCCTCTCAAAGGTTTTCAGTAATGTCATTTACCATCTAAGGTATGGCAAAAGATTCTCACAGATTGTAGAGATCTGAGACTGGTTCTTTTGGGGGGAAATATTTTTTAGCCCAATGAATTACAATAGTAAAAATAAAAGTAATAATAATATATAAAATGTATTATATATATTATATATTCTGTGCCATATTTTGTGCTAAGCGCTTCAAAAATATTATTTATTTAGTGTCTCATAGGCCCAATGATACTGCATTTTTGTATGAATCACCATGCTGGGGCAACAATTTAAAAGTTTAAAAACTTAGATATAAGAGAGTAACTGCAATAGTGGTGAAACTCACTGATGATAGAATAGATCTTTTGAGCAAAATTAGAATATTTGTGAAAATGGTGAAATTTAATTAAACATAGCTAGCAAAATACAAACAGAAGCAAATCAGGAAATAAGAAGATATATGAAGTAATTAAATGAAAATATTCAAATTTTAAAATAGATATCTATTCAAAAGATCATTTTTGAGTGACAATTATGATATAATCAAGGTATTAATTTGCTCAGAAAATGTATCATTGAAATATATTTGATTTAGATTCTGTTCAAAATTTTAGAAGAAAAATTTTCACTTGAAAAATGTACTGAGTATAGGGCCCTATCTTAAAATAGGAAATCAACAGTGATAAAATATATTTTTCCAATAAGAAAGCTATGTAATAATCTAATAATGGATACAACTAATGCCTTTCCTTTAAAAAATGAGATATGAAGCAAAAACCAGAAAATGAGTATTCAGAAGAATATAATATTACCTATATTTTATCATTAATAAGGAATAAATATTAGATTTTTTGTCAAATATGTGTCTATTACCATAATAAAAACTGTCTTTTTCACGTAAGTTCCCCAAAAACTGGCTTGAGACAAACCTTACAAGCTTCTTTATTGGTTACAATCCAATGAAGCAAAAGTGATTGAAAAATGAAGTACCATAAGCTAGGAGTGAGAGCAAATAAAAACTGCTGCAAAGCTAAATTTATCCTGGCCTTATAAGAAACGTACTTGCTTTCTTGGTCACATTTTTCATCCCTGGTGAGATGTCAGAACCTCTAGCTGGGTAAGAAAAATGAGCAAATAATCTTGTGGCTCCTTCTTAGGCCCTGTCTCTTAGTGTTAAATGTTTACACATGTGGCACTTTAGCTTCACCATGTTTAATTTGTGCTATTCAGCCCTTCTGGGCAACCCAGAGTCGCTCAGATTTAGGATCATGTTATCCAGTACTTTTGTAAAACTATTGTCTCAGTCAGTTGCATTGGGTCAGGCCTGGATGCTAGAGTTTACATACCCTCCCACTGAATTATACCTGTAGAGTTATATAAAAATCTTACTCTTGTCATACAAAACATAAGAAGGAGGCATTGGTTTTAGCTGAAGGGCAATGACAACGGTGAGAAGGATTTTAATTGTGGAACCAATGATCATCCAAGAAATATGGCAAATAGCCAAGGCCAACAGGAAAGTGGAGCTGAGAAAATATTGCGAAGGGCATAAACTATCTGGTACTATTCAGATCTACTAGTGCCCTCTTCTTGTTTGTGAAACTTCTCTGCACATACGCTACCATCATTTCCATCTCAAAAAAGGAGGTGCTTTCATGTTTTGGATATTGGAAATAATGCTGCTATAAATATGGGACTGTGGGGCTTCCACACTGGTACAGTAGATAAGGACACTGCCTTGCAGTTCAAGGGGCGCTGGTTCGATCCCTGGCCTGGGAGGATCCTGAGTGCTGCAGAGCAGCTGGACCAATGTGTCCAACTACTGAACCAGAGCTCTGGAGCACATGGGTACGAGGCCGATGCTCTGCAGTGACAGGGGCTGCTGCGATTGGGGCCACATGGGCCAAAGAACAAAGGTGGATGAAAATGGAAAAAACCAATAGAAGTGCCCCCGCCCATAATAAAACTGTCTTTTCACGTAAGTTCCCAAAACTGGCTTGAGACAAACCTTACAAGCTTCTTTATTGGTTACAATCCAATGAAGCAAAAGTGATTGAAAAATGAAGTACCATAAGCTAGGAGTGAGAGCAAATAAAAACTGCTGCAAAGCTAAATTTATCCTGGCCTTATAAGAAACGTACTTGCTTTCTTGGTCACATTTTTCATCCCTGGTGAGATGTCAGAACCTCTAGCTGGGTAAGAAAAATGAGCAAATAATCTTGTGGCTCCTTCTTAGGCCCTGTCTCTTAGTGTTAAATGTTTACACATGTGGCACTTTAGCTTCACCATGTTTAATTTGTGCTATTCAGCCCTTCTGGGCAACCCAGAGTCGCTCAGATTTAGGATCATGTTATCCAGTACTTTTGTAAAACTATTGTCTCAGTCAGTTGCATTGGGTCAGGCCTGGATGCTAGAGTTTACATACCCTCCCACTGAATTATACCTGTAGAGTTATATAAAAATCTTACTCTTGTCATACAAAACATAAGAAGGAGGCATTGGTTTTAGCTGAAGGGCAATGACAACGGTGAGAAGGATTTTAATTGTGGAACCAATGATCATCCAAGAAATATGGCAAATAGCCAAGGCCAACAGGAAAGTGGAGCTGAGAAAATATTGCGAAGGGCATAAACTATCTGGTACTATTCAGATCTACTAGTGCCCTCTTCTTGTTTGTGAAACTTCTCTGCACATACGCTACCATCATTTCCATCTCAAAAAAGGAGGTGCTTTCATGTTTTGGATATTGGAAATAATGCTGCTATAAATATGGGACTGTGGGGCTTCCACACTGGTACAGTAGATAAGGACACTGCCTTGCAGTTCAAGGGGCGCTGGTTCGATCCCTGGCCTGGGAGGATCCTGAGTGCTGCAGAGCAGCTGGACCAATGTGTCCAACTACTGAACCAGAGCTCTGGAGCACATGGGTACGAGGCCGATGCTCTGCAGTGACAGGGGCTGCTGCGATTGGAGGCCCACATGGGCCAAAGAACAAAGGTGGATGAAAATGGATAAATGAAAGACCAATAGAAGTGACCCCCCCGCCCAAATATATATATGTTGGAGTGCATATATTTTTTAAATTAGTGTTTTTGTTTTCTTTGGGTGAATACTCGGAAGTGAAATTGCTGTTTCATATGGCAGTTCTATATTTAATATTTTTAAGGAAACTTCATACTATTTGTCATACATGCTGCACCAATTTACAATCCCACCAACAGTGCGTGAGGGTTTCCTTTTCTACACATCCTCCCCAACACTTGTAATTTGGTGTGTTTTTCATGATAGCTATTATGAATGGGGGCTTCCCAGGTGGCACTAGTAGTAAAGAATTCGCCTGCTAACGCAGGAGACAAGAGATGTGGATTGGATCCTTGGCTCAGGGAGATCCCCTGAAGGAAGACATGGCAACCCACTCCTGTATTCTTGCCTGGAGAACCTCATGGACAGAGGAGCCTGGTGGGCTAAGGTTCACAGGGTCACAAAGAGTTAGATATGATTGAAGCGACTTAGCACACAAGCACATTCTGACTGGAATGAGGTGTATCTCATTGTGGTTCTGATTTGCATTTTACTAATGATAGTGATGTTGAGCATATTTTCATGTTATCCATCTGTATGTCTTCTTTGGAAAAAATGTCTATTCATATCCTTGGCCTGTTTGTTTACAAATATCATCTCCCATTCAATAGGCTGTCTTGTTTTGGTGATAGTTTCCTTCCATGTGCGAAAGTTTTTAGTTAGATGCAGTCCTATTTATTTGTTTTTGTTTTTGTCTCCTTTCTCAAGGGTGTGTGTGTGTGTGTATGTTAGTCACTCACTTGTGCCTGAATCTTTGCTACCCTATGAACTGTGGCTTCACCTGACTCCTCTATGCATGGAATTCTCCAAGCAAGAATACTGGAGTGGATTGCCAAAGATACATATCCAAAAGAGATTAATGTCAGAGTATATAGCCTATATTTTTTATAAGAATTCTATGGTTCCAAGTCTTACATTTAAGTCTTTATTAATTTTATGTTTATTTTTATATATTGTGTGAGAAGTTAGTTTAGTCTCATTATTTTGCATGTAGTGGTTCATTTTTCCCAGAACCATTTATTAAAGAGATAGTCTTTCCTCATTGTATATTCTTATCTATTTTTTCATAGATTAATTGAATTTTTTAGTGTGGGTTCATTTCTAGGCTGTCTATATGGAACCTAAAAACAAAGTCAAGAACTAAAATAAAAACCGACTCATAGATACAGGGTATAAACTGGTGAATGCCAGAAGGGAGGGTGTTGAGTGGGTGGGTGAAATAGGTGAAGGGAATTGAAGGTAAAAATCCTCCAGTTATATAACAAATAAGTCGTGGGAAAATAATATGTAGCATAAGGAATATGGTCAATAGTATCATAATAACTGGAGATAGATGGTTTCTAGATAATGTAGTGATCATTTCATAATGTATGCAAATATAAAATCATTGTGAAGCATAGCTGAATATAACATAATATTGTACATCAGTTGTATTTCAATTAAAATGTTACCGCTAAAAAAAAAGTGGAGGAACAATTTCAATGCTTAAATGAGGGTCCTATTGGAATCCTACACAAACATTTGAAGAATATAAAAAAAAAAAAATGATAATACTGTATTTGCTGGAAGACACAACCTGTTCTATGGTACTAACTAATATTAATGATACTCTTCTTTCTCTAACATCCATTGTTGATTATCCTATCCTGGCCATCCAGTCAAATAAGTTGTCTCACTTTCTTGGTGTAATAACTCAGGTATTAATTTATTATTTGCTTAAGAATCCTCCTCAAAATAGCATTCTGTGAAGCCATGAAAAAGTTACTGGAGTCAATACCTGAAATAATTTCTTAGTTGTATTAAACATATAACAAAAGTGAGAAAACAAAACAGATTGTATAAAGTCAAATATCAGAATTTCAAAGGTGTAAGCTTGGAGAATATTTGTAATTAATGTAATAATGACCTTATTAAATCAGTGACTGTCAGCCTGAGTTGAAATTTTATCTGTTTGCACTTATAAAGTGAACACATCATAAAAATAAAGGTCAAATTTAATTATATTGAAAAAGATTTATTAGGCAAATGCGCCAACACTTTGTATACAGATATTTTGACCTATTACATAGTTGGATTCATCTATTTAATAGTTTAAGTAGTATCTACTTATTGAATTTTTAATGTAAAAATAAAGAATATGTCCTCTTTCAAGAGTCAGAAAAAGTTTACAAGTTTATTTATACATGTCATTCATAAACTGTATTAGGATGAAATGGATGCCTGGGAAGAAAAGATTTCTTTCCAAATTGAGTTTAAGAGGAGAAAAGAATAATGAGAGAATAGTGTATTGTTTCAGATTTCAAGGCTCATGTATTTTTTTTATAATGTATTGTTTTCTAAATAATATTTTAAAATTCCTGAATATATTTCATAAATATAAAATTCTATGAAATGTTTAACATTCTACTTTTACTCACATTGTATACTCATGTTGAGTTTACAAAAGTGAATAGTAACATTTTATATCTTTGTAAAGTAGTCAGAATAATAAAAGTGAAAAGCCCAGCCATAGATAAAGCACTACCACAGAAAAATATTTCATATGTCCTTTTCATCATGTTTGAGTAGATGAAACATGACTAATACATCCTCTGAAAAATGTCAGTCACCTCTACAACATATTTCAGACACATTTTATCATATTTACATATATTCATTACAATCCAAGGTTTATAATTGCTTTATTAACAAAATATTTCATATTTTATAGGTGAAATTAGTACAGTGATTTAACTCAAAAGAAAAATAGTTTCCTAACTAACTTTGGTCAATGCAATCAAATTAACCTGGAATCCTGCCATTCTGTCTAGAAATTAGTTCCTGGCATATATGAGCAGAGATGTACACCAAGGGCAGATAGATCCTAAGGTGATTCTTGTTCTCTTGAAAAAATTTTGCTAGACTTATTTATATTAAGCCAGCAATCCATAGAATGCTTTTCCCAAACTGGGTTTTTTTTGGGGGGGGTTGGGGCAGGTGGCAGAGGGATGGGGGCCGATGGGCCACTTCTATTGGTCTTTCATTTACCTATTTTCATCCATTCTTTGGCCCGTGTGGGCCTCCCATCGCAGCGGCCTCTGTTGTCGCAGAGCACCGGCTCTGGGCGCATGCGCTCCAGAGCTCTGGCTTGGTAATTGGAAACATTGGTCCAGCTGCTCCGCTACACATGGGATCTTCCCAGGCCAGGGATCGAAATAGCGCCTTGCACGGCAAGGGGGTGTCTTTACCCACGGGACCACCAAGGAAGCCCCCAAACTAAGTAGTATCTATAGATTTTTAATAAAAAGTTTTTAAGAGGAGAAAATTTGAATAATGTAGGATGAAATGGATGCCTGGGAAGAAAAGATTTCTTTCCAAATTGAGTTTAAGAGGAGAAAAGAATAATGAGAGAATAGTGTATTGTTTCAGATTTCAAGGCTCATGTATTTTTTTTATAATGTATTGTTTTCTAAATAATATTTTAAAATTCCTGAATATATTTCATAAATATAAAATTCTATGAAATGTTTAACATTCTACTTTTACTCACATTGTATACTCATGTTGAGTTTACAAAAGTGAATAGTAACATTTTATATCTTTGTAAAGTAGTCAGAATAATAAAAGTGAAAAGCCCAGCCATAGATAAAGCACTACCACAGAAAAATATTTCATATGTCCTTTTCATCATGTTTGAGTAGATGAAACATGACTAATACATCCTCTGAAAAATGTCAGTCACCTCTACAACATATTTCAGACACATTTTATCATATTTACATATATTCATTACAATCCAAGGTTTATAATTGCTTTATTAACAAAATATTTCATATTTTATAGGTGAAATTAGTACAGTGATTTAACTCAAAAGAAAAATAGTTTCCTAACTAACTTTGGTCAATGCAATCAAATTAACCTGGAATCCTGCCATTCTGTCTAGAAATTAGTTCCTGGCATATATGAGCAGAGATGTACACCAAGGGCAGATAGATCCTAAGGTGATTCTTGTTCTCTTGGAAAAATTTTGCTAGACTTATTTATATTAAGTCAGCAATCCATAGAATGCTTTTCCCAAACTGGGTTTTTTTTTGGGGGGGTTGGGGCAGGTGGCAGAGGGATGGGGGCCGATGGGCCACTTCTATTGGTCTTTCATTTACCTATTTTCATCCATTCTTTGGCCCGTGTGG
This sequence comes from Tragulus kanchil, assembly GCA_022376925.1. NCBI lineage: Eukaryota > Metazoa > Chordata > Mammalia > Artiodactyla > Tragulidae > Tragulus > Tragulus kanchil. Next base: position 69,980,390 of record JAIOJX010000028.1, on the reverse strand, counting down.
GCCTCCCATCGCAGCGGCCTCTGTTGTCGCAGAGCACCGGCTCTGGGCGCATGCGCTCCAGAGCTCTGGCTTGGTAATTGGACACATTGGTCCAGCTGCTCCGCGGCACGTGGGATCTTCCCAGGCCAGGGATCGAAATAGCGCCCCTTGCACTGCAAGGTGGTGTCCTTACCCACTGGACCACCAAGGAAGCCCCCAAACTTGGTTTTTATACAAAAAGCAAATTTGATTACAAAGACTGGTTAATCATCTATAATTTGGGCATAGTGACCAAGGACCTCTAGTCATTTAAAAACACAAAACAGTTTGAGGGTTTATATATTTATTTTAATCTACCCATTACTGAGTCCAAGCTGGTTCTGCTTGCCACATGAAACCGAGGAATGAGGTGTTGAAGTAAGGAAAATGACTTTACTTGGAAAGCAGCTGATGAAGAAGATGCCAGGCTAGAACCTTGAAATAACCATTTTATTGGGATCTGGGTGACAGGTTCTTTTATAGATCAGAGATAGGGGGAGTGAGGAAGCAAAGCAAAAAGGTCATTAATCTTGCAAATATCTCTTAGAATGGCAAGCCTCAGGCAGAGGATGTGTTTATTCTCCCTTTCTGTTATCCACAGGTGGACAGGGTTCTGGACTTTAAAGGCACTTTAGTTTACAGTCAAGCAGAGGGGCATGGTCCTCAGGGCAAGCCATTGAGTATGATTATAAAAACAGAAGCAATAAAATGCAAGTAAAAGAAACAGTTTGAAACTTGGAATCAGAATTGGTTTCCTCTGGGCAACGGTGTAGCAAAGCAATGATTTCTGGCTATAAAGAGGGAAGAAATGACTGAACCCTAAATACTTTACTAATCTAAAGTAACAATATATTGCCAATAGCTTTAGTTTTACAAATAATGATGCCGAAACGTTTTTTTGATTTTGGACTCTAAGATACTTCTGATTGCTCATTTTAATGATAGGTATATTTTTGTTATATCAAATGTTCTTGTTAGCATCACTAACTGAACATTTTTCAGTTTTACTGAAAATAGGGTATAGAGTCTTTATAAATTATTTTCTATTTTCAGAAGAAGTACCCCCCGCCCCCAACCTCCCACTTGGGCATCATAGAAAACATTTACCAAGAATGACAAATGAGAGAGTGGATTAATGATGAAATTTAATCCTCATATATAAGATTAAAGGGTAATAGAGAATTGACTAAAGGAAGTAAATAGATAGGTAGATTTTTTTTCTCTTATGCAGGTTACATATCAAATAGCCAATAGTTTTTTTTTGTTGTTGTTAAGTAAGAAATAGATTTATCCAGATTTAGAGAAAGCATACTCCACAGACACTGCGGGCTATGGTAGAGCAAATCCGGTGGCCCCGAAAACAGGGCTTTCTTAGCTTTTATGGGCTGGGTAATTCCATATGCTAATGAGTGGGAGGATTATTCTAGCCCTTTCAGGGAAAGGGCGGAACTGTCATGGCACCTCTGGGTGTGTCATTCTTTTCAAAAATTGTGCCCTGCCCCTTTCCCTATTCCTTACATTTCCCTCAGTGATTTTACTCCCATTTTCTTATGGGAGGCAGAAGGGTGAAGGTCCGTCTTCTCTAATTGCTTCAAGGCTGAGAATGGGTGTTGACCCTGCCTATCTGGAAGTAAAAATCTCTGGGTACCTGATCTAGGGGGCCCCCGGGGCAGGGCAGCTACTAGTTTTAGTCCATATGTGTTGAAATCCCTACATAGCCATCTTCTTGATGTAGAGCGGTAGTAACTTTGGTCCTTTGCCTTCCTGTGGATCCTCTTAATGATGAGGCACTTTTGTACCAGCACCAGTGTATAAATATATCTATAAATGACAAAAGACTTAAAAGGCATGGTCAAACATCTGATAACAAGTGTATGATAAAGGTGGGTTACAATAACCAGAATTACAAACAATTGGTTTGCCATATCACAGGGACCCTGTAAAACATCCCAAAGTTAACTTTGAGTCAGACAAGATCATAAGTTACTGTGAGACAATACTTGTTTTCTAATGGAAACTATTAAAGATCCCCAAAGTGAGTACAAATCACTTAAAGGCAAATTTTTTACTAAATTTTATTTTCTGAAAATAGGGTATAGAGTCTTTATAAATTATTTTCTATTTTCAGAAGAAGTACCCCCCGCCCCCAACCTCCCACTTGGGCATCATAGAAAACATTTACCAAGAATGACAAATGAGAGAGTGGATTAATGATGAAATTTAATCCTCATATATAAGATTAAAGGGTAATAGAGAATTGACTAAAGGAAGTAAATAGATAGGTAGATTTTTTTTCTCTTATGCAGGTTACATATCAAATAGCCAATAGTTTTTTTTTGTTGTTGTTAAGTAAGAAATAGATTTATCCAGATTTAGAGAAAGCATACTCCACAGACACTGCGGGCTATGGTAGAGCAAATCCGGTGGCCCCGAAAACAGGGCTTTCTTAGCTTTTATGGGCTGGGTAATTCCATATGCTAATGAGTGGGAGGATTATTCTAGCCCTTTCAGGGAAAGGGCGGAACTGTCATGGCACCTCTGGGTGTGTCATTCTTTTCAAAAATTGTGCCCTGCCCCTTTCCCTATTCCTTACATTTCCCCCTCAGTGATTTTACTCCCATTTTCTTATGGGAGGCAGAAGGGTGAAGGTCCGTCTTCTCTAATTGCTTCAAGGCTGAGAATGGGTGTTGACCCTGCCTATCTGGAAGTAAAAATCTCTGGGTACCTGATCTAGGGGCCCCAGGGGCAGGGCAGCTACTAGTTTTAGTCCATATGTGTTGAAATCCCTACATAGCCATCTTCTTGATGTAGAGCGGTAGTAACTTTGGTCCTTTGCCTTCCTGTGGATCCTCTTAATGATGAGGCACTTTTGTACCAGCACCAGTGTATAAATATATCTATAAATGACAAAAGACTTAAAAGGCATGGTCAAACATCTGATAACAAGTGTATGATAAAGGTGGGTTACAATAACCAGAATTACAAACAATTGGTTTGCCATATCACAGGGACCCTGTAAAACATCCCAAAGTTAACTTTGAGTCAGACAAGATCATAAGTTACTGTGAGACAATACTTGTTTTCTAATGGAAACTATTAAAGATCCCCAAAGTGAGTACAAATCACTTAAAGGCAAAGAAATTTACCACAATTTGTCAAATCATAATCTATTTGTCAAAAGTAGTATTTTAAGAATACTTTGGAGGGAGAGACCATATCTAGTCTGACCTTACCCATCCCTATTGAAATCCATTACCCAACCCAACTAAATCATAATCATGAATAACTCTTTGTTTATATTAATTGCACAGTAAGGGTGGTTCCCTTTCTCCTCCAGAGACAGAGTGGCTCCTAACTTAGTTAATAAATCTCTCCCCATTAAAGGGAAAGGACAATCAGGCACAAACAGAAATGAATGCAAAAACAGTTGTCTGTTAGCATTGCACAAAACAAGCTCCTGGAAAGCGTGCCCTGTTTCTTTCCTGACAACGCCATTACGTACTCCTTATGACTGCTAAGGTTTCCAATCCTTTGGGTTAAAACTGAGAAGGTTGCACCAGTGTCTACAAGAAATTCTATCAAATGGCCAGCCACATCAATGACCACCCGAGGTTGGACATTAGTTATGTAGATAATATTTTTAGGCAGAGCCACCTTTGGCCTTGGGCCCCATTGGTCTTCTGATTGCAAAGCCATCAATGGCTGAGGGGCCCCCACCACTCTCTGGCATCTGGGGCATTCCCTCTGCTAATGCTCTGGCTGTTTGCAAAAGACACATTGACAGCGGTCCTTCTTCCGCCCCTTTGGTCCACACAGGGTACACTGGCCTTGCATGCACACCCACAGGCCTCGTGGTGTGCCAGGACCAGATTGGCCCAGAAAGGGCAGCCTGCTAGTTGGTGACTTTTGAGCAGACAAAGCCATTGTCATCATTTGGGTCTTTTGCATATTTCTGTGGGTGCACTCAACCTTTTCAGTCATATCCCTATTATTAAAAACCAAATAAGCCAATTGGAGCAAATCCATTCATTGGAGTCTGAGGACCAGCACTTGCTTTCTAAATTTTGCACCTGATGTCTGGGGCAGACTGGGCTATGAAATGCATAGCCACAAGGGCCTCTCCCTCTAGGGTGGAGGGATCCACATTTGTATATTTCCTAAAAGCCTCCACTAATCTATCTTGGAAGCCTGCAGGATATTCATCCAGTGCCTGTTGGACCTCTTTCACCTTTTCATAATTAACAGGTTTTATTCTAAGTTTTTTCTTATCTTTTATTAAACAGTTAGTCATGTGATCCCGTCTATCTCTATCAGTAGAGTTCAGCTGGTAATTTCATTTCTAGTTTGCCTCAAGAACAGCCTCCTTCCCCACCCAGTGCAGTGCATGATCCTCTTGGGCTCGGACTGCCAGTTGATTAGCATGACCTCTGGCCACTAGTATTACACCCAGTATTACACCAGTATTACACCTTCAGGGGTGCAGCAGTAGGATAGTACAATCTGTAAGTCTTCCCAGGTGAGATCAAAAGACCTCATTAATCTTATAAATTCTTTTGTAAAAATTTCAGCATCCTCAGAAAAACTTCCCAACTTGTCTTCTGCCATACTCAGACATTGAGAAAGGTACATAGACTCTTATTGTTTTTTTGATTTTTTTATTACGAACTTTTCTCAGAGGCAAAACTGTAGGGGCAGTTGGTTGGTAACTTGCATTATTGTTAATGCTAGCTGAGCTAAGAATGGGCCCCTTGGGTAATTCAGGGTATAAAGCAGCTCTTGAATGTGGGTGGGGCCTCTTCTCTTTCTTAGCTGTGTCATCCCCAGAGAAAATGGCTCCTCCCAGTAGGCCAGGAGTAGCTTCAGCAGCTGCTTGCAGAGGATTTAACATTTGAATGGCCCCAGGGTCCATCAGTTAAAAGGTCTTTTGTGTCTTTCCTAGAATTTTCTCTGAGCCACACACACCTGAAATTTTTTTTGAATCTCATTGTTCAGATATAAGGCCATGAAAATTTGAACATATGGAAGTTCCCTCCATCTAAACTTCCTTCTACAATATAAATCTAACAGTAATATAATATCATAATTCAGGCCCCCTTTTAGTGGCCATTTTTGTGGTTTCCTAACTCATATTGTGGCCAAATGTGATTACGTAGTCTAATAAACTTTTTTTCTTTTTAATCCCAATAATCTGAATCTTTCCCATTTCCAGAGTATATGTATGACCCAGGGGGGTATTGGTTGGGATTGGTGCCTCCTGACCCATTTTGGACCCAAACCTGAGATGTCTCTAATTCCCATTGTATCCAAAATCGTACCCTTAAAATCAAAATCCACCAAAAAATTTGGTAAGGATTTGCACTCGATTTTAGATGCTATCCCTTCCAAAGTAGTCTCCCAACCATTGTTAGTGCCCAAAAGTTGTCGTAAAGAAACTGCACAGAAGATGTTCCCAATGGTGTTGAAGGTGAGCTGGAGCTGGTCTAGTGATAAGTTGGGAGTAAAACACTGACACTTTTAATGGTTAGAGGGAGGGGAATAAAAGCAAAATACACCTTGGTGACCTCACAGGTCTTTTCAGGTTAACAAAAGAGAGAAAGAAACAAAGCAGGAATGAACAAGAATGCAAGAATGTCAGAGGAAAATCTCAAAGTCAAAGAGGACAGTATAATTCTGTTTTTCCCAGTCTACCTGGCTCTTGGCTTCCCGTGGGCCTCTTTGGGACAAAGACCTAACCCTAAACCTTTCTTACCTTATCATCATCCCATCGTTTGTGGTCGCCATCTGAAAGTGTTCTATCTCAATTTGAGACTTAAACCCAGGGCCCAGACCTAATCAAACCCTGCTTGGGACTTGAACCCGTGCGACCGGGACTCAAACCCAGCCAAAACCCTGTTTGGGACTGGAATCCATGCAGCTGGTACTCGAACCCAGCCAAAACCCTGTTTGGGACTTGAACCCAGCCAAAACCCTGGTCACTTACCCAACGTCTGGACCCACTGAGGTTCAGCTTCTTCCTGTCTCTTTGCAGAGAAGAATTCAGCAAGAGGCAAAGTGATAGGTAAGAAATAGATTTATTCAGATTAGAGAAAGCACACACCACAGACAGAGTGTGGGCCTTGGTAGAGCAAATCCAGTGGCCAATAGTTTTTTTTTTTTTTTTTTTAAGAGTTTAATTATTGGGAAAGAAAAAAGAGTTAGTTGTAAGATCAGAAGTTTAAGGAAAAGTCTCTCCATCTCTATGTTGAGGTGGCCTTAGCAGCAGTACCATTTATATATAGTAATCTGAAAAGTGACATTTGTACAGATCTTTTACTGACTATTGGTGTTTCTGGTTTCTTATATGTGGATGATAGTGCAGATCTTTAGAATTTAAGGAGGAAAACTTTGCTATCCTTTGGTGTATTTTACTGACATAATTTATGGCATGTACTGGTCTTAGTAGAGAGTGAATGCTTGATAATGGACCCCCAAATTAGCATGCAATCTGGGTGTCCATAAGGAATTATATTTCGTCTCACACGCTATCAACTACAAATTGGAATTTACCAATTACATTGCCAGTGACTGGACAACAAAGGCATTTGCCATCTGCCTCTGCAGAGACTGAAAGCTGTGCTGTTGGGAGCTGCTGACTTTCAGCACCCCCTGAAGGAAATCAGGGTGGGGCAAGGCACTCTGCTCCAAGGAATTCAGTGGGGCAAGTCTTTAGATAGGTAAATGTTTTTAGGAACAGATTTTACCATCTCAATCCTTGTATCTCCTCACACTTAGAAAAGTGCTTAATTCCTTCATGAAGACATCACATCCTCATGACTGACCAAAAACCATTTGTAAAATAAAACCCTTTGTTTAATGGCATTTGAACTCCTCCTTCACCAAAATCCTTATATTGATTTTCTTCCATTTCCTCTTTGGAATAGTATCTCAGAGCCATCTGAGATGTTGCCTCCGGTTGCAATCCTAACTATGCCCCGAATAAAAAACCCACAACTCTCAAGTTTTTCATTTTTGTTTAGTTGACACCACCAAACCATAACATTGAATGTCAATAGTATTGCATCATCAGATGGATGTTGTTTATATGAGTTTAAGTTCAAGCAAAAGTTGAAGGCACAAGATGCCTGATCTTGTTCTCCATAATTTCATGGCTCGTATTCCTGCTACTTTGACTATTCTCTCTCAAATATTTCTATAGATTTATGAGGATAATGGTTCTATATGATTTATTGTTACAGTATGAAAGTAGACAGCTGCAGACCTGCACTGTAGTGGCTCTAACAGACAATGATGAAGCACAATCCTCCCATGGTGGAGACCATCAAATAGTATGCTGTCATTTATTTTCTAAGTGATACAGTAGTAAGGTATTAATTTACTATGGACTTAAATACGGTAGCTAATGATTTGGCTAAATGGTCAGATATGTAGAAAAGAATGTAATTCAAAAATTAGGAAAAGAGTTAGATAGAACTTTCCAAATGGGCACAGAGTAGGTAGATATCTGTGTCTCGTGTGAATATTAATCAAACATAAATCTCAGTGTATGAAGATCTTAATAATCAAGTGAATGGGATAAACTCTTCTCTATATATCGGCAAGATTTTTTCCCTGTCAACCATGTACATGTGTCCTCAGTTGTGTCCAACTCTTTGCAACCCCATGGACTGTAGCCTGCTAGGCTCTTCTTTTCATGGAATTTTCTAGGCAAGAATACTGGAGTTTCCTGCCAACCATGTCTGTGTTCAATAAACTTATAAATAAACCTGTCATGGCAACAGAGATAGAGTATGTACATGGGTTCAACAGCATGAATTTCCAATGTGTCATGTCTATTTGGTAGGAACCATTGCTAACCGTTCAACTTATCAACAGCTGAGACCAAGAATTATTTTGCCATTATGTCTTAAGTCTGGTGCAACCTTGTGTTTGACTAGTTACATAGAAACTCTTCCATCATCACAAGCTGGATCTTTATGTGATATGGATTTGTCTTCCTTACACACATTGCTTCTGCTCAAACTAACACCTACAGATCTCTAGAATATCTCACTCATAATCATGGCATTACTCAGTTTTGCTTCTGACCACAGAACTAATTTTAGAACAAACAAATTGTCAGTCTGCTCTTGTTTATAGGTTTCACTGGTCTTAGATGGCCTCTGTTACTACAAAGTAGCAGGCCTAATGGATCTGTGGAATGACTACGTTTTAAAGATAAACTTTTTATTGAGAATACTTTAGCTTAACAGAAAAGTTTCAAAGGTAGTGCAGAGAGTTCTTATATATCCCTTATTCAGTTTCAGTTTTGGTTAACTGCTGCTGCTTAGTCACTTCAGTCGTGTCCAACTCTGTGTGACCCCATGGACTGCAGCCTGTCAGGCTCTCTCTGTCTATGGAATTCTCCAGGCAAGAATACTAGAGTGGGTTTCCATGACCTCCTCCAGGGGGATCTTCCAAACTGAGGGATGGAGCCCAGGTCTCCTGCATTGCAGGTGGATTCCTCACAACTGAGCCATCAGGGAAGCCCTATATGTATGTGTGTATATATATATGTGTGTGTATATATATATATATGTGTGTGTATATATGTGTATATACATTTGTGTATATATGTGTATGTGTGTGTGCCTGTGTGTGTGTGTGTGTGTGTGTGTCTGTGTGTCTGTGTGTGTCTGTGTGTATTTGAGACCCCATTGACTGTACTTCACCAGACTTCTCTGTCCATGGAATTTTCCAGGCAAGAGTACTGGGGTGTGTTTACATTTCCTTCTCCATTTGTTAACTAACATTCAGTAAATTTTATGTTCTGTTAGTATGCTTCAGTTCAGGTCAGTCACTCAGTAATGTTCAGCTCTTTGCAACCTCGTGGACTGCAGCATGCCAGGCTTCCTTCTCCTTCACCATCACCTGGAGATTGCTCAAACTCTTGTGCATTGAGTTGGCGATGCCATCCAATGATTTTGTCCTCTGTTGTCCCCTTCTCCTTCTGCCTTCTATTTTTCCCAGCATCAGGATTGTTTCCAACAAGTTGTCTCTTTGCATCAGCTGGTCAAAGTATTGGAACTTCAGCTTCAACATCAGTCCTTCCAATGAATATTCAGGGTTGATTTCCTTTAAGATTGATTGGATTGATCTCCTTGCAGTTCAAGGAACTCTCAAGAGTCTTCTCCAACACCACAATTCAAAGGCATCAATTCTTTGGCACTCAGCCTTCTTTACAGCTAGAATGGTACATTTGCCAATATTAGTACACTAATATTAATGGAACTGAAGACTTTAATTGGTTTCAACATTTTTCCATGATTTTTCTTTTCCATTCACCAATATAAGATGCCACACATCAATTGATTATCGTGTCTCCTTAGTCTCCTCTGGTCTGTGACAGATTCTCAGTTTTCCTACTTTGGTATTTTACAAGGAGAACTGACCAGTTATTTTGTAAAAATTCTGTCATTTTGAGTTTGTCTGATGTTTTGTCATGATCAGGATGGGTTTTTAATTTCTGTAATGAATGGAGTACCCTTATCATTACATCATATCAGGGATGTCTTCTATCCACATGACACCACTGATGATGTTAACCATAATTGTTTGGTTTTACGTAATGTTAGCTAGACTTCCCCACTGAAAAATTACTGCTTTCCCTTTCCATATTCCAGGTTATGTCCCAGCCATCCTAAAGGGAGCACTGAGGTTCACCTCCTGGAAGAGTGAATATCTACATCTATTATTGGGAATTCTGTGGGAAAGTTGTCTTCTCATTTATTTATTCTTTCAATCATTTATTTATAACATTATGAACCTATGTGTATTGATTTCATATGTTTTTTATAATCCAATACTGCGTTATTTTTCTCTTTTATTTGTTCAAATTATTATAGTTCTGGCCTTGGGAGCTTTTTCATGTTACCTTCTGGGTTCTTTGAAATGCCCTCGTCCTTTAATATTTGAACACTTTTTTCTCATACTACAAGCTGCTCCAGGCTCATCTTATATTTTTGATGACTCAGTCCTTGAATCAGGCATGAGATGACCTTTTAAAAACTCACAGTAGTAATTGTGTAACAACTCCTTTAGAGACTGAATTAATAAACATCACCAGTGATGTATACAGGCATGCTTGGGAGATATTGTGGATTTGGGTCCAAACCACAGCAAAAAGCTGAGTTAAAATTTTTGTTTTCTTAGTGCATATAAAAGCTATATTTATACTATACTGTAGTCTAATAAATAAACAATGACATTATGTCTAAAAAATGTACATATGTTAATTAAAATATATTCTTTATTGATAAAAATTGTAAGCCTTATCTGAACCTTCAGGGACTCCTAATCTTTTTTATTGGTGGGGAGTCTTGCCTTGCTGTTGATGATGCTGACTGATCAGGGTGTTGGTTGAAGACTGAAGATTAGGCTGTGACAATTTCTTAAAACAGACAGCAATAATATTTGACCCATCAATTGATTCTTCCTTTGTGAAATCATCTGTTGCATGCAATGCTGTTTGATGGCATCTTACCCATAGTAGAACTGCTTTCAGTTTTGGAGTCAATCCTCTGAAACACTCTCTCTGCTTTATATACTAACTTTTTGTAATATTCTAAGTCCTTTTTGTCATTCCAACAGTCTTCACAGCATGTTTGCCAGGCAATAAATTCCTACTTTAATGGTGTTTCTATCCACATGCCACGATGATGTTAACAAATTGTTTGGTTTTACGTAATGTTAGCTAGACTTCCCCACTGAAAAATTACTGCTTTCCCTTTCCATATTCCAGGTTATGTCCCAGCCATCCTAAAGGGAGCACTGAGGTTCACCTCCTGGAAGAGTGAATATCTACATCTATTATTGGGAATTCTGTGGGAAAGTTGTCTTCTCATTTATTTATTCTTTCAATCATTTATTTATAACATTATGAACCTATGTGTATTGATTTCATATGTTTTTTATAATCCAATACTGCGTTATTTTTCTCTTTTATTTGTTCAAATTATTATAGTTCTGGCCTTGGGAGCTTTTTCATGTTACCTTCTGGGTTCTTTGAAATGCCCTCGTCCTTTAATATTTGAACACTTTTTTCTCATACTACAAGCTGCTCCAGGCTCATCTTATATTTTTGATGACTCAGTCCTTGAATCAGGCATGAGATGACCTTTTAAAAACTCACAGTAGTAATTGTGTAACAACTCCTTTAGAGACTGAATTAATAAACATCACCAGTGATGTATACAGGCATGCTTGGGAGATATTGTGGATTTGGGTCCAAACCACAGCAAAAAGCTGAGTTAAAATTTTTGTTTTCTTAGTGCATATAAAAGCTATATTTATACTATACTGTAGTCTAATAAATAAACAATGACATTATGTCTAAAAAATGTACATATGTTAATTAAAATATATTCTTTATTGATAAAAATTGTAAGCCTTATCTGAACCTTCAGGGACTCCTAATCTTTTTTATTGGTGGGGAGTCTTGCCTTGCTGTTGATGATGCTGACTGATCAGGGTGTTGGTTGAAGACTGAAGATTAGGCTGTGACAATTTCTTAAAACAGACAGCAATAATATTTGACCCATCAATTGATTCTTCCTTTTGTGAAATCATCTGTTGCATGCAATGCTGTTTGATGGCATCTTACCCATAGTAGAACTGCTTTCAGTTTTGGAGTCAATCCTCTGAAACACTCTCTCTGCTTTATATACTAACTTTTTGTAATATTCTAAGTCCTTTTTTGTCATTCCAACAGTCTTCACAGCATGTTTGCCAGGAATAAATTCCATCTCAATAAACCATTTCTTTGCTCAAATCATAAAAAGCAATTCCTCATCCATTCACATTTTATCATGAGATAACAACAATTCACTCTCTTAATCATGCTCCATTTCTAATTCAGATAGTTTTGCTATTTCTCACACATCTGCAGTTACTTCTCCACAGAAGTCCTGAACCTCTCCAAGTGGTCCATGATGGTTGGAATCAACATCTGTTAAACACCTCTGATTATTTACATTTTGACCTCTTCCCATGAATCATGAATGTTCTTAATAACATTTAGAATGGTAAATTCTTTCCAGAAGTTTTTTTTTTTTTTTTTTTTTTTTCCCGGTCTTACTTTACCCAGATCCATCAGAGGAATCACATATGGCATTTTAGGAAATATATTTGTTAAATTATAGTGAGTCAAAATTACTCCTTGATCTATGGGCTACAAGATGGATGTTGTGTTACCAGATATGAAAACATTAATCTTGGTGTATATCTCCATCAGAGCTCTTGAGTGACAAGCTACATTGTTAATGAGTAATAATATTTTAAAAATAATCTTTTTTTCTGCACAGTAGTTCTCAGCAGTAGGCTTAAGCATCTCAGTAAAGCATATTGTAAGCAGAGGTACTGTCATTCTGGCTTTATTGTTCCATTTATAGAGCATGGGTAGAATAGATTCAAGCATAATTCTTAAGAGTCATAGGACTTCCACAATGGTAAATGATCATAGGCTTCAACTTAAAGTCATCGGCTATTAATACATTAGCCCCTAGCAGGAGAGTCAGCCTGTTCTCCAAAACTTTGGAGCCTTAATAGGTCAGTCCAGGCTATTAATACAGCCTGTTATGATGCTGACTGATCAGGGTGTTGGTTGAAGACTGAAGATTAGGCTGTGACAATTTCTTAAAACAGACAGCAATAATATTTGACCCATCAATTGATTCTTCCTTTGTGAAATCATCTGTTGCATGCAATGCTGTTTGATGGCATCTTACCCATAGTAGAACTGCTTTCAGTTTTGGAGTCAATCCTCTGAAACACTCTCTCTGCTTTATATACTAACTTTTTGTAATATTCTAAGTCCTTTTTTGTCATTCCAACAGTCTTCACAGCATGTTTGCCAGGAATAAATTCCATCTCAATAAACCATTTCTTTGCTCAAATCATAAAAAGCAATTCCTCATCCATTCACATTTTATCATGAGATAACAACAATTCACTCTCTTAATCATGCTCCATTTCTAATTCAGATAGTTTTGCTATTTCTCACACATCTGCAGTTACTTCTCCACAGAAGTCCTGAACCTCTCCAAGTGGTTGGAATCAACATCTGTTAAACACCTCTGATTATTTACATTTTGACCTCTTCCCATGAATCATGAATGTTCTTAATAACATTTAGAATGGTAAATTCTTTCCAGAAGTTTTTTTTTTTTTTTTTTCCCGGTCTTACTTTACCCAGATCCATCAGAGGAATCACATATGGCATTTTAGGAAATATATTTGTTAAATTATAGTGAGTCAAAATTACTCCTTGATCTATGGGCTACAAGATGGATGTTGTGTTACCAGATATGAAAACATTAATCTTGGTGTATATCTCCATCAGAGCTCTTGAGTGACAAGCTACATTGTTAATGAGTAATAATATTTTAAAAATAATCTTTTTTTCTGCACAGTAGTTCTCAGCAGTAGGCTTAAGCATCTCAGTAAAGCATATTGTAAGCAGAGGTACTGTCATTCTGGCTTTATTGTTCCATTTATAGAGCATGGGTAGAATAGATTCAAGCATAATTCTTAAGAGTCATAGGACTTCCACAATGGTAAATGATCATAGGCTTCAACTTAAAGTCATCGGCTATTAATACATTAGCCCCTAGCAGGAGAGTCAGCCTGTTCTCCAAAACTTTGGAGCCAGGAATTGACTTCTCTATTAGCTGTGACAGTCCTAGATGGTGTCTTATTCTAATACAAGGCTGTTTCATGTACATTGAAAATCTGTGGGTTAGTGAAGCCATCTTCATTAATTATCTCAACTAGGTCTCCTGGATAACTTTCCTGGAGCTTATGCATCAGCATTTGCTACTTCACCTTGTATTTTTGTTATGGAGATAGCTTCTTTTCTTAACTTCATGAACTAAATTCTGCTAGCTTCAGACTTCTGTTTTATACCTTCCTCACCAATCTCAGCCTTCATAAAACAGAGGAGAGCTAAGATCTTGATTTGAATTAAGCTTTGGCTTAAGGGAGTTTTGCGGCTGGCTTTATTTTTAATCCAGACAACTAAAACTTTCTTCATGTCAGCAACAAGACTGTTTCTTATAAATCGTGTGTTCACTTGAGAAGCATGTTTAATTTCATTTAAGAATTTATTATTTGCAGTCACAACTTGGCTGTTTGGCACATGTAGCCAAGCTTTTGGCCGATCTCAGCTCTTGACATGTTAGTTTCTCACTAAGTGTACTCATTTTTAGCATTTGATTTAAAATGAGAGACTTCAACTCTTCCTTTTACTGGAACACATAGAGCCCATTGTAGGTTTATTAATTGGCTTAGTTTCAGGGAATAGGGATGTCCAAGGACAGGGAGAAAGAAAGGGAACTACCAGTCTGTGGAGAAGTCAGAACACACATAACATTTATCCATTGAGTTCATTGACTTGCATGAGTACAATTCATGGTACCCAAAGCAGTTACAATAATAGCACCAAAGGTCACTGATCATAGACACCATAACAAATATCAAAATAATTTAAAAATTTGATTATCACAAAAATTACCTAACGATGCCACACATGTTAGCCAGTACAGTTGAAAAGAGGACACCAATAGCCTTGTTCAACATGGGTTGCCACAGCCTTCAGTTTTTTCATTTTTAAAGAGAGAGAGAGAGCGAGAGAGAGAGAGCGTGCGCGCGTGAGAGAGAGAAATGCAATGTCTGTGAAGTACAGTAAAGTAAAAAACAATAAAATGAGTTATGCCTGTAAAAAGATTTTGAATGTTATTCTGGGAGGAGAGTTACCTGTTTTGGGATATGTAACAGATATATCAATGTTATCTGGAATTGAGATTTCATTGTTGTCTTTATTTGGAAGTTCAGTGTGTTTTTCATATCTCAGTTGGTAAGGAACCTGCCTACAGTGCAGAAGACATAAGTGATCGGCGTTCAATCCCTGGGTCGGGAAGATCTCCTAGAGAGGGAAATGCCCACCCACTCCAGCATTGTTGGCTGGAAAGCTCCTTGGACAGGGGAGCCTGTGGGCTGCAGTCCATGGGGCCACCAGAATTGGACACAACTGAGTGAATAAACCACCACAGTATGTTTATAAAAATAAATATACAGATGGCATGTTGAAGTATTGTAGGCTGTGATAGATTTGAAATGTCTTAACTTAGTTAACTAAAACTTCATTTTCTACCAATAACACCTTTGCTACTTAGTTCCAGGGTGGAATGGGTCACAGAAGACATTTTGAACATCCTTTGAAATGAAAAGGACAGCCACTCTCTTATTATGCTTTGATGTCTGGTGTAGGGTACTGTGTTCTTCTGCAGTTCCTGTGCATTGTCACAGATCTGCAGAGCTGCTTGATGGTTGTGGGGCAGCAGCTTATCCTAAAGCTCCTTCAGTTCTCTCAGGTCTTACTTTAGCTTTTCCAAGCCTTAGGGTAGAACTTGCAACTCGGGCCGTAGTAGCCAGGCTGTCAGCTTCTTCTTGTCCTAATGAATCTCTTCCTTCCTTTTCCTGATTCCTGTGCAGTTCTGTGGTGTTAGCCACTCCTACATGTTACCGGCAACATAAAGATGGGGGATAGGAGGCAGTGAGAGACTGGCACAGATTCCAGATCCTCCCTGCATGTTCCTTGTGTCCTCACTCGTCCCTACTTTACATTCACCTTCCTTCAGAGCCCTCTGTTCTGTTGACCTCAGGACCAGCACCTGAGAAGCAGTGACAGCATGTGATCTGTGTAAGCAGCTCCCACATTTCACGAGGTCGCATCTCTAGTAAACCCTCTATTTTATATCTTTTCTCATGGTTGTATTTCTGTGATCAAATGCTCACTGAGAAACTACAAAGATGGCATAGCATATAGAGCCTTTCTCTACCCTTCTATTCACTGCTTCATAGAGGTACTGGATCAGAATAGTAAGTAGGCACAAAAGGGCTGAAGCCTATGCTGCACTTTGTACCCTAAATCAGTTGGCTAGAATCAACAAATATTCTCTTGGCAAATGAGGTAACCATCTATCAAACAAACTGAAAAAAATTATGGTTTTAATTTTATAATTAGTATTCCTAATAGAAAAATGCCCACCCACTCCAGCATTGTTGGCTGGAAAGCTCCTTGGACAGGGAGCCTGTGGGCTGCAGTCCATGGGGCCACCAGAATTGGACACAACTGAGTGAATAAACCACCACAGTATGTTTATAAAAATAAATATACAGATGGCATGTTGAAGTATTGTAGGCTGTGATAGATTTGAAATGTCTTAACTTAGTTAACTAAAACTTCATTTTCTACCAATAACACCTTTGCTACTTAGTTCCAGGGTGGAATGGATCACAGAAGACATTTTGAACATCCTTTGAAATGAAAAGGACAGCCACTCTCTTATTATGCTTTGATGTCTGGTGTAGGGTACTGTGTTCTTCTGCAGTTCCTGTGCATTGTCACAGATCTGCAGAGCTGCTTGATGGTTGTGGGGCAGCAGCTTATCCTAAAGCTCCTTCAGTTCTCTCAGGTCTTACTTTAGCTTTTCCAAGCCTTAGGGTAGAACTTGCAACTCGGGCCGTAGTAGCCAGGCTGTCAGCTTCTTCTTGTCCTAATGAATCTCTTCCTTCCTTTTCCTGATTCCTGTGCAGTTCTGTGGTGTTAGCCACTCCTACATGTTACCGGCAACATAAAGATGGGGGATAGGAGGCAGTGAGAGACTGGCACAGATTCCAGATCCTCCCTGCATGTTCCTTGTGTCCTCACTCGTCCCTACTTTACATTCACCTTCCCTTCAGAGCCCTCTGTTCTGTTGACCTCAGGACCAGCACCTGAGAAGCAGTGACAGCATGTGATCTGTGTAAGCAGCTCCCACATTTCACGAGGTCGCATCTCTAGTAAACCCTCTATTTTATATCTTTTCTCATGGTTGTATTTCTGTGATCAAATGCTCACTGAGAAACTACAAAGATGGCATAGCATATAGAGCCTTTCTCTACCCTTCTATTCACTGCTTCATAGAGGTACTGGATCAGAATAGTAAGTAGGCACAAAAGGGCTGAAGCCTATGCTGCACTTTGTACCCTAAATCAGTTGGCTAGAATCAACAAATATTCTCTTGGCAAATGAGGTAACCATCTATCAAACAAACTGAAAAAAAAATTATGGTTAATCTAATTAGTTTCTTAATCAATTAGTATTCCTAATAGAAAAATTATGTTTAAAACATTAACCTATAATCTTAATATTAAACAAACACAAGCTGTATTATTA
This sequence comes from Tragulus kanchil, assembly GCA_022376925.1. Taxonomy (NCBI): domain Eukaryota; kingdom Metazoa; phylum Chordata; class Mammalia; order Artiodactyla; family Tragulidae; genus Tragulus; species Tragulus kanchil. The sequence continues at coordinate 69,963,121 of JAIOJX010000028.1, read as the reverse complement.
TTTTTTTTAATATTTATTTATTTATTTATATTTGGCGGGGGCAGGTTGGGGAGGGAGAGGGGTGGGCGGGCCACTTCTATTGGTCTTTCATTTATCTATTTTCATCCTCTTTGTTCTTTGATCCGTGTGGGCCTCCCATCGCAGCGGCCTCTGTCGTCGCAGAGCACCCATGCGCTCCAGAGCTCCAGCTCGGTCATTGGACACATCGGTCCAGCTGCTCCATGGCACGTGGGATCTTCCCAGGTCAGGGATCTAACCGGCGCCTCTTGCACAGCAAGGTGGTGTCCTTACCCACTGGACCACCAGGGAAGCCCACAAGCTGTATTTTTAATAGTGACTTCTCTATGAAGGAAAGCTTGATAGAAATCTTAAGCTTTGTGTTAATTGGTGGAAAACATAAAACGAATCCATAGACTTCTAATTGCTATATACAATAACAATGTGAAATATTAACTTCACATGAGCATGGTCAATTAAAATCCATTTATAAAAGTATTTATTTTTTCAGTACAGTTTAAACTATAATTTTTTAAAAAAATTTTGGTCTTTTATTGTTTTTTTATATTTATTTATTTTCATCCATCTTTATTCTTTGACCTGTGTGGGCTTCCCATCACAGTGGCCTGTGTCGCTGCAGAGCACCGGTTCTGGGCACATGTGCTCCAGAGCACTGGCTAGGAATTGGACACACTGGTCCAGCCGCTCCGCGACACGTGGTTTTTTCACAGGCCAGGGATCGAACTGGTGCCCCTTGCACTCCAAGGCGGACTCGTTACCCACTGGACCACCAGGAAAGCCCTGAACTGTAATATTCTTAATATAGGATTTTTTTTTTTTTGTCTCTAACTTGTCGTGTATTTTCATCCATCTTTATTCTCTGGCATGTGTGGGCCTCCCATTGCAGTGGCCTCTCTCATTGGAAAGCACTGGGTCTTGGCGCACGCGCTCCAGGGCACTGGCTCATAATTGGACACACCAATTTGAACTGGTGCCCCTCGCACTGCAAGGCAGACTCTTTATCCACTGGACCATCAGGGAAGCCCTAAACTGTAATATTTTTGATACACCCACAAGTGTTTGCATAAGTTGTGTGTGTGAATTTAGTCTGCTGAACAAAAAATATAGAAATGTAACTGCAAGATAGCCTGGTGGAAAGAGCCCATATGAAACAAATTTGGAATTTCCCTTACTATGTGCCCGCTATGATCCATTGGGTCCCGTTGAAACTCTTCTGCAAAATATACAATACTATTCATTTGCCTACACTCTCCTAACAGTTTAAGAGATATCAGACCACACATATTTTTATTTCCCCTCTGGAATCTTTGGGTCAGTCTTTTAAGGAATGTTTTCTTTGTAGTTTTCCAGGTGATGGATCCGAAATCAAAACCAACTCTGACGGATAATGAAAGTCACAATGAAGTTAAAGAGAAACATTCTTCTGAAGATAGTTGCTGACCTTAACCCCAGGATACAGACTGGACCAATAAAACATGTTTTTAATGTTTTTATTATTTAAGGCTATTTACCTTAAATTGGGAAGGTGGGTTAGACACCTCATTCCCAGTGACACTTCATATTATATATATATATTGATTCTTTTTCTCCTTTGAGCTAAGTGTTACATGTGAATCTGGATACCTGAATAAGGTAAAATGCTTATGGAAGTAAGAAGTGTAGTCATAAATGGATATGTAGCCTGCTGTAAGTCTTTTCTTGTCTAATCTCAGGTGGCTCTGGTGTAAGTACCAGCATTGAACTTTTTAGGTCCTGTGACTATGCCATGATGAACATCAGAATCACTAGTGATCTCTTATAGAGAAGGACAGGAGATTTGGAAAATACTTGTCCAGCAGATGGTGCCATCTGTGACACCAGTGTGGCCAGTGTGAGGCATTTAGCTTGTGTATGTTGTTGTTGTTTAGTTACTAAGTTGCATCCATGCCTGCCAGGATTCTTTGTCCATGGGATTTCACAAGCAAGAGTCCTGGAGTGGGTTGCCATTTCCTACTCCATGGGGTCTTCCCTACCAAGGGATCAAAGTTGAGTCTCCTATATGGGGAGGCAGATTCTTTACCACTGAGCCATAGAGGTAGCCAGCTTATATATAGAACTAGAAAAATAACAAAAGCAATTTCATCTAGAACTGTCTATGAGAAAATCTGCAATCATAGAATATAACAATTATTCACTATAAATACAAATATTTGAAAAATAAATACAATGAAAGCTATCATCTTAAATACAGAATTGATTCACATGTAGTGTTTTTTTAGAAAAATGAAAACAGAAAAGTCAAAGTTGCCATTTACAGTATAGAGATAGGAATGATCATTTCCTATCAACTGGACACAAAAGTGTGGATCAATTAGAGATTGATTTTCACTTGAGGGGAAAAATCCTGAAAAGTCATTAGCTCCTTTGAGAGATGTTCAGAGTGACCTTTAAATCACTTTCTTACCTTTTGATTCTATTGTTGTTATTTTATCTTATCTATATTTTATAAAAGTTTTGCATAGAAGAATCATCTCTTTTGAAATAATAAAGTTTTATATTTACTAATAGAGGAATATAAATGGCTTCTTCCTAAAATCTGTAAATTATATTGACACAGTGTTTATTCTTAAAATTGATAACAGTGGGATATATGTTTAAGCTATTAATTATATGTTATAAAATCAATTTAAAAAGTGGGTTATATAAAGTCCCAGGGATGTTTGCATAAGATTTATGACAAAATATTTCAACTTCAAATTAACACACCTGTGATATGTGATTTTGCTGAAACTGCAGAAATAGTAAAACAGGCTGTCCTGCATTTTACCAATATTAATGGATTTTGCTTTTATTTAAGCAATTAAGAAATAAAAGCATATTAACCTAGAATGCTTGCTATGCCATGATGAACATCAGAATCACTAGTGATCTCTTATAGAGAAGGACAGGAGATTTGGAAAATACTTGTCCAGCAGATGGTGCCATCTGTGACACCAGTGTGGCCAGTGTGAGGCATTTAGCTTGTGTATGTTGTTGTTGTTTAGTTACTAAGTTGCATCCATGCCTGCCAGGATTCTTTGTCCATGGGATTTCACAAGCAAGAGTCCTGGAGTGGGTTGCCATTTCCTACTCCATGGGGTCTTCCCTACCAAGGGATCAAAGTTGAGTCTCCTATATGGGGAGGCAGATTCTTTACCACTGAGCCATAGAGGTAGCCAGCTTATATATAGAACTAGAAAAATAACAAAAGCAATTTCATCTAGAACTGTCTATGAGAAAATCTGCAATCATAGAATATAACAATTATTCACTATAAATACAAATATTTGAAAAATAAATACAATGAAAGCTATCATCTTAAATACAGAATTGATTCACATGTAGTGTTTTTTTAGAAAAATGAAAACAGAAAAGTCAAAGTTGCCATTTACAGTATAGAGATAGGAATGATCATTTCCTATCAACTGGACACAAAAGTGTGGATCAATTAGAGATTGATTTTCACTTGAGGGGAAAAATCCTGAAAAGTCATTAGCTCCTTTGAGAGATGTTCAGAGTGACCTTTAAATCACTTTCTTACCTTTTGATTCTATTGTTGTTATTTTATCTTATCTATATTTTATAAAAGTTTTGCATAGAAGAATCATCTCTTTTGAAATAATAAAGTTTTATATTTACTAATAGAGGAATATAAATGGCTTCTTCCTAAAATCTGTAAATTATATTGACACAGTGTTTATTCTTAAAATTGATAACAGTGGGATATATGTTTAAGCTATTAATTATATGTTATAAAAATCAATTTAAAAAGTGGGTTATATAAAGTCCCAGGGATGTTTGCATAAGATTTATGACAAAATATTTCAACTTCAAATTAACACACCTGTGATATGTGATTTTTGCTGAAACTGCAGAAATAGTAAAACAGGCTGTCCTGCATTTTACCAATATTAATGGATTTTGCTTTTATTTAAGCAATTAAGAAATAAAAGCATATTAACCTAGAATGCTTTACATATGCGAACAGTGTTAATTCTAGAGTTTCTTCAAAACTGGGATAAGTACAGTAAATATAAGATTTCCCTAAAAAGTAAGTTTGCATTTATTAATGGTCATTTTCTATCCAATTATGTTTAGGAATATGTAAATTTTAAGGAAGTTATTGCCTTTGGGAACTATCTATTAATCAGGTGGACATTTAAGAGTAAATTAATATTTAATGTGAATGAAATACTTATAGAAGACAGAAAATAATATTTCTAGTTCTTTGCACACTATAAAGTGAATTTTATATTCTATACCAATTGTTGCTTGTAAAATCTCATCAGTTAATTAATGAGATAAATTAATCTAATTCTGTTTGAAAAGAATAAGGTGTGACATTTAGAGAGACCTTTCTACATTTGTTTTATATCAACTTCTGACATTCAGTGTTCAATAAGTAGTCTGTTTGTGAAATTCAAATTTGAAATAAACAAATAGATTTCATTTCAGCCTTTTATAAATGCATATTATGATTTATACATCATATTTAATAAGATAATGTTTAAAAGCAAAGTATTCTACCCACTTTCAAGTCTTCAAATTTTAATTATAAAGGTTGCAGGATCTTTTCTGTTTGTTCATTTGTTTTCCGCTTAATGCCATGATAATTGGTAGTGGTGCACAGTTGAATTTCAGTTTAAGATTGACTTAGAAAGATGGTTAAGCTAAAAAGTCACTTAGTAAAGGATAACATTGAAAAATTGTTCTTAGGTTTATTTTTAAAATACAAAAGAATGCATATAGGATTATTATAATTATTTAATTAAAATTTATTAAGTATAAAGTCCCAGGGATGTTTGCATAATATTTATGACAAAATATTTCAACTTCAAATTAACACACCTGTGATATGTGATTTTTGCTGAAACTGCAGAAATAGTAAAACAGGCTGTCCTGCATTTTACCAATATTAATGGATTTTGCTTTTATTTAAGCAATTAAGAAATAAAAGCATATTAACCTAGAAGGCTTTACATATGCGAACAGTGTTAATTCTAGAGTTTCTTCAAAACTGGGATAAGTACAGTAAATATAAGATTTTCCTAAAAAGTAAGTTTGCATTTATTAATGGTCATTTTCTATCCAATTATGTTTAGGAATATGTAAATTTTAAGGAAGTTATTGCCTTTGGGAACTATCTATTAATCAGGTGGACATTTAAGAGTAAATTAATATTTAATGTGAATGAAATACTTATAGAAGACAGAAAATAATATTTCTAGTTCTTTGCACACTATAAAGTGAATTTTATATTCTATACCAATTGTTGCTTGTAAAATCTCATCAGTTAATTAATGAGATAAATTAATCTAATTCTGTTTGAAAAGAATAAGGTGTGACATTTAGAGAGACCTTTCTACATTTGTTTTATATCAACTTCTGACATTCAGTGTTCAATAAGTAGTCTGTTTGTGAAATTCAAATTTGACATAAACAAATAGATTTCATTTCAGCCTTTTATAAATGCATATTATGATTTATACATCATATTTAATAAGATAATGTTTAAAAGCAAAGTATTCTACCCACTTTCAAGTCTTCAAATTTTAATTATAAAGGTTGCAGGATCTTTTCTGTTTGTTCATTTGTTTTCCGCTTAATGCCATGATAATTGGTAGTGGTGCACAGTTGAATTTCAGTTTAAGATTGACTTAGAAAGATGGTTAAGCTAAAAAGTCACTTAGTAAAGGATAACATTGAAAAATTGTTCTTAGGTTTATTTTTAAAATACAAAAGAATGCATATAGGATTATTATAATTATTTAATTAAAATTTATTAAGTATAAAATATAGATATAATACCATATGTGTTTCATATAAATCTTTCAAACACACAAAGACACCCATATGTGTGTTAAGCATCTGTATAGTGAGGAACATCTCTGACTGAGGTTAAAGCAAGTCTTTAACAGTTTTTGCTTTTATTTATTTCCAGTTTTTACCAAGAAAGGCAAAATGAAAATGAAAGGTTTTATATGAATTTATTTCTGGATTCTTTATTCTGTTTCATTGATCTGTACGTATCTATGCGTTTGCCAGTACAAACTGTCTTGTCTACTATAGCTTTAGATTTATCTTGATATCTTATAGTTTATGCACTACAAGTTCTTTTTCAATATATTTTGGCTGTTGTAGTTATTTTTGATGGAATTATTGATTTCTATAAAAAGAAATCCGGTCTAGATTTTTTTCCCACTGAGATTCAAATAGTTCAGATTGCTCATATTGATATATTCTCACTATGGAAATTTCTATTCCATGAACATAGTGCACACCTCTGTTTATACAGATCTCCTTATATTTCTTTCACCAGTGTTTTGTAATTTTCAGCAGACAGAGCTTTGCACATATCAATAGATTTATAACCAAGTATTTCACGGTACTGGTATTATGGGAAATGGTACAATAAAATCTTTAATTTTCAATTAGGCATTGTCAGTGTTTAAAATATAATCAATTTTTGCATATTGGTCTTATGGTTGACATTTTTAAACTTTCTTTTTATTCAAAGAGATCTTCAGAATATATTCTAAGAGTCTTAAAAATTTTGGCATGTCTATACAACATGTCTGTGAATAGGGAATTTAAAAGTTTAACAATATTTAAAGGGCAAAGTATTCTACCCACTTTCAAGTCTTCAAATTTTAATTATAAAGGTTGCAGGATCTTTTCTGTTTGTTCATTTGTTTTCCGCTTAATGCCATGATAATTGGTAGTGGTGCACAGTTGAATTTCAGTTTAAGATTGACTTAGAAAGATGGTTAAGCTAAAAAGTCACTTAGTAAAGGATAACATTGAAAAATTGTTCTTAGGTTTATTTTTAAAATACAAAAGAATGCATATAGGATTATTATAATTATTTAATTAAAATTTATTAAGTATAAAATATAGATATAATACCATATGTGTTTCATATAAATCTTTCAAACACACAAAGACACCCATATGTGTGTTAAGCATCTGTATAGTGAGGAACATCTCTGACTGAGGTTAAAGCAAGTCTTTAACAGTTTTTGCTTTTATTTATTTCCAGTTTTTACCAAGAAAGGCAAAATGAAAATGAAAGGTTTTATATGAATTTATTTCTGGATTCTTTATTCTGTTTCATTGATCTGTACGTATCTATGCGTTTGCCAGTACAAACTGTCTTGTCTACTATAGCTTTAGATTTATCTTGATATCTTATAGTTTATGCACTACAAGTTCTTTTTCAATATATTTTGGCTGTTGTAGTTATTTTTGATGGAATTATTGATTTCTATAAAAAGAAATCCGGTCTAGATTTTTTTCCCACTGAGATTCAAATAGTTCAGATTGCTCATATTGATATATTCTCACTATGGAAATTTCTATTCCATGAACATAGTGCACACCTCTGTTTATACAGATCTCCTTATATTTCTTTCACCAGTGTTTTGTAATTTTCAGCAGACAGAGCTTTGCACATATCAATAGATTTATAACCAAGTATTTCACGGTACTGGTATTATGGGAAATGGTACAATAAAATCTTTAATTTTCAATTAGGCATTGTCAGTGTTTAAAATATAATCAATTTTTGCATATTGGTCTTGCATGGTATGACATTATTAAACTTTCTTTTTATTCAAAGAGATCTTCAGAATATATTCTGTGGCATGTCTATACAACATGTCTGTGAATAGGGAATTGTAATCATTTTTCTTTTCAGTAAGTGCATATTGTATTTATGTTTCTGGTACCATCTTAGGACATCAAGATGATATTAAGAATATTTGTTTAGTAGTGAGAGTAGACATTATCTCCTTGTTTCAAAGTTTGGGAAAAACCAACTTGTCCTTTATCATTAATTGTGATATAATACAGTATTTGTATGTATGTAGTTGTTTTTAATGCCATTTATCAGGTAGAGGATGTTCTCTTGTCCTCCCAGGGTGCCTAGACTTTTTATCATGAGTAAATTTTGAATTTTATTAGAAAACTTTTCTGTTTCTATTAGGATATGGGTTTTCACATTTGTCTGTTAATATGGTGAATTTCATTGATATTCAGGGATTGAATCAGCCTTATGTTCTTGGGATAAAACAAAAATAGATTTTATTGTATTTTATGTTTTATATGTTATTGTATGTTATATTGGAAAATTGTGAAAGTATGTTCATCAGTTTATAATTTCTCCTCATTTTTTCAAAATTTAGGTAATGATAGTGTTCTGAAATAATTTGGAAAATGTTCTCTTCCCTTTCATTTTCTGGAAGAGTTCATATAAAATTGTTATTATTCTTCTTTAAATATTTGGTAGAACTCATCAGAAAGGTCATCAGAGCCTAGAGTTTTCTTGGTTTGAAAAGCTATAAATTCCATGGCTTTAATGGAGAGGAAACTATTCAGATTATTATTTTGCCTTGGATGATAAGGAAATCGATTGTGATTTCACCTCAATCACAAGGTGAAGGATAGGGTGTGGAACTTGTTATTTTCCACGATTGGCTGATGCTCTCTCCTCCTAGGCCTGTACCAAGGGAACCCTCCTACCTCTAATGTTTCTTTAAGCAAGTGGAGAAGTTTGTAGACAAGAACCTGTGAGTGGCTGTGAATTTCTTTTCTGGTCTGTGTTTCCAATGGCTTCTATACACCCATGCTAGCTTGCATTTAGCTTATAGCAATTTGTTAACAATTTTAGCTGCATGATTTGTACTAGCACTTTTGCCTGGAAACTTCCTTCAATATCTTAAAAAAACATGTGTCTTTATTCAAATTTCAGGATAGCGTACTTCTTGTAATCTTAATCCCCTAATGGACTAATGAAAAGCCATGAGTTTTTTGAGTATTTTTTTCTATGTGTACTAGGAGAAATAATGTTTCCAATACTCAGTTATTTTTTTAACAGCCTATTGGTTATTAGGTTTATTTAACAACCTATTAGTTATTTTTTAGCAACCATTTTTAGGTTCTGTTACAAAACTTTTTTTTTTTTTAATTTTGGCCTCTTTTATTGGTCTTTCATTTATTTATTTTCGTCCATCCTCGCTCTTTGGCCTGCATGGGCCTCCCATTGCAGTGGCCTCTCCTACAGCAGAGCACTGGCTCCAGGTGCATGCGCTCCAGAGCGCTGCCTCATAACTGAACGCACTGGTCCAGAAGCTCTGCGGTATGTGGGATCCTCCCAGGCCAGAGATTGAACCTGCGCCCTTTGCACTGCAAAGCAGACTCCCCACCCACTGGGACACCTGGGAAACCCTGTTTCAAAACTTTTTGATGAATATAAATGCACATTTTCAGATTTGAAAAAAATTAGTAATTTTCTATTCATATTTTCATTTCTTAATAGAATTCCAATATTTTGAAATATTCTGTTTATGAATCAGTATAGAATTAATGTGCATGTGAGTCCTCAGTCATGCTTTGTGACTACAGCACATCAAGATCCTTTATCCATGGAATTCTCCAGGCAAGCATACTGGAGTGTATTGCTATTTCCTTCTCCAGGAGATCTTCTCAACCATGGAATCAAAGTGGGGTATCCTGCATTGTGTCACAGTCTTTGCCATCTGAGCCATCAGGGAAGCCCCATAGAATTAATGGTCAGTGACAAATTCTGCCTTTTTCCTAATAGGGTAAAGACTGTTGTGAAAGAGGAAAAAAGATGGGGAATGAGCATAAACATAGATGTTAAAAAAAAAAAATAGTGATTTTAGGGACTATTACATTTAAAAGTTGTGTATCTGGAATTGAGTCCTTTACAATTATGCAAGACACAGTCTTGTCAGAAATATTTCTGTACCTGTAGAAATGAACCCTATATATAGCTCAGACTGTAAAGAATCTTCCTGCAGTATATGAGACCTGGGTTCAATTCCTAGGTTGCAAAGATCCTCTGGTGATGAAAATGGCAACTCACTCCAGTATTCTTGCCTGGAGAATACCATGGACAGAGGAGTCTGGCAGGGTACAGCCTGTGGCATCACAAAGAGTTGGACAGGACTGAGCAACTAACACTAGATTACTAGAGATGAGACAGCCCACTTTGGAGAGTTATGAGTTAATTAATACAAAGGTTGAGCAGAATACTGGACACATCATCATTTCTCCAAAAACATTTCTTTATTTTTGTTGTTATTAAGACAAATCCAATGGTGAATTAGAATGTAGAGGCTGGAAAGGGTGGAAGGAGTGAAGTAAATATGCAGTATACAGATGGCATGGATTGATTCAATTACAAAGCTTAACACAAACGAGATAATTGTTGAATTACAGTTACCATTTTTTATATCGTTCTTATGTATCTAGAATAAGGACATGACAGATAAATCATAATTGATATTATTAGACAGTGTCAAAGCCAAAGATAGTGTTGGTCACTGAAGTGGTGTTTATATTCTCACAAACATTTCTTTATGAAAATCTAAGATCCTGAATTATATATTTGCTTTATTAAAATTATTCCATTTATTCATAAATATATGATACATGATTCCCTTTAAAGGACAAAAGTGTTTTAAAATTATTCTTTATTTGTGCATGTGTTCAAGCAATTCTGTAATTGAATCCTTCTAATAATAAGCATGACTGATGAAAAAGTGACCTTGAGGTAGATGATGTTGTGAACCACTACAAAAATGTTTTCCACCTTTATATGACTTTTATAGCTGTATCAGGTTTGAACATATCTACATCTGAGAGAATGTTCATGAATAAGTTAACTTCACATATGCATTCAAATTATATAATAATGAATTATTGATAGAACTAGCTATCTAAATGTTCACATAAGTCTTTCAAAAGACACTGACTTTTAATATGGGCATAATACATTCATGATCCAGTTCATTTGTTTAGTGAGATAATTTCTGGAATATATGATTAAGGATGCATCACTGGTATTTAAAAGGCTGCCTGTCTTTCCCAAACACTTAATTATAATGACCTAATGACCTTCCTGTAAATATCTTAAGATCCTCAACTATATGATGTTCTAAGTTGTCAGCTATTTTTGCCCCCTTCTTCTCATATATATAACCTAAATATATGAGGACCAAGTTCATCTAGTCACCCCAGTTTCACTCTTTTTTGGCAATTACCTTCTTTCACCATTGCAATGGACATACCCAACAGGTCTTTAACTTTTACTCATTTTCATCACCTAGATTTTTTAGGTGATAACAAATACATGTGTTATTCTTAATTGGTCCACTATTGAATTAACTTGCATCTGTAACCATCTTAATTAACATATTGAAACAAATATGTCTGTTACATGATCGCTTTGAACCAGAATTTATTATTATTCAGCAAAAATATCAAGTATGCTTACCTTATTGTGCTTTTGCATTACTTTGTGATAGGAAGAGAATGGAAAGTCCAACTATAGGTATTATTAGTCTTGTAGCCATTTCTGCTTTGCACAGATAAATTTAAGGGCTACATTTCCTATTTTTGTTCTATTTGCAATAAATTTCTATTTTAACATTTCTTGTTACATTATATAGAGACTATGAGATCTTGAGAAATAAGATTTCCTTTTTTCTTTCTCAGTGTAGAATAAAGTAGCTGAAGCAAACTAAACACTCAAAAACTGTTAGTTGAATTGATGTTATTTACTGAAATCGTAGAATTTTATTCCACTTCCAACATGAATGTGTCTCTTCATTATTTGAATTCTGTCTATTGTACACTTAAATATTCAAGAACACATGATACTGATATAATGATAGACATATAAATCAAGGAAAAAAAGAATCAGAATTAAGAAATAAAACCCACACAATCGAATGCTGATAAAGTTAAAGGAAAAAAAGGATAATCTTTTTTTTTTCTCCTTTTTTTAAAAAAAATTTATTTGACTTTTACAGAGTCTTGTTGTTTACAGATATGTATGATCCCAGATTAGGCATATGTATATCCCCCCGATCCCACCCCTCCTGGCCATCGCACAGCACCCTGGCAGGATCCCCTTTTCTCACAGTGCAATGACAATAGCTATTTTTTTCACACGTGATAGTATAACTTTTCATGCTACTTCCTTTACACCTCCCACCCAGTGTTCATTCCCCACAGTGTCCATATGGCTACTGTCCAAGGATAATCTTTTTCAGTAGATGTTGCATGAAAAATAGATATTCATATGAAAGAGAATAAATCATGACCATAACCTCACAACACCACAAAACTTACCTTGGAATGAATGGCACATTCAATGACACATTCAGTGGTGCTTTTTGTTTACCTTTTTAAATTTACCTTGGATTGAAAGTGCCATTCATTCCAAGGTGAATTGAAAAGGTAAACAAAAGTTAAAATAAAATGGACATACCTTTTTTTTTGATAGCCATTTATGCTTTTTTATCAGAAAATATGTCTGTTACATGATCCTTTGAACCAGAATTTATTATTATTCAGCAAATATCAAGTATGCTTACCTTATTGTGCTTTTGCATTACTTTGTGATAGGAAGAGAATGGAAAGTCCAACTATAGGTATTATTAGTCTTGTAGCCATTTCTGCTTTGCACAGATAAATTTAAGGGCTACATTTCCTATTTTGTTCTATTTGCAATAAATTTCTATTTTAACATTTCTTGTTACATTATATAGAGACTATGAGATCTTGAGAAATAAGATTTCCTTTTTTCTTTCTCAGTGTAGAATAAAGTAGCTGAAGCAAACTAAACACTCAAAAACTGTTAGTTGAATTGATGTTATTTACTGAAATCGTAGAATTTTATTCCACTTCCAACATGAATGTGTCTCTTCATTATTTGAATTCTGTCTATTGTACACTTAAATATTCAAGAACACATGATACTGATATAATGATAGACATATAAATCAAGGAAAAAAAGAATCAGAATTAAGAAATAAAACCCACACAATCGAATGCTGATAAAGTTAAAGGAAAAAAAGGATAATCTTTTTTTTCCTTTTTAAAAAAAATTTATTTGACTTTTACAGAGTCTTGTTGTTTACAGATATGTATGATCCCAGATTAGGCATATGTATATCCCCCCGATCCCACCCCTCCTGGCCATCGCACAGCACCCTGGCAGGATCCCCTTTTCTCACAGTGCAATGACAATAGCTATTTTTTTCACACGTGATAGTATAACTTTTCATGCTACTTCCTTTACACCTCCCACCCAGTGTTCATTCCCCACAGTGTCCATATGGCTACTGTCCAAGGATAATCTTTTTCAGTAGATGTTGCATGAAAAATAGATATTCATATGAAAGAGAATAAATCATGACCATAACCTCACAACACCACAAAACTTACCTTGGAATGAATGGCACATTCAATGACACATTCAGTGGTGCTTTTTGTTTACCTTTTTAAATTTACCTTGGATTGAAAGTGCCATTCATTCCAAGGTGAATTGAAAAAGGTAAACAAAAAGTTAAAATAAAATGGAAACACTTTCTGAAGATTCCATGCCATTTCCAAAAGAAGCCTGGGAGACCTTGACCTTTTGGAACTACATCAACAAAGTATAATAAGAAAACTTCTGGTGGTGATGGGTATTTCTCATATCTCAACAGTGGTTTCATGGGATTGTATATTTATCAAAGCGTGTTCAACTTTACAGGGCTTCCCAGGTGGTGCTAGTGGTAAAGGACCTGCCTGCCAGTACAGGAGATGCAGGAGGTTCAACCTCTGGGTTGGGAAGTTCCCCTGGAGAAGGAAATGGCAACCCACTTCTGTATTATTGCCTGGAAAATCCCATAGACAGGGAAGCCTGGTGGGCTACAGTCCATGGGAATGTAAAGAATCAGACACAACTGAGCAACTAACACTGGACACTTGATTCAACTGTATACTAGAAATGGATGCATTTGATTATATAAAGTGTTTCAGTAATGTTGATTTTTCAAAACTGTAATATACAGTGTACACATGCAGGTCTATTGCATATATAATATGACAATAAATTTTTAAAGGAAATGTTAGAGTGACGTAACCATACACATACACTTTAATCACAAAACTGAAAAAGATTGACAATATCAAATGTATGGAAACATTCAGAGCATGTAAAACTTTCATACTCTGCTGATATAAATATAAATTGAAAAACATCCTGGCATCTTATTAAAAATTAAACATATCTAGCATCTCACCTAGCAGTTGAATCCCACTTCTAAGTTTCTATGCAATAGAGGCAGACAGACATACACACAGAGAGGATCCTCATTAATTGTGGATTCCCTATTTGCAAATTCACCTAACGACTAGTTATTTGTAACTTCAAAGTCAACACTTGTAGCTCTTTCAGGGGCAATAGTGGACATGTACAAAGTATCAAAACAATTCAGAACTCATCATGTTTTTATTGGTCAACTCAGTCTGCCCTAACAAAAATGCTTTAAACTGGTCAGTTTCAACAACAGAAGCTTCTGCCAGTAAGATCAGTGTTTGGTGAGAGCACTCTTTTTGGGTGGTGGACAGTCGCTTTCTTGCTGTGTGTCCTCAGCTGGCCATTCCCCTGTGCATGCAGTGAAGCGAAGGTGAGAGGAGGCAAGCTCTCTGATGTTTCTTCTTATCGTGGAACTAATAGTAGCAGGAAGGCTGGCACTTTCCGACCTGTTCAACAAGGTCATGTATCACCTTCTTGTTTCAGTTCTCATATTGTAAATAAGTATCCTTTGCAGAATCAACTTGGTGTCACATTTTGTACTTTTTCTTGGTGATTTCACTTTTTGAAATGGCCTCCAAGTGTAGTACTGATGTGCTGTCTTTTGTTCCTAAATCAGCAAATTATTTGAACTCAGGTAGTCATAGCAACTTTATTTACAATAGCCCAAAACTGGCAACAACCCTTTTGCTGTCAAGATGTGAGTGAAAAATAAATTGTTATATCCATGCAATACAATACTACCCTACAATAAATATGCTATCTATCCAAGTAGTAACTGGAAGAAAATCTCTAAAATTTTATACTGAGTGGAAAAAACTTAGACATTAGAGTATGTGTTTTATCAGTTCTTTTTCTGACATTAAAAACAGACAAACCAAAGCATGGTGATAGAATGTAAATTGATAACTTCTGACTTGACAGTTGGGAGAGGAAACTGAAGGCAAAAGATTCTGGGAGTCTTTGGGGGATGGTTAAAATGGTCTATATCATGTCTTTTGTAATCATTTCAAGGATGTATACTTTATCATTAGTTACTCACTTCAAATTCCAAATGGGTACATGTCATGTATATAGATTATAACTTAGTAAAGTGATTTTAAAATTTATAAAATGATACAAGAAACAACTTGGGAAAGGAGTACGTCAAGACTGTACATTGTCACTCTGCTTATTTAACTTATAGGTAGAGATCATGAGGAACACCAGGCTGTTTGGAGCACAAACTGCAGTCAACCTCAGACATACAAATGACACCACCCTTATGGCAGAAAATGAAGAGAAACTAAAGAGCCTTTTGATGGAGGTAAAAGAGGAGAGTGAAAAAGCTGGCTTAAAATTCAGAATTCAAAAACAGAGCTCATGATATTTGGCCCCATTACTCCATGGCAAATAGATGGGGAAACAGTGGCAACAGTGACAGACTTTATTTTCTTGGGCTCCATAATCACTGCAGATGGTGGCTGCAACCATGAAATTAAAAGATACTGCTACTTGAAAGAAAAGCTATGAAAAATCTAGAATGCATATTAAAAAGCAGAGACATAACTTTACAGATAAAGGTTCACATAATGAAGATATGGTTTTCCCAGTATTCATGTATGGATGTGAGAGTTGGACCATAAAGAAGGCTGAGCCCTGAAGAATCAATGCCTTTGAATTGTGGTGTTGGCGAAGACTCTTCAGAGTCCCTTGGAATGCAAGGAGATCAAACCAGTCAATCCTAAAGGAAATCAGTCTTGAATATACATTGGGAGAATTGATGCTGAAGCTGAAGGTCCAATATGTGACTACCTGATGCAAAGGGACAACTCATTGTGAAAGCTGGGAAAGATAGAAGGCAGAAAGAGAAGGGGACAACAGAGGACGAGATGGTTATATGGGATCCCCAACTCAATGGATATGAGTTTGAGCAAGCTCCAGGAGCATGTGCTACAGTCCATGGGGTCACAAAAAGTTGGACAAATGTGAGTGACTGAACTGACTCGTAAAAAACATTGAAGATTGAAATATTTTGACCAGAGAGGTGGAATCTTTAATGATATAGTTGAAAGAAACTGTGAAATTAAAGAAGAGCAGCAAGTATAAATATAGAGAGGATAAAAGTTGTAACAGTCTTTTTATTCTCAAAGGTTCTGTACAACTCATACAAGCAGTGGACGGCCTTTCTCTTGATGAGAGAAGAATTCAGAATGGTACTTTAAAATGTTTCTTCAGTATATCAACCTATAGGAACACACACACACACACACAAACACACACACACACACACACGCACAACCCTTTATGTATATGCTAGTATCTAACAAAGTGCTTAATGTGTAGTCAGTAGTGTTTGTTGAAATGAATTTCAAGATTTTGTAAGAAGCAAGATTTTGTAAAAAAATCAAAAAACCAAACTATGTTTCAAAATAATTAGAAAGACTTATGTTTCCAGGTAAATTTCTTAAACATTTTCTGCATAAATTTGGAGTCCAATTCTTTTGCTGTAGTCCTGGGATTCTTGGTTATTTGCTATAAGGGTTAAGTCATTGGCATTATGGGCTAGATTCAAGTTCCCTTGGAAATATTTTAGCTTTTAAATCTATTAGTATCCAGTTATTTCCACATGAAATTGGCCACTGACAGAGGTCTCTGTTAAATAGAATTCTTAAATCAGAAATCTGTCATTTGTTTACTAACCCAAATACCCAGCTTAGTACTGTCTCCCTCAGTTTAATTATGAATGCCTTCAAATCCTCTGATACAATAAGCATGGTTTCAATAGAAGCACCTTAATTCTAATCTTTCCTGCTTTGTCTGCTTCAAATGTCTTATTAGGAAATGTTTGAGAAAACCTTGAAACCTTCCTGTCTCCTGCAAAGGCTGTTCTTCAAAGCATTTAAAATTGTTTCATTTTTGTCTCTCCTTTGTAAAGCTTTGGTAAATCTTGCATTCAGTACCCAACCAGATCAATATTTACACTTTCCCCAATAAATTTCACTATTGTAACAGTGGATATTAACATGCAATCTTCTTTTAATTTATCCTGGTTACAGTTTTTGAATATGTGTTGTAAAGTCTTAGCAAAGTTCAGCTAAGGTTAGAGATCACTACTGGAGACAGAAACCATTTTTGATATGAATGGCTGGAAGTGATTTAATAAAGATTAGATATAAACCAAATCATAAGAAGTTTTGTAAGTCACTTAATAAGAAAAGTGGAGAGTGAGTATATATAGACAGTATCCCATTTTGTATGTTCATAACTATGTCCATTTATTCATTTAAATTTCCCACTCTTTGCGCATAGTGACCAAAACACTCAGCTAGCTTTAAAAAGTTATATTCTTAGGTAAATTTTTGTTGTGTTAAATTAGACTTCCTATAACATATACCTTAGATCACTTCTTCCATTTTTTATGGAGAAACATACTGTGTATGTAAAAAAAGAAAAATCTAACTCAGTGAATAATGTTATTTTAGTAGTTCGAGAAAATTTGAGTAGAAATCTACCAAATCTAAAAAGTGTGAGAATCTCATAAAAATATATGAGAAGTGGAATTATATCAACTTTATAGTGTTTTCTGTTTTTTATTTTCTGAAAAATAAAATCGTAATATTGTTATACAGGATGATTTCCAATGAATGCCAAAATCATTAATGTTTTATAACTATCGTTTTCAGATTAATAGGATTCAGTGTGAATATACATGGGTAATGATAAGAACAGGCTTATTATGCATGCTTACTTAGTCTATTATTAATGCAGACTACTTAGACTTGACACAGTAAACCTTACCACAATTTGCATAGGTTCCTTCCTACTTTAAGGATGGGAATTGACAATCCAAAGCCCTCAGGCCAAGTCCAGCCCACCTCTTCATTTGTGAATAAAGTCTTAATGGAACACTACAGCCCTGCTTTCCTGCTCCAGTGGCAAAGTTTAGTAGGTGAAACAGAGACATCTGACTCATAATACATAAACATATTTTCTAGCTGTTTTTTTATAGAAAAAAATGTGCTGACCCTTGCTTTAAAGTTGTTCTCTGGGATCTAAGGCAAAAAACTTATTGGGTGCTTCCTTAAGGAAATGGAGAAAGAGAGTTTATTACTTCTCCATTTGCAATGTTGGATAATTATAAAAGAAGCTCTTTTTAAATAATAACTTATAAAAAGTCACTTTCAAATAGGATTTAAGGGAAAACATATTAACACAAGTTTGGTTCAGTTTGTTTTAGAAGAATTTAAGTGTAGTTCAATATTGTCTTTGAATGTACTCAGAGTGATCCTTCCCCCCGAAAACTTGACAAATATAGCATATCTTCATTTAATAATGTAGTGAGCAAATCAGTTTCTACAGAATGACAGACATAAACACATACACACATTTGCATACACAGTTGCATGCACAGAATCACACACATTCAGGCATAATATTTTAAAGTAGGTGAGCCCTGTATTCTTGTCTTTCATTCACTTATTTGTGACATCCCACAAAAGCCCAGGGTCCCCCCAAAGTGAGAAAACTAAATAAAACTTGAACATAAAACCAATGGTCTCATCCATGGAGAATCTGATTTTCAAAACAGAAAAAGCATGTTTATAATTTCTTCTTGAGACGCAGACCCCCTACATGAATTCCACTTCAGTCTTTCAAGTTTAGTAAATGTGGGTATCCAACATGCTATGAGTTTAAGTGATTTTGAGTTCTGTAATGAAAAATTTGAGCATTGTTCTCAGAGGCAACACTTCCTGGCAGAGCTTCAAGGAAAGAATGTGTGATTGCAAGGAGATTAGAAATTCTGACTGCATTAGGATTTCATCATTCTGTGGGATAGGGCTGCTGTCAGTGCGGTGTCAAAAAGAGTGACTGATCTGTATCCAGCCTTTGTGAAAGCCTAAGATGGAGGAGGTTGTATACTTTTAACATAGAAATATGTTATTTTCTTGGGCATCAGATATAATAGTAATATTGAAACCATTTTCTACTCATTTTGTATTCTATTGTGGTTAAAACACATGGTACTTTTATTTATTATCTTTTAAATAAACATTAGCTACTTGCAATGTTATTAGAGAAGTTGCTGAATATAAATAGAATACCAGGCTATTTTTCTTAGCTTAAAAAAAAGGGACATGTTTACTATGACTTTTTTAAAGTAGAAAACACTCTCAATTGATCAGTTACCAAATAGGACAATACAGATCATGCAATGATATTTTCTGCCTGATTTCTTGTCTAATTTGAGGGAGTCTGCATAGAAGGGATAAGAATATCTGTGTATTTAAATAAGTATGGTTTCCTTATCATCTTTTTATTAAATAATAATTTATTCTTCCTATGTAGATAAATTGATTTGATGGCTTAAAATTCTAATATTGTTAAATAGAAAATGTTTGACATCCCTTACACTGGAAAAGAGTTTTCTTCATCTTTCTTCATATTGATTAGTTTTATAAATTTCAAGGTTATGGAATAAACATAAATTCACAAACATACTGTTAATGTTTTGATATCAGTATTGCTACATCCTTAAATAATTTCACAGGCCTATGGAGTAAATAAAATGATAAAGATAGGAAAAGTGTATTTGTGTCTGTTTGCACCAGGCTTCTGGAAACTTTCAGAAGATTGATTCTAGATCTGTTGTGTCAGGAGGGGACTCAGCCTCCAGTGAATCAAAGACTTATGTTTTTTGACTCTCTGGCTCCAATCTAGCTGAAGTAATGTGTGGTAGTTAAGCAGTCAGTGAAAGCATAGAGTATGTAACCAACTTACAGAATTTACTGTCAATTAATTATATATACTGAGTATTTTTTCAAGAATGACCTTGCTATTTAAAGAAAGCAGCCTTGCTCATTCAAGATGTTTTATGGAAGAATTGACATTGATAATTTGGTGCATTACATTACTTGATTTGTATATTTTCATCTAAAGTTTATTTGGTCACTGTATGTTTTATAATTATCCCAGGTGGAGGTAGTTATGTTTCTATCATGCTTCCCTGATTGATTAAGATTTTAGGGATACTTTTTTTCCAGCTTCTTTAATGCTTAAGTCTTGGTACCAGAAATTTACTCAGATTAAGGAATAAACTATGAACGAATGTACCTTGAAATTCAGTTTTTTTAATCTCACTGTTTCTGAAATTTATTTGAAGACTTCTCTGCATTGAGGACCATTATTTGAGAAGAGGGTTGAGGAAGGACACATAGGACAACAGGGAAAAATTAAAACTTGTTATTTTATCATGAGGGGAAGCCTCGGTAGAGGAAATAAGTACCTGAAATTATTCTGAATGCTCATATTAAATTTGGGTAACATTTTATTAAATAATAATTTATTCTTCCTATGTAGATAAATTGATTTGATGGCTTAAAATTCTAATATTGTTAAATAGAAAATGTTTGACATCCCTTACACTGGAAAAGAGTTTTCTTCATCTTTCTTCATATTGATTAGTTTTATAAATTTCAAGGTTATGGAATAAACATAAATTCACAAACATACTGTTAATGTTTTGATATCAGTATTGCTACATCCTTAAATAATTTCACAGGCCTATGGAGTAAATAAAATGATAAAGATAGGAAAAGTGTATTTGTGTCTGTTTGCACCAGGCTTCTGGAAACTTTCAGAAGATTGATTCTAGATCTGTTGTGTCAGGAGGGGACTCAGCCTCCAGTGAATCAAAGACTTATGTTTTTTGACTCTCTGGCTCCAATCTAGCTGAAGTAATGTGTGGTAGTTAAGCAGTCAGTGAAAGCATAGAGTATGTAACCAACTTACAGAATTTACTGTCAATTAATTATATATACTGAGTATTTTTTCAAGAATGACCTTGCTATTTAAAGAAAGCAGCCTTGCTCATTCAAGATGTTTTATGGAAGAATTGACATTGATAATTTGGTGCATTACATTACTTGATTTGTATATTTTCATCTAAAGTTTATTTGGTCACTGTATGTTTTATAATTATCCCAGGTGGAGGTAGTTATGTTTCTATCATGCTTCCCTGATTGATTAAGATTTTAGGGATACTTTTTATCCAGCTTCTTTAATGCTTAAGTCTTGGTACCAGAAATTTACTCAGATTAAGGAATAAACTATGAACGAATGTACCTTGAAATTCAGTTTTTTTAATCTCACTGTTTCTGAAATTTATTTGAAGACTTCTCTGCATTGAGGACCATTATTTGAGAAG
The DNA here is from genome assembly GCA_022376925.1 of Tragulus kanchil. Lineage (NCBI taxonomy): Eukaryota > Metazoa > Chordata > Mammalia > Artiodactyla > Tragulidae > Tragulus > Tragulus kanchil. The sequence continues at coordinate 69,941,786 of JAIOJX010000028.1, read as the reverse complement.
AGGGTTGAGGAAGGACACATAGGACAACAGGGAAAAATTAAAACTTGTTATTTTATCATGAGGGGAAGCCTCGGTAGAGGAAATAAGTACCTGAAATTATTCTGAATGCTCATATTAAATTTGGGTAACATTTCAATAGAATAGAGGCATGGGAAGACACACAGCTGCTCCCTCAACTATGAAAACAAACAAGTCAGAAGAAATAGAAATTCACTGCATTAACAGAAAATACTGTTATTTTGCAGACTTCTCATTCTACAATATAAAGAGAAGATTATTAAATACATTTATAAAAACCTTATCTCAAAAAATCAGAAAACTATGATCCACTTACTTTAAATAATTAGAATTCACCCAGAAATATAGTCATATGCTATTTGAAAGACAAAATGGAGAAACTTTAAAAGGCTAAAAACAAAGACCTGTACAAGATATATAATGCAAATGAGTAAAATAAGCAACAGCAGTAGCACTCCTGGAATTAAGCAAAATAGATATCAGATATATTAAACTTGTAAAAGAAAGGAATTTGTAAATGCTAAAATTTTAAAATGCTAAATGCTTTATTTATAATGAAGATACAACAGTTACGAATATCTATACATCAAATTACACAGAAATTGGATTATTCAAAGGAAATGCAAGGAAATAAGTTAAAAATGCAAATCAAACTATGCTCAGTAAAGGTGGACCGAACTTATATGAAGTGTGTAGAAATATGGAAAACCAAAACAACATATAAATGGTGCTGGGGTCGAGATAATGCTGTGTCTATTTTTTCCAATTTTCCAAGATAAACTCACATAGGTCTGTTTCTTTGGTATAACAAAGCAATCTGCAGGCAAAGAAAATAAAATCCTGAGAATCAGTCCTCGAGTAGTTTAATCACCAGTTTCTCGTCAATGACTTGAGCTATTTGGTTCTCAGGATGGACTTAGTAGGATACCTTTTATATTTGCAAGAAAAAACTTTATTTTTCAAAAGAATTTTTATTATTAACATGGATTGTGTTAAAACTATTTAATATCTTGTCCAAAGTCTCTTATGGAATAATAAAGGTAATGAATTTCTCTGAGATACTAATGCAAGGCATAAATATTTTCCCTTAAAAAATTAGAGGGTTTCCCTGGTGGTCCAGTGGGTAAAGACACCGCCTTGCAGTGCAAGGGGTGCCGGCTTGATCTCTGGCCTGGGAAGATCCCATGTGCCACGGAGCAGCTGGACCCATGTGTCCAATTACCGAGCCGGAGCTCTGGGACACATGTGCTTGGAGCAGGTGCTCTGCAACGAGAGAGGCCACTGTGATGGGAGGCCCACGCAGGCCAAAAGAACAAAGATGGATGATGAAAGACCAATAGGAGTGGTCAAAAAAAAATTACAATGTCCTTTTATTAGACAATGAACATTTTGTAACATACCTCCTCTTCTCTTATCTTCTATAAATGTTAGAACAAGACTTTTGTGATAAATTTCTGCTAGATTTCTGGTATAGAGCTCTCCCAAGACATTTATCTCTTCCATTTATTTTGTCATACATTTGAGTTTTATAAACCTGTAGGGCCTATTTTTTGTAGGTTAGCTCAGCTTCTCTTTGGAAGCATTTGTAGTTTTGGTATTGTAATCTATAATAATATGTGTATTTAGTTATTTAAGTAGTGAAGATATATTTCTTATATATATCTGGTCTTTGTCCGTGATTCCTGTTCCATAGTTCCCTAAATTTCTGACTATCCTAGGAGTTGAGAGGGACTAAGTTGTCTCTTTCTATGCTAGGGGAGTGACTTCTGGACCACACCTAAGGGGAACTGCTTACCAGGAGAACCAACATCGTGATGAGAATGTTGGAACTTTCTGTCCGACCCCCTGGCCTTCAGGGAAAGGATAGGGTTTGGAGTTTATCAATTATGGACTATCAATCGATCATGACCATGGAGTAAAGAATCTGAGAAGTTCCAAAAAGACAGTGTTCGGAACACGTGGAGAATTGAGGAACTAGGGTGCCTGGAGAAGACATGGAGCTTCCACCACACCCTTTCCACATACCTTCCTCCCTGCATCTTGCTTTTCCTGAGCTATCTCCTTTTATAATAAACCAGCAATATAGTAAATAATATGTTCTGTGAGCTCTTATCTAATCTACCCTAAGGATGGTGTGGGTGTCTGGAAATTCCAATTTTGATGAGCAGCACAAATAACCTTGGGAAACTGAAGGGGCTGAGGGTTTCCCTGGTGGTCCAGTGGGTAAAGACACCGCCTTGCAGTGCAAGGGGTGCCGGCTTGATCTCTGGCCTGGGAAGATCCCATGTGCCACGGAGCAGCTGGACCCATGTGTCCAATTACCGAGCCGGAGCTCTGGGACACATGTGCTTGGAGCAGGTGCTCTGCAACGAGAGAGGCCACTGTGATGGGAGGCCCACGCAGGCCAAAAGAACAAAGATGGATGATGAAAGACCAATAGGAGTGGTCAAAAAAAAATTACAATGTCCTTTTATTAGACAATGAACATTTTGTAACATACCTCCTCTTCTCTTATCTTCTATAAATGTTAGAACAAGACTTTTGTGATAAATTTCTGCTAGATTTCTGGTATAGAGCTCTCCCAAGACATTTATCTCTTCCATTTATTTTGTCATACATTTGAGTTTTATAAACCTGTAGGGCCTATTTTTTGTAGGTTAGCTCAGCTTCTCTTTGGAAGCATTTGTAGTTTTGGTATTGTAATCTATAATAATATGTGTATTTAGTTATTTAAGTAGTGAAGATATATTTCTTATATATATCTGGTCTTTGTCCGTGATTCCTGTTCCATAGTTCCCTAAATTTCTGACTATCCTAGGAGTTGAGAGGGACTAAGTTGTCTCTTTCTATGCTAGGGGAGTGACTTCTGGACCACACCTAAGGGGAACTGCTTACCAGGAGAACCAACATCGTGATGAGAATGTTGGAACTTTCTGTCCGACCCCCTGGCCTTCAGGGAAAGGATAGGGTTTGGAGTTTATCAATTATGGACTATCAATCGATCATGACCATGGAGTAAAGAATCTGAGAAGTTCCAAAAAGACAGTGTTCGGAACACGTGGAGAATTGAGGAACTAGGGTGCCTGGAGAAGACATGGAGCTTCCACCACACCCTTTCCACATACCTTCCTCCCTGCATCTTGCTTTTCCTGAGCTATCTCCTTTTATAATAAACCAGCAATATAGTAAATAATATGTTCTGTGAGCTCTTATCTAATCTACCCTAAGGATGGTGTGGGTGTCTGGAAATTCCAATTGATAGCTGATGAGCAGCACAAATAACCTTGGATTTTGATTGGTATCTGAAGGGGGCTGAGTCCTTTTGTGGCTCAGTCCTTTCCCTGTGGAATCTGATTCTGTTTCTTAGTAGATGGTGTCAAAATTTGACTTAAGTATTTGAGCATTTAACATGATAAATCTCCAATCATATCTAGAGTGGATGGTTAATATTTGACACAGAGTGTTTAGGTTGCATTCCCAAATTCACACAAGTATTAGCTAGTCAAACTTAGGTCGGCTACCAAGTGCACAATAAAGCCAATCTACTTGTGTCATAAAGGTGAGTGCCACATTTATTGTAAGTCACCATACATGAAGTCTTGGACTGCTAGGACTCAAAAGTCCAAACAACCAGATGGGTTTTAGGAAAGCATTGTTAAAGGCAAGGTGAGAGAGGGGAGTCCCAGAAGATGAGATAGGCTTGTGCACAATTTCCTAATTAGTTGATGGTGTGGTAGCAGGCTATTTAACATTATCAATTCTTAGTCACCAATAGGCCTGGAGGCTATGTGTTCCTGGTCATCGAGTAGCTAACATCTTCTATTTGGTGGAGATTTAACATCTGTAAAACAGCTTAGAAACTGTGCGCTTAGTATCACTATTTAGGGTCCTCAGAGAGGTGTGAAAGCAGAGAATATGGTGGCGATGGGTGGAGGGAGCGGGGCAGGGTATGTCCTGGGAAGGTCCCATAGAGTCCTGATCAGTTAAGCAAGGCTATGGAAAAATTTTATTCCTGGCATCTGAGTTGAAATCGTGTTCCCTTACCTACTAATGTAGTTTTATAGGTATTGTTAGGCAGATGGAAATTGTACTGAGACTATAGAACAAAACTACTCCATAAAAAAAGAAAAAGCATAATTGTACTTTTCTATACTATCTGAAGCACTTTGTTTCATTGGATAAACAATTTTATCTATTACATTATATGTAATAAAGTTTATTTTAATTTTTAAAAATTTATTTGTTGATATTATGACTTAAATGTATGCTTTTGCTAAGATTGTGTCTACTGTGGTGGGACACCTGGCTAATTCAGTAGAATAACAGAGAGAAATTTAAGCTGTATTAGTATACACACATGCATACTACTATTACACTGAAGTTTCCCAATTTTCAGATAATCGTACTGTGTGGATGTAGTATCACATCTCTAAGCCATTGTGTTTGATGATATTACACAAAGAGTTTAAACTCTTTGGACTTATCCTGCCAGAACCCTGTTTCTTAGCATCTTAATACTCATCAAGGTGTTCCAGTTTCTGTTTTCCCTCATCCCATAGGATGAAAGTGAGACAGCTGTTACCAATTCATAGCATATGGCCTTATCTTTTCCATTTCAATTTATTTCCATCTGAATACACTGGAAGCTCTTATAGTGAAATGTTTTTCTCATAATCTAAATAACTGAAACACAAAAATGCCTGTTAAAAAGATGCATAATTCTTTAGCTTTATTTCCTTAAAATGTTCTGGTATTTATAAATGCTTAAAATATGTAGTAACTACCCTTACATTTTTCCTTGATGCTTTAGAGAAAAAAGTTAACTCCAAATTTAACGTGGCAAAGTCATATGTTTGATAGTTGATTTTTGGCATCAGAAGGAATCTCTGATATCAGTGATTGCTTTGTGGAAGTTTGGGGAAGATGTGCATTAAAAAAGACTGACCGAGGAAGCCGATAATACGCTTTTCATGATAAAAAAATTTTCTTCAATTTTTCTTTGTCAGAAACATCATTAGCAATGGAATAGTAGCAAACTTTTCTTTTTGTTAGGTTATCAATGTATTTTTATAATTAATATTCTTATTTCATGTTCTCTCTAATTGTGAAAAAGAAATGTAATATATTCTTAAATTTTTATTCACTTGAATTTAATAGATTACTAATGAATTATATCTAAGTGATTTATAATATACATACAAATATTGTTTGACACAACTAGACAAATGGTAGCAAAATCTGCTATTTATGTTGTTTCTAAGTTATAAATATTATTATGTAATGAATCTTAAATAAATGAATAATATTTGACATAAAAGAAAAACTGCATGAGAACAATCGCACTAGTTTATTTACTGCAATAATCTAATATCTAAAATAAACATGGCATACTTCAACAACACTAATACTGGTTTCGTGATTTGGACAAGTTACAGGAATACCATTAAGCAAAGTTAGATGTTTTTTTTCAATATTGACAGCATTTCACCATTCATTAAGCTGAAAAAGAGACCTTTCAATGTATATTTTTATCAACTGTAAAATTTAGAATATTTATTGCAAATATTTAAAAACATCCAATAATTTTAAAATTAGTATGTAGGTAATCCTAATTAGCGTGATGCACTTGAATCACTGAATATTTCAATTATTTCAGTCAGGAAACTATCATTATTTTTGAGGTAGTTAAACTAAAAAATAATGTAAGAGTAATTGGAGTCTTAGCAGGCCAAGCATGAGAAAAAAGTGAATATAGGATTTTTTCTAGGTAAAAATAATTGTCAGTGAAAAAAATAGTGTTCTTGTTTATGAGCAAGCAAAGCTGTTGAAGAAGAAAATTAAACTGAAACTGCCATAACAAGAACAACAAATATATCTTATCTTTCCCTTGTTTTAAAAAGTGAACTGTAGTCAAGAGCTGACAAGACGAATGTGACTACTAAATAGATGCAGAATCTGAGAAAAGGAAAGTACACCAGTACAAGACAGGAGCATGGGAGACAGCAAGCACTGTGCAAGAAACAGGACATGAGTTTTTTGGAAAGCTAAGGTGCTGTGGCCTGAGAAGAAAACAACAATAACCCCTGATGTCTTGTACATCAGCCAGAAAATGGAAGGATGCAACGATGGCTGTAGCTGAGATAAGTATAGATCAGGAAGGAATTATCAATATGTAGAAAAATCTGCATAGTCCCTGCATAGTTTAATACTATGTTCTGTCATGTCTGTTTAAAATTACCTACTGACAAGTACTTTTACTACTATAGTTATTCCAAGAACAAATGATGTAAGAGTATATCATACTGGAACATGTGTTTGAAATTAATAGCTTAGAGGAAAACATAAAAATGCAAATATACAGACCTTAAGCTTAGCTTTAGGTAAAACATAAAAGAAAAACTGCATGAGAACAATCGCACTAGTTTATTTACTGCAATAATCTAATATCTAAAATAAACATGGCATACTTCAACAACACTAATACTGGTTTCGTGATTTGGACAAGTTACAGGAATACCATTAAGCAAAGTTAGATGTTTTTTTTCAATATTGACAGCATTTCACCATTCATTAAGCTGAAAAAGAGACCTTTCAATGTATATTTTTATCAACTGTAAAATTTAGAATATTTATTGCAAATATTTAAAAACATCCAATAATTTTAAAATTAGTATGTAGGTAATCCTAATTAGCGTGATGCACTTGAATCACTGAATATTTCAATTATTTCAGTCAGGAAACTATCATTATTTTTGAGGTAGTTAAACTAAAAAATAATGTAAGAGTAATTGGAGTCTTAGCAGGCCAAGCATGAGAAAAAAGTGAATATAGGATTTTTTCTAGGTAAAAATAATTGTCAGTGAAAAAAATAGTGTTCTTGTTTATGAGCAAGCAAAGCTGTTGAAGAAGAAAATTAAACTGAAACTGCCATAACAAGAACAACAAATATATCTTATCTTTCCCTTGTTTTAAAAAGTGAACTGTAGTCAAGAGCTGACAAGACGAATGTGACTACTAAATAGATGCAGAATCTGAGAAAAGGAAAGTACACCAGTACAAGACAGGAGCATGGGAGACAGCAAGCACTGTGCAAGAAACAGGACATGAGTTTTTTGGAAAGCTAAGGTGCTGTGGCCTGAGAAGAAAACAACAATAACCCCTGATGTCTTGTACATCAGCCAGAAAATGGAAGGATGCAACGATGGCTGTAGCTGAGATAAGTATAGATCAGGAAGGAATTATCAATATGTAGAAAAATCTGCATAGTCCCTGCATAGTTTAATACTATGTTCTGTCATGTCTGTTTAAAATTACCTACTGACAAGTACTTTTACTACTATAGTTATTCCAAGAACAAATGATGTAAGAGTATATCATACTGGAACATGTGTTTGAAATTAATAGCTTAGAGGAAAACATAAAAATGCAAATATACAGACCTTAAGTACTTTTTATATTTTTTTCAAGTAAAGTAATGCTTTAGTAATAATAGTAAGTAATACTATAATATTTAAATGAGATTATCTAAGTAATTATATTATGCCAAGTATTATAGGTAGGTGTTTACATACATAAACTAAACATATGTACATCTTTGTGTATAACAGTAAATAACTTTCAGGTTTTCCAAGCTTGGAGAAACAGAATGTACATATTGTAGATACAGTTTGCACACACACACACATATTTAAATTTTGGCCTCTTTTTGTTGATTTTTTATTTATTTATTTTTCATCCATCTCTATTCATTGGCCTGTGTGGGCCTTGTACTGCAGTGGCCTCTCTCATTGCAGAGCACTGGCTCTGGGCACATGCACTCTAGAGCGCTGGCTCATAATTGGACACACTGGTCCAGCCGCTCTGTAGCACGTGGGATCTTTGCCAGCCAGGGGTCTAACCGGTGCCCTCTGCACTGCAAGGTGGATTCTTTACCGACTGGACCACCAGGGAAGCCCTAGTTCATATTTTTAATTGAATTCAAATTTATTCCTAAGACTTAATTTGTGAGCGGAAAAATGAAAAAGAAAAGAATGGAACGTGGTACAAATGTCCGAATTTGCCTATCTAAATCTGCTCAACAAACATTTATATTGGATTTGGCCATTGTTAAAATATATAGACTTCCCATTAGACCTGTGTTTATTTCCACCTTATAGCCAAATCCTCCAATCCACAAATCAGAAGAAAGGGAATAAAAATATAAACCAAGAGAGAGAAGAACACTAAAGGAGACATCATAGAAGAGAAGATACCAACATGATTTAGGAGGATGGAACAAATGAGGAGAAATAAGTGATTTAGCCACATGGAATAAATAGTTTGAAGTTGACCTGGCTTGCTAAAATTAGGTGGGTACCTAACACTCATGTTCACTTAAATAACTTTTCAAATCACTGAAACTGAAGTAAAACTCCTTAACAGAGCCCAGCCCAGCACGATCTGCTTCCCATGTCATCTCTGACCATGTTGTCAGTCTTCTCTCATGCATTAACTTTACTTAGAGGAAAACATAAAAATGCAAATATACAGACCTTAAGTACTTTTTATATTTTTTTCAAGTAAAGTAATGCTTTAGTAATAATAGTAAGTAATACTATAATATTTAAATGAGATTATCTAAGTAATTATATTATGCCAAGTATTATAGGTAGGTGTTTACATACATAAACTAAACATATGTACATCTTTGTGTATAACAGTAAATAACTTTCAGGTTTTCCAAGCTTGGAGAAACAGAATGTACATATTGTAGATACAGTTTGCACACACACACACATATTTAAATTTTGGCCTCTTTTTGTTGATTTTTTATTTATTTATTTTTCATCCATCTCTATTCATTGGCCTGTGTGGGCCTTGTACTGCAGTGGCTCTCTCATTGCAGAGCACTGGCTCTGGGCACATGCACTCTAGAGCGCTGGCTCATAATTGGACACACTGGTCCAGCCGCTCTGTAGCACGTGGGATCTTTGCCAGCCAGGGGTCTAACCGGTGCCCTCTGCACTGCAAGGTGGATTCTTTACCGACTGGACCACCAGGGAAGCCCTAGTTCATATTTTTAATTGAATTCAAATTTATTCCTAAGACTTAATTTGTGAGCGGAAAAATGAAAAAGAAAAGAATGGAACGTGGTACAAATGTCCGAATTTGCCTATCTAAATCTGCTCAACAAACATTTATATTGGATTTGGCCATTGTTAAAATATATAGACTTCCCATTAGACCTGTGTTTATTTCCACCTTATAGCCAAATCCTCCAATCCACAAATCAGAAGAAAGGGAATAAAAATATAAACCAAGAGAGAGAAGAACACTAAAGGAGACATCATAGAAGAGAAGATACCAACATGATTTAGGAGGATGGAACAAATGAGGAGAAATAAGTGATTTAGCCACATGGAATAAATAGTTTGAAGTTGACCTGGCTTGCTAAAATTAGGTGGGTACCTAACACTCATGTTCACTTAAATAACTTTTCAAATCACTGAAACTGAAGTAAAACTCCTTAACAGAGCCCAGCCCAGCACGATCTGCTTCCCATGTCATCTCTGACCATGTTGTCAGTCTTCTCTCATGCATTAACTTTACTCCAGCCACTGAGGTTCCCCTAGTTCCTAGGCACACCAGTTGGGCTTCTGCCTCAAATGATTGTACTTGCTAGTTTCTCTGTCAGGAGGGATCTTCTCAGAGCATCACTATGGCTCGCCAACTCACTTTTGTATGTCTTCTCTTTACTCAAAGGTCACAGAGGCTCTCTGTGGCAATCCTATCTAAAAACCTCAACCCCACCTCCATCCCATGTCATGCTTGCAGGGTCTGCTTTGTATTCTTAGCAGTTATAATTGACTAATATAATATGTATGTTATTTATTTCTTATACATGTTATTATTTTGCCCTGTTACAATGAAGAAAATCTTAGATAAAAGTATAGGATCCTTACCACTGCTGTTATTACCTAAGCATCTAAAACATTGCCTAGGACATGGCATATTGTCAATAAAGATGTGATGAGTGAACAGTCTTTTTAAATGCAATTACTTCCTTGATAGACAATTAATATTGAGAGGTATTCTTTTTTTGAAAGTAGAACATTTTATATTTCTTTCAGTTTTTTTGAGATATAATTGACATATAGCACTCTACAAATTTAGGGTATTAGCATAATGGCTTGACTTATACATATCATGAAATAATGACCAGATTGTGAGTTCTTAAAATATATTTTTCAAAAGTTTCCTAGTAACACAATGTAGAAAATGACTCAATGCCTTTAATTCTCAAAACTGTCAAAATGCCAAATTAGAATGTTAATTTTTAAACCTGCCCTATACTCAAGTATTTTTGCCTAGATAATTCCATGGACAGAGGAACCTGGTGGGCTACAGTCCATGGAGTTGCAAAGAGTCAGACAATACTGAACAACTTTCACTTTCACTTTTTCTGCCTTCCATGGACATAGGCACTGAACTGTTTTTTTTTTTTTTTTCTGATGTTGGCCCCTTTAATTGGACCTTTGTCTATTTACTTTCATTCATCTTAACTCTTTGGCCTGTGTGAGCCTCCCATCACGGTGGCCTCTCTCCTTGCAGAGCACTGGATCTGGCCATATGCACTCCAGAGCTCTGGCACGTAATTGGACACACTGGTCCAGCCGCTCTACGATATGTGGGATCTTCCCATGCCAGGGATTGAACTGGTGCCCCTTGCACCGCAAGGTGGACTCTTTCCCCACTGGGCCACCAGGGAAGCCCGGAACTGTTTTAAGAAACTGCATTACCTATACTGTTATGCCACAGGACATTTTGTATTTATTGGCTCCAGATCAGCTGAACACTAGTTAAGCATTAGGCATTGCATTTTTTATTATTGTATTCTGATAAAATATGCATAATATGTAAAAATTAACTTACTTATTTGTCATAGGAAATTTAAACAAATGGTCTTTTTGTGTAAGCAGAAATCAAGTATTATAAAAAATACATTAACAGGTATCCTTAAGAAATACTGTATTAAAGCACTTTCCAAAGCAGATGATAAATAGGAAAGCACTGACAGCCTCCTCCTAATAGTTTATTCGGATGCTCATTTCCACACATAAACAATGTGTCTACCTTAAAAATACAAAGAAATTTATAAAATTGCCAGCATAATTGAATCCCCAGCATGAAAACCATAAAAAGTGCGTAAGTATACAGGAAAAAAAAAAATTAGGAACAAGGAAACCAATATTAAAAATAATTGAAAAAGAAACCATATTTATATTGTAAGGGTCCTACTACACAAGTATGTTTCTTTTATATATTAACATACTAAATATATTGATTGCATATTCCAAGTTGGTTATTATCAGTGTGACTACCAATTCTTATCCATTTTGTGTTTATTTAGACAGTATCCTTTAAAGCACACCTGTTGGTCAGGGAATATCAACATTTTGAGCACTGGTTTACTATATGTTTGAATACACTTAAAGTGCTGTTTTTAATGGAAATTTTTTGTGAAAGATGGTATGTAATCCTGGAAGTGTTTTACCTTTGAGACACTTTATTTCTTCCCTTGGGAATTCAAACAGGGAGATAGAAAGGAGAGTTTTAGGTAAAAATTTTAAAAATAGAGAAAAGAAAGAAGTAATGAAAACAAAACCCAAACCCTTGCACTATCAGCATTCATTATTGCTTGCACTTACAAATATAAAGGACATGAGTAGCTAGTTGACTTCTACATGATTCCTGTGATCCTGTTGATTCTTATTTGTTGGGAGTTTAAAAATAGCTTAATGTAGTCATATTATTTTATTGGGATTTTCAATTTTCGAGCTAATGAATTCTTTCCTCCTATTGTATTCCATTTACCTGTATTTACTATTCCTTTTATAATTATATGCAAACTCTAAAACTTGCTTCTGTGTGAAATTATGCAAAACACCTCTCTTTACAAATTTATTGTTGTTTAATAGCTCAGTTGTTTCCAACTCTTTGCATCCTCATGGACTACAACACAGTAGGCTACCCATCCTTCACTATTTTCCAGAGTTTCCTCAGACTCATGTCCATTGAGTTGATGATGCCATCATCTTCTTCTTGTCTTGCCGTCAGTCTTTCCCAGCATCAAGATCTTTTCCAATGAGTCAGCTCTTCACATCAGGTGGCCAAAGTATTGGACGTTCAACTTTGACAGCAGTCCTTGTAATGAATCTTCAGGGTTGATTTCCTTTAGGATTGACTGGCTGAAACTCCTTCCTGTCCAAGGCACTCTCAAGAGTCTTCTGTGGCAATATATTTCAAAAGCATTGATTCTTTGGCACTCAGCCTTCTTTATTATTCATCTCTTACATCCATCCATGACTACTGGAACAATTGTAGTTTTGACTATCTGGGCTTTTGTTGGCGAAGTGAGGTCTCTGCTTTTTATATGCTGTCTAGATTTGTCATAGCTTTTATTCCAAGGATCAAGCGTCTTATCCATTTTGTGTTTATTTAGACAGTATCCTTTAAAGCACACCTGTTGGTCAGGGAATATCAACATTTTGAGCACTGGTTTACTATATGTTTGAATACACTTAAAGTGCTGTTTTTAATGGAAATTTTTTGTGAAAGATGGTATGTAATCCTGGAAGTGTTTTACCTTTGAGACACTTTATTTCTTCCCTTGGGAATTCAAACAGGGAGATAGAAAGGAGAGTTTTAGGTAAAAATTTTAAAAATAGAGAAAAGAAAGAAGTAATGAAAACAAAACCCAAACCCTTGCACTATCAGCATTCATTATTGCTTGCACTTACAAATATAAAGGACATGAGTAGCTAGTTGACTTCTACATGATTCCTGTGATCCTGTTGATTCTTATTTGTTGGGAGTTTAAAAATAGCTTAATGTAGTCATATTATTTTATTGGGATTTTCAATTTTCGAGCTAATGAATTCTTTCCTCCTATTGTATTCCATTTACCTGTATTTACTATTCCTTTTATAATTATATGCAAACTCTAAAACTTGCTTCTGTGTGAAATTATGCAAAACACCTCTCTTTACAAATTTATTGTTGTTTAATAGCTCAGTTGTTTCCAACTCTTTGCATCCTCATGGACTACAACACAGTAGGCTACCCATCCTTCACTATTTTCCAGAGTTTCCTCAGACTCATGTCCATTGAGTTGATGATGCCATCATCTTCTTCTTGTCTTGCCGTCAGTCTTTCCCAGCATCAAGATCTTTTCCAATGAGTCAGCTCTTCACATCAGGTGGCCAAAGTATTGGACGTTCAACTTTGACAGCAGTCCTTGTAATGAATCTTCAGGGTTGATTTCCTTTAGGATTGACTGGCTGAAACTCCTTCCTGTCCAAGGCACTCTCAAGAGTCTTCTGTGGCAATATATTTCAAAAGCATTGATTCTTTGGCACTCAGCCTTCTTTATTATTCATCTCTCACATCCATCCATGACTACTGGAACAATTGTAGTTTTGACTATCTGGGCTTTTGTTGGCGAAGTGAGGTCTCTGCTTTTTATATGCTGTCTAGATTTGTCATAGCTTTTATTCCAAGGATCAAGCGTCTTTTAAATTTCATGACTGCAGTCACCATCAGCAGTGATTTTGGAGTCCAAGAAAATAAAATATTTCATTATTTCCATTTTTCCACCATTTATTTGCCATGAAGTGATGAGACTGGATGTCATGATCTTTACGACTACATTTATTATGTAGTTTTAAGAAGTGTCACATTGTTTAAAAAAATACTGTCAGAGTAGTTAACTGGATTTGACAGTTTTGATCCATGACTTTTCTTAATGTTGATATAAAAAGTTTCCACGTTTGAAAGGTATCTGAGAGTAATTATTCTAAGCTATAAATAAGCAATGACATAGATAAATATATATATATATATGATAGTTGACTAATTACATTAGAAGTGAAAAATAAAAAGTCCTATTAGTCTTGCTCAATCGTGTCTGACTCTTTGCAACCCCATGGACTATACCCCCACCAGACTCCTCTGTTCATGGGACTCTCCAGGCAAAAATACTGGAGTGGGTTGTCATTTCCTTCTCTGAAATATCTTATTAGACTGATTCTTTTTTAAAAATTTAATTGAAACTGTTGAAAGCACAATAATGTCTTATCTCACCTATCTTTCTAAGTTCTGTCAGAATAAAAGAAACCTTGAGAAGACATTCACTATCGATACTTTTTTAAAAGGATAATTTGTGTTTGTTGTAGGTGGTTCTTCAGAAGCAGAGCTTGGAGTGGATAATTGGATACTAGAGATTGGTTGTGAGCCTGCTCTCAAGAACACAGGTACAGGAGTGAGAGAAGCAGAATGGGGAGGGCAAGTTACTATGCTGGAATGTGTTTTTAGAGGAAGACTAGGTCGTTTCGGGGGGAACCGTGGAATGTCCCTTGTGCTGCTCTGTCTGCTCACACTTGAGACAGAACAGTGGCCACACTTACTTCCAAAGTCATGTTTTGCCTATAATGTTATGTTACCACTGTGATGGGGCACAGCAAAAATCTCAGGACCACAGGGTTAAGCAGCTTCGGTAACCAAAGGGCATCCTGCAAGACAGTGTGCACACATGAGACATTAGTCTCAGTTTTGCACTAGCAGCAATAAGGGGACTGCATTTTTGTCCATTTGTTGTTGGAACATACTACTAAAAATTCAGTGTCTTAAAATAATACTGATGTATGGTCTTATGCTTCTGGAGGTCAGAATGGGTTTTACTAAGTTGTAGCCAAGGATTTGGTAGTTCAGGTATCCTCTGGTTTTTGAAAGTTTACTTTATGCCACTTCACTTGTATGTAAGACCTTTTTTGCCAACGGAAGAAAAAAATCCAAAAAGTATTTTTGCTTTTATGTAAAAGGGCAAAACATGGAAATAGCCTTCATAATTTGTTCTGTGGGAAGTGCTGGTCCGCAGCAGTGAGAGTGTCCCCACCAAACTCCTTCTCAGAAAACTAGATTCAGCATTAAGTTTCCATAGCATTGAAATGTGTCTGTGAGCACCTGTGTTTTATCTGAATCTATTTTGTGCATTTATTAGCAAGATCTGTCCTAAGGTAATTGGTTCTTCACTTTATGCTATTTTGATTTACAAAAGGGCTTCCCAGGTGGCTCAGTGGCAAAAAAATCACCTACAATAAAGGAGCCACAGCAGATGCGGGTTCAACCTTCAACTGGAGGTTCAACTGGAACCTCATTCCAGTATTCTTGCTTGGAAGATCCCATAGATAGAGGAGTCTGGTGGGCTATAATCCATTATGGAACATGTGTGCACAACTTACAAAAGGTTTCTTGGGAATGTTATACTATCAGATAGAGAGGGAAATCTGTTTTACATTTCTTCTGGAGGCTGTATGAGAGCATCTGTTTCTTTGCCTTTTCCAGCTTTTGGAGGCTGCCTGCATTTCTTGGTTTATGGCCATGTCCTTCATCTTCCAGTCTTTCTCCTGCCTCCTTCTTATGGGGACCTTTGTGATTCCCATGGATTGGGTTCACATGGATAATACAGAATATCTCTATGCCAAAAAACCTAATCATATCTGCAAAATTCCTTTTGTTATATAAGGCAACATATCAATATTTTGAGGGGATTAGGACATGGACATCTTTGGAGTCCATTTTCTGATTATCTTAGGTGCCAAGAGAGTCAGTCATAAAAACTTAATAACAACTCATAGTAGTCATGCTATACTCTTCAAATATAGAAATTTTAAAAATCATTAAGCAGTAGAGCAATGTGTATAAACATAGAAGAGAGATTAAATCATGTATATGATTGTTTTTCCATAATATGACCCTGCTCCAAAGCTAGGTAACCTGCATTGTTTGGAGCTACGATATGGGTTCATGAATCTTATATTTAGTAAAGAGCAAGTATCAGTTTGCTTGTTTGTTTCTAAGCATAGGAGTTCGCAGATGATAAAAATGCATTAAGCCATATTTTTGTTTCTAGTTATGCCCATTGACTACTAAAGAGAGAAAATGGGGAGAAAAAGAGACCCTTTAAATTATTTATGATTTGGAAGCATTCGTGTAGATACAACAGTTTTTTTGTACTGCATTAAGTATAGATTAAGTATCTTGATCCTCCAAAAATAAAACCGAGAAACGTTTATTTGGAGACAGAGGAAGACTAATGATACATCTTTGTTTAAGTTCCAATTGAAATCAACTTATACTGTAGTGGAAACAATAATGATTAAAGAATTCAGGGAATCTTATCATGCAAGGTCCAAAGAACAGAGCTTACATTAGACAGGGCCAAGTATAGATACTAAAATTATGTTATTAGGTTTCAGGTTTGGTTTCTTCAGTCCCTCATTTAGTAGATGAATTGCATTCCTTCTCTCTTTCTAGCAGGTGGAAGTTGAATATAAGCAATTAAAGCTTCATTTTATCTTTCAATCACTCTAAACAGACACACAAAAATGAGCCAACTATCTAAATATTTTAGTGTAAAATCTTTGAAAATTGTCATTGTAGTAGTCTGAATAATGGCTTCCTCGGATGTGCATGGTAATCTCTGGAATTTGTGAATGTTACCTTATATGATATGACTATAGATATGAGATGTGAAGATTATCCTGGATGGGCACTAAATGAATTCGTAATTATTCTTATAGTAGGGAGGTAGAGTGAAATAGAAGAAAAGGAGAGAATGAGACCGCAGAGGTAGGAATTAGAGTGAGGTAGCCACAAGTCACAGAAATGCTGGCAGTTTTCAGCAACTGACAGAAGCATGTAATGGATTCTCCTCTAGAGTCTGAGAAGAGCATTTTTTGGTATGAATCAGTCATTGTGACTGAAAAATAAATTGCATTAATTGCTCTGGTCTGAGTTATGTGTGCCCAGCTTGAGTAGAAGTACCAGATGGATTGAGTTTCATGGATTAAAAGTCAGAGGGATGCTTTTCAAAAGTAAAAATGTTACTGATTTCAGAAGTTGAGTGAATGGCAGGTAGGCATTAATACACAGTAAACATATATAATATCAGTCACTCAGTGAATATGGCTGATATATTCCATGGCTCTACTTGGCTGCGTATGGGCTTCCAGGTTGGTGTGGAGACAAGATTCCTTCTTAGGGCATACAATTCTCCAACAGGGGTAGAGAAAGAAAAATATTTGTCTTCACTCTTCTTCTCTTTCCGAAACAGATTATTAAGTATAGATTAAGTATCTTGATCCTCCAAAAATAAAACCGAGAAACGTTTATTTGGAGACAGAGGAAGACTAATGATACATCTTTGTTTAAGTTCCAATTGAAATCAACTTATACTGTAGTGGAAACAATAATGATTAAAGAATTCAGGGAATCTTATCATGCAAGGTCCAAAGAACAGAGCTTACATTAGACAGGGCCAAGTATAGATACTAAAATTATGTTATTAGGTTTCAGGTTTGGTTTCTTCAGTCCCTCATTTAGTAGATGAATTGCATTCCTTCTCTCTTTCTAGCAGGTGGAAGTTGAATATAAGCAATTAAAGCTTCATTTTATCTTTCAATCACTCTAAACAGACACACAAAAATGAGCCAACTATCTAAATATTTTAGTGTAAAATCTTTGAAAATTGTCATTGTAGTAGTCTGAATAATGGCTTCCTCGGATGTGCATGGTAATCTCTGGAATTTGTGAATGTTACCTTATATGATATGACTATAGATATGAGATGTGAAGATTATCCTGGATGGGCACTAAATGAATTCGTAATTATTCTTATAGTAGGGAGGTAGAGTGAAATAGAAGAAAAGGAGAGAATGAGACCGCAGAGGTAGGAATTAGAGTGAGGTAGCCACAAGTCACAGAAATGCTGGCAGTTTTCAGCAACTGACAGAAGCATGTAATGGATTCTCCTCTAGAGTCTGAGAAGAGCATTTTTTGGTATGAATCAGTCATTGTGACTGAAAAATAAATTGCATTAATTGCTCTGGTCTGAGTTATGTGTGCCCAGCTTGAGTAGAAGTACCAGATGGATTGAGTTTCATGGATTAAAAGTCAGAGGGATGCTTTTCAAAAGTAAAAATGTTACTGATTTCAGAAGTTGAGTGAATGGCAGGTAGGCATTAATACACAGTAAACATATATAATATCAGTCACTCAGTGAATATGGCTGATATATTCCATGGCTCTACTTGGCTGCGTATGGGCTTCCAGGTTGGTGTGGAGACAAGATTCCTTCTTAGGGCATACAATTCTCCAACAGGGGTAGAGAAAGAAAAATATTTGTCTTCACTCTCTTCTCTCTTTCCTTCTAACAGATTGCTTTTCACAGGGAAAACAAGATTAATCTGAAGCAGAAAAGATAGATATAAAATTGAAGTCAGTTTATGCATTTAAAACCAGCATTTTATCTTGATATTTTATTATTTTATGGAAATTGCTTTTAACCTTGTTTCTAGTCCTAATTGACTTCCAAACTATAAAACTGCATCTCATAATTCTTACTACATTACTCCACATAGATATACAAATTATCTAAAATAACCATCTCATTCATGTAACTGGATCCATTTTTTCCTCTATAAGCAACATAATCAATTTTGTTAACTCTAAATCTCAAGGTATGTATATTCATGTTTTTCTTTCTATTTAAAATATCTGTACCTAAAATCTTATCAATTCTAATCATCGCTAGAGCCACAGTGAAATGTTTTGCTTCTCTTTACCCTTAACTAGTGAAGAAGGCCAGGAGTCCTACATGTTACTGCCCTGGCTTTCTAACTTCACTCTTATTTTTCCATAACCAACCAAAGAAGTACTGACAATTTAGTCATTTAAATTACATCTTGAAAAATAACTCCCATAGAAAACAAAACAGCTCTCCATCATCTCAGAAATAAGTTTAATTTCCTTGACTTGGCATTTAGGTTCCTCCAAATATGACCAACCTGAAGCTGTGAAACATCTACTAATATCCTTCTCTATGCTTGAGGTACTGTCACACTTAAAATGTTTAACATTATTTTATGTCTGCTTCCTGTGAATCTTGCATTACATTGTTCTTTGTACATCTTTCTTATCTTCTAGAACATTGTTTCCCAAAGTGTGAACTGATATTCAGCTGCCTCAGAATCTTCCTCAATGCCTTTAGAAAATTCAGCTTTTGTGCTACATCCCAGGCCTACTCATACAAAGTACTGATTCTTGTCAGGCTTCCCTGTTGATTCTTTTATACACTAAAGTTTAAGAGTCTCTGTTTCAGAAATTGACTCAAGATTCATTCCTTCATGAAGACTTATCTAGTCATCAAAGCTGACCATAAAATGCATTTTTAATTGAATTCCATAATCAGAAATGAGAAGATTTAGTTCCATGTGTTATATATTTTTATGCATTAGTAGCT
Source organism: Tragulus kanchil (assembly GCA_022376925.1). Classification (NCBI taxonomy): domain Eukaryota; kingdom Metazoa; phylum Chordata; class Mammalia; order Artiodactyla; family Tragulidae; genus Tragulus; species Tragulus kanchil. Next base: position 69,922,429 of record JAIOJX010000028.1, on the reverse strand, counting down.
ATTTTAATATCTGCCATTTTAAAGGACAGAGGCAATTAATTGTTTTTTTTTTTAAAGATTTATTTATTTATTTATTTTTGGGCTGGGGGTCGGGTTGGGGAGGGAGGGGAGCGGGTGGGCCACTTCTATTGATCTTTCATTTCTCTCTATTTTCATCCGTCTTTGTTCTTTGGCTCCTGTGGGCCTCCCATTGCGGTGGCGTCTATTGTTGCAGAGTGCTGGCTCTGGGCGCATGCGCTCCAGATCTCCGGCTTGGTAATTGGACACATCGGTCCAGCCGCTCCGCAGCACGTGGGATCTTCCCAGGCCAGGGATCGAACCGGCACCCCTTGCACTGCAAGGCGATGTCCTTACCCACTGGACCACCAGGGGAAGCCCACAATTAATTGTTAATTCAATATTGTACCCTAACCAAATAAATATTCTGAACAATTCATTGAGTTTTCAAAATGATAGAAAAATGTCTTTAAATGTCATATCATATATTTCATATTTATTAAAATATTATAACTATTCAAATTTATTAATATAAAATACTCAGCATAGTTTGATTTCTTTCTGAAAATAAAAAAGAAATGCCCTTTGTTGCTATTTTTAACAGAATGACTTAATTTTTAATTTGGCTGAAATGAATGTGAGAATAACTGCTATCAAGTATTGTCTAAAACTGGAATTCAGTTTAAGACCAGTGAATACTTACAATGGCCCTAGTTAATGGGAATGATTTATTTTGCACCCTAATTTTTTTTACAAGTTGAAAAGGTTTTCCATATAGGAAAAAATATAAGATAGCAAATATTGTAATAAATATTTATTTAAAATGTAAGACAGGGCTTCCCAGGTGGTCTAGTGGGTAAGGACACTGCCTTGCAGTGCAAGGGACGATGGTGCGATCCCTAGCCTGGGAGGATCCCATGTGTCGCAGAGCGACTGTACTTATGTGTCCAACTACCAAGCTGGGGCTCTGGAGCACATGCTCCCAGAGCCGGTGCCATTGTTCTGCGACAAGAGAGGCTGCTGCAATGGGAGGCTCACACAGGCCAAAGAGCAAAGATAAATGAATGAAGGACTAATAGAAGTGACCAGAAAAAAAAAACAAACAAACAAACAAAAAGTAAGACAAAATTTGAAATTAGTAAAACATATTTTCCTTTTTGCCACCATTATCTAAATATTGTACACATACTGAAGGAATAGAACTTGAATCCAGAGTCACATAACTGATTTCTCAAGTGTTCCACATATCTCAGCCCAGCACTAAACATGTGTTTACATTTTGGAGCTATTGTTGGGTTTCAATGTGACATCTGTTGAGACACTAAATTATCCTCAGAAATGCTCTTTTTTTCAACCTTGTGGCTCCTGCCTCATTGTCAAGGTATCATCTGTTACTTTCTACATCTTCATTGGTTCTAGCAGCCACCTGATATGAAGCATTTGTAATTTAGATACCATAGACCTATTCTATAGGTCCTTGCAAGTGCTTGTTTACAATCTGATGTGTAATGCTTGGAATCTACATGATGAGTTAGATTGTAAAATCTTAAAAAATTATAAACATCTTCAATGAAAGGAAAGGGTAAGGGAAATGCTATTTTAAAATTACGCGAGTTTAAGTTTATAGCTGTTAGGCTTCTGTTTTGTGTCCTCAAAGATTAGTTTCACCTGTTTGTAATTTCTTTGTTGCTTTACACATTGGTGTGCATGTGAGGTTTAATGTGACATTGGACAAATTTCTTATACATTGTGTATTACAGTGACTAGATATATGAGGTTCAATGTTAGTGATTAATTGTTGAATGGATAATTAAATAAATTATTTCTATTGTTTCAATTGTTTCTATTGTTACTCAACATTGCCTATAAATAGGAACATATCAATATCCATATTTGGTGGGAGGATCCAAAGCACATGGAAGATGAATGGATTTTAAAGGTCACATAGCAAATAACTGTCTTAGACTTTGAAGTGTTTTGCCTACCAGTTTCTAAATTCACAAAGAGACTATAGGTATCTTTAGTGAATACAAACAGGAAAAAAATACTTGTTCAGGAAGCAATATAAAAGATAATAAGAGAAAGTTTAGGCAATTTTATAAGACATTTAACTTTAAGAATACCTGTCAGAAAGAGTGCAACTTGCATAATTCATTATGTCCTCTTACAAAACAAAACTGTTTATCAGGTTCTAAATGGAGGATAATAGGGCTAGTCTAATGCATAGGCACGCGTCTTTTCCTAGTTAATAAAGTTTCCTGCTTACAATTTATTTTCAAAGTGCTTTGGAAAATATAACAATGTTTCATTGTATATACAATGCAATGAAAGAAAAACCCTTCCCTGAAGTGTGTATATGCCAGCTTATAAATAACTCTTTTAGGAAAAGAGTATATAAATTTTAAAATCATAGCACATATAAACATCACTTTGAATATTGATGCACAATAATAATAAATAATCCATATTGCCAGCTGAAAACCATTTTTATTCAAAATTATACTTGATGACATTGTAATACTATGGATCAGCCTGTTCATACAAAGTCGAAATGGAGTACAGTCAGATTGGAAATTTCCATAGACCTATTCTATAGGTCCTTGCAAGTGCTTGTTTACAATCTGATGTGTAATGCTTGGAATCTACATGATGAGTTAGATTGTAAAATCTTAAAAAATTATAAACATCTTCAATGAAAGGAAAGGGTAAGGGAAATGCTATTTTAAAATTACGAGTTTAAGTTTATAGCTGTTAGGCTTCTGTTTTGTGTCCTCAAAGATTAGTTTCACCTGTTTGTAATTTCTTTGTTGCTTTACACATTGGTGTGCATGTGAGGTTTAATGTGACATTGGACAAATTTCTTATACATTGTGTATTACAGTGACTAGATATATGAGGTTCAATGTTAGTGATTAATTGTTGAATGGATAATTAAATAAATTATTTCTATTGTTTCAATTGTTTCTATTGTTACTCAACATTGCCTATAAATAGGAACATATCAATATCCATATTTGGTGGGAGGATCCAAAGCACATGGAAGATGAATGGATTTTAAAGGTCACATAGCAAATAACTGTCTTAGACTTTGAAGTGTTTTGCCTACCAGTTTCTAAATTCACAAAGAGACTATAGGTATCTTTAGTGAATACAAACAGGAAAAAAATACTTGTTCAGGAAGCAATATAAAAGATAATAAGAGAAAGTTTAGGCAATTTTATAAGACATTTAACTTTAAGAATACCTGTCAGAAAGAGTGCAACTTGCATAATTCATTATGTCCTCTTACAAAACAAAACTGTTTATCAGGTTCTAAATGGAGGATAATAGGGCTAGTCTAATGCATAGGCACGCGTCTTTTCCTAGTTAATAAAGTTTCCTGCTTACAATTTATTTTCAAAGTGCTTTGGAAAATATAACAATGTTTCATTGTATATACAATGCAATGAAAGAAAAACCCTTCCCTGAAGTGTGTATATGCCAGCTTATAAATAACTCTTTTAGGAAAAGAGTATATAAATTTTAAAATCATAGCACATATAAACATCACTTTGAATATTGATGCACAATAATAATAAATAATCCATATTGCCAGCTGAAAACCATTTTTATTCAAAATTATACTTGATGACATTGTAATACTATGGATCAGCCTGTTCATACAAAGTCGAAATGGAGTAGCAGTATTCAGCAGGTCAAAATTCTACCTTCCCCATCATAATAGAATATACTGTGACTTTCCTTCCCTAGGATTTATATCACACATTATAGGAAAAATTCTATATTAGAGTATGATGTCATTTTAAAAAATTACTTCTTTTGATTGGTTTGTGACATTGTCCTCTTCTTCCAATGATGATTAACACATAGATATAGAAGTTGCTCTCTTCCTGCCAATATTTCATTTTACTAACATTTCTTTATTTTTAGTTTTGAAAAGAGGACTAAGTAATAAAAATAATACAATTTTAAGAGATTAAAATAATAAATATAAGTTAACTTTATAAATCAGTATATTAACTCTCACTGATAGTTTGTAAATTTTCAATGGTAGCTAATTTTCAATCTCCAGTCACAAATATGATGCATTATTCAAATAAAAGAAAATGCTTCATAGTCATAACATATGGAACATTTTAGAGAGTAATGAAATTTGTTAAAGTTTATATGCATATTTTCAGTCAAATTGTTTTAGAAGACTTGGCCATAATGGTTTCTCTTTTGTAAGAGTAGATAAGAAAAAACATTTATGTATTAGTTTAAAGAAAATTTAAAATGTTTTTCCTTTTTTCCAATAAAGGGTCATTCTTTTCATTATGATTTTTTAATTTCAGACTATTTTATTCCATTTTGCAATTGGCAATAAAATTCAAGTTTTTAGTTTGTCTTAATTTAATTTTTATTCCATTTCCATATTTCAAATTGTGTATTTATAGTATGCAAATTTATTAAATTCTGAACCCCACTTTTAAAAACATTTGAAGGATACATAATAAACAAACAATCTAAAATTAACAATGTTCACAGATAAAAATTATGTATTATATAAATATATGAAATACAAATCAATTATAATGAATCACATTTGAGCAGTCAATGGATAATGTATGTTTGTACCAATAGAAAAGATTATCTGTAAATAAAAATTATAGGTTGACCATTTTAGGAACATCCTGAGAACTTCAGACGAAAGTGAGAAACAGTATTATCTAAAGAACAGAGAAGCAGTTCCTCATACAAAGAGGTGATACCAGAGATATGCACTGGGGTCACAGTTGTGGCATTGGCTCAAAGATACTGGCATCACTGGGTTCATGGTCTGCTTTGACTTGTTTCCCTAGCTAGGATAAAAAAAATAAAATGCAATTAAAAAAAATTTTATTGGGGTATACATTTGCAATGTTGCATTAGTTTCAGGTGTACAGTGAAGTTATTGTTATATGTCTTTTACAGAGTTTTGTTTGCAGCTATGCATAATCCCAAATCAGTCAAAGGTATATCCCTGACCCCTCCCACCTGAGTCTCCCTCCCTCTCCCCCAACCCCGTCCACCCCTCAAGGCTGTTGCATGGCCCCCATGTAAATCCCCTTCTCTTAAAGCATATTCACAATGGTTATCTCATTTACATATGATAGTGTAGGTCTCCGTGTTACTCTTTCCATACCTCCCAGCCAATCTTTCCTCTCCACAGTGTCCATAGGTCTGTTTTTTATGTCTGTTTCTCCATTTTTGTGGCAACAAAAAATGTTATGAAAAGAAGGTAATGAAATTTGTTAAAGTTTATATGCATATTTTCAGTCAAATTGTTTTAGAAGACTTGGCCATAATGGTTTCTCTTTGTAAGAGTAGATAAGAAAAACATTTATGTATTAGTTTAAAGAAAATTAAAATGTTTTTACTGTTTCCAATAAAGGGTCATTCTTTTCATTATGATTTTTTAATTTCAGACTATTTTATTCCATTTTGCAATTGGCAATAAAATTCAAGTTTTTAGTTTGTCTTAATTTAATTTTTATTCCATTTCCATATTTCAAATTGTGTATTTATAGTATGCAAATTTATTAAATTCTGAACCCCACTTTTAAAAACATTTGAAGGATACATAATAAACAAACAATCTAAAATTAACAATGTTCACAGATAAAAATTATGTATTATATAAATATATGAAATACAAATCAATTATAATGAATCACATTTGAGCAGTCAATGGATAATGTATGTTTGTACCAATAGAAAAGATTATCTGTAAATAAAAATTATAGGTTGACCATTTTAGGAACATCCTGAGAACTTCAGACGAAAGTGAGAAACAGTATTATCTAAAGAACAGAGAAGCAGTTCCTCATACAAAGAGGTGATACCAGAGATATGCACTGGGGTCACAGTTGTGGCATTGGCTCAAAGATACTGGCATCACTGGGTTCATGGTCTGCTTTGACTTGTTTCCCTAGCTAGGATAAAAAAAATAAAATGCAATTAAAAAATTTTATTGGGGTATACATTTGCAATGTTGCATTAGTTTCAGGTGTACAGTGAAGTTATTGTTATATGTCTTTTACAGAGTTTTGTTTGCAGCTATGCATAATCCCAAATCAGTCAAAGGTATATCCCTGACCCCTCCCACCTGAGTCTCCCTCCCTCTCCCCCAACCCCGTCCACCCCTCAAGGCTGTTGCATGGCCCCCATGTAAATCCCCTTCTCTTAAAGCATATTCACAATGGTTATCTCATTTACATATGATAGTGTAGGTCTCCGTGTTACTCTTTCCATACCTCCCAGCCAATCTTTCCTCTCCACAGTGTCCATAGGTCTGTTTTTTATGTCTGTTTCTCCATTGCTGCTCTGTGTGTGTTTTTATCAGTACCATCCTTCTAGATTGTGTATATATGCATTAGTACACTGTATTTGGCTTTCTCTTTTTGACTTACTTCACTTTGTAAAATAGGTTCTAAATTCATCCACCTCATTAGGACTGATTCTTTTGCATTTTTTTTTTACAGCTGAGAAATATTCCATTGTATATATGTACCATATCTTCTTTATCCATTCATTTATTGATGGATATCTAGGTTGCTTCCATGTTCTAGCTATTGTAAAAAGTGCTGCAGTGACACTGAAGTACATGTGTCTCTTTCAGTTTTTATTTCATCAGGGTATATGCCTAGTAATGGCATTGCTGGGTCATATGGTGCTTCTATTTCTAGTTCTTTAAGGAATCTCCATACTGCCTTCCATAGTGGCTGTATCAGTTTGCATTTGTTCTCAGTACATAAGTATTTTAATGAAACAAATTACAGGAATCTTTAGTTTAGAAGTATTATTTCATTAGATAAGACAATTATTGTTTTATAAAAATAAGATAAAAGTTACCCTTCAGGACTGTGATTAGAGAAACCAAGCTTTATCTGTAACTTATCTAGTTCCTACGGAATGTTACAAAGAGTAAATTAGATAATTTTATGACTCAAATATTACCTATTTTCAATTAGATAATATTTGACAAATTTTAGCTATGATCCTTATTTTTATAGATAGTCAAAATAGAAGTTTAATTTTGTTTCTTCTACTCTAGTTTCTTTTTTTTTTAATACAGTTCCTTTGGAATGGACTTGGAATTGTTTTTCCAATATCCATTCTGTTTTTCTTCCTTCGTGAAAAAACTACATGTTTTGATGTAGTATCCCACTCAGTTAAATAGTGACAAGTCCTTTTCAAATTAAAATAACTCATTAAACATACCAGGAAAAGTTTTGGGATGTGAAGTAAGGGAAAGTTCCTTAAATAGAGTCAATTCAGTCTTTTGCCCTTTGCCCTTCATTTTTCTGCTTATATAGAATAGAATGTGATGGCTGGATTTTAGCCTTAATGTTGACACTCTGAAAAAAAAGATCGTGAAGTTTTCTAAAATCCCAGGCCCGACATTTTTGAGTATCTAAACCACTATCACTAACTGCCTACCTCAGACTTATTAAATAAGAAAATTAAATCCCTTTGTGTTTATTCCAATATGGTTATGTGTCTTTTACTTGCAATTGCCTCATTAATTAATTTGCCACTTGAGAGGCAAAAAACTCAACGTATTTATTATCCACTATTACCCAAAATACTGTTCAGTAAAACTCTTCTCCTTTTTCCCACCTCTCAACATAATATTATTTATTTTACCAGATGTGGTGATTTCCAGACAGTATGGAATCTGCCTTACCATTTCATAAAAAGTAGATAAGGTTTCTCTATTTCATAAAATTAATATCAAAAGAACATTGTAGCATTAACTCTGGGGAAAAAAAATACAATAAACTATTATCATTCACAGTAATGGCTTAAGATTCATAAAAGGTTTGGAGAAGGGATACAGTCATCTGCTATAAATAAATAGCAAAATCTACAATTAATTTTCAAAGGGAAGTGAAGATAGTTCCACTGGGTCTCATACTCTGCACTGAGAACACAGAATTAATGGATGCATCTTTCTTCAACGTTTACTGCTGGCACGAATGATAGTCAATGGTACATTGCCTTCCCATTAGAGTTAGTAACCTCCTGAGAGACTGTGAAGACAAGAGCATTCCACAAAGTCGCTATTTGATAAGGGTCGTTGGTGAGTATATCGAGTTTCTTCTCTGTGGTTTCAGAGGGAAAATCTACAAAATGTTATGGCTGCTTATTTGCTTATGAGAGGCTGATCTGGAGATTTCATTTATGGATATTTTAGAAGCTCATATTGCTGTGTTGCATTTGATTTAATATATTTTAAAATTTAAGGAAGAAAAAGGCCAAGAGGCAAACCCAGCTCTACCCAGGGGAGACTGCCTATTGTGTAGGTTCGTTACCAGAGTGAGTAACATGAAACTGTTCGCTTCTGTGTTAAGGTTGATAAGCCAGTCTGCTTATTTGAAAGTTCACATACAGAAGATACACTACAACTCCTAACACTACAAAAAAAACACTCTTGGAAGTTTAAGCTCTGAAGTGCATACTATCTACACAGTTGAGGCAGCATTTTAGATGCAGGTTTGAATTGCACACTCATATATACACAACACACAGAACTCTATCCTTCAATCTCAACAGACATTTTATACTATTGTATGATGGAACAGCAAAAAATAAGGCTTAAGACTGCTGATAGTACTTTGGAAGGGCATCAAAAGGATTACCCTTAAAATATGCATTAGTATCCATTTAATGCTGAGAATCTGGCATCTAATTCATACTACTTTAAAGCTGGAGGAGATATCATAGATTACTTCTGCTATTAATATGCTTCTGATAAAGGAATAATTTTTAGCAAGCAACTTGAGATATATATATATAGTATTGTTAGTAATATATGACAGACTGAACCAAGTTTTCACAGTTTCTTTTATAAACACAACAGTCATTGGTTACTCCCAGCTTTTTCACTTAAATTAGAAAATTTTAACTTTAAGGTAATTTATCTGTTTTTATATAGCCATGCAAAAGCAACAAGGTATATATAAGACAAAGCATAGTTTTTGCTCCAAAAATTTGAAACTATCAAATAGTTACTTTCATTTAATCACTTATTACTCACTCAGAAAATAATGGTTGAATTCCTAATTTCTTCTGGACACTGATGCAAGATGACTCTTGTGATTATAGACTTGTTGCTGTAATTAAAGGAAAGTGGTAATTGATCTCCTATTTTAAGTCATTTAAAATATTTGAGCAACCTTTCTTTCAATCAAATTGAGTTTGTTAGACTAAAGAGCATGATTAGAGTAAGACAGACTGGTTGAAATAAGGCTGAGAAGCCCCAAAAATCCATATTTGACAAATCACTTCAATCAGTTTATGAACCAGAGTCTGTAAATGTCTCTCTCTCTCCCTCTCTCATTCACTCTATGTGTGTGTGTGTGTGCATGCGTGTGTATATATATATACATATATATAAATACATATATATATTTGACAGAGAGGATGGTCCATAGCCTCTAAATGAATGCCCCAAATATACCCCACCTCTTGTTCACTTCTATTGTAAAATTACTGGTGTAAGAAACTCTATTTCAGAAACTTTCTCTAGTGCATTACTTTTTTTTTTTTTTTTTGGCCAGTTCTATTGATTTTTCTTTTGTTTATCTTTGTTCTTTGGTCAGTGTGGGCCTCCCATCTCAGTGTCCCCTCTCGTTGCAGAGCACCGGCTCTGAGCGCATGTGCTCCTCCGGCAAGGTAGCTAGACACATTGGTCCAGGCACTCCGCGGCATGTGGAATCCTCCCAGGCCAGGGATCGGACCCACACCCCCTTCACTGCAAGGTGATATCCTTACCCACTGGACCACCAGGGAAGCCCAGTGCATTACTTTTGTTATTGCCATTGAACTACCTTAATGCTACTCTGTGGTAATGAGTAAATGTTGAAAAGTAAAGTCCCCTTTGGAGGATGAGGCTGAAAGAATCGCTATAAACAAAGTTGTCTTGCTTTGGGGCCCCAAACACTTCAGGGACAGCTTCTAAGGTAGTCATATGTGCATGCAAAGTCTCAATTCCCCCAAAGGCTGGGACCCATGATTCTTATATCTAGATATTTGAATATTCAGACTTGCCATTTGAATAGATGTCATGGGACTTCCCTGGTGGATCAGATGATAAAGCATCTGCCTGCAATGTGGGAGAGCCAGGTTCTATTCCTGTGTTGGAAGAATGCCTGGAGAAGGGAATGGCTATCCATTCCAGGATTCTTGCCTAGAGAATGGACAGAAGAGCTTGCTGGACTATAATCTATAGGGTCACAAAGAGTCATACAAGACCAAGAGACTAACACTCACTTTTCACCTTTTTCAGATGATTGGAAGGTCTATGAAAGAGTTATTTCAAGGAGTGGGAGAAAGGCAGAATATTACATATATTGGTAACAGTAGAGCTTTAGAACTCAAATAAACCATGACTGTGTTTACAGACAAATTGAAGATCTCACTGGTTTGAAGGAGAGCAATACAGGGGACTATCTGAGACTTTGTTACAGCAATTACAGCAATTCCTGTTACAGCAGGAAGGAAAGCCTGCTGAACTTGAGCAGAAGTATATGGCCTCAAGCTTAGATATGTTTGAATTATGGAAACTATTTAGAAAATTCTTTCATTAAAAATTATAAAATATCTCAAGCATTCATATAAATCATGATTAACTATGATCCATTAGATCTTACTTTGAATACACAAAACTACAGTTAAATCTTTTCCAAGAACAGTTATTGTTAACATGTCTTTGTTAATCATCATTACTAATAAAACCTGAAAAGCACATATTAAGTAGCACTGAAGTGAGAAAAGGGATGAATTTTGAAATTATTAATCACCACCTAATTGAAACTTGAAGACTATAACTTCATATTCAAAATAGGATGTTGGTTTCAGATAGCATTTTAAACAATAAATACATATTTATTTCTAACACTAAGGTATTGATATTATTATGCTCTTTGCTCATATAAGATGAATTTAAACTCTGTTTCAAAGCAATTTTATATTATTGGTGCTGTGATCAGGGTAGAAGCATGTTACACCTTGGTAGGAAAGTACTACTGCTGTATTCCTCTGCTTGCACGCTGAGTCTCTTCAGTCCTGTCTGACTCTTTGCGACCCTATGGATGATAGTCCTCCAGGCTCCTCTGTCCATGGGATTCTCCAGGCAAGAAGACTGGAGTGGGTTTCCATGCCCTCCTCCAGGGGATCTTTCTGATCCAGGGATTGAACTCACATTTCTAGGAACTCCTGCATTGCAGGCAAGTTATTTATCACTGAGCCACTGAGGAAGCCCATATATTCCTGTCTACCCCCCAAATTTTGGAAACAGCATTATGTCTTTCTAGCTATCAATGTATTATCTAGCCTACTGAAGCAGTACTTATTAAATAGTAGATAAAGTATGCCTATTTGGTAGCTAACTATCTTTGAAAATTGTATCAGCTGTTACAGGTCACCAGGATAGTATTAAGTTACTGCTTCAGTGCACTAAATTGTACTTGCTGGTCTGAAAGAACAGAAGCAGTCTCCAAAGGCTCTGACTTATGACTAGGGATGAGAATGCAAATAGCATGAATGAGGTTCAACAAGGGAACATTTACCTTAGAACTACATCTTAATAGCCTGCACTTTTAAGCCTTCCGTCATTTTATTAAGTGGATAATAAGATCCTTGGTTTATATGGAAACTTGAAAACATGGCCCTTTTGAACCTCAAGCTGTATGTTTTTTTTTTTTTTTTTTTTTTCTGGTTTTCCTCTTCTAACAGTTAAAAGTACACGATGTTTTTTTCAGTACATTTAGCATTAACAGCATTCACAGCATGCTGCCATGTATATTTTAATAACAGAAAATAAGTATTAAATTACTGATATTATAGTAGATTTTGAATTAACTAAAATTAAGATCTAAAATAGAGCTTTTAGTGATCTTTTGTTTTGATGAACTTGCATCCTTCCAACTGAGTAATATATAATTTGTTCTTCTTTATACTTATATAATATTTCCAAATAGTGTTCTTAAAAGCAGCATATATATTGGAAGAAAAGAATCTCTTGGTAACACTAGTTCAAGGAACTATAAAGGATTTAAAAGGCAGAGAAAAACAAATATTGTATGATTTTACTTACATTTGAAAATCTAAAAGAACTGAACTCATAGAAAGTAGAACAGATTGGTAGTTGTCAGAGAGAAAAGTTCAGAGGCAGAGTGAAATGGATGAAGGAAGTCAAAAGGTACACGTTCTCAAGATAAAGAAGTTCTAGGGTTATATTGTGCAGCATGGTGACATTATAAGAAAAGAAGAGTCTACCTATACCCAATGTAAGATGAATAGCATCTAATTCTACCATATTGGTGAGACTAAATGAAGACTGGAAGGTCTACAGCTACTTAACAGTATGGGTGTGAGAGAAGGAGTCACATCTCTGAGGGCAATAACCACCTAACCATTTATGGCAAAGATGGCTGAATGATGAAGTATACTTCTGAACCAATGGTTTGCTTGATCTATTTGTCCATGGAAGAATAGACCTTGAAATAATAATGGGGACAGCAACAACATTTACTAACACTTACTGAGAAGTTTCTCTTTTCTAGAAGTTTTCAGTTGTTTGATAAGTGTTCGTATTTCTAATATTTGCAAAACCAATGAGGCAGACATTATTGTAAATGCTGCTCTACAAATGATATGAGGTACAGAGAAAGTTTAAGTCTTTTCAGAGGCCACACTCTGTTCAGTGGTAAAGTTCATAGCCCATGCTCTTAAACAGTGTGAGTTTTTACCTGTCTACCTATTTATACAATTTTCATAAAGTATCATATTTTGTATATGTGAATTGTACAGAGAAAGTTTAAGTCTTTTCAGAGGCCACACTCTGTTCAGTGGTAAAGTTCATAGCCCATGCTCTTAAACAGTGTGAATTTTTACCTGTCTACCTATTTATACAATTTTCATAAAGTATCATATTTTGTATATGTGAATTAAACATAAAGATGTATATATTTGCTAAGGTACAGAAGAACATACATAAAAATATCTTTGAAATCATGTCAACAAGGCATCATTAGACTTTGTGCAGATGAAAACAGGGCTGAAAACTAGAAAGACTGAAGAACAGGAAGGATTATTTAGAAAGTTAGTCAAAAAAGTCAAAGGAAATTGTCAGGGACTTTTTTTTTTTTTCAATTAATTAATTTATTTATTTTGGTGCGGGTGGGGTGAGGAGGGAGGGGAGCAGGTGGGCCACTTCTGTGGGTCTTTCATTTGTCCATTTTCATCCATCTTTGTTCTTCAGCTCATGTGGGCCTCCCATCGTGGTGGCCTCTGCCGTCGCAGAGCATCGGCTCTGGGTGCATGCGCTCCAGAGCTCCAGCTCGGTAATTGGACACATCAGTCTAGCCGCTCCGTGGCACGTGGGATCTTCCCAGGCCAGGGATCGAACTGGCGCCCCTTGCACTGCAAGGCGGTGTCCTTTCCCACTGGACCACCAGGGGACGCCCAGGGTCTTTTAAAATAAGGCCTATACTACTTCCGTAAAACCAAATGGGAAGTTATCTACATATTCGTGTTCAGCTACTTAACAGTATGGGTGTGAAAGGGCCAATAACCACCTAACCATTTATGGCAAAGATTGGGCTTAAAATTTCTATTTGTCCATGGAAGAATAGACCTTGAAATAATAATGGGGACAGCAACAACATTTACTAACACTTACTGAGAAGTTTCTCTTTTCTAGAAGTTTTCAGTTGTTTGATAAGTGTTCGTATTTCTAATATTTGCAAAACCAATGAGGCAGACATTATTGTAAATGCTGCTCTACAAATGATATGAGGTACAGAGAAAGTTTAAGTCTTTTCAGAGGCCACACTCTGTTCAGTGGTAAAGTTCATAGCCCATGCTCTTAAACAGTGTGAGTTTTTACCTGTCTACCTATTTATACAATTTTCATAAAGTATCATATTTTGTATATGTGAATTGTACAGAGAAAGTTTAAGTCTTTTCAGAGGCCACACTCTGTTCAGTGGTAAAGTTCATAGCCCATGCTCTTAAACAGTGTGAATTTTTACCTGTCTACCTATTTATACAATTTTCATAAAGTATCATATTTTGTATATGTGAATTAAACATAAAGATGTATATATTTGCTAAGGTACAGAAGAACATACATAAAAATATCTTTGAAATCATGTCAACAAGGCATCATTAGACTTTGTGCAGATGAAAACAGGGCTGAAAACTAGAAAGACTGAAGAACAGGAAGGATTATTTAGAAAGTTAGTCAAAAAAGTCAAAGGAAATTGTCAGGGACTTTTTTTTTTTTTCAATTAATTAATTTATTTATTTTGGTGCGGGTGGGGTGAGGAGGGAGGGGAGCAGGTGGGCCACTTCTGTGGGTCTTTCATTTGTCCATTTTCATCCATCTTTGTTCTTCAGCTCATGTGGGCCTCCCATCGTGGTGGCCTCTGCCGTCGCAGAGCATCGGCTCTGGGTGCATGCGCTCCAGAGCTCCAGCTCGGTAATTGGACACATCAGTCTAGCCGCTCCGTGGCACGTGGGATCTTCCCAGGCCAGGGATCGAACTGGCGCCCCTTGCACTGCAAGGCGGTGTCCTTTCCCACTGGACCACCAGGGAAGCCCAGGGTCTTTTAAAATAAGGCCTATACTACTTCCGTAAAACCAAATGGGAAGTTATCTACATATTCGTGTTTTGAATCCATTCTTCCCCTTTCAAATATGTTCAATTTTTTAAAAATATAAGGGTACATATTTTTCTTATTGCTAATAAATTTTAATTTGAACAACTTCCAAGAATGGATCCAGAAACAGAGTCTTGTCTCCTTCCTCTTTTTAATTTAATTGCTTGTAAAAATCCAGTGTAAAAGGAAATAGTGACAATACACATCTCTCAAAGTTATTTTGAACATCATATATTACTTGAGTTAATGCACTGGGTTAATTTTGAAAAAGAAATATTTGACTTCTTAACTACTCAAATAATATACATTAAAAATGTTCATATAAAATTAGGAGGTGGCTTATACCATAGCTTTTGCTCTAAAAATGCATGAATCCAGTGAAATATTTGCATTTAAATAAGTAGCACAAAGAGCTTTCCAGGCAGCACTCTAGTAGTAAAGAACCTGCCTGCCTATGGAAGAGACCGATTGAGATGTGGGTTTGATCCCTGGGTCAAGAAGATCCCCTGGAGTGGGCATCATAACCCACTCCTGTATTCTTCTTGGAAAATCCCATGGACAGAGAAGACTGGTAGGCTACACTCCATAGGGTTGCAAAGAGTAGGGCATGACTGAAGCAGTGTATTAGGCATTCTAGCAATAAAGATACGTAACAGAGATAAAAGTTGGGGGATAAACTATTGCTCTGTAATAATGCCATCCTACACTCAAAATGTCAAAACAAAGATAAGTGATATGAAACAACAGACAAAGAATTAATCTCCAAAATCTACAAGCAACTCAGACAACTCAGCACTGGAAAAACGAACAACCCAATCAAAAAATGGGAAAAGGACCTAAACAGACACCTCTCCAACAATGACATACAGATGGCCCCAAAACACATGAAACGATGCTCAACTTCACTAATAATTAGAGAAATGCAAATCAAAACTACAATGAGATATCACCTCACACCCGTCAGAATGGCCATCATCCACAAATGGACAGACAATAAATGCTGGAGAGGGTGCGGAGAAAAGGGAACACACCTGCATTGCTGGTGGGAGTGTAAATTGATACAGCCTCTATGGAAGAAATCTGGAGATCCTATACTACTTCCGTAAAACCAAATGGGAAGTTATCTACATATTCGTGTTTTGAATCCATTCTTCCCCTTTCAAATATGTTCAATTTTTTAAAAATATAAGGGTACATATTTTTCTTATTGCTAATAAATTTTAATTTGAACAACTTCCAAGAATGGATCCAGAAACAGAGTCTTGTCTCCTTCCTCTTTTTAATTTAATTGCTTGTAAAAATCCAGTGTAAAAGGAAATAGTGACAATACACATCTCTCAAAGTTATTTTGAACATCATATATTACTTGAGTTAATGCACTGGGTTAATTTTGAAAAAGAAATATTTGACTTCTTAACTACTCAAATAATATACATTAAAAATGTTCATATAAAATTAGGAGGTGGCTTATACCATAGCTTTTGCTCTAAAAATGCATGAATCCAGTGAAATATTTGCATTTAAATAAGTAGCACAAAGAGCTTTCCAGGCAGCACTCTAGTAGTAAAGAACCTGCCTGCCTATGGAAGAGACCGATTGAGATGTGGGTTTGATCCCTGGGTCAAGAAGATCCCCTGGAGTGGGCATCATAACCCACTCCTGTATTCTTCTTGGAAAATCCCATGGACAGAGAAGACTGGTAGGCTACACTCCATAGGGTTGCAAAGAGTAGGGCATGACTGAAGCAGTGTATTAGGCATTCTAGCAATAAAGATACGTAACAGAGATAAAAGTTGGGGGATAAGCTATTGCTCTGTAATAATGCCATCCTACACTCAAAATGTCAAAACAAAGATAAGTGATATGAAACAACAGACAAAGAATTAATCTCCAAAATCTACAAGCAACTCAGACAACTCAGCACGGGAAAAACGAACAACCCAATCAAAAAATGGGAAAAGGACCTAAACAGACACCTCTCCAACAATGACATACAGATGGCCCCAAAACACATGAAACGATGCTCAACTTCACTAATAATTAGAGAAATGCAAATCAAAACTACAATGAGATATCACCTCACACCCGTCAGAATGGCCATCATCCACAAATGGACAGACAATAAATGCTGGAGAGGGTGCGGAGAAAAGGGAACACACCTGCATTGCTGGTGGGAGTGTAAATTGATACAGCCTCTATGGAAGACAGTCTGGAGATTTCTTAAAAAACTAAAAATAGAAGCACCATATGACCCAGCAATCCCACTCTTAGGCTTATACCCTGATGAAATCAAAACTGAAAGGAGCACCTGTACCCCAATGTTCATTGCAGCTCTCTACACAATAGCTAGAACATGTAAGGAACCTAGATGCCCATCAACAAACGAATGGATCCAAAAGCTCTGGTACAGATATACAACGGAATACTACACAGCTGTAAAGAGAAATGCAGAAGAATCAACTCTAATGAGGTGGCTGGCTCTAGGACGTATCATAAAAAGTGAAGTCAGTCAGAAAGAGAAGGACAAATACAGTATATTAACACATATATATGGAATCTAGTAGGATGGTGATGATGGCACATGCAGTGAAGCGACAGAAAGACAGACATGGACAGTGGACATATGGACATTGTGGGGAAGGAACAGTGGGTGAAAGGCATAAAGGAAGTAGCATGAAGGCATGTACTATCATAAGTGAAGAAAATAGCTCTAGTCATTGCTCTGTGAGAAAAGGGGATCCTTCAGGGGTGCTGTGTGATGGTCAGGAGGGGTGGGAAGGGGGGGATATACATATGACTAATCTGAGAACATACATATCTGTAAACAACAAAACTCTGTAAAAGGTAAAAGTAAAATAAAGGTTTTTTAAAAAAAAAGATAAGTGATGACTCTTAAAGGTATTTTTTTCTTTAATGAGTATTAAAAATGTGCACATTTCATTAGAGGGTGAGATTATTATATTAAATTTTAGATTTAAAATTTGCTACAAATTTAAAGAGGTGTAAGTTTAGTATAATAGACGCTGAAGGCACTGGTGAAACAGTGACAGACTTTATTTTCTGTTTCCCAAAATCACTGAGGATTGTGACTGTAGCCATGAAATTAAAAAACATATGCTCCTTGGAAGAAAAGCTATGACAAACCTAGACAGCATATTAAAAAGCAGAAACATCACATTGCCAACAAAGGTCTCTATAGTCAAAGCTATGGTTTTCCCAGTAGTCATGTATGAATGTGAGTGTTGAACCATAAAGAAGACTGAGCACTGAAGAATTGATATCTTTGAACTGTGGTATTGGAGAAGACTCTTGAGAATCCCTTGTATTGCAAGGAGATCCAACCAGTCAATCCTAAAGGAAATCAACGCTGAATATTCATCTGAAGGACTGACGCTGAAGCATCAATACTTTGGCCACCTGATGTGAAGAAACAACTCATTAGAAAAGACCTTAATGTTAGGAAAAATAGAAGATGGAAGGAGAAGGGAACAAGAGAGGATGAGATGGTTGGACGGCAGCATTGAGTCAATGGACATGAGTTTGAGCAAGCTCTTGGAGATGGGGAAGGATGGGGAAGCCCGCTGTGCTGCAGTCCATGGGGTTGCAGATTAGAAAATGAATGAACAACTGAACTGAATCCATCTACGGAGTAGCATTTTGAAGGCAACGCTTATCCTACTTCTAGTGACAAAGAAATTCACCAGTAATCTTTGTGTTCAGAGATGAAATTTTGCCTCTCCAGATGTGAAGGATAAATTCAAAAATATTTGTGATACTTGTTTTATTTTTTTTTCTTCTAATATAACCAGGATTATGAGTTACAGTTTCTATTAGACATTGTTTTCTCCTTTGCTTCCTGCATACTGATTCTTAGTGAAACATTTTCTCTTCTTGAATGCATATGCTTGGCATATAAATTCCTTCACACTGCCTTAACTGCCATTACATTTGTACCAACTTAATAGTAGTTTTATCTAGTCTTTCCACCAGTGTTACTAAAAATATTTGCTTGACTGGAGTCATGTGGATGACTCATTATGAGTGATAGTCTCACTATGAACCCAGAGTTTGATTTCTTATCTTCCACCCCTATGTTTGATTGGCTGAACCTGAATCGTATATGGAACCCTAATTTCTTCAAAGAATTGTGGAAATACAGATTTTAGTTTTTCTTTATGTGGATCCAAGAAGGTACTTCAAAAGGAAATTTGAATAAATGTTGAGCAAGTCAATCCATATATATATATATTATGCCCAGTGTGGGTTTTTTTCAGTATTGTTTTCTTGAGCACAATACACTATAACTTGCTCAATACCCTAGTCCCAGGTGTAAGATTCAGTACACATTTGACCCTAGAAAAGGGTGGACAGAATGAACTGGAAATAAAATGAGAAAAATAAATAATATCAAACAGAGATGTGGATAGCCAAGGAAATTCTTGGGATAGGTATAATACTTCGACCAATATCTGTGTGATGATATATGAACTATATAAAGTTATACACTGAGTATATAAAGAAAATTAATAATCCAAATTAACTTCCATGCTGAGCAAAATAAAGAATTAGTATTATAGCAGGCTTTGGCTTCAAGGCACACAATGGCATGAGGAATAATGGTCATTCATTCTCAGCAAGGGTCCAAACTCCATTTCATTAAACTGCAAATACATTTATCATTATGAAAAATACTCTGGATAATCTCAAGTTCTAAGTCATTAGAAAGTGATATTAGCTGCAATAAATTTCTAAGTATAAAATGTTGCTTTCTAAGAAATGATTTTAGCTTTATTTAATTTGGTATTACAGTATTAATTAGTATCAGAGTTATAAAACAGCAGTTTTAGCCCTGGGCATTTTGCCACTCCAAGTGCTGTTTACCAAAATAAATCTAGCTAGAAATAATTATTTTTACACTGAGGGAGCTATGATTCTTTATTATGAATTAGGTGTGGGAAATGATATTTCAAAGGCTCTTTGTGAAACAATATTAATAAGCTATCTACCCACAAAACCTCACAAAAATGTAAGTACAGAAATGAGTAATCATTCAATATGTACACAGGGAGGGTGGCTTTACGTTATCTCTTTTTTAAAAAATAGATTTTATCCCAGAAACTTTCACAAACCAACACCCTTGCTGATATCACATACTTGAACAATAGCTGGTTCTCTTGCTCCTACAGAACTTTCAGAGACTCGCCCTTCATATTGCCTCTTCCTCACCAGCTCATTCTGCTTCCTGAATTCCTCTTTTCCACTCTTTAATTTTCTTTAATTATTTTCCTAGTGCATATATATGTATTTTAATCTTTCTACCTCTTTTTTAGACATATATAATTTTTTTATATGAAGGACAATTGCTCTACAGAATTTTGTTGTTTTCTGTCAAATATAAACATGAATCAGCCATAGGGATACTACCTCTTGTTTTAAAAAAGCTCATTTTGAGTGGTTATCCTGAAAAATTGGTTTTATTAATATGTCAAATATTATATGGAGAGAATGGAAACCTCACTGTTAAATTCAATTAAAATAATATATAGCTAGAATCTAAACCTCTAATGGGGTTCTAGTTGTGAATATCCTTGAGAGTTTTCAAAAAGAAAAAATCAAAACTGAATCCTTCACTACTTAGAAATGTTCTTGCACAAATGCCAGAAGTCAGACACAAAATGTCATGCCAACAGAATCTATTCTTTGTTCTGTTTAATTATTACATTGCAGTGATAGTTCTGTAATTTTCATTGTGAAAGTTTCCCTACAAAACCAACAGAAAATATAAGAAAAAAAAGTTGTAATAGTAGGAATCATTCATGAAAATTTGAATATCAAATAAGTATATGTATAGGTTGAGCTCTCATAATTTGAAAAGTGCATTTCAAGTATTTATTCCTTTTCCAATTTTTGTTTGTCTAGATGCTCTTTTCTCTCTCCTAAGTGATCTCCTTCAATTTTTCCCTAAGGAAAGTATATGGAAAACATATCTATCACATTCTCTTGGAATTGTGTTTTGTTTAACACACTGATATTAGAACCTCCACCAAACTCAAATCAGCATTTTTTTGTCTTTATAATGAGGACCCTCACACCCATCTTCTGAGTTGGTTTAAAAATACACATATTTTGTAAATAAGGTCACTATCTTCTTGAAAAAATTGGTTTAAAAATAGATTTTATCCCAGAAACTTTCACAAACCAACACCCTTGCTGATATCACATACTTGAACAATAGCTGGTTCTCTTGCTCCTACAGAACTTTCAGAGACTCGCCCTTCATATTGCCTCTTCCTCACCAGCTCATTCTGCTTCCTGAATTCCTCTTTTCCACTCTTTAATTTTCTTTAATTATTTTCCTAGTGCATATATATGTATTTTAATCTTTCTACCTCTTTTTTAGACATATATAATTTTTTTATATGAAGGACAATTGCTCTACAGAATTTTGTTGTTTTCTGTCAAATATAAACATGAATCAGCCATAGGGATACTACCTCTTGTTTTAAAAAAGCTCATTTTGAGTGGTTATCCTGAAAAATTGGTTTTATTAATATGTCAAATATTATATGGAGAGAATGGAAACCTCACTGTTAAATTCAATTAAAATAATATATAGCTAGAATCTAAACCTCTAATGGGGTTCTAGTTGTGAATATCCTTGAGAGTTTTCAAAAAGAAAAAATCAAAACTGAATCCTTCACTACTTAGAAATGTTCTTGCACAAATGCCAGAAGTCAGACACAAAATGTCATGCCAACAGAATCTATTCTTTGTTCTGTTTAATTATTACATTGCAGTGATAGTTCTGTAATTTTCATTGTGAAAGTTTCCCTACAAAACCAACAGAAAATATAAGAAAAAAAAGTTGTAATAGTAGGAATCATTCATGAAAATTTGAATATCAAATAAGTATATGTATAGGTTGAGCTCTCATAATTTGAAAAGTGCATTTCAAGTATTTATTCCTTTTCCAATTTTTGTTTGTCTAGATGCTCTTTTCTCTCTCCTAAGTGATCTCCTTCAATTTTTCCCTAAGGAAAGTATATGGAAAACATATCTATCACATTCTCTTGGAATTGTGTTTTGTTTAACACACTGATATTAGAACCTCCACCAAACTCAAATCAGCATTTTTTTGTCTTTATAATGAGGACCCTCACACCCATCTTCTGAGTTGGTTTAAAAATACACATATTTTGTAAATAAGGTCACTAGTCATTTTTTTCTATGTGGTTAATTCATTATACTAAACTTCACATTTATGGAATTATGGCAATAACAATTTGTTATTAATTAGCAATACAGTATAATTATTTGGTCATGGTGAAATTAATTAAGGAGTAAACTTTGTTGTTCAATAAGTGTAAATGGTTAAAGACCCTGTCACATGAACTTCAGTAACCAGTGAAATTCTCAAATTCAGTGTGCTGGTGAATCATCAGAGGGTGATTTTCTCAGTAAATGATTACTCAAATAAGATTAAGAAAATTCTCCCATTTTTTTTTAAACATAGTACTAGAAAATTAAATTTCTAATAAGAGCTGACTATGATCTAAATTTGAAAATATACAAAAGTGAAAGGATCTTGATGATATTTAGAGCAACCATATTTAGTATGATGCAATAGTTACAGTAAATGATATTAAGGCTATGAAATGTTTGAAAACACCATGACTAAAACAAAAACAAAATCAGAGGCAGTTGAAATCAACACTGAGTGGCTCTGAGAGAAGCAAACCCTTATCAGTTATATAATACTCAGAATGGAAGTGAAACTACTCATTATGGTATAAAAATTATAAAATACTTTGATAAGAAATGTAAAATAGCTCCAGTGTCTAATATTTATAATGTTATAAAGCATAATAATGTGATGATGTGATACTATTCACACCATTATGGATATAAGTACCATTTCAGTAATATCACTACTAATAATCTGGATATACGGTAAGCAATTTTATTTTAGCAATTTTTTTTTTCTTTTCCCCATCTTGCCTCTTCTTACTTATATTTATTTTCATCTATTTGTTTTATTCTTTGTAATGTGTGGGCCTCCCATTGAAGTGGCCTTGCCTACTGCAGAGCACTGGCTCTAGGCGCATGCGCTCCAGAGCGTGGGCCCTCAATGGTACACAGGGATCCAGCGACTCCATGGCACGTGGGATCTTCCCAGGCCAGGAATCCAGCCTGGGCTCCTTGCACTGCAAGGCGGACTCTTCACCCATTGGGCCACCATGGAAGCCCTTAGCAAATACTTTTTAAGCTCTTTTTTAAGGACTTCAGTCTGCTGCTTGCACAGTACCAAAATTAAGTAAAGTTTTAGATGATGATATTGTTAAATACTGTCTTCTGACTTCTGAAATTATAGTTTTCAGATATACAGGCATTTGGAGAAATGCCTGACAACCTCTGAAAATACGGTCCCTATTCCTTTTCAAAGAGGACTTATTAAACTACAATGCCTGGGTTTCCCTAGTCATTCAGTGGATAAACAGTTCACCTTGCAGTGCAAGGGGCACAGGTTTGATCTCTGGCCTGGGAGGATCCCGTGTGCGGTGAAACCACTAGACGGGTGTGTCCAAATACAAACTATTGCCCTGGAATGCATGTGCCCAGAGCCAGTGCTCTGCAATGTGAGAGACTATTGCAATGGGAGGCCCACACAAGACAAAGAATAAAATATGGATAAAAATAAATATATATTAAAAAAGTAAAGAGACATGATGGGAAAAATTTAAAAAGAAGGAAACAATATTTAGTATGATGCAATAGTTACAGTAAATGATATTAAGGCTATGAAATGTTTGAAAACACCATGACTAAAAAAAAACAAAATCAGAGGCAGTTGAAATCAACACTGAGTGGCTCTGAGAGAAGCAAACCCTTATCAGTTATATAATACTCAGAATGGAAGTGAAACTACTCATTATGGTATAAAAATTATAAAATACTTTGATAAGAAATGTAAAATAGCTCCAGTGTCTAATATTTATAATGTTATAAAGCATAATAATGTGATGATGTGATACTATTCACACCATTATGGATATAAGTACCATTTCAGTAATATCACTACTAATAATCTGGATATACGGTAAGCAATTTTATTTTAGCAATTTTTTTTTTCTTTTCCCCATCTTGCCTCTTCTTACTTATATTTATTTTCATCTATTTGTTTTATTCTTTGTAATGTGTGGGCCTCCCATTGAAGTGGCCTTGCCTACTGCAGAGCACTGGCTCTAGGCGCATGCGCTCCAGAGCGTGGGCCCTCAATGGTACACAGGGATCCAGCGACTCCATGGCACGTGGGATCTTCCCAGGCCAGGAATCCAGCCTGGGCTCCTTGCACTGCAAGGCGGACTCTTCACCCATTGGGCCACCATGGAAGCCCTTAGCAAATACTTTTTAAGCTCTTTTTTAAGGACTTCAGTCTGCTGCTTGCACAGTACCAAAATTAAGTAAAGTTTTAGATGATGATATTGTTAAATACTGTCTTCTGACTTCTGAAATTATAGTTTTCAGATATACAGGCATTTGGAGAAATGCCTGACAACCTCTGAAAATACGGTCCCTATTCCTTTTCAAAGAGGACTTATTAAACTACAATGCCTGGGTTTCCCTAGTCATTCAGTGGATAAACAGTTCACCTTGCAGTGCAAGGGGCACAGGTTTGATCTCTGGCCTGGGAGGATCCCGTGTGCGGTGAAACCACTAGACGGGTGTGTCCAAATACAAACTATTGCCCTGGAATGCATGTGCCCAGAGCCAGTGCTCTGCAATGTGAGAGACTATTGCAATGGGAGGCCCACACAAGACAAAGAATAAAATATGGATAAAAATAAATATATATTAAAAAAGTAAAGAGACATGATGGGAAAAATTTTAAAAAAAAAGGCATACAAGGCATAAACAATGCCTTTTAAGGTACAAATATAAAAGCCAGAAATTGACTAAAAATATCTTTGATTATAGTGTGACTTCTCATCTTAAAATGCGCTTGTTTGTCTCTGTAATAAAATGAAAATAACTTTTTAATTAGTGTAACACTATATAACATGCCTGAAAAATAATTTTCTATACAGTTATAAATACTACTATCTCAAGGCTTTTAATGCAAATCACCATGATATAAATAGATTATTCATATTGTGCAATACTAAGTCTAAAATACTGAGGGTATTTATTATTTGAACTGTTTATATAATAAGCTCCTTAATAGAACCTTATGAAATAGAATATCCATAATTCTCTGAGCCATTCATGCACTTTGAAGCTACGTAAATAAGGGGTATAATTAGCTAATTAGTAGATGTTTACAGTTGTGTATATTTCTATTTTGTTCACTAGAATAATACTGTCAGTATATTGAATAATAACTATTATGTACACTGTGCTGAGGAATTTTAATGTCTATGATTTATATACAGAATTACAAATAACAGTTTGAAGGCATTTGATGTGAGTTTAATGGTTTAGCCTATATCTTCAAGGAAATGCCTGGTACCATATAGATGAAGTTTTTTTCAATTAGATCATGATATCTTAGCATGCACTCTGAAATGAGGAATACAACTTATTTGTTTTTTTTGTTTTGTTTTGTTTTTACATACTTAACTCCTTAAAATTGCCTGACAGATTTTGTAGTTACTTGAATTCATATGAACAATTTGACCTTAGCCAAGTTAATTAGATCCTTTAGACCTCAGTTTACTCATCAGAAAAAGGAAATAATAATACCAACAGTCTCTTTCAGCTGGATTGAGGAATAAATTGAGTGTATCCCAGTGAGCTGTTAGATACTTGATATCGAATAAATGCTCATTCTTGTTCATGTCTGACTCTCAGACATTTAAAAGCTTATCAACTGATATTCCTCTGTAGGTACTCTAAAATTCATCCTCATATAGCTCTTTATTGCTCATATTTTAATGTGTTCCCCCCCTAATTTTCTGTACTATTGAACAGATGCTTCCTTAGAATGAGTGTTTCTTTCATTTCAGCTTGTTCATACTCTACACACATAGCTTTTTCTCATCCTTACATGCTGACTCTGGAGTGAGAACCATGTTTCTGCTGAATCTGACTCTAGTCCTCACAGTTTGTGTTTCTTACAAAAATTCATTTGCATTTCATGCTTGATATCTCTATTTTGTAAAGTTATTTTTGTTTATATCTGTCCACCTGGGATTTAGGTTTTTGAGGGTAATAATATATGCTTCAATTAATTTTCATATTTCCCTGTTTCTATTTTAAGAAAACTTGGTTAATATATGTTCTATTACATGCAAGGAATAGAATTAATTATTACATATGATAAAAATCAGCATAAATAATTAGTGATATTTAATATTATTCTATGGTAGCAGATGGTAGACAGTATCTATCTGCATGGTTCTGTACTCTAAATCCACGTCTAACCATCATCTGTATCCCCTGTGTTGAATCACTGGTAAAGAAAAAAGTCAAGAAAATCCAAACATGTTAGACTCAGGAGACTCAGGTTCTCATCAATGTATAGACAGAAGAAGCTAGAAGAGAGGGCTGTCCCAAATTAAGTGAGTCTAAAATATGAGATTAGTCCATTCTTCTCCTAAGATTGTGAGTGCTCCAGAGAGTCTGGTGAGCAAAGAAATCTCTTCATTGCTCTGAAGTAAGGACTGGACATTTACCAGATGGTTCGATGTACCTGCTCACATTTAATGGATGGTCACTGTAGAAACAGACATGAACTCAATGAACAAGCAAAGGAAAAACAAAAACAAACCACAACAAAGCACACACAGAATGAGCCACTACCTAGGTTCCAACAGTTGAAATAAACAAAGAAACAACTAGAATAAGCTATAGTAAAAACATACAAAGAGGGCTTCCCTGGTGGTCCAATGGGTAAGGACACCACCTTGCAGTGCAAGGGGCGCCGGTTCGATCCCTGGCCTGGGAAGATCCCACGTGCCGTGGAGCGGCTGGACCGATGTGTCCAATTACTGAGCCGGAGCTCTGGAGTGTATGTGCCCAGAGCCGGTGCTCTGCGACAACAGAGGCCACCATGATGGGAGGCCCACACGGGCCAAATTACACAAATGGATGAAAATGGACAAATGAAAGACCAATAGAAGTGGCCCGCCTGCTCCCCCCTCCCCCTCCACCCCCACCAAAAAAAAAAAATACAAAGAAATTAAAACCACATGAACAACTTTCTGAAACAAGCACATAATAAACTTATAAAAAAGGTATATCTATAGCACAAATATTAAGTATTAAAGGATTATTTGAGAATAGAAGTGAGTGATAGAAGATGAGGTAGTTGACTGGCATTGTTGACAGAGTGGACCTGAGTTTGAGCAAGCTCTGGGAGATAGTTCAGGTCAGGAAAGCCTGGTGTGCTGCAGTCCATGGTGTTTCAAAGAGTTAGACATGACTTAGTGACTGAATAGCAATAGTACAAACATATAGCATAATACAAATGTATAGTAGTTTTTGGGCTTCTCAGGTGGTGCCTGGCGCTAGTGGTACAGAACCTGCCTGCCAATGCAGGAGACATAAGAGATGTGTGCTCTATTCCTGGGTTGGGAAGATTCCCTGGAGGAGGACATGGCAACCCACTCCAGTATTCTTGCCTGGAGAATCCCATCAACATAGAAGCCTAGCAGTCTACCAGTTCATAGGATCTCAGAGTCAGACACAACTGAAGCAACTTAGCATATAAGTAGTAGCCTATAATATCCAAGAGAAGGAATGTAGTACAATGATAAAAAAAAAAAAGGGT
This sequence comes from Tragulus kanchil, assembly GCA_022376925.1. Lineage (NCBI taxonomy): Eukaryota > Metazoa > Chordata > Mammalia > Artiodactyla > Tragulidae > Tragulus > Tragulus kanchil. Next base: position 69,894,973 of record JAIOJX010000028.1, on the reverse strand, counting down.
TGAAAAAATGAGATAAATAATAAATCTTGAATGTATTTTTAGATATTTCTAACTTTCCATTTACATATGTTTCAGCTTTTTTTGTTTTCCTTTTTAATCCTTATTATTTCTTTCCTTCTCCCCATCTCTCTTTCATCACTATTTTTACAGTTGTATCACATTAGCAATAGTATATTTTTCAAATTATAAAAATACCTAGTATGATTTATGTCTAATACAGCCAAAATGGAATAACTTAAGATTTAAATATCTTGTTAATGGAAAAAACACATTTCAAAATTGTATTCCTTTTTATCTTTTGAAGCATTGATTATCTGCGTTGTATAACTGGAAAAGCTTTTTTTAAATGTTATTTTGCTATATACATATATGAATATTAACTTTAAATGTACTAAATAATTTCTAACATATTATAATAAGAATGAACAAATATTAGAACAAGATTTTATCTTCAGATAGTCATATTAAAATAATTGGACCATGACTTTTGATTGTGAATAATTCACTCTAATTTTAAGATATAAGCATACAATTGGAATTTTGCACTATGCTTCCTGTTTTTTTCATAAATAGCTTCCATATATAGTGTATAGTTTATATAACATATAGGTTTTTTTATTTTTGACAACTTTCCATGAGCCAGGTTTTAATATGGTTACATAATAAATCATTTATGCACATTCATAGCAAATGAACCTTAATTTTTGATAGGTTTTAAATGATACATTATATACATTATACATATGAGTAGTTAATATTCTACTTAAATCGTGTTACATATAATTTTAAAATTTTTTTCCACTAATCTACAAACATTACCATGAAGAATCAAGTTAGACTTAGATGCTATATTTTATGCTAAATTTATACATTTGGCAGAACTATTAGGTTGGCATAAATCTAATTGTGGTTTTGTATTGTTGAAATTTCCATTTGATATTGGAATATATTCTTAATAAACATGGTTATGGTAAACATCATTTTAATGCATATTTCTCGCTTGATGTGTTTTACTAATGATTTATTACCTGCTGTTTATTTTATATGTATTTTAGACTGTGGGAATGATGTTAGATAAAAACGAATTCAAACGATTTTCTTATTCAAATTCTAAATGGGTCTTAAAGCCGCAGACACAGCTCACATCAATAGCACGATTGAGGGCTTCCTCTGGTGGTCCAGTGGGTAAGGACACCGCCTTGCAGTGCAAGGGGCGCCGGTTCGATCCCTGGCCTGGGAAGATCCCACGTTCCGCAGAGCGGCTGGACTGATGTGTCCAATTACCAAGCCGGAGCTCTGGAGCGCATGCGCCCAGAGCCAGTGCTCTGCAATGACAGACGCCACCGCAATGGGAGGCCCACAGGAGCCAAAGAACAAAGACGGATGAAAATAGATAAATGAAAGACCAATAGAAGTGGCCCGCCCGCTCCTCTCCCTCTCCAACCCGACCCCTGCCCAAAATAAATAAATAAATAAATCTTTAAAAAAAGAAAAGGCACGATTGACCCAGGAACTGCTAATGAAGGTACAGTGCAGTGGTGGTTGAAGAAGTTCGCAAAGGAGATGGGAGCCTTGAAGATGAGGCACACAGTGGCCAGTCAGTGGAAGGTGACAATGACAAGTTGAGAACAGTCACAGAAACTCCCTCTTACAACTACAGGAGAAATTGCTGAAGAACTCAGCGATGCCCATTCTGTGTCAGTTTACATTTGAAGCAAACGAAAGATGAAAAGTCTTGATAAGTGGTGACTCATGAGCTGACTGGAAATCAAAGTAATTGTCATTTTGAAGTGTCTTCTTCTCCTATTCTATACAAAAATAACAAACCATTTCTCAATTGGACTGTGGTGTGTGACAAAAAAATAGATTTTATATGACAGCCTATGATGAACAGCTCCGTGTGATGAACAAGTGGTTTGACTGAGAAGAAGCTCCAAGGCCAAACTTGCACCAGAAAAGGTCATGGTCACTGTTTGGTGGTCTGCTGCTTGTCTGATCTGTGACAACTTTCTGAATCCTGGCGAAACCATTACATATAAGTATGCTCAGCAAATTGATGAGATGCATTGAAAACTGCAATAACTGCAGCTGGCATTGGTCAACAGAAAGGTCCCAGTTTTTCTTCACAATGATGCCAGACCACATTTTCTACAGACAATGCTTCAAAAGTTGAAAGCACTAGGCTACGAAGTTTTGCCTTATTCACTGTATTCACCTGATCTCTACCAACCACCTATCACTTCTGCATAACTTTTGGCAGGGAAAATGATTTCACAACCAACAGGAGGCAAAAATGTTTTCCTAAAGTTTGTTGAATTTTTATGCTACAGTATCAAATAAACTTATTTCTCATTGACAAAAAATGTTGACTGTAATGGCTCCTGTTTTGATTAATAAAGTTGTGTTTGGTCCTAGTCATAATGATTTAAAATTCATGGCTCAAAACCACAATTACTTTTGCACCAACCTTAATATGTGAGCTAAAAGATTTCTTTCTTTTTTTAGAAAAATGATACGATATACATTGATTAAATACCATGTGGGTCGCTTTTTGTGGTAAGGACCAGAGATAAAACACAATGAGACACTCTGTACTGTACTAACTTGAACTCAGTTAGGTATCAGGAATGCTGATTCCATAAAAGTTTTGATATAGTACTCTTGCCATTGTAGCCAAAAATTATGTATAGACTGTTGGAATTGCTAGAGATTCAAAGCCTTTTCTGTTAGATCAATATTAATTCTGAGGATGTTTAATGAAACTTTGAGGTTTTATTATGCCAAGCACACAACAAACAAAACGACCATATTTCTTTATTATTCAGTTGCTTACTGTCTCATTGTCTAAGTCTATTGCTGTCAAATTATGTTCTGAATGTATCTTTGTGTAATTAATAGATTCTTTGATACACTTTTATTAAAAAATGCTCTCGGATGAATCCTGCTTTTCCTATGGAATGAAAAAACATCCAAAATCATCTTCTAAGAGCTCCTTTCATTTTCTCCTTTTTAGTTAGTTAATGAATCCATATCATTACAGAAGTTTAAATTGGTAACAGTCATTTCTGAAAGTTCTAGAGTGGCATATTTATAGGAGAATAAATATTTTAAGCATTATGATTTTTGAAATGCAAAAAAGGTAGACATTTATTTTATGAAAAATATAGTCTTACTTCTCAAGAACTTCTATCCTACTGTGTGGTATGTATCTAGGATACTTATGGGAAGGGATGTGACCACTAAAACTTGCTAAAAAATTCTGTTGAAATCTTTTTTTTTTTTTTTAAAGATTTACTTATTTATTTATTTTTGGTCAGGTGTCGAGTTGGGGAGGGAGGGGAGCGGGCGGGCCACTTCTATTAGTCTTTCATTTCTCTATTTTCATCCGTCTTTGTTCTTTGGCTCCTGTGGGCCTCCCATCGTGGTGGCATCTGTTGTCGCAGAGCGCCAGCTCTGGGCGCATGCGCTCCAGAGCTCCGGCTGGGTCATTGGACGCATTGGTCCAGCCACTCTGCGGCATGTGGGATCTTCCCAGGCCAGGGATCGAACTGGCGCCCCTTGCACTGCAAGGCGGTGTCCCTATCCACTGGACCACCAGGGAAGCCGCAACTCAAGCTTTAAAAGGGCATAGTGACCTGGGACTCAGTTATCTTGCACACGAAACCCTGGATCACACCAGTGGGTGAGACATCAAGGCAAGAAAGAGGTAGAAACTTAGAGCAAGGAGAAGCTAGGATGAACAGCGGAGGGTGGTGACAGTGAGTACCATTTGAAGTCTGAGACTTGTCCCACTTACCTTGCTCTGTTAGTCTCCTATCAGAAAGAAATGTTCAATGCAATTTTGAGGGACCTGTTCTGCAAACATATGTGGAGAAGTGGATCCAAGTAGCACAATTAGTAGAAAGAGGCAGACAGTACTTGCTGCCTCGTGCTGAGGAATGTGATCAGCAGGCTGCCCCAAGCCATCTGCTTCTTCAGGGTCTGCCTCAACTGCAGCCACCACCAGCCTTGCCTGAAGTCACAGTCAAAGCTTGGCAGGGGCATAATGGCCTGGCCAGTTTGGTTCATCAGGTAAAACTTAATGGGTGATACTGTCTCAAGTGTCCCTTCCACAGGCTGACTGGGATTTTGTCCACCCTGTGTCAGAGTATGACTTGTTCCTCTTCCCCAGTTTTCTTCCCTTTTCTTTTCACAGAAGTTAGTACCTAATAAATGTTAGACACTTCAATCTTCATCTTAGAGTTGGCATATAGAGAACCCAGTGGACATTTCCTTTCCAGACACTTATAGACAGAGAGGGAAAACCTAAAAGGTGGATTCTCTGTGCTATCAGCTTGTGGGTGGGTGTAGTTGCTGCCTAATGAATCACCGACTTCTGTAAAATATTATTGTCCTTTTAAAGTGACTCTGGCTATTACTCATTTGTTCTAATTAAATGATGTGAAGACAATCCTGAATCTCTTATAATAAAACATGATTATAATTAGATTTCTAGTTTTATTTGTGCCTCCATAAAGATCTTTGTATTTCTGTCTCCTGTCTTAATTCTATTTTATACTAGAGCTGTTATGTTTCTGTGTCTTTGACATATGTTTAATGATTATAGCTTCAACATTTTTGAGCTGAATAATGAAGCTTCATCAGGCAACTGCTACCAGTAACATATGTTTTATGTCTATGAAGAATGCTGTTCACTGACTTTACATCCCAATATGATATAATTTTGTAAATTAAGTCAGATGAAAATAATGTACTTTAAAATGGAATATCTCATTTTAAAAGGAGAATTATTTATATCTGGGGTCTTGGCTAACTAAGCAATTTATTTATATCTGTATTCTAATATATATATATAATAGCTGCTTGGTTTTTGCTTGGTTGCCATTAAATCACTGTCTTTTTCATCAGTTCAACATTTCTAATAGGTTCTATTAATATATAGATTCATAAAATTTGAGTTATTAAATTATTTACATCATATTATAAAGGAATTAAGTGATGTTCCTTTATTTCCATTACTGCATTTTAAGAAAAATCACAATTAGTAGAAAGAGGCAGACAGTACTTGCTGCCTCGTGCTGAGGAATGTGATCAGCAGGCTGCCCCAAGCCATCTGCTTCTTCAGGGTCTGCCTCAACTGCAGCCACCACCAGCCTTGCCTGAAGTCACAGTCAAAGCTTGGCAGGGGCATAATGGCCTGGCCAGTTTGGTTCATCAGGTAAAACTTAATGGGTGATACTGTCTCAAGTGTCCCTTCCACAGGCTGACTGGGATTTTGTCCACCCTGTGTCAGAGTATGACTTGTTCCTCTTCCCCAGTTTTCTTCCCTTTTCTTTTCACAGAAGTTAGTACCTAATAAATGTTAGACACTTCAATCTTCATCTTAGAGTTGGCATATAGAGAACCCAGTGGACATTTCCTTTCCAGACACTTATAGACAGAGAGGGAAAACCTAAAAGGTGGATTCTCTGTGCTATCAGCTTGTGGGTGGGTGTAGTTGCTGCCTAATGAATCACCGACTTCTGTAAAATATTATTGTCCTTTTAAAGTGACTCTGGCTATTACTCATTTGTTCTAATTAAATGATGTGAAGACAATCCTGAATCTCTTATAATAAAACATGATTATAATTAGATTTCTAGTTTTATTTGTGCCTCCATAAAGATCTTTGTATTTCTGTCTCCTGTCTTAATTCTATTTTATACTAGAGCTGTTATGTTTCTGTGTCTTTGACATATGTTTAATGATTATAGGTTGAACATTTTTGAGCTGAATAATGAAGCTTCATCAGGCAACTGCTACCAGTAACATATGTTTTATGTCTATGAAGAATGCTGTTCACTGACTTTACATCCCAATATGATATAATTTTGTAAATTAAGTCAGATGAAAATAATGTACTTTAAAATGGAATATCTCATTTTAAAAGGAGAATTATTCATATCTGGGGTCTTGGCTAACTAAGCAATTTATTTATATCTGTATTCTAATATATATATATAATAGCTGCTTGGTTTTTGCTTGGTTGCCATTAAATCACTGTCTTTTTCATCAGTTCAACATTTCTAATAGGTTCTATTAATATATAGATTCATAAAATTTGAGTTATTAAATTATTTACATCATATTATAAAGGAATTAAGTGATGTTCCTTTATTTCCATTACTGTGCATTCTTCAAGATACTAAACTTTCCTAAACTATCTTCTTTCTTAGATTAAAAACCTGATTTTTAGTTGGATTATGTATAAGTGTGTGTGTGTGTGTTTATGTGTATGAAAGTGTGCTCTTTTCTCTGTTTCTGAGATAAAGCAAACTGTTTATCAAAAATAGTAACAAAATAAAATTAATAGTAACTGTTTTGTCATTAGTAGAGCAGTGATGTACATAGTCTATTAACTAAGCATCCATATTTATCTGTATCATCCATATTTATCTGTTAACTAAGCATCCATATTTATCTTAAAACAAGCCCTCAATTGTGAGACTGCCAAAATAGCAAGTCTTCCAAAATAAATACGTAACATGAAGCACGGTACATATGTGGCTAAAATTGATGCACTAATAGAGCTAAAATTAAGATATTAAATAATGTATACATACTATATAAGGGCTTCTGTAGTTGGTAAGGAATATACCTACAATTCAGGAGACGCCATGTTTGATCCCTGGGTCGGGAAGATCCCCTGGAGTAGGAAATTGCAATCCACTCCAGTTTTCTTGCTTGGAAATTCTCATGGAGACAGGAACCTAGCTGCCTACAGTCCATAGGTTTGCAAGAGTTGGACACAACCTAGCGACTAAATCACCACCACCACCACATACACAAACCACAAGCATGTATATACTCTGCTGATCTGAAGAAGTCTCTGTATGGTTTCTTTGCTTTCCCCTCTATAATGTTATAGAAATTAATTGTACATAGTTTCCCAGAATAGTCTTAGAAGAATGCAAATCAGATAGATTATAAAGTTTCTTTTTTGAAAGCCCTCAATGATTTACTTTCACACTAAGAATAAAAGAAAAATCTTCTAAGGTAGTGTATTAATTTGCAGGGCTTCCCAGGTGGCACTAGTGGTAAAGAACCTGTCTGCTAATGCAGGAGACTTAAAGGTTTGATCCCTGGGTTGGGAAGATCCCCTGGAGAAAAACATGGAAGCCAGGTCAGTATTCTTGCCTGGAGAATCCCAGGGACAGAGGAACCTCGCACGCTACAGTTCATAGGGTTACAAAGAATCAGTCACAACTGAAGTGACTTAGCACGCTGTGCAACAGAGTACTCTATTGGGTGGTTATACAACAGACATTTATTTTATCACAGTTCTGGAGGCTAGAAATCTGAGATCAGGGAGTCCACAGATTTTTTTGGTTTTTTTTTTTTTTTTCTGAAGCTTCTCTCCTTGGCTTGTAAGTGGCCTTCTTCATGTTCATATGGTGTTCTACCTGTGTGTGTGTGTTTCCTAATTTCTTCTCCTTTTAAAGATATCAGTCATACTGGATTAGAGTCAGTCACGTTATGAGGTGCTGCGATTAAGGCTTCAACATATGATTTGGGGGGAACAGTAATCAACCAAAAATAGCAATAGCACAAAAGTCTCCATGACCTAACCAGGCTGTTCGTGGACAATTTTATATCTTTCAAAAGAAAATTCAGAGAAATAGAAATAAAATTCATTCTTTTAAAAGAACATTTTATTGAATGAGCAACAGTGAACTGGGGTACTTCAAATGTGAAGCTGGTATGAAAATCAGAATCGTGATGTTACTAGATGACTTCTAAAGTGGAACTGGGGATATTCTTCAACCTTTACATTCACTGATTATTTCAGTGGGGGTTTTCAAATGGCATCAAGTTGATTAAAAGTGATTATACCATTTTAGGAAAGGGACTTCAGTATCCCTTATGATTATCAGAGGCATTTATAAAGAATAAACCAAGTTAAGTTTTGATTGCATTTATGAAAAGAGTAAACTAAAGCTTTGTTTATCTGGCTTAAATGGTTTTCTCTGCTTGGGGGATCTTCAACTCTAGTCTCTGATTTTTATTTATGTATTTCCTACCCATCTGGTCCAGACAAAGATATCCGAGACTTTTTCGGTTTTCAATTCAAGCCTATTGCTACCTTGACCCAATTCCTCTGCATTAAAAGCTCTTTATAGCAGTTTTAATTTGGCAATTCTTCAATTTAAGTATAGTTTCTTTATACTTGCAAAAAAAATTCAATTTAAATGTCTCCTCCTAAGAGAAGATTTTCCATAAATATAACAAAAGTAGAAAACATTTTCTAACATAAGAACCAACACTTTAAACAGAAGGTAATTCTTGCTTTCCGGAAAACCGTACAGTTCATAGGGTTACAAAGAATCAGTCACAACTGAAGTGACTTAGCACGCTGTGCAACAGAGTACTCTATTGGGTGGTTATACAACAGACATTTATTTTATCACAGTTCTGGAGGCTAGAAATCTGAGATCAGGGAGTCCACAGATTTTTTTGGTTTTTTTTTTTTTTTTCTGAAGCTTCTCTCCTTGGCTTGTAAGTGGCCTTCTTCATGTTCATATGGTGTTCTACCTGTGTGTGTGTGTTTCCTAATTTCTTCTCCTTTTAAAGATATCAGTCATACTGGATTAGAGTCAGTCACGTTATGAGGTGCTGCGATTAAGGCTTCAACATATGATTTGGGGGGAACAGTAATCAACCAAAAATAGCAATAGCACAAAAGTCTCCATGACCTAACCAGGCTGTTCGTGGACAATTTTATATCTTTCAAAAGAAAATTCAGAGAAATAGAAATAAAATTCATTCTTTTAAAAGAACATTTTATTGAATGAGCAACAGTGAACTGGGGTACTTCAAATGTGAAGCTGGTATGAAAATCAGAATCGTGATGTTACTAGATGACTTCTAAAGTGGAACTGGGGATATTCTTCAACCTTTACATTCACTGATTATTTCAGTGGGGGTTTTCAAATGGCATCAAGTTGATTAAAAGTGATTATACCATTTTAGGAAAGGGACTTCAGTATCCCTTATGATTATCAGAGGCATTTATAAAGAATAAACCAAGTTAAGTTTTGATTGCATTTATGAAAAGAGTAAACTAAAGCTTTGTTTATCTGGCTTAAATGGTTTTCTCTGCTTGGGGGATCTTCAACTCTAGTCTCTGATTTTTATTTATGTATTTCCTACCCATCTGGTCCAGACAAAGATATCCGAGACTTTTTTTCGGTTTTTCAATTCAAGCCTATTGCTACCTTGACCCAATTCCTCTGCATTAAAAGCTCTTTATAGCAGTTTTAATTTGGCAATTCTTCAATTTAAGTATAGTTTCTTTATACTTGCAAAAAAAATTCAATTTAAATGTCTCCTCCTAAGAGAAGATTTTCCATAAATATAACAAAAGTAGAAAACATTTTCTAACATAAGCCTACTTTAGTTTTCCTCATATCACTTTTTGTTATGTGATGTTCTCTTTCTTAGTTACATATTAAATCCAGACCTCTGAATTGAATATAGAAATGTTGCAAGGAGGAAACCAATTCTGACCCCATGATGAAATGTTTCTTTGACTTGTTTTTCATTGCTTTTGTTATGATAATCATACAAAATGGTTTGTCTCAGATAATTTTGCTCCCCAGCCTGATTGTTAAACTAAAGTGCCTTGTGCAGAACCTTGTCCTACAGTGGATTGGCATTAAGGGAGAAATTAGCACATTCCCTGCCTCAGGCTTGCCATTCTAGGAGATGCTTGCAAGATTAATAGACTTTTTACTTCCTCACTTTCCCCCATCTCTGATCTATAAAAGAATTTGGCATCCAGCCCCAGTAAGATGGTTATTTTGAGACACTAGCCTTCTATCTTCTCTGTCAGCTGCTTTCTGAGGAAGATCATTTTTTCTTGAATTCATTGACCTGTTATGCCAAGAGCAGGGCCAGTTTGGACTTGGTAACAGAAAAAAAGGGAGAAAGAGAGAGAAGTAGAATGAGAGAGAGAAAGAAATGGTGAGGCTCTTTTCTCACTGTGTTGAAATCCCAGTGAATAGAAAAATCCCTGGAACATAGAAAGTAAACAGTAAATACATAATTGCTATATTACTTGAATGACTACATAAATGGATCAAAATAATTAAAATGTTGAAAATTATCTCTTAGTTTTTGAAACTTACTTTTTATTTCTTTAAAACTTAAACATTTAAAATAGAAATGATATAACAAATAATGTTTGATAATTAAAGTTTTATGTAGTTTAAAATTTTTTAAAAATCATTCACTAATTAGAATTACAACTATGTCTTCATGAATTAGGTTGATCAGGTGTTACTTCCTCCAGTCAACCATTAGATTCATATATTTTAAATTAGATGTCTATAGTTATATATCAAGTTAGAAAAATCAGAACTTAAAATTCCATGATTCTCTTCAAAACTGAAGGCTTATTGTACTGTGGATATAATTTTTTATTCCTGTGAATGTGTAGTTTGCTCTCTTAATAATATTGGGGAATCTTGACAATGAATTTTAAGGAAAATGGTTTTACTTTCATTGCTTATTTCAGAAGAGTAGTACTAATGATAGAGTGTAGACAAAGTAGGAAGGAGTATGAAATGATAGAAGTTGGTGTGAAGTAAAGTCTCCCTGAGTAGGAACACAGACAAACTAATTCTTGGTTTATTGCTAAAGATGCATTCATTTAAACTGTAATTTCAAAATGTGTGCTCATGATCTCCACAGTTCATTAAAACCTGGTAATTTAGCTTACTAAAATAGTACTTGCAGATAATTTTGTAAAAAAAGGTATTAATTCTCCATAAATAAATTTTGGTAAGTATGCATTTTAAATTGGAAGGAAATAGAATCCTCAGCTTTTAATTTTGTTTTAGTATTCATACCGAAGCATAGAGTTAAATACCTGAATTTAACTTTTGCTCTAGTTCTATTTATTTATATTTCTCCAATGATTTTACTAAATTCTTAAGCATAAAGTGGATTTCTAACTCAAAAAAATTTTGTGCGTACTGATCATCCATTATTATCACTATTTTAGTAACAGTTTCCCTTAAGATGTTTCTACAATAGTTGGCAATTCTTCACAATAATAATAGTAATAACAACAATAGCATAACGTTGCCAGCATAACAATGCCACCTCCATTTTTCGAGCTGTGACAGAGGGACCATAGTATGTGTGAACAAGTGAATGGTGAACAAACTGAGAAAGTCAAATTTCTGAAACATACATTAAGGAGATCTCCATCCCTATAACATATATAAGATTGTGACTACTCTGATTTAAGTAAGTGACTTGAAATATTACACAGTAAACTGGACATACTCTTTCAGAATAAGAAATTTAAAATACAAAGCAACCCTAATACTAATTAAAAATTTCACTGTGAATAGAATACTAGAGTTTCCTTTATGCACAGTGAAAAAGAATCCACCTCCCAATGCAGGAGATACAAGGGACATGAGTTCAATCCCTGGGTGAGGAAGATCCCCTGGAATAGAAAATGGCAACCCACTCCAGTATTCAACACTGGAAAATTCCATGGATAGAGGAGTCTGAACGATTTCAGTTCATGGGTCTGCAAAGAGTCAGACATGACTGAGCATGGATGCAAATAACATACTACAAAGTGATACCTGCTAATGTCAGAGGATGATAAAGAGGAAATACACACCGCACGACAGCTGGATGTCACCAGGGAGATGACAGGGAGTCATCTCAGTAGATTTCTTGAGGGGCCATAGTCTACACTTCACCTTTACAAGTCCGTAAACTCAAAAAGAGATAAGCTTACAGTATGAATGCAATAACAATGATAATATAGTAGTAAGAGAATTTTGCTCTTATTAAACAAACTAACCCACAAAACAGTGCCTGTAACAATTTCTATCAAGATAGAGTAGAAAGGGTTGGGTTTGTGCTCATATGTGAACAAAACATATAAAACTGTTTTATGAATGGATGCCCATTCTTTCACATTCTATTTAACACAGTATTAGAAATCCTAGTTAGAGCGATCTGAAAAGAAGTAAAATTATCTTTGTAGATGAAATGATATTAAATATAGAAAGTCCCAAAGACTCCACCAAATTCAGTTAGAACTAATAAACTCATTTATTAAAGTTGCCCTAAATCAACATACAAAAATAAGTAGAATTTCTGTATATAATAATAAACTATGTGAAAAATAAATTAAGTGAAAAAATCACATCTATAATAGAATAAAAGATTTGGAAATAAATTTAAACAAAGAGCTGAAGGATCTGTACCCTGAAAACTATAAACATTGATAAAAGAATTTGAAAAAGACACAAATAATTGGAAAGGTACACCATGTTTATGGAGTATAAGAATATTATTAAAATGTTCATATTGCCCAAAGTGACCTACAGATTCAATTCAATCTTTATCAAAATACCAGCGGTATTTTTCACAGAAATAGAAACAATTCTAAAATACAAAGCAACCCTAATACTAATTAAAAATTTCACTGTGAATAGAATACTAGAGTTTCCTTTATGCACAGTGAAAAAGAATCCACCTCCCAATGCAGGAGATACAAGGGACATGAGTTCAATCCCTGGGTGAGGAAGATCCCCTGGAATAGAAAATGGCAACCCACTCCAGTATTCAACACTGGAAAATTCCATGGATAGAGGAGTCTGAACGATTTCAGTTCATGGGTCTGCAAAGAGTCAGACATGACTGAGCATGGATGCAAATAACATACTACAAAGTGATACCTGCTAATGTCAGAGGATGATAAAGAGGAAATACACACCACACGACAGCTGGATGTCACCAGGGAGATGACAGGGAGTCATCTCAGTAGATTTCTTGAGGGGCCATAGTCTACACTTCACCTTTACAAGTCCGTAAACTCAAAGAGAGATAAGCTTACAGTATGAATGCAATAACAATGATAATATAGTAGTAAGAGAATTTTGCTCTTATTAAACAAACTAACCCACAAAACAGTGCCTGTAACAATTTCTATCAAGATAGAGTAGAAAGGGTTGGGTTTGTGCTCATATGTGAACAAAACATATAAAACTGTTTTATGAATGGATGCCCATTCTTTCACATTCTATTTAACACAGTATTAGAAATCCTAGTTAGAGCGATCTGAAAAGAAGTAAAATTATCTTTGTAGATGAAATGATATTAAATATAGAAAGTCCCAAAGACTCCACCAAATTCAGTTAGAACTAATAAACTCATTTATTAAAGTTGCCCTAAATCAACATACAAAAATAAGTAGAATTTCTGTATATAATAATAAACTATGTGAAAAATAAATTAAGTGAAAAAATCACATCTATAATAGAATAAAAGATTTGGAAATAAATTTAAACAAAGAGCTGAAGGATCTGTACCCTGAAAACTATAAACATTGATAAAAGAATTTGAAAAAGACACAAATAATTGGAAAGGTACACCATGTTTATGGAGTATAAGAATATTATTAAAATGTTCATATTGCCCAAAGTGACCTACAGATTCAATTCAATCTTTATCAAAATACCAGCGGTATTTTTCACAGAAATAGAAAAACAATTCTAAAATTCATGTGGAACCATAAAAGTTATGAGTCTAAGGAATCTTGAGCAAAAATGGCAAAGTTGAAAGTATCACACTAACTGATTTCAAAATACACTGCATAGCTATAGATATTAAAACAGCATGGTAATAGATTAAAAATGGATACATAGACCAGTTGAGCAGAATGGAGCCCAGAAATATATCCATGCACTTATAATCAAGTGATCTTAGGCAAAGACAGTCTCTTCAGTAAATGATGTTGGGAAAATAAATATTTACATGCAGAAGACTGAAATTGGACTTATATCTCACATCATTTACAAAAATCAAGTCAAAATTGACTAAAGATTTAAACATAAGGCCTGACACTGTAGAAAGAAACAAAGAGAAAAAAACCCCAGCTTTTTAACAATGGTCTGAGGAAAACTGTTTTGGATACAATACTAAAAGAATAAGCCACAAAAGCAAAAACAGACAAATAATATTATATCAGACTAAAAAACTTCTGCACAGGAAAAAAAAAACAACAACAAAATGTGAAGACAACCTATGAATTTGTAGAAAATATTTAAAAATCATAATCTGATAAGGACTCCTCTGTCCATGGGATTCTCCAGGCAAGAATACTGGAATGGATTGTCATGTGCTTTTCCAAGGAATCCTCCATACCCAGGGATTCAACCAGTTTTTCCTGTGTCTCTGGCATTCCAGGAAGATTCTTTGCCCACTGATGCATCTGGAAAGCCCTAATATATAATAGGTACACCCAAATAGCACAGTAGCAAGAAAACAAATAGCTTGATTTAAGGCAAAGGATCTGAATAGCCACTTCTCAAAAAAAAAAAAAAAACCAACCACAAATGTCCAATGGTATATGAAAAAATGATCAACATTACGAATCATCAGGAAAATACAAGTCAAAATCATGAGATATTATCTCACACCTGGTAGAATTTACTATTATCAAAAAGACAAATTATAAGTGTTGGTAGGGATATAGGGAGGGAAAAACTGTTTATGGAGTATAAGAATATTATTAAAATGCATCCCATGGTAAAAAAAAGGTTTTCACAGAAATAGAAAAACAATTCTAAAATTCATGTGGAACCATAAAAGTTATGAGTCTAAGGAATCTTGAGCAAAAATGGCAAAGTTGAAAGTATCACACTAACTGATTTCAAAATACACTGCATAGCTATAGATATTAAAACAGCATGGTAATAGATTAAAAATGGATACATAGACCAGTTGAGCAGAATGGAGCCCAGAAATATATCCATGCACTTATAATCAAGTGATCTTAGGCAAAGACAGTCTCTTCAGTAAATGATGTTGGGAAAATAAATATTTACATGCAGAAGACTGAAATTGGACTTATATCTCACATCATTTACAAAAATCAAGTCAAAATTGACTAAAGATTTAAACATAAGGCCTGACACTGTAGAAAGAAACAAAGAGAAAAAAACCCCAGCTTTTTAACAATGGTCTGAGGAAAACTGTTTTGGATACAATACTAAAAGAATAAGCCACAAAAGCAAAAACAGACAAATAATATTATATCAGACTAAAAAACTTCTGCACAGGAAAAAAAAACAACAACAAAATGTGAAGACAACCTATGAATTTGTAGAAAATATTTAAAAATCATAATCTGATAAGGACTCCTCTGTCCATGGGATTCTCCAGGCAAGAATACTGGAATGGATTGTCATGTGCTTTTCCAAGGAATCCTCCATACCCAGGGATTCAACCAGTTTTTCCTGTGTCTCTGGCATTCCAGGAAGATTCTTTGCCCACTGATGCATCTGGAAAGCCCTAATATATAATAGGTACACCCAAATAGCACAGTAGCAAGAAAACAAATAGCTTGATTTAAGGCAAAGGATCTGAATAGCCACTTCTCAAAAAAAAAAAAAAAAAACCAACCACAAATGTCCAATGGTATATGAAAAAATGATCAACATTACGAATCATCAGGAAAATACAAGTCAAAATCATGAGATATTATCTCACACCTGGTAGAATTTACTATTATCAAAAAGACAAATTATAAGTGTTGGTAGGGATATAGGGAGGGAAAAAAACTACACAGTTGGTGGGAGTGTAAATTGGTAAATCCATCACAGAAAATATATGATGGTTTCTCTTTTTTTAATTTTGACCTCTTTCCTTGGTTTTTATTTACTTATTTTCATCCATCTTTACTCTTTGGCCATTGTGGGCCTCCCATCGCAGTGGCCTCTCTTGTTGCAGAGCACTGGCTCTGGGCGCATGCGCTTCAGAGCACTGGCTCGTAATTGGACACACCAGTCCAGCCACTCCCTGGCACGTGGTATCTTCCTGTGTCAGGGATCAAATTGGTGTCCCTTGCATTGCAAGGCAGACTCTTAACCCAGTGGACCACCAGGGAAGCCCGGTGGTTTCTTAATAATGTAAAATAGAACTACCATATAATCTAGTAATCCCAGTTCTGTGTATCCCAATGAAGTTGAATCATTCCTATTTAATTTGGAGTATGATTCACAATATTGAGATAATGGAATTAGCCTACTTGTCAATAGATGGGTGAATGGAAAAAAATATTACATTTTCTTGATTCATGTGTGTATATATGTATATATATATACACACACACACACACACACACACACACACACACACACACACATATGTATATAATATATATGAACCTTTAAGACAATGAAATCTTGTTATTTGCAGCAACATGGATATATCCAAAACACATTTTGCAAAATGAAATAAATCAGTCATAGTACTGCATGATCTCACTTATGGCTGGAATCTAATTGTTGAACTTGTAGAAACAGAGAGTAGAATGGTAGTTTCTTGGGGCTGGGGAGTAGAGGCAATGGAGGGAAAATGGTCAAAGGTACAAAGTTTCAGTTATGTAGAATGAATAATTCTGAAGAGTTAATGAATACCACGGTGAACATAGTTCACAGTACTATACTATGTGCTTGAAAGACACTAACCGAAAAGACCTTAAATATTCTCAGTGTACAAAAAATAATTATTATATGTTAATTATTTGATTATAGTAATTATTTATATACTATAAATGTATAAAACTTCTTTTTGTCAAGTATTTTCACTAAGCTTGAAGAAATGTTTAGTTTGAAATGGTTTTTTGGACATCCATATCTGATTTAGTTAATCTAGAAAGACCTTTTGAGCTGTTGAGATTTAGATGAGGGGCTTTGAGTTGTATATGGGTTCATCGACAAATAACTACACAGTTGGTGGGAGTGTAAATTGGTAAATCCATCACAGAAAATATATGATGGTTTCTCTTTTTTTAATTTTGACCTCTTTCCTTGGTTTTATTTACTTATTTTCATCCATCTTTACTCTTTGGCCATTGTGGGCCTCCCATCGCAGTGGCCTCTCTTGTTGCAGAGCACTGGCTCTGGGCGCATGCGCTTCAGAGCACTGGCTCGTAATTGGACACACCAGTCCAGCCACTCCCTGGCACGTGGTATCTTCCTGTGTCAGGGATCAAATTGGTGTCCCTTGCATTGCAAGGCAGACTCTTAACCCAGTGGACCACCAGGGAAGCCCGGTGGTTTCTTAATAATGTAAAATAGAACTACCATATAATCTAGTAATCCCAGTTCTGTGTATCCCAATGAAGTTGAATCATTCCTATTTAATTTGGAGTATGATTCACAATATTGAGATAATGGAATTAGCCTACTTGTCAATAGATGGGTGAATGGAAAAAAATATTACATTTTCTTGATTCATGTGTGTATATATGTATATATATATACACACACACACACACACACACACACACACACATATGTATATAATATATATGAACCTTTAAGACAATGAAATCTTGTTATTTGCAGCAACATGGATATATCCAAAACACATTTTGCAAAATGAAATAAATCAGTCATAGTACTGCATGATCTCACTTATGGCTGGAATCTAATTGTTGAACTTGTAGAAACAGAGAGTAGAATGGTAGTTTCTTGGGGCTGGGGAGTAGAGGCAATGGAGGGAAAATGGTCAAAGGTACAAAGTTTCAGTTATGTAGAATGAATAATTCTGAAGAGTTAATGAATACCACGGTGAACATAGTTCACAGTACTATACTATGTGCTTGAAAGACGCTAACCGAAAAGACCTTAAATATTCTCAGTGTACAAAAAATAATTATTATATGTTAATTATTTGATTATAGTAATTATTTATATACTATAAATGTATAAAACTTCTTTTTGTCAAGTATTTTCACTAAGCTTGAAGAAATGTTTAGTTTGAAATGGTTTTTTGGACATCCATATCTGATTTAGTTAATCTAGAAAGACCTTTTGAGCTGTTGAGATTTAGATGAGCTTTGGGACTTTGAGTTGATGTTGTAATGGATTGAGAATTTGGGGTACATTGAAATAGGATAAACATGCTTTTCATGTGAGATGGATGTGACTTTTTGGGAGTTGATAAGTATATTGTGGTAGGAAGAGTAATGGCTTCCAGCATATGTTCATGTCCTAATCCCAAGAATCTGTGAATTTGTTACCTTATATAAAAAAAAAAGACTATGGAAGTTTCCTTAAGACTCAATAAAGGGAGATTGTACTGTATTGTTTGGGTGAGCCTAATGTAATCAAAAGTCCTGATTAAGAGAGAGATAGGAGTATCAGAGTCAGAGAAGTAAGCAATGAAAACAGAAATCAGAAAGGAGAGGGATTTGAAGATACTATGCTTATTGATTTAAAGTAGAGATGGGCCCACAAGCCAAAGATTCTAGGCAACGTCTGGAGGATGGAAAAACCAAGGAACTCATTTCTCTCCCAGAACTTCCAGAGGGCTTGTAACTGTTTTAACAACTTCAATTTTATCCAGTCAAGAACATTTTAAATTTCCAAACTTCAGAACTCCAGAACTGTAAAATTACATTGTTTTGTTTATCTTAAGCCACTAAGCTTCCCAAAGTGTGTGTAGGAAAAACTTGTTCTGTAAAAATTAGAAGTATTTAAAGAACATTTTATTTCTATTGCTCTCTCTGTCTCTCTCTCGATCAATTAGGTTTGGAAAAAAGCTAAGCAACTGATTTAATACAGGACTCGTCCTTACTTTTAATAGCTGTTATGTCTTAGGAATCTCTTATTCAGAGATATGGTAGACATTTTTAAAAATGCTTAACTAGGAAATACTCTTTTTTCCTTCTTCATGTCTTTTTCAACTAACTAAGAAATACACATTGTAATAGCTTCTTAAATTTCAGTGTTGGTATGACTAATTTTCTAGTACATTTCATGACTGACATCTTCTAAATATTGCTAGATAAAATGGATTCTGCCATTTCTTACCTATATTTTTGCTAATTATTTTGGATACTGGATATTTTAATAGCTGGTGGTGTCTAATATTAAAAGTTAATAAAATTAAAAAATATTATTCCATTGTTCAACTGAAGTGTTACTCAAGCATAAGCAAAATGAGGATTTCCTTCTTATAACTTCCCAGTGTATAATCAGTTGACTTAAGGAGTAATTCTCACACATTATTTTAATGAATTTCTCACTGTACTACTATTCTGAACTTGATTTTTTATTATTTATATGTTATTACAAAATCTGTTATATTTTTTCAAGTTTCAGATTAAAATGAAATGTGACTTATATCCAGAAATGCTCAATTAGTACAATTTATTTTAAAATTAAATAACTTCAATTAAATCTGATTAAAAAAGAGAGAGATATGGAGTTACTGTATTGTTTGGGTGAGCCTAATAAAAAGTCAAAGAGAAGTAAGCAAATGAAAACAGAAATCAGAAAGGAGAGGGATTTGAAGATACTATGCTTATTGATTTAAAGTAGAGATGGGCCCACAAGCCAAAGATTCTAGGCAACGTCTGGAGGATGGAAAAACCAAGGAACTCATTTCTCTCCCAGAACTTCCAGAGGGCTTGTAACTGTTTTAACAACTTCAATTTTATCCAGTCAAGAACATTTTAAATTTCCAAACTTCAGAACTCCAGAACTGTAAAATTACATTGTTTTGTTTATCTTAAGCCACTAAGCTTCCCAAAGTGTGTGTAGGAAAAACTTGTTCTGTAAAAATTAGAAGTATTTAAAGAACATTTTATTTCTATTGCTCTCTCTGTCTCTCTCTCGATCAATTGGGTTTTGGGAAAAAAAGCTAAGCAACTGATTTAATACCGGACTCGTCCTTTCTTTTAATAGCTGTTATGTCTTAGGAATCTCTTATTCAGAGATATGGTAGACATTTTTAAAAATGCTTAACTAGGAAATACTCTTTTTTCCTTCTTCATGTCTTTTTCAACTAACTAAGAAATACACATTGTAATAGCTTCTTAAATTTCAGTGTTGGTATGACTAATTTTCTAGTACATTTCATGACTGACATCTTCTAAATATTGCTAGATAAAATGGATTCTGCCATTTCTTACCTATATTTTTGCTAATTATTTTGGATACTGGATATTTTAATAGCTGGTGGTGTCTAATATTAAAAGTTAATAAAATTAAAAAATATTATTCCATTGTTCAACTGAAGTGTTACTCAAGCATAAGCAAAATGAGGATTTCCTTCTTATAACTTCCCAGTGTATAATCAGTTGACTTAAGGAGTAATTCTCACACATTATTTTAATGAATTTCTCACTGTACTACTATTCTGAACTTGATTTTTTATTATTTATATGTTATTACAAAATCTGTTATATTTTTTCAAGTTTCAGATTAAAATGAAATGTGACTTATATCCAGAAATGCTCAATTAGTACAATTTATTTTAAAATTAAATAACTCAATTATGTTTTCCACCTTATACATATACATAACAGACAAACAACAATGGTAGAATAAACAGATTATTTTGGAAAAATGCCTGTTTTAATCAATTGATAAAATCAAGTAGTCATCTAATTGTGCTATTTTAGTTCTCAAAGCAATTTCATGTTGAGTAGAATGAATTATTCATATGCTTTTTTCACACTGCTCTAGGAGGCAAGGCTTTTCATTCATTTCATATTTCACTATTTATAAGGGAAAGAAAAATCTGTTTTAAATAATGTACCATTAGGTTTTCCTTACAATAAGTATTAACACCAAAGCTGATGGAAATGTGAATAGAGTACCCACTTTTTTGTTGTGCTGGTGATTTTTTTTTTAAAGATTTATTTATTTATTTTGGGTGGGGGTCGGGTTGGGGAGGGAGGGGAGCAGGCGGGCCACTTCTATTGGTCTTTCATTTCTCTATTTTCATCCGTCTTTGTTCTTTGGCTTCTGTGGGCCTCCCATCGCGGTGGCATCTGTTGTTGCTGAGCGCCGGCTCTGGGCACATGCGCTCCAGAGCTCCTGCTCAGTAATTGGGCACATCAGTCCAGCCGCTCCGTGGCACATGGGATCTTCCCAGGCCAGGGATCTAACCAGCGCCTTGCACTGCAAGGACAGTGGGTGTCCTTACCCACTGGACCACCAGGGAAGCCCCTGTGCTGGTGAATTTTATTTTAACTTGTACAATATGAGAAAAATAGATTGCTTTATTTTACCTATATTTTGTATTTTTGGATACTGGATATTTTAATAGCTGGTGGTGTCTAATATTAAAAGTTAATAAAATTAAAAAATATTATTCCATTGTTCAACTGAAGTGTTACTCAAGCATAAGCAAAATGAGGATTTCCTTCTTATAACTTCCCAGTGTATAATCAGTTGACTTAAGGAGTAATTCTCACACATTATTTTAATGAATTTCTCACTGTACTACTATTCTGAACTTGATTTTTTATTATTTATATGTTATTACAAAATCTGTTATATTTTTTCAAGTTTCAGATTAAAATGAAATGTGACTTATATCCAGAAATGCTCAATTAGTACAATTTATTTTAAAATTAAATAACTCAATTATGTTTTCCACCTTATACATATACATAACAGACAAACAACAATGGTAGAATAAACAGATTATTTTGGAAAAATGCCTGTTTTAATCAATTGATAAAATCAAGTAGTCATCTAATTGTGCTATTTTAGTTCTCAAAGCAATTTCATGTTGAGTAGAATGAATTATTCATATGCTTTTTTCACACTGCTCTAGGAGGCAAGGCTTTTCATTCATTTCATATTTCACTATTTATAAGGGAAAGAAAAATCTGTTTTAAATAATGTACCATTAGGTTTTCCTTACAATAAGTATTAACACCAAAGCTGATGGAAATGTGAATAGAGTACCCACTTTTTTGTTGTGCTGGTGATTTTTTTTTTAAAGATTTATTTATTTATTTTGGGTGGGGGTCGGGTTGGGGAGGGAGGGGAGCAGGCGGGCCACTTCTATTGGTCTTTCATTTCTCTATTTTCATCCGTCTTTGTTCTTTGGCTTCTGTGGGCCTCCCATCGCGGTGGCATCTGTTGTTGCTGAGCGCCGGCTCTGGGCACATGCGCTCCAGAGCTCCTGCTCAGTAATTGGGCACATCAGTCCAGCCGCTCCGTGGCACATGGGATCTTCCCAGGCCAGGGATCTAACCAGCGCCCCTTGCACTGCAAGGACAGTGGGTGTCCTTACCCACTGGACCACCAGGGGAAGCCCCTGTGCTGGTGAATTTTATTTTAACTTGTACAATATGAGAAAAATAGATTGCTTTATTGTTCAGTCTCAGATATAAAGCTTATTGTTATGTTGACATAAAAATTAAATTGGTCATTTTTCTAATGCTTGCTCTAAATATCATATGTAATGTGTTTGCTCATTTATGTGATTCCAATGCTGCCTACATGAAAGATACTCTCTCTGGTGCTTTAAGGAAAATAAGTTAATTGACAATTATATTACCCTTATCCCATATAGTACTGGGTATAAATTTTCCATATTTATTAAAATAAATTTAAATATTACATATTTATTTTGTGTAACAAAAGATGTTAAGCTAAGCTTTAACGTAAAGCTTAGCCATCCTGTTTCTGTTCCTGCAATGACTTTAGCTAAGTAACACATATATATTTGGTACAAATTCAGTGTTCATTATTTTAACATTCTAAGTCCAGTAACCCACATTCATTTCTATAAACTGATGTTAGGGTGAGCTTAACATTTTGAGCCATAAAACAAATATGGTCCAGAAAGATTAATCTCACATGAAAGTTTGAGGGAAATTATAAAATATTATTAAATATTTTTTTAATATTTAAACAAATGTGTACATAACTGGGGATAGACTACAACTCAAGAAATACTGTACTTCTATTGATCATCTAGATTGGCTTCTACAATAGCCATTCAACGTTCTTATCAATATACTTCTCTATAAGAAGTATATGAAACTTTCTCCTTGCTTATTATTTAATTTAACTTACCACAGATTCTGTGGTTTCTTACACAATTTTTTTGGAGGGGTGTGGTTAATTTTTAGTCTCAGTCTTGTTTTCCTTTCCTAACTGTTATGACCTGTTTCTAGCCTCCTCATTCTTAAGACCTTATGATAATATGGTCTACTCAAAGTCAACTTTCACAGAGTTAAAAGTTGATTTAACCATGATTGTATGCATAGAGATCTAACATCCAGATGAAAAATAAAGTGAGTCTAATGAAATGTTGAAAAAATCCTGAACACTGTATACTGTAGCTGCCTTTCTAATTTTGTTTTCCTCCCTCAAACATACCGTTGTTTAGGGATGCTACCTTGAGGAAGATTTTTTTTTTCCACAGTATTTTTCACAGGCAAAATAAAAAACCTAGTTTATTTACCTGCCCATGTATTTTCCTTTCTATCTAAGTTAAGTCTCATCAGTGATTGGGAAAATCTTTTTGAAAGAAGAAGTGAGTTATGGTATTGTATTTTAAATTACAGACAACTTTGCTCTTGTGACACAGCATACCATGTTGTATGTCATTTTGGGTCAGGGTCTTCTTGAGGAAAGGTTACTTTTTGAAAGAAAGGAAATACACTTTCTTGTTGATATAATTAAGTTTTGCACAATATATGAAGTGTCCAGAAGGCTGTTTTAGACTTTAAATCAGACATGAAAATAAGACTAAGAAAATGCAATTTCAACAATTCTACAAAAATGAATGAGAATGAAAAAAAATTGTGATGAGGCATATGTGTTAATGTTTTAAATTGGCAGGTCAATATTTTTTAGTTCTTTAGTACTAAAGGCAAAGCTTATAGTATTGAAAAGACATAGAGTTTCACAAAATAATTCTCATTCACTAAATATGCTCCTTTTATATAACCCCCAATCGTGCAGACAGAATGTTTTGCTGTAAAACTGTAGAAAAGCTGCTGAATAATATCCAAAATATTCTCTTTTTTTAGTGTATGAAAATAAAGTACTTGATTAAACCCAATGAATTTGCTTACAAAGGAAATTGTAGCCAAATGGAATACTGGTGGGGTTCCTAATTGGCCCAGTGGTAAAGAATCCGCTGATAACCCAGGGATGCAGGTTCTATCCTAGATCAGGAAGATCCCTGTAGTATAAAATGGCAAGTCACTCCATAATTCTTACCTAGAGAATCCCATAGACAAAGGAGCCTGATGGACTACACTCCAAGGGTCACAAAGAATCAAACATGACTGAAGCAACTGAGCATATTTGTGTTAGTATCAAATTGTTTCAATGTGGGGCACAGAGTTAAAAGTTGATTTAACCATGATTGTATGCATAGAGATCTAACATCCAGATGAAAAATAAAGTGAGTCTAATGAAATGTTGAAAAAATCCTGAACACTGTATACTGTAGCTGCCTTTCTAATTTTGTTTTCCTCCCTCAAACATACCGTTGTTTAGGGATGCTACCTTGAGGAAGATTTTTTTCCACAGTATTTTTCACAGGCAAAATAAAAAACCTAGTTTATTTACCTGCCCATGTATTTTCCTTTCTATCTAAGTTAAGTCTCATCAGTGATTGGGAAAATCTTTTTGAAAGAAGAAGTGAGTTATGGTATTGTATTTTAAATTACAGACAACTTTGCTCTTGTGACACAGCATACCATGTTGTATGTCATTTTGGGTCAGGGTCTTCTTGAGGAAAGGTTACTTTTTGAAAGAAAGGAAATACACTTTCTTGTTGATATAATTAAGTTTTGCACAATATATGAAGTGTCCAGAAGGCTGTTTTAGACTTTAAATCAGACATGAAAATAAGACTAAGAAAATGCAATTTCAACAATTCTACAAAAATGAATGAGAATGAAAAAAAATTGTGATGAGGCATATGTGTTAATGTTTTAAATTGGCAGGTCAATATTTTTTAGTTCTTTAGTACTAAAGGCAAAGCTTATAGTATTGAAAAGACATAGAGTTTCACAAAATAATTCTCATTCACTAAATATGCTCCTTTTATATAACCCCCAATCGTGCAGACAGAATGTTTTGCTGTAAAACTGTAGAAAAGCTGCTGAATAATATCCAAAATATTCTCTTTTTTTAGTGTATGAAAATAAAGTACTTGATTAAACCCAATGAATTTGCTTACAAAGGAAATTGTAGCCAAATGGAATACTGGTGGGGTTCCTAATTGGCCCAGTGGTAAAGAATCCCGCTGATAACCCAGGGGATGCAGGTTCTATCCCTAGATCAGGAAGATCCCCTGTAGTATAAAATGGCAAGTCACTCCATAATTCTTACCTAGAGAATCCCATAGACAAAGGAGCCTGATGGACTACACTCCAAGGGTCACAAAGAATCAAACATGACTGAAGCAACTGAGCATATTTGTGTTAGTATCAAATTGTTTCAATGTGTAAAAGAAAAAGAGGATACAAAAGGATTCAAAGAAATTCTTTGAAATAAGAAAAAGTTAGAAAACAGAGAAAATATAGTCAACATATCAGTCAACACCCAATTCAGTTTAAGGGAACATCTGAAATGAAAGCAGTTATAAAGAGATGCTAAAACTCACTAGCAGTGACAGAAGCTCAATTTTTTATGTTAATTTATAGAAAACAGTATGATAATAATTAGTAATGAAAGTTTTTCTTGTGCTCAGTGACTCCGTCATGTCTGGCTCTTTGTGACAGCATCGATTGCAGCCTGCCAGACTCCTCTGTCCATGGGATTTCCCAGGCAGAATACTGGAGTGAATTGCCATTTCCTCCTCCAGGGGATCTTCTCAACCCAGGAATCAAGCCATGTATCCTGTGTGTCTTGCATTGGCAGGTGAATTCTTTATCATTGAGTCACCTGAGAAGCCCAGGTTTTTTTTTTTTTTTTTAAGAGTATGGAAAATAGAAATTCATTAATATGAAGTACATGGGCACAGCTTTTTTGGAAAGAAGTATGGCACTATTTATTAATATTATACTTATCCTGTGATCTCATTAGTAGGCTATAAACCAGTAAGATTTATAAACACACAGATTTTATACAGCGTGTGTATTGTTTTAGGAATGAGAAGACAGGAAAAAGTTAAGAGAACATTATTTGGGGACAGATAAGTGAAATATAATAAAGGTTACCCTGGGATACTATGGCATTTTGTTAGAAGCAGTAACACATGCAGTTTATGGACCTATGTTAAAAACATAGCACTGAATACCAAGTATAACGGGGATGTAGAGGGATTGTGTCTTTCATGTAGTGATGGTGGGAATATAAAATGGCACAGTCACTTTGGGAAAAAGTTTGGCAGTTTCTTATAAAGTTAAACTACATTAACAATACTATGCAACAATTGCACTCTAGGTAATTTTCCTAAAGAAATGAAAACCTACTTTCAGAAATATGTGTACAAGTGTTCATAACCATTTTATTTCTAATAGTCAAAAAATATATACATTTTCTTCAACAGGTAAATGGACAAACTGTGCTGTATACATAACATGGAGTAGAACTCAGCAACAAAAAGGAACAAAATATTGATTCACATAGTTTTGTGAATTTCAAGGCATTATGCTGAACAAAAATACCAGTTAGGTTCCTTTTATATAACTTTCTCAATGTAAAACAATTTAATCATAGAGAACAAGTTAGTGTTTGACAGAAATTAAATTTAGGGAAGATTGTGACTTACAAAGGGTAGCAAAATTATTCATGATTATTAAACAGTTTTATAGTTTGAGTATATTTGTTAGTTACAAATATCTATACATGTGATGAAATTTCATATAAATATACAGGAAAAAGATTGCAAGTGAAATTTAACCTTATAGAGGCAAAATCTGTATACAATTCCTAGCTTTGTTACTAGTTTTAAAATGTCAAATTCCTGGCCTTGACAATGTAATTTTTTAAGATGCTACTTTTGGGAGAAGATAGGTGAAGTGTACAAATAATCTCTCTGTACTATTTTTGCCATTTCTTTTAAATTTAAAGTTATTTTAAAATTAAAAATACAGTAAAAATTCAGTTGGAAACTAGTAATGTTGAATTAAATTTACAAATTACTTTTAGCAGAACTGACGTATATGATAAAGCTGATGCTTGAAAGAAGTATGGCACTATTTATTAATATTATACTTATCCTGTGATCTCATTAGTAGGCTATAAACCAGTAAGATTTATAAACACACAGATTTTATACAGCGTGTGTATTGTTTTAGGAATGAGAAGACAGGAAAAAGTTAAGAGAACATTATTTGGGGACAGATAAGTGAAATATAATAAAGGTTACCCTGGGATACTATGGCATTTTGTTAGAAGCAGTAACACATGCAGTTTATGGACCTATGTTAAAAACATAGCACTGAATACCAAGTATAACGGGGATGTAGAGGGATTGTGTCTTTCATGTAGTGATGGTGGGAATATAAAATGGCACAGTCACTTTGGGAAAAAGTTTGGCAGTTTCTTATAAAGTTAAACTACATTAACAATACTATGCAACAATTGCACTCTAGGTAATTTTCCTAAAGAAATGAAAACCTACTTTCAGAAATATGTGTACAAGTGTTCATAACCATTTTATTTCTAATAGTCAAAAAAATATATACATTTTCTTCAACAGGTAAATGGACAAACTGTGCTGTATACATAACATGGAGTAGAACTCAGCAACAAAAAGGAACAAAATATTGATTCACATAGTTTTGTGAATTTCAAGGCATTATGCTGAACAAAAATACCAGTTAGGTTCCTTTTATATAACTTTCTCAATGTAAAACAATTTAATCATAGAGAACAAGTTAGTGTTTGACAGAAATTAAATTTAGGGAAGATTGTGACTTACAAAGGGTAGCAAAATTATTCATGATTATTAAACAGTTTTATAGTTTGAGTATATTTGTTAGTTACAAATATCTATACATGTGATGAAATTTCATATAAATATACAGGAAAAAGATTGCAAGTGAAATTTAACCTTATAGAGGCAAAATCTGTATACAATTCCTAGCTTTGTTACTAGTTTTAAAATGTCAAATTCCTGGCCTTGACAATGTAATTTTTTAAGATGCTACTTTTGGGAGAAGATAGGTGAAGTGTACAAATAATCTCTCTGTACTATTTTTGCCATTTCTTTTAAATTTAAAGTTATTTTAAAATTAAAAATACAGTAAAAATTCAGTTGGAAACTAGTAATGTTGAATTAAATTTACAAATTACTTTTAGCAGAACTGACGTATATGATAAAGCTGATGCTTGAACAGAATTGGCTTGAGTTGTGCAGGTCCACTTATATATGAACATTTTTCATTAGTAAGTTTTATACTTCTCCATGGTCAGTTGTCATTGACTGAATCCCAAGATGTGAATAACCCAAGGATTCAAAGAGTGGAATGCAATACCCAAGTTTTGGGTCATCTGTACATTGTTTTCCAAACAGGAATATAACATCCCAGTATTTTTCTCCACTTATCATTTACTCAGGTCTGCTTTATGTCTTTGTAATTACATTCTAAATTTAAATTTCTCTCTGTATAGAATTATGTATAAAGACATGGCAGAATTTTTCCAATTCTGATTTTTTACACTTAATTCTATTGAGTTCATATTATAAAACTCTGATTATTAATTTGAAAAATATATTTCACCATGTAGTATCAGATTGGTTACAGTTCTTGTCACATACAGTTCAAGTTTCTTCTAATTTTGAGGTTGACCATATAATATAATTTATTCATCCTTTATTAGTTTTTAATTAATTTTATTAGTTTCTCCTTATATAAATCATAATTATATCTAAGAGTATCAACATCCCTAAGTGAAGATTTTATTTTTTAATATTTTATAAATAATATCAAATGAATGAGAGAACCAGCCATAGGCTGGGAGAAAATATTTGTAGAAGACATGCCAGATAGAAGATTGTTATTTAAACAGGACAAGACAAAGGAACTGTTAAGACACAGTGGGTTAACAAACAACCCTATAATAAAAATGGACCAAAGACCTTGACAGACAGCTCACCAAAGGTAAAAAGATACATATATATATATGATAAAAGGCTCCACATCTTGTGTCATCAGGAAAATGAAAACTGAAACTATAATGAGAAATAACTACACATCTCTTAGAATGTCTCAAATCCAGAACACTTGATGTGTCAATGTAGGTTCATTCTTGTTAAAAAAAATGTATATGTATATATATATATATATATATATATATATATATATATATATGCTATGCTTGTTAATAATATTAATGGGACTGCTGTGCATGTGTAAAGACAAGGAGATAACCAATCTTCTATTTTCTTCTTAATTTTGTTGTAAAACTGAATGTGCTCTAAAAAATTAAGCCATTAAAAAAATAAAAGAAGAAAGAGGCTATCTCACTTAACTTACAGGCCTAATTGCTGTAGAAGGTATCTCATTATATCCCAAAATGTGTGGAGATGCCGGGCCACAAAAGAAAATTGCTTTTTTTTCAAAATCATATAATTGTACAATAATTAAATTACTTTATAAATTGGCAGAATGCTTAGTAATAACCTCCTCTGTCAAAATTTGGCTACAGTGCTGTAATAGTCAGAAGAAGTAAGGAATTCATACAAGACATAGGAGCAGATTCACAGAAAACCTCAAGGAGGAAAAAGTCATTGTGAATCAATGAATTTATTAAAGTAATAAACTTGATAATAAAAATAACTGGCGTATAATTTTAAGAATGATTCTTAATAGAATAACTGACAGAATAAGGATATCCACTCCAAAATTATTTAAATATCATGCATAATTCAAATGAAACTAAATTTCAACATATGAATTTTAAAGATGGGTGGTGGAGTAATGCCAAATAGCTATGACTCTCCTCCAACAGAGTAGTGAGATTGACCATACACTTTTAAAGTTTGTAAGCAAACATAGCCAGGTTTACTTGGGAGTACTTCACAATAGGTAAAATACAAAACACAACTTCACCAAATGGTGGAATTAAAGAAAGAAGAAAAGTTCACAAATTTGTATCTGCCTTGTTTTCCAAATGCAGTAGACAGGTGTGATAACTGTATACAAACTGTTACTGAACTAAATGCGGGTTTTCTACTAAGTATGAATTAACAGAATGATCTGATTTTAGTGAAAGGATAAAAGAACTTCACAAAGACAAAAATAACTCTGTGGCATAAAATATCTCACATAAATGACACATTTAAAAATTGTGTATAACTGACTATAAAAAATGCTCAATGTTTTACTTGTTAATAGATCCAAGAGTTTCCTATATGCAAATTTGCACCACTGATCTTAAATGGGAAAGTTGAGCATTAAAGGATAAAGTTAATGAGCAAATGGAATTTATATGATAGACTGTGCCTAATTAAATGTACCACCAGCTGTCCATGTACAGTTCATTTAGAATGTAATCATGGTTGCAATGTTGCTTTCATTATGTTTATAGTTGTGTTGAATGTACCATGAGATTTCTCTGCTCATAAAACCAATATAGATGATCTACTAATATTATACCTTTGTTTGTATATATTACATATTTTATATCTAAATTATTATATAGATTACTATAAACTGATATCAAAATATTTACCTAGATAGGGTTGAGCTTTTCAGTGATAGATATCAAAGAGCAAGTTATATTTTCTTTATTAAGATGTTCATTTGGCAGAATGCTTAGTAATAACCTCCTCTGTCAAAATTTGGCTACAGTGCTGTAATAGTCAGAAGAAGTAAGGAATTCATACAAGACATAGGAGCAGATTCACAGAAAACCTCAAGGAGGAAAAAGTCATTGTGAATCAATGAATTTATTAAAGTAATAAACTTGATAATAAAAATAACTGGCGTATAATTTTAAGAATGATTCTTAATAGAATAACTGACAGAATAAGGATATCCACTCCAAAATTATTTAAATATCATGCATAATTCAAATGAAACTAAATTTCAACATATGAATTTTAAAGATGGGTGGTGGAGTAATGCCAAATAGCTATGACTCTCCTCCAACAGAGTAGTGAGATTGACCATACACTTTTAAAGTTTGTAAGCAAACATAGCCAGGTTTACTTGGGAGTACTTCACAATAGGTAAAATACAAAACACAACTTCACCAAATGGTGGAAGTAAAGAAAGAAGAAAAGTTCACAAATTTGTATCTGCCTTGTTTTCCAAATGCAGTAGACAGGTGTGATAACTGTATACAAACTGTTACTGAACTAAATGCGGGTTTTCTACTAAGTATGAATTAACAGAATGATCTGATTTTAGTGAAAGGATAAAAGAACTTCACAAAGACAAAAATAACTCTGTGGCATAAAATATCTCACATAAATGACACATTTAAAAATTGTGTATAACTGACTATAAAAAATGCTCAATGTTTTACTTGTTAATAGATCCAAGAGTTTCCTATATGCAAATTTGCACCACTGATCTTAAATGGGAAAGTTGAGCATTAAAGGATAAAGTTAATGAGCAAATGGAATTTATATGATAGACTGTGCCTAATTAAATGTACCACCAGCTGTCCATGTACAGTTCATTTAGAATGTAATCATGGTTGCAATGTTGCTTTCATTATGTTTATAGTTGTGTTGAATGTACCATGAGATTTCTCTGCTCATAAAACCAATATAGATGATCTACTAATATTATACCTTTGTTTGTATATATTACATATTTTATATCTAAATTATTATATAGATTACTATAAACTGATATCAAAATATTTACCTAGATAGGGTTGAGCTTTTCAGTGATAGATATCAAAGAGCAAGTTATATTTTCTTTATTAAGATGTTCATTTGCAATCTATGACTTAGTCCTATGGTTATGTATTTCTATAAATAGGAGATTTCATTATGGTTTTATCTCATAACTACAAAACTAGGTATAACCTTCTAATTATTGTTGTTCTGTTATTCAGACCTGTCTGACTCTTTATGACCTCATGGATTACAGCACACCAGGCTTCCCTGTCCTTCACCATCTCCCAGTTTGCTCATAAACATATCCATTAAGGCAGTGATGCCATCCTACCATATCACCCTCTATTGCCCCCTTTTCCTCCTGCCCTCAGTTTTTCCCAGTATCAGAGTCTTTTCAACAAGTTGGTGCTTTGCATCAGGTGGCCAGAGTATTGGAACTTAAGCTTCAGCATAAGTCCTTCCAATGAATATGCAAAGTTCATTTCACTTAGGATTAACTGGTTTGATCTCCTTGCTGTCCAAGGAACTGTCAAGAGCTTTTTCTAGCATCAAAGCTTGTTCTCAAACACTGTGTGTAACACTGATAGAATTTATTTCACATCGATGCAATTCTTATATAAAATTATCTGATTTGTTTTATTTACTGTAAGTATGTATGTATGTGTGTGAACTTTTTCTTATAGTCTCCATCGTAGTTAAGAGTTACTGGGCTTTTCTATTTCATATTATGATCTTCTTGCTAAGTTAAGCTTTTCAAAGGATTTGTCAATTTCTATTACATTTTAAAGGCTATTGGTAACTAGTTGTTCATCATGTTCCCATGTTAATACTTAACACCTATAGAGTCCACATTTTCTCTTCTTTCTTTTCTCACATTGTTATTGCATGTTTGAAAGCGTTTATCCTTTTAAGTCCCATTCAATTGTATCAGTTTTAATTTTATTCTCAGAGAAACACATTTTAGACTTATTTTTTAAAATAATTGTATTGAGATATATTTGGCACAGAGAAAGGGCATACATTTAAGTTACATCTTGATGTTTTTATGTATGCATATATGTTGTGAAGGGCTTCCAATATGGTGGTAGTGGTGGTGTTTAATCACCAAGTCTTGTCTGACTCTTTATGACCCCATGAACTTTAGCCCTCTAAAGGCTAAAGTATGCTCCTCTGTGCATGGAATTTCCCAGGAAAGAATACTACAATAGGTTGTCATTTCCTTCTCCAGGGGATATTCCAGAACCAAGGATCAAATCCATACCTCCTGCATTTGCAGGTGGATTCTATATTGCTGAGGCACTAGAAAAGTCCCTCAGTGGTAAAGAATCCACCTGAAATGTAGGATATGTTTGTTTGTTCCCTGGTTGGGAAGATCCTCTGGAGAGGAAATGACAATCCACTCTAGTATTCTTGCCTGGAAATTCCATGGATGAGGAGCCTGACAAGCTTCAGGCCACTTCCATGGGGTCTCAAAAGAGTGTGGCACAGCTGAAGACTAAACAACAAAGATACATTGAGAAAAGATCATCACAATGAACCTGAATAAGTTATCCATCACCTCTGCCTAGTTACCCTTTTGTGTGTATTTACTACTATGACAGTTACCAGACTGTACATAAGATCTCCATAAAATGTTTATAATATGTAACTGAAACTTTTAACCTTTATCCAACATCTTTCAGTCTCTCCCATAACCCCAGACCCTGGCAACCACTATACCATAATCTGATTTTATGAGATTGACTTTTTTAGAATCGAAATATAATTGAAGTATTTGTCCTTCTGTGCCTGACATTTCATTTAGCACGATGTCTTCTATTTTAATTTCTATTTTACTGAGACTTTTATTGTCTAATTATGTTATTTCTTTTCTAAAGTTCCTTTTGCTTTGTTTTGTTCCTCTTAAAACGTATCTTTATAAAAATATAAATTTATCTGTAAGCACTGTTTTAATTTGTTTACACAGATTTTGATTGGTTTTGTTTTCATAATCACTCAGCTCCAAATATTTCCTAATTTCTCTTGTGAATTTTTCTTGAACTATTTTTCTTTTACTAAGTGTGTTATAAGATTTCTCATTCTTTTTTCACATACTTTAACCTTTTTTTATTATTTGATAATTATTGTTTACAAGCTTATTCTTTCAAACAAGAGCATCCTCTTTAATATTTCAATCTTTTGAAATTTATTAACATGTGTTTTATGACCCAGAATAAATTTTATCATCATAATGTTTCCTGTATGGCTGAAAATAGTTTTGTAGTTGTTTGTTGTAGTGTAAATATCAATTAAATCAATATGGTCAATGAGATGTGTATTGAGTATAAATTTTTGCTGGATTTTTAGGACTGCTTTTCTATCAACTATTGAGGAAGATGCATGAAATCTCCAACTGTGATTATGTATTTGTCTAGTCCTCCACTAATGTCAGTCTATTTTGCCTTCAATTATTTGCACATAAATCAAATGTATTCCTGTAATTTGTTGTTGCTGTTGTTAACATGTGTTAGTCTTTTGTGACCCAATGAACTGTATGTAGCCCACCAAACTCCACTATCCATGGGATTACGCAGGCACGGATACTGAAGTAAGTTGCCATTTCCTTCTCTGGGGAAACTCCCCAACTCAGAGACTGAACCTGTGTCTCCTGCTTTGGCAGGCAGATTCTTCACTACTGAGGCACAAGGGAAGTTGCAAGAGTATTTACTACTATGACAGTTACCAGACTGTACATAAGATCTCCATAAAATGTTTATAATATGTAACTGAAACTTTTAACCTTTATCCAACATCTTTCAGTCTCTCCCATAACCCCAGACCCTGGCAACCACTATACCATAATCTGATTTTATGAGATTGACTTTTTTAGAATCGAAATATAATTGAAGTATTTGTCCTTCTGTGCCTGACATTTCATTTAGCACGATGTCTTCTATTTTAATTTCTATTTTACTGAGACTTTTATTGTCTAATTATGTTATTTCTTTTCTAAAGTTCCTTTTGCTTTGTTTTGTTCCTCTTAAAACGTATCTTTATAAAAATATAAATTTATCTGTAAGCACTGTTTTAATTTGTTTACACAGATTTTGATTGGTTTTGTTTTCATAATCACTCAGCTCCAAATATTTCCTAATTTCTCTTGTGAATTTTTCTTGAACTATTTTTCTTTTACTAAGTGTGTTATAAGATTTCTCATTCTTTTTTCACATACTTTAACCTTTTTTTTATTATTTGATAATTATTGTTTACAAGCTTATTCTTTCAAACAAGAGCATCCTCTTTAATATTTCAATCTTTTGAAATTTATTAACATGTGTTTTATGACCCAGAATAAATTTTATCATCATAATGTTTCCTGTATGGCTGAAAATAGTTTTGTAGTTGTTTGTTGTAGTGTAAATATCAATTAAATCAATATGGTCAATGAGATGTGTATTGAGTATAAATTTTTGCTGGATTTTTAGGACTGCTTTTCTATCAACTATTGAGGAAGATGCATGAAATCTCCAACTGTGATTATGTATTTGTCTAGTCCTCCACTAATGTCAGTCTATTTTGCCTTCAATTATTTGCACATAAATCAAATGTATTCCTGTAATTTGTTGTTGCTGTTGTTAACATGTGTTAGTCTTTTGTGACCCAATGAACTGTATGTAGCCCACCAAACTCCACTATCCATGGGATTACGCAGGCACGGATACTGAAGTAAGTTGCCATTTCCTTCTCTGGGGAAACTCCCCAACTCAGAGACTGAACCTGTGTCTCCTGCTTTGGCAGGCAGATTCTTCACTACTGAGGCACAAGGGAAGTTGCAAGAGTATAGAGACTAATAAAACCATGAAAGTGAGAATTAACTCTATAAAACTTATCAAACCTTCTCCATAATGGTTGCGCCATTTTGAATCTTATCAGCAATGTTTTAAGATTTTCAGTTCTTCACATTTGGCATTTTCAGTCTTTAAAATTTTTGACCACTCTAATAAGTGTGTTAGTATCTCATGTAGAATTAAAGTTTTATTTCTGTAGTGCCTAGAGTAGAGAATTATTATGTGTGTTTTAACCATCAGCATTTCTTCTTTCATAAATGTATTTTCCATTT
Source organism: Tragulus kanchil (assembly GCA_022376925.1). NCBI lineage: Eukaryota > Metazoa > Chordata > Mammalia > Artiodactyla > Tragulidae > Tragulus > Tragulus kanchil. Next base: position 69,859,275 of record JAIOJX010000028.1, on the reverse strand, counting down.
AATTGGCTTGTATTCTTATCATTGAAGGTAATAGATATTCATGCATTATTTATATTTATATCATGTAATATGAGTATAATGTGTCTCATTATAACTGTTATATTTACAACACATTCATAATATTATGAATGTAATAATGTTATGCATCAATATATTACTTATTTTTATATTCATATGCATTTATTTATTATATAAGCCCTAATTTTCTTTCATGTTTTCTTACCAAATTTTAAAGTTCATGATTTAATATTATTTGAGGTAATTTATGTATAAAGTGATATTACAGTTGAAATTCATTTTTTCAAATACCTGATAGTATGCTGTATTTTGAAGCTCATTTATTGTCACAAACTTTTATTTGTATACAATCATTTTGTGAAACCAAATGTTTTCTTTTACCCCCAGTAATGATGCTTGTCTTTAAATTTCTTAGCCTGATTTTCACTTTCAAAATTTCTATGTTCCTACACAATAAGTTTTGGTCCAAAATTCTTTTAAAGTCTTTCTGATAATGTAAGCATTTATTTGGAGTTAGTTTACTGCTAATCTAATTATTAATAAAATTGAATTTGTTTATTCTTCAATTTCTCCTCTTATGCTGACATCAGGTTTTTGTCCTTTTCTTTAGTTTCCTGTGTTTATTTTTAACCACAGCATTTTTCAATATTTTACTGCAACTGCATTGCCTTTATTATATTTTAGCTGTTTATTATTTCAACTTAATAGTGTTTGTACTAGACTATGTTCCCTTGAATTATTGAAGTGTACATAGTGTTAATATTATTCCACTTCATATAGAATGTGAAAAATTTGCAATAGTAGTTTCATTCATCTACTTCTATTCTTGTGGTGTCATTGCCATATATTGCATCTATATGGATATAAATCTTCAAATAGCATTACAATATTTGTTTTAAAAGAGTTATATGTTCTTTAAAATATGAGAATAAAAATGAGCAATCATATATACTCTCAAATTTTTCATTTTTGTTGTTCACTACTTCCTGAAGACTTGAATTTCCATCTTTTTGTCATTTTTTTTCAGGATAAGAACATTACATAGCATGTTTTTGCTATGTAGATCTAGTGTCAATAAATTATTTGTTATATTTACCTGAAATTTTCTTTCCTTTGCATTCATTTATGAAGAATATATCAAGTGTATATATAATTATGAGTAACATATTTCTCATATTATAATTTTGAAATAAATTTATCATAAGGCAGAAAAAGAATCATTCCAATAAATCTTCTAATAAAATTTACTAGAATGAATGCATTAATATACATAAGCACTTACTCTATTTTTTATATGCCTTATCTGCTCCTCTGTTTATCGTCTTCTGAATCCAAATCAAGGAGGATTTAATACCTATTTATTTATCTGAAAGGTTTTCTTGCTGGTCACTAATTATGTTTACATTATAATCCTACTCATTCTTCTTGACCTCTCAGTAAAATATGAACAAGTTTTTCCTTTAGACAAAACATAGCTTCACATAGATTCTGAAACAGTGTGTTATATTTTTTTGTTCAGTACTTGATTAACTGCTACTTTTAGCCCACTATTTAATCCTTCTAGCTTTATTTATCTTGTTCCTATATCTTCTATCTAAGATTTGAATAACCCAGAATCTAATTATTTTGTCATCTTTTTTTTTCCCTGGAGCAGTCTTTACGCACTCTTTGTGTGTCTGTGTGCTAAATCACTTCATTTGTGTCTGACTCTTTGCGACCCTATGGGCGATAGCTCTCCAGGCTCCTCTGTCCATGGGCTTATCCAGGAAAGAATACTGGATTTGGTGGCCCTGCCCTCCTCCAGGGGATCTACCCAACCCAGGGATGAAACCTATGTCTCATATATCTCCTGCATTGGCAGATGAGTTCTTTACCACTACCACCACCTGGGAAGCTCACCTCACCCCTTAAATGAACTCACCTGTTTTTCTTATGACTTTTGTTTTAATAAACTCTAGAATACAATGAAAGGAGCAGAGTGATTTCTTGTATTAGTTTCCTATTTCTGTACAACAAATTATCAAAACACTTATTGGCTTAGACAGCACCCATTTATTATCTCACATTTTTTGCAGATCAGAATTCTAGGCATGACTTAACTGATTTCTTAGCTCTGAGTCTGACAGTCCTGAGGTCAGTGTGTGAATAGTGATGCATTTTCATCCTGAGGTTTAACTAGGGAATTATTGACTTCCAGTCACATTGTGGTTGTTAGTAGAATTCATTTTCTCATGGTTGGGTCCTTCAAGTCCAGCTGAACCCTGACTCTCTTATGGTTTTCACTTGATTAAAGTCATGCCCATTAGGATTACCTCAATTTTTATTAACTCAGACTCAGTGGACTTGAGACTTGAATTAGATCTGAAAAATTCTTTTCTTTTGCCATATTCTACTGGCAAGTCCAGCTGAACCCTGACTTCTGCTTCATGTTGAAAAGTGAATGAATCCAAATCAAGGAGGATTTAATACCTATTTATTTATCTGAAAGGTTTTCTTGCTGGTCACTAATTATGTTTACATTATAATCCTACTCATTCTTCTTGACCTCTCAGTAAAATATGAACAAGTTTTTCCTTTAGACAAAACATAGCTTCACATAGATTCTGAAACAGTGTGTTATATTTTTTTGTTCAGTACTTGATTAACTGCTACTTTTAGCCCACTATTTAATCCTTCTAGCTTTATTTATCTTGTTCCTATATCTTCTATCTAAGATTTGAATAACCCAGAATCTAATTATTTTGTCATCTTTTTTTTTCCCTGGAGCAGTCTTTACGCACTCTTTGTGTGTCTGTGTGCTAAATCACTTCATTTGTGTCTGACTCTTTGCGACCCTATGGGCGATAGCTCTCCAGGCTCCTCTGTCCATGGGCTTATCCAGGAAAGAATACTGGATTTGGTGGCCCTGCCCTCCTCCAGGGGATCTACCCAACCCAGGGATGAAACCTATGTCTCATATATCTCCTGCATTGGCAGATGAGTTCTTTACCACTACCACCACCTGGGAAGCTCACCTCACCCCTTAAATGAACTCACCTGTTTTTCTTATGACTTTTGTTTTAATAAACTCTAGAATACAATGAAAGGAGCAGAGTGATTTCTTGTATTAGTTTCCTATTTCTGTACAACAAATTATCAAAACACTTATTGGCTTAGACAGCACCCATTTATTATCTCACATTTTTTGCAGATCAGAATTCTAGGCATGACTTAACTGATTTCTTAGCTCTGAGTCTGACAGTCCTGAGGTCAGTGTGTGAATAGTGATGCATTTTCATCCTGAGGTTTAACTAGGGAATTATTGACTTCCAGTCACATTGTGGTTGTTAGTAGAATTCATTTTCTCATGGTTGGGTCCTTCAAGTCCAGCTGAACCCTGACTCTCTTATGGTTTTCACTTGATTAAAGTCATGCCCATTAGGATTACCTCAATTTTTATTAACTCAGACTCAGTGGACTTGAGACTTGAATTAGATCTGAAAAATTCTTTTCTTTTGCCATATTCTACTGGCTGGAATAGCCAAACACTCCTCCCCTACTCAAGGAGGCATGGTAGCTATACAGGGTAGAACACCAATGAATTCTGCTTATCACATTGCTCAATACATGTTGAAAAGTGAATGAATAAAGATAGGGGGGAGGAGCAGTTCATTTTAGTTTTATATCTCATTTTCTAAAGGTATAGACTAAGGTAATTGATTTGAGACTTTTCAGTTGAACCCAATTGTCAAGTCTGTTGAATGTGCTGTAATCAACCAATATTTATGATAGCTTATATAGTTCCCAAATTTATTTTATAATTTTTTCTTTAGAAATCAATTTTAATGGTAAATTCAATATTAAAAATGTACTTTATATTTACTAAAATAGTTACCATTCTTGATGCTTTTTAAAATCTTTTGTATATATTCCCATTTATATCTGATATCTTTTTCCCTTTGCTTGAAGAATTTAATTTAACATTTCTTGTTGCAGGACTGCTTTATTGAATTCATCTAGTATTTGTATATTTTTAAAAGTTATTTAGTTCACTTTGCTACTGCGCTGTAAATAGCATACATAAATCACAATTATTTTTAGTGTACAATTTGATATACATGACATATGGATACAACTATGAAAAAGTCAGCACAGGATAGTGAACATATATATCACCCTCATTTGTAATTTATGTGATTATCTGTATAGTTAGCTTTAAGTACATGAACTTGACTTTTGCTTTTTATTGGTCCCACCATTTTTTTCCCCATTTTAACTCTTGCTCTACAGAATTTTGAATTAACTGAATAATCTTATAATTTCATTTTATTGCTTCTGTGGGTTTATAAACTTTATTTTTTGTTTTGTTATTTTGATGTTTACTGTAGCATTTATGGTATATAGTATACTTCTCACTTGTCAAAATTTAAATTTAATCAAGTTAATTTATCAAAGTATGCATCAATTGACCTGGTTTAACAAATTTTGACTTCCAGTCACATTGTGGTTGTTAGTAGAATTCATTTTCTCATGGTTGGGTCCTTCAAGTCCAGCTGAACCCTGACTCTCTTATGGTTTCACTTGATTAAAGTCATGCCCATTAGGATTACCTCAATTTTTATTAACTCAGACTCAGTGGACTTGAGACTTGAATTAGATCTGAAAAATTCTTTTCTTTTGCCATATTCTACTGGCTGGAATAGCCAAACACTCCTCCCCTACTCAAGGAGGCATGGTAGCTATACAGGGTAGAACACCAATGAATTCTGCTTATCACATTGCTCAATACATGTTGAAAAGTGAATGAATAAAGATAGGGGGGAGGAGCAGTTCATTTTAGTTTTATATCTCATTTTCTAAAGGTATAGACTAAGGTAATTGATTTGAGACTTTTCAGTTGAACCCAATTGTCAAGTCTGTTGAATGTGCTGTAATCAACCAATATTTATGATAGCTTATATAGTTCCCAAATTTATTTTATAATTTTTTCTTTAGAAATCAATTTTAATGGTAAATTCAATATTAAAAATGTACTTTATATTTACTAAAATAGTTACCATTCTTGATGCTTTTTAAAATCTTTTGTATATATTCCCATTTATATCTGATATCTTTTTCCCTTTGCTTGAAGAATTTAATTTAACATTTCTTGTTGCAGGACTGCTTTATTGAATTCATCTAGTATTTGTATATTTTTAAAAGTTATTTAGTTCACTTTGCTACTGCGCTGTAAATAGCATACATAAATCACAATTATTTTTAGTGTACAATTTGATATACATGACATATGGATACAACTATGAAAAAGTCAGCACAGGATAGTGAACATATATATCACCCTCATTTGTAATTTATGTGATTATCTGTATAGTTAGCTTTAAGTACATGAACTTGACTTTTGCTTTTTATTGGTCCCACCATTTTTTTCCCCATTTTAACTCTTGCTCTACAGAATTTTGAATTAACTGAATAATCTTATAATTTCATTTTATTGCTTCTGTGGGTTTATAAACTTTATTTTTTGTTTTGTTATTTTGATGTTTACTGTAGCATTTATGGTATATAGTATACTTCTCACTTGTCAAAATTTAAATTTAATCAAGTTAATATTTATCAAAATGAATATGCATCAAGAATATAAATGTATAATTGTATTTCCCTTCCAGCCTTTTTGCCATTTTGCCATGCATCTTATACATATACTATGAACACAAAATGTGTTATTATTCTATTTGTTTTAGCAGCTATATTTTAAAATAATTAAACTGTAAAAGCAGTTATATATTATATATGTCATATCATACATTATTATATTAATATATGGTTCATTACCAAAATATTTACCATTTTTATATCATTCATTCTTTTGTAGAAACTTGTCTTTCCGTCTGGTACACCTTTTCTATGTCTGAAGAACCTTCTTTAACATTTCTTATAATGCAGGTCTCTTATAATGCATTTCTTTCCTTTTCATGTATCTAAATCATTTTTACTTATTTCACATTTTTACAAGATATTTTCTCTAGTAATTGAATTCTAGATTGACATTTTATTTTAAGTTTTCTAGCAGTACATTAAAGATCCTCTTCCTCCTGTATTTTAAAAGAGAAACCTGTGTCGTAATTACTTTGATTTCTGTATCAAACTGTTCTCTTGATTCCTTTAAAGAGTTTCTCTTTATAGTTGGTTTTGTACTGTTTGAATATGTGTGCATTGGTTTTTTATTAATTTACATTTATTTTATGCTTTGGATTTATGACCTTTTGGATCTGTGTGACATTTCCATCTAATTTTGAAACTATTCAGCCCTCAGTATTCAAATATTTTTCTGACAGCATTTTATTTTCTTTCAGAGATATCAGTTGGATACATATGAAGCTCCTTGATGGCCCAAAGGTCAGTGATCATTCTACATTTTTTAAATTCTTTTTTCTCTATTGGTGCTTCATTTTGGATTATTTTTGATGCTATGGACTCAAGTTCTCTAATATATGCTTATACAGTGTCTAAGCTGTTTTAAAACAGTCAGTGTATTTTTCATTTCACAGGAAGTTTTCATCACTTAAATTTCTATTTGGGTCTTTGTTTGTATCCCCCATGAATCTGCTTAAATTTGTGAGCAATGGAATACTATTAAAATAACTGTTTTATCATTCTTGTCACTTTATACTATCATTTTGCCAGCTACGAGTCAGTTTCAATTAACTGTTTTCCTCATGGAGGATTATATTTTTCTGCATCTTTGAATGTTAGATTGTCCTTCCAGCCTTTTTGCCATTTTGCCATGCATCTTATACATATACTATGAACACAAAATGTGTTATTATTCTATTTGTTTTAGCAGCTATATTTTAAAATAATTAAACTGTAAAAGCAGTTATATATTATATATGTCATATCATACATTATTATATTAATATATGGTTCATTACCAAAATATTTACCATTTTTATATCATTCATTCTTTTGTAGAAACTTGTCTTTCCGTCTGGTACACCTTTTCTATGTCTGAAGAACCTTCTTTAACATTTCTTATAATGCAGGTCTCTTATAATGCATTTCTTTCCTTTTCATGTATCTAAATCATTTTTACTTATTTCACATTTTTACAAGATATTTTCTCTAGTAATTGAATTCTAGATTGACATTTTATTTTAAGTTTTCTAGCAGTACATTAAAGATCCTCTTCCTCCTGTATTTTAAAAGAGAAACCTGTGTCGTAATTACTTTGATTTCTGTATCAAACTGTTCTCTTGATTCCTTTAAAGAGTTTCTCTTTATAGTTGGTTTTGTACTGTTTGAATATGTGTGCATTGGTTTTTTATTAATTTACATTTATTTTATGCTTTGGATTTATGACCTTTTGGATCTGTGTGACATTTCCATCTAATTTTGAAACTATTCAGCCCTCAGTATTCAAATATTTTTCTGACAGCATTTTATTTTCTTTCAGAGATATCAGTTGGATACATATGAAGCTCCTTGATGGCCCAAAGGTCAGTGATCATTCTACATTTTTTAAATTCTTTTTTCTCTATTGGTGCTTCATTTTGGATTATTTTTTGATGCTATGGACTCAAGTTCTCTAATATATGCTTATACAGTGTCTAAGCTGTTTTAAAACAGTCAGTGTATTTTTCATTTCACAGGAAGTTTTCATCACTTAAATTTCTATTTGGGTCTTTGTTTGTATCCCCCATGAATCTGCTTAAATTTGTGAGCAATGGAATACTATTAAAATAACTGTTTTATCATTCTTGTCACTTTATACTATCATTTTGCCAGCTACGAGTCAGTTTCAATTAACTGTTTTCCTCATGGAGGATTATATTTTTCTGCATCTTTGAATGTTAGATTGTCTTGGATCAGATTTTAGACTTTGTTTATTTTACATTACTGGGTGTTGGATGTAGTCATTTTCTTTCAAATAATCTTGAACTTGGTTTTTGGATGCAGTGAATCAGAAGTATTTTGATCACTTAGGTTCTTACCTTAAAAGTTTGTTAGGAACATTCTAGGTCTCACTATCCACCACTACTGAGAGAGGACCTTGCACATTATTTTACACAATGCCTTGTTTGTTTTATGTTTTTCTAATAAGACTAGTGGGGCTAAGCACTATTTCTTTCAGGAAATCATCAGGAAACTCTCTTAAGGGGGTAATCTGGGGTGACAATACTGCTTACTTATTTTTTTATTTATGTATATATCTCCCTTATGAGACTTTTCTTGCCTGATATTCCATACCACGAGAACCAAGTTTTTTATATGCTTTTACAAGGATATGTTTCTTTGTTTTTTTCATGCAAGAGTATAAATCTGATCACTTTCATCTCTTTTTATCCATAAATGAGAATTCCCAAGTCATATCCTTAACCAGTTACCTGTATTCCATTTTCATATGCTCTGTATGTTCTCTTTCTATAGTATATTATGCATGAGAATTCCAAAATTAATTGCTTGTGTTTGAATATTAATTTTTGCCACTGCCTGCTACCTTCACATACTATCTCTTTTCAGATACTATGCTAGCCACTAAATTCCTCATCTCAGGTATATCAACTATACACATATTTGACTGGTATATTTTCTCCCCAAACCTTAATCTTTGCATGACAGTAAAGCAAGAATCCAGTGAGTGTTATTCATCACACTCCTTAGGACATTCTGCATCTTCTTTTCTGTCTCCTGGAACAAGTGTCTTAAATGTTCAGTGAAATCAATTAGGTGTCATTAGGTGCCCAGGTAAGCAATGGATGGATTTGAATATGAGCCATTTAGTCAGTTTTCTTACCAAACACGGTTTTGCCCAGCTATCATGAACTGTTTTATCATTCTTGTCACTTTATACTATCATTTTGCCAGCTACGAGTCAGTTTCAATTAACTGTTTTCCTCATGGAGGATTATATTTTTCTGCATCTTTGAATGTTAGATTGTCTTGGATCAGATTTTAGACTTTGTTTATTTTACATTACTGGGTGTTGGATGTAGTCATTTTCTTTCAAATAATCTTGAACTTGGTTTTTGGATGCAGTGAATCAGAAGTATTTTGATCACTTAGGTTCTTACCTTAAAAGTTTGTTAGGAACATTCTAGGTCTCACTATCCACCACTACTGAGAGAGGACCTTGCACATTATTTTACACAATGCCTTGTTTGTTTTATGTTTTTCTAATAAGACTAGTGGGGCTAAGCACTATTTCTTTCAGGAAATCATCAGGAAACTCTCTTAAGGGGGTAATCTGGGGTGACAATACTGCTTACTTATTTTTTTATTTATGTATATATCTCCCTTATGAGACTTTTCTTGCCTGATATTCCATACCACGAGAACCAAGTTTTTTATATGCTTTTACAAGGATATGTTTCTTTGTTTTTTTCATGCAAGAGTATAAATCTGATCACTTTCATCTCTTTTTATCCATAAATGAGAATTCCCAAGTCATATCCTTAACCAGTTACCTGTATTCCATTTTCATATGCTCTGTATGTTCTCTTTCTATAGTATATTATGCATGAGAATTCCAAAATTAATTGCTTGTGTTTGAATATTAATTTTTGCCACTGCCTGCTACCTTCACATACTATCTCTTTTCAGATACTATGCTAGCCACTAAATTCCTCATCTCAGGTATATCAACTATACACATATTTGACTGGTATATTTTCTCCCCAAACCTTAATCTTTGCATGACAGTAAAGCAAGAATCCAGTGAGTGTTATTCATCACACTCCTTAGGACATTCTGCATCTTCTTTTCTGTCTCCTGGAACAAGTGTCTTAAATGTTCAGTGAAATCAATTAGGTGTCATTAGGTGCCAGGTAACAATGGGATGGATTTGAATATGAGCCATTTAGTCAGTTTTCTTACCAAACACGGAAAGCATATTATGATGTCATCTGTGCATTTAGAATAAAGGGAGATATTCATTTTCTATGACTTTAACCATTGTTCTGCTCTGGGATGCAGTATCAGATGAGCTGTTGTTGATGCTTTCAGTGAGCCAGCAGTAGAGAACTTAAAACCTAACCAGGAGAGGAACTGATCGGAGGTGGGGGGAGGTTGCCATGCCCAGATCAGAGACTCTTGGTTAATAATAAGGTTTTTGATTACATATGTCTATCCAGTCTCCTTTATTGCTTATAAATGCAAAAAATTAGAATCAAAGTAGAATATGTGGAAAATCACACTTATGTGCAAATATAGTTCCAGGACTAACAGTTAGAAATGTGTGGGTAAATTACAGTAAGTGTTAGGGATAATACAATATCAGAAGCCATCAAGAGCCTGGTGATGAATGATTTCATTGCTAATGCTAGCTAAATCCTGCCAGTACTCATATCATTACAAAGTGATGGTTTGGGTTTTTGCCTTCTAATGTTTCTAATTTAGCAACATGTGAATCAGTTTCATGAATTTAGGACCTCAGAAACAAGTTAAATGTTTTAGAAGATATTACATAAATTTATGATCAAATAATATAAATCATTTTAAACATATTTCAGAACATACTTGTGACCTAATAGATTTTTATTTATTTTAAATTAACACTGACTACAAAATAAGAAATGCAGCAAATATTCTACCTATTATTTATTAGAAATAGCATGCTATTCCTGCTGCTGGTCACTGAAACCTGTTTTGTCATTTTTCTTAGACTAATGCGTAGTATCACCAAAGTATTATAGAAATGATACACATTATTTGATAACAGAAAATTACTAGAGGAATGGCACATGCAAGAAACCTACTGCCCTCCTCAAATATGCTCTAAATTACTAAGGTACTGTGTTTCTACTGCTATCATCCTATTGATGTTATTTTATAAAATATCATTTGCTTTTAGAATTTTATATTTTGATAGATAGTAAAGATTAATTATCTGCTTAACCTTCTAGATATTGCAGTATTCCCTGCCCTTCTGGCTCTACTTATCTTTTTTTTTTTTTTAAATACGATTCTTTTTAAAAAAAATTTTGGCCTCTTCTATTGGTCTTTCATTTATTTATTTTCATCCATATTTGTTCTTTGGCCCGTGTAAGCCTCCCATTGCAGTGGCCTCTCTCATTGTAGAGCACCAGTTCTGGATGCCTAAACTCCAGAGTGGTGGCTTGTGATTGGACACACCTGTCTTGCCGCTCCTCAACATGTGGGATCTTCCTGTGCCAGGGATCGGACCGGTGCCCCTTGCATTGCAAGGTGGACTCTTTTTGCACTGAACCACCAGGGAAGCCCTGGTGCCACTAGTTTTAGCTCACAATTATTGTATTTCTTTATGTGTTTTTCAAAAGTTTATTTTTTGTTTGATCCTCTTCTTCCAGATGCTATCTTCCTCAACCTTTTCATACTCTAGTCCATTAAGGAGTTCATTCATTCTTTCTCAGTCACACAGCATGTGTCTCACTATTTTTATGGTCATATTTCTTGAATGTCCTCATCTTGTCTGTATGTAGGAGAAGACAAACTACACACCATGATCTCAAAGCAGACTGTGTTTTATTACTTTATCTGTCTTCTTGAACTCATTTTTTAATGTACTGTTAGGTTCTTTTTTGCTTTGAGCACCCAATAATCTCTCTGCCTTCCACCATGAAAGTATGATTAAAATTACATTGTGGAAAATTTGTGATTTTCCACAAAATTAATAGTTTTTAAGGTCATGGCTTCAATCAGGTGTAACAAAGATTAAACACATACATACCACTGACAAACAAAATACCAGGATTTGAAAATGTGGTCTAATATTTCTGAGAAGTTAACTATTTGAAGCCTCAATTCATTCACCTAGAAAATGAATAATCTGGGGTATTTTATATTTGTGATTGAATTATCTTTTAGAACAACATGTTGAATTCCTAACCCCCAATACCTCAGAATGTGACCTCATTATAAATAGGATTATTACAAATGCAATTAGTTAAAATGAGGTCTCACTGGAGTAGGGTGTATCTTTACACCCACATGATTGTCATCCTCAGAAAAAGAAGAAAACATTATGTGAATGCAGGCTTGTAGTGAAAATGTGACATTTCCATGAAAGCAGAGATGGAAATGCTATAGCTGTAAGCCAAGGAGTACCAGAAATTTCTGGAAAATGACTGGAAGCTAGGAAGAGGCAAAGAAGACTCTCCTTTATATTTTTAGATCAAATGACCATACTGAAGCTGTGATTTTGCACTTCTTGAGTTCAGAACTATGAGACATTAATTTTCTGCTTATTCAAGCCACCCATTTTGTGCTACTTTGTTACTGCATTTCTAGGAAAATAATATATTTCTTGTGGTGCTGCCATTACATTAAATAACATTCAACAGGCATCTAGCACAGACTCTGTCTTATAGAAGTGCTATATAGCTATTAGATATTATCACTATTATTCCTACAATTTGCCCTTGCAAATATCAAGCTCCTTTTTCTTCATGTCTCCTTTTATTCCAGCTATGAAAAGTAGTGTTTCTTTCATGAGTGTGTTGCAAAAGACAATAGTCATATACAGTACACGAAAGTTTGAGTCACAGTTAAACTGCTTCTATTCCATTAAAAACAATTTGAAATACTTGAGTGTTTCCTCCCAAAATAGGAGTGGGGTGCAACTATATTTATATTAATATCTAATTTATCTCATAAAACTCATTTTGGATTTTATCTAATGGCACATTGTAGGGAAAGACTGGGGTAAGGTAGAAGGAATAGACCTTTTTCTAATGAGACTCCTTGACACTGCTGCAGAGTTTGCTGGTCTGTTTGTTTCCCTGATAGATGTTGTACACCACTGCTTCTATCTTTAGTCACCATTCCTTCAGATGATCCTTTGCTGAGCAGCCAACACTGGTGCCCAGCAGATGGAGTAAAAAAAGCAAATTTCCAAAATAAAGATTGTAAAGAAATCTGGAGTATCAAAGACATGGAACTAGCAAACTGTTGATCTGATAATGAAAACTTTATAGAACTCTTTCAATAAATGTAAGAATTTCAAGTCATAACAAGAAAGAAGAATAGGTATGTGCCACTCTTAAATATGTATCTGTAATAGCAGTCTTAAAGAAATGAGGTCTCACTGGAGTAGGGTGTATCTTTACACCCACATGATTGTCATCCTCAGAAAAAGAAGAAAACATTATGTGAATGCAGGCTTGTAGTGAAAATGTGACATTTCCATGAAAGCAGAGATGGAAATGCTATAGCTGTAAGCCAAGGAGTACCAGAAATTTCTGGAAAATGACTGGAAGCTAGGAAGAGGCAAAGAAGACTCTCCTTTATATTTTTAGATCAAATGACCATACTGAAGCTGTGATTTTGCACTTCTTGAGTTCAGAACTATGAGACATTAATTTTCTGCTTATTCAAGCCACCCATTTTGTGCTACTTTGTTACTGCATTTCTAGGAAAATAATATATTTCTTGTGGTGCTGCCATTACATTAAATAACATTCAACAGGCATCTAGCACAGACTCTGTCTTATAGAAGTGCTATATAGCTATTAGATATTATCACTATTATTCCTACAATTTGCCCTTGCAAATATCAAGCTCCTTTTTCTTCATGTCTCCTTTTATTCCAGCTATGAAAAGTAGTGTTTCTTTCATGAGTGTGTTGCAAAAGACAATAGTCATATACAGTACACGAAAGTTTGAGTCACAGTTAAACTGCTTCTATTCCATTAAAAACAATTTGAAATACTTGAGTGTTTCCTCCCAAAATAGGAGTGGGGTGCAACTATATTTATATTAATATCTAATTTATCTCATAAAACTCATTTTGGATTTTATCTAATGGCACATTGTAGGGAAAGACTGGGGTAAGGTAGAAGGAATAGACCTTTTTCTAATGAGACTCCTTGACACTGCTGCAGAGTTTGCTGGTCTGTTTGTTTCCCTGATAGATGTTGTACACCACTGCTTCTATCTTTAGTCACCATTCCTTCAGATGATCCTTTGCTGAGCAGCCAACACTGGTGCCCAGCAGATGGAGTAAAAAAAGCAAATTTCCAAAATAAAGATTGTAAAGAAATCTGGAGTATCAAAGACATGGAACTAGCAAACTGTTGATCTGATAATGAAAACTTTATAGAACTCTTTCAATAAATGTAAGAATTTCAAGTCATAACAAGAAAGAAGAATAGGTATGTGCCACTCTTAAATATGTATCTGTAATAGCAGTCTTAGAGCTGGTTAAGATAAAAGAATTCTATGATTCTCTTAGGGCCAATATTACTCCCTGGGAGTGAGTTAAGCATGCTGGGATGCTGCATTAACTTCACTGTGCTAATGTGCCATCCCAGATCATCAGAGTCCCTCTCTCTTCAGCAGGAAATTGTATTCTTGGAGAGTCTGACTGATTAAAGTTAGACGTACTAATTATAATATGTAAAAAATAATGATTCCCAAAGCTGTATTTCTCATGTTAGGTACATGTAGAAATTTGCTGAACGGACAAGCTTGATTTTGTCTTTCATAATATTCTTATGTTCTTGTTCTTTATGACTTTAAAATGACATAATAATCATTTATCAGAGATTAAGTCAATATAGCAAAGAAATACACTCATTGAAACTTTTATTTAGATCACTCATCCAAAAATACTTTGAGGGAATAATAAGTTCATGATTGCAGTCAAGTGGGATCTATTGAATTTATCCCACATCACTGTGAATAGCTGTATGCACTCCCGAGAGAGAAAATCAACACAAAAAAGACCGGCGACAGTACAACTAAAAAAATTGTTATACCATAAGCTTGAAAATATCCTGTAGTCTTTTGAGAGCAAATAAACATTTAACTACCAAATCATCCACAGATGGAATTTTAAAATACAAGACAGATGTGAATAAACTAAGTTTTTTTTTGTCTTCTTAGCAATAAAATCCACATGTTTGAATCACCAAGTGCCTGTTTTAGTACATTGTGCATAGCACATTACAAATTTTATAATTTTGAATGAATATATTTTATAGCCTATTAATTTTATTAGTAACTAGCAGTAAAACAGTCAGTAAAAAATATGACAGATCCAAACTATATAAATAGTTTGTTATGTTTCAAAAACAATATTGAAATAATGTTTATAGCAGAGATATAATAGGAAGGCTGGTTGCAGAGTGTTCAGAGCCTATTAATTTCTTTGCCAGAGCATGAGTCAGGCCCTTTTTTAACAGGCAAGCTTATTAGACAGTAGATATGGAAAACTTTGTACTTCTCATTCAGATATTACCTATATTCATTTAAGACTTCACTCCTTTATTAGTTCAGGTAGTTGATTATCAAATAACTGAGGAATGTTACATTTTGAAAACAAATAAATCTGAAATGTTATTTAACCTTCTGTGTATTTTAATAGCAAACAAGCATTTTTAATAAAATATGTGCTATATGCATGGACCTTCAGTTTGTGCATGTACCCCTAATGGATTTGGATTATTATTCATAATGCATAGTAAGACATTATAATCATTATACAGAGTAGTAAAAATGTCTTTAACTAAAAATTTAGTTGGAAATAAATATATCATGTTATTATTCTCAACATTTTTATCTAGAGTACATATTTATACTAGCATTTAAAAGATTGATATAGGAAATGTGTTCTCTTTTTACATTCCATTTTGACATATATGTGTAAAGAACATGTTCATATCATCATCATTTTAATACAATTATTACTCTAATCTACATTTTGTTATATTTCACTTTGCTATTTTGTTTGATAATTCCACAAAGTGCTGTTTTGCTGATAACTCATAACAGTTCCTGAGAGCAGGCTTAAATTTCCAGAATTCTGTGAGTTGTTAGAATTTACATCACTAGCTTGGTATCTGCCATGCTAGGATTACTTGCATCACAGAAACAGACAAATAATGGAAATCAGAGATTTTTTTCTCCTAATAGGAAAACTAGTTTTTCAGTATTTATCAAAAAATCACTACAAACTCAAATGTAAAATAAATCTTTATGCCCTTTAGCTCTGGTTGGAAGAATGGCCTCCCATAAAGGTACTATGCTCTCCCTCTTGAAGCCTGTGACTAGTTTATGTTATATAACAGAAAGGGATTTGCAGTTGTAATTAATGCTATGGGCCTCAAAATAGTGATTTAGATTCTCCAGATTGACACAATATAATCCCCTTAGCCCTTTAAATCAGGAAATTTTCTGAGGCTAAGGACATGAGAAATAAGATAAAGCGAGGTTTCAGAGAGAGAGTGTGAGAAGAATTTGACCCACCAATTTGAAGATGAATAGGGCCACATGCCAGGTAATATAGGAGACCTGTAGAAGGTGACCATGAGCCCTGACCAGAAAGGTGACCTCCATCCTACAGCTGCACGGAACTGAATTCTGTCAAAACCTTGAGCAAATCTGGAAGTGGATTCTCTCCCAGGTACCTTTATAAAGACTCCTGGCAACTGCAACCTTGATTTCAGTGAGTTGCAGTGTACATAAACCAGATGAGTTCCCATGAACTTCTTCTACCTTACACTATTGTGAGATAATAAATTTCCCATGGCAGGAATAGATAACTAATATGTGTACACTTCATGGTCTAGTCAAATTTGAATATCTATTTTAATACTATAAAATTTGAATGACCTGTATATTATCTTCCCTCTTGCCCCACAATTATTCTTAAAAGTTTCTCCAGAGTAGTATTCATGCTGCTAAGCAAATATCCAATATACTCTGGACAACTGTATGATATGTACTTTTTAACTTGAGAAAAGTTACCTAAATGGTAAAAATAATTTTTTTCAAAGAGAGAAAAATGTTTAAATTAATGTGCTGTGCCTAGTCCCTCAGTTGTGTCTAGCCCTTTGTGACCCTCTGGACAGTAGCGCACTAGGCTCCTCTGTCCACAGAATTTTCCAGGCAAGAATACTGGAGTGGGTTCTCCATGGGAGTTTCTGGACTTGCGGATCAAACCTGTGTCTCTTGCATCTCCTATAGTGGCAGGTAGATTTTTACCACTGTGCCACATGGGAAACCTTTCAGTAAATGAATGTACTACAAATATGATTAACTTAGTTTCAAAATTACTAAACACTGTGTTTCTTAATCATTATTTAAACAACCAAATTCTGTCTTAAAAACTAATTATCAGTGTTTACAGAATTATCTCCAAGCAGTTAATTGTTACCCACTTACTATCAATTAAAGCAGATCTTTAGAACTGTCTTCATATGAATGATCTCTGAATCTATAAAGAGATAATCTAATGTTAAGATAGCCTCAAAATAGTGATTTAGATTCTCCAGATTGACACAATATAATCCCCTTAGCCCTTTAAATCAGGAAATTTTCTGAGGCTAAGGACATGAGAAATAAGATAAAGCGAGGTTTCAGAGAGAGAGTGTGAGAAGAATTTGACCCACCAATTTGAAGATGAATAGGGCCACATGCCAGGTAATATAGGAGACCTGTAGAAGGTGACCATGAGCCCTGACCAGAAAGGTGACCTCCATCCTACAGCTGCACGGAACTGAATTCTGTCAAAACCTTGAGCAAATCTGGAAGTGGATTCTCTCCCAGGTACCTTTATAAAGACTCCTGGCAACTGCAACCTTGATTTCAGTGAGTTGCAGTGTACATAAACCAGATGAGTTCCCATGAACTTCTTCTACCTTACACTATTGTGAGATAATAAATTTCCCATGGCAGGAATAGATAACTAATATGTGTACACTTCATGGTCTAGTCAAATTTGAATATCTATTTTAATACTATAAAATTTGAATGACCTGTATATTATCTTCCCTCTTGCCCCACAATTATTCTTAAAAGTTTCTCCAGAGTAGTATTCATGCTGCTAAGCAAATATCCAATATACTCTGGACAACTGTATGATATGTACTTTTTAACTTGAGAAAAGTTACCTAAATGGTAAAAATAATTTTTTTCAAAGAGAGAAAAATGTTTAAATTAATGTGCTGTGCCTAGTCCCTCAGTTGTGTCTAGCCCTTTGTGACCCTCTGGACAGTAGCGCACTAGGCTCCTCTGTCCACAGAATTTTCCAGGCAAGAATACTGGAGTGGGTTCTCCATGGGAGTTTCTGGACTTGCGGATCAAACCTGTGTCTCTTGCATCTCCTATAGTGGCAGGTAGATTTTTACCACTGTGCCACATGGGAAACCTTTCAGTAAATGAATGTACTACAAATATGATTAACTTAGTTTCAAAATTACTAAACACTGTGTTTCTTAATCATTATTTAAACAACCAAATTCTGTCTTAAAAACTAATTATCAGTGTTTACAGAATTATCTCCAAGCAGTTAATTGTTACCCACTTACTATCAATTAAAGCAGATCTTTAGAACTGTCTTCATATGAATGATCTCTGAATCTATAAAGAGATAACCTAATGTTAAGATACTAAAAATTGTTGTTATAAAAATATGTTCATAAACCACATGCCAAATTAATATGAATAAGTATGTCATGAGTTCTTATAGCTATATAGGTTTTATCTTAGCTATAGATTTGAAGATAAATCATAACACATTTTAGAACAGAGATTTTAGAAGGATGATGTATTTTAATTAAATGATGATACGCAAACTAAATTAGTTTAGATTTATAAATACTTACAAGATGTGGCAAAATAAGTCATTATTAGAATTCTTTGAAATTAGAACATGATTATAATAACTGCATGTTTTACAAATATAAAAAATATGTAACTGCATTTAGTAACTTAGTACTGTTCATTATATACATAATATATAAAACTGGCCTATTTATACTGTTAAGGGAAAATAATAAACAGAGAGAAATTTGTAAAATAATTTGGAATGATATGAAGAAATCATTCAAACAATGGAATTAAAATAAAAATTCACAGATACTCCCCACTTTGGTAATTTTTTACTTTTGAAATAAAAAAGCATAAAATATAGAGTGAATTAAATTATTTTAAAAAGAGGGAACTTATCCCTTTAGTGAGAATCTTCTCCCATTAACTAAAGAAATGAGATTTTATTTATGAGAGGGGCACAAATAAATTGAACAATAAAATGAATTTGAATGGTAATGCTTTATATACTTATATTTTCTACACTAAAATAAATGTATGTGTATATAATAGGTATGTATATATTATATATAATTTATATATTTACGTATTTATATGATTTATATTTATATGTTATACACTCATTCACACAAAAAATGTTTAGTGGCTTCTCATGGGTGATAGAAAACATCATTTATTTTGTATTTGTTCTAGACATTTTATTTCAAATGGTTGTGATTTCAATTAACAGGTTTGTTAATCCTCTTTAAATGACTAATTATCAGTGTTAACTGTTTCCCACTTACTATCAATTAAAGCAGATCTTTAGAACTGTCTTCATATGAATGATCTCTGAATCTATAAAGAGATAACCTAATGTTAAGATACTAAAAATTGTTGTTATAAAAATATGTTCATAAACCACATGCCAAATTAATATGAATAAGTATGTCATGAGTTCTTATAGCTATATAGGTTTTATCTTAGCTATAGATTTGAAGATAAATCATAACACATTTTAGAACAGAGATTTTAGAAGGATGATGTATTTTAATTAAATGATGATACGCAAACTAAATTAGTTTAGATTTATAAATACTTACAAGATGTGGCAAAATAAGTCATTATTAGAATTCTTTGAAATTAGAACATGATTATAATAACTGCATGTTTTACAAATATAAAAAATATGTAACTGCATTTAGTAACTTAGTACTGTTCATTATATACATAATATATAAAACTGGCCTATTTATACTGTTAAGGGAAAATAATAAACAGAGAGAAATTTGTAAAATAATTTGGAATGATATGAAGAAATCATTCAAACAATGGAATTAAAATAAAAATTCACAGATACTCCCCACTTTGGTAATTTTTTACTTTTGAAATAAAAATGCATAAAATATAGAGTGAATTAAATTATTTTAAAAAGAGGGAACTTATCCCTTTAGTGAGAATCTTCTCCCATTAACTAAAGAAATGAGATTTTATTTATGAGAGGGGCACAAATAAATTGAACAATAAAATGAATTTGAATGGTAATGCTTTATATACTTATATTTTCTACACTAAAATAAATGTATGTGTATATAATAGGTATGTATATATTATATATAATTTATATATTTACGTATTTATATGATTTATATTTATATGTTATACACTCATTCACACAAAAAATGTTTAGTGGCTTCTCATGGGTGATAGAAAACATCATTTATTTTGTATTTGTTCTAGACATTTTATTTCAAATGGTTGTGATTTCAATTAACAGGTTTGTTAATCCTCTTTAAATGAATAATTATTTTGGATAATTTGTATGATCCTTAAATTGCAGAACCCACACTCACACCCTTGATGAGATTAAATATATATATATATATATATATATATCTTTTTTAGAATTGCATAACATTTAAAAACCATTCATTAAATGAAATTACACCAATGCATTTTATTTATCCTTTGTAAATCTTGAATTTCTGAGTATTTGTAGTACACCATTAGGCTTCAAATTTGGACAACACATTATTGATTAGAAAGGGATGTACTTGAATTTGTTTGAATGATCTTTAAAATCTCATTCTGAAACACTTGATGGATTGATAAAGGCATGCTTTTAGCATGTTCATAAGCAACATTCCCTCTAGTCCTCTTCTTCCGTGACAAGACCAAAGAGCCTGGATGATGCTAATCTAGAAGGACATCCACTGCTCATGAAAGAATCATCACTGCTAATCAAATCAGAGAGAAAACCCACCACTCTGCACCATGGAGACATTTCGTGTACTGAATATTTCATAAGACAGGGGCTCTAGCTGAAGCAGAAATTCTCAACAGCTTCAACTTGCGTGCAAATATTTACTTAAACATTCTAGCACCGTCAAACTGGTGTGCAGGAAAACCACCAGTGAGCCTGGAGTGATCCTTATAAATTATGGTAATTGCATGTGACATGATTCTTGCTAGGTCACAGCAGCTTTCCTAGTCCCTCTTGCTTGGCCTGCAGTTCCCCTCCTTGCATGATAAAGCAGGCAGGGTGCCACAGGAAATCGGATGCAAACACTGACAAATGTCTGTTTTGACTGCTTAAAATTGAACTCAATTGTTGATTTGCAAAAACATCAAAACACAATCCAGGACTGACACCAAGCCCTTGAGTCAGGAGAATTGGTGTGGTGTAGAACTTGAAGAGCCTTAGATAAGAACACACCAGTTTGTCTCAATTTACAATACCAATTCTTTGTTACAATGACACACAACACCCTGCTACATTTTTCTCTACATTTTAAAAGAGATTTGCCTCTGCCTGCATTTGGAAAAAAATCATGTTCACCTTGTTAAAACAAAATAATCATTGTTTTCAAAGGTGAATTTTTGCAATGTCCTGATGACTGCTTTGAATTTTGAATTTAATCAAAGATGAAAATATGAAGAATTAACTAGGAATAAATCAGGGTAACTTAGAACAGTTGTAAGTTTTGATAAGAAATTCATTTGCTTAGATATTGAAGAACCAGTCCAAGTTTAACTAGTTTATTGTTAAACTTAGACAGTTAATATTACTTCTTAATAATTTTTCAGATTTTATTTCTTTTGAATTAATCATAGTGCTTTCCTTCTATCCTCAGAGTTTTTAAATAAAGTTATCAATTATTTTACTCTGCATACAAGTCAAATGGGGTTTGCTTTTAACATTAGGATATATGTCCATATATTGGAATATATATATAGAATATATATATGAATATATAGAGATATAGTGCATATATTTAAATATATCCACTATATATTCAAGTCTGTAGTGCTTTATAATTTAATTGTTCTTATTTAGACTCCAGCCTAGATTAAGGCTTTCCTGTATTAGTAAGAAGGACTGATAAGTTAATAGTGCAGAGAAATGAAAGTAAGGTTGGTTTAGTGCCTTAAATAACAGGGATGCAATAAATAAATCAAGATAAAGTGATACATAACTAAAAGTAAAATGAAAATTCTCCATAACTTTATATACTAAAAACCCCACAAATACATAAGGAGAAATGTTAATAAGTAGTCTTAATTAATGGCATATATCCAATTTATTAGAATAGTAATGGAAACTAGCAAAAGAAAGCATTGGGAGTCAATTACAGAAAAAACAATAATCAAGTTACCAGATTTAAGTTGTATGTAATTAAAAGAATGGACTTCTACATTAAAACAATTTTTTAGGAACAGATGAGAAGCTCCTTATATATTGGATATGAAAGAAAATGTTCTGAAATGTGAAGGTATAAATTAAAATTAAAATATTTCCCAAGTCTATGGCAAGAATTTTATTACCAAGGTAAGGCTCCCAATAAGAGCAACTATGCACTATGTATTTTGTTGTTGTTCAGTTGCTCAGTTATGTCACTCTATGTGTCCTCATGGGTTGCAGTATGCCAGGCTTCCCTGTCCTTCACTATCTCTTGAGTTTGCTCAAACTCATGTCCATTGAGTGGCATAAGTTTGGAAAAAATCATGTTCACCTTGTTAAAACAAAATAATCATTGTTTTCAAAGGTGAATTTTTCAATGTCCTGATGACTGCTTTGAATTTTGAATTTAATCAAAGATGAAAATATGAAGAATTAACTAGGAATAAATCAGGGTAACTTAGAACAGTTGTAAGTTTTGATAAGAAATTCATTTGCTTAGATATTGAAGAACCAGTCCAAGTTTAACTAGTTTATTGTTAAACTTAGACAGTTAATATTACTTCTTAATAATTTTTCAGATTTTATTTCTTTTGAATTAATCATAGTGCTTTCCTTCTATCCTCAGAGTTTTTAAATAAAGTTATCAATTATTTTACTCTGCATACAAGTCAAATGGGGTTTGCTTTTAACATTAGGATATATGTCCATATATTGGAATATATATATAGAATATATATATGAATATATAGAGATATAGTGCATATATTTAAATATATCCACTATATATTCAAGTCTGTAGTGCTTTATAATTTAATTGTTCTTATTTAGACTCCAGCCTAGATTAAGGCTTTCCTGTATTAGTAAGAAGGACTGATAAGTTAATAGTGCAGAGAAATGAAAGTAAGGTTGGTTTAGTGCCTTAAATAACAGGGATGCAATAAATAAATCAAGATAAAGTGATACATAACTAAAAGTAAAATGAAAATTCTCCATAACTTTATATACTAAAAACCCCACAAATACATAAGGAGAAATGTTAATAAGTAGTCTTAATTAATGGCATATATCCAATTTATTAGAATAGTAATGGAAACTAGCAAAAGAAAGCATTGGGAGTCAATTACAGAAAAAACAATAATCAAGTTACCAGATTTAAGTTGTATGTAATTAAAAGAATGGACTTCTACATTAAAACAATTTTTTAGGAACAGATGAGAAGCTCCTTATATATTGGATATGAAAGAAAATGTTCTGAAATGTGAAGGTATAAATTAAAATTAAAATATTTCCCAAGTCTATGGCAAGAATTTTATTACCAAGGTAAGGCTCCCAATAAGAGCAACTATGCACTATGTATTTTGTTGTTGTTCAGTTGCTCAGTTATGTCACTCTATGTGTCCTCATGGGTTGCAGTATGCCAGGCTTCCCTGTCCTTCACTATCTCTTGGAGTTTGCTCAAACTCATGTCCATTGAGTGGCATAAGTTTGATGTCATGGTTGATGACGTGGTTGGTGATGTCATCCAACCTTCTCATCCTCTGTCCTCCCCTTTGCCTCCTGCCTTCAATCTTTACTAGTATCAGGGTCTTTTCAAATGCTTTGACTTTTCACATCAGGTGACCAAAGTATTGGAGTTTCAGCTTCAACATAAGTCCTTCCAATGAATATTTAGGTTTGATTTTCTTTAGGAATGATTGGATTCTCATGAGTCTTCTCCAGGACCACAGTTCAAAAGCATCAATTCTTCAGTTCTCAGCCTTCTTTATGGTCCAACTCTTATATCTGTACATGACTTCTGAAAAAAAAAACACATAACTTTGACTGTATGAACCTTTGTTGGTAATGTGCTATCTCTACTCTCATAGCTTTTCTTCCAAAGAACAAGTGTCTTTTACTCTTGTGGCTGCAGTCACCATCAGCAGTGATTTTGGAGCCCAAGAAAATAAAGTTTGTCACTGTTTCCACTTTTTTCCCTTTTGTTTGCCATGAAGTGATGGGATGGGATACCATGATCTCAGTGTTTTGAATGTTGAGTTTTAAGCCAGATTTTTCACTCTCTTTCACCTTCATCAAGAATCTGTGGTTCCTCTTCACTTACTACCAGGGTGGTATTATCTGCATATCTGAGGGTATTGATATTTCTCCCAGCATTCTTGATCCAGTTTGAGCTTCATCCAACACTATGGATGTACTTACTTAAAATGTCATCTCTTGGGGCTTACCCAGTGGTCAAGTGGGTAAAGAGTCCGCCTTGCAGTGCAAGGGGCAGCAGTTCGATCCCTGACCTGGGAAGATCCCACATGCCACAGAGTGGCTGGACTGATGTGTCCAATTATGAGCCAGTGCTCTGGAGTGCATGCGCCCAGAGCTGGTGCTTTGCGACAAGAGAGGCCACTGCGATGGGAGGCCCACACAGCCCAGGAATGAAGATGGATGAAAATAAATAAATAAAAGACCAATAAAAGAGGCCAAAATTAAAAAATAAAATAAACTGTCATCTCTTAAAATGCCTTAGCTTCTGAGGCAGCAGAACATAAAGACTAAAGATGTTATACATAGTCTTCAGACTGCATCATGACTATTAAATTCAGGAAGCTGAGTTTGATATTAGAATTTTACATGATTGCTGGAGAAGAGTCACAACAGAACTCATCTTGGGTGATGCCACTCCTCTCCTTAGTGGTTCTTCTTTGAGGAGTGGAGGAGTTGCTATGGAAGTGGTTAGACTGTTAGCAGATCTTACGTGAAAAATTTATTCTAGTGTTCCATTTGTCTGAGCTATTGGGGTCATCTCTCCAAAATCATAACAGGAGAGTTCTGTTATTTCCCTCTGCTTATCATAAGCCAGCTACACCTTTCTATTTCTTTTTCTAATCTGATCACTGACCTTTCAGATGCAATTTTGCATATATTTCCTGTATTCTCTAAATACAATTTGCTGACAGTTTTGCAATTTTTTTGGCAGGGACTGCACCTTCTCACAAATCACATTTTATAATTTACCCTCCAATGATAGCTGGGACTTGAGTCTGGTTATAGCTCCAGACGGACTGAGATATAATAGGGTAATATTCTTACTAGGATCAGCAATTTCTTACAAGGCAACCACTACAGATTCCATAGGCAAGGGGAAACTGAGCTTTTCAAACACAAAAGCAAGGGGTGCATCTGGAAGCAAAGTTTAGGGTTTCATCGTCTCCAGCTTTATTGGATGCAACCCATACAGCCTCAGCCAGAGTTTTAAGATCTTTCTTCTTCCTAAAGTTTAAGCTTTTAAAATAAGAGATCCTATGAAATTAGGAATCATATTTACTTTCCACCAACATGAATAGTCTGCACACTTGGTGTTCAGAATCATATCCTGAAGCTTCAGCAGATAAGGGTTTTTGTCCTTTTGCTGTTTCATTTCATTTTATAATATTATAAATATATTAATTTCAATTTTACAGCATAGTCATTCAATATTTTTATAGTTATTATAGAGACTATATTTCACTGTATTATACAGTATATTCTTTTAGCTTATTTTATACTTAGTGCTTTGTACTTCTTAATCACCCAATCATTTATTGCCCCCTGCCCTTCCTTCTTCCCACTAGTAGCTACTAGTTTGGTCTCCATATCTGAGAATCTGTTTCTGTTTTGTGATATTATTCATTTTACTTTTTAGATTTCCACAGACAGTTGATAATATACAGCATTTGTCTTTCTCTGTCTGATTTATTTCACTAAGCATAATACCCTACAAGTTCATCCATGTTGCAAATGGCAAAATATCATTATTTTTATGTCTGAACAGTATTCAAGCAGATATGCATATCACTTTTTCTTAATCCATTCATCTATTAATGGACACTTAGGTTGCTCCCATATCTCTGCTATTGTAAACAGTATGAACACTGGAATGAATGTATCTTTTTTCAAATTACTGTTCTAATTTTCTTTGCTTATATAACCAGGAATGGATTATATAACAACAACAACAAAAAGAAATAGGAACTTTAGTTTTCTTAACAAATGTGGAGCTTGTAATTTAAAGCAATGAAGTTATCTTCTTTGCTTAGATCCTTTAGCACACTTAGAAGACACCAAATGGCTCCATTATACTCACTAATTTTACTAAATTATCACAGCAGAAAATACATGGTCACCCAATACCTTGCCTTCTACATGACTGATTACAGAGGACCACAGGTGATAATTTAAGTAACTGCCATCACATTCTATGAATTAACAATGCCCTCTTTCCAATGAAGCCATGGGTATTAATGGTGTTTAAAGCAAATCAAATATCTAAATTCCTAAGTTTCTTAAGTTTCTTTTCATCTGAAGCAACTTCTAGAACAAATATTTAAATTTCCCTTGCTCTAGATTTTGTTATTTTAATACTGTCTTTCCACAAAATTTCTTTGTGGTAACTCATTAAAATACCACTTATATCATAATAACCCTACTCCATCACTGACCTTTCTTTGGAATTCTAGAACAATGTACCTATATACTTAGAATACTTATTTTATGCAGTTGCCTCATAGGCACATCATCTCAATATATTCAAATTTAAGCTCCTCACCTCATCCTGTAATATTGCTATCCTCTCAGTGTTGCCTATTCAGCAAATGATGTTATCATTTCTCTCATCTTTTAGCAAGATCTAACAATCTTCATCGTCTCTGACACCTTTCCCTTACTTCTCTACCCTTACCTAATCAGTCACTAAATGCCACAAGTCTACCATATAAATAAAATACGATTGCTATTACCTTTCCTTTTCCACAAACTCTACCTGGTACAGGTCATAATTATTTTGCTCCTGAATTACTGAGGATCATAGTTTTATAGCTTTAATAACAGGAATTATTGAGCATCATAGCTGTTTCTTACTCTCTTGTAATTATCTTCTGTATGGAAGAGAAAGTGTGCTTAGTTGCTAAGTCATAGTACCTCTCTAATATAAATATATCGCTTTACTTAAAATACAAATTTTCTAACAATGGGGATGGTAAGTTAACTGGAGACTTTTAACTAACAAGATACTGCATGACACAACCCAGGATTAATTCATCAATGTCATCTTTTACAGCTAACCTTTTCATTTTATGTGATCTGACTATAAAGATAGAATGATATTTTAAGATAATAATACAGGTTTCCAGTACAATTATAATTTTTTACTGATTGTTCCTTTTGTACACTTAATGCAGTAGGAAGCCTCAAGATGAGAGATTTTATGTAACAAAAATGACAAAT
Source organism: Tragulus kanchil (assembly GCA_022376925.1). Lineage (NCBI taxonomy): Eukaryota > Metazoa > Chordata > Mammalia > Artiodactyla > Tragulidae > Tragulus > Tragulus kanchil. The sequence continues at coordinate 69,831,842 of JAIOJX010000028.1, read as the reverse complement.
TCTTCATGTTGAGTTTCATATGATCTCTTTAGTCTTGTAACGGAAGTAGCATGCTTGGAAACATGTAACTTTGACTATGAGGGCTCATGTGCCCTCTTTCCCCAATGAAGCCATGGGTATTAATGGTGTTTAAAGCAAATCAAATATCTAAATTCCTAAGTTTCTTAAGTTTCTTTTCATCTGAAGCAACTTCTAGAACAAATATTTAAATTTCCCTTGCTCTAGATTTTGTTATTTTAATACTGTCTTTCCACAAAATTTCTTTGTGGTAACTCATTAAAATACCACTTATATCATAATAACCCTACTCCATCACTGACCTTTCTTTGGAATTCTAGAACAATGTACCTATATACTTAGAATACTTATTTTATGCAGTTGCCTCATAGGCACATCATCTCAATATATTCAAATTTAAGCTCCTCACCTCATCCTGTAATATTGCTATCCTCTCAGTGTTGCCTATTCAGCAAATGATGTTATCATTTCTCTCATCTTTTAGCAAGATCTAACAATCTTCATCGTCTCTGACACCTTTCCCTTACTTCTCTACCCTTACCTAATCAGTCACTAAATGCCACAAGTCTACCATATAAATAAAATACGATTGCTATTACCTTTCCTTTTCCACAAACTCTACCTGGTACAGGTCATAATTATTTTGCTCCTGAATTACTGAGGATCATAGTTTTATAGCTTTAATAACAGGAATTATTGAGCATCATAGCTGTTTCTTACTCTCTTGTAATTATCTTCTGTATGGAAGAGAAAGTGTGCTTAGTTGCTAAGTCATAGTACCTCTCTAATATAAATATATCGCTTTACTTAAAATACAAATTTTCTAACAATGGGGATGGTAAGTTAACTGGAGACTTTTAACTAACAAGATACTGCATGACACAACCCAGGATTAATTCATCAATGTCATCTTTTACAGCTAACCTTTTCATTTTATGTGATCTGACTATAAAGATAGAATGATATTTTAAGATAATAATACAGGTTTCCAGTACAATTATAATTTTTTACTGATTGTTCCTTTTGTACACTTAATGCAGTAGGAAGCCTCAAGATGAGAGATTTTATGTAACAAAAATGACAAATTCTTCATGTTGAGTTTCATATGATCTCTTTAGTCTTGTAACGGAAGTAGCATGCTTGGAAACATGTAACTTTGACTATGAGGGCTAGATTTAATTTTTTATACTTTTGGGTACTGCTGGTAGTGGTGGTGGAGTGTGTGTGTGTGTGTGTGTGTAATGAAGAACCTTACATTATGAGATAATATGGTTTCATGGCTTCATAACTTGGTAAGTTGCTATAATCAAAGTTTAGATGTTTGCATTTAGGGTCTGTTGTGATCAAAGATGCCTCTAAGCATATGCACTGGGTATGGTCTTTTTCAGTATTTATATTGATAACTTGTACAAAGACACATGGTATATGGCAATAAGACACACAGATGGCACAGAACAGATGCACCTGGACAGGTGCAAACACTGCATGATGATACAAGTAAAAGAGAAAACACAGCAAACAAAAACAAAGCCACAGCAACCCCAAACTCTTTTCAAACAGGAGGAAGGACTATGAGTTGGTAATACTGCATACCTGTCTTTTTTTATTACTTGCCAAAATTTAAAGGAAAAATTATTAGGGCAGACGTGAATCTCACTATATCCTCTAACAAAAAGAACACAGCATCCTGTGACTCTGTTATTAATCTGCTTGCAAGGGCAAGGTCTATGTCTAATTAAATGTGGGACTACTCTTAATTGGTCTTTCTACCTCAAGGCTGTTACATCAGAATCAGAGGCTTTTTATTTATTTTCTTCATTGCCTGTTTAGATTAAGAGAAGATACAGAATCAAGTACTTTACATTTATTTTGGTAAAAATGGAAGCAAAGTTCTTTAAAGTTCTGCTACTATAATCTCCTACTCACACTAATCAAAACCATATGTAAACCTAATCATAGTTTTATGATAACTGCTTTACTGTTTCTGGAGAAAAATATATTAACTTTATTGTTTTAGGGATTTTCTCAAACATTTCCATATCCTTTTTTTGAAACCTGATTCTCATGTGAGGCTGAAGGATTACAAACAAAACAAAAAGAACCTCCCAACTCCCCATATAATGTGTGTTTCCCAGTATAATTTTAGAAAGTAGCAATTGGGAGCTACACCTGATAGCTTTCTTCTACCCCCATTTTATTCGATTTTCTAACCAGTACAACCACACCATTTTCCACAACTATCAAGAAAGACATGAAACGAAGAGATCTTTCTCATTCCTAGCAGCACTCCTTTGTCAGTGCCAAGGGAATTTAAAAGAGACAAACCTCTTCCATTGAGAAGCTATTTACAAATAGCCCTGACATTGCACCATAGGAAAATAAAATAGCTAGTTGTAACATTCCTGAGGCAGGTACTTTGTTATTATCAACCAGTTACAAAAGACAGTGTTTTTATCTAAGCGTGTACATTACACATGCACATAACCATATACATATATTACAGACCGTATACTCTCCCAAGTCACATTTAATTCATTTGTAAGAAAAATAGCATATACTTTCTGCCTAGATTATCAGACTATTTATTTAAATTTTTTCCTTTTTAAAATAGTTTTATCGAGGTAAAATTAATATTTAAATGTTAAATGTTTTGCTATAATAAATATTTGGAAAATGTGAAATGTATACTAATCCAATATGAAAAATGACATTTTTGTAGGTTTTTCCCAACCTCTTTATATTACTGAAAGCAAAATGAGAAATCTGAAGAATGTATCAATTCAACCTGCCTCTAATTATTTCAGAGATACCACCCCTCCCATAGTAAATATGTACTCATTAAATTCATTGTCTAAAAAAGTAGTCATCCCATTCAGAATACATGAAAACTTATACTTCTTCTAAAAATTAGTAATACTCCTTTACTATTACCTATTATACTATGCAATTTTGTAATAATCATAAAAATCTAGCATCTACAGCTCAATATCAAACAAATGAGAAAACATTTTTTAGTTGCAAGACACCTGCAGCCACATTCTGTGGCAGATCTGTGGAGGGAGTTGCTAGCTTATTGTCTCATGACGACTGAACTAAGAATAGTGTTATATTCAATGTATTCAGTCCTAATCCACTTGCCTTTTATTTTCACTCACTTTTCCAGTCACATACACTTTTTTGAAGCCTGTGTTGAACTTTCATGTATTTGGAAAAGTTGTCTGATCCTATATTTGTCATTTTCTTGAATCTAAACCAAGCTTCCTTAAGCAGTCCTCATTTTATGAAATTTCTTCACTTTATGCATTTTAGCCTAACTTCTCTGCATGGGTCACTATTTCTTAATAACCTGCCTTAAATTTGCTTCCTATAAGTTAAGCTTCCAGTGTTTCTGACAACCAGAGAACACAATGACTTCATTAGCTACTCTATTTAGTTTCTGCATCAATCAATTTTGGTCCAATCAAGTATTCTCTTCTGCAGCCATTGTGATATCCTGACCTGTGAACCTAAGGTGATCTTGATAGGAACTGCTTTCAATTAGATTTCTTTCACACTCTGCATTGTGTATAGCTGATTTTTTCATAACTAGAACATTTGGTTTATCACAATTGGTCTTCATTACGATTTCTAGGTTGTTTACTTTCTTATAGTGATATAAGATATATTCTAACATATATATGTAATAAATAGTTGTGTGATTATATATATGTATATACATGTGTGTTTGCATGAATAATAATACAAATGTTCACTTGATGTTTTATCTCTGAGCATTTTATATCATCGTCAACTTGAATATACTTCCTATAATTTTGAACAAATCACTTGGAGATTTTTGATAGGGTAAATCTGAACTCTGTGATACACTACTAGGCCTGTAGCTAAAATTACACCATAACATGGTATCTGAACATAATTAATCACCAATTCTGGGGAAAAAAAACCCAAAACATGCTGCATTCAATTTTCCAATATCTGGTATCATTTCTCTGGTGCAGGCTTGCCTAGAAAAAAATCATATTTGCATATCCCTACTCTTATATGCCTGAATTAATAATAGCAAGGAAAATAAGCTTCTTTTCTTTATTGAGTCTATAAAACAATGATATTTATGCCCATCTCACATACATTAATAGAATTGGATGGATAACAGTAAAGCATAGACCCTATTAAAAGTAGGCATTTGATAAGTAAGATAAATAAATTTGATCTTTCCTGAAATAGTTTGATACTGTGTCATACATAATTAAAATATGATCTTAAATTCATATAATATTTGTGCTTGTCTAGCTAAAATCACATATATGTAAATATTTTTGAATTAGCTAAAATTTGGGAAAGCACATGGTATATATTAATGAAAATTTCTCTTTTGGCAAGTTAAATTTCTGTAGATAGCTATCTTTATAATAGTTGTACCACTTTTTTGAGAAGGTAATTTGCTTTTTATATATTATATATTTATTTATTTTTGGCTGGGCTGGTTCTTTGTGGCTGAATGTGCTTTTCTTGTTGCCAGGGTCAAGCTCTAGGGCATATAGGCTTCTGTAGTTGCGGCTCCCCAGGTCTTGAGCACAGGCTTAATAGTTGTGGTTACAGGAGCTTGGATGCTCTGCAGCATGTGGGATCTTCCCAGATTCAGGGATGGGACCCACATCTCCTGACTTGGCAGGCAGATATTTTGGCACTGAGCCACCAGGGAAATCTCTTCTACCACTTTTATAAGGCTTTTAGAATGACTTAGTATGCAGTGATTGGCTAATACATGTTCTTTGTCATATATAGGATTTTCTTATATGTCAATGATGCTGGAAAATGTTGATCTCATTTTCTTATGAGATGTTGTTGAAGTCAGTATAAAGTGATATTTAAGTGAACTTTTTAAATGTTAGTAACAATGAGAAAAAGCTTACTCACAAGGTAATTTAACTAGACCAGATAATTTAGTAATGTATGCATATATGCGTTCAAGCCGTATCCAAAGGTGATCATTATTTCCAACAAACATGACGAACTATATGCAGATTTTTATGACAAATGAGAAGTCAAACTGAAATTAATGTGAAAATTGACTTAAAACAAGGTAACAAGGAAACACAGCAGTAAGCGTAGAGGTATGATTGCAGCCCAAATGGAACATATTTTAATTTGTGTGCCTACGTGTTGAGTGAACTCTTTGTGATCCCATGCACTGTAGCCCACCAGGCTTCTCTGTCTATGGGATTCTCCAGGCAAGGATCCTAGAGTGTGCTGCCATTTCCTCCTCCGGGGAATCTACCTGACAAGGTCAATCCCTGAAATAGTTTGATACTGTGTCATACATAATTAAAATATGATCTTAAATTCATATAATATTTGTGCTTGTCTAGCTAAAATCACATATATGTAAATATTTTTGAATTAGCTAAAATTTGGGAAAGCACATGGTATATATTAATGAAAATTTCTCTTTTGGCAAGTTAAATTTCTGTAGATAGCTATCTTTATAATAGTTGTACCACTTTTTTGAGAAGGTAATTTGCTTTTTATATATTATATATTTATTTATTTTTGGCTGGGCTGGTTCTTTGTGGCTGAATGTGCTTTTCTTGTTGCCAGGGTCAAGCTCTAGGGCATATAGGCTTCTGTAGTTGCGGCTCCCCAGGTCTTGAGCACAGGCTTAATAGTTGTGGTTACAGGAGCTTGGATGCTCTGCAGCATGTGGGATCTTCCCAGATTCAGCGATGGGACCCACATCTCCTGACTTGGCAGGCAGATATTTTGGCACTGAGCCACCAGGGAAATCTCTTCTACCACTTTTATAAGGCTTTTAGAATGACTTAGTATGCAGTGATTGGCTAATACATGTTCTTTGTCATATATAGGATTTTCTTATATGTCAATGATGCTGGAAAATGTTGATCTCATTTTCTTATGAGATGTTGTTGAAGTCAGTATAAAGTGATATTTAAGTGAACTTTTTAAATGTTAGTAACAATGAAAAAAGCTTACTCACAAGGTAATTTAACTAGACCAGATAATTTAGTAATGTATGCATATATGCGTTCAAGCCGTATCCAAAGGTGATCATTATTTCCAACAAACATGACGAACTATATGCAGATTTTTATGACAAATGAGAAGTCAAACTGAAATTAATGTGAAAATTGACTTAAAACAAGGTAACAAGGAAACACAGCAGTAAGCGTAGAGGTATGATTGCAGCCCAAATGGAACATATTTTAATTTGTGTGCCTACGTGTTGAGTGAACTCTTTGTGATCCCATGCACTGTAGCCCACCAGGCTTCTCTGTCTATGGGATTCTCCAGGCAAGGATCCTAGAGTGTGCTGCCATTTCCTCCTCCGGGGAATCTACCTGACACAGGGATCAAACCTGGGTCTCCTCTGTCTCCTTCACTGACAGGCAGATTTTTTTTTATAAACCACTGAGCCACCCGGGAAGCTGGCATAATGATTTTGAAATATGTTATTTTTATATTCATTCATGAAAGTACAATTTTCACTTTTTAAAGATCCTCGGAAATATCAGTTTTATAGAGAACTCATGATCCTTGTGTGATGTTCTTTTACAAGATTGTGAGAAATGCAGATTTATGTAATTTTCCCCTTTCAAAAAAGTCTTAGCTGAAGTATAATTAATATACAAAAGCTACATGTTTAATGTATGCAGTTTAATTAGTTTGAATATATGAGTACACCAGTGATAGTATCACTTCAATCAAGGTAATGAACACACCCATCTTCTTCAAAAGTTTCCTCATATCCACATTTTTTTTATGTGTGGTGAGAGTGCTAAGCATGACATATATCTGCTTAATAAATTTTTAAGTATATAAAATTGTGATGTTAATTACAGGCATTAGGTTGTACAGTGGATCTCTAGAATGTCATCTTGCATAATCAAAACTTTATACCCATTGAACAGCTTCCTATTTCCCCTTCTTCTCTGCCTGGTAGGCATCATTCTACTCTTTGTATCTGAGTTTTACTATGTTATATTCTTATATAAAGGAAATCACTAAATTCTTATCTTTCTGAAACTGCCTTATTTTACTCCGCATGATCTTGTGTGGTTTCTTCCATGTTGTTGCAAGTGGCAGGATTTAGTTCTTTTTGAAACCTGCATAACATTTCATAGTATGGATGGATACAGTGCATTTTCTTTGTCCGTTCTTCTTTTGATGGACATTTAAATTGTTTCCATGTCTTGGCTATTATGAATAATGTTGCAGTGAACATGCAGATATCTCTCTGAGATCCTAATTTCAGTCTTTTGGATAAATACCCAATCGTAGAACTGATGGACTGCAAGATACTTTTAACTTTTCAGATGGTCCCATACTATTTTCCATACTGCCTGCACCAGTTTACATTCCCATCAAAAAGTGTATAAGTGATCCAATAGCTCTACATTCTCTCTTTTGCTTTATTTTTAATAAGTTATTCCAACAGTTTTATTTATTAATAAATGTATAAAGCAGCAGTATAACACATATGAGCAGCACAAGAAGCAAAAGTGTAGATGAAAATATCAGAGCTGACAGCTTGAAAATTCTTGTTGTGGGACCTTGTTAGTTAATGCTTGTGAAATAATCCCTTATAGATCATGCTGTAAGGGCAAATACAAGACAAAAAAGAACAAAGATTTTTATGTAATTTTGTTCCGGAGAAATGCAGATTTATGTAATTTTCCCCTTTCAAAAAAGTCTTAGCTGAAGTATAATTAATATACAAAAGCTACATGTTTAATGTATGCAGTTTAATTAGTTTGAATATATGAGTACACCAGTGATAGTATCACTTCAATCAAGGTAATGAACACACCCATCTTCTTCAAAAGTTTCCTCATATCCACATTTTTTTTATGTGTGGTGAGAGTGCTAAGCATGACATATATCTGCTTAATAAATTTTTAAGTATATAAAATTGTGATGTTAATTACAGGCATTAGGTTGTACAGTGGATCTCTAGAATGTCATCTTGCATAATCAAAACTTTATACCCATTGAACAGCTTCCTATTTCCCCTTCTTCTCTGCCTGGTAGGCATCATTCTACTCTTTGTATCTGAGTTTTACTATGTTATATTCTTATATAAAGGAAATCACTAAATTCTTATCTTTCTGAAACTGCCTTATTTTACTCCGCATGATCTTGTGTGGTTTCTTCCATGTTGTTGCAAGTGGCAGGATTTAGTTCTTTTTGAAACCTGCATAACATTTCATAGTATGGATGGATACAGTGCATTTTCTTTGTCCGTTCTTCTTTTGATGGACATTTAAATTGTTTCCATGTCTTGGCTATTATGAATAATGTTGCAGTGAACATGCAGATATCTCTCTGAGATCCTAATTTCAGTCTTTTGGATAAATACCCAATCGTAGAACTGATGGACTGCAAGATACTTTTAACTTTTCAGATGGTCCCATACTATTTTCCATACTGCCTGCACCAGTTTACATTCCCATCAAAAAGTGTATAAGTGATCCAATAGCTCTACATTCTCTCTTTTGCTTTATTTTTAATAAGTTATTCCAACAGTTTTATTTATTAATAAATGTATAAAGCAGCAGTATAACACATATGAGCAGCACAAGAAGCAAAAGTGTAGATGAAAATATCAGAGCTGACAGCTTGAAAATTCTTGTTGTGGGACCTTGTTAGTTAATGCTTGTGAAATAATCCCTTATAGATCATGCTGTAAGGGCAAATACAAGACAAAAAAGAACAAAGCAAAACAAAAAATTCCTTGTTGAAAATAAAGGAACAGAATCTTCTTACTCTCTATTCAGTGAGTATTTACTTTAGAAAACTTCTAATTGTAACTTTTTTCTCTAACTGTTTGAAATATACATAAATATTTTTATAAAAGGCATAAGCCTCTTACCAACTTTATGATCCAGGGGTGAATTTTCAAATATCTGGGAACCATATGTTTGAAATGTAATCATCAAGAATGATGATAATTTCTGTGGAAGAAGAGTTAAACTTCCACAGACACTGCTTCAAGTTGCAAAACTATCTCCAATAATGAAGACATGAGTACTTTATTTTCCTTTGGATAAAGTCATTTAGTTACATAGTGGGACATTTCAACTGCAATGTAAATTCACAATGAACTATGTGGGACATATTGTGCTATCAAGTTCTCTTGCATGTGTGCATGCTAAGTTGCTTCTTTCGTGTCCAACTCTGTGACCCTATGGACTGCAGTCTCCCAGGCAGGAATACAGGAGTGAGTTGCCATGCTATCCTCCAGGGGATCTTCCCTACCCAGGGATAGAACCCTTGTCTGTTGCGTTTCCTGCATTGCAGGAGGATTATTTACCTCTGAGTCAACAGGGAAGGCAGCATCAAGTTATTGTACTTAAGGATGAATTACTGTTTATCATGATAACATGTATGCAACAGGTTTCATCTGCTTGGCTGCATGAAAGAGTGAGATTTCATTGTCTGAGGTGTCTCCGGTGGACTGTCTGGTGTGCATGACATTCTGATTTAAAGTTGTTCAATAAGAACACTTTTTTTTGTCTCTTTCACCTTTAATTTTGTTTCTAATTATTCTTTCACAGCTCCCCCTGTAAATTGCAAGCAGGTTCTTTAACCAACTTTTACATTCCCATCAAAAGTGTATAAGTGATCCAATAGCTCTACATTCTCTCTTTGCTTTATTTTTAATAAGTTATTCCAACAGTTTTATTTATTAATAAATGTATAAAGCAGCAGTATAACACATATGAGCAGCACAAGAAGCAAAAGTGTAGATGAAAATATCAGAGCTGACAGCTTGAAAATTCTTGTTGTGGGACCTTGTTAGTTAATGCTTGTGAAATAATCCCTTATAGATCATGCTGTAAGGGCAAATACAAGACAAAAAAGAACAAAGCAAAACAAAAAATTCCTTGTTGAAAATAAAGGAACAGAATCTTCTTACTCTCTATTCAGTGAGTATTTACTTTAGAAAACTTCTAATTGTAACTTTTTTCTCTAACTGTTTGAAATATACATAAATATTTTTATAAAAGGCATAAGCCTCTTACCAACTTTATGATCCAGGGTGAATTTTCAAATATCTGGGAACCATATGTTTGAAATGTAATCATCAAGAATGATGATAATTTCTGTGGAAGAAGAGTTAAACTTCCACAGACACTGCTTCAAGTTGCAAAACTATCTCCAATAATGAAGACATGAGTACTTTATTTTCCTTTGGATAAAGTCATTTAGTTACATAGTGGGACATTTCAACTGCAATGTAAATTCACAATGAACTATGTGGGACATATTGTGCTATCAAGTTCTCTTGCATGTGTGCATGCTAAGTTGCTTCTTTCGTGTCCAACTCTGTGACCCTATGGACTGCAGTCTCCCAGGCAGGAATACAGGAGTGAGTTGCCATGCTTATCCTCCAGGGGATCTTCCCTACCCAGGGATAGAACCCTTGTCTGTTGCGTTTCCTGCATTGCAGGAGGATTATTTACCTCTGAGTCAACAGGGAAGGCAGCATCAAGTTATTGTACTTAAGGATGAATTACTGTTTATCATGATAACATGTATGCAACAGGTTTCATCTGCTTGGCTGCATGAAAGAGTGAGATTTCATTGTCTGAGGTGTCTCCGGTGGACTGTCTGGTGTGCATGACATTCTGATTTAAAGTTGTTCAATAAGAACACTTTTTTTTGTCTCTTTCACCTTTAATTTTGTTTCTAATTATTCTTTCACAGCTCCCCCTGTAAGTTGCAATCAGGTTCTTTAACCAACTTCCTTTTCCTCTAGACAATGAGAAATGTGTTATACATATGAAAAAAAAATCCACAATTCTGTGATTCCTTTCTACCCTTTTGAAGTATACAAGGAAATAATGTTTATTAACTGCAGAAAATTTAAATTTTTGTCATTTGTAAGAGTGGATACATATCTTCCAATTAGATTGTCAATCACCATTTTGTTAAAAGAGCTGCTTTACAAAATTTAATATATCTAAAGAGAATGCAAATTGATCAGAATAAAATATTTTAAAATAGTCAGTACTATTATGATCATCCAAAGAAAATGATTTATAATGATTTGCTTTTTCAGTTTTATTCATTTTAAGGTGCATTAATTATTCTTTTTATAACAGAATTTAAGCATATTAACATACAGAGCTATTTTATATATATATATATATTAGTGAAAACCATTGCAAACTAACAGTTTGTCAGAGGCAAATTATGGATGTTTGTTAGGCAATGTTGAATGAGAAAAATAACAAAATAAAAAGCTTCTAAATGTGGGGATTGCCCAGGCAATATTGAATCTGTTAATTTGTAGTTTTGAAAATCTGTGCATAAAATCTATGCAAACTATGCTTGATTTGATAACATTATTATTTGTTCTTTTAAAATCATGCAACTTTTGTATCTTGCCATAGGTGAATTGATTTATCTCCTTTTAATTTAAAGTCTTAGTGTATCCTAAAATGGAATATCTTACTTAAAATCTTTGATATTATCAGCATAAATGGGAGTCACTTTATATTGTAATTTCATGTTTACTGACATTGCTAGATACATGTTTATATAACCTATTTTAGTTAAAAACATATCTCCCATTCTCTTAAACTAAAGATTATTATAAATATAGCTGTGAAAATCAAATAATCAGTTAGCAATTGATAAAAGGTTATCCTTTTCAAAATAGCCATTACTTGGAAATGCCAGTTGATAAAATCACCCATAACATTTTATGTGTTTTGAGTGACTTGCCTGATATTAATATCATGGTTGTTTCACCACTGACACAATCATATAAAGCTTCAAAATATTTATCACAATTCCATTGAGAGAATTGTTATTGAGTCAATTTTGGGGGTAATTAAAAGAGAACATGAGTCATTATCATTGTAAAGGACCATAGAAAATTACTTTTGAAGTATACAAGGAAATAATGTTTATTAACTGCAGAAAATTTAAATTTTGTCATTTGTAAGAGTGGATACATATCTTCCAATTAGATTGTCAATCACCATTTTGTTAAAAGAGCTGCTTTACAAAATTTAATATATCTAAAGAGAATGCAAATTGATCAGAATAAAATATTTTAAAATAGTCAGTACTATTATGATCATCCAAAGAAAATGATTTATAATGATTTGCTTTTTCAGTTTTATTCATTTTAAGGTGCATTAATTATTCTTTTTATAACAGAATTTAAGCATATTAACATACAGAGCTATTTTATATATATATATATATTAGTGAAAACCATTGCAAACTAACAGTTTGTCAGAGGCAAATTATGGATGTTTGTTAGGCAATGTTGAATGAGAAAAATAACAAAATAAAAAGCTTCTAAATGTGGGGATTGCCCAGGCAATATTGAATCTGTTAATTTGTAGTTTTGAAAATCTGTGCATAAAATCTATGCAAACTATGCTTGATTTGATAACATTATTATTTGTTCTTTTAAAATCATGCAACTTTTGTATCTTGCCATAGGTGAATTGATTTATCTCCTTTTAATTTAAAGTCTTAGTGTATCCTAAAATGGAATATCTTACTTAAAATCTTTGATATTATCAGCATAAATGGGAGTCACTTTATATTGTAATTTCATGTTTACTGACATTGCTAGATACATGTTTATATAACCTATTTTAGTTAAAAACATATCTCCCATTCTCTTAAACTAAAGATTATTATAAATATAGCTGTGAAAATCAAATAATCAGTTAGCAATTGATAAAAGGTTATCCTTTTCAAAATAGCCATTACTTGGAAATGCCAGTTGATAAAATCACCCATAACATTTTATGTGTTTTGAGTGACTTGCCTGATATTAATATCATGGTTGTTTCACCACTGACACAATCATATAAAGCTTCAAAATATTTATCACAATTCCATTGAGAGAATTGTTATTGAGTCAATTTTGGGGGTAATTAAAAGAGAACATGAGTCATTATCATTGTAAAGGACCATAGAAAAATTACTTTTAAAATCATGAAAATGGTGTTTATTCCACATTACTGAAGAAATTTATAAATCATTATGACTTAGGCAAATAGTTCAGTTAAGTTTAAAAATAGAAATGACAAAAATTAAATGGAAAAAAAATCAAAATTTGTTGAATTTGTATTTTTAATAACTATTCTAGAAAAAAAGACTAACATTGAATTTGAACTGGCTGTAAAACAGATTTTCTGGAAACTTTTGGCACAAGTTTCCCAGTGGTAGCAATCTGTGGGTCATTTATTTGGATAGAGTGTTTATCCAATAAATCATTTTATAGCATTTGTTGCATAATAAAATAACTTACTACCTAATAATTATTTGAAAAAAATCTAGTAGTTTCAACTATCAGAAATAAATTTGAAGAGAATAGAAAAAAATATGTTTGTTCTTAATTGAAACTACTGTAATGCTCTTTTATTCTGTATATTTTATCTCAATTGCTTTCAAACAGGAATTCTTTTTTTATTCTGTAGTAATTGCTAAAAGTGCTTTCAGTGTCAAATAAATGATTTTATGGAGGTCACTTTAAAAGATGAGGGTAATTCTCATTGGTGTTTTTATTCCACAGGATTTTAAATTAGATTATTTAGGGCAGATGATGATATAAGGGCATTCAATGTCATTCAGATGTAACTTCTGGAACAATTATAATATGTCATTTTAGTCAACATCACAAATGCACTTTGGTTGATTTCCTTGATCTAGATATTGTACATTGTGTATTAATAGTGGCCATTTATCTTAATTTTGAGTGTATAAATGCTGAAGAGTTAGAAATATTCTGTGTATAGTTTTAGTATTGATGCAAGTTTGAATGCACTTATCACACTTCATTGGTTGTACATTTTATACTTAGAAAAAGTGTTGAGTCTTTTTTATTGATTCACAGGCTAAGCAATTTCATTTTTTGTTTTCATACTTTGACCTACAACCCTATGGTCCATTAGGGCAATACAATAGCAAGGTATAGACACATCAGCTACAAAGAATTAGAACTAAAACGACACTGTCTCCAGCTAGGGATGCATTAATAGACCTGAGAATTCAAACGTAGAAAAGGCAATTTTTTCCTGCTGGGAAGTGAAGTCCTCAAGAGAGCCATCTCAGACTGCAGAACATGATATGAAAATCAATAAGGGCCCTATTGTGCTACTGATGTGTCCGGGAAGTGTCATTTTATATCTTGCTAGCGGATATCTAAAGGAAGTTAAAGCAAATGTTGTTAAGTTTAAAAAAAATCATATGAAAATCAAATTTGTTAATTTTATTTTAATAACTATTCTAGAAAAAGACTAACATTGAATTTGAACTGGCTGTAAAACAGATTTTCTGGAAACTTTTGGCACAAGTTTCCCAGTGGTAGCAATCTGTGGGTCATTTATTTGGATAGAGTGTTTATCCAATAAATCATTTTATAGCATTTGTTGCATAATAAAATAACTTACTACCTAATAATTATTTGAAAAAAATCTAGTAGTTTCAACTATCAGAAATAAATTTGAAGAGAATAGAAAAAAATATGTTTGTTCTTAATTGAAACTACTGTAATGCTCTTTTATTCTGTATATTTTATCTCAATTGCTTTCAAACAGGAATTCTTTTTTTATTCTGTAGTAATTGCTAAAAGTGCTTTCAGTGTCAAATAAATGATTTTATGGAGGTCACTTTAAAAGATGAGGGTAATTCTCATTGGTGTTTTTATTCCACAGGATTTTAAATTAGATTATTTAGGGCAGATGATGATATAAGGGCATTCAATGTCATTCAGATGTAACTTCTGGAACAATTATAATATGTCATTTTAGTCAACATCACAAATGCACTTTGGTTGATTTCCTTGATCTAGATATTGTACATTGTGTATTAATAGTGGCCATTTATCTTAATTTTGAGTGTATAAATGCTGAAGAGTTAGAAATATTCTGTGTATAGTTTTAGTATTGATGCAAGTTTGAATGCACTTATCACACTTCATTGGTTGTACATTTTATACTTAGAAAAAGTGTTGAGTCTTTTTTATTGATTCACAGGCTAAGCAATTTCATTTTTTGTTTTCATACTTTGACCTACAACCCTATGGTCCATTAGGGCAATACAATAGCAAGGTATAGACACATCAGCTACAAAGAATTAGAACTAAAACGACACTGTCTCCAGCTAGGGATGCATTAATAGACCTGAGAATTCAAACGTAGAAAAGGCAATTTTTTCCTGCTGGGAAGTGAAGTCCTCAAGAGAGCCATCTCAGACTGCAGAACATGATATGAAAATCAATAAGGGCCCTATTGTGCTACTGATGTGTCCGGGAAGTGTCATTTTATATCTTGCTAGCGGATATCTAAAGGAAGTTAAAGCTACTTTGCTCATAGTAATTGGGTGAATCCTTTTTCATCAGTGGTCTATTTTGCTGCTCAAAGTAAAAGTAAAATATACTGTGGGATCCAGTTTGAAATGAGATATCATGGAAATAAAATAATATGAAAATGGTTAGGTCTTTACACAGATGCGAGAATGAAATCAATGATGTTTTCCACTTTCAAAATTCTTATAATTATGCATAAATTTAAACAGATAACTGGAACTACTGCGCCAAATGGCAAGAAACTGTGGTCCGGGAAATAGCGTATAGGTTAACTGGATGAAAAAAAAAAAACTTTAAAGGCGTCATTATGAACATCAGAATGATTTGCAGACCTTCAATAGCTGATTTGAAAGGTATAATTTTATAAATGTCTATTTCATTAAAGCTAAAAGAGTTTGCTAGGAAATAATCTACATAGTAATTAATAGAATTTTTATTGTTTATGTCATTAAATACCTTAGTTTGCCAGATTACTATAATAAAAGGTTTGAGAACTTTATGGAAACTATAACTGGTTTCCCAAAAGTCACTTGTCAGTGTTCTCATCATTTCCTCAAGTATCTGCATCTTGTTGAAAATCCTTATATTACTTGATTGCTAACATACAATTGAAAAAGGCTCAGGAAGGTGAGAGTAGCTATTGAAGCTTGAAGTTTATATTTCACATGCTAGCTTTCATCTCTATTTACTTTACTGTATACCACAGAGAATTTGAAATGGCTGAGACACAGATCTACATAGATATCCTGAAAAGTTTGGGATTTCTGAATTTGAGTGTTTACTAAATTTAAATACTCTCTTTGGTTAGTGGAAACTCTAGGGATCATAATTTACTGATTTTAACTTATAGACACATCAGCTACAAAGAATTAGAACTAAAACGACACTGTCTCCAGCTAGGGATGCATTAATAGACCTGAGAATTCAAACGTAGAAAAGGCAATTTTTTCCTGCTGGGAAGTGAAGTCCTCAAGAGAGCCATCTCAGACTGCAGAACATGATATGAAAATCAATAAGGGCCCTATTGTGCTACTGATGTGTCCGGGAAGTGTCATTTTATATCTTGCTAGCGGATATCTAAAGGAAGTTAAAGCTACTTTGCTCATAGTAATTGGGTGAATCCTTTTTCATCAGTGGTCTATTTTGCTGCTCAAAGTAAAAGTAAAATATACTGTGGGATCCAGTTTGAAATGAGATATCATGGAAATAAAATAATATGAAAATGGTTAGGTCTTTACACAGATGCGAGAATGAAATCAATGATGTTTTCCACTTTCAAAATTCTTATAATTATGCATAAATTTAAACAGATAACTGGAACTACTGCGCCAAATGGCAAGAAACTGTGGTCCGGGAAATAGCGTATAGGTTAACTGGATGAAAAAAAAAAAACTTTAAAGGCGTCATTATGAACATCAGAATGATTTGCAGACCTTCAATAGCTGATTTGAAAGGTATAATTTTATAAATGTCTATTTCATTAAAGCTAAAAGAGTTTGCTAGGAAATAATCTACATAGTAATTAATAGAATTTTTATTGTTTATGTCATTAAATACCTTAGTTTGCCAGATTACTATAATAAAAGGTTTGAGAACTTTATGGAAACTATAACTGGTTTCCCAAAAGTCACTTGTCAGTGTTCTCATCATTTCCCTCCAAGTATCTGCATCTTGTTGAAAATCCTTATATTACTTGATTGCTAACATACAATTGAAAAAGGCTCAGGAAGGTGAGAGTAGCTATTGAAGCTTGAAGTTTATATTTCACATGCTAGCTTTCATCTCTATTTACTTTTACTGTATACCACAGAGAATTTGAAATGGCTGAGACACAGATTTACATAGATATCCTGAAAAGTTTGAGATTTCTGAATTTGAGTGTTTACTAAATTTAAATACTCTCTTTGGTTAGTGGAAACTCTAGGGATCATAATTTACTGATTAACTTATTCTTTCAACAGGCGTTTTTTTAAAACGTTTTTTTCTCCCCTTATGCCTCTTTTATTTATTTTCATTGATCTTTCTATTTTTGGCATGTGTGGGCCTCCTATTGCAATGGCTTCTCTCACTGCAGAGCACTGGCTGGTATCTGAACACACTGATCCAGCTGCTCCATGGCCCGTGGGATCTTCCTGGCCCAGGGATCAAAGCAGTGCCCCTTGCACTGCAAGGTGGACTCTTTACCCACTGGACTACCAGGGAAGCCCTCAACAGGCATTTTTGATTGATGACTGTGTGAACATCTCTGTGTAACACACCAGGGTCTTATGGCATCTTAGAGTTGACATGAAGAAAGAAAGTGTTCATTTTTTAGTCATGTCCAACTCTTTGTTACCCTATGGACTGTAGCCCACCACACTCTTCTGTCAATGGGATTTCCAGGCAAGAATATTGGAGTGAGTAGCCATTCCCTTCTTCAGGGAATCTTCCCAACCCAGGAACTGAACTCTGCATCTTCTGCATTGCAAGCCAATTCTTTATTGTCTTGAGCCACCAGGTTGTCTAGCTGGCTGAACTAACAAACTGTGCGTTTTAGCTTTGGTGGATTCTAAACATTAAGGATGCTCTCTGAGTAATGAACATATTTAAATCTAACTCATATTTTAAATAAATTCATAGCTATTTGACCCATGACTATTATTGGCAATAAAAGTCAAGATTTCTGCTTTAACTACTTTTAGTGAACATAAAATATTTCAAAATAAGTTAGGGCTTCCCTGATGGTCCAGGGGGTAAAAGGACCTTGCAGTGCAAGGGGCGCTGGTTCGATCCTTGCCCGGGAAGATCCCACATGCTGCAGAGTGGCTGGACCACTGTGTCCAATTATGAGCCAGCCTCTGGAGTGTATGCGCCCAGAGCTGATGCTATGCATCGAGAGAGGTCACTGCAATGGGAGACCCACACAGGCCAAAGAATAAAGATCGGTGAAAATAAAATACCGATTAAAAAAAAAGAAGCCAAACAGTTGAAAAAAAATAAGTAAGTAAACTGTAGGGTTCTCTGGGGTAGCGGAACTGGTGAAAATTTGCCTGTGATCCTGGAGACACTGGTTCGATTCCTGGGCTGGGAATATTCCCTGGAAAGGGGAACAGCTACTCACTCCAGTGTTCTTGCCTGGAGAATTCCAAGGACAGACGGGCCTGGCAGGCTACAGTCATGTTGGACATGACTGAGCAGCTTTCACTCATTCACTCACTCAAGTTAACTGGTTCTGAGTTTCAAAAGTATATATTGTTTTTAATATATGAAAATAATTTGTGAAACAGAATGATTCATTTATGTTGCACTTGTCTGTTTATATCTTCTATTATTGAGATTAAGATACATCAATCTTCAGGGAAAATGTTACATTTGAATAAGTGACATTTGACAGATACTTTCAAAAGTGATTTGGCCAGTAATTTTGTTATCTTGAGTAGTAACAACTGCTATCTTCTTTGTTTTTTAATAGTTTTTAGTAACCTAATTGGTGCTGTGATTATGAATTTTTATGCTTTTTTGCCTAAAACGTCTTAGTGTTTGTCATATTGACATTTACAAAGGGTATTCCCCAACATAGTAAGATAGCAAGTTAGGCTATAGTACAATAAGCACTCTCAAATTGTCTTCATTTTAAAGTAAAAAGGAAGTGAACTTATCTTTGAGTACTTGTTGAAATAGTCTAGACAATATACTGTACTTGTCTTTTTCTCTCTGATTTGTTTCACTTACCATAATATCCTCCAAGTCCATAACTTTTGCAAATGGCAAAATTTCCTTTTTTTAATGACTGAGCAGTATTCTACTGTATATATGTGCCATATCTTCTTTATCCGGTCATCTATTGATGGGCACTTCGGTTGCATCCACATTTTGGCATTTGTGAATAATGCTGCTATTAACATTGAAGTGCATGTATCTTTTCTAACTGGCATTTTTTGGAGAGGGTGTAAATGCAACTTTTACCCAAAAATGGAATTGCTGGGTTATGATAGTTCAATTTTTAGTTTTGTGAGGAACCCTCATAGTTTTCCACAGTGGTTGCATAATTTTACATTTTTTCCAATAGAGTGAAAGTGTTCCTTTTTTTTTCTTTCTATTTCCTTTACCAGCATTTATTATTTGTGTTCCTTAGATAATAGCCATTCTGAAAGGTGTGAGGTAATATCTGGTTGTGATTTTCTTTTTCTTATGTGACTGCTGTGGCTAGGCCATCCAATACTAAGCCGAATAAAAGTGATGAAATTGTGCATCCTTGTCTTGTACCTCATCTTAGAGGAAGTGCTTCCAACTTTTCACCACTGAGTATGATGTTAGCTGTGTTTTTGTCATATATGGCCTTTATTATTTTAAGGTATGCACACTTTCTGGAGAATTTTTAGCATAAGTGGATGTAAAATTTTGTCAATTTTTGTTCTGTATCTATTGAGATGATTTTATTCTTCAGTTTTTTATGTGTTACCTCAACTGATTTGAAGATATTGAAAGACCTTTGCATCCTTGGGGAACAATCCCACTGGATTATGGTCCTTTTAATGCATTATTGTATTCAGTTTGCTAATATTTTGTGGAGAATGTCTGACCCATAATTCTCTTTTATGGAGATATCTTTAGTTTTAGTATCAAGGTGATGCTGGCCTCATTGAATGAGTTAAGAAGTATTCTATTATCTACAATTTTTTGGAATATTCTGAAAATGCTTGTTGGTAGGCTGACTGTGTGGGTAATCTGTTAGTCTTCATTAGCTGTCACATGGTGGGACCTGGTGAAAAAACTCCAGGGGCCACTGGGACTAGTGCCCTCTCACTAGTAGGTGGAGTTAGGGTCCTGAAAATTCTAGACAGGTGATAGATGAAGCCATGCCTTGGGGTTAGGGCTGAAATACTAGCAGGCAGAGCTGGGCCTTGGAGTCTGGCTGCACAGACCATGAATCCCAGAATGTTGCTGATGGGGAAGGGGTGGTTCCTGGCACAGGTGGATATGGGGGCCAGGCTGTCCCAAAGCTTGCATCTGCCTGCTAACTGGTCCCAGCTCAAGGTCTGATCTGGGGTGGGCAGGGTGGATCCTCAGGCTGTGGCACTGTGGTTTTCTTGTCTTCAATGTGTGCCCCCATTGGGTGGAGCTGGTCCAGAGGCTAGAGCAGGTTGCCCATAAGTTTTGGAACTGTGAACTTGCCCTCTCGTGGGCAGGACTTATCTTTGCAGTGGGTGCTGGATCCCTGGGATGGGAACCCAACATGGGCTCAAAACTCTCACTCCTGTGGGACTACCTCTTCAATATAATTATTCTTTAGTTTGTGAGATGGCAGCCTGGGCATATGAGTTGTGAGTATATCATGAGTCCATCCCTCCCACCCATCTAGTTATGATTCCTGTTTTATGGCTTTAGTTGTGGGAGATCTTTTTTCTTGAGGGGGGTTGCTCTTTTTCATCAATAGATGTTCTGAATACAAGTGTGATTTTAGTGTGCTCCTAGGAGGAGGTGAGCTCAGAGTCTTTCTACTCAGTCATCTTGTTCAATATCCTTTATGACTTTACTAATGTGATTCAGCAAGTTACATGTCATTTTGCTAAAATTAATTTTATTATATAAAGTATTACACATGTCTATGTATGTACATATATATTTTACATATATTTAAACCTATATTATATAGTATTATTATCTTTTACTTAGTAAAAAATGTTTTACACAATATTTATTATGAAAAAAGTTGTTAGTTTTAGTGAGGTTGACATCTCCTGAGCTAAGCCTTGACATTGCATGTGGACATAATAGTAAAATAGTGAGGAACTCACTTTGACCACCTGGTGCAAAAAGCTGACTCACTGGAAAAGATCCCTGATACTAGGAAGGATTAGGGGTAGGAGGAAAAGGGGGTGACAGAGGATAAGATGGTTGGATTGCATCACTGACTCAAAGGACATTGTTTGAGTAAGCTCCACGAGATCATGAAGGACAAGGAAGCTTGGTGTTCTGCAGTCCATAAGGTTGCAAAGAGTTGGACACGACTTAGTGACTGAATGACAATACCAAGGAACTCATAAGGTGTGTTAAATTTTGTGAGGTGACTTTACTGGAATTTTATTTCTGATATGCAATCTCTCATTAAAATATGTAGGCATTCCTCTGACTCTGTTTTTCTTTCTCAAAATTGCTATGGTAATTTGAGATCTTTTTTGTTTCCATATAAATTATAAATTTTATTGTTTTAGTTCTGTGAAAAATGCCATTGGTAATTTGATAAGGGTTGTTTGATAATTGTTGTAGATTGCTTGGGGTAGTATAATCATCTTCACAATATTGATTCTTCCAACCCAAGTACACGATATATATCTCCAGCTATTTGTGTCATCCTGTTACATCAGTGTCTTATACTTTTCTGCATACAGGTCTTTCATCTCTTTAGGTAGGTTTATTCCTAGGTACTTTGTTCATTTTTCTGCTGTGGTGAATGGGATGGTTTCCTTAATTTCTCTTTCTGATTTTTCATTGTTAGTATATAGGAATGCAAGGGATTTCTGTGTATTGTTTTTGTATCCTGTGACTTTACTAATTTCATTGATCAGCTGTAGTGGTTTTCTGGTAGTATTTTTATGGTTATCTCTGTACAGTACCATGTCATCTACATACACTGAGAGTTCTACTTCTTATTTTCCAAGCTGAATTCATTGCAGCACTATCTATAATAGCCAGGACATGGAAGAAAGCTAGATGTCCATAAAAAGATTAATGGGTACAGAAATTTTGGTACATATATATAATATTACTATTATATGGAATATTGCTCAGCCATTAAAAGCAATGAATTTGAGTCAGTTGAACTGATATGGATGAGCCTAGAGCCTTTTATACAGAGTGAAATAAGTTAGAGAAAAAAATAGTGTATGTTAATGCATATATAAGGAATCTACCAAAAATGATGCTGATGAACCTCCTTGCAGAGCAGGAATAGAGATGAAGACAAGGAAAATGGACTTATGTGCACAGTGGGGGCAGGCAAAGGTGGGACAAATTGAGAGAGTACCATTGAAACATATACATTAGCATGTGTAAAACAGATAGCTAACAGGAATTTGCTGTATAATATAGGAAGCTCAGCCTGGTCCTCTGTGATGACTTAAAGGAATGAGATGGGGACAGTGGGAGGGAGGCTCAAATGAAAAGGGATTATATATATATATATATATAGAGAGAGAGAGAGAGAGAGACATACACTTATTGACTGATTCTCATTGTTGTATGGCAGAAACGAACACAACACTGTAAAGTAATAATCCTCCAATTTAGAAAAATCCATAGACATGAATAATAATTATCCTTTAAAATCTAAAATTCACTTTCAATCAAGTAAGTTTTCTTTCACCCCTTTGTTGGGGCATCTTCACAATATTGATTCTTCCAACCCAAGTACGATATATATCTCCAGCTATTTGTGTCATCCTGTTACATCAGTGTCTTATACTTTTCTGCATACAGGTCTTTCATCTCTTTAGGTAGGTTTATTCCTAGGTACTTTGTTCATTTTTCTGCTGTGGTGAATGGGATGGTTTCCTTAATTTCTCTTTCTGATTTTTCATTGTTAGTATATAGGAATGCAAGGGATTTCTGTGTATTGTTTTTGTATCCTGTGACTTTACTAATTTCATTGATCAGCTGTAGTGGTTTTCTGGTAGTATTTTTATGGTTATCTCTGTACAGTACCATGTCATCTACATACACTGAGAGTTCTACTTCTTATTTTCCAAGCTGAATTCATTGCAGCACTATCTATAATAGCCAGGACATGGAAGAAAGCTAGATGTCCATAAAAAGATTAATGGGTACAGAAATTTTGGTACATATATATAATATTACTATTATATGGAATATTGCTCAGCCATTAAAAGCAATGAATTTGAGTCAGTTGAACTGATATGGATGAGCCTAGAGCCTTTTATACAGAGTGAAATAAGTTAGAGAAAAAAATAGTGTATGTTAATGCATATATAAGGAATCTACCAAAAATGATGCTGATGAACCTCCTTGCAGAGCAGGAATAGAGATGAAGACAAGGAAAATGGACTTATGTGCACAGTGGGGGCAGGCAAAGGTGGGACAAATTGAGAGAGTACCATTGAAACATATACATTAGCATGTGTAAAACAGATAGCTAACAGGAATTTGCTGTATAATATAGGAAGCTCAGCCTGGTCCTCTGTGATGACTTAAAGGAATGAGATGGGGACAGTGGGAGGGAGGCTCAAATGAAAAGGGATTATATATATATATATATATAGAGAGAGAGAGAGAGAGAGACATACACTTATTGACTGATTCTCATTGTTGTATGGCAGAAACGAACACAACACTGTAAAGTAATAATCCTCCAATTTAGAAAAATCCATAGACATGAATAATAATTATCCTTTAAAATCTAAAATTCACTTTCAATCAAGTAAGTTTTCTTTCACCCCTTTGTTGTTTTTCACCTCTCTCCTGTTACTTGAACAGCATTTCATCTGCAAATCAGCCATTGTATTTAATATGAACTTACATTTGATAGATACTAACTGGTAGGACTTCTGAGTGTTTAGAGTCTGTTCTTCAAAAAGTGTCTTGCAGTTATTTTCAATGTGGAGGAATTTTATCAATTGACATCAGAGTTAAAATACGAGGCTCTTGTAAAGACAATAGTTTGTATCAAATGTTCAGGATGTACAATTTTGTCTACCTGCTGTGTAATTCAAGGGAGAATTACTTCTTTTTAAGAAGTTTCTGAAAAGCAGGATTTTTTGTTTGTTAAGTAATTTTCCCTTTCATGAGTTGCACTTGGATGCTCTAGCATTAGGTGGGCACTCCAATTCCTACCCATTACACTGTGGGCTTTTCTTTTTTTGGACCACCCTCAGTTGGATGTGTTGATACTCTTTCTTTATTTTTTTTTCCAATTTTTTTTGGGGGGCCACTTCTATTGATCTTTCATTTTTTTATCTTTGTTCTTTTGGCCTGGGTGGGCCTCCCATCATGGTGGCCTCTCTCGTCACAGAGCCATACACTCCAGAGCTCCTACTCAGTAGTTGGACACATCCAACCAGCTGCTCTGCGGCACGTGGTACCTTCCCAAAACAGGGATCCAACCGGCGCCCCTTGCGCTGAAAGGCGATGTCCTTACCCACTGGACCACCAGGGAAGCCCGGGACTTTTCTTTTTCTTCTGTAGCTGGTTAAACTTTACGGCTTTAAGTTCTTTATTGCTGCTTCAGCTTCTGAGATACTAAGGCACTTGTCTTTCAGTTTCTTCTTCATTTTTAGCCCTTCTTAATTTGTGACTCCTTGTGAGCTCAACTATGAAAGTAATATTTTTAGTTAAATTATTTCTTTTTTCCCTCTCACATAGCATCTACTTGACTAAATTACATATAGTTCAGTTTCAACAAGTTTATTTTCCATTCTCAAAGCTTTTTCACATGACTGGTGAAGATGTTTGCGATATTGATTCTGTATTAGGCTTTTCTAGAACTCTCTTTTAGACTTTATATATTTTATTATTGTGTCTATTTTAATAGATAACTCTTACCTTGAACCCACTAAATATCTTTGACAAATGAGTGTTTTATAGTATTTTTTCTATAGCTTTAAATCTTTACTTGTGATGTCTTCCAAAACTGCATAATCACAGTATTTCTAACCTCTAAACTTTTCCTAACATTCTTGATGTGTAAAGTGTAAAGACTTTTCTCAAGCTGGCTGTTCATTTGGCCAAATCTCAGTGCTAAAAACAGGGGAAACTAAACAAGAGGCATATCTAGGAATAGTGCTTTCCGTTTTTCTTAAAGACTAAATTATTACTGAATTATTCAACTTAGTACTGGATTTCCTATTAAATAAAAAGTTGGATAATGAATTCATGTTGTTTATTCTGTAGATATCAAAGACACTCAAAATGTTTGAAGTTGAGGAGGTAGGTCTAAAATGTTATAACCAAAACCATTTTAAAAATCCTGGTAATTTTAATAGCAAACACTTCCATACCTGGCATTAGTTCTAACACTCTGTATATATTAACACTTTGCTTAACTCTCAAGATAATCCTGTGAGGTAGATATATTATTGTCACCACAATTTTTAGATAAACACTAGCATGACTTAAGTTGAGATGACTTTCTAATTGTCACAGAGCTATTAAGTTATAAAGTTAAGTTTTGAAGTCTGAGCACAAGATTCAGAATCACACTTATCCCTATATACAATAGAATGTGAAAATTATTGTTTTTATTTATCTAAGACAAAAAGGAGATTGAAGAAGGAAAGAGACACATTCGTAAAACTGTTTTAAGAAGATGCTCCTTGAAGAAGGGATGGTCAGTGTAATAGAACATCAATTTTTTAGTTTTTTACTAAAGGCACTTGTCTTTCAGTTTCTTCTTCATTTTTAGCCCTTCTTAATTTGTGACTCCTTGTGAGCTCAACTATGAAAGTAATATTTTTAGTTAAATTATTTCTTTTTTCCCTCTCACATAGCATCTACTTGACTAAATTACATATAGTTCAGTTTCAACAAGTTTATTTTCCATTCTCAAAGCTTTTTCACATGACTGGTGAAGATGTTTGCGATATTGATTCTGTATTAGGCTTTTCTAGAACTCTCTTTTAGACTTTATATATTTTATTATTGTGTCTATTTTAATAGATAATTCTTACCTTGAACCCACTAAATATCTTTGACAAATGAGTGTTTTATAGTATTTTTTTCTATAGCTTTAAATCTTTACTTGTGATGTCTTCCAAAACTGCATAATCACAGTATTTCTAACCTCTAAACTTTTCCTAACATTCTTGATGTGTAAAGTGTAAAGACTTTTCTCAAGCTGGCTGTTCATTTGGCCAAATCTCAGTGCTAAAAACAGGGGAAACTAAACAAGAGGCATATCTAGGAATAGTGCTTTCCGTTTTTCTTAAAGACTAAATTATTACTGAATTATTCAACTTAGTACTGGATTTCCTATTAAATAAAAAGTTGGATAATGAATTCATGTTGTTTATTCTGTAGATATCAAAGACACTCAAAATGTTTGAAGTTGAGGAGGTAGGTCTAAAATGTTATAACCAAAACCATTTTAAAAATCCTGGTAATTTTAATAGCAAACACTTCCATACCTGGCATTAGTTCTAACACTCTGTATATATTAACACTTTGCTTAACTCTCAAGATAATCCTGTGAGGTAGATATATTATTGTCACCACAATTTTTAGATAAACACTAGCATGACTTAAGTTGAGATGACTTTCTAATTGTCACAGAGCTATTAAGTTATAAAGTTAAGTTTTGAAGTCTGAGCACAAGATTCAGAATCACACTTATCCCTATATACAATAGAATGTGAAAATTATTGTTTTTATTTATCTAAGACAAAAAGGAGATTGAAGAAGGAAAGAGACACATTCGTAAAACTGTTTTAAGAAGATGCTCCTTGAAGAAGGGATGGTCAGTGTAATAGAACATCAACTAAATTTTCACAAGTAGCTGAATACAAATACCTGCTTTGACATCTGACAATATTGTTATTTTGCACAATTTATTTAGTCTCATTGACCATGAGTTGTATGTCCTGTACAATGAATATGTCTTTAACAACTTGTCAAGACTCTTGTGAAGATTACAGATAGGCAAAAAATGTATGATAAATGTCATTTTCCTTTTTTTCTTTCTAGTGTCACTAATAAACTAATATTTTTAAGATGGGCAATTTAAGGGGACATACTAATTGGATAAAGTTCGATATAGTCAATTCATGATCTGGAGTATTAAGACTAATCTAGATAGGTAATAAAGTTTCTTAAGGGAGATCTTTATGGTATAGTTAAATGTTAGATTGATTTCAAGTTTAGTGCCACTTCACTTTTCTTTCTAGAAAGTAATCTACTACTATGCAGCTTTGAAAAATGTACATGTCTTTTCTTGCAATAATTTCACATGTGTAAATCAAATTGGAGGCCATGTTCCTAAACATGCTGACAAATATGTAAAGTTCATTACATTTTATACAATAATAAAGAAACAAATATGGACTACCAGTAGAAGATTTCAATAGTGATATATGATAGAATATTATACATGAAAATATTTCTGAAAGATTAGAGATCTTGTTACTATAATTTAAAACTGTATTTAAGTTTTATGGACATGATTATTACATATATAGTAAAATAAAAAAAATGAAATTAAGACTTTAGAAAAGTATGGAAGAAAAAGGCAAAGATTGTTTTTGGTAAAAATCAAAAAGAATAGTTGCTTTCCTTGTTATCACATCTCTTCTGCTGCTGCCATTAATCTTAGTACACTCTGATATAAAGTGAATTATTGTTCTAAGGAGCATCATTCCATCACACTTTCTATACAACTGAATTTCACTGCTCCTGCTTAGATAAAAATGTGCACTCTCAAAGAATGTGAAAATTATTGTTTTTATTTATCTAAGACAAAAAGGAGATTGAAGAAGGAAAGAGACACATTCGTAAAACTGTTTTAAGAAGATGCTCCTTGAAGAAGGGATGGTCAGTGTAATAGAACATCAACTAAATTTTCACAAGTAGCTGAATACAAATACCTGCTTTGACATCTGACAATATTGTTATTTTGCACAATTTATTTAGTCTCATTGACCATGAGTTGTATGTCCTGTACAATGAATATGTCTTTAACAACTTGTCAAGACTCTTGTGAAGATTACAGATAGGCAAAAAATGTATGATAAATGTCATTTTCCTTTTTTTCTTTCTAGTGTCACTAATAAACTAATATTTTTAAGATGGGCAATTTAAGGGGACATACTAATTGGATAAAGTTCGATATAGTCAATTCATGATCTGGAGTATTAAGACTAATCTAGATAGGTAATAAAGTTTCTTAAGGGAGATCTTTATGGTATAGTTAAATGTTAGATTGATTTCAAGTTTAGTGCCACTTCACTTTTCTTTCTAGAAAGTAATCTACTACTATGCAGCTTTGAAAAATGTACATGTCTTTTCTTGTAATAATTTCACATGTGTAAACCAAATTGGAGGCCATGTTCCTAAACATGCTGACAAATATGTAAAGTTCATTACATTTTATACAATAATAAAGAAACAAATATGGACTACCAGTAGAAGATTTCAATAGTGATATATGATAGAATATTATACATGAAAATATTTCTGAAAGATTAGAGATCTTGTTACTATAATTTAAAACTGTATTTAAGTTTTATGGACATGATTATTACATATATAGTAAAATAAAAAAAATGAAATTAAGACTTTAGAAAAGTATGGAAGAAAAAGGCAAAGATTGTTTTTGGTAAAAATCAAAAAGAATAGTTGCTTTCCTTGTTATCACATCTCTTCTGCTGCTGCCATTAATCTTAGTACACTCTGATATAAAGTGAATTATTGTTCTAAGGGAGCATCATTCCATCACACTTTCTATACAACTGAATTTCACTGCTCCTGCTTAGATAAAAATGTGCACTCTCAAAGAAGGAGAAACATGCTTCTCTTTATTAGTATGATTTTGCTTAATTAAAACACTATCAGTTTAATTATAAAATCTAACTTTTGCTTACTTGCTTAAGATTTTATGATATTACAATCTAACTTAAGTCATTTATCTTCTGATCTAGTAATAATATTAAGATGACCACTTTTTTTTTTTTTTATTTGAAAAGTCTCTTTTAAACCTCCTTTTCCCACTCTGTTGTTCTTGATGTTATTTTGGATTTTTATCAGGTCTTCAAAAATCCCCTTGCTATCTTTCAGTATTCCAGGAGGAGAGTGAAGTGTTATGGGTTGCACATCTAAAGGAAACTGGTACTATACTATTTCACAAAGCAATCACTATGGCTAACAGTTGCTCAGAGATACCTTTGCAAGGATCTCTCAGCCTAACATGCACAAACTTTTTCTTTCTTTTTTATTTTCACTTTTTTCTTTCATCTTGCAGGGTTTTTGATTGATTTATTTTTTTTGAGCAGCCATACTCTCAATTAGTATAACAGCTGTTTAACAGTGGATTTATGTGTGGCTCATTTGTGGATTTGTTTCCCTAGTAGTGGAGTAACTTTTTTGTTCAGCATTTTTAAGTGTTCCATAGTATGCCTAATGAAATAATTTTAATTAGCTTTTTTTTTTCAGAGCTAAATCTAAGAGGAACAGTGGGTAGTGTGATCTAGATAAGAGCTCGTTCATCTGCTTTATGCTAATTCCTGAGAATACAGCTGGGCTTTGGATAGTTATTTGATTGAGAAGCAGTAGAAATTAAAGTTCCTGGAAGAGATTCAGTAGGACACAATCCATAACACAGATATTCCATTTCAAAGTTAAAGCATAAAATTTGATGTTGAGACTGAAATATGTTGTAAATATAAATACACATCAGAATACTCTAATATGCACATTCTTAGATGCAGTCATACTATTTTACAAAGTCAACTAAAAGATTATTCAGAGATATTATAATTTTTAATGGTGACTAAATTGGACTAGCTAAATATCTACGAATGTGGCAGAATTCTATACAAACATTTAAAATATAACTTTTCAGAAATTATTATAGCCATAAAAGTCATCTTTCAGAAATGTTTTAAGAAGTGGGCATATATATATAGTAAACTATGATAGAGTATAAAATGCCCCCTACAGAATAATAGTAGCCTTTTAAATGAACAGATAACTTTTCAAACTAAATCATGGAAAATAGTAATATGGTATTTTTTATAAAACAATGACAATATCCAATTTTGGCTGTTGGATGGATGTTGACTTTTACCTTTCTCTTTCTTTTTTTTTTTAATTTATTTTTTTTAATTAAAAAAAATTTTTTTGCGGGGGGGCACTTCTATTGGTCTTTCATTTATTTATTTTCATCCACCTTTGTTCTTTGGCCCATGTGGGCCTCCCATCTCAGTGGCCTCTGTTGTCACAGAGCACTGGCTCTGGGTGCATGTGCTCCAGCTCCGGCTAGGTAATTGGACACATTGGTCCAGCCGCTCCGCGGCACATGGGATCTTCCCAGGCCAGGGATCGAACTGGTGCCCCTTGCACTGCAAGGCAGTGTCCTTACCCACTGGACCACCAGGGAAGTCCTTTCTCTTTCTTTTTTGCCAGAAATTTTATATTTACTTAATTTACTATGATGGATATGTGAAACATTAGAAGAGTCCAAAGCAAAAATTGCAATTTCAAACTAGTAATACCTAAAGGAAATTTTCCCTTCTTTTTTGAGAAGTAAGCAGAGGAAGAGGGTGAGACTGTGTCTAAAAAATTAACAATTTTTCTGTGATATCGGGGCTAATGAACTGATGTCATTTCATCACCTTGAGATTCCTGCCTCTTCCCATAGCTAATGGAAAGGAATAAGGAAAACCACCCCTCTTTTTTCTGCTTCACAAACACACATGCAAGGTAGATACAGCTAGACCTTCTACTGGAAAATAATTGGGACAATTCTGTTTATATCTTTATATTTAGAATGCAGGGCAGATGCTCTTCCCTAAAAAATGAAAAGCAAAATTTGAAAAACGAAAACCAAAATCATCTTAATTCTATCAGAACCATGTGCTTTAATAAAAATACAATCTCCTGAATTTAAGTATTCCTTAGTCCTAAATGTTAGACTTGTGTTATTTCATGAAAAAGGAAACACTAATGTATCATTTACAGTTTCCGTGCTAAACATAACATAATTTTAATCATGAACATATGTTTGAAGGAATCCTTGCTGTTTCAAGAGAGTGACTCTTACTGCATAATACTCTACCAAGATAATAGCATCGTTCATTTTCCAGTCAGGTATAATCGCTTGCCTTCAAGTAGATATGGCATAAGTGAATTTACACCTGAAAACCCAGCAAAAATCTATTTCATGATTAATTAGTTCCTTGTAGAAACTCAATTAAATGCTGGATGCCACACATTAAAATGGAGAGATGTGACTGACAGAACAGAGACTTAAACTGATTATTTAAGACCAAAACGAGTATTATAATAATGTGTCATATCCATCATTCTCTCAGCCAGTGTAGCATCCTCAGGTTTTACCCCAGCACAAGGACTGACCTTGTTTCATTAAGTCGAACATGTGTTTTAGTCAATGTACACAGTGCCTACAGGGTGAAACATTGTAGTTGTTTCTAGAACCCATCAGTTTTCATAGTATTGTACAAATTCATTTCATTCTTTGATACAATTCTTTGGGATATTTTCAGGATCATATAGGGCTTACCACCACACAAAAAGCATAGAATATAAAGAATGACTACTTGCTGAGATTTCAGATGTTGATAAAAACTTTAGAGTCATCCAATTCAATGATTTCATTTTTTAAATTAGAGAATCGAGGCTCAGAGAAGTTTATTTGTTGTCATGGTTGCTTAATAATTCTCAGATCAGCTACAGCATCTGAATATCCAGACCCCAGATTCATCAGATTTCTTAAGAAAAAAAAATCTAAAAGGTCCTTTGGTTATTTTCTTTATAGAAATAGAATTTCATATGAACATAAATTGTTATATGCTAGCTTAGTTGATAGTGGATTTTTCCCTACACACCAGCATAAAAATGTTCCCAGTTTATTTTTAAGCTTTTAATGTGGAACATTACTCATTTTTAAAAGATATTTTAAATCAAATTTAGCTGTGCAAAAAATACATATATGATCTGTTTTTGTAATTTTTGCACTAATATCTAAAAGTAGTATCTTTTGTAACATTTATTTTGTTATACCTTATAAAAAGCCTGATTCTGTACTTGATAACATAGAAAAGTAGAAACAAAAATAAAATCATTGTAATATTTCATTGCCCATTAACTAAGTACAGTAAGTTTAATTTTGTGGTGAATTTCATTTTCTTCCTTTCTTCCTCTCTCTCTCTCCCTCCCTTTCTTTACCTGTCATTTATCATCCTGTTATCCATCTCATCTATCAACTATCTATCTGCTTATCATCTAACTTATTATCTATCAGCCATCTATCTGTCCATTCCTGTAATATTTACTCTTTTGTTTAAAGTTGTTAACTCAAAAATGTATTTTCTAGTTCATTTTGTATTCAATCAAGCTCGTAATAGAGAAAACACAGTTTTTTGAAATGAAACTACAGAAAGAAATAACATGAAGGTCTTCAAAAAGAAACATTCAAAGTATAAATACAAGCTAATAGATGTTTAGCAAATAAAATTATGGTACTAAAATTGTAGTTGTTTCTAGAACCCATCAGTTTTCATAGTATTGTACAAATTCATTTCATTCTTTGATACAATTCTTTGGGATATTTTCAGGATCATATAGGGCTTACCACCACACAAAAAGCATAGAATATAAAGAATGACTACTTGCTGAGATTTCAGATGTTGATAAAAACTTTAGAGTCATCCAATTCAATGATTTCATTTTTTAAATTAGAGAATCGAGGCTCAGAGAAGTTTATTTGTTGTCATGGTTGCTTAATAATTCTCAGATCAGCTACAGCATCTGAATATCCAGACCCCAGATTCATCAGATTTCTTAAGAAAAAAAAATCTAAAAGGTCCTTTGGTTATTTTCTTTATAGAAATAGAATTTCATATGAACATAAATTGTTATATGCTAGCTTAGTTGATAGTGGATTTTTCCCTATACACCAGCATAAAAATGTTCCCAGTTTATTTTTAAGCTTTTAATGTGGAACATTACTCATTTTTAAAATATCTTTTAAATCAAATTTAGCTGTGCAAAAATACATATATGATCTGTTTTTGTAATTTTTGCACTAATATCTAAAAGTAGTATCTTTTGTAACATTTATTTTGTTATACCTTATAAAAAGCCTGATTCTGTACTTGATAACATAGAAAAGTAGAAACAAAAATAAAATCATTGTAATATTTCATTGCCCATTAACTAAGTACAGTAAGTTTAATTTTGTGGTGAATTTCATTTTCTTCCTTTCTTCCTCTCTCTCTCCCTCCCTTTCTTTACCTGTCATTTATCATCCTGTTATCCATCTCATCTATCAACTATCTATCTGCTTATCATCTAACTTATTATCTATCAGCCATCTATCTGTCCATTCCTGTAATATTTACTCTTTTGTTTAAAGTTGTTAACTCAAAAATGTATTTTCTAGTTCATTTTGTATTCAATCAAGCTCGTAATAGAGAAAACACAGTTTTTTGAAATGAAACTACAGAAAGAAATAACATGAAGGTCTTCAAAAAGAAACATTCAAAGTATAAATACAAGCTAATAGATGTTTAGCAAATAAAATTATGGTACTAAAATTCTACCAGTGAAACTTATGTCTAATAAATAATGGTAATTTGGAAAAAAAATTTAAGGAAAACCATTTACTTGAACGTTACTGGCCTGAAATGGGTTCTTATCTATACAAAATATGGCTTCCCAGGTGGCACTAGTGGTAAATATTCTGCCTGCCAATGAAGGAACTGAAAGAACCTTGGGTTTGATCCCTTGGTGGGGAAGATATCCTGAAGTAGGAAATGGCATCCCAGTCCGGTATTCTTGCCTGGAAATTCCCATGGGCAGAGAAGCCTAGCTTGCTATGGTTCACGGAACCACAAAGAGTTGTATGTGGCTAAGTGACTGAGCACACACATGACATTGCTGGCTAGAAATGGATTCTTACTGTGCAAAATTAATTATTAGGCAGAGAAAGACTCTTAACCTGAAATTCTTTATTGAATAAATGCACTTGGCATCCATTCTGGACATATGATTGTCATTAATGCCCCATTAGTCCTGGGCTTGTGAGACAGAGACTGCTATACAGATACTCATGAAAGATCATTTAGCTTAGAGCTCATAAAATAATTAAATATATATTTAATGAGTATAAGATAGAGAACACTGGATTAGATGAATCATTAGTCTCATTGAATAAATTTCTTTTATTTGTAGCATACTCTTGGGAAGTGTCATTTTACCTCTTACACAATTCCCTTGGGATCACTTGTGTACTATTAATTTGGAAAAGCCTCAGTTGAGACCTTTCATTACAAACAAATGATTCTAAGAACAAAGGATGACATTTAAAGGTATAAGACTGCTCAACTCTATGGTAATGAGATTTGTGTGTGTGTGTCTGTGTGTGAAAGGAGAGAATCATCATAGTATAGATCAATTTGAATCTTATTTCTTAGCTACTCAACTGAACACATAGTACAGCTTCTATTATAGAAAACACAGTTTTTGAACAGAAATAACATGAAGGTCTTCAAAAAGAAACATTCAAAGTATAAATACAAGCTAATAGATGTTTAGCAAATAAAATTATGGTACTAAAATTCTACCAGTGAAACTTATGTCTAATAAATAATGGTAATTTGGAAAAAAAATTTAAGGAAAACCATTTACTTGAACGTTACTGGCCTGAAATGGGTTCTTATCTATACAAAATATGGCTTCCCAGGTGGCACTAGTGGTAAATATTCTGCCTGCCAATGAAGGAACTGAAAGAACCTTGGGTTTGATCCCTTGGTGGGGAAGATATCCTGAAGTAGGAAATGGCATCCCAGTCCGGTATTCTTGCCTGGAAATTCCCATGGGCAGAGAAGCCTAGCTTGCTATGGTTCACGGAACCACAAAGAGTTGTATGTGGCTAAGTGACTGAGCACACACATGACATTGCTGGCTAGAAATGGATTCTTACTGTGCAAAATTAATTATTAGGCAGAGAAAGACTCTTAACCTGAAATTCTTTATTGAATAAATGCACTTGGCATCCATTCTGGACATATGATTGTCATTAATGCCCCATTAGTCCTGGGCTTGTGAGACAGAGACTGCTATACAGATACTCATGAAAGATCATTTAGCTTAGAGCTCATAAAATAATTAAATATATATTTAATGAGTATAAGATAGAGAACACTGGATTAGATGAATCATTAGTCTCATTGAATAAATTTCTTTTATTTGTAGCATACTCTTGGGAAGTGTCATTTTACCTCTTACACAATTCCCTTGGGATCACTTGTGTACTATTAATTTGGAAAAGCCTCAGTTGAGACCTTTCATTACAAACAAATGATTCTAAGAACAAAGGATGACATTTAAAGGTATAAGACTGCTCAACTCTATGGTAATGAGATTTGTGTGTGTGTGTCTGTGTGTGAAAGGGAGAGAATCATCATAGTATAGATCAATTTGAATCTTATTTCTTAGCTACTCAACTGAACACATAGTACAGCTTCTATTATACAAAAATAACAAATGCAAATAATTAGCATTCATGAAGTCTCACAACACTGCAACTTAGTAGTAATACTTGGAAGATATTGCAATCAGGTATTCACTGAGTATAGAGTGTAGAATGTATTGCCTGCCTGTGTTTATTTCAACAAGCTATGAAAACAAATACTTCAGACATTCCCCAAGAATTGTTTTTCCAAATTGTTGTTGGATTGTTCAAAGGAAGTCCTTAAAATATACAATATTTTCAAACAAGAGAGTTCTTTCAAGTTTAGTTTAAAGGAATTAAAAGCTGGATGACAAAAATAAATTGAGCTCTTGACTCTAAATTGCCATTCTTTGACCAGTTGTATATGATGTGAATGAACACTGCCATAGGCCACATTTAGCTAAATGACTTGGTAATCAATAATCATAAGGTTTTCATTATTTGTGTTTCTTCTAATTAGTATCTTCACCATGGAATGATGCAGTGCATGAATTAAATGCAAATGAATTTAGGATGGTTCACTGTATGTATGCTGGTAGTTTAAAAAATGATCAGCAGTCCAAAAATTGCAACATGAGATTTGTGTTAACACTTTTGTAAAAATACTGTAGTATTTTGTAAATGCACAGGGAACTATGTGTTCATAAACCAAAGTATTCCAGTAGTCATAATGAACTAATATACAGAGTATAGAGGGAGTTCTTATAGAATACTATATAGAAAAATTAAATTATTTAGTAATGTGAAATGTTAATTTGCTTTTTAAAAAAGTAAATAAATAAATAACTTTGTTTTGAAAGCTAAAAGCAAGTGTAGCCATTTTATCACTAGAATTAAATTTCCACTAATAATTTAACTGAGTTCACTTAAAATAATATGTGTTGGTTAAAAATATTAATTATTATAATCAGTGCTTCCAATTAGATCACAAATTTCCATTACAAAACCATTTACATTATAATGGTTTATAAAATGTATTATTAAAATTCTTTGCATGTTTTAGACTAGTATAAGAAATATGTGGCAATATTTCTGCTAATATATTTTAATTTATAAATCCATGCTTACCAATTTCAGATACACTGTTAATTCTCACTAACTTAGCTTTTATTTTTGAAGATGTGGATTTTCAGATAAGAAATTTCACCAAGATCATATATTAGAAAAGGCACTTGAATATGTTTTTCTCTCTAATTTTGAAATACAAATTCTACTATGCTCCCTGTGACTGACACAGACCTTACCTGTAGAAAAATATACATCTGGTTATTCATTGTTTAATAGGTGGAATGTTGTATAGATCCTCAATACCATTATATTTTAGATGGGAATTAAAAAGAAATCTTGATGTTATACACAAGAAGGCTTAATCAGGTAAAACGTATTCTAGAGTGAACATCTTGGGAAAATGCATGAGTATAGGTATAAAATATAAAGAAGGCTCGGTGAGGTTGAACCAAAAGCTCTTGACTCTAAATTGCCATTCTTTGACCAGTTGTATATGATGTGAATGAACACTGCCATAGGCCACATTTAGCTAAATGACTTGGTAATCAATAATCATAAGGTTTTCATTATTTGTGTTTCTTCTAATTAGTATCTTCACCATGGAATGATGCAGTGCATGAATTAAATGCAAATGAATTTAGGATGGTTCACTGTATGTATGCTGGTAGTTTAAAAAATGATCAGCAGTCCAAAAATTGCAACATGAGATTTGTGTTAACACTTTTGTAAAAATACTGTAGTATTTTGTAAATGCACAGGGAACTATGTGTTCATAAACCAAAGTATTCCAGTAGTCATAATGAACTAATATACAGAGTATAGAGGAGTTCTTATAGAATACTATATAGAAAAATTAAATTATTTAGTAATGTGAAATGTTAATTTGCTTTTTAAAAAAGTAAATAAATAAATAACTTTGTTTTGAAAGCTAAAAGCAAGTGTAGCCATTTTATCACTAGAATTAAATTTCCACTAATAATTTAACTGAGTTCACTTAAAATAATATGTGTTGGCTAAAAATATTAATTATTATAATCAGTGCTTCCAATTAGATCACAAATTTCCATTACAAAACCATTTACATTATAATGGTTAATAAAATGTATTATTAAAATTCTTTGCATGTTTTAGACTAGTATAAGAAATATGTGGCAATATTTCTGCTAATATATTTTAATTTATAAATCCATGCTTACCAATTTCAGATACACTGTTAATTCTCACTAACTTAGCTTTTATTTTTGAAGATGTGGATTTTCAGATAAGAAATTTCACCAAGATCATATATTAGAAAAGGCACTTGAATATGTTTTTCTCTCTAATTTTGAAATACAAATTCTACTATGCTCCCTGTGACTGACACAGACCTTACCTGTAGAAAAATATACATCTGGTTATTCATTGTTTAATAGGTGGAATGTTGTATAGATCCTCAATACCATTATATTTTAGATGGGAATTAAAAAGAAATCTTGATGTTATACACAAGAAGGCTTAATCAGGTAAAACGTATTCTAGAGTGAACATCTTGGGAAAATGCATGAGTATAGGTATAAAATATAAAGAAGGCTCGGTGAGGTTGAACCAAAAAGACCGCATACAGTTAGACCATAAATGGCCATGTGTATCTGCAAGTTAGGGTCAGGGTGGTAAATGAGAGGTGGTATTTTATCTCACATTAAAGCCCATAGTTACTACCATTAAAAATTACAGTCACATACTCTGTGCTGAAACAAAGTCAAAAATCAGAGTTTGAAGAATACTGACTTCAAGTTGTCTAAGTGAAATCTATTATATGATATTCAATAACAATTCTGGTACACAGTATTAGCAAAATAAGGCAACATACTTTACTGAATGTTGTCTTCATACTTATTTCTCTGTGCTACTATATAAACTTGCAAAAAGTGTTTAATACTCTAATTTCTTATGTCAAGTTGGTTTTGAAATAATGGAAATATTTAAAGCAGTCAAAGGAAAATAAATACCTGTTGTGTAGGACATTATTTTATATTGTTACAAACACTGGGAGTTTAATTCCATAAGCTGCAGTGTATTTATTAATATAAAAGAGAAAATAGAATAGTGTGATATAGTATATTTCAGAAAATCATAAAAAGTGTAGGATGATTATTTTAAGCACCTTGTAGGAGTTATCAATATATTATTTCTATTTGCTATTTTTTTGTATTTTACTTTTATTTAGTAGAAGTAAAATACATTAAATCAACATAATAGCTAAAAATGTTTTAGTCATAAGAAATATGTGGCAATATTTCTGCTAATATATTTTAATTTATAAATCCATGCTTACCAATTTCAGATACACTGTTAATTCTCACTAACTTAGCTTTTATTTTTGAAGATGTGGATTTTCAGATAAGAAATTTCACCAAGATCATATATTAGAAAAGGCACTTGAATATGTTTTTCTCTCTAATTTTGAAATACAAATTCTACTATGCTCCCTGTGACTGACACAGACCTTACCTGTAGAAAAATATACATCTGGTTATTCATTGTTTAATAGGTGGAATGTTGTATAGATCCTCAATACCATTATATTTTAGATGGGAATTAAAAAGAAATCTTGATGTTATACACAAGAAGGCTTAATCAGGTAAAACGTATTCTAGAGTGAACATCTTGGGAAAATGCATGAGTATAGGTATAAAATATAAAGAAGGCTCGGTGAGGTTGAACCAAAAAGACCGCATACAGTTAGACCATAAATGGCCATGTGTATCTGCAAGTTAGGGTCAGGGTGGTAAATGAGAGGTGGTATTTTATCTCACATTAAAGCCCATAGTTACTACCATTAAAAATTACAGTCACATACTCTGTGCTGAAACAAAGTCAAAAATCAGAGTTTGAAGAATACTGACTTCAAGTTGTCTAAGTGAAATCTATTATATGATATTCAATAACAATTCTGGTACACAGTATTAGCAAAATAAGGCAACATACTTTACTGAATGTTGTCTTCATACTTATTTCTCTGTGCTACTATATAAACTTGCAAAAAGTGTTTAATACTCTAATTTCTTATGTCAAGTTGGTTTTGAAATAATGGAAATATTTAAAGCAGTCAAAGGAAAATAAATACCTGTTGTGTAGGACATTATTTTATATTGTTACAAACACTGGGAGTTTAATTCCATAAGCTGCAGTGTATTTATTAATATAAAAGAGAAAATAGAATAGTGTGATATAGTATATTTCAGAAAATCATAAAAAGTGTAGGATGATTATTTTAAGCACCTTGTAGGAGTTATCAATATATTATTTCTATTTGCTATTTTTTTGTATTTTACTTTTATTTAGTAGAAGTAAAATACATTAAATCAACATAATAGCTAAAAATGTTTTAGTCATAAAAAGTGATGAAGACTTAAACATAAGCAATGATCATTGAGTATAGCAATAAACTGAGATGAAATGAACATGATTTGTGCTGAAAGCACCATTCAAAATCATATATGTAGTTGTTTGCATTTTGGGATTTTACAACTGTAGATGAGAATGTGGCATTTAATACAATAATGTAACTGCCTTTAATCCTTATGGATATATAATTAATACATATGTGGAAATTTTAGGTAAAACATTAATACCACCTTCATATAGCAATCACTAAGCACTATGTATCATTACCCTTGTAAATATTTTACACCTGTGTGCACACATATAATTATTTCTCTCAACAAGGAAAGCAATCATTTTTACATGGAACTATTATTTATCTTCATTTTATAATAATGAAGGCATATAAAAAATAATTACCTAACTTTCCTAGGAAAATTTGTGTCTAGGCAGTCTCGATCCGTATTTGGTGTTCTATATAACGCTGAAATTACCACTTATTCTAGTTTCCATGTTTAGATTCTCTTTTTATGTATCTCACCTGTTTTCTATTTCTGCAAAGGTTTTAACCATTTGTCTGACATTTGAAGGTATACATTCAATCCATATGAATTCACATATTTTATATATTCACCTATAGGTTTTAATATATTTGTATCACCAAATTTAATGCAGTTTTAACCATCTCCAGCCCAAACTCCTATCAGGGTAAGAGCTGCCAGCAGGCCCTGGCAGGGTTTATGTCAGGTCCAGATGTCCTACCAAAGTCAGCGGACACACAGCTAAAAGCACAACATGGAGACTATTGACAAAATGAAAACACAACCTACTGAATGTTGGAAAGTATTTGCAAATGATATGATTAATAAAGGGTTAAGACCGCAATTATATAAACCACAATATAACTCAATATCAAATATTAAAAATAGGAAAAATAAATAGTGAAAAAGCAAAAGTGTTAGTCATGTCTATATTGAGTGGATAAACCACACTTTGTTTATCCAATTGATCGGTTGACAGGCATATGATTGCTTTCATTTTTTTTTTTTAAACTTATTTGGGGCAGGGGGACAGGTTGGGGAGGGAGGAGGGCCTGCGGGCCACTTCTATTGGCCTTTCATTTATCTATTTTTTCATCCATCTTTCTTCTTTGGCCGATTTGGGCCTCCCATCACAGCGGCCTCTGTTGTTGCAAAGCACCGGCTCTGGGCGCATGCACTCCAGAGCTCCGGCTCGGTAATTGGACACAACAGTCCAACGTGGGATCTTCTCAGGCCAGGGATCGAACCGGCGCCCCTTGCACTGTGAGGTGGTGTCCTTACCCACTGGACCACCAGGGAAGCCCTGCTTTCAGTTTTTAACTATTAAATATAAAGCTGCTGATTGTAATGGATAATCAGACATAGAGAACAGACTTGTGGACATCGGGGAGAAGGAGGAGTGGGCAAGAGGTATGGAAAGAGTAACATGGAAAATTACATGAGACAACCAATGTGAATGTGCTGTAAGACTAAGGGAACTTACACAGGGGCTATGCAGCAATCTGGAGAGGTGAGGTGGGGAGGGAGACGTAAGTGAGGTTCAAGTGTGAGGGACAAGTATATACTTATGACAGAATTGGGTTCATGTATAGCAGTAGACAACAAAATTCTGTAAAAGTATAAGAAAAATAAATTTAAAAAGAATAAAGCTGCTAATAATATTCATGCATGAATTTTTTTGTTAAATTATTGTTTCACTTATCTTACATACATGTGGAATTGCTGGCTCTAGATAATTCTATGTATGTCTTTCTTAGAAACTGCCCAACCATTTTACACAGTGGCTAGACAAATTTACATTCCTATGAACAGTGTACAAGAATTGCAAAACCCCCTTTCTCATTCACATGTCCTACCAAAGTCAGCGGACACACAGCTAAAAGCACAACATGGAGACTATTGACAAAATGAAAACACAACCTACTGAATGTTGGAAAGTATTTGCAAATGATATGATTAATAAAGGGTTAAGACCGCAATTATATAAACCACAATATAACTCAATATCAAATATTAAAAATAGGAAAAATAAATAGTGAAAAAGCAAAAGTGTTAGTCATGTCTATATTGAGTGGATAAACCACACTTTGTTTATCCAATTGATCGGTTGACAGGCATATGATTGCTTTCATTTTTTTTTTTTAAACTTATTTGGGGCAGGGGGACAGGTTGGGGAGGGAGGAGGGCCTGCGGGCCACTTCTATTGGCCTTTCATTTATCTATTTTTTCATCCATCTTTCTTCTTTGGCCCATTTGGGCCTCCCATCACAGCGGCCTCTGTTGTTGCAAAGCACCGGCTCTGGGCGCATGCACTCCAGAGCTCCGGCTCGGTAATTGGACACAACAGTCCAACGTGGGATCTTCTCAGGCCAGAGATCGAACCGGCGCCCCTTGCACTGCGAGGTGGTGTCCTTACCCACTGGACCACCAGGGAAGCCCTGCTTTCAGTTTTTAACTATTAAATATAAAGCTGCTGATTGTAATGGATAATCAGACATAGAGAACAGACTTGTGGACATCGGGGAGAAGGAGGAGTGGGCAAGAGGTATGGAAAGAGTAACATAGAAAATTACATGAGACAACCAATGTGAATGTGCTGTAAGACTAAGGGAACTTACACAGGGGCTATGCAGCAATCTGGAGAGGAGAGGTGGGGAGGGAGACGTAAGTGAGGTTCAAGTGTGAGGGACAAGTATATACTTATGACAGAATTGGGTTCATGTATAGCAGTAGACAACAAAACTCTGTGAAAGTATAAGAAAAATAAATTTAAAAAGAATAAAGCTGCTAATAATATTCATGCATGAATTTTTTTGTTAAATTATTGTTTCACTTATCTTACATACATGTGGAATTGCTGGCTCTAGATAATTCTATGTATGTCTTTCTTAGAAACTGCCCAACCATTTTACACAGTGGCTAGACAAATTTACATTCCTATGAACAGTGTACAAGAATTGCACTTTTATTACTTCCTCATCAATACTTGCTATCATCTTACCTTTTAATTTCAGCTATTCTAGTGACTATAAAGAGGTGTCTCATTTTAGTTTTGACTGTATTTCCCTGTGTAGCATTTGCTTATGCTTGGTGGACATGGTATACCTTTGAGGAAATTTCTATTTGAATTTTTATTCTATTTAAAAAATAGTTGTATTTTTTTGACTGACTTGTAAGACTTTTGTGTACAGTGTTAGGGTGTGTTCTAATCGTATCCTTTAACTTGTAGCTGCCCAATCTCCTCAGCATCATTCAATGAAGCACATGAAAAGATGCTCAACATTGCCATATACCTCTTGACAATTTCATCTACAATCAGTTACATTATACTTCTAACATTAATATGGCTTGTTGCAATTAAATAGCAAAATACTGCATTATTATAAATTATTAATAATATCCATATTATATCAAATTTCCTTGGTTTTAGCATATGTCTTTTTTTCTGTGACAGACAGAATCCTACTTTATATTCAGTAATCATGTTTTTGTAGGGTGTTCCATGAATGAGACAGTCTTTTTTTTTTTAATTTTGGCATCTTTTATTTATTTTTTTATTTTAATCCATCCTTAGTCTATGGCCAGTGTGGGCCTCCCATTGCTGCAGCCTCTCTCGTTGCAGAACACCAGCTCCAGGCGCATGCGCTCCAGGCGCATTCACTCCAGAGTGCTGACTTGCAATTGGACATACTGGTCCAGCCACTCCACCGCACATGGGATCTTCCCAGGCCAGGGTTCGAACTGGTGCCCCCTGCACTGCAAGGTAGGCTTGCTACCCACTGGACCACCAGGGAAGCCCAATGCAACAGTCTTATTAATCTTCATTGCTTTCAAAGATCTTGTCAGTTTTGAAGAGTGTGGATTATTATTCTTTAGTAGAATCCACTCCATTGGAATTTGTTTGATAAATTTTTCATGATTACATTGAGGTTGAGTTTTTGAGGGGAATATAGCAAGGATAAAGTGGTATTATCATCACATAATATCAAGGGTACATGTTATCAACACATATCTATACGTAGTTATCTCCATCTATGCTTAGCTAACATGAATTAATATTGACCTATCCAACTCTATTCTTTTACCACATAGATCATTTTAACTTCCCTTTATTTATCTGCAACATTCTACCTATTTACTTAATTATTCAATCCCAGTGTAATATATAGTGGTTTCGGAATTGTTAACATATTATTTAATTGTAAATACGTTATTACCCATTAATAGACTTAACGCTTCTGTAGTCTTTGGCCTGCGAGGCTTCTGCACATTTATGAAATTATGTAGCCCAGTGTCTTTTTCCTATCCTTTCTTTGAGATTGTGTCCTATATTTCTAATGCAGTTAGACCATTTTGCCATATTCTGCATTTTAGTCTGAAGATCTCCTGACCTGCAACTTATTTTTTAATTGCATGCATTAAGGTTCATTCTGTGTGCGGTAAAGTTTTATTAGTTTTGACAGATTCATAGTGTCATGTATCTACTGCGACAGTATTGGAAGAAATAGCTTCACTATCTTAAAAATGTCCTCTGTGCTTCACTTGTTCCACTTC
Organism: Tragulus kanchil; assembly: GCA_022376925.1. Taxonomy (NCBI): domain Eukaryota; kingdom Metazoa; phylum Chordata; class Mammalia; order Artiodactyla; family Tragulidae; genus Tragulus; species Tragulus kanchil. Next base: position 69,787,324 of record JAIOJX010000028.1, on the reverse strand, counting down.
TTTCTCCCCTTGAACCTCTGGCAATCCCTGATCTTTTAAATGCATGTATAAATTTGCTTTTGCCAGATTGAAATAATATAATCATATAAAACCTGATCTTTGTATACTAACTTCCTTCACTTAGAAATATGTATACAGACAGAATTGTCTTTTGTGGCTTGAAGAGGCATTTCCTCTCTTCACTAAATAGCACACATTGTATAAACACACATTTAGTTTTTATTTATTTACCCAGGAATTCAAAGGTATCTTGGTTGCTTGAAATTTTTGCCAATTGTGGGTAAACATTCGTATGTAGATTTTTGTTTGCACAAAAGTTTTGAGCTGATTACTGTTGTCTTCAAAAAACCCCTAGGGGTAGGGCTTTTTCCAGGGAGTTGTGAGTAAGATCAAATAGTAACAAAGTTGAAATTGGGCTTTTCAAAGAAATCAAAATATTACCTGTTTTCTGATGATGGAGCTTTTTTACAAACCAGACTATGAGTCTGCCAGCCGTCATGACAACCACACCAAGGCTCTGGGGAGACAGAGATTTACTCCAAGTAAAATACCAAAGATCCCACTATTCTTACCAAGGTTTAGTTTTTTCTTGAATACAAGCTTTTCATGTTTTTCTGCTTTTTGTTAACTGCAAAAGTTTCTGAAATGACTGATGATTATAGTTTAGCTGTATTTTTATTTCTTATGTGAGAGAATGAATTCACAGATGTGAACTTCAACTTCTGAGAGTCCCATACTGTTCCAATAATTGCTTTTCAAGTACCTGACCAAACAAAGCTGAAATTAACCAGATAGAAAATGCTAAAAAAAATCTGTTTCTTAACCTCTTTCCCTAGGCATATTCATTCATTAATCATATATTCTATTATGAGAGACACTTCTGAGTGTAAAAGGATTGCCATATTTCCAGTCTCTGATAGTAGCTTACAAGCCAACAACTCCCTTGCTCCTAAGCCTGAGATGTCTTTTGGTTACAATCATTGTTATTGTTTTCAATGGCAAGAATTCTCATCGGTCTGAATTAGTTATGTCAGACTTAGTATTGCATCATTTCCTTTAACAAATGATCCTCTATCTCATTGGCATAAATAATAATACGTATTTCTCTTCTACTCCACCCAAAGTTGCCATATATTGGCAAAGAGATCTCTTCTCAAGGTGGCCTAGATTCAAGCTGATGGAGGTTGCATCTTAACAAATAACTCACAATTGACAAGGGAGGGGGAGACCTGCTTGCTCAGAGATATAAAAGCTTGCATAGTTGTGTTTCTTTCTTCTTCACTAAATAGCACACATTGTATAAACACACATTTAGTTTTTATTTATTTACCCAGGAATTCAAAGGTATCTTGGTTGCTTGAAATTTTTGCCAATTGTGGGTAAACATTCGTATGTAGATTTTTGTTTGCACAAAAGTTTTGAGCTGATTACTATTGTCTTCAAAAAACCCCTGGGGGTAGGGCTTTTTCCAGGGAGTTGTGAGTAAGATCAAATAGTAACAAAGTTGAAATTGGGCTTTTCAAAGAAATCAAAATATTACCTGTTTTCTGATGATGGAGCTTTTTTACAAACCAGACTATGAGTCTGCCAGCTGTCATGACAACCACACCAAGGCTCTGGGGAGACAGAGATTTACTCCAAGTAAAATACCAAAGATCCCACTGTTCTTACCAAGGTTTAGTTTTTTCTTGAATACAAGCTTTTCATGTTTTTCTGCTTTTCGTTAACTGCAAAAGTTTCTGAAATGACTGATGATTATAGTTTAGCTGTATTTTTATTTCTTATGTGAGAGAATGAATTCACAGATGTCAACTTCAACTTCTGAGAGTCCCATACTGTTCCAATAATTGCTTTTCAAGTACCTGACCAAACAAAGCTGAAATTAACCAGATAGAAAATGCTAAAAAAATCTGTTTCTTAACCTCTTTCCCTAGGCATATTCATTCATTAATCATATATTCTATTATGAGAGACACTTCTAAGTGTAAAAGGATTGCCATATTTCCAGTCTCTGATAGTAGCTTACAAGCCAACAACTCCCTTGCTCCTAAGCCTGAGATGTCTTTTGGTTACAATCATTGTTATTGTTTTCAATGGCAAGAATTCTCATCGGTCTGAATTAGTTATGTCAGACTTAGTATTGCATCATTTCCTTTAACAAATGATCCTCTATCTCATTGGCATAAATAATAATACGTATTTCTCTTCTACTCCACCCAAAGTTGCCATATATTGGCAAAGAGAGTTCTTCTCAAGGTGGCCTAGATTCAAGCTGATGGAGGTTGCATCTTAACAAATAACTCACAATTGACAAGGGAGGGGGAGACCTGCTTGCTCAGAGATATAAAACATGTTTGCTTACATTTTGCCAGCAAAAACAAGTCATATATACAAGTTATATGTATGTGCCTCCAAAGAGGAGAAATTAAAACAAAAATATTAGAAATTTACTCTCAGAATGCTCGACAGTTCTTTGCCTTGTTAGAAAGTAGACAAGCTAGAAGATTTGCATCCTAATACCTTTTCTGAACATGTCTTATATTTGCGCTGCTATAGCAGGAGAGTAGCTATTGCTGTAGGTTTGTAGTTCTAGCCTAAAGATGGAAAAATATATTTCATTTCCAGTGCTAGCTAAGATATATTGATAGCAATTGCCCAGGGTGGTGTGTTGAGAGGTATTGTGAAGTCCCTTCAAGGCTCAGTGGAGAAGATTGCCATGATTGATTAGTATGTTTCAGATAAGCCAAACTATTATAGACATCTGAAATAGGTAGCTCAATCATTCTACTCTCGAGAGCTCTAAGCATACGCTGTGCACAGTCATGCTTTAGCTCTAGAATGATAGGAGTATTTTAAACAAAACATCATGTCAAGTACTTAGACTATTTTAATACAAGTTACAGTAATTACAGGTATCTCAAAGATAGAAGTATCTGGCATCTCACGGAAAATAAAATGAAATGTGCCACACTGTCAAATACTCATTTCAAATATTATTGGCTAATTGGCTCTATATGCAATACATATATTTATTATAACTTTGATATGAGTGTCTGAAAATATTTATCTGTATATAAGTGGCCATCATCAGTTGAGGTACATGAGAAATTATTTGGCATCAGCTGAAAAATGTTTCTAAAACTCTATGTAATCAAAGTAATCTAAGGAACCCCTATCTATATTTGCCAACCACTTCCCTTCCACTACTATTAGGCAAAATTTAATATCTCATCAATTAGACCTGCTGCTGTTATATAATGCCTAAGTTTGCAGATGTTTAAGTAGCACCTTAAATTGCATTGCAAATTCTTTTCCCTTCTAATAATGAGACACTCATTCTGAACCACATGGAGTCATTGTGTAGAATGAATTATTTTCCTCAGAATGCTTTTCTATCCATTTGGCAAAAAGATCTCTGTTGAGGTCAACCGCAGTTTTCCTCCCTTGATGAATCACATGGTGAATGTAATGAATATTAATATGGGTCTTCTAAAAATCTTAGGTGAATTTTAAAGTGTTCATCCTCACTAATGATATAGAAATAGGCATGATCTTTTGGTTCTCAATAACCAACACAGGTCCTTTAGTTATGTAAATATGACTTCATTACCTAAGGACTTTTATAGTATCAATTGACACTTGTCATCATGATAAATCACCTTCTTTTGCTTTGGGGAATCATGTGTTCTTATCAAATAATACTCATGTTTTATTGCACTTTGTTCTATAATAGGTCATGTGCAATGTAAAATTTGAAAAAATGCTTTGAGTACTTCATATAATGAACATATGTTATAGGCAGGGTTCTAGGAATTAAATGTCACTTAGTTCATTTTCTGCTTTTTGTAGAAATGGTAGAAAAATTGCCAAACTTAATTACGTGTGTAAATCACGTCACTTAGTTCTAAGACTTGTATCTATGTCTCCTGCCTGTTAATTTAATACCAGAAATTCCCATGATAATTTATTTAAAATTTATAGTTTCATTATATTTTATCCTATATTTATGATTAAAATAATTGGCACTCAGTATAACATCTTACACCAAAAAGTAGTTGTATTATACAGCACACACTCTCATGGGTTTGTAAGTTAGACATCTTGACTAGATGAAATAAGGGTGGTTTGTTCCTACTTTATGATGTCTAGTGTTTTAGTAGGAAGTCTCAAAAAAAAAAAAAAAATTCCTGCGACGGTGAGTTTGGAATATTTGGACCTATTACTAACGTGGCTCCTCAGGTAAGTCTTTCTCTCTGTATGTGGTTTCTCAAAATGTTATCTCCCGCACAGTGTCTTTCAAGTACTCATAATTCCTATATGTCATCTCAGGGCATCCAGACATGTGTCTCAAATAAGATAGTAAGCTGGAAGCCACAGCACACTTTATGACTTGTAAATCACTGTGATATATCTGCCACATTTTATTTGTCAAGGTCATGACAAATGTCTACCTAATTTTGGGGAGAAGTGTCAGCATCATATTGCAGGAATATGATGTGTGATGGCATGTATATTGCTGTGGGTATTTAGGGAAAATATAATCCAAAATTGTCCTCCCTCTGGCCACAGGAAAACGTTTTCACTTTAAAAAGCACACTTGCAGCTCCAACACCACCAGTGCAGTCTCATCTTATTATGGCCTGGATCTCCAAGTGCAGATGAGTCTCCTCAATATAACATAAACATGGGAGTGCACTTCCATCACCTTTGCCATGTTTTCATGATTAGAAATGAACCACAGATCCTACACATATTCAAAGGGAAGAGATTATTAAGGGGTGTGAACACCAGAAATTGGTATGAGCATTTCTTAGACAACATATGAGGGTCAAGCTGAGGTACAGTCATACTATTGTCTGTAGTGGCTGAACCAGTTTAGATTCCCACCGATAGTTGTGCATGTGTTCCCTTGTCCCCACATCCTCACCAACACTTACCTCTTTTCTTTTTGATATTAGCCATCTGATAGGAGTGAGGTGATTTCTCATTTTGTTCAGTAATTCTGTGATGGTTAGTGATGTTGAGGATTTTTTGATGTAACTGTTGGCTGTTTGGATATGCTCTGTAAAAATATTTCTATGTAGGTCCCTTTGCACAGTTTTTATTTGAATTTCTTGTTGTCGAGTTGCACTATTACTTTATAGTTTGGATGTTAACCCCTTATTCAAATATATGGTTGGCAAATGTTTTCTACCATTCTATAGACTTTTTTCTTTCTTTTTTTTGTATCTTTTGCTGTACAGAAGTTTCTTGAGAGAAGATAACCTGCTCTTTATTTTCAAATCAATGCCTTTATCAAGGCAATTTCACAGAAGAACTGTCTTGATGTAATTGCGGAACATTTGAGAGTCCTTGCTCCACCTCTTGAGAATGCACATCAATTTATCAAAGAATTTGAATATTAAAAGAATACAACATGTCACCAAGGCAGTAAAATTTCAGGGGTAAATAGGTACCTCTAAATAGAGCTTTTCATTTAGAATCAACAGAGAACATTGAATAAAGCTGTATATCCCAGGTGGCACTGGTGGTAAAGAATCTGCCTGCCAATGCAGGAGATATGGGTTCTCCTATACCTGGAATAGGTAGCTTCCTTCAGGAGATCCCCAGAAGGAAGAAATGGAAATCCACTCTGGTATTTTTACCTTCGAAATCCTATGGTCAAAGGAGCCTGGTGGGCTGTAGTCCATAGGGTTGCAAAAGAATCAGACACAACTGAGCATCTGAGCACACATGTTTAGTCAGCTTTGGAACCTCCAAGAACAGAATATTCCAGATTCCCCATTATTCAGAGCAACATTCTTCATTTTAAAGGATTTTTTGAATAAAGCCCAGTGAAAATGCTATTTTTGAGGTGCCACATCACACTTTACACATGGCTTTAACATCATGGATTGAGTACAGTGTGATACATCTGCCCTTCTATGATATGTAAGCTCTTACAACCTGTGGCACCCATTTCTGTTACACCTAATCACAGAGAAATTTAGATTCCCACCGATAGTTGTGCATGTGTTCCCTTGTCCCCACATCCTCACCAACACTTACCTCTTTTCTTTTTGATATTAGCCATCTGATAGGAGTGAGGTGATTTCTCATTTTGTTCAGTAATTCTGTGATGGTTAGTGAGGTTGAGGATTTTTTGATGTAACTGTTGGCTGTTTGGATATGCTCTGTAAAAATATTTCTATGTAGGTCCCTTTGCACAGTTTTTATTTGAATTTCTTGTTGTCGAGTTGCACTATTACTTTATAGTTTGGATGTTAACCCCTTATTCAAATATATGGTTGGCAAATGTTTTCTACCATTCTATAGACTTTTTTCTTTCTTTTTTTTGTATCTTTTGCTGTACAGAAGTTTCTTGAGAGAAGATAACCTGCTCTTTATTTTCAAATCAATGCCTTTATCAAGGCAATTTCACAGAAGAACTGTCTTGATGTAATTGCGGAACATTTGAGAGTCCTTGCTCCACCTCTTGAGAATGCACATCAATTTATCAAAGAATTTGAATATTAAAAGAATACAACATGTCACCAAGGCAGTAAAATTTCAGGGGTAAATAGGTACCTCTAAATAGAGCTTTTCATTTAGAATCAACAGAGAACATTGAATAAAGCTGTATATCCCAGGTGGCACTGGTGGTAAAGAATCTGCCTGCCAATGCAGGAGATATGGGTTCTCCTATACCTGGAATAGGTAGCTTCCTTCAGGAGATCCCCAGAAGGAAGAAATGGAAATCCACTCTGGTATTTTTACCTTCGAAATCCTATGGTCAAAGGAGCCTGGTGGGCTGTAGTCCATAGGGTTGCAAAAGAATCAGACACAACTGAGCATCTGAGCACACATGTTTAGTCAGCTTTGGAACCTCCAAGAACAGAATATTCCAGATTCCCCATTATTCAGAGCAACATTCTTCATTTTAAAGGATTTTTTGAATAAAGCCCAGTGAAAAATGCTATTTTTGAGGTGCCACATCACACTTTACACATTGCTTTAACATCATGGATTGAGTACAGTGTGATACATCTGCCCTTCTATGATATGTAAGCTCTTACAACCTGTGGCACCCATTTCTGTTACACCTAATCACAGAGAAATATTGTTTCTGGTTATATTTATTTTTAGTTTCAAATTTTCTATTCTTGTCTTCAGTATCTATTTTGCTGTTGATATTTACTATATTTTTCAACTTCTTCTAGACATATTTTTGTTACTTTATTGGCTTTAGTTATAAAATGTGTTTTAAGATGTCTTTCACCTCATTATTGCAATTATCTGGGAATCTATCTCTGTTGATTGAATTTCCTGTTGACAGTGTGTCATTTTCATATTTCTTCATTTGAAGAGTAATATTTGATTGTATCCTGGACATTGTAAATGTTACATTGTAGAGATTTTAAAATCTGAACATGTTAATTTTTGTTATTATTTTAGAAACTTTGTTGGATTCAAAGTGTAAGTCTCTCTGATAGCATGTCAAATCTCCCTTCTTTCTACTGAACTGAGATACTTAGATTCTGTCCCATGCTTACTTGTTTCAGGAATCACCTAGATCTTTAGGCAGAGTTTATACACAAGAGATGAATATTTCTCTGGCTTTCACATTTTCTGTTGTCTTCTCCATTTTCACTGGTTGTGGTTTCCCCAAAATTTTTTCCACTGTTTCTTTAAGATATAGACTATGAATTTCACGTCAGTGTTCTAGCTGTCCTCTGTAGTTAATGCCTTTCCTCAGATTAAAAACGTTAAAACTCAATATAACCTAAGAACAATCCTTATTAAATGCTTACTACCCTAGGTTAACCCCATGATTTTACATGTTTTCCTCTGGTATTTTTTCCTTCGAAATCCTATGGTCAAAGGAGCCTGGTGGGCTGTAGTCCATAGGGTTGCAAAAGAATCAGACACAACTGAGCATCTGAGCACACATGTTTAGTCAGCTTTGGAACCTCCAAGAACAGAATATTCCAGATTCCCCATTATTCAGAGCAACATTCTTCATTTTAAAGGATTTTTTGAATAAAGCCCAGTGAAAAATGCTATTTTTGAGGTGCCACATCACACTTTACACATTGCTTTAACATCATGGATTGAGTACAGTGTGATACATCTGCCCTTCTATGATATGTAAGCTCTTACAACCTGTGGCACCCATTTCTGTTACACCTAATCACAGAGAAATATTGTTTCTGGTTATATTTATTTTTAGCTTCAAATTTTCTATTCTTGTCTTCAGTATCTATTTTGCTGTTGATATTTACTATATTTTTCAACTTCTTCTAGACATATTTTTGTTACTTTATTGGCTTTAGTTATAAAATGTGTTTTAAGATGTCTTTCACCTCATTATTGCAATTATCTGGGAATCTATCTCTGTTGATTGAATTTCCTGTTGACAGTGTGTCATTTTCATATTTCTTCATTTGAAGAGTAATATTTGATTGTATCCTGGACATTGTAAATGTTACATTGTAGAGATTTTAAAATCTGAACATGTTAATTTTTGTTATTATTTTAGAAACTTTGTTGGATTCAAAGTGTAAGTCTCTCTGATAGCATGTCAAATCTCCCTTCTTTCTACTGAACTGAGATACTTAGATTCTGTCCCATGCTTACTTGTTTCAGGAATCACCTAGATCTTTAGGCAGAGTTTATACACAAGAGATGAATATTTCTCTGGCTTTCACATTTTCTGTTGTCTTCTCCATTTTCACTGGTTGTGGTTTCCCCAAAATTTTTTCCACTGTTTCTTTAAGATATAGACTATGAATTTCACGTCAGTGTTCTAGCTGTCCTCTGTAGTTAATGCCTTTCCTCAGATTAAAAACGTTAAAACTCAATATAACCTAAGAACAATCCTTATTAAATGCTTACTACCCTAGGTTAACCCCATGATTTTACATGTTTTCCTCTGCCTACAAGTAGTTGGTTGTAAGTATGTGTGTGTGCCCAAGCGCACATGTGTTTTTTGACCAGAATTTATATTTATTCTGACCAGCATTTATAGTTGTTGTCAATAGGAGGATCATTCAATGGGAGCTTATATGTCCATAAAAGATTGGATATCCCACGAACAAAACCAACAGTGCATGCATGCTAAGTCACTTCAGTCATGTCTCACTCTGTGTGCACCTATGGACTGTAGTCTGCCAGGCTTCTCTGTCCATGGGATTCTCTAGGCAAGAATACTTGGTTTGGTGGCCATGCCCTCCTCCAGGGGATCTTCCCAGCCCATGGACCTGCATTGACAGGTGGATTCTCTACCACTAGTGCCACCTGGAAAGCCCATAAATGAAGGAATGCAATTCAGAGTTCCAGGGTCTTTTAGTGCTTTATCTTTGCATTTTCTAGATTTCTTCAATGGCTTAAACATGATTGTACCATCCTCTTTTGTGTGTGTGTGTGTGTGTATGTGTGATTAAAATCTCCAAATAAATAATACTAAGACTATACAACTGCCACAAGGGAAGAACACTTAATATATTACTAATATCATTTTAAATTGTGTATTTTAGCCAATTTCATTTTTTATCAGCTAAATTTAGGCTATAGCATAAATATTCTCAATAGAATTTCTTTAGTAGGTACTAAACTTTACTTTTTCTATTTTATTACCTAAAATTTACTTTTGATTCAGGGAAAATTAGAAATATTGAACATTGGAACACAATTTCCTTAAAAACTAAACTTTAGCTTACTTGTTTCAGGAATCACCTAGATCTTTAGGCAGAGTTTATACACAAGAGATGAATATTTCTCTGGCTTTCACATTTTCTGTTGTCTTCTCCATTTTCACTGGTTGTGGTTTCCCAAAATTTTTCCACTGTTTCTTTAAGATATAGACTATGAATTTCACGTCAGTGTTCTAGCTGTCCTCTGTAGTTAATGCCTTTCCTCAGATTAAAAACGTTAAAACTCAATATAACCTAAGAACAATCCTTATTAAATGCTTACTACCCTAGGTTAACCCCATGATTTTACATGTTTTCCTCTGCCTACAAGTAGTTGGTTGTAAGTATGTGTGTGTGCCCAAGCGCACATGTGTTTTTTGACCAGAATTTATATTTATTCTGACCAGCATTTATAGTTGTTGTCAATAGGAGGATCATTCAATGGGAGCTTATATGTCCATAAAAGATTGGATATCCCACGAACAAAACCAACAGTGCATGCATGCTAAGTCACTTCAGTCATGTCTCACTCTGTGTGCACCTATGGACTGTAGTCTGCCAGGCTTCTCTGTCCATGGGATTCTCTAGGCAAGAATACTTGGTTTGGTGGCCATGCCCTCCTCCAGGGGATCTTCCCAGCCCATGGACCTGCATTGACAGGTGGATTCTCTACCACTAGTGCCACCTGGAAAGCCCATAAATGAAGGAATGCAATTCAGAGTTCCAGGGTCTTTTAGTGCTTTATCTTTGCATTTTCTAGATTTCTTCAATGGCTTAAACATGATTGTACCATCCTCTTTTGTGTGTGTGTGTGTGTGTGTATGTGTGATTAAAATCTCCAAATAAATAATACTAAGACTATACAACTGCCACAAGGGAAGAACACTTAATATATTACTAATATCATTTTAAATTGTGTATTTTAGCCAATTTCATTTTTTATCAGCTAAATTTAGGCTATAGCATAAATATTCTCAATAGAATTTCTTTAGTAGGTACTAAACTTTACTTTTTCTATTTTATTACCTAAAATTTACTTTTGATTCAGGGAAAATTAGAAATATTGAACATTGGAACACAATTTCCTTAAAAATGCAAACATGTTTCAAAGAAGTATAAAATCTGTATTTAGCTATTTTTTTAATATTTAAAAAATAGAGGTCTTTAAGACTCCTTGAATAAATGATTATTTGAATTTTGAATAAATTATTTTCATTTTTTTCAACACATATCAGATAGCAAGCAAGCAGCAATATGACCATGATGCCCATCCACATACAATTTTAAAATAAAAATAATTTGGAAATACCAAAAAATACCTTTGATATATTTAGAGCAATTTCAGTTTTCCCTAAAGAAAAATTAAAAATATGACTAAGTCACTTCTAGCTGATTTTGAATGATGTTTCTAAAATTATTTTATGAGGCAGTAGGTTAATAAATCACTAATAGGCACTTTTCTCCTTATTTGCAAATATATGCTGGGGACCTTTTTGATAGGTTCTCCTTCATGTAAAGCTTTCACAGCTATCATATTGACACAAATATCATATTGATTCAAATATGTCACTCTGCACTTATATAGAAATAACTTAAGATGCAAACATTCTGTCTGCATTGTAACTTTCAGGCCTGCTCTTTTCGTTCCATTCCTATGAAGGGCACTAGTTTCCTGTCCAAGAAAGATTCTGTGCTCTTGTGCTCAGGTACACTTTATACTACAGACAATAGACTGAAGGACATTTAGTGACATTCCCTTCACAGGAATTCTTGATCTAATAAGACTGTTTTTCTTGGAACCTACAGGTTTCCACCACTCACACATAGTTCTATAAAGGAGCTATGCTAATTAACAAAGATTTTACATAACTGTATTCAGAATAACTGAAGATAGTTCAGGAATTTATAATTATGATGATGCCGCAGCATTAAGTTAGTAATTATCCAGTGGCCAGTATGAATTGAAGCATTGTTGAACTTACAGCATGACAGCTCCTTCTGTTAATGTCTTCATGTGAGGAGAATGAGATGAAGCACATGCCACGGACTCAATAATCACCTAAATAAAGTCCATAGTTTACATTAAAGATCACTCTTGGTGTTATCCATTCTGTGGACTTGGACATGTGTTCATGTATTCATGAATTGATGAATTACATGCATTCATTCATCAATTCATGACCTGCCATAGAATTCTTCAGGCAAGAATATTGGCACGGCATCTTCCCAACCCAGAGATCAAACCCAGGTCTCCCTCATTGCAGGTGATTCTTTACTGTCTGAGCCACCAGGGAAGCCCAAGAATACTGAAGTGGGTAGCCTATTCCTTCTCCAGGGGATCTTCCTGACCCAAGAGTCGAACAGGGGTTTCCTGAATCACAGGATTCTTTACCAGCTGAGCTACAAGAAAGGCCTTACATTAAAGTTCACTCTTGATGTTATACATTATGAGAGTTTGGACATGTGTCCATGTATTCATAAATTTATGAATGATATGCATTCATCAGTAGAGTAACATATTGATACTATACTGAATAATTTCATGGCCCTAAAATTCTCTGTGCTCTATCTATTCACCTCTCCCATAATGAATTCTTTAAAGAGGGGATTCTTCTCTTGTGCAAGCCAGATAAACTTAAGCAAAGGTAGCTTAGGTTCAGTGAGTAAATTTATTTCATTATAAAATATGAATAATGTATTTTAAGTAATTGCTTAATATTTTTCATGATGGTTTTAGAATTAAATTAGTCACATTTAGATTGTTTAGAAAATAATGTTTTCCTCAATTTTAAGACTAACTTCCATCTAAGTAGCAAATTGTCTCTTGCTTATTTTGCCAAATATCTTCCGTAAGCATTTTGAAACATAATATAAACTGACATGTTTCTAAGAGATGGAATTCTCTTATGTACAATTTTCTACCCTCTGATAAGGACATAAAACAGATAAATGCTCCTCCAAACAAAATGAGACATGTGGTAACAAATATACAATGTCAAAATTTTAGCTTTAATATACCACTAGATTTTTTTAGAGTGTGAATTTACTTATCAGTATTCTGAAATTCTTTCTGAGAGGTTGACATATAAGTTAAAATGAACTTTTAACTCATGAGATAGAAATTTAAATGATTTCAGAAAGAAGCATAATCATATATGTTTTATCTTATATTTTATTCAAATTTTGAACTAGAGTCTTAACAGTTTATAAAGATTTTCAGAAAATGGGTGTTAAGTTTGAACAAATTACAATTTAAGATGGAGACTTCCTGAGATCTATATGTTTTTCCATCCAAAGGACAGATACTATCATTAAAAATTATTGCAAAGAACAGTAGCCTCTGTGGAATCAGCATGATTTTGCTTAACCAAATAAAGGTTCAAGCTTTTACATCTGTCTCAACTTTGGCATGGGATTTAACAAAGATAAATGATACTGTGAATAAGAAAAGGCATCTCTTATTGCTTCTCATTTCAGAACATTGACACTTTTCCACTTATTTTGCTTTATTAATTTTAAAGAAGATGGCACTTTAGGGCTTGATTGCTACATTGCTAGATATAGATGCATAAACATTCAAACATTTAATATTTGAAGAAAAAGATTTTTAAAAATCCATTGAAAAAAACATGTAGATAATAAGAACTATAATGTTTAATTATCAGTATTTTGCCTTATAATTTACATTATGAAAAAATTTAAACAATTGAGGCTACATAAGTGTGTATTTTATGTGTGTGCTTACACATGCACACACACACACACACACACATATACACATGTATAACAAAAATTAGCATTGTGACTGTGGATTATTTTCATTAAATGGCTACGAGGGCTCAAATAGTTTTGCACGTGATATTTTTTCCTATTACTAATTTGTTCTAAATGCTTCAGATTTTCTTCTTGATTTATGGACTAACTGAATAAACAGATTTACATTTGAAAGTCAAAATAAAATGCTTATATTTGGCTTATATTAATTTCTGTTGAGCTGACAGCCAATATTTAGGGCAAACAAAATATGACTCAGAATCATTTGTAGCATGTAAGCAAATACATATTTTCCTTTTCCCCTTTATATTATAACAATAAAGATATACACAGATTTGGAATTTGATGTATGCAGTGGCCTTTAAAAATTAGTTAAATGTGGTTTGGTCCAGGACAGATTACATTGGTCCAGGATACACTGTGTAAAAACAGTCAAAGCTGGGTTTCAGAAAGAAGCATAATCATATATGTTTTATCTTATATTTTACTCAAATCTTGAACTAGAGGCTTAACAGTTTATAAAGATTTTCAGAAAAGGGGTGTTAAGTTTGAACAAATTACAATTTAAGATAGAGACTTCCTGAGATCTATATGTTTTTCCATCCAAAGGACAGATACTATCATTAAAAATTATTGCAAAGAACAGTAGCCTCTGTGGAATCAGCATGATTTTGCTTAACCAAATAAAGGTTCAAGCTTTTACATCTGTCTCAACTTTGGCATGGGATTTAACAAAGATAAATGATACTGTGAATAAGAAAAGGCATCTCTTATTGCTTCTCATTTCAGAACATTGACACTTTTCCACTTATTTTGCTTTATTAATTTTAAAGAAGATGGCACTTTAGGGCTTGATTGCTACATTGCTAGATATAGATGCATAAACATTCAAACATTTAATATTTGAAGAAAAAGATTTTTAAAAATCCATTGAAAAAGACATGTAGATAATAAGAACTATAATGTTTAATTATCAGTATTTTGCCTTATAATTTACATTATGAAAAAATTTAAACAATTGAGGCTACATAAGTGTGTATTTTATGTGTGTGCTTACACATGCACACACACACACACACACACATATACACATGTATAACAAAAATTAGCATTGTGACTGTGGATTATTTTCATTAAATGGCTACGAGGGCTCAAATAGTTTTGCACGTGATATTTTTTCCTATTACTAATTTGTTCTAAATGCTTCAGATTTTCTTCTTGATTTATGGACTAACTGAATAAACAGATTTACATTTGAAAGTCAAAATAAAATGCTTATATTTGGCTTATATTAATTTCTGTTGAGCTGACAGCCAATATTTAGGGCAAACAAAATATGACTCAGAATCATTTGTAGCATGTAAGCAAATACATATTTTCCTTTTCCCCTTTATATTATAACAATAAAGATATACACAGATTTGGAATTTGATGTATGCAGTGGCCTTTAAAAATTAGTTAAATGTGGTTTGGTCCAGGACAGATTACATTGGTCCAGGATACACTGTGTAAAAACAGTCAAAGCTGGGTTTAGTTCTTTAGATAATTAAAATAAAACAACTATTTAAAAAATATATAGCCATATAGTTTTAGGATACTGGTATTTAAAGGGCTATGGAGGAAAGAAAAAGGGTGAAGTCCAATTGGGTCTTGACTCTGTCTCTGCAGGGGCATGTAGGACAAATTTTTGTAGTATTTTATTTCAGTCTCATATCTTAATTTGCTGCTTTGTTACTTTCAATGTATTTTACAATGTATTTTATAGGTTTTGTGTTTATAGAGTCAAGATACATTAGCACAAAGCAAATTTTATGAATAATCATGCAGAGCAATATATTATTTGGAGAGTTGATGTCTTAAATCAACTTAAAATCAGTATGATCTATGTAATAAATAACTGATTAGGTAAGGGTTTTTCCTTTTTTCTTGCAATGTGCAGAATAGTACTAACACATGAAAATAATATAAAAGTTAATGAATGTTCATGCTTTCTAAGAAATATTTTAAGTACATAGAACTTCCTACATTGTATCATATCTAAATCAAAAATACCAGTTAGGGCTCCTCTGGTGGTCCAGTGGGTAAAGAGTCCACCTTCTAGTGCAAGGGGCACTGGTTCAATCTCTGGCCCCAAAAGGTCCCACATGTCACGGGGCTACTGGACCGGTGTATCCAATTATTAGCCAGTGCTCTGGAGCACATGTGCCCAGAGCTGGTACTTTACAGTGAGAAAGGCTGCTGCAATGGGAGGCCCACACAGGCCAAAGAATAAAGACGAATAAAAATAGATAAATAAAAAAACCAATAAGAGGGGCTAAAATTAAAAAAAAAAAAAACAGTTAATAACTGCATGGTTGGAAGAATCAATATTATGAAAATGACCATACTACCAAATATCATCTACAGATTCAATGCAATACCTATTCAACTACCACTGACATTTTTCACAGAACTAGACCAAACAATAATACAGTTCATATGGAAACACAAAAGACCTTGAATAACCAAAGCAATCCTGAGGAAGAAAAATGGAGCTGGAGAGATCAGCCTTCCTAACTTCAGACTATACTACAAAGCAACAGTCATCAAGACAGTATGGTACTGGCACAAAAACAGAACTATAGACCAATGGAACAAGATAGAGAACCCAGAGATCAACCCACGCACCTATGGGTACCTTCTTTTTGACAAAAGAGGCGAAACTATAAAATGGGACAAACACAGCCTCTTCAACAAATGGTGCTGGGAAAATTGGACAGCTACATGCAAAAAAATGAAGTTGGAACATTCCCTGACCCCATACATAAAGATCAACTCAAAATGGATTAAAGACCTAAATGAAAGACCAGAAACCATCAAACTCTTAGAGGAGAATATAGGCAAAACCCTCAAGGACATCAATCAAAGCAAGATCTTCTCTGACCCACCTACTAAAATAGTGGAACTGAAAAGAAAAGTGAACACGTGGGACCTCATGAAACTTAAAAGCTTTTGTACAGCAAAAGAAACCACAAAATAGCTGAACAGACAACCCACAGAGTGGGAGAAAATCATAGCAAATGAAACAACAGACAAAGAATTAATCTCTAAAATCTACAAACAACTCAGACAACTCAGCACAGGGAAAACGAGCAGCCCAATCAAAAAATGGGAAAAAGATCTAAAGAGACGCCTCTCCAAAGAGGACATACAGACGGCCCAAATACATATGAAATGATGCTCAACCTCACATGCTAATAACCTCTATTATTAGAGAAATGCAAATTAAAACTACAATGAGATATCACCTCACACCCGTCAGAATGGCCATCATCAAAAAATCTGCAGACAATGCATGCTGGAGAGGGTGCAGAGAAAAGGGAACCCTCTTGCATTGCTGGTGGTAATGTAAATTGATCCAGCCTCTATGAAAGACAGTATGGAGATTCCTTAAAAAACTAAAAATAGAAGCACCCTATGACCCAGCAATCCCACTATTAGGCTTATATCCTGATGAAATCAAAACTGAAAGAAGCACCTGTACCCCAATGTTCATTGCAGCTGTCTATACAATAGCCAGAACATGGAAGCAACCTAGATGTCCATCGATGAATGAATGGATGCAGAAGCTCTGGTATATATATATATACAATGGAATACTACTCAGCTGTTAAAAGAAATGCAGAAGACTCAGTCCTAATGAATTGGGAAGTCAAAAAGAGAAAGACAAATACAGTATACTAACACACATATATGGAATCTAGTAGGATGGTCTTGATAACACACGCAGTGAACTCATGGAAAAACAGACAGAGCATAGACACATGGACATTGTGGGGAAGAAATAGGAAGGAGGAAGCATGGAGGGAATAACATGGAAACCTATACTGTCATGTGTGGAAAAGATAGCTATTGTCATTGTGCTAAGGGAATAGGAGTACTCACAATGGCATGGGGCGATGGTCCGGAGGGATGGGATGAGGGGAACTGAGGGTGTGGGACCAGGAATATGCATATGACTGATCTGGGAACATACATGTCTGTGAACAACAAAACTCTGTAAAACCTTTAAAATAAAGAATTAAAAAAATAATAATTGCATGGTAATTTGGGCCATTCCATGAAGACACTTTAAACAATGAATCATTGATCAAATTTATGATGGCATTTAATGAATAAATTATCAAAATATCTATTTTATTGCATCATCTAACTATGATTCCTCAAAATTATATTCTTGAAACCCAAAGTACTTTGGCAACTAGGGATAGAGTATAACAATAGTTCATAATTAACATTATTGTACACTTTTCTTATTTCTTAGACACAAAAAATGCCAACTGTGAAAAAAACAAAAAATTTGCAAATTAAAACTACAATGAGATATCACCTCACACCCGTCAGAATGGCCATCATCAAAAAATCTGCAGACAATGCATGCTGGAGAGGGTGCAGAGAAAAGGGAACCCTCTTGCATTGCTGGTGGTAATGTAAATTGATCCAGCCTCTATGAAAGACAGTATGGAGATTCCTTAAAAAACTAAAAATAGAAGCACCCTATGACCCAGCAATCCCACTATTAGGCTTATATCCTGATGAAATCAAAACTGAAAGAAGCACCTGTACCCCAATGTTCATTGCAGCTGTCTATACAATAGCCAGAACATGGAAGCAACCTAGATGTCCATCGATGAATGAATGGATGCAGAAGCTCTGGTATATATATATATACAATGGAATACTACTCAGCTGTTAAAAGAAATGCAGAAGACTCAGTCCTAATGAATTGGGAAGTCAAAAAGAGAAAGACAAATACAGTATACTAACACACATATATGGAATCTAGTAGGATGGTCTTGATAACACACGCAGTGAACTCATGGAAAAACAGACAGAGCATAGACACATGGACATTGTGGGGAAGAAATAGGAAGGAGGAAGCATGGAGGGAATAACATGGAAACCTATACTGTCATGTGTGGAAAAGATAGCTATTGTCATTGTGCTAAGGGAATAGGAGTACTCACAATGGCATGGGGCGATGGTCCGGAGGGATGGGATGAGGGGAACTGAGGGTGTGGGACCAGGAATATGCATATGACTGATCTGGGAACATACATGTCTGTGAACAACAAAACTCTGTAAAACCTTTAAAATAAAGAATTAAAAAAATAATAATTGCATGGTAATTTGGGCCATTCCATGAAGACACTTTAAACAATGAATCATTGATCAAATTTATGATGGCATTTAATGAATAAATTATCAAAATATCTATTTTATTGCATCATCTAACTATGATTCCTCAAAATTATATTCTTGAAACCCAAAGTACTTTGGCAACTAGGGATAGAGTATAACAATAGTTCATAATTAACATTATTGTACACTTTTCTTATTTCTTAGACACAAAAAATGCCAACTGTGAAAAAAACAAAAAATCAAAGTTACACCTATACACATAAAGAAAAAAAATTAAATGATAACATTTGCACATAACAAGATAAAGTTTGGACATACATATACCTTTTTGTTAGAAATGGTAAGGACCTAACATAAGCAGAAAAAACTAAGATATAGCAACAATGCACAGAAGAACTGTAAAACAAATATCTTAATGACCTAGATAACCACAATAGTGTGGTCACTTACCTAGAACCAGACATCCTGCAGTGTGAAGTCAAGTAGGCCTTAAGAAGCATGAATATGAATAAAGCTAATGGAGGTGATGGAATTCCAGCTGAACAAGTTCAAATCCTAAAACTTGATGCTATTTGAATGCTGTACTCAGTACACAAGCAGATTTGGAAAATTAATTAGTGGCGTGGGACTGGAAGGAGTCAGTTTTCATTCCAATCCCAAAGAAGTGCAGTGCCAAATAATGTTCAAATTACCATGAAATTGCACTCATTTCACGTGATAGTAAGGTTATGCTCAAAATATTTCAAGCTAGGCATCAGCAGTATGTGAACCTAACATTTTCAGGTGTAGAAGCTGAATTAAGAAAATGGAGAGGAACCAGCGATTAAATTGTCAACATCCATTCAATCATAGAACAAGCAAAGGACTTCCAGGGAAAAACATCTACTTCTGCTGCATTAACTACACTAAAGCCTTTGACTATGCGGTTCACAACAAACTGCAGAAATGTCTTCAAGGGATGGATATACCAGAGCACCTTACCTGCTGCCTGAGTAACCTTTAATGCAGGCATACATATCTGTGAACAACAAAACTCTGTAAAACCTTTAAAATAAAGAATTAAAAAAATAATAATTGCATGGTAATTTGGGCCATTCCATGAAGACACTTTAAACAATGAATCATTGATCAAATTTATGATGGCATTTAATGAATAAATTATCAAAATATCTATTTTATTGCATCATCTAACTATGATTCCTCAAAATTATATTCTTGAAACCCAAAGTACTTTGGCAACTAGGGATAGAGTATAACAATAGTTCATAATTAACATTATTGTACACTTTTCTTATTTCTTAGACACAAAAAATGCCAACTGTGAAAAAAACAAAAAATCAAAGTTACACCTATACACATAAAGAAAAAAAATTAAATGATAACATTTGCACATAACAAGATAAAGTTTGGACATACATATACCTTTTTGTTAGAAATGGTAAGGACCTAACATAAGCAGAAAAAACTAAGATATAGCAACAATGCACAGAAGAACTGTAAAACAAATATCTTAATGACCTAGATAACCACAATAGTGTGGTCACTTACCTAGAACCAGACATCCTGGAGTGTCAAGTCAAGTGGGGCTTAGGAAGCATTACTATGAACAAAGCTAATGGAGGTGATGGAATTCCAGCTGAACAAGTTCAAATCCTAAAACTTGATGCTATTTGAATGCTGTACTCAGTACACAAGCAGATTTGGAAAATTAATTAGTGGCGTGGGACTGGAAGGAGTCAGTTTTCATTCCAATCCCAAAGAAGTGCAGTGCCAAATAATGTTCAAATTACCATGAAATTGCACTCATTTCACGTGATAGTAAGGTTATGCTCAAAATATTTCAAGCTAGGCATCAGCAGTATGTGAACCTAACATTTTCAGGTGTAGAAGCTGAATTAAGAAAATGGAGAGGAACCAGCGATTAAATTGTCAACATCCATTCAATCATAGAACAAGCAAAGGACTTCCAGGGAAAAACATCTACTTCTGCTGCATTAACTACACTAAAGCCTTTGACTATGCGGTTCACAACAAACTGCAGAAATGTCTTCAAGGGATGGATATACCAGAGCACCTTACCTGCTGCCTGAGTAACCTTTATGCAGGTCAAGATGCAACAGTTAGAACAGGACATGGAACAATAGTCTGGTTCAAATTTGGGAAAGGAATACATCAAGGCTGTATATTGTCACCCTACAAATTTAGCATATATAAAGAGTACATCATGGAAAATTCCAGGATGGATGAATCACAAGCTGGAATCAAGATTGCTGGGAGGAATATCGACATATTCAGATATACAGATGATGCCACTATAATGATAGAAAGTGAAGAGGAACCAAAGAGCCTCTTGATGAAGGTGCAAGAAGAGAGTGAAAAAGTTGGCTTGAAAGTCAACATTAAAAAAGCTAAAATTATGGTATCTGGTCCTATCATTTTATGACAAATAGAAAAGGAAAATATGGAAGCAGTGTCATATTTTATGTTCTTGGATTCCAAAATACTGCAGATGGAGACTGCAGCTATGAAAGTAAAAGGGGGTCACTGCTTGGAGGGAAAGCTATGGCAAATCTAGACAGCATGTTAAAAAGCAGAGACATTATTTTTGAGAAACTTCCCTATAATCAAACATATGATTTTTCCAGTAGTCATATACAGATGTTAGAGTTGGATGATAAAAAGGCTGAGTGCCACGAAACTGATGCTTTCGAATTGTGGTGCTGAAGATGCTCCTTAAGAGTCCTTTGAACTGCCGAAAAATCAAACCAGTCAATCCTAAAGGAAATCAACCCTGAATATTCATTGGAAGGACTGATGCTGAAGCTCCAATACTTTGGATAAGCGTGGAAAAACTGGAAGGAGTCAGTTTTCATTCCAATCCCAAAGAAGTGCAGTGCCAAATAATGTTCAAATTACCATGAAATTGCACTCATTTCACGTGATAGTAAGGTTATGCTCAAAATATTTCAAGCTAGGCATCAGCAGTATGTGAACCTAACATTTTCAGGTGTAGAAGCTGAATTAAGAAAATGGAGAGGAACCAGCGATTAAATTGTCAACATCCATTCAATCATAGAACAAGCAAAGGACTTCCAGGGAAAAACATCTACTTCTGCTGCATTAACTACACTAAAGCCTTTGACTATGCGGTTCACAACAAACTGCAGAAATGTCTTCAAGGGATGGATATACCAGAGCACCTTACCTGCTGCCTGAGTAACCTTTATGCAGGTCAAGATGCAACAGTTAGAACAGGACATGGAACAATAGTCTGGTTCAAATTTGGGAAAGGAATACATCAAGGCTGTATATTGTCACCCTACAAATTTAGCATATATAAAGAGTACATCATGGAAAATTCCAGGATGGATGAATCACAAGCTGGAATCAAGATTGCTGGGAGGAATATCGACATATTCAGATATACAGATGATGCCACTATAATGATAGAAAGTGAAGAGGAACCAAAGAGCCTCTTGATGAAGGTGCAAGAAGAGAGTGAAAAAGTTGGCTTGAAAGTCAACATTAAAAAAGCTAAAATTATGGTATCTGGTCCTATCATTTTATGACAAATAGAAAAGGAAAATATGGAAGCAGTGTCATATTTTATGTTCTTGGATTCCAAAATACTGCAGATGGAGACTGCAGCTATGAAAGTAAAAGGGGCTCACTGCTTGGAGGGAAAGCTATGGCAAATCTAGACAGCATGTTAAAAAGCAGAGACATTATTTTTGAGAAACTTCCCTATAATCAAACATATGATTTTTCCAGTAGTCATATACAGATGTTAGAGTTGGATGATAAAAAGGCTGAGTGCCACGAAACTGATGCTTTCGAATTGTGGTGCTGAAGATGCTCCTTAAGAGTCCTTTGAACTGCCGAAAAATCAAACCAGTCAATCCTAAAGGAAATCAACCCTGAATATTCATTGGAAGGACTGATGCTGAAGCTCCAATACTTTGGTCACCTGATGTGAAGAGCTGGCTCATTGGACCATGATGCAGGAAAAGATCCTGATACAGGAAAAGATCGAAGCAAAAGGAGAAGGGGCCGACAGAGGATGAAATGGTTAGACAGCATCACTGACTCACTGATAGGAATGAGCATCACTCATCACTGATATGAATTTGAGCAAACTCTGTGAGATAGTTGAGGGCAGAGAAGTCTAGTATGCTGTAGTCCATGGCAGGCAGGGTCAGACATGACTTCACGAGTGAATGACACCAACAAAATAATTTTTTTGAATTATGGTCTTCTTGGGTACCTTAGTCATATGGTGCTTCTATTTCTAGTTTCTTAAGGAAGCTCCATACTGTTCTCCATTAAAGCTGTATCAATTTTTATTCCCACTAACCCTGTATTAAGAGAGTCCTCTTTCACCACACCCTCTCTAGCATTTACTGTTAATAGATTTTTTGATGATGACCATCCTGGGCAATGTGTTGTGATGCCTTATTGTAGTTTAGAATTTGTCCAAGAACTAACAATGGCAACCATCTTTTCACATGCCTCTTGGCTTTCTGCATGTCTTATTTGGAGATATGTCTATTTAGTTCTTCTAACCATTTTTTTTATTCAGTTAGTTGTTGTTTTGACATTGAGCTTCCTGAGCTGTTTATATATTTTTCAGTTTCATCTGTTGTCAGTTTCTTCATTTGCAAATATTTCCCTCCATTCTGAGAGTGGTCTTTTCATGTTGTTTATGTTTTTATTTTCACTGTACAGGACCTTTTAAGTTTAATTAAATCCTTTGTGTTTAGTATGGCTTTTATTTTCATTACTCTAGGAGATGGATCAATAAAGATCTTGCCGTGATTTATTTTTGAGAAACTTCCCTATAATCAAACATATGATTTTTCCAGTAGTCATATACAGATGTTAGAGTTGGATGATAAAAAGGCTGAGTGCCACGAAACTGATGCTTTCGAATTGTGGTGCTGAAGATGCTCCTTAAAAGTCCTTTGAACTGCCGAAAAATCAAACCAGTCAATCCTAAAGGAAATCAACCCTGAATATTCATTGGAAGGACTGATGCTGAAGCTCCAATACTTTGGTCACCTGATGTGAAGAGCTGGCTCATTGGACCATGATGCAGGAAAAGATCCTGATACAGGAAAAGATCGAAGCAAAAGGAGAAGGGGCCGACAGAGGATGAAATGGTTAGACAGCATCACTGACTCACTGATAGGAATGAGCATCACTCATCACTGATATGAATTTGAGCAAACTCTGTGAGATAGTTGAGGGCAGAGAAGTCTAGTATGCTGTAGTCCATGGCAGGCAGGGTCAGACATGACTTCACGAGTGAATGACACCAACAAAATAATTTTTTTGAATTATGGTCTTCTTGGGTACCTTAGTCATATGGTGCTTCTATTTCTAGTTTCTTAAGGAAGCTCCATACTGTTCTCCATTAAAGCTGTATCAATTTTTATTCCCACTAACCCTGTATTAAGAGAGTCCTCTTTCACCACACCCTCTCTAGCATTTACTGTTAATAGATTTTTTGATGATGACCATCCTGGGCAATGTGTTGTGATGCCTTATTGTAGTTTAGAATTTGTCCAAGAACTAACAATGGCAACCATCTTTTCACATGCCTCTTGGCTTTCTGCATGTCTTATTTGGAGATATGTCTATTTAGTTCTTCTAACCATTTTTTTTATTCAGTTAGTTGTTGTTTTGACATTGAGCTTCCTGAGCTGTTTATATATTTTTCAGTTTCATCTGTTGTCAGTTTCTTCATTTGCAAATATTTCCCTCCATTCTGAGAGTGGTCTTTTCATGTTGTTTATGTTTTTATTTTCACTGTACAGGACCTTTTAAGTTTAATTAAATCCTTTGTGTTTAGTATGGCTTTTATTTTCATTACTCTAGGAGATGGATCAATAAAGATCTTGCCGTGATTTATGTCAAAGAGTGTTTTGCCTATGTTTTCTCTAAGAGTTTTCTAGTATCTAGTCTCACATTTAGATCTTTAATTAATTTTAAGTTTTTTTGTGTGTTTGGTGTTAGATAATATTTCAATTTCATTACTTTACACGTTGCTGTCCAGTTTTCCCAGCACCGCTTGTTAAACAGACAGTCTTTTCTTCACTGTATGTTTATGCCTTGTTGGTCATAGATTAGGTGACCATAGCTGAATGAGTTAATCTCTGGGCTTTCTATCTTGTTCCACTGATCTATATTTCTGTTATATCTTAATGCTAGACTGTCCTGATTACTGTAGCTTGTGGTATAGTCTGAACTCAGGGAGCCTGATACCTCTAGTTCCAATTTTTGTTCTCAAGATTCCTTTAGCTATTTGGGGTCTCTTGTGTTTCCATATAAATTATAAGTCTATAAAAATTGCCCTTGCTAATTTGATAGGGATTGCATTTAATCTCTAGATTGTTCTGGGTAGTGTAGTCATTTTCACAATATTGATTCTTCCAATTAAAGAACATGGAACATCTCTCCATTTGTTTGTGTCCTCTTTGATTTCTTCATCAGTAGCTTATAGTTTTCTGAGTACAGGTCTTTTGTTTCCTTAGGTAGGTTTATTCCTAGGTATTTTATTCTTTTTGATGGTGTGTTAAATGGGATTCCTTTAACTTTTCTTTCTGCTCTTTCATTGCTGGTGTATATGAATGGAAACAATTCCTGTGTAGTAATTTTGTAGCCTGCAACTTTACCAAATTTGTAAATATATCTATAGTTTTGGTGACATCTTAGAATTATCTATGTATAGTATCATATCATCTGCAAACAGTGACAGTTTTATTTCTTCTTTTCAAATTTGTATTCTCTTTATTCATTTCTCTTGTCTGATTTCCATGGCTGTGACCTCAAAACTGTGCTGAATAAAAGGGGCAAAATAGACACCCTTGTCTTGTTCCTTATTTTAGAGGAGAGGCTTTCAGGTTTTTAACTTGAAGAATGATCTTTGCTGTGGGTTTCTTATATATGCCCTTTATTATGGGTTGAGGTAAGTTCCTCTATGTCCATTTTCTGTAGAGTTTTTATCGTGAATATTCATTGAATTTTGTCAAAAGCTTTCTCTGCATCTATTGAGATACTCGTATGGCTTTTATTATTCAATTTGCTAATGTAGTATATCCCACTGATTGATTTACAAACACTGAGAATCTGCATCTCAGGGATAAATCTCATTTGATCGTGGTATGTGATCCTTTTAATGTGCTGTTAGATTCAATTTGCTACAATTTTGTTGAGGATTTTTGGATCTATGTTCATCAGTGATATTGGCCTATACTTTTCTCTCTTTGTAATATCTTTGGTATTCGTATCATCGTGATGGTGACATCATAGAACGAGCTTGGAAGTGTTTCTCCCTCTGCAGTTTTTGGGAGAAGTTTGAGTAAGATAGGTGTTAACTCTTCTATAAATGTTTGATAGAATTCATTTGTGAAACTGCCTGGTTCTGAAATTTTGTTTATGGCAAGATTTATAATCATCATTTCAATTTCATTACTTGAGATTGGTTTGTTCATATGTTCTGTTTCTTCCTAGCTCAATCTCTGAAGATTGTACTTTTCTAAGAACTTGTTCGTTTCTCCCAGGTTGTCTAATTTTTGGCATATAGTTCCCTTGTAGTCTCTTAAAAGGTCATCTGTATTTCTGTGGTGTCAGATGAGACTTCTTGTTTTATTTCTAATTTTACTGATTTGAGTTCTCTCTCTTTTTTACTTGATGAGTCTAGATAAAGATTTATCAATTATATCTATCTTTTCAAAGAAACAGCTTAGTTTCACTGATCTTTGCTGTTTTTTCTACATCTCTATTTCATTGGTTTTTGCTCTTTTCTTTATGATGCATACAGAGTGTTTACTAAGGAGATCATGAGGATTTGATCCATGACTTGTGCAGCTGCACAGAGAGAATTCAATTCCTCTTCTTTAGTTGCACAGCCCCTGCGGGCCACTCACACACATATGTTTGCCACCCAGGCAAGAGGAGGCAAAAGCAGTGGCTGACTAGGTAACCAGGATGATTGGTGTGCCTATTTGCTCAGCCTGTAGGAGATGGGGCAGCCATACCTGGAGCGTGTGAGAAATGCTGGCTGCAACAGAGGCCTGTAGGAGGTTGCAACATACTGGGGCACAGCCAACATCTGTTACCTCCCTCTTTTCTTCCATTTAAGTTTCAATTTTGCAATGAGAGTTCATGATAAGTGCTACAATCAGCTCTCGGTGGTTTTTTTTTGTTTGTTTGTTTTTTAGCTAACTGTATAGAGCTCCTCCATCTTTCACTGCAAAGAATATGATTGATCTGATTTTGGCATTGAGCATCTGGAGATGTCCATTTGTAGAGTTGTCTCTTGTGTGTGTTGTTGGAAGAGGGAGTTTGGTTTGACCACTGAATTCTCTTGGAAAAACTCTTTAGTCTTTGCCCTACTTCATTTTTTACTTCAAGGCCAGACTTGACTTTTACTCCAGGTTTCTCCTGACTTCATACTTTTGCATTCCAGTCCCCTATGATGAAACAGGTATCTTTTTCTTGCTGTTAGTTCCAGAAAGTCTTATAGGTTTTCATAGAACCATTCAACTTCAGCTTCTTAAGATTAGTGGTTGAGGCATAGACTTGGATTAATATGATGTTGAATGACTTACCTTGGAAACAAAGCAAAATATTTCTGTTGTTTTTGAGACTACACCCAAGTTCTGAATTTCAAACTCTTATAACTCAAGGCAATATAATCTGAAAAAGCAAATTAATGATGTGACCTGTTAGGTCCTTCTCAGATGTAAACATTTTCTTTCTATAGTACAAATATTAAGGTGGTATTTGCAAGGGTTGATAAAAAGTATGTAGGAAGTGTAGTGAGACTTTTTATTCATTTTTCAGGGAATAACTTTCAAAAAGTCTAGAATGTTTTCAGTTAGAGTAAGCCTCAGCAACAATGGGAGCTATTCAAGTCTGTCATTGACCTCTATAATCACACCACTCTTTCTTTCTCCTGGAGTTTCCACAATGATTTCCTTCAGGAGTGAGGGTCTGATACCTAAGACAAAAGTTACCTACAAGGATCTCACCCCAAAAAACTGCATTCCTGTTACAGAACGGCTCTTGTATTCCCTCCAGGCATAATTAATTTGATGAACTCTTAAAAACTACTGTTCTGATAAGTGAAATTTTTAGGGTTCATAAGAAGTTAGAGTGAGGTTTTTCCAAAATCAAAAATATGTAGCAAATAAAGAATTTTTGCCTCAAGGTATTCACATATTTTTCTAATTTTTCTGATGTATTTACATTAATATAACATATCCATATGTTTAATACTAAGTATACATTGACATTATATATATATATTAGACCCTGTTTTCCAGCAAATAAACTGCAGCTCTGTTTCAAATAGCTAATGATGAAGCTTTTTGTGCAGATTATTTTTAAAAGCTTCATGTTCTAAGCCTATAGGGTGATTCTGAAGTAATTCATTCTGTTTGTCAATAGTAGCGGAAAACGTTGGTTCTGTGATTCCTAAATGGCTTTTTCAGCAACAAATACAACCATTTACAAATAACATACCTCTTGAAATATGCGTGCTTTTTGCCTTTTGTGGGATAAAATGCTTTTTATAATGTCATAAATAGTGGCATATATTTTGAGATGCTCTTTCAGAAACATTCAGATTTTCAAATAAATGTATTTATAGAACAAAGAGACAAATATTTGCAGTATGCTGTAGGGATTGAATCATTAATGATATTTCTGGTGTTCTTTATTGTACTTTAATGACAAATATCAATAAAATGACACTAATTACTTATCATAAATATAATGGAACACAATTCACTTCTTACACATAGTAAAATATTCATCGGCTTTGAAATATGACAGCCACAAGGCCAACGTAAAACACTTTCTAAAAGTCCCATTTGGGTTCATGAAAACCAAAGTCAATGAACAGTAAAACGAAGATAATACATAATTGACATTTTTTACTTAGTTATAAAAATGATCACAAGTTTTCTTTCTGCTTGCTACTGTTGAGTCTGAATTAGTCTCGGTACAATGAATTATAAAAATTTGAAGTGAGTTGTAGAAATAAACATTGTCCTTATTGAATTTGACTGCCTCGTTTGTATTTTACATTGTTATATATATTTATTTAAAGATACTCTTATTTCCTATGCAATGTTTGGAAAATACTGAGTGAACTGCTTTGAGGTTTTTCCCTCCAGGCATAATTAATTTGATGAACTCTTAAAAACTACTGTTCTGATAAGTGAAATTTTTAGGGTTCATAAGAAGTTAGAGTGAGGTTTTTCCAAAATCAAAAATATGTAGCAAATAAAGAATTTTTGCCTCAAGGTATTCACATATTTTTCTAATTTTTCTGATGTATTTACATTAATATAACATATCCATATGTTTAATACTAAGTATACATTGACATTATATATATATATTAGACCCTGTTTTCCAGCAAATAAACTGCAGCTCTGTTTCAAATAGCTAATGATGAAGCTTTTTGTGCAGATTATTTTTAAAAGCTTCATGTTCTAAGCCTATAGGGTGATTCTGAAGTAATTCATTCTGTTTGTCAATAGTAGCGGAAAACGTTGGTTCTGTGATTCCTAAATGGCTTTTTCAGCAACAAATACAACCATTTACAAATAACATACCTCTTGAAATATGCGTGCTTTTTGCCTTTTGTGGGATAAAATGCTTTTTATAATGTCATAAATAGTGGCATATATTTTTGAGATGCTCTTTCAGAAACATTCAGATTTTCAAATAAATGTATTTATAGAACAAAGAGACAAATATTTGCAGTATGCTGTAGGGATTGAATCATTAATGATATTTCTGGTGTTCTTTATTGTACTTTAATGACAAATATCAATAAAATGACACTAATTACTTATCATAAATATAATGGAACACAATTCACTTCTTACACATAGTAAAATATTCATCGGCTTTGAAATATGACAGCCACAAGGCCAACGTAAAACACTTTCTAAAAGTCCCATTTGGGTTCATGAAAACCAAAGTCAATGAACAGTAAAACGAAGATAATACATAATTGACATTTTTTAATTAGTTATAAAAATGATCACAAGTTTTCTTTCTGCTTGCTACTGTTGAGTCTGAATTAGTCTCGGTACAATGAATTATAAAAATTTGAAGTGAGTTGTAGAAATAAACATTGTCCTTATTGAATTTGACTGCCTCGTTTGTATTTTACATTGTTATATATATTTATTTAAAGATACTCTTATTTCCTATGCAATGTTTGGAAAATACTGAGTAATGACAACTTTTTCACTGCTCATATTAATAGCTTGTTATTATACATCTTTGAATCAGTCTTGCTTTTTTATCAATTTGATTGTTCTTTTTAAAAAATTAATTTTGACTTTATGTTTCTTTTTTATTTTAAGGTTATGTTTATTTATTTCTACTCTTATTTTTTTTTCAGTTTTAATCTACTCTTTTTTCTTCAGCTATTTTGTTGAAAATTTAAGTCATTGCTCTCCAGCATTATTATTTTTCTGATATGTAGATGTAGATTTAATGCATATCTAATTTACTTTCAAGATGCTTTAGATATACTTTGCAGTAACTGTATTTTCATTAGTGTTCAAATTATACTAAATTATGTGATATAACTTACTTTTTGATGTGCTTGTTATTTAAAAAAGGGCTGAATACTTTCAGACAATTGGGGGTTTTCTAGTTATCTTTACATTATTATTGTGCTCTAATTTAATGTCATAGCTGTTATACAGTGATACATACAATTTTAATTCTTAAAACTTTTTAAAAGTTGTGTTGTATCTCTGAAGGTGCTCAATCTCTGAAGTGTGAATGTAGATTTGTTGATTTATCAATTTTTGTTATAACAATTGAAGTTTTCTATATGTCCATAAACTTTAGAATTCTTACATCTTTTGAGTGAATTTACCCTTTTACTATTCCATAGTGCCTTTTCACTTCTTGTAAAACTCTTAGACCTTATCTTTGTCTTTGATTCCTTAGTCTGTATTTACAAACAATATATTTTCCATTTTTTTCTATTTTCAACATTTCTGTGTCCTGATTTTAAAATGTGCATCCTGTAAACATCATACAGATGGTTTACATATATCAAAGTACTCTAAAAGATTATGAAATGCACTAGAAAAGAAATTATGTGTGGGCTTATGTTATCTGAAATAGCATAATTAAGATTTCAATTCCAGATCATTGATTTATCTTTATTTCAATAGTTTAGGACTCAACCGATAACTCATTTACAACATTTAATATTATGTGAAGTTGGAAAACATTATAAGAATGATTTTTAACTATAGTTGAAACTTATATATTCTTTGTTATGTAGAATTTTCATCATTTTTACATTTATGAATCCATTGTATGGGGTGCTTCCCAGGTTGTACTAATGGTAAAGAACCTGCCTGCCAATGCAGGAGGTATAAAAGATGTGGGTTCGATCCATGACTTGGGAAGATTTCTTGGAGGAGGGCATGGCAACTCACTCCAGTATTTTCCCTGGAGAATCCCATGGAGAGGGGAGTCTAGCAGGCTACAGTCTGTTGAGGTCACAAGGGGTCAGACATGACTGAAGCGACTGAGCACAGACACCTGCATTAATTATATAGCTTCTACTCTGTAAAGACTTTTACATCTTCTAAAGGAAGCTCAGTCTGTGCCTCTGGCAGTCAGTGCTCCTCTTAAGTCCTTATTTGAAAAAGCACATTATGAATAGACTCATTTATACAAAGCTTTACCATATATTATTGTTATCTACTATTTTCTATTATGAATTCTTATTGCCTTAAAAAAGTATTTTTCAGATCACAACAAAAATGTACATCTTACTGTTAAGTAACTCTCTGTCATGTACTGTTACCAAAAAAAAAAAAAATACTACACATGTGGGGCTAGTGGAGGTAATGTGTTCAAGTGCTGCACTCAATATGTCAGCCAGTTTGGAAAGCCCACCAGTGGCCACAGGACTTGAAAAGGTCAGTTTTCATTCCAGTCCCATAAAGGGCAATCCAAAAAAATATAAAAACTACTGAATAATTGCACTCACTTTCCATACTAGTAAAATTATGCTCAAAATCTTTCAAGATAGGCTTCAGCAGTACTTGAATAGAGAAAATTCCATATGTACAAGCTTGGTTTAGAAAAGGCAGAGGAACCAGAGATCAAATTGCCAGCAGTTGTTGGAGCATAGAAACAAGTTGTTTCTGTTTCATTCAGAAATTCCCTTTCAAGATGGGTTCAGCAGTATCTAAAAGATTATGAAATGCACTAGAAAAGAAATTATGTGTGGGCTTATGTTATCTGAAATAGCATAATTAAGATTTCAATTCAGATCATTGATTTATCTTTATTTCAATAGTTTAGGACTCAACTGATAACTCATTTACAACATTTAATATTATGTGAAGTTGGAAAACATTATAAGAATGATTTTTAACTATAGTTGAAACTTATATATTCTTTGTTATGTAGAATTTTCATCATTTTTACATTTATGAATCCATTGTATGGGGTGCTTCCCAGGTTGTACTAATGGTAAAGAACCTGCCTGCCAATGCAGGAGGTATAAAAGATGTGGGTTCGATCCATGACTTGGGAAGATTTCTTGGAGGAGGGCATGGCAACTCACTCCAGTATTTTCCCTGGAGAATCCCATGGAGAGGGGAGTCTAGCAGGCTACAGTCTGTTGAGGTCACAAGGGGTCAGACATGACTGAAGCGACTGAGCACAGACACCTGCATTAATTATATAGCTTCTACTCTGTAAAGACTTTTACATCTTCTAAAGGAAGCTCAGTCTGTGCCTCTGGCAGTCAGTGCTCCTCTTAAGTCCTTATTTGAAAAAGCACATTATGAATAGACTCATTTATACAAAGCTTTACCATATATTATTGTTATCTACTATTTTCTATTATGAATTCTTATTGCCTTAAAAAAGTATTTTTCAGATCACAACAAAAATGTACATCTTACTGTTAAGTAACTCTCTGTCATGTACTGTTACCAAAAAAAAAAAAATACTACACATGTGGGGCTAGTGGAGGTAATGTGTTCAAGTGCTGCACTCAATATGTCAGCCAGTTTGGAAAGCCCACCAGTGGCCACAGGACTTGAAAAGGTCAGTTTTCATTCCAGTCCCATAAAGGGCAATCCAAAAAAATATAAAAACTACTGAATAATTGCACTCACTTTCCATACTAGTAAAATTATGCTCAAAATCTTTCAAGATAGGCTTCAGCAGTACTTGAATAGAGAAAATTCCATATGTACAAGCTTGGTTTAGAAAAGGCAGAGGAACCAGAGATCAAATTGCCAGCAGTTGTTGGAGCATAGAGAAAACAAGTTGTTTCTGTTTCATTGACTATGAGAGAGCCTTTGATTGTGTGGACCACAACAACTGTGGAAAATTCTTAAAGAAATTGGGATATCAGTCCATATTTCCTGTCTCTTGAGAAACATTATGGTGGAGAAGATGCAACAGTTAGAATCTCCATGGAACAATGGACTGGGTCAAAATTGGAGAATGAGTATGACAATGCTGTATATTTTCACATGCAGAGTACATAATACAGAATTCAAAACTGTATGAGTGACAAACTGGAATAAAACTTGTCAGGAGAAATATCAACCTCAGATATACTGATGATACCAATCGAATGGCAGAAAGTGAAGAGGTATTAAAGTATGAAAGTGAAAGTCTCTCAGTCTTGTCCAACTCTTTGCAATCCATGGACAAACCATGGAATTCTCTGGACAAGAATACTGGAGTGGCTAGCCTGTCATTTTCCAAGGGATCTTCAAAACCCAGGGACTGAACCCATTGCAAGCAGATTCTTTACTAGAGACCCTCTGATGAAGGTGAAGAAGGAGAGTGAAAAAGTTGGCTGGAAACTCAACATAAAAAAGAAAAACAAAAAAACTTAAGATCATGGTATCTGGTTCCATCACTTTATGGCAAATAGATGGGGAAAAAGTGAAAGCAGAGACAGAGTTTCTCTTCTTGTGCTCCAGAATCACTCACTGCTCATAGTGACTGCAGCCATGATATTGCAAGAAACTTGCTTCATGAAAGGAAGACTATGACAAAGCTAGACAGCATATTAGCAAAGATACCACTTTAACGATAAAGGTCCATATAGTCAAAGCTATAGTTTTACTCTTAGTCATTTTTGGATGTGAGAGTTAAACTATAAAGAAGTTTGAGTGTTGAAAAATTGATACTTTCAAACTGTGATGCTGGAGAAGCCTTTTGAGAGTCCCTTGGACAGTAGAGGGATCAAGCCAGTAAATTTTAAAAGGAAATCAATCCTGAATAATCACTGGAAGGACTGATGCTGAAACTGAAGCTAGCAATATTTTGGGCATGTGATGTGAATAGCAGCTCATTGCAAAAGACCCAGATGATGGGAAGGATTAAAGGCAAAAGGAGAAGAGGGTGAGAGGATGATATGGTTGGATAACATCACCAATTCAATGGACATGAACCTAAGCAAACTCCAGGAGATGGTGTGGAACAGGGAGGCCTGGTCTGCTGCCGTTTATTGGGTTGCAAAGAGTTAAACACGGCTTAGTGACTGAGTAACAATGATACACAGGTGAGCTAAGAATTTGTACATTATTTTTGGATAATTTTCATAAAGGCCTCAGTATTAGATTATTTGTTCTGGGAAAAAATATATATTGCTTATATTTCTTCATTTAGTTTATGATAGTATTAGATTAGTCCGTAATTTCTAAATGTTTATTTCAAGAAAGTAGCATTTTCTGATACCATTCACAACTTGTCTTGATTTCATTTTGTGAACTAGTTAATCAAAAACCTGTTTATGCTCCATTTGTACAAAATAATTATGTTTCAAGAAGTTAACATATACTTACATTTAAATATTATCTATGAGATACATTTAGGTTTAATGTATAGGTTTAATTTTTCATACCAATATCTTACAGTAAATATCATTCCCCTTTAGTAAAATGCTCAAGTCTAACTGAAGAAAATAACAGTCATTTAAGGAATGTAACTTAAATTCTTACAGATGTAGTAATAAGTTGTCTGTCAGTTTTTTTAAATTTTTTTTTATTTTTCGGGGGGTGGGGAGCGGGTTGGGGAGGGAGGGGTGGCGGACGGGCCACTTCTATTGGTTTTTCATTTATCTATTTTTCATCCATCTATTTGTTCTTTGGCCCGTGTGGGCCTCCCATCGTGGTGGCCTCTGTTGTCACAGAGTACCAGCTCTGGGTTCACGTGCTCCAGAGCTCTGGCTCGGTAATTGGACACATCAGTCCAGCCGCTCTGTGGCACGTGGGATCTTCCCAGGCCAGGGATCAAACCAGTGCCCCTTGCACTGCAAGGCGGTGTCCTTACCCACTGGACCACCAAGGAAGCCCGTCTTGTCAGTTTTTTAATTAAAATATGATTTTATTTAAATCATTAGACTTGTTTGCATTTGACTTGAATCCAGCAGACAGGATAAAATTTAGTCTTCAGTACAGTGTGGTATTTCTGGAAATTGGAGAGAGGAAAATGTGCCTTAAAATATCAAGACAAGGAGACTGATCAACTTTATGTTTCTTTCTCTCTGTATATCTCTGCCTGTGTATGTATGTCTCTCCAAACTGCATATGCTACCATTTCCATTGAAGTAACTGAATGTCAAAGTGAAAGTCTTTTTAAGTTCTCAAACTGTATAAATCTGTAAGTATCACTCTCATTTCAATTAAATATAAACTGTTTTTTTTTACAGCTGGGATTTATCATAACAAACAGGTAAAGAAAATCATCCTGTATCAATATTGCTGATGTATGCTTTGCTTTGTACACACACATGTGCACTCACACAGACACATACACACAGATGTGTTTCTTTATTTGTTTTTATACCAAAAATAATTATGTTTCAAGAAGTTAACATATACTTACATTTAAATATTATCTATGAGATACATTTAGGTTTAATGTATAGGTTTAATTTTCATACCAATATCTTACAGTAAATATCATTCCCCTTTAGTAAAATGCTCAAGTCTAACTGAAGAAAATAACAGTCATTTAAGGAATGTAACTTAAATTCTTACAGATGTAATAATAAGTTGTCTGTCAGTTTTATTAAATTTTCTTTTATTTTTCGGGGGGTGGGGAGCGGGTTGGGGAGGGAGGGGTGGCGGACGGGCCACTTCTATTGGTTTTTCATTTATCTATTTTTCATCCATCTATTTGTTCTTTGGCCCGTGTGGGCCTCCCATCGTGGTGGCCTCTGTTGTCACAGAGTACCAGCTCTGGGTTCACGTGCTCCAGAGCTCTGGCTCGGTAATTGGACACATCAGTCCAGCCGCTCTGTGGCACGTGGGATCTTCCCAGGCCAGGGATCAAACCAGTGCCCCTTGCACTGCAAGGCGGTGTCCTTACCCACTGGACCACCAAGGAAGCCCGTCTTGTCAGTTTTTTAATTAAAATATGATTTTATTTAAATCATTAGACTTGTTTGCATTTGACTTGAATCCAGCAGACAGGATAAAATTTAGTCTTCAGTACAGTGTGGTATTTCGGGAAAATTTGGGAGAGAGGAAAATGTGCCTTAAAATATCAAGACAAGGAGACTGATCAACTTTATGTTTCTTTCTCTCTGTATATCTCTGCCTGTGTATGTATGTCTCTCCAAACTGCATATGCTACCATTTCCATTGAAGTAACTGAATGTCAAAGTGAAAGTCTTTTTAAGTTCTCAAACTGTATAAATCTGTAAGTATCACTCTCATTTCAATTAAATATAAACTGTTTTTTTTTTACAGCTGGGATTTATCATAACAAACAGGTAAAGAAAATCATCCTGTATCAATATTGCTGATGTATGCTTTGCTTTGTACACACACATGTGCACTCACACAGACACATACACACAGATGTGTTTCTTTATTTGTATTATACCCAAATAACTTAAAAAGAACCATAAATAAACATATTTAGATGGGATAGCAAAAAATACTTATATTTAGAAAGAATTTTTTGAGAGATTACCATGGGAACATTTATCAGTGGTACCATTTTTTGAGAAACCGCTTCCTTTCCCACCACAAATACTGTCTCTCTTTATCTTTGAATCTCATCTCATCTGTGTGAACCACCTGTTCCTTTCATGATCAAGACTGAAATATCTCACAGTAGTGTTCATGTTTAGAAAGACTGCAGTTTTTAAAGAGGAAAAGTTCCAAACCTGGAGAAAGTGTCTATTCAGGATGCTTAGGCACTGTGTGCCATCTGAATATGAGGGAAGTAGTTTTTGGGATAAGGCAGTATGTTTGGGATAGAAATGGACTCTGGAGTAAGGATGAAGGAAGTAAGACTGAATAAACCATGTCTCAAGATTCTGTTTGCTAGTGAAGAGATCAAGCTTGAAGTCATGAGCACAGACCTTTTTTTATGCCTTCTACCCACTAAGTCTTTTGATGATCTAAAACTGTAAGATGATCTGATGATCTTATATGCCTTATTGCTGTTGTTGCTGTTTAGTTGTTAACTCATGTCCAACTCTTTGTGACCGCATGGACTTTAGCCTGCCAGGCTCCTGTGTCATGGCATTTCCCAGGCAAGAATCCTGGAGTGGGTTGCCATTTCCTTCTCCAGGGAATCTTCCCAACACAAGAATGTAACACATGCCTCCTGCTTGGCAAGCATATTCTTTACCTCTAAGTCACTTGGGAAGCCCCATCTATACCTCACCTATGAAAAGAAGCTATACATAACTCATCTTCCTCCTTCAGAGGGGATGCGAATATAAAAGGAAATATGGATGAATTATGAGTCATTATATAAAGTTTAGGCATTTCTACTATTGTCTACCATTGAAATAAAATTTCCTTTGTGGTCCTTTTTAAATACTTGCATCTTTTAATTTTTATTTCTATGATAATTAGTGACATTAGGAAATATAGCTAATGATATCTGTGAGGTGAAATTCAAATAATGAGTTCATTCTATTTCTTAGAATAATGTACCAATGTAGAGTGTGTGTGTGTGGATGAGAGAGAATGAAAGACAATGTACCCTTGTAACTCAGACAGTAAAGAATCTGCCTGGAATATGAGAGACCCAGGTTCGATCCCTGGGTCAGGAAGATCCCCTGGAGAAGGGATTGGCAACCCACTCCGGTATTCTTGTCTGGAAAATTCCATGGATAGAGGAGCCTGACAGGCTACAGTCAGTTGGGTTCCAAAGAGTCAGACAAGACTGAGTGAATCCCTGCCTATAAATAGTTTCTCAGGAGGTGGTTTATGTCAATGAATTAGGTAATTATTATTGAAAACATCAGGACTCCTCCATAGTACAATAATTACCTTCAGAAAGATTTTGAAATGGGTATAGATTGAATAGATATGCCTCAGAAGAGATATGTTCAAGTCCTAATCCCTGGGTATTGTGAATGTGATTTTATTCAGAAAACAGGAGTTTTTGCAGATGTAATAATTTAAGAATTTCAGGATGAGCTCATCTTTCACTTTTTGGTTGCCACAAAACTTGGGAAGCACCAGAAGCTGGAAAATGCAAGAAAAGATTCTCCCCTTAAGGGCTTCCTCTGGTGGTCCAGTGGGTAAGGACACCGCCATGCAGTGCAAGGGGCGCCAGTTCAAGCCCTGGCATGGGAAGATCCCACGTGCCGCGGAGCGGCTGGGCAGATGTGTCCAATCACTGAGCCGGAGCTCTGGAGTGCATGCGCCCAGAGCCGGCGCTCTGCAACGACAGATGCCACCGCGATGGGAGGCCCACAGGAGCCAAAGAACAAAGACGGATGAACACAGAGAAACGAAAGACCAATAGAAGTGGCCCGCCTGCTCCCCTCCCTCCCCAACCCAACCCCCGCCCAAAATAAATAAATAAATAAATCTTTAAAAAAAAAAAAAAAGATTCTCCCCTTGAGTCTATAGGAGTATCGCCCTGATGACATCTTTCTTTCAGTCTTCTGGCCTCCAAAACTTAGAAGTAATAAGCTTCTCTTGTTTTAAGCCAGTCTATTATCTCACTGTGTTGCAACTTAAAATGGTTACATTCCCATCTTTCTAGAAATACAGGGACATTCAAGGAAGAATTAAAGAAGTTGACTTTAGATGTGCCCATTTAAGAGTAAGTAAGAGTCCATAAGGTGAAAAATCTTCTTTTTTTTTTTTTTATTTAGGGCGGGGGGCAGGTTGGTGAGGGGAGCAGGCGGGCCACCGCCATTGGTCTTTCATTTCTCTATTTTCATCCGTCTTTTGTTCTTTGGCCCGTGTGGGCCTCCCATCGTGGTGGCCTCTGTTGTCACAGAGTACCAGCTCTGGGTTCACGTGCTCCAGAGCTCTGGCTCGGTAATTGGACACATCGGTCCAACCGCTCTGCAGCACGCGGGATCTTCCCAGGCCAGGGATCGAACCAGTGCCCCTTGCACTGCAAGGCGGTGTCCTTATCCACTGGACCACCAGGGGAAGCCCGTGAACAATCTTTTGTGTGACTCATATAAAGAACATTTTTTTTTAATTACTGAATTACAGATTTTATAATACAGTGACAAAAATTTTAGTTTGCTTTGATCTGAATTTGTACCTGCAGAAACATAGGAAGGATTTAGATGGCGAAGGAACTGGTTTATGAATTTAAAGAAACTAGAATTTATCAATAAAGAAATCAAGCGTTTAAGTCCATGATTGAGTTGGTTTTCCGATAACATTATATGCACATAATATTTGTACCATTAAGAGAGATCTGTTAAAGTGCTCTTCTTTCGAATGCAGGTTATATGGAGTGTGTCTTTTGGAATTTTAATTGGGTTGAAATAAAAGAGGAAATCTGAGAACAGTATAAATGAGACTCCTTAAGATAATTCCTATATTGAATAAACACCCAATACTCCATGTTGGGTCTCCTGATTCTGTGCATGCACTTT
This sequence comes from Tragulus kanchil, assembly GCA_022376925.1. Lineage (NCBI taxonomy): Eukaryota > Metazoa > Chordata > Mammalia > Artiodactyla > Tragulidae > Tragulus > Tragulus kanchil. Next base: position 69,747,787 of record JAIOJX010000028.1, on the reverse strand, counting down.
TCAAACACAGACCCTAACAGAGGGAGAGTGACAGGAGCTCACTGTGGCCTCTGAGTTTTGTGCTGTGAAGAAACCTTTGGTCTTTGCTCCATTGTGTCTTTTTCCTGCAATGACATCAGATTTTTAAGAAGGTATTATTTTACATCCTAGATGTCTTCTTTAGCAATTGAACTCTGTTTGACATCTTTAAATCAAGTTTGAATTTTTAAAAAGAATAGTCCCTTTCAAAATTATTTCTATATGTGTGGGTTTTAATTTGGGCTCAGATGATGAACTTTCAATTTTGCATTTACCAAAAATAAAATTAAAATGTGTTTTCTTTGAAAAATAATAGAAATTTCACCATAGAATTTGAGTTGCATGGTATGGTGAGCACTTGGAGTCTAAAAATTCAAACTTATGAATGGCATATTTATTGATATTTATGAGTATGTAGTTCCTAAATCTTTATTATGAACATTGTATCCTAACAATAACAGAAACAAATATTGAATCAACAATTAAACTTTCATTTAATATTGGACTGAGTTATTCCATAAAGCAAAGTAAACTTACATTATCATATGCAAAATAGATAGCTAATAGGAATTTGTTGTATGACTCTGGGTATTTAAATCAGTGCTCTGCAACAAACTAGAGAGGTGGGATGAGGAGGGAGATGGGAGGAGGGTTCAAGAGGGATGGGGCATATGTATACCTATGGCTGATTCACATTGATGTTTGGCAGATAATCAACAATTATCCTTTGATTAAAAAATAAATAAAATAAAATAAACTCTTTTGGAGGAAATATTCAGGACCATATTAAAACATAGATGAACACTCATGTTGTTAATTAGACTATTATTGTAATGGATGTCTTGCACAATGTAGAATTTGTTTAAAGATACATCATAGTCTAAATGACTTTGAAGGGCATGTGATAAAAGTTATAAAATCAATGTCAAAAATAATGACAGATATCAAGGGTAATGCAGGTTATATGGAGTGTGTCTTTTGGAATTTTAATTGGGTTGAAATAAAAGAGGAAATCTGAGAACAGTATAAATGAGACTCCTTAAGATAATTCCTATATTGAATAAACACCCAATACTCCATGTTGGGTCTCCTGATTCTGTGCATGCACTTTTCAAACACAGACCCTAACAGAGGAGAGTGACAGGAGCTCACTGTGGCCTCTGAGTTTTGTGCTGTGAAGAAACCTTTGGTCTTTGCTCCATTGTGTCTTTTTCCTGCAATGACATCAGATTTTTAAGAAGGTATTATTTTACATCCTAGATGTCTTCTTTAGCAATTGAACTCTGTTTGACATCTTTAAATCAAGTTTGAATTTTTAAAAAGAATAGTCCCTTTCAAAATTATTTCTATATGTGTGGGTTTTAATTTGGGCTCAGATGATGAACTTTCAATTTTGCATTTACCAAAAATAAAATTAAAATGTGTTTTCTTTGAAAAATAATAGAAATTTCACCATAGAATTTGAGTTGCATGGTATGGTGAGCACTTGGAGTCTAAAAATTCAAACTTATGAATGGCATATTTATTGATATTTATGAGTATGTAGTTCCTAAATCTTTATTATGAACATTGTATCCTAACAATAACAGAAACAAATATTGAATCAACAATTAAACTTTCATTTAATATTGGACTGAGTTATTCCATAAAGCAAAGTAAACTTACATTATCATATGCAAAATAGATAGCTAATAGGAATTTGTTGTATGACTCTGGGTATTTAAATCAGTGCTCTGCAACAAACTAGAGAGGTGGGATGAGGAGGGAGATGGGAGGAGGGTTCAAGAGGGATGGGGCATATGTATACCTATGGCTGATTCACATTGATGTTTGGCAGATAATCAACAATTATCCTTTGATTAAAAAATAAATAAAATAAAATAAACTCTTTTGGAGGAAATATTCAGGACCATATTAAAACATAGATGAACACTCATGTTGTTAATTAGACTATTATTGTAATGGATGTCTTGCACAATGTAGAATTTGTTTAAAGATACATCATAGTCTAAATGACTTTGAAGGGCATGTGATAAAAGTTATAAAATCAATGTCAAAAATAATGACAGATATCAAGCTTGATTTGAGTTCAATTTATCTTTTCATTATAGCTATAAATAAAAGAATTATTTGATTTTAATTTAAACTAGCAAATCTTATTGGGGGATGAATATCACATTTTTTTGAACACTAGTTTTGCGTACTGAAGAAAATAAGGTACACAAGGTGTTTTGAGTGAAAAGTGTCTTGCACAGAAGTATTTGGTAATAGAAATTCTCCAAAGATCAAGAAAAGTTGATCATTGAACATTATATAATTTCATTGATCAAATGTTTGTGTTGTTTATGGTGATACTGATAGCTGTAACTAACTCCAAATCTTTAGAGAATATATTTCTCACTTGAGTTAAGATTTATAATTTAGAGATAAAGACATTATCATATTCTAGGTTCTCAGAGGCCTTCTCTTTCAGCTAATTGATAGGGAGAGAAAATGTGGAGAAAGTATACTTATTAACCACTTCTTCATGGTAACATACACATTTCTTCTGCTTGCACACTAATGATAGGAATTTGTACTGTGACACTAACTAAATGCAAAGGGAGCTAAAAATGTAATCTTTAGTCATAGTCGCTAGTCAGGACAATTGCTCCTTTTCCACAGATGGGGTTTAGTGCAGACTCGATTACCTCTTGGTGTCCGTTTTAACCCATACATCACAATAGAAGGCCGGCTAGTGCTATTTGGTACCATTGCTGTATAGTGTTTTCTGAAGTTCCTAGGATGCTCTCCTGTGAAATAGTTCATGAATAAAAAATTATTTAAATATTATTTGGAAAAGAATCAATCCAATAGTCATTTGCTTAAAGATTTGCTGTTTATCTTGACACATCAACTCTAAAATTTTTTAACATTTCCAAAACATCTAAGTTCTTAAAATTCCCACAAAGGAAAAACTTGTTAAACTTTAAATGTATTTTCAAAACATTATTATATGTTTATTAACATAGAATTCTATAACATAAAATTGCAGATAGTTAAATGATTTATTCCAAAAACTTAGACATAGGCTTGTAGCTGTAAAACCATCATCTCAATCAAGATAATGTGCGTAGCTCTCCTCCCTCCAAAAGTTTATTCATACCTCTTTGTAATGCCTTCTTCTCTGAACAACCACCGATTAAATTTCTGGCAATATAAATTAATTTATTTGATATTAATGCAATCATAAAATAAGTAAAATTCTGTCTGGTATTTATTATGCACTATGATTCTTTTGTAATTCTTAGATGTGCTATGTATGTAACAAGAATTCATTTTTTTGGTGAAATACATGTTCAAATTTTTTCCAGTTTATTTGTTATTTCCGTTTTTGTTGGTAGAGTTGGAAAGTTCTTGTATGTTCTGTAAAAGGGTCTTTCAACAGATTGTGATTTGCAGATATTTACTCTCAGTCTGTGGTTTGTCCTTTCATTGTCTTACCAACATCATTCCACTTGTTAGTGATATGCTTTCATGATATAATATATTGGGTTTCACAGCGTTCCTTTTCCAATTATCACATTGTATCATGTAATTGAGAACTATTATGACAAACAAATGAAGCTAATTAGATTTTACTACTTTCAGTTCATTATTCATTTTTTGCTACATGTTGTAACTTATAGTACATTCAAAGTAACAACTGGCCATTATGTAATATGTTATCTTTTGAAGAATAATTCGTTACCTAAAGACAATTTTTAAGGATTATGTGTAGTGATTATTATTTTTTTTTTTTTTAAATTTTTTGGGGGGCTGAGGTGGGGAGGGACGGGGATGGGCGGGCCACTTCTATTAGTCTTTCATTTATCTATTTTCATCCGTCTTTGTTCTTTGGCCCATGTGGGCCTCCCATCGCGGTGGCTTCTGTTGTCGCAGAGCACCAGCTCTGGGCGCATGCGCCCCAGAGCTCCTGCTCGGTAATTGGACACATCAGTCTAGCCGCTCCGCGGCACATGGGATCTTCCCAGGCCAGGGATTGAACCAGCGCCCCTTGCACTGCAAGGCAGTGTCCTTACCCACTGGACCACCAGGGGAAGCCCGATTATTATTCTTTTAAAGCTCTTTATTTCATCAAATATTCATTTAAATCAGTTTCTATGTATTTTATTATGTATGCTGGTATGAAAAATTGTTCAAAATAAATGATGTAACAACCATTGCAAATCTGAGCTAGTGATGTCTTTGGGCTTAGGGAGAACATAGAAGAAAACCGTCCAATGCACAGTTTTATCTGCTAGTACTGTTAAAACAAAATTTCTAAAGATGTCTATCGATGCTTAATCATAAAAAATGCAAAAGAAAAATTAGTCAAAATCAATTTCGAGAAGAATGCTTCCATTTGTACTTAACTATTTTAAGATATTTTCTAACTTCTCTTTGTTCATGCTGAATCACAGGAAAATGTTAAAGAGCAATTTGTTCTTTTGGAATAGTGTCTTTATTTTCAAGAACTAAAGTACTATTGTAGAAAGTTGTTTTCTAGAGAATAAAGATATCAGAAAAGCAGGTGTGGAATATTTATTCTTTGGTGAAGTTTGTATTTGTTTTGTTTTCCTTTGACAAGAGTATACTGAGATATAAAATGCACATTTTTTTCAAACCTTCCATTTATTTCTTAATAGAGTGATTTGAATGACTCTCTTCTGGAAAATAATATTCAATATAATGCTTGTAGAAACAATTTGAAATATTTCAGTATTTTCTATAAAGCTTAAATATTCACCCTGTTACGGTTGCATTTTCCATTCACATCCATATTTTACCCAGACTTTCTTCCAGTTTGTGAAGAAAGGGTCAGAAGATCTGAATTCAAATAATTATCTCATGCTTAAGGAATTTCAGATTAAATTTTAGTCCTTTGATTGAAATGAATTAAACAGCTTATGAAAATTTTTCTCAGAATTAACAAAGCTATAATCTTAAGCTATATTGAATTTATAAATGATTTATAAGTGTATAATTGGCCTAAGGAAATATCTAAATATTTTGTAATTATACAATTCATTTATGTCAGAATCAGGTATCTATATTAAGAATTTTTGTGAGACATGTAAAGAACAATTTGTAACTAGCCAAATGGCGGATTGAACCAGCGCCCCTTGCACTGCAAGGCAGTGTCCTTACCCACTGGACCACCAGGGGAAGCCCGATTATTATTCTTTTAAAGCTCTTTATTTCATCAAATATTCATTTAAATCAGTTTCTATGTATTTTATTATGTATGCTGGTATGAAAAATTGTTCAAAATAAATGATGTAACAACCATTGCAAATCTGAGCTAGTGATGTCTTTGGGCTTAGGGAGAACATAGAAGAAAACCGTCCAATGCACAGTTTTATCTGCTAGTACTGTTAAAACAAAATTTCTAAAGATGTCTATCGATGCTTAATCATAAAAAATGCAAAAGAAAAATTAGTCAAAATCAATTTCGAGAAGAATGCTTCCATTTGTACTTAACTATTTTAAGATATTTTCTAACTTCTCTTTGTTCATGCTGAATCACAGGAAAATGTTAAAGAGCAATTTGTTCTTTTGGAATAGTGTCTTTATTTTCAAGAACTAAAGTACTATTGTAGAAAGTTGTTTTCTAGAGAATAAAGATATCAGAAAAGCAGGTGTGGAATATTTATTCTTTGGTGAAGTTTGTATTTGTTTTGTTTTCCTTTGACAAGAGTATACTGAGATATAAAATGCACATTTTTTTCAAACCTTCCATTTATTTCTTAATAGAGTGATTTGAATGACTCTCTTCTGGAAAATAATATTCAATATAATGCTTGTAGAAACAATTTGAAATATTTCAGTATTTTCTATAAAGCTTAAATATTCACCCTGTTACGGTTGCATTTTCCATTCACATCCATATTTTACCCAGACTTTCTTCCAGTTTGTGAAGAAAGGGTCAGAAGATCTGAATTCAAATAATTATCTCATGCTTAAGGAATTTCAGATTAAATTTTAGTCCTTTGATTGAAATGAATTAAACAGCTTATGAAAATTTTTCTCAGAATTAACAAAGCTATAATCTTAAGCTATATTGAATTTATAAATGATTTATAAGTGTATAATTGGCCTAAGGAAATATCTAAATATTTTGTAATTATACAATTCATTTATGTCAGAATCAGGTATCTATATTAAGAATTTTTGTGAGACATGTAAAGAACAATTTGTAACTAGCCAAATTAGTCTCAAACATCATCCAAGCCATAGAGAAATGCAACCTACTTAATCATTCAAGAATAACTTAGAAAGTACTAAATTTTGTATACCGTCCAAGGGAAAGTTTTATGTTCAAGCATTTTGTTCCATTCTCCAAATGAAATACATTGTTATCTCACTATCAATATTTTGTTACTGCAATGCAATGTATTTTGTCAATGAAATTAAAATAAGCACCCATTTTGCCACTAAAACATATAAACATATATATAATATATGATATGTATAATTCTAATGGATTATATTCAATGATTTGTAAGATGAGATTTGGGTCATATATATATGTGTGTGTGTGTATATCATATATATGTATGCTATACATATGAAAGAAGGAGAGTGACTGTGTTTGGTTTTATAATAGTATACTACATATTTAATATTTATTATAATATAAGGAGAAATGAAGTTAAGCTCTGTTTCTAGTTATGCTACTTCCCGTGTGACCTTAGACAATTTAATTTTCCTAGATATTCATTTTACTGTGTAGTATTCATTCCTTTTTTAAGATATCTGAGTTATGAGCAATATTTTGAAATGTGTTTGCATATAAGTACATTTTGACCTTTCGGTAATTTAGTGATGAAGTTAAAAATAAAGTAAGATTTTTATAATTAAGAAAACATGTATAAAAGAAAAAAGTCACATGATATCACTGTTCTTAAAAGAGAACCTTGGTATCAAATCTAAGAGCATATTTATGTAATGACTAAAAATGAACTAAAGATAGGGAAATAAATTACATGTGTTTTGTGTTTATGTCTAGAAATACTTATAAAATGTGTTAACAGGAGAAACTAATCCTTGACTGTTATGAAAAATAGCTGATTTTAGTTGTGGGGATTATTACTTAGATGCATAAAATACTAATTCCTTTAAACATGGTTTTCACATGTTTACTTCATGGTATTCTTATCCATATGTGAGCCATGACCATTTAATCAGCATGGAGTTAGAGAACTGTGAGTCTCTTGACCTTGTCAAATCATTTTTTTTTTGAATTTTTTGTCGAGACTTTGTAAAGAAACAATTTGTAACTAGCCAAATTAGTCTCAAACATCATCCAAGCCATAGAGAAATGCAACCTACTTAATCATTCAAGAATAACTTAGAAAGTACTAAATTTTGTATACCGTCCAAGGGAAAGTTTTATGTTCAAGCATTTTGTTCCATTCTCCAAATGAAATACATTGTTATCTCACTATCAATATTTTGTTACTGCAATGCAATGTATTTTGTCAATGAAATTAAAATAAGCACCCATTTTGCCACTAAAACATATAAACATATATATAATATATGATATGTATAATTCTAATGGATTATATTCAATGATTTGTAAGATGAGATTTGGGTCATATATATATGTGTGTGTGTGTATATCATATATATGTATGCTATACATATGAAAGAAGGAGAGTGACTGTGTTTGGTTTTATAATAGTATACTACATATTTAATATTTATTATAATATAAGGAGAAATGAAGTTAAGCTCTGTTTCTAGTTATGCTACTTCCCGTGTGACCTTAGACAATTTAATTTTCCTAGATATTCATTTTACTGTGTAGTATTCATTCCTTTTTTAAGATATCTGAGTTATGAGCAATATTTTGAAATGTGTTTGCATATAAGTACATTTTGACCTTTCGGTAATTTAGTGATGAAGTTAAAAATAAAGTAAGATTTTTATAATTAAGAAAACATGTATAAAAGAAAAAAGTCACATGATATCACTGTTCTTAAAAGAGAACCTTGGTATCAAATCTAAGAGCATATTTATGTAATGACTAAAAATGAACTAAAGATAGGGAAATAAATTGCATGTGTTTTGTGTTTATGTCTAGAAATACTTATAAAATGTGTTAACAGGAGAAACTAATCCTTGACTGTTATGAAAAATAGCTGATTTTAGTTGTGGGGATTATTACTTAGATGCATAAAATACTAATTCCTTTAAACATGGTTTTCACATGTTTACTTCACTTGGTATTCTTATCCATATGTGAGCCATGACCATTTAATCAGCATGGAGTTAGAGAACTGTGAGTCTCTTGACCTTGTAAATTACTAATTACCATTAAATTGGCCTCATCAACTTGAGTGTAATTGAAGTAGCATGGTTCTCTGTGTAGGTGAACAGTTTATTGAATGCTTATTTTGTTACATCAAGCTGAAAATGTTGAATTATAAGCTAAAGTACTTCCTGAATCAATATGAGACATGTCTCAATTATCAACGGTGAGACTTCTCAAATTGCATTGTTGACTTTTTGTGTGAAGCATAGCTAGCTATGCATGAGTTAAGAGCCAGCCAAAAATCAAAACTATGTGGAGTTTTGCCAGTGGATAGCTTCAAGAAAGGATGATTCTAATCTTTTTTTTAGGAGTGCTAGTATTTAAAAAAAAATAATTTAAATATCAATTACATATCAATTTATAGTTAATTCTAGATGTACAATTGTTGGGTAGAATTTTATAACAAAATTGTCATTATTATTTCTACAATTTTAGTATAATTCAGCATTAGAGAACACACCTACTAAAAATTTCAATGTGCAGAATGTGCCAGAATTTTCACTGTAATCTACATCAGTATAACAAAGAATTGATTAAATGTCTTACATTTGAATACTTTCCATATATTTGAAGAATATACTTACTGTGGGTTTCATATACTCATTGGAAAAGACCTGGATGCTGGGAAAGCTTGAGAGCAGAAGGAAAAGTGGGTGACAGAGGATGTAGTTGTATGGCATCACTGACTGAGTGGACATGAGTTTCAGCAAACTCAGGGAGATACCTGGTGTGCTGCAGTCCATGGGGTCACAAAGGATCAGACATGATTGAGTGATTGAACAACAACAACAATACGTGGTAGATCTTATTTTATTGGGATTCATAATCATTGCAAACAGTTACTGCAGCCATGAAATTAAAAACACACACACACACACAAACGAAAAAACAGCTTGCTCCTTAGAAGACCTATGACAGACCCAGAGTGCATATTAAAAAGCAGGGACATCACTTTGCTGACAAAGGTCCATATAGTCAAAGCTATGGCTATTTCAGTAGTCATCCATGGGTGTGAGAGTTGGACCATACAGAAGACTGAGCACCAAAGAATTGATGCCTTTGAACTGTGGTGCTGGAGAAGACTCTTGAGTCCTTTGGACTGCAGGGAGATCACACCAGCCAGTCCTAAAGGAAAACAACCTTGAATATTCATTGGAAGGATTGATGCTGAAACTGAAGCTCCAATACTCTGGCCACCTGATAGAAAGAACCAACTCACTGGAAAAGGCCCTGATGCTGGGAAGGATTGAAGGCAGGAGAAGTTGACACAGATGGTGGGATGGCATCATTGACTCAATTGGCATAAGTTTGAACAAGCTCTGAGAGGTGGTGTAAGATAGGGAAGCCTGGCGTGCTACAGTCCGTGGGGTCACAAACAATTAGACATGACTGAGTAACTAAACTGAATGAACTGAAGAGAAATCTTAAAAAAAAAAAAAAAATCAAAATGTAAGAGCAATAAAGAACACAGTAAAAAGAAATATAGAAAAACAAATGCATGTACCTGAAAGGTTGATACAACATCCCTAGAGTTGTCTTTCCCAAAGAAGAAAGTATTAAGTAAAGAGAACCAATATTTATATATGTGATGCTAGAATTTTTAAAATTTAAAACCAAATTTAGAAATATTTGAAGGACAAGTGCTTATCAGTGAAAATCAATTTAGAATGACATATACAAAGAAATAAACTCTTAACGCTATTGGATTCTAATGCAAAGAATCCATTTGCAGTAGGCAGATATACAGTGTTAATTATTAATAAGGTGTCCATATTTCTCCAGTTGTTGAGAGCAGTAATCACAAGTACCAACATTTAACAAACTTTTCACTTTTAATGAATTGTTACTGTTATTATCATCACTTTTAAGTGTTACCTTAAAATAAGTGTAGGTTAGATAAGCCTCCATTTTTGTTCCCAGGTTCTGTTATGGTCTTCCTGATAATGTATGAAATGTAGATGGAGGGTTCAGGAAGTTCTCACTTTATCAGGTGATTAATAGAGGAAGAACAGCTGGAATATAACTGCTGTCTCCCTCAGCCCTACATGTGTACATCTCACTGGTGACACAAAGTACACTCAAATAGGGACTGAAATCTCTTTCTGGTCCATGGAAAGTTTAGCAAAAGTACTCCTTTCTTCACTGTCTATTAGGTGTGACAGTCAGTTCCCCAGTATAAGTGTGTGTCTTTATTGTCTTGTTTATTCCTTTTTTGCTCATAATTTTACTTTGCAATCTGCCATTTGTTATTGGTGAACTGATCAAGAGAAATGTATATTTATTCCAAAAGAAAGAACTGAATTTCCATTGCTCAACAAAGTTGTTAGTTAATGTGCAACTTGCAACAATATATTTGCCAGTATTCATCTAAATTGGGTTTCCCACATGGTGCTAGTGGTGAAGAGCCTACCTCCCAATGCAGACCTAAGAGATGCCAATTTAATCCCTGGGTCAGGGAGATCCCCTGGAGAAGGAAATGGCAACCCACGCCAGGATTCTAGCCTGGAGAATCCCACAGACAGAGGACCCTGGTGGACTACAGTCCATGGGGTTGCACAGAGTGAGATACGACTGAAGTGATTAATCATGCACATATCAATTTACCTGCATAACAATACTTACCATTGAATGCTACTAATCTCATGAAAATTAGAAGATATCAGCGTTTAGTTCAAAAGAGTTTTTTGAAAGAACATGCCAGAAGATGATGAGGTATCAGGGATGTATTAAGGAGGTTAAGTGGTTTGGTGCCAATTCGAATATGGTTAACAATAAAAAATGTGCTTGGGATTCAACATACATTATTGTTTAGAAAAAGAAGGCAAGTATGTCTTCAATACAGGAGTGTGTGCTATGAAATCAATAATCGCTGCTTCTTTTGGGATCCATGATAACTCCTACTGATTTCAAGAGTATATGAACAGGGCTTCCCTGGTGGTCCAGTGGGTAAGGACACAACTCTGCAGTGCAGGGGGCACCAGTTCAATCCCTGGCCTGGGAAGATCCCACGTGCTGTGGAGTGGCTGGACGGATGTGTCCAACTACTAAGCCAGAGCTCTGGGGTGCATGCGCCCAGAGCCGGTGCTCTGCTGTGACTAGAGAGGTGATTAATAGAGGAAGAACAGCTGGAATATAACTGCTGTCTCCCTCAGCCCTACATGTGTACATCTCACTGGTGACACAAAGTACACTCAAATAGGGACTGAAATCTCTTTCTGGTCCATGGAAAGTTTAGCAAAAGTACTCCTTTCTTCACTGTCTATTAGGTGTGACAGTCAGTTCCCCAGTATAAGTGTGTGTCTTTATTGTCTTGTTTATTCCTTTTTTGCTCATAATTTTACTTTGCAATCTGCCATTTGTTATTGGTGAACTGATCAAGAGAAATGTATATTTATTCCAAAAGAAAGAACTGAATTTCCATTGCTCAACAAAGTTGTTAGTTAATGTGCAACTTGCAACAATATATTTGCCAGTATTCATCTAAATTGGGTTTCCCACATGGTGCTAGTGGTGAAGAGCCTACCTCCCAATGCAGACCTAAGAGATGCCAATTTAATCCCTGGGTCAGGGAGATCCCCTGGAGAAGGAAATGGCAACCCACGCCAGGATTCTAGCCTGGAGAATCCCACAGACAGAGGACCCTGGTGGACTACAGTCCATGGGGTTGCACAGAGTGAGATACGACTGAAGTGATTAATCATGCACATATCAATTTACCTGCATAACAATACTTACCATTGAATGCTACTAATCTCATGAAAATTAGAAGATATCAGCGTTTAGTTCAAAAGAGTTTTTTGAAAGAACATGCCAGAAGATGATGAGGTATCAGGGATGTATTAAGGAGGTTAAGTGGTTTGGTGCCAATTCGAATATGGTTAACAATAAAAAATGTGCTTGGGATTCAACATACATTATTGTTTAGAAAAAGAAGGCAAGTATGTCTTCAATACAGGAGTGTGTGCTATGAAATCAATAATCGCTGCTTCTTTTGGGATCCATGATAACTCCTACTGATTTCAAGAGTATATGAACAGGGCTTCCCTGGTGGTCCAGTGGGTAAGGACACAACTCTGCAGTGCAGGGGGCACCAGTTCAATCCCTGGCCTGGGAAGATCCCACGTGCTGTGGAGTGGCTGGACGGATGTGTCCAACTACTAAGCCAGAGCTCTGGGGTGCATGCGCCCAGAGCCGGTGCTCTGCTGTGACTAGAGAGGCCCCTGTGATAGGAGCCCCACACAGGCCAAAGAACAAAGATGGATGAAAATGAATAAATGAAAGAACAATAGAATTGCCCCCAAAAAACAAAAAAAAAAACTTTTAAAATATATGCAGGAAATCACATTTAAAGCAAATAACATATTAGATATAAAAAAACAAAAGAGTGTGTGAACACTCTGAAGTATATCAACAGAAATTTACTTTCTCATAAGTCTAGAGTCTCATAGCCCAAGATCAAGCTGGCAGTAGGACTGGCTTCTAGAATTCTAGTTCTCATTTGGAACAATCAAGAAAGGTCCATCTTAGTCTTACTAGATAACAAACATTAAAAAAATAAACAATGAGGATAATATTACTAGTTTCTTTATAACACTGAATTATACATTGCCTCAAGCAATATTTGACTTACACAAAGTAGTTGATTTCATTGGAAGTAAAATACGTATCAGCCAATAAAAAATAAATATGTCTATTGAACACATTTTCATTCTAAGGTCATTCACAATTAATTGTTGTGTTTATAGGTTCACTAGGATCATTGATATTTTCTTCTGGGAAATCTGTGAAAGAAGGTAAGTACTTAAAACTTTCATCATTTTCTGGAGCTTGATAAGTAGTAAGTATGATTTTTGTCATTTTCTGTCATCATTTGTGTGCAAAATTTAAATTTTGATTATAAGACACTAAAATGTTAATGAATACTGTTAGGTATAATTTTACAGTTTTATAATAGAATTGTAAAATCTAGAAAATGTAGTGTAACTGTCAAAAAATGAAAAAAATTTTAACTTTTGTTTAGAAAAGAAGGCAAGTATGTCTTCAATACAGGAGTGTGTGCTATGAAATCAATAATCGCTGCTTCTTTTGGGATCCATGATAACTCCTACTGATTTCAAGAGTATATGAACAGGGCTTCCCTGGTGGTCCAGTGGGTAAGGACACAACTCTGCAGTGCAGGGGCACCAGTTCAATCCCTGGCCTGGGAAGATCCCACGTGCTGTGGAGTGGCTGGACGGATGTGTCCAACTACTAAGCCAGAGCTCTGGGGTGCATGCGCCCAGAGCCGGTGCTCTGCTGTGACTAGAGAGGCCCCTGTGATAGGAGCCCCACACAGGCCAAAGAACAAAGATGGATGAAAATGAATAAATGAAAGAACAATAGAATTGCCCCCAAAAAACAAAAAAAAAAACTTTTAAAATATATGCAGGAAATCACATTTAAAGCAAATAACATATTAGATATAAAAAAACAAAAGAGTGTGTGAACACTCTGAAGTATATCAACAGAAATTTACTTTCTCATAAGTCTAGAGTCTCATAGCCCAAGATCAAGCTGGCAGTAGGACTGGCTTCTAGAATTCTAGTTCTCATTTGGAACAATCAAGAAAGGTCCATCTTAGTCTTACTAGATAACAAACATTAAAAAAATAAACAATGAGGATAATATTACTAGTTTCTTTATAACACTGAATTATACATTGCCTCAAGCAATATTTGACTTACACAAAGTAGTTGATTTCATTGGAAGTAAAATACGTATCAGCCAATAAAAAATAAATATGTCTATTGAACACATTTTCATTCTAAGGTCATTCACAATTAATTGTTGTGTTTATAGGTTCACTAGGATCATTGATATTTTCTTCTGGGAAATCTGTGAAAGAAGGTAAGTACTTAAAACTTTCATCATTTTCTGGAGCTTGATAAGTAGTAAGTATGATTTTTGTCATTTTCTGTCATCATTTGTGTGCAAAATTTAAATTTTGATTATAAGACACTAAAATGTTAATGAATACTGTTAGGTATAATTTTACAGTTTTATAATAGAATTGTAAAATCTAGAAAATGTAGTGTAACTGTCAAATTTTTTAATGAAAATTTATGAATTACCTTTTTCATAAAAGTCACCTGTCCAAAAGGTAAACAAATGCTTTGTAACATTATGAAGGGATTATTATGACTTTAAATATTGAGATTTGTAACTTTAGCTTATTTTTATTTAATTGAATAAATCGCTAGTTTTTTATTCTATACAAAGCTCAAAATTCCAAATTTAAATTAAATAGAGATAAAGTGTGTACATTCAGTGTAAAACTGGAAATAGTAAATTAGGTATCTATATTTTTTCCAAGTAATTTATTACCTGTGCTTAAAAGACAAAACTATACATAATATGTTCAATATTATATTTCTGAATTTAATCTTCTGGAGTTGGTATGGAAACAAATTTGCTAGTGTCATATTTTCTCTTATAGTTTGTAATTTTGAATAATTTGTGTGCTGAAATTTAAAAGACAAATTTATCAGAGGATGAGTTAAATATGTAGTCATTACTGGCATTTATTTTATTTCTGTGTTTTCAACTACCAAAATTAATACTTGTTTTGGAAAATGTTATTTATTATGGCAGGCATTTTTCTTTAAATAGCTACAAGACTTCTGATAGTGGCCTCATGTAATTTAGGAGTTGATATTATACATATGAATAATTAAATCAAATTATTTTTTCTTCAGAATATTTACATTATATAGCCATTAATTTCTGTCACTGTTGTTTTCAATTCAAAGTTTACTTCAGATAAAGTTTTTAACCCATAGGATTAGTTTGCAACTTGATAGGATGGCATGTTTGCTGAAGTAGTCCCATGATTGTTTTGCACAGGAAATTGTGTGTGCAAATACCTTGATTAGATTCACATTCTCAGGTTAAGTTCTGAAAATTTAACATTGAAAAAGTAAATTTACATTTAAATGTTCTGCTGCCAGAGCTACAAGTTAAACTTCAATTTAGTCCTGTCAACAAAAATTAAGCTTATATATACAAAAGTCTAATGTGATAGAGTGACAATCAGGTATGATGTATATGACTTTGAATTTGATGTTAATTAATGCTCTCTGAATAGGAAGATAATTATAAGTGACAGACTTAAGACTTAGGAGCTTGAATGCTGTTATAGAAAAAGTTCTAAATGGAGTTTCCCAAGTTTGTGATGAAAAGTTTCATTTGATTAGTTTGTGAATAAAGTGAAGAGAAAGGAAATAATGGCGAAGTAAGAGAAGGGATGGTGAATAAGTTGTGACCGAATCATAAGACGTCAGATGAATATTCCTGCTAAGCAGTCTATTTTCTGTTCATAAAATACTACAAATTATTTTGAAGGGTATGCTTTTGCTTGAGTTGCTATATCATCAAACATGTCAGGGAGGGAAAGGCCTCAAATTCTTCTCTGTGAAATTGATGAGTGCTCAGTAAAATGTGCACTCAGCAGTGCATTTTTTTGTGTGTATTTTGCACAGAAGGAAAGATTATGAAAATAAGTAAACCATTGTAATTAAAATCTTTTGCAAAAATTTAGTCAAATGCTGGTTATTAGAGTGACTGGATCACTTGATAGGAATGGCTTTGTTAACTTTTTAGTCAATGAATTATCTACTCTAGGCAAAAAAGACAAATGACAAGGAACAAAAACACCAGTGATGCCAAAACAATTTACCAAAAGAAAATGTTATTTATTATGGCAGGCATTTTTCTTTAAATAGCTACAAGACTTCTGATAGTGGCCTCATGTAATTTAGGAGTTGATATTATACATATGAATAATTAAATCAAATTATTTTTTCTTCAGAATATTTGCATTATATAGCCATTAATTTCTGTCACTGTTGTTTTCAATTCAAAGTTTACTTCAGATAAAGTTTTTAACCCATAGGATTAGTTTGCAACTTGATAGGATGGCATGTTTGCTGAAGTAGTCCCATGATTGTTTTGCACAGGAAATTGTGTGTGCAAATACCTTGATTAGATTCACATTCTCAGGTTAAGTTCTGAAAATTTAACATTGAAAAAGTAAATTTACATTTAAATGTTCTGCTGCCAGAGCTACAAGTTAAACTTCAATTTAGTCCTGTCAACAAAAATTAAGCTTATATATACAAAAGTCTAATGTGATAGAGTGACAATCAGGTATGATGTATATGACTTTGAATTTGATGTTAATTAATGCTCTCTGAATAGGAAGATAATTATAAGTGACAGACTTAAGACTTAGGAGCTTGAATGCTGTTATAGAAAAAGTTCTAAATGGAGTTTCCCAAGTTTGTGATGAAAAGTTTCATTTGATTAGTTTGTGAATAAAGTGAAGAGAAAGGAAATAATGGCGAAGTAAGAGAAGGGATGGTGAATAAGTTGTGACCGAATCATAAGACGTCAGATGAATATTCCTGCTAAGCAGTCTATTTTCTGTTCATAAAATACTACAAATTATTTTGAAGGGTATGCTTTTGCTTGAGTTGCTATATCATCAAACATGTCAGGGAGGGAAAGGCCTCAAATTCTTCTCTGTGAAATTGATGAGTGCTCAGTAAAATGTGCACTCAGCAGTGCATTTTTTTGTGTGTATTTTGCACAGAAGGAAAGATTATGAAAATAAGTAAACCATTGTAATTAAAATCTTTTGCAAAAATTTAGTCAAATGCTGGTTATTAGAGTGACTGGATCACTTGATAGGAATGGCTTTGTTAACTTTTTAGTCAATGAATTATCTACTCTAGGCAAAAAAGACAAATGACAAGGAACAAAAACACCAGTGATGCCAAAACAATTTACCAAAAGAATTTTTGAAACTTGGACTAATTTCATACAATATATTTTAATAACTGTGCCTTTATTTGACTCTATTGCTGTGCTTAGAATTTATGCAAGTTTGTTGGTTACCACTGGTTTTGTTTTTTGAATCAAATGCTTATGTTCTTGTGATTTAAAATGTGTTAGAGGAAACAAGACCAGCTTGGGAAGGACTGATAACTGTGGAAGGGCCAATGAAAGCACTCAGGCTTCAAATAATTTCTTTTCGGTGTGATGACTATGGTTATCCAAGTCAGGGCTCAGAGGACTTGGCTAGAGGAGGCTCTTCGGATGCTAACTTGGAAATGGGAATTAAAGAGAGGAAAATAAATAATGCCAGGGTTTAAGAGAGGATTTGTGAACTATTCTTAGTTCTTAACTGTATACATGGCTTCATATAGAGTCAGTTGTATAGTTATGTGGACCATATTTGGACTATATTGTGGATTATATTTGAAAATTTTTTACTAAATTTAAGTTATAAGTAAGATACTAAAAATACAATATGAAAATAAAATACACTGTGTAAATAAAGTACACTATAGAGGCTGAAGAAAATTAAGTCAGATAACAAAACCCTCTCAGAATGAACAGATAAAACATTCAGTGGAAAATAGGCAAAATTAATGTATATGTGGGATAAAAATGAGTTACATGAGTACCTGCACAGAAGGTTCATCAAGAAAAAAAAGCAGGGCTTCCCTGGTGGTCCAGTGGGTAGAGTCCACCTTCCAGTGCAGGGGCCACTGGTTCGATCCCTGGCCCAGGAAGATCCCATGTGCCCTAGATAAGCTGAGCCAGTGTGTCCAGCTGCTAGCGCTCTGGAGCGCCTGTGCCCAGAGCCAGTGTTCTGGGCGAGAAAGGCCACTTGGATGGGAGGCCCACACATGCCAAAGAATAAAGATGGATGAAAAATAAATGATAACTTGTAGGGAAAAAAATAAATTAATTAGTTCAAAAAAAAAAAAAAACATAACAAGAATTAATGTATAATGTAAATTCTCTGAGAAAAATGAACCCCAGCCCTCTTCCCGCCTCGTCGTCTTCCCAGCCGCTGGGTTCCCAGAGTGCTCCGCGGCGGTGTGGAGTGAGGCCTTGTTCCCGCGTTGAGCCGCCGCTGACGCCGCCTCCTCTAAAGCCTCAGCCTCCGCGCCAGGCCCGGCCCCGCCGTGCCATGTCGGACTACAGCACGGGAGGTCCCCGGCCCGGGCCGCTGCGACCCGCTGGCAGGGCGAGGTTCGGAGGAGCCGGGGGAGCTGGGGGAGGCCCTCCTCCGAGCCCGCCCGGCGCGGGGGACCAGGGCGGCGGCGGCCCTGGCGGAGGGTCGGCCGGGGTCCCCTCTCAGCCGCCCGACGGGGGCGGGAATCCGCAAGGACGCCTTTGCCGATGCCGTGCAGCAGGCCTGCCAGATTGTAGCTAAGATTGGCTGCAACGTGGCTACCACAGTGAACAACAGCACTTCTGACTTTGGTTTCGGGGGCCAGAAGAGGCAGCTAGAAGACGGAGACCAGCCGGAGAGCAAGAAGCTGGCTTCCCAGGAAGACTCCATGAGCTCTCAGCTTGGACCCATCCACCCTCCCCCCAGGACTTCAATGATGGAAGAGTACAGAGTCCCCGATGGCATGGTGGAACTGATCATTGACCGAGGAGGTGAACAGATTAACAAGGTCCAGCAGGATTCAGGCTGCAAAGTGCAGATCTCTCCAGACAGCGGTGGCCTTCCTGAGCGCAGTGTGTCCTTGACAGGAGCCCCAGAATCTGTACAGAAAGCGAAGATGATGCTAGACGACATCGTCTCCCGGGGCTGGGAGGGCCCAACAGGACAGTTCCATGACAACGCCAATGGCGGCCAGAACGGCACAGTCCAGGAGATCATGATCCCTGCGGGCAGGGCTGGCCTGGTCATTGGCAAAGGCGGGGAGACCATCAAGCAGCTGCAGGAACGGGCTGGAGTGAAGATGATTTTAATCCAAGATGGCTCCCAGACCACGAATGTGGACAAACCGCTGCGGATCATCGGAGACCCTTACAAAGTGCAGCAAGCCTGTGAGATGGTGATGGACATCCTGCGGGAGCGTGACCAGGGTGGCTTTGGGGGCTGGAACGAGTACGGCTCCTGGATCGGCGGTGGAATTGACGTGCCTGTGCCCAGGCATTCTGTGGGGGTGGTCATCGGCCGGAGTGGAGAGATGATCAAAATCCAGAATGATGCCGGCGTCCGGATACAGTTTAAACAAGACGACGGGACGGGTCCCGAGAAGATCGCACACATCATGGGGCCCCCAGAACGGTGCGAGCACGCCGCGCGCATCATCAACGACCTCCTCCAGAGTCTCATGAGCGGTCCCCCAGGTCCTCCAGGGGTCCTGGCATGCCTCCAGGGGGCCGAGGTCGAGGCAGGGGCCAAGGCAACTGGGGCCCTCCTGGCAGGCAGATGACCTTCTCCATCCCCACCCACAAGTGTGGGCTGGTCATCGGCGGAGGGGGCGAGAATGTGAAAGCCATAAACCAGCAGACGGGCGCCTTCGTCGAGATATCTCGGCAGCTGCCCCCGAACGGGGACCCCAACCTCAAGCTGTTCGTCATCCGGGGGTCGCCCCAGCAGATTGACCATGCCAAACTGCTCATCAAGGAGAAGATCGAGGGTCCCCTCTGCCTAATCGGACCAGGCCCGGGGGGACCGGGCCCTGCCGGCTCCATGGGGCCCTTCAACCCTGGGCCCTTCAATCAGGGCCCCCCGGGGCTCCCCCTCATGATGGAGGGCCCCTTCCTCACCAATACCCACCCCAGGGCTGGGGCAACACCTGCCCCCAGTGGCAGCTACCTGCGCCTCACGACCCAAATAAAGCTGCGGCCACCGCGGCCGACCCCAATGGCCGCCTGGGCCGCCTACTACTCACACTACTACTAGCAGCCCCAGGCCCCGTGCCAGGCCCCGCACCGGCCCCTGCGGCCCCAAGCGCCCAGGGGGAGCCGCCTCAGCCCCCACCTGCCGGCCAGTCGGACTACATTAAGGCCTGGGAAGAGTATTACAAAAAGATCGGCCAGCAGCCCCAGCAGCCTGGAGCCCCGCCGCTGCAGCAGGACTACACGAAGGCCTGAGAGGAGTACTACAAGAAGCAGGCTCAAGTGGCCACCGGAGGGGGCCCAGGAGCACCCCCAGGGTCCCAGGCAGACTACAGTGCCACCTGGGGCGAATATTACAGACAGCAGGACGCTTACTACGGACAGACCCCCGGTCCCTGCGGCCCCCAGCCGCCACCCACACAGCAGGGCCAGCAGCAGGCTCAATGAATCGAATGAATGTGAACTTACTCATCTGTGAAAATCTTTTATTATTTTTTTTTTCATTTTGTTCTGTTTGGGGGCTTTTTTTTCCCCGTTGGTTGAGAGAGCGATGGCTGCCAAGGGGGCTTCAGGGAGCCCTCGCTGGGAGTGTCTTGGGGGTCGCAGCACGGCCTGACGGGCTCACTCTGTCGCTCATTCTGTCTCATGCTTTTTCTTTCAAAATTGGGATCCTTCATGTTGAGGCAGCCAGAGAAGATAGTGAGAACTAAATCTCTGCAGAAAATAGTTTAAAAAGTTAAAAGCTAAAAAGCAAAACAGAACCTATAAAATTATATATATATATAAATCTTTATCATCCCCTGGCCCACCCCCGCCTTCCTGAAGCCGCCTCTTTCAGGAGAAAGCGATTCATGCACTCCCTGCAACCACTCTTGGCCTGCGCCCGCCTCATGTTTTTAAAATAAACTTTTAAAAAAGGAAAAAAAAAAAAAGAACCCCAGTGAATGCAAGTTGAAAATCTTAACTTTTATCATGGAAAAGTTCATATTTTTCTTTTGTGCATAAACCAAACCAAATAAATCCTAGAATGAACAAACTTAATAATGACCATATATAAAAAACTTTTTTGGCAAAACCCGTAAAGTAAAACTCATCAGATGTATATAAGACAACTTTAAATCCTAGAAATAACCCTGGGCCCTTCCATAGGGCCCCTTCCTCACCAATACCCACCCCAGGGCTGGGGCAACACCTGCCCCCAGTGGCAGCTACCTGCGCCTCACGACCCAAATAAAGCTGCGGCCATCGCGGCCGACCCCAATGGCCGCCTGGGCCGCCTACTACTCACACTACTACTAGCAGCCCCAGGCCCCGTGCCAGGCCCCGCACCGGCCCCTGCGGCCCCAAGCGCCCAGGGGGAGCCGCCTCAGCCCCCACCTGCCGGCCAGTTGGACTACATTAAGGCCTGGGAAGAGTATTACAAAAAGATCGGCCAGCAGCCCCAGCAGCCTGGAGCCCCGCCGCTGCAGCAGGACTACACGAAGGCCTGAGAGGAGTACTACAAGAAGCAGGCTCAAGTGGCCACCGGAGGGGGCCCAGGAGCACCCCCAGGGTCCCAGGCAGACTACAGTGCCACCTGGGGCGAATATTACAGACAGCAGGACGCTTACTACGGACAGACCCCCGGTCCCTGCGGCCCCCAGCCGCCACCCACACAGCAGGGCCAGCAGCAGGCTCAATGAATCGAATGAATGTGAACTTACTCATCTGTGAAAATCTTTTATTATTTTTTTTTTCATTTTGTTCTGTTTGGGGGCTTTTTTTTCCCCGTTGGTTGAGAGAGCGATGGCTGCCAAGGGGGCTTCAGGGAGCCCTCGCTGGGAGTGTCTTGGGGGTCGCAGCACGGCCTGACGGGCTCACTCTGTCGCTCATTCTGTCTCATGCTTTTTCTTTCAAAATTGGGATCCTTCATGTTGAGGCAGCCAGAGAAGATAGTGAGAACTAAATCTCTGCAGAAAATAGTTTAAAAAGTTAAAAGCTAAAAAGCAAAACAGAACCTATAAAATTATATATATATATAAATCTTTATCATCCCCTGGCCCACCCCCGCCTTCCTGAAGCCGCCTCTTTCAGGAGAAAGCGATTCATGCACTCCCTGCAACCACTCTTGGCCTGCGCCCGCCTCATGTTTTTAAAATAAACTTTTAAAAAAGGAAAAAAAAAAAAAGAACCCCAGTGAATGCAAGTTGAAAATCTTAACTTTTATCATGGAAAAGTTCATATTTTTCTTTTGTGCATAAACCAAACCAAATAAATCCTAGAATGAACAAACTTAATAATGACCATATATAAAAAACTTTTTTGGCAAAACCCGTAAAGTAAAACTCATCAGATGTATATAAGACAACTTTGATATATCTCTATAAAACTAATTTCTTGAAACAATTGGCTTATAAAATAACTTAGTTTTTTTTTTTTTTTTAAAGATTTATTTATTTATTTTTGGGCGGGGGTCGGGTTGGGGAGGGAGGGGAGCTTGGTCTTTCGTTTTTCTCTGTTCATCTGTCTTTGTTCTTTGGCTCCTGTGGGCCTCCCATTGCGGTGGCGTCTGTTGCTGCAGAGCACCAGCTCTGGGCGCATGCGCTCCAGAGCTCTGGCTCGGTAATTGGACACATCAGTCCAGCCGCTCCGCGGCACATGGGATCTTCCCAGGCCAGGGCTCGAACCGGCGCCCCTTGCACTGCAAGGCGGTGTCCTTACCCACTGGACCACCAGGGGAAGCCCCAAAATAACTTAGTTTTAAAAAGAATCACACACATTCCAGTTTGTATTAATTGTGGAATAAATTCCTCAAACCTAAGAAACATTAATACAAACAGTATGTGCCTAATAGAATTTTTCTCCAAAAAGTTACTAATGCACGTGTGCATTAGTGTAATAGGTTTTATGCCCTGCATTGTCTTTTGTAGTGTGACTTGCCATTGGTTTCAATATACCAAGAAATTCAGCATGCAGTGATGAAAGGCCAACCTAGCTGAAGCAGAAATGCACTGTAACTATGAGAAACACATGTGCTCTCATGACATTCTCCATGTACTAATAACTACCTCATTCCAATGTAACATTTGTAAAAATGTTTAAAACAGCTATTGTCATTATCAAGCTATGTTTGAGATCATATCAAAATAAAGCTTTATTATTTTTATTGTAATTGATCATCTGCAAGTCACAGTATTTTACATGACTCAAAGTGAATAAATTGAGGTATAAACTGAGACGTGAGTCTCTGAGTATGCTATAATTATCATTTCTTAGTCATTATATAGTTTGACTAAGAAAATTCTTTGACAATTCATCTAGATTGAACTATTATTATATACTGATAAACCAATATTGTGCATATCTCTGATTACTTTCTATGGATTTATTTCTAAATATGTACTTTTCGAATCGAAAAGGAAGGATTTAATAGTCTTCTTAGACCCCAAACCTAGAAACAAATATTATATAATATTGATGAAAGCAGTTATCTTTTACATGGCACTTATATAAATGGCAAAATCTAATGTTCCTTTAGTAAATTATATGCTGAATATTGATTTAAAGAGTCTATGAAATAGCATGTTACTGACTAAAGATCATTACTACTATCAATTGATATAAAAATATCTCAGTGGTGCTCTTAAAAGTCTGAATAAAAATAAAAATTTTTAAAGACATGGAATGAAAGTCTTTTAAAAATGTTAGTGGTTTGGGGTTTTTGGCTTATGAATTTTTTCTGTATATTTAAGCATTCTCATCATTCTCACAATTTCAACAGCCAACTTGTATTGACGTTATCTTCTGAAATAAATGTCAAAAAGAACTGTAATTCAACATTAGTGATATTGATTCTCAAATTTCTAAATTAAACAGTTTTTCAAATTAACCACTTTTGTATATTTCAATGTGACCTGATGTATTTAGCCTGACTTTAGGGGAATGAGGAAGAAAACATGCAGATATTAAATACCTAGAATGAATAGGGAATCTGAACTTAAAGGTTGTGTCTCACATATTAAAGTGCATTAAAAACTAAAATGAGAAACATCTTGCCGGTCCTGCCGGCAGTTGAACAGAACCCGAAGAGAGCGACTGCATGGCTAAGAAAGAAAGAAGGACAGAAAGGATGGGGTTGAGAGGGCCAGCAAAGAGGCAGACAACTCTGCAAGTTGCTGACAAGTTTATTGAATTCACTCATACATTTTATACTTCTCAAAATCAGATAACACACAGCAAACGGTAGTGTATCCGTGCTTTTGGCCAGGTTTCTCAGACCTAGCATCCTGTTAGTTTCCATCAGGCATGTCATTAACTAGGTCTTACCTCCTGGTATGTCATTATCTGGGTTAACTAAAAACCTACACACAGTTCTTTAGATTACAATGGTTCCGGGGCATAAAGCCCCTCAGACCCTTATCATCTGTTGTCTGAGGCTCCAGATGTCCTTTACGATAACTCAGGTATGTCTTCACAATACCTGGGGTGGCAGGACAGAGAGCTATGCTGTTATCAGCCCCTGTTCCCAGCGCAGCTCCCAGAGCTATGTTTCCAAAAAGGAAACCCCTTGAAACAGGGCAGCTCCCTGCATCTTTTCAGAAATACAGAGAGAAAATAGTTTATTTGGAGAACTGCTTCCTGGTAGTTCAGATGGTAAAGAATCTGCCTGCAATGTGGGAGACCCAGATTCAATACCTGGGTCAAGAAGATCCCCTAGAGAAGGAAATGGGGACCCACTCTAGTAGTCTTGCCTGGGAAACCCCATGGGCAGAGAGGTTCTGGAAAGCTGCAGTCTATGGGGTTGCAAAAAGGTGTACATGACTGAGTGACTAACATGTTTCACCCTCATAAAAGCTTAGTTTTAAAGTTGAGATGAACATTCAGACAGAATTTCACTAACTGCCACCTATTTATCAGAGACATTGGAATCTTTGTGTTTGAACCTATTAATATTAAGCAAACAATAATTTCTTTAACTATATGACATCATTTGGTGACAAAATTCATGACAGGAATTTTTTGACATTTGAGTCTATGCTTGAGCAAAGAAAAGATGAATGAGGTACAATAGTAGATATTTGATTAAATCAAATGCTCATTTTACCATTTGTATGGATTAAGTCACTTTAATTATGTCAGCTACCCTCAGAGAAGCCAGTCTTCTGGAAATATATACTAAAAACCTAAACAAAAACTAGTTGCTTTGAAGACTTCTTATTTTTTAATCTGGTGTTCATGCTACATTCACAATACTCTTAACTGAACTTACTTTTTGGCAACGAGTACATATTTTAGAGCTATGACTACCTCCCTGGCATCAAAAGTTTAATTAACAAGTAGCAGTGGTTGAGTGGCAGAAGCATAAAATGGACATGGAGCAGCTAAAGAATTAACGTAAGTTTCACCTAAAGAGCTGTAGGTGTTCAAGGTGAATTACCTGTAACATGACTTACAACAGAAGGATACATTACATCCACATTTTCTCAGACAGTAACAATGGTAATACGTAATCTGATATTGGGAAGAGGGTCAAATTCCCAAGAAAAGCAAGCAAGCACAATAAATTGAGGCAATTGACCAGAAAAGGAGAGATTACTTTGAGCTTATAAAAGATTATCTTTGAGCAATAAATAAAAGGAAGATAGTGAAGAGAAATTTACCAAAATTAGAAGACATGAAGAACAGGTCTCATTATTTTTCAACCAGGATGGGAATCTTATTACAATCACCATTGCAAACTCTTCCTTTCCTTTCATCTAAAGAAATTTAGACAACTCTACCCTCCCCGTTCCTTAATACCAGTCATACTGTTTTAGTCAGACTTAACAAAGGATATTAGTATAACTCATAGGGTTGCACAGATCCTAGAGAAGGAAATGGGGACCCACTCTAGTAGTCTTGCCTGGGAAAGGCTTGGCAGTCTATGGGGTTGCAAAAAGGTGTACATGACTGAGTGACTAACATGTTTCACCCTCATAAAAGCTTAGTTTTAAAGTTGAGATGAACATTCAGACAGAATTTCACTAACTGCCACCTATTTATCAGAGACATTGGAATCTTTGTGTTTGAACCTATTAATATTAAGCAAACAATAATTTCTTTAACTATATGACATCATTTGGTGACAAAATTCATGACAGGAATTTTTTGACATTTGAGTCTATGCTTGAGCAAAGAAAAGATGAATGAGGTACAATAGTAGATATTTGATTAAATCAAATGCTCATTTTACCATTTGTATGGATTAAGTCACTTTAATTATGTCAGCTACCCTCAGAGAAGCCAGTCTTCTGGAAATATATACTAAAAACCTAAACAAAAACTAGTTGCTTTGAAGACTTCTTATTTTTTAATCTGGTGTTCATGCTACATTCACAATACTCTTAACTGAACTTACTTTTTGGCAACGAGTACATATTTTAGAGCTATGACTACCTCCCTGGCATCAAAAGTTTAATTAACAAGTAGCAGTGGTTGAGTGGCAGAAGCATAAAATGGACATGGAGCAGCTAAAGAATTAACGTAAGTTTCACCTAAAGAGCTGTAGGTGTTCAAGGTGAATTACCTGTAACATGACTTACAACAGAAGGATACATTACATCCACATTTTCTCAGACAGTAACAATGGTAATACGTAATCTGATATTGGGAAGAGGGTCAAATTCCCAAGAAAAGCAAGCAAGCACAATAAATTGAGGCAATTGACCAGAAAAGGAGAGATTACTTTGAGCTTATAAAAGATTATCTTTGAGCAATAAATAAAAGGAAGATAGTGAAGAGAAATTTACCAAAATTAGAAGACATGAAGAACAGGTCTCATTATTTTTCAACCAGGATGGGAATCTTATTACAATCACCATTGCAAACTCTTCCTTTCCTTTCATCTAAAGAAATTTAGACAACTCTACCCTCCCCGTTCCTTAATACCAGTCATACTGTTTTAGTCAGACTTAACAAAGGATATTAGTATAACTCATAGGGTTGCACAGAGTCAGACATGACGGAAGCAACTTAGTGTGCACAAATGCAGGAAGATATGCTTAGCTGGTAAATATATTAAGATTTATTCCTTAAATGGTAAAATCTGAGCATAAATTCTAATGTGTAATAATAGATTTTAAATAGGAAAAATCTTAAAAGTATTATGTTTCCAATCTGAATTTTTTTGATTCAGAGCTATAATTTTCACAAAGCACCAATATGTGTGTATATATATATGTATTCTTTATATATATATATATAGTGGTGGTGTAATCATTAAGTCGTGTCTGACTCTTGCAGCTCCATGGACTGTAGCTCACCAGGTTCCTCTGTCCATGGAATTTCTCAAGCAAGAACACTGTAATGAGTAATTATTCCCTTCTCCAGGGGATCTTCCCAACCCAGGGATCAAACTCGAGTCTCCTCCATAGTAGGTGGATACTTTACCTCTGAGCCACCAAGGAATCATAGGTCATTTCTGTTTCTTCATATAAAAAAGCACACAAAATATTTTCAAGGTAGGAAAATATATAAAATAAATTGAAAAATAGTGCTAGTATCAATGCAAGTAAATTGTCATGGTTTCATTTAAATTACTAATATTCTTCACAATGACTGGTAATTATTAAGTTTCTCTTTCACACTGCTCACCCTCTTGATGACATTGTAAACAGCATTCTTGACTGTGCAGCAACCAAATTATGCTTTTATAATGCTTCACACTGCTCATTTCTCAGACAGTAACAATGTTAATACGTAATCTGATATTGGGAAGAGGGTCAAATTCCCAAGAAAAGCAAGCAAGCACAATAAATTGAGGCAATTGACCAGAAAAGGAGAGATTACTTTGAGCTTATAAAAGATTATCTTTGAGCAATAAATAAAAGGAAGATAGTGAAGAGAAATTTACCAAAATTAGAAGACATGAAGAACAGGTCTCATTATTTTTCAACCAGGATGGGAATCTTATTACAATCACCATTGCAAACTCTTCCTTTCCTTTCATCTAAAGAAATTTAGACAACTCTACCCTCCCCGTTCCTTAATACCAGTCATACTGTTTTAGTCAGACTTAACAAAGGATATTAGTATAACTCATAGGGTTGCACAGAGTCAGACATGACGGAAGCAACTTAGTGTGCACAAATGCAGGAAGATATGCTTAGCTGGTAAATATATTAAGATTTATTCCTTAAATGGTAAAATCTGAGCATAAATTCTAATGTGTAATAATAGATTTTAAATAGGAAAAATCTTAAAAGTATTATGTTTCCAATCTGAATTTTTTTGATTCAGAGCTATAATTTTCACAAAGCACCAATATGTGTGTATATATATATGTATTCTTTATATATATATATATAGTGGTGGTGTAATCATTAAGTCGTGTCTGACTCTTGCAGCTCCATGGACTGTAGCTCACCAGGTTCCTCTGTCCATGGAATTTCTCAAGCAAGAACACTGTAATGAGTAATTATTCCCTTCTCCAGGGGATCTTCCCAACCCAGGGATCAAACTCGAGTCTCCTCCATAGTAGGTGGATACTTTACCTCTGAGCCACCAAGGAATCATAGGTCATTTCTGTTTCTTCATATAAAAAAGCACACAAAATATTTTCAAGGTAGGAAAATATATAAAATAAATTGAAAAATAGTGCTAGTATCAATGCAAGTAAATTGTCATGGTTTCATTTAAATTACTAATATTCTTCACAATGACTGGTAATTATTAAGTTTCTCTTTCACACTGCTCACCCTCTTGATGACATTGTAAACAGCATTCTTGACTGTGCAGCAACCAAATTATGCTTTTATAATGCCTTCATCTCAGGGGCATAATCAGTAAGGGTTTCTGTCATCATCATCATCTCTATCATGTTAATTTTTCCTTAAAAAGGTATATTGCAAAGGTCATATATCTTTTTTTTTTTCTTTCACTACTGTCATCTTTTTAGAAAATATTCTGATATTTTCTTCCCCATCATGCCTCTTTTATTTTATATTTATTTTCATCCATCTTTTATTCTTTGGCATGTGTGGGCCTCCCATTGCAATGGCCTCTCTCCGTACAGAGGATCAGCTCAGGGTGCATGTGCTTCAGAGCACTGGCTTGTAATTGAACACACCAGTCCAGCTCTTCTGTGGCATGTGGGATTCACTTGGGCCAGGGATCAAACTGGGGCCCCTTGCACTGCAAGGTGGACTCTTTCCACTGGACCACTACAAAAGCCCATAGACTGAAATTTTTATCTGCTTTAGACTTATATGTCAAAGTCTTAACCCTCAGTGTGACTGTATTTGGAGATAGGGCCTTTATGGAACTTTTAGTTAATAGTTAAATGATGTCATGGGGATAGGATCCTAATCTGATAGAGTTGGTGTATTATTAGAAGAGGAAGGGACATCAGAGATCTCTGTCTCCTTCTGTTCTGGAGCAGAGGAAAGCCCATATGAACACCAAACGAGAAGGCTGTCATTTGCAACAGAGAGAGGCCACACCAGAAACCATCCTCGGTGGCACTTTGATCTTGGATGTTGAGACTCTAGAACTGATAGCTGTGAATTCCCCTAATGTGTATTATTCCTATAACTTGAGAGAAAACAAAGATTCATTTAAATTCAATAAATTATCTATACCTTTACATGTATTGAGATAGTGCACATAGTTCAATTCTTTAATATGTTTAAACTTAAATAATACTGAATAATTATAAGTATCACATAGTTATCGTAGTTAGTACCATACCATGATGTTTTCAGAACATCTAAATATATTACATATACTTATGTTCATCAAGATATTTAGTTCAGTGCTTTTAAGATACATTTTTTTCCTCCCTGTATCTTCCTTTTGGCATTGTTTGGCATTGTTTTCTTACATGTTTCTCATAGAAAAACTCACAGACATTACTGAGAAAGCCCAACTGTGTGAATTGGCCAGGAGAGTGATAGTGTGCTATACATAGTAGTATTATCTAATGTGACTATCTCATGTATTTCACACAGTAGGTGCTCAATAACTATGGATTAAATGCAGATAATTTGAGATCTATAAATTACATACAAATCTATTTCATGCTTCCCACTTGAATGGAAAAGATTATGATATATTTCAAATAAGACAGGTCAATTACTTTTGTTCATTTGTAATCTCATTGAAGTTAATAGACCCCATACGTCACTCTCTCGGAGTAAGTAACTCAGTTGAGAAGATGTCTTAACTCTTTCCACAGTGGAACCATTTGTGCTTTGGAGAATGAGCTACTACCACAATTTGCATAGGCCCTAGTGGTCATAAGATTTATTAAGGAAGTTTAGAATACTGAACTGATACTTGAGCAAATAATATTTCTTATTAATACAGTACAAAAGTAAATAAAAGAGCCACTACTATACCAATAAACCAACATTATTATTGAGGAAGATCTGTCCATTTTGAAACAACTTATGTGTCAAAACATGATTTTCTCACACTACTTTTTAGAGTAGATGAACATTTTATTTTTATTAAACTTTTATTTTACTTTTAACTTTTACAGAGTTTTGTTGTTTACAGATATGTACGTTCTCAGTCATATGTATATCCCCCCCATCCCACCCCTCCAGACCATCATACAGCACCCCGGAAGGATCCCCTTTTCTCACAGAGCAATGACTATAGCTATTTTCTTCACATATGATAGTACACGCCTTCATGCTACTTCCTTTATGCATCTCACCCCACTATGTCCATATGTCCACTGTCCACTGTCCATGTCTGTCTTTCTGTCGCTTCACTGCATGTGCCATCATCACCATCCTACTAGATTCTATATATATATATATATATGTGTGTGTTAGTATATTGCACTTGTCCTTCTCTTTCTGATTAACTTCACTTTTTATGATAGCTTCTAGATCCAGCCACCTCATTAGGGCTGATTCTTCTGCATTTCTCTTTACAGCTGTGTACTATTCCATTGTATATATGTACCAGAGCATTTGCTCATCAATGGGTATCTAGGTTGCTTCCATGTTCTAGCTATTGTATAGAGAGCTGCAATGAACATTGGGGTACAGGTGCTTCTTTCAGATTTGATTTCATCAGGGTATAAGCCTAAGAGTGGGATTGCTGGGTCATAGGGTGCTCTCTTTTTAGTTTTTTAAGGAATCTCCATGCTGTCTTCCATAGATGCTGTATCAGTCTACATTTCCACCAGCAATGCAGGAGTGTTCCCTTTTCTCCGCACCCTCTCCAGCATTTATTGCCTGTTGATTTGTGGATGA
This sequence comes from Tragulus kanchil, assembly GCA_022376925.1. Classification (NCBI taxonomy): domain Eukaryota; kingdom Metazoa; phylum Chordata; class Mammalia; order Artiodactyla; family Tragulidae; genus Tragulus; species Tragulus kanchil. The sequence continues at coordinate 69,716,512 of JAIOJX010000028.1, read as the reverse complement.
TGGCCATTCTGACGGGTGTGAGATGATATCTCATTGTAGTTTTAATTTGCATTTCTCTAGTTATAAGTGAAGTTGAGCATCGTTTCATGTGTTTTGGGACTATCTGTATGTCCTCTTTGGAGAGGTGTCTGTTTAGGTCCTTTTCCCATTTTTTGATTGGGTTGTTCGTTTTTCCAGTGCTGAGTTGTCTGAGTTGCTTGTAGATTTTGGAGATTAATTCTTTGTCTGTTGTTTCATTTGCTATGATTTTCTCCCATTCTGTGGGTTGTCTGTTCAGCTTTATTGTAATTTCTTTTGCTGTACAAAAGCTTTTAAGTTTCATTAGGTCCCACGTGTTCATTTTTCTTTTTAGTTCCACTATTCTATTAGGTGGGTCAGAGAAGATCTTGCTTTGATTTATGTCCTTGAGGGTTTTGCCTATATTCTCTTCTAAGAGTTTGATGGTTTCTGGTCTTGCATTTAGGTCTTTAATGCATTTTGAGTTGATCTTTGTGTATGGGGTCAGGGAATGTTCCAACTTCATTTTTTTGCATGTAGCTGTCCAGTTTTCCCAGCAACATTTGTTGAAGAAGATGTCTTTTTCCCATTTTATAGTTTGGCCTCCTTTGTCAAAAATAAGGTACTCATAGGTGCATGGGTTTATCTCTGGGTTCTCGATCTTGTTCCATTGGTCGATATTTCTATTTTTGTGCCAGTACCATACTGTCTTGATGACTGTTGCTTTATAGTAGAGTCTGAAGTTAGGAAGGCTGATCCCTTCAGCTCTGTTCTTCTTCCTCAGGATTGCTTTGGCTATTTAAGGTCTTTTGTGTTTCCATATGAACTGTGTTATTCTTTGGTCTAGTTCTGTGAAGAATGTCTTTTTTAAGGTCATTTGTAGTGTGTTCCATATGAACTGTGTTATTCTTTGGTGTCTGTGTTCATCAGGGTATAAGCCTAAGAGTGGGATTGCTGGGTCATAGGGTGCTCTCTTTTTAGTTTTTTAAGGAATCTCCATGCTGTCTTCCATAGATGCTGTATCAGTCTACATTTCCACCAGCAATGCAGGAGTGTTCCCTTTTCTCCGCACCCTCTCCAGCATTTATTGCCTGTTGATTTGTGGATGATGGCCATTCTGACGGGTGTGAGATGATATCTCATTGTAGTTTTAATTTGCATTTCTCTAGTTATAAGTGAAGTTGAGCATCGTTTCATGTGTTTTGGGACTATCTGTATGTCCTCTTTGGAGAGGTGTCTGTTTAGGTCCTTTTCCCATTTTTTGATTGGGTTGTTCGTTTTTCCAGTGCTGAGTTGTCTGAGTTGCTTGTAGATTTTGGAGATTAATTCTTTGTCTGTTGTTTCATTTGCTATGATTTTCTCCCATTCTGTGGGTTGTCTGTTCAGCTTTATTGTAATTTCTTTTGCTGTACAAAAGCTTTTAAGTTTCATTAGGTCCCACGTGTTCATTTTTCTTTTTAGTTCCACTATTCTATTAGGTGGGTCAGAGAAGATCTTGCTTTGATTTATGTCCTTGAGGGTTTTGCCTATATTCTCTTCTAAGAGTTTGATGGTTTCTGGTCTTGCATTTAGGTCTTTAATGCATTTTGAGTTGATCTTTGTGTATGGGGTCAGGGAATGTTCCAACTTCATTTTTTTGCATGTAGCTGTCCAGTTTTCCCAGCAACATTTGTTGAAGAAGATGTCTTTTTCCCATTTTATAGTTTGGCCTCCTTTGTCAAAAATAAGGTACTCATAGGTGCATGGGTTTATCTCTGGGTTCTCGATCTTGTTCCATTGGTCGATATTTCTATTTTTGTGCCAGTACCATACTGTCTTGATGACTGTTGCTTTATAGTAGAGTCTGAAGTTAGGAAGGCTGATCCCTTCAGCTCTGTTCTTCTTCCTCAGGATTGCTTTGGCTATTTAAGGTCTTTTGTGTTTCCATATGAACTGTGTTATTCTTTGGTCTAGTTCTGTGAAGAATGTCATTGGTAGTTTGATAGGGATCACATTGAATCTATAGATGACATTTGGTAGTATGGTCATTTTCACAATATTGATTCTTCTGATCCAGGAACATGGAATATCTCTCCATCTGTTTAAGTCTTCTTTAATGTCTCTCATGAGTGTCTTGTATTTTCTGTGTATAGTTCTTTTGTTTCTTTGGGTAGGTTTATTCCTAGATATTTGATTCTTTTGGTTACAATGGTGAAGGGAACTGCCTCTTTGATTTTGTTTTCTGATTTTTCATTGTTTGTGTATAGGAATGCCAGTGATTTCTGTGTACTGATTTTGTATCCTGCGACTTTGCTGAATTCACTGATTAGCTGTAGTAATTTTGTAATAGTGTCTTTGGGATTTTCTATGTATAATATCATGTCGTCTGCAAATAGAGAGAGTTTGACTTCTTCCTTTCCAATCTGGATTCCTTTTATTTCTTTCTATTCTCTTATGGCTGTTTCTAGAACTTCCAGGACTATGTTGAATAAGAGTGGTGAAAGTGGACCACTTTGGGATTTCCTCATACATAAAACTAAAGGTTTGATAGAGACAATTCTGTGACATTCTGTCTGTTAGCCTCTCCCTGTGTACATTTTCTTTCTTATTTATTAAAGATTCCATGATTTCTCAGCTTAATAAGTTCACAACTAACTTTTCTCACTTTAATCTCCTTGTCACACTTTCCTGTAAATCGCCCACTCAGGATGAATCCATTCATTTTTGTTCTCCATATACGCATAACAGGCAAAAAAATTTAAATTTTGTTTTTCCCCTGTTATAGTTTGGCCTCCTTTGTCAAAAATAAGGTACTCATAGGTGCATGGGTTTATCTCTGGGTTCTCGATCTTGTTCCATTGGTCGATATTTCTATTTTTGTGCCAGTACCATACTGTCTTGATGACTGTTGCTTTATAGTAGAGTCTGAAGTTAGGAAGGCTGATCCCTTCAGCTCTGTTCTTCTTCCTCAGGATTGCTTTGGCTATTTAAGGTCTTTTGTGTTTCCATATGAACTGTGTTATTCTTTGGTCTAGTTCTGTGAAGAATGTCATTGGTAGTTTGATAGGGATCACATTGAATCTATAGATGACATTTGGTAGTATGGTCATTTTCACAATATTGATTCTTCTGATCCAGGAACATGGAATATCTCTCCATCTGTTTAAGTCTTCTTTAATGTCTCTCATGAGTGTCTTGTATTTTCTGTGTATAGTTCTTTTGTTTCTTTGGGTAGGTTTATTCCTAGATATTTGATTCTTTTGGTTACAATGGTGAAGGGAACTGCCTCTTTGATTTTGTTTTCTGATTTTTCATTGTTTGTGTATAGGAATGCCAGTGATTTCTGTGTACTGATTTTGTATCCTGCGACTTTGCTGAATTCACTGATTAGCTGTAGTAATTTTGTAATAGTGTCTTTGGGATTTTCTATGTATAATATCATGTCGTCTGCAAATAGAGAGAGTTTGACTTCTTCCTTTCCAATCTGGATTCCTTTTATTTCTTTCTATTCTCTTATGGCTGTTTCTAGAACTTCCAGGACTATGTTGAATAAGAGTGGTGAAAGTGGACCACTTTGGGATTTCCTCATACATAAAACTAAAGGTTTGATAGAGACAATTCTGTGACATTCTGTCTGTTAGCCTCTCCCTGTGTACATTTTCTTTCTTATTTATTAAAGATTCCATGATTTCTCAGCTTAATAAGTTCACAACTAACTTTTCTCACTTTAATCTCCTTGTCACACTTTCCTGTAAATCGCCCACTCAGGATGAATCCATTCATTTTTGTTCTCCATATACGCATAACAGGACTGTATAAATGTAAAATTTAATCAAGATTCTTAATGAATTTCTTCATATTAAGTACCCTTCAAGGCTCTTGGGAGATACAAAACAACAAAAGAGACAAAGACCCCTGATTATATTCTAATGAGAGAGATGCATAATAAATGAGAAAAATTAGAAATTTTTATGATAATTAAATAGACATAGTGTTAATAAAAAGATAAAGCAAGAAGTCTTAAGGAGAAGATAATCTTTTAATGACCCCTGTAGGAGGGTAAGGATATGCGCTATGCACATGTTTGTGGAACAGAGTTACTAGTAGAAGAAACAGCAAGAGCAAAGTCTCAAGGTGCAAGCAGGCCTGGCATGTTTTCAAGCAGCAAGAATGGTTAAGTGTTTTTAAACAAGATAGCAAGGGAAATTGTTATATGTGCTTAAAGTCAGGGCAGTTCTAGTGCACAAGAACCTAATAAGTGTACAGGAACAGCTGCACCCACCCACACACATGCACACACACACACGGCTCCTATGATGTGACGGTAGAGACTATTAGGCTAAACTCTGTTGGGCTAGCCAATAGACTGGAAACTCAGCCAGAAACTATAACATGGACCAGTGGCTCCTGTATATAGACTCTTAAGTTGTTTACATTTTTACATGGAATGTTATTCCTGAGATTTCAAAAGACCATCCCAACATGCCATGAAAGTTCTTGCTTCAGGATGATGAGCAACATGGTAAGACCAGTGAATCACACTTGCATGGGCCAGTTGCCACATTTCTTTTGCTGAGATGTGTGTTCTTTGATCTGATGCAATTCTTTGTGGAATTTTATGACAATAGATAATGTATTCTATGAGTGAATGAATAGAAGTCTTGGCAGAAGCAGTACATGTAGGGAAGGCAAATCTGTACCCAGAATACATGTCTATTCCAGTAAAAGTACCTCCTCCGTTATCCAGTATGCTCAACATGCAAATCTGATCACCTGCTTACCTCCCTGGGGAATGGTGTCATGACAGGTACTCAGTGTTATTCTCTGTTGCTGCCTGATTGGGCACTCAGCACTGGGTGTGGTCAGCCTTGTTGAATGGAAGTCCAGCTTTGTTGAATGTAAGTCAATGTTCCTGATACCATGCATCACCTCTCACCTTAACTGTTTTGTTTAGAAGCCCATTGGACAATAACAGAAGGGACTGAGTAAAGAGACTGATAGCCACGGAATAGGTCACCCGGTTTACTTGATTATTAAGACCCCCTGCTGCTGAGGTCACACTCTGATAGACATTGACACAGGGCACAAATATCTTCACAATTTTTGATCCATTTTGACAAATATTTCCATATTCCTCTTTTTAAAACCTCTGTATCAACTTTCCAATTATTTTCCTTTCAAGTCCCTGACCATCAAGCCAGATCATTGGCCTGGAAACCATAAATTCGTATTCAGTTGCACATCGGGTTAATTCTCAAAATGAAAAACCAGTTGCACTACTTGAAACTCTGTGCTGGGTGGGTTTCTCTTCATCACTGTCCTTCAGGGATATCACAGGAGAGAGCTTTAGTGTTGCAGCTCTTCACTGCCTGGTGCTGCCTGCATATCACATAGAAGTGTCTGTCAAGCATCCCAAGTTGTCTTTTCCTCAGTCGTCTGATTGTACAGAACTTTCCTAGAGACCACAGGCACAGTCTGGGAGAGAAAATGCAATATGACAGGAATGGGTGCCAAGGGCATTTTGGGCCACTTGCTCATGTAACTTTTTCGGACCTTCAGGGACTTCTCTATCCCTATCTTAACACATCCCACTTGCATTTGATGATGAAGTACTGCTGTGCATGTCCATCTTTGTTGTGCTTGCATCAGAATACACCCTATTTATGATGGACAGCTTAGATTACTTGATAACTTGTGGCCTGTGATGAATCATTTGTTCTGTACTAAAAGCCAGAAACTGAAAGTTTTTTTTTGAAAAGGAGAGTGGTAGTTGTCCCCAGAGGATGGCCAGACTTTCTCCCCAAATTCTAAAGATCCACATGTGATTCAACCAACCATAGGAGTTACGTATGCCATATATATACCTATACTCTATTTGGATGACAAGCCAACGGAGCCAAATACAAATAATAAGTGAACATGTTTAAAGAGTATTCATGAGTTTTTTATATTACTGCTACAGCTTCTCTTTAAGTTTGAATTTTTATCAACATATTATCATATATTTTCTCTGCTCATTTCTCTCCCATATCAAATTTCTATTTACTTTGAGCTTGTTGCTCTTTCTTGAACATAGTAAACACTCAACATATGTGCAAGAAATCCTTGGAAACTAAGTGATTCAGAAGTGGAGGGAAGATTCATTTAAAAAGATTTATGTTTACCTTTCCATAGAAAAAAGTCACTTGATTTATAAAAATTCTTTTTTTGATCCATTTTGACAAATATTTCCATATTCCTCTTTTTAAAACCTCTGTATCAACTTTCCAATTATTTTCCTTTCAAGTCCCTGACCATCAAGCCAGATCATTGGCCTGGAAACCATAAATTCGTATTCAGTTGCACATCGGGTTAATTCTCAAAATGAAAAACCAGTTGCACTACTTGAAACTCTGTGCTGGGTGGGTCTCTTCATCACTGTCCTTCAGGGATATCACAGGAGAGAGCTTTAGTGTTGCAGCTCTTCACTGCCTGGTGCTGCCTGCATATCACATAGAAGTGTCTGTCAAGCATCCCAAGTTGTCTTTTCCTCAGTCGTCTGATTGTACAGAACTTTCCTAGAGACCACAGGCACAGTCTGGGAGAGAAAATGCAATATGACAGGAATGGGTGCCAAGGGCATTTTGGGCCACTTGCTCATGTAACTTTTTCGGACCTTCAGGGACTTCTCTATCCCTATCTTAACACATCCCACTTGCATTTGATGATGAAGTACTGCTGTGCATGTCCATCTTTGTTGTGCTTGCATCAGAATACACCCTATTTATGATGGACAGCTTAGATTACTTGATAACTTGTGGCCTGTGATGAATCATTTGTTCTGTACTAAAAGCCAGAAACTGAAAGTTTTTTTTTGAAAAGGAGAGTGGTAGTTGTCCCCAGAGGATGGCCAGACTTTCTCCCCAAATTCTAAAGATCCACATGTGATTCAACCAACCATAGGAGTTACGTATGCCATATATATACCTATACTCTATTTGGATGACAAGCCAACGGAGCCAAATACAAATAATAAGTGAACATGTTTAAAGAGTATTCATGAGTTTTTTATATTACTGCTACAGCTTCTCTTTAAGTTTGAATTTTTATCAACATATTATCATATATTTTCTCTGCTCATTTCTCTCCCATATCAAATTTCTATTTACTTTGAGCTTGTTGCTCTTTCTTGAACATAGTAAACACTCAACATATGTGCAAGAAATCCTTGGAAACTAAGTGATTCAGAAGTGGAGGGGAAGATTCATTTAAAAAGATTTATGTTTACCTTTCCATAGTGTATATTGAAAATAATGTTTTTCTGATAGTCTTCTGATTTATAAAAATTCCACATTATTTTATTTTTATCAAAACTATTACATCTACGTATTATCTTTGGGAGGTAGTTTTGTTTAAACTCAGTCTGCAAAATTTTTTTTGTTTTGATTTTTTTCTAAAATAGACTGATCCTTTCAAATATTAAGGAAAGTTTTATCAGAACTAGCTACATAGACTGTGTGAATAGTGAACAATTTGTTCTTGTTTGGTTTTGTAGTGTTTCTATTTGTTTTGTCTGTTTCTAATTTCCCAGTTTTCTGATAGAGCTTTGATAGTTTAACTGGACCACAATTTTTGTATCAGTTAAATCCAGTATTCCCAGCTTGACATACTTTAGTTTTAATAATATTTAGTGAGACTTCAAATAGCTTTGAGAAACCACAGGACAGAATCATCAAATGATTACTACTACTTGGAATGTAACACTTTTTAGGAAATCTTTATACCAAACTAAATTTCCACAATAGTAAAATAGACATTTGTATTTCAAATGCAGAGTATATGAAAATTTAAGGACAACGAACTTTTCTAATTAAAATATGTAATCAAAAACCTTATTTGGAAACCATCAAACTCTTAGAGGAGAATATATGCAAAACCCTCAAGGGCATAAATCAAAGCAAGATCTTCTCTGACCCACCTAATAGAATAGTGGAACTGAAAAGAAAAGTGAACATGTGGGACCTCATGAAACTTAAAAGCTTTTGTACAGCAAAAGAAATTACAAAAAAGCTGAACAGACACCCCACAGAGTGAGAGATAATCATAGCAAATGAAAGAACAGACAAAGAATTAATTTCCAAAATCTACAAGCAACTCAGACAACTCAGCACAGGAAAAATGAACAACCCAATCAAAAAATGGGAAAAGAACCTAAACAGACGCCTCTCCAAAGAGGACATACAGATGGCCCGAAAGCACATGAAATGATTGTCAACCTCGCTTACTATTAGAGAAATGCAGATACCACCTCACACCCGTCAGAATGGCCATCATCAACAAATCGACAGACAACAAATGCTGGAGAGGGTGCGGAGAAAAGGGAACCCTCTTGCATTGCTGGTGGGAATGTAAATTGATACAACCTCTATGGAAGACAATATGGAGATTCCTTAAAACACTAAAATAGAAGCACCCTATGACCCAGCAATCCCACTATTAGGCTTGTATCCTGATGAAATCAAAACTGAAAGAGGCACCTGTACCCCAATGTTCATTGCAGCTCTCTATACAATAGCCAAAACATGGAAGCAACCTAGATGTCCATCGACGGATGAATGGATACAGAAGCTCTGGTACATATATACAATGGAATACTACTCAGCTGTTAAAAGAAATGCAGAAGACTCAGTCCTAATGAGGTGGCTGGCTCTAGAACCTACCATAAAAAGTGAAGTAAGTCAAAAAGAGAAAGACAAGTATAGTATACTAACTCATATATATGACATCTAGTAAGATGATCATGATAACACATGCAGTGAACTCATGAAAAAACAGAGAATAGACATAAAGACATTGTGGAGACCGAACAGTGGGAGGGAGGCATGGAGGGAAGTATAAAAAAATGGTAGCATTTCAATGAAGTCATCATGAAAATTTAACCGGAAATCTTTATACCAAACTAAATTTCCACAATAGTAAAATAGACATTTGTATTTCAAATGCAGAGTATATGAAAATTTAAGGACAACGAACTTTTCTAATTAAAATATGTAATCAAAAACCTTATTTGGAAACCATCAAACTCTTAGAGGAGAATATATGCAAAACCCTCAAGGGCATAAATCAAAGCAAGATCTTCTCTGACCCACCTAATAGAATAGTGGAACTGAAAAGAAAAGTGAACATGTGGGACCTCATGAAACTTAAAAGCTTTTGTACAGCAAAAGAAATTACAAAAAAGCTGAACAGACACCCCACAGAGTGAGAGATAATCATAGCAAATGAAAGAACAGACAAAGAATTAATTTCCAAAATCTACAAGCAACTCAGACAACTCAGCACAGGAAAAATGAACAACCCAATCAAAAAATGGGAAAAGAACCTAAACAGACGCCTCTCCAAAGAGGACATACAGATGGCCCGAAAGCACATGAAATGATTGTCAACCTCGCTTACTATTAGAGAAATGCAGATACCACCTCACACCCGTCAGAATGGCCATCATCAACAAATCGACAGACAACAAATGCTGGAGAGGGTGCGGAGAAAAGGGAACCCTCTTGCATTGCTGGTGGGAATGTAAATTGATACAACCTCTATGGAAGACAATATGGAGATTCCTTAAAACACTAAAATAGAAGCACCCTATGACCCAGCAATCCCACTATTAGGCTTGTATCCTGATGAAATCAAAACTGAAAGAGGCACCTGTACCCCAATGTTCATTGCAGCTCTCTATACAATAGCCAAAACATGGAAGCAACCTAGATGTCCATCGACGGATGAATGGATACAGAAGCTCTGGTACATATATACAATGGAATACTACTCAGCTGTTAAAAGAAATGCAGAAGACTCAGTCCTAATGAGGTGGCTGGCTCTAGAACCTACCATAAAAAGTGAAGTAAGTCAAAAAGAGAAAGACAAGTATAGTATACTAACTCATATATATGACATCTAGTAAGATGATCATGATAACACATGCAGTGAACTCATGAAAAAACAGAGAATAGACATAAAGACATTGTGGAGACCGAACAGTGGGAGGGAGGCATGGAGGGAGTAACATGGAAACCTATACTGTCATGTGTGGAAAAGATAGCTATTGTCATTGTGCTAGGGGAATGAGTACCTACAACCACTTGGGGCGATGGTCTGGAGGGATGGGATGGGGGAACGGGGTGGGGGGAGGGTCCAGGGATATACATATGAATGATCTGGGAACATACATGTTGGTGAACAACAAAATTCTGTAAAATCTTTAAAATAAAGAATTTAAAAAAAACAACAACCTTATTTGGTTAAAAGCAAAAGTTTGTCATTTGTCCCTCATGATGTCAAGATAAAATAGTTTCATGTGGTACAGATAAATATCATAAAAAGTAATAATACTGTATTTCAATTAGGTAGGTTCTATTTTAAGCTAGAAATATTTCAAAATATATTATTTTTTCTTAAAAAATCGTCTTGTTTAACAGGAAAGAAAATCTTTAAGAAATTAATAAAAAGCTAACAATTTTCATTGCAATCTCAATATAGAAAGTAAAATATAATTGGGCAGCTTTCTATAGGAACATTAATCCATAAGTTTTAAATAAAAACAATTGTGCAAAGTAATACTCAAACATCACCTATGGTCTTCTGTAGAAATAGCTCATTATACCAATTGGTTTATTGAAAATACTTGGTAACTCATGTCAATAAATGCTTTTATCACAATTCAAATTAATAAATTAAAATCCACACTGATTCCAAGATATTTTTAGTTTGAATTTAGCATAACTTTTAAGTATTCTTCAAATGATGAACAGATTTTTAAACAATGTTTGAATAGCTGTGAGTTTGTTATGACTTATACCATATCCTAGAGTTTCAGGATACTAGAAAATTAGTGTTAATTTACCTCAGTACAGCTACATATGTTAAAAAAAGTGTGCTAGTATATGTGCTATTGCTCTGACCATATAAAGTTATATTTATTTTAAAAAATCCATATATACATATATTCACAAAATATTTGCTTTAAATTTAAAATGAAATTGGAAATTATAATAAATTATTTCAATATTTTTTGCTATTATTTAGTCCCTCAGTCATATCTGATTCTTTGTGACTCTAGAGAGCATAGCCCGCCAAGCTCCTCTGTCTTCATGGAATTTTCTAGTAAAGAATACTGGAGTGGCTTGCCATTTCCTCTTCCGGGGGATCTTCCCAACCTGGGAATCAAACTCACATCTCCACCTCTCCTGCATTACAGGCAGATTCCTTGCCCCCGAGCCACTTAAAAAGCCCATTTTAATGGTAAACTACTCCTAAATAAAACGAGTACAATTTAAAACATCTATTTGTAGTCACTTAGTTCTGTTGTACTTGAGGTGCATGCTAAGTCATTTCAGTCATGTAGGATTCTTCACTACACTATGACCTGTAGCCCATGAGGCTTCTCTGTCCATGGGATTCTCCAGGCAAAAATACTGGAGCGTGCTGTCATTTCCTTATTCAGGGGATCTTCCTGACTCAGGGACTGAACCTGCATCGCTTACATCTCCTGTGTTGACAGATAGATTTTTTTACCAGTAGCACCACCTGGGAAGCCCAGTTTCTGATTGTACTTGCACATACAATGTCATAACCCAATTAAGCCATCATCATAGCTTAAGTAAAATTAGCATGTGGCTTCTCTAGTGGCTGAGCAGTAAAGAATGCACCTGCCAATGCAGGAGGCCTGGTTTCATCCCAGTTTTGGAAAGATCCCCTGGAGAAGTAAATAGCAACCGACTCCAGTATTCTTGCCTAGAAAATCCCATGGACTGCAGAGCCTGGCAGGCTGAAGTCCATGGGGTCACAACTCTTGTGTCCAAAGAGTTGGACACAACTTGGCAACTAAACAACAACAAAATACACATGATAAATCATTATTATTTTCCATATTTTGTATATAAAAACTAATTATGGGCTTCCGTGGTGGTCCATTGGATAAAGAGTCTGCCTTGCAATACAAGGAGCACCAGTTCAATCCCTGGCCTGGGAGGATCCCTTATTCTGGGAAACAGCTGGACTGGTGTTTCCATTTACAAGTCAGTGCTATGGTGTGCATGCATCCAGAGCCAGTGCTCTGCAACAAGAGAGACCACTGTGAGAGGCCCACACATGCCAAAGAATAAAGATGGATAAAAAATACACGATGACTTAGAGGCAAAAAACTAAAATTTAATGAAAAAAACTAATAAAATCAATACTAAAGAAATACAAGTTCTCTGAAAGTTGTTTATATTCAAACTACTGAAAATTTTATCTATGAAGTATGTGCACCTTCAATAGATAAAATCACACCTTTAACTCATATAAGATTAAGATTGCTATTTTGTTATCATCAGATTTTTATCTCATAGTGTTGCCTTAAATTTTGAAAATATTTTCAACATTAAAGTGTTGATAAGCAATGCATTTAACATGGGTTTTTATAAATTTCTAAAACCAGCCAAAATGTAGGAATGCACTTATTTTTATTATCTTTAAATAATAATAAAAATCCATGTAGTTGGCCTTATTCTATGTCATAATCTATCTTCTTAGTCAATATGTGCTTTAGACTCCTACAAAAATCTCTCTTCAAAAAATAGAGTCCTTTCTTTTTGGAGGGAGGGAGGATATAAGATAGTCAATACATAGTTAAGTGTATAACTCCTGTACTCTATTATATATTAAAACATTGTTTAGATGTATCTCTTTAAGTTGAGCTTTATTGTTTGTATTGTTCATTTCTCCACATTACTATGCATAATATTACAAATATTTATTATAGCTTAATATGTATACCAAGCTTATGATAATGTAACAGACCTAACTGATTTAGTTATGTTTGTCAGGAAAGAGGGCAATCAAAAGTATATCATGTTTTTTCTTGAGTGCCTGGTTGGTTGAGGGATAGAGATTATTGTAGGAAAACTGATGGAACAGCAAGAGACTGTGTGGGCATGTGTGTGTGTGTGTGTGTAGGGGTCATGCACAGCAGTAAAATTTTCTGATTTTGGCATGTGAACTTTAGGTGATTTGTGAAGTTGTATATGCATTGTCTAGACATGGGAAATAAAAGTTAAGGATGTGGAAATCATTTGGGCAATAATTAGCCTTTATCAGATTATTTATAGTGTTTTAAATTCAAGAGACTAAATGGGATGTCTTAAAGACAGTTTGTAGATAAAGAACATAAAGAAATCTCAGACAACCACATTCAGAGGTTCCAGAGGAAAGAGGGAGTCATGAGGAGGGAAGTTACAGACCAGTCAACTTGGAGCCTGGGATTCCCAATGGCCAGGGAAGAGTGTTAATAAGAATGGAATGAATAGCCAGGCCAAATAGTGTAGAGGTAAGGAGTAGGAAAAAACAGAGAAATGACCTTCATATTTTGCAATACGAAGATCATTTGTTCTTTAATAAGGGTTGATTAATCATAATGAGAAGAAAGTATACTTACTTTTTTTTAAATTTTGAAAATATTTTCAACATTAAAGTGTTGATAAGCAATGCATTTAACATGGGTTTTTATAAATTTCTAAAACCAGCCAAAATGTAGGAATGCACTTATTTTTATTATCTTTAAATAATAATAAAAATCCATGTAGTTGGCCTTATTCTATGTCATAATCTATCTTCTTAGTCAATATGTGCTTTAGACTCCTACAAAAATCTCTCTTCAAAAAATAGAGTCCTTTCTTTTTGGAGGGAGGGAGGATATAAGATAGTCAATACATAGTTAAGTGTATAACTCCTGTACTCTATTATATATTAAAACATTGTTTAGATGTATCTCTTTAAGTTGAGCTTTATTGTTTGTATTGTTCATTTCTCCACATTACTATGCATAATATTACAAATATTTATTATAGCTTAATATGTATACCAAGCTTATGATAATGTAACAGACCTAACTGATTTAGTTATGTTTGTCAGGAAAGAGGGCAATCAAAAGTATATCATGTTTTTTCTTGAGTGCCTGGTTGGTTGAGGGATAGAGATTATTGTAGGAAAACTGATGGAACAGCAAGAGACTGTGTGGGCATGTGTGTGTGTGTGTGTGTAGGGGTCATGCACAGCAGTAAAATTTTCTGATTTTGGCATGTGAACTTTAGGTGATTTGTGAAGTTGTATATGCATTGTCTAGACATGGGAAATAAAAGTTAAGGATGTGGAAATCATTTGGGCAATAATTAGCCTTTATCAGATTATTTATAGTGTTTTAAATTCAAGAGACTAAATGGGATGTCTTAAAGACAGTTTGTAGATAAAGAACATAAAGAAATCTCAGACAACCACATTCAGAGGTTCCAGAGGAAAGAGGGAGTCATGAGGAGGGAAGTTACAGACCAGTCAACTTGGAGCCTGGGATTCCCAATGGCCAGGGAAGAGTGTTAATAAGAATGGAATGAATAGCCAGGCCAAATAGTGTAGAGGTAAGGAGTAGGAAAAAACAGAGAAATGACCTTCATATTTTGCAATACGAAGATCATTTGTTCTTTAATAAGGGTTGATTAATCATAATGAGAAGAAAGTATACTTACTTGAAATATTATAAGAAGAGAGTATGAGGATAGGTAGTATGTAAGTATAAAATTCCAGGGAAAGGTAACAAAGGGAAATGATTTAAGCTCTGAACAAAAAAAGCAGAAATAATTTTAAATAGCATATCACTGAAATTTCTAGAATACAAATCATTAATGTTCTAGAAATTTGTTTTCTGAAATTATTTCTCGTGTATTACATTTGATATAATATTGCAATAAGAAAATAATTTATAAAGTGTTTATTTTAGAAAATAAATGAAAGATACATGATAAGTAAGATTTCTTAAAAGAAATTAAATATAGCCATTGATATTACTGATATTAAAAAGTATAGGTAATTTCTAAGCCTCCTGTAAATGTATTATTATACTTTCATGATTTAAAAAATAAAATGAAAGAAGATTCCCTTAAAAGATTATAAGAATATTTTGCACGTAATTATGAGGAAAAATCTTTTAAAATGTTAAAAAATCTAATAACTTATAAAGCAAAATATAAATCACTAAACTACTCCAAAAGAAGCAGAAACTTCAACATTCAAGTAGCACAGAGATTGAAAAGGTGATTAAAAATTAATTATTGAAACAGACACCAGAGTCAACAAAGATTTTACCCTAAAAAATTTAAACTGTTTTAGAGTATGGGGTTCCTTGTTGGTTCAGATGATTAAGAATATGCCTGTAATGCAGGAGACCTTGGTTTGATACCTGGGTTGGGAACATACCATGGAGAAAGGAATGGCTACCCACTCCCGTATTCTTGCCTGAAGAATTCCATGGAGAAAGGAGCCTGGTGGACTACAGTCCATAGGGTCACAAAGTTGGACACGACTAAGGGACTAGCACTTTTATTTTCACACTTTTCACATTGAAATATATAAAATGAAGACTTCCCCAATTAATTTTGTACATTAGAATTGCATTATCTTCATGACCATAAAAATAGTCTTATTTATGAGTGTGTGTTTACGTATGCAGTCTCCTTGTTTCCCCAAACTTCTTTCAAACACTTTGCATAACATATTCTGAAATTCTTCTTTTACTATTTTTGAGTAATACTTGCTAATTGATCACCTATTCCTATATACAGCCAAAATCTATATACTGAGCTGTAAGTAAGGAATAAATGTAGTTAATAATATATTTCAATAATGTATAAATACTGAGCTATAATTTCACTGAAATTTCTAGAATACAAATCATTAATGTTCTAGAAATTTGTTTTCTGAAATTATTTCTCGTGTATTACATTTGATATAATATTGCAATAAGAAAATAATTTATAAAGTGTTTATTTTAGAAAATAAATGAAAGATACATGATAAGTAAGATTTCTTAAAAGAAATTAAATATAGCCATTGATATTACTGATATTAAAAAGTATAGGTAATTTCTAAGCCTCCTGTAAATGTATTATTATACTTTCATGATTTAAAAAATAAAATGAAAGAAGATTCCCTTAAAAGATTATAAGAATATTTTGCACGTAATTATGAGGAAAAATCTTTTAAAATGTTAAAAAATCTAATAACTTATAAAGCAAAATATAAATCACTAAACTACTCCAAAAGAAGCAGAAACTTCAACATTCAAGTAGCACAGAGATTGAAAAGGTGATTAAAAATTAATTATTGAAACAGACACCAGAGTCAACAAAGATTTTACCCTAAAAAATTTAAACTGTTTTAGAGTATGGGGTTCCTTGTTGGTTCAGATGATTAAGAATATGCCTGTAATGCAGGAGACCTTGGTTTGATACCTGGGTTGGGAACATACCATGGAGAAAGGAATGGCTACCCACTCCCGTATTCTTGCCTGAAGAATTCCATGGAGAAAGGAGCCTGGTGGACTACAGTCCATAGGGTCACAAAGTTGGACACGACTAAGGGACTAGCACTTTTATTTTCACACTTTTCACATTGAAATATATAAAATGAAGACTTCCCCAATTAATTTTGTACATTAGAATTGCATTATCTTCATGACCATAAAAATAGTCTTATTTATGAGTGTGTGTTTACGTATGCAGTCTCCTTGTTTCCCCAAACTTCTTTCAAACACTTTGCATAACATATTCTGAAATTCTTCTTTTACTATTTTTGAGTAATACTTGCTAATTGATCACCTATTCCTATATACAGCCAAAATCTATATACTGAGCTGTAAGTAAGGAATAAATGTAGTTAATAATATATTTCAATAATGTATAAATACTGAGCTATAATTTCACTAAAAATAATTTTAGATTTACATGTCTAAGTTGATAAAGGAGTCACCACACATGTATAGTTTCACATGCAGAATCAGACATTTGGGTTGGACTATACACAAACCACTATTGCTGTTCATTGAAAGAACTTTAGAAAGTAATAGCCAATCTTCAGTTTGAATTAAACAGATTTCAGTATCTTCTCAATTTTTGGCCTATTGGTTAATTTACTGATGTCCCCACTGAGAAAAACTATGGTAGAAGAATTTTAGGTACAGTTAAATATGCAGAAAATTTAATTGTATATATTAGAACACAGCCCTGTGACCATACAAGCTTTTTTTTTTTAAACATTTATTTATTTATTTATTTGGGGGAGGGGCGGGTTGGGGAGGGATAGGGTGGGCGGGCCACTTCTATTGGTCTTTCATTTGTCTATTTTCATCCATCTTTGTTCTTTGGCTCCTGTGGGCCTCCCATCGCGGTGGCCTCTGTTGTCGCAGAGCACCAGCTCTGGGCGCATGCGCTCCAGAGCTCCAGCTCGGTAATTGGACACATCAGTCCAGCTGCTCCGCGGCACGTGGGATCTTCCCACGCCAGGGATAAAACCGGCGCCCCTTGCACTGCAAGGCGGTGTCCTTACCCACTGGACCACCAGGGAAACCCCCAAACAAGCTTTCATTTATGAGAGAAAACTTCAGCATTAAGAAATATAGCAGTAAAATTCATTATTTTAACACTTTAAATGAAAACTAAAATTTTGGTAATAAGTACTTAAAATGTAGTTTGAATAATTTACACAGCCATTCTATAAATATTCTAAATTAAATTAGAAGAGGTTAGCAGATTATAAAAGACTATTTCCAGTAACAGCATCAATCATAACAGTGAATTCTGAAACCATTTTTAAGAATATGAGGCTATTCATTGATGTGTACACTTATCATTTTTAATATAAAGTTGGGAGTTCACTGTTGAATTCTAGAGAATTTAGATAATTAAATTATACAGCCAAAATCTATATACTGAGCTGTAAGTAAGGAATAAATGTAGTTAATAATATATTTCAATAATGTATAAATACTGAGCTATAATTTCACTAAAAATAATTTTAGATTTACATGTCTAAGTTGATAAAGGAGTCACCACACATGTATAGTTTCACATGCAGAATCAGACATTTGGGTTGGACTATACACAAACCACTATTGCTGTTCATTGAAAGAACTTTAGAAAGTAATAGCCAATCTTCAGTTTGAATTAAACAGATTTCAGTATCTTCTCAATTTTTGGCCTATTGGTTAATTTACTGATGTCCCCACTGAGAAAAACTATGGTAGAAGAATTTTAGGTACAGTTAAATATGCAGAAAATTTAATTGTATATATTAGAACACAGCCCTGTGACCATACAAGCTTTTTTTTTTTAAACATTTATTTATTTATTTATTTGGGGGAGGGGCGGGTTGGGGAGGGATAGGGTGGGCGGGCCACTTCTATTGGTCTTTCATTTCTCTATTTTCATCCATCTTTGTTCTTTGGCTCCTGTGGGCCTCCCATCGCGGTGGCCTCTGTTGTCAGAGCACCAGCTCTGGGCGCATGCGCTCCAGAGCTCCAGCTCGGTAATTGGACACATCAGTCCAGCTGCTCCGCGGCACGTGGGATCTTCCCACGCCAGGGATAAAACCGGCGCCCCTTGCACTGCAAGGCGGTGTCCTTACCCACTGGACCACCAGGGAAACCCCCAAACAAGCTTTCATTTATGAGAGAAAACTTCAGCATTAAGAAATATAGCAGTAAAATTCATTATTTTAACACTTTAAATGAAAACTAAAATTTTGGTAATAAGTACTTAAAATGTAGTTTGAATAATTTACACAGCCATTCTATAAATATTCTAAATTAAATTAGAAGAGGTTAGCAGATTATAAAAGACTATTTCCAGTAACAGCATCAATCATAACAGTGAATTCTGAAACCATTTTTAAGAATATGAGGCTATTCATTGATGTGTACACTTATCATTTTTAATATAAAGTTGGGAGTTCACTGTTGAATTCTAGAGAATTTAGATAATTAAATTATACAAGAACAAATAAAAATGTCTCTATGTGCTAATAATATAAAAAATTATACAGATATCTCAAGAGACTTTTTAAAAAGTAATAAAATAAATAAAGGAATTTGGGAAAGTAGCTAGATGCCAGGCAAATACACACAGATTAAAATTTTACTTTTGTACTATAATAGCAGTATAGTGTAAATATAGTGAAATACAATAGCAATAACCGACTTGAAATAGAAAAGGGAATGAATTCCATTCTAAACAGTAATAAAAATATAAATTTAAAAATAAGGGGACAATATTAACAAAATTTGTGTTGCTGTTGTTCGGTTGCCCAGACATGTCTGACCCTGTCACCACAGGGACTGCGGGCCTCCCTGTCCTTCACCATCTCCTGAAATTCGCCCAAGTTCATGTCCATTTCATCAGTGACGCCATTCAACCATCTCATCCTCTGATGTTCTCTTTCTGGTTTCAATCTTTCCCCGCATCAGAGTCTTTTCCAATAAGTTAGCTGTTCACACCAGGTGACCAAAACACTGGAGCTTCCTCTTCAGCATTAGTCCTTCCACTGACTATTCAGGGTTGATTTCTGTTCACATTGACTGATTTGATCTCCTCTCTGTCCAAGGTAGGAACATACACAAGATACAAAGCTAAGTCTGCAGAGAAAAATCTGACATATCAAGCATCAGCAGCAACTATAAATGTGTAACACAAAGGCATGGTTAATTTTAAAACTGATTAATTAAATTACTTCCTGGGAGACTCGAATAAGTGGAAAATAGCTTGAATCCTCAAGGTGCTTAGATTTTTACTTGTGTTATGAACATACTAGTATACGTACTTATATTAGCCTGTTAAATGTACTTCACTTTGCAAATAACTTTTCACTGCTTAAAATCTATTGGTACCAACTGTTTCTCATGACAGAAAAAAAAATTACCAAATGGTTTAAGGGTCTGAAATATTTCATAAATGATGTCCATATTCAATTCTATAATGAACTAAGTAACTTGCAATTTTCCATCCTTCTAAACATTGTGCATTTGAAATTATTTCTCTGTGTTATTTGGGATCTAAGACGTGTT
Organism: Tragulus kanchil; assembly: GCA_022376925.1. NCBI lineage: Eukaryota > Metazoa > Chordata > Mammalia > Artiodactyla > Tragulidae > Tragulus > Tragulus kanchil. The sequence goes on along the minus strand of JAIOJX010000028.1, from coordinate 69,696,630 downwards.
ATTTAGTTGGTAAGTCATGGCCATCTCTTTACAGCCCTATGGGCTGTAGTCCACTGGGCTCTTCTGTTCATGGGATTTCCCAGGCAAGAATACTGGAGTTGGTTGCCATTTCTTTTTCCAGCGTATCTTCCTGACCCAGCGATCAAACCCGTGTCTCCTGCACTGGCAGGAAGATTCTTTATCACTGATCCACCTACTTATAAGATACAAAAAATAGTTAAGTTTTAAAAGTTATTGGCATTATTAAAAAATATTCAGCACTCTCAGCTTTCAAATGGTAGCTCTGGATGGATTTTGATTGGTTAGAAAATCTGAAATAGAGGAATTCAGCAATGATCCTAATTCTGGGTTCTTTAGGAATATTTTGGAAACTGTTATTGAGAAAGTATTATGAAAATTATCACAGCACCATCAGGAATGCCTAGGGAGAAATAAATTTAATACAAGCACAAATGAAATAGTAAAGTACTTGATTAAGCAAAGCCAGCAATATAAAGTGCCCTGAGGAATAAGTACTGCAAATGAGGAAGACCTACCCTTTTAATCAGCCAAATCTGCACCTGCAGCATTGGTTGGTTGAAGTTTTACGGCTACCCTTTCTTAGTAATCAAGATATCCCCTCAGGGCAGCTTTTTTATAAACATACACAAGATACATAGCTAAGTCTGCAGAGAAAAATCGGACATATCAAGCATCAGCAGCAACTATAAATGTGTAACACAAAGGCATGGTTAATTTTAAAACTGATTAATTAAATTACTTCCTGGGAGACTCGAATAAGTGGAAAATAGCTTGAATCCTCAAGGTGCTTAGATTTTTACTTGTGTTATGAACATACTAGTATACGACTTATATTAGCCTGTTAAATGTACTTCACTTTGCAAATAACTTTTCACTGCTTAAAATCTATTGGTACCAACTGTTTCTCATGACAGAAAAAAAATTACCAAATGGTTTAAGGGTCTGAAATATTTCATAAATGATGTCCATATTCAATTCTATAATGAACTAAGTAACTTGCAATTTTCCATCCTTCTAAACATTGTGCATTTGAAATTATTTCTCTGTGTTATTTGGGATCTAAGACGTGTTATTTAGTTGGTAAGTCATGGCCATCTCTTTACAGCCCTATGGGCTGTAGTCCACTGGGCTCTTCTGTTCATGGGATTTCCCAGGCAAGAATACTGGAGTTGGTTGCCATTTCTTTTTCCAGTGTATCTTCCTGACCCAGCGATCAAACCCGTGTCTCCTGCACTGGCAGGAAGATTCTTTATCACTGATCCACCTACTTATAAGATACAAAAAATAGTTAAGTTTTAAAAGTTATTGGCATTATTAAAAAATATTCAGCACTCTCAGCTTTCAAATGGTAGCTCTGGATGGATTTTGATTGGTTAGAAAATCTGAAATAGAGGAATTCAGCAATGATCCTAATTCTGGGTTCTTTAGGAATATTTTGGAAACTGTTATTGAGAAAGTATTATGAAAATTATCACAGCACCATCAGGAATGCCTAGGGAGAAATAAATTTAATACAAGCACAAATGAAATAGTAAAGTACTTGATTAAGCAAAGCCAGCAATATAAAGTGCCCTGAGGAATAAGTACTGCAAATGAGGAAGACCTACCCTTTTAATCAGCCAAATCTGCACCTGCAGCATTGGTTGTGGTATCCAAATGAATGGGCAGCTTTATCCAAATCAAATACATGATAGAGCAATATTTAAATTTTATCAGGCCATATTCTTGAGGTGAATGGAAAAGAAATAGGACTTAGTAAAATCAGTAAGGGAACTCTAACATAGGGTAGAAATCCTAATGATGGTTCTGTATTTGATTATTTAGGTAAAAATTGCCTTTCTGTCAGAGCAAATACTATACTTAGTGAAGGTACTTTTATTGATTAACATTCTGAATAAGTGATCCTATAATCATATAGGCTTTGAAACCTCTTTAAACTTTCTTAGAAAAGACAGTACTACTCTTTCAGAAGCTTGAATTTTAAAATGATTACTTTGGTATTATATTCATTTTAAAATTAATATATTTGAAAGATAAAATATCCAGGACTGAAGTACTTTGGTTTTGTACCTATAAATTATATATTTGAGAAATACTCAAGTAAATATTCTTCTAATTTCAATAATAATTATTTAAAGTATGTCTCTAAGAGATTAGAATTGTCTCAGTATTAGGTGATGGACCATAATTTGTCTTTGTTGGAGATATAGACTTGTAGAATTGAAAGGGAATTTACTTATAATTTGATTCAATATCCATATTCTAATAGATATATTTTAAATCAGGTTCTCAGGTGTCCTGTGCACATTCTGAATCTTTAAAGTAAATTTTCTTACTCTATATGCATTTACTAATTTACAGTTTCTTTGAACACTGGTTAAAACCTAAAATATTCCTACCCCAATTTATCCCATGTGCTCTAGCCCTATATTTTTATCATTAGCATCTTTATGTCTGAGGCCATGTGCATTTTCCCACTGTGGTATTGAATGGTAGCTGTGATCAAAATTCACTATTCCTTTCTTATATATTCATTTACTTTTCATGTATTCATCTATTATTCAGTAACTAATTAACACCTGTGCAACTATTCTTCCAGGGACTAGGGTTCTATCACACAGAACTCTTCTCTGCATAATGTTCATTTTCCAATATGATGACATACACAAACTGGATAAATAACCTAACTTTGATATATAAAATAGTAAAATGAAGTTAAGTGAAGAAGAATAAGTAAAGATAAAGGAAAATAAATTGAGATTTCATTCAAAAGGATGCCAAGGTAATTTCTAATTTTGAAAAGGGTGATCATAGAAAGGACTCACTGGACAATTAAATTATCAGCCAACTCTCAAGGGTAATGGAGATCAAATTGTGGCTATATGAGAAATTATAAGTAGAAGGATTAGCCCATATCTCGACCTTTGGCCAAGGGTACTATGGAAGGTCTGTTCAAGGAATTGTAAGGAGGATGGAGAACTGTGAGCAGGATAATTGAGGAGAAGGTAGAGATAAAACAAAAATAATGGCAGAGTGACATAAGCTGGATTTCATTCTTAGAGAATCATTCAGGTATCTGTTGCATTGATAATAAACTAGAGAGAATTAAGAGTGAAAGTCTGAAGACCAATTAGACCCCTAGTATAAAATCAAGGTACAGTTTTGACAAGAGTACTAGCACTGGAGGTCAAAAAGAGTCTTTGGAATCTGGGTATCTATTGAAGGCCAGCAAACAGAAGGTAGAAATTGGAGGTGTATTCATGCTCACTCAGTCCTGTCCAACTTTTTGTGACTGCATGGGCTGTATGTAGCTCACTAGGCTTCTCTGTCCATGAAATTTTCTGGCAACAATACTGGAGTGGGTTGCCATTTCCTACTCTAGGGGAGCTTACTTCTGGGGATTGGACCCGTGTCTCCTGTATTTTCTGCACTGGCAAGCAGAGTATGCTGTGCTACAGGTAAAGCCCAAATGTCAAATAAGCAGAGAGATCTAAATGATTATGTTCAGAGGAAACTTTTATAGTAACAGAATCATAATTTTATTAACAGCAGCAGTGTACCTTACTGGGAAATCTTGAGTCTCAATTTTCTGATAATATGTCATTGTCCTTGAACTCAAGTTCTGGTCAATACTATGTAGCAGATATTCCCAGGTATGGTTTCCAAGAGATCTCTTTTAAAACGAAGGTTTACTTATTTACATAAATGCTCGTTTTGCCCCTTTCTACATTTTTCTTCTTCCTGCCTTCTGTGCAAACACTATCACCATATTTCATCTAGGAGGAGACACCTTGAGTATGAAAAGTCACACATAGAATGGTGCAGCAGGGGGTCCAAAGGAAATCAGAGCCCTACTGGTATGAAAGTGTCAGGCTACCCTGTCTTGCCTACCTCCTGACGTAACTTTTACATGAGGGAAAAATAGACTCCTGTCCTAATTAAATCCGTTTTCAGTTTTCCTGTATTAGCAGGCAAGCAAAAACAAAAGCTTACCCAATCCACTCAATGTATTTGATACCTCCATTATATTTCTTTCCCTCTCCCTTCTCCTTAATATTAAAATTTAGAGAATTTGTTGCTTTTTGCTTTTCTCTCTCAATAATCTGTAAATCAAATAGAATCTGTGGTGCTGTTAATTCTATGATAATATGTCTTTACCATACAAAGCAAAATGAAATCCTAAAATGACTGTTAAGTCTTATAAGCAGATCTGATTCTCCTCTTACACCTACCTATGATTTCTCTTTCACTTTTTCCAGTCTCAAGAACTAATCATTAAACTGTTAGAAAAATATAGCAGATACATTTATTTCCATTCATTATATCTTGTCAGAACACAGCTCCATTGTACCCATCTCCAAAACAGATCACACTTTATTTTTATGATCTTCATTTTTGCAACGCTTACAGAGTACTATCAAATTTGTCTCACTTATTCATCTGCTTAGGTATTCATTTTTTGTATACTTTCCCAAACAATGCCTTATGGAGTTAAGTTCTGTGAGTGTCTTCTTAATATGTGAGTAGTCAGTGTCCAAAACATGAGTATGTGTTCAAAATTATTTGCAGAAAAATGAGAAATACTTCTCTGTGCATGTGTCTGTGTTTCTGTATATATTGAAAGGATAGGAGAAGGAAAAAAAAAAAAACCTAAGAGAGCTTTGCACTTGAATATATATGACTCAGTTATAAACCTGAGATGATGGAGTAATGACTGAAATCAATTTTTTTTTTTTCTGAAAATGACTCACTTAAATACCCAATGGACAATAGGAGTTCAAGATAGAAAACTAGATTAAGGCAGAGGGAAAAATGAAATTACGTTTGTAAACTTCAGAATCTGACTGAAAAAAATGGTACATGTATATGATTCCAAATAATTTTGTTCAAGTGTTTTATCTCAGGAATGTATTCATTATTTCAAAAATATGAACTTCTCATGCATGGAGCAAGACACAATAATGTTAAAATAAGAAGTTAGAATTAAAACAACAACAAAAGATTAGGTATAGATCCAAAATACAGCCCATTATTTTCTCAGATCTTGGTGTTAACTGAATTAGACATTAAGAATCCGTATATTTGACCATAAATATGTTATAAAGCATATTCAAAGTAATTCAATTTCCATTACAAGGAATAAGTAAGTAATTTCTAGACCTCCCCAAAATTAGTTAGAAATTCATCTGTCACTATTTCCCAAGTTAAAACATTTAAACTTAGATCACACTGGTTGTATTAAATATTAACTATTTGAAGAAAATAAAAACAAATTTCCATAATCTTATGATCAGTTTTGATTTGAAGATTAAGCATTCTCTGATGTGTCAGCTCATTCTTCTGTCTTTTCCAGTGACCCAACAATGTGAATGAAGATTTTCTATTTCCTAAATATAAAGCATGAGTTAAAGTAGAAACTTAAATGTGGAACTTTCCTAAGATTAACCTAAATCTAGATAGCACTTTTTTCTTTTAATTAATATATTATGGTTTTAATAATTACTGCACATTTTATGTTTCTGTCAAAGTATTTGGTGAATTTTCAGGCAAGAACAGGTTAAATATAAAATGTAGCCATTATAATTACAATGTATTATGGTGAAAATATATATTAGTGAATGTTTTAGTACTGTTACAAATAAAATGTTAATGTAGTAAGATACAGTCTTGCTTTGAAATCATATGCTGTTAAAACTGTAAATTCTATTTAAAGTTTTTTCTTTTGAAGTTATATTAGCAGTTATTAAATTATTAGTCTAACTTAATGAGATTAATCCTGAATTCAGGTACTTAATCATACTGTACAGAATTCATTATACCTTACCTTTGCTTAATTTATAGCATAGATTAATGAAAATGTCACAGTTAAAAATATCTGAGTGATGCACTTGTAGAAATGATCCTATGTTTTGGTATGGTTTCTTGCTCATTCACCAATCCCTTCTAGACAAATTAAAAACTGTATCACAATAAATTATATTACTCATTTGTTGTACAGGGACAATTCATTACTGACAAGTTTTTTGTGTGCCTCTAAGAATTTTTCTAAATTCCCTGGAGAAGCAAAAGTCTACCTACTCCAGTATTCTTGCCTGGTGAATTCCATGGCTCATCATTGAATCACAAAGTGTTGGACATGACTGAGTGACTTCAAGTAAGTAGAAATTTTTCTGGTCCTGCTGCTGAATATAGGATTCCTTTTCAGTACCCCAAAGAGATGTCCATTTTGTACCTGATTGAAGATATACAGAGGACTAGATTCCCCTGTTTGGGGGGGATTTTTCCACATTTGGACTGTTTTAACTAGTACGCCAAAAAAGGACTCTAATTTTCAGTCATTTATCCTAATTTAGACAATTCCAGTTTTTAATAGTTCATTTGTTAGACTAATTTTAGGTTCTGAGGAAAATACATGTATTTCCCCTATACCCCTTGTCCATACATGTATAGCCTCTTCTATCATCAAAATTTCTCACCAGTGATATATTTGTTAAAACTGTCAAACATTTTGACACATCATACTCACTCAAAGCTTACTTGAGAGTTTACTCTTGGTAATGCACAATCTATCAAAGTCAAAGTCAAAAGTTGCTCAGTTGTGTCCAACTCTGTGACCCCATGGAGGAGCCATGAAATTCTCCAGACAAGAATACTGGAATGGGCAGCCATTCCCTTCTTTTGAGGATTGAACTCAGGTCTCCCACACTGCAAGCAGATTCTTTACCATTTGAGCCATCATGGAAGCCCATATAGTCTGAGTCAGAACAAAGGTATGGTAATTATAGTTTTATATAGAGTATTTTTACGTCTCTTAAAATCTTCTGCATTCTGCCTACTTATCCGTCTATGCCCCAATCCCTGAAAATACCAGGAAGAATTGCTAAGCATATAGCAAGTACATGTTTAGTTTTGTAAAAATTTTTAAACTGGGCCCTTCCTGCCCAAAGGTCCAAACCCTGGCCTGTCACAGTTAAAAATATCTGAGTGATGCACTTGTAGAAATGATCCTATGTTTTGGTATGGTTTCTTGCTCATTCACCAATCCCTTCTAGACAAATTAAAAACTGTATCACAATAAATTATATTACTCATTTGTTGTACAGTGACAATTCATTACTGACAAGTTTTTTGTGTGCCTCTAAGAATTTTTCTAAATTCCCTGGAGAAGCAAAGTCTACCTACTCCAGTATTCTTGCCTGGTGAATTCCATGGCTCATCATTGAATCACAAAGTGTTGGACATGACTGAGTGACTTCAAGTAAGTAGAAATTTTTCTGGTCCTGCTGCTGAATATAGGATTCCTTTTCAGTACCCCAAAGAGATGTCCATTTTGTACCTGATTGAAGATATACAGAGGACTAGATTCCCCTGTTTGGGGGGGATTTTTCCACATTTGGACTGTTTTAACTAGTACGCCAAAAAAGGACTCTAATTTTCAGTCATTTATCCTAATTTAGACAATTCCAGTTTTTAATAGTTCATTTGTTAGACTAATTTTAGGTTCTGAGGAAAATACATGTATTTCCCCTATACCCCTTGTCCATACATGTATAGCCTCTTCTATCATCAAAATTTCTCACCAGTGATATATTTGTTAAAACTGTCAAACATTTTGACACATCATACTCACTCAAAGCTTACTTGAGAGTTTACTCTTGGTAATGCACAATCTATCAAAGTCAAAGTCAAAAGTTGCTCAGTTGTGTCCAACTCTGTGACCCCATGGAGGAGCCATGAAATTCTCCAGACAAGAATACTGGAATGGGCAGCCATTCCCTTCTTTTGAGGATTGAACTCAGGTCTCCCACACTGCAAGCAGATTCTTTACCATTTGAGCCATCATGGAAGCCCATATAGTCTGAGTCAGAACAAAGGTATGGTAATTATAGTGTTATATAGAGTATTTTTACGTCTCTTAAAATCTTCTGCATTCTGCCTACTTATCCCGTCTATGCCCCCAATCCCCTGAAAATACCAGGAAGAATTGCTAAGCATATAGCAAGTACATGTTTAGTTTTGTAAAAAATTTTTAAACTGGGCTTCCCTGATGGTCCAGTGGGTAAGGACACCACCATGCGGTGCAAGGGGCGCAGGTTGGATCCCTGGCCTGGGAAGATCCCACGTTCAGCAGAGCGGCTGGACCGATATGTCCAATTACCGAGCTGGAGCTCTGGAGCGCATGCGCCCAGAGCCAGTGCTCTGCGACAACAGAGGCCACTGCGATGGGAGGCCCACACAGGCCAAAGAACAAAGATGGGTGAAAATAGACAAATGAAAGAACAATAGAAGTGGCCCGCCTGCCCCCCTCCCTCCCCAACCTGCCCCCCTGCAAAAAAATTAAAAGAAAAAAAAAAGATTTTAAACTATTTTCCAGAGTGAATGTACCATTTTGCAATTTTCCCTCCTCTCTTCCCTCCTCTTCCTACACCAGGAATCAAACCTATGAACCTTTATACTTTCGGCACAAATTCCCTAACCACTACACTATCTAACTTCTTAACAACCCTTGCCTGTAACTTCCCTCCTAGCTCTCAGACGGGATCCTCCATTTAAAGAGGCATGTAGATCTTACCATTCCTGACACTGAACCAGTAATCCTGTGCACTAATCCCAGAAAACTTGCACTCCTCCCCTGGGTGCACTTTCCCTCCCTTAGCACACTTCATCGCAGTTTAATATGTTCCTCCTCATCCAGCCTCTTTCTCCTGTGTTTCCTGTTGTTTCTCAGGAAATGGCATCCTAGAGACTCAGGAGATGATAATAAAACCATAATTAAAAGCTTTCCGCCAAAGAAAAATTCAAGCCCAAATATCTTCCTCAATGGATTTCTTTCAAACATTTGGTATGAATCTTAAGTAGTCACTTTTAGATGATAGGAATTATTGAGGGTTCTCATAAAGCCAAACAACCTTATTTTCCAAAACTGACAAGTACACTAAAGGAATAGATAAGTAACCTCTCAGAGCCAGTAGCAAGTGTTGCACTTCCCTCAAGGCTTTGGTTTTCCTGAGAACTTGTACAGCTATGCCCATGGTGGTCTTGTCCATGAACAATTTAACATCAGCATCAGACAAGACTCCTCTGGAAACTCAATGGTTCAGTTCAAAACAGACCATTCTGTATTCATGGGCAAATGTAGAAAAAACAGTAATGTTACCCAAAGTACTAAAATAACCAAATATTCCCACATCTGGCTGATACAAATTACTGATGCTTTCTTACAAATAACTTTACCCTCACATTGCCCTTTCTGTCTTCTAGATAAGAAATATTAATATATTGAATTAGAGTATTATCTGTAGTTTCTGATAGTGGCCAGTCTAGGACAATGCCCACTTCCATAAATCCTCAGGAAAGTCTCAACACAAAACAATGACTACATAACCATACACTCTGTTACTGAGAAGCCCATTGGTTTCAATGATATGCATATACCCTCACTGAAATAAGTTAGCAAATCCAGCTTTATTCAAATACAAATGTGTTCTAAAGTCACTTCTCTAATCTAAATCTCTTTCCACTCTTTCTCCTATTGCATATTTCGAATGTGAAAGTGTTAGTCGCTCAGTTGTGCCTGACTCTTTGAAACCTGTCCATAGGATTTTCCCAGGCAAGAATCCTGGAGTGAGCTGCCATTTTCTTCTTCAGTAGATGCTCCTGACCCAGGAATTGAACCTAGATCTCCTGCATTGTGGGCAGATTCTTTACCACCTGAGCCACAAGAGAATCCCATTGCATGTCTTGCTGTTTATCAAATGCATTAGTTTTGCTTCTGCCCTATGGCCTTGCTGTTGCCTTTCCCACTGCTAAAAACACTCTGATGGTAGACAGTGTCATGTCTTACTCTCTCAGTTCAGTCAGGTTTCTCCTCAAATGCAGCCTGTTTTGACTACTTTACCTATAGTGCCACCTTCCTGTGGTCACTTTCAGGTTGCATGCCCCACATTATACTTCTTTATTGCATATATCCCTATACTATCAGAATCTATCCTAGCACGTTGTAAGAGATGATTACATATTTGACAATATATAAATTAATTGAAAGGAAAAAAAGATGGAAATATTTGCCACAAGGCAATGCTGGTATCCTTCTGTTTATATTTCTCTGTCAGTTCTGCATAGAGTGAGTTTATTTATTATATTTGAGATAAATGAGCTAAAATACAAGTAAATTAAACAATAAGTCAGCTTCCTTTAAATTTTTCTCTAACATGAGAACAGAATACTCTTTTTTGGGGTGGGAGAGAGGAGGAGCGGGTTGGGGAGGGAGAGGGGTGGGCAGGCCACTTCTATTGGTCTTTCATTTATCTATTTTCATCCATCTTTGTTCTTTTGGCCCATGTGGGCCTCCCATCGCGGTGGCATCTGTTGTCTCAGAGCACCAGCTCTAGGGGCATGTGCTCCAGAGCTCCGGCTAGGTAATTGGACACATCGGTCCAGCTGCTCTGCTGCACGTGGGATCTTCCCAGGCCAGGGATCGAACCTGCACCCCTTGCACCACAAGGCAGTGTCCTTACCCACTGGACCACCAGGGAAGTCCCAAGAACAGAATACTCTTAAAAGAAGTTTTAATCAAATGTCTTCTCTTATTGAACTTGAAAGTTTTACTGATATCTGAAGGTGGAGCCATTATTGGAATGAAAGTTCATTTCAGCATGGAAATGATCTTGAACATTCATTATAGTTTCCATTTATAAAAGTTTTACCTCTTTTCATAAGTTAATAAACAAAATAGCAACTTGCCATCTTATAATGCATCACAAGATAAATTGAAGGAGATGTGCTGTTGTCATATTTCTGATGAAACTGTGACAGATGAAATGACAGAGCATTATAATAAATGCAAAGGCTAATAGCCTATTAATCCTACTTGATCTGTGACGTACCAAATTAAGAAAGATTACTTATGTATTCCATCTACTTTTAAGATTTCTTTAGCATCCTTGCCAGTTACAAACAGTGAACTTCATAGTGCTGAAGGTTGGGAAAGGAAACTTTGAATCAGTCTACAATTCCCTGTTAATGTTCAGTTAATAAACTATAGATATGTTTCTGTTATATATATATATAATACACATATATATTTTGATGTCACACATTTATGTTATATATACAGAAAAATGGAGGAATTTTATTTAAGTATGCTTTGAGAAATTTACTTGAACAGTATAGTTTTATAAAAGTCAGCAACTAATTTTGTCATTATTTATAAAGGATAAATATACTGTTTTAAGGTATAGCTGTTTTCTTCAAAGTAGAATGCTCTGATTATATTAAATATATTTATGCCTTAAAACTTTCTATTACTCTATATTACTTTCCTGTGTGTTCTATAAGAACATAATATTCATTGAAGGATTATATGTCAAATATTACAAAATATATATTGTATATGTTCATTAGTACATATATATATAATATAGGACATATAGTCTGATATTTAAAATAAAGATGTAGGTTAATTTTGAAGCTTAATATTCTCTTTTTTTAAAAGGAAAGCACATAATGAGTGGAGGAAGCCTTTCTGTCCCCAATATTAAGAAAGTTCTCAGAAGAGTGATGAAAAATGTGGTGTTAAATTAAAATATTTAAGCTGTTGCCTCTATCTAGTGTGGCATAAATTTATGTTTATTAATCAGTCCTAAAGACTATGGAATATCTAGAAACTCATAAGTTCAATGTACTGTTCCAAAGAATAATAATCATTTTCTGAAGTTTGGATTTATTTTTTTGAATTATCTTTTTCTTCCTTACTAAAAATGATTGAATTAGCATTTCTATTATGAATATTGTTAGGAATGAACATTGTGTCTCTTTATTTTGTCACTTATAAACTACTGGATGTTTGAGATCTTACTGTCACAGAATTTGTGTAACCTGTACTGTTATAATTTTATTTTCTCCCACTTTTAAACTTATGGCAGGCTTTTATGTTTTTATGATTTCCTAGGACACATTGAAATTTTCATTTTGTTTTAAGGGTTTGAATTCTAATACATTTTGTACTCAAACTGGGGTCCCACAAATATCTTTATTGTTGCAGAGGCAATGGATGCCTTCTGAGATTTTAACTTAAAATTCATGCACTAATGTAGTTAACCATACAATTTGCTAAATAAAGGAAATTTTAACGTCTTTAGATTCCCAATTCTCTAATCAAAGTGACCTAACTTTAATCTCAAAGAAGAACAATTAGAATATAATTGCAATATCACATGGGAAATTTAATTTATTCTATTAAACCTTGATTCAGAAATTAATATGTGATTAAAGGAAATTGTCAGAGTGAATCGCAGAGAATTTAAAGCTTAGAAGTCAGAAATGAACAACTTATTCAGCAAAATATCTCCTAATGAGACACCATGTTTTCAGGATAAGGACAGAAAAACTTTAACAAGCCTCACAATTGCCTAGGTGGAATATTTCTCCAGTCTTTTCTCCTTGGTTTAGACTGATGCTTTGTAAACATTCTGCTAATTACTGATTTGGTTTTCCGTTTGAAGTGGTATTGGAAAGGGTTGCCATTTTGAATAATAGAAGCATTACAATTTGCAAAAAACATATATTTTTACTTTTAAATGAGTGGAACACTTTTAAATGAACTGAAATAATGTTATTTACATTAGTTAATGTGTTCTATTGCTATGATTTTCCAGAAGTATAATCAAATCAGGAATATGGAAATGCCAGTGTCCAGACTACAAAATATGATACGTCTATGAAAGCAGTCCTGTGTAGACTGAGTCCTTTGGTCCGTCTGGCAAGACACTCAAACTTAGTTTTGTACTTTTTCTTACATTAGAGAAGTGGCCTACATACACAGCTGGTTCACTAAATATGATCCCAGCATTGTAAAAAAAGAGAAAAAAACCTTCAGAAAGAGTATTGTGTAAAAAGGAAAGGCAGGAGAAAAATGAACTTTTACTTAAGTGCTTGTATTATAAACCAAGAGGGCATCTACTGGTTTTAGATCTAGGACACATTTTATTTTCTCCCACTTTTAATCTTATGGCAGGCTTTTATGTTTTTATGATTTCCTAGGACACATTGAAATTTTCATTTTGTTTTAAGGGTTTGAATTCTAATACATTTTGTACTCAAACTGGGGTCCCACAAATATCTTTATTGTTGCAGAGGCAATGGATGCCTTCTGAGATTTTAACTTAAAATTCATGCACTAATGTAGTTAACCATACAATTTGCTAAATAAAGGAAATTTTAACGTCTTTAGATTCCCAATTCTCTAATCAAAGTGACCTAATTTTAATCTCAAAGAAGAACAATTAGAATATAATTGCAATATCACATGGGAAATTTAATTTATTCTATTAAACCTTGATTCAGAAATTAATATGTGATTAAAGGAAATTGTCAGAGTGAATCGCAGAGAATTTAAAGCTTAGAAGTCAGAAATGAACAACTTATTCAGCAAAATATCTCCTAATGAGACACCATGTTTTCAGGATAAGGACAGAAAAACTTTAACAAGCCTCACAATTGCCTAGGTGGAATATTTCTCCAGTCTTTTCTCCTTGGTTTAGACTGATGCTTTGTAAACATTCTGCTAATTACTGATTTGGTTTTCCGTTTGAAGTGGTATTGGAAAGGGTTGCCATTTTGAATAATAGAAGCATTACAATTTGCAAAAAACATATATTTTTACTTTTAAATGAGTGGAACACTTTTAAATGAACTGAAATAATGTTATTTACATTAGTTAATGTGTTCTATTGCTATGATTTTCCAGAAGTATAATCAAATCAGGAATATGGAAATGCCAGTGTCCAGACTACAAAATATGATACGTCTATGAAAGCAGTCCTGTGTAGACTGAGTCCTTTGGTCCGTCTGGCAAGACACTCAAACTTAGTTTTGTACTTTTTCTTACATTAGAGAAGTGGCCTACATACACAGCTGGTTCACTAAATATGATCCCAGCATTGTAAAAAAAGAGAAAAAAACCTTCAGAAAGAGTATTGTGTAAAAAGGAAAGGCAGGAGAAAAATGAACTTTTACTTAAGTGCTTGTATTATAAACCAAGAGGTCATTTGAAAACAGTGAACGTTTGGAATGACCTTGGCAGAGAGAAATAAATAAATAAAATTTCACAGAGCAGCACAAACTGTCACCCTTTAATGCAAATCCAACTCCTAGTCTAATGAATGACTCTTATGCCCATAATATAGTTTCTGTGAGTTGCTTATGTTGATGGTGTGTGGCCTGTCATTTGCATTCCACAATAAATAATAAAACATCTCTGGTGGAACAGCATTTCCATTATGCTCTCTATTATAGTCCGACCAGGTTGGAATTGAATTTCAAATTTCAGATCTACTCTGGCCTATTGCAGTTTTACAACTGAACTTAAATTATTTAAGAGTTTCCATGGCACTTTTATAGACTACAAACCGCGATTTAATTGTTAACTAATGAAATGTCTGAGTAAAAGACACAAATTAAAATGAGTGAAAAGTTATATTATTGCTCTGATAAAGAACTGATAGAGGAATCTGTTTTTCACCTACAGTATGTTTAATATTCCTTTGAATTATCAGTAAAGGTGGTTTTAAACATTATATTGAATATCACATTGAATTTTGTTCTTTGATGCATAAAAAATCATTTTCGTTCTCATTCTGAGTAATATTTCACCTTTTATCCAATTAGACCAAAGAATTTATGTGGTCCAAATAAACTAGTTGCGTATATGAGCAGCAGTATTTCAAGGGGAATATGCCCTCAATGATTTATCAGAAAACCTTGTTAACGCGTAAGAATGATTCATAGGTTGCTGACTTAAAAGCAAAGCAGAGCCTGTGGGGAAAACGTGGTCAACTATCAATACCATTAATTTCTACATCAGGAATATGGAAATGCCAGTGTCCAGACTACAAAATATGATACGTCTATGAAAGCAGTCCTGTGTAGACTGAGTCCTTTGGTCCGTCTGGCAAGACACTCAAACTTAGTTTTGTACTTTTTCTTACATTAGAGAAGTGGCCTACATACACAGCTGGTTCACTAAATATGATCCCAGCATTGTAAAAAAAGAGAAAAAAACCTTCAGAAAGAGTATTGTGTAAAAAGGAAAGGCAGGAGAAAAATGAACTTTTACTTAAGTGCTTGTATTATAAACCAAGAGGTCATTTGAAAACAGTGAACGTTTGGAATGACCTTGGCAGAGAGAATAAATAAATAAAATTTCACAGAGCAGCACAAACTGTCACCCTTTAATGCAAATCCAACTCCTAGTCTAATGAATGACTCTTATGCCCATAATATAGTTTCTGTGAGTTGCTTATGTTGATGGTGTGTGGCCTGTCATTTGCATTCCACAATAAATAATAAAACATCTCTGGTGGAACAGCATTTCCATTATGCTCTCTATTATAGTCCGACCAGGTTGGAATTGAATTTCAAATTTCAGATCTACTCTGGCCTATTGCAGTTTTACAACTGAACTTAAATTATTTAAGAGTTTCCATGGCACTTTTATAGACTACAAACCGCGATTTAATTGTTAACTAATGAAATGTCTGAGTAAAAGACACAAATTAAAATGAGTGAAAAGTTATATTATTGCTCTGATAAAGAACTGATAGAGGAATCTGTTTTTCACCTACAGTATGTTTAATATTCCTTTGAATTATCAGTAAAGGTGGTTTTAAACATTATATTGAATATCACATTGAATTTTGTTCTTTGATGCATAAAAAATCATTTTCGTTCTCATTCTGAGTAATATTTCACCTTTTATCCAATTAGACCAAAGAATTTATGTGGTCCAAATAAACTAGTTGCGTATATGAGCAGCAGTATTTCAAGGGGAATATGCCCTCAATGATTTATCAGAAAACCTTGTTAACGCGTAAGAATGATTCATAGGTTGCTGACTTAAAAGCAAAGCAGAGCCTGTGAGAAGAGTCAAAAAGACTGAATTCTGGGTCTGTGTTGGTTTTAACAACTATCAATACCATTAATTTCCTAATCCTTTTTACTATGAAGTCTTTGGGAAATATGCCATTGCACCTTGGTGCCTTATATGTATTATCGTAAACACCTAAGGTTTGTTACTCATCGATTTGCTCTGGATTTCATAGCACTTATTAATATTAATACTGGTATATTATTATTACCATTATTATTATTTAGAGACTTCCCAGGAAGCCCAAGTGTTAAACAATCCTGGCCTCTCTGATTGCCAGGAACTATGGGCCCTGGACTCCGGCATTATCCATTTTCAAGGTTAATTGATTGGGCCGGTGAGTTGTTACACACTCCTTAACAGATTCTGACTTCCATGCCCACTGTCTTGCTCTCTGTATCAACCAACACCTTTTCTGGGGTCTGATGAGCATGGACACTGGGTGCCTTAACCCAGCGTTCGGTTCATCAAGAAGCAACAGTTCTGCTTACCAAAAATGGCCCACTAGGGGCTTCCATTCAAGGCCCAGCTTCACAGCCAGCCGGGCTTCTTACCCATTTAAAGTATGAGAATAGGTAGAGATCTTTCGGCCCCAAGATTAGATAAAACTGTGAGGTTTTCTCGCAAGAGCACCAGCTCTCCTGAGGGAAACTTCAGGGGGAACTAGCTACTAGATGGTTTGATTAGTCTTTTGCCTCTATACCCAGGATGGATGACCGATTTGCAAGTCAGGACTGTTAGGGAGCTCCACTGGAGCTTCCTCAGTCTTCACCCTGCCCAGACCTAATTCACCATCTTTCTGGTCCTAATACATGCACGCATGCTGCACTTCCCTGCATGGCAGGTCAGACAGGCCGGCAGTGTGCCCTGGACACACTGAAGAGGCCTCTGTTAAAGCTATTTAGTTTGTGGTGCTTCATTATAGCAATCCATGAAAACTAACACAAATATGTTGTGATCTTTTGCTTGAGTTAAGAAATATGCTATATGCAAACATATGATGAAAACTATGAATAAAATTCACTCATATATTTTGTTTACAATAGCAAATACATTCTGAAGCTAGGAATCTAAAAATGGAAGACTAAGCATCTACCTTAAAAATCAAGTTAGATATAAAAGTCTCATATTAAAAATAAATTGCCATGCATTACTTTGATTTTGGAAATTAGGAAATTCCTACCTTACTGCACTGTACTAAAGAGATAGTTGTATAGAATTTCTTCACTATAGTTTTTCACAGTTAGATACGGTCCTTTCCAAGTGATTAGTTTTCAAAGAGATATTAAAATAATGACCTGACATACAGACACAGTAGCACATTCAAAATTTAGTCAATACAAATAAACAATTACACTTCTAGGAAAATCATTTTAAAGACAGAATAGTAGTTTTAGAAGAAACTGAATTTTCATTTGGACCTAGGTTATTTGAAGGAGACCTGGGTTCATTCCCTGGGTCAAAAGATCCCCTGGAGAAGGAAATGACTAGCCACTCCAGTATTTTACCTGGAGATTTCCACAAAGTAGGAGTTTGGTGTACTACATTTCATAGAGTCACAAAGAGTTGGACACAGTTGAGTGATTTTCACTTCATTATTTTTTGTTAAAGCCCAGAACAATGCCTGTTTTTATACCTAAACTGAATCTGGAAAAATCCAAGCTGCTTTACAACAATGTCCTTTAAGAAAATATCTCCTCCTGGTCTTGGGATAAAGTTCCTTTGGCTTATTGTTTTCTGTGGGACATTAACTGAACTCTGATCAACTCTGTAAGAATCCATTCATGAAGATCTATTTTAAGACTTTTCTGAACCGAGATAGCTACTAGATGGTTTGATTAGTCTTTTGCCTCTATACCCAGGATGGATGACCGATTTGCAAGTCAGGACTGTTAGGGAGCTCCACTGGAGCTTCCTCAGTCTTCACCCTGCCCAGACCTAATTCACCATCTTTCTGGTCCTAATACATGCACGCATGCTGCACTTCCCTGCATGGCAGGTCAGACAGGCCGGCAGTGTGCCCTGGACACACTGAAGAGGCCTCTGTTAAAGCTATTTAGTTTGTGGTGCTTCATTATAGCAATCCATGAAAACTAACACAAATATGTTGTGATCTTTTGCTTGAGTTAAGAAATATGCTATATGCAAACATATGATGAAAACTATGAATAAAATTCACTCATATATTTTGTTTACAATAGCAAATACATTCTGAAGCTAGGAATCTAAAAATGGAAGACTAAGCATCTACCTTAAAAATCAAGTTAGATATAAAAGTCTCATATTAAAAATAAATTGCCATGCATTACTTTGATTTTGGAAATTAGGAAATTCCTACCTTACTGCACTGTACTAAAGAGATAGTTGTATAGAATTTCTTCACTATAGTTTTTCACAGTTAGATACGGTCCTTTCCAAGTGATTAGTTTTCAAAGAGATATTAAAATAATGACCTGACATACAGACACAGTAGCACATTCAAAATTTAGTCAATACAAATAAACAATTACACTTCTAGGAAAATCATTTTAAAGACAGAATAGTAGTTTTAGAAGAAACTGAATTTTCATTTGGACCTAGGTTATTTGAAGGAGACCTGGGTTCATTCCCTGGGTCAAAAGATCCCCTGGAGAAGGAAATGACTAGCCACTCCAGTATTTTACCTGGAGATTTCCACAAAGTAGGAGTTTGGTGTACTACATTTCATAGAGTCACAAAGAGTTGGACACAGTTGAGTGATTTTCACTTCATTATTTTTTGTTAAAGCCCAGAACAATGCCTGTTTTTATACCTAAACTGAATCTGGAAAAATCCAAGCTGCTTTACAACAATGTCCTTTAAGAAAATATCTCCTCCTGGTCTTGGGATAAAGTTCCTTTGGCTTATTGTTTTCTGTGGGACATTAACTGAACTCTGATCAACTCTGTAAGAATCCATTCATGAAGATCTATTTTAAGACTTTTCTGACAATAATGCTGAACCGAGAACTGCAATATGAAAAGCATTTAGGAAAAATCACTAATGAAATATGTAATTCAATAGTTTTCAAGTTGTAGTCTAAAATCTAAAGAATAATATCAACTTCATTTAATTTTGAAAGAAAAATTCGTATTTTTCATATTTTTCTTTGGTGCCAAGTCAGTTGTTCTGCAGAAAATCTCACTGATTTGAATTGCCAATGTCTTTTTTCTACATGAAATACTGAACTCACATTCAATTTGTTTTAACTTAATAGAAAATATTCATAATACTAAAAATAATTAATCACTCAGAAAGATACTCACAACTTTCATTTTTGACCCCAGTGAGTATTTTCAAACTACTCTTGGTCAATAATAATCAATAATCTCTTCACCTCTGATCCAAAGCTTCTCAACTGTTAGCTTTTCAAACCTAACTTTTAAAAAAAAATTAATGAAAAAGATTTTTTAATGTCTTCATTTTGATCTTTCATTTTAATGTGCATTCCAACAATTTACTTTAACAATTTGAAACCATATATTACATATTAATTCAATTTACTTTTTAAGAATAGAAATGGACTATACAGAAATGATACTATATAGTATTAATATTTTACATCAAATATTGTTTAGTGTGCTTTCAACAACAAACATATCAGATTTTCTTCTAATTCATTTATTTATTTCAATCTTTCTCTGAATTGATAAGTCAATTAATGGTAATTCACAAGTAACTGTATCATGAAAATTTATCTTCATGATTGTGGACATACAGTTCCTGTACTTGTGACTTATTTCCATATGTATTAGTAGTTTTTTTCTCATTGTCTTAAAAGCAATTGTAGAAGTCAATAAAATGCTTATAAATATCAGGAATATATGGATAAATTCTTACAAATTTCAGTTCATAGAAACAGCCTTTTAAATTATTACATGTTTTATCTCTGTTTCCTGTCTTCTTATCTCTCTCTCTCTCTCTGAGTCTTATCCCAAGAGAAATGTAAATTTTATCTTAGGTTGCAACTTGGTTATTTTGCCAAGTTTAAAAAAATATTGATATCTGTATAAATGTGTTTTCTTGTTTATGTTATAGACAGTTGTGACTAAATGCCAATGAGAATATCTTCTACTTATGTTTTGTAATTATAGTTTTGCATATACTTCATTAGAATTTTAAAAATCAAATAAAGTATTTAAACTAGTTCAGATTATATAGAATAAATTCATAAACTGTAATAATGTTTTATTCAGTATAGGCTAAATTTTGAAATGGTAAAAATAGATCCATAATCACAGTGATTCTACAAACATCTATTCCCTATTCACATAACGTTGGACACAGGTTCAAGGGATTCCCTATGACCACCCTGCTCCATGATTCTAGTTCCTTTAATCTTCAACTGCAAAATCTCGATAGAAAGTGTTTTCCCAGTGCCACAGAACAATAATAGGACCCTGTTGTCTTTCGCAGGAGCAAAAGGATGCTTTGTCCAGAAGTAGTTATATGTTCATCATCCATGAATCAGTTATACAGTCACAATTAAATCATAAAGAGTGAAGAGATTTGCCTGGAAATAGCAGTTCTCCTTGGACAAAAGAAGTCCCCATAACAAACCTTATTTCAATTTCACAGATGAAGGAAAGTAGAATCAGAAAGTCTAATAACCTCTTTAAGACTGGACAGTGGATTAATGAAAGAGAATTTTGAAAGGTGTGTATTTTTAAGTCCCAAAGACTCTTTGCTCTGTTTAGTTTAAGAACCAAACCTGAAACAAACAATCCATCATTGTAGAAATTTGCCCCACTGTGATTAAGGACAAATATTTTCATCCTTGGCGTTTGATATGTATTTAATTCTCTCTCTTTCTATAGATAGATAGATCATAGAGACATCCACAACTGCAGATTCTGCTGTCAATATCAGCGCCTGCACTGGTGATTGTTGCATACCTCAACATCATGATACATAGGGAAGAACAGAAATTCTAAAAATTATTGATGCAGGGCTTTCCTGGTGGTCCAGTGGGTAAGGACACCACCTTGCAGTACAAGGTGTGCCAGTTCAATCCCTGGCCTGGGAAGATCCCACGTGCTGCGGAGCAGCTGGACCAATGTGTTCAACTTCTGAGCCGGAGCTCTGGAGTGCCTGCGCCCAGAGCTGGTGCTCTGGGACAACAGAGGCCACTGCGATGGGAGGCCCACATGGGCCAAAGAACAAAGATGGGTGAAAATTAATGAGTGAAAAACCAATAGAAGTGGCCAAAAAGAAAAAAACAAATTGATGCATACCTTTAAACATGTGTACTGTGTCATTTGCACGAAGAGACTGAAACAACTGAACCAAGCACAAAGTAAATTTTAACCCAGAAAGTAGTTCAAAAATTGGAAGATATTCTATGTAGATAATTTATTGTATATATATATATATATACATGTGTATTATAAAGTATACAAAATTTACCTAGTAAGAATCACATTTCCAGAATATAAATTTTCTTGGAATGTGGTATACATTTATAAAATTAGTTTATTCTTTAATCACTGTGAATGTGAAAAAGAGTGGACATTTAAATGGATATGTAGATGATGATTGGAATAAATGTACAAATACTACTGAGAAACTTCAGTATTTATTACTAAAGCTTCCCAATTTAATGGGAAAATTCTTAATTTTGGGTGCACTTTAAGCTAAAAAAGGATGAAAACAGTCACGTAAGACTAGAATGTTTTACTTCATTTGACTTAAGAAATACTTTTTTGTCTTGCTCCTTAGACTATCACAGAAAATCAGAATCTAATAACCAATGGACAGTGGATTAATGAAAGAGAATTTTGAAAGGTGTGTATTTTTAAGTCCCAAAGACTCTTTGCTCTGTTTAGTTTAAGAACCAAACCTGAAACAAACAATCCATCATTGTAGAAATTTGCCCCACTGTGATTAAGGACAAATATTTTCATCCTTGGCGTTTGATATGTATTTAATTCTCTCTCTTTCTATAGATAGATAGATCATAGAGACATCCACAACTGCAGATTCTGCTGTCAATATCAGCGCCTGCACTGGTGATTGTTGCATACCTCAACATCATGATACATAGGGAAGAACAGAAATTCTAAAAATTATTGATGCAGGGCTTTCCTGGTGGTCCAGTGGGTAAGGACACCACCTTGCAGTACAAGGTGTGCCAGTTCAATCCCTGGCCTGGGAAGATCCCACGTGCTGCGGAGCAGCTGGACCAATGTGTTCAACTTCTGAGCCGGAGCTCTGGAGTGCCTGCGCCCAGAGCTGGTGCTCTGGGACAACAGAGGCCACTGCGATGGGAGGCCCACATGGGCCAAAGAACAAAGATGGGTGAAAATTAATGAGTGAAAAACCAATAGAAGTGGCCAAAAAGAAAAAAACAAATTGATGCATACCTTTAAACATGTGTACTGTGTCATTTGCACGAAGAGACTGAAACAACTGAACCAAGCACAAAGTAAATTTTAACCCAGAAAGTAGTTCAAAAATTGGAAGATATTCTATGTAGATAATTTATTGTATATATATATATATATATACATGTGTATTATAAAGTATACAAAATTTACCTAGTAAGAATCACATTTCCAGAATATAAATTTTCTTGGAATGTGGTATACATTTATAAAATTAGTTTATTCTTTAATCACTGTGAATGTGAAAAAGAGTGGACATTTAAATGGATATGTAGATGATGATTGGAATAAATGTACAAATACTACTGAGAAACTTCAGTATTTATTACTAAAGCTTCCCAATTTAATGGGAAAATTCTTAATTTTGGGTGCACTTTAAGCTAAAAAAGGATGAAAACAGTCACGTAAGACTAGAATGTTTTACTTCATTTGACTTAAGAAATACTTTTTTGTCTTGCTCCTTAGACTATCAAAAGCTAAAGTCAATATATAGTGCTTTTCAGCACTATACTTTTAAATTTAAAATAATTGTTATTAAATCACAATTCCAAGGCCTTAAATTTAAATTGCAATATAGTTTACACACTTTTTCAGAAGCTTTATATTTAGGATAAAATGAATGACATGATAAATATTTTATTGTCCTAAAGTGAAACATTAGGTTTCTTTTTTGTTAGTTCAATCTATATATTTCTGTGTTACCTTTAGCCAAAATTCCAAGTGTTGTTTCATAACAGTTATTTTCTATAAGTTTTATAGCCTTCAGAGGCTAATTTTTTATGCCTTTAGCTATTTCTTCTATCTACTTTCATACTTCTTAATAACTTGACTAAGCCAAAATTTATCAATATTTCAATTTCAAACAATTGTAAATGAATATCTTTAATGAAAAAATGAATATTTTAATCTTTTGAGTTTACATTCATATATTTCATCATCTCCAACATAGTAGCATATCATAATTATTTGCTAAATCCAAATTTCAACATTTATAAAACCATGATTATGATACACACTTTTTCCACAAATATGTTTCACAGTATATCCCGAAGTGGACTTTTTCACTGTGAACAATTGTGTCCACACTAGCTTTCAGTTATGAGTTAAGTTCTTGAAACTATTTTTTGAATTAGCTCTTTGGTGATGTAGTCTCTGTATTTTCTCTGTTCTCTCCTTTTTTTTTTTTAGAACTCCTTTTATATTGATATTAGTTTGCTTGTTAGGTGAACACTTCTATTTATCTTCCCCATGAAATCATTGGCTATCCAGCAAAACTATATTGCTAGTTTTCCAAGAAATGGAATTGAGTAAGAAAACTGTCTAAACTTGTGGTTTGCTTGTTTGGAAGTTATTAACTGTGAAGTTCTATATTCCTTTCCCCTTTGATGACTAGAAATGATTAGCAGCCTTAGAAACCACATATTTAGGTTGAGAATGCTACTCTCCCACTCGGATTTCCTCCATGACTTCCTACAATGAAGTCTGATACACACTATTGATTATTATATAAAACAGACGTCTGATTTGTAGGAAACATTAAATTTCAGTGTTTCTTTGTTACTATAGCTAGGATTCTACTTTAACCAGTAATGTGTTTATTTTATTCTTTCATTTTTACATTGCTTTCTTATTCCATTCAGATGATTCAATACTTTTATTTCTGCTATTATAATTTTATGAGCTCTTTCCTATTCTTATGTATTTCTTCCTGTTTTTTTTTTTTTAATTATTTATATATTGGCTTTACTCGGTCTTAGTTGTGGCTTGAGGAATTTTTGTTGTGGTGTGCAGGATCTTTAGTTGCTGCAAGTGAATTCCTTATGTTGTGCATCTTTTTCTTTACCTTTCATACTTTTTTCTTATTTTAACTTCAGAGGCTAATTTTTTATGCCTTTAGCTATTTCTTCTATCTACTTTCATACTTCTTAATAACTTGACTAAGCCAAAATTTATCAATATTTCAATTTCAAACAATTGTAAATGAATATCTTTAATGAAAAAATGAATATTTTAATCTTTTGAGTTTACATTCATATATTTCATCATCTCCAACATAGTAGCATATCATAATTATTTGCTAAATCCAAATTTCAACATTTATAAAACCATGATTATGATACACACTTTTTCCACAAATATGTTTCACAGTATATCCCGAAGTGGACTTTTTCACTGTGAACAATTGTGTCCACACTAGCTTTCAGTTATGAGTTAAGTTCTTGAAACTATTTTTTGAATTAGCTCTTTGGTGATGTAGTCTCTGTATTTTCTCTGTTCTCTCCTTTTTTTTTTTTAGAACTCCTTTTATATTGATATTAGTTTGCTTGTTAGGTGAACACTTCTATTTATCTTCCCCATGAAATCATTGGCTATCCAGCAAAACTATATTGCTAGTTTTCCAAGAAATGGAATTGAGTAAGAAAACTGTCTAAACTTGTGGTTTGCTTGTTTGGAAGTTATTAACTGTGAAGTTCTATATTCCTTTCCCCTTTGATGACTAGAAATGATTAGCAGCCTTAGAAACCACATATTTAGGTTGAGAATGCTACTCTCCCACTCGGATTTCCTCCATGACTTCCTACAATGAAGTCTGATACACACTATTGATTATTATATAAAACAGACGTCTGATTTGTAGGAAACATTAAATTTCAGTGTTTCTTTGTTACTATAGCTAGGATTCTACTTTAACCAGTAATGTGTTTATTTTATTCTTTCATTTTTACATTGCTTTCTTATTCCATTCAGATGATTCAATACTTTTATTTCTGCTATTATAATTTTATGAGCTCTTTCCTATTCTTATGTATTTCTTCCTGTTTTTTTTTTAATTATTTATATATTGGCTTTACTCGGTCTTAGTTGTGGCTTGAGGAATTTTTGTTGTGGTGTGCAGGATCTTTAGTTGCTGCAAGTGAACCTTAGTTGCAGCATATGGAATCCAGTTCCCTGATGCAGGATCAAACCCTGATCCTCTCCATTAGGAACACAGAGTCTTAACCACTGGACCATGAGGAAAGTCCCTTCCTGTTTATTATTATTATTATTATTCTGTAACTTTTGGTGCTTTCTCTGTTTCCTCTAATTTTCTATTTGCTTTAGTTTCTGTATTTATGGTAGAAAATCTTATTCTCTTTTGCAAGTACTCACTGATTACAAACTTTTCCATAATATTTAAAATTGAGTCTAAAGAGCTGAAAAGAATCTGTGTAGTCAAGAATAAGAGTTCATCCACTGGATTGTTTCATAGCAGTATTAATGGTGGACTTGATGTTTTCACTTGCTTTCATCAGGTCCTCTAAATAGGTATCTTTCAGTCACTTCTAAATGTGGTTCAATTATGTATGGTGGATTTTGATAGCACTTTTATGAAGGTTCTTAGGATCACAACAGGCTGACTTTGACTTAAACTTCATATATTTATTAAATTTTTGTTAGTCATTATCCTGGAGGGAAGAGATGAAACACTTAAACAGGATAAATTAGAAACAGTTTATTAGGGCTTCCCTGGTGGTCCAGTGGGTAACGACACCACCTTGCAGTGCAAGGTGTGCCAGTTTGATGCCTGGCCTGGGAAGATCCCACGTGCCGCGGAGCGGCTGAACCTATGTGTCCAACTACTGAGCCGGAGCTCTGGAGCACATGTGGTGCTCTGCAGGGAGAGAGGCCACTGCAATAGGAGGCCCACACAGGGCAAAGAACAAAAAAGATAAGTGAATGAAAGACCAATAGAAATGGCCAAAAAGAAAAAAAAGAATAGAAGAAAAGAGTTTATTAGTAATCCTATTTGCATAGTCATCGGCTAGGTCACGGGCATCAAGGGATTACTGGAAGCTCAGTAATCCATGTATAGTATAGCAGAGATCTGCCATTATCACTGGGAATCAATGTCCCAGGAGAGAGAGAGCATTTACCACAACCTGAAGAGGACTGTTGAATGGAAATTCTTACTATGCCATGGTCAGTGTGCTACAGATCAGTATCTAGAAAGGAGGGAAGCAAGGTACTGTATATCCTTGAGGATATATTTAGCCCAGCCTTTCTTTTGTGAGACCAGTTGGTTCTGATGCCCCAAGTACAGATCCTCTCTGTGTTAGTATCTTCACAGGATAAGCCACATTTTGTCTGTGGAGTAAGAAGGAATGCTGTTGGATTGCACTGCCTTAGAGGGGAATTATCTAACCATTCATTAAACAGAATTTTGACTAATCCTTTTGTTTCCAGTGCTACCATCTTTCAGAAATATCTTTCTGATAACTATCAAGGCAGAATTAATACAACTAATATCAATTAATTTAGTATTTTCGTGTGTTAAAATTCTGATTTGTATATAAGCAAACATGCAAGTTCCTTTTGTGAGTATGTGTAGTATATAAGAACATATTTTTAACTTCCTCACTAAACCTGTAAAAACGATTAATGTCTTAAGCAACAGAGAAACTGAGATTATGCTACATGTTTAAGACTACTTAGATTTGTAGCCAGATCATCTGGTTTAAAATCCTGTTTTTTTTTTTTTTTTCAACTTATTAGCTGTGTGACTGTGAGTATCTGCTTAGATTTTATGATGCTTGTTTTTCTCACATGAAAATAGAAATAATATGAAGTTAATGAGATACTGTATCTTATATCAAGTACCATACTTGGAACATTATTTTAGCCATTTCTATATCAATAACCAGAATTCATTTTGTTTTGCTTTTTCTATGTTAGATTATCTGCAGAGAATAGATTACTGGTCAGGAATCAAGTCAAGGAATCTCATTCCAGAGTCAGAACTCTATGAAGATGTCAGTATTACTGTCCTATTTTGTTATAACAAATCACCAAGAATTTAATGCCTTTTAAATTAAATAAATTTATTATTTTATAGTTCTGTGGGTGAGACATTTGAAATGGATTTCACTATACTCAACCAAGGCTCTGTCAGGTCTTGATCTTCCTTCTGGAGAAAAATTCTCTTTCCCAGCTTTCAGAAACCACCTAGTTGCTGGAGAATGGAATCTTACTATGCCATGGTCAGTAGTAGCAGAGATCTGCCATTATCACTGGGAATCAATGTCCCAGGAGAGAGAGAGCATTTACCACAACCTGAAGAGGACTGTTGAATGGAAATTCTTACTATGCCATGGTCAGTGTGCTACAGATCAGTATCTAGAAAGGAGGGAAGCAAGGTACTGTATATCCTTGAGGATATATTTAGCCCAGCCTTTCTTTTGTGAGACCAGTTGGTTCTGATGCCCCAAGTACAGATCCTCTCTGTGTTAGTATCTTCACAGGATAAGCCACATTTTGTCTGTGGAGTAAGAAGGAATGCTGTTGGATTGCACTGCCTTAGAGGGGAATTATCTAACCATTCATTAAACAGAATTTTGACTAATCCTTTTGTTTCCAGTGCTACCATCTTTCAGAAATATCTTTCTGATAACTATCAAGGCAGAATTAATACAACTAATATCAATTAATTTAGTATTTTCGTGTGTTAAAATTCTGATTTGTATATAAGCAAACATGCAAGTTCCTTTTGTGAGTATGTGTAGTATATAAGAACATATTTTTAACTTCCTCACTAAACCTGTAAAAACGATTAATGTCTTAAGCAACAGAGAAACTGAGATTATGCTACATGTTTAAGACTACTTAGATTTGTAGCCAGATCATCTGGTTTAAAATCCTGTTTTTTTTTTTTTTTTCAACTTATTAGCTGTGTGACTGTGAGTATCTGCTTAGATTTTATGATGCTTGTTTTTCTCACATGAAAATAGAAATAATATGAAGTTAATGAGATACTGTATCTTATATCAAGTACCATACTTGGAACATTATTTTAGCCATTTCTATATCAATAACCAGAATTCATTTTGTTTTGCTTTTTCTATGTTAGATTATCTGCAGAGAATAGATTACTGGTCAGGAATCAAGTCAAGGAATCTCATTCCAGAGTCAGAACTCTATGAAGATGTCAGTATTACTGTCCTATTTTGTTATAACAAATCACCAAGAATTTAATGCCTTTTAAATTAAATAAATTTATTATTTTATAGTTCTGTGGGTGAGACATTTGAAATGGATTTCACTATACTCAACCAAGGCTCTGTCAGGTCTTGATCTTCCTTCTGGAGAAAAATTCTCTTTCCCAGCTTTCAGAAACCACCTGCATTGATTGGCTTGCGGCTTCTTCTTCTGGGGTAACAGTGTAGCATCTTCAATTCTGACCCTCTGTCTTTGCTTTAAGATAGAAAGACTTCTGTTATTATAATCAGCTCAACCAGTTAATCTATGATAATACCTCTTCTCAATATCCTTAGTTTAATCACATCTGCAAAATTGTCTTTGTTATGTCATAATTCCTAGAACCTATGAATATGTTATCTTACATAACAAAGACATTTATATGGTATCTTACATAACAAAGACTTTTATAATTATGCCATTTTTACTGTGCTGGTCATTTTTACAGAGGTTGATTCTGCTGACCCTTCTGCTTCTCAATTATAGCATCTGCTATATACAGTTGCAGGTTGAATGGAAGCACAGCAGTAGCTGAAGACTACATGCAATGCAACCTGGTAACACAAAACAGTGTCACCACTATCATCACACAACTCACAGCAACAAACAATGCAGCTAACACTGAAAACACTATGCAAAATTCCCTACTTCTTTTAACAAAGTAAATGATCCTAAATTGTCTGAAATAAAGGGCCAGTCCCTGGAATGTGAGCTCACTGACAGCCAACTATCCAAGAGCTTTTTCTGTCCACTTTCATGCAGGAAGAGAGCTTGTCCTCGGATAAAGGATAAACAGAGGAGATAATAGATTTGGAGTTATGCACTATGTAGGTAGTATAGCTTTAGTTGTTGCTTTAGAAAATCTAAATTTAAAAGAAACTAATAAAGGACCAGCTCCTCTTTAAGGGTCTTGCATTCTTCAGTGTTCTCTAGGCTATATTGGCCAATAAAAGTGGACAACAATCTTATTTTTGGTGACTGCAATTTCAGGTCTGTCATTCTTGTTACATTGGTCTGTCATCTTCAGAGAATCAAAGTCAAGGAATCTCATTCCAGAGTCAGAACTCTATGAAGATGTCAGTATTACTGTCCTATTTTGTTATAACAAATCACCAAGAATTTAATGCCTTTTAAATTAAATAAATTTATTATTTTATAGTTCTGTGGGTGAGACATTTGAAATGGATTTCACTATACTCAACCAAGGCTCTGTCAGGTCTTGATCTTCCTTCTGGAGAAAAATTCTCTTTCCCAGCTTTCAGAAACCACCTGCATTGATTGGCTTGCGGCTTCTTCTTCTGGGGTAACAGTGTAGCATCTTCAATTCTGACCCTCTGTCTTTGCTTTAAGATAGAAAGACTTCTGTTATTATAATCAGCTCAACCAGTTAATCTATGATAATACCTCTTCTCAATATCCTTAGTTTAATCACATCTGCAAAATTGTCTTTGTTATGTCATAATTCCTAGAACCTATGAATATGTTATCTTACATAACAAAGACATTTATATGGTATCTTACATAACAAAGACTTTTATAATTATGCCATTTTTACTGTGCTGGTCATTTTTACAGAGGTTGATTCTGCTGACCCTTCTGCTTCTCAATTATAGCATCTGCTATATACAGTTGCAGGTTGAATGGAAGCACAGCAGTAGCTGAAGACTACATGCAATGCAACCTGGTAACACAAAACAGTGTCACCACTATCATCACACAACTCACAGCAACAAACAATGCAGCTAACACTGAAAACACTATGCAAAATTCCCTACTTCTTTTAACAAAGTAAATGATCCTAAATTGTCTGAAATAAAGGGCCAGTCCCTGGAATGTGAGCTCACTGACAGCCAACTATCCAAGAGCTTTTTCTGTCCACTTTCATGCAGGAAGAGAGCTTGTCCTCGGATAAAGGATAAACAGAGGAGATAATAGATTTGGAGTTATGCACTATGTAGGTAGTATAGCTTTAGTTGTTGCTTTAGAAAATCTAAATTTAAAAGAAACTAATAAAGGACCAGCTCCTCTTTAAGGGTCTTGCATTCTTCAGTGTTCTCTAGGCTATATTGGCCAATAAAAGTGGACAACAATCTTATTTTTTTGGTGACTGCAATTTCAGGTCTGTCATTCTTGTTACATTGTGTCCATGCAAAAGGAAGAGAGAAAATATATACGGTAATCATTTCCATTTAGCCAGCTTTTACTTCTAGCAAGTAAATGTAGGTAGCACTGCAGGAGTGAACTCTGTTTCCTATATGTGACATACAAATGCCTCAAAATTATTAGAGTACTCCTCGTACAAACCAAAGAGGAAAATTGAACTCTATCAAAGCTGCTGTGTATGTTTATGAATATCAATAAGTAAAAACTGCTTGGATGGTCTACCTAGAAGAAAATTTTATTAGTTGATATTGTCCCATCAAATTTAGGATCTATAAACCACAAAGTACCTATTACTATTTCATCATGACCTCCCATGTATGTATGTTAAAATAGAAAATTAGGGCAAAACGTAAATCAATAAACTAGTGTGCAATTTTATTATATAGCACTGATGGTAGTTTCATTTCCTAAGCCTCATGTCTTTTGAAAATCAATTTTAAGTATTATATTTACGTTATTTATTTTAATATAGAATTTATTTTATATAAAGCAGTTTTAGATTCATGTTGAACAGTAAGTATAGACTTCCCTTATACCCTATCTCCTCACACATGCATAGCTTCCCCATTATCAACAGCATCCAAGTTAGGGATTTGCTTAATGATAACCCATTAAGAATATTAATAATAAAGTTTTGAATTAGGTTATGAGTGTTTGATTTTAGATTTGACTGGTAAATAAAATCATAATCTAGTATGTTTCATATTTTAATACATCTGCTTAGTAATGTAAACATAATACTTATATAAAATATTTCATATAAATGATTTTTTGTATTAATTTACATGCTTATTGTTGATTATCCTCCTTCAAAATTGTCCTTGCCACATAACAAAATACATTAAAATAATCTTATGTTTCCTATTAAGTCTTAACTCCACTCTGGCGTTTTAGCTAGCATTCTTCAGGGATGTTCATCAAAAAGATTTGGAGTTATGCACTATGTAGGTAGTATAGCTTTAGTTGTTGCTTTAGAAAATCTAAATTTAAAAGAAACTAATAAAGGACCAGCTCCTCTTTAAGGGTCTTGCATTCTTCAGTGTTCTCTAGGCTATATTGGCCAATAAAAGTGGACAACAATCTTATTTTTGGTGACTGCAATTTCAGGTCTGTCATTCTTGTTACATTGTGTCCATGCAAAAGGAAGAGAGAAAATATATACGGTAATCATTTCCATTTAGCCAGCTTTTACTTCTAGCAAGTAAATGTAGGTAGCACTGCAGGAGTGAACTCTGTTTCCTATATGTGACATACAAATGCCTCAAAATTATTAGAGTACTCCTCGTACAAACCAAAGAGGAAAATTGAACTCTATCAAAGCTGCTGTGTATGTTTATGAATATCAATAAGTAAAAACTGCTTGGATGGTCTACCTAGAAGAAAATTTTATTAGTTGATATTGTCCCATCAAATTTAGGATCTATAAACCACAAAGTACCTATTACTATTTCATCATGACCTCCCATGTATGTATGTTAAAATAGAAAATTAGGGCAAAACGTAAATCAATAAACTAGTGTGCAATTTTATTATATAGCACTGATGGTAGTTTCATTTCCTAAGCCTCATGTCTTTTGAAAATCAATTTTAAGTATTATATTTACGTTATTTATTTTAATATAGAATTTATTTTATATAAAGCAGTTTTAGATTCATGTTGAACAGTAAGTATAGACTTCCCTTATACCCTATCTCCTCACACATGCATAGCTTCCCCATTATCAACAGCATCCAAGTTAGGGGGATTTGCTTAATGATAACCCATTAAGAATATTAATAATAAAGTTTTGAATTAGGTTATGAGTGTTTGATTTTAGATTTGACTGGTAAATAAAATCATAATCTAGTATGTTTCATATTTTAATACATCTGCTTAGTAATGTAAACATAATACTTATATAAAATATTTCATATAAATGATTTTTTGTATTAATTTACATGCTTATTGTTGATTATCCTCCTTCAAAATTGTCCTTGCCACATAACAAAATACATTAAAATAATCTTATGTTTCCTATTAAGTCTTAACTCCACTCTGGCGTTTTAACTTTTATAATGTGTACCAAATTTCACTAATAGTATTTTGGATGTATTTCCTAGAGATATTTTCAAATATTATTTAATATTTCTTTTTTGGGAAAAAATTTGTTACAGGCTGTGTGTTTTATCAGAAGATTTCATTTGAACTTTTAAAATTAAGAGTCATTAGTATCAATTTTCTTAACCGTAGTTCATATCTTACAGATTACAGAACTATTGTATGTAAAACTGTAACTTCTGAATCTAAAATATTTTAATGAATGCTAATTCATATTCTGAACAACAGTTTGTAATAAATTATGCATGAATTGGACTTCCCAGGTGGCCCTACTGGTAAAGAACCTGCCTGCTAATGCAGGAGACTTAAGAGACACTGGTTGAATCCCTGTGTCAGAAAGATCCTCAGGAAGAGGGGATGGAAACCCATTTCAGAATTATTGCCTGGAGAATCCAATGGGCTGAGGACCAGTCAGGCTATGGTCCAGAGGGTCTCAAGGAGTCAGGCAGGGACTGAACACACATGCATGAATTATGATATCTTGTTGCTATACCCAAGGGGTAAATAAATAATTTAATGAATATTATATATTCAAGCATTCTTTATTATTGATGGTTGTAGATAGGTAGTTTTACTATATGTGTTAAGCTTCTGATACACCCTATTTGAGAGAAAGAAGAAAAATTAATTAAAAAATTTTTTCCTATGCCTAGTTATTTGCAGTTTCTTATACCCTATCTCCTCACACATGCATAGCTTCCCCATTATCAACAGCATCCAAGTTAGGGGGATTTGCTTAATGATAACCCATTAAGAATATTAATAATAAAGTTTTGAATTAGGTTATGAGTGTTTGATTTTAGATTTGACTGGTAAATAAAATCATAATCTAGTATGTTTCATATTTTAATACATCTGCTTAGTAATGTAAACATAATACTTATATAAAATATTTCATATAAATGATTTTTTGTATTAATTTACATGCTTATTGTTGATTATCCTCCTTCAAAATTGTCCTTGCCACATAACAAAATACATTAAAATAATCTTATGTTTCCTATTAAGTCTTAACTCCACTCTGGCGTTTTAACTTTTATAATGTGTACCAAATTTCACTAATAGTATTTTGGATGTATTTCCTAGAGATATTTTCAAATATTATTTAATATTTCTTTTTGGAAAAGATTTGTTACAGGCTGTGTGTTTTATCAGAAGATTTCATTTGAACTTTTAAAATTAAGAGTCATTAGTATCAATTTTCTTAACCGTAGTTCATATCTTACAGATTACAGAACTATTGTATGTAAAACTGTAACTTCTGAATCTAAAATATTTTAATGAATGCTAATTCATATTCTGAACAACAGTTTGTAATAAATTATGCATGAATTGGACTTCCCAGGTGGCCCTACTGGTAAAGAACCTGCCTGCTAATGCAGGAGACTTAAGAGACACTGGTTGAATCCCTGTGTCAGAAAGATCCTCAGGAAGAGGGGATGGAAACCCATTTCAGAATTATTGCCTGGAGAATCCAATGGGCTGAGGACCAGTCAGGCTATGGTCCAGAGGGTCTCAAGGAGTCAGGCAGGGACTGAACACACATGCATGAATTATGATATCTTGTTGCTATACCCAAGGGGTAAATAAATAATTTAATGAATATTATATACTCAAGCATTCTTTATTATTGATGGTTGTAGATAGGTAGTTTTACTATATGTGTTAAGCTTCTGATACACCCTATTTGAGAGAAAGAAGAAACTTCCTCCATAAAAATGTTGGGAAGCACTTTGAAAACAATGATTTTTTCATCCTATGCCTAGTTATTTGCAGTTCATTTACAATTCTTAACCTTCAGAAATTGATATATCACATCTATTTAACTAGAACTTATTCATGTTTAAGGGACCAACCTGGCTTCTGAATTTCAAATGTTATCTTAATTAAATTGGTGTTCTTGTACTACATGTGCCTGGGGGCCTGGGAAATAGATGAGTTCTGTAAATCAAAATAGTAATAATGTGCATGAATTTTAGTCTAGGAAATGTCTCTGCATCCCCAGATATAGAAAGAACTCTGCTGCTATAGTTTGTGTTTTCATTAGAGCGCATTTTTCCATTGATTCCCAACTTTCTAGACATTCACAATTGTACTAATCTTTCACTTTTATTAGTTCACAAATATGATAATCAAATATTTCTTATGATGCAGAAGTCATATGGACTATATTCTACTATAAATGGGGTTAATATATGTAATATGTTTGGTTTTGTATTTTATTGTCAAAAATTTTAAATGTAGTGATTTCAAGACAATAGTATATTTTATTACTTATATACATGGTATTAAGAAATATTTGTGATTGTCCATTGGATTAATTAATTATTACTCTAAATATAACAACACAGGCATTGGGATTGTACATATGTCTATTATGTGCCAAATGTATGTAGATGCACGTAATACTTCTCTTTTACATAAAATCTAATCACTGGTAAGTTTACACAAGGTAAGACTGTTAAAAATTTAACAAAAAGACACTGGTTGAATCCCTGTGTCAGAAAGATCCTCAGGAAGAGGGGATGGAAACCCATTTCAGAATTATTGCCTGGAGAATCCAATGGGCTGAGGACCAGTCAGGCTATGGTCCAGAGGGTCTCAAGGAGTCAGGCAGGGACTGAACACACATGCATGAATTATGATATCTTGTTGCTATACCCAAGGGGTAAATAAATAATTTAATGAATATTATATATTCAAGCATTCTTTATTATTGATGGTTGTAGATAGGTAGTTTTACTATATGTGTTAAGCTTCTGATACACCCTATTTGAGAGAAAGAAGAAACTTCCTCCATAAAAATGTTGGGAAGCACTTTGAAAACAATGATTTTTTCATCCTATGCCTAGTTATTTGCAGTTCATTTACAATTCTTAACCTTCAGAAATTGATATATCACATCTATTTAACTAGAACTTATTCATGTTTAAGGGACCAACCTGGCTTCTGAATTTCAAATGTTATCTTAATTAAATTGGTGTTCTTGTACTACATGTGCCTGGGGCCTGGGAAATAGATGAGTTCTGTAAATCAAAATAGTAATAATGTGCATGAATTTTAGTCTAGGAAATGTCTCTGCATCCCCAGATATAGAAAGAACTCTGCTGCTATAGTTTGTGTTTTCATTAGAGCGCATTTTTCCATTGATTCCCAACTTTCTAGACATTCACAATTGTACTAATCTTTCACTTTTATTAGTTCACAAATATGATAATCAAATATTTCTTATGATGCAGAAGTCATATGGACTATATTCTACTATAAATGGGGTTAATATATGTAATATGTTTGGTTTTGTATTTTATTGTCAAAAATTTTAAATGTAGTGATTTCAAGACAATAGTATATTTTATTACTTATATACATGGTATTAAGAAATATTTGTGATTGTCCATTGGATTAATTAATTATTACTCTAAATATAACAACACAGGCATTGGGATTGTACATATGTCTATTATGTGCCAAATGTATGTAGATGCACGTAATACTTCTCTTTTACATAAAATCTAATCACTGGTAAGTTTACACAAGGTAAGACTGTATATAAACAAATGAGTTTAGGCTATAGTGCTTTATAAAAATGAATATGAATACAAATTTCAGGTCATATATCAGAATATCTTTCAACACCTGTGGGTAATAAATATATTGCTCCAATAAATATTCATTAGGTGCTTATACGGGGCATTAAGCTGTTGCTGTGTAGGTGAGAAAATCAGGAAATAAACTGTTTGTGTCAGTATGGGGATTGTATTTTGGAAAGAAAGATGACTATTACAAAAATTATTTAGTATAAAGTGGGTAGTACAAAAGTGCAAGTGGGTTGAATGTTCACAGTTGTAAGAGAGCATCAGCTGAAGGCTCAGAAAATATTAATAAAATAAGTAGCATTTCTGTTGGTTTTCAAAGAATAATTAAGATTAGAAATGTAGAGAAAAAGCAGATAGTTGAGCAGCTCAGTGCACACAAAACAAATGGCATGAAAAAATACAGAAAAACAAGAAAGCATGGCAATTAATCTGGGGAAATTAGCTATTCAGTTTGATAGTACATGAAGATCCAATTGATATCAAATAATTTTTAAAATTCACATAAGTTTAGCTTAAAGTATTTATTCTTTATTCCACAGTATCATACTAAACACATTTACCTAAAAGCCATTTCTTTGGTACATACTTAATCAATATTAATATTATTACAATATATAGCAGACACAGAAGGAATTCAGTATGGAAGACTCAAGCATATTTCTAGCAAATTCTGTAAACCACATAACATTCTATATAGATAGTAAGTAGTAGTACGTGCATAGACCTATCAGAATGGATGCCAGGCAGTATGCAATAATAGCTTCTAGTGGCTAATTCTCACCCTCACATTAAATTATAATTTGGCTAATTCTGACTAATTATATCTCATCCAACTTATATAAATAAGTGCAAAGTTAAAAGTTTGAGCTTAACATTTCAATACATATAAATAGATGTTTTGTTTATAATTATACTATTTAAATATTTTTCAATGTTGAAGGTCAAAATTATTAAATATGAATTCATTTTTTACATCCTACCTGAAACATTCTATTTTCTTGTTGAAACTCCTACCTTTCTTATCAAATCAAGAAAGTTTATTTTTCTTTTTAAAAAGTAATCAATTGAATTTATATAGTCACATTATTCTGTGAAATAATAGCATTTCCAGTTGACAATAAAAAAAAAGCAAAATTTGTCTAATGCATCTGATTCTCACTGCAGCAGTAATTGTCTAACATCTGCAGCCATATACATTCATTAAATTTCTCTAATATTATAAAACAAAAGATTATCAACAATCTCTAAAAGGCTAGAAAGAAACAGAGGCTACAAGATAATTATTGTACTGTATTTGGCTTTTGTAAAAAATAGTGCTATATTTAGTATTTGCACTTTCATAAAAATTTAAAACAAACATGAATAAGGAGCTCTTATCAACGTTTCTTTTGGAAGAAAATAACAATTGAAACAAGTTATCATTTGGAGGCAGACTGCTCTTAATTTCAACCAGGATTGCATTTAGGAATGAATGAGCAATTGCAGTTAATTTGTGCAAGTGTGTGATATTTAAAAGAGAGAAGAGTTTTATCTGTCAAGGAAATGTTTTTATATCATATTTATGTTTGTTTGTTTGTTTCTCTATAAGGCTCTACTAGAATAAGATTTGTATATGAGGTTTTCCCTCCAACTTGGAGCAATAAACTCTTTCACTTTTTTTTTTTTTTGTAATGCACGTAAAGAAAGCCACTTTACTTAATTTAAGCCAGGTCGTTCTCAGAATGGTCCATGGCAAATAATGATCAAAACAGGATCTGAAGTCATTGGTCACTTAATTCCAAATTAGCTATTTTAAATACAAATTATTTGCCCCAGAGCTCCCTGTTGTTTTGGCTATTATTGCTTCATAAGAACCCATCGCAACTTGATTTCTGCTCCCTAATTCTACTTCTTCTCTATCTGTTCTTCATTTCTCAACCCCTAAAAATAGCCTGCATACTAAACTCAGTGTTTCCTCTAAAAAACTCAAACTGTAACAATCTCATGTTCAGTTCTCAGAGAAGATGAAACATTGTCAATGCTGCTCTTCTGTCTCATACATTCAGAAAGGGAAATGGGCCATCCAGTATGTCACATACTTATTTGTAAAGAATAAAACTTTTTTTTTTAATACTTAATGTGTAAGGATATGGACACAAACTATTTCAGTGATGGAAGATGATAGCTTCTCTCCCATCTGTCCCTTGATCAACTTTTCAAGGTGCTTTGGTTCTGCTGAAACAAACCACCAGCAGATCCCTTTGTGACCAGCTCTGATGAGGTAATTCTTACTGGGTCAGGTTCAATCAGCTTGCCTCTGTGTAGAGACAGTTATCAATGAACAGTTTAAATATGCTCAATTAACTTCAAACTTACTTAGTAATATATATTGCAAACCATTTGACAGACAGCTGGCTAAGCATGAGGGTATACTATGGCAAAATGGATACACCTTTGCACTGAAGGAACTCTCAGTCTAAGGCAGAGAACAAGTACATAAGCAAATATAATAACTGTTGTAGGAAATAATTACAAGGTAGAGTAGAGACACACAAAGCAAGGAACAGTGTATTGTTACCTTTAATGAGTTTATTGATCTATACCAGCTATTCTCTTTCAACTAGGCTGCTTCTAATTTGCTCTGGATTGGGAAAATGCATCCATGGTTTTATTATAAACATGTATAAAGTTATCAGCTATAAACAACACAGTGAGTGAGGCTTATTTCTGAAAAAGTGAGCTTGTAGGATCTATTTTGTGACATTTTGAATATTTGAGAATGTTAATATATAATTCTCTGGTTTTACCTTTACTTCAGTTAGAGAATTTGCCAGAAAGCTGAGTTCATATATAAGCTGATATTCCACAACTGCATTTTTTACCAGATTCTGAAAGTGAACAACCCAGGTTGGCTATGATATTAATCATGAAGCCTAATGGGTTAATAAAACAGAGAGATGGAGAATGTGAGAGAAATGAGCCTTCAAACTCTACCAGCTTCTGTGAAGTGGGATTTTGCTCTAAACATTCCAGGATTTTGCCTGACCACCTTAGCTTTCCCAAAATGATGGAATGAATTACCCACTTGGTCAATGTGAGCAAAGAACCATGCAGCTTCTTTCCATTTTTCTTTCTTTTCTTGATATACAGCTACCCTTGGAAAGCTTCAATAAATATTTATTTAATATTTTAATGTGCCAAATACTGTATTACTATCAGAATACTTCAGTGAGTAAATGGGAAAAAGATTCTACCCCTCATAGAATTGAAACCGTAGCAGAGTTAGAAAGACTGTAACAGAATACATAATAAAACAGAAAGTATGTGGAATGGCAATGAGTGTCATGAAGAAATCTGAAGCAGGAGAGGAAATTGGATTCACAAGAATGGGAAGGATTGTTAGCTATTTTAAATGTGCTAATTAGGAAAGTTCTTACTGATGTAGTATTTGAGCCAAAAGTTTAAAGGGAGGAAA
Source organism: Tragulus kanchil (assembly GCA_022376925.1). NCBI lineage: Eukaryota > Metazoa > Chordata > Mammalia > Artiodactyla > Tragulidae > Tragulus > Tragulus kanchil. The sequence goes on along the minus strand of JAIOJX010000028.1, from coordinate 69,656,960 downwards.
GGGTCATATATTTAGCTACGGGAAGACTATTCCAGATAAGGAAAGAAATATTACAGTCTTTGGAGTGAAATTCCACCAAAGCAATTCAAGAAAGAGCAAGAATTTCTGTGATTATGTTTCTCCATTATATTAAATTTTAAGAAACTGGCTTACACACATTCATCAAAAAGGAAATAGATTGCTGCAATGGTCTTTGTCATTACAACAATAAAAAGATTTAATAAATTTTGTGATTCAACATCAGGAATATATATATTGCTTTCCTTTTTAAGACATTTCAATATATAGTGTACAACATGCTGAGTCAATATTAGTATATATTTGCCAGTGGTTATCACAATAAGTCTAGTTAATACCCATCACCATATATGGTAACAAAAACTTTTTCTTGTAATGAGAACTTTTAAGATTTACTCCCATAAACTTTTTTTTTTTTTTAGACTCTTGTATTGGTTTTTTATTTATTGATTTTCATCCATGTTTATTCCTTGACCTGTGTAGGCCTCCCACTGCAGTGGCCTCTCTCATTGCAGAGCAGGAGCTCTTTGTGCATGCGCTCCAGAGCTCTGGCTCGGTAGTTGGACAGACTGGTCCAGCCGCTCCGTGACGCGTGGGATCTTCCCAGGCCAGGGATCAAACTGGTGCCCCTTGCACTGCAAGGCGGACTCTTTACCCACTGGACAACCAGGGAAGCCCTCCCATAAACTTTTAAATACTTGATATGATATTGTCAACTACATTCATCATGCTGTATATTACATTCCCGTGAAATTTTGTATCTTATGACCTCCTTTACCCATTTTGTCTACCCTCCATCCCCTAGTAACCACCCAATTTTTCCTCTGTTCTATGAGCTTATGTCACGTGGAACAATGTCTTTGATCTTCAAGCATGTTGTCGTAAATGGCACAAATTATTTATGACAGAAATACAGATATATACACACACGTACATGTATATATATGCATATATGTTCCACCAGGAGACAGAGAACACCTGTTCAGTGTTGTACTTTAGACCAGTGCCTGTTCTATTAATACAGCTGTGACATAAATTCTCCTTTACACTTGAAAGATGTTATAGCTTTAAATTATGATTTAATAGTGGAATAAATGTGTGTTCAGTATCTCAGTTGTGCCTGACATTTTTGATCCCATAATCTATAGCCCAGCAGGTTCCTCTGTCTGTAGGATTCTCCAGGCAACATACTGAAGTGGGCTGCCATCTCCTCCTCCAGGGATCTTCCCCACTCCAGGTTCCAAAGCTTCAAAAAGACAATTTATATTTAAATTTTAAGAAACTGGCTTACACATTCATCAAAAGGAAATAGATTGCTGCAATGGTCTTTGTCATTACAACAATAAAAAGATTTAATAAATTTTGTGATTCAACATCAGGAATATATATATTGCTTTCCTTTTTAAGACATTTCAATATATAGTGTACAACATGCTGAGTCAATATTAGTATATATTTGCCAGTGGTTATCACAATAAGTCTAGTTAATACCCATCACCATATATGGTAACAAAAACTTTTTCTTGTAATGAGAACTTTTAAGATTTACTCCCATAAACTTTTTTTTTTTTTTAGACTCTTGTATTGGTTTTTTATTTATTGATTTTCATCCATGTTTATTCCTTGACCTGTGTAGGCCTCCCACTGCAGTGGCCTCTCTCATTGCAGAGCAGGAGCTCTTTGTGCATGCGCTCCAGAGCTCTGGCTCGGTAGTTGGACAGACTGGTCCAGCCGCTCCGTGACGCGTGGGATCTTCCCAGGCCAGGGATCAAACTGGTGCCCCTTGCACTGCAAGGCGGACTCTTTACCCACTGGACAACCAGGGAAGCCCTCCCATAAACTTTTAAATACTTGATATGATATTGTCAACTACATTCATCATGCTGTATATTACATTCCCGTGAAATTTTGTATCTTATGACCTCCTTTACCCATTTTGTCTACCCTCCATCCCCTAGTAACCACCCAATTTTTCCTCTGTTCTATGAGCTTATGTCACGTGGAACAATGTCTTTGATCTTCAAGCATGTTGTCGTAAATGGCACAAATTATTTATGACAGAAATACAGATATATACACACACGTACATGTATATATATGCATATATGTTCCACCAGGAGACAGAGAACACCTGTTCAGTGTTGTACTTTAGACCAGTGCCTGTTCTATTAATACAGCTGTGACATAAATTCTCCTTTACACTTGAAAGATGTTATAGCTTTAAATTATGATTTAATAGTGGAATAAATGTGTGTTCAGTATCTCAGTTGTGCCTGACATTTTTGATCCCATAATCTATAGCCCAGCAGGTTCCTCTGTCTGTAGGATTCTCCAGGCAACATACTGAAGTGGGCTGCCATTTCCTCCTCCAGGGATCTTCCCCACCCAGGGCTTGAGCCCAGGTCTCTTAGGTCACCTGCATTGATAAGGGATTCTTTACCATTGTGACACCTGAGAAGGTCAGTGGAATAAATACATGAACTAAAAAATATATACATATACTTATGTGTGTATATATATATATATATATATATATATGTAGAACAGTATTAAAAAATCCACCTGCCAATGCAGGAGACGTAAGTGTTGGATTCCTGGGTGGGGAAGATCCCTTGGAGTTGGAAGTGGCAGCCCACTCCAGTATTATTACCGGGAGAATCCCATGGACAGAGGATCACATCAGCCTACAGTACAAGGGGTTGCAAAGAGCTAGACATGTCTGAGCACATGCACATACATGCGTATGTATCTCCTTTATCCATTCATTCATCAGTGACTGATGGTCAGTTTAAGATTGTTTTAATTTCTTGGCTATTGTAAAGAATGCTGTAATAAAGATGGCTGTGTATAAATCTTTTTGAGTTGGTCTTTAGATAAATACCCAAAAGTGGAATTACTGAATCATATGATAGTTCTACTTTTAATTATTTGTGAAATCTCTGCATTGTTTTCTATAGTGACTGAACAAATTTACATTCTCATCAACAGTACACATTGCTCCCTTTTCTCCTTATCCTCTTGAATTCTTGGTATTTCTTGTCCCTTTGATTATAGACATTTATATAAAATGAAGGGGACATCTTGTTGTCGTTAATGATATTGAGCATATTTTCATGTACCTGTCAGCCATCTGTGTCTCTTCTTTGGAAAAATGTTAATATACAGATCTTCTACTGATTTAAGTCAAATTGTTAGAATTTGTGTGTGTGTGTGTGTGTGTGTGTGTGTGTGTGTGTGTGTGTTTGCTATTGAGCTTTATGAGCTTTTAATATATATTAAAGCTTTATGAGCTTTTAATATTTTAAATATATATTTTGTATATTAACCCTGTATCCTCGATGTGGTTGGCAAATATTTTGATTACATCTCCTTTTGCATTCAATATATTTTGACATTAATTGGTTAAAATATAAGGAGAAAATCCAGGTCATATACTTGGAAAAGGGAGATATATTTAATTAGTCTTCTGAGGCAGTTTTGGAAATCCTTGATATTACACAAAACATACTAAAAAAAAAAAGCTTCTTGAAGGTTAGGTCCAACAGCTTATCTGAAACTACATGAATGAGATTTTCAAACATTGTTATATTAAAATGTATTGGTCTGTTTGAACTTCAAGTGAATCATTCACCATGTATTATTTTGTAATTTTATGTAGTGGTCATTAAGAAAATACCACTTCACTGAATTATATATATTTTTGACATATTACTTATTTCATTATATGATAAAAATCATCTTTTAAAAACTATTACAAGCCACTTTATAAAAAAAGTCTTTAAGTATGATTTTTAAGACTAATGCTGATGGAGACAAGACATTTTCCTAAGATCTATTTTTCATTTGGAAGCTCAAGGCTTATTATTAACAGCAAATGCTGTCATTTTTTCAAAAACAACAGGTTTATTTAATTCATTTTCTAGAAAAGAAAGTATGTACAATATCTGAGTCTAAAAAAAAATGTTTATCACTCATTGTTTCAAGTGAAAATGGTATTTTATTGAATAAAAAGACTATTTTAGCTGTGAACCTAAGTCACCAAACAAGTACATTTTACTGTAGATAAACATCATATTTTGTGATGCAGTAGAAGTGATTTAGTTTTAAAAATACGCTACTCAGGTTGATATTTAAGAAAATGAGTGGTTTTAGTACTTCATAAAAGATATTCTTAAGTTAAGTTATTAAGTGTGAATTTGTGGCATAAAAACTACTCAGTGACTACTAAGCATTTCAAGGGTCCAAACCTTGATTTGTCCTGTGGTACCATTGGTTAACCTGCCATTGTTTGTGCCTCCTAAGCCAAGTGTCAACATGGGTTAAAAAGGCAAAGTCTGCTTTGGAAATAGTTTTTACCTAACACTTTATAGCAGTGTTTCTCTATAGATAGTCTGCTAAGACACCTAGTGTTTCTCTATAGATAGTCTGCTAAGACACCTAGACCATATTACCACTTTGCATTAGGCTCCATGCTCTGTGTACTGAATTTTAAAATTCTGGAGGAATACGAATTTTTAGCAAGCTTAGAGTTTCTGGTTGTGGGCACTGTGTTTGATAACCAGTCTTCCAGGAGTTCTCTTAAATGTATAGGTCAGACAAAAATTTCAAACCTAAACTTTGCTACTTGGATTTCTTTCTACTTTAGCTTTTTTTGCTATTTCCTGTCCACCTCTAGGGTAGATCACTAACACGGTAGCACATGCCTGCCTTTGGCAGTTGAATTAATAATACATCTAATCTCAAAAAATTCCTCACTGGATGTGCCTATAATTGTTAGTGTTTTCTGCTTATATCTCTCACCAGATTATAGGAAGACATTTTCTTGTTCTTATTTCTTGATAGTTTAGAAGTGAGGATTGACATGAAGGAGGCAACAAGAGAATGGGGGGGAGGTAGGAGTTTGATTCATCATGTTTCTTTCTTACAGCCAGAATCCCTAGACTTTAGTGGCAAGCTGGTGGATCGCTTGAATAAAGAGTGTTGAGACAATTCTGTAAGCCTGCCAGAGTATAGCTTATCTCCAAGTGTTATCAGAATTCAAGTTTTCTCTCAAGAGGTTTCTGGGTATCATACCACAAAGGATGTCTCTAACACTATTCAGTTGACTCTAAATATTTTGGAATAATTTACCCTATTTCCTGCTTATATGGCCTATTTACTGCTTAGTCACTTCAGTTGTGTTCGGTTCTGCGTGACTCCGTGAACTGTAGCCTACCCGGCTCCTCTGTCCATGGAATTCTGCAGACAAGAATACTGGAGTGGGTAGCCATTTTCTTCTCCATTATTTCCACCTAGAACATCCCAAAGTGATTGCCATTCTAGCCTAGTAAAGTCTAATCTCACCAGACTTTCCATCTCTGACACTCTTGATTAACGTCCTAAGGAAGACTCTCTTTGTGTCTCTATCTTTGATTGTCTCTATATTGTCTTTGTTGTGTAAATATCACCCTCTGACACTTCCATTGCCCCTGTTACACAGAGTCCTTTCAGTAAGGCCATCTCCTAACTGCTTTCCTATGTGTTCTCTGCCACCACCACTCTGGTCTATATAGTTAACAAACTCCTAAGTCCTCAACTTCTTTACTAACTATGATTTTCATCTTCTTACTTAATCTTACATTCCCATCCTCTTTTGACTGTTCCATATTATCTTTCTCAAGTCAGATTCATTGATTTTCAAGGTTTCAAAAACAACTTATTTGCTGATTCTAAACCCAAACATCTGTCTTCATATCTAGAACAATGTATTTTTGTTGTTCACTCAGTAAGTAAGTTGTGTGTAACTTTTTGCAAACCCATAGATTGCAACATGCCAGTCTCCGGTATTCTTTACGATATCCCAGAGCTTGCTGTAACTCATGTCCATTAAGCACAGACTTAATGATTGGTTGCTGTTCAACCATCTCATCCTCTACTGTCAGCTTCTCTTTTTGTCTTCACTATTTTCATATCAAGTCACCTTATATCTCTCACCAGATTATAGGAAGACATTTTCTTGTTCTTATTTCTTGATAGTTTAGAAGTGAGGATTGACATGAAGGAGGCAACAAGAGAATGGGGGGGAGGTAGGAGTTTGATTCATCATGTTTCTTTCTTACAGCCAGAATCCCTAGACTTTAGTGGCAAGCTGGTGGATCGCTTGAATAAAGAGTGTTGAGACAATTCTGTAAGCCTGCCAGAGTATAGCTTATCTCCAAGTGTTATCAGAATTCAAGTTTTCTCTCAAGAGGTTTCTGGGTATCATACCACAAAGGATGTCTCTAACACTATTCAGTTGACTCTAAATATTTTGGAATAATTTACCCTATTTCCTGCTTATATGGCCTATTTACTGCTTAGTCACTTCAGTTGTGTTCGGTTCTGCGTGACTCCGTGAACTGTAGCCTACCCGGCTCCTCTGTCCATGGAATTCTGCAGACAAGAATACTGGAGTGGGTAGCCATTTTCTTCTCCATTATTTCCACCTAGAACATCCCAAAGTGATTGCCATTCTAGCCTAGTAAAGTCTAATCTCACCAGACTTTCCATCTCTGACACTCTTGATTAACGTCCTAAGGAAGACTCTCTTTGTGTCTCTATCTTTGATTGTCTCTATATTGTCTTTGTTGTGTAAATATCACCCTCTGACACTTCCATTGCCCCTGTTACACAGAGTCCTTTCAGTAAGGCCATCTCCTAACTGCTTTCCTATGTGTTCTCTGCCACCACCACTCTGGTCTATATAGTTAACAAACTCCTAAGTCCTCAACTTCTTTACTAACTATGATTTTCATCTTCTTACTTAATCTTACATTCCCATCCTCTTTTGACTGTTCCATATTATCTTTCTCAAGTCAGATTCATTGATTTTCAAGGTTTCAAAAACAACTTATTTGCTGATTCTAAACCCAAACATCTGTCTTCATATCTAGAACAATGTATTTTTGTTGTTCACTCAGTAAGTAAGTTGTGTGTAACTTTTTGCAAACCCATAGATTGCAACATGCCAGTCTCCGGTATTCTTTACGATATCCCAGAGCTTGCTGTAACTCATGTCCATTAAGCACAGACTTAATGATTGGTTGCTGTTCAACCATCTCATCCTCTACTGTCAGCTTCTCTTTTTGTCTTCAATATTTCCCTACATCAGGGTCTTTTCCAATGAGTCAACTCTTGCATCAGGTGGTCAAAGTATTGGAGCCTCAGCTTCAGCATCAGCCCTTCCAATGAATATTCAGGGTTGATTTCCTCTAGGACTGACGGGTTTGATCTCTTTGCTGTCCAAGGGACTCTCAAGAGGCTTCTCCAGCACCACAATTCAAAAAAACCATCAATTCTTCAGTTCTCTGCCTTAATTATGATTCAACTCTTACCTCCATACATGACTACTAGAAAAACCATAGCTTTGACTGTATAAGCCATTGTTGGTAAAGTGACGTCTCTGTTTTTTAATATATGATCTATGTTCATCATAGATTTCCTTCCAAGGGGTGAACATCTTTTAATTTCATGGCTGCTGTCACCACCTCCAATGATTTTGGACCCCAAGGATTAAGATCTGTCACTGTTTCCATTCTTTTCCTTTATATTTGCCATAAAATGATGGGACTGGGTATCATGATCTTGGGTTTTTAATGTTGAGTTTTATATCCAACCATAATATTCAATACTGAGATAGTTATTGCTTTTAAAGAATAAATGTCCCTTATCACAATCAGATTGGGGTAGATATCATTTATTCATTCCTTTTTATGCATCAAGGATAAATTGTTTATTATTAGCCATGTCCTATGTAGGAGATAAAGAAATAAAACTCCTCATTTAAACTCATAGGTTTAGTGTATCATGAGCATTATATCTATGTAAAGAATCAATTGCAATATAGTGTTATAAGAGGGACTTCCCAGGTGTCTCAGTGATAAATAACCTTCCTGTCAATGCAGGAGATGTAACCACAACTTCTTTACTAACTATGATTTTCATCTTCTTACTTAATCTTACATTCCCATCCTCTTTTGACTGTTCCATATTATCTTTCTCAAGTCAGATTCATTGATTTTCAAGGTTTCAAAAACAACTTATTTGCTGATTCTAAACCCAAACATCTGTCTTCATATCTAGAACAATGTATTTTTGTTGTTCACTCAGTAAGTAAGTTGTGTGTAACTTTTTGCAAACCCATAGATTGCAACATGCCAGTCTCCGGTATTCTTTACGATATCCCAGAGCTTGCTGTAACTCATGTCCATTAAGCACAGACTTAATGATTGGTTGCTGTTCAACCATCTCATCCTCTACTGTCAGCTTCTCTTTTTGTCTTCAATATTTCCCTACATCAGGGTCTTTTCCAATGAGTCAACTCTTGCATCAGGTGGTCAAAGTATTGGAGCCTCAGCTTCAGCATCAGCCCTTCCAATGAATATTCAGGGTTGATTTCCTCTAGGACTGACGGGTTTGATCTCTTTGCTGTCCAAGGGACTCTCAAGAGGCTTCTCCAGCACCACAATTCAAAAAAACCATCAATTCTTCAGTTCTCTGCCTTAATTATGATTCAACTCTTACCTCCATACATGACTACTAAAAAAACCATAGCTTTGACTGTATAAGCCATTGTTGGTAAAGTGACGTCTCTGTTTTTTAATATATGATCTATGTTCATCATAGATTTCCTTCCAAGGGGTGAACATCTTTTAATTTCATGGCTGCTGTCACCACCTCCAATGATTTTGGACCCCAAGGATTAAGATCTGTCACTGTTTCCATTCTTTTCCTTTATATTTGCCATAAAATGATGGGACTGGGTATCATGATCTTGGGTTTTTAATGTTGAGTTTTATATCCAACCATAATATTCAATACTGAGATAGTTATTGCTTTTAAAGAATAAATGTCCCTTATCACAATCAGATTGGGGTAGATATCATTTATTCATTCCTTTTTATGCATCAAGGATAAATTGTTTATTATTAGCCATGTCCTATGTAGGAGATAAAGAAATAAAACTCCTCATTTAAACTCATAGGTTTAGTGTATCATGAGCATTATATCTATGTAAAGAATCAATTGCAATATAGTGTTATAAGAGGGACTTCCCAGGTGTCTCAGTGATAAATAACCTTCCTGTCAATGCAGGAGATGTAACTGATGCAGGTTCAGTCCCTGGATCAGAAAGATACCTTGGAAGAGGACATGGCAACCCACTCCAATATTCTTGCCTGGAGAATGCCATGGACAGAGGATCCTGGTGGGGTCACAAGGAGTCAGACATGACTGAAATGACTTAGCACGTATGCATGTACCCCATAAAAGATGGCTACAGAGATAATAGTAAGTTCATAAAGACTGGAGCATTTAGTTATATCTTAACAAATCTCAAGAGTAATGGAGAGAACGGATCTTGAGATGTATCTTAAAACATGTTAACAGGTCATAACAATAAGGATAAAGAGGGAAAAGTCTGGACCTGCAGATGCACTTAGGATGCCACAGTTATAACATAAGAATGCATCCATTCTAGTATTTGCTGAGATATATTGTATTTGTTCACTGACATTTATGTCCTCATGACAGAGATGACACCTTTATTTTTTTAATCTCTATGTGTGGCACAAAACATAATACATTGTAGGCATCAAGCAAATCCTTGTAATGAACAAGTGGCTTCTTTTAGTTGTGCAAGCTTTTAATAAAGAAGTCAGCATCAAATCCAACGTCAGTATTGTACTCTACATTTACCAAAATTCTGATTTAAAAATATGACATACATGTATGTCTGTTTAAAAACTATCTTTCTATCTGGAATTTAAATGGAGATTTGAAAGCTTGCATCAGTAGGTGAGAGCCAAAGATTTTACATTTGTGAATCTTAACATATTCTTTCCTATACCTCAGGATTAATTATTTATGAAATGCATGATTCACAATAAAGATGATATTTACAGCCCAAAAGAGAACTTTTTATCATTCACTGGTTGGAGACTCTTAAACCTTAATGAAAATCTATAATGTAAAGTGTTACATGACATGTGACATTTTCTGATCACACTTTTAGATGCATTTATAAACATTTAGGAATACAGCACTCTTCAGTTTTTGAATCAGTTTCTTTATTCCATGCCTGCTTTCATAAATGCTTTTCATTTATTCTCTGTCATGCACCTTTGGCTTGTGGTGATATTTATAATAAGTCAATCAACAAAGGTGACTGACTGGATTGATTTATGCCAGATGGACGTATCCCCTTCACATATAAATGGCATGAACTCCATAAATCTAAGTTCTAAAAGTGTTATCCAGCTTTAATAAAAGCAAAGATGTTGACCCAAGAAGATGAGCTATAGTGTTCTACTCTGTGTCTTTATCCTGTAAAGAGCAAGCAGGGTTCTTAAATGTTGCCGACACAATTTTCCACCATTTCCAGGTTGCCATCTGTTCTATGAGACTTACACATTTTAAACATTTGAATTTATAAATATTTCTCAGAATTATTAATATTAAGAGGCCTTCACACATTAATTAGATCTTAAAACATGTTAACAGGTCATAACAATAAGGATAAAGAGGGAAAAGTCTGGACCTGCAGATGCACTTAGGATGCCACAGTTATAACATAAGAATGCATCCATTCTAGTATTTGCTGAGATATATTGTATTTGTTCACTGACATTTATGTCCTCATGACAGAGATGACACCTTTATTTTTTTAATCTCTATGTGTGGCACAAAACATAATACATTGTAGGCATCAAGCAAATCCTTGTAATGAACAAGTGACTTCTTTTAGTTGTGCAAGCTTTTAATAAAGAAGTCAGCATCAAATCCAACGTCAGTATTGTACTCTACATTTACCAAAATTCTGATTTAAAAATATGACATACATGTATGTCTGTTTAAAAACTATCTTTCTATCTGGAATTTAAATGGAGATTTGAAAGCTTGCATCAGTAGGTGAGAGCCAAAGATTTTACATTTGTGAATCTTAACATATTCTTTCCTATACCTCAGGATTAATTATTTATGAAATGCATGATTCACAATAAAGATGATATTTACAGCCCAAAAGAGAACTTTTTATCATTCACTGGTTGGAGACTCTTAAACCTTAATGAAAATCTATAATGTAAAGTGTTACATGACATGTGACATTTTCTGATCACACTTTTAGATGCATTTATAAACATTTAGGAATACAGCACTCTTCAGTTTTGAATCAGTTTCTTTATTCCATGCCTGCTTTCATAAATGCTTTTCATTTATTCTCTGTCATGCACCTTTGGCTTGTGGTGATATTTATAATAAGTCAATCAACAAAGGTGACTGACTGGATTGATTTATGCCAGATGGACGTATCCCCTTCACATATAAATGGCATGAACTCCATAAATCTAAGTTCTAAAAGTGTTATCCAGCTTTAATAAAAGCAAAGATGTTGACCCAAGAAGATGAGCTATAGTGTTCTACTCTGTGTCTTTATCCTGTAAAGAGCAAGCAGGGTTCTTAAATGTTGCCGACACAATTTTCCACCATTTCCAGGTTGCCATCTGTTCTATGAGACTTACACATTTTAAACATTTGAATTTATAAATATTTCTCAGAATTATTAATATTAAGAGGCCTTCACACATTAATTAGTCAACACATATAAATAAGACCAATAGTTATTGAGTAACTGCTTTATATCAGGCATTTAGGTAATAAATTTGTGACTTCAATTATTCTTCAGAAAAACTTTCTACATCAAATACTAAAATGGACCATGTCATTTAGCACTTGAAGAAACCAAAGTATTAGAGTAGTTAAGTAAGCTGTTCACAGTTATATCACAGGTAAGGATGGCAGCAAGAATTTAAACCTTTATATTCAAATTCCAGAGACCAAGCTTTAAAACACTATACTGCATGACCTCTCATCAACTATAATCAAACACTGTTTATATAAACAAATATATATTATAGAATTCTTATGCTTTAAAGTGAAAAAAATGACAAAGCTACAAATGTAATTTAATATAAAGCTGTATATATTGAAATAATCTAGGCAAGAGATGAAAAGGAAATGCTATGATAGATTCAAAAGGTGGTTAGAAATATGAGCCTCACTAAGGTACGCTTTCTTGTGACAAATAAGTATAACTTGTTATGCTGAATTTCGTTTTCTAAGAAAATTCATAATGGAAAATAAAGTGGTGTTTTATTAGGCTGGCATTGCAGGAATCTGTTCCTTACAGACATGTTTCTTAAATCAGTTAAAAGAGAATATAGGGACAGTCTGACTCATGAACTCTTTTTTTTTTTTTAAGATTTATTTATTTACTTATTTTGGTGGGGGTGGGGTGGGGAGGGAGGGGAGCAGGCGGGCCACTTCTATTGGTTTTTCATTTGTCCATTTTCATCCATCTTTTTTTTTTTTCCTTTATTTTAAAGATTTTACAGAGTTTTGTTGTTCACCAACATGTATGTTCCCAGATCATTCATATGCATATCCCTGGACCCTCCCCCCACCCAGTTCCCCGCCTCTCATCCCTCCAGACCATCGCCCCAAGTGGTTGTAGGTACTCCTATTCCCCTAGCACAATGACAATAGCTATTTTTTCCACACATGACAGTATAGGTTTCCATGTTACTCCCTCCATGCCTCCCTCCCACTGTTCGGTCTCCACAATGTCTTTATGTCTATTCTCTGTTTTGGCCAGTGTGGGCCTCACATCGCGGCGGCCTCTGTTGTTGCAGAGCACTGGCTCTGGGCGCATGCGCTCCAGAGCTCTGGCTCGGTAATTGGACACATCCGTCCAGCTGCTCCGCGGCACGTGGGATCTTCCCAGGCCAGGGCTCCAATCGGTGCCCCTTGCACTGCAAGGCGATGTCCTTACCCACTGGACCACCAGGGAAACCGTCATGGACTCTTAAAGACTATCAAGAGCAGCATGTTATAAAGTATCCATATTGACAAAAATACTATGTATGAGTTTTGTTATTTATGAAAGTGTTATTTTATTTTCCAAACTATCTTACTAAAGCAATTCTTTAGTCCTAAAATTTTCATAGTTATTGAGATTTTAGATATGTATCTGTGTATATATATATTCAAAAATGGAAAACTTTTATGCTTGTTTTTTGGTAATTATGATCAATTTCTAGTTCTTAATGAAGCACAATTTAAAAATATTACCAAAAAAGAAAAGATATTCTGAATTGTCTTCTCACTTTTAAAACCACCTCAAAGCTAATTAGGATATTTCAAGGCCATATATAGTTTCCCTAATTTTAGCATACTCAAGAAACATTTTAAAAATATGAAATCTAGCCTTTATCCTATTATATAGGCCCTAATGAGTGGTAACATAGAATATGGATGTTTTCAGACGAGGGCTGCCACATACAGCTAAGCAGATGATATAATTCTTTGAGGTGGCACTCAGAGTGTGGTTCAGTTTGGGATCCACCCACCTGGGAAATAATTCTGTTCACTCCAGCTTCCAACATCCCTGATCTAGAGGAGACAAAGAGATCAATCCATTATTTAGCCTCTGAGTGTCATGGGAGAGCCCACCTGGTCCAATGGATAGCCCGTCAACTGAATTCTTTCAAGTGACGGTTCACATAGCACATAAGTTCAAGCCACAGTATCTTTAGAGGGCAATTCATTATTCCTGATCATAACCTAATCCACTCCCAATGCAGCCTTGTACAAAGCAACCAAACGAAACTGTCCCAAAGACAGACAGCAAGTAACAGCATGGTCGGAAAGAACTGACACCATGGGTAGAGTTGAAAATCTCAAAAAACTTCAATCTAGCAAAGCCAGCAGTCCTTCAATATCCATTGTTCACAAGTCAAAGCAAGGAGAAGCAGCCTCCGGAAGTAACCTGACTTCGAAGCTCTAAATCCTATGCAAGAGAAAGTGGTCAGGGCTGGGAATGTTTACAGCATCCCCACAAATTCAACAAGGTCTTCAAGCTATGGTTGTTACTACAATGTATAGTAGGTAACTTGGAAGCAAACAAGTAAACACACAAGAAGTAGTCTGGCTCTAAACTTATAAGGGTCTAACTTACAGGCAAGGTCCTTTTAGAAATATAGCAAAAATTAGTCAAAATATCTGTATTCAAACACCAGGGGTAGGTAGCAAGGAAGATAATGGTCACAAGAAACAAATCACATTTAAAGAGTTTGGAAAATAGTCCATGTGGGATCAAACTGAATTATTGTCCTCAAACGGTTAAACTACTCAAATATCATTCCACAGCATGCTAGATGGGTTTCACCTACTTTCCTTTAGACCTGAGGTCTTAGGCCAGCCAAGCTTTATCTTGGGTAGAAGTGGATCCTTAAGTAATAGGGCAAATGGTGTGTGAGGGCACAGCCCTGGAGACGAATACCCGAACACACATAGTGAGTGAGATGAGAGACAGGCCCTGAACTGATGAGGCTGTTTAGTGAATAAAGTGCTCCCTATATCCAGTGGTGACTGACTGCTTATCAACTGGAAGCCTAGGTGCCATCTATGTGGCACTCCAGACCCAATCTTCATGGACTGTTAAGAGTAAAGGGCTGGTCAGGAAATTAAGACAGAACTATGACATATTTGGCATGTTTTCATATATCAGACTCAAACTTTCTTTGAAAATTTAGAAGTTGTATGTGATACAACCCGCTCAAAAGAAATTTAAACCCCTAGAAAACCTGTCAATCCATTATTTAGCCTCTGAGTGTCATGGGAGAGCCCACCTGGTCCAATGGATAGCCCGTCAACTGAATTCTTTCAAGTGACGGTTCACATAGCACATAAGTTCAAGCCACAGTATCTTTAGAGGGCAATTCATTATTCCTGATCATAACCTAATCCACTCCCAATGCAGCCTTGTACAAAGCAACCAAACGAAACTGTCCCAAAGACAGACAGCAAGTAACAGCATGGTCGGAAAGAACTGACATCATGGGTAGAGTTGAAAATCTCAAAAAACTTCAATCTAGCAAAGCCAGCAGTCCTTCAATATCCATTGTTCACAAGTCAAAGCAAGGAGAAGCAGCCTCCGGAAGTAACCTGACTTCGAAGCTCTAAATCCTATGCAAGAGAAAGTGGTCAGGGCTGGGAATGTTTACAGCATCCCCACAAATTCAACAAGGTCTTCAAGCTATGGTTGTTACTACAATGTATAGTAGGTAACTTGGAAGCAAACAAGTAAACACACAAGAAGTAGTCTGGCTCTAAACTTATAAGGGTCTAACTTACAGGCAAGGTCCTTTTAGAAATATAGCAAAAATTAGTCAAAATATCTGTATTCAAACACCAGGGGTAGGTAGCAAGGAAGATAATGGTCACAAGAAACAAATCACATTTAAAGAGTTTGGAAAATAGTCCATGTGGGATCAAACTGAATTATTGTCCTCAAACGGTTAAACTACTCAAATATCATTCCACAGCATGCTAGATGGGTTTCACCTACTTTCCTTTAGACCTGAGGTCTTAGGCCAGCCAAGCTTTATCTTGGGTAGAAGTGGATCCTTAAGTAATAGGGCAAATGGTGTGTGAGGGCACAGCCCTGGAGACGAATACCCGAACACACATAGTGAGTGAGATGAGAGACAGGCCCTGAACTGATGAGGCTGTTTAGTGAATAAAGTGCTCCCTATATCCAGTGGTGACTGACTGCTTATCAACTGGAAGCCTAGGTGCCATCTATGTGGCACTCCAGACCCAATCTTCATGGACTGTTAAGAGTAAAGGGCTGGTCAGGAAATTAAGACAGAACTATGACATATTTGGCATGTTTTCATATATCAGACTCAAACTTTCTTTGAAAATTTAGAAGTTGTATGTGATACAACCCGGTCTCAATTTTAATATTGACCAAGATTTTGTGAAACTGAGCACCCATTCATGGAAATAGACCTGTATCAGTCTTTAATTTTCCAAGTGTGTAATATATCTATGCCAATTAAGTGACAAAAGTACGAAAGTGATAAAGTAGTTATGTCCCAAAAGAGTAGCTGATACTTGTGGAGCTTTTGAGGAATAAGTAATATTCCCCTTTATCATTGTTACCTTAATATAGCTAAAAAGAATAATAACAATTATTTTTATATTTATCAGTAAACTATTAGAGACTATAATTATTAGCCTTTCCATTTGAATTCCTTAGAATCTATTTGCTAGTAGAAAAAAAGCTTGTTGGTGGAAAAGGCTATTTTCAAATTATCTGAATAAAAATGTAAAATATCCAGAGCTCTATTCAACATTTGCAAAATGTTTTAATAAAAAACCAAGTCACACATCTCTGAGCTCACGGGGGATATAAACCACAAGCATTAATTTCTTTGTATTCATTTTGACCAATAATATAAGTCACTCTAAAAGCTAGCTAAATAAGACCAAATAATTATATCTAAATTTGCATCTATCAACCATTCATTTATGCCCTTTACACTAATGTCTACTTGCTGCTTGACTGACAATTTTTACCATTTTATTTGAGAACATGAGCTCAGTGTTGAATAGGTCATTTTAGACTAATATAAAAGTATTTAATATTTTGAATAATGGGATTTATTATTTTTATTTGAATAAATATAATTTTGAGCTAACAAAAGACCTTCATTAAGATGTGAAAGTTATTATATTCGCATTAGCATTACATTTCTTATCCCTTTTACATTCTATCATTAAAAATGTGAACTTCCTGTGCATGGCAGATTTTAAATGAAAGCAATTCTGGTTTTGAAAGACATTTATGTTACTAAACTTCTTTCTAAGATATATTTACTGAGTATTTCTTCAGGTTTCCTTGTCCTGGATAAGTACACTGGATATTCTGCATAAAAAAGAGATAGGAAGTGTGAAGAAAGACGAAATGTGGTCTCACTTGACAGCATGTAATAGTGCACATCAGAATAATGTGTTAATTTAAGTATAACCCCTTCCCCCCCAAAATGTTACATGCTGGAAACGGTTATATTAGAGTTTGCCTGTAACAGATTTACATATAGATTTAAACAGGATGAGTCTTAAAATTGAAAAGTGAATCTGAGTTTTTAAATAATTATTCTTACTGTCTTTTAGACAACTTGTACTTAGGTATTTTTTTAAGAGCTAGATGATAATATAAAAGTACTGAGGGAGTAGTGGAAAAAGCAACACTTTCTTATGCTTTTAATATTTTCTTGGCTTTTTTTCCCCCTCATCTGCTGTGCTATCCTAAACCTTAACTCCATCATATCTCCTATTTAGGAAAACGGCAACTCTTTAAGATCTGTATACTACCTATGTAAAATAACTGTAATTGAACTATCACATTATATAGAATTTATTTATTCATTTACTTATCATTTTAAAGATAGTTGTAGAGTACTGTAATGTAAAATAACTGTAATTGAACTATCACATTTGATATTTAAACATATAATGTCACTCTAAAAAAGCTTAGTATTCATTTTGACCAATAATATAAGTCACTCTAAAAGCTAGCTAAATAAGACCAAATAATTATATCTAAATTTGCATCTATCAACCATTCATTTATGCCCTTTACACTAATGTCTACTTGCTGCTTGACTGACAATTTTTACCATTTTATTTGAGAACATGAGCTCAGTGTTGAATAGGTCATTTTAGACTAATATAAAAGTATTTAATATTTTGAATAATGGGATTTATTATTTTTATTTGAATAAATATAATTTTGAGCTAACAAAAGACCTTCATTAAGATGTGAAAGTTATTATATTCGCATTAGCATTACATTTCTTATCCCTTTTACATTCTATCATTAAAAATGTGAACTTCCTGTGCATGGCAGATTTTAAATGAAAGCAATTCTGGTTTTGAAAGACATTTATGTTACTAAACTTCTTTCTAAGATATATTTACTGAGTATTTCTTCAGGTTTCCTTGTCCTGGATAAGTACACTGGATATTCTGCATAAAAAAGAGATAGGAAGTGTGAAGAAAGACGAAATGTGGTCTCACTTGACAGCATGTAATAGTGCACATCAGAATAATGTGTTAATTTAAGTATAACCCCTTCCCCCCCAAAATGTTACATGCTGGAAACGGTTATATTAGAGTTTGCCTGTAACAGATTTACATATAGATTTAAACAGGATGAGTCTTAAAATTGAAAAGTGAATCTGAGTTTTTAAATAATTATTCTTACTGTCTTTTAGACAACTTGTACTTAGGTATTTTTTTAAGAGCTAGATGATAATATAAAAGTACTGAGGGAGTAGTGGAAAAAGCAACACTTTCTTATGCTTTTAATATTTTCTTGGCTTTTTTTCCCCCTCATCTGCTGTGCTATCCTAAACCTTAACTCCATCATATCTCCTATTTAGGAAAACGGCAACTCTTTAAGATCTGTATACTACCTATGTAAAATAACTGTAATTGAACTATCACATTATATAGAATTTATTTATTCATTTACTTATCATTTTAAAGATAGTTGTAGAGTACTGTAATGAGTTAGATATTTTATCAGTTCAATCATGTTCAACGTTTTGAGGGCCCATGGACTGTACCTCACCAGTTTCCTCTGCCCATGGAATTTTTCAGGCAATACTGGAGTGAGTTGCTGTTCCCTACTCCAGGTAGTCGTCCTGACCCAGGGATTGAACCTGTGTCTCTTGTGCCTCCTGCATTTACAGGTGGATTTTTTACCATGCCACCACCTGGGAGATACTCTGTAAGACTTGAAATACAAAGTGCCTGCCTGTCAGGAGCTGACTCTCTAACAGGAAAAGCGAGACACATATTTGGGATGTTCATTATTAAGTTCATTATTAAGAGAGCAAGACATTTTAGTAAGGGGCAGAGGTGTGTGCCATCACAATGATGGAACTTGGAGCTAGATAAGGAATGTACGCTGTGCGTAGGCACTATGAAGCGAGGGAGATAGTTATACTAGGTTTGGAGTTCCTGATTTCATTTTACAACAGTTGTTGTAAGTGCAGTCACTTGAATAGGGTAGGGAAGAGTTCTAGGGGAATTTGATATAAAGTTCCAGAGAGACCTTAAGTACAGTATCTGAGATAAGAAACAATAATCTTTTAACCTAAAATATTGGCTTTATAATAATAGGACCACAAACTAATTTGAAAGGTAGAATCAGCAGTGCTCCTCTTTCAACAGATGTTGCAGGAGCAAAGAAAGAGATGACTGATTGAAGTAGGATTACCAGAGGGTCTGAAGGCCATGGACTCCAGATGAAATCTAGGGATTAACAGAGAGAGGCTTTCTGTTTGAATGGGTTACTTGAAGCAGGCAGAATGACTGTACATGAAGTGTACTCTAAGGAATGGGGTAGAAAATAAAGCAAGATTATCTGTATGTCTTATTTGGAGAAATATCTGTTTAAGTCTTTTGCTCATTTTTCTTGGGTTGTATTTCGTTATTGAATTGCAGGAGCTGGTTGTATATTTTGGAGATTACTCTCCTGTCAGTCACATAATTTGCAAATTTTTTCTCCGTCTCAATGTTTTCTTTTTCTTTTGTTCATGATTTCCTATGGTGTGTAAAAGTTTAAAACTTTGATTAGGTCCCATTTGTTTATTTTTGTTTTTTATTTCTATTGTCTTGGGAAACCAAGAAAACATTAGTATGATTTTTTTCAGAGAATATTTTGCCTGCGTTCTCCTCTAGAAATTTCATGGTATCCTATCTTATATTTAAGTCTGTAAGTCATTTCAAGTTAGTATTTTCTGAGAGGGTATGTTCTAGCTTCATTAATTTACATGCTGCTGTTTGGCTTTCCTAACGCCATTTGCTGAAGATGCTCTTTCCCTCACACCATTTGCTGAAGATACTCTTTCCCTCACTCTTTCCATCACTCTTTCCCTCTCTCATTCTTGGTTAAAAATTATTGGACTGAAAAAATAAATTATTTCACTGTGTATGTGTGGGAATATTTCTGGGTTCTGTATTCTGTTCCATTGACCAGTGTGGCTGTTTTTGTGCCAGTATCAAGCTATTTTAATTACTATGACTTCATAGTATTATCTGATCTAGGAGGATTATGCCTCTTGCTTTGTCCTTTTACCACAGGATTGCTTTGGCAATTCTGGATCTTTTATGGTTCCATGTGAATTTGAGGATTATTTATTCTTTTTTTGTGGAAAATTTCATTGGTAGTTTGATAGGAAACACACTAAATCTACAGATTGCTGAATATATTTTCTTAAATATATGCTTGAATATTTCTTAAATGAAAGCTTATTTTTAACTAATACATTTGTTAAATTAAAACATTCTAATATGTCACTGTACACACACATAATAAATTTTGTACACACACATTCACATTGAGGGGAAGAAACTGTGTCTAATTGTACAAATAATACAAATCTACATATAAGGTGTACTGCTAATTTCTAATTGCAAACATATTCTTTATTTTCTATGCTTAGGTCATGTTCTAGACACTTGCTTACTTGCTTTCTTTTTTTTTTTTTTTTTAAAGATTTATTTATTTATTTTGGGCAGGGGTCGGGTTGGGGAGGGAGGGGAGCAAGCGGGCCACTTCTATTGGTTTTTCATTTCTCTATTTTCATCCGTCTTTGTCCTTTGGCTCCAGTGGGCCTCCCATCGCGGTGGCGTCTGTCGTTGCAGAGCTCCGGCTCTGGGCGCATGTGCTCCAGAGCTCCAGCTCGGTGATTGGACACATGGGTCCAGCCGCTCCGCGGCACGTGGGATCTTCCCAGGCCAGGGATCGAACTGGCGCCCCTTGCACTGTAAGGCGGTGTCCTTACCCACTGGACCACCAGCGGAAGCGCAACACTTGCTTTCTTATTATGAAGAGTGAATTCGAATAATCATTGCTTTTTATTAGTCCAGTGTACTGTATGTATAGTCTGTTAGTAGGAATTATTATTCGACTTGCAAGGGAGTCAAAATTGGGCAAGTTTTGCAATTTTATCTAAAATATCATATAATAAACTGTTTTTTATTATACTAATAAAGCATCTAGACAGATTTTAAACACTTACAGTAGTTCATTGTTATCTTCTTAGTTGTTTCATCATGTGTTGCTATCTTATATGTCACAATATAGGTAATTTGGCAGGGTGGAGGGAAAATTGGATGGTCCAACAAAGCTAGGTTGAGCTAATTAAAGGCCATATCATATTTACAAGAACTGATTGACATTAGCTCTCTAGGACATTGTTGAAATGATGAACATGGATCATGAGGCCAGGTAGTCACACAGAAGAAAGAATTCTTCTGTGAAAAAACTTTCAGTGAACTAATGACTAGCCCTGGTTATATCTTATCTGAAAACTGTATATAAATATCTTCCCTGAGCTCAGATCTATAGATAATGTTTAGCTGGATATTTTACACTTTGAAAATGAATTTTATTTTTTTACAATATTATTAGAATATAT
Organism: Tragulus kanchil; assembly: GCA_022376925.1. Classification (NCBI taxonomy): domain Eukaryota; kingdom Metazoa; phylum Chordata; class Mammalia; order Artiodactyla; family Tragulidae; genus Tragulus; species Tragulus kanchil. The sequence continues at coordinate 69,635,586 of JAIOJX010000028.1, read as the reverse complement.
GTGTGTATGTATTCATACCAAAACTTCTATTTTTATTTTTTATATTTATATCTAGTTTCTAAGGCTAGAGGAAAGCTTAGAATGGTATAATCACATTCTTTTGCTTTTAAAATAAGAAACCTGAGACCTAAAGAAGTTAAGTCACTTTCTCAAGATCAGACATAGGAAAATAAGAATTTTCCTTCTATTCATTGACTGCAGTTATGCTTGGCAGCACTGGAGAACTTTTTATATATATAGATAGAAATGGCAAATTCTTTTATTTGATCATTCCATTGCCATGTTACCAATGTTTTCCTTTGGGGGGAACGAATTAACAATACTGTCTCTGATTTCTAGAATGAAACACATGTATCAGGGCCCTGAGTGAAGTGGATATTTAACTGTATATAAAACTTATTTTGTGACTAAAATATTCATTTACACAATGAAAGTAATGAGAGATTCAAGATAAGATTGTGTATTACTGAATTATAATAATTTGCAAGATTTTAAGGAATATAAACTAATACTCATATCATTCTTTTGTTGTTAGTTTTTTGCTTGAAGCATATGTTTTCAGAATATAACAGACAGTGAATTAGCTAGCAACCACATTGAAATAAGCATGTGGATGAAGAAAAAAAATACACATATGCACAACTCAGATGATCATTTTAAACCATGTTTTGAAACTAATCAATATATTCTGAATGTCAAGTTTAAGAGGTTAAACAATTTTATCAAGTACCATTTCAATAAGATTGCATTGAACAACAACAAAATTCATTCTGATGCATAACCAGTACTTCTGGCTTCAGAACTATTACCATTTAATATAATTATGCTATATATACAGTCAATGTAGGCTAATCATTGAAAACAATCTTATTCAAAAAGTATTCCGGCATCATTTGTATTGAAGTAAAGAAAAGCTCCTAAGGGGACACAATACCAGTATATTTCATCTATAAGGAAATCAATAAGAAGAGACAATTTCTAAAGATTATCTTTAAAGAACTCACAGGTAAATTAAAGAGATATTCATGCCGTGTAAAATGGCAAAAGATAGTAAAAACTAGAATTATAACTGGTGCTTTTCTTATTTATTATGTCAAGAAAGAAAATTTTAAAACTCTAGATATGTTTTATTTTCTTGAAAATCACTTATGTTTGTATTCAAGGCAATTTCTGTCCCTTTCTGTGAGCAAGAATTAAATGTTCTTCATAAACCCAAGAATATTGCCACCAACTGCTCAAACCACTTACTATTTCAAGATTATGTTACTTTCTTTGCTGTATATAATGTTGTCTAAACACATGTGATTGCAAGTAAACTCAATGTATTATCTTTGTGTGATGTACATAGTTTTAACTTTAAGTGTAGGTAGTGAAACAGACATGGCCTTGTTTGTTTGTATTGTGTGCCTTTGTTTTAACTATGAAAAACAGTATATAGTTCTCTCAAATTAAAAATAGGAGCATGATATCCAGCAGTTTCACTTCTGAGGGTAGATGTCTGAAAGAAATGAAATTGAAAGGTCTCTGAATCCCTTGTTCATTGCAGAATCATTCACAATAACCAAGACTTGGAAAGAACTTACGTGTCCACAGATGGATAAATGGATAAAGGAGATGTGATATATATATGTGTATATATGTGTGTGTATGATGAAATACAATATTATTTATTCACAAAAAGAGGATAATTCTACCATTTACAGCAACATGGATGGACCCTTAAGCATTATGCTAAATGAAACAAATAAGACAGAGAAAACAAATAATATATACTCTCATATATATGTGCTTATATATATATATATATATATATATATGAGTATATATATATATATGAGTATATATATATATATATGTGCTCTCATATATACTCTCATAATCTGAAAAGGAAACAAAGCAAACCTCACACATACAGAGAACATATTTTTGGTTATCAGAGGATAGCGATGGGGTAAAATGTACGAAGGTGGTCAAAATGTGCAAACTTCCAGGTGTAAGGTGACTAAATTCTGCATATATTACACTAATGTTCTGTATTACATCCCCACTAATATAGAACATGGAGAGCTTGAACGTTTTCATATGTTGGTGTTACCAGCCAACCTTCTGTGTATCCCTCAATCCTATCTTCCTATTGTCATACTTTATAAAATAAAGGTGAAGATCTATTAGTAGAATTGTAGAGTAAGCAAGAGAGGAAATATCATGTGTATCTTGCTTTATATATGATCATTTATTGATGATGCAATATCGTCTCTGAAAAACAAGTTGGAGTCTTTAGCAATGGCAAAAGAATATATATTCTATGTGCTTTAAGAATTCAAAGTTGTAAATATTTGGCTAATGAAAAACATATTTATTGATTTGTAGGAAAATTCATATCAACCCATTTTCACTAACCAGAGAATATATTTATCTTTTTGTGTGATGTACATAGTTTTAACTTTAAGTGTAGGTAGTGAAACAGACATGGCCTTGTTTGTTTGTATTGTGTGCCTTTGTTTTAACTATGAAAAACAGTATATAGTTCTCTCAAATTAAAAATAGGAGCATGATATCCAGCAGTTTCACTTCTGAGGGTAGATGTCTGAAAGAAATGAAATTGAAAGGTCTCTGAATCCCTTGTTCATTGCAGAATCATTCACAATAACCAAGACTTGGAAAGAACTTACGTGTCCACAGATGGATAAATGGATAAAGGAGATGTGATATATATATGTGTATATATGTGTGTGTATGATGAAATACAATATTATTTATTCACAAAAAGAGGATAATTCTACCATTTACAGCAACATGGATGGACCCTTAAGCATTATGCTAAATGAAACAAATAAGACAGAGAAAACAAATAATATATACTCTCATATATATGTGCTTATATATATATATATATATATATATATGAGTATATATATATATATGAGTATATATATATATATATGTGCTCTCATATATACTCTCATAATCTGAAAAGGAAACAAAGCAAACCTCACACATACAGAGAACATATTTTTGGTTATCAGAGGATAGCGATGGGGTAAAATGTACGAAGGTGGTCAAAATGTGCAAACTTCCAGGTGTAAGGTGACTAAATTCTGCATATATTACACTAATGTTCTGTATTACATCCCCACTAATATAGAACATGGAGAGCTTGAACGTTTTCATATGTTGGTGTTACCAGCCAACCTTCTGTGTATCCCTCAATCCTATCTTCCTATTGTCATACTTTATAAAATAAAGGTGAAGATCTATTAGTAGAATTGTAGAGTAAGCAAGAGAGGAAATATCATGTGTATCTTGCTTTATATATGATCATTTATTGATGATGCAATATCGTCTCTGAAAAACAAGTTGGAGTCTTTAGCAATGGCAAAAGAATATATATTCTATGTGCTTTAAGAATTCAAAGTTGTAAATATTTGGCTAATGAAAAACATATTTATTGATTTGTAGGAAAATTCATATCAACCCATTTTCACTAACCAGAGAATATATTTATTTCTATTTCTAAATAAAATATATGCTAATTTCTATAAAATAATATTATTTTTGAGAGAATATATATCAATACTCATATTTTGAAATAGAGGGGATATACTTTATGTTTATTCATTCCATACAAATTTTATTTATTATTATTATTTTTTACAGGGTTTTGTTGTTTACTGCCTCACATTGATCCAAATCCACTATAGGTATACTTATGTCCCCCCCCACCGAACCTCCCCCACATCCCCCTCCCTACCCCACCCTCCAGGTCACCAGAGAGCCCCTGTTTTGAGATCCCCTAGTCCCACAGCATATTCCCCTCCCTCACACCAATGTCCATAAGACTGTTCTCTATGTCCGCCTCTGCACTGCTGCTCTGCATATTCATTTATCCACACCATCTTTCTAGATTCCATATACATGTGTAAGTATACAATATTTATCTTTCTCTCTCTGACATACTTCATTCTGTATAGTAGGTTCTAGATTCATCCTCCTCATTAGAACTGGTTTAAATGCATTTCTTTTTACGACTGAGAAATATTCCATTGTATATATGTACCAGAGCTTCTTTATCCATTAATCTGTTGATGAACATCAGGTTCTACTTATTTTAAATAGTGCTGCAGTGAATAATGGGATGCATGTGTCTCTTTCAAGTCGATTTCCTCAGGGTATATGCCTAGTAATGGAATTGTTGGGTCATATGGTGGCTGTATTCCTAGTTTTTTTGTTTTTTTGGTTTTTGTTTTTTCAATTTTTATTTATTTTTATTTATTTTTGGCCACTTCTATTGGTCTTTCATTTCCATCTTTGTTCTTTGGCCTGTGTGGAACTCCCATCTCAGTGGCCTCTCTCACTGCAGAGCATGGGCTTTGGGCACATGTGCTTCAGAGCTCCTGCTCCATAGTTGGACACATCGGTCCAGCCACTCTGCAGCACGTGGGATCTTCCCAGGCCAGGGATTGAACCAGCGCCCCTTGCACTGCAAGGCAGTGTCCTTACCCACTGGACCACCAGGGAAGCTCATATTCCTAGTTTTTTGAGGAATCTCCACATTGTCTTCCATAGTGGCTGTATCAGTTCACATTCCCACCAACAGTTCAAGAGGGATCCCCTTTCTCCACACCCTCTCCAGCATTTATTGTTTGTAGACTTTTTGATGATAACTATTCTGACTGGTGTGAGGTGACATCTCATTGTAATTTTGATTTGCATTTCTCTAACAATGAGCAATGTTGAGCATCTTTTCATGTCTTTGTTGGCCATCTGTACATCTTCTTTGGAGACATGTATGTTTAGGTATTTTTCCCCTTTTTTTGGTTAGGTTGTTCATTTTGGTGGTGTTGAGTTGTCTGAGCTGCTTGTATATTTTGGAAATTAATTCTTTGTCAGTAAATACATTTTTGCCCCCGAACCTCCCTCCAGCAGAGCCCCTGTTTTGAGATCCCCTAGTCCCACAGCATATTCCCCTCCCTCACACCAATGTCCATAAGACTGTTCTCTATGTCCGCCTCTGCACTGCTGCTCTGCATATTCATTTATCCACACCATCTTTCTAGATTCCATATACATGTGTAAGTATACATTATTTCTCTTTCTCTTTTGACATACTTCATTCTGTATAGTAGGTTCTAGATTCATCCTCCTCATTAGAACTGGTTTAAATGCATTTCTTTTTACGACTGAGAAATATTCCATTGTATATATGTACCAGAGCTTCTTTATCCATTAATCTGTTGATGAACATCAGGTTCTACTTATTTTAAATAGTGCTGCAGTGAATAATGGGATGCATGTGTCTCTTTCAAGTCGATTTCCTCAGGGTATATGCCTAGTAATGGAATTGTTGGGTCATATGGTGGCTGTATTCCTAGTTTTTTTGTTTTTTTGGTTTTTGTTTTTTCAATTTTTATTTATTTTTATTTATTTTTGGCCACTTCTATTGGTCTTTCATTTCCATCTTTGTTCTTTGGCCTGTGTGGAACTCCCATCTCAGTGGCCTCTCTCACTGCAGAGCATGGGCTTTGGGCACATGTGCTTCAGAGCTCCTGCTCCATAGTTGGACACATCGGTCCAGCCACTCTGCAGCACGTGGGATCTTCCCAGGCCAGGGATTGAACCAGCGCCCCTTGCACTGCAAGGCAGTGTCCTTACCCACTGGACCACCAGGGAAGCTCATATTCCTAGTTTTTTGAGGAATCTCCACATTGTCTTCCATAGTGGCTGTATCAGTTCACATTCCCACCAACAGTTCAAGAGGGATCCCCTTTCTCCACACCCTCTCCAGCATTTATTGTTTGTAGACTTTTTGATGATAACTATTCTGACTGGTGTGAGGTGACATCTCATTGTAATTTTGATTTGCATTTCTCTAACAATGAGCAATGTTGAGCATCTTTTCATGTCTTTGTTGGCCATCTGTACATCTTCTTTGGAGACATGTATGTTTAGGTATTTTTCCCCTTTTTTTGGTTAGGTTGTTCATTTTGGTGGTGTTGAGTTGTCTGAGCTGCTTGTATATTTTGGAAATTAATTCTTTGTCAGTAAATACATTTTTGAAAAGACCTATTGAAAGTATAACAGCAACAAGAATCAAACACATGATGAGAATTTGATGTTTCAGACTTCTGGCAACTACAACATCCCGAAGCCTGGCTGCCACTACATATCAGCCCACCTTTCCATTCACACTCATAATAGAAGACCATATAGACTATATGCTGCACTAGTTGTAAAGATTCTACCTGCCAGTGCAGGATATGGAAAAGACACTGGTTCGATCCTGTGGTCAGAAGATTCTTTGGAGGAGAGCATGGCAACTTATTCCACTATTCTTGCCTGGAGAATACCATGGACAGAGGAGCCTGGTGGGCTATAGTCCATAGAGTTACAGAGTCAGACATGATTGAAGTGACTTAGCACTCATCAGTCTTTTATTTGGTTTTATCTGCTGAGCTCAGAAAGCATGCTTAAATTTCAAGCATTTCAGTAAAAATGATAGGAAATAAATTTTTCATTTTCTTTTCTAGCAATATAGTACTGAGAATTAAGGAAAACACTCCATATCTGTATTATATTTTGTAAGACTAAAAACTCCATTATGAAACTTCATTTTTCATATTGTTACCTTAAGTCACTTTTACAAGGGTTTCTGTATGCATAAGTGACAATGATACCATGCCTAAAGAGGAGCATGCTTTTGTATGAAAATTAGTGTTATTGTCTATTCAAAGAATACTCTTGATTACTTTACAGTTCATTTTAAGGTGGGAACCATGGTTTAATGATTCAGATGAGTTTAAATAACATAAATCATGTTATATTATTTTGCACATTTTCTACATCTACTTTCATGTCTCATTATATGTAATTTTATTATGAAATGTGCATACTATCCATATCTAGCCATTTGCAAATAGTTTTCAGCATACTATTATAATTTTCACTAATAGTTCAAAAGATTTTATTAATTCAACATATTCATGTATTTATCAACATCTTTCAACTCTTTCACTTTATTTCTTTGGAGACATGTATGTTTAGGTATTTTTCCCCTTTTTTTGGTTAGGTTGTTCATTTTGGTGGTGTTGAGTTGTCTGAGCTGCTTGTATATTTTGGAAATTAATTCTTTGTCAGTAAATACATTTTTGAAAAGACCTATTGAAAGTATAACAGCAACAAGAATCAAACACATGATGAGAATTTGATGTTTCAGACTTCTGGCAACTACAACATCCCGAAGCCTGGCTGCCACTACATATCAGCCCACCTTTCCATTCACACTCATAATAGAAGACCATATAGACTATATGCTGCACTAGTTGTAAAGATTCTACCTGCCAGTGCAGGATATGGAAAAGACACTGGTTCGATCCTGTGGTCAGAAGATTCTTTGGAGGAGAGCATGGCAACTTATTCCACTATTCTTGCCTGGAGAATACCATGGACAGAGGAGCCTGGTGGGCTATAGTCCATAGAGTTACAGAGTCAGACATGATTGAAGTGACTTAGCACTCATCAGTCTTTTATTTGGTTTTCTCTGCTGAGCTCAGAAAGCATGCTTAAATTTCAAGCATTTCAGTAAAAATGATAGGAAATAAATTTTCATTTTCTTTTCTAGCAATATAGTACTGAGAATTAAGGAAAACACTCCATATCTGTATTATATTTTGTAAGACTAAAAACTCCATTATGAAACTTCATTTTTCATATTGTTACCTTAAGTCACTTTTACAAGGGTTTCTGTATGCATAAGTGACAATGATACCATGCCTAAAGAGGAGCATGCTTTTGTATGAAAATTAGTGTTATTGTCTATTCAAAGAATACTCTTGATTACTTTACAGTTCATTTTAAGGTGGGAACCATGGTTTAATGATTCAGATGAGTTTAAATAACATAAATCATGTTATATTATTTTGCACATTTTCTACATCTACTTTCATGTCTCATTATATGTAATTTTTATTATGAAATGTGCATACTATCCATATCTAGCCATTTGCAAATAGTTTTCAGCATACTATTATAATTTTCACTAATAGTTCAAAAAGATTTTATTAATTCAACATATTCATGTATTTATCAACATCTTTCAACTCTTTCACTTTATTTCAAAGTAGGTTAATAATAACTATCCAATCTCAAATGATAGATCTTAAACTTTGATGAATATTAAGATGATCTGTTAATAGTCTTTAACTTTACATTTTCCATTTGCAACAGGTATACCCCAGGTCTCTGGCTAAGCCTAGGATAGAATATGTAGGATTAAGTATCTTCATCATTTGTAAACCTGTCCTTATTTCTTTTTTTTTTTTTTTAAGATTTATTTATTTATTTATTTTGGGCGGAGGTCGGGTTGGTGGGGGAGGGGAGCGGGCGGGCCACTTCTATTGGTCTTTCATTTCTCTATTTTCATCCGTCTTTGTTCTTTGGCTCCTGCGGGCCTCCCATCACGGTGGCGTCTGTTGTCGCAGAGTGCCAGCTCTGGGCACACGCCCTCCAGAGCTCCGGCTTGGTGATTGGACACATCAGTCCAGCCGCTCTGCGGCACGTGGGCTCCTCCCAGGCCAGGGATCGAACCGGCGCCCCTTGCACTGCAAGGTGGTGTCCCCATCCACTGGACCACCAGGGGAAGCCCTGTCCTTATTTCTGATGTTGTTCTCCAACTTCCTGGAAAGCTGTGATCCAAGAAGGCTAGAAGAGAGCTTTGCACAGATCAAACTTATGAGAGACTCTGGTAGAATACCAGTGATTGTTCTTATAACAGCAAATATAACTATCAAATAGAACAATTTCTTCTCTGTTGGTTAATCACTGCATTTTCTTCATGTCAAATACACATACATGCAATGTATTTTATCCTTATTTGTATTTAACTATGGGTGGCACTTTCATAATCTAGAGTGTGCATAGGCTGAAAACAGTTGAAGTGATAAATTACATAAAGACTGTTGCTTCAACTTTTCTCCACTTGGAGTATTGCGGTCTTTGCTAGATTATATGGCTCTCTTAGGCTAGTGGATACGGTGAACCATCACTCAGAACGCTTTTGATCTTGGGATTTGCTTGTCTTCCAGAATAAACTGTTGAAAAGGACTGAAAACATTCATGCAGTGATAAGTTACATTTGATATAATTATAATTCTGTATCCAGTTCTGATATAAATCTCTGTGCATTTTGATAGAGACCTAACCATAGTCGCTTGATTCATTCTTGTTCTAAGCATCAGAAGTATAGCAGTTACTCATTGTTGGAGGCTCTTAAATTAAACTCTGCTGTGTTTAGCTTAAATACTTGCTCAGAACAATATTAAATTACTTAATATTTAGCTACTGACATGTACAGAACCTATTTTACCTTGTGGCATTTTAAAATTTGGTCCACTTTTTAATTAAAATGACTTTAATTCTGTAGCTCTGTCTGCTTAACCTGTAGACTTTGTTCCTGTATGTTCTGTCATCTTCTATACCCATATTCCCCTGTGTCTTATAGGGCCTGGGAGTGATTTTTTTTAAGTATTCTTCAGCTGGAAGAGTTATATGGTGATTATAGGTAAAAAGTTGATCCCTCACTTCCTGTTCCATCTTGATGTTCATGTGACACCACAGAATGTCCCAGGCAGATAACTTGTTAATGGTGTCATTAACTAATGACATCAATCGTATCGTGCAAAAAGTCAACAAAAATCATGGTGTCATATATAGGTTATATATTTTCATAATAATTCAAAATGTAAGGAACATTTGATTATCGTCTTAGCTCGGATTGTTGTAACAAAATATTATAGCCTGGGTGGCTTAAACAACAGATATTTACTTCTCACAGTTATGGAGTCTGGGAAGATCAAAATGTCAGCAGGTTTAGAGTCTGATGAGAATCCTTTTCCTGGCTTGTAAATGGCCTCCTTCTTGTATCTCTTCACATGATGGAAAGAGAGGAAGGATTCTACCCTAATTGCCTCCTTTAATCCTAATTGCCTCCCAAAGGCCCCAGCTTCTTATACTATTACACTGGGAGTTAGGGCTTCAACATATGAATTTGGAATGGTGTAAACATTCTGCCTGCAACAATTAGTACCATGACTTCACAGATAAGGAAGTGAAGAGTGTTCAGCTCTGAAAGCTGACAGATGATCTGGCACTAACAGGCTAGTGGATACGGTGAACCATCACTCAGAACGCTTTTGATCTTGGGATTTGCTTGTCTTCCAGAATAAACTGTTGAAAAGGACTGAAAACATTCATGCAGTGATAAGTTACATTTGATATAATTATAATTCTGTATCCAGTTCTGATATAAATCTCTGTGCATTTTGATAGAGACCTAACCATAGTCGCTTGATTCATTCTTGTTCTAAGCATCAGAAGTATAGCAGTTACTCATTGTTGGAGGCTCTTAAATTAAACTCTGCTGTGTTTAGCTTAAATACTTGCTCAGAACAATATTAAATTACTTAATATTTAGCTACTGACATGTACAGAACCTATTTTACCTTGTGGCATTTTAAAATTTGGTCCACTTTTTAATTAAAATGACTTTAATTCTGTAGCTCTGTCTGCTTAACCTGTAGACTTTGTTCCTGTATGTTCTGTCATCTTCTACACCCATATTCCCCTGTGTCTTATAGGGCCTGGGAGTGATTTTTTTTAAGTATTCTTCAGCTGGAAGAGTTATATGGTGATTATAGGTAAAAAGTTGATCCCTCACTTCCTGTTCCATCTTGATGTTCATGTGACACCACAGAATGTCCCAGGCAGATAACTTGTTAATGGTGTCATTAACTAATGACATCAATCGTATCGTGCAAAAAGTCAACAAAAATCATGGTGTCATATATAGGTTATATATTTTCATAATAATTCAAAATGTAAGGAACATTTGATTATCGTCTTAGCTCGGATTGTTGTAACAAAATATTATAGCCTGGGTGGCTTAAACAACAGATATTTACTTCTCACAGTTATGGAGTCTGGGAAGATCAAAATGTCAGCAGGTTTAGAGTCTGATGAGAATCCTTTTCCTGGCTTGTAAATGGCCTCCTTCTTGTATCTCTTCACATGATGGAAAGAGAGGAAGGATTCTACCCTAATTGCCTCCTTTAATCCTAATTGCCTCCCAAAGGCCCCAGCTTCTTATACTATTACACTGGGAGTTAGGGCTTCAACATATGAATTTGGAATGGTGTAAACATTCTGCCTGCAACAATTAGTACCATGACTTCACAGATAAGGAAGTGAAGAGTGTTCAGCTCTGAAAGCTGACAGATGATCTGGCACTAACAGGTAGACCTGGGGCTCTCATGTTGAGCATAGAGATTTCACAGAGCATCAGACCAGAAGAGAAGATTATGCTATAAACATGTTTGCTTACAAATAAAAATAAAAACCTTTAGCAAACTACAGAGGAGACAAAGCAATTTCATTACTCATCTAACTTTATTATCACTTTACTAATTATAGCTTTACTCAGCTTCATTTCTCCAAACCACTAAGTTATAAGATTCTTGATTATAAAATTATTCTTACCTTCTAAAAGCACTCAATTAAAAAAAAAAGAAAAATCCTCTTCTGGAACCATCTCAAAAAATCACATACCATAGTCTCAGTTCCTTTAAAGAACAGCATGAAATGCCCTCTCAAAGAGGTTTCTTCCTGTTATCCATGATGTGAACACCTTTCTGTTATAGAAACTCATAAATCCAACTGTTTGATTAAATATATGTCCCTGGTGGTCATTAGCTAAGTAATGTGATACTGATAAAATAATTTATTATGCATTTTGCTATATTATATAAAATTCAGTCCAATTTAGAAACAATTAAGCTATTTTTAAATAGTTTTCTGAAATTAATTTTATGTAATAACAGGATTAACTACTTAGGGGGAAGCTCACATGAGGTCAGACAGCTTCCAGTCATTATAAAATAGCTGCATGTTTTTCTTCTTCTTCTTTTTTTAGTTTTCTCTAAAAATAAAAAAGAAATAAGGTCTTAGAAATAATAACACACACCCATAATTCCCCTTTTAAGAAACTATAAAACTAAATGCAATAACTCAAAAATATATTGCTTTCGAGAGTGTTTGAAGCATATTGTTTCTTGAAAAATATTTTCTTTTTAAAATTCTAGTGGCTAAGACATTAAACTGACACAAATAAATAGCTTATTTGTCTCAAGTGTCCAAAGGAACTATGTAGAAAATCAATTTTGCCTAAACAAAGAACAGATGGTAAATAGCGTGATTGCATTAAAATGACTATGATAGTCGTCACAATATAAAATAAGCAGTGGGTTTCAATTTCTCAGGCTGAATGTTGTAGACTAGAGAAAAGAATTATCACAAGGAATGAGTGTCAGTCCCATATAATTTCCTTTTATTACCCCAGAGAAACCAGCATTATCATTATCATAAGCAGATGGGTAAAATAGAGCTTTACAATAAGTCATAATAGGAGATAATTTTGAGAAATGTATGCTAATGAAGACACTAACAGGTAGACCTGGGGCTCTCATGTTGAGCATAGAGATTTCACAGAGCATCAGACCAGAAGAGAAGATTATGCTATAAACATGTTTGCTTACAAATAAAATAAAAACCTTTAGCAAACTACAGAGGAGACAAAGCAATTTCATTACTCATCTAACTTTATTATCACTTTACTAATTATAGCTTTACTCAGCTTCATTTCTCCAAACCACTAAGTTATAAGATTCTTGATTATAAAATTATTCTTACCTTCTAAAAGCACTCAATTAAAAAAAAAGAAAAATCCTCTTCTGGAACCATCTCAAAAAATCACATACCATAGTCTCAGTTCCTTTAAAGAACAGCATGAAATGCCCTCTCAAAGAGGTTTCTTCCTGTTATCCATGATGTGAACACCTTTCTGTTATAGAAACTCATAAATCCAACTGTTTGATTAAATATATGTCCCTGGTGGTCATTAGCTAAGTAATGTGATACTGATAAAATAATTTATTATGCATTTTGCTATATTATATAAAATTCAGTCCAATTTAGAAACAATTAAGCTATTTTTAAATAGTTTTCTGAAATTAATTTTATGTAATAACAGGATTAACTACTTAGGGGGAAGCTCACATGAGGTCAGACAGCTTCCAGTCATTATAAAATAGCTGCATGTTTTTCTTCTTCTTCTTTTTTTAGTTTTCTCTAAAAATAAAAAAGAAATAAGGTCTTAGAAATAATAACACACACCCATAATTCCCCTTTTAAGAAACTATAAAACTAAATGCAATAATTCAAAAATATATTGCTTTCGAGAGTGTTTGAAGCATATTGTTTCTTGAAAAATATTTTCTTTTTAAAATTCTAGTGGCTAAGACATTAAACTGACACAAATAAATAGCTTATTTGTCTCAAGTGTCCAAAGGAACTATGTAGAAAATCAATTTTGCCTAAACAAAGAACAGATGGTAAATAGCGTGATTGCATTAAAATGACTATGATAGTCGTCACAATATAAAAATAAGCAGTGGGTTTCAATTTCTCAGGCTGAATGTTGTAGACTAGAGAAAAGAATTATCACAAGGGAATGAGTGTCAGTCCCATATAATTTCCTTTTATTACCCCCAGAGAAACCAGCATTATCATTATCATAAGCAGATGGGTAAAATAGAGCTTTACAATAAGTCATAATAGGAGATAATTTTGAGAAAGCAATAACATTGTCATTTTCTTTGAAAGGCTTGAATGTGAATGAAAACAAAAGAGGTTAATAAATATTTTAAATGAATAGCTTATTTAGTTACCTGAGCACAAAAGATCTATTATCCAATGGCTTAATTGACTTGTGTGTGTGTGTTTTAACAGCCCAGCATATTGTTGCAAGCATTCTTCTGCAGAGTTGAAGCTATATTCCTTATGGTCTTTTGATCTGATCGAAACCCACCAAGGTCTCACCACTCCTAGCAGAAAAAATAATTATTTAGTGGAGCAAAATGAATACAAGACAAAATACTGTCATAATATTTACAATAATATGCTTTCCTATATCTCATAGTTGCTTAGGAGATTATTTGGGCTGAGAATTTAATGAAAATTTTAATTATCCTAAGTAGTCAATTTTTGAATGATTTGTCCTGTACTTTATATCAACTTGGTAATGTATGCCTACATTTTTGAATTGATTACCTTGGATAATATCTTTTTTTTTTCTCTTTCATATTCCACATCATCTACTTTCAGAAAAGAGAAGAAGAAAAAAGGTAGGATAAGACAGAGGAAAATATTAATTAAAAAATTAATAGTAAGAAAATTAAAGAATAATAAATCAATTTCCTAAACAAAGTTTAAAATTAAGTGGCTAATAGAACATATAGAATATGTGTTGTATATTTTTCTCAAATATTCATCCACAAAAGAAATGAAAAAAATCTCTGACCTGATTTATAATAGAGAATATTGACCATTAAAGAACTTAGACCACCAATAGAAACAGCAAACTTTTGACATTTCAAGGTTTTGTATAGTAAGAAATGTCCCAGGGCTACCCTGGAAGTCCAGTGGGTAAGGACACCGCCTTGCAGTGCAAGGGTGGGTTTTTGGGGGAACAGATGGTAAATAGCGTGATTGCATTAAAATGACTATGATAGTCGTCACAATATAAAAATAAGCAGTGGGTTTCAATTTCTCAGGCTGAATGTTGTAGACTAGAGAAAAGAATTATCACAAGGGAATGAGTGTCAGTCCCATATAATTTCCTTTTATTACCCCCAGAGAAACCAGCATTATCATTATCATAAGCAGATGGGTAAAATAGAGCTTTACAATAAGTCATAATAGGAGATAATTTTGAGAAAGCAATAACATTGTCATTTTCTTTGAAAGGCTTGAATGTGAATGAAAACAAAAGAGGTTAATAAATATTTTAAATGAATAGCTTATTTAGTTACCTGAGCACAAAAGATCTATTATCCAATGGCTTAATTGACTTGTGTGTGTGTGTTTTAACAGCCCAGCATATTGTTGCAAGCATTCTTCTGCAGAGTTGAAGCTATATTCCTTATGGTCTTTTGATCTGATCGAAACCCACCAAGGTCTCACCACTCCTAGCAGAAAAAATAATTATTTAGTGGAGCAAAATGAATACAAGACAAAATACTGTCATAATATTTACAATAATATGCTTTCCTATATCTCATAGTTGCTTAGGAGATTATTTGGGCTGAGAATTTAATGAAAATTTTAATTATCCTAAGTAGTCAATTTTTGAATGATTTGTCCTGTACTTTATATCAACTTGGTAATGTATGCCTACATTTTTGAATTGATTACCTTGGATAATATCTTTTTTTTTTCTCTTTCATATTCCACATCATCTACTTTCAGAAAAGAGAAGAAGAAAAAAGGTAGGATAAGACAGAGGAAAATATTAATTAAAAAATTAATAGTAAGAAAATTAAAGAATAATAAATCAATTTCCTAAACAAAGTTTAAAATTAAGTGGCTAATAGAACATATAGAATATGTGTTGTATATTTTTCTCAAATATTCATCCACAAAAGAAATGAAAAAAATCTCTGACCTGATTTATAATAGAGAATATTGACCATTAAAGAACTTAGACCACCAATAGAAACAGCAAACTTTTGACATTTCAAGGTTTTGTATAGTAAGAAATGTCCCAGGGCTACCCTGGAAGTCCAGTGGGTAAGGACACCGCCTTGCAGTGCAAGGGGTGCTGGTTCGATCAGTGGCCTGGGAAGATCCTACATGCCGTGGAGAGGCTGCATGATTGTGTCCAATTACCGAACCAGAGCTCTGGAGAGCATGCGCCTAGAGCCGGTGCTCTGTGGCAAGAGAGGCCACTGTGATGGTAGGCCCACACAGACCAAAGAACAAAGATGGATGAAAATAGATAAATGAAAGACCTATAGAAGTGGCCAAAAAAAAAAAAATTAAAAAAAGAGAAATACGCAAAATATAATATTTGGGATTATAATAGTGAACAAGTGGAAAAGGAGAAGCTGATGACAGTCTCAGGGAGACCAAAGCGAGAAACAAAAGAGAGTAATATCTTCACTTAAGATTTGACTACACCTATCAACTCTTTCTTTGCTCATTTCCTTTTGTTTAAATAGAGTCATTTGCTTATTCATATTTTTTATATAAAACATCTTCTCAAACTCCCCTTTCTTAACGTGTAATTATTTCCTTGGCTACTTTTGAGGAAGAACTTTTCATTCAAATACATTAGCATAGCGGTTTCTCTTTGTATTTTTGTTGTTTAATCATGTCCAACTTTTGCAACTCCAAGGATTGTAGCCCACTAGATTCTTTTGTCCATGAGATTTCCCAGGGAATAATCCTGGAGTGTGTTGCCATGTCCTTCTCTAGGGGAATCTTCTCTACCCAGGGGTCAATCCTTATCTCCTGGTTGGGAGGCAGATTCTTTACCACTAATGCTGCTAGCAAAGTCCATTCTCTTTATGTAGTATTTTTTTATATCATCTCATTAATGTTACTTCTGGAAATTTTTTCATTTCCTTTCTGTCATTGCATTCTATGTAATTCCAGTTACTGCTACAAAATTCTTTC
Source organism: Tragulus kanchil (assembly GCA_022376925.1). Lineage (NCBI taxonomy): Eukaryota > Metazoa > Chordata > Mammalia > Artiodactyla > Tragulidae > Tragulus > Tragulus kanchil. Next base: position 69,619,023 of record JAIOJX010000028.1, on the reverse strand, counting down.
CTATCCTATTCCATCTATTCTAAATGTCTTTTTCCTTGATGCTTTTTTCCCATTATATTACAAAAATAACAAAAGCAAGCTATTTAAATCATGAAAACAAAAAAAATTTATTAATGTTATGTTTACTCTTTTAAAAAAGCAAGCTAGGGCTTCCCTGGTGAACCAGTGGGTAAAGAGTCCATCTTGCAGTTCAAGGGGTGCCAGTTCGATCCCTGGCCTGGGAAGATCCCACGTGCCGTGGAACAGCTGGACCAATGTGTCCAACTACTGAGGGGGAGCTCGGGAGTGCATGTGCCCAGAGCTGGTGCTCTGCAACGAGAGAGGCCACTGCAATGGGAGGCCCACATGGGCCAAAGAACAAAGATGGATGAAAATAAATAAATGAAAGACCAACAAAAGTGGCCAAAAAATTTAAAAAAAAAAGGCAAAGTATTCAAGGGGATTTTCTGGAAAGTCACTGCTTAAGACTCCACACTTCCAATGTCTCAAGCATGGCTTCTTTCCATGGTCATGGGACTAAAGTTCTGCATCCTGCAAGGCATGGCCAAAAAACAGGCACACACAAAAAAACCCTCTTGAAACTGAAGTGTTTCAAACTAAATTTGCAGAGTTATTTGAAGTCTAGTATGGATATTCTTTTCTAGTAACTCCTAAAATCCATAATAAAGTGATCTACTGAATCACAGGTATTGGGGAGAAATATCAAATTACTGTGATATGCAAATCTCTTTAGGGAGTATGCATTTATATTTGTGTGGGAGAAAGAAGATGAAATGCTAAAACCACAAAGGGAATTTCTTCCTCACTCTATGTATACTTTGCAATTTGGTTAGGTTTGATCTGTGGTTTCCTGTCTCCATGATCTGGGGTAATGGGTAAGCCAAGATTTGGACTATTGCAGAGAATGAGAAAACATGGTGACTTGATGACTGGTTCCTAAGCTTTCACCAGGAAGATTCACATTTCATAGATATGCACATTTTATTAAATAAAGCAAGCACTATGTCTGTGTATCTTCAATGGGGAAATACAATCCTACATTTATGAATAAGGTAATTTTGAAATATGTGCTATTTAGCAAATACTTATGACTTTAGAAAGTACCTTCCAAGAGTAAAAAATTCCTGTGTGGCAATATAATTATATGTCTAAGAAATTTTGTTCTGTACAAATCTATATAATTTAGTTCAGGCATTTAATATGAAAATGTCCACTTCAAAAACCTTCCTTTTGTGTTTAGAACATCATACATGGTCACTTTTTAAAAATTTAAAAAGACAAAAAAACCCCAAAAAGACAAAAATATAAATGAGTACAAATATCACTTAAAATTTCATAATTAAAAGCTAATTGATGTTAACATTTTAGAACATATTTTAGAATTTGTAACACATGCATACATTTTCTTATAATTTTCATTTATTGGGCTCAGAGTCTAATACTATTTTTTTACCTGCTTTTATTCATAAGGCATCTTTCTAGGCTACATGGAATTCTTTTAATAAATATAACAGCTAAGCCTTGTCATTTTGATGGCTTCTAATGTTTAGTAAATTATACCATAGTTAATGAGGATAAAATGGTATGAGAAGATGGGGACCTTAGTAGGTGACTAGGTTTTGAGAGCAGAACCTTCATGAATGAGATTATGGACCTTATAAAAGAAATCACAGGGAACTTCCTTCCCTTTCCTATGTTAGGACACAGTGCATTTGCACACCAGGATGTGAGCTCTCCCTAGACATTGAATCTGTTGGCACGTTGATATTAGATTTCCCAGTCACCAGAATTAGAAGAAAAACATTTCTGTTGTTTATAAGCCAGCCAGTCTATAAGCAATGACGTCAATCCTATTATAGCAGCTGAATGAACTAAGACAAAGGCTATAAATCTATTTCTGTACTTTCTAATCTGTTCTCTGGATCTCTTTGTCTAACTTTATACCAATATCAGACTTTCTTTTTACTGTAGCTTTATTTACATTTCAAAAACAGGTAAAGTGAGTTCTCTGATTTAGCTCTTCTTTTTCAATATTAGTTTGTCTGTGGTAGTTGATTTGCCTTTCCATATAAATTTAAAAGTAGTTTGTGGGAAAAAAAATACTTCTAGGATTTTGATAGGGATTGTATTGAATCTCCAAGCTCTTTCTTGCAAGGAGGGCAGCTGTTAGCATGGCAGAGCTAAAAGACTTTGATCATCATGGCAAGGTAAGGCTAAGGTCACAGATGCACATACATAATATTACTATGCTTGCTCCTTGGAAGGAAAGTTAGGACAAACCTAGAGAGCATATTAAGAAGCAGGGACATCACTTTGCTGACAAATGTCCATATAGCCAAAGGTATGGCTTTTTCAGTAGTACAGATATGAGAGTTGGGCCATTAAGAAGTCTGAATGTCAAGGAATTGATGCTTTCAAATTGTGGTACTAGAAAAAAAAAAGTGGTACTAGAGAAGACTCTTGAGAGTCCTTTGGACTGCACCAGACAATCCTAAAGGAAATCAACCCTGAATATTCGTAGGAAGGACTGATGCTGAGGCTGAAACTACAATACTTTGGCCACCTGATGGGAAGAGCTGACTCAATCGAAAAAAAACCCGATGCTGGGAAGGATTGAAGGCAGAAGAATAGGGTGACAGAGGATGAGATGGCTGGATAGCATCTCTGATCCAATGAATATGAACTTGGGCAAACTCTAGGAGATGGTGAAAGACAGGAAAGCCTGTGTGCTGCGGGCCATAGGGTTGTGAAGTATCAGACATGATTCAGTGAATGAACAACAGCAAAGTTGTCTTTCTTTTCTTTTTTTGACTTTTATTTTACTTTTAAATATTACAGAGTTTTGCTGTTTACAGATATGTATGTTCCCAGATTAGTCATATGTATATCCCCCAATTCCCACCCCTCCCGACCATCACACAGCACCCCTGAAGGATCTCCTTTTCTCATGGAGCAATGACTATAGCTTTTTCTTCATTTATGATAGTACAGGCCTTCATGCTACTTCCTTTATGCCTCCCACCCTCTGTTCCTTCCCCACAATGTCCATATGTCCACTGTCCATGTCTGTCTTTCCGTCGCTTCAGTACATGTGCCCTCATCACCATCCTACTAAATTCCATATATATGTGTTAATATATTATATTTGTCCTTCTCTTTCTGACTGACTTCACTTTTTATGATAGGTTCTAGATCCAGCCACCTCATTAGGGCTGATTCTTCTGCATTTCTCTTTAAAGCTGTGTAGTATTCCATTGTGTATATGTACCAGGGCTTTTGTATCCATTCGTTCATTGATGGGCATCTAGGTTGCTTCCATGTTTTAGCTATTGTATAAGAGAGGGCTGCCAAATGGGAACCCAATTGGGGTAGAAGAAAAAAAAGTGGGTACTAGAGAAGACGGGACATCTTGGTTCCATATAGCCAAAGGTATGGCTTTTTCAGTAGTACAGATATGAGAGTTGGGCCATTAAGAAGTCTGAATGTCAAGGAATTGATGCTTTCAAATTGTGGTACTAGAAAAAAAAAAGTGGTACTAGAGAAGACTCTTGAGAGTCCTTTGGACTGCACCAGACAATCCTAAAGGAAATCAACCCTGAATATTCGTAGGAAGGACTGATGCTGAGGCTGAAACTACAATACTTTGGCCACCTGATGGGAAGAGCTGACTCAATCGAAAAAAAACCCGATGCTGGGAAGGATTGAAGGCAGAAGAATAGGGTGACAGAGGATGAGATGGCTGGATAGCATCTCTGATCCAATGAATATGAACTTGGGCAAACTCTAGGAGATGGTGAAAGACAGGAAAGCCTGTGTGCTGCGGGCCATAGGGTTGTGAAGTATCAGACATGATTCAGTGAATGAACAACAGCAAAGTTGTCTTTCTTTTCTTTTTTTGACTTTTATTTTACTTTTAAATATTACAGAGTTTTGCTGTTTACAGATATGTATGTTCCCAGATTAGTCATATGTATATCCCCCAATTCCCACCCCTCCCGACCATCACACAGCACCCCTGAAGGATCTCCTTTTCTCATGGAGCAATGACTATAGCTTTTTCTTCATTTATGATAGTACAGGCCTTCATGCTACTTCCTTTATGCCTCCCACCCTCTGTTCCTTCCCCACAATGTCCATATGTCCACTGTCCATGTCTGTCTTTCCGTCGCTTCAGTACATGTGCCCTCATCACCATCCTACTAAATTCCATATATATGTGTTAATATATTATATTTGTCCTTCTCTTTCTGACTGACTTCACTTTTTATGATAGGTTCTAGATCCAGCCACCTCATTAGGGCTGATTCTTCTGCATTTCTCTTTAAAGCTGTGTAGTATTCCATTGTGTATATGTACCAGGGCTTTTGTATCCATTCGTTCATTGATGGGCATCTAGGTTGCTTCCATGTTTTAGCTATTGTATAGAGAGCTGCAATGAACATTGGGGTACAGGTGCTTTCAGATTTGATTTCATCAGGGTATAAGCCTAAGAGTGGGATTGCTGAGTTGTATGGTGCTTCTATTTTTAGTTTTTAAAGGAATCTCCATACTGTCTTCCATAGATGCTGTATCAATCTACATTCCCACCAGCAATGCAGGAGTGTTCCCTTTTCTCCACACTCTCTCCAGCATTTATTGCCTGTTGATTTGTGGATGATGGCCATTCTGACGGGTGTGAGGTGATATTTCATTGTAGTTTTGATTTGCATCTCTCTAATTATAAGTGAAGTTGAGCATCATTTCATGTGTTTTGGGGCCATCTGTATGTCATCATTGGAGAGGTGTCTGTTTAGGTCCTTTTCCCATTTTTTGATTGGGTTGTTCGTTTTTCCAGTGCTGAGTTGTCTGAGTTGCTTGTAGATTTTGGAGATTAATTCTCTGTCTGTTATTTCATTTGCTAAGATTTTCTCCCACTCTGTGGGGTGTCCATTCAGCGTTTTTGTAATTTCTTTTTCTGCACAAAAGCTTTTAAGTTTCATTAGGTCCCACGTGTTCATTTTTCCTTTCAGTTCCACTATTTTAGTAGGTGGGTCAGAGAAGATCTTGCTTTGATTGATGTCCTTGAGGGTTTTGCCTATATTCTCCTCTAAGAGTTTGATGGTTTCTGGTCTTGCATTTAGGTCTATAATGCATTTTGAGTTGATCTTTGTGTATGGTGTCAGGCAATGTTCCAAATTCATTTTTTTGCATGTAGCTGTCCAGTTTTCCCAGCAACATTTGTTGAAGAGGCTGTGTTTGTCCCATTTTATAGTTTCGCTTCCTTTGTCAAAAATAAGGTACCCATAGGTGCATGGGTTGATCTCTGGGTTTTCGATCTTGTTCCATTGGTCGATATTTCTGTTTCTGTGCCAGTACCATACTGTCTTGATGACTGTTGCTTTATAGTAGAGTCTGAAGTTGGGGAGACTGATCCCTCCAGCTCCATTCTTCTTCCTGAGGATTGCTTTGGCTATTCGAGGTCTTTTGTATCCATTCGTTCATTGATGGGCATCTAGGTTGCTTCCATGTTTTAGCTATTGTATAGAGAGCTGCAATGAACATTGGGGTACAGGTGCTTTCAGATTTGATTTCATCAGGGTATAAGCCTAAGAGTGGGATTGCTGAGTTGTATGGTGCTTCTATTTTTAGTTTTTAAAGGAATCTCCATACTGTCTTCCATAGATGCTGTATCAATCTACATTCCCACCAGCAATGCAGGAGTGTTCCCTTTTCTCCACACTCTCTCCAGCATTTATTGCCTGTTGATTTGTGGATGATGGCCATTCTGACGGGTGTGAGGTGATATTTCATTGTAGTTTTGATTTGCATCTCTCTAATTATAAGTGAAGTTGAGCATCATTTCATGTGTTTTGGGGCCATCTGTATGTCATCATTGGAGAGGTGTCTGTTTAGGTCCTTTTCCCATTTTTTGATTGGGTTGTTCGTTTTTCCAGTGCTGAGTTGTCTGAGTTGCTTGTAGATTTTGGAGATTAATTCTCTGTCTGTTATTTCATTTGCTAAGATTTTCTCCCACTCTGTGGGGTGTCCATTCAGCGTTTTTGTAATTTCTTTTTCTGCACAAAAGCTTTTAAGTTTCATTAGGTCCCACGTGTTCATTTTTCCTTTCAGTTCCACTATTTTAGTAGGTGGGTCAGAGAAGATCTTGCTTTGATTGATGTCCTTGAGGGTTTTGCCTATATTCTCCTCTAAGAGTTTGATGGTTTCTGGTCTTGCATTTAGGTCTATAATGCATTTTGAGTTGATCTTTGTGTATGGTGTCAGGCAATGTTCCAAATTCATTTTTTTGCATGTAGCTGTCCAGTTTTCCCAGCAACATTTGTTGAAGAGGCTGTGTTTGTCCCATTTTATAGTTTCGCTTCCTTTGTCAAAAATAAGGTACCCATAGGTGCATGGGTTGATCTCTGGGTTTTCGATCTTGTTCCATTGGTCGATATTTCTGTTTCTGTGCCAGTACCATACTGTCTTGATGACTGTTGCTTTATAGTAGAGTCTGAAGTTGGGGAGACTGATCCCTCCAGCTCCATTCTTCTTCCTGAGGATTGCTTTGGCTATTCGAGGTCTTTTGTGTTTCCATATGAACTGTGTGATTCTTTGGTCTAGTTCTGTGAAAAATGTCAATAGTAGTTGGATAGGTATGGCATTGAATCTGTAGATGATATTTGGTAGTGTGGTCATTTTCACAATATTGATTCTTCCGACCCAGGAACATGGAATATCTCTGCATCTGTTTAAGTCTTCTTTAATGTCTCTCATGAGTGTCTTGTAATTTTCAGTGTACAGTTCTTTTGTTTCTTTGGGTAGGTTTATTCCTAGATATTTGATTCTTTTGGTTGCAATGGTGAAGGGGATTGCCTCTTTGATTTTGTTTTCTGATTTTTCATTGTTTGTGTATAGGAATTCCAGTGATTTCTGTGTATTGATTTTGTATCCTGCGACTTTACTGAATTCCTTGATTAGCTCTAGTAGCTTTGTAATAGTGTCTTTGTGATTTCCTATGTATAATATCATGTCATCTGCAAAAAGAGAGAGTGTGACTTCTTCCTTTCCAATCTGGATTCCTTTTATCTCTTTCTCTTCTCTTATGGCTGTTACTAGAACTTCCAGGACTATGTTGAATAAGAGTGGTTAAAGTGGGCACCCTTGCCTTGTTCCTGATTTTAGAGGGAATGCTTTCAGTTTTTCATTGTTGAGGATAATGTTCGCTGTGGGCTTCTCATATATGGCTTTTATTATTTTGTAATAGGTTCCTTCTATGCCCATTTTCTGAAGAGTTTTTGTCATAAATGGATGCTGTACTTTGTCAGAGGCTTTTTCTGCATCTATTGAGATAATCATGCGATTTTTGTCTCTCAATTTGTTGATATGGTGTATCACATTGATTGATTTGCAGATATTGAAGAATCTTTGCATGCCTGGGATGAACCCGACTTGATCATGATGTATGAGCTTTTTGATGTGTTGTTGAATTCCATTTGCTAGGATTTTGTTGAGGATTTTGGCATCTAGATTCATCAGTGAAATTGGCCTATAATTTTCTTTTTTTGTGTTGTCTTTGCCTGGCTTTGGTATAAGGGTGATGGCGGCCTCATAGAATGTGGTTGGAAGTGTCCCTTCCTGTGCAATTTTTTGGAAGAGTTTTAGAAGGACAGGCATCAGCTCTTCTTTAAATGTTTGGTAGAATTCGCCTGTGAAGCCATCTGGCCCTGGGCTTTTATTTTGGGGTAGATTTTTAATCACAAAGTCGATTTCTGAGCTTGTGATGGGGTTGTTCATACTTTCTAGGGTCTTTTTAACTTCCCAAAGTCTCTCCATGAGTTTTCTTCTTTAATGTCTCTCATGAGTGTCTTGTAATTTTCAGTGTACAGTTCTTTTGTTTCTTTGGGTAGGTTTATTCCTAGATATTTGATTCTTTTGGTTGCAATGGTGAAGGGGATTGCCTCTTTGATTTTGTTTTCTGATTTTTCATTGTTTGTGTATAGGAATTCCAGTGATTTCTGTGTATTGATTTTGTATCCTGCGACTTTACTGAATTCCTTGATTAGCTCTAGTAGCTTTGTAATAGTGTCTTTGTGATTTCCTATGTATAATATCATGTCATCTGCAAAAAGAGAGAGTGTGACTTCTTCCTTTCCAATCTGGATTCCTTTTATCTCTTTCTCTTCTCTTATGGCTGTTACTAGAACTTCCAGGACTATGTTGAATAAGAGTGGTTAAAGTGGGCACCCTTGCCTTGTTCCTGATTTTAGAGGGAATGCTTTCAGTTTTTCATTGTTGAGGATAATGTTCGCTGTGGGCTTCTCATATATGGCTTTTATTATTTTGTAATAGGTTCCTTCTATGCCCATTTTCTGAAGAGTTTTTGTCATAAATGGATGCTGTACTTTGTCAGAGGCTTTTTCTGCATCTATTGAGATAATCATGCGATTTTTGTCTCTCAATTTGTTGATATGGTGTATCACATTGATTGATTTGCAGATATTGAAGAATCTTTGCATGCCTGGGATGAACCCGACTTGATCATGATGTATGAGCTTTTTGATGTGTTGTTGAATTCCATTTGCTAGGATTTTGTTGAGGATTTTGGCATCTAGATTCATCAGTGAAATTGGCCTATAATTTTCTTTTTTTGTGTTGTCTTTGCCTGGCTTTGGTATAAGGGTGATGGCGGCCTCATAGAATGTGGTTGGAAGTGTCCCTTCCTGTGCAATTTTTTGGAAGAGTTTTAGAAGGACAGGCATCAGCTCTTCTTTAAATGTTTGGTAGAATTCGCCTGTGAAGCCATCTGGCCCTGGGCTTTTATTTTGGGGTAGATTTTTAATCACAAAGTCGATTTCTGAGCTTGTGATGGGGTTGTTCATACTTTCTATTTCTTCCTGGTTGAGTCTTGGGTGATTAATCTTCCCCAAGAAACTGTCCATTTCTTCCAGGTTGTCCAGTTTGTTGCCATAGAGTTGTTCATAATAATCTCTTATAATCCTTTGGATTTCTGCATTATCTGTTGTAATCTCTCCCTTTTCATTTTTGATTTTGTTGACCTGGTTCTTCTCTCTCTTTTTCTTGATGAGTCTGGCCAGTGGTGTGTCGATTTTGTTTACCTTTTCAAAGAACCAGCTTTTTGTTTTATTTATCTTTACTATTGTTTCTTTCATTTCTTTTTCATTTATTTCTGCTCTGATCTTTATGGTTTTCCTTCTTCTGCTGACTTTGGGATGTTTTTGTTCTTCTTTCTCCAGTTGTTTTAAGCATAAGGTTATGTCGTCTGTTTGAGATTTTCCTAATTCTTGAGGGAAGATTGAATTGCTATAAACTTCCCTCTTAGAACTGCTTTTGCAGTATCCCATAGGTTTTGCACTGTCATATGTTCACTGTTTTCTTTTAGGAATTTTTTAATTTCTCCTTTGATTTGCTCAGTAATCAGTTGGTTTTTTAGGTATGTGTTGTCTAATCTCCATGTGTTTGTGTTTTTAGCAGTTTTTTTCCTGTAGTTGATCTCTAGTCTCATTGCATTGTGGTCCGAGAAGATGGTTGATATAATTTTAGCTTTCTTGAATTGACTGAGGTTAGATTTGTGGCCCAAGATGTGGTCTATCCTGGAGAATGTTCCGTGAGCACTTGAGAAGAAAGTGTATTCTTCTGCTTTTGGATGGAAAGTCCTAAAGATATCAATGAGGTCCATTTCTTCTAGTGTGGCATTTAAGGCTTGTGTTTCTATTAATTTTCTGTTTTGATGATCTGTCCATTGGTGTGAGAGGAATGTTAAAATCTCCTACTATGATTCTGTTAGTGTTGATGTCTTCTTTTATGTCTGAAAGTGTTTGTCTTATGTATTGGGGTGCTCCTGGGTTGGGTTCATAGATATTTATGATTGTTACGTCTTTTTCTTGGATAGATCCCTTGATCATTCTGTAGTGTCCTGCCTTGTCTCTTCTAATCTTTATTTTGAGGTCTATTTTATCTGATACGAGGATTGCTACTCCAGCTTTCTTTTGACATCCATTTTCATGGAATATCTTTTTCCAGCCTCTCACTTTCAGTCTATGAGTGTCTCTAGGACTGAAGTGTGTTTCCTGGAGGCAGCATGTGTATGGGTCATATTTTTGAATCCGTTCAGCCACTCTGTGTCTTTTGGTTGGGGCATTTAGTCCATTTACATTCAAAGTAATTATTAATACAAATGATCCTATTGTCATTTTCTTAGATTTTACGATGGGTTTGTTTTGTGGATCTTCTCCTTCTCTTATACTTGTTGTCTATATAAGTCCCTTTAACACTTGTTGTAAGGCTGGTTTGGTGTGACTAAATTCTTTTAATTTTTGCTTATCTGTAAAGCTTTTGATTTCTCCATCAATTTTGAATGAGATCCTTGCAGGGTAGAGGATTCTTGGTTGCAGATTATTCTCTTTTAGCTGTTTAAATGTGTCCTGCCATTCCCTTCTGGCCTGCAGAGTTTCTGTTGAAAGATCAGCTGTTAAACGTATGGGCTTTTCCTTGTATGTCACTAGTTGCTTTTCCCTTGCTGCTTTGAGAATTCTGTCTTTGTGTTTAATTTGTGTTAGCTTCATTAATATGTGTCTTGGTGTGTTTCTTCTTGGGTTGATTCTGTATGGTACTCTTTGTGCTTCTTGGTCTTGATTATTTCTTTTCCCATGTTGGGGAAAATTTCAACTATAATCTCTTCAAAGATTTTCTCATAGCCTTTCTTTTTTTCTTCTTCTTCTGGAACCCCTATAATTTGAATATTGGTGCATTTGATTCTTCTGCTTTTGGATGGAAAGTCCTAAAGATATCAATGAGGTCCATTTCTTCTAGTGTGGCATTTAAGGCTTGTGTTTCTATTAATTTTCTGTTTTGATGATCTGTCCATTGGTGTGAGAGGAATGTTAAAATCTCCTACTATGATTCTGTTAGTGTTGATGTCTTCTTTTATGTCTGAAAGTGTTTGTCTTATGTATTGGGGTGCTCCTGGGTTGGGTTCATAGATATTTATGATTGTTACGTCTTTTTCTTGGATAGATCCCTTGATCATTCTGTAGTGTCCTGCCTTGTCTCTTCTAATCTTTATTTTGAGGTCTATTTTATCTGATACGAGGATTGCTACTCCAGCTTTCTTTTGACATCCATTTTCATGGAATATCTTTTTCCAGCCTCTCACTTTCAGTCTATGAGTGTCTCTAGGACTGAAGTGTGTTTCCTGGAGGCAGCATGTGTATGGGTCATATTTTTGAATCCGTTCAGCCACTCTGTGTCTTTTGGTTGGGGCATTTAGTCCATTTACATTCAAAGTAATTATTAATACAAATGATCCTATTGTCATTTTCTTAGATTTTACGATGGGTTTGTTTTGTGGATCTTCTCCTTCTCTTATACTTGTTGTCTATATAAGTCCCTTTAACACTTGTTGTAAGGCTGGTTTGGTGTGACTAAATTCTTTTAATTTTTGCTTATCTGTAAAGCTTTTGATTTCTCCATCAATTTTGAATGAGATCCTTGCAGGGTAGAGGATTCTTGGTTGCAGATTATTCTCTTTTAGCTGTTTAAATGTGTCCTGCCATTCCCTTCTGGCCTGCAGAGTTTCTGTTGAAAGATCAGCTGTTAAACGTATGGGCTTTTCCTTGTATGTCACTAGTTGCTTTTCCCTTGCTGCTTTGAGAATTCTGTCTTTGTGTTTAATTTGTGTTAGCTTCATTAATATGTGTCTTGGTGTGTTTCTTCTTGGGTTGATTCTGTATGGTACTCTTTGTGCTTCTTGGTCTTGATTATTTCTTTTCCCATGTTGGGGAAAATTTCAACTATAATCTCTTCAAAGATTTTCTCATAGCCTTTCTTTTTTTCTTCTTCTTCTGGAACCCCTATAATTTGAATATTGGTGCATTTGATATTATCCCAGAGGTCTCTGAGGCTATCCTCTGCTCTTTTCATTCTTTGAGCTTGATTCTGTTTTTCAGCAGTTACTTCCACCATTCTATCTTCCAGCTCATTTATCCAGTCTTCTGTCTCAGATACTCTACTCTTGATTCCTTCTACAGTGTTTTTCAGTTCAGCATTTGAGTTGTTTGTCTCTGTTTTTTTTTTGTAAGTTCTTGTATTTTTTTATTCAATGTGTTAGTTGTGTCTTACAATTTCTCTAACATTCTGTTTTCAGAGTCTTTGATCATTTTTACTATCATTCTTCTGAAATCACTTTCAGAAAGTTTGTCCAAATCCTCTTCGTTGATTTGATCTTGTGTGTTTGTAGATTGTTCCTTCACTTGTGTGATATTTCTCTGCCGTTTCATTGTTATTATTAATTTTTTAACTAACTCTGTTTGGGATTTCCTTTTCCCAGACTTTGAGCTACATCTGTTGTTGTTTGGATGGGGCTTCTTATTCTGGGTGATGCTGGTGGTTGGGTGATATCAGGACTTGCATACAAGTGATTACCTTTGTTGGCGTTCTCACTTGTATAATGCTCTCTAGTGTTAGGTGTTCTCTAGTATTGTAGAGTTTTGGAGTCAGTCCCTCTTTAAAGCTCCAGGGCTTGCTGCAATCTTGATGTGGCTTCTGCTTTGTTCTTCGATGTGGGGTATCTTTTTTTGTGATCAAATCCAACCTCCTCCTGTCAATGGTTTTTCAGAAACTCGTTGCAATTTAGGCGAATTTGCAGGAGAGATGAGTGCACGTCCTTCTATGCTGCCATCTTAGCTCCACCCCCAAAGTTGTCTTTATCCCAAGGTATGCCCTCAGACAAAGGGAACTGCCTACCCATAGTAACACCCATTTGAAAACTAATTCATGGAGGTACAAAAAAAGCCTGTCCCCAGTGTGTCAATTCTGAACCTATTTAAATGTCAATTCTTACTTCCCAACTACCTTGCAGATGTCTTGTTTGCAATGGAATCACAAGGTTTTTCTCAATCAGATCCTGATGTTGATACTCTCTTTCATGTGCTGTTGATGAAAGCATTTTGCAATAATATCCCTTCACAAATAAACCTGATCTCAAGAGACTTTTCCAAGGAATTATGTCTCATACGATCTTTTCAGTTATTCTGAGATCTACTCAAAATGTTTGATGGAGCATAATTAACACATATCTAGCATATAGGAGTCACAGAGGAGATGTTAAGTAATACTGAGAAAGTACAAACACACATACGTGTGAAGTTAATTTTCTTTTACTAATTTTTTTCATACTTTTACCAAATATATTACATAAGCATCTTATAAATATCTGAAAAATTACTATTTTTGTAATCAGAAGATTTCTATTGATATCATCAAAGTTCAGATGTCTTATTTTATGGATTACTTTGCCACCAAATATTTATCAGGGGTCAATGTTTATCAAAATTCTCTACATTTGAAGAAACTTACCAGTATAAATCCATCTGTGTTCACATTGACTCTATGAGGCAGAAACTTTTACTGCCCCATATTACAGATGATGAAATGGGAAAACAGGGTTTTATGTAACTCTCCCAAAGACATACACTTAATAAAATGCCTGGCCTTGAACTGACTCACTGTTATCAGGAGTCAGCAAAATTTTTCTTTAAAGGAACATAGGGTAAATATTGTAGATTTCGCATGCCACATACAGTCATTATGGCAGTCTTTAAAACATATTTCCCTACATTTAAAAAATGTGATTATATTTATTCTCAGGGCACACCAAAATAGTCAAGAGGCTGAATTTGTCCTGCATGCTGTACTTTGTCATCCTTGTGCTAGACTGAAAGAAGTTTCTTTCCTTGCTGCTGGTTACTTGTTATGACAGATTCTACAAGAAAATATTCTAACCTCACTCTTGGAAGTTCTTTGTACTGAATTATTTGTTTTCTCTGTAAAACTGGAAATAAACACTGCTATTGAGTTGTCTTCTACTAATTATTATAAATACAAAATATTCAGGTAAACAATCCTACAATACAACTTGAAATTTTGAGTGTTAAATGGTTGTTTGAAAATAATTTCTCAAAATAAAGTTGAAAATATAAGTCAATGTCAACCTGGTATTGTAATATATGTGCTCTTATTTAACTTAAAGGATAGCATGATGCTGAAAATACAGGACAGTTTATTATATGGTTTTATGTCCACACAGAGATAAATTTTTAATCAGAAATATCAGCAGTCTTTCAAATTAAATACTTTAGGTACCATTTTCAATTAGCAATAATAGTCTGTAAGTATCCAATTAAATATAGGTTAAATATTTATTGGAAACATTAAGTGTGATGGAATGTCCAGTAGGTAAGATGAAATATTTACAGTCTGAATATTTCTGCTGGAGGAAAAAAAAGTAGCTATGCTCTCAGAAAAGTGAATTTTATTTTATGAATCTAATTCCTGCCAGACATATAATTTGTATTTACTGCTAGTTGATAATATAGTAAACAAAAATACAATCAAATGGGCTTCTCTATTTGTATTACGTGTCTAGATACGGGTGTGCACATGTGTTAAGTTGCATCAGTTGTGTCCAACTCTTTACAACCCTATAGACTGTAGCCTCCCAGGCTCCTTTGTCCACATTTCTCACATTTCCTGCATTTGCAGGTGGGTTCTTTACCACTAAGGCCACCTGGGAAGTCCATCTGCATGCTTATGTGTGTGTGTGTGTATGTATTTATATATATATATATTTATGTCTAGTTATATAGAGGATTAGACAGTCAAATGTATTTTCAATAGAAACACTTGAACACAATGATAAGAAAGTTTATATTATTAATTATATGCCACATTTGATTAGTCTGTGAACTATATTAAAAAATAGCAATTATTTTGCAGTAATGAAGTAAAATGCTGTTACTTGATTATACCACCATGTATTAAAAGAAATGTCTTTATAAATCCCTATTAAATAAATATATTTGTGAAAGAAACATACTCCAATTTGGGAGAAGTTTAGAAGTCATGTAGCCTAACCTAATATCAAAGTGAATACTTACAATCATCCTCTTTTGCAAATTCTTTTAACAGCCATAAGCAAAATAATTCACTAATTATTTATTTTCAGGAAAATCCTACAATAAAAACTTTTGAAATTTTGAGTGTTAAATGGTTGTTTGAAAATAATTTCTCAAAATAAAGTTGAAAATATAAGTCAATGTCAACCTGGTATTGTAATATATGTGCTCTTATTTAACTTAAAGGATAGCATGATGCTGAAAATACAGGACAGTTTATTATATGGTTTTATGTCCACACAGAGATAAATTTTTAATCAGAAATATCAGCAGTCTTTCAAATTAAATACTTTAGGTACCATTTTCAATTAGCAATAATAGTCTGTAAGTATCCAATTAAATATAGGTTAAATATTTATTGGAAACATTAAGTGTGATGGAATGTCCAGTAGGTAAGATGAAATATTTACAGTCTGAATATTTCTGCTGGAGGAAAAAAAAGTAGCTATGCTCTCAGAAAAGTGAATTTTATTTTATGAATCTAATTCCTGCCAGACATATAATTTGTATTTACTGCTAGTTGATAATATAGTAAACAAAAATACAATCAAATGGGCTTCTCTATTTGTATTACGTGTCTAGATACGGGTGTGCACATGTGTTAAGTTGCATCAGTTGTGTCCAACTCTTTACAACCCTATAGACTGTAGCCTCCCAGGCTCCTTTGTCCACATTTCTCACATTTCCTGCATTTGCAGGTGGGTTCTTTACCACTAAGGCCACCTGGGAAGTCCATCTGCATGCTTATGTGTGTGTGTGTGTATGTATTTATATATATATATATTTATGTCTAGTTATATAGAGGATTAGACAGTCAAATGTATTTTCAATAGAAACACTTGAACACAATGATAAGAAAGTTTATATTATTAATTATATGCCACATTTGATTAGTCTGTGAACTATATTAAAAAATAGCAATTATTTTGCAGTAATGAAGTAAAATGCTGTTACTTGATTATACCACCATGTATTAAAAGAAATGTCTTTATAAATCCCTATTAAATAAATATATTTGTGAAAGAAACATACTCCAATTTGGGAGAAGTTTAGAAGTCATGTAGCCTAACCTAATATCAAAGTGAATACTTACAATCATCCTCTTTTGCAAATTCTTTTAACAGCCATAAGCAAAATAATTCACTGGAAAACATATTCTTTAATCCATAAAGAGGGCATTACATTCTGGAAAAGTCAAACAAGCTTATCCCCTTCATATCAGTATTTATTCCAGCTACACAGCTTCATTCTCATAATTTTGAAAAAAAAATAACAAAGAATAAGAAGTATCCATTTATATCTTTATCCGTCACAGTCTTTGGAGGTAATGTAAAATCCATGCAATATTATTGTTTTGTTCAATTATTATGTCATAGCAAGATTCATATACAAGAGGATGGAGAAATTCCTAATCTGAGAGTGCTTTGTAGCTTCATTAGCTACATAAATCCCATTATAGTTGATGGATCATCATCCACAAATTTTGACAAGTCCTAAAACTCTGAAAACATTAATTTTTCATCCATGAAATGGTAACATGAAATTAGAGGATCTTTATGAAACATTCCAGCTCAGAAATCCCGAGGATGTAGGTCTGACTTAAAATTCATGAGCAATTTTCTAATAGAGAAGATTCTCAGTGTTGAAATGGAGATATTTATAATTCTTTTTTGAACTCTTAGACAAAAGCTGAACCTTGGTAGCTTCACTTCCTGCATCAGCCTGATTAGGTCTGTGTAATCTTATCCAAATAGGTGTGACCATGTAAGGACTTTGCTGGTTATAAATTATCTAAAGGTTAGCTCATGTCTGAGGAGCTTACTTACAATTTAGGTAAAGACAGTTCTGTTGGCAATATCTGGAAGTATCATTTTATTGTAATGATTTTTATTAGCATAGATTATAAAATGCACACATTATATATAACTATTGCTCAAATCTAGGATTCTTTATTTCCGTAACACAGAAATAATTATAATAACTAATGCTTCATTGGTGGCTTTCTACACCACCCCTGGATTCTTTATCCCTGACTCTTCTTTATGTGTGCATATAATTTTCTGTTTTTTAAAAGGTAATAGAGTGTGGCTAGGAACATGTTTTTAAAATTATTGTCATTCTCATATAACAGTTTTAATCAATTAAATCATATATAATGATTGACAGAAAGAGCATAATATCAATGTTTATATATGAATGCCAAGAAAGTCTTGAAATTCCAATATTAAAGAGTTAAGTAACACCTACATGTTGAACTAGAATAATTTTTCATAGTGCTCCTTCTCTGAATACAGACATTTGAAAGTAACCTAATATATACAATTTTATTATCATAAAACAAGCATCATTTCCTGATTAGTATTTTGTTTCTATCTAAAACACATATTTTATTTCCCATTTCTAAGTAAAACGATTGCATTGATAAGAAATTTTTAATTTTAAACTAACTCTCTTTTTTTCAAAGAATTGTTTTTGGAGCAAAAGCATTCCAAAGTCTTTGCCTACACTTGCATATCATTTTACTTTAAACATTTTCAAAAGTTTACAAACTTTTGCCCAGGCTATGCTATGCTGTGTATTATACCAATAAAACTTAAATTTTTTAATTGAAATAATATCATTTGTAATGTTTAAAAGGGATATATTTTATTCAGGAGAATATGATTTGCTTCATTGTATCTTTGGTGCTCATTAAAATCAGCCTCACTGATTGATTACTACAGTCAATGAATGATTTCTACAAGAAATTGAATGATTACTACGAGAAATTGAAACCATGATGCAACGCTATGGACTGTAGCCCACCAAGCTCCTCTGTTCATGGGATTCTCCAGGCAAAAATACTAGAGTGGGTTGCCATGCCCTTCTCCAGATCTTCCCAACCCAGGCATCACACCAGTATCTCTTGTGTCTCCTGCATTGGCAGGCAAATTCTTTACTAGTGGCACCTGGGAATTTAGACTAGCATTGATGTTTTAATGTTATTTGTGAAATATTAAATTTTTCTGTTTATGTGTTAAAATAAGGCTAACATGCAACACTTTATTGATTTATGTGTTTAATTTATGGTAGTTTGTGTATGGATAGAAAAAAATTTCAACGAAGGAGAGGTAGCAGACACTGAAATTTGTCAATACTAAATAGTATAAAGAAGCCTGGGGTGCTGCAGTTCATAGGGTTGCAAAGAGTCGAACACAACTGAACAACCGAACAACAACAGCATACTATGTCAGGAAATCAATGACAAAGGAGTAGCAGGTGACAAATTCAGGGGACAGATCAAACATAAGGACGTCTAGGAGTCTGGGCATGATAGCACTAGAGTTCTCAGGAGTCTAAATAAAAACCTGGGGCTTCCCTGGTGGTCCAGTGGGTAAGGACACCGCCTTGCAGTGCAAGGGGCGCCGGTTCAATCCCTGGCCTGAGAAGATCCCACGTGCCGTGGAGCGGCTGGACCGATGTGTCCAATTACCGAGCCAGAGCTCTGGCGCGCGTGCGCCCAGAGCCGGCGCTCTGGGACAACAGAGGCCACCGCGATGGGAGGCCCACAGGAGCCAAAGAACAAAGACGGATGAAAATAGAGAAATGAAAGACCAATAGAAGTGGCCCGCCCATCCCCCTCCCTCCCCACTCCACCCACCAAAAGATAAATAAAATTAAAAAAAAAAAATCTGTGTGATTTTGTTACCAATCTTTTCAAGTTGGTCTCCAACAAGACATTCCCCACCCCCCAACAAAGAAGGTCCTTCCAAGGGATGTCATCCTCCCCTCTCACCCTGCCATCTCACTGGATCCTAAAGAGAGAGACTGAGTTTGGTTTACTAGCAAAATAAAAGTTCTTTTCTCTGATCAAACAATGGATTGGGAGCTCCTAGACCACAGACAGCATGTGCGCTCTCCAGGTGCTATGGTCTGGGCTGCTTTATCCTGATCTTGTCCTCAGGGAGGGAGTCCGAATTCTCTCCGATCCGGTGCAGCTGCGCTGCTCAGGCTCCAGCCCTCAGGGCAAGACGTTGCCCCGCCTCTGTGCGCCGCTGGGCTCAGGTGTGAGTGCAGTCATTTTGCCAGTGCGGACGCTGGTTTGAAAAGTTGGAGAGAGGTCTCCGCATGTGGCTCCCTAAGAATAAGTGAAACTACATGAACACAAAGAAGAAAAGAAAAAAAGGTTAGATTTTGTTTTATTGCTCACCTTCTATTTTGATTCTGGGAAATGTTCATGGGCTTGCCCAGCACAGAGCCTTTATTTATGTGGAAAGTTTCGGCGGGGAGAGCTGCCTGTTATAGCTAATCGGGAGCCCAGCCTTCTCTGAAGGGAGTTGCAGTCCAGAATTCAGGCCCCTCTGGCCGGCCAGACTCGGGCATTTCTGCATTCCGAGCCCAGGAGTGTCCATTTGGGGGCCTCACCAGAGGAAAAGGGAGTGCTTGGCCAGAGGCCTTTCCAGCACAGCTCCCAAAGCTTCCTCATTAAGGGGCAGGGGAATAGTTTGAAGACACATCTCCACTGTGACTCCCTGCTCAGCAGTTTTCTACTCCTAGTCCTCCCACTGAGTTCCATTAAACCACAGGAGCCTTTGGTTTGCAGTTCCCTCTGCAGTGAGTGTTATGGAACCCAGATTCTGCTGGGTTGTTCCTAAAAGCCAGCAAAGAGGCCAGTTTGGTGAAAAGGAGAGTTTGCTTTATTCTGGACTCCAATAATTGGAAGGAAGGGAGGATGCCCACCCAAAGGCTAATTCTCCCCACCCCCACATACACACACACCATTACCCACACCATCACTGACAGCCAGTGGGCCAGAGTTTTTATAAACTGAGGAAGTGGGGCTCCTTGAAGAAACAGCACAGTCAGCCTGGACAGTCGTCTTGAAATTGGTCATGCAGTGGTTTCATCAGTGTCTCCTTGTTTCTTTTAGGTATAGTTTGTCTTCATTTACATGGTGGGTTTGTTTGCATTTCTTTGGGGCCATTTCTCGTAATTGTGGAAGCTCATGTCATGGCTACAGTCTAGTAATCATGTAGTTAACTTTTTACAGTTGGTGGGGTTTTCAGCCTCTAAAAGACAGTTCACAGGTTATGGCTCTGAATCGTATCATACCTCTTGAGAGGGAGCTAAAGATCCTTGGCTTTACTTAATGATTGACTATTATTATTTGGTCCCCTTTGACTGTTTTCCTTTGCTTCTACCTGTTCTCATTTCTCTGATTAAACTTAATTCTTTGCCTAAACTTATTCCACAGACAGAAGGCAGGCCAAGGGCATGGATGGCAGGGGGACTATGGGGTTCTGCTCTATTACAAGAGCAACCCCATATTCTTTCCATGTGTGCTGATAGAATTCACGTGTGACTAGAGCCATGCCAGGGCAAACAAGGAATGGGAGGAATAGACTTAGCATTTTCTCCAGCTTAGCCTATGGCTTATATTATCACACTCATTGATGGAAGAAGCCTTGAAAAATATTTTCATTTTGGTGTGTTGTCTAAATTATTGCAATAACAGGCAGCTCAACTGTCTCCAGCGCATCTGAGCCCTGAATAGGCATCTAGTCACTAAGTTTTTATTGATCCATATATGCTAAGTTTGGAAATTTCAAATGACGTGCCTGGGGAAAATGAAGATACAAAAATCTTGATTATTATTAGCTGTGCTTAAGGAACAAGGAGGGAAATTCCCTGGAGGTCCATTGGTTAGGACTCCACACTTCCATTGCAGGAGCACAGGTTTACCCCTGGTTGGGGAACTAAGATCCTGCATGCCAACCAGGAAAAAAAAAAAAAAACAACACTCAAGGGATTTAATACCAGCATAACAAGTCTATTCATCAATGAAACAGATGCTACTCATATGTCACCTGTCTCAACAGAAGACTGATGACATAGTACATGAGGAACACAGGAAGAGCTAATATGGAAATTAAGTCAGAGTAGTTTCTTTTGAAATATTCTTTGTGTAATAGCATGAAAAGTAGATAATGCATTAACTAGAAAGGGTTAATATATTTAAATCTAAACTTGTGTTCCAAAAATGACTCAGATATATTTAACATCTATAAAATATGTTTCTCTCTGCAAAACTCTTTGATTAAATATACATTTATGAGCAGTGTTTCCTTTAGGTCATATGAATTTTATAAATTTTTAAGTAACTTGTGTCATGTTCCTCTAAAATGTTTACAAATTAAGCTATCCAGTGTTTTATTTCCCATTTCCTAAACAAAATACAAGGCATAATATACACAACCACAAATACAAAACCATGATTGCACCACTAGATTAGGTAGTCACACATCATTGAGGAATCCCTTTTTTGCTGGCTGTTCTTTGTATTTGAACGGACTTTGAAATAAAGTCAACCTAAAAAGTAAATGTTTTGGTCACTTTTCCAACTTCTGTTAGCTAAGCGGTTGCTGAAGTCTTGTCTGACACTTTGCAAAGACCTAAAAAAAGGGACATAGAAATAGCTGTGCAGGAAAAAGGAAGAAGTAGATGAATTTTAGTACAGTCAATAAAATATGTCCTTATTTTCTATTTTGTCAGGGTGATCAGAGAAAATAAAAATATGAAAATCAATGAAAGGTGGCTTGAATTGCACCTGTCAGTATGAAATTGTAAATAAATGAATAGGCACTAGTGGAAAAAGAAAAAAACACTGTTTGCCTTCACTTACTAGTGTGCACCAGAGATGGGGTAGTAGAATAAATTACAAAATCTTGATTATTATTAGCTGTGCTTAAGGAACAAGGAGGGAAATTCCCTGGAGGTCCATTGGTTAGGACTCCACACTTCCATTGCAGGAGCACAGGTTTACCCCTGGTTGGGGAACTAAGATCCTGCATGCCAACCAGGAAAAAAAAAAAAAACAATACTCAAGGGATTTAATACCAGCATAACAAGTCTATTCATCAATGAAACAGATGCTACTCATATGTCACCTGTCTCAACAGAAGACTGATGACATAGTACATGAGGAACACAGGAAGAGCTAATATGGAAATTAAGTCAGAGTAGTTTCTTTTGAAATATTCTTTGTGTAATAGCATGAAAAGTAGATAATGCATTAACTAGAAAGGGTTAATATATTTAAATCTAAACTTGTGTTCCAAAAATGACTCAGATATATTTAACATCTATAAAATATGTTTCTCTCTGCAAAACTCTTTGATTAAATATACATTTATGAGCAGTGTTTCCTTTAGGTCATATGAATTTTATAAATTTTTAAGTAACTTGTGTCATGTTCCTCTAAAATGTTTACAAATTAAGCTATCCAGTGTTTTATTTCCCATTTCCTAAACAAAATACAAGGCATAATATACACAACCACAAATACAAAACCATGATTGCACCACTAGATTAGGTAGTCACACATCATTGAGGAATCCCTTTTTTGCTGGCTGTTCTTTGTATTTGAACGGACTTTGAAATAAAGTCAACCTAAAAAGTAAATGTTTTGGTCACTTTTCCAACTTCTGTTAGCTAAGCGGTTGCTGAAGTCTTGTCTGACACTTTGCAAAGACCTAAAAAAAGGGACATAGAAATAGCTGTGCAGGAAAAAGGA
The DNA here is from genome assembly GCA_022376925.1 of Tragulus kanchil. Classification (NCBI taxonomy): domain Eukaryota; kingdom Metazoa; phylum Chordata; class Mammalia; order Artiodactyla; family Tragulidae; genus Tragulus; species Tragulus kanchil. The sequence continues at coordinate 69,596,520 of JAIOJX010000028.1, read as the reverse complement.
AGAAGTAGATGAATTTTAGTACAGTCAATAAAATATGTCCTTATTTTCTATTTTGTCAGGGTGATCAGAGAAAATAAAAATATGAAAATCAATGAAAGGTGGCTTGAATTGCACCTGTCAGTATGAAATTGTAAATAAATGAATAGGCACTAGTGGAAAAAGAAAAAAACACTGTTTGCCTTCACTTACTAGTGTGCACCAGAGATGGGGTAGTAGAATAAATGCATAACTGCATGAGTTATAGGATGAACTAATATTAGTTCATTTACACATTTTGAAATAAATCACTGAAGTCTTTAACATAGCCATAAAATGTGCTAGGGAATTTGTCATCTACCTTCCTTTCCAGCCTGCTCTTTTTGTTTTTTCCATTTGGTTACAGTGGTTATCTCCAGTCACAGTGGTCATCTTCAAACCTCTACAGCTCTTAATCTGGAGCTTACATACCATCTCATCCTGCAATTCTTAGTCCTACATACAAAAGAATTCTCACATGGGAACACTCATAGGCAGAATTCTAAGATGGTCCTCAAGATTTCTCTCCCCTCAGTGTACATGCCTGCATAATTCCCACAATGGTGAGTTAGTTGAAGTCACTACCTTCACACCATGTCACAAGGCACAGTTGACCTTAAATGGGTAAAAAAATCCAGGGGGCCTAACTTAATCACATGAGCCCTATGAAAGGAGAGGTTTACTTCAGAAAAGAAGAGGAAGCTGGATTCACTACAGATGGCCTGAAAGGAAGCAAAGGTGCAAGTTATGAGCTGTTGTTGCAAAGATGAAGCATGTAGGGGCTGCTTCTAGAAGCCTGGTTTACAGCCAGCAAGAAATTGTGAATTTCAATCCTAACACTATAAGTGAACAAATGTTGCCAACAACCACTAAGAATGAAAAAGAACCTGGAATCCCAGATAAGACTTGAAGCCCTGGGCATCATTTTGACTTTAGCCATTGGCAAGAGCCAATTTGTCCCTCAGTAGCCCTTTGGCCCTTTGTGCTGTTCTTTGTATTTGAACGGACTTTGAAATAAAGTCAACCTAAAAAGTAAATGTTTTGGTCACTTTTCCAACTTCTGTTAGCTAAGCGGTTGCTGAAGTCTTGTCTGACACTTTGCAAAGACCTAAAAAAAGGGACATAGAAATAGCTGTGCAGGAAAAAGGAAGAAGTAGATGAATTTTAGTACAGTCAATAAAATATGTCCTTATTTTCTATTTTGTCAGGGTGATCAGAGAAAATAAAAATATGAAAATCAATGAAAGGTGGCTTGAATTGCACCTGTCAGTATGAAATTGTAAATAAATGAATAGGCACTAGTGGAAAAAGAAAAAAACACTGTTTGCCTTCACTTACTAGTGTGCACCAGAGATGGGGTAGTAGAATAAATGCATAACTGCATGAGTTATAGGATGAACTAATATTAGTTCATTTACACATTTTGAAATAAATCACTGAAGTCTTTAACATAGCCATAAAATGTGCTAGGGAATTTGTCATCTACCTTCCTTTCCAGCCTGCTCTTTTTGTTTTTTCCATTTGGTTACAGTGGTTATCTCCAGTCACAGTGGTCATCTTCAAACCTCTACAGCTCTTAATCTGGAGCTTACATACCATCTCATCCTGCAATTCTTAGTCCTACATACAAAAGAATTCTCACATGGGAACACTCATAGGCAGAATTCTAAGATGGTCCTCAAGATTTCTCTCCCCTCAGTGTACATGCCTGCATAATTCCCACAATGGTGAGTTAGTTGAAGTCACTACCTTCACACCATGTCACAAGGCACAGTTGACCTTAAATGGGTAAAAAAATCCAGGGGGCCTAACTTAATCACATGAGCCCTATGAAAGGAGAGGTTTACTTCAGAAAAGAAGAGGAAGCTGGATTCACTACAGATGGCCTGAAAGGAAGCAAAGGTGCAAGTTATGAGCTGTTGTTGCAAAGATGAAGCATGTAGGGGCTGCTTCTAGAAGCCTGGTTTACAGCCAGCAAGAAATTGTGAATTTCAATCCTAACACTATAAGTGAACAAATGTTGCCAACAACCACTAAGAATGAAAAAGAACCTGGAATCCCAGATAAGACTTGAAGCCCTGGGCATCATTTTGACTTTAGCCCATTGAGAGCCTAAGTAGAGAATCCAGTATTGTGGTCCCTCAACTTCTGCTCTGTAAAAACTGCAAGAGAATAAATTTTTATTGCTATATGGCTTGTGGTAATCTGCTATGCAGAAAAGCAAATTAGAAAGAGATAAGTAAAGGGCATTATCATAGTGTTAAAGATAATCAATATATCACTGAGAAAAGCTAAAATAAAACTATTGTGTCCCATGAGAAATTAGGAATATCAGAGTACAAGTTTACAAAGCAACATGGATCATAAAGTGCTAAATGGGAAAAAAATAAAACAGTGATAGTTTATGTAATATACAATGAAAATAATTTATATGAATTGAGTTATATATACACCATCAATGCATACTTTAAAATAAAATACATAAAATAGGGAACATTAAACCCATTAGAATATCTGAATACAGTCAGGAGGGTTAGAGTTAGAAATCCAAATAAAGGAATAAATCAATAAGAGAGGGGCTTTGCAAGGATCAATAACAACAATGTGCTAGGAACAGGAAGATTTTGATTAACATATCCTCCAACACATGAAGTGGGGAAGTGAGGAGAGTCAAAATTCAAGAGTCCTACCAATTTTTACCTTCCCTAGGACTTTTTTTTTTATTTATTTTTTATTTTTTTATTTATTTTGGGCGGGGGTCGGGTTGGGTAGGGAGGGGAGCGGGCGGGCCACTTCTATTGGTCGTTCATTTCTCCATTTTCATCTGTCTTTGTTCTTTGGCTCCTGTGGGCCTCCCATCGCGGTGGCGTCTGTTGTCGCAGAGCGCCGGTTCTGGGCGCACGCACTCCAGAGCTACAGCTCGGTAATTGGACACATCAGTCCAGCCGCTCTGCGGCACGTGGGATCTTCCCAGGCCGGGGATCGAACTGGCGCCCCTTGCACTGCAAGGCGGTGTCCTTACCCACTGGACCACCAGGGGAAGCCCCCTAGGACTTTTATATACACTCATGCTGTTCTTGTGAAAAACTCCTACTTGTTCCTATGGGTCCACGTGAATATTACTTTCTCATAGAGGTTTTCCCATATGCTCCACTTAAAACTGCATCCCTCCATGCAAATACACATTCTTTACATATTGTATGTTTCTTTTCAAAACACAGAACACACTTGTCATAACTTTTGCTTAGTGTGATTTTATATATATATATATATACACTCTTTGGTAACTTCTGTGAGAGAGGGACTATATTTCTTTGCTTAGTGATCAATTTCTCTATCAGTCATGGTACTTGAAAAATATTTTTTTGAAAATATTCAAGGAATGATTTAGTACAGATTGGGCAACCCACTCCATTATACTTGCCTGGAGAATCCCACAGGTAGAGGAACCTGGCGGGCTATGGTTTATAGGCTCACAAAGAGTTAGATACAATTGAAGTGACTTTGCATGCATGGTCTTTAGGGGGTGGCTCAGCAGGTAAGAATATGCCCTCAATGCAGAGCCATGAGAGATGCAAGTTGGATCCCTGAGTTGGGAAGATTTGTTGGAAGAAAAAATGGCAATACACTCCAGTATTCTTCCTTGAAAAATCCCATGGACATTGGAGCCTGGTGGGCTACAGTCCAAAGTATCAGAAAGAGTCAGACAGGACTGAATGCACATAAGCACAATAATAATGGAATGAATCAAAGCTGTTTTTACCTCCCCTTTCTAGGAGTAAGTGATTTTCTTCAATTCCTAGAAGTAATTTTCATATTCTGTCTGTCCTCTTATTTTTTAACCTCAGGAAAACTTTTCTCTGACTGACAAATCTGAATTTCGAATCCAAAGATCTAAAGTTATGGTCAATAAGGACCATTAAACCACCAACAACCACAGGAAGTTCTTTTGGCTTCTCATCTTTTCTCTGTGATGGCAATGAATGTGAACATAGAAAGGACTATTCAGATAATTGTATTTAAAATGTTAAATATATTCCCATGATGTATTTCTAAATCTGCTCTTGTTTTTGGTTTTTTCTATTTCTGTTACATTGCGGCACATGGGATCTTCCCAGGCCGGGGATCGAACTGGCGCCCCTTGCACTGCAAGGCGGTGTCCTTACCCACTGGACCACCAGGGGAAGCCCCCTAGGACTTTTATATACACTCATGCTGTTCTTGTGAAAAACTCCTACTTGTTCCTATGGGTCCACGTGAATATTACTTTCTCATAGAGGTTTTCCCATATGCTCCACTTAAAACTGCATCCCTCCATGCAAATACACATTCTTTACATATTGTATGTTTCTTTTCAAAACACAGAACACACTTGTCATAACTTTTGCTTAGTGTGATTTTATATATATATATATATACACTCTTTGGTAACTTCTGTGAGAGAGGGACTATATTTCTTTGCTTAGTGATCAATTTCTCTATCAGTCATGGTACTTGAAAAATATTTTTTTGAAAATATTCAAGGAATGATTTAGTACAGATTGGGCAACCCACTCCATTATACTTGCCTGGAGAATCCCACAGGTAGAGGAACCTGGCGGGCTATGGTTTATAGGCTCACAAAGAGTTAGATACAATTGAAGTGACTTTGCATGCATGGTCTTTAGGGGGTGGCTCAGCAGGTAAGAATATGCCCTCAATGCAGAGCCATGAGAGATGCAAGTTGGATCCCTGAGTTGGGAAGATTTGTTGGAAGAAAAAATGGCAATACACTCCAGTATTCTTCCTTGAAAAATCCCATGGACATTGGAGCCTGGTGGGCTACAGTCCAAAGTATCAGAAAGAGTCAGACAGGACTGAATGCACATAAGCACAATAATAATGGAATGAATCAAAGCTGTTTTTACCTCCCCTTTCTAGGAGTAAGTGATTTTCTTCAATTCCTAGAAGTAATTTTCATATTCTGTCTGTCCTCTTATTTTTTAACCTCAGGAAAACTTTTCTCTGACTGACAAATCTGAATTTCGAATCCAAAGATCTAAAGTTATGGTCAATAAGGACCATTAAACCACCAACAACCACAGGAAGTTCTTTTGGCTTCTCATCTTTTCTCTGTGATGGCAATAAATGTGAACATAGAAAGGACTATTCAGATAATTGTATTTAAAATGTTAAATATATTCCCATGATGTATTTCTAAATCTGCTCTTGTTTTTGGTTTTCTATTTCTTTACAAGGGTATATTTTTCCTCTGTCAGAATATTTCCTCATAAGAATGTTTAATCTTTTCTGCCTGGACTTTATAAGAGTTCTAGCTACTTTAGAATATATATTTCTTCTAGAAATGATGAATAAGAATTCAAAGAGTACCTGCCATATATAGATATTTCTATGTAGAAACTTTGTTATAGTCTATGCGTGAAGAAATCGCTCATGCTGCTGTTAAGCCTGTGATTTACTAGGCCAGAAATACTTTTTGTACTGTTTTTTCTCTTATTATCCCATTTAAAACTTTACAAATGTTTCCTTTTTCTATAAATTCAATTAAATAATATTTCAGAGTAAACAAAGAGAAAAAGATACAATCTGGGTTGCCACCTGGCTCCAAAAAAAAAAAAAAGAAACAACCCTGAACATTCATATCCTAATTAGTATTTTGAATGGATATTAGTGTAAAAATAATGAGAAAAATCTCTGAATAGAATTACTTAATTTTTTCTAAAAAGTAAATAACCAAAAGTATGATTGAATTTATGATATAATATACCTTACTTCACATCTTTAAATGCTAAGAAGTGAGGAATTTCTTTTTGTAAAATGTTTATTATTTTTCTCAGTAAATTGTTGAAAGCAAAATAAGAAAATAAAGTAATCCTAAAATTAAAGCAACTGTAATGCCTTTAGAATATTCTATATTCTATTTTAAAGCAATTTCGGACATTTTGAAAATGAAAGTGACTTACTTGTTTCTGACACTTTATGACCCATGAACAATCGATGGCATTCCCCAGGCAAGAATACTGCAGTGGGGGCTTCCCTGGTGGTCCAGTGGGTAAAGACATCACCTTGCAGTGTAAGAGGCGCCTGTTTGATCCCTAGCCTGGGAAGATCCCACGTGCTGCAGAGTGGCTGAACCAATGTGTCCAACTACTGAGCCAAGCTCTGGAGCACGTGCACCCAGAGCTGGTGCTCAGCAATGAGAGAGGCCATGGCAATGGGAGGCCCACACAGGCCAAAAGAACAAAGATGAAAATAAATGAAAGACCAATAGAAGTGGCCAAAAAAAAAAACCAAAAAAAAAAAAAAAACCTGAAGTGGGTAACCTTTCCCTTTTCCAAGAGATGTTCCTAACCCAGGGATCAAACCCAAGTCTCCTGCACTGCAGGCAAATTGTTTACCAGCTGAGCAGCAAGGAAGGTAGAACATTTTAGAGCATTCTGTATTTCTACCTCTAACAAAGAGATTTGAAATTCTCATTAAGTGCTCACTAACAAAGAAGTAATTCATTTTAAAACTATTGACACCCTAATGAGTAAAGGAGGAACTGGTACTAAGTAACTGTTCTAAGAGTTTTGTGTTCTATATTAGTTGATCTTCCCAATAACATTACCCTATAGGCATCTTCAACCCATATTATGAACAAGGTAAGAGAGGTTCAAATTATTTCATTTGTTCAAGTTAAAGGTTCAAGACCACCATCTGACCAAGAAATATGTACTTCCCTCTTTTGTTGTTTGTAACTTAGTCTCCCCTGCACTCATGCAGTCAAAAGATGTGAAGTGGGTAACTACCGTGTCCAATAATGTATTGTTCTTGTCACCAGAGTGGTGTAGGTGGTGAGAGATTCAGTTTGTAAACCCACCTTCTCTCTTGAAATTGCAGAGTTAGATAATTCACCTTTATTAATCAGGCTCCCTTAATTTAGATGCCCTCTCTGGACAAATACAGCCTCTGGGTAGTCAGAAATGCATAAACAGGTAATTAACACTAGTTTTTCTTATGTACCTTTATCTACTCATTTAAATAAATCAGATGATAGTAATTTAAACACCTAACTTTCCCACTCTTGTGGGGCAGATGTGGATCATTAAACACATCTCTGATTTTATCTCTGTGGATGGCCATGCATTATATAACAAACACGCTACTTTATGGCTCAACTTAAACTCAATGGGTAAAGACCCTTGCAGTAAGAGGCGCCTGTTTGATCCCTAGCCTGGGAAGATCCCACGTGCTGCAGAGTGGCTGAACCAATGTGTCCAACTACTGAGCCAAGCTCTGGAGCACGTGCACCCAGAGCTGGTGCTCAGCAATGAGAGAGGCCATGGCAATGGGAGGCCCACACAGGCCAAAAGAACAAAGATGAAAATAAATGAAAGACCAATAGAAGTGGCCAAAAAAAAAAAAAAAAAAAAAAAACCTGAAGTGGGTAACCTTTCCCTTTTCCAAGAGATGTTCCTAACCCAGGGATCAAACCCAAGTCTCCTGCACTGCAGGCAAATTGTTTACCAGCTGAGCAGCAAGGAAGGTAGAACATTTTAGAGCATTCTGTATTTCTACCTCTAACAAAGAGATTTGAAATTCTCATTAAGTGCTCACTAACAAAGAAGTAATTCATTTTAAAACTATTGACACCCTAATGAGTAAAGGAGGAACTGGTACTAAGTAACTGTTCTAAGAGTTTTGTGTTCTATATTAGTTGATCTTCCCAATAACATTACCCTATAGGCATCTTCAACCCATATTATGAACAAGGTAAGAGAGGTTCAAATTATTTCATTTGTTCAAGTTAAAGGTTCAAGACCACCATCTGACCAAGAAATATGTACTTCCCTCTTTTGTTGTTTGTAACTTAGTCTCCCCTGCACTCATGCAGTCAAAAGATGTGAAGTGGGTAACTACCGTGTCCAATAATGTATTGTTCTTGTCACCAGAGTGGTGTAGGTGGTGAGAGATTCAGTTTGTAAACCCACCTTCTCTCTTGAAATTGCAGAGTTAGATAATTCACCTTTATTAATCAGGCTCCCTTAATTTAGATGCCCTCTCTGGACAAATACAGCCTCTGGGTAGTCAGAAATGCATAAACAGGTAATTAACACTAGTTTTTCTTATGTACCTTTATCTACTCATTTAAATAAATCAGATGATAGTAATTTAAACACCTAACTTTCCCACTCTTGTGGGGCAGATGTGGATCATTAAACACATCTCTGATTTTATCTCTGTGGATGGCCATGCATTATATAACAAACACGCTACTGAAAATGTTAAAATATGGCTCAGAGGGAAGCTGGGTAAGGGCTTTTCGACTGCAAATTGGTATGGCTTTCTCATGGTTCAAATTACTTTGAAGTTTTAAATGAAATAGAAAAATAAGAAGAGCCAGTTCACCTTTAACAACGTAATAGTTAGAAAGCCTAGTGTATCCATTAAATACTATTGCCCCAAAACCTTGTACCTTCTGGTTCTTTATAAATCATCTGAATGATTCATCTTTTTGTTCAGTATACAGCACAAAGTAAGTGCAGACCAATTATCTGACTTTTATATGGCCTGAGGTCTATTAGCTGATATATTTAAGTTGATTCTCACTCATGTATGAAAAATAATTTATCCACCTGGAAATTTGTTACAAAATCTTTGTAATATAAAGTCAAAACTAGGTTTATACAAAGCATACATTTACTTTGGAATCTCATTTAAATAAATAATAAAGCTAAACAAATTTCATTACTTTCTAAATTATGTTTTGAACCATTTGCTTATTTCATTTTTAGTCAGTTAACTATAAGAAGGCATATTGCAATTGAAGATAAGCAAGTTATTTTCTACATATAAAATAACTGCATATTTTTCATCCTTGAAAAATATTTGTCTCCTATAGGATTTTAGTTTGATTGAGAATTTAACACATTAGAGTGCCACATCCAAATAAACCTAGAGTAAGAGAACAGTATAGCAATGCCAAAATATTTCAAAAGTGAAAAATAAATTGGTTTTCATCATTAGTATGGCATCTACTTTCATAACATCAAAATGTTCAGCTACATTTAGAAAATCAAGCTTTTACAGCTTTCCGAATATCTCTCTTCCTATTCGAATTGATGAGGTACATGCTAAAGTCTCCAGGTGAGCTAATGATAAAAGGCAAGAAGAAATTTATAAATGCAGAACGTGACCTGATCTCAAGTAACCAAGTAAGTTCATAACAATTAAACTTAATATCTGAATTTTTCTCCCTCAGTTTACAACTAATCAAAAGCTGATATATAAGTCTTCATTGCACTTACTAATATTTCTAAACACAATGTCTTTGACTTTATATTGATTTCTTACTATTTGAGGTTATTTATATAGTATTTTATTTTTCAAACCATTTAAACCTTGGCTTCAGTGTAGATGCACCTAATTTTAATGTTTCTATACTGAAATTAGTTTTAAATGAAATAGAAAAATAAGAAGAGCCAGTTCACCTTTAACAACGTAATAGTTAGAAAGCCTAGTGTATCCATTAAATACTATTGCCCCAAAACCTTGTACCTTCTGGTTCTTTATAAATCATCTGAATGATTCATCTTTTTGTTCAGTATACAGCACAAAGTAAGTGCAGACCAATTATCTGACTTTTAAAATGGCCTGAGGTCTATTAGCTGATATATTTAAGTTGATTCTCACTCATGTATGAAAAATAATTTATCCACCTGGAAATTTGTTACAAAATCTTTGTAATATAAAGTCAAAACTAGGTTTATACAAAGCATACATTTACTTTGGAATCTCATTTAAATAAATAATAAAGCTAAACAAATTTCATTACTTTCTAAATTATGTTTTGAACCATTTGCTTATTTCATTTTTAGTCAGTTAACTATAAGAAGGCATATTGCAATTGAAGATAAGCAAGTTATTTTCTACATATAAAATAACTGCATATTTTTCATCCTTGAAAAATATTTGTCTCCTATAGGATTTTAGTTTGATTGAGAATTTAACACATTAGAGTGCCACATCCAAATAAACCTAGAGTAAGAGAACAGTATAGCAATGCCAAAATATTTCAAAAGTGAAAAATAAATTGGTTTTCATCATTAGTATGGCATCTACTTTCATAACATCAAAATGTTCAGCTACATTTAGAAAATCAAGCTTTTACAGCTTTCCGAATATCTCTCTTCCTATTCGAATTGATGAGGTACATGCTAAAGTCTCCAGGTGAGCTAATGATAAAAGGCAAGAAGAAATTTATAAATGCAGAACGTGACCTGATCTCAAGTAACCAAGTAAGTTCATAACAATTAAACTTAATATCTGAATTTTTCTCCCTCAGTTTACAACTAATCAAAAGCTGATATATAAGCCTTCATTGCACTTACTAATATTTCTAAACACAATGTCTTTGACTTTATATTGATTTCTTACTATTTGAGGTTATTTATATAGTATTTTATTTTTCAAACCATTTAAACCTTGGCTTCAGTGTAGATGCACCTAATTTTAATGTTTCTATACTGAAATTAGTTTTAAGACATGCCTCAGGCAAACTGTTCTCTATTTCTGAATGTTCCAGAGTTCTTAGACCCTACTGATCCACAATACTAAATATATTTTTAAATATAAATATAAAATATATATAAATATATATAAATTTATATAAAATATAAATATATTTTTAAAGTAACTCCATTCACTCCATTAAGGAGGCTTTTCCTTAAGCTTCTCTTTCTTTAATCCCCAAATTTAGTTTCATATGTACATACATATGTATCTACATCAGCATTAGTTACATCATAGCTTTTACTATTTTTTAGAAACAGTAATAACTTTATGCACTATATTCTAAGAATAAAAGCAAAAAAATGAAGTATAGTGAAACCTTTTAAGTAATACCTGATGGTTATTAAGTGTTAAATTAATTTTATGTTGATAATGCTAATGGTGATTATAGTAGTCATATGAATAATAATCATCAGTTCTGTCAATCAGTCATATCCAACTTTTTGTGACCCCAAGGACGGCAGCAAGTCAGGCTTTCCTTTCCTTCACCATCTCCCAGAGCTTGCTCAAACTCATGTCCACTGACTCAGTGATGCCATCCAACCATCTTATCCCCTTCTCCTTTTGCCTTCAATTTTCCCCAGTATCAGAATCTTTTCCAGTGAGCCATCTCTTCACATCAGGTGGCTAAACTCTTGGAGCTTCTAGCTTCAGCATCAGTCCTTCCAATGAATATTCAGGGTTGATTTCCTTTAGAATTGACTGATTGATCTCCTTGCACCCCAAGGAGCTCTCAAGAGTCTTCCCCAACACCACAGTTTCAAGGCATCAGTTCTTCAGTGCTCAGCCTTCTTTATGGTCCAGCTCTCATATCCTTACATAACACTGGGAAAACCATAGCTTTGACTAAATGGACTTTTATCAGCAAAGTGATTTCTTACTATTTGAGGTTATTTATATAGTATTTTATTTTTCAAACCATTTAAACCTTGGCTTCAGTGTAGATGCACCTAATTTTAATGTTTCTATACTGAAATTAGTTTTAAGACATGCCTCAGGCAAACTGTTCTCTATTTCTGAATGTTCCAGAGTTCTTAGACCCTACTGATCCACAATACTAAATATATTTTTAAATATAAATATAAAATATATATAAATATATATAAATTTATATAAAATATAAATATATTTTTAAAGTAACTCCATTCACTCCATTAAGGAGGCTTTTCCTTAAGCTTCTCTTTCTTTAATCCCCAAATTTAGTTTCATATGTACATACATATGTATCTACATCAGCATTAGTTACATCATAGCTTTTACTATTTTTTAGAAACAGTAATAACTTTATGCACTATATTCTAAGAATAAAAGCAAAAAAATGAAGTATAGTGAAACCTTTTAAGTAATACCTGATGGTTATTAAGTGTTAAATTAATTTTATGTTGATAATGCTAATGGTGATTATAGTAGTCATATGAATAATAATCATCAGTTCTGTCAATCAGTCATATCCAACTTTTTGTGACCCCAAGGACGGCAGCAAGTCAGGCTTTCCTTTCCTTCACCATCTCCCAGAGCTTGCTCAAACTCATGTCCACTGACTCAGTGATGCCATCCAACCATCTTATCCCCTTCTCCTTTTGCCTTCAATTTTCCCCAGTATCAGAATCTTTTCCAGTGAGCCATCTCTTCACATCAGGTGGCTAAACTCTTGGAGCTTCTAGCTTCAGCATCAGTCCTTCCAATGAATATTCAGGGTTGATTTCCTTTAGAATTGACTGATTGATCTCCTTGCACCCCAAGGAGCTCTCAAGAGTCTTCCCCAACACCACAGTTTCAAGGCATCAGTTCTTCAGTGCTCAGCCTTCTTTATGGTCCAGCTCTCATATCCTTACATAACACTGGGAAAACCATAGCTTTGACTAAATGGACTTTTATCAGCAAAGTGATGTCTCTGCTTTTGAATACAGTGTCTAGGTTTGTCATAGATTTTCTTCCATGCAGTAAGCATCTTTTAATTTTATGGTTGCAGTCACTACCCACAGTGATTTTGGAGCCCAAGAAAATAAAATCTGTCACTGTTTCCATGGTTTGCTCATCTATTTGTGATGAAGTAATGGGACTGGATGCCATCATCTTCATTTTTTGAATGTTGAGCATAAGCCAGCTTTTTCACTCTTCTTTCACCCTCATCAAAAAGCTCTTTAGTTCCTCTTTGCTTTCTGGCATAAGAGTGGTGAGATTTGTATACCTGAGGTTATTGATACTTCTCCTGGCAAAACAAATAGTAATAGTTTGGTAATCTAGAGTAAAAAAAAATTAAAAAACTAAAGGTAAAAGTAGATGAAGAATCAAGAAAAGAAGACGGAAGAGGAGAATAACAAGAAGAAAAAGAAATAAAAAGATGAAAGAATGAAAAGGTGATGAACTGGCACAGATGTCAATTGTTATTTATTAGAAAAAGACAATATGTATATATTTATATAGAATCTGTTGCCACTTAGATTATTAAAGAAATATGAATATTCAATTCAAATCAGGAAAAATGCCCACTTAATATCAGTATGTTTTTCCCAGTTGATTAAATTTCACTTGATTTGATTGAATATTTTTAAATAGTTAATGTGTGCCTTATTAACTATTAGTTTTCATTGCTGTATTAGACTTGTGATTCTAGTTCAGCTGTTTTAATGCATCAAATTTATCAAGATATATGTTGGAAAGTTCAGATTTCACTGTGTGGGATGCTGTCAGTCATGTGCCTGTATGCACCAGGATTTCCTTTACTATTTCTCAGTTCTCTTCTGTGCTTTTATCTCAAAGGATCTCATCCTATTCTTCCTAAAGGGAGGTTTGCCCTTTTTCTACCAGAGAAGCAGAAAACTCCAAGAATTGGAGTTATGTTCTCCTGGAGCCAGACTCCTCTGTTTAGAGGAATAAACTCTGTCTCAGAGGAATAAACTCAGACAGAGCGTGCATGCCAGAGGCCCCTGTGAAGCGTTCTTTTCCTGTCACTGTTCGCTGCCTTCTCTTCAAAGTCCTATAATCTCCTACTGATGCCTACCTAGGAAAAGCACTTCCTTAGCAAATCACTTGCACACAAACCTTTGTCTCAGATTTTCTTTTAGGGAACTTGACTTAAAACAGCTGTAAAACAAATAAATGAATTCAATTTTGGATTTTTTGTGCAAATCAAAAATTTGCAAAATGGATCACAAAGAACAGAAAATCCTCTCAATGAATACATGTATAAACCCAAATTGATTTAACAGTTTTTCCTGTTAGGACTGGCCTGGGTATTTGGAGCTGAGGATGTTTTGTATTTCACTGGCTCAGAGAAAGAAGGGGTTGTTTGTTTTTATTATTACTATAAAATACAAACCCTGAAAATTATGGGAACATTACACTTACAAATTGAAAGTAATGAAATGGTGCAAATTAAGTGGCATCAATATGTTTTAATTACTGTTAATACAAAGACAAAATACTTATTTTATAGAGAGTTATATGTAACATTTGTATATATAATAGCAATGAGTAAGGTATTAGTTCATACCTTTCAATGTGCCATAATCTTTCCATATAACTTCTCATCTTTTGATAGATAAAAATGAAAGTGAACCTGCTTATTTAGAGAGATGTAAGCATTAAACATTTCTGACTCCTTGATTTACAGTTTTGAAATTTTTATATTTTGGCAAACATTCAAAAACACTATTCATATTTGCATTGGGCAGAGTCTATAAAAACAATTATTTGGATAGCATGCATAGTTCTGTATTATTTATTAGGAACCTTGGTGTCTTATGGTTTACACAAATTAACTTTTAACCAAAAGTGACAAAGGGATTAGGCTCATAATTCTTATTAGGATTTTAAGAGTGAATTAAAAATTTGTTTACACTATGTAATAAGGAAGTCCAGGGGTGAATCTGACTACAAATCTAGTTGGATCTGGGACTCAGTATGTGTTAATAATATCAGGACAGTATTCCTTAACATTTCCTAGCTCTGCTTCTCCCACCTGCATTTCTACACCTTGACCTGATTCTCAAGTGGGCTGTTTCTATTCAGTAGTAAAAACGATGACAAGCAGCACCAAATCCATACACTCCTAAGTAAGCAATTCTGTAGAAACTGTGTGCCTTTATCTTAGAAGCTGAGCATAAACCCATGTATGATTTCATTGGCTCAGGAGGTCACATTGTAAACTAGTCAAAATACAAAAGGGAATGCAGGCAGTCTAATCTGGACCACATACATTAAGAGATGGAGAAACTCTGTAATCAGGAGGAATAGATACAGCATATATAAAAGCAAAAGATTTCCTGAATACTATCAGACCTAGGGTGTCATCAAGTTAATGGCCTGTCTTAAAATTGCCACATAATAATGTTCTCACATTTCCAAGAAATTGATTAGAAGTCAAACAGAAATCACAAAGGAGAAACCCAGGAATTGCAAGAAAATGGTCAATGTATATTGACTCTCCACGTCTTACTGAGAAAATGTGCAGTAGAGTGAATCTCACCAGAATGAGGCTTTCTTTTTTTCCTTGTCCTCTCCTTTAGAATTCTCAAATGATGCTTTTTATTAGCTCTCTTAATCTTTTATCTTTATAAAAGATATCTTTTTTACCTCAGTCTTCACTTTCATCTTTATGCACAGCAATATTGGTTGTAACTAATCTATTTTCAAATTTATATCATTTGTGATGTTATATTTGAGATATTTGTTTTGTAATATAGTTTATAGTTCTTTTATTAAACATTTCTGACTCCTTGATTTACAGTTTTGAAATTTTTATATTTTGGCAAACATTCAAAAACACTATTCATATTTGCATTGGGCAGAGTCTATAAAAACAATTATTTAGATAGCATACATAGTTCTGTATTATTTATTAGGAACCTTGGTGTCTTATGGTTTACACAAATTAACTTTTAACCAAAAGTGACAAAGGGATTAGGCTCATAATTCTTATTAGGATTTTAAGAGTGAATTAAAAATTTGTTTACACTATGTAATAAGGAAGTCCAGGGGTGAATCTGACTACAAATCTAGTTGGATCTGGGACTCAGTATGTGTTAATAATATCAGGACAGTATTCCTTAACATTTCCTAGCTCTGCTTCTCCCACCTGCATTTCTACACCTTGACCTGATTCTCAAGTGGGCTGTTTCTATTCAGTAGTAAAAACGATGACAAGCAGCACCAAATCCATACACTCCTAAGTAAGCAATTCTGTAGAAACTGTGTGCCTTTATCTTAGAAGCTGAGCATAAACCCATGTATGATTTCATTGGCTCAGGAGGTCACATTGTAAACTAGTCAAAATACAAAAGGGAATGCAGGCAGTCTAATCTGGACCACATACATTAAGAGATGGAGAAACTCTGTAATCAGGAGGAATAGATACAGCATATATAAAAGCAAAAGATTTCCTGAATACTATCAGACCTAGGGTGTCATCAAGTTAATGGCCTGTCTTAAAATTGCCACATAATAATGTTCTCACATTTCCAAGAAATTGATTAGAAGTCAAACAGAAATCACAAAGGAGAAACCCAGGAATTGCAAGAAAATGGTCAATGTATATTGACTCTCCACGTCTTACTGAGAAAATGTGCAGTAGAGTGAATCTCACCAGAATGAGGCTTTCTTTTTTTCCTTGTCCTCTCCTTTAGAATTCTCAAATGATGCTTTTTATTAGCTCTCTTAATCTTTTATCTTTATAAAAGATATCTTTTTTACCTCAGTCTTCACTTTCATCTTTATGCACAGCAATATTGGTTGTAACTAATCTATTTTCAAATTTATATCATTTGTGATGTTATATTTGAGATATTTGTTTTGTAATATAGTTTATAGTTCCTTTATTATTTTACTGATCAATACACTTGCCTGTTTGGCAAAACATATTTATTAATTGTATTTCAAGTTTTGAGCGTTATTTTTAAGGTAGGGTATGTGAAATTGTTAGTACTTCTTGCGGGGACCTTCCGCAGAAAGGGAAGGCAGCAGGATTGCCCCCGGCTGAACCGGGAGATCTCGGAGAATGGCAAATCTTGAACTGCCCACCCCGCAGCCCCCCTGGCTCAGGCAGGGGACAATCAGACGCGACAGGGGTTCCATCGAAGTAGTTCCGCTTTATTAATGAAGATCCACAGCTTTTATAGGCAAGTGAAGGGGGTTTTGCACGGGACTTCCTATAGATTACACCAATCAAGCTAAAGGCCAAGCAATCATTCACGAGCGCGGAAGCCAGGGGAACCAATCAGAAATTTTGACCATCAATTAACAATTTAGATCACGCCCTGTCTCTTCCTGTAGGCGCCATCTTAGCTCCAAGCTGAAACAATGTGCTTAAGCTTCTTTTCACTCCCACACCCCCTTTCCCGTAGGTGCCATCTTAGCTCCAAGCTGAAACAATGTGCTTAAGCTTCTTTATGCTTGCAACGGTTCTCTTTCAATTCAGAGCCCCACATTTCTCTTCCCTTCTTGAAGAATTCAATGTCTAATTACAAATAAAATATCAGAGCAAGGGCTATATTCCACCATTTTCTCTTTTGTAATTCATGTATTCATACAATATCTGACACATAGTAAATGTTCCAAATGTTTTATAAACAGATAAATGTAGATCCATAATGTGATTATCAAGCATATTTTTCACATATAGGTCATTGAAAAATATTAAAATTATTTAAAATACATTTCAATCACACACATTTCCCTCAAGTTAAACGATTAGACATAACATTAAAATATACAAATGAATATTTAATTAGCCACGAATATTCTTTGTTTTAGAAGGAATTTCCTGGAGTGATTTGAAAAGCTT
Source organism: Tragulus kanchil (assembly GCA_022376925.1). NCBI lineage: Eukaryota > Metazoa > Chordata > Mammalia > Artiodactyla > Tragulidae > Tragulus > Tragulus kanchil. The sequence continues at coordinate 69,579,167 of JAIOJX010000028.1, read as the reverse complement.
TTGTGATTTCAAAATCTTATGGCCTCTTTAATTAGTTTTTCTCTTAATCTTTTATCTTTATAAAAGATATCTTTTTTACCTCAGTCTTCACTTTCATCTTTATGCACAGCAATATTGGTTGTAACTAATCTATTTTCAAATTTATATCATTTGTGATGTTATATTTGAGATATTTGTTTTGTAATATAGTTTATAGTTCCTTTATTATTTTACTGATCAATACACTTGCCTGTTTGGCAAAACATATTTATTAATTGTATTTCAAGTTTTGAGCGTTATTTTTAAGGTAGGGTATGTGAAATTGTTAGTACTTCTTGCGGGGACCTTCCGCAGAAAGGGAAGGCAGCAGGATTGCCCCCGGCTGAACCGGGAGATCTCGGAGAATGGCAAATCTTGAACTGCCCACCCCGCAGCCCCCCTGGCTCAGGCAGGGGACAATCAGACGCGACAGGGGTTCCATCGAAGTAGTTCCGCTTTATTAATGAAGATCCACAGCTTTTATAGGCAAGTGAAGGGGGTTTTGCACGGGACTTCCTATAGATTACACCAATCAAGCTAAAGGCCAAGCAATCATTCACGAGCGCGGAAGCCAGGGGAACCAATCAGAAATTTTGACCATCAATTAACAATTTAGATCACACCCTGTCTCTTCCTGTAGGCGCCATCTTAGCTCCAAGCTGAAACAATGTGCTTAAGCTTCTTTTCACTCCCACACCCCTTCCTGTAGGTGCCATCTTAGCTCCAAGCTGAAACAATGTGCTTAAGCTTCTTTATGCTTGCAACGGTTCTCTTTCAATTCAGAGCCCCACATTTCTCTTCCCTTCTTGAAGAATTCAATGTCTAATTACAAATAAAATATCAGAGCAAGGGCTATATTCCACCATTTTCTCTTTTGTAATTCATGTATTCATACAATATCTGACACATAGTAAATGTTCCAAATGTTTTATAAACAGATAAATGTAGATCCATAATGTGATTATCAAGCATATTTTTCACATATAGGTCATTGAAAAATATTAAAATTATTTAAAATACATTTCAATCACACACATTTCCCTCAAGTTAAACGATTAGACATAACATTAAAATATACAAATGAATATTTAATTAGCCACGAATATTCTTTGTTTTAGAAGGAATTTCCTGGAGTGATTTGAAAAGCTTTTGTGATTTCAAAAATCTGTACTAATTTAAAGTGATGAATATTTTTTAAAGAAAGTCTAGTGGAATTCAGAGATAACAAATAATTTGATTCTTCCTCTATAAAGATTATTACCAAGACATCTATTTATAGACATCACTAAAAAAGTTCCCTTGATGAGAGAGACAGCACAAATATCTGTAATTTCACATTTTGTTGTTCAGTTTGTCATGTAATTAGCATAAAAAGTGATGCATAGAGTACATTGTTATTGTTTTTGTTTAGTCACCAAGTCGTGACTTGATGATTCTTTGTGACTCCCTGGACTGTAGCCTAATAGGCTTCTTTGTCCATTGGATATAGATGAATGTAAATTCAAGGAGAAATAGTTGGAAATTTAAAAATTTTGAGGTGGTGGGTAGATGGCACTACATCATATGTATTTCCCAAGATAAGAGATTATTGAAATTTTATATTTTTTTGGTTCATTGTATTTGAAAAGAGAGATCTTAGTTGATGTGAAAATAAATGAATGAATGAATAAATAAATGTTGGAAATGAAATATAACTTAATTAGATCAAACTGAAGGAGCAGTAAAGGAAAATTGGACTATTGAGAAGAGTTCAGAAACTAGTTTTGGATATAAGAAACAGTGTAGTTGTATATAGCAAATACAACATCTTTTGGGTATAAGTTTATTTGGGCAACAACAAAAGCCATAGATTACATGATTGAAACATAAATTCATTTCTAACAGTTTTGGAGGCTGGAATATAGGCACAAGGTATGTTTCTGGTAAGATCTCTTCCTCTCTTTAAGAATTCAATGTCTAATTACAAATAAAATATCAGAGCAAGGGCTATATTCCACCATTTTCTCTTTTGTAATTCATGTATTCATACAATATCTGACACATAGTAAATGTTCCAAATGTTTTATAAACAGATAAATGTAGATCCATAATGTGATTATCAAGCATATTTTTCACATATAGGTCATTGAAAAATATTAAAATTATTTAAAATACATTTCAATCACACACATTTCCCTCAAGTTAAACGATTAGACATAACATTAAAATATACAAATGAATATTTAATTAGCCACGAATATTCTTTGTTTTAGAAGGAATTTCCTGGAGTGATTTGAAAAGCTTTTGTGATTTCAAAAATCTGTACTAATTTAAAGTGATGAATATTTTTTAAAGAAAGTCTAGTGGAATTCAGAGATAACAAATAATTTGATTCTTCCTCTATAAAGATTATTACCAAGACATCTATTTATAGACATCACTAAAAAAGTTCCCTTGATGAGAGAGACAGCACAAATATCTGTAATTTCACATTTTGTTGTTCAGTTTGTCATGTAATTAGCATAAAAAGTGATGCATAGAGTACATTGTTATTGTTTTTGTTTAGTCACCAAGTCGTGACTTGATGATTCTTTGTGACTCCCTGGACTGTAGCCTAATAGGCTTCTTTGTCCATTGGATATAGATGAATGTAAATTCAAGGAGAAATAGTTGGAAATTAACAATTTTGATGTGGTTGGTAGATGGCACTACATCATATGTATTTCCCAAGATAAGAGATTATTGAAATTTTATATTTTTTTGGTTCATTGTATTTGAAAAGAGAGATCTTAGTTGATGTGAAAATAAATGAATGAATGAATAAATAAATGTTGGAAATGAAATATAACTTAATTAGATCAAACTGAAGGAGCAGTAAAGGAAAATTGGACTATTGAGAAGAGTTCAGAAACTAGTTTTGGATATAAGAAACAGTGTAGTTGTATATAGCAAATACAACATCTTTTGGGTATAAGTTTATTTGGGCAACAACAAAAGCCATAGATTACATGATTGAAACATAAATTCATTTCTAACAGTTTTGGAGGCTGGAAAGTATCAGATTTGGGTCTAACAAGGTATGTTTCTGGTAAGATCTCTCTTCCTCTCTTTAAGATAGCTACTTTGTGCTCATTTGGCCATTCCTCTGAGTGAGCACTGAGGGGAGTGTGAGGCAGGGATGGAGAGTGAAAGAATGAATGACCTTGATTGGGTCCCACTTTATGACCTCATTTAATCTTACCTACCTCTTTGAAGGCCTTTTCTTCAAAGATAGTCACATTGGGGTTAGGTCTTCAACATCAAACTTTGAGGGGATATAAACATTCCAGGGGCTAATAACATTATACCTAGGAGAATATTGTTAATTCCATCTATACAATAGTAAGTCCATTATTATTATTGGCAGTTTATTTTTTCTTAACATTTCTCAAAAATATTAGGAAACTTTGGATCTGGACAGAGAATGGTATATCTACTGTGAGATAATGGAAAATATATATTGGTCTTTGCTTCTTGTTCCGGACGAAGAGCTCCTAAAATCCTTGCAAATCTCCTAAGTGATAAGAGAAATAGGAGCATCTTTTGTTCCAATGTTTGGTCTCTAACCTCAGTTGCTGACACAGAACTTCTGAAATTCTTGTCATTTCCTGCATGGTAGGAGTATTTTCTGATCTAGTGAGACGACTCTGTGTGGTTTATTCTGTGAGGGCTGGACATGAGAAAGACAGACTCATGATTAGAATTTTCTGGACCATCCTCATTCTCTTAAAGCAAATAGAAATGAGCCTTCCTAAAAATCCCATCATCAGTGAGCTTGTGGTGCCTCCTGGTGGATAAACATTTGAGGACATGGAAACTCCCAAGTCCCTGCCCACATTCCTTGTTCTACTCATCTTTTCTGTCTCGATGTTCACCGTACTTTTATCATCCCCTTTTATAATTAGTCGCTAAAAGTAAGTTTCTCTGAGTTCTGTGAGCTACTCTTGCAAATTAATTGAACCTGAGGAGGGGATGATTGGGACCTCAAATTTATAGCCAGTACGTCAGAAGCCTGGCAACAACCTAGACTTCCAACTGTCATCTGAGGTGGGGGTGGAGGGCAGTCCTGTGAGACTAAGCACTTAACCTGTGAGATCACACTGTCTCCAGGTAGATAGTATTAGAAGTGAGTTACGTTATGAGACACGCAACTGGTATCTTAGAGAATTATGTGGAAAATCTTCACATTCAGTGACCTAGAGCATTCTCTCTGAGTAGCAAAGGAGACACAGTCAAGAAATACATAGTAGAGAAGAACTCTCTGTTCCCTATCTAGGAAGGAAAATCTCATTTTTCATTTTTTATTCATAACTTCAGTTTTTATACAAATTTAGAATTTATCTATTATTTTTTAAAATGAAGGATACCTTTGCATATTGCACAAAATACTTGAGCTGAGAATCAATAACTACAGTTTTTTTTTTTTTTTTTTTTGGCTCTAAGTCATCGTTTATTTTCATCCATCACTATTCTTTGACATGTGTGGGCCTTGCATTGCAGTGGCCTCTCATGTTGCAGAGCACCAGCTCTGGGCGCACGCATTCCAGAGTACTAGCTCATAATTGAACACACCAGCCCAGCTGCTCGACTGCACATGGGATCTTCCTGGGCCAGGGCTCGAACCGGTGTCTCTTGCACAGTAAGGTTGACTCTTTACCCACTGGACCACTCCCCTGGGCCAAAAGGCCTAAATCTTGTCATTTCCTGCATGGTAGGAGTATTTTCTGATCTAGTGAGACGACTCTGTGTGGTTTATTCTGTGAGGGCTGGACATGAGAAAGACAGACTCATGATTAGAATTTTCTGGACCATCCTCATTCTCTTAAAGCAAATAGAAATGAGCCTTCCTAAAAATCCCATCATCAGTGAGCTTGTGGTGCCTCCTGGTGGATAAACATTTGAGGACATGGAAACTCCCAAGTCCCTGCCCACATTCCTTGTTCTACTCATCTCTTCTGTCTCGATGTTCACCGTACTTTTATCATCCCCTTTTATAATTAGTCGCTAAAAGTAAGTTTCTCTGAGTTCTGTGAGCTACTCTTGCAAATTAATTGAACCTGAGGAGGGGATGATTGGGACCTCAAATTTATAGCCAGTACGTCAGAAGCCTGGCAACAACCTAGACTTCCAACTGTCATCTGAGGTGGGGGTGGAGGGCAGTCCTGTGAGACTAAGCACTTAACCTGTGAGATCACACTGTCTCCAGGTAGATAGTATTAGAAGTGAGTTACGTTATGAGACACGCAACTGGTATCTTAGAGAATTATGTGGAAAATCTTCACATTCAGTGACCTAGAGCATTCTCTCTGAGTAGCAAAGGAGACACAGTCAAGAAATACATAGTAGAGAAGAACTCTCTGTTCCCTATCTAGGAAGGAAAATCTCATTTTTCATTTTTTATTCATAACTTCAGTTTTTATACAAATTTAGAATTTATCTATTATTTTTTAAAATGAAGGATACCTTTGCATATTGCACAAAATACTTGAGCTGAGAATCAATAACTACAGTTTTTTTTTTTTTTTTTTTTTTTTTTTTTGGCTCTAAGTCATCGTTTATTTTCATCCATCACTATTCTTTGACATGTGTGGGCCTTGCATTGCAGTGGCCTCTCATGTTGCAGAGCACCAGCTCTGGGCGCACGCATTCCAGAGTACTAGCTCATAATTGAACACACCAGCCCAGCTGCTCGACTGCACATGGGATCTTCCTGGGCCAGGGCTCGAACCGGTGTCTCTTGCACAGTAAGGTTGACTCTTTACCCACTGGACCACCATAGAAGCCCAAATGATAACTGCAGTTTTTACCCTTTGATTTCATACTTCAGAAAAGTCATTTGATTTCTCAGCTTCCTCAATTAAACAAAGAGGCTAGACATACAAGGTGCATTATCCTTTTGCTAAACTCTAGTTTTCTACCACACAGTCTTGAATATATTTCAGATTGTACTGGTTTTTGTTGTTCTCTGCCTTGCTCTTTTCCTGAGGATTTGGAAACTACATATACCAAATTTATATTTTTATGGATTTAAGTATGTCTGAATTTTTAAAAATAATCCAAATAATATTGATAGCCATGGTAGCCACTCAGTTACTTAGAACAAAGCAGTATTTCCTAAGTATGGATTCAGTAGCTTGATTTTGACCCTGGATTTTCCAGCGAACCATTTCTATCCTATTCCTTCTTTTCCAAGCAAAACTCTGATCCAGGGCATTTGTATTTAGTCCTTAGACCTTGTTGGAGAAAGAGAGTTTGAGAAATGTAAATATTCATTATATTATGAAAAACTATGGTAATCACTCTAAATAAATAACCTTATATAATTTATTTCTTTCCTATGTCTTTTTAAAGATTGACCACAAATGAGAAATTCAAATATCATGGAAATTTACCAGCTGTCAAGATAAAAACTCAGATGTATCTGAACTAAAATTCATGCTCTCTCTTTCAAACCACGTTAAACTCCCAAATCAGCCTTTTATAATATGACTTCTTCTGCACTGAAATGTACATTTTCTCTCCTTGGTTTCTATTCCATCTCTGATCACTACAGGTCTCCCTACTTTCTGGAAAACCAATAACCTGCTTTCAAATCCTGCCTCTGTGGCACCTGATCTCCTTCCTTTTTTGCTCTCCATTCTCAACAATGGAGAACCATGTGGTGATTCTTCCATTAGTATTTCTTCTAACTCCAGATTCTTATTGATCCTATGGATTCACTCATCTGTACTCCTAATCCTGAATTTGCTCTGTAATTCTGAGTCCTACACAGCTGCTGAGTCTTTGGATCCTGGGTCAGTGGTTATATATAGGACCTTTCTGTGCAGATTCTTCCAGGCCTTAAAAAAATAAATAAAAATAAAAATCTTTGCAAATGTCTTTGCCATTTTGGAGACATTGCTAGTCTTTCCTTCCAATTTTCAAGGTGTAGATGATCTCTCCAAATGTAACTGTGTTTAACATGGTGATGTACAAACTCAGAAAATATTTGACTTATGAATTTTCAGTTCATTTTGGATATTATTCCTTTATAGTTACCATTATAATTCTATTGGAATTTTGCGGGCTTTTTTTTTTTTGGTTTGTTTTCTTTTTAACATATTTTATCTGTTTTGGGGATCATTTGCTTGATCAGTGGATAATGTGAAAGATATCTCCACAATAATAAGATTAAGAAATACATAGTATATAAATATTGTATTAAAAAAAAAAGCTGTAGTGCCTTTATTGATACTGATCCCTGTAAATTTCTTTGTATTGTTTGATAACTTGTGGTTTCGTTATAAAATATATTAAAAATTACTTATTCATATCACCTTGTCTCATTTTAAACATGTAGACATTACTTTTGTATAAATTGTTTTACTTTTGGAATAGCATCCACATTTTTGGAAAAGTATAGCCCCAGTGTTAAGAGCATTTATTTTATGCCTCATTGGGGATCTTGAGTTGAACAAGGCATATAGCATCTTTCAGTTTAAATTGAATTGTAGAATTCTATAGTATGAAAATACATGGAATGTGCACAGACCCTAACCATTGCATAACTCATGGGTTTAATATGATACAGTTTTTCTGCTAAAACATAGGCTTCTGGTTTACAAAGTAAAGCAGACCATATTAACTGAAGAGATTACTAAGATTTTCAGTGAAGAGAGAGTTCAGTTTGCATAAAGTGAATTCAGGTTGTTGTTGGACTTCTAAGACTGGCGATATCTAATGGTTAATTAGACAGATTCTTCCACAATTTAGGAAAACGTTTGGAGTTGCAGATTTGGATATCTACAATAATATTTGTTAAATCAATTATTGTAAGTTTATCCAAGATGAGATATTTCCATGACAAGAATAAAAAGGAAATGATAGCATCTTGAAAATTTAAGGTTCAGGAGGAAGATGAATAGTAAACAAAATTGACAAAGTAATAGTCTTTAGTCAATGCAGAGATATTTTAGCAGACAATGATGTCTGAACTCTGAAGGAGAAAATTTTAGGAGCATAGTTCAACACTATTTATAGACAAAGTAACCATAAGCTTTTATCATTCCATTTGTGTGTATGTGCTATTTATGTTCTGTTAAATCAATATAATTTATATTTTACATTAAATACTATGCTATTTGAAATAATCCAGAGTTATAATGGATGTATATTTTATATAAAATTTTACTCCAGAAGATTCAAGGCTCTGGGAGCCTTGCTTTGGCTCAACTACTGTTTCTGATATTAGAATATACTGGCTGGTCAAACAAGTGTTTATGTCTTTGAATATCAGAGTAAGAAACCAAAGAAAACTATCCATAGGGAAAGAAGATTGATTTTAACAATCTTCTTTTTAAGATCTAAAACAAAAATCAAAGCTTTTCCTACTTTCTATTTTGTTTGAGGTTATCTTAGAAAAAAGAATCAATATAGGAAGATTAACAGAATATGGAGCTGTAATGAAGAAAAATAGAAAAAAAGCACCTTTCTTTTGATAGATACACATTTTCAAAGACATACATTTAGTTTTTAAATGTAATTTGCATTGATTATTTCATGCATTGTTCATGTATCCATTTAATAATCATTAATTAAATTTCTTCTGTGGCAACTGCTTTAAGTTGTACAAAGGCTGAAAACTCAATGACCCCGAGGGAGACTTAGGATTTATTTATCGTTGAGGGATTTTCACTATGTCCATCATTTTCCTATGATAGGCATTGCGTTTCACAGGACCACAGTCCTTACAGATGCTAAAAACTCCAGTCTCTACGTTAGGCATTCTTGTGTGGGAAGTCCTAAAATGTGATTGTTATGTACAGTTCACAGGCCTTAACTGTTTTAGGAACAGAGGTGAAGAAGGCATTGGCTAAAAGGACGTTGTGTTTCTAAACCAATCAGCGGTAAGAAGAGCAAATATGTCTTCACAGCACAGTTTATGGACATATTCTTAGAGGATCGAGGAGATGCTGACATGGATCAGGAGCCTGCTCTGAAACCTGTGGACCAATAATCTAGTCAGTGCAGGCTCCCTCTACTCCAAGGGCCACTGTAAATCAGTTCATATTTTGGGCTGTAATCCACTCTCCTTGTCCCAGAACTAGCTGAGAGAAAATTTTAGGGGGGCATAGTTCAACACTATTTATAGACAAAGTAACCATAAGCTTTTATCATTCCATTTGTGTGTATGTGCTATTTATGTTCTGTTAAATCAATATAATTTATATTTTACATTAAATACTATGCTATTTGAAATAATCCAGAGTTATAATGGATGTATATTTTATATAAAATTTTACTCCAGAAGATTCAAGGCTCTGGGAGCCTTGCTTTGGCTCAACTACTGTTTCTGATATTAGAATATACTGGCTGGTCAAACAAGTGTTTATGTCTTTGAATATCAGAGTAAGAAACCAAAGAAAACTATCCATAGGGAAAGAAGATTGATTTTAACAATCTTCTTTTTAAGATCTAAAACAAAAATCAAAGCTTTTCCTACTTTCTATTTTGTTTGAGGTTATCTTAGAAAAAACAATCAATATAGGAAGATTAACAGAATATGGAGCTGTAATGAAGAAAAATAGAAAAAAAAGCACCTTTCTTTTGATAGATACACATTTTCAAAGACATACATTTAGTTTTTAAATGTAATTTGCATTGATTATTTCATGCATTGTTCATGTATCCATTTAATAATCATTAATTAAATTTCTTCTGTGGCAACTGCTTTAAGTTGTACAAAGGCTGAAAACTCAATGACCCCGAGGGAGACTTAGGATTTATTTATCGTTGAGGGATTTTCACTATGTCCATCATTTTCCTATGATAGGCATTGCGTTTCACAGGACCACAGTCCTTACAGATGCTAAAAACTCCAGTCTCTACGTTAGGCATTCTTGTGTGGGGAAGTCCTAAAAATGTGATTGTTATGTACAGTTCACAGGCCTTAACTGTTTTAGGAACAGAGGTGAAGAAGGCATTGGCTAAAAGGACGTTGTGTTTTTAAACCAATCAGCGGTAAGAAGAGCAAATATGTCTTCACAGCACAGTTTATGGACATATTCTTAGAGGATCGAGGAGATGCTGACATGGATCAGGAGCCTGCTCTGAAACCTGTGGACCAATAATCTAGTCAGTGCAGGCTCCCTCTACTCCAAGGGCCACTGTAAATCAGTTCATATTTTGGGCTGTAATCCACTCTCCTTGTCCCAGAACTGCCCAATAATCCTATGCCCTGGGGCTAGCTGCATGGATTAGTTTTCCTCTCTCTTTTTTTTTTCTGACGTGTTGAAATGATACTTCCTGATTATTCTGCTTCCCCTGGGATAATTTTTGTTCCTAGCAAACCCAAAAGTTGGCATTTGCAATTTTAATTTTGTTTTCAAAAACATGTTTTACTGTTATTAGATAATAAAATCTTGAATACTTACTGTTTCCTTCTTTGTGGTTTTCTGATAAAAACAGTTCTGTGTTTCCAGCTAGGTGATGTGGGTAGACCTGAACAGCTCTTCAACTACAGTAATTTACCTTCAAGGACAGTTGGAAGTGGCTTTGATTGCCCAAATGACTAGGTCTTCTATTGGCATTTAGTGAGTGAGAGAAAGGAATTCTAAAAATCCTGTACCACAGAAAAAAGAAAAATTGTTCCAATCACAATAACAATAGCATCTCTATTTGGAAATATTGAAAAGGAAGAGACTGCTTGCAGTAGTTTTAGTCAAGAAAAATGCAGCACTAAATGTTTCAGAATAGTTTCCTACCTATCATAGTAATTCTAGTATAATATACAAAATTATAGAGATCATTATAGATATGAATGGATATGATAATTTATAAAGATTAAAAGAGATAGAAATTCACATAGTCTGTTTAATAGAGTAGTGGAAAATCTCCTAGAAAATGTAAATTTAGAACTCCTGCTGATAAATAGAAAATATCCTTGTTATTCTGTACTAGGTCAATAATGAGAAACAGTGACCATATTTTTAAACAGAGATATTACACAGTTCTGATTGTAGGTGCTCTATAATTTTTTCAATTACACGCACAAACTAATAAAAATGATCTTAATTTCTGATGTATGCACATCAAAATGATACGTTTCTAAGTTTATAAAACACTGAAAAGCATGTATCATGGTATTTTGGAGAGCTATTCCTCATTTTAATCAACCATTTAGTTTTCTTACCACAAAATGCAATGCTGTAATTTTCTGTTACTGCTGAAACTTTTATTTCTCCTCTTTAAAAGAAAATAATCCAACTCTCTTTCTTTACTGACATTAGCTTCCAGGTGTTGAGTGGTCAGTTAAGCATTTATTTCTGTTCCTCATTTATTTCAACATATTAAATGATATTGAAATAATTCCGTAGCATAAATTAGATTTGGAATGGACTAGATCAAAACTTCATGTATTAAAGAATGATTTAGAGCCATTAAAACATAAGTGAGGCGCCAAATGTAATTTTGAGGAGGATTGTTGATTTAGTTGTCAAGCAAACAATAAATCATTTAGAAGATAGATTGTGAGAATAGTGTTTGTCTTTAGGAAGGAAAAATCTTTCTGTCTGGCAATGTGTTTTTTTTTTTTTTTTTTAACGCTGAAAAGTTGATGTTTTTAATTGTGTTATCATATTTCAGCACATTCAAGCAAATACCGGAAAACAGAAAAACAGCAATAGTCTGTATCTCACAGGTGTAAGGTCTAAATAATAGTTCCTATATCACTTCTTGTTCAGTCACCCAGTCATTTCTGACCTTGTGATCCCATGACCTGCAACATGCCAAGCCTCCCTGTCCCTTACCATCTCTGGGAATATTCCCAAGTTCGTGTCCATTGCAACAGTAATGGCATCCAGCTAGCTCATCCTCTGATGGCCCACATTCTGCCCTCAATCTTTCCCAGGATCAGGGTCTTTTCCAATAATTTGGCTATTTGCATCAGATGACCAAAATATTGGAGCTTCACCTTCAGCATCAGCCATTCCAGAGAATATTCAGAGTTGATATCCCTTAAGATTGACTGTTTGATCTCCTTGCTGACCAAGGGACTCTCAGGAGTCTTTTCCAGCACCACAAAGCATCCAGTCTTTGGCACTCTGTCTTCTTTAGGGTCCAGCTCTCACAGCCATACATGACCACTGGGAAGATCATGGCCTTGACTGTGCAGACCCCTGTCAGCAGAGTAGTGTCTCTGCTTTTGACCACTCTGTCTAGGTTTGTCCCAGCTTTCCTGTCAAGCACTGGTTTTCTTCTGATTTCATGGTTGAGGTCACCATCTGCAGTGACTTAAAGCCCAAGAAGAGGAACTGTTTTTTTGAAAACTGCTGTAATTTTCTGTTACTGCTGAAACTTTTATTTCTCCTCTTTAAAAGAAAATAATCCAACTCTCTTTCTTTACTGACATTAGCTTCCAGGTGTTGAGTGGTCAGTTAAGCATTTATTTCTGTTCCTCATTTATTTCAACATATTAAATGATATTGAAATAATTCCGTAGCATAAATTAGATTTGGAATGGACTAGATCAAAACTTCATGTATTAAAGAATGATTTAGAGCCATTAAAACATAAGTGAGGCGCCAAATGTAATTTTGAGGAGGATTGTTGATTTAGTTGTCAAGCAAACAATAAATCGTTTAGAAGATAGATTGTGAGAATAGTGTTTGTCTTTAGGAAGGAAAAATCTTTCTGTCTGGCAATGTGTTTTTTTTTTTTTTTTTAACGCTGAAAAGTTGATGTTTTTAATTGTGTTATCATATTTCAGCACATTCAAGCAAATACCGGAAAACAGAAAAACAGCAATAGTCTGTATCTCACAGGTGTAAGGTCTAAATAATAGTTCCTATATCACTTCTTGTTCAGTCACCCAGTCATTTCTGACCTTGTGATCCCATGACCTGCAACATGCCAAGCCTCCCTGTCCCTTACCATCTCTGGGAATATTCCCAAGTTCGTGTCCATTGCAACAGTAATGGCATCCAGCTAGCTCATCCTCTGATGGCCCACATTCTGCCCTCAATCTTTCCCAGGATCAGGGTCTTTTCCAATAATTTGGCTATTTGCATCAGATGACCAAAATATTGGAGCTTCACCTTCAGCATCAGCCATTCCAGAGAATATTCAGAGTTGATATCCCTTAAGATTGACTGTTTGATCTCCTTGCTGACCAAGGGACTCTCAGGAGTCTTTTCCAGCACCACAAAGCATCCAGTCTTTGGCACTCTGTCTTCTTTAGGGTCCAGCTCTCACAGCCATACATGACCACTGGGAAGATCATGGCCTTGACTGTGCAGACCCCTGTCAGCAGAGTAGTGTCTCTGCTTTTGACCACTCTGTCTAGGTTTGTCCCAGCTTTCCTGTCAAGCACTGGTTGTCTTCTGATTTCATGGTTGAGGTCACCATCTGCAGTGACTTAGAAGCCCAAGAAGAGGAAATCTGTCACTACTTCCACTTTTTCCCTTCTATTTGCCGTGAAGTAATGGGGCTAGATGCCATAATCTTAGATTTTTAGATATTTAGTTTTAAATTGGCACTTTTATTCTTCTCCTTCACCCCCATCAAAATGATCTTTAATTCTTCTCTTTTTCCCATTAGAGTGGTACCATTGGCATATCTGAGGTTGGTGATGTTTCCCCTCCTTATCTTGATTTCAGCTTGTAACCCATTCAGCCAGGCATTTCCCATGATGTGCTCAGCATATAGGTTAAGCAAACAGGGTGATAGCAGACAGCCCTGTCGCACTCCTTTCTTAATCTTGAACTGGTCAGTTGTTCCATACAGGTTTGTAACTGTTGCTTCTTGACTCACATACAGGTTTCTCAGGAGATTGGTGAGATTACTTGGTATCCCCATCCCTTAAGAGCTTTCCACGGTTTGTCATGATCCACATAGTCAAAGTGTAGTTGATGAAGCAGAGATAAGGTTTTCTGAAATTCCCTTGCTTTGTCTATGATCCAGCAAATGTTGGCAACTTGATCTCTAGTTCCACTTCCTTTTCTAAACCCAGCTTCATCATCTGGAAGTTCATGGTTTGCATAATGCGGAAGCCTACCATGCCATATTTTAAACATGACCTTACTAGCATGGGAGATGAGTGCAATTGTTGGATGAGCACATCTTTAGTACTAACCTTCTTGGGAATTGGGATGAGGACTAACCTTTACAGTCCTATGGCCACAGCTGGGCCTTCAAGGTTTGCTAACATGATGAATGCAAAACCTTGATGGCATCATCCTTTAGAGGTTTGAATAGTTCTAATGGAATTCCATCACTACATAGTAATCCTATTTTACTATGTTAACCTAAAACAAAAAGACCATTGTTTTCATTTCAGGACAGCAAATAATTGCAGTTTTAGACAAGCAAGTATGACAAATCACATGCAAAACAAAACAAAAAGAAAACTCTTTTACAGAGTAGTAGAAGATATTGTGAATGTTTGTTATAAACAAAATGTACATTGAAGAAAATTGGGTGTTCAAAGTATAGTGAACTTTCATTGGCTGTATTGTGACAATTTCTAATTGGTTGAGTAGTGCCAAGGAAGGAGAAATTTTTCCTTACATTAGTTGGTGGTAGTATAGTTGTCTGTCTACTGAACATGCAAAATATGTCTGGCAATGAAGGCACATTTCTTCTTGTTGAAATCTGTATTGATCTGTATTGTATCCAGTGGTAGTAAATCTATGAGACTGCCCCCTCAGGCCTCCTGACTCTATTTTAGTGAGATTTCCTTTTAGTAATTTCCACAACTGTTAGAAGTAAGAAAAACTGAAAAGAATTGAAATTTTAGACTGTTAGTGGAGGAAATAACAATACAAAGATACAGAAGTGGGGCTTCCCTGGTGGCCCAGTGGGTAAAGAGTCAACCTTGCAGTGCAAGGGGCACTGGTTCAACCCTTGACCCAGGAAGATCCCATGTGCTGCAGAGTGGCTGGACCGGTGTGTTCAATTATGAGCCAGCGCTCTGGAGCACATGTGTTCAGAGCTGGTGCTCTGCAACAAGAGAGGCCACAGCAATAGGAGGCCAAAAAAATAAAGATGGATGAAAATGTATAAATAAAAAACCAATAAAAGAGGTTAAAATTAAAAAAAAAAAGATAAAAAAGGGGATATATAGTGGGAATCACATTGAATTAGAAAATGTCTCAAGGTCTCTTGTAAGATTGTCCATACTTTTAATTAACTAACTAGAAAGAATATAAGTCAGAAAGCAAGTGTTTTCTGGACAATGATAATGCTTATGAAAAATAATCCAGGAGTTAAATTTACTTTTCCCTTTCTACCATGCTATTGCCTCATAACTTGAACATCTCAGACATTGTATTAGAATTATTTTTGCATGTTCATTCACTCTCAGTTGACTGCAAATTCATTAGGTAAAGAGATATTCAGCCCGTTAAGGTGTCTAGAGCAGTAACATATGTTAACTACTTAATCAAAACAAACTGTACTAGTATTCATAGAAATTGTATTAAGTCATAGGTGAAAATAAAATTACATATTAGGTGGAAAACTTGAATATTCCTTGATGTTGAACACAATTTGCTGAGGATCATGGTAATTTCTATATCAGGTACAACATGGAAGCTCTGTTTCTATTTATTAATGTGCTTTATTTGTTTTCATTTTTTAAAGAATAATTCAGTATTTGTCTTGTCAGTAGTTCCAAAACAGTAATGATGGCTCAGCAGTCAAGGATACACCTGCCAGTGCAGGAGTCCCAAGAGAAACGAATTCAATCCCTGAGTAGGGAAGATCCCCTGGAGAAGGAAATGGCAACCCATTCCAGTATTCCTGCCTGAGAAATTCTATAGATAGAAGAGCCTGGCTGGGTACAGTTTATGGAGTTACAAAAGAGACGGACAAGATTTATCAACTACACAAAGACAACAGTCAAAGATTGAGATCAAGATAAAAAGTGGTTAAGATAAAGAGAAGACTAAAGCCACAAAGAGATTAGGATTTCAGATTGATTATACCCCTTGGGTGATAGGAAAAGGGCACTGAGCAACTGGCAATGGTTTAGTTTGAAAGCCATTTCCAAACACATAGACATTTGTTTACAAATGTCTTGTTTTGTCTTTGAATTTTCCCTAAACCAAAATTATATCTCAAAAGCAAATTGTTACAGCATCAATATATTATAAAGCCTGCTTTTCAGGTTTTGGTAATTATAGGACTGATTTCTCACTTATTTGTTATCATAGCAACACCCATCACCAGTTTCCCTGAAAAGGAAGTAGAATTGGTACAATGTTCACAAGTAATTACAGTCTTCTGCTGAATGCACAAAATATAGTCTTACATGTTTAACTGCTGTACTTGTTCCACTGTGTTGTAGATAGGTGATCCTCCTATGAGGAAATAAAGGACAAAGGCTTAAAAGTTTAATAGTGATAGCTTGTAAACCCCAAGCAGGGACTTTAAGAGACATTGTGGAGTTTTTGCAGATACTGCTGTTTTCCTTCTCCCACAAGTGTTGCATGTCCCTCAAAGGAGTTTCTCTTTGATTCTGAGACATAAAATATTCATATGTCAGAACAATGGTACTAGTATTCATAGAAATTGTATTAAGTCATAGGTGAAAATAAAATTACATATTAGGTGGAAAACTTGAATATTCCTTGATGTTGAACACAATTTGCTGAGGATCATGGTAATTTCTATATCAGGTACAACATGGAAGCTCTGTTTCTATTTATTAATGTGCTTTATTTGTTTTCATTTTTTAAAGAATAATTCAGTATTTGTCTTGTCAGTAGTTCCAAAACAGTAATGATGGCTCAGCAGTCAAGGATACACCTGCCAGTGCAGGAGTCCCAAGAGAAACGAATTCAATCCCTGAGTAGGGAAGATCCCCTGGAGAAGGAAATGGCAACCCATTCCAGTATTCCTGCCTGAGAAATTCTATAGATAGAAGAGCCTGGCTGGGTACAGTTTATGGAGTTACAAAAGAGACGGACAAGATTTATCAACTACACAAAGACAACAGTCAAAGATTGAGATCAAGATAAAAAGTGGTTAAGATAAAGAGAAGACTAAAGCCACAAAGAGATTAGGATTTCAGATTGATTATACCCCTTGGGTGATAGGAAAAGGGCACTGAGCAACTGGCAATGGTTTAGTTTGAAAGCCATTTCCAAACACATAGACATTTGTTTACAAATGTCTTGTTTTGTCTTTGAATTTTCCCTAAACCAAAATTATATCTCAAAAGCAAATTGTTACAGCATCAATATATTATAAAGCCTGCTTTTCAGGTTTTGGTAATTATAGGACTGATTTCTCACTTATTTGTTATCATAGCAACACCCATCACCAGTTTCCCTGAAAAGGAAGTAGAATTGGTACAATGTTCACAAGTAATTACAGTCTTCTGCTGAATGCACAAAATATAGTCTTACATGTTTAACTGCTGTACTTGTTCCACTGTGTTGTAGATAGGTGATCCTCCTATGAGGAAATAAAGGACAAAGGCTTAAAAGTTTAATAGTGATAGCTTGTAAACCCCAAGCAGGGACTTTAAGAGACATTGTGGAGTTTTTGCAGATACTGCTGTTTTCCTTCTCCCACAAGTGTTGCATGTCCCTCAAAGGAGTTTCTCTTTGATTCTGAGACATAAAATAAGAAGACGTGTGGAACAGAGTAACCAACTTGTAACAGCTACCATGCAAGTAAGTAATATTTGTTGCTACTGGTCACTAAGATTTGGGGATTGTTCACTACTACAGAGATGATTGACTGAAAGCCTGGTTTGTTCTAGATTCCTTACATCGTGACAGGAGGGTCTAATTTGAATCAATATCTTTCTTCAATTCCACTAGAAAAAACAACAAAGAATTCAGTTTTTTTTTTTTTAAAGATTTGTTCATTTTTATACACAGGAAAATACAGAATGAATGTCTGTGGCCCTGGCAGCAGTTTAATTAATAGGAATATATTATTATGACAACATTCCAGGCAAACACAAGGCTTGTCTTTCCTTATGCACATGATATGTTTTCATTATTTCTTCAAATGTTGTCTAATATCCTTTTTTTCCTCTTAATTTCTTTAGTGACTTATTTAGAAATATGTTGTTTAATTTCCAAATATTTGGAATTTTTCTAAACATCATACACATTTTGTTCCTTAATTTAAATCCTGATGGTGAGAGAATATTTCAGACTTTTGACATTTATTTTATGACCCAGGGTAAAGTCTATCTTGGTGGATGAACAAAGGGCATACTTGAAAAGTGTATATTTTACAACCATTGGGTGTAGTGGTTGATAAATGTAAATTAGATCAAAGTGGTTGAGAGTGTGTGCAGTCTGAATTCATGAAGCTCAGGTTGGGACTTGAATACACAGTCATTTAAGCAGAATCAGACACCTGATTTTAGGACTTCATGAAGTTTAAGATCTGTAATGTCTTACACAGAAAGAATTTAGTGAAAGGTAATAAATGGATATACTTAGAGAGAAATATTCCACAGAGAGTATGGGCCTTTTCTGAAGGCAAGTGCTACCAAGAAATATGGGCATGGTTAGTTATGAGCTGAGTAATTTCATAGTCTAATGAGTGGGACGATTATTCCAACTATTTTGGAGGGGCAGAGATGTGTAGGAAATTGACCATCCCCCACCTTTCGATCTTGTAAAGCCTGGGACCACCTCCTATGGAAATAAAGGACAAAGGCTTAAAAGTTTAATAGTGATAGCTTGTAAACCCCAAGCAGGGACTTTAAGAGACATTGTGGAGTTTTTGCAGATACTGCTGTTTTCCTTCTCCCACAAGTGTTGCATGTCCCTCAAAGGAGTTTCTCTTTGATTCTGAGACATAAAATAAGAAGACGTGTGAAACAGAGTAACCAACCTGTAACAGCTACCATGCAAGTAAGTAATATTTGTTGCTACTGGTCACTAAGATTTGGGGATTGTTCACTACTACAGAGATGATTGACTGAAAGCCTGGTTTGTTCTAGATTCCTTACATCGTGACAGGAGGGTCTAATTTGAATCAATATCTTTCTTCAATTCCACTAGAAAAAACAACAAAGAATTCAGTTTTTTTTTTTTTTTTAAAGATTTGTTCATTTTTATACACAGGAAAATACAGAATGAATGTCTGTGGCCCTGGCAGCAGTTTAATTAATAGGAATATATTATTATGACAACATTCCAGGCAAACACAAGGCTTGTCTTTCCTTATGCACATGATATGTTTTCATTATTTCTTCAAATGTTGTCTAATATCCTTTTTTTCCTCTTAATTTCTTTAGTGACTTATTTAGAAATATGCTGTTTAATTTCCAAATATTTGGAATTTTTCTAAACATCATACACATTTTGTTCCTTAATTTAAATCCTGATGGTGAGAGAATATTTCAGACTTTTGACATTTATTTTATGACCCAGGGTAAAGTCTATCTTGGTGGATGAACAAAGGGCATACTTGAAAAGTGTATATTTTACAACCATTGGGTGTAGTGGTTGATAAATGTAAATTAGATCAAAGTGGTTGAGAGTGTGTGCAGTCTGAATTCATGAAGCTCAGGTTGGGACTTGAATACACAGTCATTTAAGCAGAATCAGACACCTGATTTTAGGACTTCATGAAGTTTAAGATCTGTAATGTCTTACACAGAAAGAATTTAGTGAAAGGTAATAAATGGATATACTTAGAGAGAAATATTCCACAGAGAGTATGGGCCTTTTCTGAAGGCAAGTGCTACCAAGAAATATGGGCATGGTTAGTTGTTATGAGCTGAGTAATTTCATAGTCTAATGAGTGGGACGATTATTCCAACTATTTTGGAGGGGCAGAGATGTGTAGGAAATTGACCATCCCCCACCTTTCGATCTTGTAAAGCCTGGGAACTGTCATGGTACTGGTGGGTGTCACTTAACTTGCTGACGTGCAACAGTGAGTATATACTGAAGTGCAAGGTCTGCTGGAAGTCGGCTCATTCATCATCTCACACTTATTTGATTCTAATCAGTTTGTGTAATGTCAGTGGGCTATGTTATTCGTTAAAAATTTGTGCATTGTCCCCTTCCTTCCTGAATCAATTTCATTTGTAGTTTTATTCCCTTGTCTGTCTTTCTTGCTGAGAGAGATGAATGTCAAAAGCAATAGCTGTGATTGTGGATTTTCCCATTTCCTTTCTTTTTTTTAAAAAAAGATTTATTTATTTATTTATTTATTTTGGGCGGGGGTTGGATTGGGGAGGGAGGGGAGCGGGCGGGCCACTTCTATTGGTCTTTCATTTCTCTCTATCTTCATCCGTCTTTGCTCTTTGGCTCCTGTGGGCCTCCCATTGCGGTGGCGTCTTTCAAGTCGCAGAGAGCCGGCTCTGGGCGCATGCGCTCCAGAGCTCCGGCTCGGCGATTGGACACATCAGTCCAGCCGCTCTGCGGCATGTGGGATCTTCCCAGGCCAGGGCTCGAACCGGCGCCCCTTGCACTGCAAGGCGGTGTCCTCACCCACTGGACCACCAGGGGAAGCCCCATTTCCTTTGCTTTTAATTTGTGACTCATGTATTTGGAAAGTCTATTGTTGGTGAATATATGTTTGAACTGATAGCCTTCCTGACTAACTGACTCTTTCATCATTATGAAATATTCCATATATCTCTGGTAATGATATCTGTCTTGAAGTTGACTTTGTTGTTGTTCAGTGGCTAGGTTGTCTCCAACTCTTTGTACCCTCAATGACTATAGCACACCAGGCTCATTTGTCCTCCACTATCTCCTGAGTTTGCTCAAATTCATATCCATTGAGTCAGTGAAGGTATCTAATCATCTAATCCTCTGCCACCACCTTCTACTCCTGCCTAAAATCCCAGCATCAGGGTGTTTTTCAGTCGGATATACTTAGAGAAATATTCCACAGAGAGTATGGGCCTTTTCTGAAGGCAAGTGCTACCAAGAAATATGGGCATGGTTAGTTGTTATGAGCTGAGTAATTTCATAGTCTAATGAGTGGGACGATTATTCCAACTATTTTGGAGGGGCAGAGATGTGTAGGAAATTGACCATCCCCCACCTTTCGATCTTGTAAAGCCTGGGAACTGTCATGGTACTGGTGGGTGTCACTTAACTTGCTGACGTGCAACAGTGAGTATATACTGAAGTGCAAGGTCTGCTGGAAGTCGGCTCATTCATCATCTCACACTTATTTGATTCTAATCAGTTTGTGTAATGTCAGTGGGCTATGTTATTCGTTAAAAATTTGTGCATTGTCCCCTTCCTTCCTGAATCAATTTCATTTGTAGTTTTATTCCCTTGTCTGTCTTTCTTGCTGAGAGAGATGAATGTCAAAAGCAATAGCTGTGATTGTGGATTTTCCCATTTCCTTTCTTTTTTTTAAAAAAAGATTTATTTATTTATTTATTTATTTTGGGCGGGGGTTGGATTGGGGAGGGAGGGGAGCGGGCGGGCCACTTCTATTGGTCTTTCATTTCTCTCTATCTTCATCCGTCTTTGCTCTTTGGCTCCTGTGGGCCTCCCATTGCGGTGGCGTCTTTCAAGTCGCAGAGAGCCGGCTCTGGGCGCATGCGCTCCAGAGCTCCGGCTCGGCGATTGGACACATCAGTCCAGCCGCTCTGCGGCATGTGGGATCTTCCCAGGCCAGGGCTCGAACCGGCGCCCCTTGCACTGCAAGGCGGTGTCCTCACCCACTGGACCACCAGGGGAAGCCCCATTTCCTTTGCTTTTAATTTGTGACTCATGTATTTGGAAAGTCTATTGTTGGTGAATATATGTTTGAACTGATAGCCTTCCTGACTAACTGACTCTTTCATCATTATGAAATATTCCATATATCTCTGGTAATGATATCTGTCTTGAAGTTGACTTTGTTGTTGTTCAGTGGCTAGGTTGTCTCCAACTCTTTGTACCCTCAATGACTATAGCACACCAGGCTCATTTGTCCTCCACTATCTCCCTGAGTTTGCTCAAATTCATATCCATTGAGTCAGTGAAGGTATCTAATCATCTAATCCTCTGCCACCACCTTCTACTCCTGCCTGAAATCCCAGCATCAGGGTGTTTTTCAGTCAATCATCTCTTTGCATCAGGAGGCCAAAGTATTTGAATTTCAGCTTTAACATCAGTCCTTCTATTGAATAGTCAAGGATGATTTCCTTTATGACTGAGTAGTTTGGTCTCCTTGCAATCCAAAGGACTCTGCTCTGTGTTGTACTATGTTCAGTCTCTCAGTTGTGTCCAACACTTTTAAACCTCATAGACTGTAACCTGCCAGGCTCCTCTGTCCCTGTAATTTTCCTGGCAAGAATATTGGAGAAAGCTGACATTTTTTCTTCCAGAAGATCTTCCTAACCCAAGGACAGAACCCAAATCTCTGCTATCTCCTGCATTGGCAGTCAGATTCTTTACCACAGGGTCACCTGGGAAGCCCTGAGTTTTTTGCAACACCACAATTCAAAAGTATCACTTCTTCAGCGCTCAGCTGTTTTTATTGTCAAACTCTCACATTTGTTCATGGCTACTAGAAAAACCATAGCTTTGACTATATGGACCATGGGTGGCAAAGTTTTGTCTCTTGAGTATATGGTCTATGTTTTTCATAGCTCTTCTTCCAAGAGCAAGTGTCTTTTAATTTCATGGTTGCAGTGATTTTTGAGCCCAAGAAAATCAAATCTGTTGCTCCTTCCACTTTTTCTGCATCTTTTTGCCATGAAGTGATAGGACTACATGTCCTGATTTTAGTTTTTTGAATGCTGAGTTTCAAAGTAACCTTCTCACTCTCCTCTTTCACTCTCATCAAGAGACTATTTAGTGCCTCTTCAATTTTTTCCATTAGAGAGGTATCATTTTCATGCCTGAGGTTGTTGATAGTTCTCCAGGTAATCTTGACTCCAGTTTCAATTTTTCAGCCCAGCATTTCACATGATGTACTCCACATATACATTAAATAAGCAGGATGACAAACACACAGCCTTGACATACTCCTTTCCCAATTTGGAGCCAGTCAATTGTTCCATGTTTGATTCTAACTGTGCTTCTTGTCCTGCATACAGGTTTCTCAGGAGACAGGTAAGGTGGACTGGTATTCCATCTCTCTAAGAATTTTCCCATTTGTTGTGATCCACACAGTCAAAGGCTTTAGCACAGTCAGTGAAGCCGAAGTAATTATTTTTTCTGGAATTCCCTTGCTTTTTCTATGATCTAACAGATATAACTTTTCATCTCTGGTTCCTGTGCCTTTTCTAAACCTAGCTTGTAAACTGAAAATTCTCAATTCACATACTGCTGAAGATTAGCTTGACATTTATTTTGGCAAAACCTGGCTAGCATGTGAAAGGAGCTCATTTGAAAGAGCTCAAAAGAAAGTTGGAACTTTGTTTGTCATTGTGCTTTTGGGGATTGGAATGAAAACGGACTTCTTCCAGTTCTTTGGCCACAGCTGAGTTTTCCCAAGTTTTCTGATATTTGATTTTACTTATCTGATGTTAATATAGCCACTCCAGTCTTCTTTCACTTATTTTTTGTGCAGTGCATGTTTATCCATTATAGTATTTTTCAAACTATGTTTTTATTTTTATAGTATCTCAGGTAAAGTAGAAAAGAATAGCTTTTAGGTTTACCAGGCAAAGAGAGCCAATGCAGGCTAGTCCTCTCAAGACTGTATGTCCCAACCTGGAGGAACCTGTGAGGAATCTTATAGTCCAAGAGTAGAGTGACTGATACAGATTAGGTGCATGTAAGGCATGCATTCCTTCAGTCCAGAGATCATCCTGCATCTGGTGATGATGAGAAAACTGTGACCCTCTCTGGAATGAAGAGTGCTTCCTCAAGGCTTTCATTGGGTGGGGATTTTGGTCTTGTAGAAAGCTCAAAGATAACATTTCTGTATCCCTTGAAGGGGAAACAGGACCCACCTGAAGGCTAGACTATTGTTTCTTGATTGCTTCTCCTTTGAGTACAAATTAGAGTGATTTTAAAAATAATTTTACTAAAATATAATATATTTTTGAAGAATAAAGATGTTTTTCCCAAGTGACCCAAGTAAACAGGGATATATATTTAAAGACAGCAGGTAATCTAATAGTCGCCAACAAGACTAAAAGGATGCAAAACATGATGTACTCCACATATACATTAAATAAGCAGGATGACAACACACAGCCTTGACATACTCCTTTCCCAATTTGGAGCCAGTCAATTGTTCCATGTTTGATTCTAACTGTGCTTCTTGTCCTGCATACAGGTTTCTCAGGAGACAGGTAAGGTGGACTGGTATTCCATCTCTCTAAGAATTTTCCCATTTGTTGTGATCCACACAGTCAAAGGCTTTAGCACAGTCAGTGAAGCCGAAGTAATTATTTTTTCTGGAATTCCCTTGCTTTTTCTATGATCTAACAGATATAACTTTTCATCTCTGGTTCCTGTGCCTTTTCTAAACCTAGCTTGTAAACTGAAAATTCTCAATTCACATACTGCTGAAGATTAGCTTGACATTTATTTTGGCAAAACCTGGCTAGCATGTGAAAGGAGCTCATTTGAAAGAGCTCAAAAGAAAGTTGGAACTTTGTTTGTCATTGTGCTTTTGGGGATTGGAATGAAAACGGACTTCTTCCAGTTCTTTGGCCACAGCTGAGTTTTCCCAAGTTTTCTGATATTTGATTTTACTTATCTGATGTTAATATAGCCACTCCAGTCTTCTTTCACTTATTTTTTGTGCAGTGCATGTTTATCCATTATAGTATTTTCAAACTATGTTTTTATTTTTATAGTATCTCAGGTAAAGTAGAAAAGAATAGCTTTTAGGTTTACCAGGCAAAGAGAGCCAATGCAGGCTAGTCCTCTCAAGACTGTATGTCCCAACCTGGAGGAACCTGTGAGGAATCTTATAGTCCAAGAGTAGAGTGACTGATACAGATTAGGTGCATGTAAGGCATGCATTCCTTCAGTCCAGAGATCATCCTGCATCTGGTGATGATGAGAAAACTGTGACCCTCTCTGGAATGAAGAGTGCTTCCTCAAGTCTTTCATTGGGTGGGGATTTTGGTCTTGTAGAAAGCTCAAAGATAACATTTCTGTATCCCTTGAAGGGGAAACAGGACCCACCTGAAGGCTAGACTATTGTTTCTTGATTGCTTCTCCTTTGAGTACAAATTAGAGTGATTTTAAAAATAATTTTACTAAAATATAATATATTTTTGAAGAATAAAGATGTTTTTCCCAAGTGACCCAAGTAAACAGGGATATATATTTAAAGACAGCAGGTAATCTAATAGTCGCCAACAATGGACTAAAAGGATGCAAAAATCTTGTGAGCACCCATACCTGGACATATTGGTACTGCAATCTGAAAAATTTTTGGCTTCCTGGTCCTTTTCTACCTTTTGTTTTCATGTTTTTATTCTTACCCCAGTTCTGATCATCAGCTCTTCTTAGTCTTCTCTTCTACTTAATTCTTTCATGTGTTTTCAAATGGCACTTCAGCACTTGAGTCTTCATGACCTTACTATGCTGCCTTCTTAGAAATAATTAATTGGATTTTTAATGTTCCAATTCCAGACTCCCAGGAGAGAGAGTCTGACATTTGGGTTACAAATCTGGTCAATAAGATGGACTCTACTGGGGTTGAGAGCAGCACAGGCTCACATGGGGAGAAGGAATGTAGTTGAGACAACTTTTAGTAACAAGTATGAGACCAGCAGGTAGTGGGACATTTAGCACTGAAAGACTGTCATTGTTCTCAGTCCAGACATATTTCTTTATTATAATTATATTCAAATAGCTGAACATTACTTAATTTGGCATACACATTAGTCTGTTGAATTAATTGGAATATATATGATTTTGTCAGCCAACTGTAACTTTTCTTCTTCAAATAATTGTGCCTATATTAATTTATAAAATAATGTTTAAGATGTAGGTGTGCAAATTTTGTGTATCTTGTAGCTTAGGAAAGCAGATCTAATTAAAGGAAGACTAGCTGAGATTATTATTATTATTATTATTATTATTATTATTATTATTGGCCACTTCTATTGGTCCTTCATTTGTCCATTTTCATCCATCTTTGTTCTTTGACCTGTGTGGGCTTCCCATCGCTGTGGCCTCTGTCACTGCAGAGCACTGCCTCTGGGTGCATGCGCTCCAGAGCTCAGACTTGGTAGTTGGACACATCGGTCCAGCTGCTCTGCGGCATGTGTGATCTTCCCAGGCCAGGGATCCAACCGGCGCTCCTTGCACTGTAAGGCGGTTTCCTTACCCACTGGGCCACCAGGGAAGCCCCTAGCTGAGATGATTAAAGCTGCAGTAAAATACAATCAAGAGTTGAATAGGATTTCTTGACAATGAATTACTGCCTCTTTCAGAGAGGAGTTATGACTGTTTATATCCAGGGGAAGAAAATCCAGCTTACTCTCTCTCTCTCTCACATACATGCACACGTATTTTTACTTTCCCTTCATACTCATCATCCATTGAATCTTATCAGCCCATTCTTCAAACTTTACCTTACTGCTCTTAAGTGGGTTTCCCCCACTTTCACCAACATCGTCACTATTAATCTTAGTCACTTACCTCTGCTCAGAAGCCACCTAACATGTAATATTATAATTAGGTACTTAGATTTCAATATTCTGCACCATGCTTTGTATTAGATAAGTTAGATACCACAGAACAGATGATAAAGTTTATATGTAAAAACAGCAAGTAATATCTAATAGTGATAAATTCAGGACTTAACAGCAAATTTTAAATTAGCTTTATAAGTTCCAACCTTGGGCATTAATTATATTTAGAAAGAGTTGTAATTTTGATTTGTATAATAGTTTTCAGTACAGCTTCAAGTATAGATTAAAGGTTGTCATATACTTTTAAAACTTTCTAAATTACAGTAAACACATATTTTGTTCTTAATTTTCTTATTTATATATACAATCTAATAAAAACCTACAGAAGAAATAGTGATTAAAAAGGTATATCAATGGGGAGCTTAGTGTGTTTTCACATTGTGGTACTGAATTAATGATCTCTTTTGAACTTTATCTGAAAAGTTCTCTCAAATACCATTAATGATAACATTCAAAATATCTTTAGAAAATTTTTCATTATAACTTTTATAATAATTTTGGATTTTAAATGAACTTTCAAACTTCTTGTCAAATACGACACCATAATCTCAAGTGTTAAATGTGTTCAATATTTCTTGATAAATATTTTTCATGTAGTTTCACTGGAAGAAATAACAGCTAACTACTAAATAAAGAATAAGGTATGTTCTGCCTATATTACAATACTTCTCACTTGGAATTCAAGTAAGATTTGTTACTGTAAAATTTTCTGTATATTATTCTATCTCACATATTGAGACGTGAATTTTGAGTAATCCTACACAGACTTAAAGCATAATATTTTCCTTATATCTCATATGTAGATTTTCTGGTAAATATTACAGTTGATGTTATTTTTGTGTTATATAGGATTGGTTTGTAAATCAACTTATTTACAAAGCAAAGGAAATTATTAAGACAAGCTAAAATTAAAGTAGGAGCTATTAACATGGCAACATATGATCTTATGATATTCTTTTCTAGACATTGTACATTCCTTATATATTCAGAATGATCCCACAAACAAGAAGGGAATGATTTGTTTATTAGTGATCATCATATTAAATTCATAAAACTTTTTTCTTCATAAACTTTTTTATTAATCACCTCTTCCTCCCAATAGTGGCCATGCACTCAAGCAACTGCTTGTCTCCAGAGCATCTTCACCTCTTCCTCTTCATCATCCTGTTTTGTGCCCCTTTTGGACTTTACATTTTTCATAAAGGAAAGTAAAGTGAATAATCATAAGCAGGTTTCCCCTGTGACTGAAACTCTAGTCGGTTATAACCAACTCAGAGAGAGCTACCCATGAAACTTTTAATTAACACAATTATTTGGCCTGACTTTTATCTTAATCACAACCACATACTGAATAATGCAACTACAGATCAACATTTTGTAATAATATTAGTTTCCTGCCTATCAATCACATTAAAAAAATCTATTGCATGATTTGTATATAACCTTCCTAAATCAGCCTTACGTTTATTATATTTCTATTGTTTTCTTCTTGACATTAAGAATTATGGAGAACATCAAAACAGAAGTATTCTATTTTAACAGGTCAAAGTTATAAATGATTGAAAGGGAAAATAGTTTACCAGTGCCATAGAGCTGGAAGAAATAACAGCTAACTACTAAATAAAGAATAAGGTATGTTCTGCCTATATTACAATACTTCTCACTTGGAATTCAAGTAAGATTTGTTACTGTAAAATTTTCTGTATATTATTCTATCTCACATATTGAGACGTGAATTTTGAGTAATCCTACACAGACTTAAAGCATAATATTTTCCTTATATCTCATATGTAGATTTTCTGGTAAATATTACAGTTGATGTTATTTTTGTGTTATATAGGATTGGTTTGTAAATCAACTTATTTACAAAGCAAAGGAAATTATTAAAACAAGCTAAAATTAAAGTAGGAGCTATTAACATGGCAACATATGATCTTATGATATTCTTTTCTAGACATTGTACATTCCTTATATATTCAGAATGATCCCATAAACAAGAAGGGAATGATTTGTTTATTAGTGATCATCATATTAAATTCATAAAACTTTTTTCTTCATAAACTTTTTTATTAATCACCTCTTCCTCCCAATAGTGGCCATGCACTCAAGCAACTGCTTGTCTCCAGAGCATCTTCACCTCTTCCTCTTCATCATCCTGTTTTGTGCCCCTTTTGGACTTTACATTTTTCATAAAGGAAAGTAAAGTGAATAATCATAAGCAGGTTTCCCCTGTGACTGAAACTCTAGTCGGTTATAACCAACTCAGAGAGAGCTACCCATGAAACTTTTAATTAACACAATTATTTGGCCTGACTTTTATCTTAATCACAACCACATACTGAATAATGCAACTACAGATCAACATTTTGTAATAATATTAGTTTCCTGCCTATCAATCACATTAAAAAAAATCTATTGCATGATTTGTATATAACCTTCCTAAATCAGCCTTACGTTTATTATATTTCTATTGTTTTCTTCTTGACATTAAGAATTATGGAGAACATCAAAACAGAAGTATTCTATTTTAACAGGTCAAAGTTATAAATGATTGAAAGGGAAAATAGTTTACCAGTGCCATAGAGCTGAAAGGAATTCGAGTTACATAATGATTTATTTCCTAGATTCATATTCTCTTAGAAAACATGTTGATTCCAAAGATCTTTTAAAATTATTATAGTCTGACTTTTATTCTGACGACAGTTTAATAGCTGTAGTCAATGACTAAATAACAGACTATTTTAACATCAGCATTTCAGTTTCAGCCAATGCTCCTCATTTATCTAAATAACCAACCTGAATGTTAAGTAAAATTTTGCTTCAGTGAGATGGATCATGACTGCTACTAAAGCATTTTTAATTCCTGTGTAGAAACTGTCTTCAATGTCAAGTCCATTTTTTTATTTCCTGTGTGACGAAAAGCAGTATATTTTATGAAAATATTTTAAAATACCTTTCTGAAAATAATCTCTCTGAGGACAACTGAGATTACTCTTATCTTGAATTAGTCATCTTAAGTGAGGCCATGATATTAAAAAATGTTGCAGCATACAACTGCCAATTATTTCAAAGTGTGTGTATATCATTCAATAGTCTGCATTTTAGTACTATATATATGGCATCACTTAATACTTTCTGTCAATTCATAATTGATTATTAAATAAATGGGATTCTTTAAAAAAAATTGCTTTCATTTTAAAGAATATTAGGAGCTCCTAGAATACTTTTATAAAATAGCATTGATCAGAGTACATTCCAGATTATTAAAATTAAAATCTCGAGGGATATTGAACTAGATCACATTAACTTTACCTGTCCCTTAATAACTCTATTGATGTTGAGAATGTCTCCATTCTGTAAAACATTTTTATCACAATATCATGCACATTAAATAAGCTATAATTTATTTAAATGTCATTATTTCTATAAATGAACACTTTTCTCATGCATGTAGTGTAATTTTTTAGTAAGAATGCTCATATTTATAAAAGGATTTAACACAAAACCACAACCTAAGCTCTAAATTTCTGGATGGTCAGGGTAACTTTGCCAACCATTGCAAACAGAACATTTGTTTTAGAATAATGGTAAAAGGCTCCCGAATTTATTGCTTACTGACTTGTAAAAGAAGTGAGGCTGTTAAATGGGGTTATCCACAGACAAGACTTTTTGCATTAGTTTATAAACTACAGCCTTTTTGAATATTTTATTACATTTGAACCAAAGAACTTATTGCTGTCTGAATTCATGTAATCTTCCGTATTTGTCTGGGGTTTTTCAAGACCTTTCTTGGGGAAGTTAATTATTTATAAATGATCTTAGCATTTGGTAAAAATGTATATTCTTTCTCATTTTAAACCAAAATGAATTCAATGTGATGATTTTTCAATTAACAAATCCCAAATTAAAATGTGTAAAAATAAAAATATCTATCTTCCATGTGAGGAAGAATACTTTCAGCATGATTAGAAAAGCAACATAATCAACAAATTTTTTGCAGAAAAGTCCACCCACAAGGTAGCCCCTGGCTTCCTTGTTCACTTCACTTGGGCAGTGACAATGTTGCAGAGCCATTCAGAGGGAGATGTTTAATCACTGTTGTTGCATACGTGCTAGTTTTGCCACTAATCAGTTTAAGACCCTGAGTTTGTGTCCCAGTTTATTTTCTCTAATGTAAGGATAATAAAAATATTAACCTTTTAAAGTTGCTCTGAGGAAAAGGGGAAAAAATAAGATAGCCTATGCCCTGAATATCTAAAGTGCTCTATATATATGTTAAGGATGGTAACTAATCACACTAGATTTCACTGAATGTATCCATAGACAAACCTGAGTTCTATTCCAAAAAATAGGATTCCAACTTTTCGTGATGCCATCCTGTGAGTACATTCCAGATTATTAAAATTAAAATCTCGAGGGATATTGAACTAGATCACATTAACTTTACCTGTCCCTTAATAACTCTATTGATGTTGAGAATGTCTCCATTCTGTAAAACATTTTTATCACAATATCATGCACATTAAATAAGCTATAATTTATTTAAATGTCATTATTTCTATAAATGAACACTTTTCTCATGCATGTAGTGTAATTTTTTAGTAAGAATGCTCATATTTATAAAAGGATTTAACACAAAACCACAACCTAAGCTCTAAATTTCTGGATGGTCAGGGTAACTTTGCCAACCATTGCAAACAGAACATTTGTTTTAGAATAATGGTAAAAGGCTCCCGAATTTATTGCTTACTGACTTGTAAAAGAAGTGAGGCTGTTAAATGGGGTTATCCACAGACAAGACTTTTTGCATTAGTTTATAAACTACAGCCTTTTGAATATTTTATTACATTTGAACCAAAGAACTTATTGCTGTCTGAATTCATGTAATCTTCCGTATTTGTCTGGGGTTTTTCAAGACCTTTCTTGGGGAAGTTAATTATTTATAAATGATCTTAGCATTTGGTAAAAATGTATATTCTTTCTCATTTTAAACCAAAATGAATTCAATGTGATGATTTTTCAATTAACAAATCCCAAATTAAAATGTGTAAAAATAAAATATCTATCTTCCATGTGAGGAAGAATACTTTCAGCATGATTAGAAAAGCAACATAATCAACAAATTTTTTGCAGAAAAGTCCACCCACAAGGTAGCCCCTGGCTTCCTTGTTCACTTCACTTGGGCAGTGACAATGTTGCAGAGCCATTCAGAGGGAGATGTTTAATCACTGTTGTTGCATACGTGCTAGTTTTGCCACTAATCAGTTTAAGACCCTGAGTTTGTGTCCCAGTTTATTTTCTCTAATGTAAGGATAATAAAAATATTAACCTTTTAAAGTTGCTCTGAGGAAAAGGGGAAAAAATAAGATAGCCTATGCCCTGAATATCTAAAGTGCTCTATATATATGTTAAGGATGGTAACTAATCACACTAGATTTCACTGAATGTATCCATAGACAAACCTGAGTTCTATTCCAAAAAATAGGATTCCAACTTTTCGTGATGCCATCCTGTGAGTAAATCCAAGATTTTTATCATATCCAATTTTCCTTTATGATATATTTCATATTCAACTTGCTTCTTTGAAACTTAAAATCAAAGTATTTTATCCCTGGTCTTTCAAAGTATCAGTGAAAACCATTTCATAGAGAGCAAGATCATTCAACTGTTTTGTAGTAAGTTCTTATATTGTAGATTTCAACACATTGTCCCATTTCATTGTATTTAGGTAATTAAGCAATGAAACAGAACAAAGTGTGAATCTTATGGCATTTATTTGCATGTGGCGGGTTATTTGTCATAAGGCTGAAAGTCAAATGCTATCATATGAGTGAAGTGTGAATTAAGCATCACAGGCCTGGGCTGACATATGTAAATTCATTATGAAATGTGATTCACAAAATCAAATTAGCAGATGTAGAGATGCTTCAAAATAACAAAGTGACTTAGTGTCAGCAAAACCCATTGTTAAGGACTGGGTGACTTGAACAGGGCTAATTAAAATACAGTTAGGCTTCTTGTTGAAAACACAAAATGCTTTTTGTTCACTTGTTTTTGTTAGAATGTATTAATTGTTTGACTCTTACATGAGATTTGTTCATAAAGATATTAGCAGAGCATCTCAAGCAAATGTAACAGAGACCACAGTACTGTTATATTTGTGATATTAGGCTGCATACTTTGTTTAATTTTCTGTAAATTCCTTTTAAAGCTCTAATACCAATGCCTACCTTGCATCATCACTGTTCCATTGTGCACAGATCATTCTTGGATACAGAGCTAGTAACTCCATATATACTACTGTGCACCAGTATTACATTTACTGTTGGTACATGTTCACTAGTGCTTAAAGGATAATTTGTAAATTCTCTATCCCCTTATTCTCTTCCAGGAGTTAGGGATACCTTCAGCTGTATCCTATATCCTCTTTCAATCTGAAGCTCATAATATTATCATAAACAATACAAAGAAATTTTGACAAGATTTTCTGTTATTCTTTTTGTATCTAAATTATTTGAATGAATACAAAGTAACTCAATCCTTACATGATTTCAAAAGCAGTAATCACAAACACACAGACACACACATATACAAACTTCTTTCATCCAGCTACAAAATTGTAAAATTTTCCTTTATGATATATTTCATATTCAACTTGCTTCTTTGAAACTTAAAATCAAAGTATTTTATCCCTGGTCTTTCAAAGTATCAGTGAAAACCATTTCATAGAGAGCAAGATCATTCAACTGTTTTGTAGTAAGTTCTTATATTGTAGATTTCAACACATTGTCCCATTTCATTGTATTTAGGTAATTAAGCAATGAAACAGAACAAAGTGTGAATCTTATGGCATTTATTTGCATGTGGCGGGTTATTTGTCATAAGGCTGAAAGTCAAATGTTATCATATGAGTGAAGTGTGAATTAAGCATCACAGGCCTGGGCTGACATATGTAAATTCATTATGAAATGTGATTCACAAAATCAAATTAGCAGATGTAGAGATGCTTCAAAATAACAAAGTGACTTAGTGTCAGCAAAACCCATTGTTAAGGACTGGGTGACTTGAACAGGGCTAATTAAAATACAGTTAGGCTTCTTGTTGAAAACACAAAATGCTTTTTGTTCACTTGTTTTTGTTAGAATGTATTAATTGTTTGACTCTTACATGAGATTTGTTCATAAAGATATTAGCAGAGCATCTCAAGCAAATGTAACAGAGACCACAGTACTGTTATATTTGTGATATTAGGCTGCATACTTTGTTTAATTTTCTGTAAATTCCTTTTAAAGCTCTAATACCAATGCCTACCTTGCATCATCACTGTTCCATTGTGCACAGATCATTCTTGGATACAGAGCTAGTAACTCCATATATACTACTGTGCACCAGTATTACATTTACTGTTGGTACATGTTCACTAGTGCTTAAAGGATAATTTGTAAATTCTCTATCCCCTTATTCTCTTCCAGGAGTTAGGGATACCTTCAGCTGTATCCTATATCCTCTTTCAATCTGAAGCTCATAATATTATCATAAACAATACAAAGAAATTTTGACAAG
The DNA here is from genome assembly GCA_022376925.1 of Tragulus kanchil. Lineage (NCBI taxonomy): Eukaryota > Metazoa > Chordata > Mammalia > Artiodactyla > Tragulidae > Tragulus > Tragulus kanchil. The sequence continues at coordinate 69,544,990 of JAIOJX010000028.1, read as the reverse complement.
ATTTTCTGTTATTCTTTTTGTATCTAAATTATTTGAATGAATACAAAGTAACTCAATCCTTACATGATTTCAAAAGCAGTAATCACAAACACACAGACACACACACATATACAAACTTCTTTCATCCAGCTACACTTGTATATAGGAATCGTATCACTGCTTAAGAGTTCTGCACTGAGTTCCTAAATACCCTTTACTCAGCTTCCCCTTAGACTGAAACAGTCATAGAATATTCACCAAAACCACTGTTTGTGCTTGATATAATATTGTTATATCAAAGTCAAGAAGTTATTTAGATTTCAGCAGTCATTCCACTAATATACTTCCCCCCATTCCTGGATCTAGCACAGGATTCTACACTGCATTTAACAGTTGTCTTAATCTCCTTTCATCTGTACTAGTTCTTCAGTCTTTCCTTGTTTGGAGGAAAGACTCTCCTTGTTTCAGTCTGATGCTTCAAAGATTACAGGTCAGTTATTTTTATAGAATATCCTTCAGTTTGGGTTTGGCTGGTGTTTTCTCATGCAGTGATGAGTTTTCATCAATATCTTGAAGGCAGAGATACTCATTGTCTTTCATACCCTACCCTTTGAAAGACTTTTCTTCCATAGTAGAGAGGAAAGAAATAAACTTGGGTCCAGCGTTTGGTGATTCCCCAGGCACAGTTGTTTCTCTAACCCTGGAGACCGTCATAGATACTTCACAGAGTTTTTTTTCCATTCCTTTCTGTGAGCACGCAGTGGGGTTCATATAGAAAGAGACGGTCCTGTGGTACAGTTGGCATTTTTCAAAGGTCGAATTTTCTGATAAGTCTCAGCCACATCAGACACATTTACCCTTGGTTGAGTGCTTGCTCATATTTCCTTTCTCTCTTCAAGTACAGTTTTATTTATTTATTTATTTATTTGTTTATTTATTTATTTTGTCCTTGGGGCATTGGTGGTACTAGGTTTTCAGTGTGGTGGTGTTCAGCTGCTAAGCTGTGTCTTACTCTTTTTGGACTGAAGCACAGAAAGCTCTTGTGTCTTGTGTCTTACTCTGCAGATCGCAGCATGTGGAATGCAGCATGCAAAGCTTCTCTGTCCTTCACTTCACAGGACTTCAATAGATTTGAAGAAATTGTGATTTTTAAATTTGATCCATATCTGTTGGGAAAGATAGTCACGCCAGTCTGTTGTACCCATCCTGGGCTACAGAAGAATGGGTTTTTGTTTAGAATATTTCTAGCCAGAGATAATGAACCTTCACAACCTCTGTTGGCTTTAAGCCCCAATGTCACATTGAAGGTATGGTCTTTTGCTTTGCTTAATTGCATATCAGAGGCCCTTAGGCATTCCCCGAGCTTTCTATATTGCTGACTCCATGGTAGGAGGGATCAGGGTCCTTTGAGTGCAGCAGAAAGTGAGGTGCTTGGTTGCAGAAGGAATCTACTGGTCATGGAGGACCTACATATTGTAAGAAGTTGACTCTTGTGCACTATCTCTCTCTCATTTTGCTGTAAATTCAACCCTGTACCTCAGGAATCTGAAGCACATGTTGTCTGCTCTTGGTGACCTCAGATCATTCATTTGTTTCTTCCCTGGGTGGCACTTACCTACCTATGAACTGTGGAAACACTCCTGTTACATTCTGTCTTATGGCACAGCTTGACTGCTCAATGAACAGTGAAACATCTTTTTCACTGTGAGTTGGGAGCAACATTCCTCCCTACTTTCTGTATCCTGGATACAGAATTCTTAACAACTGGCATGGTAATGATAGTGCCCATATCTTCTTAAATAGAGTAAATTACAGTTTCTTAAAAAACTGTGAGCACTGTGAGAAAAGCAGATCCTTCATGGGTGCTGTATGACAGTCTGGAGGGGTGGGATGGGGGGGATATACATATGACTAATCTGAGAACATACATATCTATAAACAACAAAACTCTGTAAAAGTTAAAAGTAAAATAAAAGTTTTAAAAAAAAAAAACCCTGAGAGCATTTTAGGAATATTTTATAGAGAATTAATTAATATGAAATTCATTTAAGTTTTGAAAGGCACTGAATTTTGAAATGCAAAATTTCTTATTTTCTCATGAAATTGTCATGTTTATTTATTTTTTCTTTAGAATTAAAATGTAAATATAATGCTTTACAAACAAGCCAAGTTGTCTTAATTGTACAAATCAGTTCAGTTATATGGAAATGCTTCACTACATAATAAAGATCACACATTTGCTGACTTCAGTTTTTAGTCATACCTTGTTTGTATTCTTTATGTTGTTCCCTGCATACAGGAAAGTTTAAGGAAAAACTGTCTTCATATTTGTCTGTAGGCTCTATTCTGTAGCTTTACTTTCTTCTTGAGAGTCTGGGATATTTTTCAGTATGTAGTAGGCTTCCTAATTGTTTCCGTAAATGACACTGTTCCACATTTACCCAAACATGATGCTACTGGTCTGACTAGTGCTGGTTGTACTGGCTGGAGCTTAGCAGAAATGGCAGATGGACATGGAGTGAATAGTCCTTGGAACTGCTACAGACAGACTGTTCATGTTGCCTTTATAAAACAGCAGATTAAAACAAAGAGGACCATAATCAATGAGGAAATTAAAGAATGCAGGTTGCTCAGAGTTGGATTAGAGGTATAAAACCAGGTCGTAAAGAAAAAGTGCAGAAAGAGGACCTCTGAAGGTTTGTGCACATAGCTGTAAATTCAACCCTGTACCTCAGGAATCTGAAGCACATGTTGTCTGCTCTTGGTGACCTCAGATCATTCATTTGTTTCTTCCCTGGGTGGCACTTACCTACCTATGAACTGTGGAAACACTCCTGTTACATTCTGTCTTATGGCACAGCTTGACTGCTCAATGAACAGTGAAACATCTTTTTCACTGTGAGTTGGGAGCAACATTCCTCCCTACTTTCTGTATCCTGGATACAGAATTCTTAACAACTGGCATGGTAATGATAGTGCCCATATCTTCTTAAATAGAGTAAATTACAGTTTCTTAAAAAACTGTGAGCACTGTGAGAAAAGCAGATCCTTCATGGGTGCTGTATGACAGTCTGGAGGGGTGGGATGGGGGGGATATACATATGACTAATCTGAGAACATACATATCTATAAACAACAAAACTCTGTAAAAGTTAAAAGTAAAATAAAAGTTTTAAAAAAAAAAAACCCTGAGAGCATTTTAGGAATATTTTATAGAGAATTAATTAATATGAAATTCATTTAAGTTTTGAAAGGCACTGAATTTTGAAATGCAAAATTTCTTATTTTCTCATGAAATTGTCATGTTTATTTATTCTTTTTTTTGCAGAATTAAAATGTAAATATAATGCTTTACAAACAAGCCAAGTTGTCTTAATTGTACAAATCAGTTCAGTTATATGGAAATGCTTCACTACATAATAAAGATCACACATTTGCTGACTTCAGTTTTTAGTCATACCTTGTTTGTATTCTTTATGTTGTTCCCTGCATACAGGAAAGTTTAAGGAAAAACTGTCTTCATATTTGTCTGTAGGCTCTATTCTGTAGCTTTACTTTCTTCTTGAGAGTCTGGGATATTTTTCAGTATGTAGTAGGCTTCCTAATTGTTTCCGTAAATGACACTGTTCCACATTTACCCAAACATGATGCTACTGGTCTGACTAGTGCTGGTTGTACTGGCTGGAGCTTAGCAGAAATGGCAGATGGACATGGAGTGAATAGTCCTTGGAACTGCTACAGACAGACTGTTCATGTTGCCTTTATAAAACAGCAGATTAAAACAAAGAGGACCATAATCAATGAGGAAATTAAAGAATGCAGGTTGCTCAGAGTTGGATTAGAGGTATAAAACCAGGTCGTAAAGAGAAAAGTGCAGCATAAAGTCAGAAGGCGTGATAAATGCATCAGTAAATAATAGGTAGCATGAAGGATAGGTAAGGCTCCATACCAAGGCTGTTCATCTTTCAAGTCTGCTTTGATCTTCCTCTCATTAGGTATCAGTTGCATGTGACAAATATAAAAGTTGTACTTTACAAATGAATAGCACCAAAATGGACATTGCTATTGTTATTCAGTCAGTAAATTGTGTCTGACACTGCAATCCCATGGATTACTGCATCCTAGGCTTCCATGAAGATAGCCAATCTCTATCTCAGGTCACTTTAAGAAAAAACTGAGATAAGATGATCTTGATGTATTGTTTTGATTACTAACTTTATTAAGTATGTTTTTCTGAATTTGGGACATAATTAGGTTGCTATGCATTCATATCTTTGTCTAATTTTACTAATTGCCTTAAAAAATATCATTGAGAATTTAGAAACATATGACTTGCAAATAATAAATGAAAATTCATTTCCATTTCAGTATACCCAAAACCAATTTTAATCTGCATTTAAATAACGTGAACTATTAATATTCAGCCAAAAGTTAAATACTAAGTGTTATTTTCTTATTTTGGAAGGATTATAAACAGTGGATTAAAGAAATGTCCAGATTTTGAAACTCAGATCTTCCATAATGATACAATGTGCTAAGTAAGCATTCATTTCTCAATAGTGATTCAGAATTATGTTAAGTATTGAGTCTGTCTCTTCATTATTGTACATTCCCCAGAATAGCAACAGCAAATTTATACCACAAAAATATCTACTTGTCTGCATGTGCCAAAATTCTATTAGGAAAATGAGGGTGCATATAGTTTAAAAGCCCATGACCAAGGAAACAAATGTTTACTAAAATATGAATGAATGGGGCCTCCCTGGTAATCCGGTGCTGGTTGTACTGGCTGGAGCTTAGCAGAAATGGCAGATGGACATGGAGTGAATAGTCCTTGGAACTGCTACAGACAGACTGTTCATGTTGCCTTTATAAAACAGCAGATTAAAACAAAGAGGACCATAATCAATGAGGAAATTAAAGAATGCAGGTTGCTCAGAGTTGGATTAGAGGTATAAAACCAGGTCGTAAGAGAAAAGTGCAGCATAAAGTCAGAAGGCGTGATAAATGCATCAGTAAATAATAGGTAGCATGAAGGATAGGTAAGGCTCCATACCAAGGCTGTTCATCTTTCAAGTCTGCTTTGATCTTCCTCTCATTAGGTATCAGTTGCATGTGACAAATATAAAAGTTGTACTTTACAAATGAATAGCACCAAAATGGACATTGCTATTGTTATTCAGTCAGTAAATTGTGTCTGACACTGCAATCCCATGGATTACTGCATCCTAGGCTTCCATGAAGATAGCCAATCTCTATCTCAGGTCACTTTAAGAAAAAACTGAGATAAGATGATCTTGATGTATTGTTTTGATTACTAACTTTATTAAGTATGTTTTTCTGAATTTGGGACATAATTAGGTTGCTATGCATTCATATCTTTGTCTAATTTTACTAATTGCCTTAAAAAATATCATTGAGAATTTAGAAACATATGACTTGCAAATAATAAATGAAAATTCATTTCCATTTCAGTATACCCAAAACCAATTTTAATCTGCATTTAAATAACGTGAACTATTAATATTCAGCCAAAAGTTAAATACTAAGTGTTATTTTCTTATTTTGGAAGGATTATAAACAGTGGATTAAAGAAATGTCCAGATTTTGAAACTCAGATCTTCCATAATGATACAATGTGCTAAGTAAGCATTCATTTCTCAATAGTGATTCAGAATTATGTTAAGTATTGAGTCTGTCTCTTCATTATTGTACATTCCCCAGAATAGCAACAGCAAATTTATACCACAAAAATATCTACTTGTCTGCATGTGCCAAAATTCTATTAGGAAAATGAGGGTGCATATAGTTTAAAAGCCCATGACCAAGGAAACAAATGTTTACTAAAATATGAATGAATGGGGCCTCCCTGGTAATCCGGTGGGTAGAGAGTTTGCCTTGCAGTTCAAGGGGTACCTGTTCAATCCCTGGCCCAGGAAGATCCTTGTACCACGGAGTGACTGGTCTGGTGTGTCCAATTGGGAGCCGGAGCTCTGAAGCATGTGTGCCCAGAGCCAGTGCTGAGAGAGGCCACTGCAATGGGGGGCCCAGATGGTCAAAGAAATAAGGAGATAATTCTTATTTTAATATTTATGGCAAACTTTTTTTCAGTAAAGCATGTATGATAAAAGGGAAAAATCTATTGTAGATTATATGTAAAAGAAAAGATTGATAACTTTTGAAAAGAAGCATGTCAACTAAAATTCTATTAGAAAACATTTTTATTTTAAATTTAATAACTAGAATGAGAAAATCAGATTACAAAAAAACCCTTACTTTGGGACATGTTTTAAATTGTTTTGATGGTTTTAAAAATGAAAGAACTATGCTAGGCATTTATGTTTAAATTATAAATGAGACAACTAAAACATACAAAAGAGGCCTGAAAACCAACATAAATTATAAATAACTCCTCTGGACATTATTGAAAAAAATAATTTTGAAAACAAACTCACAAGGGTTAATGTCTATACTATTTCAAAGAATATATAAAGTATGATTAGGTCTTATTTTTCTGGACATATTATTTTAAAGATGAGTTCTTGTGAGCATTAAAACATAGATTCATTAAAACATGGCAAGTGTCTGAGGACCTCGATGAACATCTCAATGATAAAAACAGGATCCTTTACATTTTTTGTGTGCCTGCTACCTAAAACAGTTTTGAGCTCCTTGCACAATTTTACGTTTGTATGTAACTATATTAAACTTTTTTATTCATTTACATAGTTTCAAAGTCTGTGATTCCTAGCATGTAGTATGGGTATTTAAAAATAAAAACTGCTATGTGATTGTTTAAAATTTAGATTCTAATGGAATCTAAATATAGTAGAGATTTGATATTAACTGATTTTAAAAATCCATTGATAATATTTTTGAGAGCTAAAGTTTTATCTCGTTACATTTGTTACTGAATTCATAATTCTGATCTACGTTTTTCAGACTTTATTCTGATCGATTGTATGCTTGAAATTCTTTTATTGAGCACCCTATCATATTTTATCGTATTTAATTTTTCATTCTGTTAGATGATCTGAACGTTTTGGCTATTCAGTTTGTTTTCTTTTAATTTGCATGTGTTTTTGTTGGCTGTGCTGGTTTTCATTGCTGCCTAGGTTTTTCTCTAGTTGTAGTGAGCAGGGGCTATCTGTAGTTTGGTGGGCAGGTTTCTCATAGTGGTGGCTTTTCTAGTTGTGGAGCACAGACTCTACCGACCGTGAACTTCAGTAGCTCCGTTGGGGTTCAGTGGTTTCAGTTCTCAGGCTCTAGAACACAGGCTCAGTAATTGTGGCCCACTGGCTTAGTTGCTCTATAGCGTGTGAGATCTTCCCGGGTCAGGGGTTGAATCCGTGTCTCCTGCACTGCAGATGGAGTCTTTACCAGTGAGTCTTCAGGAAAGCTAATGTTTATTTTTGTTTGTTTCTTTGTTTTTTTCTTAATACCTTTATTAAGATATAACTTCCATATCACAAAGTTCACGTATTTAAATTGCATAAGTCATTGGCTGTTAGTATATTTACAGAGTCAAGCAACCATTACCATGATCTAATTTTAGAATATTTGATCACCTAGGGTAATGGAAATAAAGAAAGCATGCCCCACTAGCAGACGATCCTACAGAAATTAACACAATAAAATTCAGTTTCAGTGTCAGGACATATCTGATTGAGTTGTGATTTTCACAGGCAGGGCAGGGAAACTGCCCCAAGAATAGAGTACAGGGCTTCCCTGGTGGTCCATGTAGAGAGTTTGCCTTGCAGTGCAAGGGGTGCCTGTTTGATCCCTGGCCCCAGGAAGATCCCACGTGCTACGGAGCTGCTGGACCGGTGTGTCCAATTAGGAGCCGGTGCTCTGGAGCGCATGCGCCCATAGCCGGTGATTGCAGCAAGCGAGGTCACTGCAATGGAAGGCCCACACATGCCAAAGAATAAAGTTGAATGAAAATAATAAATAACTAAGAAAGAGCTCGTGGCATGAAGTTTAAAAAAAATTAGAAAAAAAAAAAAGTACCTGTAGAAACTAAAGATATGGAAAAGGATTCCCATAAACTCTCCATACTCTCATGAATTTTAGAAAGTCATTTTATGCCCCTAGAAGTGTGCTTGCGCAGAAGTATGTCATGATATAGTAAGGTGTTATTCATATTATGAAACCTATTTGCTCACTGGATAATAGATAATAAAAGTCAGCATTAACATTCCAATGGGAAAATTTATAGGTAGAAACATATATATCACACTATACAGAGTTTTGTTATGGGAATATAAACTGGTAGTTTAGCTTTTTCATTAAAATCATTCAAAAATATGCGGAGCCAAACATAGCTGTCCTCTCTGAATGGTTTGGATAGGTTGTATAAGGATGAAGACATTTTCTTGCAGTATGTTGCCAGTGATAGGCAAGTGTTTAAAGTACACATATTCCAGTTATTTTTAGAGATGTTTTACCCTTCAATCAAGTTTTATAATACTCTTGGGTCTATACCTTAGCAGTTTTTGAGGAATCTGATGGTGTGGTTTGATACCTTGTTAGCTTGTGACCATATTTATGCTACATGCTGTAAGCAAATTACTGTCAGTTTACATATCAGGGCCACTGTGGCCTGAAGAATTGTAACTTGTCATTTCAATGCATTGGATTCAATGTCAGCTTGTGTTTATGGTCAAGATTTTTTCCAAAATGTTTGCACTGTTAGCATTAAATTTATTATTGCTACATTCACAGAATCATCAGAAAAAAACAAATCCACAATTCTAAGCCCATGTTTACTTTGGAACTGTTTAGACAATGAGAATAGTAAAAATATCTATTTAACTTTTTCTCTTTTGCTTTCTTTCACACTGGATTATGCCTTCTCTCTCTTTAACATTATGTTGTGTGGTTTATAGGAGGACATTCTCAAAAAGGAATACTCTTCTGGTAGAATTTGATGATGTCTGCATATGATCATTTCAGTACATTTGGTGAAATATTTGATCTATAATCAATTTTGGAAAATCCCCTTATATGCTTATATTCAATCTTGTGCCTACCTGCTTATAAGTCTGTTATGTCTGACTTTGAGACGCTATGGACTGTAGACTGCCAGGCTCCTTTGTCCAGAGGATTCTCTAGACAAGAATCTTGGAGTGGGTTGTCATGTCTTCTTCCAGGGGATCTTCTCGACCCAGAAATGGAACCCAGGTCTCTTATGTCTCCTGCATTAGCAGGTGGGTTCTTGACCACTAGTGCCACCACCTGGGAAACCCAAAAATACATTTAGATTTTTGGATAAGTATGATAAAAAATTTTTCCTTTTTAAACTGATTACCTCTGAGTATTTTCATTCTCTTGGTCCTGTCTCCAGCTCCTCAGTGAATGTAGGTAATTCCCCAGAAGCAAACTTTTATGATGAAAAAAGAAAAGTGAATTATAAAGAATCAATAAAACTGAGATTGCTACATTATGTCAAGTCCTTAAGATTCTTGAAGTCAAATTGTTTGTTTCATTACAGCCACTATCATAGCTATATGGATAGCATTTTATTTTAATTGATTTATTCAATTAAAAGCATTTATTGTGTCTGTCACTGTGTCTAGCCTTCCTTTCCTATGAGGTAGTTAACGTAGTAGGACACTTGATATTTTTTATAAAACAGAAGAAAAGAGAGAAGTAAAGAAACAGAAGGAAACAGCTTCTGTCTTATCTCCCCTATATGACAGCTATGGGATTTTAACCTAGCTTAGACCAACCAAATAAATTTTCTTATAGAAAAAGTAAAAAATGACTACAAATGTATATAATTTAGGCCCAGTAGATGTTATGAACATGTAAGAGTTTGTAAGAAATAGAGAAAAATTCAGAAGTGATAAAGGAAAAATAATAAATTCATGGTTTTATAAATGATCTTAGAATAATCTAAAGATATATACATTGGAAGGATGTTAGACAGGGAATAATAGAAATCAGTTATTATTAACTATAAAATAGGAAATTTGGCAAAGAAGAAAAGATGTTTTTTATCTGGTGACGAAAGAGGCAAAACTCTGGCAAGCTAAAAAGTATAGGAGGACATTCTCAAAAAGGAATACTCTTCTGGTAGAATTTGATGATGTCTGCATATGATCATTTCAGTACATTTGGTGAAATATTTGATCTATAATCAATTTTGGAAAATCCCCTTATATGCTTATATTCAATCTTGTGCCTACCTGCTTATAAGTCTGTTATGTCTGACTTTGAGACGCTATGGACTGTAGACTGCCAGGCTCCTTTGTCCAGAGGATTCTCTAGACAAGAATCTTGGAGTGGGTTGTCATGTCTTCTTCCAGGGGATCTTCTCGACCCAGAGATGGAACCCAGGTCTCTTATGTCTCCTGCATTAGCAGGTGGGTTCTTGACCACTAGTGCCACCACCTGGGAAACCCAAAAATACATTTAGATTTTTGGATAAGTATGATAAAAAATTTTTCCTTTTTAAACTGATTACCTCTGAGTATTTTCATTCTCTTGGTCCTGTCTCCAGCTCCTCAGTGAATGTAGGTAATTCCCCAGAAGCAAACTTTTATGATGAAAAAAGAAAAGTGAATTATAAAGAATCAATAAAACTGAGATTGCTACATTATGTCAAGTCCTTAAGATTCTTGAAGTCAAATTGTTTGTTTCATTACAGCCACTATCATAGCTATATGGATAGCATTTTATTTTAATTGATTTATTCAATTAAAAGCATTTATTGTGTCTGTCACTGTGTCTAGCCTTCCTTTCCTATGAGGTAGTTAACGTAGTAGGACACTTGATATTTTTTATAAAACAGAAGAAAAGAGAGAAGTAAAGAAACAGAAGGAAACAGCTTCTGTCTTATCTCCCCTATATGACAGCTATGGGATTTTAACCTAGCTTAGACCAACCAAATAAATTTTCTTATAGAAAAAGTAAAAAATGACTACAAATGTATATAATTTAGGCCCAGTAGATGTTATGAACATGTAAGAGTTTGTAAGAAATAGAGAAAAATTCAGAAGTGATAAAGGAAAAATAATAAATTCATGGTTTTATAAATGATCTTAGAATAATCTAAAGATATATACATTGGAAGGATGTTAGACAGGGAATAATAGAAATCAGTTATTATTAACTATAAAATAGGAAATTTGGCAAAGAAGAAAAGATGTTTTTTATCTGGTGACGAAAGAGGCAAAACTCTGGCAAGCTAAAAAGTATAAATGAAGAAAATACAAGTTCTGTTTTTCTGAGATGAGAGTAAGCTGACACAAGTTGTCTTCATGCTTTGAAGTGCTTGTGGTTGTGTCCGCACTTAGCAGGGTTTCACATTTCATCCACTGAAGTGAGCCATTTCCAGATTAGAACAGTAGATTCCTCAAACATGGTCATACATCAGAACAGGTTAATTATAATTTCATGAGATGTATTTATAAATCAGGATGCAAACATAGCTAAAACAAGAAGCAGATAAAAAGGCCATGCTGCACAGGCAATAATTTAATGTGTAATAATTTATGAGAAATCTAGTCATTTTATTTCTTAATAATCTGAAGACTATTTTAGTTCTGAAACTTCTTGCATATGGCATGTACAATACCGTTTAATAGAAGTGCTAAGTAAAAAATTATATTTTTACAGCTATTAAGGAATGTCTTAAAGCGTCATGACAAAAGGTAAAATTTTAGAAAAAAAATACTGATTTTATAAATAATCATTAAAATCAGAAAGTTTAATATTATAAAAAAATTATAAAGATGAAAATAATAGACTGGCAAAATTCTATCTGCATTATAGATGGCAGTTAAAAAATTATTTAGGAAAAGGAATGCATAATGATTTAATGGAGAGATGAATACTATTTTTTATAGCTTGAACTACATAATGGCAAAGATAGTATTTTATTCACAGCTATATGCTCATATTTTAAGAAAGCATGATAGTAAATAAGCACTCACCGTATAATTACTAAATAGATGGTTATATCATTGAGTGGATAGATACTAAGACCTAATTACCCCCAAAACTTTGATATTAATAAAATTGGTTGAAGGAAAGTCAAATTTCTGAATTAATTAAGTCAATGGTCTCCAACCTTTTTTGGCACCCAGAGCCAGTTTCATGGAAAACAGTTTGTCCACAGACTGGCAGGGGGATGGTTTTGATTTTACCTGCCACTCACCTTCTGCTGTGTGGCCCAGGTAGTAACAGGCCATGGTTGTAGCACTGGGGGTTGGGGATCTCTGCTTTAAGGTAAGACCAAAACTGTGATGAGTTACTCCACTTAATGAAATTTTTGTCTTGGAAAATTACTTAATCATATTTTTCAAACTTGACAATAACCTACCAGTAAGAAGGGTGTGTATAAAAATGAGTGATACACTTTGATATCTGTATTTTATTTAATCCAATATTACACGATTGTAAAAAAGAACATAGGAATGCACTCTGAGTTTTTGTGTTATATTGTATTTCATTTAAACATATTTGATTGCAAGTTACCAGATGAATTCTAGACCTGAAAATGAGACATGATTCCAACTTAATTTCGAGATTTTGCAGTTGTGATTAGAAAAATTATGTAAGTCATAATCCAAGTTTTTTGATACCTAGCAGAGTATTTTGCCATATGTATTGACAGAGATTATAATACTCCTAAATAAACGTGGAAAAGTATGTAATAACATTTTTCAAAGAATTAAGCTTGTTAAATATATTTGCTTAAAATTTAAAAATGTGAGAGTCATTCAAACTTTCAGTTTGATTATTGCAGGACAATGAGGTAATAACCAGACTATCAAAATATATGATTTTAGTATTAAGAGGATTCAGTAACCATTAGCATGAATTGTTAGGTGTTAAATTCCAGATCTTTAAAACTTTGATTCCAATCTCTAAAACTTAACTGCAGTTACAAAAAAATAATTTGAAGTAAGAAATGAGGCAGCTATACTACTTGGATTAGTATAGTGAAAGAAAATATAATTAAAACAAAATAAAGAATGAAAATGAATTACACTATTAAGTAGCACATAAAACTATGTAAAACTGTATTCATCATTTATTGTGTTCAAAACAAGATCAATTGTACAATATTTTTAATTTATACATTTTAAAATGATATAATTTTAACAAGAGCCTGAGGCAGGTGTTTAATGTGCCTATTATCAGTTTAAAGTGCTGCTTTTTAAATAGTTTTTTATTAGAATGAAAGCTCTAAGTTGGTTTCAGATAATTTATGTTCCTATGACCATAGTTTCAGACAACCTTAAAATTGATGAAGGTAAGTTCTTATTATTTGATATTTTCTATCTCCAAGAAGCAGTGTTCTCTCTGTACTTTCTTTGTTGATGGGAAATCCCCTGAGATTAAATACTTAAAGTCAAGTTTGTGATTGTGACGCATTCTGCTCTGCAAGATCATCTGTCTAATAAGATAGCAAACTGCAAAGAATTGAGAAATTGATTTTGCCAGTTTAAATTAATGAAAAACAACCTGGTTTCAATCACATTGGGAGGTGAGAGATAGAGTATTTTATTTAATCCATAAAAAATGACCGATTTGAATTTTCATTTAAACATATTTGATTGCAAGTTACCAGATGAATTCTAGACCTGAAAATGAGACATGATTCCAACTTAATTTCGAGATTTTGCAGTTGTGATTAGAAAAATTATGTAAGTCATAATCCAAGTTTTTTGATACCTAGCAGAGTATTTTGCCATATGTATTGACAGAGATTATAATACTCCTAAATAAACGTGGAAAAGTATGTAATAACATTTTTCAAAGAATTAAGCTTGTTAAATATATTTGCTTAAAATTTAAAAATGTGAGAGTCATTCAAACTTTCAGTTTGATTATTGCAGGACAATGAGGTAATAACCAGACTATCAAAATATATGATTTTAGTATTAAGAGGATTCAGTAACCATTAGCATGAATTGTTAGGTGTTAAATTCCAGATCTTTAAAACTTTGATTCCAATCTCTAAAACTTAACTGCAGTTACAAAAAAATAATTTGAAGTAAGAAATGAGGCAGCTATACTACTTGGATTAGTATAGTGAAAGAAAATATAATTAAAACAAAATAAAGAATGAAAATGAATTACACTATTAAGTAGCACATAAAACTATGTAAAACTGTATTCATCATTTATTGTGTTCAAAACAAGATCAATTGTACAATATTTTTAATTTATACATTTTAAAATGATATAATTTTAACAAGAGCCTGAGGCAGGTGTTTAATGTGCCTATTATCAGTTTAAAGTGCTGCTTTTTAAATAGTTTTTTATTAGAATGAAAGCTCTAAGTTGGTTTCAGATAATTTATGTTCCTATGACCATAGTTTCAGACAACCTTAAAATTGATGAAGGTAAGTTCTTATTATTTGATATTTTCTATCTCCAAGAAGCAGTGTTCTCTCTGTACTTTCTTTGTTGATGGGAAATCCCCTGAGATTAAATACTTAAAGTCAAGTTTGTGATTGTGACGCATTCTGCTCTGCAAGATCATCTGTCTAATAAGATAGCAAACTGCAAAGAATTGAGAAATTGATTTTGCCAGTTTAAATTAATGAAAAACAACCTGGTTTCAATCACATTGGGAGGTGAGAGATAGAGTTGCTTATTAAGACCTAGATACATTGGAAGTCAAGTAACTTTCTGTCTTTAGAGATAAGATACAACTGAATGGTTTCTAACAAAACAAAACTAATTTACAGGGAAGACATTGCTAAGCCAAATGTGTGTTTTGAATTCACCAGTAGGAAATCACATAAGAATCCTTGAATTATTTTCATTTTCTAGGTCAACAAAAGACTATAAATTCATTTTCATCTTTCTTTGGAAAGAAAGGAGAAATTTCTGGATATCCAGTTCTTTCTAAGTCTCTCTCAGTCTCTTTTTCTTTCTTTCACTAATGAAGTATATAGAAACCTTGACCTATTAAAGCATGATTAATGAACATATTATTGTTGAGTCAGTCATGTCTGACTCTTTGAGATCCCATGGACTGAAGCATGCCAGGCTTCCTCATCCTTCACCCTCTCCCAGATTAATGATTATGTTTTAATGATAAATAGACTAAATTTTTGTCCCTCTGAAAGGAAACTGTTTCCTCATCATTGAACCCAAGTCTTTTTTCTCATAAGGAAACATATTTTCTCCTTTTTATGAGTCTACCTTAGAAAAATCTAAAATACTTTTTCTTATGCTATATGCATACAGGTAGGATTTTTAGTCACAAGTTATGCCCAAATAAGTGGATAATATTAGGCAGTTATATATAGCTAATGTACACCAGGCTTCTTTAGGTTTTGCTGCACACAAATTCTGAGATTGATTCTTTCTTTCTTGGTGACTTTGTCAGTCAGTGCCCTTGTTTTGAGCTTTGCAGGCCCTTTAAGAAAGACCATCCACTAAATGAGCAAAGCACTCTGCATGTTCCATTTCTTTACCTGGGATTATATGATTATTAAAAAAAAGAAGAAAAAAATTAGGAAAATTTAAAAATCTTTCACTCTTTTGATTAATTCCCGTGTCTCTGTACTTTCTTTGTTGATGGGAAATCCCCTGAGATTAAATACTTAAAGTCAAGTTTGTGATTGTGACGCATTCTGCTCTGCAAGATCATCTGTCTAATAAGATAGCAAACTGCAAAGAATTGAGAAATTGATTTTGCCAGTTTAACTTAATGAAAAACAACCTGGTTTCAATCACATTGGGAGGTGAGAGATAGAGTTGCTTATTAAGACCTAGATACATTGGAAGTCAAGTAACTTTCTGTCTTTAGAGATAAGATACAACTGAATGGTTTCTAACAAAACAAAACTAATTTACAGGGAAGACATTGCTAAGCCAAATGTGTGTTTTGAATTCACCAGTAGGAAATCACATAAGAATCCTTGAATTATTTTCATTTTCTAGGTCAACAAAAGACTATAAATTCATTTTCATCTTTCTTTGGAAAGAAAGGAGAAATTTCTGGATATCCAGTTCTTTCTAAGTCTCTCTCAGTCTCTTTTTCTTTCTTTCACTAATGAAGTATATAGAAACCTTGACCTATTAAAGCATGATTAATGAACATATTATTGTTGAGTCAGTCATGTCTGACTCTTTGAGATCCCATGGACTGAAGCATGCCAGGCTTCCTCATCCTTCACCCTCTCCCAGATTAATGATTATGTTTTAATGATAAATAGACTAAATTTTTGTCCCTCTGAAAGGAAACTGTTTCCTCATCATTGAACCCAAGTCTTTTTCTCATAAGGAAACATATTTTCTCCTTTTTATGAGTCTACCTTAGAAAAATCTAAAATACTTTTTCTTATGCTATATGCATACAGGTAGGATTTTTAGTCACAAGTTATGCCCAAATAAGTGGATAATATTAGGCAGTTATATATAGCTAATGTACACCAGGCTTCTTTAGGTTTTGCTGCACACAAATTCTGAGATTGATTCTTTCTTTCTTGGTGACTTTGTCAGTCAGTGCCCTTGTTTTGAGCTTTTGCAGGCCCTTTAAGAAAGACCATCCACTAAATGAGCAAAGCACTCTGCATGTTCCATTTCTTTACCTGGGATTATATGATTATTAAGAGAAGAATTAGAATTTAAAAATCTTTCACTCTTTTTCTACACAGAATAATTACATTATTTTTTATAGTTCAGGTTATTTAAATTTTTGAGAGAGTAAAATCATCCTATGAAAAAGAGATTGAAGAGAGTTACTGGTACATTTTTAATATTGTACTGTCCAGTACTTTTGAAAGCCAGGAATTCTTTGATAATTACAGATGTGAAAATATCATTAGAAAGTGTAAAATGTAAGAGCTTCAGTGATACACATATTAGGTTTGGCTTTGTTTTTATTTTTTAAACTTTGAGATTCAATGAATAGTAACAAAAGTAATCTCTAGTAGGTATTGTGTTTATCTCCCTTGGATAGCAAATCAGAGCTAGCAGTTGTAACAGTATTCATTGATAAACTAGTGATTAGCTAATCTTGAGCAAGATGCATCTGGAGTGTAATACAGATCAGAATAGAGACAACTGACTTGCTCTACAAAAGAGGTTAATTAACTCATTTTTATGAAACCTTCTAATAACCTCTGTATTATAAAGTTGGATGGAAGTTGATGAATTGGAAATAAAATTAGGGAAAGAATATTACTATGAATGATATCAAAAGTTTCTTCTAAGAAACTTTGTCCATTGATCATTACACATTTCATTTACCCTGGTGAATTTATTCCTGTGACTTAAAGGAGAGAAACATAAACTTATGCATATAGTTTGATGTTTTCTTTTATATATTTCTTAATGTCAAATCAATTAAGAAAAGGAAATGTTGTTACTGTATCTTTTAGATGCAGAATTCAGTGTCTTCAAGGATTATTTCAATGTTAACTGTAGCTCAGTGGGAAAAGGAGGCAGGCTGAAACTGGTGCTGGAGATGTATAAAGGTACTAGATAATGAAAGACCTAGATAACAATGGTAGAGTGTTTATATTATTTTAATATCCAACTAAGATTTGTAGCTGAATTTCTTATTTTGAGATTCCTCTTTGAAAATATTTTCTCATTGTCTTCTTTACAATGTTAGTGCTAGTATACAGAGATTTTACTAACTTTTTATGATTTAATTGTGTAATGGCTCATTCTCTTTGGATTTATTACATATAACATGACAAATTTGCTTTCCTGGTGGCTGAGACAGTAAAGACTGTGCTTGCAGGGGACTCAAGTTTGATCCCTGGGTGGGAAGGATCCCCTGGAGAAGAGAATGGCAACCACTCCATTATTCTTGTCTGAAGAATCCCATGGACAGAGGAGCCTGGCAGCCTACAGACCATGGGGTTGCAGAGTCAGACACACCTGAGACACTAACACTTTTACTTTCATACTATCAGGAGGTAGCTATATTTGTTCTTCATGGTAAAGGAAATGGCTGATGTTACATTATTACACTGATGTTGAATATCAGTTTAAGACATAATCTTTACCATGTTAAGGATATAAATATATTTTCTTCCCTAATCAAAGTTTAATAAATTTTTACTCAAGTTTTTATTTTAATTCTTCAACAGATGAATTTTTTAAACATGCATTTTAACATATATTGAAATAATCATGTTTCCTTGCTTTGCTTTGCTTGATTTCTTAAGGTTTTCATTCATTTTGTATAGCTCCTGTTCCATTTGTCCTGATCTGAGTGTGGAAGACCATTCATTTGTCTGTTGTCTCTTCATCCTAATCTGATTATTTTCTTGTTCATGCTTTAATTCTTCACACTGGTTTTTTTTTTTTTTTTTTTTTTTTAATTCTGGGAGCACCTTTCTGTTCCTTCTCACTGATGTTAGTTTTAGAGAAGAAATCTTCATGTTTCAATATCTCAGTATGACTCAGTGCTATTTGAGTTCCAGTTCCTTGCCATATCAACTTTTTCCCTTTCATGTTATAACAGCTACACTTGTCTTAGGACTTTACATGTTTGTTTCACAAAGGCATGTCTTATATCCTGGAGATATGAAACAATTGCCTGCTTATTTCCATAAACAATATAGATCTTTTTCAACAAATGAATTGAATGTATAAAGGTACTAGATAATGAAAGACCTAGATAACAATGGTAGAGTGTTTATATTATTTTAATATCCAACTAAGATTTGTAGCTGAATTTCTTATTTTGAGATTCCTCTTTGAAAATATTTTCTCATTGTCTTCTTTACAATGTTAGTGCTAGTATACAGAGATTTTACTAACTTTTTATGATTTAATTGTGTAATGGCTCATTCTCTTTGGATTTATTACATATAACATGACAAATTTGCTTTCCTGGTGGCTGAGACAGTAAAGACTGTGCTTGCAGGGGACTCAAGTTTGATCCCTGGGTGGGAAGGATCCCCTGGAGAAGAGAATGGCAACCACTCCATTATTCTTGTCTGAAGAATCCCATGGACAGAGGAGCCTGGCAGCCTACAGACCATGGGGTTGCAGAGTCAGACACACCTGAGACACTAACACTTTTACTTTCATACTATCAGGAGGTAGCTATATTTGTTCTTCATGGTAAAGGAAATGGCTGATGTTACATTATTACACTGATGTTGAATATCAGTTTAAGACATAATCTTTACCATGTTAAGGATATAAATATATTTTCTTCCCTAATCAAAGTTTAATAAATTTTTACTCAAGTTTTTATTTTAATTCTTCAACAGATGAATTTTTTAAACATGCATTTTAACATATATTGAAATAATCATGTTTCCTTGCTTTGCTTTGCTTGATTTCTTAAGGTTTTCATTCATTTTGTATAGCTCCTGTTCCATTTGTCCTGATCTGAGTGTGGAAGACCATTCATTTGTCTGTTGTCTCTTCATCCTAATCTGATTATTTTCTTGTTCATGCTTTAATTCTTCACACTGGTTTTTTTTTTTTTTTTTTTTTTTAATTCTGGGAGCACCTTTCTGTTCCTTCTCACTGATGTTAGTTTTAGAGAAGAAATCTTCATGTTTCAATATCTCAGTATGACTCAGTGCTATTTGAGTTCCAGTTCCTTGCCATATCAACTTTTTCCCTTTCATGTTATAACAGCTACACTTGTCTTAGGACTTTACATGTTTGTTTCACAAAGGCATGTCTTATATCCTGGAGATATGAAACAATTGCCTGCTTATTTCCATAAACAATATAGATCTTTTTTCATTAACAAATGAATTGAATAATACAGCAGAGGGTTAATTTTTAGAAGTATGCTTCCCTGATCTTCAGTTGATCTTCGTCTCTCTAGTTTTTCAGGATTAGTTTTCCTGGTTCCAATTTTTATTTTCTCCTTTCCCAAAGGTGATGAGAGTCTTGATCATTGAAATTCCCTTTACATGAATGTTCCATGTGTGCATGGATAAATTTCCTTCTCAAAGTATATGATGGATCTGAGTGAAGGTACTGTGAGCAGTTCCCCAAATTATTATCAAAGCCCCAGTTATTAACAATTTTAGACCTAGTACAAACCCACTCTCATAGGTATCATTTTCTTCTAACTCATTAAACTGAATCCTAATGTTATGAGTAAATGGGAGATGAAAAATGCGAATTGCCATTACACAAAACCACTCAGGAGTTCTAATTCCTTTGTCTTATTTGCTTTAGGAGTAACTACCCCAGAATACTACAATTTTATCAAGCATTCCTTCATCATGTGCAGTTTTTGTTTTGTGTAGATTTTTCTTTTATACAATTTTTATATTCTTTTCTTTGGGATTATTAGATAAGACCAGATGGGGAGGGAAATGCAATGTTATTTCATATAATTTGTCAAGTTATAGAAAGAGACTACAGTAGCCGAGGTGTCCTGATGATACCATTCAAGTTTCTTTATATTAGGTATATAATTTTTTTGTTATATGGTGCAATGCGTTTTTCTTTATATGCATAGGGCTACCATAAATCTAATCACAGGAAGATTTTTTTCAATACAGTTTCATCTGTATTAGAGCACTGTGTAATAGAGCACTGTGTATTCCACCTAGACTCTAATGATGATATTCTCTACCAATCTTCTTCACTCTGGGTATATGTATTTTTTTTAAATCTGTGTAAGTATAGACTTTACGGAAAAGTTGGAGAGGTTACATTACAACTAATGACCAAGATCTGGAAGCCGTTTTCCTCAGTCACTAAACTTTCTGAAATAACTGCTAGTAAATTTTTCTATAGGATAAAGATTGAAATTGATATTAATATGTTAAAATTCTGCTTGAGTAAGAATAGCTACAGGATATTATCTGAAAACAAGCAGTAAATGTTACATTAACAGAGCAATTAAAACACTACCCAACTCAGAGACTCCCAGTTTCCAGAAGGGACCTGACTTATTCTGAAGTTAAAGTTTGGGAGAATGTAAGTTATCATCAGATAAAAATAATGAATGCTTCTTTTTATTTTATTGTATTTTTGGTTTTTTAGCCGTTTCTATTGATCTTTCATTTATTTATCTTTGTTCTTTGGCCTGTGTGGGCCATCCATCGCAGTGGCCCGCCCTCATCGCAGAGCACCGGCTCTGAGCACAGGCGCTCCAGAGCTCCAGCTCAGTAGTTGGACACATCGGTCCAGCGGCTCTGTGGCACGTGGGATCTAACCAGCGCCCCTTGCACTGCAAGGCAGTGTCCTTACACACTGGACCACCAGGGAAGCCCAGTGAATGCTTATTAGTGCCATTTAAAGTTTACTGAACACTGAGATTTCTAATGTGGAAAAAAATACAAGTGTTTAAATTCCTTACATAATGCATAACTGGCAAAACATCAACAATTATGAAATCAAACCCAGATTCTGCAACTGGTTGTCCATAATTCCTCAGGTGCAATATTGTGAGAGAGATGTCATTTCCAAAACATATCTTCAAACTGCATAGTCACATTAGGGCTAAACATTATTACTGCTGTCAAAATGCCAAAGGAAAGGTTTGACTTGTTACCTTTTCCTCTAGTTTCTTTTTTTTTCTGCTTGTTTTCTGAGTAGCATTTATTAGCTATCCTCCTCCTCCACCTTTATTTTTACTCCATGGACTGTTTGTTATTATTCATTATTTTTCTAATAAATTGGTTTATAAGAACCACTTCAATAGTGAAAACAAGAAAAGAATCAAAAGGCCTAACTGTTCTTTGTCATATGTGTTGCAATATGCATTTTATTAAGTATAGACTTTACGGAAAAGTTGGAGAGGTTACATTACAACTAATGACCAAGATCTGGAAGCCGTTTTCCTCAGTCACTAAACTTTCTGAAATAACTGCTAGTAAATTTTTCTATAGGATAAAGATTGAAATTGATATTAATATGTTAAAATTCTGCTTGAGTAAGAATAGCTACAGGATATTATCTGAAAACAAGCAGTAAATGTTACATTAACAGAGCAATTAAAACACTACCCAACTCAGAGACTCCCAGTTTCCAGAAGGGACCTGACTTATTCTGAAGTTAAAGTTTGGGAGAATGTAAGTTATCATCAGATAAAAATAATGAATGCTTCTTTTTATTTTATTGTATTTTTGGTTTTTTAGCCGTTTCTATTGATCTTTCATTTATTTATCTTTGTTCTTTGGCCTGTGTGGGCCATCCATCGCAGTGGCCCGCCCTCATCGCAGAGCACCGGCTCTGAGCACAGGCGCTCCAGAGCTCCAGCTCAGTAGTTGGACACATCGGTCCAGCGGCTCTGTGGCACGTGGGATCTAACCAGCGCCCCTTGCACTGCAAGGCAGTGTCCTTACACACTGGACCACCAGGGAAGCCCAGTGAATGCTTATTAGTGCCATTTAAAGTTTACTGAACACTGAGATTTCTAATGTGGAAAAAAATACAAGTGTTTAAATTCCTTACATAATGCATAACTGGCAAAACATCAACAATTATGAAATCAAACCCAGATTCTGCAACTGGTTGTCCATAATTCCTCAGGTGCAATATTGTGAGAGAGATGTCATTTCCAAAACATATCTTCAAACTGCATAGTCACATTAGGGCTAAACATTATTACTGCTGTCAAAATGCCAAAGGAAAGGTTTGACTTGTTACCTTTTCCTCTAGTTTCTTTTTTTTTTTTCTGCTTGTTTTCTGAGTAGCATTTATTAGCTATCCTCCTCCTCCACCTTTATTTTTACTCCATGGACTGTTTGTTATTATTCATTATTTTTCTAATAAATTGGTTTATAAGAACCACTTCAATAGTGAAAACAAGAAAAGAATCAAAAGGCCTAACTGTTCTTTGTCATATGTGTTGCATATTTTTTTTGTCTTTTGATGCATTTTATTCACACGGATACTTTTAGTCAGACAAATTAAAAAATATTTCCCTCTGTGTTTCTGGGTCTCAATGATCATGTTGAGAAAACCTTCCCCTATTCTAAGGTAATAAAAATAAACCTTATATTTCTTTTACATTCTTTATATAGTTTCATTTTTATATCATTTAAAGATTATTTCATCTGAAATAGAAAGCTAGTAGAGGTAAAGGATAAGTATACTAATTTTATTATTTGGAGTAGTTTGAATTTTTATGTCACACTTCTGATAGCTTCCATTGTATTTTTAGTATTTTTATTTGTTATTTAAAATTTATTACCTAACACAAAACTCTGCAGTAAATGCTGAAATTGTTTTCCTGCTTCTTGTAATCTTAGAGTATCAACACTAAAGAAGTGTAGTGAATTACACAGCAACTCAGGTGTTAGAAAATTAGGGTTCTAGTTCTAAACCTTTTATTTGCTAAGTATTAGACCTTTGACCTACATAGCAACCCATTCCAGTATTCTTGCCTGCAAAATCCCGTGAACAGAGGAGCCCGGTGGGCTAAAGTCCAAAGTCACAAAAAGTCAGACAACAATTGAACAACTAAACACAGACACGAAGATATTTGACCAGCTCCCTCTTCTCACCAGCTTAGAGTTCCTGCACTTTATTACAAATAAGCCTTCCCAAAACCCAGAGAGAAAAATGGCTCTTTAAAACCATACTGATGCCTGACGTGGGAAGATCCCATATGCCTCGGAGTGGCTGGACCAGTGTGTCCAATTACAAGCCAGTACTCTGGAGCACATGCGTCCAGAGTGAGTGCTCTGCAACAAGAGAGGCCACCGTGATGGGAGGCCCACACAGGCCAAAGAATTAAGATGAATGAAAATAAATAAATGAAGGAAAAAAAAAATGAAGGGCCAATAAAAGAGGCCAAAACTATTAGGAAAAAAAATTTAAGGTACCAAAAAATTTAAGGTACCAAAAGAACTTTTTTTTTGGTACCTTAAAAGGCATCAATTAGAAAACTGACTTCTAGCCCAGATCTATTGTATGAGTGCAACTTCCCAGGGAAATTGACCTTGTCTTGCTGTGTCTTATAACAGGAACTCATTTGTTTCAAACTCAGGACAATATCAGTCACTCAGTTCTTGCATTATTGGTTTTCTGGCCTGTTTACATCAAGGACTTGCTTCTGTCTCTGGCTTCTGGCATTCACATTGCATTAAGTTCACTTTTATTAACATCTGCATTGCATGCTGAATTCACCCACAATTCTGAAAGTACCTAAGCATCTAAAGGATATCTGAGGCCCTCATAAGTTCGTGTTTTCTTTGCCCATAGAGAGTTGTGTTCAGCTTCTTTCAGCTGACCAAATGTCATTTGCTTTGGAAAATAGCCTTATGCTTATCTGAATTAACTTCCTCCAGAAAAGCATTTCTCCAAGTGTTCCTTGGATTTATGTATTTATTCAAATATAAAAGTGAAGCTTGGACCACATAATTTTTGAGCTTCCTTTGGTTCTGACAGAGTATGATTTTATAGATCTATATTTGAATGTCTCTATTTTTTAAAATACATAGACTTTTCACTAAAGAAATTGTGATTTTTTTTCTCTTTAAGGAACATAGCTCATCCTGGGCATTCCTCTCTAACAGAATGAAAGAAATATTTTTTAAAAATTGAGGACTTGGGTTTCCATGGTGGTCCAATGGGTAAAGAGTCCACCTTGCAGTGCAAGGGGCACCAGTTCAATCCCTGGCCTGGGAACATCCTGTGTGTCGCGGAGCTGTTGGATTGGTGTGTTCACTTACAAACCAGCACTCTGGAGCCCTTGTGCCCAGTGCTCTGCAGTGAGAAAGGCCACTGTAATGGGAGGCCTACACGGGCTGAAGAGTAAAGATGGATGACAAATAAATAAATAAAAAATCAATAAAAAGAGGCCCAAGTTAAAAAAAAATGTGGGCTCCTTGGGGGTATTCAACTTAAAAAAAAAAACCTGAGGACTTGCATTTTGTGATTTTATACAGTCTATTATTAACTAATTTAAACCTATAGGAGTTCATTGAATGAAACAATTTTATTGCTAATTTCCTTGAATATAAAATGCAATTGACAGACACAATTTAATCTTAAGGAGGTTATACTTATTTAATAATCCAAAATTAAATTGTTCTTATTCCTTTATTGTATATATTGTTTTCAATGTTTTCCCTATAATTTTGCTTAAGCTCTGCCTCTCTCCTTCTTTTTATGAGAATCCAATTAAATATAAATTTCTAGTAGTTCAAAGAGGACATTATGAATTTGAAATCGACCTGTTATAGCGTGCTTTTTTGACATCTTCTGAGGCTACTAATGTTTGTCTAGTGGTCTGTGTTAGAATATGGCATTAGTTCATGACAGAACAGTAGGACACCAGTAAATGAGAAGCAAAGAAATGGAAGAAAGAGGAGGTGGGGGATAAGAAGAGGAAAAGGAAGAGAGAAAGGGAAGGAAAGTAGAAAGAAGAAGGAAAGGGGGAACGGAAAGAAGATGGGAAGCACTGGGGATATTGTCAGAGTTTTTGAGTGGAAGAGAAGAAATGTCATTTCATCTCCTCAAAATTTTTGTTTTGTTCCTAAATTAAAGCCATCGTAGAGCATTATATAAAGCCAACTTTCTACATAATAACCTTTTTTTTTTTTTACATAATAACTTTCACTACATGTT
This sequence comes from Tragulus kanchil, assembly GCA_022376925.1. Taxonomy (NCBI): domain Eukaryota; kingdom Metazoa; phylum Chordata; class Mammalia; order Artiodactyla; family Tragulidae; genus Tragulus; species Tragulus kanchil. Next base: position 69,519,520 of record JAIOJX010000028.1, on the reverse strand, counting down.
GCAAGGTTTTTTTTTCCTCTTTATAATAGCAGAAAAACTTCAAAGCTTCTTAAACTTGATAAGAAATTTAATTATATTTTGCCATCAATAATTTATGGTTCCAAATTATACTAAATTGGCAGCTGCTGATGTGAAGTGCAAATGAAATCAGACCGATTCTAACCAAATCAGGCATAAAATTATATTTTAATAAACTCTATTTCCACTTCCTATTACCCTTTTCTCTTTATCATGCATGCTTGAGCTTCATGTGTAATTTGTGTACACAGATGTTGAATTTTATTGCTTGGATAATTTAGAAATCTGTCTGTTGAAGATATTTGTATATATAGGCAGAAACTAATGCAAGTTAAAACATACACACAAACATATTGGTAATGCAACTCTACTGCTTAAAAAATAGCCAAAGTAGAAGAAACAGTGCACATTTATCAACTCTGCTGTATTTTTTTCACAGGTTTCAAATTTTGGCTTGTCTTCTAGTTATGGCATTATTCATATAATGGGAGGTATTGAGAAATTCAATGAAGACTGAAGACTTTTGGGGGAAAATGTAAAATAAATTGTGTATCTATTTTTATAAGGAAAAAAAAATGCCAGATATCTCTCTAGCAAAATTTCTAGTAGTTCAAAGAGGACATTATGAATTTGAAATCGACCTGTTATAGCGTGCTTTTTTGACATCTTCTGAGGCTACTAATGTTTGTCTAGTGGTCTGTGTTAGAATATGGCATTAGTTCATGACAGAACAGTAGGACACCAGTAAATGAGAAGCAAAGAAATGGAAGAAAGAGGAGGTGGGGGATAAGAAGAGGAAAAGGAAGAGAGAAAGGGAAGGAAAGTAGAAAGAAGAAGGAAAGGGGGAACGGAAAGAAGATGGGAAGCACTGGGGATATTGTCAGAGTTTTTGAGTGGAAGAGAAGAAATGTCATTTCATCTCCTCAAAATTTTTGTTTTGTTCCTAAATTAAAGCCATCGTAGAGCATTATATAAAGCCAACTTTCTACATAATAACCTTTTTTTTTTTTTACATAATAACTTTCACTACATGTTGCAAGGTTTTTTTTTCCTCTTTATAATAGCAGAAAAACTTCAAAGCTTCTTAAACTTGATAAGAAATTTAATTATATTTTGCCATCAATAATTTATGGTTCCAAATTATACTAAATTGGCAGCTGCTGATGTGAAGTGCAAATGAAATCAGACCGATTCTAACCAAATCAGGCATAAAATTATATTTTAATAAACTCTATTTCCACTTCCTATTACCCTTTTCTCTTTATCATGCATGCTTGAGCTTCATGTGTAATTTGTGTACACAGATGTTGAATTTTATTGCTTGGATAATTTAGAAATCTGTCTGTTGAAGATATTTGTATATATAGGCAGAAACTAATGCAAGTTAAAACATACACACAAACATATTGGTAATGCAACTCTACTGCTTAAAAAATAGCCAAAGTAGAAGAAACAGTGCACATTTATCAACTCTGCTGTATTTTTTTCACAGGTTTCAAATTTTGGCTTGTCTTCTAGTTATGGCATTATTCATATAATGGGAGGTATTGAGAAATTCAATGAAGACTGAAGACTTTTGGGGGAAAATGTAAAATAAATTGTGTATCTATTTTTATAGAAAATGGGAATCTAGAAGTGTTGACCTAAAATAAATAAACTGCCAGATATCTCTCTAGCAAAACAGGTTTGTTCACGATTAGCAGAGAATTACAGTTAGGGATCTGCTACCATGGCAAGGCACAGCAAGGGAAGGAGAACACTTTTCTAGAGAGGAAAAGGAAGTTGGGAGGGCATACTAAACAAAGAACTCATGGCTTTTTCTTGGCTGAGCCCTTGCCAGGAGAGGAGTCTTTCTTCTCCTTATTAGGTTCTAGTAGCATCACAGGCAGAAAGCGCTCCTCCTTCAAGTCTCCTGACTATATTTAACTGATGTTTCTGCTTGTTATTTTTATTTTAAAATATTTTGTTCATTTGATGAAAATCTTTCTCTGAAAGCATCGCTGATCAAGAGTCGGGTGTTCTAGGCTCAGTGGATTCTTGTCTCTATGCCAAGAAGGATTTCTCTGCATATAATGTTTCAAGTTAGAGGGAAATTATGCAGATGGATACCTATTGGAGTCCCAAGAAGGAATAGTACTTTTTAATCTAATATCCCTGTTGCCAAGATCATAGACTTTGGGAATCATCTGAAGTATTATATCATCATTAAGGTTTGTTGACAAACTCCCAGCAAGACTGTTCCTGATGTCATCCACTTCAATTCCAAGAAATTTTGATTTTCAGATTACCAGATGGTGTACAGATTGAGTCAGTGTTCAGTGCCTTCTTTAGGTTTTTTTTTTTTTTACACCTCTTTTTTTTAAATTTTGACCTATTTAATTGTTTAATTATTTATTTATTTATTTTTACCCATCTTTATTCTTTGGTTTGTGTGGGCCTCCCACTGCAGTGCCTCCCCCCTCCCACCCCGCCATAGCACTGGCTCTGGACACATGTGCTCCAGAGCACCGGCATGTAATTGGGCACATGGGTCCAGACGCTCTGCAGCATGTGGGATCTTCCAGGGCCAGGGATTGAACTGGTGGTACTCCTTGCACTCCAAGGTGGACTCTTTACCCACCAGATCACCAGGAAAGGCTTGTCTTCTAGTTATGGCATTATTCATATAATGGGAGGTATTGAGAAATTCAATGAAGACTGAAGACTTTTGGGGGAAAATGTAAAATAAATTGTGTATCTATTTTTATAGAAAATGGGAATCTAGAAGTGTTGACCTAAAATAAATAAACTGCCAGATATCTCTCTAGCAAAACAGGTTTGTTCACGATTAGCAGAGAATTACAGTTAGGGATCTGCTACCATGGCAAGGCACAGCAAGGGAAGGAGAACACTTTTCTAGAGAGGAAAAGGAAGTTGGGAGGGCATACTAAACAAAGAACTCATGGCTTTTTCTTGGCTGAGCCCTTGCCAGGAGAGGAGTCTTTCTTCTCCTTATTAGGTTCTAGTAGCATCACAGGCAGAAAGCGCTCCTCCTTCAAGTCTCCTGACTATATTTAACTGATGTTTCTGCTTGTTATTTTTATTTTAAAATATTTTGTTCATTTGATGAAAATCTTTCTCTGAAAGCATCGCTGATCAAGAGTCGGGTGTTCTAGGCTCAGTGGATTCTTGTCTCTATGCCAAGAAGGATTTCTCTGCATATAATGTTTCAAGTTAGAGGGAAATTATGCAGATGGATACCTATTGGAGTCCCAAGAAGGAATAGTACTTTTTAATCTAATATCCCTGTTGCCAAGATCATAGACTTTGGGAATCATCTGAAGTATTATATCATCATTAAGGTTTGTTGACAAACTCCCAGCAAGACTGTTCCTGATGTCATCCACTTCAATTCCAAGAAATTTTGATTTTCAGATTACCAGATGGTGTACAGATTGAGTCAGTGTTCAGTGCCTTCTTTAGGTTTTTTTTTTTTTTACACCTCTTTTTTTTAAATTTTGACCTATTTAATTGTTTAATTATTTATTTATTTATTTTTACCCATCTTTATTCTTTGGTTTGTGTGGGCCTCCCACTGCAGTGCCTCCCCCCTCCCACCCCGCCATAGCACTGGCTCTGGACACATGTGCTCCAGAGCACCGGCATGTAATTGGGCACATGGGTCCAGACGCTCTGCAGCATGTGGGATCTTCCAGGGCCAGGGATTGAACTGGTGGTACTCCTTGCACTCCAAGGTGGACTCTTTACCCACCAGATCACCAGGAAAGCCCCCTTCTTTAGTTTTGTTATGGGAATCTGAGACACTGTTGCTTTGAGTTTGGTGGCAAAAGAGTTGAATAGTAGAACTGGATAGGGGCCTCTCCAGTGAGGTTGAAGATAATTCATCTGGAGGTGCCTTATCCAATAGAGTAAATATCCAGATTGCAAGGAGGGATGCTTAAGAACTTTTTCTCCAGAAAGTGCCCTGTAAAAAGATTGCTTTATTAAATATAGTTTTTAATATAAACAATCAGACCTTTGCAATATTGGACTCACTCCTATAATCAGTTGTGGGTCAGCAGAAGCAGGAGCCAAGTACATTGGGAACTCTGTCACTATCACAACAGATGAGAATTTATAAATTTTGCAAGTGTGAAATTTAGAAGGACAGATGGCAATGCTTTTGATCATGGTATTTGGAGAATCCCTAAAAAAATTTCCAATTAAGACATTTGCAATTTATTAATTTTTAGTGAAGTGAAATTGATTGATAGTATTGTGTTCATTTCAGGTATACAGCAGAGTGATTTGTGTGTGTGTATATATATATATATATATATATTTTTTTTTTTTTTTTCTGTTCAGTCACTTGATCATGTCCAACTCTTTGTGGCTCCATGGAAAGCAGCATACCATGGTTCCCTGTCCTTCACTATCTCCCAAAGTTTACTGAAACTCCTGTCCATTGAGTCAGTGATGACATCCAGCCATCACATCCTGTGTTGTCCCTTTTTCCTCTTGCCCTCAATCTTCCCCAGCATTAGGGTCTTTTTAAATGAGTTGGCTGTTCACATCAGGTGGCCAAAGTATTGGAGCTTCAGCTTCAGTTTCAGCATCAGTCCTCCCAATGAGTATTCAGAGTTCATTTCCTTTACCATTGACTGGTTTGATTTTCTTGCAGTCCAAGGGACTCTCAAGAGTCTTCTCCAGCACCACAGTTCTAAAAAATCATTTCTTTGGTGCTCAGCCTTCCTTATGGTCCAACTCTCACATCCTTACATGACTACTGGCAAAACTATAGGTTTAACTATAAGGACCTTGGTCAGCCAAGTGATGTCTCTGCATTTAATACAGTGTCTTAAGTTTGTCCTAGCTTTTCTTCCAAGGAGAAGAAATTAATTTTAATTAATTTTAATTTTGTAGCTGCTGTTACCATCTGCGATGGTTTGGGAGCTCAAGGAAATGAAAATTTACACTATTTCCCTATGTATTTGCCATGGAGTGAAAGGACTGGATGCCATGATATTTGATTATTGAATGTTGAGTTTTAAGCCAATTGTTTTTCTCTGAGAAGAGTTTTTGCGGGATCTACTTGAATTTTGATGGTGTGTGCACTATGACTATAGCGGAAGACAGGTGGAGATTATATCAATCAGGATGGTAGCTAATTCAACAGGGACAAATAATCAGTTTCTTCTCCTATGAATCAGCTGTAGTACCATCAGAAGCAGAACAAATAACATATATCAAAGGGTCATTTAATTTAACTGGTTGGTTACTTTGATGAGTACTGTCAGATTCGAAAATTTCCCCTTTTCAGAGAAAGAAAGTCTGACATGATTCTTCGCTAAGACATCTTAGCCTAATAAATGGATAAAAAGTAGATGGAGTAAGGATTAAAAAAAAAAAAGTTTGTATCTCTCTCCCTAAACAAAAGGAATTAGGTTCAGAAACATGAGCCTCTTGAGGTTCCTTAGTGATCCCCACTGTTGGAGCTATTTGAATACACCAAGGTGGGAGTTGTATTATGGTACAGTAGGAGGGTTGAGCACTGAAAGTGTGGCTCTGGTGTCCATTAGGGCTGGAAAATGCTCATCCCCTATCTGGAGAAATGCTTCTGCAAGCTGATTATCACAACTCTTGTAGTTCCTTTGAGAATTGGGAGAACTCTGAAAAGGCTGGTTAGAGGGCTGACCGCATTTTAAGTTTTCAAATTGTAACAAGGTCTTTTCCATTGTTGTAGCTTTTTGCAATAATAACAGAAACTAAGAGGGTGTTGGTTTTGTTTAGGAACCTTCTTTTGCTGGGAAAAAAAGCTCTTCTAGGGATCATCCAGAATGTGGTTCCAACTTTTTTTTCTTGCAGTCAGGTCCTTTAAAATTTTTTGGCAGCCTTCCTTATGGTCCAACTCTCACATCCTTACATGACTACTGGCAAAACTATAGGTTTAACTATAAGGACCTTGGTCAGCCAAGTGATGTCTCTGCATTTAATACAGTGTCTTAAGTTTGTCCTAGCTTTTCTTCCAAGGAGAAGAAATTAATTTTAATTAATTTTAATTTTGTAGCTGCTGTTACCATCTGCGATGGTTTGGGAGCTCAAGGAAATGAAAATTTACACTATTTCCCTATGTATTTGCCATGGAGTGAAAGGACTGGATGCCATGATATTTGATTATTGAATGTTGAGTTTTAAGCCAATTGTTTTTCTCTGAGAAGAGTTTTTGCGGGATCTACTTGAATTTTGATGGTGTGTGCACTATGACTATAGCGGAAGACAGGTGGAGATTATATCAATCAGGATGGTAGCTAATTCAACAGGGACAAATAATCAGTTTCTTCTCCTATGAATCAGCTGTAGTACCATCAGAAGCAGAACAAATAACATATATCAAAGGGTCATTTAATTTAACTGGTTGGTTACTTTGATGAGTACTGTCAGATTCGAAAATTTCCCCTTTTCAGAGAAAGAAAGTCTGACATGATTCTTCGCTAAGACATCTTAGCCTAATAAATGGATAAAAAGTAGATGGAGTAAGGATTAAAAAAAAAAAAAGTTTGTATCTCTCTTCCTAAACAAAAGGAATTAGGTTCAGAAACATGAGCCTCTTGAGGTTCCTTAGTGATCCCCACTGTTGGAGCTATTTGAATACACCAAGGTGGGAGTTGTATTATGGTACAGTAGGAGGGTTGAGCACTGAAAGTGTGGCTCTGGTGTCCATTAGGGCTGGAAAATGCTCATCCCCTATCTGGAGAAATGCTTCTGCAAGCTGATTATCACAACTCTTGTAGTTCCTTTGAGAATTGGGAGAACTCTGAAAAGGCTGGTTAGAGGGCTGACCGCATTTTAAGTTTTCAAATTGTAACAAGGTCTTTTCCATTGTTGTAGCTTTTTGCAATAATAACAGAAACTAAGAGGGTGTTGGTTTTGTTTAGGAACCTTCTTTTGCTGAAAGTGAAGATTAAAACTTTTGATGCTCTTCCTTTTAGGGGACTCATCCAGAATGTGAGAGAGCCAGTTTGCTAGATTGACTACATCTAGAATGATGTAGCTTCCCCTTTCTTCCTGATTCTTCTTATAAGAAGGAAAAGGTCCCAGTTTAGTCCACTCATAAACACAGAGTTAAAAGCTGTATAAAGCAGGGAACTCAAACCAAGACTCTGTGTAGACATAGAGCGGTGGTATGGGGTAGGAAGTGAGAGGGAGTTTTAAGAGGGAGAAGACACATGTATATCTATGGCTGATTCATGTTGATGTATGGCAGAAACCAGCACAATATTGTAAAACAATTATCTTTTCACTAAAAATAAATAAATTTAATAATTGTAAAATAGCTACTAGGATGTAACCACATCCGAGGACTAACATTTTATTTAAAAACAGTCTGATGTTGATTGTAACAGTCATGAACAGGTGCATCAAATTTTTGTGTGAAAGCCTGAACTTTTTTTTCAATCAACAGGTTTTGAATAGGCCCTAGGAATTTGCTAGGTAAAATTGCCTAGTGATTACCCAAGCCTGATCATATAATATGTAAGCAAGCTTGTCTTCTAGTTGTAATTCTAGAAAGCTTTCAGAATTTTCCTAATAGTATTTTTTTATCTGCTGCTGGGCCTGGCCTTCAATGACAAGCATATGAACCAGCTGATATAAGTCAGAGAAACTAGGTTGGATAAGAGTTTGAATGACTATATTAAACTTCTCAGCAAATCTATGAGGATCTAGATTACTTTGAGAAAAAATCTTTGACTTTCTCACAGTTCACATCCAGGAAATAGGGAAATTAAAGGTTTAGTTTCTGGGTCCACAGAAGCCTTAATTTTAAAGGGACAGATTCTGACAAGTTCAGGGGACAAAATAGTGGGGAGAATTTCAGGAAAAGAAGATTATGTTTGGGGGGAGAATTAGCATGGAGATATTTAGTGTATATAAAGGAAGTGTAGGTGGTATAGTTGTTTTAGTCTGACTCTTTTCCAACCCCATGAACTGTCAGGCTCCTCTGTCCATGTCATTTCCCAGGCAAGAATACTGATGTGAGTTGCCACTTCCTTCTCCAGGGCATCTTCTGCATGCAGGGATTAAACTCTCCTCTCCTGCATCGCAGGTGGTTTCTCTAGCACTGAGCTGCTTAGATGCTGTAAGTGGTATAATAGGGGAGGAGAAGGGTGATGCCATAAGTGGAATCTGACCTTGAGGAGGCAAAATGGTGCCAGATACGATGAGACAAATGTATCAAGGTTATTGTTACTCTAAAATGCCTTTGATCAGGATGGTCCATTTAGTTAGAAATCTCTGTGAGGAAAGACCACAGTTTTAAAGTATAAAACCGCCAAGATCCCTATATAGGGGGGTGCCCTTAAAATATTTAGAAAACTGGGATCCCATTTCTCAACAGTTTTTATTTAAAGGAACACTTTTGAAAGGCTCAACTGCTCCATTCAAATACCTTATAAGCTAAAACGAGCCAGTTCTGAGAAAATAGCTTGGTGCTGGAAGAAGCAAAGCCAGAGACTTTTCAGCCCATTTGCAGATAATAGACCTATTCCAAAGGAGTGTGTTGAACACGAACCAGCAAATTCAACAAAGCAGCCCTTGTTCCTGAAAGCATTAACTGTTGATTTCTTAGCCAGCTTTGGTTGAAATAGTACATCCCTCAAATCAAACCAGAGTGGTGGGTATTTGCATATAGAGCCAGGCTTTAACCAAAAAGATGAACCTTAGAATAAGTCTCACATAAAGTCTAGAGAACTTCAAATGCAAAAAGGATGTAAGCTTAGATCCAAGAGAAAGAAGTACGACAAATTCCAGGCATATTGAGAAAAGAAGTTTCGTGAGGTCGACTGTGGGTATCACATCTATTTACTCAAAGACCTGGAGCATTTAGAGGTATTCTCTGCTCCCTATGTGGGTCACCAAATGCTGATCTAAAACAAATAGACTGCCAAATACTTCTCCATCAAAGATACGTTTATTTGGGAAAAGGCTGAACTATGGTGAGAATTAGAATGGAGATATTTAGTGTATATAAAGGAAGTGTAGGTGGTATAGTTGTTTTAGTCTGACTCTTTTCCAACCCCATGAACTGTCAGGCTCCTCTGTCCATGTCATTTCCCAGGCAAGAATACTGATGTGAGTTGCCACTTCCTTCTCCAGGGCATCTTCTGCATGCAGGGATTAAACTCTCCTCTCCTGCATCGCAGGTGGTTTCTCTAGCACTGAGCTGCTTAGATGCTGTAAGTGGTATAATAGGGGAGGAGAAGGGTGATGCCATAAGTGGAATCTGACCTTGAGGAGGCAAAATGGTGCCAGATACGATGAGACAAATGTATCAAGGTTATTGTTACTCTAAAATGCCTTTGATCAGGATGGTCCATTTAGTTAGAAATCTCTGTGAGGAAAGACCACAGTTTTAAAGTATAAAACCGCCAAGATCCCTATATAGGGGGGTGCCCTTAAAATATTTAGAAAACTGGGATCCCATTTCTCAACAGTTTTTATTTAAAGGAACACTTTTGAAAGGCTCAACTGCTCCATTCAAATACCTTATAAGCTAAAACGAGCCAGTTCTGAGAAAATAGCTTGGTGCTGGAAGAAGCAAAGCCAGAGACTTTTCAGCCCATTTGCAGATAATAGACCTATTCCAAAGGAGTGTGTTGAACACGAACCAGCAAATTCAGCAAAGCAGCCCTTGTTCCTGAAAGCATTAACTGTTGATTTCTTAGCCAGCTTTGGTTGAAATAGTACATCCCTCAAATCAAACCAGAGTGGTGGGTATTTGCATATAGAGCCAGGCTTTAACCAAAAAGATGAACCTTAGAATAAGTCTCACATAAAGTCTAGAGAACTTCAAATGCAAAAAGGATGTAAGCTTAGATCCAAGAGAAAGAAGTACGACAAATTCCAGGCATATTGAGAAAAGAAGTTTCGGTGAGGTCGACTGTGGGTATCACATCTATTTACTCAAAGACCTGGAGCATTTAGAGGTATTCTCTGCTCCCTATGTGGGTCACCAAATGCTGATCTAAAACAAATAGACTGCCAAATACTTCTCCATCAAAGATACGTTTATTTGGGATAGGCAGAATATTTTGGGTCTGTAACTATGGTGAGCCACATGTAAGTCCTTGCACAAAAGGAAAGAAGAATGTTTTCATAGCAAAGAAAAGAAGATTAGGGGGCTATAGTAAACAAAGGGCTTATAAATTTTCATTGGATGAGTCGTCAAGAATGAAGAGGAGTCATTCTTCTTCCTGTTGGGCTCTGCTATGGACACAGGGCAAGATGACATGGCTCCCTCTTTTGATCTCCAAATTGTTTAACTGAGGCTTCTATTTATTAATTTTTTATAGAACTAAACTAATATAAAACTGTAATGTTATCCTTTAAAAATACACATACAGTTTTCTCTTTTATTAAAATATAGTTGATTTACAATGTTGTATTAGTTTCAAGTGTTTAGCAAAGTGATTCACATACATATATATTATTTAAAATGAGTGTATTTTAATTGAAGGATAATTGCTTTACAGTATTATGTTGGTTTCTACCAAACATCAACATGAATCAGCCATAGGTTTACCCATGTCCCTTCCCCTTTGAACATCCCCAACTCCCTCCCTATTCTACCCCTTTAGGTTGTTACCAAGCCCTGGTTTGAGTTCCCTGAGTCATACAAGAAAATTCCCATTGGCTATCTCTCTATATATGGTGATGTATGTTTACATGTTACTCCCTTCATATATCTCACTCTCTCTCCCCCACCACTCCAAAAGTCTGTTCTTAATGGTGCTGTGTCCACTGCTGCTCTGCGAATAGTTTCATCACTACCATCTTTCTAGATTTCATATATATATATATATGTATATATATATATATATATATACACACACTAGTTAATATATAATATGCATTTTTCTCTTTCTGACTTACTTCACTCTGTATAATAGCTCTAGGTTTATCCACCTCATTAGAACCGACTCAAATGCATCATTTTTTATAGCTGAGTAGTATTCCATTGTATATATGTACCACAGCTTCTTTGTCCATTCATCTGTCAGTGGACATCTAGGTTGCTTCCATGTTCTAGCTATTGTAAATAGAGATGCAATAAACATTGGGGGTACATGTGTTTATTTCAGTTTTGGTTTCCTAGGGTATATCCCTGGTAGTGGTTTTATTCCTATTTTTAAGAAAAAATCTCCTGCTGGTGATGCCAAATACTTCTCCATCAAAGATACGTTTATTTGGGATAGGCAGAATATTTTGGGTCTGTAACTATGGTGAGCCACATGTAAGTCCTTGCACAAAAGGAAAGAAGAATGTTTTCATAGCAAAGAAAAGAAGATTAGGGGGCTATAGTAAACAAAGGGCTTATAAATTTTCATTGGATGAGTCGTCAAGAATGAAGAGGAGTCATTCTTCTTCCTGTTGGGCTCTGCTATGGACACAGGGCAAGATGACATGGCTCCCTCTTTTGATCTCCAAATTGTTTAACTGAGGCTTCTATTTATTAATTTTTTATAGAACTAAACTAATATAAAACTGTAATGTTATCCTTTAAAAATACACATACAGTTTTCTCTTTTATTAAAATATAGTTGATTTACAATGTTGTATTAGTTTCAAGTGTTTAGCAAAGTGATTCACATACATATATATTATTTAAAATGAGTGTATTTTAATTGAAGGATAATTGCTTTACAGTATTATGTTGGTTTCTACCAAACATCAACATGAATCAGCCATAGGTTTACCCATGTCCCTTCCCCTTTGAACATCCCCAACTCCCTCCCTATTCTACCCCTTTAGGTTGTTACCAAGCCCTGGTTTGAGTTCCCTGAGTCATACAAGAAAATTCCCATTGGCTATCTCTCTATATATGGTGATGTATGTTTACATGTTACTCCCTTCATATATCTCACTCTCTCTCCCCCACCACTCCAAAAGTCTGTTCTTAATGGTGCTGTGTCCACTGCTGCTCTGCGAATAGTTTCATCACTACCATCTTTCTAGATTTCATATATATATATATATATATATATATATATATATACACACACTAGTTAATATATAATATGCATTTTTCTCTTTCTGACTTACTTCACTCTGTATAATAGCTCTAGGTTTATCCACCTCATTAGAACCGACTCAAATGCATCATTTTTTATAGCTGAGTAGTATTCCATTGTATATATGTACCACAGCTTCTTTGTCCATTCATCTGTCAGTGGACATCTAGGTTGCTTCCATGTTCTAGCTATTGTAAATAGAGATGCAATAAACATTGGGGGTACATGTGTTTATTTCAGTTTTGGTTTCCTAGGGTATATCCCTGGTAGTGGAACTGCTGGGTCATATGATGGTTTTATTCCTATTTTTTTAAGAAATCACCATACTATTCTCCATAGTGACTATATCAATTTACATTCCCACCAGGAGTGTAAGTGTGTTCCTTTTTTTCCCACAGCCTCTCCAGCATTTATTGTTTGAAGATTTTTTGATGATGGCCATTCTAACCAGTTGTGAGGTGATATCTCATTGTGGTTTTGATTTGCATTTCTCTAATAATGATCAATGTTGAGCATGTTTTCATGTCAACAAATACATAGTCTTTTTCAGATTCTTTTTTATCACTAATTATTATAAGATACTGATATAGTTGCCTATAGTGCTATGCAGTAGGCCCTTGCTGCTTATCTATTTTATGTGTAATAGCATGCATCTATTAATCCCAAATCTTAATTTATCCTCCCATGGCTTTTTTTTTTTTTAAAGATTTATTTATTTATTTAATTTGGGTGGGGGTCAGGTTGGGGAGGGAGGGGAGCGGGTGGGCCACTTCCATTGGTCTTTCATTTCTGCATTTTCATCCGTCTTTGTTCTTTGGCTCCTGTGGGCCTCCCATCACGGTGGCCTCTGTTGTTGCACAGCACTGGCTCTGGGCACATGCTCTGGCTCTGGTGGACACATTGGTCCAGCCGCTCCGCGGCACGTGGGATCTTCCCAGGCTAGGGATCTAACCGGCACCCCTTGCACTGCAAGGCGGTGTCCTTACCCACTGGACCACCAGGGGAATCCCTCCCATGGCTTTTTTACATTCCTCATGTAAGTGATACCATGTGATAGTCTATTATTTCCATCATTTATATTCACTAGTTCCATAAAGGAAGTTTATCCCATCTGTAGGGCAAATTCATACCAACTCTCCAGAATTCTTGTAGTTTCCATTTCCTGGAGAAACTTATGAAGTGTTCATTGCTCAGTTTTGTCTGACTCTCTGTGACCCGTGGACTCTCTTGGTCAGTCTTTGTGACCCCATAGACCTCCAGGCTCCTCTGTCCATGGAATTCTTCAGGCAAGAATACTGAAGTGGATTGCCATTCCTTCTCAAGGGATCTTCCTGTTTTAGAATAAAACATATTTTTTATTCCCTGGTAGTGGAACTGCTGGGTCATATGATGGTTTTATTCCTATTTTTTTAAGAAATCACCATACTATTCTCCATAGTGACTATATCAATTTACATTCCCACCAGGAGTGTAAGTGTGTTCCTTTTTTTCCCACAGCCTCTCCAGCATTTATTGTTTGAAGATTTTTTGATGATGGCCATTCTAACCAGTTGTGAGGTGATATCTCATTGTGGTTTTGATTTGCATTTCTCTAATAATGATCAATGTTGAGCATGTTTTCATGTCAACAAATACATAGTCTTTTTCAGATTCTTTTTTATCACTAATTATTATAAGATACTGATATAGTTGCCTATAGTGCTATGCAGTAGGCCCTTGCTGCTTATCTATTTTATGTGTAATAGCATGCATCTATTAATCCCAAATCTTAATTTATCCTCCCATGGCTTTTTTTTTTTTTAAAGATTTATTTATTTATTTAATTTGGGTGGGGGTCAGGTTGGGGAGGGAGGGGAGCGGGTGGGCCACTTCCATTGGTCTTTCATTTCTGCATTTTCATCCGTCTTTGTTCTTTGGCTCCTGTGGGCCTCCCATCACGGTGGCCTCTGTTGTTGCACAGCACTGGCTCTGGGCACATGCTCTGGCTCGGTAATTGGACACATTGGTCCAGCCGCTCCGCGGCACGTGGGATCTTCCCAGGCTAGGGATCTAACCGGCACCCCTTGCACTGCAAGGCGGTGTCCTTACCCACTGGACCACCAGGGGAATCCCTCCCATGGCTTTTTTACATTCCTCATGTAAGTGATACCATGTGATAGTCTATTATTTCCATCATTTATATTCACTAGTTCCATAAAGGAAGTTTATCCCATCTGTAGGGCAAATTCATACCAACTCTCCAGAATTCTTGTAGTTTCCATTTCCTGGAGAAACTTATGAAGTGTTCATTGCTCAGTTTTGTCTGACTCTCTGTGACCCCGTGGACTCTCTTGGTCAGTCTTTGTGACCCCATAGACCTCCAGGCTCCTCTGTCCATGGAATTCTTCAGGCAAGAATACTGAAGTGGATTGCCATTCCCTTCTCAAGGGGATCTTCCTGACCCCTTGAGGAAAGAACCTGAATCTCCTGCACTGCTGGTAGATTCTTTACCATTTGAGCCACAGGAAGAAACTTAAAAAACTTAAAAAAGAAACTTAAAAACTTAAAAAAGAAACTTAAGTTTTTTTTAAGTTTAAGAAACTTAAAAAAAAAATACTGCCCAGGATGTGGAGCTTCCCTATATCCTTACCTATTATACCTAATATTACCTATTATAAATTATCATCACCTTTACATAGCACCTTTCCTCATTGAAGTGATTTAGATAAAGGGGCAACTCAGACCTTTGTCACTGAGGGGTTGTGCTTCACTGGTGGCCCTTATTCATCATGCTTTTCATAGACTCAAACTGCTGCCCTTGTTAAATTTAAGGAGGAGAACATCAAAGAAGCCCTAGTAATTGATCTGGAAACCAAATGTGTTATTTTCTGCTCTATTTTATAGCAGCAATCCTACCTCTTTGTGAAGAACAGAGTCCTTTACCCCTGCCAGGATATGTTTTCTTTCCTTTCTAGCTAAGCTCTTAGCATAAAGAGCTCAAGTCAAAAGCATAGTAAGCCATGCCTTGATGTTTAGTGGAACTCGATTTTTCCTGCTGAAAGTGTTATCACCCTAGACCTATAGAGCCTTAAGTTATAGAAACAGAAAACACCAGTTTTCTAAGTTGATCATTAGGAATTGTGGTAAGTAGGCCCATTCCTACTTTAACTTTCTGATTTCCAGACTCATACTTTGTATCTCTAAAGAGGAAAGTAATAATAGAAAGCTTGTTGGTATTTCTAACATTTTAGTTTTGAAATGGTAAAACAAGTATGTTTGTAATACAAATAATAAACCATGTAGTTTTTTAATTGCTTTACCTATGAAATTAATATTCAAAGCTACCTATGAGTATCCACATCTCCATTTGTTGGCTAAGTAACTTAACTTTAGCTAGTAAACAGTTGAAGGAGACAATTGAACAGTTTAGCTCCCGAGATCATGAACCAAATCACTGTGTTAAACTCTCTTTTAATGTTTTTTTTTTTATTATTATTGTTTTTTTCAATTTTTGTCCTCTTTTATTGGTCTGCTATTCACTTACTTTCATCTGTCTTTATTCTTTGGCCTGTGTGGGCCTCCAACTGCAGTGGACCCCCACCTTGGAAAGCACCGTGTCTGAGAGCATGCGTTCAGAGCCCTGCCTCCTAATTGGACACAGGGGTTCAGCCACTCCGCGGCATGTGGGATCTTCCCAGGCCAGGGATTGAACCAGTGTCCCTTGCCCTGCAAAGCGGACTCTTTATGCACTAGACCACCAGGGAAGCCCCTTTTAACGTTTTATATACTATTATCCAATAATGTTAGCTGTACTGTGATGATAATGGCATAAATTATATAAATTTCAAATATGTCTTAAAGGAATTGGTAATATTTTCTCTAATACTACTACTAATATTTTAAAATATGCATCTATTTCAGAATATCAAAGAATAGTATTTCTATTTTCATGAGTGTATATAAGAAAAATATATAAAAATATAGAAAGATCATCTTATTAATTAGTTATTGTTTTATTAGAATATAAAACTTATTTTATATTTCATTCCTGAATTTGAAAATCCACCAAATATGTAGGACAGATAAATGAAATAAGACACTATTTGGAGATTTGTTTTATAAACTTTAATGTATAAAAGATGATATAGTGGAATCATCAATAATTTGTAAAGAATCTTAATCTGTATTCCATTTTAACTTAATTCCTGAAGTTTCGTATTCTCAAATCTCAATGTTCTTAGAATAAACTGAACATTGTAAAGATACCCATGCTTGGGCCCTACTACCAGAGCTTGTGAATCAGTTGTTCTGGGAGTGAGGACAAGGCAATTGGTATTTTTAAATGGTTCTTAGATGATTCTAATATGCAGCTGAAGTTGAGAATTCCTGGCTTATGATAAAGTCCGGACATCTAACATTTTAATATAGGTCATGTGATTATGTAAAAAATATTTCATTGTAATAATAAGGGAACTATTGAGTTAAATCAAGTATCAAAAGATGCAATTTTACCAATTTGAATATTTTTTACATAGGAGCAAAAACTGGTGTGATTCTGCACTAGTTGAAGCTTTAACTTGGGCAATGCTACTCAGTGGCACTCCTTTCAGATAAAATGGCAAGCTCAAGAAAAACTACCGAATGAAATGTGATTAACATGAAGCAATCATAGAATACGAAAACTACTGTGAGGTTGAAAAGAATTGAGGGTATAAGTAAACTAACAGGAAATAATTCCCCAAATGAATCCAATAAGTAGACACACTGATTAAGTAAATACACCTGAATTTGATGAGGATTATGGCATAATCATTATAAGACACATTCTTCAAAAGTATACACTTATGTTAACTGTTACTGTTTTCCTATTCCATTTGGGGAAATAAATCAGAGCCTTCCATTTTTGGTAAACTTAGAATTGCTCATATCTGCTGACCTTTCCATATAGTTCTATTAAACATTAAAAAATCAAAGAAATCAAATAATCAAAATCATTAGAAATCAAAGCTTTATAATAGAATTGGGAACACCCAACTACGTGACATGCAGGAATGTTGTGACATTAAAGCACTTAGAAGACAGTAGTTCAGTTGAATATAATAGTGACAGCTCCAATAACTAGATTTTGAGAGTTAGACTCTGTTACACTTTCCCTAGGCATGCAAATCTCAAATTTTAAATTATGGAGTTCTCTCTTGTTCAGCCTTAATTTTCTGTCTAGAGAGATTTCTAAGTGCAACATTTTGATGTTTTCTACTTTGTACCACATCTCTTAGTCATAGAAATCCTTTTTTCAAAAACTGCAAAAGATAAAGTCCCAAGTTCCAAAATATTATTTTAAAGACAAAATTGAAATCGAATTTTAAAAAGCACTTTGAGTGCTCCATGTTTTTAGGGGTAGAGCCCTCAAAACTAATACATATTAAAGAAAAAAGATAAAAATTGAATGTTTAATGTTTCTATACTTGTTTCCTAATTTGCAAAGCAAAATATCTACCTCATACAATTATTTTGAGATTTTAACTAGGCAGTTTTTTAATTTTATGATAAAGTCCGGACATCTAACATTTTAATATAGGTCATGTGATTATGTAAAAAATATTTCATTGTAATAATAAGGGAACTATTGAGTTAAATCAAGTATCAAAAGATGCAATTTTACCAATTTGAATATTTTTTACATAGGAGCAAAAACTGGTGTGATTCTGCACTAGTTGAAGCTTTAACTTGGGCAATGCTACTCAGTGGCACTCCTTTCAGATAAAATGGCAAGCTCAAGAAAAACTACCGAATGAAATGTGATTAACATGAAGCAATCATAGAATACGAAAACTACTGTGAGGTTGAAAAGAATTGAGGGTATAAGTAAACTAACAGGAAATAATTCCCCAAATGAATCCAATAAGTAGACACACTGATTAAGTAAATACACCTGAATTTGATGAGGATTATGGCATAATCATTATAAGACACATTCTTCAAAAGTATACACTTATGTTAACTGTTACTGTTTTCCTATTCCATTTGGGGAAATAAATCAGAGCCTTCCATTTTTGGTAAACTTAGAATTGCTCATATCTGCTGACCTTTCCATATAGTTCTATTAAACATTAAAAAATCAAAGAAATCAAATAATCAAAATCATTAGAAATCAAAGCTTTATAATAGAATTGGGAACACCCAACTACGTGACATGCAGGAATGTTGTGACATTAAAGCACTTAGAAGACAGTAGTTCAGTTGAATATAATAGTGACAGCTCCAATAACTAGATTTTGAGAGTTAGACTCTGTTACACTTTCCCTAGGCATGCAAATCTCAAATTTTAAATTATGGAGTTCTCTCTTGTTCAGCCTTAATTTTCTGTCTAGAGAGATTTCTAAGTGCAACATTTTGATGTTTTCTACTTTGTACCACATCTCTTAGTCATAGAAATCCTTTTTTCAAAAACTGCAAAAGATAAAGTCCCAAGTTCCAAAATATTATTTTTAAAGACAAAAATTGAAATCGAATTTTAAAAAGCACTTTGAGTGCTCCATGTTTTTAGGGGTAGAGCCCTCAAAACTAATACATATTAAAGAAAAAAGATAAAAATTGAATGTTTAATGTTTCTATACTTGTTTCCTAATTTGCAAAGCAAAATATCTACCTCATACAATTATTTTGAGATTTTAACTAGGCAGTAATTTTAAGTGTTTAGTAGAGTGTCTGAAACATATGTTTACTATACTATACATTCAATATATTATGACCATTATTAATTTTATCATTATTATATTTATTTATGACATAGACATTTGGTTGGAAAGTAGGACTTAAGCATTTCTATATCAACATTTTTCTATCCATTATTAGAGAATTTCCCAAGCCACTCAGTTACTGATAAATTTATGATTTTAAACACTTCAGATGCCTTTAGCTTTATATTTGTAATTCAGATATTCCTATAAGTTGTTACTCAATTTGGCTCAACTCTTGCTTATAAATCTAAAATAAAGTTACTTTGGGAAGAGTAATTTTAAAAGGGTTGGCATCACATATTCTTGAGTTAGGCTAGTTTTAAAGTATTAAAAGTAGCTTTCAATTTTTAAGAAATAATTATTTCTAGAAAGTTACTGTAGATTCAGATTATAACATTGCACTATAATTATGGTTCAGATGGTAGTGTTATTCTTAGCTCATATTTTCATTTGTATATAACTTCATGACAAGTACCTTTTCACGCTAGAGTTTCTCACACTCTCCAAGTAAAAAATAGAATTTTTTCTGTAGGTTGTTTGAATAAGCAACAATTCACCAACTGCTAGGATAAAAAGGGGGTTTTAGAAATTCTGTGGAAAAGTTTTTAACTTGTTTTCTTTTTTTCTAGTTTTTAATAGTCCTTTCAGCTTATATTTGATTTATACTTTCATATATACTCTAAACTTTTCATAATGTACCATGAAAGTAATATGTTATTTTTAAAAAATAGTTTAACAGAAAGTCAGTTTAGCAGGAAGTCAGTAAAAATTAATGAGGGTTTTATATGATGTTTATATCTTTAAAGATAATAAATAAAGCACACTACTTACAGAATTCTTTTGCCAACCAATCAGAAATTAGATCCTGTATTGAATTTTTTTTTTTTTTAAACCACAGGTTTGACTCTGCAGCCTTTTTTTTTTTTTTTTTTAAAGATTTATTTATTTATTTATTTATTTCGGTGGGGGTGGGTTGGGGAGGGAGGGGAGCAGGCGGGCCACTTCTATTGGTCTTTCATTTGTCCATTTTCATCCATCTTTCTTCTTTTGGCCTGTGTGGGCCTCCCATTGCGGTGGCCTCTGTTGTCTCAGAGCACTGGCTCTGGGCGCATGCACTCCAGAGCTCTGGCTCAGTAATTGGACACATCAGTCCAGCTGCTCCGCGGCACATGGGATCTTCCCAGGCCAGGGATCGAACCAGCACCCCTTGCACTGCAAGGTGGTGTCTTTACCCACTGGACCACCAGAGAAGCCCCCTGTATTGAATTTTACAGTTATACGATGTCTTCAGAACTGTTGATCTCTGGATAATTAATTCCTTTTGCAGAAAGACTCCACAAGGAGTGCAGGCTGAGAGCAGAAGGGGCAAAAACGCATAACTATGGCATATGCAGCCGTCTCAGGTGGTTTGCTGGTAAAGACTTCACCTGCAAACCAGGAAACTCAGGCTCGATCCATGGGTGTGGAAGACTCCTTGGAGAAGGAAATGGCTACCCCCTCTACTGTTCTTGTTGGGAAATCCCATGAACAGAGGAGCCTGGCAGACTACAGTCTATAGGGGTCTTGAAAGAGTCAGTCATGATTTAATGACTGAACAATAAAAACATGGCATATAGATAAGAGCAGGGATTTTGGTTTGAAAACGGAATACTCAATTGAGAGGGAAAGTTGTGCCTCAGGGTCTCCACAGGCTGTGTGGGCACCAGAATGCACACTTGATAGGCAACCACCAGGCATACAATATTTCTAACAGTTGATTACCCCATTCTGTGGGGAAGTAATGGTGAAAACCATGTTTGATAGTGACGTTGAGTCTGCTGGATGCACTTTCCATCTTCAGTAGCATTTCCGTGGTATTTATGAAGGGGCTTCTAGACTCCCTCATGCAAAAACTGGCCTATAATTAGTAGTTTCTATTTGCAGATTCTGCTTATATTTGCTGTTCTACATTTTTGTCTGCAGTGAAACATTTGCTTAAAAATTCAGACCATCCTGAATTTCTTACAATCAAGTAAGTTCTTTGTCTTTGACAGGCAAAATGATCACATTCCTACTTCCAAAGAAGTCTATTTCCTAATTCCCAAAAGCTTTGTATATGTTACAGCGCATGGTAAAGAAAAAGTGAAATGACAGACAGAATTAGGGTTGCTAATCATCTGACTTTGCTGTGATGAGATTTTCCTGAATGATCTGGGTTACCCCAAGGTATTCTCTAGGCGGAAGTTGCAAATCATTATCAGCATGAGAAAGACTCAGCAGACTTGTGCTGCTTTGAAGAGGGAAGGACACAGGCAGCTGCTAGAAGATAGAAAAGGCGAGGACACAGATTTCCCCTCTACGAAATGCAGAAGAAGTCCAGTCCTGTAGACGCCTTGATTTTAGTCCTATCAGATCCATTTTGGACTGCTAATTTTGAGAACTGTGAAAAAATCATTTTTTTATTTTCAATCACAGAGTTTATGGAAAAATACAGCAGCAACAGGAAACTCATCTCCACTGTGTCTATGAATGTGCACTATGGGAATAACAACAATGATTATAGAAAACATAACATTTCCTAAAATGATTATTTGATAAACCATCAAAAAAATTCGCTAAAATGGCTACCCCTCTACTGTTCTTGTTGGGAAATCCCATGAACAGAGGAGCCTGGCAGACTACAGTCTATAGGGGTCTTGAAAGAGTCAGTCATGATTTAATGACTGAACAATAAAAACATGGCATATAGATAAGAGCAGGGATTTTGGTTTGAAAACGGAATACTCAATTGAGAGGGAAAGTTGTGCCTCAGGGTCTCCACAGGCTGTGTGGGCACCAGAATGCACACTTGATAGGCAACCACCAGGCATACAATATTTCTAACAGTTGATTACCCCATTCTGTGGGGAAGTAATGGTGAAAACCATGTTTGATAGTGACGTTGAGTCTGCTGGATGCACTTTCCATCTTCAGTAGCATTTCCGTGGTATTTATGAAGGGGCTTCTAGACTCCCTCATGCAAAAACTGGCCTATAATTAGTAGTTTCTATTTGCAGATTCTGCTTATATTTGCTGTTCTACATTTTTGTCTGCAGTGAAACATTTGCTTAAAAATTCAGACCATCCTGAATTTCTTACAATCAAGTAAGTTCTTTGTCTTTGACAGGCAAAATGATCACATTCCTACTTCCAAAGAAGTCTATTTCCTAATTCCCAAAAGCTTTGTATGTGTTACAGCATGGTAAAGAAAAAGTGAAATGACAGACAGAATTAGGGTTGCTAATCATCTGACTTTGCTGTGATGAGATTTTCCTGAATGATCTGGGTTACCCCAAGGTATTCTCTAGGCGGAAGTTGCAAATCATTATCAGCATGAGAAAGACTCAGCAGACTTGTGCTGCTTTGAAGAGGGAAGGACACAGGCAGCTGCTAGAAGATAGAAAAGGCGAGGACACAGATTTCCCCTCTACGAAATGCAGAAGAAGTCCAGTCCTGTAGACGCCTTGATTTTAGTCCTATCAGATCCATTTTGGACTGCTAATTTTGAGAACTGTGAAAAAATCATTTTTTTATTTTCAATCACAGAGTTTATGGAAAAATACAGCAGCAACAGGAAACTCATCTCCACTGTGTCTATGAATGTGCACTATGGGAATAACAACAATGATTATAGAAAAACATAACATTTCCCTAAAATGATTATTTGATAAACCATCAGATATTTGATATGAATTGCATGCAGACTGAGAAGAGATTAATAGGTTTTTTTTTTTGGAAAGGGGGCAATGCACAACTTTATTCTAAACTGAGGAAATAAAACTTAGAGAAAACACTTCAGATTGTGAATGGGTAAAAGTAAAAGAGAAGTAGAAGATCACCTGACTCCTAATGAACAAGGCTTTCCCAAAGCTTGACATGTTCTAAGAGGTGCTGCTTTTTGTGTAATTAGGAAGACATGTGTATGGCACATATTTGTTGAATTGATTAATATTTTAGCCACATGGTTTCATTGTTAGAGTGTGTGTAGGTACAAAAGTATGACCATTAGGTAAAAATATAAGTCATAGCAAACCGACATAAGTCAAGCAGAGAAACAGAAGCAGATACTTCTGTCATGGCCTGCCAATATTAATATTATTATTAATAATAATTAATAGGTCAAAGAAACCAATCATATTGATACCTTGATCTGGACTTGTAGCTTCAAGAACTATGAGGAAATGCATTTCTGTTATTTAAATCACCCAACTTGTGGCAACCTTAGCAAGCTGATATATCAGGTCAAACTGATCACATTCTTCTTAAAATTTATTGTTGCAAAGGTCACCAGAACAAATTCTGCACTAAATTCTGCATCAGATTATTAAAACTGTTATCTGTCTAATTAACTGGTGATAGGATCTAGGATGTACAAACAAGTTACAATGATGCCATATCAATATTAGAAACTGAAAGGAAAGCAAAACAAATACTGGGGAATGGAAGCTATGTGTTTTACAAAACCACTTAAGCTTGACAATATTGTAAGCTTAGGGGGAAATTGTCTTCCAGAGCTTTCTGGACAACCTATTTAGAGGAAGACAGCAGTAGCCTGGGAAACAGAAGGGAAGGTAAGCATAGACTGCCAGCCTGAAATAAGAAACCGTAAGTGTGGAACTGGTGGAAAAGTTAGAAGCAGCCCCCCCCCCCCCAAAAAAAAGTGACAGATGCATGAACTCATCATGGAGGAAAATTTCTATTACATACTTTATTAAAAAACATAGTTTTATTTTAGGTATCTCCAGTGAGCAATTAGTGCACAAATGTTAAAGCGAAAGGTATGTTAAATTCACTGAATGTAGTAACAACCAAGATTTTTTACATTATGAAGAAAGTATTGATTGGTTGTATCTCACTTTCACTCTTGATTATGGTTTTGATAAACCATCAGAATTTGAAGACATGGGGAAAGTAATAGGTTTTTTTGGAAAGGGGCAAAATTATTCTGGTTGAACTTGATTAATTTAAATGGTAGAAGATCACCTGACTCCTAATGAACAAGGCTTTCCCAAAGCTTGACATGTTCTAAGAGGTGCTTTTGTATCATTAGGAAGACATGTGTATGGCACATATTTGTTGAATTGATTAATATTTTAGCCACATGGTTTCATTGTTAGAGTGTGTGTAGGTACAAAAGTATGACCATTAGGTAAAAATATAAGTCATAGCAAACCGACATAAGTCAAGCAGAGAAACAGAAGCAGATACTTCTGTCATGGCCTGCCAATATTAATATTATTATTAATAATAATTAATAGGTCAAAGAAACCAATCATATTGATACCTTGATCTGGACTTGTAGCTTCAAGAACTATGAGGAAATGCATTTCTGTTATTTAAATCACCCAACTTGTGGCAACCTTAGCAAGCTGATATATCAGGTCAAACTGATCACATTCTTCTTAAAATTTATTGTTGCAAAGGTCACCAGAACAAATTCTGCACTAAATTCTGCATCAGATTATTAAAACTGTTATCTGTCTAATTAACTGGTGATAGGATCTAGGATGTACAAACAAGTTACAATGATGCCATATCAATATTAGAAACTGAAAGGAAAGCAAAACAAATACTGGGGAATGGAAGCTATGTGTTTTACAAAACCACTTAAGCTTGACAATATTGTAAGCTTAGGGGGAAATTGTCTTCCAGAGCTTTCTGGACAACCTATTTAGAGGAAGACAGCAGTAGCCTGGGAAACAGAAGGGAAGGTAAGCATAGACTGCCAGCCTGAAATAAGAAACCGTAAGTGTGGAACTGGTGGAAAAGTTAGAAGCAGCCCCCCCCCCCCAAAAAAAAGTGACAGATGCATGAACTCATCATGGAGGAAAATTTCTATTACATACTTTATTAAAAAACATAGTTTTATTTTAGGTATCTCCAGTGAGCAATTAGTGCACAAATGTTAAAGCGAAAGGTATGTTAAATTCACTGAATGTAGTAACAACCAAGATTTTTTACATTATGAAGAAAGTATTGATTGGTTGTATCTCACTTTCACTCTTGATTATGGTTTTCAATTAGTGCATTTTCCAGTAGCACTGCAACAGTTGTATTAACTATGATGCTAGTTAAAGTGTGTGCTCACTGAAATCAGTACCCATTTCTAAGATGATCATTGGTCTCCTGCTGACCACTAATGAGTTTTGTTTATAAAGTTTTGTCACTGCTTGCAGACAACATAATAAAACACCCTAAAGATGTTGACAGAAAGCTACTAGAGTGCATTGATGAATATGGTAAAGTCCACAGAAATCCCTTGTATTCCTATACACTCACAACAAAAGATCAGAAAGAAATTAAAGAAACAATCCCTGTTTATTCATTAGCGGATTCGTTTCCCTGTTAATTTCACTTTCTAAGTTAATTTTAAATGTCACTTCTCAGTCCTGCCTTGATCATATACATGAAAAATATCCAAACCTTTAGTCTACAGGCCTGATCTACTTTCTCCTATTTTTTAAAAAATTCATACATTGCTTATAACCTTCTCTTTAACTTTTAATTTACTTATTATATTTTTCTCTCTCCTCTCATTAGATTACAAGATTCATTATAACAGGGACTTCTGTCTGTTTTATTTATTGATTTATCCTAAGCACCAAAACACTGGTAATTTAAGCACTCAATAAGTATACAATGAATAATTAATAGGTCAAGTGCTGCGTTCATTTTAAATGATAATTTTTTGAACATCTGTCCCCTAGAAAGGCTGTAAAAGGAATTCTCTTCACAGTATCATGAAAATTGTAAACTATTAAATATTTTACTGTGTCCATCCAGGAGAAATGTGAGAGAGAGAGAGAGAGGCAGACCACATTTAGTACCAAGTTGGCTGTGATGTCCTTTTATGCCCACATTAAACAGAAGCTTACTACCATGGAAAACTGCCTACACTGAAGTATGATAATGTCAGCACAATGGTAACTGATTGTATTGGTTTGCTAGGATGGCCACAACAAACTACCATAGACAAAATGACTTAGACAAGAAAAGTCTGTTTCCTCATAATTCTGCAGGCTACAAATCTAAAATTAAGGAGTTGGCAGTGTTGGTTTCTTCTAAAGTCTCTTTACTCAGCTGGTAGATAGCAGTCTTTTCTCTTTGTTTTCATGTGGTCTTTTTTATGCACATATCTCTTTATTCCAGGACATAGTCATATTGAATTAGGAGACACACACTAATAACCTCTTTTTAAATTAATTACATCTTATTCTGAAGGAATGAAGGTAAGACCTCTATATATGAATTTTTATGGAACATGATTTAGCCACAATACTGATAGAAAATTATTTTTTTCTGCTTAAGGGTGGTTATGAAGAAGATGATTCTTAAGAGTGACATGACTTTTATAGTAGGCATAATTCTAAGATGACCACCAATGACCCATACTCTGTAGTGAGGTGAAGTTTGTGAGTTGCTTTGTGGGAGGTTTAGAATATGGAAAAGGCAACAATGACCACTGTTTTCACTTTCTAAGTTAATTTTAAATGTCACTTCTCAGTCCTGCCTTGATCATATACATGAAAAATATCCAAACCTTTAGTCTACAGGCCTGATCTACTTTCTCCTATTTTTTAAAAAATTCATACATTGCTTATAACCTTCTCTTTAACTTTTAATTTACTTATTATATTTTTCTCTCCTCTCATTAGATTACAAGATTCATTATAACAGGGACTTCTGTCTGTTTTATTTATTGATTTATCCTAAGCACCAAAACACTGGTAATTTAAGCACTCAATAAGTATACAATGAATAATTAATAGGTCAAGTGCTGCGTTCATTTTAAATGATAATTTTTTGAACATCTGTCCCCTAGAAAGGCTGTAAAAGGAATTCTCTTCACAGTATCATGAAAATTGTAAACTATTAAATATTTTACTGTGTCCATCCAGGAGAAATGTGAGAGAGAGAGAGAGAGGCAGACCACATTTAGTACCAAGTTGGCTGTGATGTCCTTTTATGCCCACATTAAACAGAAGCTTACTACCATGGAAAACTGCCTACACTGAAGTATGATAATGTCAGCACAATGGTAACTGATTGTATTGGTTTGCTAGGATGGCCACAACAAACTACCATAGACAAAATGACTTAGACAAGAAAAGTCTGTTTCCTCATAATTCTGCAGGCTACAAATCTAAAATTAAGGAGTTGGCAGTGTTGGTTTCTTCTAAAGTCTCTTTACTCAGCTGGTAGATAGCAGTCTTTTCTCTTTGTTTTCATGTGGTCTTTTTTATGCACATATCTCTTTATTCCAGGACATAGTCATATTGAATTAGGAGACACACACTAATAACCTCTTTTTAAATTAATTACATCTTATTCTGAAGGAATGAGGGTAAGACCTCTATATATGAATTTTTATGGAACATGATTTAGCCACAATACTGATAGAAAATTATTTTTTTCTGCTTAAGGGTGGTTATGAAGAAGATGATTCTTAAGAGTGACATGACTTTTATAGTAGGCATAATTCTAAGATGACCACCAATGACCCATACTCTGTAGTGAGGTGAAGTTTGTGAGTTGCTTGTGGAGGTTAGAATATGGAAAAGGCAACAATGTAGCCACTTGTATTGTATGGCAGAGTTAATGGGAAAATTACTTCCACAACTATCTTGTATTGTGTAAGACTGTCACTTACATATTGGGGCAGGAGATTCTCTTGATAGGCATAAAGAAGAAAAATGCTGTGAGCTGTACAATCACAAGGAAAAATTTATCCCAAAAATCTAAGGAAACTTGGAAGCAAACCTTTCCTCAGTTGAGCCTCCTTATGAGAACACCATCAGATTGAAACCTTGATTTTGGCCTTGTAAAACTAGAAGCAGAGCGCATGCTGGGAAGTTGCACCTAATCTTCTAACTTATAGAAACTTGAGATAGAAAATGAGTATTATTTTAATCCACTAGTTTTTGGTGACTTGTTATGCAGATAGAAAAAGAATACATAGAATAGGAATACATAGGAAAGAAGTACACTTAGTGACAAGTGAATTTAGAAGTTAAGTGAAGACTTAATAGGCCCTAGAGGGGTCTGCCTCTCTGCTAGTTTCTTCTCAGTAGATCCTTATATCTTTTTTTTCCTGTTTTATTATCCCTTAAATTAGTCTGACCTGGTCTTTCCCCAGAGCATATAAGCCGTCTCATAATTTGAGTTTTTCCTGAATAGCTTTCTAATTGATTTTACTTCCCTATCCTCATTACTTTATGATTCCTTTGTCAACCTTTCTCACCCAAGCCTCCCCCTGTCCATTATTTAGTAAGGATAGAAGTTAAGGGCTTCTGGTGATCCAATGCAGAATTTGCATATTCTTTTCCCTTCACCAAAATTCCACCTTACTACCATTTTAAATTCACTTTCTCATTACTCCTAAAGAGAGAGAAAAATGTAAATGAAGAATGTTGAAAAATGATTTCAAGCTTGAAAGATAATTTGGCCTTTTTTTTAACTGGAGTATACTTGCTTTACCAGGTTGTGTTAGTTTCTGCTGTGCACCAATATGAATCAGCTATATTTTGAATTTGTGAAGTTGCTTGTGGAGGTTCTTAAGAGTGACAAGACTTTTATAGTAGGCATAATTCTAAGATGACCACCAATGACCCATACTCTGTAGTGAGGTGAAGTTTGTGAGTTGCTTGTGGAGGTTAGAATATGGAAAAGGCAACAATGTAGCCACTTGTATTGTATGGCAGAGTTAATGGGAAAATTACTTCCACAACTATCTTGTATTGTGTAAGACTGTCACTTACATATTGGGGCAGGAGATTCTCTTGATAGGCATAAAGAAGAAAAATGCTGTGAGCTGTACAATCACAAGGAAAAATTTATCCCAAAAATCTAAGGAAACTTGGAAGCAAACCTTTCCTCAGTTGAGCCTCCTTATGAGAACACCATCAGATTGAAACCTTGATTTTGGCCTTGTAAAACTAGAAGCAGAGCGCATGCTGGGAAGTTGCACCTAATCTTCTAACTTATAGAAACTTGAGATAGAAAATGAGTATTATTTTAATCCACTAGTTTTTGGTGACTTGTTATGCAGATAGAAAAAGAATACATAGAATAGGAATACATAGGAAAGAAGTACACTTAGTGACAAGTGAATTTAGAAGTTAAGTGAAGACTTAATAGGCCCTAGAGGGGTCTGCCTCTCTGCTAGTTTCTTCTCAGTAGATCCTTATATCTTTTTTTTCCTGTTTTATTATCCCTTAAATTAGTCTGACCTGGTCTTTCCCCAGAGCATATAAGCCGTCTCATAATTTGAGTTTTTCCTGAATAGCTTTCTAATTGATTTTACTTCCCTATCCTCATTACTTTATGATTCCTTTGTCAACCTTTCTCACCCAAGCCTCCCCCTGTCCATTATTTAGTAAGGATAGAAGTTAAGGGCTTCTGGTGATCCAATGCAGAATTTGCATATTCTTTTCCCTTCACCAAAATTCCACCTTACTACCATTTTAAATTCACTTTCTCATTACTCCTAAAGAGAGAGAAAAATGTAAATGAAGAATGTTGAAAAATGATTTCAAGCTTGAAAGATAATTTGGCCTTTTTTTTAACTGGAGTATACTTGCTTTACCAGGTTGTGTTAGTTTCTGCTGTGCACCAATATGAATCAGCTATATGTATACATTTATCCATAGCTTTGCCTTATTAATAATCTTTTTAAAAATATTGTTTTTTTTAATTATGGCCTTTTTATTGGTTTATTTATTTATTTTCATCCATCTTTATACTTTGGTATGCGTGGGCCTCGCATTGCAGTGGCCTCTCTCACTGGGGAGCACTGGCTCTGGGTGCGTGCACTCCAGAGAGCTGGCTCCTAATTGGACACACTGTTCCATCCACTCTGTGGCATGTGGGATCTTTCCAGGCCAGGGATCAAATCGGTGCCCCTTGCACTGAAAGGCAGACTCTTTACCCACTGGACCACCAGGGAAGCCCCAAAAGTATTGTTTTTACTCAGAATTCCAACTTTTAAAATATTATTGACAGGTATTTTCTCTTTCTGTATATTTTTTTAACTCAGTTACTTCATGGAGGGATTTTAATTCTGAATAGACTAGTAGAACCTATGCATCAGTTCTGAGTTAGAATGGGAGTGAAGTTAGGACATGAAAATTAGAGCCAGGATCACCTGAGGAGGATGAGGTCTGTGTGTACAAGGGTGAAAGGGAGAGCAGAAGAAAGAGACTCAGACCACTAAGTAACAATATTTCGATACTTTGCCACTTTTCATCTGTTTTATACTTTGTTAAAGAGAATCCATTTGTGTCAGTTTTATAAGTTCTAGAAACACAGTGACTGTGATCTTTATTCCTTACCTTTGTGGGTTCTGTCTTTCCCACATCATGCCAAGACTTTAGAGCTGGTCTTTGGCTCTAGAGGCAATAGTGAAAAAGTTTCAGTAGGATTACTTTTAAGTGATTATTAACTTGTGAGTAGGAGGAGGATGAGATGTAATAGTCTTAGTTATGTCCAACAAACAGAGGCTGTGTTGTTAGATTAGATGAACTGTGGCTGATGATTTTCTCATTCAGTTTAGTTCAGTCACTCAGTTGTGTCCAATTCTTTGCAGCCTCATGGATGGCAGCATGCGAGGCTTCCCTGTCCTTCCCCATCACCCAGGGCTTGCTCAAACTCATTTCCATGAGTTGGTGATGCCATCCAACCATTTCATCCTCTGTTGTCCCCTTCTCCTTCTGCCTTCAATCTTTCCCAGAGTCAGGATCTTTTCCTATGAGTTGACTCTGCATTAGGTGGCCAAGTAGTGAAGCTTCTGCATGAGTCCTTCCAATGCATATTCCGGGTTGACTTCCAATAGGATTTATTGGTTTGATCTCCTTGCAATCCAAGGGACTCACAAGACTCTTCTCTAGCACCGTACTTCAATAGTATCTATTCTTTGGGGCTCAGCCTTTTTTATGGTCCTACTCTCACATCCATATGTGACTGCTGGAAAAACCATAGCTTTGTGGGCTTCCCTGGTGGTCCAGTGGGTAAGGACACCGCCTTGCAGTGCAGGGGGCGCCAGTTCGATCCCTGGCCTGAGAAGATCCCACGTGCCGCGGAGCGGCTGGACTGATGTGTCCAATTACCGAGCCGGAGCTCTGGAGCACATGCGCCCAGAGCCGGTGCTCTGCGACAGCGAAGGCCACTGCGATGGGAGGCCCAGAAGGGCCAAAGAACAAAGATAGATGAATATAGATAAATGAAAGACCGACAGAGCTGGCCCACCCACCCCCCTCCCTCCCCAACCCACCCTCCCAAAAATAAATAAATAATTTAAAAAAAAAAAAACAAAAAACCATAGCTTTGATTATGTGGATGTTTGTTGAGAAAGTGATATCTCTGCTTTTTAATACACCGTCTAGGTTTGTCATAGATTTTCTTCCAAAGAGCAAGTATCTTTTAATTCCATGGCTGCAGTCACCATCCAGAGTGAGTTGGAGGCCAAGAAAGTAAAGTCTGTCACTGTTTCCATTGTTAGCTGATCTATTTGCTCTGAAGTGATGAGACTGGTTTCCATGATCTTAGTTTTTTAAATGTTGAGTTCTAAGCCAGCTTCTTCACTCTTCTTTTTTTACCTTCAGGAGACTTTTTAGTTCTTCTTCTCTTTCTGTAATAAGGGTGGTGTCATCTGCAAATCTAAAGTTATTGAAATTTCTCCTGACAGTCTTGATTCCAGCTTGTGCTTCATCCAGATCAGCATTTTGCATGATGTACTCTGCATGTAAGTTAAATAAGCAGCGTGACAATATACAACCTTGACATGCTCCTTTTTCCAATTTGGAGCCAGCCCGTTTTGTCATGTCCATTTCTAATTGTTGCTTCCTGATTTGCATTCAGGTTTCTAGGAGGCAGGTAAGGTGGTCTGGAATTCCATTTCTTTAAGAATTTCCCACAGTTTGTTGTTCTCCACACAGTCAAAGGCTTTAGCATAGTCAGTGAAGCAAAGTAGATGTTTTTCTGGAATTCTCTTGCTTTTTCTATGATCTAGTGGATTTTGGCAATTAGATCTCTGATTCCTTTGCCTTTTCTAAATCCAGCCTGTACATCTGGAAGTTCTCAGTTCATGTATTTTTGAATCCTAGCTTGGAGGATTTTGAGCATTACTTTGCTAGCATGTGAAATGAGTGCAATTATGTGGTAGTTTGAACATTCCTTGGCATTGTTCTTCTCTGGGATTAGAATGAAAATTGACTTTTTTCTAGTACTATGACCACTGCTGAGTTTTCTAAATTTGCTGACATATTGAGTGTTGCACTTTAAGAGCATCGTCTTTCAATATTTGAAATAGCTCAGCTGATATTCTATCACCTCTGCTAGTTTTGTTCATAGTGGTGCTTGCTAGGGCCCACTTGACTTCACACTCTAGGATGTTTGGCTCTAGGTGCGTGATCACATCATCATGTTCATCCAGTTGATTTTTTTCATTTGCTTTTAATACACCGTCTAGGTTTGTCATGTTTCTTCCAAAGAGCAAGTATCTTTTAATTCCATGGCTGCAGTCACCATCCAGAGTGAGTTGGAGGCCAAGAAAGTAAAGTCTGTCACTGTTTCCATTGTTAGCTGATCTATTTGCTCTGAAGTGATGAGACTGGTTTCCATGATCTTAGTTTTTTAAATGTTGAGTTCTAAGCCAGCTTCTTCACTCTTCTTTTTTTACCTTCAGGAGACTTTTTAGTTCTTCTTCTCTTTCTGTAATAAGGGTGGTGTCATCTGCAAATCTAAAGTTATTGAAATTTCTCCTGACAGTCTTGATTCCAGCTTGTGCTTCATCCAGATCAGCATTTTGCATGATGTACTCTGCATGTAAGTTAAATAAGCAGCGTGACAATATACAACCTTGACATGCTCCTTTTTCCAATTTGGAGCCAGCCCGTTTTGTCATGTCCATTTCTAATTGTTGCTTCCTGATTTGCATTCAGGTTTCTAGGAGGCAGGTAAGGTGGTCTGGAATTCCATTTCTTTAAGAATTTCCCACAGTTTGTTGTTCTCCACACAGTCAAAGGCTTTAGCATAGTCAGTGAAGCAAAGTAGATGTTTTCTGGAATTCTCTTGCTTTTCTATGATCTAGTGGATTTTGGCAATTAGATCTCTGATTCCTTTGCCTTTTCTAAATCCAGCCTGTACATCTGGAAGTTCTCAGTTCATGTATTTTTGAATCCTAGCTTGGAGGATTTTGAGCATTACTTTGCTAGCATGTGAAATGAGTGCAATTATGTGGTAGTTTGAACATTCCTTGGCATTGTTCTTCTCTGGGATTAGAATGAAAATTGACTTTTTTCTAGTACTATGACCACTGCTGAGTTTTCTAAATTTGCTGACATATTGAGTGTTGCACTTTAAGAGCATCGTCTTTCAATATTTGAAATAGCTCAGCTGATATTCTATCACCTCTGCTAGTTTTGTTCATAGTGGTGCTTGCTAGGGCCCACTTGACTTCACACTCTAGGATGTTTGGCTCTAGGTGCGTGATCACATCATCATGTTCATCCAGGTCATTAAGATCTTTTTTGTATAGTTCTTCTGTGTATTCTTTCTACCTCTGAATATATTTTGCTTCTCTTAGATCCATACCATTTATTGTTCCCATGTTTGCATCAAATATTCCCTTTGTATCTCTAATTTTCTGGTAGAGATATTCTGGTATCTGGTAGAAATATTTTTGATATCTCTAATTTTCTGGTAGAGACATTCACTTGTTTTTCTATATTCTTTCTTCCTTTGTTAACTAAGGAAGATTTTCTTATCTCATCTTGCTCTTCTCTGGAATTCTGCATTCAGATTTTCTCATTATATCTTTGTAAAAATTTTTCTTAACAAGATGTTAAGGTAGTGTGAGAAGTATTGACTGATGCATTATATGCAATAAAAATGAATGAAGTCTTTGCACATTCGGTTATCTTTGTAGATATTCTTTTTCCCTGCGTGCTTCCAAGCTACCTAGTGATATCAGAGTTGAAAAGTCACCATTGTTTTAACATTCTTCTGGATTTTGTATGCTGGAGATACTATGAAGTACTTTTAAAATTCTATCAATGTATATTAATAAATGATTTTGTTTATTAAATAATACTATTAAAGTATATAGTACTTACATATTCAGTACAGTGTCTAAGAATTTGATGTACATTGGTAATGGTTTCCACATCAATTGTCTACTTTTAATTTTTCATGACTCTTCTAAATTTCTTTTGTCACATGTTATATCAAATATTGTTTTTACTGGTTTTCAACCTTCAGTAGTCTGTGTTTAATTTCTACAATGAATATAAAAATAAATATTATATAAGTATGAGATTTCTATCTTTGGGCAGCATCGGTGATTCAACTTAATTCTAACAATATAAAATTATAAATATATCCATGTCTACATAAACAAATATGTTACATTTATAACATATAGAATCTCAATATGATGGTTTTCACTTTGACAATATAGCAGGTAGATAATAAACTTGATACTCCTAACAAATATGTCATCATCTTCAAACAATTTAATGTTATTGCCTGTTCTTTTTTCTTATCAGATAAAGAAATGTGACCCATTATGAATTGTAAAGGATAATAGGAATAATAAAAGTAATGCTTTAAGTAGAGATAAAAATATTTATGTTCATTATAAGTGATAAAACAATATTAAAATATTTATTTGGTTAGAAATACATTTGGTACTGATTATATTAAGCTTTATTTATTTTCATTTGTACAGTTGTTCTATATTTAATCTGTCTATCATGTGTCATCTTGGTGAAATATTTCAATTATAAATGATTTTAAGTTCAATTATTTTATAGTGATTAACAAAGCTTTAAGAAAATACTACTAAGATAAATCTTTGGATTGCAGTTATACAATTGCACTGTCATAACCATTTCTTCTTGCAGCCAAGTATACTCTGTTGCACTTTTTATGAAAATTACCTGGGAGGATATAAGGCCAAAGGGTCAAATGTGCACTTTGACTCAATAAAGGCAATAAATATGTGCGTAAATTTAATGATGTTAAAACACACTACCCAAGTATGAGGATATAAATGATTTTGGCTTTAGGATTCCAGACCTTAAGTATATATTTTTTGTAGTATTTCTTTCTTTTTTTTTTGCCTCCAAGTCATCACTTATTTTTCATCCATCTTTATTCTTTGGCATGTGTGGGACTCCCTTTGCAGTGGCCTCTCTAGCTGCAGAGCACCAGCTCTTAATTGAACACACTTTCCCAGCCGCTCCTGGACACGTGGGATCTTCCTGAGCCAGGGATCCAATCGGTGCCCCTTGCACTGCAAGGCAGATTCTTTACCCACTGGACCACTAGGGAAACCCGACCTTAAGTATTTATGAAAACATTTCATGTACACATTGTCAGAAAGGTCACCTATGTTGAAGTCCAGCTCCCTTTTATACTAAAGTTGACCTAATTAAATTAAACATATTAAATCAAAATTTTAACAACTATAACAGCATTTTGTATAAAGGAAATGAAAGATGACTTTAAATTTTCAAAATAAAAAAGATTTAAAAAGTTATTAATATATTTTGTTTATTCATCTTTTGGTAAAACATTCAAGAACTTGTACATTTAAATGGACTTCATAAATATTAAAACTTATCCAATTGTTATTAAACCTACCTCCTGGAGATTCCCAAATCTTATTACCATTTTAAGTAATATCCATTACCGAGAAACTCCCCTGCCACTGGCCTCTCCAGTAACTTTTGATTATTGGTATATCTAAACTCAAAGGCAAACACTCATTTCATTCTGTGAGGTTTTTATAAGTTTTAATGCAACTACAACTTCATTAAAAGACTTAGGTGTGATTATTTCTGGTAGTAGAGAGCTGTAAAGATGTATTTCAAATGCTTGTATGCTTTTATCATCATAACATTAATTGATACTCATCCTTAGATGGAGACTTATTTTCCTTATTATATCCTAGTGGTCTGAATTTCAAATAATATAATGTTTTCTCTCATGTCTATAGTAACTCATAAACTTTAGTTTACTAATAGTCCTTACTGTTAAAATTCATTCTGTGCCTTTTATCCACAAAAGTGTTATTATTCTCAGAGTGAAAAATGTAAGTTTAAATAATAGGAGTAAATATTTTATATTTGATTAATTCTTAAATAATATTTTTATATTTATAACGTTAAGAATGAGTTTTCACTGGGAAACTTGAGCAACTGTAATATTTGAAAGCAATTTTTATGTTAATTAAGCATGTTTAGAGATTTTATGTTTGTTTTTGAGTTTCAGTTAGTTTTATAATGACTTATACCTACAACATGGAAAGTGTCAGTACTTTCCAGTCTACTATACTCTTTTTAAAATGAGAAAATGTTAATTAAATATTGTCACTTGTTAAAATTTACAGGCCATAAAAGATAGTGCCAAATATCTTATTTATATAATGTTATAAGTTTATTAGGAATCTTGCCACTACTGATTTGATTCATATGTAAATTGCCTTAAAGTAAAATTAACCTGTCACTCCTATAATTATTGATTATGCAATTATTTTATAGGCAAGCAGCAAGGGATAAAAAAAATAGATATATATAACACCAGAAATCAATTATGATATTATTTACTATACAAGTAATTATGATCTTAATCTCTAGTTATTTTACCATATTACTATATTATCATAATATATAATTAAATTTATTAATCATTCATTACATAAAGGAGAGATGCATGGAAGAGCTAAATTAAGGAAACAACACATCATGGCAGTATTAATTTTGTAATATGATAATAGCCACGTATTACAATCATAGTCACAATCATAGTCTTTGCCTTCCTAAGCACCTCATTTGTAGTTTTGTTTATCATAACTCACCATCTAATTTAGGACTTCAAAAACACAACAGTTCTTGTTTAAAAAAAGAAATTTAAAGATTGCAAATAATATCCTTTAAAACATACTCTCTTTCCTGTAAAGTGCTCACTGTCTTTATAATATTTATAATTAATTAATATTGTTTCTTTTTAATTGAAGTATAATTAATTTACAGTATTGTATTAGTCTTGGGGATATAGCAAAGTGATTCAGTTATAAAAATATATATATTTTTAAATAATATTCTATTATAGGTTTCAGTATACCAGATATTGAATATACTGATCCTTATGTTGTACAGTAAGCCTTTATTGCTTTTCTGCTTTATATATGATAGTGTGTATCTGTTAATCACACATATCTAATTTATCCCTTCCCCACATTTCCCTTTGGTAACTGTATGTTTGTTTTATATGTCTGAAAGTTTATTTCTGTCTTGTAAACAAATTCATTTACTCTATTTTTTAGGTTCCACATATAAGTGAGATCATGTAGTATTTACCTTTCTCTAACGTATCACATTTAGTATGATAATCTCCAGATCAATCCATGTTGCTACAGATGGCAATATTCCTTTTTTATGTCTGAGTAATATAGAAATAATTTTAATGACCCCTACCAGATTCTGAACTGCTACATTAGATTTGGCATGTTGAAGAGTTACTTGTTATTTTATTGAAAATCATAAAATATCTAAGTGTACTAGTCTAAAAAAAAGTCTATAATGCACCTGAAAAAGTATGGGGTAGTCAAACAGGCTTGGTTTCAACACAATTGCTAGCTGAATGTTAGTTAATTTAAGCTTCAGTTTTCACAATAATACTAACTTTAAAAGTTTCTGGAAAAATTAGCTATAAAGTATAGGATTGATATGAGCTTCCATGGTGGCTCAGACATTAAAGAATCTACCTGCAAAGTAGGAGACCCAGGTTCAATACCTGGGTTGTGAAGATGCCCTGGAGAAGGGAATAGCAACCCACTATAGTATTCTTTCCTGGAGAATTCCATGGACAGAGGAGACTGAGTGGCTATAGTCCAAGGGGTCACAAAGAGTCAGATATGACTGAGCCACTAAAATTTTCACACTGAATGGGATTCATTTATAATTAGAATATAATAACTCATAGCAGCTCTTAATATATTCAGCCTCAAGTGTGTAAGTATTAAAACTAAACTGGAGTAATAATATTGAATACAGTTTTGGAATACAACTGTTTATATGTAATGACTATGTTCACTTTGCTTTTGTAATAAAATGTATACAAATAACATGTAAATAAAACACAGATATAGCAAAAAAAAAAAAGTAAGTTGTAATTAACACTGGAGATGAAGTTACATTACCTGAATTAGTTTATACTAATACATTCTGAATAGCCTTGAGGTATAAATATTTTCCTCAAAATTAAATAAAACTGTAATTTCTGTATATGTCTATCATGTATATATGTTGCCTAATTTGTTCTAATATAATTCTTTCAGAATCCACCACCTATATACTAATGTGGAAATTAATGAGGTTCTTAGAATATCATTTTTAAAGATTCATTGTTTAATTGACATGTCAAGTAATACTTAAGATGATTTCATTGATTGAATTTAAAAATTTTTATGTTTGGTCAAGATAATACAATGAATATAATCTTAAACTTTCAAAGTAATACAGTGGATAATTTTGCCACAGCAAAGGTTTACTTAAGCTTTAATCTCCTGAGATCAATTAGTTGTGGGTCTGTTACACAATTCATAGGCATTATTTGACACATAGTTAACATGATGATTAATTTTCCTAGTCTACTTCTGTGGTCAGTGTAGCCAATGGAAAAAGTGGATTGTATCTGAAAGAAAATTGTTGTCCACATTTAGTCAATAAAGAAAGCATAATATATTGCAAATAATGTTGCTTATTCCTGAGATTCCCATCAGTGGTAAAGAAACCACCTGCCAATGCAGGAGATGTGGGTTTGATCCCTGGGTCTGGAAGACCCCCTGGAGAAGAAAATGACATTCCAGTCCCATATTCTTGCCTGGGAATGCTTGTAATTAGGGACTGTGTCATTAAACTTTCATCCAAATTTACATGTAACACGGTCCTAAGAGATTATAGAGTAGCTAAATTAAAAAGAAAAAAAATTATTGACAATCTTTTTGTTGGATTTTATTTTTAAGGCCAATGACTTCATTAGAAATTGACTACACAAAAAGTATTGCCTAATTTAGTACATAATTTTGTTATGTCAGCTATTTATATTTCTTTATTAAACTAATTACCTTGATATTTAGAATCAAAACTATATTGCTCCACATTTTAAATATCTAGCATTAGTTCGTTGAATAAATACATAGTACAAATTGTGAACATCACATATCAGTGTGTGTATATCACTATCTTTGTATTCTAATGAAGCAATGAAATAGATTAAATTTTTACCACATGTAAAAATCTAAAGAATAATCAAATAACAGATACTATGACTGTAGCTCTTTGTTACATAAATCTATTTTGAAATTAGCCATATAATTAATTTTATATTAATATTAGTAATGAATGTGTATTTATTTACTCTAGACTCATGAAAACTAGAAGTAAGAAAATATCATTTAGAGCTCTCATTCCATGTGTTTAAGGGCAGTGATAATCTTAGTACATAATTAGAAGTATAAATATTCCTAGTTATTTTTAACAATAGTATTAATTAGATTATAAGAGCAGCAGCATTGAATGGTAAATAGACTGGCATTTATGAAGACTGATACTTAGTCTGAATCTATCACTAAATTATTGCAGTTTATAAAAGAGATGCTTAACAAAATAAGAGGTCAAGTTTTTTCTGAATCTAAATTTCTATGATTTTGAAGTTTGTTCATTCAAAAAGAGTAACAGTTTATTTGTTATAAGATAAACTATGCAGATAGAGATTATCCTAAATAAATGAGCTTAGTCCTCGTTCTTGGGTGCTGATAATGGGTTGGATGTTAAGAGAAAGTTAAACATGTTTTAATGCAAAAGTAGCTTCCTGCTTTTATTTGCATGTCCATTATTTCTTTTTAAATGATTTTATGTAGTAGGAGTTACAATGTATACTTATAAATCAATATTTATTAAATTCCTCTATGTCAATATAGATAAGTAGAAGCATTTAATGTCAGTTTTATAATATGAATTATGAACAAAGTTATCAGATTGACCACTGAACATTTATATTGCAATTATCTTGCATGGATGGGTACATTACAATTAGTTAAAAATTTACTATCATAAATTAATTGTGCTTATATGTGAAATACAGAACCTAAAACCTTATTTGAATATTGTAGCCAAAAAATTCTTTTAGTTACGCTGAAGAGATGCGCTATTAAATATCTGGGATATGTGATTTCTTGCTATATAGTCATGTCTGTGTGTATCAGAGGTCTTAAATTGATGCTAAAATTTTAGACAAATCTGGGCATATAAAAACAGAAGGAAACAACCACAATACACACACACACACACACACACACACACACACACACACGCGCGCGCGCGCGCCTGAAACAAAAATCCGGAGATGAAAAAAAAGGAAGCAAGGACTAGAAGTGTTTGAAATGGGAATTGTTCATGCTTAGTTCGGAAATTAATCAGTCACTTTTTCCTCCAGCCAATTTTCATCGAATTCATACTTAAGGACAAAAGGATTGACCCTTTTTATCATAAAGTCTTGCAGGAAAAGTAAATACATATTCACTAGCATTGGTTCTAAAATTCTTGGTAACTTCAGTGTTATAATTATGGTCAGAATATGTTTCCTTTGTTTAGGCAGACACACAGATAGGTTCCACCCAGTGTGAAGTTTGGCAGCCCCTTCCTGAGGTTGTAAGAATAATTGATATTAAAATTTTTGCTTGGCATAAACAAATGCTAGAATCCATTTTATTGATGAAATCTTACGATGTACTTTGTTTTTGGTGTTTATCTTTTTTTTTTTTTTTAATACCAGAAGCACTAGGAATTATTTTCAAAGAAAGACTGATGAAGAATTAGACTTACTAAGGAAGTATAATGGATCAAAATGTAGGAGAGTATCTCCACCTTTACAATCCCTTTAAAGGTGAAGCTGGTTTACATGGAGAATTGGAGGCAACACCAGAAATACTATTCTATGACAGCAGGAAAACTCTTTTTAAGCCTAGGGTAATGTGAATTTTGGAGGGAGCTACTGATTAAGTGAACTTCCCACATGGCATTAGTGGTGAAGGACCTGCCCGCCAATGCAAGAGATGTAAGAGACCTAGGTTCCATTACTGGGTTGTGAAGATTCTCAGAAGTAGCAAATAGCAAGCTGCTCCAGTGTTTTTGCCAAGAAGGTTCCATGGACTGAGGAGCATGGTGGGCTACAGTCCATAGGTCTGCATGGAGTTGGATAGGACTGAGCAAAAGCACTGATTATGTGTGGCAGCAGACTAAGACTAAATAGAAATCATTTGGAAAGTTGAATTAAAAACTCAAATAGAACTCAAATATTTTATTCAAATAACAGAGATTCACGATATACATTTGTGTGTGTGTTTGTGTGTTTAATATATGGATGTAATTATTATATTATTTTAATTGGTGATTTTCACAATTAGGTGTAGTTACAGTGTCATTTTGGAGTCTGAAATCTATATTTCTCTAAGAAGTTCATATGAAATTTTATTAGGTTTGCATGTACTGGTTTAGCCAC
Organism: Tragulus kanchil; assembly: GCA_022376925.1. NCBI lineage: Eukaryota > Metazoa > Chordata > Mammalia > Artiodactyla > Tragulidae > Tragulus > Tragulus kanchil. The sequence goes on along the minus strand of JAIOJX010000028.1, from coordinate 69,478,155 downwards.
ATTTTCAAATTAAGTTATATATAATTGATTCGATTAAGGTAGTAAAATAAAAATATACCTTTATTGTCTCCTAGTATCAAAAACAGAAGTCCTCTCTGCAGAATAGTGTATTATGGTATAAGCAGACATGTCTGACTCTTCAGGAATAGTAGATGCTTTATGTTTCCTCTATACTAGCCCCAAATGTAAAAAATAGCAAAATAAGTGCTTGTATATATCTTCAGATAATAGAATACAATTTAAACCTAAGAGATAATATATATATATACACACACATATATAATATACCTCTAAGTTTTCTGATGAACTGTTTGAAAATATTAGCAGATTAAATCAAGTAATTTTCCTCTCCTTTTTCTTTCAGTTCAGTTTAATTTTTATTTTTTTTCGAAAAATCTCCATAGGAAAAAAAAATGCTCTTTAGGTTTTCTTGTAGAGAAAATTAAATGTAAGATTGAATTTGCACATTCTGATGCATTTTCTTATCTTAATAGTAAAATTGAATAGTCCTTCTTGGTTCATTTCACCTCTCAATGATCTCTCCTGAGGAAGTTTAGCATAGATTAAATATAAAATTTTTAACAGAAAACAGACCTCTGTTAGCTTACTATGCTTGCCTCATATTTTAGCCTCACTTTTAGTTCCTTTGTATATGTACTTCTGTATGTGTCTCTCTTTTTTTGTAGAAATATTTTTAATAAAATCTAAAAATTGCATGTATGAGCAAGACTGAATCATTTTGTCCAATGTAGGTGAATGTTGGTAGTATCTTAGTAATGTACATGAGGGAATTAAATCAGATGCATATATGAAATTTCATAAACACATTAAATTCTTTCCCACAGTGAGAATTTAAGTCAGAAAGTGAGCATATTAAATTACATTTAAAAATTTGCAAATTTGTGTAACCTTAACAAGACTAGAAACCTGTCAATTAATATTAGATTACAGATTACCTTTTAAGTGAGACTCCTTAGAATGTTTGTTTTCCTTGATTGTTTTTTAAATCCTATTGCAGGCAAATTTAATTCTTGACATTTTTGGAAGGACCTAACTAAAGCCAAATCTACAGAACTTTTCAATGTGCACTTGCAAATCAGCAGTTTATAAGGTCAGTTAATAAATGAAAATCTAAAGATACTGAAAATTTTGACTTAGCTTGGGAATCACTGCCTTTGATTTGGGGAGAAGCCTGGGAAGTGAGAACAAAGAGTAGTGTCCTAATTTGACTGAAATATTTTCATAGTGTATAAAATAGATATTGTCTGAGAATAGCAATAGCAAAAGTACTATTTTACCTAACTAACTAAAATAATTTGTGTCATTTTTAATAAATATGCTTCAAAAGAGTCATTTGTTTAAAAAGAATATTATTTCTTAATAATAGAGAGAAATTCTTTGTAATAAATCTAGTAGGGCGTGTGTATGTCTGTATGTGTGTGTGTGTGTGTGTGTGGTTATTCTCTGATGTGTCAGTGGTAAAGAATCTGCCTGCATGCAGGATACATGGTTGTGATCCCTGGGTTGGGATGACCCCCTGGAGTCAGAAATGGCAACACATTCCAGTATTCTTGCTGAGCCTCCCATGGACAGAGGAGCCTGTCAGGCTATAGTCTGTGGGGTCTCAAAGTGTGAGACATAACTGAGTGACTGAGCATACACTCATACACAAACACAAACTATTTCCTTATCATTAAAGCCCTAAGAGGAGGAATGTTTGATGAAACATACTTTACCTTAGATTTAAAACGTGTCAGTGTGCCCCACATTCTTTCAAATCTGAAGTGCTTTTGAAGAAAACAATGCTAGGTGTAAAGATTTAAATGTTTAATTCCACGTTCTTTTTAACATTTCTTTGCATTTATGTTTGTGATATCTTGCAGCAGGCTTATAAAATCTAGGTAAAGTCTTACTAGTATAAAAGATTGAAAAGCTGATGCATATAAAAACTTATAAAATAATTCTATCAATTTAGTGACTATATTTCAGTCTTATAAATACATAAGAAAAAATGATAATGTGCTTAGGTTGTACATTTCCTGTCAATTAATATTAGATTACAGATTACCTTTTAAGTGAGACTCCTTAGAATGTTTGTTTTCCTTGATTGTTTTTAAATCCTATTGCAGGCAAATTTAATTCTTGACATTTTGGAAGGACCTAACTAAAGCCAAATCTACAGAACTTTTCAATGTGCACTTGCAAATCAGCAGTTTATAAGGTCAGTTAATAAATGAAAATCTAAAGATACTGAAAATTTTGACTTAGCTTGGGAATCACTGCCTTTGATTTGGGGAGAAGCCTGGGAAGTGAGAACAAAGAGTAGTGTCCTAATTTGACTGAAATATTTTCATAGTGTATAAAATAGATATTGTCTGAGAATAGCAATAGCAAAAGTACTATTTTACCTAACTAACTAAAATAATTTGTGTCATTTTTAATAAATATGCTTCAAAAGAGTCATTTGTTTAAAAAGAATATTATTTCTTAATAATAGAGAGAAATTCTTTGTAATAAATCTAGTAGGGCGTGTGTATGTCTGTATGTGTGTGTGTGTGTGTGTGTGTGGTTATTCTCTGATGTGTCAGTGGTAAAGAATCTGCCTGCATGCAGGATACATGGTTGTGATCCCTGGGTTGGGATGACCCCCTGGAGTCAGAAATGGCAACACATTCCAGTATTCTTGCTGAGCCTCCCATGGACAGAGGAGCCTGTCAGGCTATAGTCTGTGGGGTCTCAAAGTGTGAGACATAACTGAGTGACTGAGCATACACTCATACACAAACACAAACTATTTCCTTATCATTAAAGCCCTAAGAGGAGGAATGTTTGATGAAACATACTTTACCTTAGATTTAAAACGTGTCAGTGTGCACACACATTCTTTCAAATCTGAAGTGCTTTTGAAGAAAACAATGCTAGGTGTAAAGATTTAAATGTTTAATTCCACGTTCTTTTTAACATTTCTTTGCATTTATGTTTGTGATATCTTGCAGCAGGCTTATAAAATCTAGGTAAAGTCTTACTAGTATAAAAGATTGAAAAGCTGATGCATATAAAAACTTATAAAATAATTCTATCAATTTAGTGACTATATTTCAGTCTTATAAATACATAAGAAAAAATGATAATGTGCTTAGGTTGTACATTTCCTGTATCTTTTAGTGAATGTGTTTCTTTTATATTCCGGGTGAAGGAAAACATGCTGACAAATATAGAGGTGTTATAATGTTGAAATGGTCATGACCCTAAAATGTAAAATAAGATTAGTTTTTATAATATCTCAGGTTAAATCAAACTATTTCATTTTGTTTTTGCCAATCTTTGGAAGAGAAATCCTACTTAGATAATACTGTAATTGTTCTCTTGGAGAATTAATGTTTCGGTGCCACTTGGGGAAGTCAGCAAAAACACCTCATATGTTTTTGAGTAGAAACAGTGCAGTCTAAAAAGTGATCTGTTTAGATCTCATGTCTGAATGACCTTGTAGATTACTCAAGCTAATAGAACTCTCATGAGTTGATGCATAAATATCTAGAATGCTTATTTATTTTTTAAATCAAGCTATAAAATGAAGGAAACCTAACTTTCATATCATCTTATAAAACATGAATTTTTTTCTGAATGAGCTACATGTAAATTGAAGGTTGAAGGTGACAAATCAGTGTATGTAGACTGATATATAATTTAGATCAGAGGATCTCAAATCAGAACTTGGAGACTTGCTAGGAAAGCAATTTTCAGACTCCATCAATGTATATGGATCAAAATAAATTAAGATACTGAATTAGAACTGAACCAGAGACTCTGGTTAGGTTCTAGAAATCTGTGTGTTAACAAACACTCAGATTGTCCTAATACATTCTCAAATTCAGAACCACAGATTTAGATAGAACATAACAGCAGATCCTGAGTTCATCTTTACTCCATTGTAGCATAAATAATAAAGGGTTTAAATAATAACTCATCCTAGTCCTTCTTGCCTTTGATTGGCACAATAACTGTTTGAATAATAGCCAAAGGTAGGTATTGTTTTGTTATTAAATGTGTTAATAGATTCACTATATTTGAAGATTTGATATCATAGCATCTATTTTACACTTTTAAGTGATTGAATATCTTGGTTGTGCCCACTAAGTCTTGTTTTATAGATAACTCTCAGGCTAATGTATTTTCACTGTATCTAATAGATTATATAAGCATATCAGCAGTAATCATCATTGTCTCTTTCTCTCATTTCCTACAGTTTCCGAGAATCTCACAATCTATGGTTAATGAACTTTTTTTTTGTAAAAGGTATTAATAGAAAAGAACTTTTATATTTTTTAATAAAAAGGACCTTGACTGTCAAACCATAGAAAGACATTCTGTAATAATCACAAAATTTTACTTAGATTTTTTAAAAAGTAATTACAACCAATGACTTTGACCATAAGTACAGCTTTAGCATGTCCCAGGGGAAAATTTGCTTTTGATTTTGGTGAAAATGCTTAGTAGATGGAATGGGTGACCATCAGGCCCTCAAAATCAACAATGCAAACTTTCTTCTTTATATTAAACTTGCATTGTTCCTGGGAGTTGATCCTTTGGTTTAACTGATTTATCAAGTTATTAATATACAAGTAAAAAAGAAAAGAGGTGTTCCAGTCTGGTTTTATAAACTTGTCAGCACCTGCTTTCACAGTTCTTAATGTGGCCCTGGTATTATGGTAATACCAATTTTGAAAGAAAGTACTTAATAAGAATCTATCATTTGAAAGTATAACATTATCAAATAGATTATATACAATTATGAAGACCAGTTACATTTTAATATTCAGCCAATGTTAGTTTTCTTAAACCATTTTCTTGTGAAATTCAACTGGACCTGCTAATCAGTTTATATACAGCTATTCTAAAACATGCAACTCACTGCATATATAAAATATAAAGCTGCAGATTTAGGTCTCTGGCTCTTAAAAAATGTCAGTGAAGTGTTTTCGAGGGATATCCAGGAAAATAAAGAGTTTATTCTTGAGGGATAACAGAGGGTTTCCCCTTTGAAGAAAAGTAGATTGTACTTTGAGCCTACCCTTTGGGATATTTGTTTGAAATGTTAATTAGAATAACTGGTTTAGCAAGGATTAGGACAAGAGCTAAACACTGCTGACAGCAAGATATCTTCTCCTGGGAATCTTTCCGTTTCAGTAACTGCTGTGGTGTTTAGAGTGGATAAAGTTACTGCATCCTCGCCAGAAAAAAATGTTCCAAAGACCACATCATTTCTGAATATACCTTAATATTCACTGCTGAACCAGGAACATTTTATTTTTAAAATCATTCATGTTTGAGAAAGTTCCAAAAGGTAATAACGTGAAAGAATACTTTGCATTAATACCTTTTAATTCATGATGTGTTTATCTGACAGTTTCTTCACATAAGCAGAACTATTACTTTATAGAGTATGTTTCTCCTAAAATGTATCTGCAGAAACAGCACTTCTTAGTTGCTGAAATTCAAACGCAGCACCTGATGTTTAATTATTCAATGATTCATTCAAAAATTAAGACTTTAATATGGCCCATATATTAAAAAATACAGGGATTCTGACTTTAGGGGGTTTATACTTCAGTGACAGCATTGACATAATATGGTACAATATATGCTCTAATGGAAATAAATGGGGTAGTGTTATTTATGTGGATAGAAGGATTTCTAACATTACTTAGGAGCCATCAGAAAATTTTTTCTGAAAGAGATGCCATCATAAATGAAATATAAAGTATGAATAAGAATTAGGCAAAGAGGGAAACAAAGTGGGGCATGGAGAAGGACCAATTTTGAAAGAAAGTACTTAATAAGAATCTATCATTTGAAAGTATAACATTATCAAATAGATTATATACAATTATGAAGACCAGTTACATTTTAATATTCAGCCAATGTTAGTTTTCTTAAACCATTTTCTTGTGAAATTCAACTGGACCTGCTAATCAGTTTATATACAGCTATTCTAAAACATGCAACTCACTGCATATATAAAATATAAAGCTGCAGATTTAGGTCTCTGGCTCTTAAAAAATGTCAGTGAAGTGTTTTCGAGGGATATCCAGGAAAATAAAGAGTTTATTCTTGAGGGATAACAGAGGGTTTCCCCTTTGAAGAAAAGTAGATTGTACTTTGAGCCTACCCTTTGGGATATTTGTTTGAAATGTTAATTAGAATAACTGGTTTAGCAAGGATTAGGACAAGAGCTAAACACTGCTGACAGCAAGATATCTTCTCCTGGGAATCTTTCCGTTTCAGTAACTGCTGTGGTGTTTAGAGTGGATAAAGTTACTGCATCCTCGCCAGAAAAAAATGTTCCAAAGACCACATCATTTCTGAATATACCTTAATATTCACTGCTGAACCAGGAACATTTTATTTTTAAAATCATTCATGTTTGAGAAAGTTCCAAAAGGTAATAACGTGAAAGAATACTTTGCATTAATACCTTTTAATTCATGATGTGTTTATCTGACAGTTTCTTCACATAAGCAGAACTATTACTTTATAGAGTATGTTTCTCCTAAAATGTATCTGCAGAAACAGCACTTCTTAGTTGCTGAAATTCAAACGCAGCACCTGATGTTTAATTATTCAATGATTCATTCAAAAATTAAGACTTTAATATGGCCCATATATTAAAAAATACAGGGATTCTGACTTTAGGGGGTTTATACTTCAGTGACAGCATTGACATAATATGGTACAATATATGCTCTAATGGAAATAAATGGGGTAGTGTTATTTATGTGGATAGAAGGATTTCTAACATTACTTAGGAGCCATCAGAAAATTTTTTCTGAAAGAGATGCCATCATAAATGAAATATAAAGTATGAATAAGAATTAGGCAAAGAGGGAAACAAAGTGGGGCATGGAGAAGGGTCATCTTACAAAGAATCAGCTTTGCCAAGTCTGGGTCAGAGAGAGTATGAATCTTGTTTCCTGAACTACAAACATTCAGTCTAACCAAAGTGTTGTGTTCAAGGAAGGAGGAATGATAAAGAGAATTTAAATCTTAAGAGTCTTATTAAGGAATTCAGGCTTCATCTAAAAGCAATGGTATGCTGTTAACTTTTTACAGAACAGAGAATGCCATTCTAAAATTTGTATTTTAGAAAGTCAAATTGTAATTCTATGTTTCAAGATCCGGTTGAAGATGAGAAATACTGGAGATGGAAAATACCCTCAATAGACTAGTTGAGAGATGATGATCTGGTTAAAAAGGGTAAAAATAGTTAGGAAAGGAAATAAGGAAATGGTCCAATTCAAGAGGTATTTCCTGGTGGCTCAGGCAGTAAAGAATCTGCTAGGAGTGCAGGAGTTGTGTTTAGTCACCTAGTTGTGTCCAACTCTTTGCGACCCAACAGACTGTAGCTCACCAGTCTCTTCTGCCCATGGGATTTTCCCAGCAAGAATACTGGAGTGGGTTGCAATTCCATCCTCCAGGGGATCTTCCAGACCGAGGGACTGAGCCCATGTCTCCTGCGTCCCCTGTATTGCTGGCCTATTCTTTATCCCTGAGCCACTGGGGAAGCCCCATATATAATGCAACAAATTCTGACAAACATAGTTAGAACAATCAAATATAGGTTATCTCTATCACCTCTAAACATTCCTCCATGCCCCTTTCAAGTAAAGATTCTCTGCCATTGCGACGATTGGTCTGATTTCTGCCTCTTTTGTTTGTTTTCTCCAAAATATTGTAAAATGGGATCAGACAGAATATGTGTTGTCTTTCCCTTTTCTTTTAACTTGGCATAATGCTTTTGAGATGCATCTACATTGTTACATACATACTAACTTGTCCCTTTTTATTACTAAATATATTCCATTGTGTAGATGTAGAACTACTTTATCTTTGAGTGAGTTTCTTCTTCATTTGTACTATCCATCATAAATGAAATATAAAGTATGAATAAGAATTACAAAGAGGGAAACAAAGTGGGGCATGGAGAAGGGTCATCTTACAAAGAATCAGCTTTGCCAAGTCTGGGTCAGAGAGAGTATGAATCTTGTTTCCTGAACTACAAACATTCAGTCTAACCAAAGTGTTGTGTTCAAGGAAGGAGGAATGATAAAGAGAATTTAAATCTTAAGAGTCTTATTAAGGAATTCAGGCTTCATCTAAAAGCAATGGTATGCTGTTAACTTTTTACAGAACAGAGAATGCCATTCTAAAATTTGTATTTTAGAAAGTCAAATTGTAATTCTATGTTTCAAGATCCGGTTGAAGATGAGAAATACTGGAGATGGAAAATACCCTCAATAGACTAGTTGAGAGATGATGATCTGGTTAAAAAGGGTAAAAATAGTTAGGAAAGGAAATAAGGAAATGGTCCAATTCAAGAGGTATTTCCTGGTGGCTCAGGCAGTAAAGAATCTGCTAGGAGTGCAGGAGTTGTGTTTAGTCACCTAGTTGTGTCCAACTCTTTGCGACCCAACAGACTGTAGCTCACCAGTCTCTTCTGCCCATGGGATTTTCCCAGCAAGAATACTGGAGTGGGTTGCAATTCCATCCTCCAGGGGATCTTCCAGACCGAGGGACTGAGCCCATGTCTCCTGCGTCCCCTGTATTGCTGGCCTATTCTTTATCCCTGAGCCACTGGGGAAGCCCCATATATAATGCAACAAATTCTGACAAACATAGTTAGAACAATCAAATATAGGTTATCTCTATCACCTCTAAACATTCCTCCATGCCCCTTTGAAGTAAAGATTCTCTGCCATTGCGACGATTGGTCTGATTTCTGCCTCTTTTGTTTGTTTTCTCCAAAATATTGTAAAATGGGATCAGACAGAATATGTGTTGTCTTTCCCTTTTCTTTTAACTTGGCATAATGCTTTTGAGATGCATCTACATTGTTACATACATACTAACTTGTCCCTTTTTATTACTAAATATATTCCATTGTGTAGATGTAGAACTACTTTATCTTTGAGTGAGTTTCTTCTTCATTTGTACTATCTATCTATCTCTGTATTTAACATTTAAGCTTCATCCTATATATTAATGATAGGTAAAAGACTTAAACTTTATTTTAATGCCGTTAGTTATCTTATTAAGCAGAGTATTATAGTAGATTGCATACTCAGAAGGCAAAACAAATCCAAATTTGGGCAAAATTCATTTAATCTGATAAAAATGTTTTTTTTCTTTTACTGTGTCCATCATCTTTCACACTAACTTGTGGAGGAATCTGAAGTTAGTGCTATGTATGAAATGTTTTTTCCTGTGAAAATAAATGATAGGATATTGATAATACAATCTACATTTTTTTCTACATTCTCTGGTGACTTAGTGGTAAAAAATCTACCTGCTAATGTAGGAGATGCAGGTTCAATCCCTGGTTAGGGAGAGCCTCTAGAGAAGGAAGTGTCAACCCATTCCAGTATTCTTGTCTGGGAAATCCAATGGACAGAAGAGCCTCACAGGTTACAGTCCATGGAGCTGCAAGAGTCAAATACAAATTAGTGACAAAATGACAACAAGAACTTTGAGATAGGCTCAAGGCAGGCTAGTGCCTTTTTTTCCATCTGTCTACTTTTATATCCCTAGATAAGGAAAATGTCCTACATTATTAGAAACCATGTTAGACTTTGTCTTATTAAATTACCAAATATTCAGTGAACCCAACAAAAAAGGAGACTCAACATTTTCAGATGGTAGATTGGATGGGGGTGTAAAAGAAATAAGGAATTGATTAGAGTTCATTTATAATGTGACCCTCTAAGTGTGCTCTCATGTTATGCACTGAAATAGGAAAACAGAAGGAAGGGCAGCTTCACAGGATATGATTAGTATCACTGCAGAGACACTAAGCTTTAAATGGTTGCTGAATGTTTACTGGGAGTAAACAGTAAACAATTACACCTAAGAACTGGAAGTCAGGAAAAAAATAGATTTTATGTGTAAATTTGAGAATCATTATTAACATGTTCATTTAAGTACCATGAAATAATCTAATAACTTGTGAGAAGATAGCAAATATGGGCAAACATGACTGAATAATATGTCACCAAGTCAAATATACTGTGTCAGGAAAGAGAAAAGGGTATAGAAGAATCAGGGAATGGAGACTAAAATTGAACCCAGAGTTTTGTCATCTTCATGGGGTAAGGCCTAGGCTCAGTGACTAAATAAATGAATAAGTGACTAAATGAATAACCTGTACAGATTAATGGTTTGCAAACCACCTAATTAGTCTGACAGATGTGGCTTGATTACTGACCAAGGGGACTATTGACCAAGGGTCCCCCACTGAGAACTCCCTGAACTCTTTCAAAGTCAATTTGCCTGGCAAACATCATGGGTGTTGAAGACAGAAACTCAGAGGAGTGAACAAAGGTAGAGATTCTCCAGAGATTCTTGATACTTGCCTGAATTTTCTTTCATTTCTTGCTCTCTATTGATTATCCTTAAATAAAAGTCTCATGTTAGTATGTACTTTAGTCTAGGTTCAATCCCTGGTTAGGAGAGCCCTGGGGAAAAAAATTTTTTGGACAGAAGAGCCTCACAGGTTACAGTCCATGGAGCTGCAAGAGTCAAATACAAATTAGTGACAAAATGACAACAAGAACTTTGAGATAGGCTCAAGGCAGGCTAGTGCCTTTTTTTCCATCTGTCTACTTTTATATCCCTAGATAAGGAAAATGTCCTACATTATTAGAAACCATGTTAGACTTTGTCTTATTAAATTACCAAATATTCAGTGAACCCAACAAAAAAGGAGACTCAACATTTTCAGATGGTAGATTGGATGGGGGTGTAAAAGAAATAAGGAATTGATTAGAGTTCATTTATAATGTGACCCTCTAAGTGTGCTCTCATGTTATGCACTGAAATAGGAAAACAGAAGGAAGGGCAGCTTCACAGGATATGATTAGTATCACTGCAGAGACACTAAGCTTTAAATGGTTGCTGAATGTTTACTGGGAGTAAACAGTAAACAATTACACCTAAGAACTGGAAGTCAGGAAAAAAATAGATTTTATGTGTAAATTTGAGAATCATTATTAACATGTTCATTTAAGTACCATGAAATAATCTAATAACTTGTGAGAAGATAGCAAATATGGGCAAACATGACTGAATAATATGTCACCAAGTCAAATATACTGTGTCAGGAAAGAGAAAAGGGTATAGAAGAATCAGGGAATGGAGACTAAAATTGAACCCAGAGTTTTGTCATCTTCATGGGGTAAGGCCTAGGCTCAGTGACTAAATAAATGAATAAGTGACTAAATGAATAACCTGTACAGATTAATGGTTTGCAAACCACCTAATTAGTCTGACAGATGTGGCTTGATTACTGACCAAGGGGACTATTGACCAAGGGTCCCCCACTGAGAACTCCCTGAACTCTTTCAAAGTCAATTTGCCTGGCAAACATCATGGGTGTTGAAGACAGAAACTCAGAGGAGTGAACAAAGGTAGAGATTCTCCAGAGATTCTTGATACTTGCCTGAATTTTCTTTCATTTCTTGCTCTCTATTGATTATCCTTAAATAAAAGTCTCATGTTAGTATGTACTTTAGTCTAGTGACTCCTTTCACATTCCAAACTGATGGAAAAATACATTCATTCTTCATATTTTTATTGTTACATATGGCAATGAAACAGTAATGAAACAGTTGCTTGTCAATAACCTCATGACAGATATAGGAAATCAGAAAACTTTTTCCAAGACTAATAACAAATCCAACAATGCCCATTATAATCAAACAGTGATCAACACCAGTCTTTAATTTGTAATATCTGCAGTCTTCACAATCAAAGGTTTTTACCTTTACCAATCAGAGGTAAACGTATTTTGTAGGAATTTACATAGTTTTAGCTTTCAAGTGTTTGATGGCAGCACTAATCTGTTATACTCCAAGGAATGTGTCATTATCTTGTTATTGAGGTATAATTGACATGTAACACACTGATTTCATGTGTATGATATAATGATTTGTTATTAGGATATACTGCAAAATTATGCCTGTTTTAAGTGTAGTTAACATTCATCACCAAACTAGATACAAAAAAAAAAAATTTCATGTGATGAAGACTTCTAAGGTCTACTCTCTTAGCAACTTTCAAATATGCAATAGTTTTATTAATCGTAGTCATCATGATGTCTACTATTGAATGAAGGGGGTCAAAAGGTACAAATTCCCAGGTATAAAGTAGATTATGTTTTCTTGACAGTGCTTATTAGAACACATTGTGTTAAATGTTAAATATGGTAACTTCTGGGGAATCAGCCTATCTATGCCTAGTTATTTTAATTGTAAAATGTTAACCCTCTGAATATATCATAAAAAGATTACTTCATGTTTAGTTAAGTAAGAAATTGAAAATATATATATTTGTACCACATGGTGACCAAACACACACAACAAAACAGCAAATACTTATACCTTGAATTAGTTGGGGTTTTTAAATCCTGAAATCTTACAAGAAAATAGCTTAATTTGATATAGTAGAAAGGATTTTTAAAGTTGAATGATTTTCATATAACACTGGAATGCTCTTTTTTGATCTGATAAAATTGTCAATATATGTATGTGTTCAGTTGCATCTGACTATGACCTTTTGGATTGTAGCCTGCCAGGCTCCTCTGTCCTTTGGGTTTTTCAGGCAAGAATAACAAGCAATGCAATGGGTGACCATTTCCTTCTCTAAGGGATCTTCCCAACCCAGTGATCAAACCCACATCTTCTGTGTTTTTTGCATTGCAGACAAATTCTTTACCCATTGAGCCATCAGGGAATTCATAATTGTCAATATGGTTATCTAGTCAGTATCTAGTCAATTATCCAGAATAATTACTAGGAAATTAAAAGTGTGTGTCTTCTTTTTTCTTCACATAAGTTACTGTGCAATTCAGTTCAGTTCAGTTGCTCAGTCATGTCCAACTGTTTGTGACCCCATGGACTGCAGCATGCCAGACATCCCTGTCCTTCATCGTCTTCCAGAATCTGCTCAAATTCATACCCATTAACTCAGTGATGCCATGCAATCATCTCGTCCTCTGTCGTCTCCTTCTCCTTTTGCATTCTGTTTTTCCCAACATCAGGCTCTTTTTTGCGTCAGGTGGCCACAGGATTGTAGCTTCAGCATCATTCTTTCCAATGAAGATTTGTACCATTTTCCAACAGTAGGGAATATATTTTCTTTTATTAAAAATACTTTAATGTGATCCTTACGTACTCATTCTAATTTGTCTGTGAATACATTGAACTCTTTGTTATTAAGACTAAAGTTTTGAAAAGTGAAAAAAAAGCATTAGAAGAGAAAGAGATGCTGAAACAAAAATTAAAATATTGCTGCTTTTATGAATAAAATTATATTGTATAATGTATTTTTAAGCACATAAATATTTCCTTACAGTTTGGATTCTAACATGAAAGTCATTTAGCTCTGACATAGGCCTAATTTCTAAGGAAATATCTGCTACCATTGTATTTTTATAACTCTTACGTTAATTTATGAATATCTTAGTCACTAAAGTCATGTCTGATTCTTTTGTGACTATACGTGACTATAGCCTGCCAGGCTCATCTGTCCATGGGATTTCCCAGGCAAGAACACTAGAGTGGGTTGTCATTTCTTTCTCCAGGGAATCTTTCTCAACCTAGGAACTGAATCCACCTCTCCAGCATTGGCAGGCAGATTCTTTACCACTGTGCCACCAGGGGAGTCTAATTTATCAATATTTTATATAAAATTCTATTGTATAGCCCTTCACAGGTACTCCAGAATCTGCTCTGTGCCTAAGTGAATGAAGTTGAATGATACCTCATTTAAGTGTTAAGTCAGAAACTGCAAAAGATCTAAGATGTTATACTACAGGCAAAGATTTATTACATAAATATTCATAACATAAAACTACAGATACAGATATAGAGATGAATCTAGATCTAGATTTAGATAGTAGCTAGCAGAGAGGCCAAGTCTCTAGTAAGAGGTCAGACTATACTTATTCATGGTAGTCGTAGTGGGTGCAGTAACATGGCAGCATGGCTCTCCCTATGTTTAGCACCCTGCATGTGATGTGTGTGTCTGTGTGTGCACTCAGTTGTGTCTAACTCTTTGCAATTCAATGGACTGTAGCCTATCAGGCTCCTCTGTCCATAGAATTTACCAGGCAAGGATACTGGAGTTGGTTGTCATTTGTTTCTCCAGGGCATCTTCCCAACACAGTGACCAAACTCATTTCTGCTTGGCAAATGGATTTTTTTTTTTACCACTGAGTCACCTAAGTCTATACTCACAGCAAGGTTTGGTTATAGGAGAGTAACGTGGCAAAATAAATTTCTGTGCTTACACGGAAGGACAACTCTCATTCACTCCCCTCCTGAGAGGAAAATAATTGTAATCTTCTCAGTATAAGCAAATTCTCTCTTTTAACAAAGAGGAGAAGATCCTGGACTGGATCTTAATTCTTCAAATATAAATAAATCTCTCCAGGAGGAAGATAAGTGTCTACTGTTTACAACCAAGAGTTTTATCCCTTTTGAATATTATCACACAGGAAGATAATACTCTAAATTTTCTTGGAAGCCTACAGGATGTTCAGTCATCCTTTCTGTTTGCCCAGGTCACTACCCTGGAATGCAACCATTTTGTTGTTGGAAACATAAAGAAAAGTTTATTGTTCTGTGGATGGGATAATAAGGAAACAAATGACATCAGATCTGATACTCAAGGCATGGAGAAAGCAAATGTTTTTGAGGGAAGTAAAGACAAATATTCTCTATCTTTGTAGCATATCAATTTCCACATCTCAGGAGGCCAGGACTTTGCAGAAAACAGAGAAATCCAGGGAAGATTTATATCCACATGGTAAGCAATTTTTATGTTTTGTGTAAAAGCCCCATCTGCATTGATCTGTGAATTCATGAGCAAGTAAAAAGCATGAAATGTTTCAAGTCTGACATAATCTCTCATGACTTTTCAAGAATTGGCTTGATAGGATATTTGCGTTGAGAAAGGCTGCAATGAGTTATTTACACACAGCTTTATTCAGTCCAGATTGATTTCTATCAGCGATGATGGGGGGATATCATATTAGTTCTTTTTTTTTTAATAATTTTTTTTTAAAGATTTATTTATTTATTTTGGGCAGGGGTCGTGTTGGGGAGGGAGGGGAGCAGGTGGGCCACTTCTATTGGTCTTTCATTTCTCTAATTGGACACACTGGTCCAGCCGCTCCACGGCACATGGGATATTCTCAGGCCAGGGATTGAACCGGCGCCCCTTGCACTGCAAGGCGGTGTCCTTACCCACTGCGCCACCAGGGGAAGCCCATATTAGTTCTTGAATAGACATAACCTACTGTAGCAGTTGACTTCTCCAATCATTTTGAAGATTGCTTTAGCATTTTTGTTTATTATGGCAACTTAATTATTCAGGTTGATTGCTAGGAATGGGATATTATCTTTTAAAAAGGAATGAAGAGAGAGAATTAGGAAGTAAAGAAAGGAGAACAACACCCTGACTGACTCTATGTAGGTGACTGTTTTGTTCTAAAGAAATAGTATTATTACTTGGTTCAAACAGGTTTCTTATAACTCTGAAAATGTATTTTTAAATTTGTTAGTTGGTTTAAAGAGACTACACGTTGAGAAAGTTATGTAGCTGTTTTATATTGGCATTTTACTTTGTCAGCTTAATTTATGAAAAGAGTTTGACCTTTAACTTTACCCATCCAAAGAGTTAGAGCACTTTAAGGAAAATTTTTAATAAAAGCTTGACTCTGAATTGGCTGTGAATGTCAGTTAATCTGGAATGTGTTAAATCAACAATGAGGTTCCATTTACAGCATTTAAAAATCCTTAATAAAATCTCACATCAGCTGATTCTAGAAACAGAGTAATGTATAGAAAACATTTTCATTACAAATTTGAATTCAATTTCTATGTAATACATTTAATTTGTTTTATCATATGTTTTTCCTATATGTATTCATGTATATTAATATAAAAGACTCATTAGTCAAATGATAAAAAACATCCATTAATTTTTAATTATCTCTGTTTTATCCTGGGGTTATTACTTTATTTGACAATTTTATTACATATGGCATGACTGCTATGATCTTGACCTTTTGATAGAGGTTGTTCATCCTATAGTAGTATTTCTTATATTTATGAAATTGGACTTCAGGAAATAAAATATACAAATACAAGTGGTATTAATAAGCATAATGAAAAAATTTCAGGTTTCAATGAAAAATTATCATATTAAAATGTGTTCCCTTTGTTTACTACAAATTTATTTATCATATGTGAAAATAAACATTAAACTATGATTCGAAACCTGTCTGAAAGACTTATGAAATAAAAATCAAAGTGAATAAGCAGGAGAGGCAATGGAATACAAAATACGAACATTAGACTAACAAGACATACCTTCTATCTTCTTGTTTTAATATTAACACTTGTCATCCAGGAACATAGAAAGAAGTTATTTAATGCTCTGAGATCCAATTTCCAAATTGGTAAAATGAAAATTCATGACGGGAGGGAACTTTAGGAGGGAGGGAATGTATGTACACCTGTGGCTGATTCATGTTGATGTTTGGCCGTAAACCACACAACTCTGTGAAGCTATTATCCTTCAGTTTAAAAAATACAAGGAAATTCATGAATTTCATAAAAGTTGTGGATATATAACTACTCTGTATATGATAAGTCTTTAAACAAATATAAGGAGTTAAAATTTGTTAGTTGGTTTAAAGAGACTACACGTTGAGAAAGTTATGTAGCTGTTTTATATTGGCATTTTACTTTGTCAGCTTAATTTATGAAAAGAGTTTGACCTTTAACTTTACCCATCCAAAGAGTTAGAGCACTTTAAGGAAAATTTTTAATAAAAGCTTGACTCTGAATTGGCTGTGAATGTCAGTTAATCTGGAATGTGTTAAATCAACAATGAGGTTCCATTTACAGCATTTAAAAATCCTTAATAAAATCTCACATCAGCTGATTCTAGAAACAGAGTAATGTATAGAAAACATTTTCATTACAAATTTGAATTCAATTTCTATGTAATACATTTAATTTGTTTTATCATATGTTTTTCCTATATGTATTCATGTATATTAATATAAAAGACTCATTAGTCAAATGATAAAAAACATCCATTAATTTTTAATTATCTCTGTTTTATCCTGGGGTTATTACTTTATTTGACAATTTTATTACATATGGCATGACTGCTATGATCTTGACCTTTTGATAGAGGTTGTTCATCCTATAGTAGTATTTCTTATATTTATGAAATTGGACTTCAGGAAATAAAATATACAAATACAAGTGGTATTAATAAGCATAATGAAAAAATTTCAGGTTTCAATGAAAAATTATCATATTAAAATGTGTTCCCTTTGTTTACTACAAATTTATTTATCATATGTGAAAATAAACATTAAACTATGATTCGAAACCTGTCTGAAAGACTTATGAAATAAAAATCAAAGTGAATAAGCAGGAGAGGCAATGGAATACAAAATACGAACATTAGACTAACAAGACATACCTTCTATCTTCTTGTTTTAATATTAACACTTGTCATCCAGGAACATAGAAAGAAGTTATTTAATGCTCTGAGATCCAATTTCCAAATTGGTAAAATGAAAATTCATGACGGGAGGGAACTTTAGGAGGGAGGGAATGTATGTACACCTGTGGCTGATTCATGTTGATGTTTGGCCGTAAACCACACAACTCTGTGAAGCTATTATCCTTCAGTTTAAAAAAAATACAAGGAAATTCATGAATTTCATAAAAGTTGTGGATATATAACTACTCTGTATATGATAAGTCTTTAAACAAATATAAGGAGTTAAGTTAAAATTTTGTTTTTAGAAGCGCAACATTCATATTATAGCTACCAGGAGCTCTATTCACTTAAAAAAAGATTCTTCCTCTTCTAGTACAACATTCATTTTCACATATAGTACCTTGAGTTTTCCCAATTGCAAACTAAAATATGACTGATACCAGTACTAGTTGTACGCTTTTATTCTTATACACAAAGTTATTTTCAGTTTTCCTTTTTAATTTACATATTTTCAAAGCTGGTAATGTACTAAACCCAGTGATACTATTACTGGTGACAGAGATTTGTCAGATAAATGGCATGTCAGTTTTCATTTATATTTCTGAATGCCTGGCAAAGAGTGACAGCTGCACAGAGCTTGTAATTTGGTGTCACATTATCTCAATGAATGGAGCAATTTCCATAGGAAAATACATTTGAAATTAAACACTGAAAACCCAGATAACACTTTACTGATTTAAAGTGAGACTATAGTTCTGACAGCGTGTTTAAAGAAACAGGCAATGGGAAACTGAAAACAGTTCAGAGAGATGGTGAGCATTTTAAATAGTAAGCACTCCATTTTTTCCTGTTAAAGCATTAGATATAGAAATATATACCAATCACACAGCAGTGTACTAAAGGACATTCATCTGGAAGACCAATGACGTTTCTCTAGGCTTATTTTCTGGGAGTTATTTCATACACTTCATAATAAAACTGGACCACCAAGTTTGCTATAGCTCTGCTATAAATGAGAAGTTCCACAAAAAGCAAAGCAACTCCTAAACTCTCAAAGGGGATTAGATATAGAAATATATAAGCGCAATTAATTAGTTTGAAAAAAAATCAAGGCAATATTCATGAATCTTCATCAAAAGTTGTGATTTATGCTCTGAGATCCAATTTCCAAATTGGTAAAATGAAAATTCATGACGGAGGGAACTTTAGGAGGGAGGGAATGTATGTACACCTGTGGCTGATTCATGTTGATGTTTGGCCGTAAACCACACAACTCTGTGAAGCTATTATCCTTCAGTTTAAAAAATACAAGGAAATTCATGAATTTCATAAAAGTTGTGGATATATAACTACTCTGTATATGATAAGTCTTTAAACAAATATAAGGAGTTAAGTTAAAATTTTGTTTTTAGAAGCGCAACATTCATATTATAGCTACCAGGAGCTCTATTCACTTAAAAAAAGATTCTTCCTCTTCTAGTACAACATTCATTTTCACATATAGTACCTTGAGTTTTCCCAATTGCAAACTAAAATATGACTGATACCAGTACTAGTTGTACGCTTTTATTCTTATACACAAAGTTATTTTCAGTTTTCCTTTTTAATTTACATATTTTCAAAGCTGGTAATGTACTAAACCCAGTGATACTATTACTGGTGACAGAGATTTGTCAGATAAATGGCATGTCAGTTTTCATTTATATTTCTGAATGCCTGGCAAAGAGTGACAGCTGCACAGAGCTTGTAATTTGGTGTCACATTATCTCAATGAATGGAGCAATTTCCATAGGAAAATACATTTGAAATTAAACACTGAAAACCCAGATAACACTTTACTGATTTAAAGTGAGACTATAGTTCTGACAGCGTGTTTAAAGAAACAGGCAATGGGAAACTGAAAACAGTTCAGAGAGATGGTGAGCATTTTAAATAGTAAGCACTCCATTTTTTCCTGTTAAAGCATTAGATATAGAAATATATACCAATCACACAGCAGTGTACTAAAGGACATTCATCTGGAAGACCAATGACGTTTCTCTAGGCTTATTTTCTGGGAGTTATTTCATACACTTCATAATAAAACTGGACCACCAAGTTTGCTATAGCTCTGCTATAAATGAGAAGTTCCACAAAAAGCAAAGCAACTCCTAAACTCTCAGGGCCAATGGGGTTTGTCACTGTTAGGAAATTGTCAAATTAGGAAACTGACTGGAGAGTCAGAAAACTACTGCAAAATTGTTGCATATTAGCTGGTTTGAGTATTATATTAGTTTTGGCACAAAAGATAAACAACCAAAGAAATGGATACAGTGTGTCATTCTTCTCTTAGCACACAATGCAGATCAAAATCCAGGGTTTGGTAGTAGAAGTCTAAATTACATCTAAATCTCAGGTTGTAAGGAAATTTAGAAACTGTGATATTTAGCTTTCTTGCAATAGAAAGAGTTTGGAAAAGCTACTTGAGCAATTCATTTCAATTATAGTATCTACTACTGTATAGTATCTACTAGTACTTTTTTATGGGAGAGTAAATTAAGTTATTTCCTTAATTTCAATTTATGATATTTTTGTTAGAGTATAGAAATACAACAAATTTCTGTATGTAGACTTTATATTCAGCTAGTTTGCCAAATTCATCAGTGA
Source organism: Tragulus kanchil (assembly GCA_022376925.1). Classification (NCBI taxonomy): domain Eukaryota; kingdom Metazoa; phylum Chordata; class Mammalia; order Artiodactyla; family Tragulidae; genus Tragulus; species Tragulus kanchil. Next base: position 69,457,929 of record JAIOJX010000028.1, on the reverse strand, counting down.
TCTCTAGTGGCTTTCTGGCGCGTCCATAGGATGTTCTGTTTATAGTATCATGTCATCTGCAAACTGTAGTAGTTTTACCTCTTTTCCAAATTGGATCCCTTTTATTTGGTTTTCTCCTCTGATTGCCATGGTTAGACTTCCAAAACTGTTGAATGAAAGTGTTGAGAGTGGACATCTTTGTCTTGTTTGTGAACTTAGAAGAAATGTTTTCAGCTTATCTCCATCAAGAATGATGTTAACTGTTGGTTTGTCATAATATGACGTTTATTATGTTGAGGTATATTGCCTCTATGCCTGCTTTCTAGAGAGTTTTATCATAAATGGATATTGAATTTTATCAAAAACCTTTTCTTCATTTATTGGAATAATACATTCTTCCTCAAATTGTTAATGTGAGTCAGAGAGATGGTGAGCATTTTAAATAGTAAGCACTCCATTTTTTCCTGTTAAAGCATTAGATATAGAAATATATACCAATCACACAGCAGTGTACTAAAGGACATTCATCTGGAAGACCAATGACGTTTCTCTAGGCTTATTTTCTGGGAGTTATTTCATACACTTCATAATAAAACTGGACCACCAAGTTTGCTATAGCTCTGCTATAAATGAGAAGTTCCACAAAAAGCAAAGCAACTCCTAAACTCTCAGGGCCAATGGGGTTTGTCACTGTTAGGAAATTGTCAAATTAGGAAACTGACTGGAGAGTCAGAAAACTACTGCAAAATTGTTGCATATTAGCTGGTTTGAGTATTATATTAGTTTTGGCACAAAAGATAAACAACCAAAGAAATGGATACAGTGTGTCATTCTTCTCTTAGCACACAATGCAGATCAAAATCCAGGGTTTGGTAGTAGAAGTCTAAATTACATCTAAATCTCAGGTTGTAAGGAAATTTAGAAACTGTGATATTTAGCTTTCTTGCAATAGAAAGAGTTTGGAAAAGCTACTTGAGCAATTCATTTCAATTATAGTATCTACTACTGTATAGTATCTACTAGTACTTTTTTATGGGAGAGTAAATTAAGTTATTTCCTTAATTTCAATTTATGATATTTTTGTTAGAGTATAGAAATACAACAAATTTCTGTATGTAGACTTTATATTCAGCTAGTTTGCCAAATTCATCAGTGATCTCTAGTGGCTTTCTGGCGCGTCCATAGGATGTTCTGTTTATAGTATCATGTCATCTGCAAACTGTAGTAGTTTTACCTCTTTTCCAAATTGGATCCCTTTTATTTGGTTTTCTCCTCTGATTGCCATGGTTAGACTTCCAAAACTGTTGAATGAAAGTGTTGAGAGTGGACATCTTTGTCTTGTTTGTGAACTTAGAAGAAATGTTTTCAGCTTATCTCCATCAAGAATGATGTTAACTGTTGGTTTGTCATAATATGACGTTTATTATGTTGAGGTATATTGCCTCTATGCCTGCTTTCTAGAGAGTTTTTATCATAAATGGATATTGAATTTTATCAAAAACCTTTTCTTCATTTATTGGAATAATACATTCTTCCTCAAATTGTTAATGTGTGTCACACTGATTGATTTGTGGGTATTGAAAAAAAATTGCATCTCTGAGGTAAATCCTGCTTGATTATGGTATATGATTCTTTACTGTATTGTTAGTATATTTGAATCTATAATCATCAATGATTATCAGCCTTCAATTTTCTTTTTTGCTTTAGTCTCATTTTGGTGTTAGGGTGATGGTGGCCTGAAAGAATGCATTCAGATGTTTTCCTTCCTTTGAAATTTTTGGCAGTAAATTTTGAAGGACAGGGTATAAAATCTTTAAATGTTTGGTAGAATCTGCCTATGAAGTCATCTGGTCCTGGGCTTTGGTTTCAATGGAGTTTTTAATCACAGGTTCAATTTCTTTACTTGTAATTGATTTGTTCACAATTTTTGTTTCTCCCTGTTTCAGTTTTGGCAGATTGTACCTTTCCAGGAATTTTCCCTTTTTTTTTTCTAGGTTTTCTATTTTATTCGTATAGAGTTGCTTGTAGTAGTCTCTTATGGTCCTTTGTATTTCTGTTGGGTCAACTGTGAGTATTCCTTTTTCATTTCTAGTTTTATTAACTTGGACTTTCCTTTTTTTCCTGATGAGTCTAGATAAAGGTTTATCCATTTTGTTTATCTTTTCAAAGAACCAAGTTTTAATGTCATTGGTCCTTTCTATTGTCTTCTTAGACTCTGTTTCATTTATTTATGCCCCCTAATACTTTCTGTATGTAGACTTTATATTCAGCTAGTTTGCCAAATCATGGTTTGTTCTGTTTTTATAGTATCATGTCATCTGCAAACTGTAGTAGTTTTACCTCTTTTCCAAATTGGATCCCTTTTATTTGGTTTTCTCCTCTGATTGCCATGGTTAGACTTCCAAAACTGTTGAATGAAAGTGTTGAGAGTGGACATCTTTGTCTTGTTTGTGAACTTAGAAGAAATGTTTTCAGCTTATCTCCATCAAGAATGATGTTAACTGTTGGTTTGTCATAATATGACGTTTATTATGTTGAGGTATATTGCCTCTATGCCTGCTTTCTAGAGAGTTTTTATCATAAATGGATATTGAATTTTATCAAAAACCTTTTCTTCATTTATTGGAATAATACATTCTTCCTCAAATTGTTAATGTGTGTCACACTGATTGATTTGTGGGTATTGAAAAAAAATTGCATCTCTGAGGTAAATCCTGCTTGATTATGGTATATGATTCTTTACTGTATTGTTAGTATATTTGAATCTATAATCATCAATGATTATCAGCCTTCAATTTTCTTTTTTGCTTTAGTCTCATTTTGGTGTTAGGGTGATGGTGGCCTGAAAGAATGCATTCAGATGTTTTCCTTCCTTTGAAATTTTTGGCAGTAAATTTTGAAGGACAGGGTATAAAATCTTTAAATGTTTGGTAGAATCTGCCTATGAAGTCATCTGGTCCTGGGCTTTGGTTTCAATGGAGTTTTTAATCACAGGTTCAATTTCTTTACTTGTAATTGATTTGTTCACAATTTTTGTTTCTCCCTGTTTCAGTTTTGGCAGATTGTACCTTTCCAGGAATTTTCCCTTTTTTTTTTCTAGGTTTTCTATTTTATTCGTATAGAGTTGCTTGTAGTAGTCTCTTATGGTCCTTTGTATTTCTGTTGGGTCAACTGTGAGTATTCCTTTTTCATTTCTAGTTTTATTAACTTGGACTTTCCTTTTTTTCCTGATGAGTCTAGATAAAGGTTTATCCATTTTGTTTATCTTTTCAAAGAACCAAGTTTTAATGTCATTGGTCCTTTCTATTGTCTTCTTAGACTCTGTTTCATTTATTTATGCTCTAATCTTTATAAATTCTTCTATTAATTCTGGCTTTTAGTGTAAGGTTAGGGCTTTTATTTGATTTTTTTTTCTTATTTCCTAAGGTAAGATTGTATTACTATAAACTTCCTTCAAAGTACTGCATTTTTTCTGTGTCCCATACACTTTGAACCATTGTGTTCTCATTATCGTTTGTCACTAGGTATTTTAAAATTTCCTTTCTGGTTTCTTCAGTGATCCATTGGTTGTTTATGCCATTGTTTAGCCTCTACATTTGCATTTTTTACAGTTTTATTCTATAGTATATTTCTAATCTGAAAGCATTGTAGTTGGAAAAGATGCTTGATATTATTTCAATTTTTCTTAAAATTTATTGAGGCTTGCTTTGTAGCCCAAGGTATGATCTATCCTGGAGAGTGTTGTGTGTGCACTTGAGAAAAAAAATGTATTCTGCTGCTTTTAAATGGAATGTTGTATGAATATCAATTTAGTTTAGTGATCTAATATGTTATTTAAGCCCATTTATTGATTTTTCTGTCTGGATGATCTATCCATTGATGTAACTGGGGTGCTAAAGTTCCCCATTATTTTTGTGTTGCTATCCACTTCTATTTCTATGGTTGTTAGTATTTGCCTTATATGTTGATGTGCTCATATGTTGGGTGATGTATATTAACAGCTATCATATATTATCCTGGAATTGATCCCTTGATCATTAGGTCATGTTTTTCTTTGCTTCTTGTAACAGTTTTCATTTTAAATTCTGTTTTATCTGATAAGGGAACTGCTACTTCATGTTTCTTTTGATATCCATTTGCATAGAATACCATTTTCCATCACTATCAAGCTGTATGTGTCTCTAGACATGAAGTGGGTCTCTCTTGTTGACAGCATGCCTATGGATCTTATTTCTGTATTTGTTCAGCCAATCTGTGTCTTTTGGTTGGCACATTTAATCCACTTATTTTAAAGATAATTATCAATATATATGTTTTTATTGGCATTTGGTTAATTGTTTTGAATTTGTTTTGTAGGTCTTTTTTCTTCTTCTTTTGTTTTTAATTGTTTTGATCTGGGAAATCTTAAGATCCATTTCTTTCAACTATCAAGTACACACTCATTTAATGCTCTAATCTTTATAAATTCTTCTATTAATTCTGGCTTTTAGTGTAAGGTTAGGGCTTTTATTTGATTTTTTTTTCTTATTTCCTAAGGTAAGATTGTATTACTATAAACTTCCTTCAAAGTACTGCATTTTTTCTGTGTCCCATACACTTTGAACCATTGTGTTCTCATTATCGTTTGTCACTAGGTATTTTAAAATTTCCTTTCTGGTTTCTTCAGTGATCCATTGGTTGTTTATGCCATTGTTTAGCCTCTACATTTGCATTTTTTACAGTTTTATTCTATAGTATATTTCTAATCTGAAAGCATTGTAGTTGGAAAAGATGCTTGATATTATTTCAATTTTTCTTAAAATTTATTGAGGCTTGCTTTGTAGCCCAAGGTATGATCTATCCTGGAGAGTGTTGTGTGTGCACTTGAGAAAAAAAATGTATTCTGCTGCTTTTAAATGGAATGTTGTATGAATATCAATTTAGTTTAGTGATCTAATATGTTATTTAAGCCCATTTATTGATTTTTCTGTCTGGATGATCTATCCATTGATGTAACTGGGGTGCTAAAGTTCCCCATTATTTTTGTGTTGCTATCCACTTCTATTTCTATGGTTGTTAGTATTTGCCTTATATGTTGATGTGCTCATATGTTGGGTGATGTATATTAACAGCTATCATATATTATCCTGGAATTGATCCCTTGATCATTAGGTCATGTTTTTCTTTGCTTCTTGTAACAGTTTTCATTTTAAATTCTGTTTTATCTGATAAGGGAACTGCTACTTCATGTTTCTTTTGATATCCATTTGCATAGAATACCATTTTCCATCACTATCAAGCTGTATGTGTCTCTAGACATGAAGTGGGTCTCTCTTGTTGACAGCATGCCTATGGATCTTATTTCTGTATTTGTTCAGCCAATCTGTGTCTTTTGGTTGGCACATTTAATCCACTTATTTTAAAGATAATTATCAATATATATGTTTTTATTGGCATTTGGTTAATTGTTTTGAATTTGTTTTGTAGGTCTTTTTTCTTCTTCTTTTGTTCTCATCAAGTAAATTGGTTTTTTTTAGATCAAAGATAGGAGTTAATAAACTACATTAAGATCCATTTCTTTCAACTATCAAGTACACACTGAGAATAAAATGAGGTAGATGGTGAGGTTTAAATGCTTGGTAAACCTGATGATATGGACTAATATGCATACATGATATTTGTTAAAAGGAGTTTCTTCCAACTATGGAATGCTTTTGACATGGTTGTCTTGGCTTACAATTTTTTTGGTAAAAACAAAACTAGAATCTATGTAATCCCGGAAGATTCATATGTCATAAGAAACTACTTGAACATAAAATGGAGATACGTTGCATCCTAAAATTCTCCTTGTTGCATGAAATAACCTCATTTGTCTTAGAAAACTCTTCTACTAATGTTGGCTAGAAAGCACATTTGATGTGAGAAAGAAGACCTGATGGGCCAGTCACACTCGAACATGGGGCATCTCTCTAAATTTATTAGTAATATTTGATAGTATATTGATTTGTGTGAGTATGATTTAGTGAAGATATCCTTTACTTTCTTAATATCTCTGTAGAGAAAATCTTAAATCTAAAAGTATGAAACATAAATACTGTATTTGGTTTGCAAACCTTCTTCCATTTTAAAACAACAAAAAACTATTTTTGTTCTAAAACATAAGATAGGTTATTTCAGTAATGTGTTGTTTAGTCACTAAGTTGTGTCCAACTCTTTAGTGACCCCATGAACTGTATAGCCCACCAGGCTCCTCTGTTCATGAGAGTTTCCAGGCAAGAACATTTGAGCAGGTTGACATTTCTTTCTCTAGGGGATCTTCCCACCCAGAATTTGAACCCACGTCTTCTGCATTGGCAGGCAGATTCTTTACCACTGAGCAACCTAGGAAGCTCATCACAGTAATACCAGGTATTTTAACTAAAGAGATCATATTGATAATTCAAAATAATGAACTGGAGAAAAAATATTACAACACGGATCCTTTATTTCCAGAATCTTATTTTTCAGACTTTATTCTGATCTCTTTAGGATATTGTATTTGCAATTTGTTTTGTAAAAAGGTTTTTTTTTCATTTGGTTAATTGTTTTGAATTTGTTTTGTAGGTCTTTTTTCTTCTTCTTTTGTTCTCATCAAGTAAATTGGTTTTTTTTAGATCAAAGATAGGAGTTAATAAACTACATTAAGATCCATTTCTTTCAACTATCAAGTACACACTGAGAATAAAATGAGGTAGATGGTGAGGTTTAAATGCTTGGTAAACCTGATGATATGGACTAATATGCATACATGATATTTGTTAAAAGGAGTTTCTTCCAACTATGGAATGCTTTTGACATGGTTGTCTTGGCTTACAATTTTTTTGGTAAAAACAAAACTAGAATCTATGTAATCCCGGAAGATTCATATGTCATAAGAAACTACTTGAACATAAAATGGAGATACGTTGCATCCTAAAATTCTCCTTGTTGCATGAAATAACCTCATTTGTCTTAGAAAACTCTTCTACTAATGTTGGCTAGAAAGCACATTTGATGTGAGAAAGAAGACCTGATGGGCCAGTCACACTCGAACATGGGGCATCTCTCTAAATTTATTAGTAATATTTGATAGTATATTGATTTGTGTGAGTATGATTTAGTGAAGATATCCTTTACTTTCTTAATATCTCTGTAGAGAAAATCTTAAATCTAAAAGTATGAAACATAAATACTGTATTTGGTTTGCAAACCTTCTTCCATTTTAAAACAACAAAAAACTATTTTTGTTCTAAAACATAAGATAGGTTATTTCAGTAATGTGTTGTTTAGTCACTAAGTTGTGTCCAACTCTTTAGTGACCCCATGAACTGTATAGCCCACCAGGCTCCTCTGTTCATGAGAGTTTCCAGGCAAGAACATTTGAGCAGGTTGACATTTCTTTCTCTAGGGGATCTTCCCACCCAGAATTTGAACCCACGTCTTCTGCATTGGCAGGCAGATTCTTTACCACTGAGCAACCTAGGAAGCTCATCACAGTAATACCAGGTATTTTAACTAAAGAGATCATATTGATAATTCAAAATAATGAACTGGAGAAAAAATATTACAACACGGATCCTTTATTTCCAGAATCTTATTTTTTCAGACTTTATTCTGATCTCTTTAGGATGCTCATGTTCTTGACAGATACTTGTAATGAAACATAATTATTTTAGGAAACTGGATTTGCATTGAAACTTGTTCTCAAAAACTCAGCTTTAACATTTATAAAGAAGCAGTCTATCTTTATTTTCTAAGGAAACTATGCAAAGGAGGTTTTAATTTGAACAGAGTTATGACATGTTATGGCAAATAGAATACGTTCTAGAGACACAGAAAGTGAGAAAGTAGTGAAAAGAAAGCCGAAGAAGGGCATATAACATTAAATCAAGATAAACGTGTAGAATATCTGGAGATTGATCAACTCAGTTTGATGATGTATCAGTAGATTATGCGCTGGAATATGGTAGGGCTATCATTCAGAAGACAACTGACTACAGGATGAGTGCTAATGTTTAAGACTGCCCACATTGTTCTTCAAAAAAGTAATCTTCTCTAGCAGTCTATATTTGGAAGCTCAGGACAGAAACTGAGTGTTCTTTTCCAAAACAGAGTAAGGCATAGAAATAGATAATCTTGGCAGATTCTGTTTGGAAAATCTTACAGGTAATGTGTTCACTGTCTGTTTCATGGTTAAGACAGTCCTCAATTATCAATCTTGAGTTTTGGAATAGTACTCCAACATGCCAAAGAACTGCACTGGTCCTCTAGAATATATATAGGAGAAATGGAATTAGGTAAGCTATTGAAATAGAAACTGGCTATGGAGAAGAAAAAAAATCAACCTATATGAACTCCAACAAAACTAGGGTACAGCTCAGGCTAAATAATATAGTCATATAAGCACTGTCATTTGAACAAGGGACACCCAGAGAAACAAAGAACAAGTTTGAACTCACTTCTACATGCCAATAGATCAATTATCTGAGGATAACAGATATGCATCCTTCAAGTTTTATATTCTAAATCTTAAATAATCCCCATTTCTTCAACTGTTGCTATAAGCTACCATTTACTATATGATACTTTCTTTACTGAAATTGATCAAATTCTCTATAAATCAATGGCACTTAAAAAAGTGAATACATAACTTTATCTATTCCATCAAATGAGTTCAATAGCAAAAGTGTCCTTTTTCCACATGAACATGACATTTCTGCTCCTCCAAAGAATAATTCTGTGTCTTATAAGAATCCCTTATCTATTTAATTTGCTTGATGAGATAGTTAATGGTTTTCCTATTAAAGTACATTTTTAAGCATAAGGCATGATTCAACCTATTTGCCCTTCACTGCGTCCTATTTTCAATCTTTTCAAATTCTGTTCAGTATTAGATCAATTAAATGCCATGATGGACTAATAAATGACATTCATCAAGGCTCATCATACTTAATCATAGTACTATATAACAATTATTTGTTCATTAACATCTTGTTCAATGAAGCCTCAGATTATCTTTATCAGAATTTCTAATACAGGCATACTGCAAAATATCTTGACAACACACGCTGTTACCTTCCTATAGGAAATCGTCAACATAACACACTGGGCAGATGCTGGAACACTATTCAGTTGCTGTATTTACAGATTTTAATACTTACATATTTAGTTTAAAACTTTGCCTCCTTTAGAGATTTCAGAATAACTTGAAATTTCCTTTTTCAACAAATCCCAATGGTGCTTGTCAATGACCTCTTACTACTTGAAGCTTCAGAAATTAATCAACTGGAGATTTATAACCTTTGCTAAAATTATGGCATTTGTTTTCATAAATGTATCCTTTCAACCCATTGCTACTAGGTGCATGCTTTTTCTGTACTCTGACCTCTGCATGTTTCTCTAATTTTCAAATCAAAAATTTTATCACATGATTTTCTGCTATTTTATGATTGAGATGTAATATTAATAAATAAAATACTTTAAAAGTGAGACCCAAATTGTAGACAAGACATAAAGTGACATCTCTTCAGTCATTCATCTGAAGAAGGGTTAAAATAAAATGAAACGACAGCCAGGCTTAAGAATATCCAAAGGAGGTCTTCCCTGGGGGCTCAGTGGTAAAGAGTTTGCCTGCTAATGCAGGAGGCACAGGTTCGATCCCTGATCCCACATGCTGTGGAGCAACTAAGCCCGTGAGACACAACCATTGAGCCTCCAGAGCCTCAGAGCTGCAACTATTGAGCCCATGTGCCGCAACTACTGAAGCTGATGTACCCCAGAGCCTAACTTTATCTATTCCATCAAATGAGTTCAATAGCAAAAGTGTCCTTTTTCCACATGAACATGACATTTCTGCTCCTCCAAAGAATAATTCTGTGTCTTATAAGAATCCCTTATCTATTTAATTTGCTTGATGAGATAGTTAATGGTTTTCCTATTAAAGTACATTTTTAAGCATAAGGCATGATTCAACCTATTTGCCCTTCACTGCGTCCTATTTTCAATCTTTTCAAATTCTGTTCAGTATTAGATCAATTAAATGCCATGATGGACTAATAAATGACATTCATCAAGGCTCATCATACTTAATCATAGTACTATATAACAATTATTTGTTCATTAACATCTTGTTCAATGAAGCCTCAGATTATCTTTATCAGAATTTCTAATACAGGCATACTGCAAAATATCTTGACAACACACGCTGTTACCTTCCTATAGGAAATCGTCAACATAACACACTGGGCAGATGCTGGAACACTATTCAGTTGCTGTATTTACAGATTTTAATACTTACATATTTAGTTTAAAACTTTGCCTCCTTTAGAGATTTCAGAATAACTTGAAATTTCCTTTTTCAACAAATCCCAATGGTGCTTGTCAATGACCTCTTACTACTTGAAGCTTCAGAAATTAATCAACTGGAGATTTATAACCTTTGCTAAAATTATGGCATTTGTTTTCATAAATGTATCCTTTCAACCCATTGCTACTAGGTGCATGCTTTTTCTGTACTCTGACCTCTGCATGTTTCTCTAATTTTCAAATCAAAAATTTTATCACATGATTTTCTGCTATTTTATGATTGAGATGTAATATTAATAAATAAAATACTTTAAAAGTGAGACCCAAATTGTAGACAAGACATAAAGTGACATCTCTTCAGTCATTCATCTGAAGAAGGGTTAAAATAAAATGAAACGACAGCCAGGCTTAAGAATATCCAAAGGAGGTCTTCCCTGGGGGCTCAGTGGTAAAGAGTTTGCCTGCTAATGCAGGAGGCACAGGTTCGATCCCTGATCCCACATGCTGTGGAGCAACTAAGCCCGTGAGACACAACCATTGAGCCTGTGCTCCAGAGCCTCAGAGCTGCAACTATTGAGCCCATGTGCCGCAACTACTGAAGCTGATGTACCCCAGAGCCTGAGTTCCACAAGAGAAGTCACTGCAACAAGAAATCTGCTCACCTCAACTAGAGAGTAGTCCCCACTCCCTGCAACTAGAGAAGAGCCTGCAGCAGCATTGAAAACCCAGAATAGTCAAAAATAAATAAAGTTTAAAAACTAAAAAAAAAAAATATCCCAAGCATACAAAATTATTTGAACCACTTATGCAAAACAAATTGTAACTTATTCTCTGAACTTAAATGAAACTTAGGTCATTTCTTGTAAATGTCCCCAGCTAATCATAAAAGAAACTTAAATCATCTTCCAAAAATGGTATAATTACTTTTAACCAGCACCATGTCATCTGGAAACCCCCATTGTAATAACCACTCGTTATAAAGATTTTAACTTCCTGTTTCACATTATAAACTGTCCTGTAAAGTCATGTCTCTGAGCTTCATATCGATTTTGCATTTGAAGATTCCAAATTCAAGGACTGTTCCTTTGCGCACAGCAATCTCTTCCTAAATACTGTTTCGCTGGTCTGGTTTTCAGTATTTCTTTTTCTGAATTTGTGACAGATATGAAAACTTCTAGGGTTTAAATGGCTGTAGTTCATTTTCACTTAAACTGCGTTGTGTACTCTGTACTCTGACATTCTTAGTATCACCAGCACAACTTTGTACATGCCTGGTGATTGGTGGTATTGAGAGAACAGAGCCTGAAGACATGAGCCTGGAATTTTAGCACCAGATTCATCTATATGACCTTCCTTATGTCCTGGAAAAGAGTTCTGATACAGCTTTTAAGGAGCTGACATACGCATAAAAGACACATTTTGAAAAAAAAATAATAAAATATATCATTAAAATCTAGGTTTCTTTTATGTTACCCCACAGCCGTTTTTTTGTGAAGTATCTGCCACTTAATATTTTAAGAGGCTGCCTGTAATTTTCTTTGTTTTTAAGCAAATACGGTAAAGAGTTTGCCTGCTAATGCAGGAGGCACAGGTTCGATCCCTGATCCCACATGCTGTGGAGCAACTAAGCCCGTGAGACACAACCATTGAGCCTGTGCTCCAGAGCCTCAGAGCTGCAACTATTGAGCCCATGTGCCGCAACTACTGAAGCTGATGTACCCCAGAGCCTGAGTTCCACAAGAGAAGTCACTGCAACAAGAAATCTGCTCACCTCAACTAGAGAGTAGTCCCCACTCCCTGCAACTAGAGAAGAGCCTGCAGCAGCATTGAAAACCCAGAATAGTCAAAAATAAATAAAGTTTAAAAACTAAAAAAAAAATATCCCAAGCATACAAAATTATTTGAACCACTTATGCAAAACAAATTGTAACTTATTCTCTGAACTTAAATGAAACTTAGGTCATTTCTTGTAAATGTCCCCAGCTAATCATAAAAGAAACTTAAATCATCTTCCAAAAATGGTATAATTACTTTTAACCAGCACCATGTCATCTGGAAACCCCCATTGTAATAACCACTCGTTATAAAGATTTTAACTTCCTGTTTCACATTATAAACTGTCCTGTAAAGTCATGTCTCTGAGCTTCATATCGATTTTGCATTTGAAGATTCCAAATTCAAGGACTGTTCCTTTGCGCACAGCAATCTCTTCCTAAATACTGTTTCGCTGGTCTGGTTTTCAGTATTTCTTTTTCTGAATTTGTGACAGATATGAAAACTTCTAGGGTTTAAATGGCTGTAGTTCATTTTCACTTAAACTGCGTTGTGTACTCTGTACTCTGACATTCTTAGTATCACCAGCACAACTTTGTACATGCCTGGTGATTGGTGGTATTGAGAGAACAGAGCCTGAAGACATGAGCCTGGAATTTTAGCACCAGATTCATCTATATGACCTTCCTTATGTCCTGGAAAAGAGTTCTGATACAGCTTTTAAGGAGCTGACATACGCATAAAAGACACATTTTGAAAAAAAAATAATAAAATATATCATTAAAATCTAGGTTTCTTTTATGTTACCCCACAGCCGTTTTTTTGTGAAGTATCTGCCACTTAATATTTTAAGAGGCTGCCTGTAATTTTCTTTGTTTTTTAAGCAAATACAGTTTTCTAAACTGCTCTTCATAAGGTGAGAGATTAAAAATTCTGACAGACAGAATTTCACGTTCAGGGTGTGTTCCATTGTACATGAGAGATTATTTCTTAGCATTTTGTGAATCAAATATGATTTCTCAAGCTAGTAATAAATTAGAAATATAATAATCCATTTATCAGTTAAGGTTATATGAACTTTCTTTTAACAAAATATTATGTAATTGTTTGTATTATAAACTCTTTTTGAATATTTTGGACATTTTCCCCAGGTTACTTACCTTTAAAATAGTTGCTGTTCAAAATTCTAATAAATATAAACATTGGAATAAGGCTAGAATAATCCCTTAGGATAGACTAATGGATTTCTTTATACTTTGTTAATTTTTATTTCTATGATATCAGGAAAATTTAACCTTAATAACCTTTAGAGATTTGTGATTTAGAAATTATTTTGACTGCTCCTCTGTGATTTTCATTATAACAAATAGGATAGAGCGTACTATTATCATTGAATAGATGAAGAAATTAAATTCAAGATAAAACAGGAAATAAAGTCATATAATAAAGACCAATATAGATCTGGAGTTTGATTTGAATTTAAAATTGAGAAAATTAAAATTAAGTTTGCTAATAACCAAATGCTTGGAAAATAACTGATGATAACAAGGATGGTGGTACCAATGGTTCTGAGAAATTGATATGGGTTAATAGAGTATCATATATGATGTGTTTATCAGAACATTACTGGCCCATGTACCTGTGCAAATATATATATATATATATATATATATATATATATATATATATATATCTACATATATCTCTCGATATACATACTGCTATTATATATATGCATATATATATTATCATGTACATATGTACTGTAAATGCCAAAATATGAATATATACACAAATATATTGGTGTATATATTCACATAATATAGCACCATAAGCTATATATACATGTGTACTATGCATATATATATGTATGCTACTACTTTGTTGCTTCAGTTGTGTCTGACTCTGTGTGACCCAAAGGACTATAGTCCTCCAAGCTCCTCTGTTCATGGGATTCTCCAGCCAACAATACTGCAGTGGGTTGCTATACCTTCTCCACGGGATCTTCCCAACTCTGGGATCAAAACTGGGTTTTTCATTGCAAGTCTCCTTTACCAGTGAGTTACCAAGGAAACTCCCATATATTTATGTATATGTTTGTATGCATTTATACTTAATGTGTGACAGTAGTCTATATATGCATATTTACTGGTGTACCAAAACTGGCATATATTACTGTAAGTGTATACTTAATGGTACAGAGATAGGAACTAGTATTATTGTCACTTTTAGAAAAAAATTTTGCTCAGGAAGTTTAAATATCTTGCTAAAGCACAGAGATTCAAACCGAATTCTGGCTAACTACAGAGCCACATATAACTATTAACAGCAATGATAGTAAGGAATCAAAGCAAAAATGGATTACATTCTATTAGCATTGTATTTGAATATATCTTAAAAATGTTGAAAAACACTATTTTTTATATGTAAGTTATGTTTAAGTGTATACTGATTTGGTTTACTTATGCTTTTTGTTTACTTACATTTTCAGAATCTTGATTAATTTCTATGGAAGAAGTACACAAGCATAGTCTGTAATAACTCTAGTGCCTAGAGGAATATATATATTTGGAAAACTTACTGTATAACAATGAAATAAATGTCAAACTTGTTTTTATAAGACAATTTCAGCATAAAGAAGAAATAAAAGACTTTAATTATTAATAATCTGTATTATGATCCAAAATTTTAGTTTAAAAAAACTCTAGTGAGTGTTAAAAAATGTTTAATCATGTAATATCACATGATAACTTTTTTGTTTAAATTGTTATAAACTAAGTCACCAAATTAAGCATTTATCTTACTATGGTTCTTGTTTCATTCAGTGAGGCATATATATATGTATGCTACTACTTTGTTGCTTCAGTTGTGTCTGACTCTGTGTGACCCAAAGGACTATAGTCCTCCAAGCTCCTCTGTTCATGGGATTCTCCAGCCAACAATACTGCAGTGGGTTGCTATACCTTCTCCACGGGATCTTCCCAACTCTGGGATCAAAACTGGGTTTTTCATTGCAAGTCTCCTTTACCAGTGAGTTACCAAGGAAACTCCCATATATTTATGTATATGTTTGTATGCATTTATACTTAATGTGTGACAGTAGTCTATATATGCATATTTACTGGTGTACCAAAACTGGCATATATTACTGTAAGTGTATACTTAATGGTACAGAGATAGGAACTAGTATTATTGTCACTTTTAGAAAAAAATTTTGCTCAGGAAGTTTAAATATCTTGCTAAAGCACAGAGATTCAAACCGAATTCTGGCTAACTACAGAGCCACATATAACTATTAACAGCAATGATAGTAAGGAATCAAAGCAAAAATGGATTACATTCTATTAGCATTGTATTTGAATATATCTTAAAAATGTTGAAAAACACTATTTTTTATATGTAAGTTATGTTTAAGTGTATACTGATTTGGTTTACTTATGCTTTTTGTTTACTTACATTTTCAGAATCTTGATTAATTTCTATGGAAGAAGTACACAAGCATAGTCTGTAATAACTCTAGTGCCTAGAGGAATATATATATTTGGAAAACTTACTGTATAACAATGAAATAAATGTCAAACTTGTTTTTATAAGACAATTTCAGCATAAAGAAGAAATAAAAGACTTTAATTATTAATAATCTGTATTATGATCCAAAATTTTAGTTTAAAAAAACTCTAGTGAGTGTTAAAAAATGTTTAATCATGTAATATCACATGATAACTTTTTTGTTTAAATTGTTATAAACTAAGTCACCAAATTAAGCATTTATCTTACTATGGTTCTTGTTTCATTCAGTGAGGCATATATATAATAGATATAAATTGCCTCATCTTTTAGCTCTTACATAGATCATGTTTAAACTGATCTACTTTTTATTAAACACAGAGGAAAAGAGGCCAAAAAGCTGCAAGTCCTTTACTTCAGAAGTGTGAAGATCTCAGTTTAGCTTGAAAGTTAAACTCTTTTCTTATCTACCTTTATCATATTCAAAAATCCTGGCAGTATGCAAGGCACAAAGTAATGTCGATTAATTCACAATCTTCATTTCCTTAATTTTTCGAGCTTCTAAAAGTTAGTGAACATTGCATAGTATTTCTAAATCTCTAATATTTATTTTCCTTGTTTTTTCTTTTTAATATTTGCCTCTTTTATTGGTCTTTCATTTATTTATTTTCATCTGTTTTTGTTATTTGACCTGTGTGGGCCGCCCATTGCAGTGACCTTTCTCATTGCAGAGCACCTTCTGGGAGCATGCGCTCCAGAGTGCTGGCTCATAATTGAACACACCGGTCTAGCCACTCCGGAGCATGTCAGATCTTCCCAGGCCAGGGATCGACCGGGCGCTCCTTGCACTGCAAAGCAGACTCTTTACCCACTGGACCACCCAGGAAGCCCTATTTTCCTTGTATTTTTAATTATTGTTTCTATTTTCCTGTAAACCTAGTCTACATAATCATATCTATTTAAGGAAAACTTACAGGTTTAAAATATCAATTTCCCTTCTCTATAATATGTCATGAAAGATACTGTCACTATCATAATACGGGTAGATACTTCAATAAATGGTGTTGGAAAAACTTAAATATATATATATATATATATATATATATATTAAAGACGGATGCTCAAAATCATAAAACTTCTAATAGAAAATATATGGACAAATATTTCTTGGCATTGGCACTAACAATTCTTTTTTTTTTTTTTAAAGATTTATTTATTTATTTATTTTGGGCGGGGGTCGGGTTGGGGAGGGAGGGGGATGGGCGGGCCACTTCTATTGGTCTTTCATTTCTGTGTTTTCATTCGTCTTTGTTCTTTGGCTTCTGTGGGCTTCCCATCGCGGTGGTGTATGTTGTTGCAGAGCGCCGGCTCTGGGCGCATGAGCTCCAGAGCTCTGGCTCGGTAATTGGACACATCAGTACAGCCGCTCCGCAGCACGTGGGATCTTCCCAGGCCAGGGATCGAACTGGCGCCCCTTACACTGCAAGGCGGTGTCCTTACCCACTGGATCAGGGTAAGCCCTCTATTTTTTAATATGACACCAAAAGCTCCAGAAACAAAAGCAGAAATAATTAAGTAGGAAAACAGAATTTTTATTTAACAAATTTATTTTACCGTCAATGAGCAAAAAACATACAGTTCCATTTGTAAAAATTTGTGTTATTAAGCTAATTTTCATGTGGAAGCAACCTCCCAATGATGTCAGAAATTAGGGTAAATTCCTTACAGTTAAAACACATGTTTTGACACATGTGTAATAGAAAATATAAATTTTGACATTTAATTTTTTAAAAATTCTTAAAAATGCTTAAAATTTCAGATTTTTCCATGACATTGTTTTCATGGAGATCTATTGAAAATATGATTAATTTCATCAGTTTTATTGTTTACTCTGTATAGACAACTGACTAAGAGTCAAATTTCAAATGATAGCATATCATATACTTCTCAAGTCTTTGGAATTTTAGGTGAGAAATTAAATTCCAATTCTGCATTAAACTCGTAGTTGAGCACTGTTGATGTTAGGTGAGAACAGGCATCTGTGACCTGGCACATGTAGATATTTTCCTTTTTTTTCCTGTAAACCTAGTCTACATAATCATATCTATTTAAGGAAAACTTACAGGTTTAAAATATCAATTTCCCTTCTCTATAATATGTCATGAAAGATACTGTCACTATCATAATACGGGTAGATACTTCAATAAATGGTGTTGGAAAAACTTAAATATATATATATATATATATATATTAAAGACGGATGCTCAAAATCATAAAACTTCTAATAGAAAATATATGGACAAATATTTCTTGGCATTGGCACTAACAATTCTTTTTTTTTTTTTTAAAGATTTATTTATTTATTTATTTTGGGCGGGGGTCGGGTTGGGGAGGGAGGGGGATGGGCGGGCCACTTCTATTGGTCTTTCATTTCTGTGTTTTCATTCGTCTTTGTTCTTTGGCTTCTGTGGGCTTCCCATCGCGGTGGTGTATGTTGTTGCAGAGCGCCGGCTCTGGGCGCATGAGCTCCAGAGCTCTGGCTCGGTAATTGGACACATCAGTACAGCCGCTCCGCAGCACGTGGGATCTTCCCAGGCCAGGGATCGAACTGGCGCCCCTTACACTGCAAGGCGGTGTCCTTACCCACTGGATCAGGGTAAGCCCTCTATTTTTTAATATGACACCAAAAGCTCCAGAAACAAAAGCAGAAATAATTAAGTAGGAAAACAGAATTTTTATTTAACAAATTTATTTTACCGTCAATGAGCAAAAAACATACAGTTCCATTTGTAAAAATTTGTGTTATTAAGCTAATTTTCATGTGGAAGCAACCTCCCAATGATGTCAGAAATTAGGGTAAATTCCTTACAGTTAAAACACATGTTTTGACACATGTGTAATAGAAAATATAAATTTTGACATTTAATTTTTTAAAAATTCTTAAAAATGCTTAAAATTTCAGATTTTTCCATGACATTGTTTTCATGGAGATCTATTGAAAATATGATTAATTTCATCAGTTTTATTGTTTACTCTGTATAGACAACTGACTAAGAGTCAAATTTCAAATGATAGCATATCATATACTTCTCAAGTCTTTGGAATTTTAGGTGAGAAATTAAATTCCAATTCTGCATTAAACTCGTAGTTGAGCACTGTTGATGTTAGGTGAGAACAGGCATCTGTGACCTGGCTACAGGTAGTACATTCCTTAGGGCCTTAAAAATGATTTCAATTTAACAGTCTCGGTTTCTTGCACCAGATTCATATCTCTTCACGATTAAAACCTAGCTTTTAGTTGTGCTGCATCTGTGCCCTTTTCCCCTCAACACTGTATCTGATGCAGCCAGGCCCCTCTCTTCCTGGGAGATCCATTTTCACACTAGCAACACTCACCCATATGATCAAAAAATGTAAAACTAAAGGAAAAGTCAAAAAGGTGCATACCATTAATGTAGAGACAATCTAGAACCTCATTTTAATATGTCTGTTTTTAGTATAAATGATTTACCCCACCGAGATTCAAAACACAGAGTTTGTATTACATGAACATGTGTTTTCACTTTCCAAGTAAAGATACTACACCTGGAGCTACTGGCACTTCTTGGCAAGCTCATTGAAAGTCCAATGTGGTCGTAACTGCAAGCTTTAAGTTCAACCCTTGGGCATCTTAAGATATCACATTCTACAAGAAATGTGAAGTAGTCTTTTTGTTAGCTAAAATCAGTGATTTAATATTCTAGAAGTCCTGCTTTCCACTCAGCATGGGGAGTGATTCTCTAATCCTTAGTTTCCCACAAAACAGATCAGTTAAGGCATGAAACATGTAATCTTCACTTGCTCAAGTTCATAGAAATGTTGGTTTTGGCTATGAGTCTCTCAGGGAATTATGCATTCTCAGCCCCAGGAACCTATCACTGAAATTGACTTTTGCCTATTCTCAGACTCACTGCCATGTACTCTGTTACTCAGTCATGTCTGATTCTTTATGGTCCCATAGATTGTAGCCTGCCAGAATCCTCTGCACATAGGATTTCCCAGGCAAAATTTCTGGAGTGGCTTGCCATTTGTTTTTCCATGACATTGTTTTCATGGAGATCTATTGAAAATATGATTAATTTCATCAGTTTTATTGTTTACTCTGTATAGACAACTGACTAAGAGTCAAATTTCAAATGATAGCATATCATATACTTCTCAAGTCTTTGGAATTTTAGGTGAGAAATTAAATTCCAATTCTGCATTAAACTCGTAGTTGAGCACTGTTGATGTTAGGTGAGAACAGGCATCTGTGACCTGGCTACAGGTAGTACATTCCTTAGGGCCTTAAAAATGATTTCAATTTAACAGTCTCGGTTTCTTGCACCAGATTCATATCTCTTCACGATTAAAACCTAGCTTTTAGTTGTGCTGCATCTGTGCCCTTTTCCCCTCAACACTGTATCTGATGCAGCCAGGCCCCTCTCTTCCTGGGAGATCCATTTTCACACTAGCAACACTCACCCATATGATCAAAAAATGTAAAACTAAAGGAAAAGTCAAAAAGGTGCATACCATTAATGTAGAGACAATCTAGAACCTCATTTTAATATGTCTGTTTTTAGTATAAATGATTTACCCCACCGAGATTCAAAACACAGAGTTTGTATTACATGAACATGTGTTTTCACTTTCCAAGTAAAGATACTACACCTGGAGCTACTGGCACTTCTTGGCAAGCTCATTGAAAGTCCAATGTGGTCGTAACTGCAAGCTTTAAGTTCAACCCTTGGGCATCTTAAGATATCACATTCTACAAGAAATGTGAAGTAGTCTTTTTGTTAGCTAAAATCAGTGATTTAATATTCTAGAAGTCCTGCTTTCCACTCAGCATGGGGAGTGATTCTCTAATCCTTAGTTTCCCACAAAACAGATCAGTTAAGGCATGAAACATGTAATCTTCACTTGCTCAAGTTCATAGAAATGTTGGTTTTGGCTATGAGTCTCTCAGGGAATTATGCATTCTCAGCCCCAGGAACCTATCACTGAAATTGACTTTTGCCTATTCTCAGACTCACTGCCATGTACTCTGTTACTCAGTCATGTCTGATTCTTTATGGTCCCATAGATTGTAGCCTGCCAGAATCCTCTGCACATAGGATTTCCCAGGCAAAATTTCTGGAGTGGCTTGCCATTTGCTATGCCAGATCTTCCCAACTTAAGGATGCAACCGAAGTTTCTTACATCTGCTGCATTGACAGGCAGATTCTTTACTAGTGCTACTGGGAAGCCCTCATTGTTACTACAAAAAAAAAAAAAAAAAAATCACATTCTAAAGAAGTTTGAATATGTAGGAACATATAACACTTTAAAAAGCATGTATTTCCCAAATAATACAGTTACTAGTATTATAAACAACAAGGATATCCATTTTTATGGAGCCGTTGAATGGAAGCTGAAATGTTAGACTTGTATTTTGACTTTGCCACCTGCATACTGTGGGACTTGTTATTTTCCTTCTCTGAATTTCAACATAGCCTATAAAGTGTGATCAATAGTTTACATCAACTATTTTATTTTAAGCTTCACATATTTTAAGCATCAAATGAGAAAATGAATAGAAAATACCTTTGAAATATAAATTATTAACTAATGTGAAATATTAAGATGAGCAGTGATTCTCTAGGACAGTTAACTTAATCATTTTATCATTAATGAAATTCTATTTCAGGTGTGTGAGATAAAACATGAACATTGTATTGAATAAATGGAAAACCCTTGAAATTGACCGTTGGCTCTTAAGAATGTACATTTCCTAAACTACATATGCCATTTCTTCCCCTCACTATTTATAAATTAAAACATTGTCATTCTGAACTATAGTATCTAAAATAACTTCTTCTCAAATCCAAGACTCTTAAGATATGACATTAAATTCCAATATTATTGAATTAATTTTCTTTCATAAAAAGAAAATATCTATTCTGTTTAAACCACAGTTGTTTTTATTATTTGCAAACTGAATAACAAGTATATTGGAGTTCTTTAAAGTGCAAAATTGATTATGCCCCTCCCACCCCCTAGAAAAAAATAAGTTTACATTAATTGCATTCAGTATAGATTAGTTCTATTTCATTAGCTGGCTAGGTGTCTAGCTGTTAATTTTCAGACTCATGCCATGTACTTTCCAGTCATGTCTGATTCTTTATGGTCCCATAGATTGTAGCCTGCCAGAATCCTCTGCACATAGGATTTCCCAGGCAAAATTTCTGGAGTGGCTTGCCATTTGCTATGCCAGATCTTCCCAACTTAAGGATGCAACCGAAGTTTCTTACATCTGCTGCATTGACAGGCAGATTCTTTACTAGTGCTACTGGGAAGCCCTCATTGTTACTACAAAAAAAAAAAAAAAAATCACATTCTAAAGAAGTTTGAATATGTAGGAACATATAACACTTTAAAAAGCATGTATTTCCCAAATAATACAGTTACTAGTATTATAAACAACAAGGATATCCATTTTTATGGAGCCGTTGAATGGAAGCTGAAATGTTAGACTTGTATTTTGACTTTGCCACCTGCATACTGTGGGACTTGTTATTTTCCTTCTCTGAATTTCAACATAGCCTATAAAGTGTGATCAATAGTTTACATCAACTATTTTATTTTAAGCTTCACATATTTTAAGCATCAAATGAGAAAATGAATAGAAAATACCTTTGAAATATAAATTATTAACTAATGTGAAATATTAAGATGAGCAGTGATTCTCTAGGACAGTTAACTTAATCATTTTATCATTAATGAAATTCTATTTCAGGTGTGTGAGATAAAACATGAACATTGTATTGAATAAATGGAAAACCCTTGAAATTGACCGTTGGCTCTTAAGAATGTACATTTCCTAAACTACATATGCCATTTCTTCCCCTCACTATTTATAAATTAAAACATTGTCATTCTGAACTATAGTATCTAAAATAACTTCTTCTCAAATCCAAGACTCTTAAGATATGACATTAAATTCCAATATTATTGAATTAATTTTCTTTCATAAAAAGAAAATATCTATTCTGTTTAAACCACAGTTGTTTTTATTATTTGCAAACTGAATAACAAGTATATTGGAGTTCTTTAAAGTGCAAAATTGATTATGCCCCTCCCACCCCCTAGAAAAAAATAAGTTTACATTAATTGCATTCAGTATAGATTAGTTCTATTTCATTAGCTGGCTAGGTGTCTAGCTGTTAATTTTCACACTGAACATTTACTTTTTTACTCTGGAGGTCTGGCAAATCTGTTGTATTTGAGACTGAGCCTTGCACAGCTGTTGCTACAGAGGATTAAGTTGCCCCAACATTAAACAGAATGATTGATGGCCGAGGTTTTCATATAGCAAAGTGCAGTTTTGTTACATGACTATCAGAATTATATGCATCACTATTTCTATTTCCTGACTATCAATTGAAGGGTTATTCTGTCTGAGTTATGAAAGAAATTATAAACTGATTTGTGGAAGCAGCATCTGTTGGAATCAGGCAAAAAGCTCTAGTAAAAAAGGAATAATTTATTTCCTTCTGTTTTGTAGCTATTTATAAGATCAAGAGAAAATGAAAGCATTTTTATGGTCTATAGTCCTTTACAAAAATATTTGTGCTTCTATATTTTATCAAAACACAGTACTACAATTTTTGTCAGGTCAGACTCAGAAAAAAGTAAAATATTCAATTTACCACAAATGTATTTTAACTTAATATACTACAACACATTAATTTTCTCAGCAAATTTTGATGGAGTACATCTCTATGTATTCTAAAGCATTCCAGTTCTTACAACACAAAGAAAACATTACAAGTATTTGATAACTCCTTCACTGTTGTTTCTTTGCTCAGTTTCTTAAATTGTTGTGTCTTTTGTCAAATTTGGAACTTGAGGGCCAGTTTCTCCCAATACTTTTTCAGCCCAATTCTCTTTCTCCTCTCTGGGACATAGATGGCACAGTACAGGACCTTTTGCAATCATCTCATGGATCCTTTAGTTGTTGTTAATTTTGTTTCCAGTCTGTTTTCTTTCAGTGATTGAGAGTAGGTAAATCAATTGATCTGTTCTCAACTTAAGTGATTCCACTCTACTAATGAGTCTATCCATCATGCATTTTTATTTCTGTTATTATATTTTTCAGTACTATAATTCACATTTAACTTTCTTTAATACCTTCTATTTTTTGATTATATCTAATTTTTTTGTTTGCTTAAAGAAAATATCTAATTAGTTGTTAAAGCATTTTCATGATAGTTGCTTTAAAATACATACAGAATATTTCCATTTGACTCATTCTAGTGCTGGTGTCAGTGGTTTTAGGTTTTCCTCCAAGCTGTGATTTTTTTCTGGATTCCAATATGATGAGTGATTTGTATTTCACCCTGGACATTTTGCCTGTTATATGGGATACTTCCTGATCCATTTATAGCCTTTATTTTGCCAGATACCTCCACTGCTTAAGTTTAGTCTACTTTTGTGGGCTCTGAGACCAACAGCAGTTTCATTTTCGAACTTTGCAGTGTTACTTTGGCCTACTTGGCTTCTTTGCTGGTGCTGTGGCTGTCTTCATGGGTAGGAGTGCTATTTCCAGTACTGGCCACCAGATACCTCTCAGGGAGGCAGTGGGGAGGGTGAGTTTCAAGCTCTGAGGAATAAAGAGACTTCCCTATCCAGTTTCCAGGGGTGAGGAGTTCCCCTGTCTGTGTGGGATGGAAAGTGCCTCCTATGTCAGGCGTTTGTTGGGACAGCGTTTTCGCCTACTGCTATTCTGGCCATGTTCTTTCTCTAGTCAGGGAAAAGGATACTCAGGCCCACTGGGACAAGAGGCCATTCTGGATAGGACCACTTGTTTGGGCTGAGTCACCTTTGTTGAGGCTGACTGAATAAAGTGCTGTCACTCCATGAAAAGAAGAGTCCTGAGTTGGCCTGTAGGGACAAAGAGGCTTCCATGGAGGATCCCTTGCCTCCTTTCCCCATGCTACTCAGCCACCCATGTGCTTCTTGGTGAGGAGGGTGAGTTTCAACCCAGTGTGGACAGAATTTTCCCAGGTTCTTTCCCTGGTCACTTATGGTTCCCAGGGTTCCCAGGAGGTGCCTGCTGGTGGAGGCCAGGTGGAAGGTCTTATTTGGTGTTATCCAAAGGTTTAGGTTCCCTCCAGGGATAGAATGAGACTACCTGGGCTTCTTTATGTTCCTGAGTTTTGGACCAGAACATTCTGGGCCTGGGTTGCTTTCTTCTACTGGGAAGAGGAATATAAAACATCTTGCTGTTAGGTCTCTCCTCCAATTCTGGGGTCCTGAACAAATTTGTCTCCTACTTTCCAACTTCTAGAGTTCTCCTGTGGTTGCCTTTTATATTGTTTGCAGATTTTTACTTACATGGGAGGAACAAGAAAAAGGTATATGCCATTTTGTCCAGACTGGAAGCCTTTACATTAAACAATTTAATTAAATAGTTTAAATTAAGATTTTCCTATTTAAGCCTAAGAGTATCATAACAAAGTATATTTTATTGTAAAATCTCTATAGTCTTGAAATAAGAATTAGGAAACAAATACACTGAAAATGGGGTAAGAAGTTTGTCAAAATATTATGAGAGTAAATCAGAGAAATCTATTGGAGGAAATAAGAACTAAATAAATAGACTTGGATAGAAAACTTCATTTAATATTAATTTGATAAAGGTGTCAGCTGTCCCAGAATTAATCCACAAATTAAAGATGATATCCAACAAAATTTCTACAGAGTGTTTCATGGGATCTATGCTGATTTAAACAAGCATGAATTCATAGACAAAAATAAATGTTAAAGGATAATCTGCATAATTTAGGAAACAGAAGAGGAGAAAAGAAATAAAAGAATAAAGAGATAGTGGAGAATAAAAAAAAAAGATAAGGAAAATAAATATAGATTAAGAAGGAGATGTTGGAGTACATGCTACTTGAATCAAGATATATAAACTCCTAAAATTTTAGACGTTGGTATTTACACAGTTACTTCAGTAAGCTAATTGAACATAACAGCTAAAAACATATTTTTAATATGATAGAAATAATACTTAGTGGTGTGAGAAAAATTAAATATTTATTAAACTTTATTACTATGTATTAAAACCATGTTTTATAAGAATGATGGCATACATTTTATAGAAAACAGGATAATCACAAAGAGAAACATATAACCAATGAAAATTTTATTGAATATTTATATATGCAGGTTTTACAAATCAATAAGAAAAATATCACTGACACTAAATACCACTGGGCCAAGGATAGAATCACTTCTCAGAAGATGGCTTCCAAATGGAAACTGGACATATAAAAATACAAAAAAAAAAACCAATAAATTATACTTCATGCTTAAATTACAAGTCGAGGTTCATTTTTATGATTAGAATACAATCTGAATTCATGGAAGAGGTACCATGCTTAGTTATTGGCCCATTACTCTTAGTTTTACACCTAGTGCGTTTACTAGGGGCTCAATATTTTTTTAATGTTTGACTGAATATGCTCTATAGTGTCCAAAAAAATTTGTTGAGCAAAATATTTCAAAGCAAAATGTCTCTGATGTAAATAGCTAATTAATAGTTCCAGCTGCCATTTCGTAAAAATCTACCAATAAAAAAAAAATGTAACATGCCTTCAAATAATGTATATTTATAATATACTTTAAAACTAATTTCCACGGAGCAAATATTTGGAACTATTTGCCATAGTTTCATATTAATCTAATAGCTTGTATTTATTTGCAGATTGTGGATGACTTAAACTGTAATCATCACCTAAGGTATGATTTATCCTTTTTGTTCTTATGAACATAGACTAATTAAAATAGACACAGACACATATACATCTACATAGACAGACATAGAGATTTGTAAATACCATATAAATCAAACTGTCTGGTTATCCTCTACTGATTACTATATTCACAGAAAAACTAAGTTAGCTAATGCTTGACTTATAAAGCTACATAAAAATTGTAGATCTCATTGAGTGTTGAATTCTGTGATCTCTACACTAATCTCATAGCTTAAATAACCCATTATGCTAGAGATATGATTTTTGAAAAGTAAAGAGAATAAAAACTTTTGAATACAGTATTGCATATTCTTTGTTCTTAACTATTTCTACTGTTTTATTTAATAAAATAAGTTCCTCTTGAGCTGAATACATTTTCCTTTTATCCATTACTTTTTTGTATGTTTGTTCTTAAGTGAAAAGTAATACATATTTACATTTCCTTGTAAACTTAATTGTAAACAATGATGGAACACATAAATTTAATATATATTAATGTCAATGTGGGTGTAATTATATCTATTGATAAAATAGTTTATGAATTATTTTTTCTTTGTTTTATTTTCTATTTTTACTTATCCTTCATAATGTAGATAGTATTAGTATTGTCATTTGCATAACATATGAATAGTATGTGGGCAGACTCCCAAATTTTAGTGATATATTTATTTAAAAAAAATTATTTTCATTATTCTTAATTTATCTTGTTTAAAAGAACCATAAATTTGATTAAATCAGTAGCAAGGATTAAAATAATACAATTGTAAGGAATTGGATCAGAAGTGGGAAGCTTAAACAATCAAAAACACAGATGCCATGAATCAAACCACTGACAGGATGATTTTTAAAATTCTGTGTTTCAAATATGTCAGGAAGGACAGTTAAACAATGGTAACAGAAAAACTCAATATTCAGTGTCTTAAAACAACAGCATTTAGCCTTGCACACATTGATGCCGAAACAGATATTCCTGACTGGTGGATAGTCTTCTCTCAAGCAGGATTAAAGGCCAAGCTGCTTTCATTTTAGGGGAATTCAAAGTCATAGAACTCCCAGGACTTATGCAGCACAGGCAGGAAAGAGCGTGTAGGAACAGCTGCAGGAGAGGTTGGTACCTAAATATATGTTATAAAGTGATAAAACCATGACAATAAAAACAATTGAGATGGGAAATTTTATAAACAATATTCATAAAATAAGAAACAAAATACATACTAAACATGAGAAAAGATATACAGCCATAATGGTGGAAGAAGATATAAAATAGACATCTTTTAAAAATAAAGTTGATAAGATTGATATAACTTTAATGAGTGTATCTCAAATCTGCTTGGAGTAACACAAACTGATCATTTCTGTAATTTTTTTTTTTTTTAAAGATTTATTTATTTACTTTGGGCAGGGGGTCGGGTTGGGGAGGGAGGGGAGTGGGCGGGCCATTTCCACTGGTCCTTCATTTCTCTATTTTAATTAGTCTTCATTCTTTGGCTCCTGTGGGCCTCCCATCGCGATGACGTCTGTCGTCGTAGAGCACCGGCTCTGGGCACATGCGCTCCAGAGCTCCGGCTCGGTGATTGGACACATCAGTCCAGCCACTCGGTGGCATGTGGGATCTTCCCAGGCCAGAGCTCGAACCAGCGCCCCTTGCACTGAAAGGCGTTGTCCTTACCCACTGGACCACCAGGGGAAGCCCACCATTATGTTTTAAAACAGGAAAACACTTTGACCTATAAATTTTCCTCCTGGGAATTTTTCAAAGAAATAAAGCAATAATATTTAATAAGACTGCAGTTTCAAGGATACTTACTGAAGCAAATTTTATACCAATGAGAAAAACAAAACCATCAGAAAATGATTTAGTACCATTGTTGTTATTTAGTAGCTATGTCATGTCTGACTCTTGCAACCCCATCAACTGCATCCTGTCTGTCATTTCTTTCCTGTCACTCTTTCTCAGAGTTTGCTGACTCACATCCATTGAGTCTGTGATGCTGTCTAACCATCTCATCTGTCCCCACCTTCTTTTCTTGCCTTAGTCTTTCCCAGCATCAGGATCTTTTCCAATGAGGTAGTTTTTTGCATCCAGTGACCAAATTATTGAAGCTTCATCATCAGTCCTTCCCATGAATATTCAGAGCTGATTTCCTTTAGGATTGACTGGTTTGATCTGCTTCCTGTCCAGGGAACCCTGAAGAGTCTTCTCCAGCACCACAGTTCAAAAGCTTCAATTCTTTGGCCCTCAGTCTTCTTTATGGTCCAACTCTCACATTTGTACATGACTACTGGAAAACCCACAGTTTTGACTTTAGTTCCTTTGTTGGCAAAGTGATGGCTCTGCATTTTAACATGCTGTCTATGTTTGTTATACCTTTTCTTCCCAGGAACAAGTATCTTTTATTTTTTGGCTGCCATCACTATATGCAGTGACTTTGGAGTCCATGAAAATATAATTTCTCACCGTTTCTCCTTTTTCCCCTTTTATCTGCTATGACATGATGGGACCATATGCTGTGATCTTTATATTTTGAATGTTGAGTTTTGTGGGTTTTCTTTGTAGTTCCCACTTTAATTTTTTATTATTATTTTACTTTTAACTTTTACAGAGTTTTGTTGTTTACAGATATGTATGATCCCAGATTAGTCATATGTATATCCCCCCCATCCCACCTCTCCAGGCCATCACACAATGTCCCTGCAGGATCCTCTTTTCTCATAGCACAATGGCAAAAGCTATTTTTTTCACATATGACAGTATAGGTTTTCATGCTACCTCCTTTAAGCCAGCTTTTTCCGTCTCCTTTTTCACTTTCATCGAGAAGTTCTCTCAGCTTTTTGCCATTAGGGTGATATCATCTGCATATCTGAGGTTATTGATATTTCTCTCAGAAATTTTGATTCACCTTGAGTTTCATCCAGCTTGGCACTTTGCATGAAGGTGAAAGTGAAAGTCAAGTTGGTCAGTCGTGTCCAACACTTTGTAACCTCATGGATGAGCCATGGAATTCTTCAGAAATGAATGCTGGAGTGGGTAGCCTTTCCTTTCTCCAGGTAATCTTCCCAATCCAGAGATCAAACCCAGGTCTCCCGCATTGCAGGAGGATTCTTTACTCTCTGAGCCGCCAGGGAAGTCCAAGAATTCTCAAGTGGGTAACCTCTCCTTTCTCCAGGGGATCCTCCTAACCATGAATTGAACCAGTGTCTCCTGCATTGCAGGCGGATTCTTTACCAGCCGAGCTTCAAAGGAACCCCATTTTGCATGATGTACTTGGCATATAAGTTAAAAAGCAGGGTGACAATATGCAATCTTATCATACTCTTTTCCAAATTTTGAACCTGTCCATTGTTCAATGTCCCATTCTGTTGCTTCTTGTCCTGCATAGAGGTTTTGCAGGAGGAAGGTAAGGGGTTCTGGTATTCCCATCTCTTTAAGAATTTTCCACAGTTTGTTGTGATCCATACAGCCAAAGGCTTTAGGGTAATCAGTGAAGCAGAATTAGAATTTTTTGAAATTCCCTTACGTTTTCTATGATCCAATAGCTGTTGGCCTTTTGCTTTCTGGTTCCTCTGCCTTTTTTAAATACAGCATGTACAGTTGCAAATTCTTGGTTCATGCACTGCTGAAGCTTAGCTTGAAGAATTTTGAGAATAATCTTGATAGCATGTGAAATGAAGACAATTGTATGGTAGTTTGAGCATTCTTTGACATTGCCTTTCTTTGGCATTGGAATAAAAACTGACCTAGAATGTAGTTAACATTTTAGGCTAAAGAATCTAATTGTAAAATAGCATATATAACTGCTTCCATTTTTATGGAAATAAGTGCAGTGGGAGAAAGTATGAAAGGAACACATTAAATTTGGTGAAGTTTGAGTGCTATTGAATCAACAAGCATACATTATTTTAATTAGAAATAGTATAATTTTGAAAGGAAAATATCCGAAAATAATTTAGTTACTAAAAAGTACATGCTGAAAATGTGCTTTAACCCTCTTATGTAGTTTTCTGTTGTATAAAGCATACCCAACTGTGACAGAGATAAAACAATAGGATTTAAAATTTTGAAATTGTTTCAAAGTTTTAAGTAAGGTATAAATATTACAAATTTATTTAAAAGTAGGATATATTACAGAAAAATAGTCTGAAATTTTAATTCACAAAATTTAATTCATGTGATTATTGCAGATACATAATTACATTAAGGCAGAAGGATACACTGAAAAGTATATGTACAAATTTACACATGGAAAGATAGGTCTATATGAGTTTTATGTATCATATACATTAACGATGACAATTTGAATGTTTGTACCTTTAGAATAGAATTAGGACTGCATCGTCAATATTTACAAAGGATGGAATATTTGTTGGATCTGGATACGGGTCAGATCATGTATAACATAATATTTTCTTTAAAATATTTTTTGTCCTAAATAGCTAGTAAATTATATATCCTACTGATTCCTTCAAGCTCAATAATAGGGCCAGCATTTTGGGGGTGGGGTGGGGTGGGGGTGGGTTGGAGAGGGAGGCGGGCTGGTGGGCTACTTCCCTTGGTCGTCCATTTATCTGTTTTCATCCATCGTTGCTCTCTGGCCCGTGTGGGCCTCCCATCGCAGCGACCTCTGGTGTCGCAGAGCACCGGCTCTGGGCGCGTGCCCTCCAGAGCTTTGGCTCGGCAATTGGACACATCTGTCCAGCCACTCCGTGGCACAAGGGATCTTCCCAGGCCAGGGATTGAACCAGCGCCCCTTGTACTGCAAGGTGGCATCCTTACCAACTGGATCACCAGGGAAGCCCTAGGGTCAGCATTTTTATTTTCAAATAATATACTTGAATCTTACTGTGTGTAAAGTTCTATGCTAAGCAGTGGCTGGTTCTAAAATAAGAAAGGCATGGTATCTGGAAAATTATATCTGAAAAATTAATAGACTGATAAGATATATATCTTCCAATGTGCATTATAACCAAAATTTGTCATCAGCAAATCAGAGTAGGAAAAGAAATTACAGTAAATAATTTTACTCAGCAAGTATTAATAAAGAGGGTGGCGTTTTAGAGCAGCAAAGTTGATGGGTCACAGACACTCAAAAGACTTAATTGCTCTTCCATTAACTCTAAGGCTCTCCTCTGTGTGAAAGGACTCAGTATCATTGGCTTACAGATCATTCTTTGGTATATTTAGACTAATTCAAGCACCACTGATTAAACTGTTATTAGAACTAAGTGTACTGTCTGTGTGCACTGTAAGAAAGGCTAATGTTTATTTAACTTGCATTTTCTTCTAGTGATGCTGTCTTTTCTGCAGATAAGAAAGGACCAAAGATAAAATATGGATTCAAAAAAATTGGTTTATATTAGCTATTTTAATGTAACTTTTCAGAGTCACAGTATGATTGCCAACTCCATAAAAAAATAATTCCCAGACCCTGTCTGATTTTGAGATTCTGCATCCTTTTCAAAATTTATTCAGTTCCACCCATGGCTTTCCAAATGGTACTGACTTATATGGAAAGAATTTCATCTACTCTAATCACATGTTTTAGGGTAAAATCTTTTATTTTCATTTGTATATGTCACACACACACACACACACACACACACACACACACAATCCTCCCTTTTTACAGACACGTATGAAAGCTTCAAAAATAAACATTTAATATTAACTCATTCTTGAGCAGCACAGTTCTTATATTAGATTCTAGCATGAGTTTATGTTGTTAACCTGTGTCTGTTTCTTTGTTTTCACTTGTTTTGCTTTCCCTTGAACTAGTTGAGTAGCTAAGATCCAGGCAGCTATGGATAAACTACTACAATGTCAAATGGCCTATTGCCTTTTCTTCCAAATACCAGACTAGTTTCCCTGTCTCTACAATATCTAGTGTAGTAGGGGATGGTTGAAAGAACTCAGTTATAGAATGATTCGGATTTTAAGTTCTAATTCTAACTATCAGGACCTGCTTTGTGACATGGATATATAAGTGTCAGTATGGAAAAAGAAAGCACATTAGTTACTCTAAAAGAGTAACTATCGATATTTTAAAATGTGTTAATTAGGTATGATTTTGTTAGCTAGGTGGCTTCTAAGATAATAAGAGATTTTAAGATATCAAGGAGGTGGCAGTCGCAGGAAGTAGATCCCTCCTAGATCTGAGGAAACCCTCTTAGATCTGGGGAAAATGCCAAGAGGAAGGAATTATTAAGACTCAAGAAATTACAGACAGGCCTCATGGAGTATAAACCCTGTCCTGGAGAAGAAGGTATTGCTCTTTGGATGAAGTGTCTCTGAACTCAAAGAGTCCAATGTGTGAAATATCAAAAATGACAGTTTGTTTCCAATGTAAACCATTCAGTATCACAATATTCCAAGTCTGTGTCTCAACCACCAGTGCCAAAGAAGCTTAAATTGAACAATCCTGTGAAGACCTACAAGACTTTCTAGAACTACCACCCCAAAAGGATATCCTTGTCGTCACTGGGGATTGGAATGCAAAAGTAGAAAGTTATAGATGATGTTATTAAAGTGTTGCCTTCACTATGCCAGCAAATTTGAAAAACTTTGCAGTGGCCCCAGGACTAGAAAAGTTCAGTTTTCTTTCCAATCCGTAAGAGGACAATGCCTAAGAATGTTCAAGCTACCACACAATTGCACTCATTTCACGTGCCAGCAAGGTCGTGCTCAAAATCCTTGAAGCTAGGCTTCAGCAGTATGAGAACCAAGAACATCCATATGAACAAGTTGGGTTTACAAAAGGCAGAGGAACCAGAGATGAAATTACCAATATCTGTTGAATCATAAAAAGGCAAGGAAATTCCAGAAAAACATCTCCTTCAGTTTCATTGACTTCACTCAAGTCTTTGACTATACGGATAACAAATAAACTGTGGAAAATACCAGTTTATTGTTGAGATGGGGATTCCAGACCACATTACCTGCCTCCTGACAAACCTGTATGCAGGTCAGAAAGCAACAGTTACACCCAGATATGGAACAATGAACTGGTTCAAAATTTGAAAAGGAGTATGTCAAGGCTGTATACTCCCACCTCGCTTATTTAGCCTATATTCAGATTACATCATGAGGAATGCTGTGCTGAATGAACTACAGACAGGAATCAAGAGTGCTGGAGGCAAAAAAAGAAGGAGTGCTCAGGTATGCAAATGAAGAAACCTTTTTTTTGTTTAGGGCTAGGTGGCTTCTAAGATAATAAGAGATTTTAAGATATCAAGGAGGTGGCAGTCGCAGGAAGTAGATCCCTCCTAGATCTGAGGAAACCCTCTTAGATCTGGGGAAAATGCCAAGAGGAAGGAATTATTAAGACTCAAGAAATTACAGACAGGCCTCATGGAGTATAAACCCTGTCCTGGAGAAGAAGGTATTGCTCTTTGGATGAAGTGTCTCTGAACTCAAAGAGTCCAATGTGTGAAATATCAAAAATGACAGTTTGTTTCCAATGTAAACCATTCAGTATCACAATATTCCAAGTCTGTGTCTCAACCACCAGTGCCAAAGAAGCTTAAATTGAACAATCCTGTGAAGACCTACAAGACTTTCTAGAACTACCACCCCAAAAGGATATCCTTGTCGTCACTGGGGATTGGAATGCAAAAGTAGAAAGTTATAGATGATGTTATTAAAGTGTTGCCTTCACTATGCCAGCAAATTTGAAAAACTTTGCAGTGGCCCCAGGACTAGAAAAGTTCAGTTTTCTTTCCAATCCGTAAGAGGACAATGCCTAAGAATGTTCAAGCTACCACACAATTGCACTCATTTCACGTGCCAGCAAGGTCGTGCTCAAAATCCTTGAAGCTAGGCTTCAGCAGTATGAGAACCAAGAACATCCATATGAACAAGTTGGGTTTACAAAAGGCAGAGGAACCAGAGATGAAATTACCAATATCTGTTGAATCATAAAAAGGCAAGGAAATTCCAGAAAAACATCTCCTTCAGTTTCATTGACTTCACTCAAGTCTTTGACTATACGGATAACAAATAAACTGTGGAAAATACCAGTTTATTGTTGAGATGGGGATTCCAGACCACATTACCTGCCTCCTGACAAACCTGTATGCAGGTCAGAAAGCAACAGTTACACCCAGATATGGAACAATGAACTGGTTCAAAATTTGAAAAGGAGTATGTCAAGGCTGTATACTCCCACCTCGCTTATTTAGCCTATATTCAGATTACATCATGAGGAATGCTGTGCTGAATGAACTACAGACAGGAATCAAGAGTGCTGGAGGAAAAAAAAAAAAAGAAGAGTGCTGAAGGAAATATCAGTTACCTCAGGTATGCAAATGACACCACCCTAATTGCATTATGCAGTTAATAACAACAGTGGTGTAATAAAGCACTAGCATATATATTAGCATATATATTATGATGTGTTTTGATTGCTTTTTAAACTTTATCCTTTTTGAATTCTAGAACTGATTAGTTCTCTAGAATGGACTTTCTCTCCCCTCGCTAAAGCAGCAGCTATTTCATCTGGGCCTCAGAGATGTTCCCTGTTTTCCTTTTACCTGAGATTACAAACAAAAAAAGCATTTTGTGGACTCCATTTGAAGAAAAAGATATCTACCATTTGCCTCAAAATCCAGCTACATCTGCGTTATTTTCTGTAGTAATCTGTCAGAGAGAAATGAAAAGTGGTAAATCTTTGTGATGCTTCTATTCAATGAGTGACCACTGAGTTACGGAGAATCTCCCAGAAACCTAATCATGTTTGAAGTTTTTAATTGATTACAGTTGATTTGCAATATTGTGTTAGTGTCAGCTGCACAGCTATAGCAAAGTGATTCAATTATGCATATATGCTTATATACATATATATTTATTGCATTCTATTGCGTTATAATTTACTATAAGATATTGAATATAGTTACCTGTGTTATACCATAAATCCTTATTGTTTATTTTATTTATTTATTTATTTTGGCCACTTCTATTGATCTTTCATTCATTTATCTTTGCTCTTTGGCCTATGTGGGCTTCCCATTGCAGTGGCCTTTCTCTTTGCAGAGCACTGGCTCTGGGTGCATGTGCTCCAGAGATCCGGCTCAGTAGCTGGACACATTGGTCCAGCTGCTCTGCGGTACGTGTGATCTTCCCAGGCCAGGGATCGAACCAGCGCCCCTTGCACTTCAAGGTGTTGTCCTTACCCACTGGACCACCAGGGAAGCCCTGTTGTTTATTTTATATATGGTAGTGTGCATTTGTTAATCCCCTACTCCCAATTTGCCCCTTCCTCCTTTGGTAATTCTGTTTGTTTTTTGTCTGTGAGTGTGTTTCTACTTTGTAAATATGTTCATTGGTACTGTTTTTTAGATTCCACATATAACTGATACCATATGACTGTCTTTCTCTGTATGACTTCACTTAGTATGATAACCTCTAGGTTCATCCATATTGCTGCAAATGGCATTAGTTTATTCTCTTTTATGGGTGAGTAATATTCTTGTGTGGGTAATTCTCTTCTATGGATGTACAGACACCCACACATCCACACCCCCCCACACACACATAGATATACCACATTTTCTTCTTTGTTTTTTTGGTCGTGGCATGCAAGGTCTTAGTTGCCTGATCAGGGATCAAATTTATGGTCCCTGCGTTGGGCACGTGGAGACTTGACTACTGGATTATGAGAGAATTCACATATGTTGATGTCCACTAAAGTTACTTCCATGTCTTGATTATTGTGAATATTGCTACTATGAACGTTGGGGTGCATGTATGCTTTAGAATTTGAGTTTTTATCATTTTTGGATATATGCCCAGGAGTGGGATTAATGGATCATATGGTAACTCTATTTTTAGCTTTTTAAGAAACCTCCATACTGTTCCCCATAGTGGCTGTACTAATTTATGTTCCCACCAACAGTGTAGGTGGTTCCCTTTTCTTAACACCCTCTCCAACATTTATTGTTTGAAAGCTTTTTGATGATGACCATTCTGACCAATGTAAAGTGGTACCTCATTGTAGATGTAATTTGCTTTTCTCTAATAATTAGTGATGATGAGCATCTTCTCATGTGTTTGTTAGCCATCCATGTGTCTTCTTGGATAAAGAGATTTTTGGAAATTAAGCCCTTGTTGGTTGTATTGTTTGTAAATATATTTTCCCAGTTCATAGGTTTCCTTTTTTTCTGTTTTGTTTATGATCTCCTTTGCTGTATAAAACTTGTAAGTTTGATTAGGTACCATTTGTTTATTTCAGGGCCACAAGTCTGCTCGCACATTCTCCTCTCTAGCCTCTGCACTCCTTATCTGTCCTGACAGACCTTCCAGCTGGTGAAGGAGGGTTCCAGAGACACGGGACATTTTCTCCTTCACTGCTCTGTCTTTATTCCTCTTCTCTTTGTTTCCCTTGGTCTGACTTCATTATGTGAGGATCATTCCTGCAGCTTTGAGAACTTCCAGTAGGTATTCTGTGAGAATTGTTTCACATGTAGACGTATTTTTAATGTATTTTTCAGAGGAGGTGAGCTCCACATACTTCTACTCTGCCATTTTGATTCTCCTGCCCCCAGTTTCCACCAGAATTTTTTCTTTTTAGGTACGATATCTATAGCATGTGATTGAGAGATTATTATAATGCAGTTTAAATCACCTTAAGTATAATTTAGTTTGCTTGTATAAATAAGACATAGACCGTATTGAAGAATTTGCTTTATCACTGACCCTATACATTTTGGTACAAAGACCATGATTGAACTTTGGATCCATTCTGAAGCCAGTTCCTTTTACACTGTTTCTAAACCCAGTGAACCCAATCAACCACTGTAAAAATTTATAGCACTGTGAACCATCAGAGAACTGGGTAGGTCAGACTCAAATTCTATTATCACAAAAATAATGAGTTTCAAAAGTTTTCATTCTAAAAATATAAAAGTGTCCTGGATCAGTGAGGTGTTGTAGGTGACCTTAGGGAAGAACAATTTCTTTTGGTAAGGTATCTGAATCAAGATATTAAAATCTAGGAAAATTATGCAAAATCTCCTCCAGAAAAGCTTGATCTCATTTATGTTAGTTAGGCCATCCATGTGTTTTCTTCTGACCAATGGGATAAAGAAATTTGCTTTTCTCTAATAATTAGTGATGATGAGCATCTTCTCATGTGTTTGTTAGCCATCCATGTGTCTTCTTGGATAAAGAGATTTTGGAAATTAAGCCCTTGTTGGTTGTATTGTTTGTAAATATATTTTCCCAGTTCATAGGTTTCCTTTTTTTCTGTTTTGTTTATGATCTCCTTTGCTGTATAAAACTTGTAAGTTTGATTAGGTACCATTTGTTTATTTCAGGGCCACAAGTCTGCTCGCACATTCTCCTCTCTAGCCTCTGCACTCCTTATCTGTCCTGACAGACCTTCCAGCTGGTGAAGGAGGGTTCCAGAGACACGGGACATTTTCTCCTTCACTGCTCTGTCTTTATTCCTCTTCTCTTTGTTTCCCTTGGTCTGACTTCATTATGTGAGGATCATTCCTGCAGCTTTGAGAACTTCCAGTAGGTATTCTGTGAGAATTGTTTCACATGTAGACGTATTTTTAATGTATTTTTCAGAGGAGGTGAGCTCCACATACTTCTACTCTGCCATTTTGATTCTCCTGCCCCCAGTTTCCACCAGAATTTTTTCTTTTTAGGTACGATATCTATAGCATGTGA
Organism: Tragulus kanchil; assembly: GCA_022376925.1. Lineage (NCBI taxonomy): Eukaryota > Metazoa > Chordata > Mammalia > Artiodactyla > Tragulidae > Tragulus > Tragulus kanchil. The sequence continues at coordinate 69,419,877 of JAIOJX010000028.1, read as the reverse complement.
TTGAGAGATTATTATAATGCAGTTTAAATCACCTTAAGTATAATTTAGTTTGCTTGTATAAATAAGACATAGACCGTATTGAAGAATTTGCTTTATCACTGACCCTATACATTTTGGTACAAAGACCATGATTGAACTTTGGATCCATTCTGAAGCCAGTTCCTTTTACACTGTTTCTAAACCCAGTGAACCCAATCAACCACTGTAAAAATTTATAGCACTGTGAACCATCAGAGAACTGGGTAGGTCAGACTCAAATTCTATTATCACAAAAATAATGAGTTTCAAAAGTTTTCATTCTAAAAATATAAAAGTGTCCTGGATCAGTGAGGTGTTGTAGGTGACCTTAGGGAAGAACAATTTCTTTTGGTAAGGTATCTGAATCAAGATATTAAAATCTAGGAAAATTATGCAAAATCTCCTCCAGAAAATGATTAGCTTGATCTCAGAATCTATGATTTTGCTTACTCTGTACATAATTTTGCAAGGATGTCCTGTAAGTTATAATTTGCTAATTTTGCATTTGCAGTTGATTTCATAAATATATAAGGTAAAAGGAACAGATTAGCTTCAGGCAAAGTATCTCCATACTTGTTAACCTACAGGTGGTGTCAGGTGACACAGTATGCACCTATATTTATTTATCCTTTTAGAATGACAAGCTTCATATAAAAATTATTTAGATATCTGTAAGCTGACACTTTCTAGGAAATTAAGTATCTGCTATAGTATAAACTTTTAAAACTCAATCATCTCACCAAGATGTTAAAATGATGCATCTTTTTTTCTCATTTGAACATATAAATTGAGTTTTCTTTCTGGTTTGAAACTAAAATTAAAATGTCCATTCTCTCCCTAGAAATCAAGCAATAAAAAAAATACTTTAAAGAGGACAAAATAAAGCACCAAGACATAATACAAATATATATATGCATACACTTCCTGGGTGGCTCAGTCGTAAAGAATCTGCCCGCATTGCAGGAAATGCAGGAGATGTGGTTTGATCCCATATCTGAAAGGTTGTCCTGGAGAACGATCTGGAAGATTGCCTGGAATATCTGGGTCTGGAAGATCCCCGGAGAAGAAAATGGCCACTCACTCCAGTATACTTACCTGAAAAGTTCCATGGAAAGTGCAACCTAGTGGGTTACAGTTCACAGGGTTACATAGAGTCAGACATGACTGAGTGATGGAACATACTTATATATATATATATATATATATATATATATATATATATATATAGAAAATAAAGTAAATAAAGTGATGGTAGTGTAGGAGGAATGCAGGAGAAGGCTAAAGAAATCATGGAAAGGAATTCAGTGGTGGCATGATGGTTTTTGTTTTGTTTTAGAAAAAGCATTATGGTGAGTGTTGATTCTTGAGGTGAAGACGCTAAATTTCCTGTCTGGAATAAAGAAAGTATAACTATTATCATCTGGAGCTTCTTGTACCCAGATTTGTCCTAAACAGATCTATTCATAAATCAAGAAGTGTCCTGGATCAGTGAGGTGTTGTAGGTGACCTTAGGGAAGAACAATTTCTTTTGGTAAGGTATCTGAATCAAGATATTAAAATCTAGGAAAATTATGCAAAATCTCCTCCAGAAAATGATTAGCTTGATCTCAGAATCTATGATTTTGCTTACTCTGTACATAATTTTGCAAGGATGTCCTGTAAGTTATAATTTGCTAATTTTGCATTTGCAGTTGATTTCATAAATATATAAGGTAAAAGGAACAGATTAGCTTCAGGCAAAGTATCTCCATACTTGTTAACCTACAGGTGGTGTCAGGTGACACAGTATGCACCTATATTTATTTATCCTTTTAGAATGACAAGCTTCATATAAAAATTATTTAGATATCTGTAAGCTGACACTTTCTAGGAAATTAAGTATCTGCTATAGTATAAACTTTTAAAACTCAATCATCTCACCAAGATGTTAAAATGATGCATCTTTTTTTCTCATTTGAACATATAAATTGAGTTTTCTTTCTGGTTTGAAACTAAAATTAAAATGTCCATTCTCTCCCTAGAAATCAAGCAATAAAAAAAATACTTTAAAGAGGACAAAATAAAGCACCAAGACATAATACAAATATATATATGCATACACTTCCTGGGTGGCTCAGTCGTAAAGAATCTGCCCGCATTGCAGGAAATGCAGGAGATGTGGTTTGATCCCATATCTGAAAGGTTGTCCTGGAGAACGATCTGGAAGATTGCCTGGAATATCTGGGTCTGGAAGATCCCCGGAGAAGAAAATGGCCACTCACTCCAGTATACTTACCTGAAAAGTTCCATGGAAAGTGCAACCTAGTGGGTTACAGTTCACAGGGTTACATAGAGTCAGACATGACTGAGTGATGGAACATACTTATATATATATATATATATATATATATATATATATATATATATAGAAAATAAAGTAAATAAAGTGATGGTAGTGTAGGAGGAATGCAGGAGAAGGCTAAAGAAATCATGGAAAGGAATTCAGTGGTGGCATGATGGTTTTTGTTTTGTTTTAGAAAAAGCATTATGGTGAGTGTTGATTCTTGAGGTGAAGACGCTAAATTTCCTGTCTGGAATAAAGAAAGTATAACTATTATCATCTGGAGCTTCTTGTACCCAGATTTGTCCTAAAAACAGATCTATTCATAAATCAAGAACCATACATATATCCATATATGTATAAGTATTCCATCTTTTGACAGCAGAAAGGAAAATAGTATCCATATTGCAGACAATCTCTATCTGCCCATGTCCATTAACTAGAAAGAAGTAAAAGCTAATTTTACTCTTAAATAAGATCTATTATATGAGAAAAAAATTAGTTGGCTTGAAATAATGTGCTGATTCTTTCCCCAATAGATTTCTTTTTAACAACTGGTTAAAAAAAAAGTGCTTATGATGAATAATTAAAAAGGAAATAGGAGTTGGTCTAAATGTAGATGTTACAGTCCAAAAAAAGGAAGAAAGAAATGGAAGATGAAGTTTCCCAGGTTGGAATAAAATGCATTTTTATAGGGTGGATTAAAAGTAAGACTATATTTTTCTGTGAATCAAATATACAATTGCTTCTGTGACTGAAGATAATGAGGACTATCTTAAAGAGCTCAGGGAAGAGACTGAGAGAAAACAAATGAGGATGATGATAATGATAGTGATCATCATCATTATCAAATTTTACTAACACATTTAACAATTACTCCAGGAAATCTTAATTGTAGTTTAAATACATTAGCCAATTAGTACCTCTCAACAACCTTATCAAATAAGTACAACTATTATCTGCCAGGTTTTGGATAAGACAAGAGGGAGGCATAGAGTTTGAAAGGGTGGTTTGCAAATAAATAATGAAATAGAAGTGAGTAACAAGAAACAGTACCACCCATGTACAGTCTCCAGATATGTGAGGAAAGCAGCACTGATGTATAGTGGAGAAAGGATAGCCTTTTTTTTTTTTTTAATTTTGGCCTCTTTTATTGTTTTTTTTTAATTATTTATTTTTAGCCATCTTTATTCTTTGGCCTGTGTGGGCCTCCTATTGCAATGGCCTCTCTCATTGCAGAGCACCAGCTGTGGGCACAGGCACTCCAGAGCACTGGCTCGTAATTGGGCACACCTGTCCAGGCTCTCCAAGGCAAGTGGGATCTTCCCAGGCCAGGGATTGAACCAGGGCCCCTTGCACTGCAAGGGGGACTCTTTACCCACTGGACTACCAGGGAAGCCTAAAAGGATGATCTTTTAAAGTACATAATACTGGGTTAATTGAATACCCATAAGAAAAAATAGTGTATCCCTGTCTCACATCATGCAGGGGTCTTCAGAGAAAGAGTATCAATAGAATTCAAATAATTTCACACATTTAAAATGAGATATATTATGAAGAAATGGCTCACAAATTATGGATGTTAAGTCCATAGTCCACCACCTGTGAGCTGTAAACCAAGGGAAGTCAGTGGTATGCTTCAGCTGAAGATCAAAATCTTCCACCAGGGTCATAGTTCTTCACCATTGAGAACCAAGGTAGCTAGTGATGTAAATTTCAGTCAGAGGGCAAGAGAAAATGAGATGAGATGTGAGGCATCAGTGAGACATGCAAAATGAGGCCAATTCATCTGTCTTCTATACTGACCCTAAAAGGATAGGGTGATGCCCACCCACATTGTGAAGGGAAATCTACTGAATCCACCAATTTACATGCGAATCTCATCAGGAAAAAAAAAGCTCTCACAGAAACACTCAGAAAATAATATTTAATCTGGGCATCACATGACTAGTCGAGTTAAAACATAAAATTACCCATCACATTACCACATCTCACTTAAAAAGGATACCCAAATAATAAATATATAAAACTATTCTTATAATTATTAGCAAAATTAAACATGGAAATGTTAATTAAAATCATTTTATGATACAGACCCATTAGAGTGACTGAAATGAAGACAAAATATCAAGTGTTTCCAAAACTATGGAGAATCAGTCCTTAGCTACACTGTTAGTGGAGAATAATTTAGAAAAGCATTCCTAATGCAACAGGAATTCCATACTGAATCCTGTAGTGATGAAAATGTTATTCAAGTCACATGCAGATGAGAAGTGTGCCTCACACACAAAAGTCATATATAAAATAATGCACTTAGCTCTTTTCAAAGAAATTGTAAGCAATTCTCAAAATTTTGGTTTCAGAATCCCTTTTCTCTCTTAAAATTATTGAGGATTATAATTAGGTTCTGTTTATATTATTTATTAATATTTACTATATTAGAAGTGGAAACATGCTTTAAAATATCTACACAGTAATGAATATAAAATGAATATCAAATTTATTACATGTTAATTAATGTTTTATAAAATGAATTAAAAATAATGAAAGTAACAATAAATATGTTCTTGTGACAATGGAGCGGGCAAATGGTTTTAAGGAGACTGTCAAAAAGACAAATTGACAAAAAACATATAAAGCTGTGCCTAAAACATTGGTTATCAAATGAATGCAATTTAGATGGGAATTAAATACATACCTACCAAAATGGCTAAAGTTAGAGCAATGGGAAAGCTATGTTTGGAAAGTATATAATAATAATATTGTATGTGTATTTTAGTCACTCAGTCATGTACAATGGTTTTGCAACCCCATGGACTGTAGCACACAGGCTCCTCTGTCCATGGGAATTCCCAGGCAAGAATAGTGGAGTGGGTTGCCATTTTCTTTTCCAAAAGATCTTCTCAATCCAAGAATTGAACACAGGTCTCCCGCACTGGCAGAGAGATTGTTTACCACTAAGCCACCAGGGAAACCCATATCTAATAATATAAGTCAATAAACTTCTAAGTATTCTGTTCACATTTTTAATCAGAAGTTTTGTTTCACAATTTGATAAGCTTTTGGGCATTTACTTACAATTATTCATGAATGATTAATATTTATCTCATTACGGAAAAAATAATTTTACTGCTGTTTTAAGGTAATACATATTTATTTGAAAACTTTTAGAACTATATGATGCATTAAAAAAGAAATTCCATGTTTATTATTCCATAAAGAAATAGCATCAGCATTTGTTAGAGACATAAATCACAAAAACAGCTTTTATGCAGCTACATAGTCAATAGCGTGTTTTCTGTCATGGATGTGTAATATAAATATAGAGATTTTAGACACATATATGTGCTTTTGCAGGTAGATATATGTCAATATCTCTCAATCATATTGTATACATGTATTTATTAATTCTATTAGTGGGCACATGTTTTGTGTGTGGTTAGTCAATAGATCATGGCTGATTCCTTGCAACCCCATCAACTGTAGCCTGTCAGGCTCTTTTGTCTCTGGGTTTGTTCCCACAAGAACACTGAAGGAGGTTGCCATTTCTTCCTCTAGGGGTTCTTCCAGACCCATGTCTTTCGTGTCTCCTGTATTACAAGTGGATTCTTTACCACTGAGCCACTGGGGAAGCCCATTCATATTTTTAGAGAAATTCAAATAATCCATTTGTAGCTGTTTTAAGTTGAACACTGATTATTAAGCAAGTGCCTAATGTTTTTCAGTTACTGAATGAACAAAATATAATTAGCACTAAAATTCCTTATAATAAATGTAAGAATTTTAGGTGAAAGTAATGAAATCATTAATCTCTATTTTAGTATCTTATATAGTTTCATAATGTTTAGGTAAAATGCTATTTTTATATATCTAAAATGTAGAATAAAAGAAGAAAAAACAGATTATAACCTACTGAAACTTCTGAATGATTTCTTAGTAATACATGAATATACATATTTTTTGGCAGGATTGATTTATTCCTATGCATGTATAATAAAAAGTATATATCTGGTCTTTGAGTTAAAAGATGCTGCCTGAAACCCACTAAAGTAGCTACCTAGAGTTCCCTAAAATATTAATATTATTTTAAAGAATAAGCATCCATGGAGTTGAGTTCAGTTACTCATGTAACTCTAAATCAAGAATAATAAAAGTGATCTGTGCAAATGGTAATTAATCAAAGTTGGCTACAAACCAACTAGGAAAGATTGAGGGTAGGAGGAGAAGGGACCAATAGAAGATGAGAGATTGGATAACATCATCAACTCAACAGACATGAATCTGAGCAAAATTTGGGAATTAATGAAGGACACAAAAGCCTGCTTTGGCATGCTGCAGCCCTTGGAATTGGAGAGTCAGACATGATTTAGCAACTGAACAACAGCAACCCATTTTAAAGAATATACTGAATTGGAAGTATTTTTTTCTTAAATTCTGTATTCAATTTTATATCAAAGCTTTTGTGAGAAGCAATAGGAGTTGAGACAAGTAGATGTCCCACTAAAATATTTCCTCTCTGATATACATCTGAAGTAAGTTCTTCTCATTTCATTAAGGCCTTGCCTGTGGGCAGTTAATTGAAAGTGAGAGCCAAAATTTCCCTCAAGCCTCTGAAATAAAGCCTCTGTTGGTAGGACCAAACATATTAAGGAACCACAATCAATTATTTTAGTGATTATAAGCATTTTTTGTTGTCAAGAAAATACCAGGAGAATGTTTCTTGCTAATAGGTAAGGTAACATTGTGGGACTTTTTTCTTTTTCTTTCTTTTCTTTTCTTTTTTGAAATGTAACTGATACACAATATTGTGTTAGTCTCAGGTATACAGCAGAGTAACCTGGGGATTTATTTTTCTTTTTTGTAACTTATATTCTACTATATGTTATTGCAAGATACTGGGTAAATTCCCTATGTTATGCGGTAAATCCTTTTCGTTTGTCTATTTTATGTATGTGCTAGTTGTTCAGTCATGTTGTAACCCTGTGGACTGTAGCCCATTCAGGCATCTCTGTCCATGGAATTCTCCAGGCAAGAACACTAGAGTGGTTTGCTATTCCCTCCTACAGAGGATCTTCCAGACCCAAGGACTGAACCCAGGTCCCCTGAAATGCAGGCAGATACTTTCCTTCTCGGCCACCAGGGAAGCCCATTTTATAGTAGTTTTCATTTGTTAAATCTATACTCCTAATTTGTCCCTCCTCCTGCTTTGATAGCTGTAACTTTGCTTTGTTTGCTTTGACAGGTACACTAAGCTAACATGAGCTTTGACAGAATATAAACAAAGAGGCATCTCATATTAGTCATCAGTGTGTTTTTTTTTTTTTAACTCAGTCACTGTGCTAATGCCACTTACAAATAGAATGATGCAAAAATGTATTATCAAGATTATTCTATGCTCATATTTTCATTAAAATCTTATAAAACCCCTTAATCAGTGCTTAATTATATTGATTTATATATTAAATCTAATTTATTTACTATATTTCTGAATGGTATTAAGATGAAATCATGAGTTATATGTCATATAATCTGAAGATTTCACTCTAAATATAAATGCTAAAGGTATAATAATTTACATGCATATGTGATTACAATAATTCTATGAAGTATTACTTTGACTAAGAAAAACACTGCAACACTTTGGCAGGGGCAATATTAGATTCAGTTTTGGATTGAGCACAAAACATATTCTCTTCCTATTTTACTACTTTCATCTCAATATAAGATAATAATTGTTGACAAAAACACTCATAGTAGGAATTATTTCCATATACATAAACCCTCTGAACATTATTCTCTACCTTACTGTTAACATTTAATATATTTGGGGAGAATTTTATATCAATACAAACATGTTAAGCTCACTGTTTTATTAAAGTTTTCTAATAAAATAATTTCTTTTAGCATCACTAGAACATCTGAGAGGAGAGTGAACATTAATATAACAAGATAAGCATAGAAGAAAAATTCAAAAAACAGAAACCACTTTCCAGCTAAATTTAAATTTCTTGGATCTATTTCCAGTCTACCTTGAAAAACAAATTTGGTGGCCAATTTTCTAAGCCATTGTGTCAGAAGAATGACTACTTAATTTAAGTTTAATGGTATTTTTGAACTGTGATACTTACTGGACCAAAATATTTTATTTGGATTTCCTCTAAGTGACCAATACCATAGTATTAGAATTAAGTAAGACTAGACAGGAGCGAAGTAAAGAATTTATGCCAGCAGTCTAATATTTAGCTTTTATTGAAAGTGTTTTTTCCCAGGTTTGTGGGTTTCCTACAAGTAGAAAGTATCCTTAAATAATTGAAATCTACATGTTTATTTTTTTTATTCAAATAGCATTCTTTTGTGGAAAACATATGCGTTAACCTTTTATTAGAAACTTTGGAAAAGAGAAAAGTTGACAGGAAAAAAAAACATTAAAAACCTAAATATGAATAAAACACAGGAACTAGTTCATTCCATTAAGTAATTTTAATCTGTTCTGAAGCATAAGAACAGATTATATTCTGTTCATATGCTCATATGTTCTGAACAGAAAAGAAGTCTTAAACTTTATATTTGTTTAGTTTTCCAACAATGTTAATTAACAAATATAATAATTTAAAACATGCATATGTGATTACAATAATTCTATGAAGTATTACTTTGACTAAGAAAAACACTGCAACACTTTGGCAGGGGCAATATTAGATTCAGTTTTGGATTGAGCACAAAACATATTCTCTTCCTATTTTACTACTTTCATCTCAATATAAGATAATAATTGTTGACAAAACACTCATAGTAGGAATTATTTCCATATACATAAACCCTCTGAACATTATTCTCTACCTTACTGTTAACATTTAATATATTTGGGGAGAATTTTATATCAATACAAACATGTTAAGCTCACTGTTTTATTAAAGTTTTCTAATAAAATAATTTCTTTTAGCATCACTAGAACATCTGAGAGGAGAGTGAACATTAATATAACAAGATAAGCATAGAAGAAAAATTCAAAAAACAGAAACCACTTTCCAGCTAAATTTAAATTTCTTGGATCTATTTCCAGTCTACCTTGAAAAACAAATTTGGTGGCCAATTTTCTAAGCCATTGTGTCAGAAGAATGACTACTTAATTTAAGTTTAATGGTATTTTTGAACTGTGATACTTACTGGACCAAAATATTTTATTTGGATTTCCTCTAAGTGACCAATACCATAGTATTAGAATTAAGTAAGACTAGACAGGAGCGAAGTAAAGAATTTATGCCAGCAGTCTAATATTTAGCTTTTATTGAAAGTGTTTTTTCCCAGGTTTGTGGGTTTCCTACAAGTAGAAAGTATCCTTAAATAATTGAAATCTACATGTTTATTTTTATTATTCAAATAGCATTCTTTTGTGGAAAACATATGCGTTAACCTTTTTATTAGAAACTTTGGGAAAGAGAAAAGTTGACAGGAAAAAAAAACATTAAAAACCTAAATATGAATAAAACACAGGAACTAGTTCATTCCATTAAGTAATTTTAATCTGTTCTGAAGCATAAGAACAGATTATATTCTGTTCATATGCTCATATGTTCTGAACAGAAAAGAAGTCTTAAACTTTATATTTGTTTAGTTTTCCAACAATGTTAATTAACAAATATACTAAATGGCCATGATTTTCCAATGTATTTTGATATTTAAAAAATATTTGTTTATTTATTTATTTGGCTGCATCAGGTCTTAGTCGTAGTGCACAGGAGCTTCATTGCATCATGTGAGATCTTTCCTTGTGGTGCACAAACTCTTTAGTTATGGTGCGTGGACTTAGTTGGTCCAAGGTATGTGGGATATTAGTTGCCTGGCCAGGGATTGAACCCACACCCCCTGCATTGCAGGTCAGGTTCTTCACCACTGGACTACCAGGGAAGTCCCCTGATTTTTTAAAAAATGAAAATAAAAAGCTTTTTTCCCCTTGTAAAGTTATTTTGTTGTTGTTCAGTTGCTAAGTCCTGTACACCTCTTTGAAACCTCGTGGATTGTAGCACAGCAGGTTTCCCTGTCCTTCACTATCTCTCACAGCTCCAACTCATGTCCACTGAGTCAGTGATGCTATGCAACCATTTCATCTTCTGTCACCCCCTTTTTCTCCTGCCTTCAATCTCTCTCAGACTCAGGGACTTTTCCAATGAGTAGGATCGTTGCATCCGGTGGCCAAAGTATTGGAACTTCATCTTCAGCATTAGTCTTTCTAATGAATATTCAGGGTTGATTTCTTTTAGGATTGATTGTTTTGATCTCCTGATGTCCAAGGACTCTCAAGTCTTCTCCAGAACTACAATTTAAAAGTATCAGTTCCTCAGTGCTCAGCCTTCTTTATGGTCCAACTCTCACATGCGTACATGACTATATCATCCGTACATGACTACATGGAGAAAGTAGTTTTAACTATACAGACCTTTGTTGGCAAAGTGATGTCCTTACTTTTAAACATGCTGTCTAGGTTTGTCATAGTTTTTCTTCCAAGGTGTAAGCATCTTTTAATTTCAAGACTGCAGTTACTCTCAGCAATGATTTTGGAGCCCAAGAAAATAAAAATCTGTTATTGTTTCCTTTTCCCTTATATTTGTCATGAAGTGACAGAATTGAATGCCATGAAAATTTTAAAAGTTATGCTCATATGTTCTGAACAGAAAAGAAGTCTTAAACTTTATATTTGTTTAGTTTTCCAACAATGTTAATTAACAAATATACTAAATGGCCATGATTTTCCAATGTATTTTGATATTTAAAAAATATTTGTTTATTTATTTATTTGGCTGCATCAGGTCTTAGTCGTAGTGCACAGGAGCTTCATTGCATCATGTGAGATCTTTCCTTGTGGTGCACAAACTCTTTAGTTATGGTGCGTGGACTTAGTTGGTCCAAGGTATGTGGGATATTAGTTGCCTGGCCAGGGATTGAACCCACACCCCCTGCATTGCAGGTCAGGTTCTTCACCACTGGACTACCAGGGAAGTCCCCTGATTTTTTAAAAAATGAAAATAAAAAGCTTTTTCCTCTTGTAAAGTTATTTTGTTGTTGTTCAGTTGCTAAGTCCTGTACACCTCTTTGAAACCTCGTGGATTGTAGCACAGCAGGTTTCCCTGTCCTTCACTATCTCTCACAGCTCCAACTCATGTCCACTGAGTCAGTGATGCTATGCAACCATTTCATCTTCTGTCACCCCCTTTTTCTCCTGCCTTCAATCTCTCTCAGACTCAGGGACTTTTCCAATGAGTAGGATCGTTGCATCCGGTGGCCAAAGTATTGGAACTTCATCTTCAGCATTAGTCTTTCTAATGAATATTCAGGGTTGATTTCTTTTAGGATTGATTGTTTTGATCTCCTGATGTCCAAGGACTCTCAAGTCTTCTCCAGAACTACAATTTAAAAGTATCAGTTCCTCAGTGCTCAGCCTTCTTTATGGTCCAACTCTCACATGCGTACATGACTATATCATCCGTACATGACTACATGGAGAAAGTAGTTTTAACTATACAGACCTTTGTTGGCAAAGTGATGTCCTTACTTTTAAACATGCTGTCTAGGTTTGTCATAGTTTTTCTTCCAAGGTGTAAGCATCTTTTAATTTCAAGACTGCAGTTACTCTCAGCAATGATTTTGGAGCCCAAGAAAATAAAAATCTGTTATTGTTTCCTTTTTCCCCTTATATTTGTCATGAAGTGACAGAATTGAATGCCATGATCCTAAGTTGTTGAATGTTGAGTTTTAAGCCAGTCAAGTTCATGTCCTTGTTAATTAAGTCTTCTCACTGTACAAACTACAATAAACAGTAGAGGCTTTTTTTTTATCACAGTATTTTAGTCTATGAAGTTGTTTTGTGACTATATGTAAATTCAAATGGAGTATTCAAAATGTTGTCAAATGTAATCACATTTGAAGTATTATTAGTTGAGATTCCTATGTTCATGATTTATATTAGAATGATAACACATTTCAGGACTGCCAAGTATATTGTTTCTGTTGAATTCTTATTGTTAATGATCACTGTTGGCTATGATTATTTTTGTGCTGGGAAAAAAATATATAGTGAACACTTTCATGCTGAAATATAAAACATGAGCTAGAACTGTGTTTCATTTGAAAGAACTGTAGGATCAGAGAGAAGAGATTATTTTGGATGTAATTTTATTTTTAAATGTTTATATCATGGAGTATAAACGAAAAAGGTCTTACAAGTTAGTCAAAATGAATTGAAAATTAGTATTTTTTTCTTATGTTCTTTATGACTGATTAGAGTTATAACATTTTGATGCACAGTTAATGAGAAAGATTTTCTACCTTCTTAAAATAAGTGTTATGTCCTCAAATCTTTCATTGTGGCATTTGTTTCTTGAAAAGGTTTACAAAGATTGACAGTGCTAAAATATAAAATGTTTTGGCAACATGGCACACAAACCTTTTACTTGAGGCCATCTTGAATTGACTCCTGTCTTGAACACTTTTTTTTTTTTTTTTTTTTTTTTAATCTGACTGAGTTGAAAGAAGAACATGGATTGGTAGCCTCTGGGAAGTATTAAATAATATTACTACTCTTCTCAGGTGATGATTCAGCACTAATACCAGGCCATTCCTTTAGGAAGTGGTTTTGACAGGGTAGTTCCCTAGCAACAAAGGCCATAGCAACACCAGAGGAGACATCAGTAAAGTGAACCTTTTTGGGAAACTTTGATTGATATTACAGAGCCTGCGCTGCCTGTGGGAATAAGACTCCTTACAGTGGCTGCAACCTTTATCATCTTATTTTTTTTATTTTTCTTTAGAGTCATTACAGCAGTTTCCACTGACTAGTAACCTACGCCAGTGGGATCCTGAGATGTGATATTTTTCCCTGAGATACAGAAAACAAGAAACAGATGTATACTAAAGTGCAGACATAAGGCTTTGTTGGTTCTTAATAAGCAAAGTCACTACACACTGCCCTTGAACTGCTGGAGTTGACTATTTTTTTAAAATCAAGAACATATGCTTATTAACAGATTCACATACAGAGTTAAAGCCAGTTACAAACAACAATAAGACCATTGATTAAGAGATTAAGACTGATTGACAACTGATTGAATCTTATTATAAGATACTCATTTTTGTCTTAGGAAGGAAAAATGCAAACTTTCCTTGAAGCATACATTGATCAAGCTAATTCAAAAAATCATTTTAAAGTATATATGTAACAGTTCAATGTGTATTACATTTTCCTTTTGCTTTAGAATAAAAACCACGACACAATGTTTTCTGCTACAAATTTGCCAAGCTTTGGGTCTGTCGTGCTTGTGTGGAAAGTTGTTTTGCTTTTATCCTTTACATCATACATTTTGGATAAGCATTTGCATATAATTCAGTTCCACATTCCTTTTTCAGCTGAAAACAGTACTCTTAATCCTTCTATAAACTATGACACAAATAAATAGCTTGTAGCAGAGCTTGTTTGGGTGATCCACTCAACACAGTCTCAACTATTTTCTTCACTGTTGCTTTGTTACTGAGGTTAAAATTCTGAATAATGCTTTTTCAGCCTTGTTTACAATGCAACACACTTCTGGCTACTAAAATGTAAGCAGAAGTAAGCCGATAGCTTCCAGGAGCGTGTTCCTTTTTACTGATAAAAAAGAATGATTGGCACCACCATCACCACCACCCCTGCCCCTCCTTCATTTTTCCCCCTCTTCCAACATTCGTTCCACCTGAAGGCACAGCAGCAATCTAAAGCCTGTGAAGCAAAGACTACAATAAAGTTGGCATTTTTGAGAAACTAAAACACCAACAGCTTCATCTTCCACACTTTTTATTAAGAGAGATAAAAGATGCTGTTCATTCTAAGGCTCTCAATATTTGATTTCTTCTTGGTACAGGTTAGATCTGCCTTACTAATTCAGCATTACTGATTTGTAATGAAGAGTTGTGTTATTGTTTTCTGTATATCAATTTATTCTCCTTGTATAGGTGGTCATTATAAGAAATGTGATTTTCTTTTGTTTCTCCAAAGAGCTGCAGGGAGAATTGGACACTTGGCAGAATACATTAAATAACTTGATCTTATCTACTCTACACAAGGGCTTCCCCACCTTAGCATGATCACCATTGTGGACTGGATAACTCTATATTAGGGTGGAAAAAGGGTAGGAGCATTTTTAATCTTTACCTACTAGATGCCAGTTGTGACAACAACAGAGGCAGATGTGACACCTTCCAGATGTGACAATCACAAAGTCTCCAGACCTGCCAAGTGTTGTCTAGGATCAAAAATCAATCCAGTTGAGAATCGGAATATCCAACAAATTTGGATATGAAACATTAAAAATGAAGAAATTCAACTTCATGTTTTCATTCTTTAGTTGTATTTTGTAAATATTTCCTCTATTGCTGTTTCTTTTTAGCATGCATGTTTTATTTTGATCTGTGAAACTGCTGTTTATAAAATGACATGAAATAAACCTTAAATAATACCTGTAAGGAAATACGGTGGAACAAGTATTTGTTTACATGATATGGAAATCACTGGTTAAGTCTGTTAAAATGAAGTACTGAAGCAAATAGGAAGTCATTGTTTGGCACTGCATAGTATTCAGAGCTCAGCTAAGCACTTTTACTGATTTTTATTTTGAAGGTTAAAATTCTGAATGCTTTTTCAGCCTTGTTTACAATGCAACACACTTCTGGCTACTAAAATGTAAGCAGAAGTAAGCCGATAGCTTCCAGGAGCGTGTTCCTTTTTACTGATAAAAAAGAATGATTGGCACCACCATCACCACCACCCTGCCCCTCCTTCATTTTTCCCCCTCTTCCAACATTCGTTCCACCTGAAGGCACAGCAGCAATCTAAAGCCTGTGAAGCAAAGACTACAATAAAGTTGGCATTTTTGAGAAACTAAAACACCAACAGCTTCATCTTCCACACTTTTTATTAAGAGAGATAAAAGATGCTGTTCATTCTAAGGCTCTCAATATTTGATTTCTTCTTGGTACAGGTTAGATCTGCCTTACTAATTCAGCATTACTGATTTGTAATGAAGAGTTGTGTTATTGTTTTCTGTATATCAATTTATTCTCCTTGTATAGGTGGTCATTATAAGAAATGTGATTTTCTTTTGTTTCTCCAAAGAGCTGCAGGGAGAATTGGACACTTGGCAGAATACATTAAATAACTTGATCTTATCTACTCTACACAAGGGCTTCCCCACCTTAGCATGATCACCATTGTGGACTGGATAACTCTATATTAGGGTGGAAAAAGGGTAGGAGCATTTTTAATCTTTACCTACTAGATGCCAGTTGTGACAACAACAGAGGCAGATGTGACACCTTCCAGATGTGACAATCACAAAGTCTCCAGACCTGCCAAGTGTTGTCTAGGATCAAAAATCAATCCAGTTGAGAATCGGAATATCCAACAAATTTGGATATGAAACATTAAAAATGAAGAAATTCAACTTCATGTTTTCATTCTTTAGTTGTATTTTGTAAATATTTCCTCTATTGCTGTTTCTTTTTAGCATGCATGTTTTATTTTGATCTGTGAAACTGCTGTTTATAAAATGACATGAAATAAACCTTAAATAATACCTGTAAGGAAATACGGTGGAACAAGTATTTGTTTACATGATATGGAAATCACTGGTTAAGTCTGTTAAAATGAAGTACTGAAGCAAATAGGAAGTCATTGTTTGGCACTGCATAGTATTCAGAGCTCACAAACTTACAGACTCAAATGACATCAATGACAAAGTAGGCTAAGGAAGTCTATGAAACAGTTTTACAGATTGAACTCCAATAATGACTAATCGTGTTCAGGGTAAAAAATAATGTTATCCCAGATACAAGTATCTAAATGCAAAGACTATTAAACAACCCCAGGCAAAAGAAAAGATATTTTTAGGTACATTCCACTGCCAGTTTACAATATTTCAGTTGTTTGGTCTACAGGGTCGCACATAAACATTTCATGTTCAGCTGAACAGTTTGGCATAGAATATCAACAACTGCATTGTCAATGAGTTGGTTTCATCTGAACAGACTTTATATTTAAATCGCATTTTAAACTGGATACCAGCAAAGTAACTTCTTTTGCACTTATATAAATGTTAGGATTTATGTTTTGGTCAAAGACAAGCAATGATTCTCAAACCAAACCCACAAATGCTCTATTCCATTTCATTGAAAGCATAAAATACATAAGTGTCAGATGATGATTTAAGGTGGCTGTTAGTTATCCATTCACTTTTTTTTCTATGCTTCAATAATTATTTATCCATTAACTATTTGGAACTGTTAACTGCATCAGCTTATGAAGTTGAAAAGAATAATAATAAATAATGTTGATCCTATGACACCTAGTGTTGAGAAAAAGTGAATGATGGGTAAAGAAATTGAAGAGATATTTACAAATGGTTCTGTGAAGACCTAAAAGACCTTCTAGAACTAACACCAAAAAAAGATGTTCGTTTCATAATAGGGAACTGGAATGCAAAAGACATCAAGACATACCTAGAGTAAAAGAAAAGTTTGGCCTTGGAGTACAAAATGAATCAGGGAAAAGGCTAACAGAGTTTGTCAAGAGAATGCACTAGTCATGGCAAACACTCTGTGCCAAGAATACAAGAGACGTCTCTACACATAGACATCATCAAATGGTCAATACCAAAATCAAATTGATTATATTCTTTGCAGGTGAAGATTGACAAGCTCTATAGAGTCAGCAAAAACAAAACTGGGAGCTAACTGTGGTTCAGATTATGAGCTCCTTATTGCAAAATCCAGACTTAAATTGAAGAAAGTAGGCAAAAAGACTAGGCCATTCAGGAATGCCCTAAATCAAATCTTTCATGCTTATACAGTGGAAGTGACAAATAGATTCAAGGGATTCAATCTTATAGACAGAGTACCACAAAACCTATGGCCAGAGGTTTGTAACATTGTACAGGAGGCAGAGATCAAAACCATCCCCAAGAAAAAGAAATGCAAAAAGGCAAAATAGTTGTCTGAGGAGGCCTTACTAATAGCTGAGTAAAGAAGATAAGCAAAAGACCAAGGAGAAAAGTAAAGATACACCCAGCTGGATGCAGAGTTCCAAAGAAAAGCAAGGGGAAATAAGAAAAGCCCTCTTAAGTGAACAGTGCAAAGAAATAGAGGAAGACAATAGAATGGAAAAGACATAGATCTCTTCAAGAAAATTGAGGATACCAAGATAAAATTTCATGTAAAGATGGCCACAATAAAGGACAAAAACTTTATGGACCTAACAGAAACAGAATATGTTACGAAGAGGTGGCAAGAATACCCAGAAGAACTGTACAGAAAAGGTCTTAGTGACCCATATAACCACAACAGTGTGATCCCTCATCTAGAGTCACACATCCTAGAGTGTGAAGTCAAGCTGCATTGACTAGGCTAGCAAATTTGGAAAACTGATTAGCGGCCTCAGCAAAGGAAAAGGTCAGTTTTCATTCAAATCCCTAAGAAGGGCAATTCAGAAGAATGTTCAAACTACAGCACAACTGGGCTCATTTCACACGCTAGCAAGGTCATGTTCAAAATCCCCCAATATAGGCTTCAGCCAAGAACTTTCAGATGTATAAGATGGATTTAGAAAAGGTAGAGAAACCAGAGATCAAATTGCCAATATCTTCTGGATTATAGAAAGAGCAAGGGAATCCCATAGAGATATCTACTTCTGCTTCACTGACTATGCTAACTTGTTTGTGTGTGTGGATCACTGTCAATGGTGGAAAATTCTTAAAGATGGGAATACCAGATGACCTTACTTCTTCCTGAGAAACCTATAAGTAGGTCAAGAAGTAATAGTTAGAACCAGACATGGAACAGCAGACTGGTTCAAAATTGAAAAGGTGTGTCAAGGCTGTATATTGTTGCCCTGCTTATTTAACTTATATGTAGACTATATCGTGTGAAATACTAGGCTGGACAAAGCTCAAGCTGCTATCAAGAGTGCCAGAAGAAAATATCA
Source organism: Tragulus kanchil (assembly GCA_022376925.1). Taxonomy (NCBI): domain Eukaryota; kingdom Metazoa; phylum Chordata; class Mammalia; order Artiodactyla; family Tragulidae; genus Tragulus; species Tragulus kanchil. Next base: position 69,401,536 of record JAIOJX010000028.1, on the reverse strand, counting down.
GTAACCTCAGATAAGCAGATGACACTGCTCCAATAGCAGAAATTTTAAGAGGAACTGAAAAGCCTCTTGATAAAGGTGAAAGAGGAGAGGGAGAAAGCTGTCTTAAAGCTCAACATTCAAAAAATGAAGATCATGGCATCTGATCCCATCACTTTATGGCAAATAGATGGGCAAACAATGGAAACAGTGACAGACTTTATTTCCTTGGGCTCCAAAATCACTGTGGATGGTGACTACAGCCATGAAATTAAAAGATGCTTGCTCCTTTGAAGAAAAACTATGACAAACTTAAAGCATATTAAAAAGAAGAGGCAGTGCTTTCCAAAAAATGTTATATAGTCAAAGTTATGATTTTTCCAGTAGTCATGTATGGATGTGGACTTGGACATAAAGGCTAAGCCCCAAAGAATTGATACTTCGGAATTGTGGTGCTGGATCAGACTCTTAATAATCCTTTGGGCAGCAAGTAAATTAAACCAGTCAATCCTAAAGGAAATCAGCCCTGCATATTCATTTGAAGGACTGATGCTAAGCCTGAAGTTCAAATACTGTGGCCACCTGATGTGAAGAGCTGACTCATTGGAAAATATTCTGATTGTGGAAAAGCAAACTGGGCTCATTTCACACGCTAGCAAGGTCATGTTCAAAATCCCCAATATAGGCTTCAGCCAAGAACTTTCAGATGTATAAGATGGATTTAGAAAAGGTAGAGAAACCAGAGATCAAATTGCCAATATCTTCTGGATTATAGAAAGAGCAAGGGAATCCCATAGAGATATCTACTTCTGCTTCACTGACTATGCTAACTTGTTTGTGTGTGTGGATCACTGTCAATGGTGGAAAATTCTTAAAGATGGGAATACCAGATGACCTTACTTCTTCCTGAGAAACCTATAAGTAGGTCAAGAAGTAATAGTTAGAACCAGACATGGAACAGCAGACTGGTTCAAAATTGAAAAGGTGTGTCAAGGCTGTATATTGTTGCCCTGCTTATTTAACTTATATGTAGACTATATCGTGTGAAATACTAGGCTGGACAAAGCTCAAGCTGCTATCAAGAGTGCCAGAAGAAAATATCAGTAACCTCAGATAAGCAGATGACACTGCTCCAATAGCAGAAATTTTAAGAGGAACTGAAAAGCCTCTTGATAAAGGTGAAAGAGGAGGGAGAAAGCTGTCTTAAAGCTCAACATTCAAAAGAAGATCATGGCAGCTGATCCCATCACTTTATGGCAAATAGATGGGCAAACAATGGAAACAGTGACAGACTTTATTTCCTTGCGCTCCAGAATTATTGCAGATGGTGACTGCAGCCATGAAATTAAAAGATGCTTGCTTCTTGGAAGAAAAGCCATGACAAACTTAAAGCATATTAAAAAGAAGAGGCAGTGCTTTCCAAAAAATGTTATATAGTCAAAGTTATGATTTTTCCAGTAGTCATGTATGGATGTGGACTTGGACATAAAGGCTAAGCCCCAAAGAATTGATACTTCGGAATTGTGGTGCTGGATCAGACTCTTAATAATCCTTTGGGCAGCAAGTAAATTAAACCAGTCAATCCTAAAGGAAATCAGCCCTGCATATTCATTTGAAGGACTGATGCTAAGCCTGAAGTTCAAATACTGTGGCCACCTGATGTGAAGAGCTGACTCATTGGAAAATATTCTGATTGTGGAAAAGATTGAAGGCAGGAGGTGAAGGGAGTGATAGAGGATGAGATGGTTGGATGGCATTATGGATTCAATGGACATGAAATCGAGCAAACTCTGGAAGATGATGAAGCACAGAAAAGCCTGGCATGCTGCAGTTCATGGGGTCGGAATTAGTCAGACCAACTGAGCAACTAAGCATAAAAAATTATATTATGTGAGCTTTCTAGGTGGTTCAGTGGTAAAAGATATGCCTGCTAATGCAAAAGATGCAAAATATGCTGTTTCAATATCTGGGTCAGGAGGATCCCCTGGAGAAGGATTTGACAACTGATTCCAGTATTCTGGAGAATTTAATGGACAGAGGACTGTGGTGGGCTATTGTCCATGGGGTTCCAAAACGTCAAACATGACTGAGCCACTGAGCACACAAAAGACTATGTGCTATTATGATAATAGAAATATTCATAAAGAATTGTACAAAAATTGGGATGGGAGAAATCTCATATGTTTGGTATTTGTTGTTGTTTATTTATTCAAATACACATAATGGTGAAAAACTAGTTCACTTAGAACTAAGAGCAAAAAGTGTTAATTGATTTAGATAAATCCTACATTGAAAATTTTAAGACTGTTAACATAAATCACTATTAATAAATCATTTAAGCAAATGAGATTAACCATATAAGGTTCAACTGAAGCATATAACCTCATTTCAATATTTTACTATTAGTATTCAAAGTTGTGATATTAAGGCAAGGAAAATCAATGTTATTCAAAAAGGTGGTTAGCTTTTTTATATATCTTAATCCATTACCACATGAAGCAGGTACAAAGATAAGAAGTGTGAATTAAAAAAATGATTTATAATGAATTGATCTCCCTCTTTTGTGTGTGTCACAGACTGACAATGTAGTTTCATGACACATATACATGTGATTGAATGTGTTTTCATGATTTATTTGACAAAAATCATTCACAGGACAATTTAAAGATGTGAACATCATGAGATAATCTGGGTTAGTGGATTTGTGAAAAACTGGTAAGATTAATCATTCAGTAAGTGGGAATTTAATAGCTCTACTTGTTCAGTATAATTTTCTTCATGCTTTCAAATGCTTTGTGCTTTCTTCATGCTTTCTAGCCTAATTGAAGAGCAAGGGGGAAATCTTTTTTACATCTTAAAAGAAAACCATGCTCAGTAGTAATAAACAGAACCCTGCACCCAAGTCATTCAATTCTGTTTCATTGGGATATTTAAAACAGTCTTGAGGATCAGTAGTCAGTATTTTATAATAATAAAATTTGTAAGGAAACATTTTAAATAAAAAAGAGATTGGAGTAGTACAGAGAAAGGAAGAAAGAGTAACTTAATAATATATCCAGATATAAACTGCAGTATTCTTGAAGTACAGTGTGCTGCAATAATTTGAAATGTGTAAGTCAAAACAAATGCTGGTATTTTCTAAGTGGCATATGAATTTAGAGGATAAATTTTTCTTTTTTTACTGGAATAATAAAAAAAAAGTTAGAGCCTAGGTGTTTTATCATCACTGACCACTGATTGTATAAAGCTACAGAAAATGAAATTGAGAGCCCTCTATAGTGAATTTCACAGCCAAATTGGCTAATTTACTTGCCCTCCAGAAATATAATTAAACTTTAAATGAGAGGTAGCCGAACGTAAAACAGAATGGGAATCAATAGCTAAGGAAATGCTAGTATGATGATTAGTGAATCCTAGCATTTCACATGATCTAATTAAGCATTATGAACACAGTACCTTTTACAAGTTGCAGGTATCTGGTAAGTTATTTGAGACCTGAAGAGTCAGTCAAATGTACTTGATGTATTTCAGTAAGTCTGCTACAAGTAAGTCTGCTTCTCAGATCTACTCAAATAGAACACGCAAAATCAGAACTACAGACTCTCTTAGTGACTTTTATCTTCTTTACATGGTTTGGTCAGTTCTTATTATAAACTTTTAGTCGATATCTGCAAATGTAGTAGGATATGCTGGCTTTCCTGTTTGTTTTGAACTTCAGTTCCCTGAGCTTGAAAAATGCAATGCTAGGGTCTGTCAAAGTTGTCTTTCTTTCTTCTTCTTCTTTTTTTTTTTTGTTACTGTAATAAAGAGTTGGGTCCTTACAATGCTTAGGGTTAGTCTTCCTTGAATATTAAGGATGATTTACAATTCAAAAAAAGAAAAAGTCCTAAGCCACAAAATAGTAGTAATCAGAATATAATTAAATGCTATTAACTATGCATTTGCTGGTATATTAAAATCATAGGGCTTCCCGGATGGTGCAGTGGTAAAGACTCCGCCTGGCAATGCAGGAGACATAAGAAACATAGGTTCTATCCGTGGGTAGAAAGATCCCCTGCAGAAAGGCATGACAACTCTATCCAGCATTCTTGTCTGGAGAATCCCATAGACAGAGGAGTCTGGAGGGCTACAGTCCATAGGGTCACAAAGAGTTGGACACAACTGAAGTGACTTAGCAAGTAATACTTTTAAAAATCTTTGTTATATAACCAGAAACTGTATACTTTATATATAATTTCAGTGGAAAATTTCTCAGTATAAATGAAGGCATATCTTTGAAGGAAGTTTTTCATTGTCTTCACTCACCATTTGTCTGATTTTGATATTCTTTTCTCTTAGCAGTTACTGTTTATTGATAGATATCATCTAGGTAGAATGTTTATCTCATAGCAAAGGAAAACTGCTTGCAATAAGGAATGTGACAGTATCTAAAATATTTATAATGTCCTTCAGTTGCTTTGCAATGTTTTTCAATGACATAGGTTTCTAATTTTAGTTATTGTGATGCATGTTAATAAAATTTGGTTTCAAGATATGAAAATTTTGCACAGTATTGCTACTATATGAATCCTTGAAAGGGCAAAATGGGTTCCAAGGAGAACATATGTTCTATATGTTAAACCCATCAAAATTGTTTTCTTTAAGCTAATCTTAATATGGAGATTAACTCTTTCAGAAGGTGTTTGAGATCATTGCATTTAAATGTCAAGTCATACTGCTAACGGAATGTTTGAGTGGGCTTTCGGGAATTGAAAGGAACAGTTCAAGTGGATAAGTACTTAGCCTCAATATGGACTGATAATGATTCCAGCTATAAAAAGTAATAAGAGGGAACCCCTGCCTACCTTTTGTTTCTAATGGAATGGTTGAATGACAGGATGGCACATTGTCGCAATAATAAAAATGCTGCCCTGTACTCATTGACCTTCATCCAAGCACTCCATAATGAACCTCCTTTTCAGAGTCTGATTATAACATTAGCTGTATTTGAAACTTGTTAGTTCAAATACTGTTGGTTGCCTTTAGCTGTGTTTTAACTTTTCAATATTAAAATACTTTTTTAAACTTTTTACTCAATAGTTCTTAATAAAGTGAAAAAAAAATCATTCAAGTTTTCTGTTTTCTAATCAGTATAAGTGATATTCCAAAGATTGAGAAAGTAAAATCAGATTATATTGCTGCATGTGTATGTATGTCAGTCCAATTCTTAGCCACTCCATGGACTGACTGGAGCTCACCAGGCTCCTCTATCCACGGAATTCTCCAGCCAAGAGCTCTGTAGTGGCTAGCCAGTCCCTTCTCTAGGGGATCTTTCCAACCCAGAGACTGAACTCAGGTCTTCCGCGTTGCAAGCAGATTCTTTACCATATTAGCCACCAAGAAACCCTCCATAATACTGCATATTTCAAGTTTAATTATGGCATGTCTGTGTACAGAGAAAGAAGGAGAGAACATGGTCAATCAAGTGCATGAATTATATCATAATTGTGATTCTATTAATATTTTATGCTATAAGGGTACATGTTTTAATACATTATGAAAAGATGAAAAGCTATATCAATAGTTGATTTTTTATTTTAGAGTGTTCAGTTTTTCCCAACTTTATATTTTGAGAACTGTTGCACTTACAAAATAGTTGAAGGTACATTAAACACTTCACACAGAGTCACACAGATTAACAAATTGTTAACAATCTGTCAGATTAGATTGTGCTAAATTTGGTTCCTACATATTTACCTATATATATTTCTTCCTTCTTGTTTAAAATGTTGAGAGTAATTTGCATATGTCATTGTATTTTTTTTTTATTGAATTCTTTAAAATACATTTGTCCATTACCAAAATATGATCACTCCCAGGAAATTCGACTTAATGTGAAGGGCTTCACAGTTGTCGCAATAATAAAAATGTAATAAGAGGGAACCCTGCCTACCTTTTGTTTCTAATGGAATGGTTGAATGACAGGATGGCACATTGTCGCAATAATAAAAATGCTGCCCTGTACTCATTGACCTTCATCCAAGCACTCCATAATGAACCTCCTTTTCAGAGTCTGATTATAACATTAGCTGTATTTGAAACTTGTTAGTTCAAATACTGTTGGTTGCCTTTAGCTGTGTTTTAACTTTTCAATATTAAAATACTTTTTTAAACTTTTTACTCAATAGTTCTTAATAAAGTGAAAAAAATCATTCAAGTTTTCTGTTTTCTAATCAGTATAAGTGATATTCCAAAGATTGAGAAAGTAAAATCAGATTATATTGCTGCATGTGTATGTATGTCAGTCCAATTCTTAGCCACTCCATGGACTGACTGGAGCTCACCAGGCTCCTCTATCCACGGAATTCTCCAGCCAAGAGCTCTGTAGTGGCTAGCCAGTCCCTTCTCTAGGGGATCTTTCCAACCCAGAGACTGAACTCAGGTCTTCCGCGTTGCAAGCAGATTCTTTACCATATTAGCCACCAAGAAACCCTCCATAATACTGCATATTTCAAGTTTAATTATGGCATGTCTGTGTACAGAGAAAGAAGGAGAGAACATGGTCAATCAAGTGCATGAATTATATCATAATTGTGATTCTATTAATATTTTATGCTATAAGGGTACATGTTTTAATACATTATGAAAAGATGAAAAGCTATATCAATAGTTGATTTTTTATTTTAGAGTGTTCAGTTTTTCCCAACTTTATATTTTGAGAACTGTTGCACTTACAAAATAGTTGAAGGTACATTAAACACTTCACACAGAGTCACACAGATTAACAAATTGTTAACAATCTGTCAGATTAGATTGTGCTAAATTTGGTTCCTACATATTTACCTATATATATTTCTTCCTTCTTGTTTAAAATGTTGAGAGTAATTTGCATATGTCATTGTATTTTTTTTTTATTGAATTCTTTAAAATACATTTGTCCATTACCAAAATATGATCACTCCCAGGAAATTCGACACAATGAATAAATAAATATACATATTCTTACATACACACATCTATCTAGATAGCTAGCTATATAAATGTATTAATAATTTAGTGTATAGTCAGTATGTATGTGTAATTTTTTTTCCTTTTGCTAATATCTTTCATGATATTGACAGTGTTTAATAATCTAGATATTACCTTATGGAAGGTATAATATTTACTGTATATGATTATTTCAACATTAGATTCAAGATAGAACATATACAGTAATAATTCTTTGCAAGACTACTTTAAGCAAGATGTTTTGTGTCTTGAATCACATCACAATGCATATAAATGTCAGTTTCAGACATCAGCAGTGCTCATTTTCATTGGTTTGTTAAGGTGGTATCCACAGATATCTCCATTTTGAAGATATATGTTTACTCATAACTAATTTGTCATCTATAGGGCATGCTATTAATAAATCATTTTCTCTAAGTTTATAAATTTATTTGCATAGAGCTAGATAAATCATATTTCATTTATAAATAATTAAAATTTTCTCAATTGTTTTAAATGATCTTAATATATTCTAATATGTAATTTTCTTTTTATTTTTTATTTTAAGAAATCCTGCAATTTCAGTTTACATTTGTGTGTCTTCCAGGAATCACTTAGTAAAGAGATCATAAATTTCAAAGGGGACAAATTATTTTTTCTTTTGTTATTAATTCATAGGTCATGGCCTTGTGATCAAAGACATTTTTTTAATTTTTGGAATTTGTGGAACTTAAGATGTTCCTTAGGAGACCTAATATATATTCAGTTCTCAGGGGTCATCCATGTGCAATTGAATAAAATACAGGAAATAAAATACAGGAAATGAAACCTATGGTGGATTCAGGTTGATTTGTGACAATAAGCAACAAAACTCTGTAAAAAGAAATAAAATATATAAAATAAGGGGAAACAAGCAAGGCCCTAAGTATATGAACAGATGAGATACAGATAGTGCCTATATTATACCAGACTTATATAGATGCCAGATTTTTTTTCTCTTTACTGTATAATATTAAGGCAATACGTAAATACTGAATTGATGAGACAGGCTACATAGCTCCATAGTTCTCAAACACAATGGCTTAAAATATTTAAGATTGCTTTTACAGTAAAAACAAAAAGATGAAAAATTATTTCAGAAACTGAAAGAATAATAGAGATAACAACAAGTATATTAACATAAATAATTCATTCTTACTTATAGGTATTTCAGTAAATTATTTCTGAAGTGATTAGCTTAACCATGGCATTGTCAAATAAGCTGGTTTCTCAAACTAGATATAAATTACTTAAGAATTTTTTAACAAAGTTATTGACATTAAAATTGAGCAAAAATAGGTTGGATAGTATCATGTGGCCATTGAAGCTAATTATTTAGGAATAGTGACTTTTTTTCATGTGACCTGACTGATTTAGGCTGAGGAAGATGTTAGTTTGCATAAATTTGCATAGCCAATTTTCATAAAAATTGTGTTTGTTAGCTTTACTGAATTTGTAAATCCAGTTCAAATAGTGACAGTGCCGTGCTCAAAATGTTGTCTTAAAGTACAAATAAGCTATTTATGCTGAGAAATAAATATCATCATGCTATTTACAATGCAAATGTGGAGAATGAAAAAAAAACCCCCTTTTTAAAATCAGTAAATTGATTTTTTAAAGTCACAAAATATGTAATTTTCTTTTTATTTTTTATTTTAAGAAATCCTGCAATTTCAGTTTACATTTGTGTGTCTTCCAGGAATCACTTAGTAAAGAGATCATAAATTTCAAAGGGGACAAATTATTTTTTTTTGTTATTAATTCATAGGTCATGGCCTTGTGATCAAAGACATTTTTAATTTTTGGAATTTGTGGAACTTAAGATGTTCCTTAGGAGACCTAATATATATTCAGTTCTCAGGGGTCATCCATGTGCAATTGAATAAAATACAGGAAATAAAATACAGGAAATGAAACCTATGGTGGATTCAGGTTGATTTGTGACAATAAGCAACAAAACTCTGTAAAAAGAAATAAAATATATAAAATAAGGGGAAACAAGCAAGGCCCTAAGTATATGAACAGATGAGATACAGATAGTGCCTATATTATACCAGACTTATATAGATGCCAGATTTTTTTTCTCTTTACTGTATAATATTAAGGCAATACGTAAATACTGAATTGATGAGACAGGCTACATAGCTCCATAGTTCTCAAACACAATGGCTTAAAATATTTAAGATTGCTTTTACAGTAAAAACAAAAAGATGAAAAATTATTTCAGAAACTGAAAGAATAATAGAGATAACAACAAGTATATTAACATAAATAATTCATTCTTACTTATAGGTATTTCAGTAAATTATTTCTGAAGTGATTAGCTTAACCATGGCATTGTCAAATAAGCTGGTTTCTCAAACTAGATATAAATTACTTAAGAATTTTTTAACAAAGTTATTGACATTAAAATTGAGCAAAAATAGGTTGGATAGTATCATGTGGCCATTGAAGCTAATTATTTAGGAATAGTGAGGTTTTTGTCATGTGACCTGACTGATTTAGGCTGAGGAAGATGTTAGTTTGCATAAATTTGCATAGCCAATTTTCATAAAAATTGTGTTTGTTAGCTTTACTGAATTTGTAAATCCAGTTCAAATAGTGACAGTGCCCCGTGCTCAAAATGTTGTCTTAAAGTACAAATAAGCTATTTATGCTGAGAAATAAATATCATCATGCTATTTACAATGCAAATGTGGAGAATGACCACCTTCACAATCAAACATAATTTAATATTAATAACAAATATAAATTTAATCTAAAATCAGTAAATTGATTTTGCTTACTAGCATGTTCACTAATAGTTAACAGATTACAGGAAGTTTTCAAAAAGACAAGTGTTTTTCCACTGAAAGTTGTCCGGAGATACTGATTGAAACTATGATGAAATGGTCACAAATGATAGGGGAAGAAAAGATCAAAATAAAATTTCATTATTATGTGTTTAGGTAAAATGCACTAATATAATAATAAAATAAATTTTTAAAGCTTCAAAGTCACCACTATTTGCAACTCTGTATCTTAGTCAGAGAAAGATAATTGAAGTCTAATCATTATAAATTATTTAGGAAAGGAAATACAGTGTCAAAGACCAGATCCTCCTTGGAGCTGGGTAAATTAACCCCTTACTTAGCATTTCCCAGCTGATATCCAAGCCTCCTTAAGTCTGAAATCAATCTGAGGACATGCCAATAGACTTGATAGCACAGCTTTTTAAGGGAACGCTTACTGAAACTTTAGTCAAAGTTTTCCGATGTAAGTTCATTTCTGTCCATGAATTGTTGGCCTTTCTGAGGAAATCACCTATTTATAATTTTCCCAAGGCTATGAGATCACAGGAGTAAAGATTAACGTCATGTTCTTCTGAGTTAAAAAAAAAAAATCAAACCGGGTTGTGGCTGCATTTTCTGCTTATTCTACCAACAAATAACAGAGAGTAAGAAGTACAGAAGACAAACAATTTCAAATTCTATAAGAGTGATTTGAAGATTGTTTGGGAGATTAGCCTTTGCTGAAGGATTTTACATAAAGAAGATAAAATATTTGATGTCCAACTCTTAAAATGCATATATATAATTTTTTTAAAAATACATAAAACAGGAGAGAATTTAGGGCTTGGGCTTATGAGTGTATCAACTTCTAGCTTCGTCACTACCTGGCAACATTTTATTAACTCTATGTTCCATCAGCAAATTGGGAATAATCATTATGAAGTTGTAAAGATTAAAATGTATTTAAAGCATATTCTGAGTCTTTAAGTCTCAACATATTTCCTGGCATGCATTATGTCCTTAGTAAATAGAAGCTTTGATTATTAGAACAGTAGTGTGATGAATACATGGGCTTCCCAAGGAGCTCAATGGTAAAGGATCTGCCTGCTGACCAGGAGATGTGGATTCATTTCCTGGGTTGGGAGGATTCCCTGGAGAGGGGAGAGGCCACCCACTCCAGTATTCTGATCTGGGAAATCCCATGAACAGAGGGGCCTGGTGGACTACAGTCCATAGGATCACAAAGAGTCAGACAGGACTGATTGACTTAGCAGCAGCAGCATAATGAATACGTACATCTTTCAATCAACAAACTTTCATGCCTTCATTTATTAAGAGAATCCTTCTAAGTTGCCACATATTTTGTTAGGCATTGGGCATACAGGAGTGGATAGGACGACTTACCTATGCTCTCTAGTGCTCAAAGTTAGCAAAGGAGAGACATTAAAAAACACATATTAGCACAAATTTGTATTTGCACAGCTATTAAATATCCTATAAGGGAAAAAAACACAAGTTGCTTTGAGAAACAATAATACAGAGATCAAATGGAAATATGCACCAGGACCTCCAGGACCAAATTCATTTGATTTGAACTTTTTCATAATTAAGTTATTACTGTTAAGGACCCTCAGCAGTGAAAATGTGACATTTGTAAATTATTTCTAGTTTGGCCTTGTTCCAAGTACTATATGTTAACTCCAATGGCAGATATGTTATTTTAAAAACGGAATGAAGTTTTTGTTGTTTATAATCACTAGCTTGAAAGAGATAGAACTTTGTTTTATGATATCATTTTGATATTTTTTCTTCTATCTTTGTTATAGTGATGTTTTGGTTATTCTTGGTGATGAGTTCACATGGCTAATTTCCTTGGGCATGGCTTTGCACTAAAGAAAAAGGATTTAATTTGATCTGTGTAATAAAGTGTTAGAAGCTCTAAAATTCCTTGAATAAAACAGAATAAAACCTAGGTGATCATGAGTACAGATATGATCTTGTAGATATAACACCAAAGGGATTATGCATGAAATAAATTATTGGTAAACTTAACTTCATTAAAATTAAAAATGTTTGCTCTGTGAGATACAATATTAAGTAAATGAAAAGACAAACCACAGAATGGAAAAATTATTTATAAAAGTCATGGCTAATAAAGGACTGTTACCCACAATATACAAAGAATTCATGAAAGAATTAAACTATTGAAACTCATATTGTTGAATAAAGATAAACAAGCCCATTAAAAAATAGGCAGAAGATCTTAGCATACATACACCTTACCAATACCAGATGGCAAATATACATATGAACAGGTGTTTCATATCATATGTCATCAGGGGAATGCAAATTCAGACAATGAGATGATACTTTGCACCTATTAGAATGGCTAAATCTGAAATGCTAACAATATGAAATGCTGGCAAGGATGTGCAGCAACACAATCTCTGATTCAATCTTCTGATGATAATACAAAATGATATAGCCACTTTGGAAGAAAACTTGGCAGTTTCTTACAAAATTCATATGCTGATACCATATGATCCATCAGTCATGATCCTAGTATCTACCTAAAGGAGTTGAAAACATGTCCACACTAAAACTTGTTCATGAATATTGATAGCACCTTTATTCATAATTGCCAAAACTGAGAGCATCCAAGGTGTCCTTCAGTCAGTAAATGGATAAATAAACTATGCCATATCAGATAGTGGAGTATTATTCATTACTAGAAAAATCAAGCTATGAAAAGATATGGAGAAAACTTAAATGCATATTACTAAGTGAAAGAAGGAAGTACGAAATGGCTGCATACTCTGTCATTCCAACTATGTGCTTTTTGGAAAAGGCAAAGCTATAGTGATAGTAAAAAAAGATCGGGGATTGCCAAGGTTGGGGATAGAGAGGGATGAACAGATGGAACAGAGCGGATTTTTACAGCAGTGTAAGTACTCTATATAATTTCATAATGATGGACATGTGTCATTATACATGTGTCAAAACCCAAGAGTCAACTGGTGATTAACATGTGTCAGTATAGTTGCTGTAATAGATATACCAGGCTCAGGGGTGGGGGGCCCTGTTGATAATGGAAAAGGGCATGTGAGAGTGGAGTCAGGTAATATATAGGAAACCTCTGCATCTTCCTACTCTGAACCTAAAACTGCTCTAAAAAATAATGTCTTAAAAACTGTAACTAAGACTAGGGCATTGTCCATCTAGGAGTTAAAAATTCCTTTAATTAGTGGCTATTTGATTTTTTTGATTTCCAACTGGTATAATATACAGGTAGAACCCAATGCATGTAAATATAAACATTCCTGTGGTCTACTTGGGGACTTTTTGCTGTATGTACCATAAATTTATTCTTCTGGCTCAAAGGGGAAGAAAGCCAGAAGGCATACATAGAATGCTTGATGCTGAGAGTGTAGTTGGGCCTTTGGGCTTCTACTGTCAGTGTTCCAACAACAAAGAAAAGAATTAAATTACTTAGAGGGATGATTGTCCTAATTAACATAAAACTGTAGGTTTGCTTCTACACAATGTGAATAAGTAGATTAATGTGTGGGATTTCCGTTATTCACAGGGACCATTATTTTAAAACCCCAATTACTTTCACAAATTGGAAACTTTGACAAACACAGCCGGAAAAAAATGTAATAACAAAGAATTTGACATGTAAGGAAGAGTACTGCATTATTTCACAAAAGAAGCTTATTAAGTCAACAGAAGGCTTCAAGGCTGAAGAAAGTTTAGACAGAACTCTTTGTTGTTGTTGCCTGGCCCAAGCAAAACTGAGAGCATCCAAGGTGTCCTTCAGTCAGTAAATGGATAAATAAACTATGCCATATCAGATAGTGGAGTATTATTCATTACTAGAAAAATCAAGCTATGAAAAGATATGGAGAAAACTTAAATGCATATTACTAAGTGAAAGAAGGAAGTACGAAATGGCTGCATACTCTGTCATTCCAACTATGTGCTTTTTGGAAAAGGCAAAGCTATAGTGATAGTAAAAAAAGATCGGGGATTGCCAAGGTTGGGGATAGAGAGGGATGAACAGATGGAACAGAGCGGATTTTTACAGCAGTGTAAGTACTCTATATAATTTCATAATGATGGACATGTGTCATTATACATGTGTCAAAACCCAAGAGTCAACTGGTGATTAACATGTGTCAGTATAGTTGCTGTAATAGATATACCAGGCTCAGGGGTGGGGGCCATGTTGATAATGGAAAAGGGCATGTGAGAGTGGAGTCAGGTAATATATAGGAAACCTCTGCATCTTCCTACTCTGAACCTAAAACTGCTCTAAAAAATAATGTCTTAAAAACTGTAACTAAGACTAGGGCATTGTCCATCTAGGAGTTAAAAATTCCTTTAATTAGTGGCTATTTGATTTTTTTGATTTCCAACTGGTATAATATACAGGTAGAACCCAATGCATGTAAATATAAACATTCCTGTGGTCTACTTGGGGACTTTTTGCTGTATGTACCATAAATTTATTCTTCTGGCTCAAAGGGGAAGAAAGCCAGAAGGCATACATAGAATGCTTGATGCTGAGAGTGTAGTTGGGCCTTTGGGCTTCTACTGTCAGTGTTCCAACAACAAAGAAAAGAATTAAATTACTTAGAGGGATGATTGTCCTAATTAACATAAAACTGTAGGTTTGCTTCTACACAATGTGAATAAGTAGATTAATGTGTGGGATTTCCGTTATTCACAGGGACCATTATTTTAAAACCCCAATTACTTTCACAAATTGGAAACTTTGACAAACACAGCCGGAAAAAAATGTAATAACAAAGAATTTGACATGTAAGGGAAGAGTACTGCATTATTTCACAAAAGAAGCTTATTAAGTCAACAGAAGGCTTCAAGGCTGAAGAAAGTTTAGACAGAACTCTTTGTTGTTGTTGCTCAGTCACTAAGTCCCGTCCAACTCTTGGCAACCCCATGGACTATAGCACTCCATGCTCATCTGTCTACCACTGTCTCCAAGAAGTTTGCTCACATTCATGTCCATTGATTCAGTGCTGCTATCTAACGATTTTATCTTCTGCTGCCCACTTCTTCTTTGCCTTCAATATTTCCTAGCATCAGGGCCTTTTCCAAACTGTTGGCTTTTCACGTCAGGTGGCCAAAGTATCGGAGCTTCAAGCTTCAGTTCTTCCAATGAATATTCAGGATTAATTTCCTTTGGAATTGACTATTTTGAGCCCCTTGCAATCCAAGGGACTCTCAAGAGTCTTCTCCAGTACCACAATTCAAAAGCATCAATTCTTCGGCACTCAGTCTTCTTTAGAGTCCAATTCTCATGTCTTTATATAACTACTAGAAAAACCATAGCTTTGACTATACAGACGTTTGTCAGCAAAGTGATGTGTCTGCTTTTTAATATGCTGTCTAGGTTTGTCATAGCTTTCCTTCCAAGTAGCAAATGTCTTTTAATTTCATGGCTAGAGTCACCATCCACAGTGATTTTGGAGCTGAAGAAACTAAAATCTATCACTGCATCCTCTTTTTCCTCTTCTCTTTGCCATGAAATGATGAGACTGGATGCCATGATCTTAGCTTATTGAATGTTGAGTTTCAAGCCACTTTTTTCACTCTCCTCTTTCACCCTCATCAAGAGGCTCTTTAGTTGTTCTTCATCTCTACTATTAGAGTGGTATCAATGCATATCTGAAGTTGTTGCTATTTCTTCCGACAATTTGTATTCCTGTCCAGGGGGTTCCTGTGATCCATTTAGCCTGGACTTTCACATGATGTACTCTGCATGTAAGTTAAATAAGCAAGGTGACAGTAGACAATCTTGTGGTACTCCCTTCCCAATTTGGAATCCACCAATAATTCCATGTCCAGTTCTAACTGTTACTTCTTAATCTGATACAGATTTCTCAGGAGACATTCAAGGTGGTCTAGTACTCCTATCTCTAAGAATTTTCCACAATTGTTGAGAGCCACACAGTCAAAGGCTTTAGTGTCATCAGTGAAAGAGAAGTAGATGCTTTTTTCTAGAATTCTTTTGCTGTCTCCATGATGCAATAAATGTTGGCAATTTAATCCCTGATTCATCCTCCTTTTCTGAATCCAGCTTTCATCTAGAATTTTCCCCATGGACTATAGCATTGCTTGCTGCTAAATTCTAACGATTTTATCTTCTGTTTTTTGCCCACTTCTTCTTTGCCTTCAATATTTCCTAGCATCAGGGCCTTTTCCAAACTGTTGGCTTTTCACGTCAGGTGGCCAAAGTATCGGAGCTTCAAGCTTCAGTTCTTCCAATGAATATTCAGGATTAATTTCCTTTGGAATTGACTATTTTGAGCCCCTTGCAATCCAAGGGACTCTCAAGAGTCTTCTCCAGTACCACAATTCAAAAGCATCAATTCTTCGGCACTCAGTCTTCTTTAGAGTCCAATTCTCATGTCTTTATATAACTACTAGAAAAACCATAGCTTTGACTATACAGACGTTTGTCAGCAAAGTGATGTGTCTGCTTTTTAATATGCTGTCTAGGTTTGTCATAGCTTTCCTTCCAAGTAGCAAATGTCTTTTAATTTCATGGCTAGAGTCACCATCCACAGTGATTTTGGAGCTGAAGAAACTAAAATCTATCACTGCATCCTCTTTTTCCTCTTCTCTTTGCCATGAAATGATGAGACTGGATGCCATGATCTTAGCTTATTGAATGTTGAGTTTCAAGCCACTTTTTTCACTCTCCTCTTTCACCCTCATCAAGAGGCTCTTTAGTTGTTCTTCATCTCTACTATTAGAGTGGTATCAATGCATATCTGAAGTTGTTGCTATTTCTTCCGACAATTTGTATTCCTGTCCAGGGGGTTCCTGTGATCCATTTAGCCTGGACTTTCACATGATGTACTCTGCATGTAAGTTAAATAAGCAAGGTGACAGTAGACAATCTTGTGGTACTCCCTTCCCAATTTGGAATCCACCAATAATTCCATGTCCAGTTCTAACTGTTACTTCTTAATCTGATACAGATTTCTCAGGAGACATTCAAGGTGGTCTAGTACTCCTATCTCTAAGAATTTTCCACAATTGTTGAGAGCCACACAGTCAAAGGCTTTAGTGTCATCAGTGAAAGAGAAGTAGATGCTTTTTTCTAGAATTCTTTTGCTGTCTCCATGATGCAATAAATGTTGGCAATTTAATCCCTGATTCATCCTCCTTTTCTGAATCCAGCTTGTACATCTAGAAGTTCTTGATTTACATACTGCTGAATCCTAGTTTGTGGGGCTCTGAATTGAAAGAGGACCATTGCAAGTATAAGCAAGCTTAAGCACATTGTTTCAGTTTGGAGCTAAGATGGCGCCTACAGGAAGGGACGTGGGAATGAAGGGAAGTGTAAGCACATGTTTGCAGCTAAGATGGCGCCTACAGGAAGAGACAGGGCATGATCTAAATTGTTAATTGATGGTCAAAATTTCTGATTGGTTCCCCTGGCTTCCACGCTCGTGAATGATTGCTTGACCTTTAGCTTGATTGGTGTAATCTATAGGAAGTTCCGTGCAAAGCCCCCTTCACTTGCCTATAAAAAGCTGTGCATCTACATTAATAAAGCGGAACTGCTCCGACAGAACCCCTGCCATGTCTGGTCATCCCTGGCATGCTCTGGCGGGCGGGAGGGGGCACGGCAGCAAGGCTCATCTCTCTCCGAGATCTCCTGGTTCAGCCGGGGGCAATCTCGCTGCCTTCCCTTTCAGCGGAAGGCCCCCGCACTAGTTTGAAGGATTTTGAACATAGCCTTACTAGCACGGAAAATGAGCATAATTGTATGATATTAGAATTAAAGTCTGCACAGTAACTATAACCACCCACCTTGGCCAGGAACAACAGTAACCATTTACATTAGTTATTTTATGACAGGAGCTCCTGACAGGGAACACAGAGCTAACATGCCACCACCAACTGGAAGAATTTGGGAAAGGTTAAAGGAGACACCACGTGACCTACCACCTCCCAGAATCCTTCTTACCAGCCTCCATCTTGGCTGAGCAGTACATGGGCCACCAGGAAGGAAACAGTGCTCTGTGGTACTCCCTTCCCAATTTGGAATCCACCAATAATTCCATGTCCAGTTCTAACTGTTACTTCTTAATCTGATACAGATTTCTCAGGAGACATTCAAGGTGGTCTAGTACTCCTATCTCTAAGAATTTTCCACAATTGTTGAGAGCCACACAGTCAAAGGCTTTAGTGTCATCAGTGAAAGAGAAGTAGATGCTTTTTTCTAGAATTCTTTTGCTGTCTCCATGATGCAATAAATGTTGGCAATTTAATCCCTGATTCATCCTCCTTTTCTGAATCCAGCTTGTACATCTAGAAGTTCTTGATTTACATACTGCTGAATCCTAGTTTGTGGGGCTCTGAATTGAAAGAGGACCATTGCAAGTATAAGCAAGCTTAAGCACATTGTTTCAGTTTGGAGCTAAGATGGCGCCTACAGGAAGGGACGTGGGAATGAAGGGAAGTGTAAGCACATGTTTGCAGCTAAGATGGCGCCTACAGGAAGAGACAGGGCATGATCTAAATTGTTAATTGATGGTCAAAATTTCTGATTGGTTCCCCTGGCTTCCACGCTCGTGAATGATTGCTTGACCTTTAGCTTGATTGGTGTAATCTATAGGAAGTTCCGTGCAAAGCCCCCTTCACTTGCCTATAAAAAGCTGTGCATCTACATTAATAAAGCGGAACTGCTCCGACAGAACCCCTGCCATGTCTGGTCATCCCTGGCATGCTCTGGCGGGCGGGAGGGCACGGCAGCAAGGCTCATCTCTCTCCGAGATCTCCTGGTTCAGCCGGGGGCAATCTCGCTGCCTTCCCTTTCAGCGGAAGGCCCCCGCACTAGTTTGAAGGATTTTGAACATAGCCTTACTAGCACGGAAAATGAGCATAATTGTATGATATTAGAATTAAAGTCTGCACAGTAACTATAACCACCCACCTTGGCCAGGAACAACAGTAACCATTTACATTAGTTATTTTATGACAGGAGCTCCTGACAGGGAACACAGAGCTAACATGCCACCACCAACTGGAAGAATTTGGGAAAGGTTAAAAGGAGACACCACGTGACCTACCACCTCCCAGAATCCTTCTTACCAGCCTCCATCTTGGCTGAGCAGTACATGGGCCACCAGGAAGGACACTGAGTCAGAATGATTGGCCAAAGAAAATCCAGAAATGAATACCATCACCATAAAACGTGAGACAGTGGGTCACATTGCAGAGCAGTTCTTCTGGTTTTCCTTACTCTTCTGCTCTCTGCCCAGGTACCCCTTTCCAATATCATCTCTTGATTTGTCGGCTCCTGTGTCTCCTCAGACAATTCATTTCAGAGTGTTACACAAGAGCCCCCTTTTGGACCCCAAAAGGGATCCCCTTGCTGCAACTTTAATAGTTGGCACATTCTTTGGTAATGTCCTTCTTTGGGATTGTAATGAAAACTGACTTTTTTCCATTTCTATGGCTACTACCCACTTTTCTATATTTGCTGACATATTGCCTGCAATCCTTTAACAGCAATGTCTTTTACAATTTGAAATGGCTCAGCTGGAGTTCCATCACTTCCACTAGCTTTGCTTGTATTAAAGCTTTCTAAGGTCCATGTGACTTCACACTCCAGGATGTCTAGATCTGTGTGGTGAGTAACCACACTATCATGCTAATATGGGCCATTAAATCTTTTTTTGTATAGTTCTGCTGTGTATTCTTGCCACCTCTCCTTAATTTCTTCTGTTTTTGTTTGGTCCTTAATCATGCTCATTCTTGCATGAAATAGTCCCTTGAGAGCTCCAATTTTTTGAAAAGATCTCTAGTCTTACCTATTTTGCTGTTTTCCTCTATGACTGCCTCGTTCACTTAAGAAGGCTTTCTTATCTGTCCCTGTTCTTCTCTGTAATTTTGGTTTCAGTTGGGTATATTTTTCCCTTTCTCCCTTGCCGTCCACATCTCTTCATTCTTCAGCTATGTGTAAAGCATTTCAGACAGTCAGTTTGCCTTCTTGCATTTCTTTTTCCTTGAGATAGTTTTGGTCAGTTTCCTGTACAGTGTTACAGAGCTCTGTCTATAGTTCTTCAGTTACTCTGTCTACCTAATCCCTTGAATCTAGTTGTCACTTCCACTGCATAATCATAAAGGATTTGATTTGGGTCATATCTAAAAGACTTAGTGGTTTTCCTGGTTTTCTTCAATTTAAGACTGTATTTTGTAGTAAGGGGTTCATGATCTGACCAACAGTCAGCTCCAGGTCGTGTCTTTGCCGAGCGTATAGAGTTTCTCCATCTTTGCTGCAAAGAACATATTCAATCTGATTTTGGTGTGATATCTGGTGATGTCCATGTGTAGAGTCATCTCTCATGTTGTTGGAAAATAGAGTTTGCTATTACCAGTTTGTTCTCTTGGTAAAGCTCTGTTAACCTTTGCCCTGCTTCATTTTTTACTTCAAGGTCAAGCTTGATTATTATGCTGGGCATCTCTCTACTTTCTTTGTTTGCATCCAGTTTCCTATGATGAACAGAAAATCTTTTTTGGGGTGGGTGGGGTTAGTTCTAGAAGGTCTTGTAAGTCTTCATAGAATGGGCCAACTTCAGCTTCTTTAGCATCAGTGGTTTGGGCACAGACTAGGATTACTCTGATGTTGAATAGGTTGCTTTGGAAACAAACGGAGATCATTCTTTTCTTTTCAGATTGCACCCAGCTACTGCATTTTGGACTTTTTTGTTGACTATGAGAGCCACGCCATTTCTTCTAAGGGATTCTTTCCTACAGTAGTAAATGTAATGGTCATCTGAATTAAATTCACGATTTACATCCATTTTAGTTCACTGATTCCTAAAAATTACCTACCGATTTCTTTTTTGTATAGTTCTGCTGTGTATTCTTGCCACCTCTCCTTAATTTCTTCTGTTTGGGGTTCTTTCATTATTCTTGTGAAAAGTCCCTGTTTTCTTACTCTATTTTGCTGTTTTCCTCTATGACTGCCTCGTTCACTTAAGAAGGCTTTCTTATCTGTCCCTGTTCTTCTCTGTAATTTTGGTTTCAGTTGGGTATATTTTCCCTTTCTCCCTTGCCGTCCACATCTCTTCATTCTTCAGCTATGTGTAAAGCATTTCAGACAGTCAGTTTGCCTTCTTGCATTTCTTTTTCCTTGAGATAGTTTTGGTCAGTTTCCTGTACAGTGTTACAGAGCTCTGTCTATAGTTCTTCAGTTACTCTGTCTACCTAATCCCTTGAATCTAGTTGTCACTTCCACTGCATAATCATAAAGGATTTGATTTGGGTCATATCTAAAAGACTTAGTGGTTTTCCTGGTTTTCTTCAATTTAAGACTGTATTTTGTAGTAAGGGGTTCATGATCTGACCAACAGTCAGCTCCAGGTCGTGTCTTTGCCGAGCGTATAGAGTTTCTCCATCTTTGCTGCAAAGAACATATTCAATCTGATTTTGGTGTGATATCTGGTGATGTCCATGTGTAGAGTCATCTCTCATGTTGTTGGAAAATAGAGTTTGCTATTACCAGTTTGTTCTCTTGGTAAAGCTCTGTTAACCTTTGCCCTGCTTCATTTTTTACTTCAAGGTCAAGCTTGATTATTATGCTGGGCATCTCTCTACTTTCTTTGTTTGCATCCAGTTTCCTATGATGAACAGAAAATCTTTTTTGGGGTGGGTGGGGTTAGTTCTAGAAGGTCTTGTAAGTCTTCATAGAATGGGCCAACTTCAGCTTCTTTAGCATCAGTGGTTTGGGCACAGACTAGGATTACTCTGATGTTGAATAGGTTGCTTTGGAAACAAACGGAGATCATTCTTTTCTTTTCAGATTGCACCCAGCTACTGCATTTTGGACTTTTTTGTTGACTATGAGAGCCACGCCATTTCTTCTAAGGGATTCTTTCCTACAGTAGTAAATGTAATGGTCATCTGAATTAAATTCACGATTTACATCCATTTTAGTTCACTGATTCCTAAAATGTCGATAGTCAATCTTTCCATCTCCTTTTTGACCATGTCCAAGTTACTTTGATTCATGGATTTAACATTCCAGGTTCCTATGCAATGTTGTTCTTTACAGCATTACTTTACTTTCACCACCAGATTCATACACAACTGAGTGTCATTTTCTGCTTTGGCCCAGTGGCTTCATTATTTCTGTAGTTATTAGCAATTGTCCTCTACTCTTCTGCAGTAATATATTGGATACCTTCTGACCTGGGGGGCCTCATCTTCTGGTGTCATATCTTTTTGCCTTTTTATAGTGTTCTCCAGGCAAGGATACTGGAGTGATTTGCCACTTCTTCCTCCAGTGGATCAAATTTTGTCAGAACTCTTCACTACGATGTGTCTGTAAGGCTCTGTATGGCATGGCTCATAGCTTCATTGAGTTATATGAGGTCCATCACCATGACAAGGCTGTGATGCATGAAGGGAAAAAAGGATTCTAGGGAAAGTAAATAATGAATAGCAGTTGAGACCTAGGGCCAACAACCCTAAACGTGACTGTGACTCAGAATTTCTTCAGAAAACATGACAAGACATCATATTAAAAAATCAAGAACAGGATTACATTAATTTAGTTTGATGTAATAGTTAAGAAAAAGTCCCAATCTCAAAGATAGTCACATCCAAATTCCTATAACCGGTAAGTTTACTTACAGGTTGCCATACTTTGTAAAAGACAACATGTCATTAGATTACAAATTCTGAGTTAGGCATATTCTGTATTATCTAAGCAGGCCCAATGTATGACAGTTGTCATTAGAGAGGAGCAAGAGAGCTGAAATAGGAGATATGACAATGAAAATTAGAGGTTGTATGGCTGATTCATGTAGATGCTTGGCAGAAAACAATAAAACTCTGTAAAGGAATTATTCTTCAATTTAAAAAAATAAAATAAATTATTAAAAAAAATTAAAAGTTGGAGTGATGATTTGTAAAGTTAGAGGATGAGGCCAAGAGCCAAAGAATGTACTCATTTTCTCGAAGCTAAAAATCAAGGAAAGAGATTGTTTCCTGGAATCTCCTAAAAGAGCGCAGCCCTGGAGAATCTCTCTGAAATTTTACCTCCAAAATTGGTAATGAATTTACATTGTTGTAGGCCCCAATGTTGGTGGCAGTTTGTTACTGAAAGAACAGGAAACAAATACATGTGGTGAATGGAAGACCTAACCATAGTGTGAAGTATGGATTTAGGTAGACACTGTGAGAACCTTGCTAGTAATTTCTCATCCCAGTTTCTGGTGTATACTAGCCCAATGCGCAATTTTGGGAATTGGTGTCTGTTTTCTAAGCCAAAAGAGCCAGGGTTTACACACTCTACTTGAAAATGACTACTGCTCCAAAGTGTGTAATACCTTCGAACCCTCAACCAACACGTGGAATACTCTTTACGGTGTGAATTTTAAAACAGCTCCCAGCATTTCCATAACAAACATGAGCTCCTGTTCCTCAGAGTGGCCTCTGACTTAATAACAAACCCTCTTTGGGAAACTTTCCCAAAGTTGTCTCCTTTCTCAATTCCCCTAAGGTCAACTCTCAAATTCACTTTTTATCCTGGAATTTTTCTCAGGTATGCTTCTTAGGTCTTGGAGAGGCATAAGTAAAAACATCAAAATGTGTTGTGTGTGTGTTAATACATATTTGTATTTTCTCTAATTTAATATGCATCAAATTATCAGTGATGTGGATTTTCATCTTATATTACTAAACATAGGATTTATTAGCATGCATCAGTAAAAATACAAGTCAGAGCCAAAGAGTAAGCTATATAAATAATTTATCTTGAAATAGATAAATCACCACTTTTCATTTCGCTATAAAACGGTATATTTCATATTACTACAAACTCACTAATTAATAAGAACATAAGCCAAGCCTACCCAACTAAATAGTTAAATACTACATTTTAACATCCATTTAATTCTGCATCCCTTCTACTTATAGAGTTGCACAATTCTACACATATTTACATGATATTCTTTACTAAACTTATTTCCATAAAGATATGCTATGCATCTTATACTCTATTTCTATGCTTTTACTTTTCTGTTACTGCAGTATACATGGTAAACAACTTATGAGTAGACTCCTTGAAGCTAAAAATCAAGGAAAGAGATTGTTTCCTGGAATCTCCTAAAAGAGCGCAGCCCTGGAGAATCTCTCTGAAATTTTACCTCCAAAATTGGTAATGAATTTACATTGTTGTAGGCCCCAATGTTGGTGGCAGTTTGTTACTGAAAGAACAGGAAACAAATACATGTGGTGAATGGAAGACCTAACCATAGTGTGAAGTATGGATTTAGGTAGACACTGTGAGAACCTTGCTAGTAATTTCTCATCCCAGTTTCTGGTGTATACTAGCCCAATGCGCAATTTTGGGAATTGGTGTCTGTTTTCTAAGCCAAAAGAGCCAGGGTTTACACTCTACTTGAAAATGACTACTGCTCCAAAGTGTGTAATACCTTCGAACCCTCAACCAACACGTGGAATACTCTTTACGGTGTGAATTTTAAAACAGCTCCCAGCATTTCCATAACAAACATGAGCTCCTGTTCCTCAGAGTGGCCTCTGACTTAATAACAAACCCTCTTTGGGAAACTTTCCCAAAGTTGTCTCCTTTCTCAATTCCCCTAAGGTCAACTCTCAAATTCACTTTTTATCCTGGAATTTTTCTCAGGTATGCTTCTTAGGTCTTGGAGAGGCATAAGTAAAAACATCAAAAATGTGTTGTGTGTTTGTTAATACATATTTGTATTTTCTCTAATTTAATATGCATCAAATTATCAGTGATGTGGATTTTCATCTTATATTACTAAACATAGGATTTATTAGCATGCATCAGTAAAAATACAAGTCAGAGCCAAAGAGTAAGCTATATAAATAATTTATCTTGAAATAGATAAATCACCACTTTTCATTTCGCTATAAAACGGTATATTTCATATTACTACAAACTCACTAATTAATAAGAACATAAGCCAAGCCTACCCAACTAAATAGTTAAATACTACATTTTAACATCCATTTAATTCTGCATCCCTTCTACT
The DNA here is from genome assembly GCA_022376925.1 of Tragulus kanchil. Taxonomy (NCBI): domain Eukaryota; kingdom Metazoa; phylum Chordata; class Mammalia; order Artiodactyla; family Tragulidae; genus Tragulus; species Tragulus kanchil. Next base: position 69,376,713 of record JAIOJX010000028.1, on the reverse strand, counting down.
TATAGAGTTGCACAATTCTACACATATTTACATGATATTCTTTACTAAACTTATTTCCATAAAGATATGCTATGCATCTTATACTCTATTTCTATGCTTTTACTTTTCTGTTACTGCAGTATACATGGTAAACAACTTATGAGTAGACTCCTTTCACTGATCTTGAGTGCAAAAACATGGACCACTCATTAATGGAAAAGCATGTATTTGTTAAAGATTATTCCCTGATTTAATTTTTTAATTTAAATCAGGGAATAAAAAAAGCAACACCTTTAAACAAATGTGTATATAGTCAATAATTAGAAAATAAGGATTTTTAGAAATGCTGTTTTTCACTTTCATTTGTGGTATTCCATTCTGTTCATGCCCCCTTTAAAAGAGTCAGAGTGTCCATGTAAACCCATGTCGTGATTTCCTTATAACAACAGCCGCTGTGAAATACTCATTTCGCCTCCAGAATTTTTTGAGGGCACCTCCAGCTTGTACAGAGTGATCTTCTTTTTCTTTTGGTTCCTGTGCTTCCCCGTGGTCACAGTATCATGAGTTGTAACTAAATGAAGAATTAATGAACGTATTTCTAATCACCATTTAGGAATCCAACTCTTTTTATTTTGCTTTGATTTTACATGTTATATTAGATAGCTAGGGCAAGTGCAACAAAGTACCATGAACTAGGTGTTTAAACAGCAGAAATTTGCTGTCTCATATTTCTGGAGGATGGAAATCTGAGGTCAAGGTGTTATCAGGATTGGTTCCTTCTCTGGGGAAGAACCTATTCAGTGCTTCTTCCCTAGATGCTGGCAGATCCTTGACTAAATATATCACTGATTTTTGCCTTGATGTTCACATAGTATTCTTCTTGTGTTTCTCTATCTGCAAATATTTCCTTTTACAAAAAGTCACCAATCAGGTATTATTGGGGCTCACCTTTCTCCAGTAACACCTCATCTTAACATTACTTCTGAGAAGTCCCTATTTCTAAATAAGACTACATTTGATAGAATATTACTACAAACTCACTAATTAATAAGAACATAAGCCAAGCCTACCCAACTAAATAGTTAAATACTACATTTTAACATCCATTTAATTCTGCATCCCTTCTACTTATAGAGTTGCACAATTCTACACATATTTACATGATATTCTTTACTAAACTTATTTCCATAAAGATATGCTATGCATCTTATACTCTATTTCTATGCTTTTACTTTTCTGTTACTGCAGTATACATGGTAAACAACTTATGAGTAGACTCCTTTCACTGATCTTGAGTGCAAAAACATGGACCACTCATTAATGGAAAAGCATGTATTTGTTAAAGATTATTCCCTGATTTAATTTTTTAATTTAAATCAGGGAATAAAAAAAGCAACACCTTTAAACAAATGTGTATATAGTCAATAATTAGAAAATAAGGATTTTTAGAAATGCTGTTTTTCACTTTCATTTGTGGTATTCCATTCTGTTCATGCCCCTTCAAAAGAGTCAGAGTGTCCATGTAAACCCATGTCGTGATTTCCTTATAACAACAGCCGCTGTGAAATACTCATTTCGCCTCCAGAATTTTTTGAGGGCACCTCCAGCTTGTACAGAGTGATCTTCTTTTTCTTTTGGTTCCTGTGCTTCCCCGTGGTCACAGTATCATGAGTTGTAACTAAATGAAGAATTAATGAACGTATTTCTAATCACCATTTAGGAATCCAACTCTTTTTATTTTGCTTTGATTTTACATGTTATATTAGATAGCTAGGGCAAGTGCAACAAAGTACCATGAACTAGGTGTTTAAACAGCAGAAATTTGCTGTCTCATATTTCTGGAGGATGGAAATCTGAGGTCAAGGTGTTATCAGGATTGGTTCCTTCTCTGGGGAAGAACCTATTCAGTGCTTCTTCCCTAGATGCTGGCAGATCCTTGACTAAATATATCACTGATTTTTGCCTTGATGTTCACATAGTATTCTTCTTGTGTTTCTCTATCTGCAAATATTTCCTTTTACAAAAAGTCACCAATCAGGTATTATTGGGGCTCACCTTTCTCCAGTAACACCTCATCTTAACATTACTTCTGAGAAGTCCCTATTTCTAAATAAGACTACATTATGAAATATTAGGGAACAGGACTTCAATAGTTTAGGGATGATACATTACAATTTACAACATATGAATATGACTCAAATCTAGCACTTCAGTTTTTGAGAATATTATTTTTTTATCCAAAAACCCTCCAAACCTATGGCAATTGCATGAATCACAGAAGATCAGTTAATTGAAAAGATTTATAGTTTTCCACAGATTGTACTCATGGAAGGGTTTGATCAAGATAAAAGTATGTTATTATCAGAAAAAAAGGAAGGCAGGAAATGAACAAAGGCTTAAGAAAGGTGGTAGCTTTTGCTTTGTATAGAAAACACTACTATATAGTCTCCTGGTGTATTAATGGGTAAGAGGGCCACTAGAGAGATTAAGAACCTTTGGGAGTATCTAGAATCAAAGCTCTGCATCTCTTTTGTGAGGTTCTCAAGTTTTCACAAGTAGGTTCCTAGTTTTGCTCCAACGTATCATCCTTATTTGGACATCAAATATTTCTGATTCAGATGCTATGACTTCCAAATCTAGGCATCGAACTTCATCTTTCCCTGTCCTCCCTCCTTTTACAAAGATACAATGGGCATCTTTGTAAGCTGCAAGATGTCCTCTAAATACAAATTAATTCTGTTCCAAAAGTAAATCCAATTTTTGTGTAAGTCCAACAAAATTGGCCTATCTATCAACAGTTGTTTATATAGTGCTGTATTGCAATACTGAGTAAGAATGATATGCATGAGTCTGAGTAAACTCTGGGAGATAGTAAAGGACAGGGAAGCCTGGCATGCTACAGTCCAGGGGGCTGCTAAGAGCAGGGCATTACCTAGTGACTGAACAACAACCACAACCATCATTTTGCCTCTATCCACTCTGTCAATTATTTAACTTTTGTTTCCATCTTTATCACTTGGTGCTTCTTAGCATTACCGGCCACATCACAGCTGCTTTTACACTTCCTTCTGCACATCCTGGGCTTGAAATAAAGGCACTGAATTACTGTACTCTATAGTAAAATACACAGCAGTATTCACAGAGGATGCACACACATGACAGTTCATACCACACACATGAACTAATTTACATGATTCAGCATGAGAATGCATATTTACATCTTTGAACGTTCACAACTTGAAGGTTTATATATAGGGGATTTACTGTATTCAAGTTTACAGAGCTATTCTCTAGCTCTCCAAATTAGCTTTCAGTTGTCTGATAATTACTCTCAGCTCTCATTATCTCCTTATAGGGCACCAGTACAACTTAGAGTAACCATTCAACTTCATTGTCCTCATATTTACCGTTTCCTTGTAATTTCAAATACCTGACATATTAGAGGGCCTGAGTCTTTCCCTCTACTGTTGTACCACTGCTGTTCTTGTTCAGTCACTGAATTGTGTCCCATTCTTTATGAACCAATGAAATGAATACATCCATGGGCACAACTTGTGTAAAGCTCTATATTTGTTATTTACTAATCCAAAAATTGTGTATTCTTGACTGAAGAGTTACCAAAAAGTGTTATAGTCATGAATAATTTCTTTCAGAGTTCCTCTATTAAGCAATTTAGTGGAATTTGGGAATGGTCAAATAGTGTTGCCAAAACAAAATAACATAGGCTACTTATCTTTTTATTCTGTTTACCAAACAACTGCATTTTTGATTAACCAACCTTCCCTTTGCTCTTTGGTTAATTTCTGTGGTATGAAAAATACAATGGGCATCTTTGTAAGCTGCAAGATGTCCTCTAAATACAAATTAATTCTGTTTATTTTTTAGTCCAACAAAATTGGCCTATCTATCAACAGTTGTTTATATAGTGCTGTATTGCAATACTGAGTAAGAATGATATGCATGAGTCTGAGTAAACTCTGGGAGATAGTAAAGGACAGGGAAGCCTGGCATGCTACAGTCCAGGGGGCTGCTAAGAGCAGGGCATTACCTAGTGACTGAACAACAACCACAACCATCATTTTGCCTCTATCCACTCTGTCAATTATTTAACTTTTGTTTCCATCTTTATCACTTGGTGCTTCTTAGCATTACCGGCCACATCACAGCTGCTTTTACACTTCCTTCTGCACATCCTGGGCTTGAAATAAAGGCACTGAATTACTGTACTCTATAGTAAAATACACAGCAGTATTCACAGAGGATGCACACACATGACAGTTCATACCACACACATGAACTAATTTACATGATTCAGCATGAGAATGCATATTTACATCTTTGAACGTTCACAACTTGAAGGTTTATATATAGGGGATTTACTGTATTCAAGTTTACAGAGCTATTCTCTAGCTCTCCAAATTAGCTTTCAGTTGTCTGATAATTACTCTCAGCTCTCATTATCTCCTTATAGGGCACCAGTACAACTTAGAGTAACCATTCAACTTCATTGTCCTCATATTTACCGTTTCCTTGTAATTTCAAATACCTGACATATTAGAGGGCCTGAGTCTTTCCCTCTACTGTTGTACCACTGCTGTTCTTGTTCAGTCACTGAATTGTGTCCCATTCTTTATGAACCAATGAAATGAATACATCCATGGGCACAACTTGTGTAAAGCTCTATATTTGTTATTTACTAATCCAAAAATTGTGTATTCTTGACTGAAGAGTTACCAAAAAGTGTTATAGTCATGAATAATTTCTTTCAGAGTTCCTCTATTAAGCAATTTAGTGGAATTTGGGAATGGTCAAATAGTGTTGCCAAAACAAAATAACATAGGCTACTTATCTTTTTATTCTGTTTACCAAACAACTGCATTTTTGATTAACCAACCTTCCCTTTGCTCTTTGGTTAATTTCTGTGGTATGAAAAATAAGGTGCAATCCATTAAACTTCACTGTAGCAGTTTTTATGACTACCCTCGGCTACAAACCCAAATTCTCAATTTGTTTTTCTTTTAAGCATTTGACAAATGATCCTAAAAGGGTGTTTTTTCCTCCTCTATATAAACTATATAAAGCATTCCATACTGTCAGATGTAGTGGTATGGAGGATAGATGTCAGCTGTTTTAGGTTTTTCTCTTCTGGAGAAATGCTTTTATGGTGCTGTCAAATAACCATCACAAACACATTGCCATGCATGAGGATCTAATAGTTTGTTAGATTTTAAGCAATTCAAAGCCTTGCTTATTTTCACGGACTTTGGCAAAATTAGCTAAACCAAAACAAGAAAACTATTCATTCTGCTTTAAAGTTTCATTTTTACAATGTCCCCATTTCCCTCCCATTGGATGTACTTTCAAATTAAATGTTATTGTATAGCATGTATACTTCCATGCCTCTCGTTGCTATTTCTTCTCTAAAAAAGAGAACTAATATAGATCATTAATATTGTCCCAAATATTAGAGACTTGCCAGAGGAAATAAAATATTTCAGTTGGGTTTTTTAACTTAAATCTTCTTTATTGAATAAAATTAAAGTTGCATTTGCCCAAGTACTTATTTCTTCTATAGAATGAATGCATTCAGAAGAAAATACTCTGTTAGTAGAAGAAATGACATAGCATACTAAGTAGTAGAAAATTTATTTTATTAAATATTTATTGTTTAGATCAGAAACAGCATAAGGGATAGAAAAAGAACTCGTATGTAATATATCATTAATATCAATTTACTTTGCAAGCATACTTTTTTTTTACAGAAAGGTAAACACATAAACAAATACTGTTTTAAAATATGTTATGTGAGGGGAAAAGAGAAGTTTTTAGACCTGAGGGATGTAGAATATTATGCTCAAATGAAGTTAATACAATAGCACTCATAATTCTTTTTTTTTAAACTTTTATTTTACTTTTAACTTTTATAGAATTTTGTTGTTTGCAGATGTGTATGTTCTCAGATTAGTCATATGTATATCCCCTCCATCTGCCCCATCCAGACCATCATACAGCATCCCTGAAGGATCTGCTTTTCTCACAGAGCAATAACTATAGCTATTTTCTTCACATATTTGTTAAGCAATACTATTGTACTCAGTCACTCAGTTGTGTCTGACTCTTTTCAACCCCATGGACTGTAGCCAGCCAGGGTCCTCTGTCCATGGGATTACCCTTGCAAGAATACCTGCAGGGGATGCCATTTCCCACCCCAGGAGCTCTTCCTAACTCAGGCCTCAAACCCACATCTCCTGTGGCTTCTGCATTGGCAAGTGGATCTTACCACTGAGCAACCTGGAAAAAAGCCCCCAAGTAATACTCTTAGAATGATCAAAATAGCTAATTCAATAAAAATATTAATAAAATTATGTTTGGCTTCATACAGTTTACATTGAAAATGTTTGAAAATGAAGTAGGGGCAACCAAGACTGGCATATATTGGTAAGAATAGTTACCAGTAGTTTTTTTAGTGATGCTGGGGTTAAAGGAGAGAAAGAGATTATGTATTGGGGTATATTCTGGGCAAGAATATATGTGTAGGCCCAAAGAACCCATAAAAAATTAATAATGAATATTTCCATATCTTAAATATCTGTTATTGGTAGGTCCTTCTAGCCTCTGCTCTTACTTATGCCACAAATGCTTTGTTTTCTATGTCCTATGTACTCATTTTTAAAATAGATGTAAAATGAACTTGTATCTTCCTTACTATCATCACAGCACACAAACCCCTTGCTCTCTGTCTTTGGCACCCAGCCTACTCTCTATCAATTAAACCCCTTCTCCTTTTCTTGTATTTGACATACTTTAGTATTTGTCTCTATCTAATGAGGAACCCTTTTTGTAACACTGACTTCGAAGGCATCTCTGACATCTACAGTTTATGCTACCAACTTGGGGAATGAAAATAATAGACAAATTTGAAAGTTGTTTGGTGGGTAAAACATTTCAATCTTGTATTTTGGTGATCTTTTTAACCCTGGTGACTCAGATGGTAAAGAAGCCCCCTGCAATGCAGGAGACCTGGGATGGACCTCTGGGTTGGGAAGATTCCCTGGAGAAGGAAATGGCAACCAGCTCCTTTATTCTTGCCTGGAGAATTCCATGGACAGAGGAGCCTGGAAGGCTACAGTCCATGGGGTCACAAAGAGCCAGACATGACCGAGTGACTGATATACATTCTTAATATTGACCAGAAGGTTGTCGTGCACATGCATTTGTGTATCAAGGTACAGGTTAGTAGTTATCCTTAGCATCCTAATCATTGTTATAAACCTTAGCCATTAAGTGGAGTTTAAGGAATTGCCAAAAACCATCAAGAAGTTCTCATATTAAGGAAGGAAAGGTTTATACAAAGATAATCTCAATGTGTGATAGGTGTATATGTAAAAAATTTTAGAGGATGTAGTGATAGTAAAAAATGAAAAAGTGAGGTAAACCATGATGGGAGGATGCCAGAAACGTGAAAGGAAAGCTTTGCTGATAAAGTAATGGTCACATATTTGGACAAAAAATGGAAGCTTCTATCAGTATGACTAACTTAGGGAGCTATATATAATGCACAATTGCTAGGATGTGCAGAACCAGTAGTTTTTAGTGATGCTGGGGTTAAAGGAGAGAAAGAGATTATGTATTGGGGTATATTCTGGGCAAGAATATATGTAGGCCCAAAGAACCCATAAAAAATTAATAATGAATATTTCCATATCTTAAATATCTGTTATTGGTAGGTCCTTCTAGCCTCTGCTCTTACTTATGCCACAAATGCTTTGTTTTCTATGTCCTATGTACTCATTTTTAAAATAGATGTAAAATGAACTTGTATCTTCCTTACTATCATCACAGCACACAAACCCCTTGCTCTCTGTCTTTGGCACCCAGCCTACTCTCTATCAATTAAACCCCTTCTCCTTTTCTTGTATTTGACATACTTTAGTATTTGTCTCTATCTAATGAGGAACCCTTTTTGTAACACTGACTTCGAAGGCATCTCTGACATCTACAGTTTATGCTACCAACTTGGGGAATGAAAATAATAGACAAATTTGAAAGTTGTTTGGTGGGTAAAACATTTCAATCTTGTATTTTGGTGATCTTTTTAACCCTGGTGACTCAGATGGTAAAGAAGCCCCCTGCAATGCAGGAGACCTGGGATGGACCTCTGGGTTGGGAAGATTCCCTGGAGAAGGAAATGGCAACCAGCTCCTTTATTCTTGCCTGGAGAATTCCATGGACAGAGGAGCCTGGAAGGCTACAGTCCATGGGGTCACAAAGAGCCAGACATGACCGAGTGACTGATATACATTCTTAATATTGACCAGAAGGTTGTCGTGCACATGCATTTGTGTATCAAGGTACAGGTTAGTAGTTATCCTTAGCATCCTAATCATTGTTATAAACCTTAGCCATTAAGTGGAGTTTAAGGAATTGCCAAAAACCATCAAGAAGTTCTCATATTAAGGAAGGAAAGGTTTATACAAAGATAATCTCAATGTGTGTGATAGGTGTATATGTAAAAAATTTTAGAGGATGTAGTGATAGTAAAAAATGAAAAAGTGAGGTAAACCATGATGGGAGGATGCCAGAAACGTGAAAGGAAAGCTTTGCTGATAAAGTAATGGTCACATATTTGGACAAAAAAAATGGAAGCTTCTATCAGTATGACTAACTTAGGGAGCTATATATAATGCACAATTGCTAGGATGTAGCAAGTAAAAAGCTAGTGGTGGAAAATGACTCTGGGCGGGCAGGCAGTGGAACACTTCCCAGGCTGTGTATGGTAAAGAGTTTGAATTTTATAAGTGGAAGAGGGCAATAAATAATAACAAAACCTACCATGTTTTACTGCCTAAAATGTATCAGAGAGAATGCTAACCACTTGGTAAGTGACATTTCATTTCATCCTTGTGAAAACATATAAATATCACCATTTAGATATTTTGCTTTTTTTTTAAGGATTCATAGAAAAATAAAGCTTTGCAATTGTTAAGTGGCAGATAAAATAAGTTCTAACATATTCTTACTTCCAAATTAGGGCTTTTAAGCCAGGGTGATGGTACATATATCAACATGTATGTATTTGTGTTGTGGAAACAGTTCTGGTGGCATAAAAGGAGGAAAGGACTCGATAAGCAAGAGATGCTCAGTATGTGAACCAAGCCTAGTAAGTATGGAAGACAAAGACAAGACACTTAGATATTTCAGAATAGATGGTCCATGGAGATTGCAATAATGACCATGTTTGCAAATTTCAATAGAAATATGTAAAAATGAAAATAGAGCAAAGTACTAAGAGTACTGACAAAGTGAAAAAGTGTTTTTCAGTCTGTGTTTGAGTTGAAACAGACAAATGCATAGAGATCTGTCAAGTGGGCAAGTAGAGACATAGCATTCTACATGAGAAACGGTCAATTTCTTCTCTCAAATAGGGAATTCTGATATAATAAGACTCTATGTATGGAGCACTATCAACCATGTGCTTTTGAAAATTGCTCTTTGCAATGAAATACATGTTTCTAGTTTGTTTTACTGAGCTTATAACATTTGAAGGTGCTGAGTACATATTATCGATATCTGGATTAAAATCAAAATGTGGACTTTGTGAACATTTGAAAGACTAATCTTTTAACATGTGTTTGCTATTGTCCCATTAAAGTCTGATATAGTATAAAAGGCACATTTGGGTTGGAAAATAAAGCTCTAAAACATTTTAAACTATTGTCTAAGAGATAAAATCAATTTTAATTTTGTTTTATATCTGTGAATAGAAAGTATTTGCAAATGTAAAGTTTAGCTTGACAAGCTTCAAAAGAATTAAAGGAAAGTTGAGTTTTCTAATACTATATTTCCCATGGATATGGGTGATATTATTCTTAGGTTGGAGTGTTGCTTAAGAGAAAACACATCAAAGAGAATTTAAAGCCCTGAAAGGGCTAAGGATTGTGTGAGAGGGCAATAAATAATAACAAAACCTACCATGTTTTACTGCCTAAAATGTATCAGAGAGAATGCTAACCACTTGGTAAGTGACATTTCATTTCATCCTTGTGAAAACATATAAATATCACCATTTAGATATTTTGCTTTTTTTTTAAGGATTCATAGAAAAATAAAGCTTTGCAATTGTTAAGTGGCAGATAAAATAAGTTCTAACATATTCTTACTTCCAAATTAGGGCTTTTAAGCCAGGGTGATGGTACATATATCAACATGTATGTATTTGTGTTGTGGAAACAGTTCTGGTGGCATAAAAGGAGGAAAGGACTCGATAAGCAAGAGATGCTCAGTATGTGAACCAAGCCTAGTAAGTATGGAAGACAAAGACAAGACACTTAGATATTTCAGAATAGATGGTCCATGGAGATTGCAATAATGACCATGTTTGCAAATTTCAATAGAAATATGTAAAAATGAAAATAGAGCAAAGTACTAAGAGTACTGACAAAGTGAAAAAGTGTTTTTCAGTCTGTGTTTGAGTTGAAACAGACAAATGCATAGAGATCTGTCAAGTGGGCAAGTAGAGACATAGCATTCTACATGAGAAACGGTCAATTTCTTCTCTCAAATAGGGAATTCTGATATAATAAGACTCTATGTATGGAGCACTATCAACCATGTGCTTTTGAAAATTGCTCTTTGCAATGAAATACATGTTTCTAGTTTGTTTTACTGAGCTTATAACATTTGAAGGTGCTGAGTACATATTATCGATATCTGGATTAAAATCAAAATGTGGACTTTGTGAACATTTGAAAGACTAATCTTTTAACATGTGTTTGCTATTGTCCCATTAAAGTCTGATATAGTATAAAAGGCACATTTGGGTTGGAAAATAAAGCTCTAAAACATTTTAAACTATTGTCTAAGAGATAAAATCAATTTTAATTTTGTTTTATATCTGTGAATAGAAAGTATTTGCAAATGTAAAGTTTAGCTTGACAAGCTTCAAAAGAATTAAAGGAAAGTTGAGTTTTCTAATACTATATTTCCCATGGATATGGGTGATATTATTCTTAGGTTGGAGTGTTGCTTAAGAGAAAACACATCAAAGAGAATTTTAAAGCCCTGAAAGGGCGAAAACTAAGGATTGTGTGAGAGGATTAGGAGAATGTTTGTATGGGAAATACACAGAGAACAGAATACAATTAAATATAGCTTTTCTTGTTATAAATAAAGAAAATAGTATTTGGTTAAAGAAGGTAAAAATTAGAGGTAAATTTTAATGTGTAAATATAAAATAGGATATAAAGAATTTATTTAAAAAATGACCTCATCTTGAAAGAAACAGATATATAAATGAAATATAGCTGGACCATGTATAAATTGAAAAATCATGCATAAAATCATGCAAAATTGAAAAATCGCCTTTTTTTGCTTCATACAGCTTGAATAAATTTGAATGACAATATTAAAATAAACATATCTTAAGGAAATTGACACAGTTCTGTTCATCATTGCATAATTGTGATCCTAGCACGCTGCTGGACAAAATAGTCTTGTACCATGGACTTTGTCTGGGTTCCACAAAATCAGGGCTTAGACAAGGGCTCACTTCAAGAGAATTTATTTGTAAATCAATGACAGAAAACTGGCATGAATAACTAGGGAGAGTGAAATTGAAAAAGAGAAAAAAAAGGCAATTAAGAAAGCCAATAAAGGATTATTATAAAGTTGGCAGCCACTGTAGATAATGCTGTTCAATCCTACAGGAATATCTAAGTGGCCTTACACAGTGAATTTTAGAATTGTTTGCTTGGGCAGTGAAAGAAAGAAGCATTTATTAGCTTTTAACTCTTATTGGCTAGAGATTGCCCTGGGGCAGGGGTGGAGAGATTAATGCCCCATAGTTCCAGTTTAAGAATATGTCAATGTCAGCTGACCTAAGCAGGGGATCCACAGGTCTGGAATCATAAAAGCCCTCAGGTGAAAATAAAGCTCTAAAACATTTTAAACTATTGTCTAAGAGATAAAATCAATTTTAATTTTGTTTTATATCTGTGAATAGAAAGTATTTGCAAATGTAAAGTTTAGCTTGACAAGCTTCAAAAGAATTAAAGGAAAGTTGAGTTTTCTAATACTATATTTCCCATGGATATGGGTGATATTATTCTTAGGTTGGAGTGTTGCTTAAGAGAAAACACATCAAAGAGAATTTTAAAGCCCTGAAAGGGCGAAAACTAAGGATTGTGTGAGAGGATTAGGAGAATGTTTGTATGGGAAATACACAGAGAACAGAATACAATTAAATATAGCTTTTCTTGTTATAAATAAAGAAAATAGTATTTGGTTAAAGAAGGTAAAAATTAGAGGTAAATTTTAATGTGTAAATATAAAATAGGATATAAAGAATTTATTTAAAAAATGACCTCATCTTGAAAGAAACAGATATATAAATGAAATATAGCTGGACCATGTATAAATTGAAAAATCATGCATAAAATCATGCAAAATTGAAAAATCGCCTTTTTTTGCTTCATACAGCTTGAATAAATTTGAATGACAATATTAAAATAAACATATCTTAAGGAAATTGACACAGTTCTGTTCATCATTGCATAATTGTGATCCTAGCACGCTGCTGGACAAAATAGTCTTGTACCATGGACTTTGTCTGGGTTCCACAAAATCAGGGCTTAGACAAGGGCTCACTTCAAGAGAATTTATTTGTAAATCAATGACAGAAAACTGGCATGAATAACTAGGGAGAGTGAAATTGAAAAAGAGAAAAAAAAGGCAATTAAGAAAGCCAATAAAGGATTATTATAAAGTTGGCAGCCACTGTAGATAATGCTGTTCAATCCTACAGGGAATATCTAAGTGGCCTTACACAGTGAATTTTAGAATTGTTTGCTTGGGCAGTGAAAGAAAGAAGCATTTATTAGCTTTTAACTCTTATTGGCTAGAGATTGCCCTGGGGCAGGGGTGGAGAGATTAATGCCCCATAGTTCCAGTTTAAGAATATGTCAATGTCAGCTGACCTAAGCAGGGGATCCACAGGTCTGGAATCATAAAAGCCCTCAGGTTGGGAGTAAGAGGTACATGGTACATATTTAAAGTGAAGCAGGATAGCTCCAAATTGCACAGAGTCTGCTTGGGTCTGTTTCTAAAGCTGAGACAGGAATCAAATAAGGTCTTAAGCAGATGAAGCCAAAAAAGATGTAAAGCAGTACTGAAATGTCCAGGACAACCCATCCCTTTGATGTGCTCAGATTCTCTCACACTCGTGCATGTGCTATTGCCCTCTACCCCAATATACATAAATTTTACAGAAGACAATAAAGGGTGACTAGTAGAGTGATTATAATTTATTTTGTAATATATTCACTCTAGTCAGTGTTACCTAAATTATATTTTAGCTGTACATTTAAATTGTATGTTATGTTTTTGGGTCACAGCTATATATTTTGAACTCCATTATAATTTTTGCATATTCCAAATAATACACACACACACACACACATACATATGGACTTGTCACAGGTGGTGCTAATGGTAAAGAGCCCACCTGCCAATACAGGAGGTGTAAGAGATGAGTTTGATCCCTGGGTCGGGAAGATCCCCTGGAGGAGGGCATGGCTACCCACTCCAGTATTCTTACCTGGAGAATCTCATGGACAGAAGAGCCTGGTGGGCTACAGTCCATACAGTTACAAACAGTCAGATGTGACTGAAGCAACTTAGCACACATGCATGCACATACACACATATGGATATTTTAATGGCTAGTATTTCTGTTGATTCCTTATCGTAATGCAGTATGTATTTTTGCATGCTTTGTGGTAAGGATTATGTCTGGCCATTTATCTCTGTTGAACCGTCACTACTTTTATAATATGGAATTTAATTACAAAGATATTTAATAACTCTAATACACACTCAAGTCTACTGGAGTTCCAGAGTATGGAGATAAATTATAAGCTGGATATTATATGAAAGTTCAAGTTAGCCAGATGGTTTATTTACTTAGTAAATCCTAAGAGGAAAAAATGAGTGTAGACAACCTGCAATGACATTGGTAAAAGAACTGAGTGTTTCTCCAGTTGAGAAAATTGCTAAAGTACCACCAAGCACCATAACTGCCAAACAGATCTTAAATGAGGAAGTGCTCAGAAAGCCAAAAGTGCAGCAAGGCAAGAGAATAAGAGTTGATCAGAAGTCATATGTAAAATAAATGCCAGATCCACTCAGACTGGTGAACTGGCTGTATGGAGAAAGCTCTAGGATCAGAGTTACTTTTCCAATGATGAGTCTTAAAACTGCAGACAGTACTGCCTAGTAGTGACCTTTTTTGGGTGCTGAAAAGGATCATTATCTTCTTTATTTAGGCTTGCATATAAAAAAAGTATTAATGCAAGACTGAATAATCATGTGTTCAGATTTTTTTATGAATAAAATTATGTTATCACCCCAAGTAGTTAAAGCACTGAACAAATATTTAAATCTAATTCTGTCTAACAAAGTTGTTAAGTGTTTTGCTACTTTTACACTATATAGTTCACATTTATGGAGAACTTATTTTGCTTTCCATGTAGTAATTTATTTAATTCTCTCAAATAAATGTGTGTGTTGAATGATAGTTTCCTAGCTTAATAAATGCAAAAATGTAAAGTTCAACCCTATTAAGGAACATCTCCAGAGTAAAATAGCTAGCAAGTGTTGGAGGAGAATTTCAACACAGGAAATCTTACTTCGAGCTTGTGCTCACTTTTATATTAGATAGCTGTTTATGGTAAAGTCAATAACAAAAAGTGTTATTTTCTACTGCAATGTGATAAATTTTTTTTCATACAGATGAAGATAGAGATTTTTATTCTGCTACATTTCCAGCACATCAGTTGTATTATAGAAATAGACACAGCCCTATGTGTCAGGCACATATAGATATAACTCTCCTTTATCTATTCTGCTGAGCATTTAAAAAAAATGGGGCACAAAACTGAAAAAAATAAGTAGATTGAATTTTCACAGTACTATTAAATAGGAATGAAAAGTGACCTCGTGTCTTTTTGTTGTTGTTGTTCTACTAATATGCGGAGAATCCAAACTAGGTTTAGTGACTCCATGAGGAACCTTTTGACTCCATGTTTATGAAGTGTAATGGCACCCTAGACTGGATGCTGGTCAACCATCCAGCAAGACAAAGAACGTGTGAGACAGATCTACTGAATTCTATTACCAAAGCAAAATCAGACAAATGATTCTACTCTACCACAAACATAACCTCCAACTATGTTCTGTCTTGTTCTGATACATCTTACTTTTTGAAGTGCCCTAGATATTCTTCAACCTATTTACAAATATTTTGCTCAAGAGTCAAAGGAATATATAGTACTTGATCCTAAGAAAAAACTAACAAATAGACACGACAGATAGAGAATTATGTTTTGTGTCCTGATCTCAGGGTTCAATAGAATTTTAAATGGAGCATTATTTACAAAATGCTCATTTTTTGGCTTTTTTCCACATTAAATAAAAAAGATCAGAAACTTATGAGCAAAGGTACTTAGTCTTTGGCTTATCTAGTTCCACTCAGTTGACTACGAACAAATACATGGTCACCTAACAGTAATTCAACACAACGGAACAAATTGTGTTCAATGGAAGTAAATAGTTCATCTAATAGAATCTTTTTTTCTTTCTAATTGATTTCTTGTTGCTCCAGAGTAAACAGCACTTGAATGCTATCATCTTTGCTATTCATGTGTCAGTCCTACATCCTGTTTATCTGTAGGAGTCAAAGCAGGTATAACCAGAACTCAGACAACTTTTTCTGCAAGGAATTGGAGAGTAAATATTTTGGTTTTGAGGACCACACAATCTTTTCATAAACACTTCCGTTTATAGACAGTATATAAATGGCTTCGAGCTTGTGCTCACTTTTATATTAGATAGCTGTTTATGGTAAAGTCAATAACAAAAGTGTTATTTTCTACTGCAATGTGATAAATTTTTTCATACAGATGAAGATAGAGATTTTTATTCTGCTACATTTCCAGCACATCAGTTGTATTATAGAAATAGACACAGCCCTATGTGTCAGGCACATATAGATATAACTCTCCTTTATCTATTCTGCTGAGCATTTAAAAAAAATGGGGCACAAAACTGAAAAAAATAAGTAGATTGAATTTTCACAGTACTATTAAATAGGAATGAAAAGTGACCTCGTGTCTTTTTGTTGTTGTTGTTCTACTAATATGCGGAGAATCCAAACTAGGTTTAGTGACTCCATGAGGAACCTTTTGACTCCATGTTTATGAAGTGTAATGGCACCCTAGACTGGATGCTGGTCAACCATCCAGCAAGACAAAGAACGTGTGAGACAGATCTACTGAATTCTATTACCAAAGCAAAATCAGACAAATGATTCTACTCTACCACAAACATAACCTCCAACTATGTTCTGTCTTGTTCTGATACATCTTACTTTTTGAAGTGCCCTAGATATTCTTCAACCTATTTACAAATATTTTGCTCAAGAGTCAAAGGGAATATATAGTACTTGATCCTAAGAAAAAACTAACAAATAGACACGACAGATAGAGAATTATGTTTTGTGTCCTGATCTCAGGGTTCAATAGAATTTTAAATGGAGCATTATTTACAAAATGCTCATTTTTTGGCTTTTTTCCACATTAAATAAAAAAGATCAGAAACTTATGAGCAAAGGTACTTAGTCTTTGGCTTATCTAGTTCCACTCAGTTGACTACGAACAAATACATGGTCACCTAACAGTAATTCAACACAACGGAACAAATTGTGTTCAATGGAAGTAAATAGTTCATCTAATAGAATCTTTTTTTCTTTCTAATTGATTTCTTGTTGCTCCAGAGTAAACAGCACTTGAATGCTATCATCTTTGCTATTCATGTGTCAGTCCTACATCCTGTTTATCTGTAGGAGTCAAAGCAGGTATAACCAGAACTCAGACAACTTTTTCTGCAAGGAATTGGAGAGTAAATATTTTGGTTTTGAGGACCACACAATCTTTTTCATAAACACTCTACCCTAGTATTACAGTACTAAAAATATAGACAGTATATAAATGGCTTTATTGGTGAGCTGTTCCAATAAAATTTTATTTATGGATGCTGACAATTGGATTTTATATATTTCCTGTGTATCATGGAATATTAACCTTTTGATTTTTCTAATTATTTAAAAAATATAAAAGCTATTCTTAGCTTCTGTGTTGTACAAAAGCAGGCTATTTTCTGAGTGTTGGTTCATAGGTCATAGTTTTATGACCACTGAGTTAAACAACAAAATTGAATGAAAGAAACAAATGAGGACTTTATAAAAGGGGACTACTGCTTAATATTGTTAATTATTGCTTTAGACTTTGAATACATTTTCAAATAAAAAATATTTAAAATGCAGTTAAATAACCATAGGGAGATGATTTGTTTTTTTAATTGAAGTATAGTTGATTTATGATGTGTTTCTGCTCTACAGCAAAATGATTCCATTTTTGATATTCTTTTCCATTATGGTTTATTACAGGATATTGAATATGATTTCCCATATTGTTTATCTATATCTGTTAATCCCAAGATCCTAATTTATTGCTCCCTACCCTCTCTTCACTTTGGTAAATATGTTTGTTTTCTGTATCTCAGCCTGTGTTTTCTTTTTTTTTTTTTTTTAATTTTTATTCTTTATTTTAAAGGTTTTACAGAGTTTTGTTGTTCACATACATGTATGTTCCCAGATCAGTCATATGCATATCCATGGTCCCCATCAGCCTGTGTTTTCTAGTTAGATTCATCAGAGTATTTTATATTCCACATATAAGTGATAGTATATAATATCTGTCTTTCTCTTTTGACTTATTTGTATGATAATCCCTAGTTCCATTTACATTGCTGCAAACAGCATTAGTTCATTGCTTTTATGGCTTAGTAATATTTTATTGAATACATATACCATATATTCCTAAGCTAATAATCTATTGTTGGATATTTGTGTTGATTCCAACTCTTAACTATTATAAATAGTGATGCTATTCATGTGTCAGTCCTACATCCTGTTTATCTGTAGGAGTCAAAGCAGGTATAACCAGAACTCAGACAACTTTTTCTGCAAGGAATTGGAGAGTAAATATTTTGGTTTTGAGGACCACACAATCTTTTCATAAACACTCTACCCTAGTATTACAGTACTAAAAATATAGACAGTATATAAATGGCTTTATTGGTGAGCTGTTCCAATAAAATTTTATTTATGGATGCTGACAATTGGATTTTATATATTTCCTGTGTATCATGGAATATTAACCTTTTGATTTTTCTAATTATTTAAAAAATATAAAAGCTATTCTTAGCTTCTGTGTTGTACAAAAGCAGGCTATTTTCTGAGTGTTGGTTCATAGGTCATAGTTTTATGACCACTGAGTTAAACAACAAAATTGAATGAAAGAAACAAATGAGGACTTTATAAAAGGGGACTACTGCTTAATATTGTTAATTATTGCTTTAGACTTTGAATACATTTTCAAATAAAAAATATTTAAAATGCAGTTAAATAACCATAGGGAGATGATTTGTTTTTTTAATTGAAGTATAGTTGATTTATGATGTGTTTCTGCTCTACAGCAAAATGATTCCATTTTTGATATTCTTTTCCATTATGGTTTATTACAGGATATTGAATATGATTTCCCATATTGTTTATCTATATCTGTTAATCCCAAGATCCTAATTTATTGCTCCCTACCCTCTCTTCACTTTGGTAAATATGTTTGTTTTCTGTATCTCAGCCTGTGTTTTCTTTTTTTTTTTTTTTTAATTTTTATTCTTTATTTTAAAGGTTTTACAGAGTTTTGTTGTTCACATACATGTATGTTCCCAGATCAGTCATATGCATATCCATGGTCCCCATCAGCCTGTGTTTTCTAGTTAGATTCATCAGAGTATTTTATATTCCACATATAAGTGATAGTATATAATATCTGTCTTTCTCTTTTGACTTATTTGTATGATAATCCCTAGTTCCATTTACATTGCTGCAAACAGCATTAGTTCATTGCTTTTATGGCTTAGTAATATTTTATTGAATACATATACCATATATTCCTAAGCTAATAATCTATTGTTGGATATTTGTGTTGATTCCAACTCTTAACTATTATAAATAGTGATGCTATGAACATTAAGTTACATGTATTTCTTTGAATTAGAGTTTTAATGTTTATCTGAATATGTGCCCAAGTGGGGTTGCTTGATCTTACAACATCTCTGTTTTTAAAGGAGCCTCCATACTATTTGCCAAAATGAATGCACCCATTCATATTCATAGCAACAGTGCCAGAGAGTTTCCTTTTCCCCACAGCCTCTTTAGCATTTATTACTTGTATAACTTTTTTAAAGAATTATTTGTTCATTTAATTTTTTTTTTGTTTTCTTTGGATCATCCTTCCTGTGCAGGGGCTTTCTCTTGTTGCTTTGGGGGAGGAGGGGTACTCTTCATCGAGGAACCTTCTCTTGTTGTGTGGCACCAGCTCTAAGTACGTGAGCTTCAGTAGTTGCAGCATTCAGACTCAGTGGTTGTGGCTCATGGGCTTAGTCTTCAGCATGTGGAGTCTGCCTAGACCATGAATTGAATCTGTCACCTGCATTGGCAGGTAGATTCTTATTCACTGTACATCACTTGTAGACTTTTAATGATGTCTATTCTGACTGGTGGTATGGTAATACCTCACTGTGGTTTTGATTGGCATTTCTCTAGTAATTAGTGATATTGAGTCTCTTTTCAGCCCTCAATAATCCCAAAAGATCTTTTTTCCTTGTAAAAAATAAGGTGAAGACATTTTAAGGATAGTGTCTCCTTCCCTCCTTTTCTTCTTAACTTTGTTCTTACTCATTACTATGAGTGCCAAAGAAGTAGGGGGAGAAAAAGCAAATGGAATTTTTTTCTGATCCATTTAGGTGTTTGAGGAAAGTAAACAAATCCATATCACTACTAATAGCCCCTCTTAGCCTCACTGATGAACTGGAATGCTGAGACAGCAGAAGGCCCATATCTGAATGTCAAAGAATCATCTTCTCTCCTGAGGGATCCAGGGATCTTCTTCTCTAACTGTACTTAAAATGATATGACATAATTAAGAAAGCATAAGTGCTGGTTCAATTGAGACTTCTAAAATATCTTAGCAGAAAAAAAAATCACCTCTCTTTTAAAGTCTTTTCTAATTCACGATGAAAAGTTCAAAATGCCTATTCTTTGTGCTTCCAGGATCCTCCTATCTATCGCTGTTGTTAGATTCAATTATGAGAGCAAATTCTTATACTTTATGCTTGTTTCATGACCTGACTTCTATCTTGGGGCATCAATTTCTACGATGTCTATAGTAGCAATGAAGATATTTCAAGAAATATTTGACCTTCTTCTGGCCCTTTGGTTTGCAAATAAGCGAGTGTTTCAGTTGACCTCTTTTGGCTCATCCTTCATGAAATTTATAGGACCTCATCCATCTTTGGTAATAGATGTATAACCAGGAAATCTCTTCTTACTCAAATATACCTGAAAACTGCAAATGGACTGTCCCTTAATTCAATAAAGTCCAAGACATTCAAAGCAGAAGTTTTAATTCTGACTTGAGTCTTCATAGTAGTTAAACTTTGAATTCTATGCGTGATGGTTCTTTAGGACCACAGTCACCTGCAATCTTTATTGAAGATAAATACAACTGTGACATGGCACTTCATTTTCATTTGAAAGGTAGGTGGAGAAGAACTGGTGAGGAAAATACAGAGGCTTACTTATTTCTTAAGAACTATCTGAAGATATTTGAAACCAAAATTGGCATTCATCTGTGCATTCTGATGCTTCTTTGATGTACATTGTGGCAATGCCTTCGTAGGTCTAGTCCCCCTGAATAGTCATGCGGTCATTCGTCAAAAGTTCAACCCAGCTCTGATGGTTTAAGATATGTGCCCATAAAAAATGTGAATTTTGGATAAAGGCTTCCTTTTATCTCAAGGATAGGCATTTAAAATATCTTGAAATGGAACTCTAAAACTCTTCTTTCTTTGGGGAAAGTTTCACCAAAGAGCAAGGGGCAGTATTCTCCTAGGTACATACCTTGGAACATCTCTTTTCATGTTATTAATGTAACTAAATTGTGATGTCTTATTATTCTACTGCTAATTTTAACAAAAGCTAAAACATAATGTGGTCTATGAATCCCTGAATGCCCCCGGAATGCCCATAAAGATACTTGAATTACCTAGGCAAACATCTTCTGATACATGGGATGGTGCTACATCTTTGATGAAAAATGTCAGTGATGCTACCTTTGGATCTTGAAGGATGCAGTAATATAATTTAAAACTGTGGAGTTTCTCTTTTCTACTTTTAACTACACAAGTATGTCTAGAATTGTGGCCTCTGAAATGTAAACCTGATCCTAAAGAACACTTGGAAATATTTTATTGATGAAAAGCAATCTTGATATTTCTTTTAATCCATCTCATGTTATGTTATAGTGTCTGACCTCTCAGTCAGTTCAGTCACTCAGTTGTGCAGCTGTATGCGACTGCAGCATGCCAGGCTTCCCTGTCCTTCATCATCTCCCTGAGTTTTCAATTGAGTCTCTTCTTACTCAAATATACCTGAAAACTGCAAATGGACTGTCCCTTAATTCAATAAAGTCCAAGACATTCAAAGCAGAAGTTTTAATTCTGACTTGAGTCTTCATAGTAGTTAAACTTTGAATTCTATGCGTGATGGTTCTTTAGGACCACAGTCACCTGCAATCTTTATTGAAGATAAATACAACTGTGACATGGCACTTCATTTTCATTTGAAAGGTAGGTGGAGAAGAACTGGTGAGGAAAATACAGAGGCTTACTTATTTCTTAAGAACTATCTGAAGATATTTGAAACCAAAATTGGCATTCATCTGTGCATTCTGATGCTTCTTTGATGTACATTGTGGCAATGCCTTCGTAGGTCTAGTCCCCCTGAATAGTCATGCGGTCATTCGTCAAAAGTTCAACCCAGCTCTGATGGTTTAAGATATGTGCCCATAAAAAATGTGAATTTTGGATAAAGGCTTCCTTTTATCTCAAGGATAGGCATTTAAAATATCTTGAAATGGAACTCTAAAACTCTTCTTTCTTTGGGGAAAGTTTCACCAAAGAGCAAGGGGCAGTATTCTCCTAGGTACATACCTTGGAACATCTCTTTTCATGTTATTAATGTAACTAAATTGTGATGTCTTATTATTCTACTGCTAATTTTAACAAAAGCTAAAACATAATGTGGTCTATGAATCCCTGAATGCCCCCGGAATGCCCATAAAGATACTTGAATTACCTAGGCAAACATCTTCTGATACATGGGATGGTGCTACATCTTTGATGAAAAATGTCAGTGATGCTACCTTTGGATCTTGAAGGATGCAGTAATATAATTTAAAACTGTGGAGTTTCTCTTTTCTACTTTTAACTACACAAGTATGTCTAGAATTGTGGCCTCTGAAATGTAAACCTGATCCTAAAGAACACTTGGAAATATTTTATTGATGAAAAGCAATCTTGATATTTCTTTTAATCCATCTCATGTTATGTTATAGTGTCTGACCTCTCAGTCAGTTCAGTCACTCAGTTGTGCAGCTGTATGCGACTGCAGCATGCCAGGCTTCCCTGTCCTTCATCATCTCCCTGAGTTTACTCAAACTCGTCAATTGAGTCAGTGATGACAACCAATCATCTCACCCTCTGTTGTGCCCTTCTCATTTTGCCTTCAATCTTTCCCAACATCAGCATCTTTTCCAGTGAGTTGTCTCTTTGCATCAGGAAGCCATAATATTGGAGCTTCAAGGTCAGCATCATTCCTTCCCATGAAAGTTCAAGGTTGATCTTCTTTAGGATTGGCTGGTTTGATCTCCTTGCAGTACAAGGGACTCTCAAGAATCTCCAACAACACAGTTCAAATGCATCAATTCTTCAGTGGCCAGCCTTCTTTATCGTCCAAATCTCACATCCATACATGATTACTGGGAATACCATAGCTTTGACTATACGGACTTTTGTCGGCAAAATGATGTCTCTAGGTGTCTATGGTATCTAGGTTTGTCAGACCTTTTCTTCCAAGGAGCAAGCATCTTTTAATTTCATGGCTCCAGTCACCATCTGCAGTGATTTTGGAGACCCAGAAAATAAAGCCTGTCACTGTTTCCATTGTTTGCCCATCTGTTTGCCATGAAGTGATGGAACCGAAAGCCGTGACTTTCATTTTTGGAATGTTGAGGGTCTTTTTATTATTTTTTTAAAAATTTATTTATTTTCATCCATCTTTATTCTTTGGCCTGTTTGGGTCTCCCATTGCAGTGGCCTCTCCTTGAAGAGCACCAGCTCTGGGTGCATACATTTCAGAGAACTGGCTCGTAGTTGAACATACTGGTCCAGCCACTCTGTGGCATGTCGCATCTTCCCAGGCCAGGGATCAAACTGGTGCTCCTTGTATTGCAAGGCGGGCTCTCTACCCACTGGACCACCCAGGAGGCCCCTGAATGTTGAGTTTTAAGTCAACCTTTTCACTCTCTTTTTCACTTTCATCAAGAGGCTCTTTAGTTTCTTTTCAGTTTCTGTCATAAGGGTGGTATCATCTGCACAGAGTTATTGATGTTTCTTCCAACAATCTAGATTCCAGCTTGTGCTTCATTCAGACCAGCATTTCAAAGAGAATGTCACTCAGTTGTGCAGCTGTATGCGACTGCAGCATGCCAGGCTTCCCTGTCCTTCATCATCTCCCTGAGTTTACTCAAACTCGTCAATTGAGTCAGTGATGACAACCAATCATCTCACCCTCTGTTGTGCCCTTCTCATTTTGCCTTCAATCTTTCCCAACATCAGCATCTTTTCCAGTGAGTTGTCTCTTTGCATCAGGAAGCCATAATATTGGAGCTTCAAGGTCAGCATCATTCCTTCCCATGAAAGTTCAAGGTTGATCTTCTTTAGGATTGGCTGGTTTGATCTCCTTGCAGTACAAGGGACTCTCAAGAATCTCCAACAACACAGTTCAAATGCATCAATTCTTCAGTGGCCAGCCTTCTTTATCGTCCAAATCTCACATCCATACATGATTACTGGGAATACCATAGCTTTGACTATACGGACTTTTGTCGGCAAAATGATGTCTCTAGGTGTCTATGGTATCTAGGTTTGTCAGACCTTTTCTTCCAAGGAGCAAGCATCTTTTAATTTCATGGCTCCAGTCACCATCTGCAGTGATTTTGGAGACCCAGAAAATAAAGCCTGTCACTGTTTCCATTGTTTGCCCATCTGTTTGCCATGAAGTGATGGAACCGAAAGCCGTGACTTTCATTTTTGGAATGTTGAGGGTCTTTTTATTATTTTTTTAAAAATTTATTTATTTTCATCCATCTTTATTCTTTGGCCTGTTTGGGTCTCCCATTGCAGTGGCCTCTCCTTGAAGAGCACCAGCTCTGGGTGCATACATTTCAGAGAACTGGCTCGTAGTTGAACATACTGGTCCAGCCACTCTGTGGCATGTCGCATCTTCCCAGGCCAGGGATCAAACTGGTGCTCCTTGTATTGCAAGGCGGGCTCTCTACCCACTGGACCACCCAGGAGGCCCCTGAATGTTGAGTTTTAAGTCAACCTTTTCACTCTCTTTTTCACTTTCATCAAGAGGCTCTTTAGTTTCTTTTCAGTTTCTGTCATAAGGGTGGTATCATCTGCACAGAGTTATTGATGTTTCTTCCAACAATCTAGATTCCAGCTTGTGCTTCATTCAGACCAGCATTTCAAAAGAGAATACTGCATAGAAGTTCAATAAGCAGAGTGACAATATACAGCCTTGACTTGCTCCTTTTCCTGTTAGGAACCAGTCCACTGTTTGATGTCCAGTTCTAATTGTTGCTTCTTGATCTCTCAGTAATTATGGCTAGATATGTAGTGTTTATCTTTTCCCTTGAATCATTGAAAACATGCCTTATGTTTACTATAGACTGGTCTCCACTTTTCATAATCTTAGAATCTGGACAACCATATCATTCTGCTTTTGGTAATGTTACAGAAAAGCCTCAATTATACAACATTTTACTCATTCATGCTCCCTTCTTCTAAAAGGTGAGTAATCTGCCTCCTATCCCGATGAATGAAATAAGCACTTTGTTTTGAATGAAGACCCTCCCTCTTCATTCCTATCTAAGAAAAACTGTATCTCTATTTTGGTGGAACAGCATCAAGTTCCTGGATATCATGTACGTGTAGAGTAAGTACTTGCCTGTCATCTCTGCCCTGATGCCCTTTGGTCTAACAGTTACCTGCTGAAAGTTCTATCCTGAATAAAGAATGAAGTTCTCTGAAAAGTTTCATTTAAATAAAGCATTTTTTGCACTTTAAGTATTTAATGGTTTATTTAAAATATTGCTTTAGATACAGTGTCTCATAGGTCAGAAATATACATTCATAAAAGTACTTAAATCCTATTACAGGAGAAAATTATAAATTGTTAATATCTATATTTTTAAAAATTTACTTAATATTATTTCATAGGTTCTATCAAAAATTATCATTATAGTAATGAAATCTTATAAACATGGCATAGCAATTATACAATTCTTATTTCAAAGTCTGAGTAAAATTTAGTAAAACCTTTTATTGGTAACAGAGTACTTCAAATTATATATTCTCAAGTACTTTGTCATTTGACTCCATTTTCCTTTTAATGTTTTTGCTTTCACTTCATTGTTTCATCATGTTACAGGTTTATGCAACCATATAGGTAAATTTAAAAAAAATGAATGTTGAGTTTTAAGTCAACTTTTTTCCAAAGCAGTTTCTTTTCAGTTTCTGTCATAAGGGTGGTATCATCTGCACAGAGTTATTGATGTTTCTTCCAACAATCTAGATTCCAGCTTGTGCTTCATTCAGACCAGCATTTCAAAAGAGAATACTGCATAGAAGTTCAATAAGCAGAGTGACAATATACAGCCTTGACTTGCTCCTTTTCCTGTTAGGAACCAGTCCACTGTTTGATGTCCAGTTCTAATTGTTGCTTCTTGATCTCTCAGTAATTATGGCTAGATATGTAGTGTTTATCTTTTCCCTTGAATCATTGAAAACATGCCTTATGTTTACTATAGACTGGTCTCCACTTTTCATAATCTTAGAATCTGGACAACCATATCATTCTGCTTTTGGTAATGTTACAGAAAAGCCTCAATTATACAACATTTTACTCATTCATGCTCCCCTTCTTCTAAAAGGTGAGTAATCTGCCTCCTATCCCGATGAATGAAATAAGCACTTTGTTTTGAATGAAGACCCTCCCTCTTCATTCCTATCTAAGAAAAACTGTATCTCTATTTTGGTGGAACAGCATCAAGTTCCTGGATATCATGTACGTGTAGAGTAAGTACTTGCCTGTCATCTCTGCCCTGATGCCCTTTGGTCTAACAGTTACCTGCTGAAAGTTCTATCCTGAATAAAGAATGAAGTTCTCTGAAAAGTTTCATTTAAATAAAGCATTTTTTGCACTTTAAGTATTTAATGGTTTATTTAAAATATTGCTTTAGATACAGTGTCTCATAGGTCAGAAATATACATTCATAAAAGTACTTAAATCCTATTACAGGAGAAAATTATAAATTGTTAATATCTATATTTTTAAAAATTTACTTAATATTATTTCATAGGTTCTATCAAAAATTATCATTATAGTAATGAAATCTTATAAACATGGCATAGCAATTATACAATTCTTATTTCAAAGTCTGAGTAAAATTTAGTAAAACCTTTTATTGGTAACAGAGTACTTCAAATTATATATTCTCAAGTACTTTGTCATTTGACTCCATTTTCCTTTTAATGTTTTTGCTTTCACTTCATTGTTTCATCATGTTACAGGTTTATGCAACCATATAGAATACTTCTTTACATAATTTTATGTAAAAATTAAGGGTTGCCAAGATAAGAGACAAAGAGTCTATGGAATAGACATTTTAATTTATTTTTATTTATAAAGATGATTTTCGTTTACTAAATGAGCTTCTTTTCTTGAAAATATCTTCCTCAGTGTAAGAAAAAAAAAGTCTGCATTGAATTTGGTGTCTTCTTATGATGATGCAAGAGGCAGAGAAAGGAACACTTTGGCTCCATATTTTGAAAAATACATAAATTTACTATTTTCTAGGTCCCCAGACAATAATTCTTTTTTTCTTTGTAATGTTTGATGTTCTGCCATTACTACCGATCTACCCATATTCTTGATTTGAGCCACATAGAAAAATCGCAGTATTAATCTGTTAGAAAATATATAGTCATTACTTATTCATTTTGAGACAATAAGGAACACAAAATAAGATCTAATACATAATATCTCATGTATATAAAGTACTCATAAATTAAGAATATTTTATTATTGATCCTGAAACTGAAACGTAAATTACCTTAACTCATTGACTTCAAGCTTAGAATTTGTTAGAGATTCCATCGTAGTAAGATAAAATATAAATTATTTTAAGTTTGATATAATTATGAACAACACCTTATGGGAATACATTTGTTTCTGATAAGTATGATACTTTGAATTTTTTAGATTATAGATTTGTAAGCTTTAACTAAATATATAAATTTTGTAGCTTTGGAACATATACCTTCAACAAAGCATCTGGGATAGTGCATCTCATTTCTATACAATTTAAGGTTAGTCAGTTTTGATAGCTTACAGCAAAGATTGATAACCCTTAATCTTTGTTAAGCTTCTTTATTGACAAGACCATCAAGATTTAATTTTTTTAATCTTACCACTTGGTAGATAAATGGCTTATGAGTTTCTTTCTTTTCTAACTTTTCTAATTAATCTGAATGTCATTTGAGAGGGCAGGGAATAAGAGAGCTTTAAAAAACGTCCTGTGAGCTAACTCTTACAAATATGTTTTTTATCAATGTCAATTTCCAGATAATGCCATCTGTGCTAATCCCTACCGCTCTCTACTGTAGTGCTTTAAGTTGTCTTTTGCTTTGATTTATCAGGCAACTGACCCTGGCCTAACCCTGTCAGCTTTAGTTCAGAGGAACTCTCACAAAAGATAGGCCTCTGATCTGACAAATTGATTGGCTGCAAGGAACAGTTTAACTGGAAAAGGATCTCCTTAACAAGTGATAAAGCCCTTTTTATTTCCCATCTACAGCTTTGGGGATGTGGGAAGAATTTATAAAATGTCCAGCAGAAGAAGGAAAATTATGAGTAATTTTGAAAAATACATAAATTTACTATTTTCTAGGTCCCCAGACAATAATTCTTTTTTTCTTTGTAATGTTTGATGTTCTGCCATTACTACCGATCTACCCATATTCTTGATTTGAGCCACATAGAAAAATCGCAGTATTAATCTGTTAGAAAATATATAGTCATTACTTATTCATTTTGAGACAATAAGGAACACAAAATAAGATCTAATACATAATATCTCATGTATATAAAGTACTCATAAATTAAGAATATTTTATTATTGATCCTGAAACTGAAACGTAAATTACCTTAACTCATTGACTTCAAGCTTAGAATTTGTTAGAGATTCCATCGTAGTAAGATAAAATATAAATTATTTTAAGTTTGATATAATTATGAACAACACCTTATGGGAATACATTTGTTTCTGATAAGTATGATACTTTGAATTTTTTAGATTATAGATTTGTAAGCTTTAACTAAATATATAAATTTTGTAGCTTTGGAACATATACCTTCAACAAAGCATCTGGGATAGTGCATCTCATTTCTATACAATTTAAGGTTAGTCAGTTTTGATAGCTTACAGCAAAGATTGATAACCCTTAATCTTTGTTAAGCTTCTTTATTGACAAGACCATCAAGATTTAATTTTTTTAATCTTACCACTTGGTAGATAAATGGCTTATGAGTTTCTTTCTTTTCTAACTTTTCTAATTAATCTGAATGTCATTTGAGAGGGCAGGGAATAAGAGAGCTTTAAAAAACGTCCTGTGAGCTAACTCTTACAAATATGTTTTTTATCAATGTCAATTTCCAGATAATGCCATCTGTGCTAATCCCTACCGCTCTCTACTGTAGTGCTTTAAGTTGTCTTTTGCTTTGATTTATCAGGCAACTGACCCTGGCCTAACCCTGTCAGCTTTAGTTCAGAGGAACTCTCACAAAAGATAGGCCTCTGATCTGACAAATTGATTGGCTGCAAGGAACAGTTTAACTGGAAAAGGATCTCCTTAACAAGTGATAAAGCCCTTTTTATTTCCCATCTACAGCTTTGGGGATGTGGGAAGAATTTATAAAATGTCCAGCAGAAGAAGGAAAATTATGAGTAATTTGGAAAGCTGAATATAAAGCAATATAATAAAAAACCCATAGCTTTTTGGTTAATGATATTTCTGAGAGTATCAGTGACTGTATTTTATTTTAAAGCTTTTAAGTGGAGGTTGAGTGAAAATAGTCATCCTAATTAGAAAACAAATATTGAAATTCTCTTAGGATTTCCAAGTTGACTTTACTGGAGCATAATGATTAGGCATATGGAAAATACATTTCATACTATTGAAAAAATATCATTTGGATTAAGGAATAGACTGACACAATATTCTTTCTCTCATGAAGCTGTTGCATGTGTAACTTCTATCTATGACACTGATTCTTGTCACTTAAGTTTGCTATTAGCAGTCAATACTCTAGTAAATCTTTATTATTACAACTGTTTCCATCTTGTTTACTTAACATCTCTTTTTTGCTTTCTTTCTCCTTCATTCTTTCCTTCCTGTTGCAACTTTTTATCTTGTCTGTATTCCTACTTCATAAAAGGTGTGCACCAACCAAACTGCAGCCTGTGCATCCCTTTTATTCCTGGAGACATTTGTGAGAATCTGTCTCTCGTAATGCCTGCCAAAACCTGACCAAGATCAAGGATGGAAAAATGTATTACATCTTTTGAAGCAAAAGCTATAACACTGTATGTCAGAATAGCTGTATGTCTTTTTTGGAAAAATATCTTTTTAGGTCTTGTGCCCTTTATTTTTATTGGGTTGTTTAGTTTTTTTGTTTGTTTTTTTGTTTTGTTTTTTTTTAATTTTATTTATTTTGGGTGGGGGTCAGGTTGGGGAGGGAGGGGAGTAGGCGGGCCACTTCTATTGGTCTTTTGTTTCTCTATGTTCATCCGTCTTTGTTCTTTGGCTCCTGTGGGCCTCCCATCGCGGTGGCGTCTGTCATTGTAGAGCGCCGACTCTGGGCGCATGTACTCCAGAGCTCTGGCTCGGTAATTGGACACATCAGTCCAGCCGCTCCGCGGCACGTGGGATCTTCCCAGGCCAGGGCTCGAACTGGCGTCCCTTGCACTGCAAGGCGGTGTTCCTACCCACTGGACCACCAGGGGAAGCCCGGTTGTTTAGTTTTATGATGTTGAATTATATGAGCTGTTCATGTATTTTGGACAATAAGCCCTTTCTGGTCTAATTGTTTGCAAATTATAATGCTTTTTCGTTTAGTGTAATGCTGGATATGGATTTCACAAAGAGGACAGAAAAAAAGTTAACAAAAATAAAGCTAGCAAAAAGAAAATTAATCTCATTGATAATATGACCCAGAATCCAGGGAAGTTCTGATTATGCTTAGCATGTTGAAGTAATATAGATAAGAAAACACATAAATGAAAATATAATAGAATGTGACCCTGAATATGCTTTGAAGATAAACACTCAACTTAGGCTCTTTTTTGTTTGTTTTTTAACTTTTCTTTGCTGTATTAGTTGAAGTTATTTAGAAGTAGCCAGTTTAACTTTCAGAGGCTGAGGGGTAGAGAGAGGGATAAATGAGTAGAGTATCAAACTAAGACACTAAATCCAGAGCGCGGGTACTGTCAGGAGTGCTTGTTCTGTAACATGACCACATGTGTATAGAAACTTCACCAGGAACCTCACCATTTCACCTTATTACTGTGGATGTGGAAAATGCTCTTGTACAGCTGCCAGCATTCAGGGGGGTGTGTGTCAGTCACTCAGTGGTGTCAGTTTTTATGACCTCATGGACTATTGTCTGCTAGACTCCTCTGTCCATGGAATTTTCCAGAAAAGAATACAGGAGTGGGTTGTCATTTCCTTCTTTTTCTGAGGGTGGGTGGCGGTTGGGGAGGGAGTAAGGGGCAGGCCACTTCTACTGGTATTTCGTTTATCTATTTTTCATCTATCTTTGTTCTTTGGTCCAGCCTCTCCGCGGCACGTGGGATCTTCCCAGGCCAGGGATCGAACTGGCGCCCCTTGCACTGCAAGGCGGTGTCCTTACCAACTGGGCCACCCAGGAAGCCTCTGTCATTCCCTTCTGTAGGGCATCTTCCCAGGCCAAGAATCAGCCCCAGGTCTTCTGCATGGCAGGCAAAGTCCTTATCATCTGAGTTCTAGAGGTTAATAATACTTTAAAAACGTTGCAGAATCCCATTGTAAAAAACTATACTTCTCGATACTTTTTTTTTTTTTTTAATCTTTTTTGGGGAGCGAGGTGGGGAGGGAGGAGGACGGGCAGGTCACTTCTATTGGTCTTTCATTTCTCTCTATTTTCATCCGTCTTTGTTCTTTGGCTCCTGTGGGCGTCCCATTGCGGTGGCCTCTGTCGTCGCAGAGCACCGGCTCTGGGCGAATGTGCTCCAGAGCTCAGGCTCGGTAATTGGACACATCAGTCCAGCCGCTCCGCGACACGTGGGATCTTCCCAGGCCAGGGATCAAACCAGCACCCCTTGCACTGCAAGGCGGTGTCCTTACCTACTGGACCACTAGAGGAAGCCCCCATATACATTTTTGATTAGACTCCATATCAAGTTATACTTCTATATGTAACGAGAGATAGGGTATGTCTAAATGTGGTACAAAAGTCTGAAAGAGTTATTCATTGATGGACGGTTTTTGGAAAATATATTCTGAACATCAACTTTTTTGGTTACAAAGCTCCAGTTTAACTTTCAGAGGCTGAGGGGTAGAGAGGGATAAATGAGTAGAGTATCAAACTAAGACACTAAATCCAGAGCGCGGGTACTGTCAGGAGTGCTTGTTCTGTAACATGACCACATGTGTATAGAAACTTCACCAGGAACCTCACCATTTCACCTTATTACTGTGGATGTGGAAAATGCTCTTGTACAGCTGCCAGCATTCAGGGGGGTGTGTGTCAGTCACTCAGTGGTGTCAGTTTTTATGACCTCATGGACTATTGTCTGCTAGACTCCTCTGTCCATGGAATTTTCCAGAAAAGAATACAGGAGTGGGTTGTCATTTCCTTCTTTTTCTGAGGGTGGGTGGCGGTTGGGGAGGGAGTAAGGGGCAGGCCACTTCTACTGGTATTTCGTTTATCTATTTTTCATCTATCTTTGTTCTTTGGTCCAGCCTCTCCGCGGCACGTGGGATCTTCCCAGGCCAGGGATCGAACTGGCGCCCCTTGCACTGCAAGGCGGTGTCCTTACCAACTGGGCCACCCAGGAAGCCTCTGTCATTCCCTTCTGTAGGGCATCTTCCCAGGCCAAGAATCAGCCCCAGGTCTTCTGCATGGCAGGCAAAGTCCTTATCATCTGAGTTCTAGAGGTTAATAATACTTTAAAAACGTTGCAGAATCCCATTGTAAAAAACTATACTTCTCGATACTTTTTTTTTTTTTTTAATCTTTTTTGGGGAGCGAGGTGGGGAGGGAGGAGGACGGGCAGGTCACTTCTATTGGTCTTTCATTTCTCTCTATTTTCATCCGTCTTTGTTCTTTGGCTCCTGTGGGCGTCCCATTGCGGTGGCCTCTGTCGTCGCAGAGCACCGGCTCTGGGCGAATGTGCTCCAGAGCTCAGGCTCGGTAATTGGACACATCAGTCCAGCCGCTCCGCGACACGTGGGATCTTCCCAGGCCAGGGATCAAACCAGCACCCCTTGCACTGCAAGGCGGTGTCCTTACCTACTGGACCACTAGAGGAAGCCCCCATATACATTTTTGATTAGACTCCATATCAAGTTATACTTCTATATGTAACGAGAGATAGGGTATGTCTAAATGTGGTACAAAAGTCTGAAAGAGTTATTCATTGATGGACGGTTTTTTGGAAAAATATATTCTGAACATCAATCATTATGATAATTTGGGTTACAAAGCTCTAATGGTATTTTATTAAATTTAAGATTTTTTAGTATATGTTTGTATGTAGGTATCACATTTTTCTCTCTTTAATGGGAAATTTAATGACCCATTTTTCAAAAGTTGGTATTAGCTTCTTTAAAAGCATAGAAATGTAAAATAGATACTGATTAGTAAAGGTAATTTTAAACAAATTTTGCATTAACTAATTTTAAAATAACTAGCATTTTAATATACTTTAAAGTATTCAAAGTTTTTTAAAACTACATTTAAATTTTTTCTATCTGATTTTAGCACTATAATGTAATGTCTCATGTTGAATCATTCAGTCTCGCTAGCTTTGAGCCATGCAGTTTTCAAGTTAGTTGGGTTATTTTCAGATCAGTATGAAAGAAGAATTTTCGCTTTAATCCAAGTCATTTGCTTCAAGTAATGTCAATGTATACATGGTAGTGCTAGCCAAGATTTTCCCAAGTATGCTATAGTAAACAATGAAGAAAAGGAAAAGAATAAAATTATTTTATTTATTGTGAAGGTGAAAGGATTTTGAAACAATACTCCCTGAACATTTTTAAAGATAGGTATATCCAGTAGCTTCATACAGTTTTAATTATATTTTACTGTACTACTGCAAATGAAAGATTGTCTATAGAGAAGCTGCATTTATGCAGTTCTTGATGATCTTCCAGGTAAACACAGAATGCATCCTGTTCTCTAATGGATTATAAGACTAATCTTTTTATATAATGATGCTGCTAAATATATACATTTGTTTCCTTCTACTGCAAATATGTCTTTGGATACTTAATATCACTAGTTTCACATTTCACTGGTGGGGAAAATACAAATAGCTCTGCTCTACAGAGTTCTGCCCATAAAATGTTTCCTAACAAGCATTGCCATGTCAAATATAAGTGGATTGGCTTTAGAAGATTAGTCAAACTGAAACCTAGATAGCACCTTGCACCCTGCAAGGCGGTGTCCTTACCTACTGGACCACTAGAGGAAGCCCCCATATACATTTTTGATTAGACTCCATATCAAGTTATACTTCTATATGTAACGAGAGATAGGGTATGTCTAAATGTGGTACAAAAGTCTGAAAGAGTTATTCATTGATGGACGGTTTTTTGGAAAAATATATTCTGAACATCAATCATTATGATAATTTGGGTTACAAAGCTCTAATGGTATTTTATTAAATTTAAGATTTTTTAGTATATGTTTGTATGTAGGTATCACATTTTTCTCTCTTTAATGGGAAATTTAATGACCCATTTTTCAAAAGTTGGTATTAGCTTCTTTAAAAGCATAGAAATGTAAAATAGATACTGATTAGTAAAGGTAATTTTAAACAAATTTTGCATTAACTAATTTTAAAATAACTAGCATTTTAATATACTTTAAAGTATTCAAAGTTTTTAAAACTACATTTAAATTTTTCTATCTGATTTTAGCACTATAATGTAATGTCTCATGTTGAATCATTCAGTCTCGCTAGCTTTGAGCCATGCAGTTTTCAAGTTAGTTGGGTTATTTTCAGATCAGTATGAAAGAAGAATTTTCGCTTTAATCCAAGTCATTTGCTTCAAGTAATGTCAATGTATACATGGTAGTGCTAGCCAAGATTTTCCCAAGTATGCTATAGTAAACAATGAAGAAAAGGAAAAGAATAAAATTATTTTATTTATTGTGAAGGTGAAAGGATTTTGAAACAATACTCCCTGAACATTTTTAAAGATAGGTATATCCAGTAGCTTCATACAGTTTTAATTATATTTTACTGTACTACTGCAAATGAAAGATTGTCTATAGAGAAGCTGCATTTATGCAGTTCTTGATGATCTTCCAGGTAAACACAGAATGCATCCTGTTCTCTAATGGATTATAAGACTAATCTTTTTATATAATGATGCTGCTAAATATATACATTTGTTTCTTTCTACTGCAAATATGTCTTTGGATACTTAATATCACTAGTTTCACATTTCACTGGTGGGGAAAATACAAATAGCTCTGCTCTACAGAGTTCTGCCCATAAAATGTTTCCTAACAAGCATTGCCATGTCAAATATAAGTGGATTGGCTTTAGAAGATTAGTCAAACTGCTTTACTATTTACCTGTGAAAATTGAGGTCTTAAGTTAACATAACTAAATGAATTCCCTTACCAAGTATTTCTCCAAGTTGCAAAGTCATAACTAAAGGGGCTTTTTCAGATACAAAAGAGCATTTTTTTGACTTTAAGTATATAGTTCCTGAACTTGTAACATCATTTCTTCAAAATTCATGCATTTAGATAAAAATGGACCCATAATAGTATTTTTCAATCATTTTGCTATGCTTTATCTTTGGGTCTGAAAGTGTTTCCCTATTTTATTCTAATTTTTTATATTGTTGTAAAAATGAGAATGATATGATTATTGCTCTTTTACAAATGATGAAATTTTAGGCAGGTTTTCAGATGTTTAGTAAATTTTAAAGTTCTTTCTTAACAGATGGTTTTTATGAAGGAACACCAACTAAGTAAGAATAAGCAAGTATCTGAATAACCAGTAATGACTTAGACAAGAAGATTCTCAATGGGGGAAACCCATACAAATCACAATATTTTCATACGCTCTTCAACATGATTTACAGATAAAACTCAAGCCACTTATGCATCCTAGTAAGGTAATGATATTCTCAAAATTATTAGTCTAAGTTCCCTTCACATATAACTGATTATAGATTTGAGAGACTTATTGACCTATAGAAAAGCTTATCACTGCTAATTCTGCTTGAAAATTATTATTTGGACACTTTTGTAGGTGATAATATCATAAAGATACCATACAAGTTTATAAAAACAGTTTTTAAGCATATTTAATAAATATTTCCTTCTAGTAAATGTTTACCAAATAGTATGGCTGAAATGGACATTTTCAGGTCGTCTCATCAGATGCCTATCTCTTATAAAAAACAAATAAATCTCATTCTTGAAAATCTCCAGGAAATTAGAATTGTATTCTATTCTCTTAAATGGATACAGATTTCTGAAGTTTTTTTGTTTTTAATCAAAATACATAAGGGAATTACTTATATCTAGTGTTATATTTTAGTCATAAGTTAGACTTCACATCAATTGTTTGCTAATAAGTCAAGGAGCCTTAATTTTTCTGTCATCACAATTCAAGAAGTCTGAAGACTCACCCTCTAAGAAACACATATAGGCAATTTAAAGTCATCGCGTGCCTAGTTTTCCCCTGGGTGATGCAATACTCAGCTGAATGCTGTAGGGAGATTGTAGTTAAAAGGCAGAGACAATTTTGTAAAGTTCAACACCTTTAAGTTTCTCAAAGATAAGAGTGTGATTTACTGTCATAAGCAGTAAGTAACCTGACTGGGAGCACATATTGTTCCTCTGAAATAACATCTATGAGAAATCAAATTTATAACATAGATTACTGAACATGGAGAAGGAAATGGCAACTCACTCCAGCATTCTTGCCTGGGAAATCCTTTGGACGAAGGAGCCTGGTAGCCTACAGTTCATGGGGTGACCAGAGTTGGACTAAGGGCTTCCTTGGTGGTCCAATGGGTAAAGAGAATGCCTGGCAGTGCAAGGGGCATCGGTTCGATCCCTGGCCTGGGAAGATCCCAAGTGCCATGGAGTGGTGAGCCAGCACTCTGGAGCACAGGCTCCCGGAGCCAGTGCTCTGCATTGAGACAGATCACTGCAATGGGAGGCCCACACAGGCCAAGGAGTAAAGAAGGATGAAAATAAATAGATAAAGGACCAAGAAAAGTGAGCAGACAATAAGCCACTTATGCATCCTAGTAAGGTAATGATATTCTCAAAATTATTAGTCTAAGTTCCCTTCACATATAACTGATTATAGATTTGAGAGACTTATTGACCTATAGAAAAGCTTATCACTGCTAATTCTGCTTGAAAATTATTATTTGGACACTTTTGTAGGTGATAATATCATAAAGATACCATACAAGTTTATAAAAACAGTTTTTAAGCATATTTAATAAATATTTCCTTCTAGTAAATGTTTACCAAATAGTATGGCTGAAATGGACATTTTCAGGTCGTCTCATCAGATGCCTATCTCTTATAAAAAACAAATAAATCTCATTCTTGAAAATCTCCAGGAAATTAGAATTGTATTCTATTCTCTTAAATGGATACAGATTTCTGAAGTTTTTTTGTTTTTAATCAAAATACATAAGGGAATTACTTATATCTAGTGTTATATTTTAGTCATAAGTTAGACTTCACATCAATTGTTTGCTAATAAGTCAAGGAGCCTTAATTTTTCTGTCATCACAATTCAAGAAGTCTGAAGACTCACCCTCTAAGAAACACATATAGGCAATTTAAAGTCATCGCGTGCCTAGTTTTCCCCTGGGTGATGCAATACTCAGCTGAATGCTGTAGGGAGATTGTAGTTAAAAGGCAGAGACAATTTTGTAAAGTTCAACACCTTTAAGTTTCTCAAAGATAAGAGTGTGATTTACTGTCATAAGCAGTAAGTAACCTGACTGGGAGCACATATTGTTCCTCTGAAATAACATCTATGAGAAATCAAATTTATAACATAGATTACTGAACATGGAGAAGGAAATGGCAACTCACTCCAGCATTCTTGCCTGGGAAATCCTTTGGACGAAGGAGCCTGGTAGCCTACAGTTCATGGGGTGACCAGAGTTGGACTAAGGGCTTCCTTGGTGGTCCAATGGGTAAAGAGAATGCCTGGCAGTGCAAGGGGCATCGGTTCGATCCCTGGCCTGGGAAGATCCCAAGTGCCATGGAGTGGTGAGCCAGCACTCTGGAGCACAGGCTCCCGGAGCCAGTGCTCTGCATTGAGACAGATCACTGCAATGGGAGGCCCACACAGGCCAAGGAGTAAAGAAGGATGAAAATAAATAGATAAAGGACCAAGAAAAGAGACCAAAATTAAAAAAAAAAAATTGGACATGACTGAGCAACTAAACAACAGTGAACATAATACAT
This sequence comes from Tragulus kanchil, assembly GCA_022376925.1. Lineage (NCBI taxonomy): Eukaryota > Metazoa > Chordata > Mammalia > Artiodactyla > Tragulidae > Tragulus > Tragulus kanchil. Next base: position 69,338,636 of record JAIOJX010000028.1, on the reverse strand, counting down.
TTGACCTTCTACCAGTTGTGAAAAGTTCACTGTTTCTGTGTAAATAACCACAAGCAATTGTTCTTCATTCTCAGACTGTATTACACATCACACAGCTATGATCTTTTAATTGAACTGATATAAAATTACAGAGCAGATGTATATGTATTTAAATTCTTCTCAAAACAACTGCTTTTCTCTCAGGAAAATTCTTTTTAAAAATGTGACTCGTATTCACTATCATTTTGAATCATTTACACCTTGCCATTTACCAATTTATCTCATATTTTGAAATACCAGTACAACATTCTGAAAGGCAAAAGCTCTACCACTTTATAGGTGTTTAAACTGAAATAAGTCAATGAGGTGATTTAATCTACTTTGTTTCTTCATTTGTCATATGAGGGTAATAATGGCATGCTTTAGTGGAACTTCGGTGAAACAAGCAAAATTTGGTATCATGCTCCTAGGGAAATAATGGAAAAAATAATAACTAATGACTATTATCAAGTATTTCTTTTAATTTATGTAGAACACATGCATCTATTACATAAAGGCAGACTATTTTTAACTTACCTCTTTTCAATGTCCCCCTTTTATTTGTTTCCTTCAAGCCATTCTGCTGTCTTGTTTCCCGTAGTATTTAGTGAAAGGGTACATTCTGTATATGTCCAAATAACATCTATGAGAAATCAAATTTATAACATAGATTACTGAACATGGAGAAGGAAATGGCAACTCACTCCAGCATTCTTGCCTGGGAAATCCTTTGGACGAAGGAGCCTGGTAGCCTACAGTTCATGGGGTGACCAGAGTTGGACTAAGGGCTTCCTTGGTGGTCCAATGGGTAAAGAGAATGCCTGGCAGTGCAAGGGGCATCGGTTCGATCCCTGGCCTGGGAAGATCCCAAGTGCCATGGAGTGGTGAGCCAGCACTCTGGAGCACAGGCTCCCGGAGCCAGTGCTCTGCATTGAGACAGATCACTGCAATGGGAGGCCCACACAGGCCAAGGAGTAAAGAAGGATGAAAATAAATAGATAAAGGACCAAGAAAAGAGACCAAAATTAAAAAAAAAAAATTGGACATGACTGAGCAACTAAACAACAGTGAACATAATACATTTGACCTTCTACCAGTTGTGAAAAGTTCACTGTTTCTGTGTAAATAACCACAAGCAATTGTTCTTCATTCTCAGACTGTATTACACATCACACAGCTATGATCTTTTAATTGAACTGATATAAAATTACAGAGCAGATGTATATGTATTTAAATTCTTCTCAAAACAACTGCTTTTCTCTCAGGAAAATTCTTTTTAAAAATGTGACTCGTATTCACTATCATTTTGAATCATTTACACCTTGCCATTTACCAATTTATCTCATATTTTGAAATACCAGTACAACATTCTGAAAGGCAAAAGCTCTACCACTTTATAGGTGTTTAAACTGAAATAAGTCAATGAGGTGATTTAATCTACTTTGTTTCTTCATTTGTCATATGAGGGTAATAATGGCATGCTTTAGTGGAACTTCGGTGAAACAAGCAAAATTTGGTATCATGCTCCTAGGGAAATAATGGAAAAAATAATAACTAATGACTATTATCAAGTATTTCTTTTAATTTATGTAGAACACATGCATCTATTACATAAAGGCAGACTATTTTTAACTTACCTCTTTTCAATGTCCCCCTTTTATTTGTTTCCTTCAAGCCATTCTGCTGTCTTGTTTCCCCAGTAGTATTTAGTGAAAGGGTACATTCTGTATATGTCCTTCTCTGAGTAATAACTGCAGAACTTTATATTATTTACAACTATAAATATATCTATATATACATCACTTTTTCAGTTGTACAAAAATAAGATTTTGTTCTTTATGTTTTGCAGCCTAGTACTCAAAAATAACTTCTACACATTTCTCTAGGTCATCTGAAACAGGGATTCTACCTTACTTTAACAACTGCATAATATTACCTGGAATGCACATAATTAACCTGTACTTCATTCAAATCTGGCATTCAATTTTTAAAATATATTTTACCCCTGTTACAAAATTATATTTTAAATATTTAAATTTTAATAATCTGTTCTTTTATTTGCATGAATTATCAAATCAGGTTTGGAATTTCTGTGTTGAAATGCATATATTAATTTAGTTTTGATCAATGTTCTCAGGTTAGAGACTAGACTAGGATTTAGATCCACAAGGAGCATCATTGCTGTTTGAAAACATATTCTGAGCATACAAGAGACTCTCTGGAACTTTGTGTGACTTTTTAGCATTGCATCCAAAATGCTTAAAAGTGTGCTTACAATTTATTCTATTCACTTCATATTTCTTGAATAAATGAACAAAAGGGATACACTACTTCATACTTCTGCACCCAGTGTCTCTTTTGCCTTATCTCTCTGACCAATTGACTTTATAGCTCTTCTATATTTTTGCAAAAAACAAACATTTATTTTTATTTTTTTCTGTGTATTTCTATAAGCTAACTTTTATGAACCACTAAATCTTATAACAAATATATACTTATCCTTTGTTAAATTGAACAACTGCAATAATCCTTTGTTAAATGCCATCTGAGTTATTCACTTTGGAAATTTGAATCCAGCTTTAAATGCAAACCATAAGTTCTCATTAGAATAAAACGAAAACATTTCAATTCATTTTCTCCACTGAATTCTATTTCTTTGACTAGAAGCTGCTTTATTGTTGTTGTTCAATCCCTAAGTTGTGTCTGTGACCCCCATGAACTGCAACAGGTCTGGCTTCCCTGTCATTCACAATTTCTTGGAGCTTGCTCAAACTAATATCATTGAGATGGTGATGCCATTCAATCATCTCATCCGCTGTCCCCTTCTCTTTTTGTCCTAAGTCTTTCTCAGCCTCATGATCTATTCCAGTGAGTCAACCCTTTGCATCAGATGCCCAAAGTGTTGGAGCTTCAGCTTCAGCTTCATTAGTCCTTCCAAATATGTTCAGGGTTGATTTCATATAGGATTTACTGATTTGATCTCCTTGCTGTCCAAGTGACTCTTAAGAGTCTTCTCCAGCAACACAATTTGAAAGCATCAATTCTTTGGTGCTCAGCCTTCTTTATGGTCCTACTGTAACATCTGAACATGACTACTGGAAAGACCATAGCTTTGCCTATATGGACCTTTGTTGGCAAAGTGATGTCTCTTCTTTTTAATATGCTGTCTAGATTTGCCATAGCTTTTCTTCCAAGGAACAAACATCTTTTAATTTCATGACTGCAGTCACCATACATGGTGACTTTGGAGCCCAAGAAAATAAAATATGTCACTGTTTTGACTTTTTCCCAATTTATTTTACATGAAGTGATGGAACCAGAAGGCATGTTCTTAATTTTTTGAATGTTGAGTTTTAAGTCAGCTTTTTCACTTGCCTCTTTCACACTCATGAGGAGGCTCTTTAGTTCCTCCTTGCTTTCTGTCATTAGAGTTATATCATCTGCATATCTGAGGTTGCTGTTATCTCTCCCAGCAATCTTGATTTCAGCTTGTGATTGATCCAGCCTGGCATTTCACATTATGGATTCTGCATGTAAGTAAGCAGGGTGACAGTATATAGCCTTGATGTGCTCCTTTTCCATTTTGAACCAACATGTTGTTCCATGTTCAGTTCTAGCTGTTGCTTCTTGATCCACATACAGTTTTCTCAGGAGACAAGTAAGGTGGTCTGGTATTCCCATCTCTAATAATTTAGAAGCTCCATACAGAGAAGTGAGAGAACAAATGCAGGAGTTGATCAGACTCCCTCTTCTCTCTTTCAAGAGGAAACAGCAAAAACCATGAATGAAGATAGAACTATCAGATAAACTAAAACAGTAAGATAATATAGGCATAAATATAGGGTAAATTTAAGTATAAATAAAGAAAATGTGCTAAAGAAATGAAAGGAATTCTCAGTTAGATGGTTAACTGGACAGAGTTTGACTTTTATCATAAAAACAGTGTGACATCATTGATAAAACAGATATGTTCAGACCTGTATTAGTCATAGCTCTCAGTCAATTGTGTGGAGAATGAATTAGAATCAGTAAGAGTAGAATTATCTACCATGAAAAATAGAGAAAGCATGAAAAAAGGATACCATGTTTTTATAATCCTCTTTGAGTTTGTACCTATGTGTATCTATAATTTATCTACAAAATGATATATTGTTATTATTATAATCTGTCTCCAGAAAAATATAGACATGAAATGTGCATCATCTTCAAATTGTACAACAAAATTATTTTCTTAATAAGCTCCCATTTTGGAGTTTTGAAAGCAGGCAGTTTTGGGATTGAAACATGCAGGAAAGTCAGCTTTCTGATTAGATTTGATTTTGTCTTAATTTCAAGGATATAATAAATCCATTAACCATCTCTCATGCCAAGCAGTAGTGAATAGATGATCCAAACAGTAAAATTCTGTCAAAGGCATTTAATTCTAAATCCCATGCAGTTTCTTTAATGCTACAGCTATTTTCTCAAAGACACTTTGACATTTTAACAAATTTGTGGGATGATCTCTATGCCTCCTGCAAACAGAATAACATTTTATTCTCATAATTGATTATTTTCCTCCAGATGCTAGTCAACTCTTTGAATAACTGCAGTTATCTAATTATCATAGACACTGCCTATTTAAAAGAAAAATCATTTGAACATATCCATAGTACAAAAGTGGAGACTTTTAAAATAAAATTTCCTTTTTTATTAAATTGAAGTGTTGTTCCATGTTCAGTTCTAGCTGTTGCTTCTTGATCCACATACAGTTTTCTCAGGAGACAAGTAAGGTGGTCTGGTATTCCCATCTCTAATAATTTAGAAGCTCCATACAGAGAAGTGAGAGAACAAATGCAGGAGTTGATCAGACTCCCTCTTCTCTCTTTCAAGAGGAAACAGCAAAAACCATGAATGAAGATAGAACTATCAGATAAACTAAAACAGTAAGATAATATAGGCATAAATATAGGGTAAATTTAAGTATAAATAAAGAAAATGTGCTAAAGAAATGAAAGGAATTCTCAGTTAGATGGTTAACTGGACAGAGTTTGACTTTTATCATAAAAACAGTGTGACATCATTGATAAAACAGATATGTTCAGACCTGTATTAGTCATAGCTCTCAGTCAATTGTGTGGAGAATGAATTAGAATCAGTAAGAGTAGAATTATCTACCATGAAAAATAGAGAAAGCATGAAAAAAGGATACCATGTTTTTATAATCCTCTTTGAGTTTGTACCTATGTGTATCTATAATTTATCTACAAAATGATATATTGTTATTATTATAATCTGTCTCCAGAAAAATATAGACATGAAATGTGCATCATCTTCAAATTGTACAACAAAATTATTTTCTTAATAAGCTCCCATTTTGGAGTTTTGAAAGCAGGCAGTTTTGGGATTGAAACATGCAGGAAAGTCAGCTTTCTGATTAGATTTGATTTTGTCTTAATTTCAAGGATATAATAAATCCATTAACCATCTCTCATGCCAAGCAGTAGTGAATAGATGATCCAAACAGTAAAATTCTGTCAAAGGCATTTAATTCTAAATCCCATGCAGTTTCTTTAATGCTACAGCTATTTTCTCAAAGACACTTTGACATTTTAACAAATTTGTGGGATGATCTCTATGCCTCCTGCAAACAGAATAACATTTTATTCTCATAATTGATTATTTTCCTCCAGATGCTAGTCAACTCTTTGAATAACTGCAGTTATCTAATTATCATAGACACTGCCTATTTAAAAAGAAAAATCATTTGAACATATCCATAGTACAAAAGTGGAGACTTTTAAAATAATTTCCTATATAAAGGAATGCAGTTTCCAATTTTATTTCATTTTAATTAATTTAATTTAAATTTGAAGCCTGATTATATAAAATAGTTTTTCCATTAAACACAATTGTTTTAATATGACTACATGTCACTTTAATCATTGCATTATGTGATATAATGGTTGTATAATGTGCCTCAAATGCCTGTTGAGTTTTTGATATTACATATATATATATAACACTGCTCTTTTAAGTATCATTGTTTTGCTTCATTTTGAAAGCATTTTTAAGATATATTCATATTTATTTATATTTATTTATATTTATATTTTTAAGATATATTTATTTAACATGTTGCTATCTTTATATGAATATTTTATGTAGATGACACAGGCTTGGTGATATCTACCTAAATTGTTACAGGTTTAATATTATAATTATAAATACTGATTATTTTTCAAGTGTTTAGTATATTTGTTTAAATTAAATGTATGTTATTTTAGTCATGTATGTAAGTAAGTACAGTCAGATTTATAAATTTAATACAAGCTTCTGATACAGAATTGAGAATGGATAAAGAAGTTACTCTGATGGTCAGAACATTAAAGCAAAAAAGTACATGAAGGTAATTGCACATTTCATGATTAAAGAAAATTGTCTTGTTTTGCTGTGGTAGGGCAAAATAAAAAGGCATTTTGTTTGTTGGGTTGAAATGAAATAAAGTGAAAAATATTGATACATTTTAAACAAGTATATAATATTTTCATAAGTTTTACCTTAGCACTTAAAAGAGAACAGATCATGTTGTCTAAAATTAGAACTAAATGTCTTACAGAAATTTTTAATGATTTTGTAAAAAATAATATCAAAATTTAATTGACTCAAGATTTAGAAAAAAATGTTCTTTTTTAGCCCTAAGTTAGTCATGAGATGTTTTTGTTGTAGTTGCTAAGTTGTGTCTGACTCTTGTAACCCCATAGACTGTAGCCTGCCAATCCATGGGATTTCCCAGGCAAAGATACTAGAGTAGCTTGCCATTTTTTCTCTGGAGGATCTTCCTAACCCAGGGATCAAACACACATATATAAGATGCTGCTGCTGCTTAGTTACTCAGTCATGTACAACTCTATGCGGCCCTATGGACTGTAGCCTGCTGGGCTCCTCTGTCCATGGGATTCATCAAGCAAAAATACTGAAATGAGTTGCCATGCCCTCCTCCAGGAGATCTTCCCTACAGAGGGATTGAACCCAGGTCTTCTGCATTGCAGGCAGATTCCTACATATATAAGATACTCTTCAATTAATATTTTTGCTGTATTGTATTTCCAATTTTACAAAGAAGTGCTGTCAAGTTGTGGTCTATATAATATTGAACCTGTGTCATACACATATTTGAATTTTAGTATTTTTAGCCCTTGTCTGATGGCTCAGATGGTAAAGAATCTGCCTGCACTGCAGAAACCTGGATTTGATCCCTGAGTTGGAAAGATTCCCTGGAGGAAGGCATGGGAACCCATTCCAGTATTCTTGCCTAGAGAATCCCCATGGACAAGAGGAGCCTAGAGAGCTGCAGTCCATGGGATCACAAAAAGTTAGACATAACTGAGCAACTAAGCACATATTTACACAGTTTCTTTATTCTCAATAATTTGATGAGTTGTTAAATATTTTTACCTTCCATTAATAGTTTCATGAAAGAAAACTTGAGCATATAAATGATAACTTTGACAGAAGCCTTCATTCAGATTTGTGTTTTTATAAAAATTTGTTTGCAAGATGCTACTTTAAGCATCATTTGGCAGCAGTTAAGTTTTACTGTTTTCTATCAGTTGAAGGATGCAATTCTCCAAAGTAGAGAATCCCCGCTTACTTCTTTAGACAATCTGGAAGTAGAGTTAATCTAGGACTGATACAAGAAAGCATTTCCAATTACGCTATTCCAGATGAAATCAGAAAAGATGCATACCAGGAACTGCCACTTTAAATGTGGTTTTTGGATTGCCAAGTTTATTCTTAGAATTACTATAACACTCAAGCCAAGCTATCTTATTGTGCAATAATATAGGCATCAGTTTCCAAATCTAGTTACACTCAACTGACAGGTAGTTATTTAGAGAGACCATTCACAGGGAGTGATTGGAGTCCCATCTGTTTAAGGACTAGCTGCCAGTGATAGAAAAGATAGGGAATATCCATCATTCTAAGTGGGGGATCAATGTCTGAGAGCAGACTGTGAAAAAGCAAATCAAGAGAGTATCATTTTGTATTGAGGAAAAGTCAGAACGGTATTGCATGCCCTCCTCCAGGACATCTTCCCTACAGAGGGATTGAACCCAGGTCTTCTGCATTGCAGGCAGATTCCTACATATATAAGATACTCTTCAATTAATATTTTTGCTGTATTGTATTTCCAATTTTACAAAGAAGTGCTGTCAAGTTGTGGTCTATATAATATTGAACCTGTGTCATACACATATTTGAATTTTAGTATTTTTAGCCCTTGTCTGATGGCTCAGATGGTAAAGAATCTGCCTGCACTGCAGAAACCTGGATTTGATCCCTGAGTTGGAAAGATTCCCTGGAGGAAGGCATGGGAACCCATTCCAGTATTCTTGCCTAGAGAATCCCCATGGACAAGAGGAGCCTAGAGAGCTGCAGTCCATGGGATCACAAAAAGTTAGACATAACTGAGCAACTAAGCACATATTTACACAGTTTCTTTATTCTCAATAATTTGATGAGTTGTTAAATATTTTTACCTTCCATTAATAGTTTCATGAAAGAAAACTTGAGCATATAAATGATAACTTTGACAGAAGCCTTCATTCAGATTTGTGTTTTTATAAAAATTTGTTTGCAAGATGCTACTTTAAGCATCATTTGGCAGCAGTTAAGTTTTACTGTTTTCTATCAGTTGAAGGATGCAATTCTCCAAAGTAGAGAATCCCTGCTTACTTCTTTAGACAATCTGGAAGTAGAGTTAATCTAGGACTGATACAAGAAAGCATTTCCAATTACGCTATTCCAGATGAAATCAGAAAAGATGCATACCAGGAACTGCCACTTTAAATGTGGTTTTTGGATTGCCAAGTTTATTCTTAGAATTACTATAACACTCAAGCCAAGCTATCTTATTGTGCAATAATATAGGCATCAGTTTCCAAATCTAGTTACACTCAACTGACAGGTAGTTATTTAGAGAGACCATTCACAGGGAGTGATTGGAGTCCCATCTGTTTAAGGACTAGCTGCCAGTGATAGAAAAGATAGGGAATATCCATCATTCTAAGTGGGGGATCAATGTCTGAGAGCAGACTGTGAAAAAGCAAATCAAGAGAGTATCATTTTGTATTGAGGAAAAGTCAGAACGGTATTGACCTTCTCTAAGTCATACAGAATTGAACTTAGGGACATGGTTTTTATTGTGAGTGCTCCATGTAACTTGTTAAAAGTCATTAAAACAGCAGTGAGACGGAGCACTTCAATTGTCTACCTATCATCCAAAAGAATAAATGTATGCCCATTCAACCACTCTTCAGAGGAAAAGAAACATGTCAGTGTTGTGTGTCTCTCAAATCTCTCCTCCCATATCCTTTGAAGTGAAACACACAATACACATTCAATGCTTTGATATAATTTTCTCCTATCAAGCAGAAGGGCTGACTACTTGAACAGGATATAGTTCAATCAATCTTAAAATTATAGAGTAGTAAATCAGAGAGTGCTCAAGATATCATCTCCAAAATCTCAAATTAAATGTGACCTAAGGAAGATAAGTGACTGCCTTTATCATTAAACAAACAAACAAGAAAGGCATAGCAGAACAAAGGTGTGAGTAAAACAAAATATTCTTTGATTTAGCATATTTTCTACTTCTCCAGTATTAAGTCATCCTAGTTAGCCATTATCAAGTAGTTTTATAGTTAGGAATATATGATTATCATAGAGCAAACAATAAAAATGTAATAAAGTAAAACTTGTAGAGAATAGAATTATTTGATACACAATATTCATCCCTCCTCATGCAATGACTGAAGAATGAAAAATTCGAAATTTCAGATAACTAGCATTTCATGTATTATTAAAACTCAGTCAGTTAGACAAACTCAGACATGTTTTTGACGTTGACAGTAAGACAAATACTGCACTTATCCAAGCAATATCATGGAGGTATTTGATTTTCTTTGGTATTACTAGTCAGGGTCTTTGTATGCATCTATGTCAGGGTGTAGGCTGAAGTTTTGTTTGGATCTAACAGGCACATTGGAAAGGAAATGGAGACCCACTTCTGTATTCTTGGCTAGAAAATTCCATGGACTGAGAAGCCTGGCAAGCTACGGTCCCTGTATCATTTTGTAGAAGTCAGAACCGGTATTAAAAAAACCATCATTCTAAGTGGGGATCAATGTCTGAGAGCAGACTGTGAAAAAGCAAATCAAGAGAGTATCATTTTGTATTGAGGAAAAGTCAGAACGGTATTGACCTTCTCTAAGTCATACAGAATTGAACTTAGGGACATGGTTTTTATTGTGAGTGCTCCATGTAACTTGTTAAAAGTCATTAAAACAGCAGTGAGACGGAGCACTTCAATTGTCTACCTATCATCCAAAAGAATAAATGTATGCCCATTCAACCACTCTTCAGAGGAAAAGAAACATGTCAGTGTTGTGTGTCTCTCAAATCTCTCCTCCCATATCCTTTGAAGTGAAACACACAATACACATTCAATGCTTTGATATAATTTTCTCCTATCAAGCAGAAGGGCTGACTACTTGAACAGGATATAGTTCAATCAATCTTAAAATTATAGAGTAGTAAATCAGAGAGTGCTCAAGATATCATCTCCAAAATCTCAAATTAAATGTGACCTAAGGAAGATAAGTGACTGCCTTTATCATTAAACAAACAAACAAGAAAGGCATAGCAGAACAAAGGTGTGAGTAAAACAAAATATTCTTTGATTTAGCATATTTTCTACTTCTCCAGTATTAAGTCATCCTAGTTAGCCATTATCAAGTAGTTTTATAGTTAGGAATATATGATTATCATAGAGCAAACAATAAAAATGTAATAAAGTAAAACTTGTAGAGAATAGAATTATTTGATACACAATATTCATCCCTCCTCATGCAATGACTGAAGAATGAAAAATTCGAAATTTCAGATAACTAGCATTTCATGTATTATTAAAACTCAGTCAGTTAGACAAACTCAGACATGTTTTTGACGTTGACAGTAAGACAAATACTGCACTTATCCAAGCAATATCATGGAGGTATTTGATTTTCTTTGGTATTACTAGTCAGGGTCTTTGTATGCATCTATGTCAGGGTGTAGGCTGAAGTTTTGTTTGGATCTAACAGGCACATTGGAAAGGAAATGGAGACCCACTTCTGTATTCTTGGCTAGAAAATTCCATGGACTGAGAAGCCTGGCAAGCTACGGTCCCTGGGATCTCAATTGGAAAGAACCCCCGGAGGAGGGCATGGAAGCCCACTCCAGTATTATTGCCTAGAGAATTCCATGTTTGGAGGAGCCTGGCAGGCTGCAGCCCATGGAGTCACAGAGTTGGACACAACTGCAGTGACTAAGCAGCAGCAGTGACAGGCACGTTCTACTTCTAGACTTACTTATTGTGGTGGACTCATACTCATGCCTACATTGCAGCTAAAGTGGTCTTTGTCACCATGTACAGTGGTTCTCCTTGATTGTGGCAGACTCCTTAGCCTTCCAGTTTAGTGATATTTTCTGATGCATCATTTTTTGGGTACCCAGTCAATAGAAAGTCTGCTCTCTAAACTTCTAACAATTTATAGGCACATATATTCCTTATTAAATATTCTGCTTAAAAGAGTTGGTGAGTTTTTGTCACCTGTAACCAAACCTTACCTAATATAAAAAATTTTGGCAAATCCGGTGTTCACTATAATATTCAAATAAAAGTAAACCTTGAATGTTAAGAGAAGATGTCTTAAAGGAAAAAAAATGTAAAGTTTGATCATAAACAGTTAAGATTCTGATAGCCTAAAGGATAAAAAATGCCAATTCAGATATAAGAACTAATCTGAATTCATGGCAGCAGGGTAAACTTGGCTCTCTCACTTTCTAATAAGTATATGCCCATTATATGCCAAACAATAAAAATGTAATAAAGTAAAACTTGTAGAGAATAGAATTATTTGATACACAATATTCATCCCTCCTCATGCAATGACTGAAGAATGAAAAATTCGAAATTTCAGATAACTAGCATTTCATGTATTATTAAAACTCAGTCAGTTAGACAAACTCAGACATGTTTTTGACGTTGACAGTAAGACAAATACTGCACTTATCCAAGCAATATCATGGAGGTATTTGATTTTCTTTGGTATTACTAGTCAGGGTCTTTGTATGCATCTATGTCAGGGTGTAGGCTGAAGTTTTGTTTGGATCTAACAGGCACATTGGAAAGGAAATGGAGACCCACTTCTGTATTCTTGGCTAGAAAATTCCATGGACTGAGAAGCCTGGCAAGCTACGGTCCCTGGGATCTCAATTGGAAAGAACCCCCGGAGGAGGGCATGGAAGCCCACTCCAGTATTATTGCCTAGAGAATTCCATGTTTGGAGGAGCCTGGCAGGCTGCAGCCCATGGAGTCACAGAGTTGGACACAACTGCAGTGACTAAGCAGCAGCAGTGACAGGCACGTTCTACTTCTAGACTTACTTATTGTGGTGGACTCATACTCATGCCTACATTGCAGCTAAAGTGGTCTTTGTCACCATGTACAGTGGTTCTCCTTGATTGTGGCAGACTCCTTAGCCTTCCAGTTTAGTGATATTTTCTGATGCATCATTTTTGGATACCCAGTCAATAGAAAGTCTGCTCTCTAAACTTCTAACAATTTATAGGCACATATATTCCTTATTAAATATTCTGCTTAAAAGAGTTGGTGAGTTTTTGTCACCTGTAACCAAACCTTACCTAATATAAAAAATTTTGGCAAATCCGGTGTTCACTATAATATTCAAATAAAAGTAAACCTTGAATGTTAAGAGAAGATGTCTTAAAGGAAAAAAAATGTAAAGTTTGATCATAAACAGTTAAGATTCTGATAGCCTAAAGGATAAAAAAAAAATGCCAATTCAGATATAAGAACTAATCTGAATTCATGGCAGCAGGGGTAAACTTGGCTCTCTCTACTTTCTAATAAGTATATGCCCATTATATGCCAATTAGTATGAATATGGTGGGTTTAATCACTGTAAATACTGGCTTGAATACAGTGGAGACTATATATGAGAGAAATGATGAATATAGAGTTGAATTAGAATGAAAAAGTTTTTTAAAAAGTGGAGTCTATTGCAAGAAATAGTGTCTGGAGGGTTTGAAAAGGGAGGGACATTATAAAAACAATGTTTAAAACATAGCATAGGCAGTAATATATAAGACAATAGAGGAGCCTAACTGGAAGGATATTAAGATTAATGATGCTGGAAAGGGAGGCATAAATACAAGATCAAGGTCTTTTAGGAAGAGATGATGTCAATAGCATGGGGATTCATTTTAGTGAGCAGTTAACTTTAGAAGATAAGCATTAATAAAGATTTTTATGTAAGGATCTAATGGAGACCACAGGTATAAATAAAGAGCAGCATGGACGTAGAAAGAGGGCGAACGTGTGTTATGTGATATAGCACTTCTCAGAAATGAGAGAAGCTCTCTGCTGTCATGGTCCATAGTGGGGTAGAAAGCTATAATAATTGCAACCCAGTGAAACAGAAAGCCTTTGAGGGGAGGGTTAATTGGTGAGTTCACTAAGAAGACGGTCAAGGATCTGGGACAGAGTAAAGCTGGAGAGTATAAATTTAATAGAGGTCAATGTGTTTGTAGTATTCTATAGCCCAGTCATGATAACAGAGAAAAGAAACTTACTCTCTAAAGAATATATGTAAGCAGGAAAATCCCAGACAATCTGAAAAATTTATAAGGTGAAATAAATGACGATGTCAGCATTTCTAAATCACCTCAGATTTAATATTAGTACAGAAAAACTCTAAGAATGCTATATATCATAATTCTCTACCTTTTTCCTCATTGGTCTAAAATTTCAACATGTTCCACATTTTTCGAAGAAGAAAGCAATCTCAATGTCCTGAAAATATTTTGCTCCAGTATAAGATAGTACCATGTACACTTCTGATGGAAAAACTGATCTCACCTCATCCAGTCTTCTTAGCCTTCCATTAGAAATATCTCTCTTGAGAAGACATGTATTTTCTAGGCTGAAGCGTTAACTTGGACCCACTCTCCTCTGCCCATGTGAGGGGTGGGGCCTGGAGGAAGAGCCCGGACGCTACATTGCTTTACCTCACCTGGAGGAATCCTAAGGGCAAGTTCCTGGGAGTGGTCAGCCCTACCAGTGCTTTCGCCTTGTTAACAGAAGAAGCTGCAGTAGAGCCAGGGGGCTTTCGCTGTAGTACAGTAAAACGAATTATAAAAACAATGTTTAAAACATAGCATAGGCAGTAATATATAAGACAATAGAGGAGCCTAACTGGAAGGATATTAAGATTAATGATGCTGGAAAGGGAGGCATAAATACAAGATCAAGGTCTTTTAGGAAGAGATGATGTCAATAGCATGGGGATTCATTTTAGTGAGCAGTTAACTTTAGAAGATAAGCATTAATAAAGATTTTTATGTAAGGATCTAATGGAGACCACAGGTATAAATAAAGAGCAGCATGGACGTAGAAAGAGGGCGAACGTGTGTTATGTGATATAGCACTTCTCAGAAATGAGAGAAGCTCTCTGCTGTCATGGTCCATAGTGGGGTAGAAAGCTATAATAATTGCAACCCAGTGAAACAGAAAGCCTTTGAGGGGAGGGTTAATTGGTGAGTTCACTAAGAAGACGGTCAAGGATCTGGGACAGAGTAAAGCTGGAGAGTATAAATTTAATAGAGGTCAATGTGTTTGTAGTATTCTATAGCCCAGTCATGATAACAGAGAAAAGAAACTTACTCTCTAAAGAATATATGTAAGCAGGAAAATCCCAGACAATCTGAAAAATTTATAAGGTGAAATAAATGACGATGTCAGCATTTCTAAATCACCTCAGATTTAATATTAGTACAGAAAAACTCTAAGAATGCTATATATCATAATTCTCTACCTTTTTCCTCATTGGTCTAAAATTTCAACATGTTCCACATTTTTCGAAGAAGAAAGCAATCTCAATGTCCTGAAAATATTTTGCTCCAGTATAAGATAGTACCATGTACACTTCTGATGGAAAAACTGATCTCACCTCATCCAGTCTTCTTAGCCTTCCATTAGAAATATCTCTCTTGAGAAGACATGTATTTTCTAGGCTGAAGCGTTAACTTGGACCCACTCTCCTCTGCCCATGTGAGGGGTGGGGCCTGGAGGAAGAGCCCGGACGCTACATTGCTTTACCTCACCTGGAGGAATCCTAAGGGCAAGTTCCTGGGAGTGGTCAGCCCTACCAGTGCTTTCGCCTTGTTAACAGAAGAAGCTGCAGTAGAGCACTTGAGGAGTGTAAGGAGCAGGGAATGAATTAGGAGAAAAGGAAGGATAAACAAGTGACTTTTACAGGCTATAGTGTCAGGCTCCATACCTGGGAGGAGGGAGAACTGGACTATTGCTGATCCAGTCCCGTAAAGGTAAGGGGCAGCTTTCTCTCAGAGTTTTCTTCACAACTCCAATTTCCATTCTCATTCTAATCCACAGTATGTTTAAGAACAGAAAATGTTTATACTGTCTCTTCCTCACAGGCTTCTCCATGTTGGCAGTAATTCTTATTTTTCTAAAGTGTAATTTTGCTTCTTGAAAACAATTTAGATGCCATAAAGAAGCTGGCAATGTTTGCCAGGCAGGAAACAGCAACCTAGAAGGTGGAAATTCTTCATTATAGGATTCTAAGACAGCAGCATGATCTGAACCTCAGAGTCTTTGGCCCAGAGAGTAATGCATGCTGTCAGTTTCCCATCTATGCAGAAGGAAGAGGATGTAGCAAGTCGTCATTGTCATCTAATCCTTCACCTCTCACCAAGCACATACACACACACACCCACATAAACGCCCCACTGCGGGCAATTATTTGAAGGCTTTAAATAACTGACTAGTAGAGGGGATCGTAAGCAGAACAAAGGCAGAGGCGGTAGGTTATGGCGGGGTTGAATTCTACTGTGTTGAGTTTGAACTTATCATTGGTCAAGGAACGGCAAAAGAGATGATTCGGGATTTCCCCACTCACATGCACCCTGGAACTGCGGCAGGTGAATCTCAATATACAGTCCTGCCTGAAGTGATGCTGGAGCTCTGTGCCCTCTCTGGTTCCCTCCTTTCAGGATAAGGAGTTGCTGAGCAGTTACAACCTGAAAGTGATAATGAAGGCGTATGTGATATATGTTGTGCCAAATCCCCTTCCCAAAATTACATAGTTACTTTGAAATTATAATTATCAGAGAATGAAATATTTATGTTGCCTTTTTGGTTTTAGTGCAGAAATAATTAAAACGGTAGACATTGTGAAATAATGCCAAGAAATTTCGATGGATAGTTAGTAGACTAATCTCTGCCTCTTCGAGTAAATTCTATACAGGCTGTTCTTCATTATTTGTATATATGAGTTTTTTCAGCTTGACAAAAAAAAAATTATTAGAATTAAAATGTGTTTCAGGTATAGTTAGCTAAGTGACTATTGCTGATCCAGTCCCGTAAAGGTAAGGGGCAGCTTTCTCTCAGAGTTTTCTTCACAACTCCAATTTCCATTCTCATTCTAATCCACAGTATGTTTAAGAACAGAAAATGTTTATACTGTCTCTTCCTCACAGGCTTCTCCATGTTGGCAGTAATTCTTATTTTTCTAAAGTGTAATTTTGCTTCTTGAAAACAATTTAGATGCCATAAAGAAGCTGGCAATGTTTGCCAGGCAGGAAACAGCAACCTAGAAGGTGGAAATTCTTCATTATAGGATTCTAAGACAGCAGCATGATCTGAACCTCAGAGTCTTTGGCCCAGAGAGTAATGCATGCTGTCAGTTTCCCATCTATGCAGAAGGAAGAGGATGTAGCAAGTCGTCATTGTCATCTAATCCTTCACCTCTCACCAAGCACATACACACACACACCCACATAAACGCCCCACTGCGGGCAATTATTTGAAGGCTTTAAATAACTGACTAGTAGAGGGGATCGTAAGCAGAACAAAGGCAGAGGCGGTAGGTTATGGCGGGGTTGAATTCTACTGTGTTGAGTTTGAACTTATCATTGGTCAAGGAACGGCAAAAGAGATGATTCGGGATTTCCCCACTCACATGCACCCTGGAACTGCGGCAGGTGAATCTCAATATACAGTCCTGCCTGAAGTGATGCTGGAGCTCTGTGCCCTCTCTGGTTCCCTCCTTTCAGGATAAGGAGTTGCTGAGCAGTTACAACCTGAAAGTGATAATGAAGGCGTATGTGATATATGTTGTGCCAAATCCCCTTCCCAAAATTACATAGTTACTTTGAAATTATAATTATCAGAGAATGAAATATTTATGTTGCCTTTTTGGTTTTAGTGCAGAAATAATTAAAACGGTAGACATTGTGAAATAATGCCAAGAAATTTCGATGGATAGTTAGTAGACTAATCTCTGCCTCTTCGAGTAAATTCTATACAGGCTGTTCTTCATTATTTGTATATATGAGTTCCTTCATTTGTAAAATGAGGGACTAGAGCCATATGGTATTCTAATATTAATATGCTTAATTATCAATAATAAATTATGGTCTCAGATTAAGCACTAAAAGAGTTCTCAAGTGGTAGTTATAGAATGCATTTCTATAGAGGAATGCTCCAATTACATGATATTCACAGGGAAAAAAAAAATTGCATCAATTGGGGTCATTGTTAACAATGATTACAATTGCTTTAGGTATATTTATGTATTTTGAGACTTTGGTATCAATTGACTACACATTTAAAATAAATAGTTCCTTCTGGGAAACTGCGATCACTATCCAATAGCTCTCCATTTGCCTGAAAAATTCCTGGTCCTATAGAGAAATCTGCCTTACATTAACAACTATATAAGCTATTGTTGATTGTGTTTGCCAAACAATGCATCTTTTTCCAATTTCTTCACAGCATTTCTCTAACTATATGTTTTAGCAGTCTTATATAAAGATCCCATAGACTGATTATTTTAAAAGCAAATATCAAAATTTATTTCTGAACATGGTCATTTTATCCATTTCTTTTGACTATAAAACTGAAATATTAAGGTATATATCACCCTTTCTTGTCCATTTCATTTGTTCTGATATTTCTGTGTTTCCTTACCTTGTGTAATCTTGTATTTATTAATTAATTTTATGATTTTATCTCCTCCTCAACTTGTTTGTTGTATTCAGCACTCTTTTTAGGTATTGATAATACTTGTGTTAGTCTTTTCTGGATTATGATTAATCCAGAGATTATAATTGGTATGCTTTAATTTTATAGTCTTAAATTTAATCATTATATTTTCTCTTTTCCCTTATAAGAAATTTTGAATTTTAACTACCTTTAATCCCTTTTCTATCATATGCTATTTAATTTAATTCTATCTTCTTTTAAGATATTTTTGGTTCAGAAAGCTAAAGTATGTGATATATGTTGTGCCAAATCCCCTTCCCAAAATTACATAGTTACTTTGAAATTATAATTATCAGAGAATGAAATATTTATGTTGCCTTTTTGGTTTTAGTGCAGAAATAATTAAAACGGTAGACATTGTGAAATAATGCCAAGAAATTTCGATGGATAGTTAGTAGACTAATCTCTGCCTCTTCGAGTAAATTCTATACAGGCTGTTCTTCATTATTTGTATATATGAGTTCCTTCATTTGTAAAATGAGGGACTAGAGCCATATGGTATTCTAATATTAATATGCTTAATTATCAATAATAAATTATGGTCTCAGATTAAGCACTAAAAGAGTTCTCAAGTGGTAGTTATAGAATGCATTTCTATAGAGGAATGCTCCAATTACATGATATTCACAGGGAAAAAAAAAATTGCATCAATTGGGGTCATTGTTAACAATGATTACAATTGCTTTAGGTATATTTATGTATTTTGAGACTTTGGTATCAATTGACTACACATTTAAAATAAATAGTTCCTTCTGGGAAACTGCGATCACTATCCAATAGCTCTCCATTTGCCTGAAAAATTCCTGGTCCTATAGAGAAATCTGCCTTACATTAACAACTATATAAGCTATTGTTGATTGTGTTTGCCAAACAATGCATCTTTTTCCAATTTCTTCACAGCATTTCTCTAACTATATGTTTTAGCAGTCTTATATAAAGATCCCATAGACTGATTATTTTAAAAGCAAATATCAAAATTTATTTCTGAACATGGTCATTTTATCCATTTCTTTTGACTATAAAACTGAAATATTAAGGTATATATCACCCTTTCTTGTCCATTTCATTTGTTCTGATATTTCTGTGTTTCCTTACCTTGTGTAATCTTGTATTTATTAATTAATTTTATGATTTTATCTCCTCCTCAACTTGTTTGTTGTATTCAGCACTCTTTTTAGGTATTGATAATACTTGTGTTAGTCTTTTCTGGATTATGATTAATCCAGAGATTATAATTGGTATGCTTTAATTTTATAGTCTTAAATTTAATCATTATATTTTCTCTTTTCCCTTATAAGAAATTTTGAATTTTAACTACCTTTAATCCCTTTTCTATCATATGCTATTTAATTTAATTCTATCTTCTTAAATTCATAAGATATTTTTGGTTCAGAAAGCTAAAGCTGAAATACATTTAGCCTCATCCTTATTGCTTCTTTGATCTTTATTCATTTTTCCATCTCATATCTTCATTCTTAAATCACTGTCCTTATATAAAATTCATATTTTCTTTTAATGACAGTCTGCTGGTGGGAAACTTCCATGAATTTCGCTGGAAATACCTTTATTTTATCCTTTGTATTAGTTTTGTAGGGTTGCTATCGAAGTACCACAAAACCAGTGACCTATATATCAGCAATTTATCCTCTCACAGATTTGGAAACTAGAAATCTGAAATCAAAGCATTTAAAGAGTTTGTTCCTTCTGAGGACTCTGAGGGAAGAATATGTTTCAAGTTTCTCTCCTTGACTTGTAGATGACCATCTCATTTTTGACTGTCTTATTGTTTTCCTTTTATTGGTATCTATCTCTGTATTTGAGTACTAGTCATTGCTTATCTTGAGAGAACATATGAGAAGAACTGAATCTGCTTTGTCATATAAAAGGACGAGATTTCTCCTGCTTTTGCAATCTCTAGCTGTTTATTAAGTACATCATATATTTGTCTGATGCTCATTCAAGGAAAATTGTATTTTTCTCTTCTTTTGTGGAGAAAGTTTTCATTTGACAGGAGATTTGGTTATAATTTTATTTCACCAATAATATATATTTAACTTTCTCACCCCATGTTTAATCTCTTAACCTCTCATCCTTATATACATATATATGTGTGTATATATATATATATATATATAAATGTATATATGTGTGTGTGTGTGTTTGTGTGTTTATGTATGTATATATATATCCTTTTTATTTGTCTATCAATTTTTGTTCTGTATATTTAAGAACACTAATAGCTCATAATAAGTAGATACACAACTTAAAATTGGCAAATTTTAAATAAAAGTCAAATTTCAATTCAAAAAGATTTCAAATGGTTATAATGAATATATATGTATGGATAATAACCACATGAAAAGATATTGTTATTATGTGTGTTTGAGTTTAGTTGCTTAGTCATGTCTGACTCTGTGATCCTATGGATTCCAGGCTCCTCTGCTTATGGGATTCTCCAGGCAAGAATACCAGTGATACTTTATGAATTAATAAATTTATGATGATAGAAATAAGTTCATTTCAATTCAGTCACTCAGTCATCTCTGTCTCTTTGTGACCCTATGGACTACAGCACATCAAATTTCCCTGTCCTATGCCAACTGCCTGAGCTTGCTGAAACTCATGTCCATTGACTCAGTGATGCCATCAACCGTCTGAACCTCGGTCATCCCCTTCTCCTTCTGCCTTCTATTTTCCCCAACATCAGGCTTTTTTCCAATGAGTCATCTCTTTGCATCCAGTGGCCAAAATATTGGAGCTTCAGCATCAGTCCTTCCAGTGAATATTCAGGGTTGATTTCTTTAGGATTGATTGGTTTGATCTCCTTGCAGTCCAAGGGACTCTTAAGAGTCTTCTCCAAAACCAGAGTTTAAGGCATCAGTTCTTTGGTACTCAGCCTTCTTTATTGTCCAACTCTCACATCTGAACATGACTGCTGGAAAGGGCATACCGTTCTATTGAATTTTTAGTTCTATCATGATATCTGTCTTGATGCTCATATAAAAGGACGAGATTTCTCCTGCTTTTGCAATCTCTAGCTGTTTATTAAGTACATCATATATTTGTCTGATGCTCATTCAAGGAAAATTGTATTTTTCTCTTCTTTTGTGGAGAAAGTTTTCATTTGACAGGAGATTTGGTTATAATTTTATTTCACCAATAATATATATTTAACTTTCTCACCCCATGTTTAATCTCTTAACCTCTCATCCTTATATACATATATATGTGTGTATATATATATATATATATATAAATGTATATATGTGTGTGTGTGTGTTTGTGTGTTTATGTATGTATATATATATCCTTTTTATTTGTCTATCAATTTTTGTTCTGTATATTTAAGAACACTAATAGCTCATAATAAGTAGATACACAACTTAAAATTGGCAAATTTTAAATAAAAGTCAAATTTCAATTCAAAAAGATTTCAAATGGTTATAATGAATATATATGTATGGATAATAACCACATGAAAAGATATTGTTATTATGTGTGTTTGAGTTTAGTTGCTTAGTCATGTCTGACTCTGTGATCCTATGGATTCCAGGCTCCTCTGCTTATGGGATTCTCCAGGCAAGAATACCAGTGATACTTTATGAATTAATAAATTTATGATGATAGAAATAAGTTCATTTCAATTCAGTCACTCAGTCATCTCTGTCTCTTTGTGACCCTATGGACTACAGCACATCAAATTTCCCTGTCCTATGCCAACTGCCTGAGCTTGCTGAAACTCATGTCCATTGACTCAGTGATGCCATCAACCGTCTGAACCTCGGTCATCCCCTTCTCCTTCTGCCTTCTATTTTCCCCAACATCAGGCTTTTTTCCAATGAGTCATCTCTTTGCATCCAGTGGCCAAAATATTGGAGCTTCAGCATCAGTCCTTCCAGTGAATATTCAGGGTTGATTTCTTTAGGATTGATTGGTTTGATCTCCTTGCAGTCCAAGGGACTCTTAAGAGTCTTCTCCAAAACCAGAGTTTAAGGCATCAGTTCTTTGGTACTCAGCCTTCTTTATTGTCCAACTCTCACATCTGAACATGACTGCTGGAAAGGGCATAGCTTTTACCAGATTGACTTCTGTCAGCAAAGTGGTATCTCTGCTTTTGAATACACTGTCTAGTTTTGTCATAGATTTTCTTTCAGTAAGTGTCTTTTAATTGCGTGGCTGCAGTCACCGTCCACAGTTATTTTGGAACCCAGGAAAATAAAACCTGCCCCTGTTTCCACTGTTTGCCCAACTATTTGCCATGATATGATGGGACCAGATGCCATGATCTTTGTTTTTTGAATGTTGAGTTCAAGGATGGTGTTTATTTCTGGGGTGGCCAATTTCTCTCTAAAAAAAGACAGAAAGAAACTTTCTGAGATATGGTAATTTTTTTATCTTTATTAGAGTTTGGAATTTTTGGTATGACCTTGACAAAAATTATCAAGCACAGTAATTAATATTTTTGTGCGTGAGTGTGTACTAAGTTGATTGTGTTATGTCCCTTTGTGACCCTCTACTGTAGGCCACCAGGCTCCTCTGTCCATAGGATTCTCCAGGTAAGATATTGGAGTGCCTTTCCATGCTCTCCTCCAGGGAATCTTCCCAACCTAGGGATCGAGCTCACCTTTCTTATTTTTCCTGCATTGGCAAGCAGGTTCTTTCATTAGTGCCACCTGGGAAGCCCTAATATTTGTATCTTTCACTGTATATAAATTTTGATTCTGTAAACTTAATAATAGAAATATGACCTACTCACACAAAGCAAACACAACTTCTATAGCAGAATAGCAGTTATCCCTTCTCACTTTCTCCTAAAATTATAAGTGTGGGAGATTAGGCAATGATAACTTGGCAATGTTGAGATGGTGACAGAGAATGGTAGCTCTGTTAGGGTTCTAAATCACAAGATAAGAGAGCTAAAAGATACCATTGCAAGTTTTCTGGAAAAAATGTTTCTGGTTCAGAAGATTATTTGAGGATGGTGGATCCCTAGAAGGATTTCTGATGTCTAGTGAAATCTGATATGCTTAAGGAATGAAATGAATCTAGTTTTAGTAAAGACTAAAAAAGGTTAAGAAAACTAAGAATTTAGGGCCACTGTGATCATTAACTAACTTCGCTCAAAAGCTTGCTTACACAGGCTACTTCGTGCTTCTCTCTCTCTCTCTCTCTTTTTTTTCCTGGCTCAATCTGTGCACATGCTCAAAGACATGGAAATCCTTAATGTCATCTCTAAGACTGAAAACGGTTGCATACCACATATTGGAATTTGAACTCAATATTACTTCATTTGTCTCATATTTACATTCTTTATGTCAGTACAGAAGGAATTCAATGAGAGGCAAAACAATAGTAATCAGATTTATTGATTTAGGAAATTTGTGAAAGAGTCAAATAGGCAGGCAAAAATACTCTTCCCTGAGAACTATGTGGGAATGCAGGTTTATTTAGGGAGATATACATTCCACAGACAGAATGTTATCTCTCTCAAAACAAAAGAGCAGCCCCGGGAAGATAGTCCATAGACAGAGTGTATGCCACCTCAGAAGACAAGAGGCCAAAAAGGAGGAACTATTGGGCTTTCACAGTAATTAATATTTTGTTTTACTAAGTTGATTGTGTTATGTCCCTTTGTGACCCTCTACTGTAGGCCACCAGGCTCCTCTGTCCATAGGATTCTCCAGGTAAGATATTGGAGTGCCTTTCCATGCTCTCCTCCAGGGAATCTTCCCAACCTAGGGATCGAGCTCACCTTTCTTATTTTTCCTGCATTGGCAAGCAGGTTCTTTCATTAGTGCCACCTGGGAAGCCCTAATATTTGTATCTTTCACTGTATATAAATTTTGATTCTGTAAACTTAATAATAGAAATATGACCTACTCACACAAAGCAAACACAACTTCTATAGCAGAATAGCAGTTATCCCTTCTCACTTTCTCCTAAAATTATAAGTGTGGGAGATTAGGCAATGATAACTTGGCAATGTTGAGATGGTGACAGAGAATGGTAGCTCTGTTAGGGTTCTAAATCACAAGATAAGAGAGCTAAAAGATACCATTGCAAGTTTTCTGGAAAAAATGTTTCTGGTTCAGAAGATTATTTGAGGATGGTGGATCCCTAGAAGGATTTCTGATGTCTAGTGAAATCTGATATGCTTAAGGAATGAAATGAATCTAGTTTTAGTAAAGACTAAAAAAGGTTAAGAAAACTAAGAATTTAGGGCCACTGTGATCATTAACTAACTTCGCTCAAAAGCTTGCTTACACAGGCTACTTCGTGCTTCTCTCTCTCTCTCTTTTTTTTCCTGGCTCAATCTGTGCACATGCTCAAAGACATGGAAATCCTTAATGTCATCTCTAAGACTGAAAACGGTTGCATACCACATATTGGAATTTGAACTCAATATTACTTCATTTGTCTCATATTTACATTCTTTATGTCAGTACAGAAGGAATTCAATGAGAGGCAAAACAATAGTAATCAGATTTATTGATTTAGGAAATTTGTGAAAGAGTCAAATAGGCAGGCAAAAATACTCTTCCCTGAGAACTATGTGGGAATGCAGGTTTATTTAGGGAGATATACATTCCACAGACAGAATGTTATCTCTCTCAAAACAAAAGAGCAGCCCCGGGAAGATAGTCCATAGACAGAGTGTATGCCACCTCAGAAGACAAGAGGCCTGGAAATATGGGGTAGTTAATTTTTATGGACTGGGTAATTTTATAGGCTAATGATTGGGAAGGTTATTCCCACCATTTGGGGGGAAGGACAGGTACTTGGAGCAGAACTTGGGCCACCATGTACATTTTGGCTTTTTATGGTCAGCCTCGCTACTGTCATGGTACCTGTGGGTATGTCACTTAGCATGCTAATGTATTACAATGAGTGTAAAATAAGACTCAAGATCCACTGGAAGTCAGTCTCCCTCCATCTTGAGCCTGTAGATTCTCAGTTTTTTGCATAACCACAAAAATTGCTATATCATTATTTTAATGGTTGGCCCCTGCCCCCTTCCCTCCTGTCTCAAAATCATGGGACATTGTGTTCATTCTCAGATCAAATATCACATTCAGAGTTGAATGGATTTTCTTTGTTAAACCAGAATATATGTTTCCCCAACCAACTTTATGGGTACTATTGGCAACTCAAATGATCTAAATGAAAAGGCTATTTTTCTTTAATAGGGAATTTATGGTCTTAAAAATTATGTAAATATACTTAATTTGTAACTTATTTACTTAAATGAATAAGTCAGAGGCATCACCTGCAAGCCCTTCTCCTAAAAGAAGCTCAAATTAACAGTCACATATTTAACTATAAGCTCAGAGGTAATTCACTCAATTTTACCACACACAGTTTAAATATTTTTAGCATTTTCATACAAAGAAGGCCACATCCTATGGAATAGTACCTATGTCTAGGTTAATCATAATAGTGGCCTGTTCTGAGTGAGAGAGCTCTGGTTATAATGCACAGCACCAGTGTACTGATTCAGATAAAATGCCAGTTTAGTGATACTTCTTAAAATTCATTAATCCTAAAAAATCGACAGTGTATGAAATGATGAAAAATAAAATTAACAAAATAAAACTTTATGCTCAGGTTTAAATACAATTTAAGAAATAATCATTTAGGTTTTATTATTAAAGAAGTATCTTGGTCATACAAGGCAGTACATGTTTTGGTGTAAGGTGGGCACTGAAGTAAGCAGTACTATAAGAATGTATATATTTAGGGAGATATACATTCCACAGACAGAATGTTATCTCTCTCAAAACAAAAGAGCAGCCCGGAAGATAGTCCATAGACAGAGTGTATGCCACCTCAGAAGACAAGAGGCCTGGAAATATGGGGTAGTTAATTTTTATGGACTGGGTAATTTTATAGGCTAATGATTGGGAAGGTTATTCCCACCATTTGGGGAAGGACAGGTACTTGGAGCAGAACTTGGGCCACCATGTACATTTTGGCTTTTTATGGTCAGCCTCGCTACTGTCATGGTACCTGTGGGTATGTCACTTAGCATGCTAATGTATTACAATGAGTGTAAAATAAGACTCAAGATCCACTGGAAGTCAGTCTCCCTCCATCTTGAGCCTGTAGATTCTCAGTTTTTTGCATAACCACAAAAATTGCTATATCATTATTTTAATGGTTGGCCCCTGCCCCCTTCCCTCCTGTCTCAAAATCATGGGACATTGTGTTCATTCTCAGATCAAATATCACATTCAGAGTTGAATGGATTTTCTTTGTTAAACCAGAATATATGTTTCCCCAACCAACTTTATGGGTACTATTGGCAACTCAAATGATCTAAATGAAAAGGCTATTTTTCTTTAATAGGGAATTTATGGTCTTAAAAATTATGTAAATATACTTAATTTGTAACTTATTTACTTAAATGAATAAGTCAGAGGCATCACCTGCAAGCCCTTCTCCTAAAAGAAGCTCAAATTAACAGTCACATATTTAACTATAAGCTCAGAGGTAATTCACTCAATTTTACCACACACAGTTTAAATATTTTTAGCATTTTCATACAAAGAAGGCCACATCCTATGGAATAGTACCTATGTCTAGGTTAATCATAATAGTGGCCTGTTCTGAGTGAGAGAGCTCTGGTTATAATGCACAGCACCAGTGTACTGATTCAGATAAAATGCCAGTTTAGTGATACTTCTTAAAATTCATTAATCCTAAAAAATCGACAGTGTATGAAATGATGAAAAATAAAATTAACAAAATAAAACTTTATGCTCAGGTTTAAATACAATTTAAGAAATAATCATTTAGGTTTTATTATTAAAGAAGTATCTTGGTCATACAAGGCAGTACATGTTTTGGTGTAAGGTGGGCACTGAAGTAAGCAGTACTATAAGACTACGCATGTGATGTATATTTCACCAGGGCTTTGGATGTGTGCAGGATCCTGGATGAGTCAAAGGAGAAACAAAGGAAGAGGTATTTGATATTATGGATAGCTAAACACACTAGTTGAAGCAAAGCTAGAGATCTGAAGACTTGTTTCTGCTAACTCACTTCTGCCTCTCATGTCAGTACTAGGTAGTTAATATTTTAGATCTATATCCTCATGGCCATACTTGTTCTACAAATTCAGTTGGTAAAGTTGCTTGAGGAAACCTTGGATTAGGATAATCTCACTGTTCTGACATGCTGCATGAATCTACCTGAGACCAGACTCCCACAAGCATCCTATTGTGGATCCTTGCTCATATATGATAGAGTTTGGCTATGATTGTCAGTAACTATAAGTCAATAACTTCTTGTTTCTAAATGAGTGTTGATCTTTTCCCTACTATAACTATTTCATTGTGTTATATTTGAATAATAGTTTTCTCTCCGTGGGGTTCTCCAGGCAAGAGTACTGGAGAGGGTTGTCATGCCCTACTCCAGAGGATCTTCCTGACCCAGGAATCGAACCTACTTCTTATGCATCTCCTGCATAAGCAAGCAGGTTATTTACCACTAGCCTATACTGGTAACAGTTTCAAAATACATGTCGTTAAAACTGGGTAACTTCATTTGAAATACATGAATCTTTTGCCTGTATTTCAAAGAGAACATCAGAATTTCCTGTTGTGTCAATTTCCTGCTGAATAAATATTTTGCCTTTTTCTAACATTAGGACCATAAGAATACCACCCTAATATGTGTATAAATCCCTTGTTTCGTTATACAAATATTTAAGAAATATTAAAGTGATACACTGCAAAAATGTAAATTAGGAATAAATTTGCATTCATTCTTTACCTGGTGGCTCAGTAGTAAAGAATCCACCTGCCAAAGCAGAGGGCTTCCCTCGTGGTTCAGACAGTAAAAAATCCACCTGCAATGTGGGAGACCTGGAGTCTCTCCCTGTGTTGAGAAACTCCCTGGAGAAGGGAAAGACTAACCACTCCAGTATTCTTGCCTGGAGAATCCCCATGAATAGAGAAGCCTAGCAGGCTATAGTTCGTAGGTTCACAAAGAATCTGACATGCAGGTTCAATCCCTGGCTCAGAAATATCCCCTTGAAGAGGAAATGGAAATTCGTTCCAGTATTTCTTCCTGGGAGATCCCATGAATAGAGCAGCCTGGCAGGCTATAGTACATAAGATCTCAAACAGCACCCTCTGTTGAGGAAATTTACCCTGTCTGAAGACTGAGCACTTCCATGTGGGTTTAGGGAAGTATTATATTAAGGTCTCATTACACTGCATAGTTATAATTTGGATTTTGCAGCCTTGGATTAGGATAATATCACTGTTCTGACATGCTGCATGAATCTACCTGAGACCAGACTCCCACAAGCATCCTATTGTGGATCCTTGCTCATATATGATAGAGTTTGGCTATGATTGTCAGTAACTATAAGTCAATAACTTCTTGTTTCTAAATGAGTGTTGATCTTTTCCCTACTATAACTATTTCATTGTGTTATATTTGAATAATAGTTTTCTCTCGTGGGGTTCTCCAGGCAAGAGTACTGGAGAGGGTTGTCATGCCCTACTCCAGAGGATCTTCCTGACCCAGGAATCGAACCTACTTCTTATGCATCTCCTGCATAAGCAAGCAGGTTATTTACCACTAGCCTATACTGGTAACAGTTTCAAAATACATGTCGTTAAAACTGGGTAACTTCATTTGAAATACATGAATCTTTTGCCTGTATTTCAAAGAGAACATCAGAATTTCCTGTTGTGTCAATTTCCTGCTGAATAAATATTTTGCCTTTTTCTAACATTAGGACCATAAGAATACCACCCTAATATGTGTATAAATCCCTTGTTTCGTTATACAAATATTTAAGAAATATTAAAGTGATACACTGCAAAAATGTAAATTAGGAATAAATTTGCATTCATTCTTTACCTGGTGGCTCAGTAGTAAAGAATCCACCTGCCAAAGCAGAGGGCTTCCCTCGTGGTTCAGACAGTAAAAAATCCACCTGCAATGTGGGAGACCTGGAGTCTCTCCCTGTGTTGAGAAACTCCCTGGAGAAGGGAAAGACTAACCACTCCAGTATTCTTGCCTGGAGAATCCCCATGAATAGAGAAGCCTAGCAGGCTATAGTTCGTAGGTTCACAAAGAATCTGACATGCAGGTTCAATCCCTGGCTCAGAAATATCCCCTTGAAGAGGAAATGGAAATTCGTTCCAGTATTTTTTCCTGGGAGATCCCATGAATAGAGAAGCCTGGCAGGCTATAGTACATAAGATCTCAAACAGCACCCTCTGTTGAGGAAATTTACCCTGTCTGAAGACTGAGCACTTCCATGTGGGTTTAGGGAAGTATTATATTAAGGTCTCATTACACTGCATAGTTATAATTTGGATTTTGCAGCCTTGTTTCAGGCTGACATGTATCTCTATGAGCTCTATAAGAAAAGGATTTGTTCATCAAATTAATAGTATACATAAAGGCTATTTCAAACTACTTAAGATAATAAGTGGTTTTAGAGCTCTTAAAGCACTTTTGAAGTTCCCATTTGCTGTCAAATAATTGAAATGCTAATCTTAAATAGTTCTTATCTAAGCAGTACAACAATTCCCCCAAGGGACTCTGCTAAGTAAGGATTATTCCCAAGATGCACAGTATAAACTTGATAGTATTAATGCTGTATTAGGGGAAAAAAAATAATTCAAAGTTCATACCATTTCAGAAAGCAGTTTTCTCCAGTTTTAAAATTCTTTATTTAAAATAAAAATATTTATACACAAGTATTTAGTTTGTTTTAATTTTTATATTGATGACCCATTTTATTTGAACTTGGTGTCTATATTGGGTTGGGCAAAATTTGTTTGAGTTTTACCATAACATATAGTATATTATAAAGCATATTTAAAACCACATTTTTGAACGTGAGAATTATATTATCAAAAATATTTTAGTTTTAGGAATAATAGAATAGCACTGTTCATTTTCCTAAATGAAGCTAAAGATTAGCAAAAATATACAACTATTAATTAAGAAGCAATAATAACATAGCAAGAGCAATATGTCATTTTTAATAAAAATCAGAAATTTAAATAAATTATATATAATTTTGAATATTTTCCAATTAAATTTGAATGATATAGTTTTTATGTCGTGTTAACTAAAAAAGATGAACAACTTGAGAGTTGTGGGTTAAGCTTTATTTGGGGGCATAATTAGGACTGCAGCCCTGGAGGCAGCACCCCAGATAGCTCTGAGAGACTGCTCCAAAGAGGCTGCAGAAGGAGGATCAATGTTTAAGGGTTTTGGTGAGGGGGGTGTTTCATATCATTAAACAATCATTTTACAAAGGGTCCCCAGTTAGTCACGAGGATCTGATGTCACCATGATGAGATTTAATGCTTTTTTAAATATGAGGAGATGCAAAGATTGAGATAATAAAATCTATTCCTAAAAACATGCACCTATCTAAAGACTTGCCCCATCAGATTCCCCGGAGCACAGAGTGCCTCTAGCCCACCCTGATCTCCATCAGGGGTTATTGAAGGTTATTGAAGGTCAGCAGCTCTCAACATGGGGTCTCAACCTCACCCTGATCTCCTTCAGGGGCTATTGAGAGTCAGCGTTTCTCAACAGCACAGGGTCTGGACTCTGCAGAGGCAGAGCACAAATGTCTTTGTTGTCTAGTCATTGGCAGTGTAGTTGGTAAATGCCAGTTTGTGGTTGACAGTAGTATGCATATGTAAAAATAAAGGGGAAAAGCTAAATAAATAAGCATTAAAAACACATTTTATTTAATTATGAAAGTGATAGAATGAGATGGAAAGTAAAGAAAACATTTTAGATTCTAGTGGATAGAAGGGCACTCCACTTTCTATAAAATTATTACTTAGCAAGAAAGGGGCTCCATCAATCATAATCAGAGTCTGATATGGCAACCATAGCCTCTCCCTCAAGACCTGATAAAAAAATAAGGTAATTTCCTTCTCCAGAGCATCTTCTCAATCCTTGATTTGGGAAGGGATTGAACTTGAGACTCCTGTGTCTGCTACCTTGACAGGCATATTCTTTACCATTGAGCCACCTGGGAAGCCCTTCTTAAAGATGGATCCCTTGTAGATAGGACCAAATATACAACTATTAATAAAAAAAAGAAGCAATAATAACATAGCAAGAGCAATATGTCATTTTAATAAAATCAGAAATTTAAATAAATTATATATAATTTTGAATATTTTCCAATTAAATTTGAATGATATAGTTTTATGTCGTGTTAACTAAAAAATATGAACAACTTGAGAGTTGTGGGTTAAGCTTTATTTGGGGGCATAATTAGGACTGCAGCCCTGGAGGCAGCACCCCAGATAGCTCTGAGAGACTGCTCCAAAGAGGCTGCAGAAGGAGGATCAATGTTTAAGGGTTTTGGTGAGGGGGGTGTTTCATATCATTAAACAATCATTTTACAAAGGGTCCCCAGTTAGTCACGAGGATCTGATGTCACCATGATGAGATTTAATGCTTTTTTAAATATGAGGAGATGCAAAGATTGAGATAATAAAATCTATTCCTAAAAACATGCACCTATCTAAAGACTTGCCCCATCAGATTCCCTGGAGCACAGAGTGCCTCTAGCCCACCCTGATCTCCATCAGGGGTTATTGAAGGTTATTGAAGGTCAGCAGCTCTCAACATGGGGTCTCAACCTCACCCTGATCTCCTTCAGGGGCTATTGAGAGTCAGCGTTTCTCAACAGCACAGGGTCTGGACTCTGCAGAGGCAGAGCACAAATGTCTTTGTTGTCTAGTCATTGGCAGTGTAGTTGGTAAATGCCAGTTTGTGGTTGACAGTAGTATGCATATGTAAAAATAAAGGGGAAAAGCTAAATAAATAAGCATTAAAAACACATTTTATTTAATTATGAAAGTGATAGAATGAGATGGAAAGTAAAGAAAACATTTTAGATTCTAGTGGATAGAAGGGCACTCCACTTTCTATAAAATTATTACTTAGCAAGAAAGGGGCTCCATCAATCATAATCAGAGTCTGATATGGCAACCATAGCCTCTCCCTCAAGACCTGATAAAAAAATAAGGTAATTTCCTTCTCCAGAGCATCTTCTCAATCCTTGATTTGGGAAGGGATTGAACTTGAGACTCCTGTGTCTGCTACCTTGACAGGCATATTCTTTACCATTGAGCCACCTGGGAAGCCCTTCTTAAAGATGGATCCCTTGTAGATAGGACCTGAGTTAAGTCTGCAAAGAGGTGTGAACTTTGACAGAAGTCTTTAAGAAAGAATATTTCAATTAAGGTGTAAAAATCCAGAAATAGTGAAATTAAACCCACCAAATCAATAAACAGTATTTTGTAAGAGTTTTTCTGCATATGATAATAGTTTGCAAACTGAGAGCTTTCAGGTTTAAAACTGATATGAAACTTGTTGCATGATGTTAGAAATTGCTTATTGAAATGTATTTCCTACGGCATGAACCAGGTTAGAGCAGAGACGACTCAGGGCGTTTATTGGGACGACGCTCCTGGGCGAGATTCACGTGGTCCCAAGAGGCAGGGCCAGTGAATTCACGCCCAGGGATGAGGTGAGGAGGTTTTTATAGCCTGGCAGTGGAAATTCTCAGGCAGCTTTTCACAGGCAGTTTCCGCGAGCAGTGAGCAGGGCAGGGCGAAGTCTTGCATCAGCCAAATTCAGAGTGGAGGGACGCTTTCTCGGGCAGTTAGTGGGGAGGGGTTTCTTATCACCGGACCCACAGATGTACCAGGGAGGGGGTTTCTTATTGCTGTCCTTCTGCAACTAGCGAAGTTAGCCCACTGTCCCATCGACCCAACACTTATAAAGTAAAATGAGGTATCTTTTTACCCTTTACAGTGATTGATTTTCAGAGTATGGTGGTGGTGGTTTAGTTGCTAAGTCTCGTTCCACTCTTGCAACCACATGACTGTAGCTCACCAGGCTTCTCTGTCCATGGAATTCTCCAGGAAAGAATACTAGAGTGAGTTGTCATTTCCTTATTTAGGGAAATCTTCTTGACCCAGGAATCAAACCTGTGTCTCAATTGGAGGCAGATTGTTTCTCAACTGAGCTATGAGGGAAGCCCCTCAGAGAGTAGGGAATTGGTTAAAACTGATTAACTTATAACATCTGGAGTGGGGATGGGGGAAGAGGATTTATGAATAAGTTTCTTTTAGGGTTATCAGAAACATTTACAAGAAATGATCTCATTTAAATTTCACTTAGGTCTACGGAATAAGCCAGATTTAGTTTTACATATGTGGTTTAAGTAGTTTTACCTTCTCAGGGAATTTCCAGTTTTAGTCTGTGTCTTGTATTTAATTTTCACAAAGAAACCAAGTCCAGCAAAATGAATAGAAGGCTCTGAACAATTCAACTTGTTTTAGTTGAGCTGGATCTGAGATTGGAATAATAGGCTCTTAGCATTAGGAGGTTTAAAGAGAAATTTAAATGTGGGCAACACATAGGGGAGTTAATTTCGGTTGCATGATGTTAGAAATTGCTTATTGAAATGTATTTCCTACGGCATGGACCAGGTTAGAGCAGAGACGACTCAGGGCGTTTATTGGGACGACGCTCCTGGGCGAGATTCACGTGGTCCCAAGAGGCAGGGCCAGTGAATTCACGCCCAGGGATGAGGTGAGGAGGTTTTTATAGCCTGGCAGTGGAAATTCTCAGGCAGCTTTTCACAGGCAGTTTCCGCGAGCAGTGAGCAGGGCAGGGCGAAGTCTTGCATCAGCCAAATTCAGAGTGGAGGGAAGCTTTCTCGGGCAGTTAGTGGGGAGGGGTTTCTTATCACCGGACCCACAGATGTACCAGGGAGGGGGTTTCTTATTGCTGTCCTTCTGCAACTAGCGAAGTTAGCCCACTGTCCCATCGACCCAACACTTATAAAGTAAAATGAGGTATCTTTTTACCCTTTACAGTGATTGATTTTCAGAGTATGGTGGTGGTGGTTTAGTTGCTAAGTCTCGTTCCACTCTTGCAACCACATGACTGTAGCTCACCAGGCTTCTCTGTCCATGGAATTCTCCAGGAAAGAATACTAGAGTGAGTTGTCATTTCCTTATTTAGGGAAATCTTCTTGACCCAGGAATCAAACCTGTGTCTCAATTGGAGGCAGATTGTTTCTCAACTGAGCTATGAGGGAAGCCCCTCAGAGAGTAGGGAATTGGTTAAAACTGATTAACTTATAACATCTGGAGTGGGGATGGGGGAAGAGGATTTATGAATAAGTTTCTTTTAGGGTTATCAGAAACATTTACAAGAAATGATCTCATTTAAATTTCACTTAGGTCTACGGAATAAGCCAGATTTAGTTTTACATATGTGGTTTAAGTAGTTTTACCTTCTCAGGGAATTTCCAGTTTTAGTCTGTGTCTTGTATTTAATTTTCACAAAGAAACCAAGTCCAGCAAAATGAATAGAAGGCTCTGAACAATTCAACTTGTTTTAGTTGAGCTGGATCTGAGATTGGAATAATAGGCTCTTAGCATTAGGAGGTTTAAAGAGAAATTTAAATGTGGGCAACACATAGGGGAGTTAATTTCGGTTGCATTTACATCACAAAGAACCTCCTATTGAACTAGGCAGCTAGGCAGTTGGCTGAGTTTCAAGAGGCCAAAGAAAAATACACTCTATTCCTTCTGTGGAAATAACTTGGGAATTCTAAGACAGGCTTCTAGTAGGGAATGTTACCTCCAATGTTTTGTGAAGAAGTGAGGTCAGATTAGCTAGAGTGAAAGCAACAGATGTTAGGTTTAGAGACATTAAACATCAAAGATGCTGGTGGGACACATCTTCCACTTCTTGTCCAGAAGCTGTGATTAGCACAATCAGTCCGTTAGTTCAGTCACTCAGGCATGTACGATTCTTTGCGACCCCATGGACTGCAGCATACCAGACTTCCCCATCCTTCACCATCTCCTGGAGCCTGCTCAAACTCATTTCCATTAATTCAGTGATGCCATCCAACCTTTTGGTCCTCTACCATCCCCTTCTCCTTTCACCTAAAAGAGATACCTCTTTTACCTACCTTTCACAGTTGGGAAATGTCTGCCTTAAATTGTAGGGTTACAACGTTCCTTCTTGATGGTTCCTTTTCTATGCATATGAAACCTGCTTTCAGCCTCTTCTTTGCAATCACTCTTTCCTCTAGTAAAATATCCCCCTGGGGCTCTGTGCTGTCTCTACCTGCTCTCTGTGGTCAGGAGGTTATTTGCCTGACCTAAATTAACAGGGATGCAATAATTAAGAGGAGGAATAGCCTGGTGATTTTGAAAGTATTATTGCTATAAGGGTTAGGAGGAAAAGGCCAGGGCACAATTTTAAAAGAATGACATAGCCCAAGGACCAACAAGGGTAGCGAATTGAGGCAGATTGTTTCTCAACTGCTAAAAAACTTCTCAGTGGGGATGAGGAAGAGGATTTATGAATAAGTTTCTTTTAGGGTTATCAGAAACATTTACAAGAAATGATCTCATTTAAATTTCACTTAGGTCTACGGAATAAGCCAGATTTAGTTTTACATATGTGGTTTAAGTAGTTTTACCTTCTCAGGGAATTTCCAGTTTTAGTCTGTGTCTTGTATTTAATTTTCACAAAGAAACCAAGTCCAGCAAAATGAATAGAAGGCTCTGAACAATTCAACTTGTTTTAGTTGAGCTGGATCTGAGATTGGAATAATAGGCTCTTAGCATTAGGAGGTTTAAAGAGAAATTTAAATGTGGGCAACACATAGGGGAGTTAATTTCGGTTGCATTTACATCACAAAGAACCTCCTATTGAACTAGGCAGCTAGGCAGTTGGCTGAGTTTCAAGAGGCCAAAGAAAAATACACTCTATTCCTTCTGTGGAAATAACTTGGGAATTCTAAGACAGGCTTCTAGTAGGGAATGTTACCTCCAATGTTTTGTGAAGAAGTGAGGTCAGATTAGCTAGAGTGAAAGCAACAGATGTTAGGTTTAGAGACATTAAACATCAAAGATGCTGGTGGGACACATCTTCCACTTCTTGTCCAGAAGCTGTGATTAGCACAATCAGTCCGTTAGTTCAGTCACTCAGGCATGTACGATTCTTTGCGACCCCATGGACTGCAGCATACCAGACTTCCCCATCCTTCACCATCTCCTGGAGCCTGCTCAAACTCATTTCCATTAATTCAGTGATGCCATCCAACCTTTTGGTCCTCTACCATCCCCTTCTCCTTTCACCTAAAAGAGATACCTCTTTTACCTACCTTTCACAGTTGGGAAATGTCTGCCTTAAATTGTAGGGTTACAACGTTCCTTCTTGATGGTTCCTTTTCTATGCATATGAAACCTGCTTTCAGCCTCTTCTTTGCAATCACTCTTTCCTCTAGTAAAATATCCCCCTGGGGCTCTGTGCTGTCTCTACCTGCTCTCTGTGGTCAGGAGGTTATTTGCCTGACCTAAATTAACAGGGATGCAATAATTAAGAGGGAGGGGAATAGCCTGGTGATTTTGAAAGTATTATTGCTATAAGGGTTAGGAGGGAAAAGGCCAGGGCACAATTTTTAAAAAGAATGACATAGCCCAAGGACACAGCATCAGCCCTTTAGAATCAAATGGGTCCAAGATGACAGACCAGACCTTGATCCTCAGTCAGCTAGCTAAATGACACACCCATAGGCTCCTTGACAGTTCCGCCCCTTCCTTACAAAAGCTGGAATAATCCTCTCATTTATTAGCATATGGAATTGCCCAGCCCATAAAAGCTAAGAATGCCATGTTTTCCGGGCCCACTGGATTTTGTCTACAATGGCCCACACTCTGTCTGTGGAGTGCTTTTTTGTGGATCTGAATAAATCTGTTTCTTACCTATCACTTAGTCTCTCACTGAGTTCTTCTCTGTAAAGACACATGAAGAACTTGAGCCTCAGTGGGTCCAGACGTTGAGTGAGTGATTTTAATTACCAGGGTTTTGGCTGCGTTTGAGTCCCAACCATGTGGGTTCAATTTCCAAGCAGGGTTTTGGCTGGGTTCAAGTTCTGGCCACGTGGGTTCAAGTCCCAAACAATGTTTTAGCTGGGGATAAGCCCTGGCCACTTGGGTTCAAGTCCCAAACAATGTTTTAGCTGGGGATAAGCCCTGGCCACGTGGGTTCAAGTCCCAAACAGAGTTTGATTAGGTCTGGACTCTGGGTTTAAGTCTCAAATCGAGGTAGAACCCTTTCATTGCAACCATATCATCAATAGAGAAGCAGAGCTTTATGCTCAAACTCATTTCCATTAATTCAGTGATGCCATCCAACCTTTTGGTCCTCTACCATCCCCTTCTCCTTTCACCTAAAAGAGATACCTCTTTTACCTACCTTTCACAGTTGGGAAATGTCTGCCTTAAATTGTAGGGTTACAACGTTCCTTCTTGATGGTTCCTTTTCTATGCATATGAAACCTGCTTTCAGCCTCTTCTTTGCAATCACTCTTTCCTCTAGTAAAATATCCCCCTGGGGCTCTGTGCTGTCTCTACCTGCTCTCTGTGGTCAGGAGGTTATTTGCCTGACCTAAATTAACAGGGATGCAATAATTAAGAGGGAGGGGAATAGCCTGGTGATTTTGAAAGTATTATTGCTATAAGGGTTAGGAGGGAAAAGGCCAGGGCACAATTTTTAAAAAGAATGACATAGCCCAAGGACACAGCATCAGCCCTTTAGAATCAAATGGGTCCAAGATGACAGACCAGACCTTGATCCTCAGTCAGCTAGCTAAATGACACACCCATAGGCTCCTTGACAGTTCCGCCCCTTCCTTACAAAAGCTGGAATAATCCTCTCATTTATTAGCATATGGAATTGCCCAGCCCATAAAAGCTAAGAATGCCATGTTTTCCGGGCCCACTGGATTTTGTCTACAATGGCCCACACTCTGTCTGTGGAGTGCTTTTTTGTGGATCTGAATAAATCTGTTTCTTACCTATCACTTAGTCTCTCACTGAGTTCTTCTCTGTAAAGACACATGAAGAACTTGAGCCTCAGTGGGTCCAGACGTTGAGTGAGTGATTTTAATTACCAGGGTTTTGGCTGCGTTTGAGTCCCAACCATGTGGGTTCAATTTCCAAGCAGGGTTTTGGCTGGGTTCAAGTTCTGGCCACGTGGGTTCAAGTCCCAAACAATGTTTTAGCTGGGGATAAGCCCTGGCCACTTGGGTTCAAGTCCCAAACAATGTTTTAGCTGGGGATAAGCCCTGGCCACGTGGGTTCAAGTCCCAAACAGAGTTTGATTAGGTCTGGACTCTGGGTTTAAGTCTCAAATCGAGGTAGAACCCTTTCATTGCAACCATATCATCAATAGAGAAGCAGAGCTTTAGAAAGGTAAAATG
Organism: Tragulus kanchil; assembly: GCA_022376925.1. NCBI lineage: Eukaryota > Metazoa > Chordata > Mammalia > Artiodactyla > Tragulidae > Tragulus > Tragulus kanchil. The sequence goes on along the minus strand of JAIOJX010000028.1, from coordinate 69,300,141 downwards.
CCTGTGTACCTGCATCTCTAAGTGATAATGACCTGGCAGGAGGTAGGGTAACCTAGACTCCATTCCTTACCTTCTATATATCTAAGTCTGTGGAAGAATGGAGTGAGATGGACCATCCAAGAGAAACCTTTCTGCCATCACTGCAGGCTAGGCAGATGCAGTCACATTTTGTTCATGTGAAAATCACATCTTCAAATGTAAGTGTGTAACCTCTCTGTCATATGAAGAATCTTTTATTTCTAAAAGTATGCCATTGCATTCATTTATAATGAGAGATTTATCACAAGAAAACAGGCAGCTCGGGGACCAAGAATGTATTGAGGCAACATATAAGGCCTAGGAAAGACATATTGCTCAGGAAGGAGAGTGCATAGGTAGTTCACTGTCAACTCAGGCTCTGGGTGATTCCTGCCTGGGAATCAGCATACCTGTATTCTTTTTGCAATGGTTAACAGCAACACTGTGACCCAACCCTTTCCTGTCTAAAGTGTAGTAGGTCCCAGCTCAGTTCCTTCATTATGTCGCATGTCATGTCAGGGGAGGAGTCAGTCTGCGCTATGGTTAGAGCAGCTTTAGCATCCTAGTGTTTGTCAATTACTACATCCTAATCCACTGGAAACAAAGCTTGGCTTCTTGAATGTGTAAGGGAGATCAGGGAAGACTCTTCACCTCAGTAATTAACAACATCTAGCCTAAAATTTCTTCAAGTTACCATTCATTTGAGTTAAAAGATGAAGCCAGTCTGTCATGCATTTCTTAGTAGAAATCACAGTTATCTTAGGGAAATGGTTCATTTTAATTTGTATCACTTTACTCTTCACTCATATGTTCCTACTACAAGGGGCTTTTTTAGTATTTTAAACAAACTGAATTCTTTCTTACAGTACCATCTTTCCTCGTATGTTTTTTTTTTTTTTTTTTATGTCTGATATTCTCTCTCTCTCTGCTAATTTACCTGAGAGGCTTCTCATTTATCAAAGTTTAGATGAGCAATGTCCCTAGTGAATTCCCTTAGGTTGCCTTGGAGAATATCTGGTCATCAATTCCCCTTTTATGTGTCCACTGTATGAATAGCTACATTATAAACTATTTGTTGTATTTTATCTTATTGAAGTCTTAAAAGTAAAAAGGCTTTTATTTTTACTCTTTTACATTGTATTTTAATACATGTCTAAATTTGAGATCATTTGTATTGTATTTCCAACCCCTATCAGGAAAAATGGAGTGAGATGGACCATCCAAGAGAAACCTTTCTGCCATCACTGCAGGCTAGGCAGATGCAGTCACATTTTGTTCATGTGAAAATCACATCTTCAAATGTAAGTGTGTAACCTCTCTGTCATATGAAGAATCTTTTATTTCTAAAAGTATGCCATTGCATTCATTTATAATGAGAGATTTATCACAAGAAAACAGGCAGCTCGGGGACCAAGAATGTATTGAGGCAACATATAAGGCCTAGGAAAGACATATTGCTCAGGAAGGAGAGTGCATAGGTAGTTCACTGTCAACTCAGGCTCTGGGTGATTCCTGCCTGGGAATCAGCATACCTGTATTCTTTTTGCAATGGTTAACAGCAACACTGTGACCCAACCCTTTCCTGTCTAAAGTGTAGTAGGTCCCAGCTCAGTTCCTTCATTATGTCGCATGTCATGTCAGGGGAGGAGTCAGTCTGCGCTATGGTTAGAGCAGCTTTAGCATCCTAGTGTTTGTCAATTACTACATCCTAATCCACTGGAAACAAAGCTTGGCTTCTTGAATGTGTAAGGGAGATCAGGGAAGACTCTTCACCTCAGTAATTAACAACATCTAGCCTAAAATTTCTTCAAGTTACCATTCATTTGAGTTAAAAGATGAAGCCAGTCTGTCATGCATTTCTTAGTAGAAATCACAGTTATCTTAGGGAAATGGTTCATTTTAATTTGTATCACTTTACTCTTCACTCATATGTTCCTACTACAAGGGGCTTTTTTAGTATTTTAAACAAACTGAATTCTTTCTTACAGTACCATCTTTCCTCGTATGTTTTTTTTTTTTTTTTTATGTCTGATATTCTCTCTCTCTCTGCTAATTTACCTGAGAGGCTTCTCATTTATCAAAGTTTAGATGAGCAATGTCCCTAGTGAATTCCCTTAGGTTGCCTTGGAGAATATCTGGTCATCAATTCCCCTTTTATGTGTCCACTGTATGAATAGCTACATTATAAACTATTTGTTGTATTTTATCTTATTGAAGTCTTAAAAGTAAAAAGGCTTTTATTTTTACTCTTTTACATTGTATTTTAATACATGTCTAAATTTGAGATCATTTGTATTGTATTTCCAACCCCTATCAGTTATAAGTATTCCATTTTTTAAAAAATCTGTCTAAATTTTAGATAGGGATTTTGAACCATGATGATACTTGATTCTTATTCTTTAAACCAATTGCACATATATGGAGAATGTTACAAACTGAATACAAATGTTCAGCTCATTCTTACTATGCTTCTTATATTATGTTACTGTGATATATAATTTCTTGTTGAATTATAAGTAAGATAGTGAAGAAAATTTCAAAGATGATCATATCTCAATAAAATCTGATGAAAATTTTAATTTTGTAATGCAGAAATTTATTTAACTTCTATAAGTACTCTTTTATATGAATATTAAAATTATTGCTGTTTCCTTTGAACAAAATGATATCACATGGAATATATATCTATATGAAATAGATGAAAAGGTAAATATTCAATATCCTATTTGTTAGTTTATGTATAGATTTTTACTAACTATAAACTACACAAGGATACTGATAATGTTTCTTCACCCTGAGGTCCTCTACAACAAACACTGTATGGCCATATAGTAAAATATATATATACTATGTGGAAAAGATATATTCAAATAATGTAAACATGGGTAATACTAAGAATTTTGAAACTTTTCCCTGTGATAAGTAAACAGTAGTTTTAAGGAGCCAAAGACTTTCTTTTTCATCTTTGGTACATGTTTGCTGCTTAGTTAAAAAGAATCCAGTAGCACAATCATCATCTTCCAAATATTAATACATATTTTGAGTTAATCATATAATAGTGGAGCTGAAAAATGTTTTAGGATGAAGGTACGAACAGACTGTTTGGAAATGCAAATGGGGGTTGTTATATCAGAATAAACTTCATTTCATAATATATTTTGTAGAATTAGATGGTACAATGCTTTCATATAATCATTGTGATGACAGATATGGGGCAGCTCCTTTTAGAGTACATTTTGGCAAGAGATGTGGAACTGAGGTAGAAAATTCAGCAGAGAGGATGCTTAGACATTGGTTCTGAGTTACCTAGGAGATAAAAGGAATATGAACAGTTTGTCTAATCACTAAGCTTCTTACAGATGCCCAATAAAATTAACTTCTCAATTACAATGTCTTCATAGCAATTACAATGAAAAAACTAATACTGCCAGCTAGTCTGTTTCTTGCTCTCAAAGGAGGATTCCCTGGTGACCTAGGCATCTTTATTCTGTTTAGATGTGGATGACAACAGGTGTGAAGGGAGTAATTTCTCTCAGTTTATGATATGTTTGCTCTGGGCTTGAGATTTCAGTAAATACTTTCAAGAAAGAAATCAAGGGTGGCATAGTGACCAAATTAACATGAAGTTTGCACTGATTATGTTAGTTTTTGTAGCTATTGTTAGACTTCAATAATTGGTTAATGAAAAGGAGATGCTATCTCTTTTGCAGTTTCATTGCCAGGTATATTAAAGGTAAAGCAAAATATAAAACTGACTTTTTACAATAAATTTAACCATTTTTATTAAAAAAAGACTTTGAATATATATCTATATGAAATAGATGAAAAGGTAAATATTCAATATCCTATTTGTTAGTTTATGTATAGATTTTTACTAACTATAAACTACACAAGGATACTGATAATGTTTCTTCACCCTGAGGTCCTCTACAACAAACACTGTATGGCCATATAGTAAAATATATATATACTATGTGGAAAAGATATATTCAAATAATGTAAACATGGGTAATACTAAGAATTTTGAAACTTTTCCCTGTGATAAGTAAACAGTAGTTTTAAGGAGCCAAAGACTTTCTTTTTCATCTTTGGTACATGTTTGCTGCTTAGTTAAAAAGAATCCAGTAGCACAATCATCATCTTCCAAATATTAATACATATTTTGAGTTAATCATATAATAGTGGAGCTGAAAAATGTTTTAGGATGAAGGTACGAACAGACTGTTTGGAAATGCAAATGGGGGTTGTTATATCAGAATAAACTTCATTTCATAATATATTTTGTAGAATTAGATGGTACAATGCTTTCATATAATCATTGTGATGACAGATATGGGGCAGCTCCTTTTAGAGTACATTTTGGCAAGAGATGTGGAACTGAGGTAGAAAATTCAGCAGAGAGGATGCTTAGACATTGGTTCTGAGTTACCTAGGAGATAAAAGGAATATGAACAGTTTGTCTAATCACTAAGCTTCTTACAGATGCCCAATAAAATTAACTTCTCAATTACAATGTCTTCATAGCAATTACAATGAAAAAACTAATACTGCCAGCTAGTCTATTTCTTGCTCTCAAAGGAGGATTCCCTGGTGACCTAGGCATCTTTATTCTGTTTAGATGTGGATGACAACAGGTGTGAAGGGAGTAATTTCTCTCAGTTTATGATATGTTTGCTCTGGGCTTGAGATTTCAGTAAATACTTTCAAGAAAGAAATCAAGGGTGGCATAGTGACCAAATTAACATGAAGTTTGCACTGATTATGTTAGTTTTTGTAGCTATTGTTAGACTTCAATAATTGGTTAATGAAAAGGAGATGCTATCTCTTTTGCAGTTTCATTGCCAGGTATATTAAAGGTAAAGCAAAATATAAAACTGACTTTTTACAATAAATTTAACCATTTTTATTAAAAAAAAAAAGACTTTGAACATATTTGTATACTCAAACACACACACAAACACACACACATATTCATTAGTTTCACAATCTCATCTAGGAGCTCTTTGTAGTCACATTCTCTATCCTTGTAGACACTACCAAGCCTCTTTGGGAAAAAAAGCTTCGCTTAAGGGAAAGAGATGATCATTTAGGTGTACATTTCAATAAAACTTTATTAGAATCAGATGATAGTCTTTAAACATGGAATGCTCCTGGAAAGAGGAATCCTAGACAAAGGATAATTTCCATGGAGGGTGTTGGTTGTGTGCCTTTAGTAGCTGATAATCTCGGTGGTTCTGGAATGAGTGCCTCATTCCTGAGGAGAATCTGGGTAAAACGTGACCATATTCACTGTAGACCACACTTTGAACCACTTCAATTCTCTTGTATAATAAATTCAGTACATCTGGAAAGGCATCTCCAGGCATTGTGACCAGTCTCTTTTTCTGGAGAAATTAAAAAAAAAAAATTTAGTGGGGAAAGCTACAGTCCTCATTATGATGACTGATTTCAAGATCCCCACTATCTCCCTCCTCTAATATCAAATCTAAATTCCCTCGATCTTGAGCTCTGACTTCTGTTGATCTAAATGGCTTACCTGGTAGAATGACCCAAATGCTTATGGCTGTGATGTCTAAGCTTCCCATCATTAAGCCCTTCTCCATTCTGTGACTGCTGCACTAAGTGATTTAAAATTAAGATAATAAAAACAATGCTAGTCAAAGAAGTATGAAGAGATGGCCCAGAAGCTCATGTGGATGAAATGATGTGTTGACAAAGACAAATGTTTAACACCTAGCTCTCTGGGAAAAGAGTAAAAGGCCTGTGTTAAAGCACTTACTGACTTCTCTAGTAGAATTCTCCAATCATGGTGGGTATAAAGCTACAAATATTGCATATCCAAATGAGGAGTGGAGAAGAGACACATATAACAAGCTTTGACGAGCAGGTCGGAGACCCACACCAGCATACCACTGCCCCATGCTAAGCATCTTCCTACCTTCCTGCTGTGTAACAGCTGCTGCATTTCCTTCTGAAGATCAGAGTCAATAGTGCCAGGGTAATGTCTTCTTTCCTTGCCTGCTGGTCCCTTGGCACAAAGAGTCCAGATAATTGGATGGCAGCCACAGTATAAAGTTTAGCTCTTTCTCTGTCTACTGATGGAAATGATCCCCCTCTGAGAAAGAATTTTAAATCTTCTCAGCCCAGAACGCAAACACAGGAAACAAAAAGAAAAAACCTTAATGCATCAAAAAGGAGTTATCAGATATTGTGTTATATCTATTAGGACATGGTTCTATATGTTTGCCAGTGGGCATGGGAGCTAATTGCCTGAAGGAATCATCTCCATTATGGCATCACAGCAGTGTCTTCAAAAGGCTTACATTGTTATGACTAATCTGGGATCATACATATCTGTAAATAAAAAAACTCTGTAAAAGTAAAAAGAAAAAGAAAATTTCAAAAAAAAAGAGGCTTACATTGCTCTATCAGAATGGCAGATTTTCAGAGATATGGCATGTGAAAGAAGTAAACACCAAGAAAGAGGGGGAGCAACATTGTATGAAGTAAATCCCATAATCATGTGTGTGACACCACACTTACTTTTGAAAAATAGTTTCCTTGGTCTATATTTGTGTTACGTAATATCTCTTGTTAGTAAATCAAACACTCTGTAAGTCTCCAGGTCTCCAAATTGTGGTACTCTCAGAACTGTGAGAAGGAATGTCAAGTCCACATCTAGAAATACATGTTCATTTCAGACAAAATGAATTTCCTCCAGTGCAGAAAGGATCCAATATAATTAGCTCTCAGCAAATGGCATCTTTATCTGAGAAGCTGAATTCAGGATTTACCACTAGAGTCTAATGATGACAAGTTTGACATTGGACAGCAGTATTAGTTAATCAGACTCGGTGACTAGGGCATTAGGGCCATATACATCTTCCAGGTCTGCCCCCAAAGTTTCTGTATTCATGAGCTTCTTGTAATTAATTGCAAAACCAACTCAAACTGGTCCTATCCTATTTACAACCAGAACGCTGAGTTTTTGTCAAAGAAAACAGAGCATATCCAAATGAGGAGTGGAGAAGAGACACATATAACAAGCTTTGACGAGCAGGTCGGAGACCCACACCAGCATACCACTGCCCCATGCTAAGCATCTTCCTACCTTCCTGCTGTGTAACAGCTGCTGCATTTCCTTCTGAAGATCAGAGTCAATAGTGCCAGGGTAATGTCTTCTTTCCTTGCCTGCTGGTCCCTTGGCACAAAGAGTCCAGATAATTGGATGGCAGCCACAGTATAAAGTTTAGCTCTTTCTCTGTCTACTGATGGAAATGATCCCCCTCTGAGAAAGAATTTTAAATCTTCTCAGCCCAGAACGCAAACACAGGAAACAAAAAGAAAAAACCTTAATGCATCAAAAAGGAGTTATCAGATATTGTGTTATATCTATTAGGACATGGTTCTATATGTTTGCCAGTGGGCATGGGAGCTAATTGCCTGAAGGAATCATCTCCATTATGGCATCACAGCAGTGTCTTCAAAAGGCTTACATTGTTATGACTAATCTGGGATCATACATATCTGTAAATAAAAAAACTCTGTAAAAGTAAAAAGAAAAAGAAAATTTCAAAAAAAAAGAGGCTTACATTGCTCTATCAGAATGGCAGATTTTCAGAGATATGGCATGTGAAAGAAGTAAACACCAAGAAAGAGGGGGAGCAACATTGTATGAAGTAAATCCCATAATCATGTGTGTGACACCACACTTACTTTTGAAAAATAGTTTCCTTGGTCTATATTTGTGTTACGTAATATCTCTTGTTAGTAAATCAAACACTCTGTAAGTCTCCAGGTCTCCAAATTGTGGTACTCTCAGAACTGTGAGAAGGAATGTCAAGTCCACATCTAGAAATACATGTTCATTTCAGACAAAATGAATTTCCTCCAGTGCAGAAAGGATCCAATATAATTAGCTCTCAGCAAATGGCATCTTTATCTGAGAAGCTGAATTCAGGATTTACCACTAGAGTCTAATGATGACAAGTTTGACATTGGACAGCAGTATTAGTTAATCAGACTCGGTGACTAGGGCATTAGGGCCATATACATCTTCCAGGTCTGCCCCCAAAGTTTCTGTATTCATGAGCTTCTTGTAATTAATTGCAAAACCAACTCAAACTGGTCCTATCCTATTTACAACCAGAACGCTGAGTTTTTTGTCAAAGAAAACAGAGCAAATACATAAATCATGAAACAAACATGTGTGCAGAGATGAAAATGTTGATTTAACTCACAATCACAGTTTCACGCCTCCCACGGAACCACAGGTCCTGAATATGATCAGAAATGTCAGATCCCATTCAGAAGCAAAAGATCAGATGTATCAGAAGATACTATGTCAAAGTCCCTCTACTACATTACTGTAAATTGGTAGAGTTCCAAAGTCCTCTAAAGGAAGCTTTCAATATACCAGTCCATCATCACTAACTCCGAATAGTCTGAACAGTTCCCAGATCTTGGAGACAAATTTGAACCCTGCTTCCTATCTACCTGTTGACCTTGTAATAATGATCTTTTTTTTTTTTTTTTCCCCCCTCAAAAACGTGTGTCATAGTATTGGCTTCCACTTGCATCAGAACAGTGGACCCTTTGCTCTGTAATACCACATGCCAGCCTGAAATGGTCACTGATAGGTTGCTGATGTCAACTAGCAGTCATTCTGTCTACCTGGTTGTTTGTGGCACTTGCATGCTTGCTGGTGGGTGATGACATATGATAAGATTTTCACATTTTGTTGAATGAACACTCAAATTCAATTATATTATTATATTAAAAAAAAATCAAGGCCATTTTAAGACTTCCTAGGGTAAAGGTACTGACAACTGAAAACACCTCTCCATATTAAGCATATCAAATAAATGTATATTAAATAGTAAGAATATTTATTAGAAAATATAAAAAGTATATTTATCTTCATTTCTGAATTTATTTTACAACATGAAATTCAGTTAGTTAACTTTAGCCATCATTTTGCCTATTTTGAAAATTTTTTCAAGTAGGAGCCATGGATTTAAATTGTTTGAATACAGAATTTCCTCCAGTGCAGAAAGGATCCAATATAATTAGCTCTCAGCAAATGGCATCTTTATCTGAGAAGCTGAATTCAGGATTTACCACTAGAGTCTAATGATGACAAGTTTGACATTGGACAGCAGTATTAGTTAATCAGACTCGGTGACTAGGGCATTAGGGCCATATACATCTTCCAGGTCTGCCCCCAAAGTTTCTGTATTCATGAGCTTCTTGTAATTAATTGCAAAACCAACTCAAACTGGTCCTATCCTATTTACAACCAGAACGCTGAGTTTTTTGTCAAAGAAAACAGAGCAAATACATAAATCATGAAACAAACATGTGTGCAGAGATGAAAATGTTGATTTAACTCACAATCACAGTTTCACGCCTCCCACGGAACCACAGGTCCTGAATATGATCAGAAATGTCAGATCCCATTCAGAAGCAAAAGATCAGATGTATCAGAAGATACTATGTCAAAGTCCCTCTACTACATTACTGTAAATTGGTAGAGTTCCAAAGTCCTCTAAAGGAAGCTTTCAATATACCAGTCCATCATCACTAACTCCGAATAGTCTGAACAGTTCCCAGATCTTGGAGACAAATTTGAACCCTGCTTCCTATCTACCTGTTGACCTTGTAATAATGATCTTTTTTTTTTTTTTTTCCCCCCTCAAAAACGTGTGTCATAGTATTGGCTTCCACTTGCATCAGAACAGTGGACCCTTTGCTCTGTAATACCACATGCCAGCCTGAAATGGTCACTGATAGGTTGCTGATGTCAACTAGCAGTCATTCTGTCTACCTGGTTGTTTGTGGCACTTGCATGCTTGCTGGTGGGTGATGACATATGATAAGATTTTCACATTTTGTTGAATGAACACTCAAATTCAATTATATTATTATATTAAAAAAAAATCAAGGCCATTTTAAGACTTCCTAGGGTAAAGGTACTGACAACTGAAAACACCTCTCCATATTAAGCATATCAAATAAATGTATATTAAATAGTAAGAATATTTATTAGAAAATATAAAAAGTATATTTATCTTCATTTCTGAATTTATTTTACAACATGAAATTCAGTTAGTTAACTTTTAGCCATCATTTTGCCTATTTTGAAAATTTTTTCGAAGTAGGAGCCATGGATTTAAAATTGCTTTGAGGGCTTCCCTGGTGGTCCAGTGGGTAAGGACACCGCCTTGCAGTGCAAGAGGCGCCGGTTCGATCCCTGGTGTGGGAAGATCCCACGTGCCCCTGAGCGGCTGGACTGATGTGTCCAATTACCGAGCTGGAGCAAACTCATTTGAGTTTTCAGGTTTTTCAATATTATATATACTGTAATGTGAGCTTACTGACTTTGGCAAATTTATCAAACCTGAATTTTCTCTTCAAAACTCTAGTTTTTCAAAAACTAGTCTCTAAAATATGTAGTTGGAGAATAATTCACTTCAATTGCCCCCCTTTTTAAAGCAATCTTGAGGTATCTCTGTTTGTGAGAATAAGTGTATTTAAGATTGGGAAGATTTGCTATAAAAATAGAGTGGTTCTTCCCTGAATTTGTTCTTCCCTTGGCTTAGCATTTGGTTTGTTGATAGAATTCCTCTGGATGACCAACAGCATATGTGAAGACTTTCACATATATTACAAAACTCTGTTTCCATAAAAGTGTCTCACTATAAACCATATATTACTCATGTTCTGAAAATGCAAAGATAAATAAAGCTATTATATAAGAAGGGTTTACTTTGGGGTCAATAGCAGTGACAAAAATATAAAGTGTACAACATCAATATACTTCTAATAGCCATTTGTATAGTTAATTAGCAACATCAAAATATACAAACTGGAAATTATAACGTCATTCTGTCTACCTGGTTGTTTGTGGCACTTGCATGCTTGCTGGTGGGTGATGACATATGATAAGATTTTCACATTTTGTTGAATGAACACTCAAATTCAATTATATTATTATATTAAAAAAAAATCAAGGCCATTTTAAGACTTCCTAGGGTAAAGGTACTGACAACTGAAAACACCTCTCCATATTAAGCATATCAAATAAATGTATATTAAATAGTAAGAATATTTATTAGAAAATATAAAAAGTATATTTATCTTCATTTCTGAATTTATTTTACAACATGAAATTCAGTTAGTTAACTTTTAGCCATCATTTTGCCTATTTTGAAAATTTTTTCGAAGTAGGAGCCATGGATTTAAAATTGCTTTGAGGGCTTCCCTGGTGGTCCAGTGGGTAAGGACACCGCCTTGCAGTGCAAGAGGCGCCGGTTCGATCCCTGGTGTGGGAAGATCCCACGTGCCCCGGAGCGGCTGGACTGATGTGTCCAATTACCGAGCCGGAGCAAACTCATTTGAGTTTTCGGGTTTTTTCAATATTATATATACTGTAATGTGAGCTTACTGACTTTGGCAAATTTATCAAACCTGAATTTTCTCTTCAAAACTCTAGTTTTTCAAAAACTAGTCTCTAAAATATGTAGTTGGAGAATAATTCACTTCAATTGCCCCCCTTTTTAAAGCAATCTTGAGGTATCTCTGTTTGTGAGAATAAGTGTATTTAAGATTGGGAAGATTTGCTATAAAAATAGAGTGGTTCTTCCCTGAATTTGTTCTTCCCTTGGCTTAGCATTTGGTTTGTTGATAGAATTCCTCTGGATGACCAACAGCATATGTGAAGACTTTCACATATATTACAAAACTCTGTTTCCATAAAAGTGTCTCACTATAAACCATATATTACTCATGTTCTGAAAATGCAAAGATAAATAAAGCTATTATATAAGAAGGGTTTACTTTGGGGGTCAATAGCAGTGACAAAAATATAAAGTGTACAACATCAATATACTTCTAATAGCCATTTGTATAGTTAATTAGCAACATCAAAATATACAAACTGGAAATTATAACGTCATTATGCCTTAGCCATAGTTGTATGTTATTGTATATTTGCAGTGATATTGTGTGTGTATATATGTATTCTCCACACTCCATAGGGTTTTTATGGTTGTTCATGCTGACTGAACTAAGGGGACACTTATCACTTGGAAGACCATATTTATTTTCTGTTACAACTTTTGTTCTCTTATAACAAAGAAAATGTCTTCTAACTGTTAAGATACAAAAAGATCAGTTCAGTTGTGTTCAGTCGTTCAGTCATGTTCAACTATTTGTTAGCTCATGGACTGCAGTGTGCCAGGCTTCCCTGTCCTTCACCATCTCCTGGAGCTTGCTCGAACTCACATCCACTGACTCAGTGATGCCATCCAACCATCTCATCCTGTGTTGTCCCCTTCTCCTCATGCATTCTATTTTTTCCAGCATCAGACTCTTTTCCAATGAGTTTTCTCTTTGCATCAGGTGGCCAAAGTATTAGAACTTGAACTTCAGCATCAGTCCTTCCAGTGTATATTAAGGATTGATTTTTTTTAGGACTGACTGGTTTGATCTCCTTGCAGTGTGAGGGACTCTAAAGAGTCTTCTCCAAAACCATAATTCAAAGGCATCCATTCTTTGGTGCTCAGCCTTCATTATGGTCCAGCTCTCACATCCACATGACTACTGAGAAATCCATAGCTTAGACTAAATGGACTTTTGTCAGCAAAGTGATGTCACTGTTTTTGAATACGTTGTCTAGGTTTGTCATAGCTTTTCTTTCAAGGAGCAAGTGTCTTTAAATTTCATGGCTACAGTCACAATTCGCAGTGATTTTGGAACCCAGGAAAATAAAGGCTGTTACTGTTTCCATTGTTTGCCCATCTATTTGCCATGAAGTGGTGGTACTGGATGCCATGATCTTTGTTTTTGAATTGGTTTTTGAGTTTTAGGCCAAGGGGGTGCTTTCACATATATTACAAAACTCTGTTTCCATAAAAGTGTCTCACTATAAACCATATATTACTCATGTTCTGAAAATGCAAAGATAAATAAAGCTATTATATAAGAAGGGTTTACTTTAGTCGTCAATAGCAGTGACAAAAATATAAAGTGTACAACATCAATATACTTCTAATAGCCATTTGTATAGTTAATTAGCAACATCAAAATATACAAACTGGAAATTATAACGTCATTATGCCTTAGCCATAGTTGTATGTTATTGTATATTTGCAGTGATATTGTGTGTGTATATATGTATTCTCCACACTCCATAGGGTTTTTATGGTTGTTCATGCTGACTGAACTAAGGGGACACTTATCACTTGGAAGACCATATTTATTTTCTGTTACAACTTTTGTTCTCTTATAACAAAGAAAATGTCTTCTAACTGTTAAGATACAAAAAGATCAGTTCAGTTGTGTTCAGTCGTTCAGTCATGTTCAACTATTTGTTAGCTCATGGACTGCAGTGTGCCAGGCTTCCCTGTCCTTCACCATCTCCTGGAGCTTGCTCGAACTCACATCCACTGACTCAGTGATGCCATCCAACCATCTCATCCTGTGTTGTCCCCTTCTCCTCATGCATTCTATTTTTTCCAGCATCAGACTCTTTTCCAATGAGTTTTCTCTTTGCATCAGGTGGCCAAAGTATTAGAACTTGAACTTCAGCATCAGTCCTTCCAGTGTATATTAAGGATTGATTTTTTTTAGGACTGACTGGTTTGATCTCCTTGCAGTGTGAGGGACTCTAAAGAGTCTTCTCCAAAACCATAATTCAAAGGCATCCATTCTTTGGTGCTCAGCCTTCATTATGGTCCAGCTCTCACATCCACATGACTACTGAGAAATCCATAGCTTAGACTAAATGGACTTTTGTCAGCAAAGTGATGTCACTGTTTTTGAATACGTTGTCTAGGTTTGTCATAGCTTTTCTTTCAAGGAGCAAGTGTCTTTAAATTTCATGGCTACAGTCACAATTCGCAGTGATTTTGGAACCCAGGAAAATAAAGGCTGTTACTGTTTCCATTGTTTGCCCATCTATTTGCCATGAAGTGGTGGTACTGGATGCCATGATCTTTGTTTTTTGAATGTTGAGTTTTAGGCCAGCTTTTTCACTCTCTTCATCAAAAGACTCTTTAGTTGTTCTTCACTTGCTGCCATAAGGGTGGTGTCATCTGCATTCTTTAGGTTAAATATAGAAAATGCTAGTAATATATATTTAGTGTTTTGACCTATCAAGTCTCATCCTTTAAATGATTAGTAAAAGCTGTGTCCATGTCAATACCATGGAAAACTAGTGGCATTAGATCTCAGCACTGAAAATAGAATATATTGTGAGTAGCTAGAACAAGAAGAAGGGCTTTCGTATTTTATATATGGAACAAGAGATTTCTATATACATATTTTGTAGAACTTTGTAGTCATAAAGAAACACTAACTATATGTAAAAATATACAGATTATTTAAAAGCTGTCCTCCCTAAAGGAACAAAAAAAATAGTATATAGACCTATTAGCAATATGACCTTTTGTACAATTCATATTATTATCAGATTATTTTAAAAGTATAATTAAATATATAACAATTAATTATAACATTTAGAAGATTGTTGTTAGAAGAATGTTGCTCTATCATTTATTAATATATTTATTCCACATTCAAAATAATTTTAAAATATTCATTTGGTGCCTTTCATATAAGCAGAACAACAAATTGAATCATGAGTGGGCTCTATGTGAATAAACTCAGTCTTATCACTTATAATCCTTTTAATAGAGTTAAAATTAAATAATAGACTGAATTGACAGTGATCCAAGTTATATTGTGACATGTATTGTGAATGGTGAAGCCATAAGAAAGGAAGAATTACTCAAGAATGAGCTACTAATAAAACTATAAATGAAGAAAACAGGATTTTATGTTGTCACTAAGTAGGAACATCATTTTTCAATTGTAAAGATGGACTAGTACAAGAGTATGTAAATAAATACACAAAGATGGGAAGGGTTAGGGTATTTTAGAAATAGCAAGTTTCATGCTTTGAATGGTATTGGGAACAATTTTAAAAATAAGTAAATGTCTGTTGAGTCCTGAGTACTGACAAGAGAAGGGGAGAACATTTCATATATTAAGGATTTATCTTTATTTATTTGGTCTGATAAAGTCATTGAAATATTTAAAGGCAAAAAAGTTCCTTTATATTTCTTAAATATTTATTGAAAAAATGTATTGAAAATTCTGTAGTATTTTTTGAAGATGGGGAGGGTCTCAAAGTTGGTAAAATATTATCCTTCATAGAAAAATCTGGCAATGGTAGAAAGGCTAATCCATTTAACAGACAACCAAAATATAAGAAACATGGCAAGAATTCTCACAAAAGAAGTACCGAGATACCTGGGTGCAAGAATCAGAAAAAGGTTTTTGCAGGATGAATATTTGAGAAAAGTGTTTGGGGATTTTAAAACTTGATGGGAAGTAGACAAGAGTGGTACATTTCAGATCCAAGTAGTAAATTATACAAGGCAGCAGAGGGTAAGCTTCAACATCAGTCTTCCCAATGAATATTCAGGGTTGATTTTCTTTAGTGGCTGAGGCGTGAACTTAGATAACTGTGATATTGAATGGTTTGCTTTGGAAACGAACCAAGATTATTCTGATTATTCTGTTGTTTTTGAGATTGCACCCAAGTACTGCATTTCACTCTTTAATTCACTGTGAGGGCTAATCCTTCTCTTCTAAGAGATTCTTGCCCACAGTAGTCAGTATAAAGAATGTTGCTCTATCATTTATTAATATATTTATTCCACATTCAAAATAATTTTAAAATATTCATTTGGTGCCTTTCATATAAGCAGAACAACAAATTGAATCATGAGTGGGCTCTATGTGAATAAACTCAGTCTTATCACTTATAATCCTTTTAATAGAGTTAAAATTAAATAATAGACTGAATTGACAGTGATCCAAGTTATATTGTGACATGTATTGTGAATGGTGAAGCCATAAGAAAGGAAGAATTACTCAAGAATGAGCTACTAATAAAACTATAAATGAAGAAAACAGGATTTTATGTTGTCACTAAGTAGGAACATCATTTTTCAATTGTAAAGATGGACTAGTACAAGAGTATGTAAATAAATACACAAAGATGGGAAGGGTTAGGGTATTTTAGAAATAGCAAGTTTCATGCTTTGAATGGTATTGGGAACAATTTTAAAAATAAGTAAATGTCTGTTGAGTCCTGAGTACTGACAAGAGAAGGGGAGAACATTTCATATATTAAGGATTTATCTTTATTTATTTGGTCTGATAAAGTCATTGAAATATTTAAAGGCAAAAAAGTTCCTTTATATTTCTTAAATATTTATTGAAAAAATGTATTGAAAATTCTGTAGTATTTTTTGA
This sequence comes from Tragulus kanchil, assembly GCA_022376925.1. NCBI lineage: Eukaryota > Metazoa > Chordata > Mammalia > Artiodactyla > Tragulidae > Tragulus > Tragulus kanchil. The sequence goes on along the minus strand of JAIOJX010000028.1, from coordinate 69,283,797 downwards.
AGATGGGGAGGGTCTCAAAGTTGGTAAAATATTATCCTTCATAGAAAAATCTGGCAATGGTAGAAAGGCTAATCCATTTAACAGACAACCAAAATATAAGAAACATGGCAAGAATTCTCACAAAAGAAGTACCGAGATACCTGGGTGCAAGAATCAGAAAAAGGTTTTTGCAGGATGAATATTTGAGAAAAGTGTTTGGGGATTTTAAAACTTGATGGGAAGTAGACAAGAGTGGTACATTTCAGATCCAAGTAGTAAATTATACAAGGCAGCAGAGGGTAAGCTTCAACATCAGTCTTCCCAATGAATATTCAGGGTTGATTTTCTTTAGTGGCTGAGGCGTGAACTTAGATAACTGTGATATTGAATGGTTTGCTTTGGAAACGAACCAAGATTATTCTGATTATTCTGTTGTTTTTGAGATTGCACCCAAGTACTGCATTTCACTCTTTAATTCACTGTGAGGGCTAATCCTTCTCTTCTAAGAGATTCTTGCCCACAGTAGTCAGTATAAAGGCTATCTGAAGTAAATTTGCCCATTTCTGTCCATTTTATTTCACTGATTCCTCAAATGTCAATGTTCATTCTTGCCATCTCCTGTTTGACCACTTCCAGTTTACCTTGATTCGTGGACCTAACATACCAGGTTCCTATACAATATTGTTCTTTGTAGCATTGAACTTTACTTTCACTACCAGACATATCCACAACTGCGCATTGCTTTTACTTCAGCTCAGTCTTTTAATTTCTTCTGGAGCTATTTTTCTGCTCTTCTCCAGTAGCATTTTGGGCACCTACAGACCTGGGTAGTTCCTCTTTCAGTGTCATATCTTTTTGACTTTTCATACTGTTCATGGGTTCTCAAGGCAAAAATACTGAAGGGGTTTGCCATTTCATTCTCCAGTGGGCCACATTTTAGTCAGAAGTCTCCAATATGACCTATCATCTTGAGTGGCCCTACACAGCATGGCTCATAGTTTCATTGAGTTAGACATGACTGTGATCCATGTGATCAGTTCGGTTAGTTTTCTGTAATTGTGCTTTACATTTTATCTGCCCTCTGATGGATGAAGTTAAGGAAAACACTAATAAAACTGCGTATTATTTTCATGGATTTCATATTCTTTATATTAATTAGTTATTTTTTTCTTATGTAGAGTAGCATTCATTAAATATTCTTCAGTAAATGTTATTTCTCCATCATAAGGTTACAAATACCTTATAATATTTTGAATAGCATTAATAAATCTTGTAGAATAAGAGTCTGACTGAGATTAAGTTTGGGTCTCATCTAATGTGCATTTATTTGTCCCATTTTGGTGACTATAACAGGCTTCCCTGGTAGCTCAGACAGGTAAAGAAGTCATCTGAAATGCCGGAGACCCAGGTTCGATCCCTGTGTTGGGAAGATCTGCTGGAGAAGGAAATGACAACCCACTCCAGTATTCTTGCCTGGAGAATCCCATGGACAGAGGAGCCTGGCAGGCTACAGTCCATGGGGTCTCAAAGAGTCAGACTTGATTGAGTGACTAAGCACATGCACATGGTCTCTTGGGCTATGACAGCTCACTTAAAGAAGCAGAGATATTTAGCCATAGTCTGTGGTATGAGGTGGAGGGCAGCAAGAGAACCCCTAGGAGAAGATATTCTTAGGTGCACTTTATTGGGCCAGTCTATCTGTTTCCCAATTGCTAAGTATTGCCCCCAAAAGGCATCTCCTGAATGTTGCTCTCAGCTGAAGGGAATTGCCACAACTGGGAACTTATCCCCTCTACCCTTTTCAGACAACTTACTGCCAATGATGGATTCATATATGGATTCAAAAATCTCTCTCTCTCGCCACATGGAGAGGTGAGCAACTGTGTGGTGCTTATGTGTTTAAGTCTTTTCCTTATGGGTCAGAACAAAATGAAATTTCATCACTGCTCATCTCTTTCTCCTTTCATAGCCTGCTCTACTCTGTGACTGAAAGGTTTATACTGAAGAGGACTCCCTCAGTCTTCTGAACCAGAATCCCTTCATATCCCATTCTTGGGAACTTCACATGAAAAGATCATTTTTCATGTTGCATGTTGGCACAGCACAGTTAGTGCTTTTTCTCCTACCTACAACTCTGTGCTCTTACTCTATGAATTCTCTTGGAGCTACTGGGGCACAAAACACTCTAAAGCTCAGTTAGCATTTATGAGTGAAAGACTGGAAGGTCAAGTATGTGGGAATTACTGCATTCTGAGTCAAATTTCTCTTTCTTCTATCTCTCTTTCCTTGTCCTGCCCATGAATTGTGAAGAGATTCAGCTAGTAAAGAGTCTGCCTGCAGTTCAGGAGACCCTGGTTCAATTCCTGAGTTGGCAAGAACTCCTGGAGAAGGGATAGGCTACCCACTCCAGTATTCCTGGGCTTCCCTGGTGGCTCAGGTGGTAAAGATTCCACCTGCAACATCAGAAAACAAAATTCTGTGAAAAAATTATCTTTCAATTATAAAATAAACAATAATAATAATAAACAGAATCTGCCTGCAATGCTAGACAGCTGGGTTCGATTCCTTGGTTGGGGAGTTCCCCTGGAGAAGAAGACAACTACCCACTCTAATATTCTTGTCTGGAGTATACCATGGCTCCTCCATGGGTTGCAAAGAGTCAGACATGACTGAGCAATTTTCACTTCAGTCTTTACTCTAAATACATCTCTAAACACAATATGAAATCAGTTTCTCAAAAAAGTGGTTCACTCTTTCTCTCCCTCTGTCTTTCTCCCTGTCTCACTCATTCTTCAGCAAGAGATGGCAGGCTAAATCATAATCTATAATCTATTATAGTTTGTTTTGGTAATTTTTTATATAATTATTTGCTTTTTTACTTTTACAGAGTTTTGTTGTTTACAGATGTACATAATCCCAGATTAGTCATATGTCTATCCCTGGCTCCCTCCCTGCTCCACCCCTCTCCCAGTCCCTGCCATCCCACGCCTCCAGGCCACTGCACTGCGCTCCTACAGGATCCCCTGTTCCCACAGCACAATGACAATAGCTATCTTTTTCACATATGATAGTATAGGTTTCCATATTGATCCCTCTGTGCCTCCCAGTCACTGTTCCAAAAAAGTTTATTTTCGTTAATTTTTTTGAGGATAAGAATGAAATATTATTTTCACAATGATCCTTGTTCTACAGGTAATAAGGTAAGAAGTAAGAAGGAAAAGAGATAGGAAGATGAAAATGGAAAAAAGAAAAAAAGAAAATTCTAGGGAAAAGAAATTTTAAAATTGAAGAAAATTAAAGGGAATCAGAATAGTTAAGAAAGAGACTCTCACTGAGAAACAATACATAAATACACTATAATAGAAAGGCAAGGGGCAGCGGGAGCGAGGGCTACTGCACGGCAGCCCGCCTCTCAGCTCTGGCTCCAGGGTAGGCTGAGACTGGAGGATCCTCTGCTAAAGCCAAGAGTGGATCAAAATGGTGGGACTTACACCGCGGCTGTGCAAACATGAAGGAATTAAAAAAAAAAAAGAAAAAAGAAAAACTACTATATTTCTCATAGATGGAAAGCAAATTGAGAAATTGAGACTGAAACAGGTTCAATCACACATTAGTATGACTGAGACCAGTGAGTTCCTTAGGACTCTCTCCAGGTGAAAAGTAACATTCTGGGTAAGGATGCATTTTCCTTGAATGCAGAAGTACAGGTGAATTATATACATATGAAGTCAATGCCAATGTAAGAGAGATGCCACCATTCTGAGTAAAACATCGCGTCCATACTCAACTCGTAAGTACTTGCCTTAGCCTTTTGATGACTCAGAGTAAAGATGAGAGGCTTGCTGGAACACATTGAATAAGAGCATGACACTGCACTTCTTTGTAGCCTCTGAATAAGTTTAGCACCATAGAGATTAATGTACATGTTTAAGAGTAAATATCACAATAAGTGATGAAACAAAATAAACACTTTAATTTAAATGTTTATAACATAGAAGGAAGCAGGAAAGAGTATAATTTTCAATACACGTTAAGGGGGAGATAATTAAAACCATTTAAGTGGCAGAGGTAATAACTTTGGCTAACAATAGCATCTTCAGTTTCTGAAAGAATATTTACATGTTTATTCTAATTGTGGTGTTGTCGTTATTATTTTCTTGTCTGCAATGAACATCTATTCTTTAGTGCAAACTGTGTGCTAAGAAACTTTGGCCCACATGAGAGACCCCAGGTGTCCACTAAGAACCAGGAGATAGCAGTAGAAGAGAGGACAGGAGCAATGGAAAATGATAGATGCCATGCCAAATGCAATAGGAGTGTTTATAAATATAGTGAGACACCTGCCAGGGATTTCTACCAAAGGAAAAAGAAAGACGTCCATCATGAACAGAACTAGTAAATAGGATATTGAGTAGAAAGCAGACAGTGTAAAGGAAAATTAAAGGGAATCAGAATAGTTAAGAAAGAGACTCTCACTGAGAAACAATACATAAATACACTATAATAGAAAGGCAAGGGGCAGCGGGAGCGAGGGCTACTGCACGGCAGCCCGCCTCTCAGCTCTGGCTCCAGGGTAGGCTGAGACTGGAGGATCCTCTGCTAAAGCCAAGAGTGGATCAAAATGGTGGGACTTACACCGCGGCTGTGCAAACATGAAGGAATTAAAAAAAAAAAGAAAAAAGAAAAACTACTATATTTCTCATAGATGGAAAGCAAATTGAGAAATTGAGACTGAAACAGGTTCAATCACACATTAGTATGACTGAGACCAGTGAGTTCCTTAGGACTCTCTCCAGGTGAAAAGTAACATTCTGGGTAAGGATGCATTTTCCTTGAATGCAGAAGTACAGGTGAATTATATACATATGAAGTCAATGCCAATGTAAGAGAGATGCCACCATTCTGAGTAAAACATCGCGTCCATACTCAACTCGTAAGTACTTGCCTTAGCCTTTTGATGACTCAGAGTAAAGATGAGAGGCTTGCTGGAACACATTGAATAAGAGCATGACACTGCACTTCTTTGTAGCCTCTGAATAAGTTTAGCACCATAGAGATTAATGTACATGTTTAAGAGTAAATATCACAATAAGTGATGAAACAAAATAAACACTTTAATTTAAATGTTTATAACATAGAAGGAAGCAGGAAAGAGTATAATTTTCAATACACGTTAAGGGGGAGATAATTAAAACCATTTAAGTGGCAGAGGTAATAACTTTGGCTAACAATAGCATCTTCAGTTTCTGAAAGAATATTTACATGTTTATTCTAATTGTGGTGTTGTCGTTATTATTTTCTTGTCTGCAATGAACATCTATTCTTTAGTGCAAACTGTGTGCTAAGAAACTTTGGCCCACATGAGAGACCCCAGGTGTCCACTAAGAACCAGGAGATAGCAGTAGAAGAGAGGACAGGAGCAATGGAAAATGATAGATGCCATGCCAAATGCAATAGGAGTGTTTATAAATATAGTGAGACACCTGCCAGGGATTTCTACCAAAGGAAAAAGAAAGACGTCCATCATGAACAGAACTAGTAAATAGGATATTGAGTAGAAAGCAGACAGTGTAAAGGAAAAGCCTTAAGCTTTCTCATGGCAATTACACATTTTTATCTGGTCCGTTTGAAATTTTCCCTCTACAATTTTCTAATGCATTTTGTGTCAAAGGAAAGGGATTGGATCCTCACCTAAACGAAAGAAAAAAGAGAACTTAATTGATGCTCTTGTCAGATTTCCAGCATGGAGTCAGAAAATCAGTGTTCCTTTTAATCACAGATAACTACCATGAGGTAAGCATGTGGGCATAAGCAACCCCAGTCACGACTGCTCATGTGAGGATTCCTCCTATGCAGCTGCAGGAGCTAGGAAAGTGATACTCTTCAGGCTAGTAAGGAAAAACAATAAAGGCCAAAATCACAGCAAAGAGGGTTTTAAATGCATAGCTGTATCTATCGCTGCCTCTTTTCCCATCTGGTCTTCAATTGTAGGTTGATTTTTCCTCTGTGCAATCAGTTTGCTTCCCTACGGGGCAGCCTAACATTTTCTCAGTTCAAGCCAAGCTGCTATTGGTTATTTATTGTGAATATGCTATAACTGATAAAAATTGATTTTTCTCCTATTGGTGGGTCCTGGAACATATGTTAACTGTTTGTCAAATGCCAAAATCCATGTTAGATGCAACATCACCTTAAATTGTAAAAGTCCACTTTAACTATTAAACATAACTTGGCTTGAAACTACACACACACACACACACACCACTTATAAAGGTGAGTGAGAATTTCAAAGAACAGTAAATTATTTCTCCTTATCATATTTGAAATAAATTGATTTATGGGATATATATGATGAACAGATGGCTATATCATTGTTAATACCATTTTGGAAATGTGGTTTTAGGTTATGACCAAATGGTCATGGTCATAGTCAATGTCTGAATAAGAAATACTTCCATCTTATTCACTGGTGAAACTGGACAAGTTGGGCTTTTCATGCTGTCAAAAGTTTTGCCAATAACTCATTCAAAAGAATATGCTCTTTACAAAAAAATATAATAATTACCATATAATACTACTAATAATGGTAATGTGTGTCCAGTCACTCAGTTGTGTCTGACAGTTTGCAACCCCATGGATTGCAGCATGCCAGGCTCCCGCGTCCTTCACCATCTCCTGGAGTTTGCTCAAGCTCGTGTCCATCAAGTCAGTGATGCCATCCAAGCATCTCATCCTCTGTCATCCCCCACCTCCTCCTGCCTTCAATCTTGCCTATTAATAATGGTAATGATAACAATAAAAATACTAAATCGTTAGCAACAAAAATTTTTACAGTGTCCCCTGTGAACCTACAGTGAACATGCTACAGATATTCTCACTTACTCAGTAAAGTCTGAGGAAAAAAGGGGAAACTAGAGTTTTACCCCTGATGCAGAAATGTCCTCCCCTCCTTGGAACCTTGAGAAAGAAGGACTGCTTTCCCTTCCTCTTCCCCTCAACTGAGCAGCATGCCTCCTGCATGGAGGAGCCTCCACACAAGCCAAGGACACAGATGGTGCAGTCCAGCACTCAGAGGACACAGGAACAGACACCTGCATGTGGCCGCTGTCTCACCAGGCCTTCCTTCCGTCCTCCGAGTTTAGGGCAGTGTTCAGACAAAGCTGTTGAATATAAGTCACCTTCCTATAGGCCTCAGAACTGTTTCCTTGTGGAATAGTTAACAGGACATAAATGCATACACACAGAAACTCCTATTGCACATGTATCCTTAGCCTTCTATTAGCATTTGCCTCAACCAGTCTTTAAAAAAGAACAGATTTCTCATATCCCTAAGGTCAACTCAAGCATATCTTATTGAAGCACTTTTAGGAGGCTGGTGTCCATCCTCAGTTACGTGAATTCTTGAGTTTCTCAGAATTTGAAAGCTTCATTGAATCATAATCCATACTAAAACAAAGTTTAACGACTGAAGCCACCTTGATTTTCTTAGGTTTTTCTTTTTATTATTCTATAATGAACATATCTTTATGACAAATTCCTCCAGTTTCTTGTTTCTAACAAGACTCTCTACACTGGTAAATATTTTAAAATATTTTAAATTTCAAACTTGTGGAAATTTTTGATGCAGTTCAATATGAGTAGGAGAACATGAATTATTTTTTGTAAGCTTAATAACTTATGTGGAAAAACATTAACATTGTCTTTGATATTTCAACTCAATTATTGTATCGAGTCTTCATTTCACTTGCAGAAAAGAATTAGTCAGCTCTAGATAAATTCAGTTGCTTTGGTGCTTGTATCAGTAGTTAATTATAAACAGTCAAATGAGACTTTTTTCTATGTCTGCTCTAATTTTCCCAAGGTAGTGGTATCTAATTTTTAGAGGTTTACGTAATTAGTGTGTGAACAGGGAAATGTTCAATGGCTATCATTGATCCTCTGCTAGTGAGACATCACTTGCTGTCTCTGGTTTACACCTTTAGAGTGTATCTTCAAGTCACCCCTCCAGCCATATGTAGTTCTTCTATGGTTTCCAGTCATCAGCTCTTGTAGCTGCTTCATTTTGTCCTCAAGATTCATGAGGATTTGCTAGACATGGCCTCACCCTACATTCTCTCTCCGAGGAAAGTTTGACGTTTTTTTCCTGGGGCAGCAGGAGACATGATTGGGGAACCTTCTTGGCTCTCTGCCTGGATTTTTTTTAAAACCAACATTCCTACTTTTCATCCTATGCTTCATAATGTGAAAAGAACTTTTGTGAAGCTTGATGTCTTTTCAAATAAGTAGAAGCACAGTTGTGTGACATCTCTCCCAAACATTTGTGATTGCCATTCTCCCTTCATCAGTGGGATATTGGGGAGAACTGGGGGAAACAATAGGACAGGGAATGAAGCCCAGGATGAGTAAATGATATTTATAAGAAGCCTAGGGTAATACATTTAGATCAAATCTCAATTCGGAGATACTTCACACCCCCAAACTGAACTATTTAAACAGTAAGAAAGGAGTTTGTGCTAAATTGTTTCAGTCATGTCTAACTCTTTGTGATCCTATGGACTATAGCCCACCAGGATCTTGTGTCCATGACATTCTCCAGGCAAGAATACTGGAGTGGGTTGCCATGCCTTCTCCAGTGAATCTTCCCAGCCCAGGAATTGAACCTGCATCTCCTATGCCTCCTGCATTGCAAGTGGATTCTTTGCTGCTGAGTCACCAGGGAAGCCCCATAAGAAAGTAGAGTAGCAGGAAATACTTAAAACAGAGTGAAACAAGGACTTATGCATATTTTGTCTATGAATGGAAAGAAAATTCTAGCAAACTGTTACACTGGAAGTGAAGACCAGAGAGTACAAGTCTGGTATAGTCAAAGAGGATTATGTACAGGTCTAATATTCAAAGTATCGAGTCTTCATTTCACTTGCAGAAAAGAATTAGTCAGCTCTAGATAAATTCAGTTGCTTTGGTGCTTGTATCAGTAGTTAATTATAAACAGTCAAATGAGACTTTTTTCTATGTCTGCTCTAATTTTCCCAAGGTAGTGGTATCTAATTTTTAGAGGTTTACGTAATTAGTGTGTGAACAGGGAAATGTTCAATGGCTATCATTGATCCTCTGCTAGTGAGACATCACTTGCTGTCTCTGGTTTACACCTTTAGAGTGTATCTTCAAGTCACCCCTCCAGCCATATGTAGTTCTTCTATGGTTTCCAGTCATCAGCTCTTGTAGCTGCTTCATTTTGTCCTCAAGATTCATGAGGATTTGCTAGACATGGCCTCACCCTACATTCTCTCTCCGAGGAAAGTTTGACGTTTTTTTCCTGGGGCAGCAGGAGACATGATTGGGGAACCTTCTTGGCTCTCTGCCTGGATTTTTTTTAAAACCAACATTCCTACTTTTCATCCTATGCTTCATAATGTGAAAAGAACTTTTGTGAAGCTTGATGTCTTTTCAAATAAGTAGAAGCACAGTTGTGTGACATCTCTCCCAAACATTTGTGATTGCCATTCTCCCTTCATCAGTGGGATATTGGGGAGAACTGGGGGAAACAATAGGACAGGGAATGAAGCCCAGGATGAGTAAATGATATTTATAAGAAGCCTAGGGTAATACATTTAGATCAAATCTCAATTCGGAGATACTTCACACCCCCAAACTGAACTATTTAAACAGTAAGAAAGGAGTTTGTGCTAAATTGTTTCAGTCATGTCTAACTCTTTGTGATCCTATGGACTATAGCCCACCAGGATCTTGTGTCCATGACATTCTCCAGGCAAGAATACTGGAGTGGGTTGCCATGCCTTCTCCAGTGAATCTTCCCAGCCCAGGAATTGAACCTGCATCTCCTATGCCTCCTGCATTGCAAGTGGATTCTTTGCTGCTGAGTCACCAGGGAAGCCCCATAAGAAAGTAGAGTAGCAGGAAATACTTAAAACAGAGTGAAACAAGGACTTATGCATATTTTGTCTATGAATGGAAAGAAAATTCTAGCAAACTGTTACACTGGAAGTGAAGACCAGAGAGTACAAGTCTGGTATAGTCAAAGAGGATTATGTACAGGTCTATTTTTCAAATGTGTATTGTAAACACTGGTGATTTGGGATGGAGAAAATAATATTAAGCTATTTCTAAAAACAGGGTATGTTGAATTTCAAATTTATATAAGTTACTAAGATTAAAATTGCTGATAAATCCTTTTAGCTATGCTAGCATGGCTTCCTTGCTTCACTGAAACCTAGTGTATTTTTAACTTACTATTGTTTGCCTTTTAAACTTATATTATTTACTTTCAATGGAAGATGGTTCTGAACTTTTGTTTTGCTTTGTCATTTTGCTATTGAAATCAGTCTGCTAATGAATTGTAAAGTAAGATATAAAGAAGTATCTTAAAATTTAAAAAAAGGAAAAAATATATTTTTAATTTAAAATACATTATGTAGTATTTATGTTTTTTGCTAATTGAAAAGGAATGATGCTCAAGTTTCCAGATCACCCATATACTAGGCTGAACTTGTGTACATCAGGAGAAACCTGTGGTGCATAGAGTCCTGTTTGACCTTGGCCATGTCTTAATACCACTTCATCTGGCTGAGATAAACTTCTTTTTTTCACTTATATAGAACAAAATTAGGGGCTGATCTCTCTCTTTTTAATATTACTATCTTCCCAGTTGTGAATTTAATGTAACCCACTTAGGTATATGATTAATTCACAAATAAACCTATACAGTAACTGTGTAAAACATGAATCTAGAGTTTCTAAGTGTATATAGGTCAAACTACATGTGGGGCGATTACAAAAGAAATTTTACTTTTATTGCCTTCATAATCGTTCTTAACCAAAGGAAAAATAATACCTGTTATGAAATGGTTTGAAGAAAGCCCAGTGAATCCGTTAATAATTTTGCCCCAATTCTTTATGTTTAAAGGGAAATGAATAATTCCCAGAAAATTGCTGTTTTTACTAACAGAGAATCTGATAATCATCATCTGTGTGGTCAGTTCTATCACATAAAACCAACATAAAATGTGAATTTAACCAATTTCATATGATTATATTTAAATCCTTCAGATTATTTGTGTTACTGAAATAAGATTCAATTTTTTAGAATATTAGCTTTTGCCTTAAAAATATTCACATATATATGTATATTTGGAGGACTTCCCAGGTGGCTCAGTGGTAAAGAATCTGCCTACTAATACAGGAAAAACAGGTTTTATCTCTGGGTCAAGAAGATTCCTTGGAGAAGGAAAGGGCAACCCTCTCAGGTATTGCTTGGGAGATCTCATGGAGAGAGCCTGGCATCTACAGTCAGGGTCACAAAGAGTCAGATACAATTTAGCAAGTGAAACAGCTAATTTTGGAGGGAAATTGGAAAATGATATTTCATGAACTGCCAGCTAGGTGTTATTTAGAACCAGATAAATTTAAAATAGGTATCAAACCAAATTATTGTAATATGGTTCAGTTTTCTCTAAAATGTTTTATTGTCTAAATGTCAGAAATTAAATGAAAATAATTTTATCAGTTTTATCTCAGTTGACGAATATTTTAAATTTTTCTTTGAAATTGTAAAAATTATTTTAAGGCCTCTAAATTTTATATAAGCACAATGTATATCAATTGAAAAATATAAAGTTATTTGAAGTACAGAAATATTTTAAAATCATAAAATTCAAAGATAATTTCTCGCTATAAAGCACAGAAGAGACTTCAAAAAAATGGAAATAAATAACACTTATGTGAGTTTCTCTTTGCAGTTGCATTTAGCAGTTTTTATACTTGCTGAAACTGCTATACCAATATGTTTTATTCTAAAGGATTATTGCCAGGTAGTCCTGTAAAATTATTTCTTCCTATCACAGAAACTTTTTTATTACAAATGTCAGAAAAATGAATATTTAATGTCTATTTTTCTATCTAGTTAAGAACCTCAGCAGAGACTTTGGTAATTTTTTTTTTCATGACATATCAATAAAATTCTAAAATGAACTTTAATAAGGACAATGGATTCTAGTAATGTACCATAAAGAACTGGGTAATTGAGCATCTAGATTAGCAAATGGTAAAATATTCAAAGTTTTGATATGCTTCATGAAAGCCAATCATTCTGTAGTGAGTTGTAAATGTAAATTTGACTTCTATGTGGCTCTTGATAAAAAATTGCTTCTTGTAATCATACAATTATGTAAAATATTTGAAATAATCTCATGTAATCTTCAATTTTGGAAAAGAAATAAATTTCCATACATTGAAAACAAAATTGAGGGCTTCCCCTGGTGGTCCAGTGGGTAAAGGACACCGCCTTGCAGTGCAACGGGCGCCGGTTCAATCCCTGGCCTGGGAAGATCCCACGTGCTGCGGAGCAGCTGGACAGATGTGTCCAATCACCGAGCCGGAGCTCTGGAGCGAGTGCGCCCAGAGCCTGCGCTCTGCAACAACAGACGCCACCGCGATGGGAGGCCCACAGGAGCCAAAGAACAAAGATGGATGAAAATAGAGAAATGAAAAACCAATAGAAGTGGCCCGCCCACTCCCCTCCCTCCCCAACCCGATCCCTGCCCAAAATAAATAAATAAATAAATCTTTAAAAACAAACAAACAAAAAACAAATCAAAAAAAAAATTACAAAATTGAAAGCCTTAAAGTTGGTATATGTGAAGAGTAATTTATAAGACCCAGGTAATCCATCTCCCAAGAGGATGCTTTTTAAACTGATAAAGTTTTGTATGTTTCATTTTGCCACTTCTGTGTGTGTGTCTGTGTGTGTATAAATATATATACTGTAAATAGTAACAGGTTTTGTAAAACATAGTTTGACTACATGAATAAAATCATGAATAAAATCTTGCTAAGATATATTTTAATTGGTCATTACTATTTTATCTATGACTTAATAATTAGGGCTATTAAAATTAATAGTTACAGCACAAATATTTTACTAATAAGCTGATACTGTGAACTGTCTAAAATTGATTAAGAAGATATACAAATGTTCATAAATTTTAAAGTTGTAATCATCAATCTATATATATTTTACATTATCAATAACATTCTAAAGTTATTTTTTGAGGTTTAGAGACGTAAAAATATCTTTAGCAAATGGTAAAATATTCAAAGTTTTGATATGCTTCATGAAAGCCAATCATTCTGTAGTGAGTTGTAAATGTAAATTTGACTTCTATGTGGCTCTTGATAAAAAATTGCTTCTTGTAATCATACAATTATGTAAAATATTTGAAATAATCTCATGTAATCTTCAATTTTGGAAAAGAAATAAATTTCCATACATTGAAAACAAAATTGAGGGCTTCCCCTGGTGGTCCAGTGGGTAAAGGACACCGCCTTGCAGTGCAACGGGCGCCGGTTCAATCCCTGGCCTGGGAAGATCCCACGTGCTGCGGAGCAGCTGGACAGATGTGTCCAATCACCGAGCCGGAGCTCTGGAGCGAGTGCGCCCAGAGCCTGCGCTCTGCAACAACAGACGCCACCGCGATGGGAGGCCCACAGGAGCCAAAGAACAAAGATGGATGAAAATAGAGAAATGAAAAACCAATAGAAGTGGCCCGCCCACTCCCCTCCCTCCCCAACCCGATCCCTGCCCAAAATAAATAAATAAATAAATCTTTAAAAACAAACAAACAAAAAACAAATCAAAAAAAAAATTACAAAATTGAAAGCCTTAAAGTTGGTATATGTGAAGAGTAATTTATAAGACCCAGGTAATCCATCTCCCAAGAGGATGCTTTTTAAACTGATAAAGTTTTGTATGTTTCATTTTGCCACTTCTGTGTGTGTGTCTGTGTGTGTATAAATATATATACTGTAAATAGTAACAGGTTTTGTAAAACATAGTTTGACTACATGAATAAAATCATGAATAAAATCTTGCTAAGATATATTTTAATTGGTCATTACTATTTTATCTATGACTTAATAATTAGGGCTATTAAAATTAATAGTTACAGCACAAATATTTTACTAATAAGCTGATACTGTGAACTGTCTAAAATTGATTAAGAAGATATACAAATGTTCATAAATTTTAAAGTTGTAATCATCAATCTATATATATTTTACATTATCAATAACATTCTAAAGTTATTTTTTGAGGTTTAGAGAAGTAAAAATATTTTTAATTAAAATTCCTAGTATTTAAAAAAGTATGTGTCCTCTTATTTTAAAGTTCAAAACTTAGTTTTAGAAATAAAGTGCTAGTAATTGCAAAATTAGAGTTTTCAACTCAATATATTTGACTGCATAGCTCTACTTCAATGTATTTAATATGGGTTATAGCACATAGTATGACACTTACATAATGTGTAATAATCATAATAATAATATAAAGAATAATCATGATTGAGGGATTTAACTTGGGAGGAATTATTACCATATCTGTCCTTTATCATGCCCATTTTTGAATGAAATGTCCCCTTAATACTCCATTTTTTTGAAGAGTTCTTTAGTCTTACCCAATCTATTGTTTTCCTCTATTACTTTCCATTGTTCTTTTAAGAGGGCTTTGTTGTCTTTCCTGAGTATTCTCTGGAACTTTGCATTCAGTTCAGTATATTTTTCCCTTTCTCCCTTGCCTTTTGTTTCTCTTCTTTCCCCAGCTATTTCTAAAGACTCCTTAGACAACCACTTTGCCTTCTGGCATTTCTTTTTCTTTTGGATGAATTTGGTCACTGACAAAAACTGAATTAGCTTACTAGTTTATATATTCACATCCTTTAAATGTGGTTGGTTTGAATTATTACTTATGATCTCTGTATTTTTTTAAAGGCATGCAATCTTTTTGAATGGCAATTTCCTTGTCCCTTTTTCTTTTTTCAGGATGTCTCACATTTGTACATTAATATATCTTATCTCAACTGATAGAATAATATAAAAAAGAAACCAACCCCAAAATAATTATTTCTAAGAAGAAATGGGTATATATAGATAGAATCATTTCCCTAGAGTGTCTTATTAAACACTGTCTTAAATGCAAATATTTCTACCATAATTTGCAGCTGTGTAATGTTGGAATTAATGTAAAGATGGAATTAGAGAACTATACTCAGAAAAACCTGTAATTCTAAATGAGAACTTGAACACACCATGAATTCTTCAATCTAAAGTTGTTTATATCAAAATGTATATAGTGGCACTGGACACATCTCCATTTTTTGTAATTATTATGTGAGTTCAAGTATGTAAAAATGCTGATACAGTAAAATCTAAAACTACATCTGCTATTGGGAGCTTTCAAACTTTAAATTTCATTCATCTATCTATAGATCTATTTAAAATATCTGTATATTAATGTTCACTGATAAAAAAATCTATATAAAGTTATTTTATACTAAAAGTGGCTTAATAATGTTAGAAGCTTATGTAAATGATACATTTAAAAAGATAAAATTAGTGAATGATACAGTTGTTTTGAGTATTAAAGGAGGCAATGTGTATAAATTAAGCTAATACCTTTCATGTGTTATGTATTCAATAATATCTTAAAATCATACTATTAGTCCCAATAGAAGATTTTTTAACTCTTCTAGTATTAGTGTGAAAATCTAAAAAATCAGCATTTTCTATCTTTAATAAACAAAGCATTAGTTATTTAGTCATCTTTTAGTCTTCCATAGAAAACCTGAAGACTAATAAGTATGGTTGACTGCGAAAGGCAGTTTAAAATGCCTCTATTGCTTTTTGTTGTTTTTAATAAAAGCCAAAAAGCAATGCCAAGAGCTTAGTGCATATATAGTGCTTTGAAATTTGTAATCACCTTTGTTCTCTAGTTCCAGAGTTATTCAGTGAGGGTCCTGCTATTTTATGGTTTGATAGGAAAATTAATTCTCCTGGAAGCCCTGAAACTTGTTTCTTATCTGAAGTATGAATTCAGGTAGTTGTATGTTATACAGGATCATAAAAAATTTAAGAGTACCAGCTGGACTCAAAATCTGCTTAGAGTTTTCACTGACTCTATATTCTGTTGTTTACCAGATAACCATCATTTCCCTAGAGTGTCTTATTAAACACTGTCTTAAATGCAAATATTTCTACCATAATTTGCAGCTGTGTAATGTTGGAATTAATGTAAAGATGGAATTAGAGAACTATACTCAGAAAAACCTGTAATTCTAAATGAGAACTTGAACACACCATGAATTCTTCAATCTAAAGTTGTTTATATCAAAATGTATATAGTGGCACTGGACACATCTCCATTTTTTGTAATTATTATGTGAGTTCAAGTATGTAAAAATGCTGATACAGTAAAATCTAAAACTACATCTGCTATTGGGAGCTTTCAAACTTTAAATTTCATTCATCTATCTATAGATCTATTTAAAATATCTGTATATTAATGTTCACTGATAAAAAAATCTATATAAAGTTATTTTATACTAAAAGTGGCTTAATAATGTTAGAAGCTTATGTAAATGATACATTTAAAAAGATAAAATTAGTGAATGATACAGTTGTTTTGAGTATTAAAGGAGGCAATGTGTATAAATTAAGCTAATACCTTTCATGTGTTATGTATTCAATAATATCTTAAAATCATACTATTAGTCCCAATAGAAGATTTTTTAACTCTTCTAGTATTAGTGTGAAAATCTAAAAAATCAGCATTTTCTATCTTTAATAAACAAAGCATTAGTTATTTAGTCATCTTTTAGTCTTCCATAGAAAACCTGAAGACTAATAAGTATGGTTGACTGCGAAAGGCAGTTTAAAAATGCCTCTATTGCTTTTTGTTGTTTTTAATAAAAGCCAAAAAGCAATGCCAAGAGCTTAGTGCATATATAGTGCTTTGAAATTTGTAATCACCTTTGTTCTCTAGTTCCAGAGTTATTCAGTGAGGGTCCTGCTATTTTATGGTTTGATAGGAAAATTAATTCTCCTGGAAGCCCTGAAACTTGTTTCTTATCTGAAGTATGAATTCAGGTAGTTGTATGTTATACAGGATCATAAAAAATTTAAGAGTACCAGCTGGACTCAAAATCTGCTTAGAGTTTTCACTGACTCTATATTCTGTTGTTTACCAGATAACCATCATTTACAAATTAAGTTTATGCAAAATACAAAAGTCTTAAAATTTAAACATGCTTAACATTTCCTACAATTTTCTCAGAATTTGCATTCCAAAACATTTATGTTTTAGTTATAAGAAATGCATTTTAAATGAAATTAGGTACATTCTTCAATAACAAAGTTAATCCATTATTTTTTGAAATAAAAATATCTAGTACTTGTCAAAGTTACATTCTTGTGGATATCTAAGAAAATGATATATTTTAAACTCAAGTAATATTTGAAGAAAGTAAACATAAAATTAGATGTGAACAAAAATCCTCCCATTAATAAAATATTCAAATTATTTGTTAATATTTTCTTCCTTTGTAAGAAGTCTATAAATGTAAGCTTTCTATTTGTAATTTTTTTTGCTTTTGCTAATGATTTCTGTGTAGTTGTTGCATGTATGCCCAAGTGCTTAAAAAAAATTATCGTCTCTCAGTTATGAGACTCATTTGGCAATACAAATAGCTGCTGGTAACTCAGAGGATCATAGAATATTATAACTCAGGACTTAAAAATCATTTGATGCAGCTAAATGTTTCAATTAGACAAATGTTTTCATTGCTTCTATCATATAGAAGCAGTTACAAGTGCAACTACCTAGTTGGAGCTGGACGGGAGATCTACAATTCAGCCTTCTCCTTGTTCTCTTTCTTCATTACCTTTATATCCTCACCCTAAAGTTGTTTAAAGACACCTACTCCAAGAACCCTCTGTAGTAGATAAGACACACCTGAAGATCAGAAAGGAAAGGTACATGTTGATTGTGACACAGCTATGCTGTGACAATTGTGATTGGAAATTCAGTTTTCCAGAGTCCAAACATTATCTTCTTTAGCACCTAATGTTAATCGGTGACTATTCTTACAAAGAATATTTATCTTCTCAGCAGCAAACTGCATCGTATTACCTTGAAATGAGACTCTAGGTCAGGGCATGGGAAAAGGGAAACAAAGTGTAAATGGAGCATGGTATATGATAAAATTGCTCATATATTTTGTAGAAAATAGCCACTTTCCTTCAAAGGCCAGGGTTAGTGGTGAAAAGGTAAATGGAAGTAATGTTGATTTGTATTCAAAAAAATCTCTTTTCTACTTGTGTAATACAATTGGGTTCTGTCTCTTGGGTAACTTGCTCTAAAACTTCATTTATATATTTTCCCAAACCATATTTTTCAAAATGAACTGTGTTTCCTTCTGTGGCAGATGTTGAATTCACTTATGTATCATCTATTTTTAAAGAAATGCATTTTAAATGAAATTAGGTACATTCTTCAATAACAAAGTTAATCCATTATTTTTTGAAATAAAAATATCTAGTACTTGTCAAAGTTACATTCTTGTGGATATCTAAGAAAATGATATATTTTAAACTCAAGTAATATTTGAAGAAAGTAAACATAAAATTAGATGTGAACAAAAATCCTCCCATTAATAAAATATTCAAATTATTTGTTAATATTTTCTTCCTTTGTAAGAAGTCTATAAATGTAAGCTTTCTATTTGTAATTTTTTTTGCTTTTGCTAATGATTTCTGTGTAGTTGTTGCATGTATGCCCAAGTGCTTAAAAAAAATTATCGTCTCTCAGTTATGAGACTCATTTGGCAATACAAATAGCTGCTGGTAACTCAGAGGATCATAGAATATTATAACTCAGGACTTAAAAATCATTTGATGCAGCTAAATGTTTCAATTAGACAAATGTTTTCATTGCTTCTATCATATAGAAGCAGTTACAAGTGCAACTACCTAGTTGGAGCTGGACGGGAGATCTACAATTCAGCCTTCTCCTTGTTCTCTTTCTTCATTACCTTTATATCCTCACCCTAAAGTTGTTTAAAGACACCTACTCCAAGAACCCTCTGTAGTAGATAAGACACACCTGAAGATCAGAAAGGAAAGGTACATGTTGATTGTGACACAGCTATGCTGTGACAATTGTGATTGGAAATTCAGTTTTCCAGAGTCCAAACATTATCTTCTTTAGCACCTAATGTTAATCGGTGACTATTCTTACAAAGAATATTTATCTTCTCAGCAGCAAACTGCATCGTATTACCTTGAAATGAGACTCTAGGTCAGGGCATGGGAAAAGGGAAACAAAGTGTAAATGGAGCATGGTATATGATAAAATTGCTCATATATTTTGTAGAAAATAGCCACTTTCCTTCAAAGGCCAGGGTTAGTGGTGAAAAGGTAAATGGAAGTAATGTTGATTTGTATTCAAAAAAATCTCTTTTCTACTTGTGTAATACAATTGGGTTCTGTCTCTTGGGTAACTTGCTCTAAAACTTCATTTATATATTTTCCCAAACCATATTTTTCAAAATGAACTGTGTTTCCTTCTGTGGCAGATGTTGAATTCACTTATGTATCATCTATTTTTTCCCATCTTTCTGATTAAGTTATATCCAGGTTTTTTTTTTTTTTTTCTTTTTTGATGGGAGGAATGCCAATTGTTCAAGTCAAAGACTATATTTTTCTAGTCTTTCTAAAAGTTAGATGTGGCTGTGTTATTTAGTTCTTGTCAAATGAGATACTAATCATGGTTATTAGTTAGGACTTCCAAGAAGTCTGGCCAAAAAAGGAACAGAAAGCGCAGTAAGGCATTGTATGTCCTCTCCTCTATGCCTATTCTCTATTAAATGTCTTTAATAGTGCTTGTGTGGCTATACCATCCATTTTCATCACAGTAGCTATAAACTCTCTTATAAGTATAAATTAGGTGATCTTTTCAGTCCTTTGTTTTCAATCACACTTAGATTAAAATAAAATTCCCTTAGCCTGTCACATAAAATCTATTCCCTTCCCTCTATATCTCTCAGACTGTAACTAGTCTTTCCTTTTCTTGGTTCACTAGACATTAAAACTTTTTCTGGGTTTCAAATGTGTCCAGATCTTTTCCACTTATTTTGCCTGGAATGATTTTCCCCAAACTAGCTAACTCCATCTTGTCACTGAAATCTAACCTTAACATCACCTCTGTTGAGAGAATTTCCCTAATTCAATCTAAAAGAAAACAATTACAATCATTCATAATTATATTATTATGAATGATATTTGTAACATATTATAAATATTATATTTATGATGATCATAATCTATAAGAGAATAACACTTAAAATCCTTAAAAAAAATTATACCCCATGGGGAAAAAAAAAAGATGGATACAGAATATGAGTAGACTTCTACTCTCTTGTCTTACATTTTCTTTGTTTTTCCTATTACATTGGCATTCCTATATAAACATCTCATATATAACAAGTACACTGCATACACACACCCCTCAGCAAAAACTGAGTGGATAGATGCATGAGAATTTTTGTGTATATATAAATATATATATATATATATATATATATATATATATATATGAATAAAGAAGTAAATGACATGATTAAAATTGTTATAAACATATAACAATAATTAGGTCAATCCATTTATACAACTTAAGTATATATTAAAATCTGATATATAGAGAAAATTAAAATAGAAGTATAAATACTATTTAATTCCATATTATCCTTAACACAATGCCTGCTTAGAAATATGAATTTTAATAAAATTTATTAGACATCAAAATTTCATTAAGATATACCTCAGGAAATAAGAACTCAATATGTCTAGCTCCTTCATGATACACGATACTTTGTGTTTGTGTGCTCAGTCATGTCCATCCCTTTTGTGATCCCATGGACTGTAGCTCACTAGGATCCGTTGTCCATGGAATTTTTCAGGCAAAAATACTGGAGTGGATTGCCATTTCCTATTACAAGGGATCTTCCTGACCCAGGGATCAAAACTGCAATGCTTGAATCTCTTGCATTGACATGCAGATTTTTACCACATGATAGGAAGCCCCACATGATGCTTGTATGATCTAAAACAGTTTGGTGGTATTTTTTATTGAAATACAATATTGTATTGATTTTGGTGTGTAGTGAAGTGAATCACATATGTATTTTTTTCAGGTCACTTTCCATTATAAGTTATTCTAAGATACTGAATACCATTTCCTGTATTAGAGAGTAAACCCTTGTCACTCATTAATTTCATATATAGTAGTGTGTTTCTGTTAATCCCATACTCTTATTTTTCCCCTTTCTCTCTTCCTTTCCTCCTTGGTAACCAAATGCTTGTTTTTATAGCTGTGAGTCTGTTTTTGTTTTGTGAATATATTAATTTGAATTATAGTTAGATTCCACATATAAGTGGTATCTTATATTTGTCTTTCTCTGACTTCCCTGAGAATGATATTATCTAGATCTATCTATGTTGCTGCAAATGGCAATACTTCATGCTTTTTTATGCCCAAGTACTATTTCATTGTATAGAACTTTATCCATTTATCCAGAAGTCCTTTATCGATTTATCAGTTGATGGATACTTAGGTTGCTTCCATATCTTGGCTATTATAAACAGTGTTATTATAATATCGGGGTGCATGCTTTTATAATTTGAGTTTTCATCTTTCCTGGATATATACCCAGGAGTGGGATTCTTGGATAATATAGCCACTCTATTTTTAACTTTTAAAGAAACTCTATACTATTTTTCCATACTGTTTGCACCAATTTACATTCCCACCAATAGTGCAAGAGGAATCTCTTATTTCCAAACCCTCTCCAGCATTTATTATTTGTGGGTTTTTGATGGTAACTGTTCTGACTGGTGTGAGGTGATAGTTCAATGTGGTGTTGATTTGTATTTCTCTAATAGCTAGCCATGTGGAGTATACTTTAATGTTCTGTTGGCCATTAGTATATCTTCTTTGAAGAAGTGTGTATTTGCCGTCTGCCCATTTTTTTGACTGGGTTGTTCATTTGTTTTGTTTTATTTTTTATCTACATAATTTATCTATTTTTTATCTATATAATGACAATTTCACCCCTTCCCTTCCAATCTGGATACTTTTTATAGGTTTTTGTTGTCTTCGATTGCTGTGTCTATGGCTTTCAATACTGTAGAAATAGTAAGAGTAGACATCCTTTTATTTTTCTAGAATTTAACAGAAAAGCTTTCAACTTTTCACTATCAAGTATTATGTTGGCTGTGGGTTTATCATAAATGGCTTTTATTATGTTGGGAAGTGTATTCCTTATACTCTGTGAGAGTTTTTTTTAATTAATTAATTTACTTATATGGCTTGATATTAACAAAGATGAAGGTAAAAAATCATTTAGCAAAGAAGAAGCAAAAATAGTTTTATCTACAATTGTAGAAATTCCATTTTTTAAAGGAAATGTACATAAAGAGAAAAAAAACAAGGCAATAACACATAATAGAGCAGGTCATTAACCTTGGATTATATCCTGTATGGTTCTAAGAAAGTCAGTTGATCTCCAAATTGTTAACAATTCATTTTTCTACCAACCTTCAAAAACTATACTTCAGATAAACTTCATAGCCTTTTATGAAGAAAATATATCATGATTTTAGAGAAAAGAATCTAGATTCTCAGGTCAGCAGTAAAGGAAAGGAAATAATATCTGAAGCAAAGCCCATATGGAGGTCACTAGCAATTCTCCTGGATGTTTTTCCTAAAGTTAAACTGCAAATACGATAAACAATCATTCATGAAACTGAAAGAAATATTGCTTACCTAATATGGTGACCTCTGAAGCGACAGTCTAGGTCTAAATGGCACTTTATTCTCAGAAATAAGACCCAGACAACATGTTGGTATTCAAGGGGAAGAAACAAGTTACTATGGTGTCAAATAGAGGCAACTAAAAGGAGTTTGGTACAAATCAAGCGTGTTTACATAGAGCACAGAGTCAAGTACTCTTATCTAATAGATTACTCTACATAGTAATACTTTATTGTTGAAAGTTTAAGCTTCTTTTGTTCATTTTGTGAAAAGGTATTCATATATATAAATACAGCACATCTCAGGTGGGCCTGCTGCTGTGGCTTAGTCACTTCAGTCATGTCTGACTCTGTGACCCTATGGACTGCAGCCTGTCAGGGTCCTCTGCCCATGAGTTCTCCAGGCAAGAACACTGAAGTGTGTTGCCATGTCCTCCTCCAGGGAGACAATCCCAATCCAAGCATGGAACCCAGGTCTCCTGCTTTGCAGGCAGATTCATCACCATAGAGCCACCAGGGAAGCTATATATATATAGCTTGCCATTTCCTTCTCCATCTCAGGTGATTCAGTGGTAAATAATCTGCTTGTCAGTGCAGGAGACATAAGAGACATGGATTCGATCCCTGGTTCCAGAAGATGCCTTGGAGAAGAAAATGGCAAACTAGTCCAGTTTTCTTGCCTGGGAAATTCCATGGACAGAGAAGCTACAGTCCATTGGTGCACAAAAGAATTGGTAGAATCTTTTTCTCTTATTTCAAACATACCATGATATAACTCTGCCTTTAGATAAGTGTAAGCTTAATCTCCATTAAAATATGACCTTGACCTCTATCACCCTAGAAAGCTCTCTTAGTTTTTTTTCCAGGCAGTTCACACTTCTGACACAACCACAATTGTGATTTTTTAAAATCCCTAAATTAACTTTGCCTATTCCAGAATTTCATGTGAATGAAAGCATAAACTTTTGTATTGTTGCATAAAGCCTTTTTTATACTGTGTATCTTTTCATATTCATTCATGAGTGTTTATATTGGTAGATCCTAGTTTACTGCTGATTAAGTACATCATTAAATACAAATATGAAAGTGTGTTGCTCAGTCATATCTGACTATTTGCAATCCCACGGACTGTAGCTTCTCAGGCTCCGCCATCCATGGGATTTTCCAGGCAAGAATGCCAGAGTCGGTTGCCATTTCTGTCTCCAGGGAATGCTGCCAAACCAAGGATCAAACCTGGGTCTCCTGTACTGCAGACAGCCTCTTCACTATCTGAGCTGCTACGAGTAGACAAATATAAATAGGACTACATTTATTTGTCCACTCTTCTATAGATGAAGACCTGGAATGTTTTGGGGTTTTATTTATTATGATTAAAGCTGTTATAAATATTTTTGTAAACTTCTTTTTGAATGTAAAATGTTCATTTTGTTAATAATCTCAGATTAGAACTGCTGGGTCATCATGGAGTATTCAAAGTTTGGACCACCTTATACTCCCACCAGTGAAGGATCCAGGGAAACCCAGAATGGCACAGGATAGAGTAACAATCACAGATGCCATCCCATGTGCATATATTCTAAGTCAACACATCCAAACCCATTACTCTTGTTCACTCAGTGACTTCTCATATTTTAGCTGTTTGTTTGTACCCACACTGAAATTTCCTCTACACAAGATTCCTGTGAACTTGCCCACACCCTGATGTCATGAGGCTTGAAGAAAGGAAACTGTTTCTTGATTTCTTTCGGGACAACTGGTTCCCAACAATCTGCAGTTTTGTTCCCCAGGGGACATTTTAGCAATGCCCGGAGTCACGTTTGGCTGTTCCGCCTCTAGGGGAATGTTTACAAGCACCTAGTAGGCATGGAGGCTGCTAAATATCCTGCATACTTAAAACAGTTCCCCCCCAATGTCAGTAGGATAGACTAATCCTGCTTTAGCCTAAGACTTATTTCTTCATAATTTCCTGTCTCCACATGCCCTTTTTTCAGAAAGATTGACATTAAAAACATGTACTGTTTTTAGGAAGTCTACCTCCCACACACATTACATCAGAAACGGTGGAACATCTGTGTATCTTTTCATATTCATTCATGAGTGTTTATATTGGTAGATCCTAGTTTACTGCTGATTAAGTACATCATTAAATACAAATATGAAAGTGTGTTGCTCAGTCATATCTGACTATTTGCAATCCCACGGACTGTAGCTTCTCAGGCTCCGCCATCCATGGGATTTTCCAGGCAAGAATGCCAGAGTCGGTTGCCATTTCTGTCTCCAGGGAATGCTGCCAAACCAAGGATCAAACCTGGGTCTCCTGTACTGCAGACAGCCTCTTCACTATCTGAGCTGCTACGAGTAGACAAATATAAATAGGACTACATTTATTTGTCCACTCTTCTATAGATGAAGACCTGGAATGTTTTGGGGTTTTATTTATTATGATTAAAGCTGTTATAAATATTTTTGTAAACTTCTTTTTGAATGTAAAATGTTCATTTTGTTAATAATCTCAGATTAGAACTGCTGGGTCATCATGGAGTATTCAAAGTTTGGACCACCTTATACTCCCACCAGTGAAGGATCCAGGGAAACCCAGAATGGCACAGGATAGAGTAACAATCACAGATGCCATCCCATGTGCATATATTCTAAGTCAACACATCCAAACCCATTACTCTTGTTCACTCAGTGACTTCTCATATTTTAGCTGTTTGTTTGTACCCACACTGAAATTTCCTCTACACAAGATTCCTGTGAACTTGCCCACACCCTGATGTCATGAGGCTTGAAGAAAGGAAACTGTTTCTTGATTTCTTTCGGGACAACTGGTTCCCAACAATCTGCAGTTTTGTTCCCCAGGGGACATTTTAGCAATGCCCGGAGTCACGTTTGGCTGTTCCGCCTCTAGGGGAATGTTTACAAGCACCTAGTAGGCATGGAGGCTGCTAAATATCCTGCATACTTAAAACAGTTCCCCCCCAATGTCAGTAGGATAGACTAATCCTGCTTTAGCCTAAGACTTATTTCTTCATAATTTCCTGTCTCCACATGCCCTTTTTTCAGAAAGATTGACATTAAAAACATGTACTGTTTTTAGGAAGTCTACCTCCCACACACATTACATCAGAAACGGTGGAACATCTGTGCTTTTTGAGTTGACATCAATGCTAAAATTTAGTTCTGTTACCATATTTTTTATCTACTGTGAAACAATGAAACAAAGAACATGCCCTTCTATTTCTCTTGATAATTCCTTTTGTTTTAGCTGTTGTCTACTTTTAACAACCTTTCAAAAGAAGAATGTAAACAATGCAAGTGAAGCATGTTTTTTGTATCACAAGACTACCTACATTTGCATAAAGCTGAGAAACAGTCGTCTCATAAAATGCACTCTTCCAGTTCAACTCTCAAAATGAAAGAATCAGATACAACCATAAAAAGATATTTATACAACAGTACTAAAGCTCTTAGTCTATATTATGATTTGTGGGGATCCTAACTAAATCTTTCGTATTCCTTCAAATGGGGCAGTCTAGTGGTTCAGTAAAAAAGTGGTTTATTAAAAAAATGAGTACTGACCAATGTGGATTTTCATACCCTCACTCTTTCAAGATACTTATTCCTGATCCTACTCAATTTTCTCAGTCCTGCAGTGATGGCAAAGAGTGATTTTACTGGAAAGCAGGTGAACCAGAAGTACTCTGCTGTCTAACAGACACTGACTCTTCTGCATTCAGCAATATTCTTTGGGAAGACAAGTGTGTTAGATACACAAAGACCAACTTGCTGTTCAGAGGCTGGATTCTGAATTGTTTTCATCAGAAACATTAATCAGGCATTTAACAGCCTGATGCACTCTCTTTATAGATCTGCAGATCTGTCTCTCTGGTTTACTTAAAAGTCAACAGTGAGGCACTCACTCTGCTAAGCACTCAGCTAAGAGTGGAGAATGAAAATTTTACAGGCTGTAACTCTAAAGTCTCTTGTCAATCCCTAATTTTGATTTCTGGTGCTTGTGAAAATTGCTTAATGGAACTAATTTCAGTCTTATCTGTTCCATTTACTGCTATTCATTTTCTGAGATCTACCTTTCTAATTCCAGTTTGATAACTTGATTCCAACTGTTCATTTTGACTACTTCCTGTCTCCACATGCCCTTTTTTCAGAAAGATTGACATTAAAAACATGTACTGTTTTTAGGAAGTCTACCTCCCACACACATTACATCAGAAACGGTGGAACATCTGTGCTTTTTGAGTTGACATCAATGCTAAAATTTAGTTCTGTTACCATATTTTTTATCTACTGTGAAACAATGAAACAAAGAACATGCCCTTCTATTTCTCTTGATAATTCCTTTTGTTTTAGCTGTTGTCTACTTTTAACAACCTTTCAAAAGAAGAATGTAAACAATGCAAGTGAAGCATGTTTTTTGTATCACAAGACTACCTACATTTGCATAAAGCTGAGAAACAGTCGTCTCATAAAATGCACTCTTCCAGTTCAACTCTCAAAATGAAAGAATCAGATACAACCATAAAAAGATATTTATACAACAGTACTAAAGCTCTTAGTCTATATTATGATTTGTGGGGATCCTAACTAAATCTTTCGTATTCCTTCAAATGGGGCAGTCTAGTGGTTCAGTAAAAAAGTGGTTTATTAAAAAAATGAGTACTGACCAATGTGGATTTTCATACCCTCACTCTTTCAAGATACTTATTCCTGATCCTACTCAATTTTCTCAGTCCTGCAGTGATGGCAAAGAGTGATTTTACTGGAAAGCAGGTGAACCAGAAGTACTCTGCTGTCTAACAGACACTGACTCTTCTGCATTCAGCAATATTCTTTGGGAAGACAAGTGTGTTAGATACACAAAGACCAACTTGCTGTTCAGAGGCTGGATTCTGAATTGTTTTCATCAGAAACATTAATCAGGCATTTAACAGCCTGATGCACTCTCTTTATAGATCTGCAGATCTGTCTCTCTGGTTTACTTAAAAGTCAACAGTGAGGCACTCACTCTGCTAAGCACTCAGCTAAGAGTGGAGAATGAAAATTTTACAGGCTGTAACTCTAAAGTCTCTTGTCAATCCCTAATTTTGATTTCTGGTGCTTGTGAAAATTGCTTAATGGAACTAATTTCAGTCTTATCTGTTCCATTTACTGCTATTCATTTTCTGAGATCTACCTTTCTAATTCCAGTTTGATAACTTGATTCCAACTGTTCATTTTGACTACTTTGTTTGATAATTCTCCTGGAATTTCAAACTCTACTACATCATATGCTTTCAGTTCATCCTTCCTCTGTAGAAAAGGTACTATCACTGTCATCTTCCTCTTAAATTCATCTTTTATTTACAAAGTGTGATTCTTTTAGTGCATAAGTTTTTGTTGTCACTTTCATAATAGTATTGATTACATACTATCATGTGAGAATAACAACATGAATGTAGGGAGAAATCATTTTTCAGTCTTTTATGAAAAGAGCAAAAAAAAAGTGTTATTCAGTTTTAGATAACATTAATTTTATATTAGATCTACTTATTTTTAACTTTCTAGGTTCTGCTTAGTTTTATTTTGATTCACTGCTGCTTACCTTAAAAAAAATTGTTGTAGGAAATAGATGATGAATGTGGAAATATTGGTTGGTCAAAAATGTTGTTCAAGGTTTTCTGAATTATGTTATGGAAGACTCAAGTTTACATTTTGGCCAACTCAATAAGCACAGCTTTATGCACTTTAAATGTTTTTCTGAAATTTTACTTAAGAAAAATTAACACTACCCAGTATATGTTGCTAGTCTCCTCAGAGAATGGCAACTTGATCAGCAGCTCTCAGTCACCACTTGTCATTTATAATTTGACAAAGGTTTATGAAAATTTAAAGTGTTAGCAATATATTCCCTTTTACAAAATAAAAAGCAATAGTTTCCACAGAAAGGCTGATAATCTAAAATCATAAGTATTTTTAACAACAGGTGCCTGTGAGACTCTTTTTAATGCAAAAGGTAAAAATGGATTTTAGATCAAAGATTCAGGAGAGTATAAAATTAACTTCATATAATTCTCCCATCTGAACTCAATCTCAGCCACTAATTAATAGAAAGCAAAAAGACCTTTAGCAAAGGATATTCAAAATTGAATCTAAAGGAAAATTGAAGAAAATTTATTTGTAATATTTCCTAAATAGTCCTGATATTCTAGAATTTCACTCATGAAGTGACTTCGTAATTAATGTTAAGTATTTAGTAACTCGCCTTGTGGGATCTTAAACTCCCATGCAGAGAGTCATAAGGAGTCACATATGACTGAGTATGCACACACCCACTCAGGACAAAAAACCATGTTCTAAGTGATTGGCATGTTAATCTATGCGAATTGTCTTTTATTTATATCTAATTGTTTCTCTGTTTCCCTAGAGCAGCTATTTTCAGGACTTTCAGTATCTTCTCAAATTCCCTAATTCAGTTGATTCAGCATTTATACGATACTGACTCATTTTTCTCCTGTTACTTTTTGAATTAAACATTGAATACAAAAAAAAAAAAAAAAGGATACCAGTGTATCAAATACTTGGATCCAACATACAGTTTCATTTTATAGATACAATTGAACTTTCTTTGTTTTACGTGATTGATTCCAATCCTTCTTATAATTCCAGAGATAATTACTGAATTTGGTGCTTATCATACAATGCTGTTGTGTTTTAAGATTTTTTAAAATATTATTACATATAGTTCTAGTTTATTACTGCCTTACTTTTAAAAATATACATGGGTTGATAGAAATTTAATTAACAAACAGGGAGATTTATTAGAGCCAAACTGAGAATTATAACCTGGGAGACAGACTCAAAGCTCTGAGAACTGTTCTCTCTGTTTGAAGTGGAAAGCACAGCCATGTACATTTTCAAGAAAAAAGGTCATATAGCAAAATGATATGCTGATGTTTATAAAAAGTTCATCAAATGTACACAGTCCAACTCAGTTCAGTTCAGTTGCTCAGTTGTGTCCAACTTTTTGTGACTCGGTGTACTGTGCCTCACCAGGCTTCCCTGTCCTTCACCATCTCCTGGAGACTGCTCAAACTCATGTCCATTGATTCATTGATTCCACCCAATCATCTTGTCCTCTGTTATCCCCTTCTTCTTCTGCCTTCTATTTTTCCCAGCGTCAGGGTCTTTTCCAATTAAGCAGACATAAAACAGTCCGATTAAGCATGTGTGATACAAGCAGTCCCTCACGATCTTGGTAAAGCATGTTATTATTTTTAAAAGTTGCTTTAGAAACGTATAGAAGAAAGAAAGAGAATGATTTTTATGTTCAACATGCACTCCCATCTTTGAGGAGGCCTGGTCTACATAATGAAGATGCACATTGCACATTAGAGAGGAAGGGAGGAAACACAAATAGACAAGCAGAAAGAACATTAATTTTTCTTGCCCTGGTGCGGGGACCTTCCGCAGAAAGGGAAGGCAGCGGTATTACCCCCAGCTGAACTGGGAGATCTCTGAGAGAGGCGAATCTTGACTGTCCGCCCCCCAGCCCCCTGGCTCAGCAGGGTACAATCAGACGCGACAGGGGTTCCACCGAAGTAGTTCTGCTTTATTAATGAAGATCCACAGCTTTTATAGGTAAGTGAAGGGGGTTTTGCATGGGACTTCCTATAGATTACACCAATCAAGCTAAAGGCCAAGCAATCATTCACGAGCGCGGAAGCCAGGGGAACCAATCAGAAATTTTGACCATCAATTAACAATTTAGATCACACCCTGTCTCTTCCTGTAGGCGCCATCTTAGCTGCAAACAATGTGCTTAAGCTTCTCTTCATTCCCACGTCCCTTCCTGTAGGCGCCATCTTAGCTCCAAGCTGAAACAATGTGCTTAAGTTTCTTTTCACTCCCACGTCCCTCTCTGTAGGCACCATCTTAGCTCCAAGCTGCAAACATGTGCTTAAGCTTCTTTATGCTTGCAATGGTCCTCTTTCAGTTCAGAGCCCCACACCCTGGCTTAACATATAAACTTTATTTCATCACATGAATACATACATGCATATAGTAGAGTTTCCCTAGGGTATATATCAAATAGGTGTACTTACTGAAGTATGGAGTAGATTTATGTTTCAAATTATGAACTATTGTTGTATAGGCCCCCAAAGTGTTTTTCCCCCTATATTTACTTTCACTGTATCATCAATACTGTTCCAAATCCAGGATGAAATTTTACATTGGTGAACTTTTCTCTTTTTGTTTATAGAGTGATGGAAAAGAAATTATATATCCATATTTATTCAATGAAGGTCTCTTTAATTATCATTGAGCTTTTACATGTTTTCAAAATTTTATAGACTATTGGAAATTTCTCTATAAATTGACCGTCTTTATTCTTCGTTATATTTTTGTTTGTGTTTTAAATACTTCATAGAAGTTATATACTTGGACAGTGGCTATCTTTTTCTGAAATATTTGTATTTATCTATATCTATCCATCTATTATATATGTAGATGTCAATGTAGCATAAATGTTCTTTTACTAATCTGTTACTTTTCATTTGATATTTTGGCAAAAATTTTCATTTTATTTTCTTCAGTGCCTCTATCGTTTGGTTATCATTTACATAGTGGATTGCTTTTACAAGCACTTCATATCTGAAGGATTACTTATATTTTTACAATAATGAAGTTATTAAAATAAAGGAAAGAAAATCCATGTAATTTAGTACTTCACTGTCATTCATTCTGTTCCATCTCTTCTCATCCAATAAATGTCTTGGGAACTCCCTGAGTAGTTTATCATTCAGTCCTTTATTGATTCATTCACCAAATATATGGGAAGAGACCAGGCTAGGAGGAAAACGCAGATAGATACAGCAACAGATAAGTATAGTGACTTTAAAATTCATTTGTTCTTTCCGTATTTTACCTTGGATTATATCAACAGGATCAAAATGATAGCATCATTAATACTGTTAGAATCTTGCATCTCCTACATTGATAGGTAGATTCCTTGCCCCTTATGCCACCTGAGAGCCCACAGCTGGGTATTACTTGGAGTTATAAAATATCCTTCTTCTAATAGGCCTTCTGTTTTGTATTCCCCCGTATTCTGGTTAGCATAATGCAAGCTCACTGGAAGTCTGGACCCTTAGAAGAATAATGAATTCTCAAAGAGAGAATTGACTGTCTGTATTGGGTGAAGAGTTTTAGAGGAAACAGTTCATTACCACCTATAACTAAGACACCACTGTAAGTTTTGAGAATTTACTACTTTTCAGACACCACTCCTGAGGTATAATTGCTGGGTATAATTCGTTTTCACTTAAAGAATTTAAATCTTTGCAAATAGACTAAAATATCTTAAGAACTTTTCTCTTTTGTTTATAGAGTGATGGAAAAGAAATTATATATCCATATTTATTCAATGAAGGTCTCTTTAATTATCATTGAGCTTTTACATGTTTTCAAAATTTTATAGACTATTGGAAATTTCTCTATAAATTGACCGTCTTTATTCTTCGTTATATTTTTGTTTGTGTTTTAAATACTTCATAGAAGTTATATACTTGGACAGTGGCTATCTTTTTCTGAAATATTTGTATTTATCTATATCTATCCATCTATTATATATGTAGATGTCAATGTAGCATAAATGTTCTTTTACTAATCTGTTACTTTTCATTTGATATTTTGGCAAAAATTTTCATTTTATTTTCTTCAGTGCCTCTATCGTTTGGTTATCATTTACATAGTGGATTGCTTTTACAAGCACTTCATATCTGAAGGATTACTTATATTTTTACAATAATGAAGTTATTAAAATAAAGGAAAGAAAATCCATGTAATTTAGTACTTCACTGTCATTCATTCTGTTCCATCTCTTCTCATCCAATAAATGTCTTGGGAACTCCCTGAGTAGTTTATCATTCAGTCCTTTATTGATTCATTCACCAAATATATGGGAAGAGACCAGGCTAGGAGGAAAACGCAGATAGATACAGCAACAGATAAGTATAGTGACTTTAAAATTCATTTGTTCTTTCCGTATTTTACCTTGGATTATATCAACAGGATCAAAATGATAGCATCATTAATACTGTTAGAATCTTGCATCTCCTACATTGATAGGTAGATTCCTTGCCCCTTATGCCACCTGAGAGCCCACAGCTGGGTATTACTTGGAGTTATAAAATATCCTTCTTCTAATAGGCCTTCTGTTTTGTATTCCCCCGTATTCTGGTTAGCATAATGCAAGCTCACTGGAAGTCTGGACCCTTAGAAGAATAATGAATTCTCAAAGAGAGAATTGACTGTCTGTATTGGGTGAAGAGTTTTAGAGGAAACAGTTCATTACCACCTATAACTAAGACACCACTGTAAGTTTTTGAGAATTTACTACTTTTCAGACACCACTCCTGAGGTATAATTGCTGGGTATAATTCGTTTTTCACTTAAAGAATTTAAATCTTTGCAAAAATAGACTAAAATATCTAATTGCAGTTTTATGGTTAAATTCTATTCTGGAGTTTTATTTGAGGAACATATTACATTTCTGAGTTAGAAAAGAAAAACTTGTACCCTAGAATGCTTTGAGGAAAAAAATTAAAAAAAAAAAAAAGCTGAATTTTAAAGGATTTGTGGAGGTTTTTTAGAACAAGGACATTTGTAACCAAAGTAAAACATAGCAAGGTACAGAAACATTCCAGTGAAACACCCTTTTAAATAGAGAACAAAGACACCCTTTGGTAGAACAGAAAAATGAAATGAAACAACCCTTTCTTGAAGTTGCATGGGTATAAACTGAAATTATAAAGCAATTCTGTATTTAGTGTCAGATAAAAAATAAAATAAACAAGCCAAAATAGTAGGATTATGTTGTCCACCTGCTTAGTCGTGTCCAACTGTTTGCAACCCCATGACCTGCAGCACACCAGGCTTTCCTGTTCTTCACCATCTCCCAGAGTTAGCTCAAACCCATGTCCATTGAATCAGTGATACCATCCAACTATCTCATCTTTCTCTTCCTGCCCTCAATCTTTCCTAGCAACAGGGTCAGTGAGTCAGCTTTTCACATCAGGTAGCCAGAGTATTGGAGTTTCAGCTTCAGCATCAGTTCTTCCAATGAATATTCAGGGTTAATTTCCTGAATTTAGTGAGATTATAAAATGAATCTAATAATCAGGAATAAATTAAAAAAAAAAAAAAGAAATTTCAACCAGCAGTTATCAAGGGTAAGCTTACAGAGTAAATAATCTAATACCAGGAAGAAAATCACCTAAGAAGAGCTAGATTGCCTGTTTAAAATACTGGTCAAGAAATGACAGGTTTTCTGCTCAATTTGAATGGAGAGAACAAGTCACAAAGCACCTGTGTATATGCAAACGGGGCAAGTAAAGAGCATATCTGGCTGGGCTATTGCCTTCCACCAACAATCCCTTACTACAGAGGCTGGAACACAAATTGCTGGTAGATAGCTAGCTGTCTCTACCACACTATCTGACTTAATATTTTGCCTTTGTTTGGTGTCTCTCTTTCCTGCTTGAACATAAGCTTCCAAAAATCAAGGACTACATCAATGAATATGCTCATTTTGACCAATTAGACTGATTCAGTCATATTTTATTTGCTTTTTAGCTTGGTCAGGTATATTTTATAATTTCAAAAATTACTATTTGTATCTATAGAAAACTCTGTTCAGGGGATTCCCTAATGGATCAGTGGTTCATATTCAATGCTTTCATCGGCCCAGGCTCAATCCTTTGCTGATCCCACAAACTTCAGGGCAAAGCCAAGAAGAAAAAAGATATTCTGTTTAAATTAGCAACTTGATATTTCCAAGAATAGGATGATGAGAGGCACAAAAACTCTAAGCCCTTGTTGTTTATTTGTTTTGTTTTATTGGAATATAGTTGATTTATAATGTGTTAGCTTCA
Source organism: Tragulus kanchil (assembly GCA_022376925.1). Taxonomy (NCBI): domain Eukaryota; kingdom Metazoa; phylum Chordata; class Mammalia; order Artiodactyla; family Tragulidae; genus Tragulus; species Tragulus kanchil. The sequence continues at coordinate 69,249,229 of JAIOJX010000028.1, read as the reverse complement.
GGTTTACAGCACAGTGATTCTGTTATGCATATACAGTCACTTTTAGAATGTTTTCTCTCATAGGTTATCGCAGAATATTGAGTAGAGTTCCCTGTGCTACACAGTAGGTACTTGTTGGCTGTATGTATGCTCATCCAAAGTTCTTGATTTATCCTTCCCACCTACATTTTTCCATTTGGTAAGCATGAATCTGTTTTTAATATCTGTAAGCCTATTTCTGTTTTATAAATAAGTTTATGTTTATCATTTTCTTTAAAAAAGTGGATGTCCCTATATGAGTGAAATCATGTGACATTAGTCTTTCTCTGTCTGACTTACTTCACTGAGTAAAATAATCATTAGGCCCATTCATATTACTACAAATGGCATTATAATTATATCATTCATTTGAATGACTTAGCAATATTCCAATGTATGTATGTACCACGTCTTCTTTATCAATTAATCTTTTGATAGGCATTTAGATTACTTGCATGTCTTGATTATTGTCAATATTGCCAAAAGAAACATTGGGGTGCATCTATCCTTTTTTTTTTTTTTGCATCTATCCTTTTAAACCATGATTTTCTCCAATTATATGCCCAGGAGTAGGATTCCCGGATCATATGGCGGTTCTCTTTTTAGTTTTTGAAGGAGCTTCCATACTATTTTCCATAGTGATTGTACCAATTTACATTCTCATCAACATTGTAGGAGAGTTCTCTTTTCTCCACATTCTCTCCAACATTTATTGTTTGTATGAACAATAAATTTTTTAAATTTTTGGCCATTTTTATTGGTCTTTCATTTATTTATTTTCATCCATCTTTGTTCTTTGGCCTGTGTGGGCCTCCCATTGCAGTGGCTCCTCTTGTTGCAGAGCACCAGCTCTGGGAGCATGCTCTGGCTCGGTAGTTGGACACATTGGTCCAGCCGCTCTGTGGGACGTGGGATCTTCCCGTGCCAGGGATTGAACTGGCTCCCCTTGCAGTGCAAGGTGGACTCTTTACCCGCTGGATCACCAGGGAAGCCCTGAACAATAATTTTTTTGATGGCCATTCTTAGTGGCATGAAGTGATAACTCATTGTAGTTTTGATTTGCTTTTCTTTGAGCATTAGTAATGCTGAACATCTTTTCCTGAGATTTTTGGGCATCAGTATGTCTTCTCTGAGAAATGTCTATTTAGATCTTCCGCACATTTTTTGCCTTTTTTTTTTTTTTTTTTAACATAGAGTTGCATGAGTTGTTTATTTTGGAGATTAATCCCTTGTTGGTTTCTTCATTTGCAAATATTTTCTCCCTCACTGCTTTTTTCCTTAACTTTATGGTTTCCTTTGCTGTGTAAAAGCTCTTAAGTGTAATTAGGTCCTAATTGTTTGTTTTATTTTTATTTGCATTACTCTAGGAGGTGGGTCAAAAAAGATCTTGCTGTGATTTATGTCAAAAAGTGTTGTGCCTATGTTTTCCTCTATGCGTTTTATAGAGTCTGGCCTTATGTTTAGGTCTTTGATCCTTTTAGAGTTTATCTTTGTATATGGCATTAGAGAATGTTCTGATTTAATTCTTTTACATGTAGCTGTTCAGTCTTCCCAGCATTACTTATTCAGTTTGCTAGTAATTTGTTGAGGAGTTTATAGTTATGTTCATCAGTGATACTTTAATTCTTTTGACCCTGTTATTTTTAGCTCTCCAGGAGTAGGATTCCCGGATCATATGGCGGTTCTCTTTTAGTTTTGAAGGAGCTTCCATACTTTTCATAGTGATTGTACCAATTTACATTCTCATCAACATTGTAGGAGAGTTCTCTTTTCTCCACATTCTCTCCAACATTTATTGTTTGTATGAACAATAAATTTTTTAAATTTTTGGCCATTTTTATTGGTCTTTCATTTATTTATTTTCATCCATCTTTGTTCTTTGGCCTGTGTGGGCCTCCCATTGCAGTGGCTCCTCTTGTTGCAGAGCACCAGCTCTGGGAGCATGCTCTGGCTCGGTAGTTGGACACATTGGTCCAGCCGCTCTGTGGGACGTGGGATCTTCCCGTGCCAGGGATTGAACTGGCTCCCCTTGCAGTGCAAGGTGGACTCTTTACCCGCTGGATCACCAGGGAAGCCCTGAACAATAATTTTTTTGATGGCCATTCTTAGTGGCATGAAGTGATAACTCATTGTAGTTTTGATTTGCTTTTCTTTGAGCATTAGTAATGCTGAACATCTTTTCCTGAGATTTTTGGGCATCAGTATGTCTTCTCTGAGAAATGTCTATTTAGATCTTCCGCACATTTTTTGCCTTTTTTTTTTTTTTTTTAACATAGAGTTGCATGAGTTGTTTATTTTGGAGATTAATCCCTTGTTGGTTTCTTCATTTGCAAATATTTTCTCCCTCACTGCTTTTTTCCTTAACTTTATGGTTTCCTTTGCTGTGTAAAAGCTCTTAAGTGTAATTAGGTCCTAATTGTTTGTTTTATTTTTATTTGCATTACTCTAGGAGGTGGGTCAAAAAAGATCTTGCTGTGATTTATGTCAAAAAGTGTTGTGCCTATGTTTTCCTCTATGCGTTTTATAGAGTCTGGCCTTATGTTTAGGTCTTTGATCCTTTTAGAGTTTATCTTTGTATATGGCATTAGAGAATGTTCTGATTTAATTCTTTTACATGTAGCTGTTCAGTCTTCCCAGCATTACTTATTCAGTTTGCTAGTAATTTGTTGAGGATTTTTATAGTTATGTTCATCAGTGATACTAACTTTTTAAATTGCTTTTTGTGTGGACCTTCATGCTTTCATTGCCATTTGTCTCTAGGTATTTTTGATTACCTCTTTCATTTCTTTAGTGATCCTCATTTGTTTAGTAATATATTGTTGAGCCTCCCCATGTTTGTGGTTTTTACAGGGTTTTTTTCCTATTATTGATTTCTCATCTCATTGTGTTATAGTCAGAAGAGATGCTTGATATAATATTTGATTTCAATTCTATTTGATTCATCAAGGCTTGCTTTGTGGCTCAAGGTATGATATATGCTGGAGAAACCCCATGTGCACACAAGGAAAAGTGTTTTCTGTTGGTTTTGGATGGAATATTATATATCAATTTAGTCCATTGATCTGATGTGTCATTGAAGGCCTGTGCTTCCTAACTGATTTTCTGTCTGGCTGGTTTATCTATGCATGCAACTGTGATGGTAATGTCCTCTACTATTATTGTGCTACTGTAGATTTCTCTTTTTTATGACTGTTAGCATTTGCCTTATATATTGAGATGTTCTTATATTGGGTGCATATATATTTATAATCATTATATCTTCTTCTGTGATTGATCGCTTGATAATTATCTGTTATCCTTTTTTTTTTTTTAAAGATGTATTTATTTATTTATTTTGGGGGGGGGTCGGATGGGGGGGGGGGGGAGCAGGCGGGCCACTTCTATTGGTCTTTCATTTGTCTGTTTTCATCCGTCTTTGTTCTTTGGCCCATGTGGGCCTCCCATCGCGGTGGCCTCTGTTGTCGCAGAGCACTGGCTGTGGGCGTATGTGCTCCAGAGCTCCGGCTCGGTAATTGGACACATCGGTCCAGCCGCTCCGCGGCACATGGGATCTTCCCAGGCCAGGGATCGAACCAGCACCCCTTGCACTGCAAGGCGGTATCTTTACCCACTGGACCACCAGGGGAAGCCCTCTATTATCCTCCTTTATCTCTTGTAATAGTCTTTATGTTTTAAGTCTCTTTTATCTGAATGAAGATTGATGCTCCAGCTTTCTTTTGATTTTCATTTGTGGGGAATACAATTTTCCTTCCCTCACTTTCAGTTTGCTAGTAATTTGTTGAGGATTTTTATAGTTATGTTCATCAGTGATACTAACTTTTTAAATTGCTTTTTGTGTGGACCTTCATGCTTTCATTGCCATTTGTCTCTAGGTATTTTTGATTACCTCTTTCATTTCTTTAGTGATCCTCATTTGTTTAGTAATATATTGTTGAGCCTCCCCATGTTTGTGGTTTTTACAGGGTTTTTTTCCTATTATTGATTTCTCATCTCATTGTGTTATAGTCAGAAGAGATGCTTGATATAATATTTGATTTCAATTCTATTTGATTCATCAAGGCTTGCTTTGTGGCTCAAGGTATGATATATGCTGGAGAAACCCCATGTGCACACAAGGAAAAGTGTTTTCTGTTGGTTTTGGATGGAATATTATATATCAATTTAGTCCATTGATCTGATGTGTCATTGAAGGCCTGTGCTTCCTAACTGATTTTCTGTCTGGCTGGTTTATCTATGCATGCAACTGTGATGGTAATGTCCTCTACTATTATTGTGCTACTGTAGATTTCTCTTTTTTATGACTGTTAGCATTTGCCTTATATATTGAGATGTTCTTATATTGGGTGCATATATATTTATAATCATTATATCTTCTTCTGTGATTGATCGCTTGATAATTATCTGTTATCCTTTTTTTTTTTTTAAAGATGTATTTATTTATTTATTTTGGGCGGGGGTCGGATTGGGGAGGGGGGGAGCAGGCGGGCCACTTCTATTGGTCTTTCATTTGTCTGTTTTCATCCGTCTTTGTTCTTTGGCCCATGTGGGCCTCCCATCGCGGTGGCCTCTGTTGTCGCAGAGCACTGGCTGTGGGCGTATGTGCTCCAGAGCTCCGGCTCGGTAATTGGACACATCGGTCCAGCCGCTCCGCGGCACATGGGATCTTCCCAGGCCAGGGATCGAACCAGCACCCCTTGCACTGCAAGGCGGTATCTTTACCCACTGGACCACCAGGGGAAGCCCTCTATTATCCTCCTTTATCTCTTGTAATAGTCTTTATGTTTTAAGTCTCTTTTATCTGAATGAAGATTGATGCTCCAGCTTTCTTTTGATTTTCATTTGTGGGGAATACAATTTTCCTTCCCTCACTTTCAGTGTGTATGTGTCCCTGGATCTGAAGGGGGTTCTTGTATATAACATATATACAGGATTTGTTCTGTACCCATTCATTAGTCTGGGTTTTGAGGTTATAGCTTTTAATTAATTTGCATTTAAGGTAATTATCAATATGAATATTCTTTTTTTATTTGCCTCTAAGTTATCATTTATTTTTCATCCATCTTTTATTCTTTGACCTATGTGGGCCACCCACTGCAGTGGTTTCTCTCCTTGCAGAGCACTGGCTCTGGGTGCATGCACTCCAGAATGCTGGACACACTGGCCCAGCTGTTCCACAGCAGGTGGGATTTTCCTGGGCCAGGGATCCAACCCATGCCCCTTGCACTGCAAGGCAGACTCTTTACTCACTGGACCACCAGGGAAGTCCCAATATAAATATTCTTATTGCCATTTTGTTAATTGTTTTGGATCTGTTTTTGCAGTTCTTTTTTTTTTTTTCTTCCTCTTTTGTTCTCTTGTGATTTGATGTATATGTAAAGTGATATTTTTGGATTGGTTTTCATCTTTTTTTTGGATTGCTTTTCTTCTTCTTCTTCTTCTTCTTCTTCTTCTTCTTCTTTTGTACGTGTATTTGTTAGAGATTTTTGGTTTGTGGTTCCCATGCGGTTCGAATATAGCTATTTGTATATGTACAAGATTGTTTAAATTGCTGATTTCTTAATTTCAAATTAATTCCCATTATCTTGAATGTTTCCTCACAATAGATAGCTTTAATATCATATTTGTATGCATATTACTTCTAACCTTTATTTTATGTTTGTCTCTACCAGTGAGCTTCCAATTTGTATTGATTTTAGTTGTATCTTTATCTTTTCCACCTAGAGAAGTTGCTTTAGAAATTGTTGTTACACTGGTTTGGTGTTTTGGAATTCTCTTAGCTTTTCCTTATCTGTAACTTTTGATTTCTCTTTCTGGAATTGCTGGGTAAAGTGTTCTTGGTTGTACATGCCCCCCTTTCCTTATCCTTTTCTAACTTTTGATGCTCCAGCTTTCTTTTGATTTTCATTTGTGGGGAATACAATTTTCCTTCCCTCACTTTCAGTGTGTATGTGTCCCTGGATCTGAAGGGGGTTCTTGTATATAACATATATACAGGATTTGTTCTGTACCCATTCATTAGTCTGGGTTTTGAGGTTATAGCTTTTAATTAATTTGCATTTAAGGTAATTATCAATATGAATATTCTTTTTTTTTGCCTCTAAGTTATCATTTATTTTTCATCCATCTTTTATTCTTTGACCTATGTGGGCCACCCACTGCAGTGGTTTCTCTCCTTGCAGAGCACTGGCTCTGGGTGCATGCACTCCAGAATGCTGGACACACTGGCCCAGCTGTTCCACAGCAGGTGGGATTTTCCTGGGCCAGGGATCCAACCCATGCCCCTTGCACTGCAAGGCAGACTCTTTACTCACTGGACCACCAGGGAAGTCCCAATATAAATATTCTTATTGCCATTTTGTTAATTGTTTTGGATCTGTTTTTGCAGTTCTTTTTTTTTTTTTCTTCCTCTTTTGTTCTCTTGTGATTTGATGTATATGTAAAGTGATATTTTTGGATTGGTTTTCATCTTTTTTTTGGATTGCTTTTCTTCTTCTTCTTCTTCTTCTTCTTCTTCTTCTTTTGTACGTGTATTTGTTAGAGATTTTTGGTTTGTGGTTCCCATGCGGTTCGAATATAGCTATTTGTATATGTACAAGATTGTTTAAATTGCTGATTTCTTAATTTCAAATTAATTCCCATTATCTTGAATGTTTCCTCACAATAGATAGCTTTAATATCATATTTGTATGCATATTACTTCTAACCTTTATTTTATGTTTGTCTCTACCAGTGAGCTTCCAATTTGTATTGATTTTAGTTGTATCTTTATCTTTTCCACCTAGAGAAGTTGCTTTAGAAATTGTTGTTACACTGGTTTGGTGTTTTGGAATTCTCTTAGCTTTTCCTTATCTGTAACTTTTGATTTCTCTTTCAAGTCTGAATGAGACCCTTGCTGGGTAAAGTGTTCTTGGTTGTACATGTTTCCCTTTCATCATTCTCCCTTCTGCAAGTCATTCTTATTTTAAGTAATATTTCCTTATATGCTAAGGCATTTTATAGTCACAAGTAAATGCTTGCAACAAACACAGATGATTCTAAGTAATTCTTTTAAGAAAGGAATAAAACTCCGTTTCTCATTTTTATAACCGTAGGGCTCCCCCTATGATCTTTTCGTTTTTATATTTGTCAATTCAGAGAACTGGAAAAATAAATTCTTTATTATACATCTTTCCTCCCATCTAACAATTTTAACTTGTTATTTGACATCTCTGAAGTCTTTAAAAAGTAATTATAAAAGCATTAAATTAAAACTATATCATATTTCAAAGCAGAAAATGTCTTTTTATTTCCAGATTGTTTTAATCTAGGAATATTACATACTTTAGAGAAAGATATATTTGTAATTAAAAGCAATGCTAATATCTTTCAAACATGAGAGAATCTAAGTTACTCATAAGAATATAATGTAATCAAATCTGGGTACAGTTAATTTATTTAAATTGTACTGTTAATATAACTAAAACAAAATTAAAGTATTATTTCACCAGTCATAATTGACTCTTTCTACCTATAAATTTTTCATTAAGTTTTCTATATCAAACTGTATAAGAAAAAATAAAAATCTCAATGGCATATGCAAAAAAAAAAAAAAGAAAGTTTCTATATAAAACAGTATTCAGAGTGAATTGTGCCTTCAAGGTGTTCAATAATGCTTATTTCCTAAAATATACTGTTTTAAATTTACCTAATGGCCAAAAACCAGTTCAATTAAAAAAAAAATTTTCCAGTTGAATGATTTTAAAATAAAGTCGGAACTTAATGAACTCCTTTGGCTATTTCTGATTTAAAACATAGTAATTTGAATTAGCAGCTACAACAGCACTATTATTGAGACTAGAGAACCATTTTTAATTCAGTGATTAAATAATCAACATAGGGTACAAAGTAGAATGTCCTAAAAAGGCTCTAATCAGAGAGCCTCTGTTATATGAGTGATTCATTTAATAAGCACTTTAAAATGTCCTTTTTCCTTTTAGCACTTTTTTCATGTATGTGCATACCATTTTACAAATTGCAAAACTGTTTTGATATTTTCCTTACATATGCCTGCTTCTCCACACTTGACTCTAGCCTTGACTCAACTTCTCCACACTTTTCTGTCTAGCCTTGAGAACAATGAGTCAGTGGATGAATAATATTTTTTTCCTTAAAAGGATAAGAACTATTATGAATCTTTCCTCCGCATCTAACAATTTTAACTTGTTATTTGTACATCTCTGAAGAGAACTGGAAAAATAAATTCTTTATTATACATCTTTCCTCCCATCTAACAATTTTAACTTGTTATTTGACATCTCTGAAGTCTTTAAAAAGTAATTATAAAAGCATTAAATTAAAACTATATCATATTTCAAAGCAGAAAATGTCTTTTTATTTCCAGATTGTTTTAATCTAGGAATATTACATACTTTAGAGAAAGATATATTTGTAATTAAAAGCAATGCTAATATCTTTCAAACATGAGAGAATCTAAGTTACTCATAAGAATATAATGTAATCAAATCTGGGTACAGTTAATTTATTTAAATTGTACTGTTAATATAACTAAAACAAAATTAAAGTATTATTTCACCAGTCATAATTGACTCTTTCTACCTATAAATTTTTCATTAAGTTTTCTATATCAAACTGTATAAGAAAAAATAAAAATCTCAATGGCATATGCAAAAAAAAAAAAAAAGAAAGTTTCTATATAAAACAGTATTCAGAGTGAATTGTGCCTTCAAGGTGTTCAATAATGCTTATTTCCTAAAATATACTGTTTTAAATTTACCTAATGGCCAAAAACCAGTTCAATTAAAAAAAAAATTTTCCAGTTGAATGATTTTAAAATAAAGTCGGAACTTAATGAACTCCTTTGGCTATTTCTGATTTAAAACATAGTAATTTGAATTAGCAGCTACAACAGCACTATTATTGAGACTAGAGAACCATTTTTAATTCAGTGATTAAATAATCAACATAGGGTACAAAGTAGAATGTCCTAAAAAGGCTCTAATCAGAGAGCCTCTGTTATATGAGTGATTCATTTAATAAGCACTTTAAAATGTCCTTTTTCCTTTTAGCACTTTTTTCATGTATGTGCATACCATTTTACAAATTGCAAAACTGTTTTGATATTTTCCTTACATATGCCTGCTTCTCCACACTTGACTCTAGCCTTGACTCAACTTCTCCACACTTTTCTGTCTAGCCTTGAGAACAATGAGTCAGTGGATGAATAATATTTTTTTCCTTAAGGAACCAGAAGTGTCTGGTATGAAGAATACCTGTAGAACTAAACTAAACACATCAGAGAAAGAGGGTTTACTATGGTGTTAGATGTCCTCATAGTTTCAAGAAAAGATGAATCAGAGAAGAGAGGATAGTTTATTGAGTTACCCTCAGGAAAAAAAAAATCATAGAGAAAGTCCAAAAGGACTTCATAAAATATCATACCAATCAATCATTTGAGAAAATGGAGCAATACTAAATGATTTCTCAGGTTTATAACTTCCTCATATTTGTTATTTTTATCACCTATATGTCTCCCTGCAGAGATTAGGAAATATCCCAAAGCCTAAAAACCAAACAATTTGTAACCATTTAGAAAAGCAAGAAATTATGAAATTGAAAGGCTTAGAGCAAACCTCCCCCAAATGTGCCTTTTTTGCATAGAGACTATTTAACTTAAAGGTAATCGAGACCTTTTAGGCTCAAGAGAAACTTTTGAATCTTCCCTTAACTATATAAAGTTTAAACCGGAAGCCTTTCCCACATTAAGACTATTACCAAAGATAAATTTTATCTGAGTGGCTCATAGGTATAGCAGGGCAAACATCTATTTACCCAACATCTGCTCTGCTTCTTAATGCCTGGTGAATTAGCCTCCTGTCCTTGGAAGCCACCAACCCAATGCCATTCCTTAGTTCAGGCTGACATATATACCTCATTTTATATTTCTTTGAAACTCTCATATTTATGGTGTTCCCATACTTATAAAATTGTTCGATTTTTTTTTTCCTGTTAATCTGTCTCACGTCAATTTAATTCTTAGACCAGCGAGAAGAATGTCTAAGGGTAGAGGAAAGGTTTTGTTTGTTTGTTTGTTTGTTTTCATCCTACACAGGATAAAGTTAGGCAGAATCACATGATAGATTTTCAAATTTGTACCACAAAATGTCCTTCAGGGTCCACTTAGGAAGCTACCAGGGGTCAAACATTTCGAACTTGAAGCTTCTTACCATAACCTATTTAATATATTTTTACTTACTGTAGGTCATAGTAACCTGTTACTTGAAGAAGTTATTTCTTGGCATTAAAGGCCATAATTGTTCATGAAGACAAGTAATTTTATTTTCTGGGATTAAAAAAAAAAAGCTGCTCACAGTTTTTCTTTTTCTTTTCCTTATTTCTTCACCAGAATCCAAATTGTGTTACTTATAGAGATAAAGGTTTTATGAAGTAATGGTCTTCAATATCAGTGTCAATAAGTGAAAACTTTAAATTGTTATAACCTATTGAATATTTTCACATAAAAATATTCTTCTGGTTACGGAGAGTGTCTACTATTAAAGGTCATTTGATTCCCTCTTTGTGGAGTTTATGATGTATGTTGTTATTATTATTACTATACTAAAATACAACTATTTAACTGCAAATTACATATGCAGCCCCAGAGGTATTGTTTAATTATATTTTATGACACCATTTTCCTCAGAATTGTCTTACATTGAAATAATGACTGATTTCAATAGTACCAAATCACCTAGAAATTGTCAAATGTAGCTGTCTTCATTTGTAAACTCCTGGGGGGATTTAATCAAGGAAGATGCACAATTAGACTATATAGATCTCTACAGACATTTCTTATAAGAATGGTTTTCCTCTTTTGATAAATTTATGTATTTAATCCAAAAGAAAAATAAGAACATTATCAGTACTATCAGAACCTGGTACCAGTTTTTGAAAAATTTTTGCAAATCTGTGGGACCCTGCTAGAGTGATGAACGAATATTTCCATTCTCCACGTATACATATTCAGTGTACTTATATGTAAAAATTCAGTGATTAATGTAATTAATAGAAAATTTAAATAGGAGATAAACCCACTCTACCTAACATAGTATACATATTGAAGGCAATCTAGCCTTTTCCTTTAGATCCTGTTCTATTAAAACTGGAATAAAAAGTACATTAAGGTATCAATTTTTTAAAAAAATAAGAGCTTTTCAATATATTTATTTTTCAAATTTGTAACTTCGAACTTGAAGCTTTTTACCATAACCTATTTAATATATTTTTACTTACTGTAGGTCATAGTAACCTGTTACTTGAAGAAGTTATTTCTTGGCATTAAAGGCCATAATTGTTCATGAAGACAAGTAATTTTATTTTCTGGGATTAAAAAAAAAAAGCTGCTCACAGTTTTTCTTTTTCTTTTCCTTATTTCTTCACCAGAATCCAAATTGTGTTACTTATAGAGATAAAGGTTTTATGAAGTAATGGTCTTCAATATCAGTGTCAATAAGTGAAAACTTTAAATTGTTATAACCTATTGAATATTTTCACATAAAAATATTCTTCTGGTTACGGAGAGTGTCTACTATTAAAGGTCATTTGATTCCCTCTTTGTGGAGTTTATGATGTATGTTGTTATTATTATTACTATACTAAAATACAACTATTTAACTGCAAATTACATATGCAGCCCCAGAGGTATTGTTTAATTATATTTTATGACACCATTTTCCTCAGAATTGTCTTACATTGAAATAATGACTGATTTCAATAGTACCAAATCACCTAGAAATTGTCAAATGTAGCTGTCTTCATTTGTAAACTCCTGGGGGGATTTAATCAAGGAAGATGCACAATTAGACTATATAGATCTCTACAGACATTTCTTATAAGAATGGTTTTCCTCTTTTGATAAATTTATGTATTTAATCCAAAAGAAAAATAAGAACATTATCAGTACTATCAGAACCTGGTACCAGTTTTTGAAAAATTTTTGCAAATCTGTGGGACCCTGCTAGAGTGATGAACGAATATTTCCATTCTCCACGTATACATATTCAGTGTACTTATATGTAAAAATTCAGTGATTAATGTAATTAATAGAAAATTTAAATAGGAGATAAACCCACTCTACCTAACATAGTATACATATTGAAGGCAATCTAGCCTTTTCCTTTAGATCCTGTTCTATTAAAACTGGAATAAAAAGTACATTAAGGTATCAATTTTTTAAAAAAATAAGAGCTTTTCAATATATTTATTTTTCAAATTGGTTGTAAACATTAGATGACTACATTAAATTGAATAATATCTTATCAATTTCACATAAATACTGAGGTTTTTATTAGGGTTATTGGTTTGTCATACAATATTACAGCATTGGCAAATTACACAAATAAACTGTACCCTTCAACACACATGGAACAGTTTTTTAGCAGTCATTTTAAAAGCTTAGAAACAATGCCCTAAATAAAACTTATACCTATCAGTCAATTTTCCATTAGCCAACACATAAAAGTCACTTTATTTTATGGCATCTTGATTTCTTAACAGGGAAAAATACCATATATTTTAAGTAAGTTGGGAAAAATACATTGTAAGATCTTACTATAATCTTTTGTAGCAGCCTAAGGGCATGAGATGTGTACAGTCAAATAAGATAAATTTATGAATATTGAGTTACTTTATATAATATTAAAGTATCTTCTCTATTTTCTGGATTACATATCTGTAAGAATTTGTAAATGGATGATCCATGATAAAAGAAATACAGTAGTTAATGATGTGTTAACTCTTATAGGTTGTCTATTAGTGATTCTTCTCAAAAGGTTTATAATTTGTCAAGGTTGTCCCCTGCTTCATGCCACTTGTCAATGTCTTCAGATAGATCGATGGCATCTATAAGTGCTGATGGCATATTAACAGATGAGAAAATTAGAGTACACCAAAGTCTTTTCATTGTACCTTCCTTTAAGCTAAACCTTGAAGATTTTCCATATTACATAATCAGTTTATTTCAAGTGTTCTTTAAAGGTCAAAATAAAAGGAGAATAATTGAGAATATAAAATGTAATATAAGAAATAATAATTGATATATTTCTCAATTTTCTCTTTTATTCAATTTTTTCCAGAAAATGCAAACACATTTAAAAAATCTGAAATGGAGTAAATAAAACACAGTATGAAAATATGTTCCTAGATGCACATACTAAATGGGAACAAACTCTTCTCATATAATGAACACTAGAAAATTTAAATAGGAGATAAACCCACTCTACCTAACATAGTATACATATTGAAGGCAATCTAGCCTTTTCCTTTAGATCCTGTTCTATTAAAACTGGAATAAAAAGTACATTAAGGTATCAATTTTTTAAAAAAATAAGAGCTTTTCAATATATTTATTTTTCAAATTGGTTGTAAACATTAGATGACTACATTAAATTGAATAATATCTTATCAATTTCACATAAATACTGAGGTTTTTATTAGGGTTATTGGTTTGTCATACAATATTACAGCATTGGCAAATTACACAAATAAACTGTACCCTTCAACACACATGGAACAGTTTTTTAGCAGTCATTTTAAAAGCTTAGAAACAATGCCCTAAATAAAACTTATACCTATCAGTCAATTTTCCATTAGCCAACACATAAAAGTCACTTTATTTTATGGCATCTTGATTTCTTAACAGGGAAAAATACCATATATTTTAAGTAAGTTGGGAAAAATACATTGTAAGATCTTACTATAATCTTTTGTAGCAGCCTAAGGGCATGAGATGTGTACAGTCAAATAAGATAAATTTATGAATATTGAGTTACTTTATATAATATTAAAGTATCTTCTCTATTTTCTGGATTACATATCTGTAAGAATTTGTAAATGGATGATCCATGATAAAAGAAATACAGTAGTTAATGATGTGTTAACTCTTATAGGTTGTCTATTAGTGATTCTTCTCAAAAGGTTTATAATTTGTCAAGGTTGTCCCCTGCTTCATGCCACTTGTCAATGTCTTCAGATAGATCGATGGCATCTATAAGTGCTGATGGCATATTAACAGATGAGAAAATTAGAGTACACCAAAGTCTTTTCATTGTACCTTCCTTTAAGCTAAACCTTGAAGATTTTCCATATTACATAATCAGTTTATTTCAAGTGTTCTTTAAAGGTCAAAATAAAAAGGAGAATAATTGAGAATATAAAAATGTAATATAAGAAATAATAATTGATATATTTCTCAATTTTCTCTTTTATTCAATTTTTTCCAGAAAATGCAAACACATTTAAAAAATCTGAAATGGAGTAAATAAAACACAGTATGAAAATATGTTCCTAGATGCACATACTAAATGGGAACAAACTCTTCTCATATAATGAACACTATGGAATAGACACTTCTGTAATCATGGAAAATTTCTGCCTTTTCCTGTTGGCCGTGAACAGTTGAAACAAGACTAATACAATTGAAAAACTGATTTTTAGGTTTATTTAATTTTAATTTGAATAGCTACATGTGGGTAATAGCTACTCTGTCAGAAGTTTATTGTGAGCCTTGGCAGGTAATATATATCATCTCTTTGTTTTGAAGGACAAAATCTTGAGGCCAAAAACACAAAAGAACTGTGTTTATAGAAGTCATGCAAGATATGCCTTGCCAAGTCCTGACTCACTCCCTTCTTCTTCTGCCTGGTTCATGGCCCTTGGCTTTGATTTTTTTGCCATCTATGGCATGAATCATGTTTCTATCAAGCATATGTTAGTGCTTTATAAGGTTCAAGCTTGAAATTATCCCTCTGGTTCTCTTTAATTCCATCTCTCTTGGATACCTCATTGGCACATGATAGAAGCACCATAAATATATGTTAAATACCAGAAAGACTATTAAAGAATCTGCTGTTTAACATTTTCTAAAAAGAATTTAAAAGACTTTTTTTAAAATTGATCTATTTTCTGTATATGTATATTACACATAAAAGATATTACACATAATGCGTTAGACATTCAAGGTCTTTATTGCCTGAGAAATTCCGCAACATTCTTTCTCTCTGTCCTGGTATGTACATGCAGCCACACACATATATATGTGTATATGCTTATGTGTCTCTATGAAAATGACAATAGAACTTTTACAGTTTAAGGGACTCTAATGTAATGTTTTAATACCCTCCAGAAGTGGAAACATGACAAAAATCCAACAATGAAAAGTAAAGATCTTCTTAATTTCCTGACACATAGACATACAAACATGTAGAGATTACGGTTTCAAATGTGCAACTTAAGCCATGTGTGAATGGTAAACACAGACACATTAAAAATAAAAAGAAATCACATGTTCAGTTATCAAATAGCTGTTTTATTCATGATAGAAATAAAATCCTTACGTGATTTGAGCTCTAAATAGAAAAATATATAAGCAAATAAAGACTACCACACCAGATTCACAGTGGTCTCTCACTCAATAGAAACTAGATGTCTAAAGCTCATGGTCAGACCATAAAACTAAATTTCTAGTCATGCAGTAAATATATCACTGTTGCCACTAATGCAAAGTAATGTATCAGTTGTAAATTAACAAGACTAATACAATTGAAAACTGATTTTTAGGTTTATTTAATTTTAATTTGAATAGCTACATGTGGGTAATAGCTACTCTGTCAGAAGTTTATTGTGAGCCTTGGCAGGTAATATATATCATCTCTTTGTTTTGAAGGACAAAATCTTGAGGCCAAAAACACAAAAGAACTGTGTTTATAGAAGTCATGCAAGATATGCCTTGCCAAGTCCTGACTCACTCCCTTCTTCTTCTGCCTGGTTCATGGCCCTTGGCTTTGATTTTTTTGCCATCTATGGCATGAATCATGTTTCTATCAAGCATATGTTAGTGCTTTATAAGGTTCAAGCTTGAAATTATCCCTCTGGTTCTCTTTAATTCCATCTCTCTTGGATACCTCATTGGCACATGATAGAAGCACCATAAATATATGTTAAATACCAGAAAGACTATTAAAGAATCTGCTGTTTAACATTTTCTAAAAAGAATTTAAAAGACTTTTTTTAAAATTGATCTATTTTCTGTATATGTATATTACACATAAAAGATATTACACATAATGCGTTAGACATTCAAGGTCTTTATTGCCTGAGAAATTCCGCAACATTCTTTCTCTCTGTCCTGGTATGTACATGCAGCCACACACATATATATGTGTATATGCTTATGTGTCTCTATGAAAATGACAATAGAACTTTTACAGTTTAAGGGACTCTAATGTAATGTTTTAATACCCTCCAGAAGTGGAAACATGACAAAAATCCAACAATGAAAAGTAAAGATCTTCTTAATTTCCTGACACATAGACATACAAACATGTAGAGAGATTACGGTTTCAAATGTGCAACTTAAGCCATGTGTGAATGGTAAACACAGACACATTAAAAATAAAAAGAAATCACATGTTCAGTTATCAAATAGCTGTTTTATTCATGATAGAAATAAAATCCTTACGTGATTTGAGCTCTAAATAGAAAAATATATAAGCAAATAAAGACTACCACACCAGATTCACAGTGGTCTCTCACTCAATAGAAACTAGATGTCTAAAGCTCATGGTCAGACCATAAAACTAAATCTTCCATCACTGTTGCCACTAATGCAAAGTAATGTATCAGTTGTAAATGAACAAGAGCAAAAAATTAAAATTAGAAAAGCAGAGTCATCAGAATTTTCCTACTTTGGAAGTGAGGTTGGAAAGGTTATTGTTTGGCTCAAGCAGCTCATGAGATACACTATCATAAAGAAGAAGCTTTCATAGTTCTATCAGGTCAATACCCTAGTCATTCTGATGGAACTCCTATTACTACTAAAATATATATTTCCTGAAAAGGGAAGAAACAAACAAACAAGGGTTGCAATAACAAATTATTGTTAAGAAGTATGTTTTAGTTGCAGCTCTTGTCCTAAAAAACATCTAAGTCTCTTTCTCTTTGATATTTAATGTATTCATTTATAGAGTAAGGACACTAATCCATGCACTATGATAAGCACTGGATAAAACACTTAGAAGTTCTGTAAACAATTAATTAAAAAGAAAAAGAAAAAAATCAGAAGTTATTCTTTCATCATTTAAAATCAACACAGTTATTATGTGAGAAAAACATAAACAGCAAGTAAAATAAAATGTGTTTTCAATGTACCATACATGTGTCATGTTAATTTAATACCATGTTTCTCATATCATTACATATAAGAATATTGGTCTTTAAGAAACTTGAGCAAAATATTAAAAATCAGGTTATGAAGTGCAGGGATGAAACCTGCAACAAATGTTATGCTTTTCACCAATTTACATTTTCCTCCCTTCCTTCAATATTTCAAGAACTGGAACTCGTAAATGCCCATTGGAGCAATATTTTCAAACATGAAAGCCAGACATAAGCTAATTTTACAAAATTATAACATTTCATATTGAAAGTGACATACTTAAGCAAATATATTTTCTTGGGCTCCCCTGGTGGTCCAGTGGGTAGGGACACTGTCTTGCAGTACAAGGGGCGCCGGTTCGATCCCTGGCCTGGCAAGATCCCACCTGCCGTGGAGCAGCTGGACTGATGTGTCCAATTGCCAAGCCGGAGCTCTGGAGCGCATGCACCCAGAGCCAGTGCTCTGCGACGACAGAAGCCACTGCAATGGGAGGCCCACAAGGGCCAAAGAGCAAAGATGGATGAAAATAAATAAGTGAAAGATCAATAGAAGTGGCCCACCCACCCCACTCCCTCCCCAACCCCCCCCCCAAAATATATATTTTCTTGATTAAATACTTTTATTTTTAGCATAAATTATAAGTACAGTTAGAATTTTGAATTGCACTGTGGTCATATCATATACTACATAATGAATTATGAGTATTTAACACTAATCATCGCATCTGGTTCATGAATTATATAAACTCACTTTGTCTTTATTTCAAGCCATATCTTTATAGAAATTTGATTATTACCATCTTCATAATTTCCAAACTTTCTAAATGAAATACTGCAGCTTAGTGAACATTATTTGTAATGTCTACTCTAATCACAGTCAATAAAGTTGTGACAAATTCACAATAAAATGCACTTAAAAGCTTGATTATTATTACAAAATAAATATAAAAAGCTAAAGAATTATATGAGAAATGATGAGAAAGAATAATTTGCATGAAAATATAAAATAATTATATTTGGCTTTATTCACTTTCTCTGGGTTGCCTTACAACGATGGCAATTAAATATATAACTGTGAATCTGCCTGCAATGCAGGAGACACAGGAGGCACAGATTTGATGCCTGGGTTGAGAAGATCCCCTGGAGGAGGACATGACAACCCACTCCAGTATTCTTGCCTGGATCATCCCTTGGACAGAGGATCCTCTTGGGCTACAGTCCCTAGAGTCACAAAGAGTTGGACACAACTGACTTGTCTGACCACAAAAGCACATTATCAATTTTAGTGAATATCTTTATTTTTCAGGATAGACAAATATTTTTGTTCTTCGTACTAAACCCAAAGAGGAATATATTGCATTTTTACTTAAGGTTTTAAATGATATGGTGAGCTATGTGTTTAATCACAGTTTTATAAGCATTCACAAATATTCTATTTATTAAAATTTTATGTAACTTCTAATAATCTATAAACATTAAAATATGTATTAAGATATTTTTCTAAGATTATATAATGTACCTATATAGCTCTGTTCATGATACAATTTATTGGAATGTTGGATTTAATTTAATGCAAGAATTGATGGTTGGCGCGAACATTTGACCATTCTTTTCAGGAATTGTTTCTAGTTGCCATGGAAAGTATGCTTCATGGTTCAGAGGTATTTTCATTAACATAGTAAAGATACTTGTTTTCATAGAAAATTATGACTGATTTATAAAATTGTACTTCATTTTTATTTAGTAAAAGCAATATTATAAAATGAAAAGTTGCCCTTCCACTGACTCTACTCTGTTGTTCCACCAAACAACAAATATTTCTCTAGGAACATCTAATTCTGTTCTTCTTAACTTCAATTGAGCATCTAGTTCTGTTCTTCCTGTCCTTAATTTAATTATTTCTCAATCAATTTACTAACTATAATTATGGAC
The DNA here is from genome assembly GCA_022376925.1 of Tragulus kanchil. Lineage (NCBI taxonomy): Eukaryota > Metazoa > Chordata > Mammalia > Artiodactyla > Tragulidae > Tragulus > Tragulus kanchil. Next base: position 69,230,071 of record JAIOJX010000028.1, on the reverse strand, counting down.
CATTTTAATGCCACTTTTTAAATTATTTCTTAATACTATCTTTTTTCTTTCAATATTTATTTTTCTCTTTCTTCTCTTTATCGGTTCTTTCATTATATCCACACACTAGCTCCTGCAGGTGCTTAGACTAATGGTTCTCAACTGCTGTTTTCCAAAAGGTAGTCTCTGGGCAAATAAGCTCACCTTTGTTAGAGGCGCCTTTAGCATTATACCCACTTGCCTCCATCTGATGGTCTGTGTTCAGTGACTTGCTGGTGCATTGGATGACTGTGCTAAGGTCCAGAAATCCTCATTCCCTTACCTCAAGGTAGGAAAGACTCTGGAAACGCCCGTCAATTTAGAATCAAGGTGAATTTCACCTGAAATCATGTATTAGGGAACTCCTTCCTCTTTATTCAGCTCCGCTACTACCTGTCTCTCCTCAGAGTATTCCAATATAAATTCCAAACAATCTTCACTTTAGGATCTGAACCTAGTGAATCCATCTTAAGATAATAATGTTCTGAGAGATTTGAATGTATTTCTCTGTTAGAATTTTTACCTTATGGTGTGCTTTGCATACATAAGCCAGAGTTACCTTTCAGCAAATAAAACCAGAGCAGTCATTTCTCTGAAAGAAATCCCGTTACAATAAAGGGATAAAAGTCTTTACCGTAGTTTATAAAGGTCGATAAATCCTGGTTCCTGGTTAATTCTAATAATCTATAAACATTAAAATATGTATTAAGATATTTTTCTAAGATTATATAATGTACCTATATAGCTCTGTTCATGATACAATTTATTGGAATGTTGGATTTAATTTAATGCAAGAATTGATGGTTGGCGAACATTTGACCATTCTTTTCAGGAATTGTTTCTAGTTGCCATGGAAAGTATGCTTCATGGTTCAGAGGTATTTTCATTAACATAGTAAAGATACTTGTTTTCATAGAAAATTATGACTGATTTATAAAATTGTACTTCATTTTTATTTAGTAAAAGCAATATTATAAAATGAAAAGTTGCCCTTCCACTGACTCTACTCTGTTGTTCCACCAAACAACAAATATTTCTCTAGGAACATCTAATTCTGTTCTTCTTAACTTCAATTGAGCATCTAGTTCTGTTCTTCCTGTCCTTAATTTAATTATTTCTCAATCAATTTACTAACTATAATTATGGACCATTTTAATGCCACTTTTTAAATTATTTCTTAATACTATCTTTTTTCTTTCAATATTTATTTTTCTCTTTCTTCTCTTTATCGGTTCTTTCATTATATCCACACACTAGCTCCTGCAGGTGCTTAGACTAATGGTTCTCAACTGCTGTTTTCCAAAAGGTAGTCTCTGGGCAAATAAGCTCACCTTTGTTAGAGGCGCCTTTAGCATTATACCCACTTGCCTCCATCTGATGGTCTGTGTTCAGTGACTTGCTGGTGCATTGGATGACTGTGCTAAGGTCCAGAAATCCTCATTCCCTTACCTCAAGGTAGGAAAGACTCTGGAAACGCCCGTCAATTTAGAATCAAGGTGAATTTCACCTGAAATCATGTATTAGGGAACTCCTTCCTCTTTATTCAGCTCCGCTACTACCTGTCTCTCCTCAGAGTATTCCAATATAAATTCCAAACAATCTTCACTTTAGGATCTGAACCTAGTGAATCCATCTTAAGATAATAATGTTCTGAGAGATTTGAATGTATTTCTCTGTTAGAATTTTTACCTTATGGTGTGCTTTGCATACATAAGCCAGAGTTACCTTTCAGCAAATAAAACCAGAGCAGTCATTTCTCTGAAAGAAATCCCGTTACAATAAGAATGGTATAAAAGTCTTTACCGTAGTTTATAAAGGTCGATAAATCCTGGTTCCTGGTTAATTCTCTGCGCTAATTTCCTACTACTATTTTAATTCTTAAAACCTTATCTATAAATAATTACTATCTTAAAATGTATCTGAAAATTAAGAAGTTAATTTCTGCCTTGGGTCATTTGCATTATACATAGTGAAATCTTTTCCAGAGTTTTTCCTCTTTACTTCTTTATAAAGAAACTGAGAATGTTTATTTCTTGCTATGCCTTCTCATCATCCCATAAATGCTACCAGTTTAGAATGGATTTGCTTGAGGACAATATCTAACTAACTCCCTCATATCCAGTGATATCTTTAACATGTTCCTGCAATTTTATTGCAGTCACCACTATTTGATAGTATATTTTACAGTTTTATTACCTCTTTCTTCATTAGTATGTTGGGAATATTTTTAAAAAGGAATCTTGGGAATATTGTTTATATCTACCATATTCCCAAATCCCAATTAGTGCCCTATGCAACATAAGCAACCAATACATTTGTGGAATAAATGAATGATTTAGCATTAACTGAGTGACTCAAGTGTTTTACATGTAAAAACAAAGTGTTCTAATTTAAAGACATGGAACTAAACAATTTTTCATTGTCTGTATTTACTACCCTCTTTTTCATTATAATCTTCTTTCTTGTTTTTTGGCATTTACAACTTGTATCATATGGGAACACATAGAGAACATAATTTATTCTACTTGTAAGAACAAATGTAATTATACTGGTGATATGGGTAGTTATTTTTGTATCTGCAGAATATATATCTGTAAATAGTGTTAACAACCTGTTAAAAATATATAATTTTGTTGTTAAATTTGATAATCAGATGGAACTTTTATCAGCTCCGCTACTTCCTGTCTCTCCTCAGAGTATTCCAATATAAATTCCAAACAATCTTCACTTTAGGATCTGAACCTAGTGAATCCATCTTAAGATAATAATGTTCTGAGAGATTTGAATGTATTTCTCTGTTAGAATTTTTACCTTATGGTGTGCTTTGCATACATAAGCCAGAGTTACCTTTCAGCAAATAAAACCAGAGCAGTCATTTCTCTGAAAGAAATCCCGTTACAATAAGAATGGTATAAAAGTCTTTACCGTAGTTTATAAAGGTCGATAAATCCTGGTTCCTGGTTAATTCTCTGCGCTAATTTCCTACTACTATTTTAATTCTTAAAACCTTATCTATAAATAATTACTATCTTAAAATGTATCTGAAAATTAAGAAGTTAATTTCTGCCTTGGGTCATTTGCATTATACATAGTGAAATCTTTTCCAGAGTTTTTCCTCTTTACTTCTTTATAAAGAAACTGAGAATGTTTATTTCTTGCTATGCCTTCTCATCATCCCATAAATGCTACCAGTTTAGAATGGATTTGCTTGAGGACAATATCTAACTAACTCCCTCATATCCAGTGATATCTTTAACATGTTCCTGCAATTTTATTGCAGTCACCACTATTTGATAGTATATTTTACAGTTTTATTACCTCTTTCTTCATTAGTATGTTGGGAATATTTTTAAAAAGGAATCTTGGGAATATTGTTTATATCTACCATATTCCCAAATCCCAATTAGTGCCCTATGCAACATAAGCAACCAATACATTTGTGGAATAAATGAATGATTTAGCATTAACTGAGTGACTCAAGTGTTTTACATGTAAAAACAAAGTGTTCTAATTTAAAGACATGGAACTAAACAATTTTTCATTGTCTGTATTTACTACCCTCTTTTTCATTATAATCTTCTTTCTTGTTTTTTGGCATTTACAACTTGTATCATATGGGAACACATAGAGAACATAATTTATTCTACTTGTAAGAACAAATGTAATTATACTGGTGATATGGGTAGTTATTTTTGTATCTGCAGAATATATATCTGTAAATAGTGTTAACAACCTGTTAAAAATATATAATTTTGTTGTTAAATTTGATAATAACATGACTTTTCTGCTACTACTACAGTAAAAATATCTAGCAGCATTTGCTTAAATTATTTAACTTTAAAGTATTAGTAGAAAATAAAATCCAGTTATTAATTTATCTATTTGTAATATCCCATATGTGATAAAATATATTTCTCTAAGGATACCTGTTCTACTCTAATTCAAATATTTTTTCCATTTTCTCCATTAATATATTAACTATCCTCATGAGGGATTTTGAATGTCACCAGCTTGTTGCTTCTTAACAATACCTTTTTTCCTTTGAGGTTAATTTTTCTAACTTGCTGATTCAAGATGGCAAATTTATACATATATATCATAATCAATTGCGACAAAACTAGTAAAATAATCAAGTGCAAAAGAATACTTGAAAACATATAATAGTATCATACACAGTCAAGAGGAACTAAAGAATATTTACCCTTTAACCTAGCCTACAAACATATTTCTTCAGGTTCAAGTAACCATTCCTGCCTCATCACATTTTAGTTCTAGGAGTGCTAAAGATTCTAGGACATTTTTTCCTGGTGTACTGCACCATCTTTGTTGCTTTTCCTGAATCCCGCCTTTACTTTCATAACTAATTTCTTCATTAAACTAGGTCACAATGATCTCATTTGAATGTGGCATTTGTTTTCCCTAGGATTCAGACTGCTACAGTTTTATACTTGTATATATATTTTTTTCATGCAGCAAAAGTTTTATTAAAGTAAATAAGGATAGAGAAAACTTCCAGCAAAGGTCACTGGAAAGGAGTAGGAGAGTACCCTGAGCAGCTAGTTTAGACGGGACATTATGTACTTTTTCAGCTGATTATAAACAATAGATCAAAAGAATATTTTAAGATGGTAAAGGTCCTGCCAGACCCACACCCAAAACATGCATCTTTAGATGACATAGGTACAAGTTAAGGAGAAACATGTCCTCCAGCAAGATACATGGTTGTTATAATCGTTAGCTCTGGGCTAAAGGAAGTCTTAGGCAAAATAGATTCTTGTCATAGGTGTGGCAATCAAGGTGCAGGCACCTTGGCTAAAAATGTTTGTTCCCCCTCTTTCTCCTCCTTCTAGGGGATCCCCTAGCCTTCTTATCAACCTGCCTAAGAATTAACTCTCATTTCCCCCTTTTCCTTTTAGGAGGATTCTGTTGCCTTATACTTATAATTTTTGAAATAATGGAGATCATATTTTCCATGAGAAAAAACTTAATAGCCAAGTTATTGAAATGAAAGTTTTTCGAACTAGGAAAAATATACTTTAGAAAATGTTTGAATTAAAGAAGAACTTGAAGTATTGATATTTAGGATAAGAATGTTAAATACTAACAACTGTAAATTATTAGCTTGCTGTATAAACAAAAAAATCCCTGTAGATAGGAAATTCAGTTACATTATAGCATCTACTTTGATCCATCTGAAGTTTTCTATTTATGATAATTTGGATGACTCAGCCAATTTTTATTTATAAATTACAAAACTAGTAAAATAATCAAGTGCAAAAGAATACTTGAAAACATATAATAGTATCATACACAGTCAAGAGGAACTAAAGAATATTTACCCTTTAACCTAGCCTACAAACATATTTCTTCAGGTTCAAGTAACCATTCCTGCCTCATCACATTTTAGTTCTAGGAGTGCTAAAGATTCTAGGACATTTTTTCCTGGTGTACTGCACCATCTTTGTTGCTTTTCCTGAATCCCGCCTTTACTTTCATAACTAATTTCTTCATTAAACTAGGTCACAATGATCTCATTTGAATGTGGCATTTGTTTTCCCTAGGATTCAGACTGCTACAGTTTTATACTTGTATATATATTTTTTTCATGCAGCAAAAGTTTTATTAAAGTAAATAAGGATAGAGAAAACTTCCAGCAAAGGTCACTGGAAAGGAGTAGGAGAGTACCCTGAGCAGCTAGTTTAGACGGGACATTATGTACTTTTTCAGCTGATTATAAACAATAGATCAAAAGAATATTTTAAGATGGTAAAGGTCCTGCCAGACCCACACCCAAAACATGCATCTTTAGATGACATAGGTACAAGTTAAGGAGAAACATGTCCTCCAGCAAGATACATGGTTGTTATAATCGTTAGCTCTGGGCTAAAGGAAGTCTTAGGCAAAATAGATTCTTGTCATAGGTGTGGCAATCAAGGTGCAGGCACCTTGGCTAAAAATGTTTGTTCCCCCTCTTTCTCCTCCTTCTAGGGGATCCCCTAGCCTTCTTATCAACCTGCCTAAGAATTAACTCTCATTTCCCCCTTTTCCTTTTAGGAGGATTCTGTTGCCTTATACTTATAATTTTTGAAATAATGGAGATCATATTTTCCATGAGAAAAAACTTAATAGCCAAGTTATTGAAATGAAAGTTTTTCGAACTAGGAAAAATATACTTTAGAAAATGTTTGAATTAAAGAAGAACTTGAAGTATTGATATTTAGGATAAGAATGTTAAATACTAACAACTGTAAATTATTAGCTTGCTGTATAAACAAAAAAATCCCTGTAGATAGGAAATTCAGTTACATTATAGCATCTACTTTGATCCATCTGAAGTTTTCTATTTATGATAATTTGGATGACTCAGCCAATTATTTATAAGTTTTTGTTTATATAAATTTGAAGTACTAATTTAAACCAACATATTTATGGGTTTCAGAATACATAATATATACATTTAAACAGTGCTGGTTATATTAATCTGGCACTAGTTAGACTGGCATGAAAGTGAAATACTCAAAGATCAGTAATTTTTTATCTGCTTAAGGTGAATTTCATGAAATAGATTACTGAGTTTCCCTTATGATTAAGAAATACTGAGTACTGAATACAAGTTCCAAATTAGACTCTGTGTGGAAATTCCCTTTGTAACACATGACAAAATTAGTCCAGGATAGAAAATGACCATTCCAACAGAAGCACAATCATCCATTTTATCCCTAAAACATGTTCTTAGGTTATAAGAATAGGCTGTTGTTTTTTAAGTTTAGGAGATTAATTTTTATAAAAGAGGTTTTCTTGAAATTAATTCTCCTCAAATTGATGTCACTTTGAATCTCCTTGATACATTTTTATAAATGAGTACTGTAATTTCAGATATTTAAGTGTAGTCATAGTTTTCATGTGTTATATTTATTTTTAGCTATCTTAAGTGATTTGAAATAGGTGTCACTGCCAAATTTTCCATTTAAATAAGTCTTTTAGTCATGCTTTATGAGGAATGCTGAAAAAATGTGATTCTTCAATTATTTGTCACTCACTACATTTATAAATAACTGCACATTAAATTTAGATATTAAAAATTTAGATATAGATTATTAAAAATTAATTTTTGTGATTTTCCACTTTACAATAGTATGTATTTTTGCTATAAACCATGTTTCACTCTTGTTCTAATTCATTCTGAACAACTGTTTTTGCAGTACTTGGTCATGATGTATCATACATGATACATGTGTGATGTATCATGATTCAGTATGATAAATCATCAAGATTTCATAAGCCCTTTGAAAGACACATGAGATTTATAAGAATACCACATAATTTTCTTATGACAGGGCCTACATGTTATTCACCATTGAATCTGTCTCCCTAATGACAGAAGACAACAGCTATAGAAAACAAAAAGGGAATATTACTCAATTGAATGTGGTAAATTAACAACTCTAAGAAGCTCAGTAAATCGCAAAGTCTTTGAAAACCACTACATCAAGATTCATGATAAATAAATTGCATCAAAACGTTGAAAAAGAGAGAATATTAAAAGCAGGCTGAAAAATGGATACATTTAGTACTCTGTAATAAAACTAATGATAGTAAGACATTTCTCTGAAAAGAAAAATAAAGACTGTAGAGCAGTATATTTAAACAACTAAAAGTGAAACAAAACAAAATAAAGCTCTGCCAATTTGTTATTCTCTATGCTAAGAAATTAGACTGAAGTAGTTTAAAATCAAAGGACACTGAAAGCTTTTTCAAAAACTAAATAATTCATGACTGGCTGGCTTGCATTTTAAGATGATATAATAGAAATCCCTCAAGTAGAAAAACATCATAAGCTATAATCTAGATTTCCAAAAAGGAATGAGAGAACCAGATACAGTATCTACATGAATCAATGTAAAGATTCTTTTTTAATATTTAATTTCTGCTAAAAGATAATCATGTTTAAAGCAAAATACTAAGCATGTGTCTTGAGAGGTTAATAACTCACATAGAAGAAAAAAAAAAGTAAGACAGCACTATCACATTCATTTAAAAAGAAATAAGCATATATGTAATAGAGAGATTAAATTACTGGGAAAGACCATAATAGAAAAACAAACAAAAATCTTAGGTCAGTATGGCTTCTCTGGTGAATTCTACTACTTTCATTTTTTCTTATTTTAATAAATGTTTCATATACAAATATAGTCCCTGGTGGCTCAGATGTAGCAAATCTGCCTGCCATGCAGGAGACCCAGGTTCAATCCCAGGGATAAAAACATCCCCTGGAGAAGAGATAGGCTACCCATTCCAGCATTCTTGCTGGAGAATTCCATGGTCTGAAGAGCCTGGTGGACTACAGTCCTGGGGTCATAAGGAGTCAGGTACGATTGAGTGACTACCATTTTTACTTTTCATAGGTGACTATAGGCGCAAGTTTCCTGTGTACTGGAAATTATGCTTTAAGGATCTTTCACCAATCCTTATTTTATAATTAATAGGCTTTATTTTTTTAGAAGTTCTACACTAATATAAAAGTTAACAGATAGGGAGAAAAGTTTCCATCTATTTCCCTTCCCCTGAATAGTTTTACCTATTAGTAAAATTTGCATTAGTATGCTGCCTCAACTATATTCATAAACACATATTGATATACCATTCACTTAAGTTCATAGTCTATACTAAATTAATTCTTTACATTTGTGAAGGCTTTGTAAAAGGCTTACTGTTATGTATCTGCTATTAGAATATCAAATCAGAATAGTTCACTACCCTATTTACTGCCTGTGCTTGTTTCTTTTTATCACTGAATAATATTCCATGGTTTGGATATAGCACAGTTTGCTTATTCATTCACTTGTTAAAGGGCATCTCAGTTCTTTTCTGTCTGGGGCAAATTTACATAAAGCTTCTGTAGACATTCATGAGTAGGTATATTCATGAACATACATTTTCAGTTCAGTTGAATGGGTATGTTAAGGTTATATTTAGCTTTTTAGAAAACTGCCAATTTGTCTTCCAAAGTGACTGTAATTTTATTTTTTAATTAATATATTTTTAATTGAAGGATAATTGCTTTAAAGAATTTTGTTATTTTCTTCTGAACATCAACATGGATCAGCCATAAGTGTACATATGCCCCCTCCTTCTTGAAATTCCCTCCCATCTCCCTCAGCACGCTGCCCCTCCGGGTTGTTACTGAGCTTCTGTTTGAATTCCTGAGTCATACAGGACATTCATATTGGCTTTCATTTTTTCTTATTTTAATAAATGTTTCATATACAAATATAGTCCCTGGTGGCTCAGATGTAGCAAATCTGCCTGCCATGCAGGAGACCCAGGTTCAATCCCAGGGATAAAAACATCCCCTGGAGAAGAGATAGGCTACCCATTCCAGCATTCTTGCTGGAGAATTCCATGGTCTGAAGAGCCTGGTGGACTACAGTCCTGGGGTCATAAGGAGTCAGGTACGATTGAGTGACTACCATTTTTACTTTTCATAGGTGACTATAGGCGCAAGTTTCCTGTGTACTGGAAATTATGCTTTAAGGATCTTTCACCAATCCTTATTTTATAATTAATAGGCTTTATTTTTTTAGAAGTTCTACACTAATATAAAAGTTAACAGATAGGGAGAAAAGTTTCCATCTATTTCCCTTCCCCTGAATAGTTTTACCTATTAGTAAAATTTGCATTAGTATGCTGCCTCAACTATATTCATAAACACATATTGATATACCATTCACTTAAGTTCATAGTCTATACTAAATTAATTCTTTACATTTTTGAAGGCTTTGTAAAAGGCTTACTGTTATGTATCTGCTATTAGAATATCAAATCAGAATAGTTCACTACCCTATTTACTGCCTGTGCTTGTTTCTTTTTATCACTGAATAATATTCCATGGTTTGGATATAGCACAGTTTGCTTATTCATTCACTTGTTAAAGGGCATCTCAGTTCTTTTCTGTCTGGGGCAAATTTACATAAAGCTTCTGTAGACATTCATGAGTAGGTATATTCATGAACATACATTTTCAGTTCAGTTGAATGGGTATGTTAAGGTTATATTTAGCTTTTTAGAAAACTGCCAATTTGTCTTCCAAAGTGACTGTAATTTTATTTTTTAATTAATATATTTTTAATTGAAGGATAATTGCTTTAAAGAATTTTGTTATTTTCTTCTGAACATCAACATGGATCAGCCATAAGTGTACATATGCCCCCTCCTTCTTGAAATTCCCTCCCATCTCCCTCAGCACGCTGCCCCTCCGGGTTGTTACTGAGCTTCTGTTTGAATTCCCTGAGTCATACAGGACATTCATATTGGCTCTCAATTTTTCACGAGGTAATGTAATTTTCCATGGTACTCTCTCTGTACATCTCACCCTCTACTCCCTCGCACACTCCCCACCTCTTCCATAAATCTGTTCTCTATGTCTGTTTCTCCATTGCTGCCCTGCAAATAAATTCATCAATACAATCTTTCTAGACTCCATATATATGCACTAGTACATGATTTTTATCCTTCTCTTTCTGACTTACTTCACTCTGTATAAATTGGCTCTAGGTTCATCCCCCTTGTTAGAATTAACTCAGATGCATTCCTTTTTATGGCTGAGTAATACTCCATTGTATATATGTATTACAGCTTCTTTATCCATTCATCTGTCATTGGACATCTTGATTGCTTCCATGTTCTCGCTATTGTATATAGTGCTACAGTGAACATTGGGGTACATGTGTCTCTTTCCATGTTGGTTTCCTCAGGGTCTATGCCTAGTAGTGGGATTGCTGGGTGGTGATTTTATTCCTAGTTTTTTAAGGAATCTCCAGACTGTCTTCCATAGTGACTGTATCAATTTACATTCCCACCAACAGTGCAAGAGGGTTCCATTTTCTCCACACCCTCTCCAACATTTATTGTCTGTAGACTTTTTGATGATGGCCATTCTAACTGGTATAAGGTGTTATCTCATTGTAGTTTTGATTTATATTTCTCTAGTAATGAGTGATACTGAGGATCTTTTCATGTGTTTGTTAGCTATCTGTATGTCTTCTTTGGAGAAATGTGTAAGTCTTTTCCCACTTTTTGATTGGGCTGTTTGTTTGTTTGTTTTGGTATTAACGTGCATGAGCTGCTTGTATATTTTGGAGATTAATCTTTTGTCAGTTGTTTCATTTGCTATTATTTTCTCCCATTCTGTTGCTTGTCTTTTCTCCTTGTTTATAGTTTTCTTTGCTGTACAAAAAGATTTTAAGTTTAATTAGGTCCCACATGTTTATTTTTGTTTTTATTTCCATTACCCTAGAAGGCAAGTCATAGAGGATCTTGGTTTGAATTATGTCATTGAGTATTCTGCGTATGTTTTCCCCTAAAAATTTTATAGTTTCTGGCCTTACATTTAAGTCTTTAATCCATTTTGAGTATGTCTTTGTGTATGGTATTAGGAAGTGTTCTCATTTCATTCTTATACATGTAGCTGTCCAGTTTTCCCAGCACCACTTATAGAAGAGGCTGTCTTTACCCCATTGTATATTTTCCCCTCCTTTGTCAAAAATAAGGTATCCATAAGTGCATGGGTTTGTCCCAGGGATCTCTATCTTGTTCCATTGGTATATATTTCTTTTTTTGTGTAGAGTGGCTATATTATAATACTATTTTGCATTCCCATTTGTGATGAATGAGACTTCATTTCTCCATATCCTCAATAGCACTTGGTATTGCCAGTGTTTTGGATTTTCACCACTCTAATACATATACTGCAAATTTCCTTTGCTGGTTAATTTATAAATTCCTAATGTTTCAAGCTCTTGAACATTTTCTCATGTACTTGATTACCACTTGCACATCTTTAGTGAAGTGTTTGTTCAGATATTTTCCCCACTTTTATTTAGGTTGTATGTTTCTTCATTGTTGAGTTCTGATAAAAGTTCCATATCAGATATGTATTCTGCAAATATTTGCCTCAGTTTGATTGTATTTTCACTCTTTTAGTAGTGTCAATCATGGTAGAAGTTTTAAATTATAATGAAATCCAACTTATCAATGTTTTCTTTGGTGGATCATGCAGTTTTTAAGTTTCAGGGTGGTCCACAGTTAGCCTCCTGTATTCATTAATTACAATTTAAGGTTCTTACCAAAAGTTACTAGTTTGACCAGCTTCTTCTTCCAGATCTTCTGTCTGATATCAAAACTATAATATTCACAGAAGACAAGCCACAGATTGAAACTATTTGAAAAATACACATCTGATGGACTATTATCAAAAGTATGTGAAGAATACTTAAAACTCAACCAAAAAATGGTTAAAGATGAGTAAATAGTTTAATATACACATTGCTAAAGATGATATACAGATAGCAAATTAGCATATTAGATGTTCTAAATTACATGTCATCAGGAAAATGAGGTTAAAAGAACTCTGAGATACAACTGCACACTTATTAGGATAGCCAAAATCCTGAGCAGAGACAAAAACAAATGCTTACAAAAATGTGGAGTGAGAAATACTCACATTTATTGCTGGTGTGATTGTAAAATGGTTCAGACACTTTGGAAGACAGTTTAATGATTTTTTACAAAATTCAGAATATTTTTGCCAAGCCGTTCCAAAGATTGGTCACCTTGGTATTTACCCAAAGGAATTGAAAACTGTACCCACAAACCAGCAATCAAAAAACCTATACATAGATGTTTCTAGCAGTTTTATTGAAAATTGCCACAACTTGAAATCTATCACTATATTCTTCAGTAGATGAATGGATATATAAACTGTAATGTATTCAGACAATGAAATACTACTCACTGCTAAAAAGAAATGAGTGATTAAGTCATGAAAAGACTTGGAGGAAACTTAAATGCATATTACTGATTGAAAAAAGCCAATCTGAAAAGGCTACATATTGTATGTTTCCAACTACATGACTGTTTGGAAAAGAAAAAAACTTTGGAGAAAAGAAAAAAGCTGCATCAGTGGCTGCTAGGAATAGGAGAGGCAGAGACGGATGAAGAAGCAGAGCACAGAATTTTTAGGACGTTGAAAGTATTCTGTATTATACCATAATGATGGACAAATGTCACTATGCATATGTTGAAATCCATAAACTGCAACACCAAAGTGAATCATAATGTACACTGCAGATTTTGGGTGATCAGGATGTGTCAGTGTAGGTTCAACAGTTGTAATAAATGTACCACCCTAGTTTAGATGTTGATGTGTGTGGGGGATCAGAGATGACAAGGAAAATGTCTATACCTTCCCTTGTATTTTATGGTGAATGTAATACTACTCTAAAAGCATAAAATATTTATAAAAAATAATAAGAAATGAACTATACTTACTGCAATTATCCAGGACAGGTCAAAGCCTATATTTATAAAAAGACTGTATGCTCAAGTTCATTGTGTGGTTATTTGAAATATCCCAGTATATTTTATACATTTTTGTGGAGCCATTCAGTAAAATAATACTCAGAAAGAAGAGAAAAAACCATTTACACACACAGAAGTATGTGTGAATCTCCAAATAATCATGCCAAGGGAATAGAGCCAAACAAAAATGAATATGCCCTCTATTATTCCATTTGTATGAATTTATATAAGGTACAAACTAATCTACAGTGTCATCCATGAATAGTTGTTTTCTTGGGATGTGGAAGTAGGCATAATTGTAAGGGTGAATTTTAAAAAGTCACAAGGATGCATTTGGGGTTGTTGATATTCTTCATTATCTTGGTTCTGATAGTTAAACGAGTAAAGTCAAAACATATCGAACTGTGTACTTTCAACATATGCAATAAGTCAATTACAGCTCTATAAAGAAGTTAAAGATGTGGAAAAGTAGGTGGCTTCTTGGTTATGAATAAAATGTAAATAAGTATATCTGTTGAAATGAGTCTGGATTCACAATCTAAAGTAGAATTTCTTTGACAAGGTCTCATTACAGTGTACAAATTAAAATGCAAGCAGCTTTGAGGGAAATGATGAGCAGTTCTGCCCAGAGATATTGCTCTCTGAATATAATCCTGACTTCTCAATGAAAAATAAATTGGGTTCACTCTGGGATGATATGGAAAGCAATAGCAAAGAGGCACTATGAACATTAAGCAGGAAGTGAGTCTTAGCAAGAGAGAGAGAGCCACAGACCTTATTTACTACTCACTGCTAGCACCATTGAGTGGCTGACTTTGATTGGATGCAAGAAAATGCCCTATTCCAGAAGATTTGACAGGAAAGAGTCCTAAAAACAGAATGATGCTTTATTTGCTTATCTCTAATACTCTATAAAGTAAAAGATAATCTATGTATATCAAGTGTGTTCTGATAACTTGCTATATCACCATGAAGACTGCAAATATTGGTAATTCAGACTAAGTATAACCCCTTTTTTAGCAAAAAATGAAACCCAATGATACAATATCACACTTGTACAATCAGAATCTGGAAAATTGGTATGACATACTTCAATTTGTCACTTGTCAACAGTTATGCCTTTGGCAAAATAGAATTTAAAAAGTGATCTCATCTTTGTGAAAGATGAGTGAAGAACTCCAAGTTGTGTAATTTGGAAGTTTCAAAGTTTTTTGAAATTCTGTAAAAAGACTGAGTTATTAAAGATATATGCATGCAGAATCACTTTAGTATTTAATATTCTCAGGTATATCAGTTGAATGAATACTTTAAATATTTTTTGAACATAACTGTGGTTGATTGGAAAGTGAAAGTGTTAGTCGTGTCCCATTCTTTGCGGCCCTGTAGACTGAAGCCCACCAGGATTTTCTGTCCATGGAATTCTCTTGTAAGGGTGAATTTTAAAAAGTCACAAGGATGCATTTGGGGTTGTTGATATTCTTCATTATCTTGGTTCTGATAGTTAAACGAGTAAAGTCAAAACATATCGAACTGTGTACTTTCAACATATGCAATAAGTCAATTACAGCTCTATAAAGAAGTTAAAGATGTGGAAAAGTAGGTGGCTTCTTGGTTATGAATAAAATGTAAATAAGTATATCTGTTGAAATGAGTCTGGATTCACAATCTAAAGTAGAATTTCTTTGACAAGGTCTCATTACAGTGTACAAATTAAAATGCAAGCAGCTTTGAGGGAAATGATGAGCAGTTCTGCCCAGAGATATTGCTCTCTGAATATAATCCTGACTTCTCAATGAAAAATAAATTGGGTTCACTCTGGGATGATATGGAAAGCAATAGCAAAGAGGCACTATGAACATTAAGCAGGAAGTGAGTCTTAGCAAGAGAGAGAGAGCCACAGACCTTATTTACTACTCACTGCTAGCACCATTGAGTGGCTGACTTTGATTGGATGCAAGAAAATGCCCTATTCCAGAAGATTTGACAGGAAAGAGTCCTAAAAACAGAATGATGCTTTATTTGCTTATCTCTAATACTCTATAAAGTAAAAGATAATCTATGTATATCAAGTGTGTTCTGATAACTTGCTATATCACCATGAAGACTGCAAATATTGGTAATTCAGACTAAGTATAACCCCTTTTTTAGCAAAAAATGAAACCCAATGATACAATATCACACTTGTACAATCAGAATCTGGAAAATTGGTATGACATACTTCAATTTGTCACTTGTCAACAGTTATGCCTTTGGCAAAATAGAATTTAAAAAGTGATCTCATCTTTGTGAAAGATGAGTGAAGAACTCCAAGTTGTGTAATTTGGAAGTTTCAAAGTTTTTTGAAATTCTGTAAAAAGACTGAGTTATTAAAGATATATGCATGCAGAATCACTTTAGTATTTAATATTCTCAGGTATATCAGTTGAATGAATACTTTAAATATTTTTTGAACATAACTGTGGTTGATTGGAAAGTGAAAGTGTTAGTCGTGTCCCATTCTTTGCGGCCCTGTAGACTGAAGCCCACCAGGATTTTCTGTCCATGGAATTCTCTGGGCAAGAATACTGGAGTAGGTGGCCATTATAGAGTAATATTTTATGAATTTTAAAATTTCATTCAAAACACATATCTTTTAATATGTTTTCTTTAAATCTCTGACAGTCTTCTTTTGGAAGGAGGTGGGATTTAACTCCATCATTAAATGAAAGCTTAGAGGTAGAGAAGTGATTGATCCTGGGAATGAAAGGAGGAAAGGAGTGAGGTTTGTGGGATTGTTAGGAAGGGAAATGTTCAAGTTCCTTCTTTTGATAGTGTAGAGCCTCAAGTGGTGAAAAACCAACATGATTCTCCTCCTATTACACCGGTTACATGCAGGGCTACCTTGGGAGGACAACTGTAGCCTCTCTAACTTTATCTACTACTCAGCAAGATGAGGAAAATGACTATGGTGTCATTATGCAGGGAAAACAAGAGTGTCCTTGAGATAGGCTTCAAGTCCTCTGCTATGCAAGAGATGCTCACAAAGGCAAATCCTTTTTCAATTTTTGAATCTTTTAGTTTAGAGTTCTTGCTCTTTTAAATTGTGTTCATGTTTTTCTAAATAGTTTTATTTCATATTCTCTAGTTAATGTTGAAATGTACAGAATCAGTTAATTTTAATATTGATGCTATATCCTGTGTTCTTGATAAATTTACTTCATAACTCTGATAACTTATTTTCATATTACTTGGATTTTTGCATGTTTATAATCATGCTATACCCAAAGGAATCTGGAAAATTGGAAATGACAAATTACTTCAATTTGTCACTTGTCAACAGTTATGCCTTTGGCAAAATAGAATTTAAAAAGTGATCTC
Source organism: Tragulus kanchil (assembly GCA_022376925.1). NCBI lineage: Eukaryota > Metazoa > Chordata > Mammalia > Artiodactyla > Tragulidae > Tragulus > Tragulus kanchil. Next base: position 69,213,337 of record JAIOJX010000028.1, on the reverse strand, counting down.
ATCTTTGTGAAAGATGAGTGAAGAACTCCAAGTTGTGTAATTTGGAAGTTTCAAAGTTTTTTGAAATTCTGTAAAAAGACTGAGTTATTAAAGATATATGCATGCAGAATCACTTTAGTATTTAATATTCTCAGGTATATCAGTTGAATGAATACTTTAAATATTTTTTGAACATAACTGTGGTTGATTGGAAAGTGAAAGTGTTAGTCGTGTCCCATTCTTTGCGGCCCTGTAGACTGAAGCCCACCAGGATTTTCTGTCCATGGAATTCTCTGGGCAAGAATACTGGAGTAGGTGGCCATTATAGAGTAATATTTTATGAATTTTAAAATTTCATTCAAAACACATATCTTTTAATATGTTTTCTTTAAATCTCTGACAGTCTTCTTTTGGAAGGAGGTGGGATTTAACTCCATCATTAAATGAAAGCTTAGAGGTAGAGAAGTGATTGATCCTGGGAATGAAAGGAGGAAAGGAGTGAGGTTTGTGGGATTGTTAGGAAGGGAAATGTTCAAGTTCCTTCTTTTGATAGTGTAGAGCCTCAAGTGGTGAAAAACCAACATGATTCTCCTCCTATTACACCGGTTACATGCAGGGCTACCTTGGGAGGACAACTGTAGCCTCTCTAACTTTATCTACTACTCAGCAAGATGAGGAAAATGACTATGGTGTCATTATGCAGGGAAAACAAGAGTGTCCTTGAGATAGGCTTCAAGTCCTCTGCTATGCAAGAGATGCTCACAAAGGCAAATCCTTTTTCAATTTTTGAATCTTTTAGTTTAGAGTTCTTGCTCTTTTAAATTGTGTTCATGTTTTTCTAAATAGTTTTATTTCATATTCTCTAGTTAATGTTGAAATGTACAGAATCAGTTAATTTTAATATTGATGCTATATCCTGTGTTCTTGATAAATTTACTTCATAACTCTGATAACTTATTTTCATATTACTTGGATTTTTGCATGTTTATAATCATGCTATACCCAAATGGATAGTTTTGTTTTTTCACTTCCAAGCTTTATTACTTTTTTTTTCTTGCCTGTTTAATTAGCTAGTAATTCTAGTATAAATAATAGAATACCATAAGTGAGACTGGACATTTTTTCCTACTTTCCAAATGTAAGCAAAAGAGTTTGCTTCACCGTTAAATAGGATGCTGTCTATGAGATTTTCACATCCTAATTTTTCAATGCAAATTAGTAAAATAATTTTATTATAGACTTGAAATTATTTTCATACAACCACTCAGAAAAGTTTTAGGGTTGTAAATATGTATGTCAAGAATTTGTGATTTGTTGAAAAATAAAGTACAGGACATAGAATGTCCATGACTAATATGTAGTTCTCCTGTGAATGGAAAGCTTTTGTATTTTTGTGAATTTTGAATTTTTCTAATATTTATTAATAATAGTGCTTAGTAAACATTATGTAAATGTGGTTAAAATATAACCCTTAATCATGTAACTTTTTTTTTACATTTATTTTCTTTTTGTTTATTTATTTATTTATTTTCACCCATCTTTATTCTTTGGCATGTGTGGGCTTCCTATTGCAATGACCTCTCTCATTACAGAGCATTGCTCTGGGCATATGCAGTCCAGAGCACTAGCTCGTAAATGGACCCAGGGACCAAGCTGCTCAGTGACACGTGGGATCTTCCTGCATCAGGGATCAAACCGGTGCCCCTTGCTCTGCAAGGTGGACTGTTTATCCACTGGACCACCAGGGAAGCCCTGTGTAACAATTTTTAATAAAAATTGGTCTTCCCTGGTGGCTCAGATGTTAAAGAATGTGCCTGCAATGCAGGGGACCTGGGTTGGATTTCTGAGTTGAGAAATTCCCTGGAGAAAGGAACTGCAACCCACTCTGTTATTCTTGCCTAGAGAGTCAGACATAGCTAAGTGGCTAACACACATGTAACATTAGAATTTTAATTTTTTTGATGCTATATCCTGTGTTCTTGATAAATTTACTTCATAACTCTGATAACTTATTTTCATATTACTTGGATTTTTGCATGTTTATAATCATGCTATACCCAAATGGATAGTTTTGTTTTTTCACTTCCAAGCTTTATTACTTTTTTTTTCTTGCCTGTTTAATTAGCTAGTAATTCTAGTATAAATAATAGAATACCATAAGTGAGACTGGACATTTTTTCCTACTTTCCAAATGTAAGCAAAAGAGTTTGCTTCACCGTTAAATAGGATGCTGTCTATGAGATTTTCACATCCTAATTTTTCAATGCAAATTAGTAAAATAATTTTATTATAGACTTGAAATTATTTTCATACAACCACTCAGAAAAGTTTTAGGGTTGTAAATATGTATGTCAAGAATTTGTGATTTGTTGAAAAATAAAGTACAGGACATAGAATGTCCATGACTAATATGTAGTTCTCCTGTGAATGGAAAGCTTTTGTATTTTTGTGAATTTTGAATTTTTCTAATATTTATTAATAATAGTGCTTAGTAAACATTATGTAAATGTGGTTAAAATATAACCCTTAATCATGTAACTTTTTTTTTACATTTATTTTCTTTTTGTTTATTTATTTATTTATTTTCACCCATCTTTATTCTTTGGCATGTGTGGGCTTCCTATTGCAATGACCTCTCTCATTACAGAGCATTGCTCTGGGCATATGCAGTCCAGAGCACTAGCTCGTAAATGGACCCAGGGACCAAGCTGCTCAGTGACACGTGGGATCTTCCTGCATCAGGGATCAAACCGGTGCCTTGCTCTGCAAGGTGGACTGTTTATCCACTGGACCACCAGGGAAGCCCTGTGTAACAATTTTTAATAAAAATTGGTCTTCCCTGGTGGCTCAGATGTTAAAGAATGTGCCTGCAATGCAGGGGACCTGGGTTGGATTTCTGAGTTGAGAAATTCCCTGGAGAAAGGAACTGCAACCCACTCTGTTATTCTTGCCTAGAGAGTCAGACATAGCTAAGTGGCTAACACACATGTAACATTAAAATATTAATTTGTAAAATTGTTTCTATTTAACTATTATGTTCTTGGAAATAGGCATAATATTTCCTTTACTTGGAATTCATTATATATTTTTCAAAAATTTCCTTTTTTTTTTTTTTTTGTCAATGGAAACATGAGTGAGCAGATAGGTCAAGATTTGTGGCTTATGTAGCCTTGAGAGCTAACAGATAAAATTAATTGAGTCTCAAAGTCATAAATCTAGAATCAAAACAATTCATAGTAGCCAGAGTGCTTGGTCAGCTCTATGCTTCTCCTTCAAATGGATACTGGCTAAAACTGTAATAAAAGCAGAATAAATAAAATCCTGTTTTTCTCTTATTTTTATAAAAAAATAATGCTCAGAAGTGAACCTCATCTGGATGTATTTGGCTTTAGTGCTTTATCATCATACTTTTAGAGCTTAAAATTGATAATAGGTTGATTGATGGCAAAAGGTTGACATTCCTTAGTTTTTGACTAACGTCTATGTTGGAGGTAATGAAATTGCATCAATAAGCAAAGAATCACAGCAGTCAGTGTTTCCCTAGTGTATTTCTGGCTCCAGAGCGATCTCCAAAGCATCCTGCTAACAGACTGACAGTAAGCTAATTCAGCTTTAAGATAATGTCATTTGAAAGCCAACAGAATGTCAGGTTTATTGTATATCATGAAGCTGAGATGAGTCATGGGAAAAATTCTTTAAGTGAAAAAAATAGAACTAATTCTGAGAAGACTACTGTAATTTGTACAAAAATATCGGATGACTCTATAGTAAAATCAAATATTTCTGACTTACTCTTATTAAGGTTCATATATGTTCACATTATAAGTTATATTTAAGGGTCAGAGTACCTCTTTTTGGAGGGTTGCCTGGTGACTCGGTGGTAAAGAATCCACTTGCAATGCAGGGGACCTGGTTTTGAAAAGGTTCTATCTCGATTTGAGACTTAAACCCAGGGCCCAGACCTGATCAAACCCTGCTAGGGACTTGAACCCATATGGCTGGAGCTTGAATTCCAGCCAAAATCCAGTTTGGGACTAGAACCCACGTGACTGAGGCTTAATCCCAGCCAAAACCCTGCTTGGGAGTTGAACCCACGTGGCTGAGGCTCGACCCCAGCCAAAACCACGCTTGGGATTTGAACGCAGGTAGTCAGGACTCAATCCCCGCCAAAAACACTGTCTGGTACTCAAACTCACACGGCCGGGACTTAATCCAGCACTCACCCAACCTCTGGACCCACTGAGGCTCAGGTTCTTCGTGCCTCAATGCAGAAGGAATTCAGTGACAGGCAGAGTGATAGGCAAGAAGAGAATTTATTAGGATAGGGCACTTGTAGGAGGTGCAAGTGGGCAGGCAGGAAAGCTCTGCTCCTCCTCTTTGGGTGAACAGCAACACATATATAGGAGGGAAGAAGACCGCCTTCCTCAAGTGGACACAGATGAAGACACAAAGCATACATCATTAGTTCCTTCTTCTGTAGCTCTTCCTGCTTTATTGAATAAGGAGAAGCATTCTTGAGTTATCATTAATTTACTGGCCTCCCAACTTATTCCAGGTTTAACTTTTCCACCTACAGTCCCCTACTAGGACTCCAAACTGCCTAACTATTCTACTCTATCCCTGTCAGTTTCAATCCCTGGGCTGGGAAAATCCCCTGGAGCGGGGCATGGCAACCCATTCCAGTGCTCATGCCTGGAGAATTCCATGGACAGAGGAGCCTGACGGGCTGCACTCCATGGGATTGAACAGAGTCAGACGCTGCTGAAGTGACTAAGCATATCTGTTCTTTTACTCTGTAGTTAGTATATACTGTACTCTGTACATGATATAGTTTTCATGCAGCACACCAAAATGCTCCATTATTCACTTTATTTATATTAAAGTATCACTTTTATAATATGAATTTTTTATTAATATACTTCTTTACTACAGTATGAAATTTCCATAATTGGAATACTAATTTACCTCTAATCTTTTTTTAATTGAAAGTATGTGAACTATAAATATCAAAATGGACTCTATCTTCCAGAAATTCTCTTTTCATCTTTCTGCACACAGAAGAGCCCTCCAACAGTCTAATTAGTAATTGTGTTAATAGCTTTGGGAATATATTAAAGCACTACATTTTTTGGTAGGACTTACAAATAGAGGTAGCTATTTTATGAATATGTAAATTTACTACTTGGTATTAGATTCTAGTGGGTAATTCTAGTTGGAGTAGTTAAATGATATTTGTATATTAAAGAAGCCAAAATTATAGAATTATGCATACTATCTAATATGCCCTTTAAACTTCTCTAGTTTTATACTTTTATATGTAGAAAAAAGCAGTTAGCAAAATACGTTCAACTGTGGAAGGTTATAACTACACACATGCAATTTTACCTTCAGAATTTAAAATAATATGGTATAAGTTCAAATATTTCAAAAAGCAATAAAATTTAAATATTCATTCAATCCTATAGAAAGCAGTACTTGAAAGACCCACTCTTTAAGCTATAGCATGATCTAACTTTTCTCTGTCTCTAATCATATCTCTCCCTTCTCGAATTCTCTTGCTGACCCTGGCCTGCTTAACTGCCTCATTTCGCTTTCTAGAAGATATAGAACACTTATTTTGCTTTGGGACATTTTCACTAGCTGTTCTCCCTGTCTGAATCACTATTTTCTGACAAAGCCTCATCTCTCTCATATCTAAATGAAATCTTCTCAACCCTTATATTTAAAATTACAACCTATTATTTCCTCCCCAGATTTCTAAATTATTTTTCCATTCTATTTTTTCCATAGCACTTATGCTCCCTTTTACATGTGATAAAATTTATGAGCTTATTTTGTTCATCACTTAGTTCTGCCTCACTAAAATGTTGCTCCTTGAAAATGGGGTTCCTTTTAAACAAATATTTCACAAACTGTGAATAAAGTGCATAGTACATAGTAGATGCTCAAATAAATGTCAGATGAATAATTGATTGAATAAATACACAAATAAAAAGAGCAAAGCTAAGTCAAATAATATAAACATGATTATATCTTAGGTCTTTCATATGCCAGGGACTTGATGTTATAACTGTGCAGTTCCATCAGGTAAAGCTTTGGGTTCTATGAACCAACATTAAATATATTTTCAGACTGAGATTATTCACTTACTTTCCTTCACATTCATTTCTTGTAGCTTCATAATTAATCAAACATGTACACTTAGAAAATATGGTGGAACAAGGCTTCCAATTCATTGTGGTTTGACTTATTAGTTGAAGAGCTGGAGAAACTAATTATACAATGAGAGGTTCTCAAATACTTTAATCATGGATCTGGAAGCATTTTAATTCTTTCCTGTGAATGTGTAGGTGCTTTCACATTTTTCTAACTGGAAATATTCCACAGCAAATTAGATGCCCAGTCATATTTCAATTCTGTATGTAGCTAATGAGTAGGTATAATTCATATAGAGTGAGTTGCAAGGTGAGCACAGAAGTGATTTTCAGTTTGCATGCGGAAAATAATTTTGAGATGTGAGAAAATATGTGGGCCAGTGGAAAGAAAGTTTTTGAAAATGTCTGAAGACTTTAAAAGAGCATGATGTGGTCAGGAAATGGTGAATACACCAGAAGAATTAGTTCTCAGAGTGCTTGCTAGGAGCAGTGAATGATTAGTCAGGAAGAGTCAAGTATGAGGGAAATTGTATGCCAAGCTATACTTGCCCTGAATTTATTCAAATGCTTTTAAGCACAAGATTGTGAGAACTAATTGGGTAGAACTTGAAACAAAATAGGTAATTTTGACAAGCCTTTTTTAATCACACTGGATTTATTTTGTATGAGAATTTTATCTGTGCATGCTTATTTCAATGTTTGATGTAAAAGTGTCAGTAAGAAAAAAGCTGTAAAGCACATCTAAAGACAAATTTTAAAATGTAATCAATTTGAGACTCATGAGTGCAGAAATAAATTCGTACAATTATTGTTATCACAGAGACAGATAGTGAGACCTATATCTTCTTTTATCAGTTTCACTCTTAAAATAGTTGAAAAATACCACAATCTTTAATAATTATTTATTCATTATGGTAACATTGATCAGCAAATGAAGATCTGTTACTGTGCAGGTGCTTAAAAGGCTCAGGAAATACAGATGAATGGATATATGGATAGGTAGGAAGACAGAAGATACTAAAGAATAGGAATTTGGAGTCAGATATCAAGTGCTTTATTCGGTTAAATCCTTGACTACATGCAGAAGAAAAGTAATTTTGGAATTTAGAAATATCAACATTAAATATATTTTCAGACTGAGATTATTCACTTACTTTCCTTCACATTCATTTCTTGTAGCTTCATAATTAATCAAACATGTACACTTAGAAAATATGGTGGAACAAGGCTTCCAATTCATTGTGGTTTGACTTATTAGTTGAAGAGCTGGAGAAACTAATTATACAATGAGAGGTTCTCAAATACTTTAATCATGGATCTGGAAGCATTTTAATTCTTTCCTGTGAATGTGTAGGTGCTTTCACATTTTTCTAACTGGAAATATTCCACAGCAAATTAGATGCCCAGTCATATTTCAATTCTGTATGTAGCTAATGAGTAGGTATAATTCATATAGAGTGAGTTGCAAGGTGAGCACAGAAGTGATTTTCAGTTTGCATGCGGAAAATAATTTTGAGATGTGAGAAAATATGTGGGCCAGTGGAAAGAAAGTTTTTGAAAATGTCTGAAGACTTTAAAAGAGCATGATGTGGTCAGGAAATGGTGAATACACCAGAAGAATTAGTTCTCAGAGTGCTTGCTAGGAGCAGTGAATGATTAGTCAGGAAGAGTCAAGTATGAGGGAAATTGTATGCCAAGCTATACTTGCCCTGAATTTATTCAAATGCTTTTAAGCACAAGATTGTGAGAACTAATTGGGTAGAACTTGAAACAAAATAGGTAATTTTGACAAGCCTTTTTTAATCACACTGGATTTATTTTGTATGAGAATTTTATCTGTGCATGCTTATTTCAATGTTTGATGTAAAAGTGTCAGTAAGAAAAAGCTGTAAAGCACATCTAAAGACAAATTTTAAAATGTAATCAATTTGAGACTCATGAGTGCAGAAATAAATTCGTACAATTATTGTTATCACAGAGACAGATAGTGAGACCTATATCTTCTTTTATCAGTTTCACTCTTAAAATAGTTGAAAAATACCACAATCTTTAATAATTATTTATTCATTATGGTAACATTGATCAGCAAATGAAGATCTGTTACTGTGCAGGTGCTTAAAAGGCTCAGGAAATACAGATGAATGGATATATGGATAGGTAGGAAGACAGAAGATACTAAAGAATAGGAATTTGGAGTCAGATATCAAGTGCTTTATTCGGTTAAATCCTTGACTACATGCAGAAGAAAAGTAATGTTTAGAAAATACCAGAATATCCAAGAACTGTGAAACACTTTTAAAAAGAATAGCAAAAGTATACTAGATTCACAGAAAGTTAAGAAAAATAGAACAAAGCTTAAGAAATACTTGAAGTAATAATGGCCAGCAATTGTTTGTAAAAACAATATCAGGCAGCAACCCACAGATATGGGAAGCTCAGAATCCATCAAACAGAATCAGTACTCCAAATCTACTCTAGGCCTATCATATACAGAGTGCAGGAAAACAAAAACAGAGAAAATTTCTAATGACACTTGAGGAGGAAAACAGCTTATCTATAAAGGGATGAAAATAAAAATTATATCAGGCATGTCAGAAACCCAGGCAAACAAAAAGACTGGAGTGAAATATAGAAAGTGCTGAAAGAAATACCAACACAAAATTCTGTACACATCAGAACTATCTGTTATAAGTAAAACACTTTAAAGTCTTTATCAGGAGAGCTGACTCGTTAGGTATGTTAAAATATGTTTTTCAAGAAAATGATATAGTTTTAGAAACTCAGACTCTATCTGAAAAAACAGGAAGATTTCAGGAATAGGAATTAAGATGCAGTAAAATATTTTTCTTATTCTTCATTGATAGAATAGATACTTGTTCAAAATAATAATGGCAACAATGTATTTTGTGATTACATCATATAAGTGAAATGAATATAATGTTAAAACACTATTTTATAAGGTACGTGGATTATGCATGAGATAGCATTAGGACTATTTAAGAGAGAATTTCGATTAGTAGTAAATGTATTTTGTATACTCTAGAGCAACTACGAAACAAACATTTTTTTATAAAGAAGTATAATTGATAAGCTAAGAGAAGAGATACAATGGAATTTATATAAAATGCTCAATGAAAGCCAGAGAAGGCAGAAAGGGGAGGACAAACTGAAACAATGAACAAGTAAAACAAACTGAAAATAGAAAGTAAATATTAACCCAGCTATGTTACTAATACTTTAAATGTGAATGTTTTAAATATATCAATTAAAAACAGAATCTTTCAGAGTGGAAGAAAAATACATAATCCAGAAGAAACTTACTTTATATATAAAACATTCAGATTACAATGAAGGGAAATGGGGTTAAGATATTTTCTGTAAACTCTAATCAAAAGAAATCTAGAGAAAAGTAATGTTTAGAAAATACCAGAATATCCAAGAACTGTGAAACACTTTTAAAAAGAATAGCAAAAGTATACTAGATTCACAGAAAGTTAAGAAAAATAGAACAAAGCTTAAGAAATACTTGAAGTAATAATGGCCAGCAATTGTTTGTAAAACAATATCAGGCAGCAACCCACAGATATGGGAAGCTCAGAATCCATCAAACAGAATCAGTACTCCAAATCTACTCTAGGCCTATCATATACAGAGTGCAGGAAAACAAAAACAGAGAAAATTTCTAATGACACTTGAGGAGGAAAACAGCTTATCTATAAAGGGATGAAAATAAAAATTATATCAGGCATGTCAGAAACCCAGGCAAACAAAAAGACTGGAGTGAAATATAGAAAGTGCTGAAAGAAATACCAACACAAAATTCTGTACACATCAGAACTATCTGTTATAAGTAAAACACTTTAAAGTCTTTATCAGGAGAGCTGACTCGTTAGGTATGTTAAAATATGTTTTCAAGAAAATGATATAGTTTTAGAAACTCAGACTCTATCTGAAAAAACAGGAAGATTTCAGGAATAGGAATTAAGATGCAGTAAAATATTTTTCTTATTCTTCATTGATAGAATAGATACTTGTTCAAAATAATAATGGCAACAATGTATTTTGTGATTACATCATATAAGTGAAATGAATATAATGTTAAAACACTATTTTATAAGGTACGTGGATTATGCATGAGATAGCATTAGGACTATTTAAGAGAGAATTTCGATTAGTAGTAAATGTATTTTGTATACTCTAGAGCAACTACGAAACAAACATTTTTTTATAAAGAAGTATAATTGATAAGCTAAGAGAAGAGATACAATGGAATTTATATAAAATGCTCAATGAAAGCCAGAGAAGGCAGAAAGGGGAGGACAAACTGAAACAATGAACAAGTAAAACAAACTGAAAATAGAAAGTAAATATTAACCCAGCTATGTTACTAATACTTTAAATGTGAATGTTTTAAATATATCAATTAAAAACAGAATCTTTCAGAGTGGAAGAAAAATACATAATCCAGAAGAAACTTACTTTATATATAAAACATTCAGATTACAATGAAGGGAAATGGGGAAAGATATTTTCTGTAAACTCTAATCAAAAGAAATCTAGAGTAGCTATATTTGTTTCAACTAGCAGGCCAGAACTTTCAGGTATAAACAGGAGCATTACATACTGATAAGTGTCAGTTCTCTAGTAAGACATAACAATCGTTAGAAGATACGTCCCAAAGACCAGCATGCCAAAATATGTGAGACACAAATGAAGAGATTCACAAGGAGAAATAAACAAGTCCACCATTACAGTTGGAGGCTTCAACAATTCCCATAATGTAACTCAGATTCAGCAGGCTGAAAACCAGTGAGACTATATTTGAACTGAACAGCACCATTAATCACCAGGACCTAATTGACATTTATAGACTGCTTTATTCAACAGCAGCAGATTGCACAGTCTTCTCATGCTCACATGGAACATTTACCAAGATAGACCACAATCTGGGCCATAAAACACACCTACATCAATTTAAAAGAACAGTAATCTTACCAGGTATGTTCTCAGAACACAGTGAAATTAAACTAGAAATCAATACCAGAGAGATAGCTGAAAAATCACAAAATATTGAGAGTTAAAGAAGATGCTTTAAAACAAGCCATGAGTCAAACAAGTCTTAAGAGAAATTAATAACAGAACAAACTAAATATAGGGTATATGAAAACTCTCTGTAGTTGTTGAGTAAACAAAAAAACTTCTAAAAAATAAAGATACTCTATTAATCAAAATGATACTAAATGGGGAAAAAACAGATGACAAATACAAATCAAATAGATATTAGATTTGAAAACAATTATATAAATAATCATATTAAATGTAAATGACCTAAAGACTATAGTTTAAAGTCAGAAATCACCATGGTAGTATTATACTCTAGTAGCAGAGAATCAAAAAAAAGGAAGATGAAAAACTACAGCTATATCATGCCTGATTTCCCAGTTTAGAGGATAAGCTTTCTGTGGGAATCTTTTGATTTGGTTTGCCTTTTTAATATCCTAAGCCTTCTGAGTTGTCAACGACTAGTTTTTGTGGAATGATAGTACATTTGAGAACTCATGAAATCTAGAAACAGACTACCTGGATTTAAATTCTATCTCCTTTACTTATTTTCCTGGTGTAATCATGGGAAAATTTGTCTATGCATTTTCTCAACTTATAATTGAAATAATAAAAATAGCTTACTCATGTTATAGACTTGATTCTATAATTCATGATGTTATAGACTTGATTCTATAGCATAATGCCTGGAATTATAAATATATAATAAATAGTGACTATATACCCCTCGGAGATTCCCTCATATTGGGCACATCATAGTCAACAGTTGTTTCTGGCAGTAAATAACTGTACTCACCATGATAGATTCTATCTTTGGTAGTACTGAAGTTTTGCAATACTCAACCATGAAAAATACTCATCATTTTACCATGAAAAAGCCATACCGTATTCAGAAAATGTGACACCTAAAAGCTGGACTTATATTCTGAGACCAAAGAAGTATAAAATTTATCTCTAACTGCATGCTCACATTAGCATATTAAGTGTGACTTGGAAAAGTTAATTGTCAAACAGTTTCTGTGATCATTATTTAGAAGTTGAAGTAGGGGAGCAAAATTTGCTGTCCTGCAGTATCTCTCTTTGGTGTGTGGAAAACAAATCAAAATGTCGTATTGCTGAGAGAGAGCTCTAAAACAGAGCCAGGAGGCCACTGAGGAGCTGTGACTTAGGCATTCCCCAGCCTGGAGAGAATCTGACCTCTTGCTCACTTTATGTTCTAACAAAGTCATCTAGAAACTCAAGATGGTTATTGGACACATACCTAGAAAAACTGGTGATTCCTTAGGCACAGACTTGCATAGCCAGTCACAGCCAGGCAACTTTAAGAGACCCTTTGTGACATTTGTCTTTATAGGCCTCTGAATCTTTTGTTTTCTCTGGAACACTCTTACTGTTACACTAGACTCTGTGTTCCCCAAATTATAATTTTTAACAGGTATGAACACTAATTTAGGTTGATGACTTTTTGGGGTGCGGTGGGGAGGGAGGGGAGCAGGCGGGCCACTTCTATTGGTCTTTCATTTATCTGTTTGCGTCCATCTTTGTTCTTTGGCCTGTGTGGGCCTCCCATCGCGGTGGCCTCTGTTGTCGCAGAGCGCTGGCTCTGGGCGCATGCGCTCCAGAGCTCCGGCTCGGTAATTGGACACATCAGTCCAGCCGCTCCGTGGCACGTGGGATCTTCCCAGGCCAGGGATCAAACCGGCGCCCCTTGCACTGCAAGGCGGTGTCCTTACCCACTCAGCAATTCTTTTTTTGTGTGACTGCCCTCTTAGCTGCCTGAAGAACTTACATAAAGGCTCTTTTTCTAGAATAGAGCTATCCCAGAGATATCTCCAAAGAATAAGCTAGATGTGGCAGTGGAAATTCAGTGGGATTTGGAGATCAGAGTCCACTCTGGGTGTTGTCGTCTCTGGATGACCCACCCAACATCTCTTTACCAAACATTTGCTTTTCCATCTCTGTATGAATTGCTTTCTCCTCCTCTGAAGTTCCAAACCACAGCCCCAACATCTTCTTTTATCCTTCACTGAAGATTGTATTTAACATGAGCCCTTCTGCCATTTTGTTAAGTTACTCAAAGTTCCTCAGTCTCTCCCATGTATACACCCTATTAAACTTTTGCATAATCTTGTGCTGTCCGTCTGTCTCATGAGTGCATGCATACTTAAGTCACTTCACTCATGTCTGACTCTTTGCAACCCTATGGACTGTAGCCCACTAGGCTCCTGTGTCCATGGGATTTTCCTGGCAAGAATGCTGGCATGGATTGTGATGCTCTCCTCCAGGGGATTTTTCTGACCCAAGGATCGGATCCGAATCTTCTGCGTCTCCTGCAATGCAGCAGATTCTTTACCCTTGAGCCACTAGTTAAGCCCCAGTTTGTCTCATGTCAATTTAATTCTTAGATCAGTCAGAAAAACCTAGAAAGCTGGAAGAAAATTTCTTCCTGGTTCTCACTTAGAGCTATTTGGCGTTAACCTTGTGATGAAATGCATTATTTCCTAAAAGTTTCCTCTGCTCATCTTTTCTTTCCTGGCCTAGAGACATAGTTGTTTTTTTTTGTTTTTTTTTTCTTTTTACCGCAGTGGTAATGCATACAGAAACATCAAAGCTTCTTTATAGATACATTTTGTTCACCTGAAATCTTAGTTATAGGAAAGGAGTTTTGTTATCTTCTCATGCTCTCTGTCATATATAGATAGACTAGTAAATATTTAACAACAAATTCCAGAAAGAGGGCCTTGATTTGTAGTGTTTGCTGATTTGTGTGGAGGAAATGCTCCCAGCAGACCAATTTCAAGTTACCAGTGTAATGCTGTAGAACTCAGGGTTAGGAAGAGATGTCTGGCAAATTCAATCTTGTGAACCATTGCAACTCAACTCTAGCACAACACTCATGTGTGTTTGTGTGTGTGTGTGTGTGTGTGTTAAGTTTTGATATGTCAAGACTTATTTCAAATGCTAGGAAACGACAGAGTGCAATTAAAAAAAACTTTAATATGTTCAGTCTTTGGAGAAATACAGAAATTGATCTCAAAAATGAGTATGTAAATACAGTAATTTCCAAAGCATTTCATAAAATAAAGGGAAATACAAACAATAAACATAAATGTAAGGAAAAATGAATAAAATGATGTGATAGAGTGTGCCTTGGGGGTTTTGACAATCAGGAAGTTTCTTCAGATAGTTATAGCAGGAAAGCCTTTCTGTGAAAGTGATATTTGAACTCAAAGTTATCTGAAATCAAGGAACAAGGTATACAAAGTGCTGAAAGCAGTACATTCAAACTAGCCCTGAGGTGATAACATGCCTCAAACGTCAATGTGTTTGAGGGGCAGAAATAAGCCTGGAGTGACAGTTGAGAAGTGACTGAGTAGAGTTGTAAAAGTTAAGGTCAGAGAAATAGGGCGGAATACCTGAGGCCCAGTTGAGTGTGATACGCAATATGAATTTTAGTGCTGGAAGGCCACAGTATATTAGAGCGGAACATTTGCCTCAAGAGGAACAGTTTTAGGGACAGACTTCAGAAATGTATAAGAATAGCTGTATTTGGCATTGAACAAGATTTCAGGTTAGCATAAAATTTCTGGCTTTCAATACTATTTTCTTACACTATCTAACATTAAGGTAATGAGTTTGAAACACTACTGTGGATATCTTTAGATTTGGGTGAACATGTAAAATTTTATTTCATATGTAGGACAAAAAATTAGGGATCTTCCAACTGCTAAAGGCAAATTATGCTCCTATAGTCCTATATGAAAATGAAACTCTGTAGCTACTTAATGAATGCAGAGACTTGCATTTGGCCACATATTGCATTCCCAATTTTTTTTCAAAAACTATTTTCAATTTTTAACATAACTGTCTCATGAGTAAGAATAGCTTATTTTTTAACTTAATCTTTCAAAATCATAGTGAGTAAAGTGAGGATCAAGGAATTCTATATAATACATGGATGTAATTTCAAATATTTTCAATTTTTTACCCATATATCATATATGATGCACATATTTTTAATTTGGCCATCTTAATGTTTTTTCAGTGCTTCTGATCTCATTAGATATAAAATAATGGAATTTATGAATAAAGAAGATCTGGTACATATACACAATAAAATTTGGCCATTAAAAAGGAACAAAAGTCTGCCATTTTCAGAGATGTGGCTATACCTACAGAAATTGATAAAATTTTTTTTGGGAAATACAAACAATAAACATAAATGTAAGGAAAAATGAATAAAATGATGTGATAGAGTGTGCCTTGGGGGTTTTGACAATCAGGAAGTTTCTTCAGATAGTTATAGCAGGAAAGCCTTTCTGTGAAAGTGATATTTGAACTCAAAGTTATCTGAAATCAAGGAACAAGGTATACAAAGTGCTGAAAGCAGTACATTCAAACTAGCCCTGAGGTGATAACATGCCTCAAACGTCAATGTGTTTGAGGGGCAGAAATAAGCCTGGAGTGACAGTTGAGAAGTGACTGAGTAGAGTTGTAAAAGTTAAGGTCAGAGAAATAGGGCGGAATACCTGAGGCCCAGTTGAGTGTGATACGCAATATGAATTTTAGTGCTGGAAGGCCACAGTATATTAGAGCGGAACATTTGCCTCAAGAGGAACAGTTTTAGGGACAGACTTCAGAAATGTATAAGAATAGCTGTATTTGGCATTGAACAAGATTTCAGGTTAGCATAAAATTTCTGGCTTTCAATACTATTTTCTTACACTATCTAACATTAAGGTAATGAGTTTGAAACACTACTGTGGATATCTTTAGATTTGGGTGAACATGTAAAATTTTATTTCATATGTAGGACAAAAAATTAGGGATCTTCCAACTGCTAAAGGCAAATTATGCTCCTATAGTCCTATATGAAAATGAAACTCTGTAGCTACTTAATGAATGCAGAGACTTGCATTTGGCCACATATTGCATTCCCAATTTTTTTTCAAAAACTATTTTCAATTTTTAACATAACTGTCTCATGAGTAAGAATAGCTTATTTTTTAACTTAATCTTTCAAAATCATAGTGAGTAAAGTGAGGATCAAGGAATTCTATATAATACATGGATGTAATTTCAAATATTTTCAATTTTTTACCCATATATCATATATGATGCACATATTTTTAATTTGGCCATCTTAATGTTTTTTCAGTGCTTCTGATCTCATTAGATATAAAATAATGGAATTTATGAATAAAGAAGATCTGGTACATATACACAATAAAATTTGGCCATTAAAAAGGAACAAAAGTCTGCCATTTTCAGAGATGTGGCTATACCTACAGACTGTCACTTAGAGTAAAGTAAGTCAGAAAAAAAAAAATAACAAATTTGTATAGGAAGGCTTATATGTGGAATCTAGAAAGATGGTACTGATGACCTTATTCACAAAGCACAAAAAACGTTAAAAAGGTATAGAGAGTAGATGTATAAATACCAAATATGTATGGAAGAAGGGCTTGAATGAGTTAGGAGATTAGTGTTTATATATTTACACTACTGTTATAAAATAAATAACTAATAAAAACCTCTTATATAGCACAGTGAACTCTACTCAATACTCTATGTTGACCCAAATGGGAAAGAAATCTGAAGGTCCTTAAATGGATATATAGATAGACAGATAGATAGATAGATAGATAGATAGATACAGCTGATTGATTTGTTATACAATATAAATATAAATATAATAAATATAAAATAAATATTATTATAAATATTTATAATAATAAATATTATTATAAAATAATAAATAAATAATAAATATAAATACAATATAAATTAACACAGCACTGAAAAGCAACTATACTTCAGCAAGAATTAATTTTAAATAAAATACTGTGATCTAAAAACTAGTTAAAAATGGACTAATCATGTTATTAACCTGCCTCAGTCATAGTAGAGCTGTTGTCTTCACAACACTCTACGCTGCTATCTGTGGCTTTGTGAATAGTCATAACTATTATTTAAATGAATGAAAACCTTTCAAATATTTAATTATCCCATAGAATACTGAATCATACCCACAGAAGGGGCAATGATTTTCTACCTCAGTACTCGATTTTATGTAAGATACAATGGAAACATTTTATTTCAGTGTAGAACTAGCCTTCATTTAGAAGTTTATCAATGCCATTTTGACAGCTGTGCTCTATACTGCATTATTTCAATATCATATAATTAAAGTGTCTTGATTATCCTTCAAAAATATGAAGTGCTCAAAAGCTTTATCACTAGTGAGAATAATTGAAAGAAATGACTGAGTGACTAACACTTTTACTTTCACAGGAAACTGATCTCATTAGATATAAAATAATGGAATTTATGAATAAAGAAGATCTGGTACATATACACAATAAAATTTGGCCATTAAAAAGGAACAAAAGTCTGCCATTTTCAGAGATGTGGCTATACCTACAGACTGTCACTTAGAGTAAAGTAAGTCAGAAAAAAAAAAATAACAAATTTGTATAGGAAGGCTTATATGTGGAATCTAGAAAGATGGTACTGATGACCTTATTCACAAAGCACAAAAAACGTTAAAAAGGTATAGAGAGTAGATGTATAAATACCAAATATGTATGGAAGAAGGGCTTGAATGAGTTAGGAGATTAGTGTTTATATATTTACACTACTGTTATAAAATAAATAACTAATAAAAACCTCTTATATAGCACAGTGAACTCTACTCAATACTCTATGTTGACCCAAATGGGAAAGAAATCTGAAGGTCCTTAAATGGATATATAGATAGACAGATAGATAGATAGATAGATAGATAGATACAGCTGATTGATTTGTTATACAATATAAATATAAATATAATAAATATAAAATAAATATTATTATAAATATTTATAATAATAAATATTATTATAAAATAATAAATAAATAATAAATATAAATACAATATAAATTAACACAGCACTGAAAAGCAACTATACTTCAGCAAGAATTAATTTTAAATAAAATACTGTGATCTAAAAACTAGTTAAAAATGGACTAATCATGTTATTAACCTGCCTCAGTCATAGTAGAGCTGTTGTCTTCACAACACTCTACGCTGCTATCTGTGGCTTTGTGAATAGTCATAACTATTATTTAAATGAATGAAAACCTTTCAAATATTTAATTATCCCATAGAATACTGAATCATACCCACAGAAGGGGCAATGATTTTCTACCTCAGTACTCGATTTTATGTAAGATACAATGGAAACATTTTATTTCAGTGTAGAACTAGCCTTCATTTAGAAGTTTATCAATGCCATTTTGACAGCTGTGCTCTATACTGCATTATTTCAATATCATATAATTAAAGTGTCTTGATTATCCTTCAAAAATATGAAGTGCTCAAAAGCTTTATCACTAGTGAGAATAATTGAAAGAAATGACTGAGTGACTAACACTTTTACTTTCACAGGGAAAAACTAGATGTTGTGAATTATTTTCTTTCTTAATCTGTGATATTAGACATTGTTAATTAGTTGCTTAATTGTGCCCAACTCTTTTGCAACCCCATGGACTATAGCCCACCAGGCTCCTCTGTCCATGGAATTTTCCAGGCAACAACATTGGAGTGGATTGCCATGATCTCCTCCAGAGGATCATCCTGATCCAGGGATCTAACCTGCATCTCATGCATTGCAGTTGGATTCTTTACCACTGAGCCAACAGGGAAACCATATTAAATAGCACTTATAAAGTAAGTGTTACCTACTGCGAAGAACCTTTCTCCATTCTGCTCTAGGTATAGATACAATGCTTGATTCAATGCTACTCAAGCATTTATTAATACTAGGGGAAGGGGAACTTTGTACTCTTCCTGCCTACCCTAGCCTGCTAAACTCTGCTACTTCTTAGTTCCTCTTTGAGAAAAAAAAAAAGAGTCTGTAATCTGAATGTTTAAAGTCTAGGTAATCTACAAACCAGTCCATATTTCACAAACAGAAATAATCATGGCTAATTTTTAATCCTAGAAATTAAATGGTACTTTGATCTCCATTCAGAGGTTTCTGTTTAATGTTGAGATTTCCCTTGAGGCCCTCTTGGAGGCTTCAGTGTAACTGGCAGACTCCACTCAGGAATTCTTACTGATCCCTGACTCTAATGCTGTTATAATAGCACAAAAAGTAATTTATGACTCTATTTGGATTTGTGATACCCTTAGGGAAACAGTTATCAAAATGGAGGATATTTTGAATGCTTTCAAGAGAGTCACTGTATAATTTAGAAGACATACAGCTTCCCTGGTGGCTCAAATGGTAATGCAGATGCTTCCTGCAATAGAGGAGACCCACGTTCAACCCCAGGGTCAGGAAGATGACCTGGAGAAAGGAATAGCTACCTCTTCCAGTATTCTAGCCTTGAGAACTCCATGAATAGAGGAGCCTGGTGGGCTATAGACCATGGAGTCACAAAGAGTCTGACATGACTGAGCAAGTAACATACACACACACACACACACACACACAATATATATATATTTCTACATAAGCAGCAAATTATAGGGAAACATATTTCCTTCTGCTTAGGTATACAGAACAGCAGAAATAGTTCAACTGGATATGATGTTTGACTTTGACTGTAAATGGTGAATGAAGTTTTTTATTTGTGTAGACTAAGGAAAAAATAGGATAAAGTGAGTGATTTTGAACAAATGTTTACATGTAAATGGTTATTTAAAAAATCAGGGGAAGATGCAATAAGGGTTCGGGCAAGAAGCAATGACTCAAAGAATATGTTGATTATGTATGTAAGAAACAAGTTTAAGGTAATAATAATGTACAGGAATTGGGAAAATAAGAAAGTTTTTATAGTAAAATTAATAAACAGGTACAAGCTTTAAGGTGATACTGCTCTGATTCAATGCCTACTCAAGCATTTATTAATACTAGGGGAAGGGGAACTTTGTACTCTTCCTGCCTACCCTAGCCTGCTAAACTCTGCTACTTCTTAGTTCCTCTTTGAGAAAAAAAAAAAGAGTCTGTAATCTGAATGTTTAAAGTCTAGGTAATCTACAAACCAGTCCATATTTCACAAACAGAAATAATCATGGCTAATTTTTAATCCTAGAAATTAAATGGTACTTTGATCTCCATTCAGAGGTTTCTGTTTAATGTTGAGATTTCCCTTGAGGCCCTCTTGGAGGCTTCAGTGTAACTGGCAGACTCCACTCAGGAATTCTTACTGATCCCTGACTCTAATGCTGTTATAATAGCACAAAAAGTAATTTATGACTCTATTTGGATTTGTGATACCCTTAGGGAAACAGTTATCAAAATGGAGGATATTTTGAATGCTTTCAAGAGAGTCACTGTATAATTTAGAAGACATACAGCTTCCCTGGTGGCTCAAATGGTAATGCAGATGCTTCCTGCAATAGAGGAGACCCACGTTCAACCCCAGGGTCAGGAAGATGACCTGGAGAAAGGAATAGCTACCTCTTCCAGTATTCTAGCCTTGAGAACTCCATGAATAGAGGAGCCTGGTGGGCTATAGACCATGGAGTCACAAAGAGTCTGACATGACTGAGCAAGTAACATACACACACACACACACACACACACAATATATATATATTTCTACATAAGCAGCAAATTATAGGGAAACATATTTCCTTCTGCTTAGGTATACAGAACAGCAGAAATAGTTCAACTGGATATGATGTTTGACTTTGACTGTAAATGGTGAATGAAGTTTTTTATTTGTGTAGACTAAGGAAAAAATAGGATAAAGTGAGTGATTTTGAACAAATGTTTACATGTAAATGGTTATTTAAAAAATCAGGGGAAGATGCAATAAGGGTTCGGGCAAGAAGCAATGACTCAAAGAATATGTTGATTATGTATGTAAGAAACAAGTTTAAGGTAATAATAATGTACAGGAATTGAGAGAAAGAGTAAAGAAAGTTTTTATATGATAGAGAGCATGTTGAATCCTAAACAGGAAATAAAACAAGCATGTTTGGAAGGTGAAAAATATTTTTATTCAAATACAGTTGATTTATAATATTATAGTAGTTTCAGGTGTACAACATAAAGATTGACTATTTTTATAGGTTATATTCCATCTAAATTATTATAAAATAATAACTATATTTCCACTATATGCTTGGTGCTTTTTTGTATTTTATGTGTAAAGTATTCTGTGCCTCTTGATCCAATCCCTCTCTTTCTCCTTCTCCTTTTCTCTCTACCCACTGGTAACCACTAGTTTGTTCTCTATGTCAATGATTCTTTATCTGTTTTCTTTAATGAAGTAGAACATATTCGTTCCTTTTATTTTTTAGATCCCACATGTAAGAGATAATATAAAATATTTATCTTTCTTCATCTGACTTATGTTTCTAAACATAATACCCTCTAGGTCCACCCATATTGTTACAAAAGGCAGGATTTCATTCCTTTTTATAGCTGAATAATATTTCATAAATATACCACATCTTCTTTAGCCATTCATCTGTTCATGGACACTTAAGTTGTTTCCATATCTTGACTATTATAAATAATGCTGCTATGAACATTTCTTTTCAAATTCATTTTGTTTTCTTGGGATATATACACAGGAGTGGAATTACTGGACTATATGGTACTTATATTTCCAGTTTTTAAAGAAAATTTCACACTGTTTTCCACAGTGGATGCACCAATTCACATGTCGCCCAATAGTATTCAAGAGTTCTCTTTTGTCCACATCCTTACCAACCTTGTTATTTGTAGGTTTTTTTTTTTTTTTTTCGATGATAGCTATTCTGACACTGTGAGGTGATATTTCTTTGTGATTTAGATTCAAATTTCTATGATGATAGAAATATTTAACACGTATTTATATGCCTGTTGGCTATTTATCTTCTTTGAAAAAACATCTATTCAGGTCTTCTCATTTTTAACCAGATAGATTTTTTTTTATGATATAGAGTTACATGAGTTGTTTATATGTTTTAGATACTAAGCTCTTATTAGTCATATCATTTGCAGATATTTTCTCCAGTTTTATTGGTTATCTTTTTATTTTGTTGATGGTTCCTTTTGCTGTGCAAAAGCTTTTAGGTTTAATTAGATCTCTTTGTTTTTATTTCTTTTGCCTTAGAAGACAGATCAAAAAAAATACTGTTATGATTTATGTCAAAGAGTATTCTGCCTATGTTTTCTTTTTGGAGCTCATGGTTTCTGGCCAGACATTTAGCTTTTTAAACAATTTTAACCTTATTTTTGTATGTAGTTTGAGAAACTGTTCTAATAGTGTTCTTTTAATATAACTGTCCAGTTTTCCTGGCACTACTTATTAAAGAGACTATCTTTTCTCCCTTGTATATTTTTGCTGCGTCGTTGTAAATTGATTGGTCATAAGTGTGTGGGCTTCTTTCTGGGTTATCTATTCTGTTTCCATTGATCAATGAGTCAGTTTTTCTGGCAGTACTATATTGTTTTGATTACTGGAGTTCTGTAGTAGAGTCTGAACTCAAGGAGAATGGTACTTGCAACTTTTTACTTTTCAAGATTGCTTTGGCAATTTGAGATCTTTTATGGTAGGATATAAATTATAAATTTAGGATTATTTGTTCTGTTACACTGGAAAATTTTCATGGTTACTTTGAAAGATATTATATTAAATCTGTAGTATCTTTGTGTAGTATGGGCATTTTAATAATATTAGTTCTTCCAACCGGAGATTAAGGGAAATGTTCCATTTCTTTGTATCATATTTTATTTTCTCCATCAACGTATATAGTTTTCAGAGCATAAATATTTCACTCCCTTCGTTAAGTGTATCTCTCAGTATTTTATTCATTTTGAACTGATTCTAAATGATACTGGTTTATTTTGTTTTCTCTTTCTGGTAGTTCATTTTTAGTATAAATATAAACATTAGATTTTAGTATTTTAATCTTATATTCTGTGATTTTACTGAGTTCACTTAGTTCTAATAGAGTTTTTTGGTGGAGACTTTAGGATTTTCTGTATGTGTTATCATGTCATGTGAAAATGGTGATAACTTTAATTATAATGTTTCCAGTTAGTTTTCAGTGAGGACTGAAACACAAGGATATGTGTTTTTGATGTGTTCATAGCAGCAGATGAGTGCCGCATCCTCCAACTACAGTATCTTGATGTTTTCTGGTTTATGAAAAACTTTAAATATTTGTTTGAGGAATTGGCATAAAATTAAGTGAAGAAAGGTGGTAGACAGTTGGAAATGAGTACCTGTTCCATAGAAGATAAGGCTTAAGATAAGAATTTAGAAGTCATCCTTTTATAGCAAATATATAGTAAGCTGGGAAAATGTATTCTGAAAATGCACCATAGAGCAGATGTTTGCTGAATCATGGCTTAAAATATTCCCTTTGTTTCTGTAAAATTACTATGAATGTTTTGAACTTAAAAATGTAAAAGGAAAAGGAAATGATGTAAATAAAGCCCTTGCTGTGTGGGCTTTCTTTCTGGGTTATCTATTCTGTTTCCATTGATCAATGAGTCAGTTTTTCTGGCAGTACTATATTGTTTTGATTACTGGAGTTCTGTAGTAGAGTCTGAACTCAAGGAGAATGGTACTTGCAACTTTTTACTTTTCAAGATTGCTTTGGCAATTTGAGATCTTTTATGGTAGGATATAAATTATAAATTTAGGATTATTTGTTCTGTTACACTGGAAAATTTTCATGGTTACTTTGAAAGATATTATATTAAATCTGTAGTATCTTTGTGTAGTATGGGCATTTTAATAATATTAGTTCTTCCAACCGGAGATTAAGGGAAATGTTCCATTTCTTTGTATCATATTTTATTTTCTCCATCAACGTATATAGTTTTCAGAGCATAAATATTTCACTCCCTTCGTTAAGTGTATCTCTCAGTATTTTATTCATTTTGAACTGATTCTAAATGATACTGGTTTATTTTGTTTTCTTTTCTGGTAGTTCATTTTTAGTATAAATATAAACATTAGATTTTAGTATTTTAATCTTATATTCTGTGATTTTACTGAGTTCACTTAGTTCTAATAGAGTTTTTTGGTGGAGACTTTAGGATTTTCTGTATGTGTTATCATGTCATGTGAAAATGGTGATAACTTTAATTATAATGTTTCCAGTTAGTTTTCAGTGAGGACTGAAACACAAGGATATGTGTTTTTGATGTGTTCATAGCAGCAGATGAGTGCCGCATCCTCCAACTACAGTATCTTGATGTTTTCTGGTTTATGAAAAACTTTAAATATTTGTTTGAGGAATTGGCATAAAATTAAGTGAAGAAAGGTGGTAGACAGTTGGAAATGAGTACCTGTTCCATAGAAGATAAGGCTTAAGATAAGAATTTAGAAGTCATCCTTTTATAGCAAATATATAGTAAGCTGGGAAAATGTATTCTGAAAATGCACCATAGAGCAGATGTTTGCTGAATCATGGCTTAAAATATTCCCTTTGTTTCTGTAAAAATTACTATGAATGTTTTGAACTTAAAAATGTAAAAGGAAAAGGGAAATGATGTAAATAAAGCCCTTGCAGACTTACTGGTGCTCCTTGCCAAAATTCAAATAACCCAAGCAAGCGAAATATACAGGGCAGGAAATCAGTGTCTAACAAAATCATCTGAAAAAATAAATTGCAGGAGTTTATCTCCTCTGGAATGGATAGGACATCACAAGGTATTTCTGAATCCTTGAGGAAGTGAAATCAGAGTCTCCCTATGTAAAACAGTTTCTCCATATAAATACATCTGAGGAATTCAGTGTTATTTGGGAGTCCAGACCAGTGTGAACATGGAACCATTGCCTGAGCACGAGGCTGGGTCATTTGTCACTGTAGAGACATTCTTCGACCTGAGTACAGGTACACAGAAAAAGTACAGAAATTTTTTCTCTTTCCAGTGCCCATTTCACACCTGTATCAGCAGGGCAACTCATTTTAACAAATAAATAACTGTACTTGTATTGCTCCTGAACTCCAGGAGAGAGTATCTTAACACCAAGACAGAGCAGCATGCCATCCATTAGTAAACACCTGAATGTATATAATAGACAGAGACCCTAAAAGAGAAACTAAATAACCCCACCAGTCAGAGCAGGTGGTATTATTCTCATTGCACTGTGCAATATTATTGAGATTGGAAAAGTGCTTATTCCTTCAACTCTAAGGTTGGCTCACTCCCATATTGCACATTGTTAGCATCTACCAGGAAAGGGGATTTTCCTTTATCATGAAATTAATAGTCTATATGGAAGTTTTCCTAGAGTACTATGCATAAAATAAAAATATAGTATTAATGCTGTCATTAGTATGGATGCTATAAGGAAAAAAAATTTCAGGACATAATAATATTAAATGTTTCTTTTCTTACAGTTATTCATTTTACAATGTGTAAAATTGTTTAATAGGAATGAATGAATATAGACTATATCTCATGATATTACAGACCACTTTATTGCTTGATGATCCTCAACCACCAAATGTCATTTTTTTTTAATCTGAATGTCCCTCAAAGCAACATAAAGAATTCTAAGGTAGTTAAGCATGTTGATTTGCTAGTTTAGAGACAGAAGATGATACTCGCACAATAGATACCCAGAATTTACTTATTAAGCCATGAATGAAATATTTGTATCTTTTATAAGGACTAACAGGATAAAAACATCTTTTGATAAATTAGATTATGAACAAAAAAGTGGATTCAATTTACCCATTGCTTGTTATTGTTGTTTAGTCACTAAGTTGTGTCCAACTCTTGGGACCCCATAGACTATAGACCCCTGGGCTCCTCAATCCATGAAATTTCCCAGGCAAGAACTTTGGAGTGGGTTACCATTTTCTTATCCAAAGGATCTTCCCAGTTCAGGGATCAAACCCACATCTCCTGAGTCTCCTACCTTGCAGGTGGGTTCTTTACTGCTGAGCTACCAAAGAAGCCCATTCATTGTTATAAATGAATTTTATTTGCTGAACACTGACATAAAAGTATCTAGACCACAGAAAAAGTACAGAAATTTTTTCTCTTTCCAGTGCCCATTTCACACCTGTATCAGCAGGGCAACTCATTTTAACAAATAAATAACTGTACTTGTATTGCTCCTGAACTCCAGGAGAGAGTATCTTAACACCAAGACAGAGCAGCATGCCATCCATTAGTAAACACCTGAATGTATATAATAGACAGAGACCCTAAAAGAGAAACTAAATAACCCCACCAGTCAGAGCAGGTGGTATTATTCTCATTGCACTGTGCAATATTATTGAGATTGGAAAAGTGCTTATTCCTTCAACTCTAAGGTTGGCTCACTCCCATATTGCACATTGTTAGCATCTACCAGGAAAGGGGATTTTCCTTTATCATGAAATTAATAGTCTATATGGAAGTTTTCCTAGAGTACTATGCATAAAATAAAAATATAGTATTAATGCTGTCATTAGTATGGATGCTATAAGGAAAAAAATTACAGGACATAATAATATTAAATGTTTCTTTTCTTACAGTTATTCATTTTACAATGTGTAAAATTGTTTAATAGGAATGAATGAATATAGACTATATCTCATGATATTACAGACCACTTTATTGCTTGATGATCCTCAACCACCAAATGTCATTTTTTTTTAATCTGAATGTCCCTCAAAGCAACATAAAGAATTCTAAGGTAGTTAAGCATGTTGATTTGCTAGTTTAGAGACAGAAGATGATACTCGCACAATAGATACCCAGAATTTACTTATTAAGCCATGAATGAAATATTTGTATCTTTTATAAGGACTAACAGGATAAAAACATCTTTTGATAAATTAGATTATGAACAAAAAAGTGGATTCAATTTACCCATTGCTTGTTATTGTTGTTTAGTCACTAAGTTGTGTCCAACTCTTGGGACCCCATAGACTATAGACCCCTGGGCTCCTCAATCCATGAAATTTCCCAGGCAAGAACTTTGGAGTGGGTTACCATTTTCTTATCCAAAGGATCTTCCCAGTTCAGGGATCAAACCCACATCTCCTGAGTCTCCTACCTTGCAGGTGGGTTCTTTACTGCTGAGCTACCAAAGAAGCCCATTCATTGTTATAAATGAATTTTATTTGCTGAACACTGACATAAAAGTATCTAGACCACTGAAATAAAAGTCTCTTATAGACCAAATATTGATAGAAACAATTTCAATAAAAATATTGGTTATAATTTCTAGAGGGAAAAAGACACCCTAAATATTCTCAAGAGCTATAGATATTGAGCTATTGCACATTGTCTCAGGCCATCTGTAGCAAAATATACTGAGTTTCTAATAAAATATATGTTCCTTATCTTTAGCTGCTCATATTCTCTCAGAATATCCAGTAGTGGAAAATAAAATATGCATATTTTAACACATTAGTAATATGATTCTTATGTACACTAATATTTGAGAACTTCTGATATGAAAATAGATTGTTGCTATTTCTGTTTTGTTTTCCCTGCTGTGTGGTTTTTATGACTCGAAAAGGATTGAATATAAATCTCAAAAGACCATACTCTCTGTAAAATGAGACAACACTAACCACACAAGATCCTCAAGTAAGAGATAAAGTTCAGCAGAAAAACAAGCAAGCGAAGTGGCTTAGAAAGCAGTCCAAGTAGAGGGATAGTTGAGATAACTTTGAGCTGGGGGAAAAAGCAACACAGTGAAAACTGGTTTGATGGAGGTTTGCAGGTTGGATTGGAGTGTTGACAGGAAGGCGAGAGAAGGAAAGATATAGGAGGAGCGTACCGTAAAACTTCTCAAGGAAAATGGCAAAAATAAAATGCATTATCAGGAAAAGTTCAAGGTTATGGGCAAGAAATGTTGAAAAAAAATACTTCAAATAAGTAAATTAAGAATAAAATACCTAGAAAGTATAAGAGGGTTGCTGAGAAATCTTCCTGTAGTGTATAAAAATGAACTGGGCAATGAAACTCATGAATCATCAGTTTGTCATTTATGTGGGAAATAAAGAGACTTGAAAAATAACATAAAAGAGACAGCCATTGTGAATATGCTGTAAGACTAAGGGAACTTACATGAGGGCTATGCAACAACCTGGAGGGGTGGGATAGAGAGGGGTTGGGAGGGAGTTTCTGGTAGGAAGGGTCAAGGGTATACCTATAACTGATTCAGATTTATGTACAGCTGTAAACAGCAAAACTCTGTGAAAGTAAAATAAAAATAATTAAATATAATATTGGGGCTGAAATGTTGTAAAAGTTACATCACTACAAGAAATATCATAGCAAGTTAGGCTGTCGAAAATGCAGCCTCAATGTGGGAAGTATAATAAATGATATGATATTTTGTACTGGCAATCAACAAATGCACATTACACAGAATAGTCTCCTTCTTATAGAACAAGTGAATACTATTCTGAGGGCTTGCTACCCAGAAGAGTGAGTTATAGGAATCTGACTGGTGTGCAATAAATTACCTTGATAGGGAAATGCCCTGGCATTTAGAGGGCAAGCAGTTAGTTCTCTACAATTGAGAAGGCTATATTTTAGAGAGCAGTGAGAAGGGGAATTAGAGGGTTTTTAGAACTAAATTCTGTAACTCTAGTGCCTTTCTATTAATACTTAGATGATCCTTAGATCCATCCATAAATACTAAAAAATTCTTTTCTTTCCAACTAAAATTCAGATCATGAAACTCTAAGTTGAGAAACTAAATATAGGAAAGTATGGCTGTAGTTCTTAGGGAAGAATTAGAGCTTCGCAGATGTGGTCCCTGATTACCTAGCTGTTTTCCTGTGTTCAGTCATTATGTGGTTCTTATGGTGTGTACCTGATAATTAATATAATATGTTAGTTCATATCACTGTACTTATGAACAGTAACCTTTTTTCTAAAAATTGACATCACATATATGAAATTAGAAGTTGACTTTATTTAGAAAGAAGAATAAAGAAAATTTCCAACTTGATGTCTGTTCTGCCCTTGCTGTCCATGAAGGTGTTTGAACTTGATGGATATAAGTGTCCATGGTAGGGAATAATTTTATGTTATAATAAGTTTTGAAGTTGTTGCATTATAGTCATATACAGTGCCTCATCAAAAGATCTCCCTCTTTAATCCATACCTGTTCAATAATATAAAGGAGGACAATTTTGAATATTTTGCTTGTTGGGACTCAGCTGGATTCTCTTGAAAAAAGTCATTTTAATATCATAATGATGATTTCACTTAAATTAATCTTCTGCATATGTGCTAAATTGCTTCAGCTGTGTTTGACTCTGCTATGCTATGGACTATAGCCTGACAGGCTCCTCTATCCATAGGATTCTCCAGGCAAGAATGCACAGAAAAAAAATATTCTCCATGATATTCTTTGAAATGGTTGAGATTTATCTTATGTATAAGACCTTAATCTTCTTTTATAAATAATCTATACATTGTATAATTATATACTCTATAGTTTTGGTTATTGTATAATAACTTTGAAAAAATTAGGCAAAAAGCACATCATCTGAATCACACTTTTAAACTAGGAACTCAATGGCTTGAGAAAGTAACTTTCCTTATTAGTTTAAGTAAATCACTTAGTGTTTCATCGTATCTGTTATGAAGATATTTGAAAATTGCCTATGAAAACAAGCACTGTATAATGTTTACATTTATTATGAAATTGTGTATCTCAGTAAACATGTATTACAAGATGTTTTTGGTTGTACTTTAGAAAAGAAGTAGAAAACATTATTCTTGTCTGGAAATATTTCAACAGGGATTATGTATTTCTGCTTATAGAACAAAAATTCATAGAGATACCACATGAACAAAAAAAACCCACATGACCATAAATAAGAACATTAAAGAATACCTTCCATAGAACTTAAATTTATCAGGAGAAATAAAAGTATTTTTCTCTTTTATTCTATAGGGCACAAACTCCCTAACTTAGATGGTAGAAATCAGATACTTTGTGTTTCTTCAAGGAAAACAATGATTACAATAATATCGGTCTAAATAAATTAAACATATTTTTAGGAATAATATATGAACAATACATTCTGAAAATAAAGAATTGCTAAAAAAAGTATTAAAATAAATTTTGAAAGTATAAAGAAAAAGGTGAAAAGGCTGCAAGCTTGTTTTTACAATATCAGTTGATATATTGCTGTGAATGAGATATAGTATACCAAGATACTTAATGTTTATAAAGATATGTCCATTTTTTTCTATGCAAGATCAAGCAAAAGTATCATCACAAGTATAAATGATATGCATTATTTTCATTTTTACACTTATATTTACCAGGACTAAGACTAAGAGATGCTCAATTTATGTAAGTATGCTACCTCTATCAGGAAATGTTTTATCAAGATGCATTGAATGGTGCAGTGTTCATGACCGTATTTTACATGGAACACAAACAGAAACATACAGTATCTCAGACACACTTACCTGGCTTATCTCTTTCCTCATATTTTTTGGTAGTATATAAAAATTGTACATAGTACTATATAGTACTATAAAAATTGAATTCACTCCTTTCACACTGATATCACATGCCTACCACAGTGTTCTTCCTAATATACAAATATGACAAATCATCCCCCCATAAAAAGCCATTAGAGATGCTCCACGGATGCTTAAGATAAAAGCTATAGTATTTAGCAAGTCATAGAAGGCTTTTTATTTCTGACCCTTGCCTAAAACTGCTGAGCTAACTTATTGCCATACACAATTAAGTATGCATATATGAAAATATACACATGTCGATATTTACAGTCCATTTACTAATCTTTGTGTAACCTTCTCGCAATTGTCCATTTAATGTAAGCTTTAAGAATCATTTTAAAGGTCAATTTGGAGAAAGTTTAGTCATTCATTACAGTATAATTGTTCTATTTGTGCAGTTGATTCCCTATTCATGGCTTTGTTGAAATACTGTCATAAAATCTTAGGACTGCTTTTCTCCCCACCCTATGAAAAATAGGAGTGGCGTGTTATATGTCTTATTTAACATTCTGGTGGCAAAAACAGCAGAGATACTCTAAAACATATGTGCAATGTGAATGTTAATTTATTGAGCACCTGATTTGTTCCTCTCAACACCTATATACCTGTTATAATCACTATAGTTTTACAGATGAAAAAAATATTTAAACTTATATTAATAACTGGAAATGTGGCCCCATTTCTGGATCAGTTTGAAGTTCTTATGATCTTTTATCACTTTGCTAAATTTAAGTAACTGAATGAAATTTAGCAACTTATTTTTCTCATTATGCTGTTTCACTGGATGCTGTTGGAAACAACTCTCCCATATTGCTCTAAACTATCTACTGTTTGCAAAATCAAGGTACATCTTAGGTAAGGCCAACTGTAGTCCTGGTTAGAGGCAGTAAATCAAGACTTATCCACTTATCTGTCTGTGATTTATGATGGATGAGTTCTTTTTCCATGGAGGTTTGAGCAAAGTTGTTTCACTCACCCACAGATGATTTATTTTGGGTGATCCACTTGTCCAATGAAGATTTATTACAGAGGATCCACTATCCAGTGTGATTAAATATGTGCAGTTGGCTTGTCCATAGGTAATCAAGGAAAACTGAGACACATATACACATCTTATCCCAACCTGAGATTACTGAATCTAAGTAAAAGCCAGGAATGTAAGGGGGGTTTTTTTGTTAGATTACAGGTGGCCCCTCTGTAATATGTATACTTTCCTTATATTACTCTGTTATAATAGAAGTATACAATTATTAAAAGAATTATTCTATCTTGCTGGGCTAAATTATAATTTTAAATAAAATATTGAATAAGTGATGTTCAGATACTAGTTAAGAAATTCATAAATGGATTCAACAATGTCTGACAAATATTATCTGCATTATGCCTGTTCAATATGTGAATGAATGAATGGTTTCAATAAAACACAAATTTAAGCTTAGGAAAAGATTACATTTTAATGGCTTCTGTTTTTTTTTAAGAGAATCAAATGACCAATTCTTTTTAGTTGTCAGCCATTTTAAAAAATTACTATGGCTTTTCAAAAAAATTCACACCTATATCTACCTTTCTATGTATTTTTTCTGTGATATACATATCTTTCACTTCTCTCTGTAGAATTTTATCCAATTATTGAAGAGATTTTATCAACAATGTTTTAAACTCATTTATAATCTGCTTTTGTTGCTTTTAGAGATAATCTTATTCTATTTCCGTCACATATTTACACCCTTAAAGTTGAAGCACATCCACTGATAACTATTACATAAGTTAAGATAAAGGTTGATTATTATTCACTCATTCACTGCAATGGTCGAATTGATAAGTAACTGAATGAAATTTAGCAACTTATTTTTCTCATTATGCTGTTTCACTGGATGCTGTTGGAAACAACTCTCCCATATTGCTCTAAACTATCTACTGTTTGCAAAATCAAGGTACATCTTAGGTAAGGCCAACTGTAGTCCTGGTTAGAGGCAGTAAATCAAGACTTATCCACTTATCTGTCTGTGATTTATGATGGATGAGTTCTTTTTCCATGGAGGTTTGAGCAAAGTTGTTTCACTCACCCACAGATGATTTATTTTGGGTGATCCACTTGTCCAATGAAGATTTATTACAGAGGATCCACTATCCAGTGTGATTAAATATGTGCAGTTGGCTTGTCCATAGGTAATCAAGGAAAACTGAGACACATATACACATCTTATCCCAACCTGAGATTACTGAATCTAAGTAAAAGCCAGGAATGTAAGGGGGGTTTTTTTGTTAGATTACAGGTGGCCCCTCTGTAATATGTATACTTTCCTTATATTACTCTGTTATAATAGAAGTATACAATTATTAAAAGAATTATTCTATCTTGCTGGGCTAAATTATAATTTTAAATAAAATATTGAATAAGTGATGTTCAGATACTAGTTAAGAAATTCATAAATGGATTCAACAATGTCTGACAAATATTATCTGCATTATGCCTGTTCAATATGTGAATGAATGAATGGTTTCAATAAAACACAAATTTAAGCTTAGGAAAAGATTACATTTTAATGGCTTCTGTTTTTTTTTAAGAGAATCAAATGACCAATTCTTTTTAGTTGTCAGCCATTTTAAAAAATTACTATGGCTTTTCAAAAAAATTCACACCTATATCTACCTTTCTATGTATTTTTTCTGTGATATACATATCTTTCACTTCTCTCTGTAGAATTTTATCCAATTATTGAAGAGATTTTATCAACAATGTTTTAAACTCATTTATAATCTGCTTTTGTTGCTTTTAGAGATAATCTTATTCTATTTCCGTCACATATTTACACCCTTAAAGTTGAAGCACATCCACTGATAACTATTACATAAGTTAAGATAAAGGTTGATTATTATTCACTCATTCACTGCAATGGTCAGCAATTGAACCTAACTTGCCAAGGATGTTTTCATATGGTGTATGTTCAAAAACATAAAGAAATCAATAATGATCACCTGTATCCTTTCCCTTTGTTTGCCTGACCTCATTTTCTGTCAAAAGAGGATATTGACTAAAATACTGCTGATTCTGATTGCTCTAGTTACTTATGTTTGCCTGGATGATGGCAATTTGATTCACATTTATTCTGATTTCTTCAAGATTCCATGTGATGCTAATCTATTTTCAATTCCTATATCTTTGTATATATCCATATCTCCACCTGTATCCAGATTTCTATTTTTAAATTTTCCTTATAAAATATAGTATAAATGTTTTCTTTTAGGTTTCAGTAGCTAATTGACTTTCATAATTTCTCAAAATTGTTGATAACTACAATGAAAAGTTACTGACCCCAAAAATATTAGTGCTTATTGAATATGTTGCAGGTTTTTTAACATTATAGTTCTTTTTATGTATGGTTTTCCTTCAATATTTCCATTACAGTTCACTGGAGGTCAGGCAATGTTATTTCCTAGTTTTCGTAACAACAGAGCCATGACAAAAAGGAAAAACATTAACCTCTGCTTTCATACTTTTTCCGCATGGAGTACTTCCTGTTAATTATAGGAATTAAAAAGAAAGTGGCTGTTAGAAAGAAAGAAAGCCTTGTTTTTATTTGCATATGTACTAGTTGCAATTCTTTTCAATTATGCCATCATTCCACTGAACCCATGCTTTTAAGAAATAAATATCCCATAAGAATATTGTTTTGATCACAGCTCTCAGAAAAGCTTTTTATTACTTATGAGGGTTCCTTTTCTTCTTTTTTTTCTTTTTAAATTAGTATATTTTAATTTTTAGAATGGTTAAAGTTTGCAGAAAAATAGGTGGGAACTACAGACACTTCTCTTTACATTCAGTTTCCACCCACCTACCACTTTGTCACCATCAGTGCCTACCCCAGGCCAGTCCCTTGATTATAACTGACGAACCTCCACAGGGCCTTACCCCTTTCCCTAAAAACTATTCTACCGTCACATATTTACACCCTTAAAGTTGAAGCACATCCACTGATAACTATTACATAAGTTAAGATAAAGGTTGATTATTATTCACTCATTCACTGCAATGGTCAGCAATTGAACCTAACTTGCCAAGGATGTTTTCATATGGTGTATGTTCAAAAACATAAAGAAATCAATAATGATCACCTGTATCCTTTCCCTTTGTTTGCCTGACCTCATTTTCTGTCAAAAGAGGATATTGACTAAAATACTGCTGATTCTGATTGCTCTAGTTACTTATGTTTGCCTGGATGATGGCAATTTGATTCACATTTATTCTGATTTCTTCAAGATTCCATGTGATGCTAATCTATTTTCAATTCCTATATCTTTGTATATATCCATATCTCCACCTGTATCCAGATTTCTATTTTTAAATTTTCCTTATAAAATATAGTATAAATGTTTTCTTTTAGGTTTCAGTAGCTAATTGACTTTCATAATTTCTCAAAATTGTTGATAACTACAATGAAAAGTTACTGACCCCAAAAATATTAGTGCTTATTGAATATGTTGCAGGTTTTTTAACATTATAGTTCTTTTTATGTATGGTTTTCCTTCAATATTTCCATTACAGTTCACTGGAGGTCAGGCAATGTTATTTCCTAGTTTTCGTAACAACAGAGCCATGACAAAAAGGAAAAACATTAACCTCTGCTTTCATACTTTTTCCGCATGGAGTACTTCCTGTTAATTATAGGAATTAAAAAGAAAGTGGCTGTTAGAAAGAAAGAAAGCCTTGTTTTTATTTGCATATGTACTAGTTGCAATTCTTTTCAATTATGCCATCATTCCACTGAACCCATGCTTTTAAGAAATAAATATCCCATAAGAATATTGTTTTGATCACAGCTCTCAGAAAAGCTTTTTATTACTTATGAGGGTTCCTTTTCTTCTTTTTTTTCTTTTTAAATTAGTATATTTTAATTTTTAGAATGGTTAAAGTTTGCAGAAAAATAGGTGGGAACTACAGACACTTCTCTTTACATTCAGTTTCCACCCACCTACCACTTTGTCACCATCAGTGCCTACCCCAGGCCAGTCCCTTGATTATAACTGACGAACCTCCACAGGGGCATCATTTCCACCCAGCCTTTACAGTCGACACAAGACTTTTCTCTTTGTGTCATACATTCTGTGAGTTTTGATAAATGTGTAATGACATGTATCCACCATTACAGTGTCACACAGAGTAGTCGCGTTGCCTTAAAAACACCGTTGTGTGACCCTTGTCTCAAACCCTTGGTAATGACTGTGTTATTACTGCCTTCATAGTTGTGTATTTTCCAGAATGCCATACAGTTGCAATCATGCAACATGCAAAGTTTTCAAAGTAACTTTTTTCAAGTATCAGTATTCATTTACAGTTCTTCTGTGGCTTCCCAGGTGACACTCTTGGTAAGAAAAAAAGCTGCCTGCCCAGGCAGGAGACATAATAGACACAGGTTTGATCCTTAGGTCAGAAAGAGCCCCTGGAGGAGGGCATTTCAGTCCACTCCAGTACTCTTGCCTAATAATCCCATGGACAGAGAGACCTAGAGGGCTATAGTGCACATGATCACAAACAGTTGGACATGACAGAAACAAATTAGCATGCATGCACTCATTGCTTTCCATGACTTGATAGCAAATTTCTCTCTCTCACCTATGTGGGTTTTTTTTAAACACATTTTTAGAGCAGTTTTACACACAAGACTGAGGTGAATGTACAAAGACTTCCCAGATACTCCCTGCCCTAGTATTATATTACAACTGAGGGACCTAATCTGACATATTGTAATCATACTAACTCAAATGCTGTCATTTTCTAGAGACACAGTCATACCCCCAAAATAACGTTTTGCTAGTTCTATGGGCATCCCTTTGTTCAGTCAAGTTGACAGAATGTTCCAGAAAAATGGTATTTATATATGAATTTTGGTCATGTGTAAGTAACTTCCTATTCTCTATCTATAAATGTGGCTATGTGAAAAAGTATTGGCAGGTGAAATTGCCTTACTTTATGGTCATGAGGGAAATTTCAACATGATGAAGACGCTAAAGCACAAAAAAAATTTATTGTAAATGTTCCTGGTTTAACTTCCTATCTCTTTACATTCAGTTTCCACCCACCTACCACTTTGTCACCATCAGTGCCTACCCCAGGCCAGTAAAACGAACCTCCACAGGGGCATCATTTCCACCCAGCCTTTACAGTCGACACAAGACTTTTCTCTTTGTGTCATACATTCTGTGAGTTTTGATAAATGTGTAATGACATGTATCCACCATTACAGTGTCACACAGAGTAGTCGCGTTGCCTTAAAAACACCGTTGTGTGACCCTTGTCTCAAACCCTTGGTAATGACTGTGTTATTACTGCCTTCATAGTTGTGTATTTTCCAGAATGCCATACAGTTGCAATCATGCAACATGCAAAGTTTTCAAAGTAACTTTTTTCAAGTATCAGTATTCATTTACAGTTCTTCTGTGGCTTCCCAGGTGACACTCTTGGTAAGAAAAAAAGCTGCCTGCCCAGGCAGGAGACATAATAGACACAGGTTTGATCCTTAGGTCAGAAAGAGCCCCTGGAGGAGGGCATTTCAGTCCACTCCAGTACTCTTGCCTAATAATCCCATGGACAGAGAGACCTAGAGGGCTATAGTGCACATGATCACAAACAGTTGGACATGACAGAAACAAATTAGCATGCATGCACTCATTGCTTTCCATGACTTGATAGCAAATTTCTCTCTCTCACCTATGTGGGTTTTTTTTAAACACATTTTTAGAGCAGTTTTACACACAAGACTGAGGTGAATGTACAAAGACTTCCCAGATACTCCCTGCCCTAGTATTATATTACAACTGAGGGACCTAATCTGACATATTGTAATCATACTAACTCAAATGCTGTCATTTTCTAGAGACACAGTCATACCCCCAAAATAACGTTTTGCTAGTTCTATGGGCATCCCTTTGTTCAGTCAAGTTGACAGAATGTTCCAGAAAAATGGTATTTATATATGAATTTTGGTCATGTGTAAGTAACTTCCTATTCTCTATCTATAAATGTGGCTATGTGAAAAAGTATTGGCAGGTGAAATTGCCTTACTTTATGGTCATGAGGGAAATTTCAAAATGATGAAGACGCTAAAGCACATATATTGAAAGTAATTTGGAAATTTGATAATGTAACAATGTTCCTGGTTTACCCATCTTTGAAAACAATCTCCATATTTCTTGTCATGAGAGATAATAATCATCATAAAATTTGTTTAAGCAGCTCTTAAGAGAATCCAGCTTATCAAAGTATCCATCTATAGGGTAATGGAAAAACAAAATATAGTGTATCCTCACGAAACTTTTTGCTTTGTTAAAAAGTCTGAATACAGTACTTGTGTACTAAGGAGGCTATGTCATTTAGTCATATGAAGGAAAGATTCAAAGTTTATGATATGCTTGTATAAACATACTTACCAGATACATCAGTAAGGCATGTCTTCTAATGAGTACATGTGTATAAAATTCCTTTTATATGTGTGCAACCATATAATGTGCTTTACATGGCATGAGGTATCATTTGGAGAAATAGACCATAAATAGACAACATTTAGTATGTTTAGAAAGTGTGGTAGGGATTGGGATGGAAGTTGTTCAAAATTGTCTTAATGTTGACCTATCACCTAGAAAATACAGCACAGAACAAAGTGATGTAAAAAAGCATGATTAAAATAATTACAGAAAAATAAAGATAAATTTGACTTACTCAATAGGCAAGGTTCAAAAGATGAAAATGCTTCAGATTAACTTTGTAGCAAATATGTGAGTAAAACATCGTACACTATACAATGCTTAGGACTGAGAATAAGGTAGGAAGATGATCTTCTTTATGTGCTAGTGAAGCAAATGTTTCTAATCACCTCCACAGAGATTTGACAATACATCCTGTCTGAGTTATCAGGAAACTTGAAGTCTGCCTCACTCTCAGGGATCCATCAACCTCTGCCTGTTGTTAGCCTTTTGTTTGATATTTCAACTTAAAATACCCTAGGCTATATTTGTCTTTAACATTTAAAAAGTTCAGTGTTAAGATAAGAGACAGGATAATGTAATGCTTTAGGTACCATTTAATATGCTAAAGCATCAATTTACCACATGGCACCCTAGAGGTCTAAAACATTACTGTATTTTCTAGAAGTCCCTAAATTAATCCCAGGGTATAGTTAATAAACTCCAAGTCACTATTTCAATGATTCTATAAATTGTGGAAGGAATTAATTTTTGTTAACAAATTTAGTCAAAAAGACCTTTGTTATGCCTTTGTTAACTGTTAAATCATTTTTGACATTAACTGTTAACATTTTATTAGGACTTTATTTGTTGGCACGTTTTTTCAAGTTAATAATGAATAGTATTTAATTGTGGGTAAAAAATGCATTACCACCCTCGTGGTCATCATATTATTTTACCGGCTAGATTGAATCCATGCAGCTCAATTAACAAACTGTTTTTAAATTGTATAAATAAAATTTGTTTAGCCTATTGTCTAATGACATATGAATTCTGCCACAAATTTCTGGAAACTGCAATGTATTGGTTGAAATGTGCATGTTGCAACTGGTTGGATTTGTGTTACACAAAGAAGCCAAGTTTTGTTGGAATAAGATAAATATAATTTTCAAACACATCTCCAGTAATGAATGAGGTGGGAATGATTACTCATATAAAACATTAATACCCCTAATATTTGACAAACTTCTCTATGTCTGTGTGCTCAGTCATGTCCAACTGTTTCCAGCCACTAGGACTGTAGACTGCCAGGCTACACTGTCCATGGCATTTTCCAAGCAGGAATACTGGAGTGAATTGCCATTTCCTACTCCAGGAGATCTTTTTATCCAGAGATCAAAACCACATTTCTTGCATCTTCTGCATCAGCAGGTGGCTTCCTTACCACTTACCACTGCAAAAGTTTGGGAAACCCAAACTTTTGTATACTTGGTGATATATAGATGCTACCTTGAATATTTCAATTTTATAATTTTTTTTTAAAGATTTATTTATTTACTTATTTTGGTGAGGGTGGGGTGGGGAGGGAGGGGAGCAGGTGAGCCACTTCTCTTGGTCTTTCATTTGTCCATTTTCATCCATCCATCTTTGTTCTTTGGCCCGTGTGGGCCTCCCATCGCAGTGGCCTCTGTTGTCACAGAGCACCGGCTCTGGGCGCATGCGCTCCAGAGCCCGGGCTCGGTAATTGGGCACATCGGTCCAGCTGCTCTGCAGCACATGGGATCTTCCCAGGCCATGGATCAAACCGGCGCCCCTTGCACTGCAAGGCGGTGTCCTTACCCACTGGACCACCAGAGAAGCCCCAATTTTATAATTTTTTATGTAACATAATTATCCCAAGTAAATTTTGTTGTTCATAGACATGTATGTTTCCAGATCAGTCGACTGTATGCATATCCCTGGCACCCTCCCCACTCCCAGTCCCCCTCACCCCACCCCTCCAGGCCATCACATCCCACCCCTGCAGGATCTCCTATTCCCATAGCGCTATGACCAGAGCTATCTTTTTTCACATATGAGAATATAGCTTTCCATGTTACTCCGCAGCTCAATTAACAAACTGTTTTTAAATTGTATAAATAAAATTTGTTTAGCCTATTGTCTAATGACATATGAATTCTGCCACAAATTTCTGGAAACTGCAATGTATTGGTTGAAATGTGCATGTTGCAACTGGTTGGATTTGTGTTACACAAAGAAGCCAAGTTTTGTTGGAATAAGATAAATATAATTTTCAAACACATCTCCAGTAATGAATGAGGTGGGAATGATTACTCATATAAAACATTAATACCCCTAATATTTGACAAACTTCTCTATGTCTGTGTGCTCAGTCATGTCCAACTGTTTCCAGCCACTAGGACTGTAGACTGCCAGGCTACACTGTCCATGGCATTTTCCAAGCAGGAATACTGGAGTGAATTGCCATTTCCTACTCCAGGAGATCTTTTTATCCAGAGATCAAAACCACATTTCTTGCATCTTCTGCATCAGCAGGTGGCTTCCTTACCACTTACCACTGCAAAAGTTTGGGAAACCCAAACTTTTGTATACTTGGTGATATATAGATGCTACCTTGAATATTTCAATTTTATAATTTTTTTTTAAAGATTTATTTATTTACTTATTTTGGTGAGGGTGGGGTGGGGAGGGAGGGGAGCAGGTGAGCCACTTCTCTTGGTCTTTCATTTGTCCATTTTCATCCATCCATCTTTGTTCTTTGGCCCGTGTGGGCCTCCCATCGCAGTGGCCTCTGTTGTCACAGAGCACCGGCTCTGGGCGCATGCGCTCCAGAGCCCGGGCTCGGTAATTGGACACATCGGTCCAGCCTCTCCGCGGCACATGGGATCTTCCCAGGCCATGGATCAAACCGGCGCCCCTTGCACTGCAAGGCGGTGTCCTTACCCACTGGACCACCAGAGAAGCCCCAATTTTATAATTTTTTATGTAACATAATTATCCCAAGTAAATTTTGTTGTTCATAGACATGTATGTTTCCAGATCAGTCGACTGTATGCATATCCCTGGCACCCTCCCCACTCCCAGTCCCCCTCACCCCACCCCTCCAGGCCATCACATCCCACCCCTGCAGGATCTCCTATTCCCATAGCGCTATGACCAGAGCTATCTTTTTTCACATATGAGAATATAGCTTTCCATGTTACTCCCTCTATGCCTCTCACCCACTCTTCATACCCCACAATGTCCATATGTCTGTTCTCTATGTCTGTTTTCCCATTGCTTCACTGCATGTGTTACCATTACCCTCTTGCTAGATTCCATATATATGTGTTAGCATACTGTACTTTCTCTTTTTGACTTACTTCACTTTTTATGATAGGTTCCAGCTCCAGCCACCTCATCAGGACTGATTCTTCTGCATTTCTTTTTAAATCTGAGTAGTATTCCATCATATATATTTACCAGAGCTTCTTTATCCATTCATTCGTCGATGGACATCTAGGTTGCTTCCATGTTCTGACTACTGTATAGAGAGCTGCAATGAACATTGGGGTACAGGTGCTTCTTTCAGTTTTGATTTCATCAGGACATAAGCATAATAATGGGATTGTTGGGTCATAGGGTGCTTCTATTTTTAGTTTTCTAAGGAATCTCCATGCTGTCTTCCATAGAGGCTGTATCAATTTACACTCCCACCAGCAATGCAAGAGGGTTCCCTTTTCTCCGCACCCTCTCCAGCATTTATTGTCTGTTGATTTGTTGATGATGGCCATTCTGGTGGGTGTGAGGTGATATCTCATTGTGGTTTTGATTTACATTTCTCTAATAATAAGAGAGGTTGAGCATCCTTTCATGTGCTTTTTGGCCATCTGTACAGCCTCTTTGGTGAGATGTCTCTTTAGGTCTTTTTTCCATTTTTTGATTGGGTTGTTCGTTTTTCCTGTGCTGAGTTGTCTGAGTTGTTTGTAGATTTTGGAGATTAATTCTTTGTCCAGCACATGGGATCTTCCCAGGCCATGGATCAAACCGCGCCTTGCACTGCAAGGCGGTGTCCTACCCACTGGACCACCAGAGAAGCCCCAATTTTATAATTTTTTATGTAACATAATTATCCCAAGTAAATTTTGTTGTTCATAGACATGTATGTTTCCAGATCAGTCGACTGTATGCATATCCCTGGCACCCTCCCCCCTCCCACTCCCCCTCACCCCACCCCTCCAGGCCATCACATCCCACCCCTGCAGGATCTCCTATTCCCATAGCGCTATGACCAGAGCTATCTTTTTTCACATATGAGAATATAGCTTTCCATGTTACTCCCTCTATGCCTCTCACCCACTCTTCATACCCCACAATGTCCATATGTCTGTTCTCTATGTCTGTTTTCCCATTGCTTCACTGCATGTGTTACCATTACCCTCTTGCTAGATTCCATATATATGTGTTAGCATA
Source organism: Tragulus kanchil (assembly GCA_022376925.1). Lineage (NCBI taxonomy): Eukaryota > Metazoa > Chordata > Mammalia > Artiodactyla > Tragulidae > Tragulus > Tragulus kanchil. Next base: position 69,170,763 of record JAIOJX010000028.1, on the reverse strand, counting down.
CTGTACTTTCTCTTTTTGACTTACTTCACTTTTTATGATAGGTTCCAGCTCCAGCCACCTCATCAGGACTGATTCTTCTGCATTTCTTTTTAAATCTGAGTAGTATTCCATCATATATATTTACCAGAGCTTCTTTATCCATTCATTCGTCGATGGACATCTAGGTTGCTTCCATGTTCTGACTACTGTATAGAGAGCTGCAATGAACATTGGGGTACAGGTGCTTCTTTCAGTTTTGATTTCATCAGGACATAAGCATAATAATGGGATTGTTGGGTCATAGGGTGCTTCTATTTTTAGTTTTCTAAGGAATCTCCATGCTGTCTTCCATAGAGGCTGTATCAATTTACACTCCCACCAGCAATGCAAGAGGGTTCCCTTTTCTCCGCACCCTCTCCAGCATTTATTGTCTGTTGATTTGTTGATGATGGCCATTCTGGTGGGTGTGAGGTGATATCTCATTGTGGTTTTGATTTACATTTCTCTAATAATAAGAGAGGTTGAGCATCCTTTCATGTGCTTTTTGGCCATCTGTACAGCCTCTTTGGTGAGATGTCTCTTTAGGTCTTTTTTCCATTTTTTGATTGGGTTGTTCGTTTTTCCTGTGCTGAGTTGTCTGAGTTGTTTGTAGATTTTGGAGATTAATTCTTTGTCTGTTATTTCATTTGCTATGATTTTCTCCCACTCTGTAGGGTGTCTGTTCAGCTTTTTTGTAATTTCTTTTGCTGTACAGAAGCTTTTAAGTTTCATGAGGTCCCCACATGTTCATTTTTCTTTTCAGTTCCGCTATTTTAGTAGGTGGGTCAGAGAAGATCTTGTTTTGACTGATATCCTTGAGGGTTTTGCCTATATTCTCCTCTAAGAGTTTGATGGTTTCTGGTCTTACATTTAGGTCTTTAATCCATTTTGAGTTGATCTTAGTGTATGGTGTCAGGGAATGTTCCAACTTCATTTTTTTTTTTTTTTTTTTTGCATGGAGTTGTCCAATTTCCCCAGAAGCATTTGTAGAAGAGGCTGTCTCTGTCCCATTTTATATTTTCACCTCCTTTGTCAAAAATAAGTTATCCATAGGTGTGTGGGTCTATCTCTGGGTTCTCTATCTTGTTCCATTGGTCGATATTTCTGTTTTTGTGCCAATACCATGCTGTCTTGATGATTGTTACTTTGTAGTAGAGTCTGAAGTTAGGAAGGTCGATTCCTCAGCTCCGTTTTTCTTTCTCAGGATTGCTTTGACTGTTCGAGGTCTTTTGTGTTTCCATATGAACTGTGTTATTCTTTGGTCTAGTTCTGTGAAGAATGTCATTGGAAGTTTGACAGGGATCGCATTGAATCTATGGATGATATTTGGTAGTATGGTCATTTTCACAATATTGATTCTTCCGACCCAGGAACATGGAATATCTCTCCATCTGTTTAAGTCTTCTTTAATTTCTCTCATGAGTGTCTTGTGATTTTCAGTGTACAGTTCTTTTGTTTTTTGGGTAGGTTTATTCCTAGATATTTGATTCTTTTGGTTGCAGTGGTGAAGGGGATTGCCTCTTTGATTTCATTTTCTGACTTTTCATTGTTTGTATATAGAATGCCAGTGATTTCTGTATATTGATTTTGTATCTCATGACTCTGATGAATTCATTGATTAGCTCTAGGAGTTTTCTAATAGTGTCTTTGGGTTTTCTATGTATAATATCATGTCATCTGCAAAGAGAGAGAGTTTTACTTCTTTTTTTCCAATCTGGATTTCTTTTATTTCTTTTTCTTCTCTTATTTTTAGCATTTTTTCCCCCTGCAATTGATCTCTAGTCTCATTGTATCATGGTCAGAGAAGATGGCTGATATAATTTCAGTTTTCTTGAATTGACTGAGATTTGATTTGTGGCCCAAGATGTGGTCTATCCTGGAGAATGTTCCATGAGCACTTGAGAAGAAAGTGCATTCTTCTGCTTTTGGATGGAAGGTCCTAAAGATATCCTTGAGGCTCATCTCTTCTAGTGTGGCATTTAAGGCTTGTGTTTCTGTATTAATTTTCTGTTTTGATGATCTGTCCATTGGTGTGAGAGGAGTGTTAAAGTCTCCTACTATGATTGTGTTATTGTCAATGTCTTCTTTCACTCTGAAAGTGTTTGTCTTATATATTGGGGTGCTCCTGTGTTGGGTGCACAGATATTTATGATTGCTGTATCTTCCTTTTGGATCAATCCCTTGATTATGATGTAGTGACCTGCCTTGTCTCTTCTAATCTTCTTTATTTTAAAGTCTATTTTGTCTGATATGAGGATTAATACTCCAGCTTTCTTTTGATTTCCATTTGCATGGAATATCTTTTTCCAGCCTCTCACTTTCAATCTATGTGTGTCATTAGGTCTGAAGTGGGTTTCTTGTCAGCAGCTTATACACAGGTCTTGTTTTTGAATCCATTCGGCCAGTCTTTTGGTTGGAGCATTTAGTCTATTTACATTCAAAATAATTATTGATACGAATGTTTCTATTGTCATTTTCTTAGATGTTTGGTGTTTGATCTTCAGGACTTCTACTCTTGTATTTATTGGCTACATCAGGTCCTTTAACACTTGTTGTATGGCTGGTTTCGTAGTACATAATTCTTTTAGGTTTGCTTGTCTGTAAAGCTTTTGACTTCTTCATCAATTCTGACTGAGATCCTTGCTGGGTAGAGAATTCTTGGTTGGAGGTTATGTCCAGTGATTTCTGTATATTGATTTTGTATCTCATGACTCTGATGAATTCATTGATTAGCTCTAGGAGTTTTCTAATAGTGTCTTTGGGTTTTCTATGTATAATATCATGTCATCTGCAAAGAGAGAGAGTTTTACTTCTTTTTTTCCAATCTGGATTTCTTTTATTTCTTTTTCTTCTCTTATTTTTAGCATTTTTTCCCCCTGCAATTGATCTCTAGTCTCATTGTATCATGGTCAGAGAAGATGGCTGATATAATTTCAGTTTTCTTGAATTGACTGAGATTTGATTTGTGGCCCAAGATGTGGTCTATCCTGGAGAATGTTCCATGAGCACTTGAGAAGAAAGTGCATTCTTCTGCTTTTGGATGGAAGGTCCTAAAGATATCCTTGAGGCTCATCTCTTCTAGTGTGGCATTTAAGGCTTGTGTTTCTGTATTAATTTTCTGTTTTGATGATCTGTCCATTGGTGTGAGAGGAGTGTTAAAGTCTCCTACTATGATTGTGTTATTGTCAATGTCTTCTTTCACTCTGAAAGTGTTTGTCTTATATATTGGGGTGCTCCTGTGTTGGGTGCACAGATATTTATGATTGCTGTATCTTCCTTTTGGATCAATCCCTTGATTATGATGTAGTGACCTGCCTTGTCTCTTCTAATCTTCTTTATTTTAAAGTCTATTTTGTCTGATATGAGGATTAATACTCCAGCTTTCTTTTGATTTCCATTTGCATGGAATATCTTTTTCCAGCCTCTCACTTTCAATCTATGTGTGTCATTAGGTCTGAAGTGGGTTTCTTGTCAGCAGCTTATACACAGGTCTTGTTTTTGAATCCATTCGGCCAGTCTTTTGGTTGGAGCATTTAGTCTATTTACATTCAAAATAATTATTGATACGAATGTTTCTATTGTCATTTTCTTAGATGTTTGGTGTTTGATCTTCAGGACTTCTACTCTTGTATTTATTGGCTACATCAGGTCCTTTAACACTTGTTGTATGGCTGGTTTCGTAGTACATAATTCTTTTAGGTTTGCTTGTCTGTAAAGCTTTTGACTTCTTCATCAATTCTGACTGAGATCCTTGCTGGGTAGAGAATTCTTGGTTGGAGGTTATTCTCTTTTAGCCATTTAAATGTATCCTGCCATTCTCTTCTGACCTGCAAGGTTTCTGCAGATAGATCAGCAGTTAAACATACGAGGTTTCCTTTGTAAGTTCTTTCTTGTTTGGTCCTTGCTGCTTTAAGTATTCTTATATTTAGTCTGTGTTAGCTTGATTAGAATTTACCTTGGTGTGTTTCTGCTGGGGTTTGTCCTGTATGGAACCCTTTGTGCTTCTTGGACTTGGCTGACTATTTCCTTTCCCATGCTGGGGAAGTTTTCAACTATAATCTCTTCAGGATTCTTTTCATAGCCTTTCTTTCCCTCTTCTTCTCCTGGGACTCCTATAATTCTAATGTTGGTGCATTTGATATTGTCCCATAGGTCTTTAATGCTATCCTCAATTCTTTTAGTTCTTTTGGCTTTGTTCTGTTCTTCAGCACTTATTTCCACCATTCTGTCTTCCAGCTCACTTATCCGTTCTTCTGCCTCTGATATTCTACAGTTGAGTCCTTCTGTAGTATTTTTGAGTTCAGCAATTGAGTTGTTTGTCTTTATTGGCTTATTTTTCACTTCTTGCATGTCTCTTCACAGTGCACTAATTTCCTCTAATATTCTGTTTTTGGAGTTTTGGATCCTCACTAGTATCACTCTTCCGAATTCTCTTTCAGATAATTGGTCTATCTCATCTTCTGTCATTTGTAATTGTGTCTTTCTGATTTGTTCCTTCATTTCTTCGGTGTTTCTCTGTCTTTTCATTTTTATGTTAATTTTGTTTCTTTGGGTGGGTCTGTGTGATGGAGGTCTTACCCCCACCTTCTCCAGCTGTGTGGTTGAATTCTTCCTTTCTTTCAGTTTCTGTCCTTGTAGAAGGGTTCTGTCGTTTGTGTCTTAGGTGGTGTTGGGTCTTGTTTGCAGGTGAATAATCTCTAGTGTTGCATGTTGTTTGGGAGTATAATGTCTTGGAGTCAGGGCTTCCATTCTGAGGATCCTTGGTTTGATCTCTGGCCAGGGAGTATAGGCTCTATGTCTGGTATTCTATGGCATTCAGTGGTACTAGTTCAAATATAGCCATATGAGGGACAAAAGGTGCATCCCTGGTAGATGACAGTCATAAAATCATGCAAATATTTTCTAACATAATGGGCAAATTTACATACATATACATCTATAAACACAACTGAACAGTCTTAAAGGGACAAAGTACAGGAAACTTTTCTGGCAGACAGTGCAATCGAAGTTGGTACCTGACCTTTAAACTCTAAATTAATTAAAACACTGGCTGGAAAAACAGATCCAGAGCAGGTCTCAGCTGGGAATATTGCAATGAAAGAAGTTTTTAACTAAGACATATGTTGGGAGAAAGAGGAGAGTGTATAGGTAATGAGAAGGAATAGATTCATGTGGCAAGGATTTTGTAAGGTTAGGTAACAGAGATTAGTATGTAGTAGAGTTTAGTACAGTTGGAAGAGAACATTAGAGATAGCAAGGTAGGAAATATCTATAGAGAGGATAGTAGTAGATGTAAATTTTTTTTTTTTTTTATGGCCACTTCTATTGGTCTTTCATTTCCATCTTTGTTTTTTCGCCTGTGTGGGCCTCCCATCGCAGTGTCCTCTCTCACTTCAGAGCACCAGCTGTGGGCACATGTGCTCCAGAGCTCCGGATTGGTAGTTGGACACATCGGTCCAGCCACTCTGGGGCACGTGGGATCTTCCCAGGCCAGGGATCCAACTGACGCCTGTTGCACTGCAAGACGGTACCACCCACTGGACCACCAGGGAAGCCCTAAAAAGATTTTTTTATAAAAAGAGAGAGGAAGCTGTGGTATGAGAAAAAGAAAATAATAATAATAATAATTAAAGATTTTTTTTAATTATTTTTAAAAATTAAATAAAAATTACTGTCCCTGGTTTTTATCTTCTCATCTGCATGTGAACCTTCCACCAGTTTGTTCTTGATGCTGTCCCAGATTTCCCTAGTCTATACTGATGGGGGTCGGGTGTGGGGGGCTGAACGGCTGCTTATGTCTTAGGTTTCAGTGAGGATCAGGTTCTTTCGCAGTCAGGACGCTTGCAGAACACATTGCTCTGGTTTCTGTTTTGCTTTCAGCAATACAAAGGCTGGAGTGCAAGGTTTTATCTTTCTATGTCTGGACATGGCATTCAGTGGTACTAGTTCAAATATAGCCATATGAGGGACAAAAGGTGCATCCCTGGTAGATGACAGTCATAAAATCATGCAAATATTTTCTAACATAATGGGCAAATTTACATACATATACATCTATAAACACAACTGAACAGTCTTAAAGGGACAAAGTACAGGAAACTTTTCTGGCAGACAGTGCAATCGAAGTTGGTACCTGACCTTTAAACTCTAAATTAATTAAAACACTGGCTGGAAAAACAGATCCAGAGCAGGTCTCAGCTGGGAATATTGCAATGAAAGAAGTTTTTAACTAAGACATATGTTGGGAGAAAGAGGAGAGTGTATAGGTAATGAGAAGGAATAGATTCATGTGGCAAGGATTTTGTAAGGTTAGGTAACAGAGATTAGTATGTAGTAGAGTTTAGTACAGTTGGAAGAGAACATTAGAGATAGCAAGGTAGGAAATATCTATAGAGAGGATAGTAGTAGATGTAAATTTTTTTTTTTTTTTATGGCCACTTCTATTGGTCTTTCATTTCCATCTTTGTTTTTTCGCCTGTGTGGGCCTCCCATCGCAGTGTCCTCTCTCACTTCAGAGCACCAGCTGTGGGCACATGTGCTCCAGAGCTCCGGATTGGTAGTTGGACACATCGGTCCAGCCACTCTGGGGCACGTGGGATCTTCCCAGGCCAGGGATCCAACTGACGCCTGTTGCACTGCAAGACGGTACCACCCACTGGACCACCAGGGAAGCCCTAAAAAGATTTTTTTATAAAAAGAGAGAGGAAGCTGTGGTATGAGAAAAAGAAAATAATAATAATAATAATTAAAGATTTTTTTTAATTATTTTTAAAAATTAAATAAAAATTACTGTCCCTGGTTTTTATCTTCTCATCTGCATGTGAACCTTCCACCAGTTTGTTCTTGATGCTGTCCCAGATTTCCCTAGTCTATACTGATGGGGGTCGGGTGTGGGGGGCTGAACGGCTGCTTATGTCTTAGGTTTCAGTGAGGATCAGGTTCTTTCGCAGTCAGGACGCTTGCAGAACACATTGCTCTGGTTTCTGTTTTGCTTTCAGCAATACAAAGGCTTTGCAGCCAACACAGCTGACCCCTGTCTCTCAGCCCCTGATGCTGGCTGGGGGAGGGCACGGCGGGCAGTCCCCAGTCAATCCGGTGGGTGGAGGTTGCACCCCTGGACTCTGTGTTAGTGTAGGGGCTCCCCAGTTCTATTGCCTACCCTCTGGTAGCCTTAAGTCTCCACTCCATTCCTGGTGCCTTTGATGCAACCCTGCTGGGACAAGACTGAGGGCTTCTTGTCCTGGATCTTGTTCCAGATGCCCTGCTTCTTTGCCACAGCTCTGGGGATCTGCGGGCTACTTTGAGCAGCCCCACACTCCTGTTCCACTAGAGTACCACTGACTGCTTGCCCCAAACGCAGGCGGCCGCTTCCCAGTCCGGCTCAAGGGGGGTTTCTGGACCGCAACCCGTGGGAAATTTCCCATTCTGTTTCCCACGCCCTGCTAGCGTTCAGTCTCACGCTCACCTGGCCTGTCCCTGTCACAGTACTGACCCCGGTGAAATTCTCACTCTGAGCGTTGCTTTCTGTCACCCTGGTGCACTTCCCAGTGCTCTCTCCACCCAGTCTGGTGTGCGAGCTGGGGTATGGGAGCTCCGGAATCCATGGGAGTTACAGGAAAATTCGGAATGCTCGCTCTCCATCCCTTTTAGAACTGAGAGCTTCTTTAGTCATCCTGAAGCTGGTTTCTTGGTTTTGCTTCATTTCTTGGTTAGTTCTGGTGATTCTGTTGGGGAGCTGGTGAAATCCTCCTCTCATTCCTCCACCATCTTGCCCCCTCCTCCAATTTCTTGACATCCTGTGATCTTGTATTTCATTGTTGATTTGCTTTATTCACTTATTTCTTTTACCATTCATTTATACATATAAAACATAGCTTTAAGAAACTGAAATTTGCTAGAAACTGAGCTCATTTCAATATTCAAGAGAGTAAGCCTCACTTATTATTCTTCTTCTGTCAGAGGAAAGGAATGCATTCTATCTACTTCTGGTCAGGCCTGTGCAATAGGGTGACCATTATCTCATGTGTCTAATGAGCGTTTAGAATGTGTCTAGTCTGAATTGAAATGTGCTGTAACTGTAAAATGTATACTGGACTTCAAAAGTTAGTAACAGATAGTAGTTAAAGTTTATTCATTTATCTCTTTATTTACTTTAAATCTTTTAATGTGGCCATTAGAAAATACAAAGTTACATATGTGACTTGTTTCTTTGGCTCTGCTGACTTTTATTGAGTAGTACTGATCTAGGCCTTCTCTTCATCCTCCACATTTCCCTTCTCTGACATAATATGAGACTTATTTTATTGAGTCACCTCATCTATAAATCAATAGTTATTATGTTACATATTTTGGAAATATATTATAAATTTCTTTTTTGGCCAAAAGAATCACTTACATGTGCTTGTACTTAACGAGTACTTGTATTTAGTATGTCCACTTAGCAAATATTATATTCCCAGGAAATTTTTGCCCAGTTAGTCTTATTGATGGATGAAACTGTGCATATTTAACACAGAGTGACTAAGAATTTTATGGAAATGTTGCAGATCACTTTATTTTTCCTGGTTAAGAAGGTATTTTCTGTAGCTGAATTCTCTTCCTTTGTAATTATCTAACAAGTCCCCATTCAGTGTATTCCTCAGACAGTAGTCTGGACGTTTGCTTTAATTCCTGGAGAATAACTCATACTAAATTCAATTCAATTTCATTGAGTCTCCAATAATGAATTAAACACATACAATATGTATGGCTGTATTTTAAGTAGTGGAGGTAAGACAGAGAGAAAATTCCCTGCTCTCCTAGATTTAAGTTCAAGATATAGTACACAAGAACAGGAAAACAAGTAACAGAAAGTGCTACAAAGACAATAAAATAAGAAAGCAGCTTTGGATTTTTTTTTGACTAGGAAAAGCATTTATAATGAATTGAGATTTGAGGCATGGGCTCTTTCATAGAAAGAAATAGTCAAACGATGGTGTGGGCAAAGCATATTATAGATGGATGAAAGATCAATCTGTAACCATCCAGAATCATGAATAGCCTTGGTATTATGAGGAATAGCAAGGAAACCAATATGGCTGCATTAAAGTAGATGGGAGTGAGTAGGGTAGAAAATGAGGTCAGACAAGTGAGCAGTTATAGTTCAAGTACAGCCTTGTACACAAGGCTACCAGTTCAGATTGTTTTATAAGGGCAATGGAAAGGTACTGGAGTGTATGGCACATGCAGGCAACATGACTGATGTACAATTTAACTGTATCGCTCTGTTCCATAAATAATGCATTTTAATGCAAAGAATGTGGCTTGTCAGAATTTGGGAGATATTTTAGCAGATGTTTCAGCAAAAACAAGTGAAAAATCATCTGATGTCCTGGAAAACGAAGTTTGCAGAGGAGATGGAAAGCAGAGATTATGGTTGTGTATCTGACAAAGTGACCAATGGTAGTTATTTTTTGTCTAGTGTATACACAATGTTCCAAGCTCCATTTAAAGCACCTAAAATATATATATATAAATACATATATATATACATTTATATTCATATTTAATAATTATTTGACAAGTATTGTCATTTTTAATTTAGCAAAGTGAAATACTAAGTCTAAGAAAGCTTACTGGATTGTTTTCCTACCATCAAGTTGTAAGGTTGTGATGGAATTCCTCAGGAAATTTGTAACTATGGCACCACTATAGTCACCTGCCATTTGCTGAAGAACATGTTGGATGAACACCTCCAAGTTTGAGGAGCAGGATTTTAATTTATATGCTGTGATTGCCACATGCAGAAAGGTACAACTGTACATATTTCAGAGGACAAGAGGTGTTATCCAAGCTTTCTTTCATCTGTACCATGATGTGCCACTATTTCTGATCATTTTGTCCTGCCCTGTGTTGCTGTAGGATTCCTGGTGAGTCATTCAGTTCTTAGAAATAAAGTGACCCATTAGGCAAATTTCAAGTTATTCCTCAAACTGTCTCAAGTTTCTATTTTCACAGAGGAACTTTCTCTTTTACTGAGCAGGATTCCAGAGAGTGGGGTTTCTTGGTCCCTTCTCTGAATTTAGCACATTTTCAGTGTATTTTAAGACTTCTAATTTTCTTCAGAATCTCTCATACCTACACTAAGCAAAATAATACCTTACTCCAGATGACAGGAATTTCCTCTATGTCACAGCCTAGATGACTTCTCTATAAGCAGAACTTTCTGAATGCTCTATTATTTGGCATGCTGAGATATACTGTTTTTTTCTTTGCTACTTAAACCTGACAAATTTTAAATTTCCTTGCTTTTAAACTAATTAATCTATTTGTTTAAAAATTAAAACTGAGCAGTAACATATATTTTTCTTAGCTGAAGTAATATATTCCTCATCTTAATGTCTTATTAAGTACTAATAAATAATAGTACTAAATATTCAAGCTATTGCTTGAGACCTGTAAGGCAAAATAATAATAATAATCAAATAGAAGTAAGAATAATAGTAATAATAAGAAATTCTTTGAATTTAAAAGGCAGTGGGTAAGGCTTCAAAATACCTTCTACACTTGTGAACTGAATATTGTGTCTCTCAATCTTTTGTTTTCTCTCTAAATAGGGAATCAATGCTTCTGTGTTCATTTACATTTAATGTATTCTCTCAGCTCTTTATTAGTTGTAATTAGAGGGGTTTCTGGGGCTTTTGAGCAGGCAAACATGGACTGTTTGTCTACACCAGTTTGCTCTGAGACTTTGGAAAAATTGTAAGGTTGTGATGGAATTCCTCAGGAAATTTGTAACTATGGCACCACTATAGTCACCTGCCATTTGCTGAAGAACATGTTGGATGAACACCTCCAAGTTTGAGGAGCAGGATTTTAATTTATATGCTGTGATTGCCACATGCAGAAAGGTACAACTGTACATATTTCAGAGGACAAGAGGTGTTATCCAAGCTTTCTTTCATCTGTACCATGATGTGCCACTATTTCTGATCATTTTGTCCTGCCCTGTGTTGCTGTAGGATTCCTGGTGAGTCATTCAGTTCTTAGAAATAAAGTGACCCATTAGGCAAATTTCAAGTTATTCCTCAAACTGTCTCAAGTTTCTATTTTCACAGAGGAACTTTCTCTTTTACTGAGCAGGATTCCAGAGAGTGGGGTTTCTTGGTCCCTTCTCTGAATTTAGCACATTTTCAGTGTATTTTAAGACTTCTAATTTTCTTCAGAATCTCTCATACCTACACTAAGCAAAATAATACCTTACTCCAGATGACAGGAATTTCCTCTATGTCACAGCCTAGATGACTTCTCTATAAGCAGAACTTTCTGAATGCTCTATTATTTGGCATGCTGAGATATACTGTTTTTTTCTTTGCTACTTAAACCTGACAAATTTTAAATTTCCTTGCTTTTAAACTAATTAATCTATTTGTTTAAAAATTAAAACTGAGCAGTAACATATATTTTTCTTAGCTGAAGTAATATATTCCTCATCTTAATGTCTTATTAAGTACTAATAAATAATAGTACTAAATATTCAAGCTATTGCTTGAGACCTGTAAGGCAAAATAATAATAATAATCAAATAGAAGTAAGAATAATAGTAATAATAAGAAATTCTTTGAATTTAAAAGGCAGTGGGTAAGGCTTCAAAATACCTTCTACACTTGTGAACTGAATATTGTGTCTCTCAATCTTTTGTTTTCTCTCTAAATAGGGAATCAATGCTTCTGTGTTCATTTACATTTAATGTATTCTCTCAGCTCTTTATTAGTTGTAATTAGAGTTTTCTGGGGGCTTCCCAGGTGGCTCAGTGAGTAAAGAATCTGCCAAAGAATCAGACACATTTTAAGAGACTGAGCAGGCAAACATGGACTGTTTGTCTACACCAGTTTGCTCTGAGACTTTGGAAAAAGTGGTGTGCTGAATGTTGGAAAACACTACTCATTCCCTGAGGTCAGTATGTGAGTAGTGGAAATAATCTCCCTCTCCAGGATTTATATCCAATTCACAGCTTTAGGGTCTGGATGAAAGTACTAATATTCGTTGCCTGCTACTTTCAGCAGCCAAGGAGTTCGGAGGGAACATTCGCTGGTATTGATGCTCTTCCCAGTGAATAGTCCTGAATAAACATGACCAAGGACTGTCTCCAACTCTTTCTGTAGGTTGACCCTAAGGTTGGAGCATCCTCATGGTTACTTGCAGTCACTTTGTTCTGTAGCTTCTTCTAGTTATATTTCTAAATAAAACTAACCCCATAAGCCCTCTATCTCTTAGAAATTATCCCAAACCATAGTTTATAGGTGACATTTTATCATTTTTATAGTGGTATAATAGATTTATTCATTTTGAAATACTTCTCTTTTTCCCCATTGAAGTTAGGCATTGAACTTGTGCATGCATGCATGTTCAGTCAGTCATGTCCGACATTTTGTGGCCCCGTGGACTATAAACGACCAGGCTTCTCTGTCCATGGCATTTTCTGTGACATTTTCCAGGTTTTCCATTTCTTACTCCAGGGGATCTTCCTAACCCAGGAATTGAACCCATGTCTGTTGTGTTTCATGCATCAGAGGTGAATTTTTTACCACTGTGCCAGAAGTTCAGGATAGGAGAGAAAAAGATATTTGTACCTATTTTTCAATCCTGATATATTCTCCAGATGATTTATTTTTATTTCCAGTCAACGTTTAACTCTTTAAAATATCCTATTACCCCATGGTAATAATCAAACTTATTAATACGTCATACAAAGATCTTCATGATTTTCCCTACTGCTTTACCTTAAACTCCTATCAATCTTCTCTCCCTCTTATGTTAGTCACAGTGGATTACAGGGTCTATAACTTTTCAAATCAATGTGCTCCTTCTCATCTTTTAGAGTAGTATTTTTGCCTACTCTTTGCCTGGCTTAAATTTCCTCAAGCTTTATGACACAACTATAATGTCAATCTGACATCATAGGATGAATTCTTTGACTTTTCTCTCAACCTAATGAGATGGCTTCTCTGTACAATTTTACGTCTTAGGCATATATCTATTTCAAAGCTTGTTATTATATTATGTCTCCTTGCTATGCTGTTAGCTCCTTAAGCAAAGACTGTACTTCAGTTATCTTCAGAGTTTCAGTGCCTAGAGTTCTATAATACATACGCTAAAACATTAACTGAATAATTTAATGAGCCATGACATAGTCATAAAATATTGCATAGATTTTAAGAATCAGCACAGGAGGACATAAAACACTATCTCAGTAACAGTTGATTTCAGAAATACTATTTCATACCAAAATTAATCACAGGAACTTCACTTTTGGCCAGGCTCCACTTTGGATTTCCTTTGTGGAGACAGAGGATGACTTTTAATGAAAACTGAATCAGATAATTAAATAACTCCGAGAAGTTATCTTCACTGATTAGTCCAGCCTAGACATCTTTCATCTTTGTACAGAAGTTTTCCTAAAACTTACTCATCTTATACTTTTTCTGTGGAATTTCATTGAATTATCTTCCTCTAGACTAATGTTTTATATATGTCTTATTAAACCAAAGGAGAAACAACTGAATTTTTTATGGCTTGAAATATAATACAATAACATAAATAATTTTTTCATTGATAAAGTTATATTTCTCACTCTCTAAATGGTTAAATGTGATTTTTCCTAGTCAACTCCATTTACAACTAAGTTTATCAAAATGTGTGTATCTTTACTAAAGTGTTGAATTTCTCATTTGCCACCTAATCACTTATATATGCACTTATCTATTAATCTAATATCAGTCTCTTATGAAAATAAGATGTTTTATCACCGACTCAAATGATTCAAAAGTTAAGAGAAGATAAAAGGTAAGATAAAAGTATGCTTGGAGATAAAGTCTTTCTAATACGGAATATTTAGGGATCCTATATTATATGGGCATTCTCCCCTAGATTCAAAAATGAAGTTTCAATCTTCAGTATACTAAAATTAATTAAGCAATTAATTAGCACCTTCAGATCAGCATGAAACTTGTCCCTAGGTTTCACAGCATATGTATTTTAGAGTTTACTATTATCTATCAAGAAAAATAAACATCTCAATTATTTGTACTTATCACTTCCATAACAAACTCAAGGTAGAAGATAAGCTTGTTCCTCTGTTAAGTTCAAAAGCTTAATTCAAAGAAATTTCATAACTGGCAAGTGGGAACATGACTGTAGATGTAAATGATAACTGAGATTATTAGAAATTAGTTTGAGTAGATAAACTTGTCAATGTGTAAACACATATATAATACTGTATGGTTTTGTGCTGACATTTATTGTCAAGAGATTTTTTTCTTTATACGGTTTAACAATATTAGAGTTATTGAGCCAAAATTATATGCACATCCTTCTCCATGGTTTTGATATTGAATTCACTACAGTTGTAACAGAAGTCTTGCACAATAACAAAGAAAGGAGGATATGACACTGATAGAGAAATTCCATGAAATTTTGAAGACCTTCTCTACTCTGCTTAACACTGACCCTCTGGATTTGGGAAACACAATTTTATCCATAGAGCACGTTACAGGATCGAACAGTTTCTTAGTGCGCTTCCTGGGCCCACTTACGATCTGAGTGCTTTCAGATGTTAATTCATCATTATGATTATATTCATATTTTAAATCAGAGTGGAAATAACTATTTCTTCAGTGAAGTAAACTAATTCACTCAGGGCTTCCCTGGTGGTCCAGTGGGTAAGGACACCGCCTTTCAGTGCAAGGGGCGCCGGTTTGATCCTTGACCTGGGAAGGTCTCATGTGCCGCGAAGCGGCTGGACTGATGTGTCCAGTTACCAAGCAGGAGCTCTGGAGTGCACGTGCCCAGAGCTGGTGCTCTGCGACAACAGAGGCCACTGCCATGAGAGGCCCACACGGGCCAAAGAACAAAGATGGATGAAAATAGATAAATGAAGGACCAGTGGAAGTGGCCCGCTGCCCCCCACCCTCCCCAACGCCCCGCCCCTCCACCCAAAAAACTAATTCACTCAAGTTTAGACACAAAGGGTGAGTGATAGAATTAAGGATTTGAGGAGGTTAGAGTATCCATCTCTAGAAACTGTGACCTTGTATTTTAAGCCACACTCTCCCTCCAATCTACCAATGATACAGGTTGTTAATAAAGAGAGAATAATATATTCAAAATCTTGATAATTCCATTCAATAATATACTTTTGAATGCAAATTTTGGAATAGCAAATGAAAAAAAATTAAGTTAAAGCTGATGAAACAGCAATAATGAATTATGGTTAGGCTTCCTCTCCAAAAGAAATCAACACTTTGAACATTATCAATAAAGACAACATATATTCTAAACAGTTTTTATTTCATTACATTTAAATGTCATTCTAGAGACTCTATAATAGGTTACTAACATTCAGATATGTTTCAAATGGAGAAAAATTCACATTGCTTTCAATTTCCTTTTGACTTATAACCTTTTGATAAACCTCTACTTTTGGATATTTAGTCCATTAGACTGTAAAAACAAAAGGAAAATTAAAAAAAGAAAACAGCAGTGTTTTAAGGATCACTTCTGCTTAAATAATGATGAGACTTTCATCATTGATCATATGATTTTGATAACATTTAATAGAGAATTCAAATGTATAGGGAGGCTTGGGTATAAAGGACTTTCTCCTTTTACATCCCTCTGTTGTTGCAGTTCAAATTTACACACACACACATATACATAGTTTTTCCATAAATTTACCTAGTTTTTATAGTATCTTATTTTCAAATTGTTAATTTATAATTGAATAATGTATTCACAATAATTTGAGAAAGTATGTGGAGAATGTGCAGTGTTTTCCCAAGTCCTTCCTTTTAGGGGAAACTACTGTCATTAATTGAGAAGCATGTAGCAATAACTATATATTAATTTCTCTGTAAGAAAAGTATTATATGTTTAATAAAGTCCTGAGTAATGTTGTTGCTCTCATTGGCCTATCATCAAAAGCATTAAATAACATTGGCATGTGAAAGTATAGTTATATTCACAGTGTAGATATATATCTTTTCTTTTCTCATGCTGGAAATAGGAATCAAAACAGATCATTCATGTCAAAACAGTGAGAGTATTCTGCTTGGTATTCTGACAACACTGCTTAATCCATGTTATTAATTTTACTGAAAGTTCTCTTGCTTCAAGTAGCTACCAATACTACATGAGATGTGCCAAGGCATATGGAGTAGAGAATAGTGCAGTTGGAGAGTAAGGAGGACATGTTTGTGCAAGGTCTGGTATTTCTTGGAATGGAGTTTAGATTTTACAGAATTTAGAGGAGATTAGTTAACGTTTCAATTTATTCTTGTTTCCCATATAGGAAACATACTATAGAGGTCGGCAGATGTTATGGCAATAGTTTAGTTCAGAAGAAACAATGAAAAAATACTAGATTAGACAAATGTGAAGATAATATGGGGCATAGGAAGTTGTGATAATTTTTCTAATACATACTTTAAAATTTTAGATTGTGTATGTTTCAAATGGAGAAAATTCACATTGCTTTCAATTTCCTTTTGACTTATAACCTTTTGATAAACCTCTACTTTTGGATATTTAGTCCATTAGACTGTAAAAACAAAAGGAAAATTAAAAAAAGAAAACAGCAGTGTTTTAAGGATCACTTCTGCTTAAATAATGATGAGACTTTCATCATTGATCATATGATTTTGATAACATTTAATAGAGAATTCAAATGTATAGGGAGGCTTGGGTATAAAGGACTTTCTCCTTTTACATCCCTCTGTTGTTGCAGTTCAAATTTACACACACACACATATACATAGTTTTTCCATAAATTTACCTAGTTTTTATAGTATCTTATTTTCAAATTGTTAATTTATAATTGAATAATGTATTCACAATAATTTGAGAAAGTATGTGGAGAATGTGCAGTGTTTTCCCAAGTCCTTCCTTTTAGGGGAAACTACTGTCATTAATTGAGAAGCATGTAGCAATAACTATATATTAATTTCTCTGTAAGAAAAGTATTATATGTTTAATAAAGTCCTGAGTAATGTTGTTGCTCTCATTGGCCTATCATCAAAAGCATTAAATAACATTGGCATGTGAAAGTATAGTTATATTCACAGTGTAGATATATATCTTTTCTTTTCTCATGCTGGAAATAGGAATCAAAACAGATCATTCATGTCAAAACAGTGAGAGTATTCTGCTTGGTATTCTGACAACACTGCTTAATCCATGTTATTAATTTTACTGAAAGTTCTCTTGCTTCAAGTAGCTACCAATACTACATGAGATGTGCCAAGGCATATGGAGTAGAGAATAGTGCAGTTGGAGAGTAAGGAGGACATGTTTGTGCAAGGTCTGGTATTTCTTGGAATGGAGTTTAGATTTTACAGAATTTAGAGGAGATTAGTTAACGTTTCAATTTATTCTTGTTTCCCATATAGGAAACATACTATAGAGGTCGGCAGATGTTATGGCAATAGTTTAGTTCAGAAGAAACAATGAAAAAATACTAGATTAGACAAATGTGAAGATAATATGGGGCATAGGAAGTTGTGATAATTTTTCTAATACATACTTTGGTAAAGAAGATATATTTTAGAATTGTGTATGTATCATGGTGGCAAGTAAAGAAGGCTTGCTGTAATTATTTTTCCCTAAGTAATGAGTGAATATCAGCTGATGAAGAGTAAGGTGACATGAAGACATGCTAAGATACATATGCCTTTTTAATATTCAAGTAGAGGTATCAATTTATATACAATTTATATAACTAGATCTTGAAAAATTTATAAAACCTAAAGATTTTTTTTCTCTTAGAAAAAACATATATATGATGGAAGTTTGATCACTGACCTCAATTCTTATCTTTAACCTTAGTGACACAGTATAATCTTTTGAAAAATGAGTTTGAAGTAACTTATTTTCTTCCTATTGGCAAGTTATTTTAATATAAATCTATCTTTATTTTTACTGAGAAACATGTTTTTGTAGTCATATTTTTATTTATTTTAAAAAGATCAATTGCCTCAGAAAGATGTCATATGTATAAAAATATTTACAAACCTATTGAAGTCATTCTCAATGGTTTTTACTGATATATTGGAAGGCCAACTATCACAAAATGAATAAATTCATATATTTAGTAGACTATGTTATTTCTTAAACATAATTAATGGAAGAGAGAGTCACAGTGGTTGAATTGTATCAGAAAACCCTCTCAGCATAAAATACGCCATATATATTACAGATATACACATGTATATATGCATACCTATGATTTACAATGTTATTTATTGTAAATGGACTTAGGATCGAGTGCTTTTGAATATTTTCTTGGGCTCCAGAATCACTGAGGATGAGGATTGCAGCCACGGAATTAAAAGAGGCTTGCTCCTTGGGAAGAAAAGCTATGACAAATCTAGACAGCATACTAAAAATCAGTGACATACCTGCTCCAAGAAAGTCATAGCTATATGGACCTTTGTTGGAGCAGGGATGTCACTGATTTCTTGTTTCCCATATAGGAAACATACTATAGAGGTCGGCAGATGTTATGGCAATAGTTTAGTTCAGAAGAAACAATGAAAAAATACTAGATTAGACAAATGTGAAGATAATATGGGGCATAGGAAGTTGTGATAATTTTTCTAATACATACTTTGGTAAAGAAGATATATTTTAGAATTGTGTATGTATCATGGTGGCAAGTAAAGAAGGCTTGCTGTAATTATTTTTCCCTAAGTAATGAGTGAATATCAGCTGATGAAGAGTAAGGTGACATGAAGACATGCTAAGATACATATGCCTTTTTAATATTCAAGTAGAGGTATCAATTTATATACAATTTATATAACTAGATCTTGAAAAATTTATAAAACCTAAAGATTTTTTTTCTCTTAGAAAAAACATATATATGATGGAAGTTTGATCACTGACCTCAATTCTTATCTTTAACCTTAGTGACACAGTATAATCTTTTGAAAAATGAGTTTGAAGTAACTTATTTTCTTCCTATTGGCAAGTTATTTTAATATAAATCTATCTTTATTTTTACTGAGAAACATGTTTTTGTAGTCATATTTTTATTTATTTTAAAAAGATCAATTGCCTCAGAAAGATGTCATATGTATAAAAATATTTACAAACCTATTGAAGTCATTCTCAATGGTTTTTACTGATATATTGGAAGGCCAACTATCACAAAATGAATAAATTCATATATTTAGTAGACTATGTTATTTCTTAAACATAATTAATGGAAGAGAGAGTCACAGTGGTTGAATTGTATCAGAAAACCCTCTCAGCATAAAATACGCCATATATATTACAGATATACACATGTATATATGCATACCTATGATTTACAATGTTATTTATTGTAAATGGACTTAGGATCGAGTGCTTTTGAATATTTTCTTGGGCTCCAGAATCACTGAGGATGAGGATTGCAGCCACGGAATTAAAAGAGGCTTGCTCCTTGGGAAGAAAAGCTATGACAAATCTAGACAGCATACTAAAAATCAGTGACATACCTGCTCCAAGAAAGTCATAGCTATATGGACCTTTGTTGGAGCAGGGATGTCACTGATGTGAAGAATGGACTCACTGGAAAAGCCCCTGATGCTGGGAAAGATTGAGGGCAAGAGGAAAAGAGGATGGCAGAGGATGAGAAGGTTGAACGATATCACCAACTCAATAAACATGAGTTTGAGCAAACTCCTGGAGATAGAGAAGGACAGGGCCTGGCATGCTGCAGTTCATGGGGTTGCAAAGAGTCAGACACAACTTAACAACTGAACAACAACAACTCTTGAATAAATTTCATTGTGTTAGGGGGTGTAGAGACTATCTTGGGTTGTCTGGTATCTGGCTGGAGGGTGATATTAAGGTAAAAGATAGTGATTAAACCAGTGAGAGCTCCAGAAAAATGGTAACTGGCTAGTGTGTGCTCTGAATTGGTTGATTTTCAAGAGACCTCAGCTTCCATGATTTTCTCTCTTAATCAAAATGTGGTTTCTTAGAATAAACACATTTTTTAGTTTTCTTCATCGTCAGCTATCAGAGGGACACATTCAAAATAATCAGTCTTGATTAATCAATAGCAGTGTTAACACAGGGATTTAAATATAGCCACCTATCTAATTATATTTCTTTTATTCCTACATAATTATTACACGACCTTTGTGTATATTAGGAAAAAATAACACTTGGAAGTGAGATGAACAATTGTTAAAGAAATATTGTGTTTGGAGTGGGAAAATATACATGTAGGGTGAGAATAATTCAGATGTATGTACAAGATATGAACATATTTGCATTTTAAGTGAAGAAGCTTATTTTTTAAATTTGTCTAGAGTATTCATTTAAGAGTTTTTAAGATTTATTTATTTATTTATTTATTTATTGGGCGGGGGTCAGGTTGGGGAGGGAGGGGAGCGGACGGGCCACTTCTATTAGTCTCTCATTTCTCTATTTTCATCTGTCTTTGTTCTTTGGCTCCTGTGGGCCTCCCATCACGGTGGCGTCTGTCGTTGCAGAGCACCGGCTCTGGGCGCACGCGCTCCAGAGCTCCGGCTCGGTAATTGGACACATCGGTCCAGCTGCTCCGCGGCACATGGAATCTTCCCAGGCTAGGGATTGAACCGGCGCCCCTTGCAGTGCAAAGCGGTGTCCTTACCCACTGGACCACCAGGGGAGGCCCCCGTTTAAGAGTTTTTAAAGGCTTATAGAACCCAAAAGAATTAGTACAAAAACTTCTTAAATCTCAGTGAGTCTGGAGATCTTTTGATTTTAAACCATTATTAGAGTTTTGGTTGTAAGATTCAACCTTTGTTACCCTTTGTATGCTTCTCAGTTTCCATTCATTAAATTGGCAGAGAAGATGAGATTCTTCATTAGCCAATAATTGAATGCTCAAATATGCTTCCAATTATCAGTCTACAAACAAAATGCTGAAGTGTTCTTCTTTGTTTTTATATACTAAGATATGCTTAAGTTCTAATCAAGAGAGTAGAATTTGTATTAGTGTCTCAAAAGCTTTGTGTGTGCTTTCTTTTCTATTTTTAAAAACTGTATCTGAAATTATCTTGAGTGTTTACAAGCTCCATTTTTTTTTAATATTTCTGGATTTTTGGTGCAACCTTTTTTGGGGGGGGGAAGCTATTCTGGGTTGTCACTGCTGCCACAGGCTCTTTCTTCTTTTGTTGCAAGGAGTGGGGGCTACTCTCTAGTTGAAGTGAGCAGGCTTATGGTTGTGGTGACTTCTCTTGTTGTGGAATTCAGGCTCTGGGGTACATGGGCTTTAGTAGCTGCGGCACATGGGCTCAATAGTTGTGGCTCCAAGGCTCTAGAGCACAGGCTCAATAGTTGTGGCTTATGGGCTTAGTTGCGCTGCAGCATGTGGGATCTTGTTGCAGTGACTTTTCTTGTGGAATTCAGACTCTAGGGCACACAGACTTTGGTAGTTGTGGCACATGGGCTCAATAGTTTTTGGCTCCAAGGCTCTAGAGCAGAGCCTCAAATGTTGTGGCTCATGGGCTTAGTTATAAGGGATCGAACTCATGCCTCCAGCATTGGTAGGCGAAGTCTTTACCACTGAGCTACCAGAGAAACCCTTACAACCTCCAATTTTAATAATATTTATTATGTTGTAAATACAGGCCAAGAAGTGTAACGGTATCATTAAGAATCATCATCACAATCTCATTATTTAAAGCAACAGTTTTCATTTCTGTACTGTAATTTAAATTGGCTTTCAAACATTTTAGCCACAAAAAATGGCTTAGATATTACAATAACAGGCCTTCAAAGTTTAAATGAAATTTTAACTAAAGAAATCAGAAAATTTAATTGAAACTAAAAAATAATTTGATGTTATATATTTTAAAACATATTAAAATCCATTAGACTTCTAAGGAATTTTTAAAATGAATTTTGCCAAGTCCAGGAAGTTTCAGTGAGATAGATGTGGGCTGTGCTGTCCTCACATCTCAAGCTTGTTATTTTTTCCCTAGACCAGTGATCACACATATGTTTTAAGTCAGGGCCAATGCTAATCCACTGGTCCTTTCTGCCAAGTACACTGAATTGAAAGTATCCCCAGACCTCTTTGATCTGATGGAAAAGAGGCTGTGATAGATGAAGGCTTTGCCATGGGTGTGGGCAAGGAACAGATCTATACCCACAACACATTTGTCACTCCTCTGTTAACAAAAGCACAATAGAAAAGCCAAGAGAGAAGAGAGACACGACGCCACATGATGCAGAAGACCAACACAAGGCGAACACAACAAATGGCAGAAGATGCTGAGAAGTGACATTTTTAGAGAGTCCTTTCCTCTTTCATAGAGTGATGATTACTAAAAAGTGAAATTGATACTGGGATAATATTAATTTTAAAAAAATGCACTGAATGTGTACTAAGTACAAGGAATCTTTATTCATTAGAAATACAAAGATGGGTAAAATGCTTTCTGAGAGTTCACAAGATGCAAAGACTGTCAGTCACTAAACAGATCTAAATGATACTGGGGGCTTGGAACAGTACTTGTGCATTTCTTACTCACATTATTGCTTGAGAGCTTCAGGATCTGCAGGGTTTTCCACAGCTCTGCTATATAGCATCTACGTCCTGGAATGAAACCAAAATGGTTAACCCCAGGGACCAGGTGAAGCTGCCAAATGATTGTTAAAAGTTTTTTCTCTGAATTAGCCAACTGTCACCTCCACTCTCATTTCCTTGGCCAAAACAAAATATCACAGACCCATTTTGCAAACAACAACTCCTCCCATATATGTTGTAAATACAGGCCAAGAAGTGTAACGGTATCATTAAGAATCATCATCACAATCTCATTATTTAAAGCAACAGTTTTCATTTCTGTACTGTAATTTAAATTGGCTTTCAAACATTTTAGCCACAAAAAATGGCTTAGATATTACAATAACAGGCCTTCAAAGTTTAAATGAAATTTTAACTAAAGAAATCAGAAAATTTAATTGAAACTAAAAAATAATTTGATGTTATATATTTTAAAACATATTAAAATCCATTAGACTTCTAAGGAATTTTTAAAATGAATTTTGCCAAGTCCAGGAAGTTTCAGTGAGATAGATGTGGGCTGTGCTGTCCTCACATCTCAAGCTTGTTATTTTTTCCCTAGACCAGTGATCACACATATGTTTTAAGTCAGGGCCAATGCTAATCCACTGGTCCTTTCTGCCAAGTACACTGAATTGAAAGTATCCCCAGACCTCTTTGATCTGATGGAAAAGAGGCTGTGATAGATGAAGGCTTTGCCATGGGTGTGGGCAAGGAACAGATCTATACCCACAACACATTTGTCACTCCTCTGTTAACAAAAGCACAATAGAAAAGCCAAGAGAGAAGAGAGACACGACGCCACATGATGCAGAAGACCAACACAAGGCGAACACAACAAATGGCAGAAGATGCTGAGAAGTGACATTTTTAGAGAGTCCTTTCCTCTTTCATAGAGTGATGATTACTAAAAAGTGAAATTGATACTGGGATAATATTAATTTTAAAAAAATGCACTGAATGTGTACTAAGTACAAGGAATCTTTATTCATTAGAAATACAAAGATGGGTAAAATGCTTTCTGAGAGTTCACAAGATGCAAAGACTGTCAGTCACTAAACAGATCTAAATGATACTGGGGGCTTGGAACAGTACTTGTGCATTTCTTACTCACATTATTGCTTGAGAGCTTCAGGATCTGCAGGGTTTTCCACAGCTCTGCTATATAGCATCTACGTCCTGGAATGAAACCAAAATGGTTAACCCCAGGGACCAGGTGAAGCTGCCAAATGATTGTTAAAAGTTTTTTCTCTGAATTAGCCAACTGTCACCTCCACTCTCATTTCCTTGGCCAAAACAAAATATCACAGACCCATTTGATGTTAATGCAGCAAAGCAACAGACTCCTCCCAAAGGAGGAAGTGAAGTCACACAGCAAAGATCAGCAAAACTTAGACATGACAGGCAGGTTCTGGTAGTCCATTATTAGTGAGGACAATAGCAGAATATATATAATGGTGTAATTAATCTATCAGTGTAAATACCTAGTTTATTGCTTGATGTTTCATTTTTTCTTCCTTCTTGCTTCATTCTTCCGATAAAACTAATCTTATAATGAATACAGCAATATATGTCTCTTCATGAGCCTGATTTTAAATTTGACCAGGCTCTATAACCAGGTATAGAATACTGCAGTCTGATTTCTATCAAGCCACCTTATTTCAGAATTTGAAAAATGAGGCAAAGTGTTCTAGTGCTTCACATTTTTTTTTCTCAACTTTCCAAAATTTGGTATTTTAATAGGGTGAAATGGTGTGCTGCATTTCTTAACTGCCTGTTCCTAGGTTTGTCAGCGTTTTACTATTGGTTTTCTTGCCAATTTTCAGTTACTTAGCAGAAGTTCCTATATATTGTAGATGTATCTTCTCAAATATCCCATGTGACATCTGTCATCCATAAACTCCTTTACCTCACCCTCACATCCAGTCAGCCACTGAGAATTGTTCATTCTCTATCACCATGCTTGTAAAATCTATCCTCTTCCATCCATCCCCTATTCCTATTTGCTAGTGAACATGAATTTGAGCAAGCTCCAGGAGAGAGTGGAGGACAGGGGAGCCTGGTGTGCTGAAGTCCATGGAGTCTCAAAGAGTCAGACATGATGTAGTGATCAGAAAACAACAGCAAATCATTTATGGTTGACTACTGTAATAATTTCTTACATTTTTCCTGTGCATTTATACCATGCATCATTGATATATCTTCTATAATGCAACCAGAGTAATGGTCTTTTACTAAATACTAATAATAACAACATAATCATTTATTTAATGTTTACTATTTAAAAAATACTATGTAAAATTTTATATATATATATATTTACTACTGGAATCTTCAAAACAGTCCTATGATGTAGGTTACATTAAGAGTTTCATTAAGATTTCAAACTGAGCAAACTGAATTTTTGCACTGTGGTGAGGGTTAACACTATGGAGTCTAGCAGAATATTGCTAGACCATAGGCTTATACTATTTAATTCTTATATGTTGCCTCTCAAACTAAAATTCTAATCAAGGCATTGTACAAGTTAAAAAGAATGTATAATGTGGCATTACTTCAGCATTACAGAGAGTTTCAAACCATTCCTCTGCTTGTATTCTAGCCTCAACCTGTTGTATTTCTTCTGTTTCTGAACTTTTATGTTGAAGGTACTTTCTCTCGTTCTTTCTTCCTGGAATTCTCCCTTCTTTTTCAGCTCCATATGGTTAAGGTTTATTTGACATTGAGACTTCACAGAAGTCACTTTCTCTTGGAAATTTGCCTATCTACACAGTAGGTGTTTCTTTTATGTGTCTTCATAGTACTTTGAATATTGCCTTACATAGAAGGCATTTTGTTGTATTTTTATTATCTGACTGCCTTTCTTTCTGATATACTAGGCTTTAAACTTTACAGAGATAAAGGGCCCATTTTATTGTCCACCTAACACTATGCCCATCACTTAATAGACTCTCTAGAAAATGCCACCATGGGGAAAAAAAAGGTAAAGTATCTTTAAATATAATCACAACCAACATCTAAAGTGATTATAAGTGATTTGACAGGTTACAAAAAAGTGCTCCCTCATGTGAAAGAGTTTTCCTAAAACAGTAACATGATCAATAGCAGATGCACAAATGAGGCAAATGGCTGGATATCAGGGTAAGAGTTAGAAAATGGTCTGCTGCTGAAACAGGCTTTCTGTTTGCGAACTCAGGGTCCAGGAGAAGCATGGAATGCGCCTTTCATGTTGTTTGTCTAACTTGGTTAAAAGACATCTGTCATGTGTGAGCTGGCCAAAAGACATCAGCATGTGCCATTTTCAAATTAGGGACAGACTTCCAGGATCAGTCCTGTTTGCTTGCCCTTGCCAACATTTTGTGAAACACATACATGTTGCTCTTTATACTCACCAGTCTGCAGCTGTGAGCCAGCAACTAAAAGGGTCCACCTGGACCTCTGTGCTACCTTGCTGCCCATCATATGTCAGGTCTTGTTATCTTCTTTTAACATCTCTACCAACAGCAGAGTGAGAAATAACATAAATAACCCTGGATATCCTGGCTGTCCTTTTATAATCTGCTTGTTACTTTAAAATTATTCAAAATGGAACAATCTCCAAATGTGACATAAATCTGGTAATCATTTTAAAAAGTACTTTTCTCAACTAGTTAAATAAAGTCAAATTTTGTCTTCTGAGCTGTGTGTGGTTCTCTGTTGGAGAAAATGTAATGAAAAATGAATGTGCTATAGTAAAGAAAAGAGTTGGCAGCGTCAGTATTTTCTCCTGGTTGATCAGACCCATATCCAGCTATTACCCTAAATAATGCTGCAAATGCCAATAATGGAAAGAAAGAAAAGAGGTTAAGTCTAGTTGCCATGTATTCAGCAACTAATGACACCTAACTAGCCAAGAATATTCTACTTGGTCGGGATGGAAGATAAAATGAGTTGTTCCCAAAAGGAAATTTTCCATTCATTCATTCACAAACATGTGATTCATACAATTTCACTTAATATTACAGGCCATATTATTTGTTCATTTTTTCAGATTTATTGATATATAACTGACACAGAACATTTAATACCCTTAGATATATACTATTATGACTTGATATTTGTGTATGTTGCTAAATGTTTACCATAATCTAGTTAGCTGACACACCCATCACCTCACATAGTTACAGTTTGTGTGTGTGGTGAGAACTTTTAACATGCTGGCAAGTTGATTATATTTTACTCTTTCTTTCTTGACAGTGGGATGAGTAAAAAAAAAAATGCATTTATCAAGACAGTCACACATTTCTGGCAACTGGTTTGCCTTTGCGAACTTCAGGGTCCAGGAGAAGCATGGAAGCCCATTTGTGAAAGACATCTTTTAGCATGTTGCCATTTTCAAATTAGGGACAGACTTCCAGGATCAGTCCTGTTTGCTTGCCCTTGCCAACATTTTGTGAAACACATACATGTTGCTCTTTATACTCACCAGTCTGCAGCTGTGAGCCAGCAACTAAAAGGGTCCACCTGGACCTCTGTGCTACCTTGCTGCCCATCATATGTCAGGTCTTGTTATCTTCTTTTAACATCTCTACCAACAGCAGAGTGAGAAATAACATAAATAACCCTGGATATCCTGGCTGTCCTTTTATAATCTGCTTGTTACTTTAAAATTATTCAAAATGGAACAATCTCCAAATGTGACATAAATCTGGTAATCATTTTAAAAAGTACTTTTCTCAACTAGTTAAATAAAGTCAAATTTTGTCTTCTGAGCTGTGTGTGGTTCTCTGTTGGAGAAAATGTAATAAAAAATGAATGTGCTATAGTAAAGAAAAGAGTTGGCAGCGTCAGTATTTTCTCCTGGTTGATCAGACCCATATCCAGCTATTACCCTAAATAATGCTGCAAATGCCAATAATGGAAAGAAAGAAAAGAGGTTAAGTCTAGTTGCCATGTATTCAGCAACTAATGACACCTAACTAGCCAAGAATATTCTACTTGGTCGGGATGGAAGATAAAATGAGTTGTTCCCAAAAGGAAATTTTCCATTCATTCATTCACAAACATGTGATTCATACAATTTCACTTAATATTACAGGCCATATTATTTGTTCATTTTTCAGATTTATTGATATATAACTGACACAGAACATTTAATACCCTTAGATATATACTATTATGACTTGATATTTGTGTATGTTGCTAAATGTTTACCATAATCTAGTTAGCTGACACACCCATCACCTCACATAGTTACAGTTTGTGTGTGTGGTGAGAACTTTTAACATGCTGGCAAGTTGATTATATTTTACTCTTTCTTTCTTGACAGTGGGATGAGTAAAAAAAAAAATGCATTTATCAAGACAGTCACACATTCTGGCAACTGGTTTGCCTTGGCTGTTCACAATGCCTTTTCCGACTCCTCTTTGAGGACTTGAGATGATACAATCATGCATAACACAGCCGCAGACCAATGGAATCACTTTATAGGGTAGGGAAAATAATAAAGGTGTGTTATCATGGTCAGTTATTTCTGCCTATATCATCAGTCAGCTGCTGGTCTGAATGAATTTGAGGTGGGATTTTAAAGGCTCAGAAAAAAGCATTATCTTGATAAGAAAATCACATGGAGATAAGCTAGCCTGGAAATGTATGTTAAACCAACTGCTCTTCATGTAGCTGGTGCTCTTTTTGCAGGAACTAGAGTACATGAGCCTGGCAACTGAGAAGTAGAAACAGAAATACCTCTTCCCTCTATCATCTCCTTTATTGCATTTGGGGAATGTGGGGTTTTATCTGTACAATTTTAGAGTTTGTGGGATCATAGAATGTGATTCCCAGAGGTAGAACACTCTTCACCACAGAACACAACAAAGACGTGGTACATGAAACACTAACTCCTGCCTCTTCACTGTGGACTCCTTATACTGATAAGTCAGAATCCAAAAAATAAAAGGATTTCCTATTCTGGAAGAGTTAATAATACATTCTTAATTTGATATGCTGATGTTGCTGCTACATAATCAGGATAGTGAAAATACTGTCTGGAATTCAAGAATTATTGAGGGCATTTACTTCTGATTTAATTTCTTATAATAACAGTGAGTGGACAATTGAAGTAACCATAGAGTAATAAAAACAAGATAATCGGGAAATGAGATGCCTCAGGGATTAAAGCATAAACTGCTTTGCCAGGCAAGGTATCTAGGTCAGTGGAAGGCTGGCCAGGAGAAATAACTTTAAAATAAATAGTAATGAAGGAAAATGGTGAATACAAAATATGATCTTGTGAGTAGCTACAGCTATAGAAATGGCTTTTGTCCATCATCTTTCTTATTTGACTTTTTAGAGGCTGATGGTAGTTTTCACCTGAAAGCGTGAGTATTAAGTCTCTAGATCAAAGACTCAATGTAAAACACATGTAGAACAGCACACACACACCCCACCCCACCCCACCCCCACCCCCAAGGCTTATACAAATGATGCTCCACAGTCCACCCTAGTTTATAGGAAAATGTAATAGATTTTTTTTTTCCCCAACACCTAGACAGATTCCCATTTTTAAAATACATTTCTTCTCCAGTTCCTACAAGTGTTATTGAACTGAGTGGTTGTTCAAAAGCAAGTGGATAGAGACTGAGGGAGAGTCAGTTTCTCAGGAGACTTAGGGAATCCTCAGCCCTTTTTCCCTCAATACCAGCAGTTTCTCTTGCTTTCTCATCCTGCACTCAGCATTGCCTCATAAGTGTTTCCTGGAATCACTTCCCAAATAAACTTTCTGCACACACCTCTGTATTAGGTCTTTCTTTGGGAGAACTCAAGGAGGTGGATAACATAATTAGCTATGCGGCGGTGGACGCCTAGGGCTCCTTTAAGAGGTGGTGCCCGCCCCCTGCCCTGTAGGTTGGTTGCTAAATAAATACAGCTGTGCAATCTGGGAAGCCTAACCACTCTTCTCCTCCAGACCAAGTGGGAGCTACCTCATACTCACCCTGGACCTCAGCAAATGAACTGGCGTCAAGGTAGGACAAATTCTGCTGTGTCGTTTTTCTTCTCGAGCCTCTTTGTGGCGTTGGCCTGAAGTTAGTCTATAGTGGAGACACTTGTTTAGGAGATGTGTATTTGCTTGCAGGGTTAGCTTTTCAGGTTTCCGCCTCCCCTCACCGCGTCGGTTTTATCCATTACACTCTTCTCAAGACACCCTCAAAAAAAGCCTATTGAGAGGCTGCTGCAATGGGAGGTCCAATCAGGCAAAGGAGTGGAGATGGATGAAAATAAATAACAAACCAATAAATTGGCCAAAATTTAAAAAAAGAATAAAAAGCTTCTCGAGTAGATTCAGAAACAAACAAACCTATCACAGATTTTGAATTTAGAGAACCTGACCTAAAACAGGCCATTTCAGCTGGGCCAGGCTTTTGGAAGGGTTGGAGTTTGGGCACCCCAGGGCCTAGACAGAGATTTCCTGTGTGCGGAGGAGGAAAAGAGCTCAGAAGTAAGCGAGGGAGGTAGAAATAGTTGTTTTGTGAGAAGGAGGCTTATGTTTGTTATTTAAGGGTGTTAAACCCTATGGGGAAAGCAGTGGTCTAATTACCAAGAGCTCTGAAATATTGGAGTACTTGTGTGTATATTCAGGAAGGTACAAGATTCCAGAAACAAATGGCTGGGAGGTACTTACAAGACCTTGGGGAGCCTGGTAGAGTTTCTGAAGTACGTTTTTAAAAGCAGAGCTCTAGGATGAAGTGGACCCTTTTTAGGTCAGCCTGTTTCCACATCTTAGGATTCTCTGTCTAATAAAAAATCTGCATGCTTGAGCTGAGCTGAGCCATAACTTTGTCTATTGCTCCAAACTTCTGTTGCAATAAGACAAGAGCCAGAGAAGAGAAACAAGCTGACCTGATCATCAGGGTACTGTGGTTGGCATTCTGTTGGCATTTGTTTAATGTTTGCTTTACTAAAAAAAAAAAAAAAAGGTGGAGGGGGTACTAAAAGCAGAGTTCTTTTGCATCCAGGTGTAACCAGTAACCAGTGTTAGTCTTAATTAGCCTTGTAGAGTTCTGTGAATCACAGCATGAATACGAGCCTTATACACTGCCTATGTATATAAGAGCAAACCGAACACAATATGGAAAGCCACTAGACAGAAAGAGACCTGATGGAAGAGAATGAAAAAGTGTACTAAATAACCTAGATGAAATGAAAACTAAAGGCCAGAAAAAGTAATCCAAATTAGCCTGATGGAAGACAGCTGTTAATCTTTCCCTGCTTGCCCCCTGCAAACATAGCTGGACCTGTTGAAATACCTCAATTCAGATGAAACTTTGGAGAAAAATGGAAATGTCTTAACTTTCACTAATCTATAAACAGACCTTTATTTTATTCAAAGGTTTATGATCATGAGATATATTTTTCTAATATCATAATTAATTCATAATGTAAATAGAAACCAGATTTAGATTTGAATGCAAATAAAATCAAACCAAGGTAGAGAAGGAAACAATAGGCTGATGATGGCAAGGTATAGCAAACACACAAAAAGTGAGTGCAAGCTTTGGGCAGTATTTATATGTTTTCAGATATGGATGCTCTAAATGATCAAATAGCTATCTATCTGGAAAGCAGACATTATTTAGAGTCTGAAAATTAAAGGATAAATTTTAATATTTTTCATTTATGCTGTGATTTGCTATTTAAAATTTATTTTTTCAATATTGGTTGACTGAATCCTCACTATATCAATAGCAGGCAGTTATTTAATTTTTCAAGCTGAGAGACTGGGTCCTCAAATGAGCATAGGAGAATTATAAATGTTATTTGATAAAGCTGTCAAATGCACCTTTTTTATATTCAAACTTCATTGGTATTTCCAAAATATTATGCCTTTCTCTTTTGCCATATTTCTTTGTGTTGGTAGTAAACTGCTGAGAAAATTTGTACACTATAACATGATTGTTCCTCCAATAAATTGTCAGAGTATACTAAAGGAGATTATAATAGCTAACACAAATTTATTGCATTTTGTTTTGCTTTGTGATTTATTTAAGTTCTGCTATTTTGGACACAACTCTATGGGAAACTTGGTTTTCAAAATTAAGGCTATTGTTATTTTGTTTTTCTAATTAACTAAAATTATATGAAGATATATAAATCCAGAAGCATTTTTTTTTCACTTTTTATTGGAATATAGCTGATTTATGATGTTGTGTTAATTTCAGGTGTACAGCAAAGTGAATCTTTTATACAGAGATGTAAGTCCACTCTTTTTCCATAAAGGCCATTGCAGGATATGGAGAAGAGTTCCTTGTGTTATACAGTAGATTCTTATTAGTTATTGATTTAATGTATAGTAGTATGTATATGTCAACCACGATTTGCCAATTTATTCCTCCACACTTTCCCCCCTGGTAACCACATGTTTGTATTTCACATCTGTAAGTTTATTTCTGTTTTGTAGATAAGTTCATCAGTAACACTTTCTTAGATACCACATGTATATTGTAGTATTATGTTTAGTAAACAGACCTTTATTTTATTCAAAGGTTTATGATCATGAGATATATTTTTCTAATATCATAATTAATTCATAATGTAAATAGAAACCAGATTTAGATTTGAATGCAAATAAAATCAAACCAAGGTAGAGAAGGAAACAATAGGCTGATGATGGCAAGGTATAGCAAACACACAAAAAGTGAGTGCAAGCTTTGGGCAGTATTTATATGTTTTCAGATATGGATGCTCTAAATGATCAAATAGCTATCTATCTGGAAAGCAGACATTATTTAGAGTCTGAAAATTAAAGGATAAATTTTAATATTTTTCATTTATGCTGTGATTTGCTATTTAAAATTTATTTTTTCAATATTGGTTGACTGAATCCTCACTATATCAATAGCAGGCAGTTATTTAATTTTTCAAGCTGAGAGACTGGGTCCTCAAATGAGCATAGGAGAATTATAAATGTTATTTGATAAAGCTGTCAAATGCACCTTTTTTATATTCAAACTTCATTGGTATTTCCAAAATATTATGCCTTTCTCTTTTGCCATATTTCTTTGTGTTGGTAGTAAACTGCTGAGAAAATTTGTACACTATAACATGATTGTTCCTCCAATAAATTGTCAGAGTATACTAAAGGAGATTATAATAGCTAACACAAATTTATTGCATTTTGTTTTGCTTTGTGATTTATTTAAGTTCTGCTATTTTGGACACAACTCTATGGGAAACTTGGTTTTCAAAATTAAGGCTATTGTTATTTTGTTTTTCTAATTATCTAAAATTATATGAAGATATATAAATCCTGAAGCCTTTTTTTCACTTTTTATTGGAATATAGCTGATTTATGATGTTGTGTTAATTTCAGGTGTACAGCAAAGTGAATCTTTTATACAGAGATGTAAGTCCACTCTTTTTCCATAAAGGCCATTGCAGGATATGGAGAAGAGTTCCTTGTGTTATACAGTAGATTCTTATTAGTTATTGATTTAATGTATAGTAGTATGTATATGTCAACCACGATTTGCCAATTTATTCCTCCACACTTTCCCCCCTGGTAACCACATGTTTGTATTTCACATCTGTAAGTTTATTTCTGTTTTGTAGATAAGTTCATCAGTAACACTTTCTTAGATACCACATGTAAGTGATATTGTATGGTACTTATCTTTGACTTCACTCAGTACAGCAGTCTCTGGACCCGTGCATTTTGTGACAAATGGCATTCTTTTATATATATATATATATATATACATATATATATATATATATATATATATATATATATAGCTGAGTAATATTGCATTGAGAAAATATGTACTGTGTCTTCTTTATCCATTTTCCTGTTGATGGACATTTATGTTGCTTCCATGTCCTGGCTCTTGTAATTAGTGCTAAAATGAACACTGGGATGCCTGTATTTTATTTTTTTTGAATTATGATTTTCTCCTGATATATGCCCAAGAGTGGGATTTCTGGATCTTATGGTAGGTGTATTTTTAGTTTTTTAAGGAAAATCCATACTGTTCTCCAAAGTTTACATTCCCACCAACAGTGTAGGAGGGTTCCCTTTTCTCCACACCCTCTCCAGCATTTATTGTTTGTAAGTTTTTTTGATAATGGCCATTATAACTAGTGTGAGTTGATAGCCTCCTAGTGGTTATGATTTGCATTTCTCTAATAATTATTGACATTGAACATCTTTTCCTGTGTTTTTAGTTATCTGTATATCTTCTTTGGAGAAACATCTATGTAGGTGTTCTGCCTGTTTTTTTGATTGGGTTGTTGGTTTTTTTCTTGTTGAACTACATAAGCTGTTTGTATATTTTAGGGATTAATTCCTTCTTGGTTGCTTCATTTGCAGATATTTTCTCTCATTCTGAGGATTGTTGTTTCATTGCACTTATGGTTTCCTTTGCAGTGCTGGGCCTTTTAAGTTTAATTATGTCCCAATTTTTTTGACTTCTTTTTTTATATTCACTGCTCAGGGGAGTGGACTGTAAAAGATCTTGCTGAGATTAATGTCAGGATGTTCTGCCTCTGTTTTCCTCTAAGAATTTTATAGTGTCTTGCCTCTGAGAATTTTGTGGTGTCTTGCCTTATATAGTGTCTTGCCTTATATTTGTCTATGGTGTTAGGAAGTGTTTTAATTTCATTCTTTTACATGTAGCTGTCCGGTTTTCCCAGCACCACTTACTGAAGCAACTGTCTTTCTTCCATTCTTGCCTCCTTTGTTAAAGATTAGGTGACCATAGGTTACATGGATTTTACCTCTGGGCTTTCTGTCCTGTTCCATTGATATATGTTTGTTTTGTGCCAATATAATACTGTTTTGATGGCTGTACCTTTGACGTATAGTCTAAAGTCAGCCTGATTCCTTCAGCCGTGTTTTTCTTCCTCAAGATTGCTTTGGCTATTCATGTTCTTTTATGGTTCCATACAAATTGTGAAATGCTTTGTTCCACTTCTATGAAAAGTGCTATTGGTAATTTCATAGGGATTACATCGAGTCTGTAGATTGCTTTGGGTAGTGTAGTCATTTTCATAATATTGTTTCTTCCAATCTAAGAACATGGTATATTTCTTCATGTGTGTCAATTTTATTTCATTCTTCAATATCTTGCAATTTTCTGAGTATTGTTCTTTAGGTAGGCTTACGTAGCCTTATAACTATGTGTTTTATTCTTTTTGATGCTATGGTAAAAAGGGGTTGTTTCCTAAATTCATTAATGAGTAGATGGTTTTTGGAGAAAGATGGTGTTGTTCGATGCTTTTAGAATTGCAGCTCATGGTATAGCTTACTTATGTGATAATGTTTAAGGCAGTAATATCATAACCTTTTAAAATTACCTTTTTTTAGCATATTTTACCAAATACCAGCATTTAGTTCAATAATAGTAGAAATTAATAGCATTTATCATGATCATAACTAAGTGGAAGAAAAAATAATTATATTTTTGTGCTTCACCAAACCTTAGGAAAAGGAGTGTTAAAAGATCAAAGTGATTTTCTACACCAATTGGGAACTTGTGGTGGTTTAAGCATAATTCTTTTATTTCACTGCTGGTTGGCCTTAAAATGATCTTTGCTGGAGTATTAATGTCAGGATGTTCTGCCTCTGTTTTCCTCTAAGAATTTTATAGTGTCTTGCCTCTGAGAATTTTGTGGTGTCTTGCCTTATATAGTGTCTTGCCTTATATTTGTCTATGGTGTTAGGAAGTGTTTTAATTTCATTCTTTTACATGTAGCTGTCCGGTTTTCCCAGCACCACTTACTGAAGCAACTGTCTTTCTTCCATTCTTGCCTCCTTTGTTAAAGATTAGGTGACCATAGGTTACATGGATTTTACCTCTGGGCTTTCTGTCCTGTTCCATTGATATATGTTTGTTTTGTGCCAATATAATACTGTTTTGATGGCTGTACCTTTGACGTATAGTCTAAAGTCAGCCTGATTCCTTCAGCCGTGTTTTTCTTCCTCAAGATTGCTTTGGCTATTCATGTTCTTTTATGGTTCCATACAAATTGTGAAATGCTTTGTTCCACTTCTATGAAAAATGCTATTGGTAATTTCATAGGGATTACATCGAGTCTGTAGATTGCTTTGGGTAGTGTAGTCATTTTCATAATATTGTTTCTTCCAATCTAAGAACATGGTATATTTCTTCATGTGTGTCAATTTTATTTCATTCTTCAATATCTTGCAATTTTCTGAGTATTGTTCTTTAGGTAGGCTTACGTAGCCTTATAACTATGTGTTTTATTCTTTTTGATGCTATGGTAAAAGGAGTTGTTTCCTAAATTCATTAATGAGTAGATGGTTTTTGGAGAAAGATGGTGTTGTTCGATGCTTTTAGAATTGCAGCTCATGGTATAGCTTACTTATGTGATAATGTTTAAGGCAGTAATATCATAACCTTTTAAAATTACCTTTTTTTAGCATATTTTACCAAATACCAGCATTTAGTTCAATAATAGTAGAAATTAATAGCATTTATCATGATCATAACTAAGTGGAAGAAAAAATAATTATATTTTTGTGCTTCACCAAACCTTAGGAAAAGGAGTGTTAAAAGATCAAAGTGATTTTCTACACCAATTGGGAACTTGTGGTGGTTTGCAAATATTAAAGATTCAGAACTGCAGTTCATGAATTGGCTATATCGCAGTGCCCCTGTGTGACAGAAACTCAGTGTTTGATGGACTGCTTAAATCACTTCACTCACCACTGAACTGAAACTAAGAAGAAACATCAGAAGAAACATCTGTATGATACAAAGTGACACAACTCAAACATTGCAGGAATAGCAATGAGGAAATGGATGATTCGTCGTATTGTAACCAAAAAGTGTATTTGTCTGTACAATATAATCTCCTTAATTGGTGTTAGTTAAAAATGAGGCCTAAATTTCCCAATCACATTAAATTACTGCTAGTTAATTATGGAAAAGTGCAGCGCAATTTTAACCCCC
Source organism: Tragulus kanchil (assembly GCA_022376925.1). NCBI lineage: Eukaryota > Metazoa > Chordata > Mammalia > Artiodactyla > Tragulidae > Tragulus > Tragulus kanchil. The sequence continues at coordinate 69,134,217 of JAIOJX010000028.1, read as the reverse complement.
AACAAACGTGACTGCACCTGCAGCTCTCCTTACATAAATTCACACATTTTTAAATATCAGCTTGAAGAGATCTATCCTATAGGAAAGAAATGATATAGTAACATTGTTTGGCATGTGAATACGTTAATGTTTTGAAGCAAATTTTCCTTCTGTATAACACTATATATTTCTCATATGCTATTACATACACTGGTATAAAAGTACATTATATAATTAAAAATTTCCAGAAGCTATTAGGTTAAAACTATTACACAATTACAGTATTTTCACCAAAAATCAATAAAACCTCTTTACATTTAAAGCAACTTATGCTTCTCCTATTATTTCTTCTTTTCCTCAGCCCATTTGCCATTTTAAGACCATTTGTTTAGGGAAAATTTCAGATTTAAAAGTTTGCAAGAAAACTCCAAAGAAGTTTTCTTTTTTTAATTTTACTTATTTATTTTTGGGGCTATTCCCGTAGGTTTTCACTGCTATTGCAGGCTCTTCTCTAGTTGCAGGGAGTGGGGGCTACTCTGTAGCTGAGGTGAGGAGGATTCTTGTTGTGATGACTTCTCTTGGTGTGGAAGTTGGGCTCTAGGGCAGACGGGCTTCAATAGTTGTAGCACATGGGCGCAATAGTTGCGGCTCACAGGCTTAGTTACTCCACAGCATGTGGGATCTTCCCAGATCAGGGATCAAACCCGTGTCTCCTGCATTGGCAGGTGAACTCTTCACCACTGAGCTACCAGGAAAGCCCTACAAAGAAATTTTATAAAATCTTCATAAAGACTTCTTTAGCATTTTACAGTATTTGCATTGTCATTTTCTCTGTATATGTCCATGCATGTTATTGTTTGATCACCTGACTCCGAATAGGTTGATACCACATTGTCCTAAAAAATCAGTTGATATTTACCAAAAACAAGGACACTTTTTATCTAATCATGATATAATGATCAAAACCAGAACATTAATATCAATATAATACTATTATCTAATTATTGTGACATCATTCACATGTCACAATCTGTTCCAGTAGTGTAGTGTTCTTTCTTGCAAGATTTTTTTTTTTCTCCCTAGTCCAGGATTGAATCCAGTGTAACACATTGCATTTAATTGTTGTATCTCTTGTTTGCTCTAATCTGACATGGTTTCTCAGATTTTCTTTCAAAAACTGGAAATCTTTAAAAATTATAGACCAGTTATTTTGTAAAGTACCCCTTGATTTGGCTTTATCTGGTGTGCACTTATGATTAGATTCAGGTTATGCAGTTTGGTAGAAATATCACAAAGTGATGCTCTCCTGTTCTTAGTGCAACATAGCAGGAAATGATAATTTGGCATTTTTAAATAGCCTTGCATAAAGATAATTTTACTTCTGCTATAATTCTGTACCAGTATTGTTCTTCACAGTATATAGAATATGTCATTATGTGATTACATTAGTTACTTAATGGGAATCCAGAACTTTTATGTTCTTTGATAGAGTGGACACTGTATTTATGGTTTTTCCTTTTGACACTTTTATCATGTTTATTAGTCTAGGTACATATTTGAAATCAATTTTTATTAGCTGTTACTTTTTTCCTCTTACAACCTTTTTTTGATTTATCGTTGAACTTGGCCTCAAGTACTTCTTGTTTGTGTTCCATCACCCATATGTAGAGCTACACTGAAAATAATTTTAAAAAGAAAGAAAATACCTCCTACATAACTTCAATAGTTGTAGCACATGGGCGCAATAGTTGCGGCTCACAGGCTTAGTTACTCCACAGCATGTGGGATCTTCCCAGATCAGGGATCAAACCCGTGTCTCCTGCATTGGCAGGTGAACTCTTCACCACTGAGCTACCAGGAAAGCCCTACAAAGAAATTTTATAAAATCTTCATAAAGACTTCTTTAGCATTTTACAGTATTTGCATTGTCATTTTCTCTGTATATGTCCATGCATGTTATTGTTTGATCACCTGACTCCGAATAGGTTGATACCACATTGTCCTAAAAAATCAGTTGATATTTACCAAAAACAAGGACACTTTTTATCTAATCATGATATAATGATCAAAACCAGAACATTAATATCAATATAATACTATTATCTAATTATTGTGACATCATTCACATGTCACAATCTGTTCCAGTAGTGTAGTGTTCTTTCTTGCAAGATTTTTTTTTTTCTCCCTAGTCCAGGATTGAATCCAGTGTAACACATTGCATTTAATTGTTGTATCTCTTGTTTGCTCTAATCTGACATGGTTTCTCAGATTTTCTTTCAAAAACTGGAAATCTTTAAAAATTATAGACCAGTTATTTTGTAAAGTACCCCTTGATTTGGCTTTATCTGGTGTGCACTTATGATTAGATTCAGGTTATGCAGTTTGGTAGAAATATCACAAAGTGATGCTCTCCTGTTCTTAGTGCAACATAGCAGGAAATGATAATTTGGCATTTTTAAATAGCCTTGCATAAAGATAATTTTACTTCTGCTATAATTCTGTACCAGTATTGTTCTTCACAGTATATAGAATATGTCATTATGTGATTACATTAGTTACTTAATGGGAATCCAGAACTTTTATGTTCTTTGATAGAGTGGACACTGTATTTATGGTTTTTCCTTTTGACACTTTTATCATGTTTATTAGTCTAGGTACATATTTGAAATCAATTTTTATTAGCTGTTACTTTTTTCCTCTTACAACCTTTTTTTGATTTATCGTTGAACTTGGCCTCAAGTACTTCTTGTTTGTGTTCCATCACCCATATGTAGAGCTACACTGAAAATAATTTTAAAAAGAAAGAAAATACCTCCTACATAACTTCACTTTCTCTTAACCCCTCCATCATATATTTTCTAGATATGACTCCCCTTAAAGATAACAAAGCCTAAATCCCTTGTTCAGTAAATCAATTGCTAAAAAACAAATAGTATTTATAAAATGTGTGGAATATTAGAATAAATTTAGGATAATCTAAAATATCAGAAAAAGTTTTAACAAGAACCTTATTTTTTTAGTTAGAATATAGTTGCTTTACATCGCTGTGCAGTTTCTACTGTAGAGCAAAGTGAATCAATCATATGTATACATATATCCCTGTTTTTTTAATTTTCTTTTTCCCATTTAGGTCACCGCAGAGCACAGAGTTTCTGTGTTACATAGTAGGTTCTCATTAGTTGTCTGGTTTTTTTGTTGTTGTTAAATTTTGGCCTCTTTTATTGTTTTTTTAAATTATTTTTATATATTTTCATCCATCTTTATTCTTTGGCTTGTATGGGCCTCCCATTGCAGTGCTCTCTCTCATTGCAGAGCACCAGCTCTGGGCGCATGTGCTCCAAAGCACTGGCTCGTAATTGGACACACTGGTCCAGCTGTTCCTGGGTATGTGGGAAGCCCTAGTTGTCTGTTTTATAGATAGTAGTGTATGTATGTCAACACTAATCTCCCAGTTTATCCTATACACCGCTTTTCCCTCTTGGTTTCTGTATGTTTGTTTTTATGTCTGTGTCTCTATTTCTGCTTTGTAATTAAGATGATATTTACTATTTTTCTAGACTCCACATACATGTGTTAATATACAATATTTTTCTCTTTCTGACTTAACCCACTTTGTATGAAATCTCTAGGTCCATCCCATGTCTCTGCAAATGACACATTTTCATTCCTTTTTTTTTTTTTAGGAGGGGGCACAGGTTGGGTAGGGAAGAGGGTGGGCGGGCCATGTCTCTTGGTCTTTCATTTATCTATTTTTATCCATCTTTGTTTTTTGGCCCGTGTGGGCCTCACATTGCAGTGGCCTCTGTTGTCGCAGAGCACCGGTTCTGGGCGCATGCACTCCAGAGCCCCTGCTCGTCAGTTGGACACATTGGTCCAGCCGCTCCGCGGCATGTGGGATCTTCCCAGGCTAGGGATCGAACCGGCGCACCTTACACTGCAAAGTGGTGTCTTACCCACTGGACCACCAGGGAAGTCCTTCATTCCTTTTTATGGCCGAGTAATATTCCATTGTATATATGTACTACAACTTCTTTATCCATTCCTCTGTTGATGGACTGTTAGGTTGCTTCCAAATCCTGGCTACTGTAAATAGGACTGCAGTGAACACTGGGGCACCTATGTCTTTTCAAATTATGATTTTCTCTGGGTACATGCCCAGAAGTGGTTGTTGGGTCAACTGGAAGTTCTTTCTTTTTGGTGTCTTAAAGAACCTTTGTAATTTTCTCCATTGTGGTTTGATCTAAAACTCTATCTTAAAAATTGTGTTTTCCCTGAGATCTGCGTGTGTGGTAAAATAGTGTATCTAGTTGAATAATTTAGCTCTGTAAGTGTCATTTCAGTAACTACCCAATATAAAATGTGCAAAGTCAGATTGAGAGTATATATCTCATATATCATGACACACATTTATATTTATGGGGAAGTTGATAAGTCACCAATCTTGAGGATAAACGTGTAGCTGCTATTATGTATAATCTCTAAAAGTCATTATATTCTTCAACTCTGATAAAAATCAACTCAGCTTTATTTTACACTCCATGGTTTAAGAAATCTATATCTTTCTTTTTTCTTTCATCCTTGAATAATTGAAAGCTTTTCCCTTTGTCATTTGATCTATTTTTATAAACTATTCACCCCCATACATGTGTTAATATACAATATTTTTCTTTCTGACTTAACCCACTTTGTATGAAATCTCTAGGTCCATCCCATGTCTCTGCAAATGACACATTTTCATTCCTTTTTTTTTTTTTTAGGAGGGGGCACAGGTTGGGTAGGGAAGAGGTGGGCGGGCCATGTCTCTTGGTCTTTCATTTATCTATTTTTATCCATCTTTGTTTTTTGGCCCGTGTGGGCCTCACATTGCAGTGGCCTCTGTTGTCGCAGAGCACCGGTTCTGGGCGCATGCACTCCAGAGCCCCTGCTCGTCAGTTGGACACATTGGTCCAGCCGCTCCGCGGCATGTGGGATCTTCCCAGGCTAGGGATCGAACCGGCGCACCTTACACTGCAAAGTGGTGTCTTACCCACTGGACCACCAGGGAAGTCCTTCATTCCTTTTTATGGCCGAGTAATATTCCATTGTATATATGTACTACAACTTCTTTATCCATTCCTCTGTTGATGGACTGTTAGGTTGCTTCCAAATCCTGGCTACTGTAAATAGGACTGCAGTGAACACTGGGGCACCTATGTCTTTTCAAATTATGATTTTCTCTGGGTACATGCCCAGAAGTGGTTGTTGGGTCAACTGGAAGTTCTTTCTTTTTGGTGTCTTAAAGAACCTTTGTAATTTTCTCCATTGTGGTTTGATCTAAAACTCTATCTTAAAAATTGTGTTTTCCCTGAGATCTGCGTGTGTGGTAAAATAGTGTATCTAGTTGAATAATTTAGCTCTGTAAGTGTCATTTCAGTAACTACCCAATATAAAATGTGCAAAGTCAGATTGAGAGTATATATCTCATATATCATGACACACATTTATATTTATGGGGAAGTTGATAAGTCACCAATCTTGAGGATAAACGTGTAGCTGCTATTATGTATAATCTCTAAAAGTCATTATATTCTTCAACTCTGATAAAAATCAACTCAGCTTTATTTTACACTCCATGGTTTAAGAAATCTATATCTTTCTTTTTTCTTTCTCCTTGAAAATAATTGACCTGCTGTGTGTAAGACACACTCTTGTTAATTGAATCAAGAGCCTGAAGTCATTTAAAGAGTATCATTCCTCTAAAAAAATGGTCTGACATTTTAGTGACTCATTTGTGTTCACTTGGTAGTTGATGCTGAATATGTACCCCTAGATCCTCTTAAGAAGCTGGCACATCTGTCTCCCAGCTATTGTGACACTTGTGCTTAGTAGACCGAGCCTCTTCTCCAGAAATTTACTCTCAGCCAAATAGCAACCACTTCAGCAGGAGTTCTATACCATCCAAACCTATCTCCATTTTGAGGGCACACCTTGGCCAGGGACTTATTGAAGTAAGGGTTCAATGCAATTTGTTGCAATGTAGCCATTAACTTTCTGATGCATTCTGTGTTCTACAGCTTCCATGTAATTTCAAACTAAAGGTAAGCCATAACTGAGACGACATTATCACTTAACATTTGTCTCCAGACCTTTTATTGTATCATTTTTCTCCCTCATTCTAATAAGCCATCTTAGATTCTTCTTCTGGGAAGCTTGACCTAAGAGAGCACTTACCAGGAAGCATCCTAGGAAATAGCTCCTGAGAATGTGTTTCTGGATGGCAATGAGAATCTCATCCCTGATTGTATGTGGAGTATTGACAATCCTTGGAATGCTCTGGAAGTATAATTGCTAAAACCTCTAGAAGTATAAAGCTAAGGTGATGATGGACTAGAGTAGGATACAGTGAACAGAGGATGCACTGACAGTGCAATTTGTGCTATTTTCAACTCTATCTTAAAAATTGTGTTTTCCCTGAGATCTGCGTGTGTGGTAAAATAGTGTATCTAGTTGAATAATTTAGCTCTGTAAGTGTCATTTCAGTAACTACCCAATATAAAATGTGCAAAGTCAGATTGAGAGTATATATCTCATATATCATGACACACATTTATATTTATGGGGAAGTTGATAAGTCACCAATCTTGAGGATAAACGTGTAGCTGCTATTATGTATAATCTCTAAAAGTCATTATATTCTTCAACTCTGATAAAAATCAACTCAGCTTTATTTTACACTCCATGGTTTAAGAAATCTATATCTTTCTTTTTTCTTTCTCCTTGAAAATAATTGACCTGCTGTGTGTAAGACACACTCTTGTTAATTGAATCAAGAGCCTGAAGTCATTTAAAGAGTATCATTCCTCTAAAAAAATGGTCTGACATTTTAGTGACTCATTTGTGTTCACTTGGTAGTTGATGCTGAATATGTACCCCTAGATCCTCTTAAGAAGCTGGCACATCTGTCTCCCAGCTATTGTGACACTTGTGCTTAGTAGACCGAGCCTCTTCTCCAGAAATTTACTCTCAGCCAAATAGCAACCACTTCAGCAGGAGTTCTATACCATCCAAACCTATCTCCATTTTGAGGGCACACCTTGGCCAGGGACTTATTGAAGTAAGGGTTCAATGCAATTTGTTGCAATGTAGCCATTAACTTTCTGATGCATTCTGTGTTCTACAGCTTCCATGTAATTTCAAACTAAAGGTAAGCCATAACTGAGACGACATTATCACTTAACATTTGTCTCCAGACCTTTTATTGTATCATTTTTCTCCCTCATTCTAATAAGCCATCTTAGATTCTTCTTCTGGGAAGCTTGACCTAAGAGAGCACTTACCAGGAAGCATCCTAGGAAATAGCTCCTGAGAATGTGTTTCTGGATGGCAATGAGAATCTCATCCCTGATTGTATGTGGAGTATTGACAATCCTTGGAATGCTCTGGAAGTATAATTGCTAAAACCTCTAGAAGTATAAAGCTAAGGTGATGATGGACTAGAGTAGGATACAGTGAACAGAGGATGCACTGACAGTGCAATGTCTTGGATTTTCGAGAGATGAGAGAGACGTAGCAATTGTAACAGTAGAGTTGTATGGCAGTTGCTAAGTGCCAGTCCAGTGATTAATCTGAGTGGTAGTCTTAGTTCCATCAATCAACAATTTAAAGTAATGTGTGCCAGAATGTCTCCATGGCAGTTTATATGTATGTATGTATATATATATATAATTTTAGCCTCTGTTATTGTTTATTTATTTATTTGTTTTCATCCATCTTTGTCCTTTGGCCTGTGTGGGCCTCCCATTACAGTGGCCTCTCTCCTTGCAGAGTACTGGCTCTGGGCACGTGTGGTCCAGACTGCTGGCTCCTAATTGGACACATTGGTCCAGCCACTCCACAGCACATGGAATCTTCCCAGACTGGGGATCAGACTGGTGCCCCTTGCACTGCAAGGCAGAATCTTTACCCACTGGACCACCAGGGAAGCCATCCATGGCAGTTTTTAAAGAGCCCCTTATACCCTGGAGCTAGAGGGCAGCCTCTCCTCCTACTCCTTCTGGCTTCTATTTTTTTCCAGCATCAGGGTCTTTTCCAGTATTAGAAAAGAAAAATGAAGAAAAAGGAAATGGTCCGTATGAAACAAAGTGAGGCTTGGGGAAGAGGGTGGAGGCAGAGATTGGAGGAGGGGAGCAAAAACTTAAGAGAAACAGATATACTAAAATGTAAGATCCAAGAAACCATCTGCTGTGATTGTTCCTAGACACAATTGATTAAAACTGCATTTACATGTTACTCCCTCCATGCCTCCCTCCCATCATGTGTGGAAAAGATAGCTTTTTTTGTACCTACAACCACTTGGGGCGATGGTCTGGAGGGATGGGAGTCTTAGGGACTAAGAAACGACATTCTTAACATTTGTCTCCAGACCTTTTATTGTATCATTTTTCTCCCTCATTCTAATAAGCCATCTTAGATTCTTCTTCTGGGAAGCTTGACCTAAGAGAGCACTTACCAGGAAGCATCCTAGGAAATAGCTCCTGAGAATGTGTTTCTGGATGGCAATGAGAATCTCATCCCTGATTGTATGTGGAGTATTGACAATCCTTGGAATGCTCTGGAAGTATAATTGCTAAAACCTCTAGAAGTATAAAGCTAAGGTGATGATGGACTAGAGTAGGATACAGTGAACAGAGGATGCACTGACAGTGCAATGTCTTGGATTTTCGAGAGAGATGAGAGAGACGTAGCAATTGTAACAGTAGAGTTGTATGGCAGTTGCTAAGTGCCAGTCCAGTGATTAATCTGAGTGGTAGTCTTAGTTCCATCAATCAACAATTTAAAGTAATGTGTGCCAGAATGTCTCCATGGCAGTTTATATGTATGTATGTATATATATATATAATTTTAGCCTCTGTTATTGTTTATTTATTTATTTATTTTCATCCATCTTTATTCTTTGGCCTGTGTAGGCCTCCCATTACAGTGGCCTCTCTCCTTGCAGAGTACTGGCTCTGGGCACATGTGCTCCAGAGTGCTGGCTTCTAATTGGACACATTGGTCCAGCCACTCCACAGCACATGGAATCTTCCCAGACTGGGGATCAGACTGGTGCCCCTTGCACTGCAAGGCAGAATCTTTACCCACTGGACCACCAGGGAAGCCATCCATGGCAGTTTTTAAAGAGCCCCTTATACCCTGGAGCTAGAGGGCAGCCTCTCCTCCTACTCCTTCTGGCTTCTATTTTTTTCCAGCATCAGGGTCTTTTCCAGTATTAGAAAAGAAAAATGAAGAAAAAGGAAATGGTCCGTATGAAACAAAGTGAGGCTTGGGGAAGAGGGTGGAGGCAGAGATTGGAGGAGGGGAGCAAAAACTTAAGAGAAACAGATATACTAAAATGTAAGATCCAAGAAACCATCTGCTGTGATTGTTCCTAGACACAATTGATTAAAACTGCATTTACATGTTACTCCCTCCATGCCTCCCTCCCATCATGTGTGGAAAAGATAGCTATTGTCATTGTTCTAGGGGAATAGGAGTACCTACAACCACTTGGGGCGATGGTCTGGAGGGATGGGAGTCAGGGGAACTGGGTTGGGGGAGGGTCCAGGGATATGCATATGAATGATCTGGGAACATACATGTTGGTGAACAACAAAACTGTGTAAAATGTTTAAAATAAAGTAAAAATAAATAAATTAATTAATTAATTTAAAAAACGTATTAACCAAAAAAAAAAAAAAAACCAAAAACTGCATTTACAGTGATTACAATCAAAGCTAAGTTAAGAGGAATATTGATATCATAGTAGCTTAGTGATAGATGTTCTCTGTAAAGTGATGCTGAAAGTAGACGATATTGTTGTAGAACTGAGCTCCTATTTTGGTACAGTTTCTTAACAGAAGACAGCAATACTTCAGTTGTATAGAAAAGGTGGTCATGATTTCCTTTATAGGCAACAAAGCTAAAAGGACGTGTCTTACCTATAGAGACTGCCCAAGGTCACATGAATCCCTTAGAACCACTTAATGGCTAAAGAAGTGGGGTGGTGAGCACAAGACTGTGGGATCCTCTGGTTCTAGCAGACGCTGTACTCTGGTAGAGCATAGTCAGGGTTGCTGTGCAGCACCAGCATGGAGATGGTCCCTTGAAGATGGTGAACTGTGAAGGGACTCTATGTAGAAAAGGATGCCTGAATGTTTCAGTATTTTGACATTTTAGGTATACAGAGGAAATTATAAAGACTTTGAAATTGGGTGTTCATAGTTCAGTGCTTCTAATACATTGAAGAGAGAAAATGACCAGCTCATGTCAGTCAATTACTGATCCCTTCTAAACGTTTTAAACTCTTATCAGATGTCATTTCTCTAGAGAGAATTTCCTTGACCTACAAAATGGTCATAGAGATTCATCTTTCAGATCTTACCTCAAGAGATCATAGGGAACATAGCTAAATGGCATTCTCTATCTTTGGTGTATTCTATTTATTGTATGTTCCTGAAAACATGCTCCTGTAAGGCCATTTCCAACCAATGACTGAGTACAGTGAGTGAACTAGAACTCAACTCCTCTTGCTTGGGGTAAGATTCTCTTACTGGTACACATTAAGCTACTTGAGTCCTGAGGAATGTTTATGCAAGAAGTATTTTATAGTATTTGTATCTGTAATTTCCCCATCAGAGAAAAATAAGATGTATTTTTATTTGAAATGTATTTTTTTCTGAAATCTTCTATTTCTTCTTAATGTTATCTGATTCACATTGAATAACTTAACATGTATATTTGCTTAGACAAGCCATTTGATCTCATGACATATTCAAGAATAGCATGAGGATAGAAGACAGGCTGAGTTCTGTCTCTCATCATTGTGACATCTTGATGCAAATAGAAGATTTCTCTGTATAAATTGCAAATGACATGGCCAAAGGTGTTGAGAGACTGAAAAAAGAATTGTGTACTTGAATATATGTTAGGTTGAAACTGAGCAAGGAAAGACATCCTGCTGATCATAGTTGTACAGTTCATTTGTCCAGTTATTCAAATTAGTCAAATTGGCAAGGATTCAAAATAGGCTTTCTAGCATTTCATGAAAGTGAAAGCAATAGGCTCTCACTTGTATCCAACACTTTGTGAGTCTATGAACTGTAGTCTTTCAGGCTCCTCTGTCGGTAGAATTCTCCAAGCAAGAATATTGGAGTCTATTATTACCTTCTCCCAGGCATCTTCTCAATCCATGGATTTAACTCAGGTCTCCTGCATTGCAGATTCTTTACCGTCTACGCCTACTACTGTAAATAGTAGTATTTATGTATCTGCCAAAGCAGAAGGTACCAGAAACCAGATTTTTTCACAAATGGCCAAAGCCATGATTTTGTCAAAAATGTCTGTCTGGAATGTACTAAGTGTGTAAGGATAAATATATCTTGTAGAATAAAAATGTCAGATTTGAAAACATGGATTGAATAGCAGAATATACTGCAACTAAAGGAGAAATGATAACTGAAAGGTGAATTGAAAGAGCTTATTGGTAAAGAACCTTAAAAAGTCAAGAAAAAATGAAAATAGAAAAGAATCATGGCATATTTATTGTATGTTCCTGAAAACATGCTCCTGTAAGGCCATTTCCAACCAATGACTGAGTACAGTGAGTGAACTAGAACTCAACTCCTCTTGCTTGGGGTAAGATTCTCTTACTGGTACACATTAAGCTACTTGAGTCCTGAGGAATGTTTATGCAAGAAGTATTTTATAGTATTTGTATCTGTAATTTCCCCATCAGAGAAAAATAAGATGTATTTTTATTTGAAATGTATTTTTTTCTGAAATCTTCTATTTCTTCTTAATGTTATCTGATTCACATTGAATAACTTAACATGTATATTTGCTTAGACAAGCCATTTGATCTCATGACATATTCAAGAATAGCATGAGGATAGAAGACAGGCTGAGTTCTGTCTCTCATCATTGTGACATCTTGATGCAAATAGAAGATTTCTCTGTATAAATTGCAAATGACATGGCCAAAGGTGTTGAGAGACTGAAAAAAGAATTGTGTACTTGAATATATGTTAGGTTGAAACTGAGCAAGGAAAGACATCCTGCTGATCATAGTTGTACAGTTCATTTGTCCAGTTATTCAAATTAGTCAAATTGGCAAGGATTCAAAATAGGCTTTCTAGCATTTCATGAAAGTGAAAGCAATAGGCTCTCACTTGTATCCAACACTTTGTGAGTCTATGAACTGTAGTCTTTCAGGCTCCTCTGTCGGTAGAATTCTCCAAGCAAGAATATTGGAGTCTATTATTACCTTCTCCCAGGCATCTTCTCAATCCATGGATTTAACTCAGGTCTCCTGCATTGCAGATTCTTTACCGTCTACGCCTACTACTGTAAATAGTAGTATTTATGTATCTGCCAAAGCAGAAGGTACCAGAAACCAGATTTTTTCACAAATGGCCAAAGCCATGATTTTGTCAAAAATGTCTGTCTGGAATGTACTAAGTGTGTAAGGATAAATATATCTTGTAGAATAAAAAAATTAGTCAGATTTGAAAACATGGATTGAATAGCAGAATATACTGCAACTAAAGGAGAAATGATAACTGAAAGGTGAATTGAAAGAGCTTATTGGTAAAGAACCTTAAAAAGTCAGAGAATGAAAATAGAAAGTAGGAGTCATGGCAAATAGGATAAAAGAATCTATGGCATATTTAATCAGCATTGCTGTGACTTTTAGATTAAGCTTCAAATTGGTATCTTATCTCCCTCCTAGAAGGTGTTCTTTGGTGGTACCGAAGTATCTAAGCCAAACTCCTTTCCATAGCGTGTCCCTCAAATGCTACTTTTCTTCCCTTTCTCTGCTCAAGTTGTTTCTCTTGCCTGGCGTCTCTAATTCTTCACAACTCCCACTTGCTGTTTCTCACTGATAGCTACGTCATCAAAGGCCTTATGCTTTAACAGATGTATCTCTAAATTCAGAATTTTCCAGTTAAGGCAAGTTGTATGGTCATCAAGAGTAATGATTCTGTATCTCTCAATATTAGATATAAGATTATGCATAGTCATACAATAATTTGATCTTGGGAAAGGTTTTTAATTGTTTTACTCTAAATTTATCATTAATTAAATGTTACTAAAATGAATGTTTGCTAGGAATATAGTAAGTATTGCAGTATGTAAATTATGTGTCTGGTGGATGGTTCAAGAAATATTGGTTATTATTACAAAAGTTATATACTTATTGCAGTTTATATTATTCAGTGTGAACATATTTACATATATTCATTCTTCCCTGTTTCTTCTTTTCCCAGTGAATAACTATTTAAAAGATACCTCATTATTTCTGGGATTATCACTGTAATCAATAATTTTAAAATGAGTAACTGGCCTACTTTCTACTCATTGCTACCTAGAAGAAATTTACAATGAATTAAATTTGGGAAACTGATTTGAATATTTAAATTATGGATGAATTGTTGGAATTATTCTCAGAAATACTTTCTGGGAATGAGAATTGATATCCTTCTTCTCTATATATTATCTACAAATATTATAGTAGAAGTGCACAATTAAGAAATAGAATATAATATTTATCTATATGAATGCATTATATAGATAATTATTAATGAAGACAAGTGATTTATATTTTTACTTTTTGGTAATTTTTTGAAATACATGAACAGTATGGCAGTATATTTGTACCTTTGATTTAAATGATAGTCTTTTCAATGTCATTAATAAATTTCTCTACTGTAAAGTATAAAAACTGCTTTGTACCACTTTATACTTAAAATGTTTGTGTCCAGTAAACTTCTTCTATATATTATTGCTAAATTATGATTATGTTAAAAATCCTACTGAAGCTGTTGTTTCATTGCAACTATTATTGATATGATTACCATTATAATGTACTTTGTATACTAAATGTTATTTTCTGGGAAAAATATTCTTCCATCTAGTAATTTCTACTTATTATGCTACTGTATATTCAATTATTCCCTTTTCAAAAATGCTAAAATTCTAACTTTCATCAGAACTACTAGCATATATTTATATTGTCCCTAGTAATAAAATCATATTGAAGGATGCACTTAAAAATGAGAATTCAGTTCATTTCTTAAATTGGGTAATGTCTGCAGTAATGTTTGTATACACTTTTAATAAAAATGTATATAAGATGTACAACATGATTTAATATATATATACATAGTATAGCTATTACTATATAGTCAAGCTAATTTACGTATCATCCCCTCATCTAGCTATCATTTGTTTGTATGAAGGATGCATTTAATCTACTCTCTTAATGCATTTCCAGTGTTTGGTACTAATGCTTTTGACCTCATTTTGTTTTTACTGAGTGCTTTTTGTTCTTTATTAATTTTCAGAGTTTTATTAGAGTATAGTTGATTTACAATATTCTGTTCATTTCAGGTTTATAGTAAAGTAAATCAACTATACAAATACATATATCCACCCTTTTTTAGAGTAATTTTACCATATTGGGTATTACAGAGTATGGAGTAGAATTGCCTGTGTTATACATGGGATCCTTTTTTTTTTTTTTTTTAAGATTTATTTATTTATTTATTTTGGGCGGGGGTCGGGTTGGGGAGGGAGGGGAGCGGGCGGGCCACTTCTATTGGTCTTTCATTTCTCTGTTTTCATCCGTCTTTGTTCTTTGGCTCCTACGGGCCTCCCATCGCGGTGGCGTCCGTTGTCGCAGAGCGCCAGCTCTGGGCGCATGTGCTCCAGAGCTCCGGCTCGGTGATTGGACACATCAGTCCAGCCGCTCCGCAGGACGTGGGATCTTCCCAGGCCAGGGATCGAACCGGCGCCCCTTGCACTGCAAGGCGGTGTCCTTATCCACTGGACCACCAGGGGAAGCCCTACATGGGATTCTTATTTGTTATCTATTTTATATATAATAGTTTATATATGTAAATCCCAGTTTTGCAGTTTATTCTTCCCTCCTTATTCCCTGGTTACCCTAAACTAGTTTTCTTCATCTGTGACTATTTCAGTTTGCAAGTAGGTATATTTGTACTATTATTTTGGGTTCCACAGGTATGTGATATCATAAGATATGTAGCTTTCTGTGTCTGACTTACTTTACTCAGTATGAGAATCTCTAGGTCCACCCATATTGCTGCCGATGGCATTACTTTGTTCTTTTGTATGGCTGAGTAATATTCTATTGTAAAAACGTACTTCATATTCTCTATCTATTCCTCAGTTAACGGGAATTGAAGTTGCTTTTTCGACCTGGCTATAACCAAGAAAGTCCAGAGATAAACCCTATGGTTACCTAGTCTGTGACAAAGAATATTTTACGCTTTAAAAATAATGATTTTGAATATATCTTTTTCATATGAAGAGGTAAGAATATCTTTGGTACTTTCAGAGGCAGCACCACTATCTACAGTACTTTCTGTTGCCTATAATATATCAACATAAAGATCTATAACCTATAGCTCATCTGACCGTTATCTCCTGCTTTAATTAACATAGAAGCCTATCAACACAAACTTTAAAATCCAGACAGGATTATTAGATGTTATATTAGGCTCACATCCCAACCAATTAAAGTAGGCTCTGTGATAAGAGGAATGAGTTAAATTAATATATCTCTTCTTGTAATGAAAACACCATACATTGTTAAATGTATGTGTGAAAAAAATCAGTAATAGGTAATATTAATTCAATTCTGACAGTTTCTAATTTTTTTTCTTTTTGCTAAAGAACTGAGAACTTTTGCCACTGAGAACTTTTCTTGACAACTGGAAGAATAATTACGTTGAACAAGTTCTTATCCTGATTGGTTTCCTCATTGATTTAGCTTGTTTACAAATACCTCTTCTTTGCTCATATACCTATTTAAAGTCTTTAAGTAATCCATGTTTTTTTTTTTTTTTTTTGGTGGGGGAGGGAGAGGGGTAGGCAGGCCACTTCTATTGGTCTTTCATTTATCTATTTCTTCATCCATCTTTGTTCTTTGGCCCGCGTGGGCCTCCCACTGCAGTGGCCTCTGTTGTCGTGGAGCACCGGCTCTGGGCGCATGCGCTCCAGAGCTCCGGCTCGGTAATTGGACAGATGGGTCCAGCCGCTCCGTGGCACGTGGGATCTTCCCAGGCCAGGGATCGAACTGGCGCGCCTCGCACTGCGAGGCGGTGTCCCCACCCACTGGACCACCAGGGAAGCCCAGTAATCCATGTTTAAAGCTCAATTTATGGGAAAGTTTCCACTTTCAAAATGTTCTATGATTTCCGTCTGCTGCACAATTTTGTATGCCTTTTGTCAACTCACTTTATATGAATTGATCTTTGTGTTTTATGTTGCCACTATAAGATCTAAATATATCAGAAAGTTGTAGGGCAGAATATTCATTTCGAATTTTTTGCAAAAGAAAATTCAATATCTGTTTTGAATGGGACTAGAAACTTCTCTAATTTTCTCCACACCGGGGAGTTTCTCATAAAATACTATTTGATAGCCATGTTGCATACTAGTTGTAAGTTTAATGTCTACTTACCTTAAGTTTAATATCATGTACTATTATATATCACTGTTTATTAGTTTTCTGTGCTGTTCAGAGCAATTGGACACTTGGACACTCTTTGCACCAGGAATTGTTCTTAAACTTAATGAAAATGTTATATTTTAGTTTAATAGCTCAGTGTTGTCATCCCAACCAATTAAAGTAGGCTCTGTGATAAGAGGAATGAGTTAAATTAATATATCTCTTCTTGTAATGAAAACACCATACATTGTTAAATGTATGTGTGAAAAAAATCAGTAATAGGTAATATTAATTCAATTCTGACAGTTTCTAATTTTTTTTCTTTTTGCTAAAGAACTGAGAACTTTTGCCACTGAGAACTTTTCTTGACAACTGGAAGAATAATTACGTTGAACAAGTTCTTATCCTGATTGGTTTCCTCATTGATTTAGCTTGTTTACAAATACCTCTTCTTTGCTCATATACCTATTTAAAGTCTTTAAGTAATCCATGTTTTTTTTTTTTTTTTTTGGTGGGGGAGGGAGAGGGGTAGGCAGGCCACTTCTATTGGTCTTTCATTTATCTATTTCTTCATCCATCTTTGTTCTTTGGCCCGCGTGGGCCTCCCACTGCAGTGGCCTCTGTTGTCGTGGAGCACCGGCTCTGGGCGCATGCGCTCCAGAGCTCCGGCTCGGTAATTGGACAGATGGGTCCAGCCGCTCCGTGGCACGTGGGATCTTCCCAGGCCAGGGATCGAACTGGCGCGCCTCGCACTGCGAGGCGGTGTCCCCACGAGCTGGACCAGCAGGGAGGCCCAGTTATCCATGTTTATAGCTCAATTTATGGGAAAGTTTCCACTTTCAAAATGTTCTATGATTTCCGTCTGCTGCACAATTTTGTATGCCTTTTGTCAACTCACTTTATATGAATTGATCTTTGTGTTTTATGTTGCCACTATAAGATCTAAATATATCAGAAAGTTGTAGGGCAGAATATTCATTTCGAATTTTTTGCAAAAGAAAATTCAATATCTGTTTTGAATGGGACTAGAAACTTCTCTAATTTTCTCCACACCGGGGAGTTTCTCATAAAATACTATTTGATAGCCATGTTGCATACTAGTTGTAAGTTTAATGTCTACTTACCTTAAGTTTAATATCATGTACTATTATATATCACTGTTTATTAGTTTTCTGTGCTGTTCAGAGCAATTGGACACTTGGACACTCTTTGCACCAGGAATTGTTCTTAAACTTAATGAAAATGTTATATTTTAGTTTAATAGCTCAGTGTTGTCATTACAGAAAAAAATCAGAAGGCACATTCAGAAACTATTTTCTACTGTTATCCATTTTCACACTTTGTTGTCTAAGATTTTTTTATCTATGAATGTATGCCTCTAGGCAAAAATTCTATCGATGCAGCAATTAATCCATAGTGTGTTGTGTGAGTGAATGTGTTGTAAATGTTACTCTGACTTTATGCTTTGAAGCATACACTTTCAGTAATGACTACACTCTAAAAGAAAGACTGCACTGTGAAGAAGGAAGACAATCATAATTTCTCAAATATCAGTTTTATTCTGGTTTAACGATTACTTTCACTGACAGAAAAACTACTTTATAGAACTCTAAAATACAATCAGCTTTTTTTAACTCATGATAGTAAAGGTCTAACAGATATATAGAACACATTGCTTAGAAGCAGGGCTACTACTTTTAAAGAAATATAACAAAATTTAATATTTTAGTCACTTAAGTGTACAGTCTAGTGGTATTAGGTATATTTATATCCTGGTGCAACCAGTACCATCATGCAAAATTCTTCTCATCTTGCAAAAGTAAAATTCTGTGTCCCCTAAACAGTAACTCCCCTTCACCCCTCTATCCTCTTTTTACCTTTTGGCAACCACTATTCTACTATCTTTTTCTGTATCTTTCCTTTCCCACCCACATCCTAGTCTCTAGATAATCACTATCTTATTCTCTATTCTCTGTTATAGTGACTATAGCTCTATTTGTTTCTTCCTGAGATAATCACTATCTCAAAATGTTCTATGATTTCCGTCTGCGCACAATTTTGTATGCCTTTTGTCAACTCACTTTATATGAATTGATCTTTGTGTTTTATGTTGCCACTATAAGATCTAAATATATCAGAAAGTTGTAGGGCAGAATATTCATTTCGAATTTTTTGCAAAAGAAAATTCAATATCTGTTTTGAATGGGACTAGAAACTTCTCTAATTTTCTCCACACCGGGGAGTTTCTCATAAAATACTATTTGATAGCCATGTTGCATACTAGTTGTAAGTTTAATGTCTACTTACCTTAAGTTTAATATCATGTACTATTATATATCACTGTTTATTAGTTTTCTGTGCTGTTCAGAGCAATTGGACACTTGGACACTCTTTGCACCAGGAATTGTTCTTAAACTTAATGAAAATGTTATATTTTAGTTTAATAGCTCAGTGTTGTCATTACAGAAAAAAATCAGAAGGCACATTCAGAAACTATTTTCTACTGTTATCCATTTTCACACTTTGTTGTCTAAGATTTTTTTATCTATGAATGTATGCCTCTAGGCAAAAATTCTATCGATGCAGCAATTAATCCATAGTGTGTTGTGTGAGTGAATGTGTTGTAAATGTTACTCTGACTTTATGCTTTGAAGCATACACTTTCAGTAATGACTACACTCTAAAGAAAGACTGCACTGTGAAGAAGGAAGACAATCATAATTTCTCAAATATCAGTTTTATTCTGGTTTAACGATTACTTTCACTGACAGAAAAACTACTTTATAGAACTCTAAAATACAATCAGCTTTTTTTAACTCATGATAGTAAAGGTCTAACAGATATATAGAACACATTGCTTAGAAGCAGGGCTACTACTTTTAAAGAAATATAACAAAATTTAATATTTTAGTCACTTAAGTGTACAGTCTAGTGGTATTAGGTATATTTATATCCTGGTGCAACCAGTACCATCATGCAAAATTCTTCTCATCTTGCAAAAGTAAAATTCTGTGTCCCCTAAACAGTAACTCCCCTTCACCCCTCTATCCTCTTTTTACCTTTTGGCAACCACTATTCTACTATCTTTTTCTGTATCTTTCCTTTCCCACCCACATCCTAGTCTCTAGATAATCACTATCTTATTCTCTATTCTCTGTTATAGTGACTATAGCTCTATTTGTTTTCTGATTCCACATATAAGTGAGATCATAGTTTATTTGTCTATTATGGTCTGGCTTATTTCATTTGGCATAATGCAGGTCACCCATGTAGTCACAAATGACAGTATTTCCTTTTTCTTCCAAAAAAATCTGAACTACATTCCTGTGTGTATATGTATGTATGCACCAATTTTTCCTCCATTCATCCCTCAGTGAATGTTTAAATTTTCATTTCTGGGTTATTGTAAATAATGCTATAATGAACTTGTGACTGTATTTCTTTAGGAGATTGTATCTATTTCCTCTAGATATATATGGAAATTTGTTACTTTCAGAAAGATTTCACAAGAAGATAGTTTATCTAGAAATTGTTCTGAGTACTGATTATATATATATATATATATATATATATATATATATATTTTTAAATGGACTTTGCTTTATTGGGGGGAGGGGTTGGGAGGAGGAGGGCAGGCGGGCCAATTCTATTGGTATATTGGTCTTTCATTTATCTATTTTCATCCATCTTTGTTCTTTGGCCCGTGTGGGCCTCCCATAGCAGTGGCCTCTGTTGTCACTGAGCATATGCTCCAGAGCTCCGGCTCGGTAACTGGAC
Organism: Tragulus kanchil; assembly: GCA_022376925.1. Lineage (NCBI taxonomy): Eukaryota > Metazoa > Chordata > Mammalia > Artiodactyla > Tragulidae > Tragulus > Tragulus kanchil. The sequence goes on along the minus strand of JAIOJX010000028.1, from coordinate 69,113,969 downwards.
ACATCGGTCCAGCCGCTCTGCAGCACGTGGGATCTTCCCAGGCCAGGGACTGAACCGGTGCCCCTTGCACTGCAAGGCGGTGTCCTTACCCACTGGACCACCAGGGAAGCCCCTGATAATATTTTTGTATATATTCATATACATACATACACATCAATGTGTATATTCATGTATATACATATTTTGGAGGCATTTAGTTTATTAAGATATATAAGAATGCAGTGTGTTAATGTATGTGCAGATAAATTTTTAGATCCATTTTATTGTAAAATGTAAAATGGTTCAATATATTGGAATCTTGTCCTCCCAAAATAGTCATTTTACATTTTGTGGATTGAAACCATCAAAATAATATTTTAAACAACGGCATAATTTTAAATGACAATATTTAAAAACAATAGCTGTGGTTTAAAGTCTTTGCAATATTTAAGAAAATATAATTAACATCTGTAGTAGATCTAGATTTTTATGAGATACTCTGGACACATTTTTTAAAATTCTGAAGATAAAAATGTTTGAGATAAATTTTGATGTTATCATTAATTTTATTTGAAATTAGGAATGACTGTTAAATAATGTAGAGGTTTGTTTTAATGCCTACCCCCATCAAAAAGTCCAAATAAAGTATAATTGTCCCTCACGCAGTATGCACAGGGTGATTAATTTCAGAACCTGCTGTGGACACTAAAATCTATGATTGCTTAAGTCTTAGTTGGTCCTCTGTTTCTGTGTTTCGACATCCCATGGATTCCACAAACCACATGTTGTGTAGTACAGTATTTGTTAAGAAAAAACAAAAATCTTAAGCAGACCAGGGGAATTTAAACTCATGCTGTTCCAGGGTCAACTACCGTTCAAATTAATATTTTTAATTATGGATCAAATAGTATTATAAGTTAAAATACTAATCAAATGTTAACAGTAACACTTGGATGTGCTATACTACCACTAGCCTGTAGATCTGGATTTGGTCCTAACGACCTCAGTGTTTACCTTTAAACCATTTTGCTATATGTTGTTGTTGTTTTTTTTTTCATATTTATCAACTCATGCTATCTGCAAAGAATTACTCATAAGTAAAGCAATATTAGTTTGAGACTATGAATAAAATGATTTGATTAGATGAATTATCTATCAGAAGAATTCGAAACAGTTGTGCCCTACATTCTTTTTTGGCAACTACACTAATCGATAATAGAAATTGGAGTAATGGTGAAAAAAAAAAAAAGAAGCTGCTCCAATATATCCTTATTATATTGCCATTTACCCCCTATGTCTCTAGAAATGTAAGAGTCAATAGTCTGTGAGTAAAATTAAGGCACACTGCAAAACATCAGAGAACAGTTTATAATTTTTTCGACCAAACAGGGAGATAAAAATGCTAGAGATTTAGATATTCTATGATGTTACAAAAAATTGGCTTCAAATGAAAATAAAAGCATTCATTTATGGGGAGAAAAATGAGCTAAAGTACAAATAAAGATAAAAATTATAGCATGCTTTTAAAATACATCTGTATTTCTCTATTATGATTGACTTGAAATGTGGTTAATGGAATTGATCCTTTGATTTTGGCATTGTGATAGAAAAAATTGTCATTCATGTTGTTTGTGTATTTTGAAGCATTTTAAAACCCTTTTTCTTCTGTATTGGGGTATAGCCAATGATTTAACAATGTTGTGGTAGTCTCAGGGTGTCAGCAATGGGATTCAGTCATACAGATATACGTATCTATCCTCCCCCAAATTCCTGCCCCATCCAGGATGCCTTAAGCAGAGTTCCATGTGCTGTACAATGGTTCTCATTCGACATCCATTTTTAATATAGCAGTGTGTAAAAAAGCAATTTTTATTTAACCACATGTGCTAACTAATATTCAGAGAAATAATGAAAATCAAGCCTATGTTGTTGTCATTCAGCTGCACAGTCTTGTCCGACTCTTGGTGACCCCATGGATCGCAGCACACCATGCTTCCTTGTCTTTCACTTTGTTTTGGAGCTTGCTCAAATTAATGTCCGTTGAGTCAGTGATGCCATCCAACCATCTCATCCTCTTCTCCTCACTTTGATCTTTCTCCGCATTGAGGTCATTACCGATGAGCTTTGCATCAGTTGCAAAGTATCACTTCTTCAGCACTCAGCCTTTAAGTGGTCCAACTCTCACATCCATATATGACTAAACCATAATTTTGACTATAGGGACCTCATAAGTAAAGCAATATTAGTTTGAGACTATGAATAAAATGATTTGATTAGATGAATTATCTATCAGAAGAATTCGAAACAGTTGTGCCCTACATTCTTTTTTGGCAACTACACTAATCGATAATAGAAATTGGAGTAATGGTGAAAAAAAAAAAAGAAGCTGCTCCAATATATCCTTATTATATTGCCATTTACCCCCTATGTCTCTAGAAATGTAAGAGTCAATAGTCTGTGAGTAAAATTAAGGCACACTGCAAAACATCAGAGAACAGTTTATAATTTTTTCGACCAAACAGGGAGATAAAAATGCTAGAGATTTAGATATTCTATGATGTTACAAAAAATTGGCTTCAAATGAAAATAAAAGCATTCATTTATGGGGAGAAAAATGAGCTAAAGTACAAATAAAGATAAAAATTATAGCATGCTTTTAAAATACATCTGTATTTCTCTATTATGATTGACTTGAAATGTGGTTAATGGAATTGATCCTTTGATTTTGGCATTGTGATAGAAAAAATTGTCATTCATGTTGTTTGTGTATTTTGAAGCATTTTAAAACCCTTTTTCTTCTGTATTGGGGTATAGCCAATGATTTAACAATGTTGTGGTAGTCTCAGGGTGTCAGCAATGGGATTCAGTCATACAGATATACGTATCTATCCTCCCCCAAATTCCTGCCCCATCCAGGATGCCTTAAGCAGAGTTCCATGTGCTGTACAATGGTTCTCATTCGACATCCATTTTTAATATAGCAGTGTGTAAAAAAGCAATTTTTATTTAACCACATGTGCTAACTAATATTCAGAGAAATAATGAAAATCAAGCCTATGTTGTTGTCATTCAGCTGCACAGTCTTGTCCGACTCTTGGTGACCCCATGGATCGCAGCACACCATGCTTCCTTGTCTTTCACTTTGTTTTGGAGCTTGCTCAAATTAATGTCCGTTGAGTCAGTGATGCCATCCAACCATCTCATCCTCTTCTCCTCACTTTGATCTTTCTCCGCATTGAGGTCATTACCGATGAGCTTTGCATCAGTTGCAAAGTATCACTTCTTCAGCACTCAGCCTTTAAGTGGTCCAACTCTCACATCCATATATGACTAAACCATAATTTTGACTATAGGGACCTTCATCAGCAAAGTGATGTCTCTGCTCTTCAAAATGGTGTCTAAGTTTGTCATGGTTTTTCTTCCAAGGAGCAGGCATCTTTTTTATCTGTTTTTTTATGTTTTTTTTTTAATAATTATATTTTATTTCTTAATTAAGGGATAATTGCTTTACAAAGTTTATTTTCTGCCAAACATCAACATGAAACAGCCATCAGATATACATATGTCTTCTCCCTCTTAAACTTCCCTCCTGCCTGTCCTCCCCATCTCATTCATCCAGGCTGTTACAGAGACCCTGTCTGAGTTCCCTGAGTCTTACAGCAAATTCCCATTGGTTATCTATTTTACATATAGTAATGTAAGTTTCCATGTTACTCTTTCCATGCATTTCATCTTCTCCTCTCTTCTCCCCTGCTGCAATGTCCGTAAGTCAGTTCTCTATGCTTATTTCTCTATTGCAGGGCAGCAGTGGAGCAAGTCTTTTAACTTGATGGCTGCAGTCACCGTAGGCAGTGATTTTGGAGCCTAAGAATATAAATTCTCTCAGTTTCCATTATTTCCCATCTCTTTTCCATTAAGTGATGGCACCAGAATCCATGACCTTAGTTTTCTAATTGTTGAATTTTAACCAGATTTTCACTCTCCTCTGAACTGCCTCAGGAGGCTCTTTAGTTCCTCTTTGCTTTCTGCCCTTAGGGTGCTGTCCTCTGCGTATCTGACGTTATTGATATTTCTTCTGGCAATCTTGATTCCAGCTTGAGCTTCATCCAGGCCAATATTTTGCATGCTGAACTCTGTACATAAGTTAAATAAGCAGGGTGACAGTAAAGAGTCCATTTTTGAACCTGTCTGTTGTTCCATGTCCAGTAATGACTGTTGCTTCTTTACCTGCATACAGGTTTCTCAGGGGCCAGGTAAGGTTATTTGGTATTCATATCTCATTAAGAATTTTCAAATTCATATTGATGTATGGCAAAACCCATCACAGTATTGTAAAGTAATTTTCCTCCAATTATAATGTTAATTAATTTAAAAAAGGAAAGAAGAGACAAGTTCTAAATGGGTGAATAGTAGATGAAATTTAAATAAAATAAAATAATAAACTAAATAGAAAGGGGGTAAATAGTGTTTGAGGAGAATTTAATTAAACAGGAAGAGAAAAATGGAAAATTTTCTTTCACTGTCTTTGTATCATTTTGGATCATTTTTCATTTGGTTTCATTTTAGTGAAACATTTTACTTATAACTTCATCTTTTCTTTGTTGTTATTTTTTAAATGTAAGTAATATATTAGAGCCACTGTGTTACAGAGGATCTGTTGCCGGCATTTATGGGCAATATTTCATGGCATCGTAGAGCACATCCATATGAGTGGTGAAGAACTGTCTGATTGAAAAATAGATTTCAATAACAACAAAAAAAAGGATTTTTCACAGTCTGTGATCCACATAGTCAAAGGCTTTAGCATAGTCAGTGAATCAAAAGCAGATATTTTTCTGGAATTCCCTGCTTTTTCTATGATCCAGCAAATTTTGGCAATTTGATCTCTGGTTACTCTGCCTTTTCCAATTTAGCTGTACCTCTGTAATTTCTTGGTTCAATTTCTGTTGAAGCCTAGATTGAAAGAGTTTGAGCATTACCTTGCTAGCATGTGACATGAGTGCGATTGTGCACTAGTTTGAATATTGTTTGGCATTGTCTTTCTTTGGGATTGGAATGAAAACTGACATTTTAACCAGATTTTCACTCTCCTCTGAACTGCCTGGGGTTTGTCCTTTTGCGTATCGGGACGTTATTGATATTTCTTCTGGCAATCTTGATTCCAGCTTGAGCTTCATCCAGGCCAATATTTTGCATGCTGAACTCTGTACATAAGTTAAATAAGCAGGGTGACAGTAAAGAGTCCATTTTTGAACCTGTCTGTTGTTCCATGTCCAGTAATGACTGTTGCTTCTTTACCTGCATACAGGTTTCTCAGGGGCCAGGTAAGGTTATTTGGTATTCATATCTCATTAAGAATTTTCAAATTCATATTGATGTATGGCAAAACCCATCACAGTATTGTAAAGTAATTTTCCTCCAATTATAATGTTAATTAATTTAAAAAAGGAAAGAAGAGACAAGTTCTAAATGGGTGAATAGTAGATGAAATTTAAATAAAATAAAATAATAAACTAAATAGAAAGGGGGTAAATAGTGTTTGAGGAGAATTTAATTAAACAGGAAGAGAAAAATGGAAAATTTTCTTTCACTGTCTTTGTATCATTTTGGATCATTTTTCATTTGGTTTCATTTTAGTGAAACATTTTACTTATAACTTCATCTTTTCTTTGTTGTTATTTTTTAAATGTAAGTAATATATTAGAGCCACTGTGTTACAGAGGATCTGTTGCCGGCATTTATGGGCAATATTTCATGGCATCGTAGAGCACATCCATATGAGTGGTGAAGAACTGTCTGATTGAAAAATAGATTTCAATAACAACAAAAAAAAGGATTTTTCACAGTCTGTGATCCACATAGTCAAAGGCTTTAGCATAGTCAGTGAATCAAAAGCAGATATTTTTCTGGAATTCCCTGCTTTTTCTATGATCCAGCAAATTTTGGCAATTTGATCTCTGGTTACTCTGCCTTTTCCAATTTAGCTGTACCTCTGTAATTTCTTGGTTCAATTTCTGTTGAAGCCTAGATTGAAAGAGTTTGAGCATTACCTTGCTAGCATGTGACATGAGTGCGATTGTGCACTAGTTTGAATATTGTTTGGCATTGTCTTTCTTTGGGATTGGAATGAAAACTGACATTTTCCAGTCCTGTGGGCACTGCTGAGTTTTCCAAATTTGCTGGCATATTGAGTGCAACACTCTAACAGCATCATCTTTTAGGATTTGATAGTCATTTATTTATTTGGTTTTATTTCAGTGCTTACCTGGAACCTCTTTTTTTTTTTTTCTTTTTTGTAAGAATTTCTCCCAGCCCTTGGATACATGTACTCAAATTATTCTTCCTTTTTGATCACAGTTATTGGTTCAATGTGATTTAAGCTAATCAAACCTTGTCTTGGGGAGCTGACAAATTTCAGGGTAAAGGGGCCCTCTACTATAGAGTTGCTATTTGAAGAAAATGTGAACTTTGGACTGCCGGTGGCTTTGGTGCTTGCTACATGGAATGAGTTAATCTGAGAGATGGACCCTAGTTGATATTGTTTCAATCCTTGTATACATCTATGTTTAAAATTACTTTTGCATTTGATATTTACATTATGTGAGAAAACAAACTTCAGCTTTTGCTAAAGATAAGTTAAAATTCTCTCATTGCAACTGAAAGAAATATCAATTCATATAATAAACCTAACCGCAAACTTTGCTTTATGTAAAGTAATAAATCACAAAATATTGCTTGTAATTTTCAGGACTCCATATTCTCAGCAAGATTTATGATTCTATCTAAATGAACTTAGGGTTTAACTTCTGTTTATTTTGCATTTGTTTTTCTTTTTGTCAAGATCCTGGCTAATTTTGCCATATTATTTAGTGCTAAAATGATGCTTTGCATGTAACAGAATCACTGTGAGAATCTGATTTTTCATACTAATTTCCCAGATAAAATAAATTTCTTAGCAAAAATTTCCTACCTGTTTGCATTTTTAATCCTTATGTATATTTTCATACATGTTCTCTGCCAAATTCCTGCTTTCTGTTATTATTTATACCAAGGATTGCATTTTTGTGAAATTGTTACTTTCTCAGCCACAAAGATTTTTTTTGTAATTTGCTTTCTCTGTGTTCTGTTACACAGAGAAATATTGTTTTGATGTATTAACTTGAAGATTAACAACAAAAGATATCCCTCATCAAGCATAAAACTGTACCATATGCTACTTTTTTTTATAGAAGATAATAACATTTTGCTATGATTTTATGAGAATTTGATGTCATTATAAAGTTGCTCCATGTAAAATGTCATGGGGCTATAATGTTACAAAATTACCATGGTAAATTGATATTATACATCATGTCAAAGAACAATTAGAGTATGCTTCTTTACAGGTCTTAGGAGTTTCGATTTAGCTATAAATGGATAATGCTAGAAAGACTAGGAAGTAGCTATAACAAGAAAGTAGAGGATTATAAAGTCATCTATTGTAAACACTTTAAAAAGAAGTGAAGAAAGTAAATAATAAAGGGCGGAGAAAATGGCTGCAATAAATTAAGAACTGAAACTACTGAAGTTACTATGGAGACTGAGATACATGTGGAATAACTCAAGCCCACAGTGACTGTACACAGCGTAAAAGCTGGGGGATTTATGCAAAAGGAATCATTTGAGGAACTATAACTGGCTTCTTAAAAAATCCACTTTGAACTTCAATGCTGCAGAAAGGAGAAAGCAGCAATAAAAATGGTTCTAGACCATGAAAAAAATCTAAGATAGGCATAAGAAATAGCTCAAAGTAAACACTGGAGATTGAGAAAGCCTGAATGAACCACATAATTAATATAAAGATATAGAGATTTTTAAATAAATTGCTTTGATGTTTCTATCAATGTACTTCCATACTGTGGTGAAGTGTACTTGTCTACATATTTTTAGTCTTCTGGAAATGTGTGCTTATTGAAGAAGTTTTATGCATTCCTACTGTAATATTTAAAGTGTTTGTTTGATAGAATTATTAGACAGTATTATCCAGTGGCAACAGATCTCTTATTAATGCCTTAATATTTAACAGTAAATGAATATAATTATGTATGGGGCTTTACATACATAGTATGAATTGAGAAGGGCTTTTGCTTTGTAAAAAGACCTAAGTAGCCATTTTCTTCACTAAATTAATATTGTTCATGATTTAAAAATCATAAACCAAGTACCTATTGAGTGAAGGTACAAGTTCTTTGAAATATCAGGGAAAAGTTAACAACAAAAGATATCCCTCATCAAGCATAAAACTGTACCATATGCTACTTTTTTTTATAGAAGATAATAACATTTTGCTATGATTTTATGAGAATTTGATGTCATTATAAAGTTGCTCCATGTAAAATGTCATGGGGCTATAATGTTACAAAATTACCATGGTAAATTGATATTATACATCATGTCAAAGAACAATTAGAGTATGCTTCTTTACAGGTCTTAGGAGTTTCGATTTAGCTATAAATGGATAATGCTAGAAAGACTAGGAAGTAGCTATAACAAGAAAGTAGAGGATTATAAAGTCATCTATTGTAAACACTTTAAAAAGAAGTGAAGAAAGTAAATAATAAAGGGCGGAGAAAATGGCTGCAATAAATTAAGAACTGAAACTACTGAAGTTACTATGGAGACTGAGATACATGTGGAATAACTCAAGCCCACAGTGACTGTACACAGCGTAAAAGCTGGGGGATTTATGCAAAAGGAATCATTTGAGGAACTATAACTGGCTTCTTAAAAAATCCACTTTGAACTTCAATGCTGCAGAAAGGAGAAAGCAGCAATAAAAATGGTTCTAGACCATAAAAAAAATCTAAGATAGGCATAAGAAATAGCTCAAAGTAAACACTGGAGATTGAGAAAGCCTGAATGAACCACATAATTAATATAAAGATATAGAGATTTTAAATAAATTGCTTTGATGTTTCTATCAATGTACTTCCATACTGTGGTGAAGTGTACTTGTCTACATATTTTTAGTCTTCTGGAAATGTGTGCTTATTGAAGAAGTTTTATGCATTCCTACTGTAATATTTAAAGTGTTTGTTTGATAGAATTATTAGACAGTATTATCCAGTGGCAACAGATCTCTTATTAATGCCTTAATATTTAACAGTAAATGAATATAATTATGTATGGGGCTTTACATACATAGTATGAATTGAGAAGGGCTTTTGCTTTGTAAAAAGACCTAAGTAGCCATTTTCTTCACTAAATTAATATTGTTCATGATTTAAAAATCATAAACCAAGTACCTATTGAGTGAAGGTACAAGTTCTTTGAAATATCCAGGGGAAAAAAGTTAAACAAGTGGTTTATGGGGAAAAAAATGTATAGGATAGTACATATATTAATGGACAGAGAAATAGAACATAGAAAATAATAAAAAATTAAATGCTGTGGTTTCCAAAACAAGATGAAGATTCTTTGAATGAGACTCAGGGAGAATTCTTTAAAGAAAGATGTTTGAACTTGTTTTTAAAATATGGACCATTAAAGGATGAGATAAAAAACTCAAATCAGGCAAAGGAAACACTCTGGATCATTATAGAGGCAGTAAAAGCATAGGGCATTTTGGCAAATGATGATTATGTTACTTAGGAATTGGGTTATGATGTAAATTAATAAGGTAAACAGCTTAAACTTGTTTGCATCTTTTATGGTCTTAAAGTATCAGTCTAAGAGGGATTGTAGACTTTTTTCAGTACAAATTATCTTACAGAGCGTATACAAGGGTTTAGTCTACATATATTATATTAACATATGTAATACAGTGTTTTAACTTCATTATATACTCTCCAGATTCACTGTGTATGTTTTCTCCACATACAGTGGGTGAAGAAGCTAGTTTTTCAATTTGTAACATCGAAAAGAATTTACTAAAAACAATAACAAAATATCATTGAGAACTTGAGACTGAATAAAATCTCAGACATTATTGCGATAACATACCGTGTTACATTTTTTAAGTTATAATTAAAAGAATGAAACATAGTGTGTAAGTTGTAATTTTCTGTAAGCACTCTGAGGAACCTGTAGGAAAAAGTTCTAAGGAATATGATGCTTCTGGGCAAATAGTGAATGCATTCATTGTAACTAGTGGTTGATCAATACAAAATTTGTTTACAGCAATAATAGTCAATCCTGAATGCACATTGGAAAGCTTTGGGGAACTTTTAAAATTCAATGGTCAAACTACATCCTAGGCCAATTAGATCATACTCTAGAAATAGAATCCAAGTATGAGTGTTTTAAAATATCCTCAGGTGATTTCGGTGTCAAGCCAAAGTTGGAAACTACTAATTTTCAGGATGAATTAAACAATAAAATGGTTGATCACAGACATAGTTTTCCATCTATGACAAATCTTATTTTGTTTTATGGTGAGTAAAGGATTGTTATCTTGTTAATCGATTACCTAACTAGTCACCAACTGATTTAGTTCTATTTTATGTTTACATGAACCCTTGAAGGTTGATATTCTATACCCTTTTTCCCGCATCCTCTGTGATATGTTGTTTCAGAGGGATGAATCTCAATATGGTTCCCTATGTGCTCCACTCGTTCGTAAACATGCAGTCTAGCAAGAATTTACACTGATGAATAAACTACATTGGAAAGCAATGTAAACTTCATTTCATAAATTTACTAAATCTACTTTATTTCAATTAAAAATATAAATTACATTTTAACTCAATATAATCATGTTTTAATGTTTATTGTCATTGCGTTCACAAGTACGATTAAATGATTTATATCCTAACCTAGGTTTCTATGTATTTTGCAGGAAGACTTCCTTAATTAATGTCCCTTCTTTAGTACCAAGTATATATTACACAATTTTTAATATTATTAAGTGTTCTTTATCATACAGATTGAAAATAAACAACTAATATGTATGCTTGTCAATGTTTCAACAACCTTATACTATATTACATGTACATATTTGTATTGGTACTTAATATAGATAGATTCCTATATTTTTCTCTAGCTATGGAACTCTCCAGGCAAGAATATGGAGTGGGTAACTATTCACTTCTCCAACGGATCTTATAACCCAGGGATATATTTTCATTTTCAATAGATATGTGTAATTATTTTTTTCAGCTTTATTGAGGTATTATTGAGAAATAAAATTTAATATATTAAAATGCATTATTTTACACTGTGAAAGTGTTCCCATGATTGATTTAATTTACCCATCTTTAAGTTGACATATTTACTTTTTTCTTTTCTTTTTCTTTTTTTTTTGTGAAAATACATAAGTCCTACTGTCTTCTTAGAAAATTTCAGTTTTATAGTAGTATCAAGGATAATTCCTATCTTATGCATGAGATCCTCAGATCATATTCCATTCATTACTGAAATTTTATACCCCTTAACCAAAATTTATCTATTTTTTATACTCATAGGTCCCCACCCAGGCAACCACCAGTTTATTCTCTTTTTTCTGTAACTTTGATTGTTTGTTTTGTGTTTTGTTTTTAAGATTCCATATCAGAGTGATACAGTACCATACATTTGACCATTAAACAATGTAAAGGTTAGGTACTCAGACTCCTACCAAGTCAAAAATCTAAGTGTAATTTTGTAATTGGCCATATGCATCTGTGGTTCACATATATAGATTCAACTGATCACACACTGTGAAATACTTTACCATTTATTGAAAAAATATGTTTATGAGTAAATCAGCGTAGGTAAAGTCCATGTTATTCAAGGGCCCTCGAAATATTTCATAAATTTACTAAATCTACTTTATTTCAATTAAAAATATAAATTACATTTTAACTCAATATAATCATGTTTTAATGTTTATTGTCATTGCGTTCACAAGTACGATTAAATGATTTATATCCTAACCTAGGTTTCTATGTATTTTGCAGGAAGACTTCCTTAATTAATGTCCCTTCTTTAGTACCAAGTATATATTACACAATTTTTAATATTATTAAGTGTTCTTTATCATACAGATTGAAAATAAACAACTAATATGTATGCTTGTCAATGTTTCAACAACCTTATACTATATTACATGTACATATTTGTATTGGTACTTAATATAGATAGATTCCTATATTTTTCTCTAGCTATGGAACTCTCCAGGCAAGAATATGGAGTGGGTAACTATTCACTTCTCCAACGGATCTTATAACCCAGGGATATATTTTCATTTTCAATAGATATGTGTAATTATTTTTTTCAGCTTTATTGAGGTATTATTGAGAAATAAAATTTAATATATTAAAATGCATTATTTTACACTGTGAAAGTGTTCCCATGATTGATTTAATTTACCCATCTTTAAGTTGACATATTTACTTTTTTCTTTTCTTTTTCTTTTTTTTTTGTGAAAATACATAAGTCCTACTGTCTTCTTAGAAAATTTCAGTTTTATAGTAGTATCAAGGATAATTCCTATCTTATGCATGAGATCCTCAGATCATATTCCATTCATTACTGAAATTTTATACCCCTTAACCAAAATTTATCTATTTTTTATACTCATAGGTCCCCACCCAGGCAACCACCAGTTTATTCTCTTTTTTCTGTAACTTTGATTGTTTGTTTTGTGTTTTGTTTTTAAGATTCCATATCAGAGTGATACAGTACCATACATTTGACCATTAAACAATGTAAAGGTTAGGTACTCAGACTCCTACCAAGTCAAAAATCTAAGTGTAATTTTGTAATTGGCCATATGCATCTGTGGTTCACATATATAGATTCAACTGATCACACACTGTGAAATACTTTACCATTTATTGAAAAAATATGTTTATGAGTGAATCAGCGTAGGTAAAGTCCATGTTATTCAAGGGCCAATAATATTTATTTCTCTGACGTATTTCACTTAAATAATGCCCTGAAGTTTCATTCATGTTGTCACAAATTGAAGGATTTTCTTTTTAAGAGAATATTCCCATGTGTGTATGCTGCTATTGCTAAGCAAATATGAGTCACCTTTACTTTGTCCATGCGTTCCTTGGCAAACATATAGGTGGTATCCATACGTTGGCTATGGTGAATAGCACAGCAATGAACAGGGGAGTACAGATACCTCATCACAATAGTGATTTCATTATCTTTGAATGTATAGCCAAAAATGGTACTACTGGATCATACGGCTTCTATTTTCAATCTCTTGAGGTCCCTTCAAACTTTTTTCTGTAGTGGCTGTTCAAGCTTGCATTCCTGTTAACAGTGTACAAGGTTTCTCTTCTCTGTACATTCTCCCCAACATTTCTTTTTTTCTCTTTAATAGCCATTTTGTCAGGTGTAAGGTGACATATCATTGTGGTTTTGATTTGCATTTCCCTGATGATTACTGATATTGCGCTTTTCATGTACCTGTTTGCCATTTGTATGCCTTCTTTGGAAAAATGTCTATTCAAGGTTTTGCCCATTTTTGGGTGGTTTTTCTGCTATTGAGTTGTATGGATTCCTTACGTATGTTGGATACTCTTTCCTTAATGGATATACTGTTTGAGAATACCTTCTCTTATTTCATAGAATTGCCTTTCATTTTATAATTTTCTGTCCAGAACTTTTAGTCTAAAGTAGTCCTACGAAATTTTTGCTTTTGTGTTTTGTTTTTAAGATTCCATATCAGAGTGATACAGTACCATACATTTGACCATTAAACAATGTAAAGGTTAGGTACTCAGACTCCTACCAAGTCAAAAATCTAAGTGTAATTTTGTAATTGGCCATATGCATCTGTGGTTCACATATATAGATTCAACTGATCACACACTGTGAAATACTTTACCATTTATTGAAAAAATATGTTTATGAGTGAATCAGCGTAGGTAAAGTCCATGTTATTCAAGGGCCAATAATATTTATTTCTCTGACGTATTTCACTTAAATAATGCCCTGAAGTTTCATTCATGTTGTCACAAATTGAAGGATTTTCTTTTTAAGAGAATATTCCCATGTGTGTATGCTGCTATTGCTAAGCAAATATGAGTCACCTTTACTTTGTCCATGCGTTCCTTGGCAAACATATAGGTGGTATCCATACGTTGGCTATGGTGAATAGCACAGCAATGAACAGGGGAGTACAGATACCTCATCACAATAGTGATTTCATTATCTTTGAATGTATAGCCAAAAATGGTACTACTGGATCATACGGCTTCTATTTTCAATCTCTTGAGGTCCCTTCAAACTTTTTTCTGTAGTGGCTGTTCAAGCTTGCATTCCTGTTAACAGTGTACAAGGTTTCTCTTCTCTGTACATTCTCCCCAACATTTCTTTTTATCTCTTTAATAGCCATTTTGTCAGGTGTAAGGTGACATATCATTGTGGTTTTGATTTGCATTTCCCTGATGATTACTGATATTGCGCTTTTCATGTACCTGTTTGCCATTTGTATGCCTTCTTTGGAAAAATGTCTATTCAAGGTTTTGCCCATTTTTGGGTGGTTTTTCTGCTATTGAGTTGTATGGATTCCTTACGTATGTTGGATACTCTTTCCTTAATGGATATACTGTTTGAGAATACCTTCTCTTATTTCATAGAATTGCCTTTCATTTTATAATTTTCTGTCCAGAACTTTTTAGTCTAAAGTAGTCCTACGAAATTTTTGCTTTTGTTGCTTTTACTTTTGGTGCCCCTCCCTCAAAAAGAGAAATCATTGCTGAGTACAAAGTGAAAGAGCTTACTTTCTGTCTTCTTCCGAGAGTTTTATGGTTTCAATCTTATGTTTAAGTTATTAATTCATTTCGGTATATTTCTGTGTGTTATGTAAATAAGGATCCAGTTTTAGTGTTTTTTTTTTTTTTTTTTTGTAAGTATCCAATTTTCACAGTCCTATTTAGGAAGAAACTATTCTCATTGTTTACATATTCTTGGCTGCTTTGCTGTAAATTAGTTGACCATATAGCATGAGTTTAATATTTGGTTCTTTTTTCTGTTCAGTTAATCTTTTAGTGTGTTTTTATGCCATAGCATATTCTTTGTATTAATATAGCTTTGAAATACTACATATAAATCAGGAAGTATAGGATCCAGCTTTGTTCTATTTTGCCAAGACTGCCTTTGCTATTTGGAGTCATTTGTGGAACAGCATGAATTTTAGAATTGATTTTTCTATTTTCATGAAAAGATCATGGACTTTTAATGGGAATTGAATAAATCTGTATATTTCTTTGGGTAGTATGGATGTGTTAAAAATAGTAATTTTTCCAATTCATGAGAATTGAATATCTTTCCATTTATTTTAGCTTCTTTGATTTCTTTCATCAACTTTTATAATTTAGAGGCTGCAGATCTTTTACCTCCTTGGTTAAATTTATTTTTATTTAATTATTTGTGATGATTATGAATTGCGCTTTTCATGTACCTGTTTGCCATTTGTATGCCTTCTTTGGAAAATGTCTATTCAAGGTTTTGCCCATTTTGGGTGGTTTTTCTGCTATTGAGTTGTATGGATTCCTTACGTATGTTGGATACTCTTTCCTTAATGGATATACTGTTTGAGAATACCTTCTCTTATTTCATAGAATTGCCTTTCATTTTATAATTTTCTGTCCAGAACTTTTTAGTCTAAAGTAGTCCTACGAAATTTTTGCTTTTGTTGCTTTTACTTTTGGTGCCCCTCCCTCAAAAAGAGAAATCATTGCTGAGTACAAAGTGAAAGAGCTTACTTTCTGTCTTCTTCCGAGAGTTTTATGGTTTCAATCTTATGTTTAAGTTATTAATTCATTTCGGTATATTTCTGTGTGTTATGTAAATAAGGATCCAGTTTTAGTGTTTTTTTTTTTTTTTTTGTAAGTATCCAATTTTCACAGTCCTATTTAGGAAGAAACTATTCTCATTGTTTACATATTCTTGGCTGCTTTGCTGTAAATTAGTTGACCATATAGCATGAGTTTAATATTTGGTTCTTTTTCTGTTCAGTTAATCTTTTAGTGTGTTTTTATGCCATAGCATATTCTTTGTATTAATATAGCTTTGAAATACTACATATAAATCAGGAAGTATAGGATCCAGCTTTGTTCTATTTTGCCAAGACTGCCTTTGCTATTTGGAGTCATTTGTGGAACAGCATGAATTTTAGAATTGATTTTTCTATTTTCATGAAAAGATCATGGACTTTTAATGGGAATTGAATAAATCTGTATATTTCTTTGGGTAGTATGGATGTGTTAAAAATAGTAATTTTTCCAATTCATGAGAATTGAATATCTTTCCATTTATTTTAGCTTCTTTGATTTCTTTCATCAACTTTTATAATTTAGAGGCTGCAGATCTTTTACCTCCTTGGTTAAATTTATTTTTATTTAATTATTTGTGATGTTTTTAATGAAATTGTTTTCTTAATTTTACTTTTTGATTTATAATGGCATAAATTTTACTGAATTAAAATTTTCTGAATTAATAGTTGTAATGATTTTCTAGTGGAATAATCTAATGGTTTGCATTTACATGGAATATCATTTTACTTTTTACCATTTACTTTACCATTTATCCTTTTACTTTGTGTGCTCTAGAAGCTTAAGTAAATTTTTGTAAGCAGTATAAATAAAATTGATTCTTTTTTTATTTAATTTCATTCAACTGTTCTACATTTTTTGGTTGGAGAACTTGATCTATTTTCAGTTAAAGCAATTGTTGATAAATATGTAATTACTGTTGCAATTTTCTTGTTCTGTGGCTCTTTTGTAATTTTGTTGTTCTTTTTTTGATCTCTTCTTTGTAATTTGATTTTATATAATGATATGCTTTGATTTCCTTTTCTTTGTACTTTGTATATCTACTGTAGGTTATTGCTTGGTGGTGTCATAAACCTTACATAAAATATTTTATGTGTATAGTAAGTTTTAAGGTGTCAACAAATTGACTTTGAAAGCATATAAATGTTCTCTGTTTTGAAACTTTACCCACATTTAATGGTTTTGTCCAGATTTACATATTTTCAGAAAAAAATTAGTTATATTTAATACTTCTATCTTTAATATTCATACTACAAGTTATTTGCCCACCACCATTATAACATTGGAGTGGTCTGGATTTAGTTATGTATTTTCCTTTAGCAGTGAGTTTTATTCGTGTAATTGATACCAAGTCTCATAGCATTGTGGTCATAGAAGATGCTTGACACAATTTGAATTTTCTTAAACATACTGAGGCTTGATATGTGCCCCAAGATGTGGTCTATCCCGGAGGATGTTCCATGTGCACTTGAGAACTAAATATATTCTTCTGCATTTGGAAGGAAAGTCCTGAAGATATCAATTAGGTCCATTTTGTCTAATGTTTCATTTAAGGTTTGTATTTCCTTATTGATTTTCTGTTTTGATGATCTTTCCATTGGTGTAAGTTGGGTGTTAAAGTCCCCTGCTATTATTGTGTTATTGTCAATTTCCCCTTTTATGTCTGATCGCGTTTGCCTTCTGTATTGAAGTGCTCCTGTGTTGAGTGCACAAATATTTACAATTGTTAGATCTTTTTCTTAGATTGATCACTTGATAATTATGTAGTCTTCTTCTTTATCTCTTGTAATTGTCCTTATTTTAAAGTTTATTTTCTCTGTAATGAGCATTTCCACTCTGGCTTTCTTTAGATTTTCATTGGCATGGAATATCTTTTTCCATCCTTTTACTTTCAATCTGTGTGTGTCTCTTAGTCTGAAGTGGGTCTCTTGTAGGCAGCATATTTATGGGTCTTGTTTTTGTATCCATTCACCCAGTTTGTATCTTTTGGTTGGAGCATTTAATCCATTTACATTTACAGTGATTTACGTTCCTACTGGCATTTTATTAATTGTTTTCTATTTGTTTTTGTAGCTCTTGCCTTTCCCTTATGTTTAGTTCCTGCATAAGTCCCTTTAGCATTTGCAGTAAGACTCATTTGGTGGTGCTAAATTCTCTTAACTTTTGCATATCTGAGAAGCTTTTGATTTCTCCATCAATTTTGAATGAGATCATTGCTGGTTAGAGTAATCTTGGTTGTAGATATTTTTTCTATCAGTACTTTAAATACATCCTGCCATTCCTTTCTGGTCTGCAGAGTTTTTGCTGAAAGATATGCTGTAATACAAGTGGATTTTCCATTGTATGCTACTTGTTGTTTTTCTCCTTGCTGTTTTTAAGTTTCTTTGTGTTTTAATATTTGTTGGCTTGATTAGTATGTGTCTTGGTGTGTTTCTTTCTTGAATTTATCTTGAACTGAACTTTCTTTTAACTGTTTTTCCTCTGGGATCCCAATAATTTGAATATTGGTGCATTTAATATTGCCCCAAAGGTCTCTGAGGCCATTCTCAATTCTCTTCATTCTTTTTCCTTTATTATGCTCTTCAGCCATTATTTCCACTATTATATCTTCCAGCTCACTTATTCTGTCTTCTGCTTCTGTTGTTCTACTATTGATTCCTACTACAGCATTTTGAATTTCAGTAATTGTGTTGTTCATCTCTGTTTGCTTAATCTATAATTCTTATATGTTCTTATATAATTCTTATATGTCCTTTCAAGTCTTTGGAGCATCGTTACTATCATTATTCTGAATTCTTTTTCAGGTAGTTTACTTATTTTCTCTTTGTTTAATTGGTCTTGTGTGATTCTGCCTTGTTCATTCATTTCTGCTGTATTTCTCTGGCTTTTCTTTCTTGCTTGCTTTTTTCTGGTTCTGTTTTATGTCTCCTTTTCACAGGCTTTAGGGTTGTATTCCTTCTTGTTTTTGGTTTTTACCCTTGGGGGCAAAGGTTGATTCCGTGGTTTGTGTTGACTTCTTGTTAGGGCTGCTTTGGACCTGTATGTGGATACAATATCTCACAGGTAATTACAAAAATAATGGGCCATATACACATACTTAGATTTTCATTGGTATGGAATATCTTTTTCCATCCTTTTACTTTCAATCTGTGTGTGTCTCTTAGTCTGAAGTGGGTCTCTTGTAGGCAGCATATTTATGGGTCTTGTTTTTGTATCCATTCACCCAGTTTGTATCTTTTGGTTGGAGCATTTAATCCATTTACATTTACAGTGATTTACGTTCCTACTGGCATTTTATTAATTGTTTTCTATTTGTTTTTGTAGCTCTTGCCTTTCCCTTATGTTTAGTTCCTGCATAAGTCCCTTTAGCATTTGCAGTAAGACTCATTTGGTGGTGCTAAATTCTCTTAACTTTTGCATATCTGAGAAGCTTTTGATTTCTCCATCAATTTTGAATGAGATCATTGCTGGTTAGAGTAATCTTGGTTGTAGATATTTTTTCTATCAGTACTTTAAATACATCCTGCCATTCCTTTCTGGTCTGCAGAGTTTTTGCTGAAAGATATGCTGTAATACAAGTGGATTTTCCATTGTATGCTACTTGTTGTTTTTCTCCTTGCTGTTTTTAAGTTTCTTTGTGTTTTAATATTTGTTGGCTTGATTAGTATGTGTCTTGGTGTGTTTCTTTCTTGAATTTATCTTGAACTGAACTTTCTTTTAACTGTTTTTCCTCTGGGATCCCAATAATTTGAATATTGGTGCATTTAATATTGCCCCAAAGGTCTCTGAGGCCATTCTCAATTCTCTTCATTCTTTTTCCTTTATTATGCTCTTCAGCCATTATTTCCACTATTATATCTTCCAGCTCACTTATTCTGTCTTCTGCTTCTGTTGTTCTACTATTGATTCCTACTACAGCATTTTGAATTTCAGTAATTGTGTTGTTCATCTCTGTTTGCTTAATCTATAATTCTTATATGTTCTTATATAATTCTTATATGTCCTTTCAAGTCTTTGGAGCATCGTTACTATCATTATTCTGAATTCTTTTTCAGGTAGTTTACTTATTTTCTCTTTGTTTAATTGGTCTTGTGTGATTCTGCCTTGTTCATTCATTTCTGCTGTATTTCTCTGGCTTTTCTTTCTTGCTTGCTTTTTTCTGGTTCTGTTTTATGTCTCCTTTTCACAGGCTTTAGGGTTGTATTCCTTCTTCTTTTTGGTTTTTACCCTTGGGGGCAAAGGTTGATTCAGTGGTTTGTGTTGACTTATTGTTAGGGCTGCTTTGTACCTGTATGTGGATACAATATCTCACAGGTAATTACAAAAATAATGGGCCATATACACATACTTATTACATACACAGATAGAACTAAAGTATTCCAAAGTGAAAAGGACATGCGAGATTGAGTTGGTGAACAAAGGGAACCAACAATGATATTGATCAATTAAAAGCAGAGCTATTTACCATTCAGTTTGGATAACTGAGCCTGAACAGAGTGCCAGCTGACGAATATAGCAGAAAGAATACAACATCTTAATTTACATGGTGGAAATAGAAAGAGTGAAGGGGGAGAAAGAAAAAAAAAAAAAGAGAGAGAGCAAAGAAAGAAAAAAATCAGGAGAGCGGAAGGGAAAAAGGAAAGGTGGGAGTGGAAGAGGAGATAGAAGAAAAATAGATGGGCAAAGATAAATGATATATGTGAGAGATGTTTATGTATCAGGAAAAGTTACAGCAGGCAAAGAATGATAGGTGAAACAGTCCATCAGAACAAAAGCAAACTCAAAAAAAGGAAAGAAAAAACCACAAGAAAAGGAAAGGGGAATAATAAAAATTCTTAAGAAAAAAATTTTTTTATGTTTTTTTTTCCCATTAGGAAAAAAAAAAAGAGAGAGAAGATAACTCCACAGCACTGCAAAAGATTAAAGTGGGGGTAGAAATATGTAACTGGAGTAAAGAGCATTATTTAAAAGTGAAAAGAAAAACAAAGTCCTCAGTGTTATATATCTTAGTTATATAGTCTGGATCCGTAGTTGGGTTTGGGCTAGTGTCCTCTTGTAGTCTGTGGGACTCATGCCTATGCTTTGGTTGGTGGAGCTAGGTATCGTCTCTCTGTAGGGCAGCATTTTGTCTGGTAGTAGATTTGGGATGTCTATGGTGTTCAGTCTGAGTTTGCGCAGTCCTCTTGGCATTGGCAGTGAGAGAGAGGCACCTATTTCCACAGTCAAAATGGCCTTCTCAGCACGTCTTCATTGCTATCACTCTCCTACTTGTCCCTGGAATCTTTGCTGGAGCTTCTGTTCCTTGGTTGTACCAAATGCTGAAGGCTGAAACTTGTTAGGCAGGGCTTGTGTGGCACTTTTCTTGGCTCCCTGTCCCTGTCCTCTGCTCAAGGAGCTTGTGTTCACCCCTTGCAGCTTCCTGGCCCCCCCCCTTGGGGAACCTGTGCTCTCCTTCTCTGCTGCCAGATTTGTGCAGGTTTTTCTTGGTGCCATGGGGTTTGTGCTAGCCGCTCTCATTTTCCCAGGCCCTCTATCTGTGCCAGGGGGTTTATGCTATTCACTGCAAGCACCCCAAACTGCCCATCTGGTAGGGACCCCAGTCATATTTTAAACTGTACTAAGTTCTAGTTATATTAATATTGATAGGTTGTACTAATAGTCAACAAAAGCAACAACAAGTAAACTCTAGTCAATAGTGATAACTGAAGTTGAGATCAGTGTACCAGAAATTAAGGAATTAGGTCAGTAAGTTAGTAAGTTTGAACTGTTTATACATGTGCTTTGGAATTATAATCAATCATACCCATAGTCACATATGTTAATATATATTTAATTTTTTGACTCTATACATATTAATCCTTATAACAGTTTTAGTTAATTATCATAGAACAGATGGAAACATTCTTCTAGGGAATGATACTTTTAAAGTAAATAATTTTCAATATTGCCTTTAAGCATTATTTTTTAAACTCTAAAATATTCTGTAGTTGCATTTCTTTTAAGAATGACTGTCTCATTTTTGCAAGCAAAGGTGTTGATGTTTTCAATTTTGAGTATGAAATAGAGCTAGTGAGAAAATTCAACACCAAGTAGACAGTGCCAGAATGTATTCTCTTATAATGATTTGTAAGGTGATGATGAAATGAACTCAGTTTTTTTTTTAAGAGGCATATGAATGTGATGTGTATTTTTAAGAGAGTGATTAATCTGAAAAGCAAAGAAAGTATGGTGCTGTCTATGATGCCTAGTTTTGTAAGCATGTAAAAATGTTAAAGCAGGGACCATATTTTAAAATGTTTTTTTTTATCCATATTTTAAAAAGCACGATAGAATCAGGAATATATCAGTTTTCCATAAATTTCTTTTCATGATCGCACCTATTTCCACAGTCAATGCTCATTGCACTGAGCTTCTGTTCCTTGGTTGTACCAAATGCTGAAGGCTGAAACTTGTTAGGCAGGGCTTGTGTGGCACTTTTCTTGGCTCCCTGTCCCTGTCCTCTGCTCAAGGAGCTTGTGTTCACCCCTTGCAGCTTCCTGGCCCCCCCCCTTGGGGAACCTGTGCTCTCCTTCTCTGCTGCCAGATTTGTGCAGGTTTTTCTTGGTGCCATGGGGTTTGTGCTAGCCGCTCTCATTTTCCCAGGCCCTCTATCTGTGCCAGGGGGTTTATGCTATTCACTGCAAGCACCCCAAACTGCCCATCTGGTAGGGACCCCAGTCATATTTTAAACTGTACTAAGTTCTAGTTATATTAATATTGATAGGTTGTACTAATAGTCAACAAAAGCAACAACAAGTAAACTCTAGTCAATAGTGATAACTGAAGTTGAGATCAGTGTACCAGAAATTAAGGAATTAGGTCAGTAAGTTAGTAAGTTTGAACTGTTTATACATGTGCTTTGGAATTATAATCAATCATACCCATAGTCACATATGTTAATATATATTTAATTTTTTGACTCTATACATATTAATCCTTATAACAGTTTTAGTTAATTATCATAGAACAGATGGAAACATTCTTCTAGGGAATGATACTTTTAAAGTAAATAATTTTCAATATTGCCTTTAAGCATTATTTTTTAAACTCTAAAATATTCTGTAGTTGCATTTCTTTTAAGAATGACTGTCTCATTTTTGCAAGCAAAGGTGTTGATGTTTTCAATTTTGAGTATGAAATAGAGCTAGTGAGAAAATTCAACACCAAGTAGACAGTGCCAGAATGTATTCTCTTATAATGATTTGTAAGGTGATGATGAAATGAACTCAGTTTTTTTTTTAAGAGGCATATGAATGTGATGTGTATTTTTAAGAGAGTGATTAATCTGAAAAGCAAAGAAAGTATGGTGCTGTCTATGATGCCTAGTTTTGTAAGCATGTAAAAATGTTAAAGCAGGGACCATATTTTACTGTATTTTTATCCATATTTTAAAAACAGTAAACAGTTTACATATTTTCTCTCATTCGTATTTGTAATCATTGATGACTGAAGTAATAAGCAGGCACTGCTAAATTAGGCAACCTTTGATATAGGAATTCAGGAATATATCAGTTTTCCTTTATAAATCACTCTCGTCAATAAGTGAGGAATATCTCTATAAGACTCTGACAACAATATTTGAGAAATAAATGAAAAATAAATCAGTGTTTTGGAGAAAGTAATGAAAAATAATATTAAAAAAGAGTAAGAATGCCAAATTGTGGTACAAATACTTAAGACTATCTTTAATAGAGATTGTGCTGCGCAACTGCTAAGTCACATAAGCCATGTCCAATTCTTTGCAACCGTATGGACTAGAGCTCAACAGGCTCCTCTGTCCATGAGATTCTCCAGGCAACAATACTTAAGTGGATTGCCATGTCCTCCTCCAGGGGATCTTCCTGACCCGGGGATCAAACCCTTGTCTCATGTCTCCAGCACTCGTAGGCAGGTTCTTTACTACTAGCCCCAAACCTGGGAAGTCCCTAATAAAGATTAAGACATGTTATTCTGCACATATGAAACTGCTTTAGGGATATAGATAATATTCTCTGAAACCATTTCTTTTAAAAATATTTCAAGTAATAACTATTTCAGACAATTAGAATGTCATAAAATTTGCTTTACTTTAAGCAAATATCTTTGTCATCTCTCTTCATTTTGTCTTACAAAATCCTTTGTCTCTGCAGTGTTCAATGAAGAGAGAATCAGCCTTGCTTTGGAGAATAATTGTCATCACTGATGACCTATTCAATTTGACTCTGACATTTGAGATATTAAGTGAGGGATATAATCTTGGAATCTTTTAAAATGTACATTTTGGAAAGTAGTATTCTGGACTACTAAATTCCAGTAATTAATAGGGTTTCTACGTAAAGAGTCTAGACAGTGCCAGAATGTATTCTCTTATAATGATTTGTAAGGTGATGTGAAATGAACTCAGTTTTTTTAAGAGGCATATGAATGTGATGTGTATGTTTGAGAGAGTGATTAATCTGAAAAGCAAAGAAAGTATGGTGCTGTCTATGATGCCTAGTTTTGTAAGCATGTAAAAATGTTAAAGCAGGGACCATATTTTACTGTATTTTTATCCATATTTTAAAAACAGTAAACAGTTTACATATTTTCTCTCATTCGTATTTGTAATCATTGATGACTGAAGTAATAAGCAGGCACTGCTAAATTAGGCAACCTTTGATATAGGAATTCAGGAATATATCAGTTTTCCTTTATAAATCACTCTCGTCAATAAGTGAGGAATATCTCTATAAGACTCTGACAACAATATTTGAGAAATAAATGAAAAATAAATCAGTGTTTTGGAGAAAGTAATGAAAAATAATATTAAAAAAGAGTAAGAATGCCAAATTGTGGTACAAATACTTAAGACTATCTTTAATAGAGATTGTGCTGCGCAACTGCTAAGTCACATAAGCCATGTCCAATTCTTTGCAACCGTATGGACTAGAGCTCAACAGGCTCCTCTGTCCATGAGATTCTCCAGGCAACAATACTTAAGTGGATTGCCATGTCCTCCTCCAGGGGATCTTCCTGACCCGGGGATCAAACCCTTGTCTCATGTCTCCAGCACTCGTAGGCAGGTTCTTTACTACTAGCCCCAAACCTGGGAAGTCCCTAATAAAGATTA
Organism: Tragulus kanchil; assembly: GCA_022376925.1. Taxonomy (NCBI): domain Eukaryota; kingdom Metazoa; phylum Chordata; class Mammalia; order Artiodactyla; family Tragulidae; genus Tragulus; species Tragulus kanchil. Next base: position 69,089,111 of record JAIOJX010000028.1, on the reverse strand, counting down.
AGACATGTTATTCTGCACATATGAAACTGCTTTAGGGATATAGATAATATTCTCTGAAACCATTTCTTTTAAAAATATTTCAAGTAATAACTATTTCAGACAATTAGAATGTCATAAAATTTGCTTTACTTTAAGCAAATATCTTTGTCATCTCTCTTCATTTTGTCTTACAAAATCCTTTGTCTCTGCAGTGTTCAATGAAGAGAGAATCAGCCTTGCTTTGGAGAATAATTGTCATCACTGATGACCTATTCAATTTGACTCTGACATTTGAGATATTAAGTGAGGGATATAATCTTGGAATCTTTTTAAAATGTACATTTTGGAAAGTAGTATTCTGGACTACTAAATTCCAGTAATTAATAGGGCTTCCCTGGTGGCTTAGCTGGTAAAGAGTCTGCCTACAATGCAGGAGACAAGGACTCAGTTCCTGGGATTTGGGAATATCTCCTGGAAAAGGAAATGGCAACCCATGTCACTATTCTTGCATGGTAAATCTCATAGATAGAAGAGCTCAACAGGCTACAGCTCATGGGGTCACAAAGAGTTGGGCATGACTGAGTGACTAGGATAACAACAATAGCTGTAAAAGTGACAGCTAAATGACAAGCTATCTACAATAGAACCAAGTAAATATATTCCATTTTCTTTGAGCATAAGATTTTTTTTGTTGAATAAAAGATTCTTTAAATTGCATAGTACTTTGAAATTTTCAAAATTTCACTGACAATATTTTATATGACCCCACAATAACTCATTTTTCCCCTATGCTTATATTTCACCCATGTCTTGCCATTAGTAACCACTAGGAACATGAATTATAGATTATACTAAGATGATAACATAAATACTCAGCCAGTTAAATAAGAGCAAATACAGTTAAGATTTCTATTTAATGGATAAGAAATATTGAGGGTATCTGAAGAAGAAAGGTTGATATGGGTTGTTTAATCAAGTTTTTTCTGGATTACTTGAAAATTGTGTGACTTGAGATAAAGAAAGCCATACCTTTTAGACAGAAAATATTTGTATTATATGATAGCAGTATATATGGTCGGAAATGTATATAGCAAATTTCTTTTAAAAATATTTCAAGTAATAACTATTTCAGACAATTAGAATGTCATAAAATTTGCTTTACTTTAAGCAAATATCTTTGTCATCTCTCTTCATTTTGTCTTACAAAATCCTTTGTCTCTGCAGTGTTCAATGAAGAGAGAATCAGCCTTGCTTTGGAGAATAATTGTCATCACTGATGACCTATTCAATTTGACTCTGACATTTGAGATATTAAGTGAGGGATATAATCTTGGAATCTTTTTAAAATGTACATTTTGGAAAGTAGTATTCTGGACTACTAAATTCCAGTAATTAATAGGGCTTCCCTGGTGGCTTAGCTGGTAAAGAGTCTGCCTACAATGCAGGAGACAAGGACTCAGTTCCTGGGATTTGGGAATATCTCCTGGAAAAGGAAATGGCAACCCATGTCACTATTCTTGCATGGTAAATCTCATAGATAGAAGAGCTCAACAGGCTACAGCTCATGGGGTCACAAAGAGTTGGGCATGACTGAGTGACTAGGATAACAACAATAGCTGTAAAAGTGACAGCTAAATGACAAGCTATCTACAATAGAACCAAGTAAATATATTCCATTTTCTTTGAGCATAAGATTTTTTTTGTTGAATAAAAGATTCTTTAAATTGCATAGTACTTTGAAATTTTCAAAATTTCACTGACAATATTTTATATGACCCCACAATAACTCATTTTTCCCCTATGCTTATATTTCACCCATGTCTTGCCATTAGTAACCACTAGGAACATGAATTATAGATTATACTAAGATGATAACATAAATACTCAGCCAGTTAAATAAGAGCAAATACAGTTAAGATTTCTATTTAATGGATAAGAAATATTGAGGGTATCTGAAGAAGAAAGGTTGATATGGGTTGTTTAATCAAGTTTTTTCTGGATTACTTGAAAATTGTGTGACTTGAGATAAAGAAAGCCATACCTTTTAGACAGAAAATATTTGTATTATATGATAGCAGTATATATGGTCGGAAATGTATATAGCAAATTTATTTCAAGTTTAAATATTACTCAGCAGTATTTGAATATAGTCTAGTGGAGCTAAGATGCTTACTGAAGGTTTTTGACCAAATGAATATGATCTGTAACCTTATGGAAATATGCAAAGGAAAAGTTAGAAAAGAATGAATCAGAGTAATAACTCATTAACAATATTCATAATTGCCATGTGAAAAGAAATCAAGACAGTTCAAGTGGGAATCAAATAGAAAGGCAGATATATATATTTTTCATGAGAAATAATTTATAATATAATGATATTTTTGAATTATCTGATATATTCCTTCTTAAATAATCAAAGCATTATGTATATATGATGAAGAAAAGTACAAATGAAGAGGAAATTAGAAAATAAAATTTGTAATTTCACTAGGTAATAGTACTTAAACATTTGGGTAATAGTCTTTTAATATGTGATCAAGTATGTATAAGATCTTATATATTACATATATATATGACATAAGATATATATAATTAAATACATATTGCTTTGTGCCAATCATTACATTGCATTTTCTATTTAAATAGAATATTGCTTTGTCCACATTTTATCAATCTGGATTATAGTTATAACAGTTTCTTTACAGATTACAGTGATTTTCATATGTTGAACATCAAATAATTATTGTTAAATAAGTGTTTGAGTGATATTTTTCTAATGGTAGATTTTTATATAAAGAAAGTAAAGGTAATAATATTCTAGAACAATCTGGGGACTATTTATATCCTTTGATCCCATTAAAAGTTCTTTATCTAGTTATGAAATTCTAGCTTAATAGAGGCCTAGAAGGAAGAGAAAAAAAAAATCGTATGGAGTGAAAGACAGATTACTGTTGTGCAGTCTCACAGTCATGTCTGACTCTTTGGGACACCATGGACTGCAGCATGCCAGGTCTCCCTGTCCTAGAGCATCTCCCAGGGTTTACTCAGACTCATATCCATTGTGTCAATGATGGCATTCAAACATCTGGTTATCTGTTGCCCCCTTATCCTCCTGCCCTCAATTTTTCCCAGTATCTGGGTCTTTTTCAAAAAGTTGGTTCTTTGCATCAGGTGGACAAAGTATGGAGCTTCAGTATCAGTCCTTCTAATGAATATTCAAGGTTGCTTTCTTTTAAAAATGGCAAGTTTGATCTCCTTGTAGTCCAAGGGATTCTCAGGGGTGTTCTCCAACACTGCAATTCAAAAGCATCATTGCTTTAGGACTCAGCCTTCTTTATGGTCCAACTCTGACATCCATACATGACCAGTGGAAAAGCCATAGCTTTGACTATGCAAATATTTTCTGTCAAAGTGATGACTTTGCTCTTTTGGTATGCTGTCTAGATTTTTCACAGATTTTCTTCCAAGGAGCAAGCATCATTAAATTTCACCGTCTGAAGTGATTTTGGAGCCCAAGAAAATAATGTGTCACTGTTTCCATGTTGTCCCCATTTTTTTGCCATGAAGTGATCAAACCAGATGCTGTGATTTTAAGTGTTTTGAATGTTGAGCTTTAAGCCAACTTTTTCACTCTCCTCTTTCACCTTCCTCAAGTGATTCTTTAGTTCCTCTATGCTTTCTGCCATTAGCAGAATATCGTTTGCATATCTGAGGTTATAGATATTTCTCCTGGCAGTCTTCATTCCAGCTTGTGATCCATCCATTCCCACATCTTGCATGAGGTATACTGCATATACTTTAAATACACAAGGACACAATATATAGCCTTGGCTTACTCCTTTCCCAATTTGGAACCAGTCTGTTGTTCCATATCCTATTTTGTTACTTCTTGACCCACATACTGGTTTATAGGAGATAAGTAAGGTGGTGTGACATTCCTGTCACCTTAAGAATTTTCCAGTTTGTTGTGACTCACACAGTCAAAGGCTTTAGCATAGTCAATGGAGCAGATGTTTATCTGACATTCCCTAGCTTTTCATATGATCAAACAGATGCTGGCAATTTGATCCCTGGTTGCTCTGCCTTTTTAAAATCCAGTTTATACATCTGTAATTTCTGGGTTCACATACTATTGAAGCCTAGCTTGAAAGATTTTGAGCATTACCTTGCTAGCACATGAAATGAGTGCAATAATGTGGCGATTTGAACATTATTTGGCATTGTCCTTTCTTGAGATCAGAATGCAAACTGATCTTTTCCAGTCTGTGGCCAGTGCTGAGTTTTCCAAATTTGCTGGCATAGTAGGTGTAACCATTTAACAGCATCATCTTTTAGATTTTAAAATCTCACCGTGAATTCCATAATGTCCACTAGCTTTGTTCATAGTAATGCTTCATAAGGCCCACTTGACCTTACGCTCCTGGATGTCTGGCCTTGTTACCACACTATCATGGTTGTCCACGTCATTAATATCTTTTGTGTATGTATTTTTTCCACCTCTTCTTATTATCTTCTGCTTCTGTTAGCTCCATATTGTTTTCATCCTTTGGAAAAGCCATAGCTTTGACTATGCAAATATTTTCTGTCAAAGTGATGACTTTGCTCTTTTGGTATGCTGTCTAGATTTTTCACAGATTTTCTTCCAAGGAGCAAGCATCATTAAATTTCACCGTCTGAAGTGATTTTGGAGCCCAAGAAAATAATGTGTCACTGTTTCCATGTTGTCCCCATTTTTTTGCCATGAAGTGATCAAACCAGATGCTGTGATTTTAAGTGTTTTGAATGTTGAGCTTTAAGCCAACTTTTTCACTCTCCTCTTTCACCTTCCTCAAGTGATTCTTTAGTTCCTCTATGCTTTCTGCCATTAGCAGAATATCGTTTGCATATCTGAGGTTATAGATATTTCTCCTGGCAGTCTTCATTCCAGCTTGTGATCCATCCATTCCCACATCTTGCATGAGGTATACTGCATATACTTTAAATACACAAGGACACAATATATAGCCTTGGCTTACTCCTTTCCCAATTTGGAACCAGTCTGTTGTTCCATATCCTATTTTGTTACTTCTTGACCCACATACTGGTTTATAGGAGATAAGTAAGGTGGTGTGACATTCCTGTCACCTTAAGAATTTTCCAGTTTGTTGTGACTCACACAGTCAAAGGCTTTAGCATAGTCAATGGAGCAGATGTTTATCTGACATTCCCTAGCTTTTCATATGATCAAACAGATGCTGGCAATTTGATCCCTGGTTGCTCTGCCTTTTTAAAATCCAGTTTATACATCTGTAATTTCTGGGTTCACATACTATTGAAGCCTAGCTTGAAAGATTTTGAGCATTACCTTGCTAGCACATGAAATGAGTGCAATAATGTGGCGATTTGAACATTATTTGGCATTGTCCTTTCTTGAGATCAGAATGCAAACTGATCTTTTCCAGTCTGTGGCCAGTGCTGAGTTTTCCAAATTTGCTGGCATAGTAGGTGTAACCATTTAACAGCATCATCTTTTAGATTTTAAAATCTCACCGTGAATTCCATAATGTCCACTAGCTTTGTTCATAGTAATGCTTCATAAGGCCCACTTGACCTTACGCTCCTGGATGTCTGGCCTTGTTACCACACTATCATGGTTGTCCACGTCATTAATATCTTTTGTGTATGTATTTTTTCCACCTCTTCTTATTATCTTCTGCTTCTGTTAGCTCCATATTGTTTTCATCCTTTAAAATCTAAGTATATTTTATAAATAATTTGAGGAGAAATAATGCAGTAACAAAATAGAATTATCTGTACCCTGAGAGTGAAAAATCAGATGTGTTAGTTTAACATGAAATACTCTCCCTATTTTAACAGGAAAGATAGAGGTTTTATATAATTTCACGAGGACCCTTACTATCACTCTTAGAGATGTGCGTGTGTGTGTGTCTGTGTGTGCATATGCAATTTGGTCATTCTAGCAGCCCTATGGACTATGTAGGAATGGTTATAGAAAATTCAGAGGAACTGGCATACTGAAAGCTTGAGAGATAACAAAAAAGTAAAATGCTTAGTGGCTATTGATTCAGTTCTACTGCCCACATGAGTTTTTGCAAACTCTGGTAAATAGTGAGGAACTTGGAAGCCTGGAATGCTGCAGTCCATGGGGTCACAAAAGGTCAGGAACAACTTCGCGACTGAAAACAACAGTATAAGAAATATGTAACTCTGAATAAAGTATGAACCTTCATTTAATTTTTTAAAAGTAAAAGTTAATATGAATGTTTAAGCTGTCTTTGCAGTATTAAATGTGTTGACTTAGCTGCAAATTAAGCTTTTGTAACTGTGTGATTCATGTTGTTCTCATTTTCCAACTTTCTAAAGGTATAATTGACATAAAACGTGTAAGTTTAAGGTATACATCCTGATGTTATATAGCACATGTATATATTGTTAAGTGATTATGTAAAAACATTAGTTAATACCTCCGTAGCCTCTCATAATTACTATTTTAAAAACGTAAATGTGATGAATACTTAGTATTTTCTCTCTTAACAATTTTCAAATATATAATATAGTATTATTGAGTATAGTAACCATGCTGTACATTAGATTCCCAAAACTTACTCTGTTTATAATTGAAAGTTTTACATATATGTAATACATATGAGTTGAATATATATATATGTGTGTGTGTGTGTGTGTATGGCATATGGGACTTCCCTGGTGGCTCAGATGGCAAAGAATATGCCTACAATGCAGGAGGTCCAGGTTCAGTTCCTGAGGGATGATCCTCCAGAGTAGGAAATGGCAGTCCATTCCAGTATTCTTGCCTGGGAATTACATGGACAGGGTAGCCTGGTAGGCTACAGTCCAAGGGTCACAAAGAATCGGACATAACTGAGCAACTAACTCATTCACATTCATATATATATAATAATAATACATATTATATGCAATACATACTATATATAATATTATTAATATATATTATCTTCCATTATAGGTTACTACCAAATATTGAGTATAGTTCCTTGTGGAATACAGTAGGTCCTTTTAGTTATCTATTTTATATATAGTAATATGTATATGTTAATCCCAAACTCCTAATTTATATCCCCTCCTCCGTTTCTTTTGGTAACTGTAAGTTTCCTTCCTATGTCTGATGCCTAGGAGTTTGTTTTGTAAATAAGTCCTTTTGTATCTTCTTTTCAGGAGTATAATCAGGATATATGAAAGTCCTTTTTATATATCAATCTGTATATTAAAATTTAAAATAACAGGAAAATGATAACATTTGTTTGTGGAAAACATTTAAACTAAAATATGAAATTTAATTTATTTTTATATGTACCTGAGTTTATAATTTCTCCGATATTCCTTTCTCTGAAGTAGTATTTACATCTCTTGTTTTCAGTTATAGCTGATTCATTTTTATTTCATCGGTGTTTACCACAAAGTTTAAGAATTTTTAGTATTCATTATTGGAGACTATTTTTCTTTAGAAAACCAAGAAATTTCCTCTGATATGTTTATGAAAGCTCTAAACTCAATTTATGTTTTAAACAATACGAAAAATTAAATCTTTTAAGAGGTAAATTATGACCATAAATTCATAACACATATCTCAAACTAATTAGAGTACTTTGGCTCTAAATGTCCTTGCAAATTGTATTTCTTAATGATACTAATATTAAATCAAGTGACGCCAAGTGTATGAAAATTATGAAAGAACATTTGTTCATCACAAGCTGAATTCAGTTATTTATAAATTTATAGTTTAATCTTATTATGATCCTCATTTACTCAGGAAAGTTTTAACATGGGAGAATATTTTATTCTATTATTCATTTTTGCAAAAAAAACTTTTGAGTATAATATTCAAAGTATTGAGTCATTTCTGAAATTACTAAATATAAATAAAGCCTTCATTATAAAGCCATATAAAGTCTCATAGGGGAGGCAGACAAAATAATCATTCTGTGAAATAGAATATTATATTCATATTTAAAGAATTATGTTCAAAATAAATAGGTAAAATGTAGGAGGATATTTATAAACCATTCTGTCTTAATAGAGTATTGTAATTTAAAATGTCTACAACAATATAAATTTAATGTAAATCAGGTTCAGTGTATTTTATGTATATTTGGAATTTGACAATTTAATTCTGGAGATCATATGGAAAATATGCCACATTTTCAGAAAAATAATTAAGGATGGAGATTTTGATGTATCAAATAGCAAATTTTCTATAAATCTGCCATTAGTAAGAGAAAATAGACTATAATATTCATAGATATATATTTATATGAAAGAATAAAACAGTCCAAGCATATGAAATATCCATACGCCAGACATTTGAATACCTGATTGTAGAATGCTATACTATTCAGGGTCCATCAATGGATGAATGATTACACTGATTTCTTAAGACATGACAATGTATAGTCATTAAAAATTGCAATATATAACATTACGGGAGAACATATGCTCTATCACTGATACATAAAGCATAATTAAATAGTTACTTTACAGTATTCAGTAATATTAACAAAATATTTATGAGCAATACTTACAAATACATAAGCCAAAAATGAGCAATAATTTAAAGTCTCAGTTTTGTTAAGGAGAGATACAGAACACAAATATTTCTTTTTGTCTTCATAAGAATATTCCTATTTGTTCTTCAGGAAAATTGATTTAACACTATGTACAATAGTTCAAATACAAAATAAATATGGGCATCCTATCTTTAGATAGTTGATCCAGGAATAATGGTGAACTAGTAATAACACTGAAAGCTTATTTTTCCCAGGGTTCTGCTGGCCTTATAGGATGAGTTGGAAACTATATACTAATGCTCCTCTACTTTTTGAGTTTTGGTTTTTTAACAGATAGTATTCTTACAATCATAAAATAGTATTTATCAATACGGTAATTTAGGCCAGAAATTGTCTTTGTAGGGAAAGCTTTGATTGAATTTATATGCCTGAAAATATGTTCAACATCACTGAGTATTAAGAAACTGAAAATCAAAACCACAGCAGCTCATTCCCATTAGCATGACCATTAGCAAAGAGCGAAAAAACTAGTGTTGAGAGGATGCAGAGAAAAGGACAGCTCTTCTACTGTTGATGTAATATAAATTTAATGTAAATCAGGTTCAGTGTATTTTATGTATATTTGGAATTTGACAATTTAATTCTGGAGATCATATGGAAAATATGCCACATTTTCAGAAAAATAATTAAGGATGGAGATTTTGATGTATCAAATAGCAAATTTTCTATAAATCTGCCATTAGTAAGAGAAAATAGACTATAATATTCATAGATATATATTTATATGAAAGAATAAAACAGTCCAAGCATATGAAATATCCATACGCCAGACATTTGAATACCTGATTGTAGAATGCTATACTATTCAGGGTCCATCAATGGATGAATGATTACACTGATTTCTTAAGACATGACAATGTATAGTCATTAAAAATTGCAATATATAACATTACGGGAGAACATATGCTCTATCACTGATACATAAAGCATAATTAAATAGTTACTTTACAGTATTCAGTAATATTAACAAAATATTTATGAGCAATACTTACAAATACATAAGCCAAAAATGAGCAATAATTTAAAGTCTCAGTTTTGTTAAGGAGAGATACAGAACACAAATATTTCTTTTTGTCTTCATAAGAATATTCCTATTTGTTCTTCAGGAAAATTGATTTAACACTATGTACAATAGTTCAAATACAAAATAAATATGGGCATCCTATCTTTAGATAGTTGATCCAGGAATAATGGTGAACTAGTAATAACACTGAAAGCTTATTTTTCCCAGGGTTCTGCTGGCCTTATAGGATGAGTTGGAAACTATATACTAATGCTCCTCTACTTTTTGAGTTTTGGTTTTTTAACAGATAGTATTCTTACAATCATAAAATAGTATTTATCAATACGGTAATTTAGGCCAGAAATTGTCTTTGTAGGGAAAGCTTTGATTGAATTTATATGCCTGAAAATATGTTCAACATCACTGAGTATTAAGAAACTGAAAATCAAAACCACAGCAGCTCATTCCCATTAGCATGACCATTAGCAAAGAGCGAAAAAACTAGTGTTGAGAGGATGCAGAGAAAAGGACAGCTCTTCTACTGTTGATGTAATATAAATTAATGCAGCCACTAAGAATAATATTGGAAGGTGCCTCAGATAACTAAGAATAGATCTACCACATGATCCAGCTCTCTCACTTCTGGGTGTGTATCTAAAGATTACAGAAACATGAATTTGAAAAGATACATGGGACCCTTTATTCATTGCTACATTACTTAAGCTAGTCAAGATATAGAAAAAACGCGTGTCCATGGAGGGACTGAATGGATAAATATGATATGTGTCTGTTAAAACAGTATTTTTGTTGTTCAGTTGCTAAGTTGTGTCGGACTCTTAGCGGCCCCATGGGTTGCAGCATGCCAAACTTCTGTCATTGACTACCTCCCAGAGTTTGTTCAAGTTCGTTCCCATTGAGTCTTATCCTTTGCCATCCACCTCCATGTTCTCTTTTTGCCTTTAATCTTGCCCAGCGTCAGGGTCTTATCCAACAAGTCGGCTATTTGTATCAGGTGGCCAGAGTATTGGAGCTTCAGCTGAATACTTCAATATCAGTCCTTCTAATAAATATTAAGGGTTGATTTCCTTTAGGCTTGAGTGGTTTGATCTCCTTTCAGACCAAGGGACTCAAAAGACTTTTCTCTAACACCACAATTAAGAAGCATCAATTTTTTGGTGCTCAGCCTTCTTTAGGACCCAGCTCTCACCTCCACATATGACTCGTGGAGAAACCGTAGCTTTGAGTATGTAGATGTTTGTCAGCAAAGTGATGTCTCTGCTTTTTTAATGTACTGTCTAGGTTTGTCAGAGCTTTCCTTTCAAGGAACATTCGTCTAATAATTTCATGGCAACAGTCACTGCCTGCAATCATTTTGAAGCCACGAAAATAAAGGTTTGATCAATGCCCTTTTTTTGCATCACAGAAATCAATAAAATAGTATTTATCAATACGGTAATTTAGGCCAGAAATTGTCTTTGTAGGGAAAGCTTTGATTGAATTTATATGCCTGAAAATATGTTCAACATCACTGAGTATTAAGAAACTGAAAATCAAAACCACAGCAGCTCATTCCCATTAGCATGACCATTAGCAAAGAGCGAAAAAACTAGTGTTGAGAGGATGCAGAGAAAAGGACAGCTCTTCTACTGTTGATGTAATATAAATTAATGCAGCCACTAAGAATAATATTGGAAGGTGCCTCAGATAACTAAGAATAGATCTACCACATGATCCAGCTCTCTCACTTCTGGGTGTGTATCTAAAGATTACAGAAACATGAATTTGAAAAGATACATGGGACCCTTTATTCATTGCTACATTACTTAAGCTAGTCAAGATATAGAAAAAAAAAGTGTCCATGGAGGGACTGAATGGATAAATATGATATGTGTCTGTTAAAACAGTATTTTTGTTGTTCAGTTGCTAAGTTGTGTCGGACTCTTAGCGGCCCCATGGGTTGCAGCATGCCAAACTTCTGTCATTGACTACCTCCCAGAGTTTGTTCAAGTTCGTTCCCATTGAGTCTTATCCTTTGCCATCCACCTCCATGTTCTCTTTTTGCCTTTAATCTTGCCCAGCGTCAGGGTCTTATCCAACAAGTCGGCTATTTGTATCAGGTGGCCAGAGTATTGGAGCTTCAGCTGAATACTTCAATATCAGTCCTTCTAATAAATATTAAGGGTTGATTTCCTTTAGGCTTGAGTGGTTTGATCTCCTTTCAGACCAAGGGACTCAAAAGACTTTTCTCTAACACCACAATTAAGAAGCATCAATTTTTTGGTGCTCAGCCTTCTTTAGGACCCAGCTCTCACCTCCACATATGACTCGTGGAGAAACCGTAGCTTTGAGTATGTAGATGTTTGTCAGCAAAGTGATGTCTCTGCTTTTTTAATGTACTGTCTAGGTTTGTCAGAGCTTTCCTTTCAAGGAACATTCGTCTAATAATTTCATGGCAACAGTCACTGCCTGCAATCATTTTGAAGCCCACGAAAATAAAATCTGTTACTACTTCCACTTTTTTCCCATGTTTCACATGAAGCGATGGGACCAGATGCCCTGATCTTAATTTTTTGAATGTTGCATTTTAAGCCAGCCTTTTCACTCTCCTCAGTCATAAAAAAAAAAATGTCGCCACAACATGGATGGAACTTTAAGTGTATTTGCTGAGTGAAATAGGTCAAACAGAAAGACACATGCTGTGTGATTTCATTTGTATATGGAAAATAAAAAATTAACTAGAAAAAAGAGCAAAAGAAAAACACAAAAATACAGAGAACAGCGTAGTGGTTACCATAGAAGAAGGAGAGTGGAGGGAGAGAGGGCAAAAATGGGTAGAGTATGAATTGTATGGTGATGGATGGAGTCGAAACTTTTGGTGATGAGCATGCTGTATGTGTATACCAAAGTAGAAATCTAATGGTGTACAGATAGAATACATGTTGTAAACTAGTGTCAACTCAGTAAAAAAAGAATTTAGTATCCTTAGGAGGACATGAGGGTGAATTAAGTTTTTTTCTATTATATCTCCCTATTGAATTTTTAGCTAAATCTTTTATGAGTTTTTGTGGTTGCTCTTGTTATTCCAATATACATCTTCCTTATCATGGTCTACCTTCAAATAACATAGTTCAAATTCATGAACAATTTAAGGTACTTAAAATAGCATAATTCAATAAGCTCTGGAAAAAATGCTTTAAGTTCTTGAAGAAAATACTTGTCAGTCTTGTCTTCTGATAATAGCTTATTTTTCTATGTTTTGAATGATATTTTGTTAATATCAATATTTCAACTTTCATTGGTTCTTTCATTACAATTGCCGTTGCTCTACTCAAAGTCTCCATCTCTTTAAAACACCTCTTTAAAATATTTGCAACTGTATTCAGTAATATATGTGTAAAAGTTTTTCTATAATTCATTCACTAGAAGCATCAATTTTTTGGTGCTCAGCCTTCTTTAGGACCCAGCTCTCACCTCCACATATGACTCGTGGAGAAACCGTAGCTTTGAGTATGTAGATGTTTGTCAGCAAAGTGATGTCTCTGCTTTTTTAATGTACTGTCTAGGTTTGTCAGAGCTTTCCTTTCAAGGAACATTCGTCTAATAATTTCATGGCAACAGTCACTGCCTGCAATCATTTTGAAGCCCACGAAAATAAAATCTGTTACTACTTCCACTTTTTTCCCATGTTTCACATGAAGCGATGGGACCAGATGCCCTGATCTTAATTTTTTGAATGTTGCATTTTAAGCCAGCCTTTTCACTCTCCTCAGTCATAAAAAAAAAAATGTCGCCACAACATGGATGGAACTTTAAGTGTATTTGCTGAGTGAAATAGGTCAAACAGAAAGACACATGCTGTGTGATTTCATTTGTATATGGAAAATAAAAAATTAACTAGAAAAAAGAGCAAAAGAAAAACACAAAAATACAGAGAACAGCGTAGTGGTTACCATAGAAGAAGGAGAGTGGAGGGAGAGAGGGCAAAAATGGGTAGAGTATGAATTGTATGGTGATGGATGGAGTCGAAACTTTTGGTGATGAGCATGCTGTATGTGTATACCAAAGTAGAAATCTAATGGTGTACAGATAGAATACATGTTGTAAACTAGTGTCAACTCAGTAAAAAAAGAATTTAGTATCCTTAGGAGGACATGAGGGTGAATTAAGTTTTTTTCTATTATATCTCCCTATTGAATTTTTAGCTAAATCTTTTATGAGTTTTTGTGGTTGCTCTTGTTATTCCAATATACATCTTCCTTATCATGGTCTACCTTCAAATAACATAGTTCAAATTCATGAACAATTTAAGGTACTTAAAATAGCATAATTCAATAAGCTCTGGAAAAAATGCTTTAAGTTCTTGAAGAAAATACTTGTCAGTCTTGTCTTCTGATAATAGCTTATTTTTCTATGTTTTGAATGATATTTTGTTAATATCAATATTTCAACTTTCATTGGTTCTTTCATTACAATTGCCGTTGCTCTACTCAAAGTCTCCATCTCTTTAAAACACCTCTTTAAAATATTTGCAACTGTATTCAGTAATATATGTGTAAAAGTTATTTTTAAAAATTCTTATAACATTCAGTTCATCTCTAGTAGTCTGCTTATGTTAACTAGTTCTATTCTCAGCTATGGTTTAGGTTTCCTTGCTTTATCATGTATCTGATGATTTATGCCAGTCATTTGTGCAGAAAAACAAAAAGTATTAACATAATTATTTTTCTCAAGAAAAATATGCCAAGGGTAGAATGTGGCTCAATTAGTTCATTTAAATACATGGTTGACTTAGACCTAATCTTTGCTATTTTTTTCTTTTTTTTTGACTTTTTTAAAAATTTTACTTTTTTGATTTTACAGAGTATTTCTGTTTACAGATATGTATAATCTAAGATTAGTCATAATTATATCCCATCCCCCACATCCCACCCCTTCAGGACATCACATAGCCCCTATGTAAGATGTAAGATCCCTTAACCCACAGCACATTGACAAGATGTAAGATCCCTTAACCCACAGCACATTGACAAGATGTAAGATCCCTTAACCCACAGCACATTGACAATAGTTATCTCTATCCTATACATAAGATAGTATAGGGCTCCATGTTACTCTTTCCATATGTCTCGCCCATTGTTTCCTCTCACTAATGTCCATAAGTCTGTTCTCTATGACTGTTTTTCCATCAATGCTCTGAGTGTGTATTTATCAGTACAGTCTTACTAGATTCCATGTATATGTGTTAGTATTCTGTACTTGTCCTTCCCTTTTTGACTTACTTCACTTTGTATAATAGGTTCGAGATTCATCCATCCCATTAGGATGGATTCTTCTGCATTCTTTTACAGCAAATTCAAATTTCGAGAAAGTGACCAGGTATTGAATTTTTAGCTAAATCTTTTATGAGTTTTGTGGTTGCTCTTGTTATTCCAATATACATCTTCCTTATCATGGTCTACCTTCAAATAACATAGTTCAAATTCATGAACAATTTAAGGTACTTAAAATAGCATAATTCAATAAGCTCTGGAAAAAATGCTTTAAGTTCTTGAAGAAAATACTTGTCAGTCTTGTCTTCTGATAATAGCTTATTTTTCTATGTTTTGAATGATATTTTGTTAATATCAATATTTCAACTTTCATTGGTTCTTTCATTACAATTGCCGTTGCTCTACTCAAAGTCTCCATCTCTTTAAAACACCTCTTTAAAATATTTGCAACTGTATTCAGTAATATATGTGTAAAAGTTATTTTTAAAAATTCTTATAACATTCAGTTCATCTCTAGTAGTCTGCTTATGTTAACTAGTTCTATTCTCAGCTATGGTTTAGGTTTCCTTGCTTTATCATGTATCTGATGATTTATGCCAGTCATTTGTGCAGAAAAACAAAAAGTATTAACATAATTATTTTTCTCAAGAAAAATATGCCAAGGGTAGAATGTGGCTCAATTAGTTCATTTAAATACATGGTTGACTTAGACCTAATCTTTGCTATTTTTTTCTTTTTTTTTGACTTTTTTAAAAATTTTACTTTTTTGATTTTACAGAGTATTTCTGTTTACAGATATGTATAATCTAAGATTAGTCATAATTATATCCCATCCCCCACATCCCACCCCTTCAGGACATCACATAGCCCCTATGTAAGATGTAAGATCCCTTAACCCACAGCACATTGACAAGATGTAAGATCCCTTAACCCACAGCACATTGACAAGATGTAAGATCCCTTAACCCACAGCACATTGACAATAGTTATCTCTATCCTATACATAAGATAGTATAGGGCTCCATGTTACTCTTTCCATATGTCTCGCCCATTGTTTCCTCTCACTAATGTCCATAAGTCTGTTCTCTATGACTGTTTTTCCATCAATGCTCTGAGTGTGTATTTATCAGTACAGTCTTACTAGATTCCATGTATATGTGTTAGTATTCTGTACTTGTCCTTCCCTTTTTGACTTACTTCACTTTGTATAATAGGTTCGAGATTCATCCATCCCATTAGGATGGATTCTTCTGCATTTCTTTTTACAGCTGAGAAGTACTCCATTATATATATGTACCAGAGCTTTTTTATTCATTCATTCATCGATGGACATCCAGGTTGCTTCCATGTTCTAGCTATTGTGTAGAGTGCTGCAATGAACATTGGGGTACAGATGTCTCTTTCGATTGTGATTTTATCAGGGTATAAGCCTAACAGTGGGATTCCTGGATCATATGGTGCTTCTATTATTAGCGTTTTGAGGAATCTCCATACTGTCTTCCAAAGTGGTTGCATCGATTTACATTCCCACCAACAATGCAAGAGTGTTCCCTTTTCTCCACACCCTCTCCAGCATTTATTATCTGTAGAATTTTGATGATGGCCATTATGACGGGTGTGAGGTGATATCGCATTGTAGTTTTGATTAGCATTTCTCTAATAACAAGTGATGCCAAGCGTCTTTACATGTGTTTTTTGGCCAATTGTAAGTCTTCTTTGGCGAGGTGTCCGTTTAGGTCTTTTTCCGATTTTTTGATTAGGTTGTTTATTTTTTTTGGTGTTGAATTTTCTGAGCTGTGTATATATTTTGGAAATTAAATCTTTGTTGGTTGTTTCATTTGCTATTATTTTGCACATTCTGTGGGCTGTCTGTTCACCTTTTTTGTAGTTTATTTTGCTGTGCAAAAGCTTTTAAGTTTCATTAGGTTCCATTCATTTCCTTTTGTTTTTATTCCTGTTATTCTAGTGGGTGGGTCATAGAAAATCTTGCTTTGATTTATGTCATTGAGTGTTTTGCCTATGTTCTCCTGTAAGAGTTTTATGGTTTCTAGTCTTACATTTGGGTTTTTAATCCATTTTGAGTTGATCTTTGTGTATGGTGTTAGGGAATGTTCCAACTTCAGTTTTTTGCATATTGCTGTCCAGTTTTCCAAGCACCATTTGTTGAAGAAGCTGTCTTTTTCCCATTTTGTATTTTTGCCTCGTTTGTCAAAAATAAGGTATCCATAGGTGTGTGGGTTTGTCTCTGGGTTCTCTATCTTGTTTCATTGGTCGATATTTCTGTTTTCGTGCCAGTACCATATGGTCTTGATGACTATTGCTTTGTTGTATAGCCTGAAGTTAGGGAGGCTGATTCAGCTCCATTCTTCTTTCTCAGAATTGCCTTGGCTATCCGGGGTCTTTTGTGTTTCCCCTGAATATTTTTGTACCAGAGCTTTTTATTCATTCATTCATCGATGTCCAGGTTGCTTCCATGTTCTAGCTATTGTGTAGAGTGCTGCAATGAACATTGGGGTACAGATGTCTCTTTCGATTGTGATTTTATCAGGGTATAAGCCTAACAGTGGGATTCCTGGATCATATGGTGCTTCTATTATTAGCGTTTTGAGGAATCTCCATACTGTCTTCCAAAGTGGTTGCATCGATTTACATTCCCACCAACAATGCAAGAGTGTTCCCTTTTCTCCACACCCTCTCCAGCATTTATTATCTGTAGAATTTTGATGATGGCCATTATGACGGGTGTGAGGTGATATCGCATTGTAGTTTTGATTAGCATTTCTCTAATAACAAGTGATGCCAAGCGTCTTTACATGTGTTTTTTGGCCAATTGTAAGTCTTCTTTGGCGAGGTGTCCGTTTAGGTCTTTTTCCGATTTTTTGATTAGGTTGTTTATTTTTTTTGGTGTTGAATTTTCTGAGCTGTGTATATATTTTGGAAATTAAATCTTTGTTGGTTGTTTCATTTGCTATTATTTTGCACATTCTGTGGGCTGTCTGTTCACCTTTTTTGTAGTTTATTTTGCTGTGCAAAAGCTTTTAAGTTTCATTAGGTTCCATTCATTTCCTTTTGTTTTTATTCCTGTTATTCTAGTGGGTGGGTCATAGAAAATCTTGCTTTGATTTATGTCATTGAGTGTTTTGCCTATGTTCTCCTGTAAGAGTTTTATGGTTTCTAGTCTTACATTTGGGTTTTTAATCCATTTTGAGTTGATCTTTGTGTATGGTGTTAGGGAATGTTCCAACTTCAGTTTTTTGCATATTGCTGTCCAGTTTTCCAAGCACCATTTGTTGAAGAAGCTGTCTTTTTCCCATTTTGTATTTTTGCCTCGTTTGTCAAAAATAAGGTATCCATAGGTGTGTGGGTTTGTCTCTGGGTTCTCTATCTTGTTTCATTGGTCGATATTTCTGTTTTCGTGCCAGTACCATATGGTCTTGATGACTATTGCTTTGTTGTATAGCCTGAAGTTAGGGAGGCTGATTCAGCTCCATTCTTCTTTCTCAGAATTGCCTTGGCTATCCGGGGTCTTTTGTGTTTCCACATGAATGGTCTAGTTCTGTGAGAAGAATGTCATTGGTATTTGATAGGGGTCACATTGAATCTGTAGATGATATTTGGTAGTATGATCATTTCCATAATATTGGTTCTTCTGATCCAGGAACATGGAATATCTCTCCATCTGTTTATGTCATCTTTGATTTCTTTCATTAGTGTCCTGTAATTTTCTGTGTACAGTTCTTTTGTCTCTCTAGGTAGGTTTATTCCTAGATATTTTATTCTTTTGGTTGCAGTGGTGAATAGGATTGCATCCTTGATTTCTCTGATTTTTCATTTTTTGTATATAGGAATGCGAGTGATTATCTGTGTATTGATTTTGTATCCTGCAACTTTGCTCAATTCATTGATTCACTCTAGTAGTTTTCTAATAGTGTCTTTGGAGTTTTCTATGTATAGTATCATGTTGTCTGCGAATAGAGAGTTTTACTTCCTCTTTTCCAATCTGGATTCATTTTATTTCTTGTTCTTCTCTCATTGCTGTTGCGAGAACTTCCAGGACTATGTTGAATAATAGTGGTGAAAGTGGTCACCCTTGTCTTGTTCCTGATTGTAGAGGAAGTGCTTTCATTTTCTCACCATTGAGAATAATGTTTGCTGTGGGCTTTTCGTATATGGCTTTCACTATGTTGAGGTGGATTCTTTCTATGCCCACTTTTTGAAGAGATTTTAGCATAAATGGGTGCTGGATTTTGTTGAAAGCTTTTTAAGGTGGATTTATGTCCTTGAGTGTTTTGCCTATATTCTCCTCTAAGAGTTTGATGGTTTCTGGTCTTACATTTGGGTTTTTAATCCATTTTGAGTTGATCTTTGTGTATGGTGTTAGGGAATGTTCCAACTTCAGTTTTTTGCATATTGCTGTCCAGTTTTCCAAGCACCATTTGTTGAAGAAGCTGTCTTTTTCCCATTTTGTATTTTTGCCTCGTTTGTCAAAAATAAGGTATCCATAGGTGTGTGGGTTTGTCTCTGGGTTCTCTATCTTGTTTCATTGGTCGATATTTCTGTTTTCGTGCCAGTACCATATGGTCTTGATGACTATTGCTTTGTTGTATAGCCTGAAGTTAGGGAGGCTGATTCAGCTCCATTCTTCTTTCTCAGAATTGCCTTGGCTATCCGGGGTCTTTTGTGTTTCCACATGAATGGTCTAGTTCTGTGAGAAGAATGTCATTGGTATTTGATAGGGGTCACATTGAATCTGTAGATGATATTTGGTAGTATGATCATTTCCATAATATTGGTTCTTCTGATCCAGGAACATGGAATATCTCTCCATCTGTTTATGTCATCTTTGATTTCTTTCATTAGTGTCCTGTAATTTTCTGTGTACAGTTCTTTTGTCTCTCTAGGTAGGTTTATTCCTAGATATTTTATTCTTTTGGTTGCAGTGGTGAATAGGATTGCATCCTTGATTTCTCTGATTTTTCATTTTTTGTATATAGGAATGCGAGTGATTATCTGTGTATTGATTTTGTATCCTGCAACTTTGCTCAATTCATTGATTCACTCTAGTAGTTTTCTAATAGTGTCTTTGGAGTTTTCTATGTATAGTATCATGTTGTCTGCGAATAGAGAGTTTTACTTCCTCTTTTCCAATCTGGATTCATTTTATTTCTTGTTCTTCTCTCATTGCTGTTGCGAGAACTTCCAGGACTATGTTGAATAATAGTGGTGAAAGTGGTCACCCTTGTCTTGTTCCTGATTGTAGAGGAAGTGCTTTCATTTTCTCACCATTGAGAATAATGTTTGCTGTGGGCTTTTCGTATATGGCTTTCACTATGTTGAGGTGGATTCTTTCTATGCCCACTTTTTGAAGAGATTTTAGCATAAATGGGTGCTGGATTTTGTTGAAAGCTTTTTCTGAACCTACTGAGATTATCATGTGATTTTTATGTTTCAGTTTGTTGATGTAGTGTATCACATTGGTTGATTTGCTATTGAAGAATCCTTGCATGCCTGGGATGAACCCAACTTGATCATGATGTATGAGTTTTTTGAAGTGTTGTTGAATTCTGTTTGCTAGAATTTTGTTGAGGATCTTTGTGCCTAAATTCATCAATGATATTGCCCTATAATTTTGTGTGTGTGTGTGTGTGTGTGTGTTTTCTTTGCCTGGTTCTGGTGTCAGGATGATGGTGGACTCATAGAATGTGTTTAGAAGTGTTCCTTTTTTAAATGTTTGGAAGAATTCACCTGTAAAGCCATCAGGCCCTGGATTTTTATTTTTGGGTAGATTTTTGATCACAGGTTCGATTCCTGCACTTGTAATTGGGTTGTTTATAATTTCTATTTCTTCTTGGTTCAGTCTTGGAAGAGTGAACTTTCTAAGCATCTGTCCATTTCTTCCAGGTTGTCCAGTTTGTTGCCATATAATTGTTCATAATAGTATCTTATAATTCTTTGTATTTCTGTGTTTTCTGTTGTAACCTCTCCTTTTTCATTTTTTTTTTTTTTCTCTTAACGAGTCTGGCCCGCTGTTTGTCGATTTTGTTTATCTTTTCGAAGAACCAGCTTTTTGTTTTGTTTATCTTTAGTATTGTTTCTTTCATTTCTTATTCATTTATTTCTGCTCTGATCTTTATGATTTCTCTTCTGCTAACTTTAGGTCTTTTTTGTTCTTCTTTCTCTAGTTGTTTTAAGTGAAGAGATAGGTTGTCTTTTTGTTGTTTTTCTTGTTTCTTAAGGTAGGATTATATTTTTTTAAACTCTCCTCTTAGAACTGCCTTTGCAGTGTCCCATAGGGTTTGTGGTGTCATGTTTTCATTGTCATTTTTTTATAGGAATTTTTTTTATTTCTCCTTTGATTTGTTCAGTGATCTTTACTTTTAAGGTATGTGTTGTTTAATCACCATGTGTTTGTAGCATTTTTGTTTTTTTCCCTTGTAATTGATAACTAGTCTCATAGCATTGTGGTCAGCAAAGATGGTTGATATAATTTCAATTTTATATAATTTACTGAGGTTTGGTTTGTGGCCCAAGCTGTGGTCTATCCTGGAGAATGTTCCGTGAGCACTTGAGAAGAAAGTGTATTCCTCTGCTTTTGGGTGGAATGTCCTAAAGATATCAACGAGATCCATCTCTTCTAGTTTGAGAATTTAAGACTTCTTCCATTTAAGACTTGTGTTTCCCTATTGATTTTGTTTGATGATCTGTCCACTGGTATAAGAGGAGTGTTAAAGTCTCCTACTATTATTATATTACTGTCAATTTCTTCTTTTATGTTTGAAAGTGTTTGTCTTATGTACTGGGATGCTTCTGCGTTGGGTGCATAGATTATGGTTGCTATGTCTTCCTCTTGGATCGATCCCTTGATCATTATATAGTGACCTGCCTTGTCTCTTCTAATCTTCTTTATTTTAAGGTCTATTTTGTCTCATATAAGGATTGCTACTCCAACTTTCTTTCAATTTCAATTTGCATGGAGTATCTTTTTCCATCCTCTGACTTTCAGTCTATGAGTGTCTTTAGGTCTGAAGTGAGTTTCTTGTAGGCAGCTTATGTATGGGTCTTGTTTTTTGTATCCATTCAGCCAATTTGTGTCTTTAGGTTGGAGCATTTAGTCCATTCACACTTAAAGTAATTTTGATACAAATAATCCTATTGTCATCCTCTTACATGTTATGATGGGTTTGTTTTGTAGATCTTCTCTTATACGTGTTGTCATGTAAGTCCCTTTAGCACTTGTTGTAAAGCTGGTTTGGTGTTACTAATTTCTCTTAATTTTTGCTTATCTGTAAACCTTTGGATTTCTCCATCAATTCTGAATGAGATCCTTGAAGGGCAGAGTATTGTTGGTTGCAGATTTTTCTCTTTCAGTGCTTTAAATGTGTCTTGCCATTCCCTTCTGTCCTGCAGAGTTTCTGCTAAAAGATCAGCTATTAAACATACAGGTTTTCCCTTGTATGTCTCTAGTTGCTTTCCCCTTGCAGCTTTTAGAATTCTGTCTTTGTGTTTAATTTGTGTTAGCTTAAATAAGATGTGTCTTTGTGTGTTTATTCTTGGGTTTATCCTGTATGGGACTCTTTGTACTTCTTGGACTTGATTGACTTTTTCTTTTCCCATGTTGGGGAAAATTTCAACTATAATCTCTTCAAAAATTTTCTCATACTCTTTCTTTCTTTCTTCTTCTTCTGGAACCCCTATAATTCGAATGTTGGTGCGTTTGATATCATCCCAGTGGCCTCTGAGATTATCCTCTGCTCTTTTCATTCTTTGCGCTTGATTCTGTTCTTCAGCAGTTACTTCCACCATTCTATCTTCTAGCTTACTCACCTGGTCTTCTGTCTCAGATACCCTGCTCTTGATACCTTCTAGAGTGTTTTTAAGTTCATCAATTGAGTTGTTTTTCTCTGCGTTTTTTTTAAGTTCAGCAATTGAGTTGTCTGTCTCTGGTGCCAAGTTCTTGTATTTCTTTGTTCAGCATGTTAATTGATTCTTACATTTTCTCTAATATTCTATTTTTGAAGTTTTGGATCATCATTACTATCATTCTTCTGAATTCTCTTTCAGAAAGTTTGTCTAATTCTTCTTCACTTTTTGGGACTTGTGTGTTTGTAGATTGTTCCTTTGTGCAGGATTTCTCTGTCTTTTCATTATTATTATTAATGTTTTAACTAACTATGTTTAGAGCATCCTTTTCCCAGATTTTGAGTTATATCTGTGGATGTTTGTTGTTTGGATGCGATATCTGATTCAGGGTAAAGATGGTGGTTGGGTGATGCCAGGCCTGGCTTACAAGTGCTTGCCTTTGTTGGAGTTCTCCCTGTTTAATGCTCTCTAGTGTTAAGCCTTCTCTGGTATTGTAGGGTCTTGAAGTCAGTGTTACCTCTCCAAAGCCCTTGGGCTTGCTGCCTGACCAGGGAATGAAGATTTCATGGCTAATTTGTTATGGCGTTAAATGGCATTAAAACATCTATACACAAGTGAGAAACAGAAGGTGTACCTTTGACAAATGCCAATTAGAATATCATGCACATACTATCTAGTGTACTGGATTATACACACAAACATAAAGAGCCATAACATAACCCAAACATTTCAAAAAAATACAGCACATTATGTTAGCATGGCAAATAGAGAAAAAGATGAATAATATCAACTAGTTATGAACCAAACTAACTAAAGCACAAGTTGGAGAACAATGCTATAGCAGGATCCCAATTGGGTATAAGGCAATGAAAACCAAACAGATCAAGAAATATTGTGGGAAAAGGGGAAAAGTGAGGAAGGATAGAAGAGAAATATAGAATAATAATGCAAAGTTAAACATAGGGAGATAAAGATTTGTATGTATTAGAGTTTAATTTTGTAGGAAAAGAACATCAGAGAAAGCAAATATATAGTTGCAGAAAATGAATAACACATATAAAAATTAAAAAATTAAAACAAAGAGAAAACTATAGAAAACAAAACGAAAATAATAAAAACAAACAAAACCTCCACAGAACCACAAAAGGCCAATGTAGATTCAGAAGTGTAGAACCAAAATATAGTATGTGGTTTAAAAGAAAAAAGAAATGTGTAAACTTGAATATATTCAATCTTGCTGATAAGATTGGTTGCTGCAACAGCTGAGTTCAATGGAGGAAATTAAAAAAAAAAAAAAAGGGTATGGGAGGAGGAAAAAGAAACAAAAAATCCAGAGGTAAATCCAGCTGCAGTCAAAACGTGAAAATAGTGAATGTTTTTGTTCTTCTGTCTCTTGCTGACTATTCAGGAATTATCAGTCTTTTTCTTGCCTCTGGCAGTGGTTGGATCTGAAGGTCTCTTTTTATTGTTTGTCTATTTCTGCCTATTCTAGAACTAAAAGGCCCATGCAGGCTGGCCCTGGTAGTTTCTTAATCATTAATCCAGGTACCTTTTTTGCTGGGTGGAGCTAAGTTCCCTTCCTGTAGTTTGACCTGCAGTCAAACTATGGTAGGGGTAATTGTGCTTCTCTGCCAAAGGATTTATTCCCACATACTCTATGAGAAGCACTTCTGCCGTGTCCCTGGCCCTGCTGCAGGCCACCGTCAACCCCCGCCACCACTGGAGACCTCCCTCAGAACACTCAGAGGTGAGTCTGACTCAGTCTCATATGGCATTGCTATTTCCCTTTCCTGGATCTCCATGTGCACAGAGTCTCCAGTCCTACTATGCAGCTCTATGATCGGGTTAATGATAACCTCCTTCAAGAGGAATTAAATGCAACGCTATCTTTTTGAGAACTGCCGGAGGGCACTTCTAACCCAAGGAGGCACTTGGGCCCTCTAAAGCAGGTCTGACTCAGTCCCTCGTGGGGCTCACTGTTCCTTTCCTGGGTCTTGGTGTGTAACAGGCTTTGCATACTTGGTCTACCCAATCTCTCTGGCCGGTTTGAGGTTTAACTTTTAAAAGCACAATTGCGCCCCTCCTAATGTCTTGTTGTAGCTTCTCCTTTCCTCTTGGATGTGGAGTATCTTTTTTGTGGTCAGATCCAACCTCTCCTGCTGATGGTGTTTTAGCAGGTAGTTGCAATTCTGGCATTTTGCAGTAGCAGATGAGTACATGTCCTTTGTCACCACCAAACAAAACGAAAATAATAAAAACAAACAAAACCTCCACAGAACCACAAAAGGCCAATGTAGATTCAGAAGTGTAGAACCAAAATATAGTATGTGGTTTAAAAGAAAAAAGAAATGTGTAAACTTGAATATATTCAATCTTGCTGATAAGATTGGTTGCTGCAACAGCTGAGTTCAATGGAGGAAATTAAAAAAAAAAAAAAAGGGTATGGGAGGAGGAAAAAGAAACAAAAAATCCAGAGGTAAATCCAGCTGCAGTCAAAACGTGAAAATAGTGAATGTTTTTGTTCTTCTGTCTCTTGCTGACTATTCAGGAATTATCAGTCTTTTTCTTGCCTCTGGCAGTGGTTGGATCTGAAGGTCTCTTTTTATTGTTTGTCTATTTCTGCCTATTCTAGAACTAAAAGGCCCATGCAGGCTGGCCCTGGTAGTTTCTTAATCATTAATCCAGGTACCTTTTTTGCTGGGTGGAGCTAAGTTCCCTTCCTGTAGTTTGACCTGCAGTCAAACTATGGTAGGGGTAATTGTGCTTCTCTGCCAAAGGATTTATTCCCACATACTCTATGAGAAGCACTTCTGCCGTGTCCCTGGCCCTGCTGCAGGCCACCGTCAACCCCCGCCACCACTGGAGACCTCCCTCAGAACACTCAGAGGTGAGTCTGACTCAGTCTCATATGGCATTGCTATTTCCCTTTCCTGGATCTCCATGTGCACAGAGTCTCCAGTCCTACTATGCAGCTCTATGATCGGGTTAATGATAACCTCCTTCAAGAGGAATTAAATGCAACGCTATCTTTTTGAGAACTGCCGGAGGGCACTTCTAACCCAAGGAGGCACTTGGGCCCTCTAAAGCAGGTCTGACTCAGTCCCTCGTGGGGCTCACTGTTCCTTTCCTGGGTCTTGGTGTGTAACAGGCTTTGCATACTTGGTCTACCCAATCTCTCTGGCCGGTTTGAGGTTTAACTTTTAAAAGCACAATTGCGCCCCTCCTAATGTCTTGTTGTAGCTTCTCCTTTCCTCTTGGATGTGGAGTATCTTTTTTGTGGTCAGATCCAACCTCTCCTGCTGATGGTGTTTTAGCAGGTAGTTGCAATTCTGGCATTTTTGCAGTAGCAGATGAGTACATGTCCTTTGTCACCACCATCTTAGGTCCATCCTTTGCTGCTATTTTGCTGGAATCCATTACTGGCTTTAAATGTTTTGGTGCAAAATGTCTAACCTTCTTTTAGAGGAAATATGAGTATGATTTGATTCCAGAGATCCTTTAGTACTTTTAGTTGATCCATAGACTATATGAATTATAAAATTATCCACAGCAACACTAGAGTCATTGGGCTCTTCACCTATATGTTGATCCTGTCTCTGACTTTTGAGGTCATCTCAAATGATGTCTTTTGTTTTCCTGAATGACATGACTAGGTGAAGTACTTTAGTGATAATTAGAAGTTTTCTCAGCTTTCTTGCCTTATTTCAACCCTTATTTGCCTTCCTTTATCTTGATAAGAGGCAGATTGTTTTGAAAAGAGGCTTCTCATCTTTTCTTCCCCTCCCCATAGTTTACAGGACCTAAAAGTACATTAATTGAAGGCCAGGTTATTGAAGTGCCCCTCAGTGTTTCCTCTCAGCCCTCTTCTCCCCATCTAGATGACTACACCTACACCTAGAACTGCTCAGACTGTTTTCTTTCCATTCATTTTCCTGCCACCACATTTATGCCTTTTTCCCTGGTGCATCCAGTGAGGATTCTTGGGAAAGAGTTCGTAGATTGGTCTAAACTAATTTTGTGTTTGTAGCTTTACAGGATTCTAATCTGCAGGAAAGCCTTCATGTGGCCAGTCCATATTAGTAAAAAATTCAATGGCTTTCTTCTGTAATCTGATGAATTCCTCTTCTCATGCTTCTATGCTGCAAGATTTGAAAGCCAGTATATTTCTTTTGTTAAGGATTAACTTGGGTTTCTTTCCGTTCCAAAATACCTGATGGGTTTTTAAAAATTTGTGAAATTCTTAGTATATTCAGATTGTTTATGTAATGTTCATTTCTGTTATATACTAATCAGAAGTATAAATCTGAACAGTTTTATTTGTTGTAATCTTAATGAGTATCGGGCATTGTTCTTAGTGCTTGAGTTGGAGTTTTGAGTACACAGTTTTTACTCAGAAAGACTATTGGAACATTATTTTCCAGAAGATAGACAATGGGTCAAATTGAGAGTTTTGACAGAGTGTCACTTGATGCACCCTGGATCTTAGAGGCAGAAGGTTTGGGAAATTCCCTTATCTTACCACCTTGCGAAGAACCAGTATTAGATCAGATCATGTATCCATGTTGCAGATGGGTCATGTCTTTTTTTTGCTCTAAATCTTTTAAAATAAATATGAAATGAACTTTCAACTTGATTATAAAGTTTAGCAGCACGATCCAAGCTTTGTTCTTGCTCATTAGAGAGCTTTCTTGAAATATACACATGATTCTCATAATCATGTGATTAGAACATGTTCCCTCTGCTTCTATCTTCTGAAAGAGAAACAGTATCATGTCTTCTTTAAATATTTGCTCAAATTTAAATAGCAAAAACTTTTAGCCTAATGCTTTTCCGGGCTTTTCCATCTTTCTTCCCTCCCCATAGTTTACAGGACCTAAAAGTACATTAATTGAAGGCCAGGTTATTGAAGTGCCCCTCAGTGTTTCCTCTCAGCCCTCTTCTCCCCATCTAGATGACTACACCTACACCTAGAACTGCTCAGACTGTTTTCTTTCCATTCATTTTCCTGCCACCACATTTATGCCTTTTTCCCTGGTGCATCCAGTGAGGATTCTTGGGAAAGAGTTCGTAGATTGGTCTAAACTAATTTTGTGTTTGTAGCTTTACAGGATTCTAATCTGCAGGAAAGCCTTCATGTGGCCAGTCCATATTAGTAAAAAATTCAATGGCTTTCTTCTGTAATCTGATGAATTCCTCTTCTCATGCTTCTATGCTGCAAGATTTGAAAGCCAGTATATTTCTTTTGTTAAGGATTAACTTGGGTTTCTTTCCGTTCCAAAATACCTGATGGGTTTTTAAAAATTTGTGAAATTCTTAGTATATTCAGATTGTTTATGTAATGTTCATTTCTGTTATATACTAATCAGAAGTATAAATCTGAACAGTTTTATTTGTTGTAATCTTAATGAGTATCGGGCATTGTTCTTAGTGCTTGAGTTGGAGTTTTGAGTACACAGTTTTTACTCAGAAAGACTATTGGAACATTATTTTCCAGAAGATAGACAATGGGTCAAATTGAGAGTTTTGACAGAGTGTCACTTGATGCACCCTGGATCTTAGAGGCAGAAGGTTTGGGAAATTCCCTTATCTTACCACCTTGCGAAGAACCAGTATTAGATCAGATCATGTATCCATGTTGCAGATGGGTCATGTCTTTTTTTTGCTCTAAATCTTTTAAAATAAATATGAAATGAACTTTCAACTTGATTATAAAGTTTAGCAGCACGATCCAAGCTTTGTTCTTGCTCATTAGAGAGCTTTCTTGAAATATACACATGATTCTCATAATCATGTGATTAGAACATGTTCCCTCTGCTTCTATCTTCTGAAAGAGAAACAGTATCATGTCTTCTTTAAATATTTGCTCAAATTTAAATAGCAAAAACTTTTAGCCTAATGCTTTTCTTATGGGTTATAAATCATTTAGTATTTATATCTGTTAATACATAGGTCATCTTTTAAATACTGGCTGTCTAATAATTTTATAGTTGTGTCTCATTATTTTAATTTTCATTTTACTAATAATGATGAAACTTAAATTTTAATATACTTGTTTCCCACCTTTATTCTTTAGTGAAATACAAACTTTTTGTGCATTTTTATAAATGAATCTTGAGTTAATATGTCTATAATGTGTGACATGAAATATCAGTAAATTGTAATTATTGGCATCTATTATTTCTGGAATAATTTGTTTAGAGATCCTTTATCCACTAAATTTCATTTTTGTCTTGTAACTAGTTTTGTTGATATAAATGCAAATCAGCTTCTGGATTTTTAAATTTTGTTCCATTGATCTATATTTCCAAAAATACTTAATTGTCTTGACTACTATAGCTGCATAATGGTATTGAAAACAGGTATCATTTGCTCTATAACTTTGTTTTTTATTTTCAAAATTGTTTTGACTGTCTTGTTAATTACTTAGTTATGTCTGCTTGTTTGTGATGCCATGGACTATGGTCCACTAGGTACCACTGTCCATGGATTCTCCAGGCAAGAATACTGGAGTGGGTAAACCATTTGCTTCTCCATACATTCAACCAAGGGATCAGACCCGGATCTTTCTTATTGCAGGCAGATTCTTTGTTTAGTTTCTTTTTAATTCCAAATGAACATTATAGAGTCGACTATGCAATTTCAACAACACTTTTTGTCTTTGAGATTTTTGTTATTGTTTAAATATTTTATATTTTACTTTTGTCTTCCAGTTTTATTGAGATATAATTGGCATACAGAATTGTATAAAGTATTCAGCTTGCTGATTTGACTTACATATATCATGAAATGATTACCATCACAAAATATAGTGAACATGCATCATCTTACATAGGCACAAAATTAAAGAACTGTAAAAATATTTTTTATTGTGATATACTTAGAATATACTCTTATCAAGTGCATATGTAACAAAAAGCAGGGTTAATTATATTTATCATCTTGTACATTACACCTCTTGTTGTTCTTCAGTCACTCAGTCATGTCTGACTCTTTGTGAACCAATAGACTGTAGTACACCAGGGTTCCTTGTTATCCACTATCCTCCAGAGTTGGCACTATGTCCATTGAGTCAATGATGTCATCCAAACATCTCATCCCTTTTTGCCCCCTTCTCCTGTCCTCAGTCTTTCCCAGCATCAGGGTCTTTTTGAATGAGTCAGCTCTTCGCATCAGGCAGCCAAAGTATTGGAGTTTCAACTTTAGCATTAGGCCTTCCAGTGAAAATTCAGGATTGATTTCCTTTAGGATTGACTGATTTGATCTCCTTGCAGTTCAAGGGACTCTCAAGAGTCTTCTCCAGCACCACAGTTTGAAAACATCTGTTCTTCAGCACTCAGTCTTCTGTCTGGTACAGCTCTCACATCTGTACATGACTTCTGGAAAATCCATAGCTTTGATATGTGAGCATTTGCTGGAAAAGTGTTATCTCTGCTTTATAATATGCTGTCCAGCCTTTGTCATAGCTTTTCTTCCAAGGACCAAGCATTTTCAAATTTCCTGGTTGTAAATCTGAGGTAATTTTGAACCGCAAGAAAATAGTCTGTCACCATTTACATTTTTTACAATCTGTTTACCATGAAGTGATGGGACTGTACACCATGATCTTAAGTTTTTTGAAGGTTGAGTTCTAAGCCAGCTTTTTCACTCTCTTCTTTCACCTTCTTTGAGAGGCTCTTTAGTTCCTCTTCACTGACTGTCATAAGGTGATGTCATCTTCATAGCTGAGGTTGTTTTTTTGGGGGGGGAGGGGGGCACTTCTGTTGGTCTTTCATTTGTTTTCATCCATCTTTGTTCTTTGGCCTGTGTGGGTCTCCTATCGCAGTGGCCTCTCCCGCTGTAGAGCACTAGCTTTGAGCGCACATGCTCCAGAGCTCTGGCTCGGTAGTTGGACACATTGGCCCAGCTGCTCCATGGCACATGGGATCTTCCAAGGCCAGGGATCAAACTGGCACCCCTTGCACTGCAAGGTGGTGTCCCCCACCCACTGGACCATCAGGGAAGCCCAAGGTTATCAATGTTTCACCTGGCAATCTTGATTCCATCTTCTACTTCATCCAGGCTGGCATATTGCATGATGTATGTTGCATATGAGTTAAATAAGCAGAGTGACAATGCATAATCTTGTAGTACTTCTTTCCCAATTTGGAACCAGTCTGATGTTCCATATCTGGTTCTAACTGTTGCTTTCTGTCCAGCATACAGGTTTCACAGAAAGCAGATAATGTGATCTGGTATTATCTCTTTCAGACTTTTCCACAGTTCATTATGACCCACACAGTTGAAAGTTTTACCATAGTCAATGAAGCAGAAGTAGATGTTTTTCTGTAATTCTCTTGTTTTTTCCTATGGTTCATCATATATTGGAAATTTGATCACCGGTTCCTCTGCCTTTTCTAAATCCAGCTTGTACATCTGGAAGTTCTTGGTTCACAAACTGTTAAAGCCAAGCTTGAAGGATTTTAAACATTACCTTGCTATCAGGTGAAGTGTGTGTAGTTGTGCAGTAGTTTGAACATTCTTTGGCATTGTTCTTTCCTGAGATTGGAATGAAAACTGACCTTTTCTATTCCTGTGGCCCTGGCTGGCATTAGTCTGCTTTATAATATGCTGTCCAGCCTTTGTCATAGCTTTTCTTCCAAGGACCAAGCATTTTCAAATTTCCTGGTTGTAAATCTGAGGTAATTTTGAACCGCAAGAAAATAGTCTGTCACCATTTACATTTTTTACAATCTGTTTACCATGAAGTGATGGGACTGTACACCATGATCTTAAGTTTTTTGAAGGTTGAGTTCTAAGCCAGCTTTTTCACTCTCTTCTTTCACCTTCTTTGAGAGGCTCTTTAGTTCCTCTTCACTGACTGTCATAAGGTGATGTCATCTTCATAGCTGAGGTTGTTTTTTTGGGGGGGGAGGGGGGCACTTCTGTTGGTCTTTCATTTGTTTTCATCCATCTTTGTTCTTTGGCCTGTGTGGGTCTCCTATCGCAGTGGCCTCTCCCGCTGTAGAGCACTAGCTTTGAGCGCACATGCTCCAGAGCTCTGGCTCGGTAGTTGGACACATTGGCCCAGCTGCTCCATGGCACATGGGATCTTCCAAGGCCAGGGATCAAACTGGCACCCCTTGCACTGCAAGGTGGTGTCCCTACCCACTGGACCATCAGGGAAGCCCAAGGTTATCAATGTTTCACCTGGCAATCTTGATTCCATCTTCTACTTCATCCAGGCTGGCATATTGCATGATGTATGTTGCATATGAGTTAAATAAGCAGAGTGACAATGCATAATCTTGTAGTACTTCTTTCCCAATTTGGAACCAGTCTGATGTTCCATATCTGGTTCTAACTGTTGCTTTCTGTCCAGCATACAGGTTTCACAGAAAGCAGATAATGTGATCTGGTATTATCTCTTTCAGACTTTTCCACAGTTCATTATGACCCACACAGTTGAAAGTTTTACCATAGTCAATGAAGCAGAAGTAGATGTTTTTCTGTAATTCTCTTGTTTTTTCCTATGGTTCATCATATATTGGAAATTTGATCACCGGTTCCTCTGCCTTTTCTAAATCCAGCTTGTACATCTGGAAGTTCTTGGTTCACAAACTGTTAAAGCCAAGCTTGAAGGATTTTAAACATTACCTTGCTATCAGGTGAAGTGTGTGTAGTTGTGCAGTAGTTTGAACATTCTTTGGCATTGTTCTTTCCTGAGATTGGAATGAAAACTGACCTTTTCTATTCCTGTGGCCATGGCTGAGTTTTCCAGATGTGCTGGCATACTGAATGCAGCACTTTAACAGTATTATCTGATTGTATTTGAAGTAGTTCTGGAATTCCATCATCTCCACTAGCCTTGTTCATACTAATGCTTTCTAACACCCACTTGACTTCACATTCCAGGATGTCTGGCTCTAGGTGAGTGATCATGCCATCATGGTTTTCTGGGTCATTAAGACTTCTTTTATACAGTTCTTCTGTGTATTCTGTCCACCTATTCTTAATATCTTCTGTTTCTGTTAGATCATACCATTTCTGTCCTTTATTGTGCCAATCTTTGCATGAAATATTCCCCTGGAATCTCTAATTTTCTTGTAGAGATTCCTAGTCCTCCCTATTTCCTTGTTTTCCTCTTTTTTCTTTATTATTCACTTAAAAAGAATTTCTTTACCATCTTGCTATGCTTTGAAACTCTGCATTCATATGGGTATATCTTTCCTTTTCTCCTTTGCCTTTTGATTCTCTTCTTAGCTATTTATTTGTATGACTTCCTCAGACAACAACTTTGCCTTTTTGCATTTCTTTTTCTTGGGGATGGTTTTGATCACTGTCTCATGTACAGTGTTACATACCTCCATCCATATTTCTTAAGGCACTCTACCAGATCTAATCCCTTGGATCTAATTGTAACTTCCACTGTATAATTATAAGGTACTTGATTTAAGTCATACCTAAATGGCCTACAGGTTTTTCCTATTTTATTCAATTTGAGCCTGAATTTTGCAGTAAGCAGTTCATGATCTGAGCCATGGTCAGTTCCTGGTCTTATTCTTCCTGATTATATAGAACTTCTCTATCTTCAGCTGCAAAGAATGTAATCAATTTGATATCAGTATTGATCATCTGGCAATATCCATGTGTAGAGTCATCTCTTGTGTTATTGAAAGAGAATATTTGCTATGACTAGTGTGTTCTTTTGTCAAAACTGTTAGCCTTTGTCCTGCTTCATTTTGTACTCCAAAGTAAAACTTGCCTATTACCTCAGGTATCTCTCTCTCTTTCTCTCTCTCTCTCTCTCTTTCCCTCTCTCTTTCTCTTTTTTTAAATTTTGGCCTCTTTTATTGATTTTTTTTAAATTTATTTTTCATCCATCTTCATTCTTCAGCCTGTGTGGGCCTCCCATTGCAGTAGCCCCTTTCATTGCAGAGCACCGGCTCTGGGTTCATGTGCTTCAGAGTGCCCGCTCATAATTGAACACACCAGTCCAGCCTCTCTGTGGCACATGGGCTCTTCCCAGGCCAGGGATCAAATTGGTGCCCCTTGCATTGCAAGGTGGATTCTTTATCCACTGGACCACTAGGGAAGCCCATAGGTATCTCTTGACTTCCTACTTTTGCATTCCAATCTCCTCTGATGCAAAAGGGGGGATTTTTTTCATTTTTTGGTGTTAGTTCTGGAAGTTCTTTTAGGTTTCACAGAAACAGAACTGTTCAAGTTCTTCTTCAGTATTAGTGGTTGGGGCATAGACTTGAATTACTCTGATAGTGACCAGTTTGCCTTGAAAATGAACTGAGATCGTTCTGTTGCTTTTGAGATTGAACCCAAGTACTGCATTTTGGTCTTTGTTTACTATGAGGACTACTTCATTTCTTCTAAGGGAATCTTGCCCCCAACAGTGGATATAATGATCATCTGAATTAAATTCATCCATTCACATCCATTTTAATTCATTAATTCCTAAGATGTTGGTATTCACTCTTGCCATCTCCTGCTTGACCATGTCCATTTTACCTTGATTCATAGACCCAACATTCCAGGTTCCTATGCAGTATTGTTCTTTACAGTATCAGACTTTACTTTGACCACCAGACATATTCACAACTGAGTGTTGGTTCTGCTTTGGCTTAGCATCCTCATTCCTTCTGGAGGTATGTCTCTGCTTTTCTCTAGTAGCATATTTGATATCAGTATTGATCATCTGGCAATATCCATGTGTAGAGTCATCTCTTGTGTTATTGAAAGAGAATATTTGCTATGACTAGTGTGTTCTTTTGTCAAAACTGTTAGCCTTTGTCCTGCTTCATTTTGTACTCCAAAGTAAAACTTGCCTATTACCTCAGGTATCTCTCTCTCTTTCTCTCTCTCTCTCTCTCTTTCCCTCTCTCTTTCTCTTTTTTTAAATTTTGGCCTCTTTTATTGATTTTTTTTAAATTTATTTTTCATCCATCTTCATTCTTCAGCCTGTGTGGGCCTCCCATTGCAGTAGCCCCTTTCATTGCAGAGCACCGGCTCTGGGTTCATGTGCTTCAGAGTGCCCGCTCATAATTGAACACACCAGTCCAGCCTCTCTGTGGCACATGGGCTCTTCCCAGGCCAGGGATCAAATTGGTGCCCCTTGCATTGCAAGGTGGATTCTTTATCCACTGGACCACTAGGGAAGCCCATAGGTATCTCTTGACTTCCTACTTTTGCATTCCAATCTCCTCTGATGCAAAAGGGGGGATTTTTTTCATTTTTTGGTGTTAGTTCTGGAAGTTCTTTTAGGTTTCACAGAAACAGAACTGTTCAAGTTCTTCTTCAGTATTAGTGGTTGGGGCATAGACTTGAATTACTCTGATAGTGACCAGTTTGCCTTGAAAATGAACTGAGATCGTTCTGTTGCTTTTGAGATTGAACCCAAGTACTGCATTTTGGTCTTTGTTTACTATGAGGACTACTTCATTTCTTCTAAGGGAATCTTGCCCCCAACAGTGGATATAATGATCATCTGAATTAAATTCATCCATTCACATCCATTTTAATTCATTAATTCCTAAGATGTTGGTATTCACTCTTGCCATCTCCTGCTTGACCATGTCCATTTTACCTTGATTCATAGACCCAACATTCCAGGTTCCTATGCAGTATTGTTCTTTACAGTATCAGACTTTACTTTGACCACCAGACATATTCACAACTGAGTGTTGGTTCTGCTTTGGCTTAGCATCCTCATTCCTTCTGGAGGTATGTCTCTGCTTTTCTCTAGTAGCATATTGGACATGTATTGATCTGGGCATGTTTATCTTTCATTGTCATATCTTTTTGCCTTTCATACTCTTCATGGGGTTCCCAAAGCAAGAATGCTGAAGTGGTTTGCCATTCCCATTTCCAGTGGTCCATGCTTTGGCAGAACTCTCCACCATGACCTGTCCATCTGTAGAAGCCCTACAAAGCAGGGCTGATAGTTTCACTGAGTTACACAAAGTTGTGATCCATGTGATCATTTTGGTTAGTTTTTTGGTGATTATTGTTTTCATCCTGTCTGCTGTTTAATGGATGAGGATAAGAGGCTTGTGCAAGCATCCTGATGGGAGGAATTGGTTCTGGGGAAAACTGGATCTTGGTCTGGTGGTCAAGGTCATGCTTAGTAAATTTTTAATCCAGTTTTCTGCTGATGGGTGGACCTGTGCTCCCTTCCTATACTTTTGCCTAAGGCCAAAGTATAGTAGGGGTAATGGTGACTTTCTCCAAAAGGACTTAACGCCAGCATACCACATCTCTCAGGATTGGTGTTGCCAGTCCCCCTGAGCCTGTGGCAGGCCACTGTCGACCTACAAATGCACCTCTGCCAGAGAATCTCAAACACTAGCAGGCAAATTTGCTTCCATGCCCTGGCTATTGTGAGTAATGCTGCAAAATTGGGGGGAATATTTTGGGGTACTTGTGTCTTTTGAGTTATGGTTTCTTCAGTATTAGTGGTTGGGGCATAGACTTGAATTACTCTGATAGTGACCAGTTTGCCTTGAAAATGAACTGAGATCGTTCTGTTGCTTTTGAGATTGAACCCAAGTACTGCATTTTGGTCTTTGTTTACTATGAGGACTACTTCATTTCTTCTAAGGGAATCTTGCCCCCAACAGTGGATATAATGATCATCTGAATTAAATTCATCCATTCACATCCATTTTAATTCATTAATTCCTAAGATGTTGGTATTCACTCTTGCCATCTCCTGCTTGACCATGTCCATTTTACCTTGATTCATAGACCCAACATTCCAGGTTCCTATGCAGTATTGTTCTTTACAGTATCAGACTTTACTTTGACCACCAGACATATTCACAACTGAGTGTTGGTTCTGCTTTGGCTTAGCATCCTCATTCCTTCTGGAGGTATGTCTCTGCTTTTCTCTAGTAGCATATTGGACATGTATTGATCTGGGCATGTTTATCTTTCATTGTCATATCTTTTTGCCTTTCATACTCTTCATGGGGTTCCCAAAGCAAGAATGCTGAAGTGGTTTGCCATTCCCATTTCCAGTGGTCCATGCTTTGGCAGAACTCTCCACCATGACCTGTCCATCTGTAGAAGCCCTACAAAGCAGGGCTGATAGTTTCACTGAGTTACACAAAGTTGTGATCCATGTGATCATTTTGGTTAGTTTTTTGGTGATTATTGTTTTCATCCTGTCTGCTGTTTAATGGATGAGGATAAGAGGCTTGTGCAAGCATCCTGATGGGAGGAATTGGTTCTGGGGAAAACTGGATCTTGGTCTGGTGGTCAAGGTCATGCTTAGTAAATTTTTAATCCAGTTTTCTGCTGATGGGTGGACCTGTGCTCCCTTCCTATACTTTTGCCTAAGGCCAAAGTATAGTAGGGGTAATGGTGACTTTCTCCAAAAGGACTTAACGCCAGCATACCACATCTCTCAGGATTGGTGTTGCCAGTCCCCCTGAGCCTGTGGCAGGCCACTGTCGACCTACAAATGCACCTCTGCCAGAGAATCTCAAACACTAGCAGGCAAATTTGCTTCCATGCCCTGGCTATTGTGAGTAATGCTGCATTGAATATTGGGGTACTTGTGTCTTTTTGAGTTATGGTTTTCTCAGGGTGTATGTCCATTAGTGGAATTGTCAAGTCATATGGTAGTTCTATGTTCAGCTTTTTAAGGAATTTCCATTATATTCTTAACAGTGGTTGTACCAAATTACATTCTTATCAACAACATAAAAGAGTTACCTTTTCTCCATACCCTCTCCAGTATTTGTAGATCTTTTGATGATGACTGTTATGGCATATGTGAAGTGGTACCTCATTGTAGTTTTGATTTATATTTCTCTAATAATCACTGATGTTGAGCATCTTTTCATGTCTCGATTGGCCATCTGTGCTTATTCTGAGGAGAAATACCCATTTTTAATGTTTCTTTATTAATCTGTATCCATTTATTTCTTTTTTTAGATGGCACATGTAAGTGAAGATGGCTGCAGGGTCTTGGGGATCCTAAAACTGGTATCAGCCTCCTGGTGGGCAGGACCATAGTCCAGAGATTTCCAAAGCTGCTTCTAGCCCACTGTAAGTGAGGCTGCATTTCAGGGTCCCTGTCTGCAGGGATTTGGTTGCCCCAGAGTTTGTCTTAACCATCTCTTGGCATCACTAGTTTTAAGCAAGTTCTAGCATTGTTGTCCAGGCACTGATGGGTGAGTCTGGGTCTCAGGGCTAGTGCTAACCCACAAGTGGGCAAAACTTGGTCCTGGAATCCCTGGCTATAAGTTCCAGGAGTCCCAGGGGTCCCAGAGTTACTGTCAGCCTACAAGTGTGTGGTGCTGGGCCCTGGATCCTCTAGTAGTTGGAACTTTTTCCCAGGTCAGGGGTCAGTCCTGGCGTGAAAATTTTAACTGGATCTTGGTTTTAGTTTTTTCTTTGCTGATGGGTGGACCTGTGCTCCCTTCCTATACTTTTGCCTAAGGCCAAAGTATAGTAGGGGTAATGGTGACTTTCTCCAAAAGGACTTAACGCCAGCATACCACATCTCTCAGGATTGGTGTTGCCAGTCCCCCTGAGCCTGTGGCAGGCCACTGTCGACCTACAAATGCACCTCTGCCAGAGAATCTCAAACACTAGCAGGCAAATTTGCTTCCATGCCCTGGCTATTGTGAGTAATGCTGCATTGAATATTGGGGTACTTGTGTCTTTTTGAGTTATGGTTTTCTCAGGGTGTATGTCCATTAGTGGAATTGTCAAGTCATATGGTAGTTCTATGTTCAGCTTTTTAAGGAATTTCCATTATATTCTTAACAGTGGTTGTACCAAATTACATTCTTATCAACAACATAAAGAGTTACCTTTTCTCCATACCCTCTCCAGTATTTGTAGATCTTTTGATGATGACTGTTATGGCATATGTGAAGTGGTACCTCATTGTAGTTTTGATTTATATTTCTCTAATAATCACTGATGTTGAGCATCTTTTCATGTCTCGATTGGCCATCTGTGCTTATTCTGAGGAGAAATACCCATTTTTAATGTTTCTTTATTAATCTGTATCCATTTATTTCTTTTTTTAGATGGCACATGTAAGTGAAGATGGCTGCAGGGTCTTGGGGATCTTAAAACTGGTATCAGCCTCCTGGTGGGCAGGACCATAGTCCAGAGATTTCCAAAGCTGCTTCTAGCCCACTGTAAGTGAGGCTGCATTTCAGGGTCCCTGTCTGCAGGGATTTGGTTGCCCCAGAGTTTGTCTTAACCATCTCTTGGCATCACTAGTTTTAAGCAAGTTCTAGCATTGTTGTCCAGGCACTGATGGGTGAGTCTGGGTCTCAGGGCTAGTGCTAACCCACAAGTGGGCAAAACTTGGTCCTGGAATCCCTGGCTATAAGTTCCAGGAGTCCCAGGGGTCCCAGAGTTACTGTCAGCCTACAAGTGTGTGGTGCTGGGCCCTGGATCCTCTAGTAGTTGGAACTTTTTCCCAGGTCAGCTGTGGGCTCAGGAGTCTTATGACAGCTTCAGATCCCAGTGCTAATAAACTAGAGAGAGATTTCCACAATAATTCCTGCCAGTGCCATTGTCTCTGTGCTAAAATAAGTTCTGCAAAATTGCTACTGCATATGACTATTGAGTTCTAGTTGTCTCCTGCCTCTCCAAGTTATCATCTAGAATGAGCGAGTGATGCTAACCCAGACTTCTTTCAAACTACTGCTGCTTCCCTGGCCATCAGTGTGTGTAAGATTTTTGTGGACCCCTAAGAGTGGAGTCTTTCTTAAAGACCTCTGGCTCTCCTAAAATAAGCACCACTGGCCTTCAAGCCAAGCATTCTGAAGGCTTGTCTTCCAGGTGCAGGACCCCCAGGCTGCGGAGCCTAATAGTGAGCTTGGACCCCTCGCTCTTTGGGGAGAAACTCTGTAGTTGTAATTATCCTATTTGTGGGTTGCCTACCCCAGTGTGTGTGTCTTGACTTCTCCCCATCTCATTGTGATTTCATCTTTATATCTTTAGTTATTGAAGATTTTTCCTACTAATCTTCAGGTCACCCTCATTGACAGTTATAATTTTGGTGGGTCCACTGAAGGTGCTGAGCTCAGGGTCTTTCTACTCTGCCATCTTGGCCACTCTCCCAAAAGGCATTTTCTTAATGAGTTCCAGATACAGGATGTAACTGGTGTAAATTTTATGTGTCCTTTCAAAATATTGCAGTCACCTCAACAACCAGCACTTGGTCTGGGGATCCTAAAACTGGTATCAGCCTCCTGGTGGGCAGGACCATAGTCCAGAGATTTCCAAAGCTGCTTCTAGCCCACTGTAAGTGAGGCTGCATTTCAGGGTCCCTGTCTGCAGGGATTTGGTTGCCCAGAGTTTGTCTTAACCATCTCTTGGCATCACTAGTTTTAAGCAAGTTCTAGCATTGTTGTCCAGGCACTGATGGGTGAGTCTGGGTCTCAGGGCTAGTGCTAACCCACAAGTGGGCAAAACTTGGTCCTGGAATCCCTGGCTATAAGTTCCAGGAGTCCCAGGGGTCCCAGAGTTACTGTCAGCCTACAAGTGTGTGGTGCTGGGCCCTGGATCCTCTAGTAGTTGGAACTTTTTCCCAGGTCAGCTGTGGGCTCAGGAGTCTTATGACAGCTTCAGATCCCAGTGCTAATAAACTAGAGAGAGATTTCCACAATAATTCCTGCCAGTGCCATTGTCTCTGTGCTAAAATAAGTTCTGCAAAATTGCTACTGCATATGACTATTGAGTTCTAGTTGTCTCCTGCCTCTCCAAGTTATCATCTAGAATGAGCGAGTGATGCTAACCCAGACTTCTTTCAAACTACTGCTGCTTCCCTGGCCATCAGTGTGTGTAAGATTTTTGTGGACCCCTAAGAGTGGAGTCTTTCTTAAAGACCTCTGGCTCTCCTAAAATAAGCACCACTGGCCTTCAAGCCAAGCATTCTGAAGGCTTGTCTTCCAGGTGCAGGACCCCCAGGCTGCGGAGCCTAATAGTGAGCTTGGACCCCTCGCTCTTTGGGGAGAAACTCTGTAGTTGTAATTATCCTATTTGTGGGTTGCCTACCCCAGTGTGTGTGTCTTGACTTCTCCCCATCTCATTGTGATTTCATCTTTATATCTTTAGTTATTGAAGATTTTTCCTACTAATCTTCAGGTCACCCTCATTGACAGTTATAATTTTGGTGGGTCCACTGAAGGTGCTGAGCTCAGGGTCTTTCTACTCTGCCATCTTGGCCACTCTCCCAAAAGGCATTTTCTTAATGAGTTCCAGATACAGGATGTAACTGGTGTAAATTTTATGTGTCCTTTCAAAATATTGCAGTCACCTCAACAACCAGCACTTGGTTTTCATGAGTATTGGACAGAGAGGAGGTCCTTCTCAGAACTGGTGCCTTTGGAAAGGTCTTGCAAACAAATATTTAATAGTTTCAATTCTACTAATAATGTTATTTTAAAATTAAACCTATTGTTGTTGGTAGAACATAGAAATGCAAATAAATTGCCTAATTTGGCTTTGTCTCTGCAGCCTTGCTAAACTTATGTTTTAGTTCTGGTAGCTCTTCTGTAGAGTTCTACAGATTTTTCTATATGGGTAATCATGTTACTGTGAATAATGATAATTTCAAAAGTGGAAAGTTGTTCTTATTGCACCCACTGGAACCTTTAGTACAGTAGAAACAGAAAGTAGGAAAATTCTTATCTTATGAGAAAAATCATTTAGCATTTCATCAATAAGAATGGTAGGACTAATTTTCTCATAGGTGACTTTCATTACTTACCTTAAGATATTTAGCAATATACTTTGTATATTTACTGACCTAGTTTACATTTCTAGTTGCCTCTATTCCTTTGTGACAATGCATATTTCCATCTGGTATTTTTCATTTGCCTGAGTGACATCTTGTAAGTTCTTTTGTGTGGTCAGCTGGTACTAATCCTGAAGAAATATTCATTTTCCCTTTGTATTTTACAGATAGTTTTGCTGGGAGTAGGATAGATATACTACGGCTTTGTTTTTTTTTCCTTCAGTTTTCTCTTGTTTTCCTTCAGTCTTTTAAAGATTGTGCAACATTGTCTTCTCACTTGCATTGCTTTTAATAAGAGATATACTGTCAACTGTCATCTGTATTTCTATTCCTTCTTACCTATTGTTTCTCTTTTCTTCAGCTTGCATTAAGATACTCTGTTTGCCAATATTTTGCTAAGTTATAAGGATATATCTCGATGTAGTATTCTTCATGTATTTGTGTTTGTCTTTGACCTGATGACTCAGTGGTAAAGAAACTGCAGTGCAGAAGACGCAGTCTTGATCCCTGGGTCAGGAAGATTTTTCCTACTAATCTTCGTCCCACTGGGAAGGTGCTGAGCTCAGGGTCTTTCTACTCTGCCATCTTGGCCACTCTCCCAAAAGGCATTTTCTTAATGAGTTCCAGATACAGGATGTAACTGGTGTAAATTTTATGTGTCCTTTCAAAATATTGCAGTCACCTCAACAACCAGCACTTGGTTTTCATGAGTATTGGACAGAGAGGAGGTCCTTCTCAGAACTGGTGCCTTTGGAAAGGTCTTGCAAACAAATATTTAATAGTTTCAATTCTACTAATAATGTTATTTTAAAATTAAACCTATTGTTGTTGGTAGAACATAGAAATGCAAATAAATTGCCTAATTTGGCTTTGTCTCTGCAGCCTTGCTAAACTTATGTTTTAGTTCTGGTAGCTCTTCTGTAGAGTTCTACAGATTTTTCTATATGGGTAATCATGTTACTGTGAATAATGATAATTTCAAAAGTGGAAAGTTGTTCTTATTGCACCCACTGGAACCTTTAGTACAGTAGAAACAGAAAGTAGGAAAATTCTTATCTTATGAGAAAAATCATTTAGCATTTCATCAATAAGAATGGTAGGACTAATTTTCTCATAGGTGACTTTCATTACTTACCTTAAGATATTTAGCAATATACTTTGTATATTTACTGACCTAGTTTACATTTCTAGTTGCCTCTATTCCTTTGTGACAATGCATATTTCCATCTGGTATTTTTCATTTGCCTGAGTGACATCTTGTAAGTTCTTTTGTGTGGTCAGCTGGTACTAATCCTGAAGAAATATTCATTTTCCCTTTGTATTTTACAGATAGTTTTGCTGGGAGTAGGATAGATATACTACGGCTTTGTTTTTTTTTCCTTCAGTTTTCTCTTGTTTTCCTTCAGTCTTTTAAAGATTGTGCAACATTGTCTTCTCACTTGCATTGCTTTTAATAAGAGATATACTGTCAACTGTCATCTGTATTTCTATTCCTTCTTACCTATTGTTTCTCTTTTCTTCAGCTTGCATTAAGATACTCTGTTTGCCAATATTTTGCTAAGTTATAAGGATATATCTCGATGTAGTATTCTTCATGTATTTGTGTTTGTCTTTGACCTGATGACTCAGTGGTAAAGAAACTGCAGTGCAGAAGACGCAGTCTTGATCCCTGGGTCAGGAAGATCCCTGTAAGAAGGGAATGCTTACCCATTTCAGTATTCTTACCTGGGAAATCCCATGGATAGAAGAGCCTGGTGGTCTGTATATTTCATTGCTTGCATAGAGTTGGATATAACTGAGTGACTAACACTTTTTCACTTGACCTTCTTAGAATGAGTTATACTTTCATCAAATTTGTAAAACGTCTGTATTTCTCCAAATATTTTTACTGTTTTGGAATTCATCAATTGTGTGGTTCATCAATTACACCTATATCAAGGCACTTGATGTCGCCCCACAATTCAGGGATGCTATTAATGCTTTCAAATTCTCTCTTCTTTGTTGATTTGGAAAATTTTCTGCCATCAATTATTAAGCTTACTAATCTTATTTCTTGCAAAGTCTAAACTGTCCTTGTTCCTATTCAATGTATTTTTTCCACTTAAACATTATTTTTTCATACCTAGAAGCTCAGTTTGGGCAATAATATACTTTCAAAGTCTTTTCTTAGATATGTGAAAATAATGTTTACAATATTTTAGTAACTTTGATAATTCTAACAGCTATACAAAGTCTAGATGAGTTTTCATCAGTTGGTTTTCTTTTGTATTATGGATTGTATTGAAATTTCCTAAGACAGTTTTGATGGATGGTTGATATGCCATGAGTTTGCCTTGTTAAGTGGTAGGTATTTTTATTTCTGTATATTCTTGAGCTATGGTCTGTAGTGCAGTGAAGTTGTATACAAGTTTGGCATTTTGGGTCTTGCCTTTAAGATTCAATTGCGACTGACAGAGCAGTGCTCAGCTTAGGACTTAATCACCACTGCTGAGTCAATGTCCCATCAATACTGAGGTTTTGCAGTATCTTCTGGTAATGAATGTTATTCCCAACACTACTTTAGTGATGAAAACAATTATCATTATTCTTTGGGAAGGTTCTATTTTCAGATGAAGGTGAATTTTTTTAATGTATGCAATGATCAGTAGGCAGTTGAGTGTTCCAGGGCAAACATCTGTGGATCTCCTTAGGACTCTCTGTATGTCTGCCTCGGCACTTTTCCGAATTACTTCCTCCAGTGAGGAAGCCTCCCAGTTTCTGCCTGTACTCTGCTTTGTAATGCTGTGCCCTGAAAACATTTTCAAAGGCAATAATATGATTTTATTGTTGGGCTCAATTCATTTGTTTCTTGTTGCATATTAAACTGAGTGACTAACACTTTTTCACTTGACCTTCTTAGAATGAGTTATACTTTCATCAAATTTGTAAAACGTCTGTATTTCTCCAAATATTTTTACTGTTTTGGAATTCATCAATTGTGTGGTTCATCAATTACACCTATATCAAGGCACTTGATGTCGCCCCACAATTCAGGGATGCTATTAATGCTTTCAAATTCTCTCTTCTTTGTTGATTTGGAAAATTTTCTGCCATCAATTATTAAGCTTACTAATCTTATTTCTTGCAAAGTCTAAACTGTCCTTGTTCCTATTCAATGTATTTTTTCCACTTAAACATTATTTTTTCATACCTAGAAGCTCAGTTTGGGCAATAATATACTTTCAAAGTCTTTTCTTAGATATGTGAAAATAATGTTTACAATATTTTAGTAACTTTGATAATTCTAACAGCTATACAAAGTCTAGATGAGTTTTCATCAGTTGGTTTTCTTTTGTATTATG
Source organism: Tragulus kanchil (assembly GCA_022376925.1). Lineage (NCBI taxonomy): Eukaryota > Metazoa > Chordata > Mammalia > Artiodactyla > Tragulidae > Tragulus > Tragulus kanchil. Next base: position 69,044,295 of record JAIOJX010000028.1, on the reverse strand, counting down.
GATTGTATTGAAATTTCCTAAGACAGTTTTGATGGATGGTTGATATGCCATGAGTTTGCCTTGTTAAGTGGTAGGTATTTTTATTTCTGTATATTCTTGAGCTATGGTCTGTAGTGCAGTGAAGTTGTATACAAGTTTGGCATTTTGGGTCTTGCCTTTAAGATTCAATTGCGACTGACAGAGCAGTGCTCAGCTTAGGACTTAATCACCACTGCTGAGTCAATGTCCCATCAATACTGAGGTTTTGCAGTATCTTCTGGTAATGAATGTTATTCCCAACACTACTTTAGTGATGAAAACAATTATCATTATTCTTTGGGAAGGTTCTATTTTCAGATGAAGGTGAATTTTTTTAATGTATGCAATGATCAGTAGGCAGTTGAGTGTTCCAGGGCAAACATCTGTGGATCTCCTTAGGACTCTCTGTATGTCTGCCTCGGCACTTTTCCGAATTACTTCCTCCAGTGAGGAAGCCTCCCAGTTTCTGCCTGTACTCTGCTTTGTAATGCTGTGCCCTGAAAACATTTTCAAAGGCAATAATATGATTTTATTGTTGGGCTCAATTCATTTGTTTCTTGTGTCTCAGAATCATTTTTTACTTATCTGCTGGGTTTCTTTAAAGACATTTTCTATATTTGTCGTTTTTGCTTTTTTTTTTTTTTTTTAATCATCATCTTAACTCTCTAGTTGTCTCCTCACAGGTAGAGCACTATTGTAAAATGAATTGACTAAAATTGCAAGAATATAAATTTTAAATGTAAATGCATAAGGAAGCTTAAAAATATTCTTAGTCTCAATATTTTGATATGTTTTACATCTATATCTATATATGTGTGTAAGGTTACTGAAAACTCTAATCATAAAAAATGAAGTTTTGATCACTTTTGTGGAAATATTTTATATTAGTTATTAGTTGAATTATGCCTGTTTTCCTATTACAGTCAGCAGTATTAAGGGGTTCGCTAAGTAAATGTTCCATATGAGTTTTATTTAAATTTTAATAACACATGTAGTTAGAGTCAGGAGTTCTTAAAAAACACACAATTTTTTTTTTGCATTTTTATCTTTTGCTTTTCATTTTCTAAACTTAATATATGTAAGAAAACACTATTATTTTCTTAACCATACAATAATCCAAATACCTTTGCCTTGAACAGAATTTGTGATTATATATCTAAATCTGAACAGAAGAGGGATGGAAATCAATACAGGTTTTTGATACTAACATAAGAACATATCTGGGCTACTAAGGATTTTATAGTGTATTCCAGTTAGTAAAATCATCCCATGGAGTCTATAAATGACTTTCAAGAAAAGCAGATCCACAGATCTGATCAGGCAGCACCCTGTGTTGCAGCAGTTTACATGTGTCTGAACAGAGGGTACTCCTCCCCACACTAGGGCATTGACGCTCTGAGGGAGGTATTTGCAGGACTGATAGCTCTGGTCACATGCTCTTGCTTTTCTTCCTACAGCCTCTGAAAAAGGGGATTTATGTGCAAACTCATCAGCATTCCATATACTTTGATAATTCTGCCTTCTTTCCATTCCACAGATTTAGTAATGTATTTATCACTCTGACTTCTCACAAGGAATCTTACCCTGGGTGTTCCTTTCCGATGATGTTCTGTGTTAAGTTGCCGTGAGTCTTTGGTGTCAGCAAAATGTGGAATGGGAGTTTTAGGCGTTTTTCAGGAGGTTCCCAAACTACATGACATTCTCTTTCCTGGGCTTTCTCTCCCCAGTTTCTGGCTATGCTGAGATCCCTAACTGTATCTCTAGTCAGTAAAACTGTGAGTTTCTATGTGAGTTTAATGGCATTAAAAGGAAAAAGTATAAATGTAAACCTCATTAAATGTAGTTCCTTTTTTTTAGAGATTTAATGACTTCCAAGTTTTGCTTGGTTTGGGGTCACTACCATGGCCTTAAATTATTTTTTTTGTTTGAATGTGTGTATTTTTTATTTTATAATTGCAACTGGAGCATTAGACCCTTATAAGCTACTCTACCAATATCTGAACTGGATTTACATGCAATATTATGTTCCTTTTGGCCTGAAATCACATATTGTCTGGAATTTTGATGAGGTGATTTGTTTTGTGACTTAAAGATAGATTGCTATGTTTTGTTTTCACTGTTTGGCTACCTAGATGATTTAAAGCTGCTCTATTGGCTGTTTTTTCCTATCCAAAAACTTAGGTGAGCATAGAGAATGTTGATTAGCTTCAGTCATTATTAAAATTATCTGTTTCTTAATACAGTCATTTAGAGCATTGTGATTGAAAAAGGTGAATTTTAGGGCAAAATATAAGGAGGTGTGGTATGTAAGAACTGCCTGAACACAAAAATTAATACCCTTCTGAATAAAAAGATGTATGTCCTCCAACTTCCTTTATTTATTAGATTTATGCATTAAATTAGTTCAATTTCACATCTGAGTGAAGGCTCTCAATTATTTACTCCAATAATGAATAGTTTTGATGCCCAAGGTGGACAGCTAAGCCAAACACACCTCATCATTAATCAGGGAAAATAAAAGGTACATCATAAAGAGTCATTGTGAACCAGAAATGAGCTGACTACTAACTTCATTCCTTGGCTGTGGGGAAAGTCTTGCTCTTGAGAACAAAAAGTGGAAGTTGGTAAAGAAAGTATTTCCTGAAGGTTTGTACTACAAACCTGTTGTGAAATACTGCAGACGTATTTTCATAACTGATACGATCTACAAATCCAAGTTACACATTTTAATTTCTGGTAATACCCCAAAGTGATGCTCTTTGTGGCTAGAAAAGCATGCAGGGTTCTTTTAGGCGTTTTCAGGAGGTTCCCAAACTACATGACATTCTCTTTCCTGGGCTTTCTCTCCCCAGTTTCTGGCTATGCTGAGATCCCTAACTGTATCTCTAGTCAGTAAAACTGTGAGTTTCTATGTGAGTTTAATGGCATTAAAAGGAAAAAGTATAAATGTAAACCTCATTAAATGTAGTTCCTTTTTTTTAGAGATTTAATGACTTCCAAGTTTTGCTTGGTTTGGGGTCACTACCATGGCCTTAAATTATTTTTTTTGTTTGAATGTGTGTATTTTTTATTTTATAATTGCAACTGGAGCATTAGACCCTTATAAGCTACTCTACCAATATCTGAACTGGATTTACATGCAATATTATGTTCCTTTTGGCCTGAAATCACATATTGTCTGGAATTTTGATGAGGTGATTTGTTTTGTGACTTAAAGATAGATTGCTATGTTTTGTTTTCACTGTTTGGCTACCTAGATGATTTAAAGCTGCTCTATTGGCTGTTTTTTCCTACCCAAAAAACTTAGGTGAGCATAGAGAATGTTGATTAGCTTCAGTCATTATTAAAATTATCTGTTTCTTAATACAGTCATTTAGAGCATTGTGATTGAAAAAGGTGAATTTTAGGGCAAAATATAAGGAGGTGTGGTATGTAAGAACTGCCTGAACACAAAAATTAATACCCTTCTGAATAAAAAGATGTATGTCCTCCAACTTCCTTTATTTATTAGATTTATGCATTAAATTAGTTCAATTTCACATCTGAGTGAAGGCTCTCAATTATTTACTCCAATAATGAATAGTTTTGATGCCCAAGGTGGACAGCTAAGCCAAACACACCTCATCATTAATCAGGGAAAATAAAAGGTACATCATAAAGAGTCATTGTGAACCAGAAATGAGCTGACTACTAACTTCATTCCTTGGCTGTGGGGAAAGTCTTGCTCTTGAGAACAAAAAGTGGAAGTTGGTAAAGAAAGTATTTCCTGAAGGTTTGTACTACAAACCTGTTGTGAAATACTGCAGACGTATTTTCATAACTGATACGATCTACAAATCCAAGTTACACATTTTAATTTCTGGTAATCCCCCAAAGTGATGCTCTTTGTGGCTAGAAAAGCATTGAAAGCCAGGGTTCCAGTAATTTAAAAGTCAGGTAACTGGTAAGATACCAGGCAAATGGAGAACAGTTATTATATTCTCTACAATCAACTTCCAGAATTCAAGTATGTCGTAAGTTGAACCTGAGCCGTTATCTATTGAAAATACCAGTTGCTTCTGCCCTCAACTTTATAACCTGAATTCCCAGATTGATTTGGCAAGCAGTTTCCAGAGGTGCATACTAATTCTGTACTAACCAGTAAAATACAATGAATTGTGATTAGGAATCATTGATACATTTTTCTCATTCACATCTTTATATTTCTTACACAGACCCATTCACAAAGCAATTTTACACGAATGAAATTGACCTTGCATAGAGGTTAATGTTTTATTGCTAGTTAAGCACTGACATAATTTAGCAAAACTAATGGCTATATGGTTTCTGTTTAGACTTCACAAATGTTCGTGATTCATAAATACTGTCCAGTGTGTCAGAATACCATGAGTAGTAATAATTAGCACAGGTTTCTGTCTCTCCAGAAAATGTACTTTTTTAAATTATGAAGAATAACTGTCCATTTTTAAGCTTATCTTTTGTGTTTATACTGAACATGCATGCTGAGTTGCTTGAATCATGTATGCCTCTTTGCAAACCTGTGGGCTGTAGCCCTCCAGGATCCTCTGTCCATGGGAGTTTCCAGGCAATAATACTAGAGTAGATCACCATGCCCTCCTTGTTTATACTATAAATCAGTGTTATTTAGATACTTCAATATGGCACAAGAAATAAAGCAATTTTAAGAAAAATGTTCCACCTTTCTATTTACAGTGATATCACCATGTGTACAGATATTAGTGTAGGATCTCCAAATTGATGCTAGAACTAATAAGTGAATTTTTTTTTTTTTTTTTGCAGTGGGGCTGGTTGGGGAGGGAGGGGGGCAGGCAGGCCACTTCTATTGGTCTTTCATTTCTCTATTTTCATCCATCTCCGTTCTCTGACTTGTGTGGGCCTCCCATCGCAGTGGCCTCTGTTGTTGCAGAGCACCGGCTCTGGGCGCATGAGCTCCAGAGCTCCGGCTCAGTAATTGGACACATCTGTCCAGCCACTTCGCGGCATGTGGGATCTTCCCAGGCCAGGGATCGAACTGGCGCCCCTTGCACTGCAAGGTGGTGTCCTTACCCACTGGACCACCAGGGAAGCCCCAATGAATTTAACAGTTTGCAGGATACCAGGCCAATAGACAAACTCAATTTTATCTCTATAAATTCACAAAAACAGTTGTGAATGGCTTTAGCAAACTACTACCACATACAATAGCATAAATACATTCTGGAATAAATCTAATAAAAGTTGTTCAAGTCTTCAAGACAGAACATTAGAATGTTTGGTTGTAAAGATTAAAGATGATCTAAGTAAATGTAGAGATATACTACAGTCATTAGTTATTTTAATGATATCCATTCTGCTAAATCCATAGTTTCAATGCAACCCCATTCAAATTACAAGCAAATATTTTGGAAATAATGAACAGCTGTTTTCTAAACTTCCATGAGAATGGAAAGATGTGGAAATGCTAAGATTTTTACGAGGATATGAACAAAATTGGAATACTTAAAATATCTTATTTCTAGTTTTTGTATAAAGATAATGCAATCAAGATGACATTATATTGGCAAATGGATCAATAAATATAATTGATACTCCAAAATTATACTTAAACATTCAATACATATATGTGCAATGGAGTTCATTTCACATCTTAACTAGTTTTCAGATGAAGTCAAAAGGGAGTCTGTTGAACAGTGGCCATTAAAAACTAGGTGTCTTCATGGGAAAAATAAAATGTAGCATCTACCTCATTTTTCTGCACATTGTAAAAACTATATGAAATATATAAACAATTAAGTAAGAATCACATATATGGTAGAATGAAAAAGCGAAAATCATAGTATATGATTTTGGGTTAAACAATTTTACAACTGCATATGGAAATTGGTAATTTAAAAAATATGTATATAAATTTCACAGTTGTCAAACAGAACATATTTGCTACTCAAAAGATAACATTAAGAAATGTTTTATATATCACATCCTGGAAGAAAATATTTTTAATACATATATCAGTTAATGAATTTTCATCCAGACTTAAAAATATACCTGTAAATAGACCTACAAAAATGCTCCTATAAATCTTCTTACAAATGTATAATAAACAGTGAAAATAATGAACATTGGCAAAATTGTGAAGACACTTCACAAAAAAGATATAGGAACATTCAATAAAACATGAACTTGTTCAACATAATTATTCTCCAAGAAAATGCAAATTCTACCCATAATAAGAGAGAATTTCATGCATACTAGAATAGCTGAAATCCAAGTAGTAAGGTTACTGCATAATGTCAAGGATTGGCCCTAAATTCATGAGCAATAGAAAATTGGAAAAAAAGTTGTTGGAAATTGTTTTTAAAGATTAAAGATGATCTAAGTAAATGTAGAGATATACTACAGTCATTAGTTATTTTAATGATATCCATTCTGCTAAATCCATAGTTTCAATGCAACCCCATTCAAATTACAAGCAAATATTTTGGAAATAATGAACAGCTGTTTTCTAAACTTCCATGAGAATGGAAAGATGTGGAAATGCTAAGATTTTTACGAGGATATGAACAAAATTGGAATACTTAAAATATCTTATTTCTAGTTTTTGTATAAAGATAATGCAATCAAGATGACATTATATTGGCAAATGGATCAATAAATATAATTGATACTCCAAAATTATACTTAAACATTCAATACATATATGTGCAATGGAGTTCATTTCACATCTTAACTAGTTTTCAGATGAAGTCAAAAGGGAGTCTGTTGAACAGTGGCCATTAAAAACTAGGTGTCTTCATGGGAAAAATAAAATGTAGCATCTACCTCATTTTCTGCACATTGTAAAAACTATATGAAATATATAAACAATTAAGTAAGAATCACATATATGGTAGAATGAAAAAGCGAAAATCATAGTATATGATTTTGGGTTAAACAATTTTACAACTGCATATGGAAATTGGTAATTTAAAAAATATGTATATAAATTTCACAGTTGTCAAACAGAACATATTTGCTACTCAAAAGATAACATTAAGAAATGTTTTATATATCACATCCTGGAAGAAAATATTTTTAATACATATATCAGTTAATGAATTTTCATCCAGACTTAAAAATATACCTGTAAATAGACCTACAAAAATGCTCCTATAAATCTTCTTACAAATGTATAATAAACAGTGAAAATAATGAACATTGGCAAAATTGTGAAGACACTTCACAAAAAAGATATAGGAACATTCAATAAAACATGAACTTGTTCAACATAATTATTCTCCAAGAAAATGCAAATTCTACCCATAATAAGAGAGAATTTCATGCATACTAGAATAGCTGAAATCCAAGTAGTAAGGTTACTGCATAATGTCAAGGATTGGCTCAATTATAAAAATGACACTCATACATTACTAGCATGAGAAAAGTTATAAGTTACTTTATAGAAACCTGTTATAATTATGTAAGTTGCATACATATCTAGTTGATGACCCTGTAATCAGTTTTCTAGGTATTTAACCATAAAAGTTTAAAAAGAAGTTGCACAAATAATAATAATATGTGTATATGTATTCAAGAACCTATAACTGGAAACAGCCAAAATATTCCTGAGAAAATAATAAACACATCATGGTATATCTATAATATTGACTAATTTTTATGTATAAAAACAAGCAATTTATTGTAAATGCAAACTGTGGATGAACCTTCAAAATGATATTTTGAACAAAAGAAAACACACATAAATACTGATAATTTATTCACTTAGCTAATAAAACTAGCAATGATGATAGCAATCAGAAAGCAGCTGGCGCTGGGAGAAAATGGATTGTCTGAAGAGGAACTTGTGGCAGTTTCCCCGGAGGATAGGTATTTTTTCTCTATATAGTATCTGTTGAGCTTATATGGCTGTATGTGCTCAGGCAGTCAATTGCGTCCAACCCTGAGACCCCACAGAGTATAACCTGCAAGGCACCTCTGTCCATGGGATTTTCCAGGAAAGAATACTGGAGTGAGATGCCATTTTCTACTCCAGAGACATGGGTGTATATGACTTTATAAACTCTTAAGCTAAACATTTCTTATATTATAGTGTATACATATTATAACTCCATTAAATAAAATCTGCCAAAGAGCCATTTTGGAAAACTAAGCTTACATCACAATTCTTGGAGCATACAAATACCTTACACCAATTTTTATATTAAACTGATATAAACAGACAATTTAAGATTAGTGCTATTTTCAGTATGATGTTTAGCATGGTAAATTAGATAAGGATGTGCTTAAGAAAACCAAAAAGCAAATATGAGTAGTTCCAAGATCTAAATGTTTGAAAGAGTATATAAGCTTTTTGTTTAGATTTTTTGGTTTTTTTTTTTTTTAAACACAGGAAAGCTCATGGTGAACATGTCTGAGAATCAGTTTATACATATGTTACATCTCCTTTCTATTTTTTAAAGCTACATATCCATGTCTTTTGTTTAATTTATTTTTTCTTCATTTTTATTGAAGTATAGTTGGTTTACAATACTCTGTTAATTTCTGTGGTACAGTAAAAGTTGCTCAGTTACATATATATGTGTGTGTATATGTATATATGTGTATATGTATATATATGTATATGTGTACACACACACAATAGTTTTACATGGTGGTTTATCATGGATATTGAATATAGTTCCCTCTGTTATACAGTAGGAATTTGTTAATTTATCCATACTATATATAATAGTCTGAATCTGTTAATCCCAAATTCCCAATCCTTTCTACCCCTACCCCCACCTCTGGCAAGAAAAGTCTGTTTTCTATCTCTGAGAGTCTGTATCTGTTTCATGGATATGCATTAGAAAAGCTGTATGAACCTTCAAAAAAAAAAAATTTCTGATAATTTATTCACTTAGCTAATAAAACTAGCAATGATGATAGCAATCAGAAAGCAGCTGGCGCTGGGAGAAAATGGATTGTCTGAAGAGGAACTTGTGGCAGTTTCCCCGGAGGATAGGTATTTTTTCTCTATATAGTATCTGTTGAGCTTATATGGCTGTATGTGCTCAGGCAGTCAATTGCGTCCAACCCTGAGACCCCACAGAGTATAACCTGCAAGGCACCTCTGTCCATGGGATTTTCCAGGAAAGAATACTGGAGTGAGATGCCATTTTCTACTCCAGAGACATGGGTGTATATGACTTTATAAACTCTTAAGCTAAACATTTCTTATATTATAGTGTATACATATTATAACTCCATTAAATAAAATCTGCCAAAGAGCCATTTTGGAAAACTAAGCTTACATCACAATTCTTGGAGCATACAAATACCTTACACCAATTTTTATATTAAACTGATATAAACAGACAATTTAAGATTAGTGCTATTTTCAGTATGATGTTTAGCATGGTAAATTAGATAAGGATGTGCTTAAGAAAACCAAAAAGCAAATATGAGTAGTTCCAAGATCTAAATGTTTGAAAGAGTATATAAGCTTTTTGTTTAGATTTTTTGGTTTTTTTTTTTTAAACACAGGAAAGCTCATGGTGAACATGTCTGAGAATCAGTTTATACATATGTTACATCTCCTTTCTATTTTTTAAAGCTACATATCCATGTCTTTTGTTTAATTTATTTTTTCTTCATTTTTATTGAAGTATAGTTGGTTTACAATACTCTGTTAATTTCTGTGGTACAGTAAAAGTTGCTCAGTTACATATATATGTGTGTGTATATGTATATATGTGTATATGTATATATATGTATATGTGTACACACACACAATAGTTTTACATGGTGGTTTATCATGGATATTGAATATAGTTCCCTCTGTTATACAGTAGGAATTTGTTAATTTATCCATACTATATATAATAGTCTGAATCTGTTAATCCCAAATTCCCAATCCTTTCTACCCCTACCCCCACCTCTGGCAAGAAAAGTCTGTTTTCTATCTCTGAGAGTCTGTATCTGTTTCATGGATATGTTCATTTGTGTTGTATTTTAGATCCCACAAGCTGACTTTTGAAGCCTGTGAGTCTATTTCAGTTTGGAAAATAAGTTAACTTGAATAATGTTTTTAATATTAATGTATAAATGATATCATATGGTATTTGTCTTTGACTTCACTCAGTATGATAATCTCTAGGTTCATCCAAGTTACTACAATGGCATTATTTCATTCTTTTTAATGGCTGAGGAATATTCTGTTGTGTATGTGAACCACATCTTCTTTACCCATTCATCTGTTGATAGAGATTTAGATTGTTTCTGTGTCTTGGCAATTGTAAATAGTGCTGCTATGAACATATATGGGTGCATTTATCTTTTCAGATTATAGTTCTGTCTGGATATACACCTAGGATCGCTGGATCACATGGCAACTCTATTTTTAGTTTATTGGGGAACCTCTATACTGTTTTCCATAGTATCTGCACCAATTTACATTCTCACCACCAATGTAAGAGTGTTATCTTTTCTCCACATCCTCTCCAGCATTATTTATTTTTAAATTTTTTATAATTGCTCACTCTCACTCAGAAACTATGCAGATATACTTGATAACTATGAATAAAAAACATATTAATTTGCATTTAATACTTTATAGACGTCACTTTTTAAATACATTTTTATTTTGGACACTACATTAGGCTCTAGGGTAATAAAACAATATGGTTAATTTTGATTATTTAACATATATTTTCAAATTACTAGCATTAATATTTTGCCCTTACCTCCTGTTCATTTAGTTAAGGTGACCTCTTATGATCTGTTTATTAACTCTGTTGTTTCTCCTTACATTGGGTTTAAAATATTATATCCATCTTAAAAAACTTGGCTATATTGTCTTTTCTCAACTTTCAATTCTCAGCAAGTCATTAAACATAGCAGTGTGTGTACCTTCTTGGTGTGTCTATATCATTTATATTCTCTTGGCATCTTTCCACTTACCTTTCTACTTCATTGTCTGTATCTGGAGCATTTCTTTCTCTATCCATATGTTAAACTCCATCTTCCCGCCAGGATTGATCCTACCTCAAAAGTAAACTGTACTACCATCTGTTTCCTTCAAGTAAATGATAGATTATTTTACTTTTGAGTATACCACTCAACTGTCTATAAATTATTTTTCTCACTTTGCAGAACCACATAGGGGAAACTCCATAACAAAACTGTTCATTGTCATCATTCATTTAGTATTATGAAACCAAAATTATCTTTTATATGTTTATATAAAAAAGTATACACTCTTTTCTCAAATAACTTATATTACCAGTATATTTTATTCAGGCTATACACATTCTGATTTTATAATGTTATAAAGGTGTAATCATTTTCTAAGAAATAAACTACATTATTAAGGCTACAACTACTTTAAAACTAAATTTAAGTCACTTAATGAGGCATTATTTTGAGCTAGTCTTCTTATTTCGTAGAAGACATACACATGCACACAATTTATCATCTTAATTGCTAAAATTGCATCTTATCTAATAAGGTTTATATTTGATTAAAATTCACATTGTGAAATTAATGAACTTAAACCATTTTCAAATTTAGCTATATAAGCATGTGCCTCAGTAAGTATGCAAAACATATAATATCTTATTTCCCAAAGAAAAAAAATTAGAAGACAGGAAAATATTAGATCCAAAATTGGAAGTAAATACATGTTAATTGATATTTTCCAATGTCTTAATAATTTCCGTGTGCAGAAAAGGTTCTGAGCAATCATTTTAATCTTGTTTATCAATGCATAAAATATATATAAGAATCTATATGTTTTCAAAATGAACAGTTACACACAAAATGCAGAAAGTGACAAGTTATCATGGGTCACTTTGCACACTAAGTAGACGACCTTGTGGTTTATCCCTTTTGCTGAACTTCTGCTCAATTTTTATCTGGTTTTCATGAGTGAGGCAGTTTATTTGGTCCTTCAATATTGCTGGTAGCTCAACCCTATCACTATATTTTGACCACATAATGAGACATGTGGTTATGCAATGTTTGACATGTTCTCCCATCCCTCTGGACTCTATAGTGGAAAAGGCACTCACCCACAAACTGGAGCACATGCTCTGAAGCACTAGAGGCATAGTCATAAACAATGATTGATCCTACCTCAAAAGTAAACTGTACTACCATCTGTTTCCTTCAAGTAAATGATAGATTATTTTACTTTTGAGTATACCACTCAACTGTCTATAAATTATTTTTCTCACTTTGCAGAACCACATAGGGGAAACTCCATAACAAAACTGTTCATTGTCATCATTCATTTAGTATTATGAAACCAAAATTATCTTTTATATGTTTATATAAAAAAGTATACACTCTTTTCTCAAATAACTTATATTACCAGTATATTTTATTCAGGCTATACACATTCTGATTTTATAATGTTATAAAGGTGTAATCATTTTCTAAGAAATAAACTACATTATTAAGGCTACAACTACTTTAAAACTAAATTTAAGTCACTTAATGAGGCATTATTTTGAGCTAGTCTTCTTATTTCGTAGAAGACATACACATGCACACAATTTATCATCTTAATTGCTAAAATTGCATCTTATCTAATAAGGTTTATATTTGATTAAAATTCACATTGTGAAATTAATGAACTTAAACCATTTTCAAATTTAGCTATATAAGCATGTGCCTCAGTAAGTATGCAAAACATATAATATCTTATTTCCCAAAGAAAAAAAATTAGAAGACAGGAAAATATTAGATCCAAAATTGGAAGTAAATACATGTTAATTGATATTTTCCAATGTCTTAATAATTTCCGTGTGCAGAAAAGGTTCTGAGCAATCATTTTAATCTTGTTTATCAATGCATAAAATATATATAAGAATCTATATGTTTTCAAAATGAACAGTTACACACAAAATGCAGAAAGTGACAAGTTATCATGGGTCACTTTGCACACTAAGTAGACGACCTTGTGGTTTATCCCTTTTGCTGAACTTCTGCTCAATTTTTATCTGGTTTTCATGAGTGAGGCAGTTTATTTGGTCCTTCAATATTGCTGGTAGCTCAACCCTATCACTATATTTTGACCACATAATGAGACATGTGGTTATGCAATGTTTGACATGTTCTCCCATCCCTCTGGACTCTATAGTGGAAAAGGCACTCACCCACAAACTGGAGCACATGCTCTGAAGCACTAGAGGCATAGTCATAAACAATGATTGCTATCCTTGTTCTTATATATTTAAAAAAGAACAACCAATACAACATTGGGTATAAAAATAAAAGCATTGAAAGTCATAAAAACATATCATTGGAAGGTTTACAAAAGGTTATTAAGAGAAACATGTAGAGGGTGAGATGTATGGAAAGTGATACATACATTGCCATATGTAGAATAGATAGCCAGTGGGAATTTGCTATAGAACTCAGGGAACTCAAGCTGGGCTTAGTAACAACCTGGAAGGGTGAGATGGGAAGGGAGGTGAAAGGGATATTCAGGTGGGAGAGGATATATGCATACTTACGGCTGATTCATGTTGATGATTGATAAAAACCAAGAAAATACTGTAAAACAATTATCCTTCAATTAAAAATAAATTAAACATTAAAAAACAAGGGAAATATAAAAGAATAATAAAAAAGACTAACAAAAAACATATTAATGAAAAGTTGTTATCTTAAAATACAAAAAAAGTCAGAGATGCAGGCAAAAAGAAAAGTACACAGAAAGAGATAAACAGTTGGGAATATTACAAAAATTAGAATCAATTCCATAGAGTTTAGAACATTACTGTTTCAGATTGCTGATTTTGAAACCAACCCTTTTCTGTGATATTGCTTTCATGATTATTTTCTGGTGCATGGGATAGGCTATACAGACTCAAGGGTCAGCTGGGATTAAGCCCTGCTTTCTCTTGGTCCTCCTCATTCTCATACAATAACCTTGTTCATGCTCAGATTCTCATAGTATAAAGAGTTTTTATTATTAAGCATTATGTAAGGGTGAGGGCTTCCTATGTGATGCTAGTGGTAAAGAACCTGCCTCCCAATGCAGGAGACATAAGAGAAGTGGGTCGAGAAAATCTACTGGAGGAGGGCATGGCAATCCCCTCCAGTATTATTGCCTAGAGAATCCCATGGACAGAGGAACCCAGTGGGCTAAATCCATAGGATCTCAAAGAGTCATACACTATATTTTGACCACAAAACATACATGTTTGCTGCCCATCCCTCTGGACTCTATAGTGGAAAAGGCACTCACCCACAAACTGGAGCACATGCTCTGAAGCACTAGAGGCATAGTCATAAACAATGATTGCTATCCTTGTTCTTATATATTTAAAAAAGAACAACCAATACAACATTGGGTATAAAAATAAAAGCATTGAAAGTCATAAAAACATATCATTGGAAGGTTTACAAAAGGTTATTAAGAGAAACATGTAGAGGGTGAGATGTATGGAAAGTGATACATACATTGCCATATGTAGAATAGATAGCCAGTGGGAATTTGCTATAGAACTCAGGGAACTCAAGCTGGGCTTAGTAACAACCTGGAAGGGTGAGATGGGAAGGGAGGTGAAAGGGATATTCAGGTGGGAGAGGATATATGCATACTTACGGCTGATTCATGTTGATGATTGATAAAAACCAAGAAAATACTGTAAAACAATTATCCTTCAATTAAAAATAAATTAAACATTAAAAAACAAGGGAAATATAAAAGAATAATAAAAAAGACTAACAAAAAACATATTAATGAAAAGTTGTTATCTTAAAATACAAAAAAAGTCAGAGATGCAGGCAAAAAGAAAAGTACACAGAAAGAGATAAACAGTTGGGAATATTACAAAAATTAGAATCAATTCCATAGAGTTTAGAACATTACTGTTTCAGATTGCTGATTTTGAAACCAACCCTTTTCTGTGATATTGCTTTCATGATTATTTTCTGGTGCATGGGATAGGCTATACAGACTCAAGGGTCAGCTGGGATTAAGCCCTGCTTTCTCTTGGTCCTCCTCATTCTCATACAATAACCTTGTTCATGCTCAGATTCTCATAGTATAAAGAGTTTTTATTATTAAGCATTATGTAAGGGTGAGGGCTTCCTATGTGATGCTAGTGGTAAAGAACCTGCCTCCCAATGCAGGAGACATAAGAGAAGTGGGTCGAGAAAATCTACTGGAGGAGGGCATGGCAATCCCCTCCAGTATTATTGCCTAGAGAATCCCATGGACAGAGGAACCCAGTGGGCTAAATCCATAGGATCTCAAAGAGTCATACACAAGTGAAGCGATTTAGCATGCATTTTCATGTAAAGATAAACATGGTATTTATGTACTTAATCCTTTTATATAATTCACACTAAATTAAAAAATAGTGTTTAAAGTATATCAGGAAATATAAATTAAACTGTTTAGAAGATATTCTTATATAATATAATATCTAATATTTCCCTTTGATGAATAGCTTTTTATATAACTGAAACTTCATGAATGTAATATGTTCATTTTAGATTATTTTATTGACTATTTCCATTAATGTGAAATAGAATGTGAGCCAGATCTGGAAACAGCCTTTATATGATTTACTATAAAACAGATTTCCCATTATTGCTGACACTGTAATGCAAACTTTGCTCACACATTGGCTAGGTAAGCTGAAAACTCACATAAAATATTTTATGAGTTTCATAAGAATCAAAGTAAGTGGTTGTAAAATTATTCTTTTAAATGAATGAATACATTTGAAATATGTTTCGATCTTTTTAAATGTATTTTTTCTTGATGGGGAAAGACAGCAGTAACAAAGGTTCATTGTTATTATTCAGTAACATGTGTTTATTGACTACTGACTGTCAGAATATGAAGATAAGACATAGACTACAGAAACTGACTTCAAAATGGACAGTTCAATGTACAGCTTGTAACTACTGTGATAGAAGTACTGTGAAATGTGGAATGGGAGTGTTTAATTTAGGTCTTCATGACCAGAAGAAGCATCACAGAAGGATAAGCAGATGGGCATATCCAAAATGTATTTTCAAGATGTGAAAACACCTGTGTGAAAGTGAAAAGAAAAAAAATATACTAGTATATTTTATTTGAAAAGCAAGTGAAATCTACATAAAACTGATAATTTTTGAAAAATATTAACATCTCTTATTGGTTCTTTATGATTTCCCATTTCTAATTTCCCTTTAAAATCTGTTAAAAATATAAACCTTGCTAAACTGAGCCTGAGTTTCTTTAGCCAAAGCCTCTCCACAAGTTATTACACTTAGCAGGCTCTCACTATGGCACAAGATGATGAAATCAACAGTTCCCAGGCTGTTCCTACTGAGTAGAGAAACCTTTGGCACCCACCCAATCTGACTTTTTGTTCAGACTCTTTATTAGGGACTTTTATCTATTTCATTCTATATAAATATTATTTTTTCATCCTAAATAATTTGTCTTGATAATTTATATTTTTCTGTTAATACATTATGTAGTGTAACCTTCAATTATTCATTTGTCTAATGACAATATTCAACATATTGTGTAATTATTGCACAATAAGGGCTTATGTGTGTACCCACGTGTCAGTAGCTCAACTGAGCTGGAGTCAGAGGGTCAGCAACAAGCTAAAATGCAAGCTAATAAGCCTTCAATCACTCTCTGATATTAGAAGTAACAGGTTAAAAACTGGAGAAAGGACCACCCACTTCCTCCCTTTTCTTTTTTCTCGTGTGGAACAGGAGAAAGCATTGATCTATGGGTCAGTTGAATCATCCATTGCAGATGTGGGGTCTTCTCACTCTCAAGGATACCTCAAATAGAAGGCTTCTGTAGATTTTTGGACATTCAGACCTGGGGAAGGGCAAGAAGAGAGAGCAACTGAAGAGAAGTACCAGTGGTCAGTTTTAAACAAGTCACACATAGATGTTAACTTAGAGATGGATTCAACTCCATTTTCTCATTTTTCAAGACCTAAGAAAGAATTAGGATATCTCACCATGAGCCCAAGTAAGTCAGACACTGAAGTTCTCTCGCAAAAACTGAGTATTTCTGTGAGGTAACAGAGGATCATGGTCATAATCAAACTTATTCTGAGCAAAGGACTGAACATAACCCTGAATCCCAACCACTTCTAAGATAGGAAATAAAAGTGACATATACTTTCTGGATTCATTTTAGAGAGCAAGAAAAAGGTTTTAATTAAGTTCCTGTCTGCATCTTTTTTATTTGGCTGAGAGCATCAATTTAAGCGCAACACCACTCTGACCAGTAAGTTGAATCTGACCTGAGTGTCTTTCAGGGATAAGACCATGTCAGGATCATTATGGTGGATATACAAATATAACCCCAGAGGACATGCTTGGTGCCCCTGGAAACAGTTTATAGGACTAGAGCACTTGAAACAGAACATTCACAAATCAGGTAGTTAAAATAGCAAGCACTCATTGTGACCTCCTATCATGGAGCCTCCTTCCCTGAGGTTCTGGTCCAGTTCCCATAACACATTTCAGTTTGGTTTTTGATTTCTGAGGTCATCAGTTTTAAATAGTTGATTGCCCATAATATCAATTAAGATGCCTCTCTAGTAGAAATAATATCTGAAGGTATTTTGTATGGAAAGTACAGAACTGTCTCATAGTTGTAAGCACTGTCAGGTTGATAAGTAAGATCAGATTTTAATCTAACTCCAGAGTCCTCACAGTGGCATGGATAGGCAGCACTCAGTTTGGTTCAGTCATTTAATCATGTCTTCATGTCTAACTCTTTGAAACTCCATGGAATGCAGCACACCAGGCTTCTCTGTCCTTCATCAACTCCTGTGCCTTGCTCAAACTCATGTTTGTTGACTCAGTGATGACATGGATTGTCCTCTGTCATCTCCTTCTCCTTCTGCCTTTTGTTTTAGCCCAAATGAGGGGTCTTTTCCAATAAGTCATCGCTTTACATCAAGTGACCAGTGTATTGGAGCTTCACCTTCAGCATCAGGCCTTCCAATGAATATTCAGGGTTGATTTCCTTTAGGATTAACTGGTTTGATCTCCCTGAAGTCTAATGGACTCTCCAACACCAAAGTTCTAAGACACCAATTCTTTAGTGTTCAGCATTCTTCATGCTCCAGTTCTCACCTCCATACATGACTACTGGAAAACCTGTACTTTGACTATATGAACTTCAGCAAAGTCATGTCTCCGCTTTTTAATATGCTGTCTAGGTTTGTAATATCTTTTCTTCCGTGGAGTAAATGTCATTTAATTTCATGGCTTGAGTCACAACCCACAGTGATTTTGGAGGCCAAGAAAATAAAGTCTGTCACTGTTTTCATTGTTTGCCCATCTGTTTGCCATGAAGTGATAGGACAGGATGCCATAATTTTAGTTTTCTGAATGTTGTGTTCTAAGTCTGCTTTTTCACTCTTCTTGCACCTTCATCAGAGGTTCCTTAGTTTCTCTTTACATTCTGCAGTAAGAGTGGTGTCTTCTGCATACCTGATATTATGGGCATTTTTCCTGGAAATCTTGACTTGAATTGTGGTTCATCATGGGCCAGCATCTCATATGATGTATTCTGCATATAAGTTAAATAAGCAAGGTGACAATATACAGCCTTGATGTACTCCTTTCTGAATTTGGAACCAGTCTGTTGTTCCATGTCCAGTTATAACTGTTGCTTTTTTCCCTGCAACCAGGTTTCTCAGGAAGCAGTCTGGTATTCCCATCTGTTTTGGATTTTCCAGTTTGTTGTGATCCACACAGTCAAAGGATTTAGCATAGTCAATGAAGCAGCAATGGATGTTTTTCTGGAATCCTCTTGCTTTTTCTATGAACTAATAGATGTTGACAGTTTAATCTCTGGTTCCTCTTAATTTTCTAAATCCACCTTGAACATCTGGAAGTTTTTGGTTCACGTACTATTGAAGCCTAGTTGGGACAATTTTGAGCATTACTTTGCTAGCATGTACGATGAGTGCAATTATGAGGTAATTTGAATATTCTTTGGCATTGCCTTTCTTTGGGGTTGGAATGAAAGCACTTTTTCCAGTCCTGTGGCCACAGCTTAGTTTTCCGATTTTGCTGGCATATTGAGGGTAGTACTTTTACAGCATCATCTTTCAATATTTAAAATAGCTCAGCTGGAATGCCATCACCTTCACTAGCCTTGTTCATAGTGATGTTTCCTGAGGCCTGCTCAACGTCACACTCCAGGATCTAGCTCTAGCTGAGTGATCACAGTATCGTGGTCATCTGGGTTATTAAGGTCTTTTTTTTGTACAGTTCTGTGTATTCTTGCCACCTCTTCTAAATATCTTCTGTTTGTTATGTCCTTGCCATTTTTTCCCTTTATTATGCTTATCTTTGTGTGAAATCTTCCCTTGATAAGTGCAGTTTGCTTGAAGAGATCTCTAGTCTTTCCCATTCTTTTGTTTTTCTCTGTTTTGTTTTTTTTTTTTTTTTTTTGCATTGTTCACTTAGGAAACTTTATTCTCTTTATTCTCTGAAACTCTCCATTCAGAAGGGTATAAGTTTCCTTTTCCCCTTTGTCTTTCTCTTGTCTTCTTTTCTCAGCTATTTGTAAGGCCTCCTCAGACAACCATTTTCCCTTTTTGGATTTCTTTTTCTTGAGGATGGTTTTGATCACTGCCTCCTGTACAAATCTCTGGTGCTCTGTCTATGAGATCTAATCCCTTGAATCTATTTTTTACTTCCACTTAATAATCCTAAGAAATTTGATTTTGGTAATACCTGAATGGCCTAGTAGGTAATACCTGAATAGCATGTTGACAGTTTTAATCTTTTTGGTTCCTCTTATTCCCATCTGTTTTGGATTTTCCAGTTTGTTGTGATCCACACAGTCAAAGGATTTAGCATAGTCAATGAAGCAGCAATGGATGTTTTTCTGGAATCCTCTTGCTTTTTCTATGAACTAATAGATGTTGACAGTTTAATCTCTGGTTCCTCTTAATTTTCTAAATCCACCTTGAACATCTGGAAGTTTTTGGTTCACGTACTATTGAAGCCTAGTTGGGACAATTTTGAGCATTACTTTGCTAGCATGTACGATGAGTGCAATTATGAGGTAATTTGAATATTCTTTGGCATTGCCTTTCTTTGGGGTTGGAATGAAAGCACTTTTTCCAGTCCTGTGGCCACAGCTTAGTTTTCCGATTTTGCTGGCATATTGAGGGTAGTACTTTTACAGCATCATCTTTCAATATTTAAAATAGCTCAGCTGGAATGCCATCACCTTCACTAGCCTTGTTCATAGTGATGTTTCCTGAGGCCTGCTCAACGTCACACTCCAGGATCTAGCTCTAGCTGAGTGATCACAGTATCGTGGTCATCTGGGTTATTAAGGTCTTTTTTTTGTACAGTTCTGTGTATTCTTGCCACCTCTTCTAAATATCTTCTGTTTGTTATGTCCTTGCCATTTTTTCCCTTTATTATGCTTATCTTTGTGTGAAATCTTCCCTTGATAAGTGCAGTTTGCTTGAAGAGATCTCTAGTCTTTCCCATTCTTTTGTTTTTCTCTGTTTTGTTTTTTTTTTTTTTTTTTTGCATTGTTCACTTAGGAAACTTTATTCTCTTTATTCTCTGAAACTCTCCATTCAGAAGGGTATAAGTTTCCTTTTCCCCTTTGTCTTTCTCTTGTCTTCTTTTCTCAGCTATTTGTAAGGCCTCCTCAGACAACCATTTTCCCTTTTTGGATTTCTTTTTCTTGAGGATGGTTTTGATCACTGCCTCCTGTACAAATCTCTGGTGCTCTGTCTATGAGATCTAATCCCTTGAATCTATTTTTTACTTCCACTTAATAATCCTAAGAAATTTGATTTTGGTAATACCTGAATGGCCTAGTAGTTTTTCCTACTTTCTGCAATTTAAGTCTGAATTTTGCAATAAGGAGTTTGTGATCTCAGCGACAGTCAGCTCCTTGTTTTGTTTTTGCTGACTGTATAGAGCTTCTCAATCTTCGGTGACAAAAGGATATAATCAGTCTGATTTTGGTATAGACCACGTGGTGATGTCCAAATATAGAGTTGTCTCTTGTGTTGTTGGAAGACAGTTTTGTCAAGAGAAACCAGTGTGTTCTCTTGACAAAACTCTGTTAGACTGCACTCTGCTTCATTTTGTATTCCAAAGCCAAGCTTCTCTGTTCCTCCATGTATTTTGTGACTTCCTACTTTTGCATTCTATTCCATTCCATTGCATTTCAGTGATGAAAAGGACGTTTTTTTTTTTTTTTTTTTTTCTCGTGCTGATGCTAGAAGATCTTGTAGGTCTTCATAGAACTGTTCAACTTAAGCTTCTTTAGCATTAATGGTTGGGGCATAGACTTGGATTACTGCGGTATTGCATGGTTTGCTTGGAAACAAACCAAGATAATTTTGTAGTTTTTGAGATTGCACCCAGGTACTGCATTTCAGATTCTTATTGACTATGAAGGCTGCTCTATTTCTTCTAATGTATTCTTGCCCACAGTAGTAGATATCATGGTCATCTGAATTAAATTTGCTCATTCTTGTCCATTTTAGTTAACTGATTCCTATAAGGTCAGTGTTCACTCTTGTTATCTCCTACTTGACCATGTCTAATTTATCTTGATTCATGGACCTAACATTCCAGGTTCCTGTGTAGTCTTGTTCTTTGCAGCACCAAATTACTTTCATAAGGCACGTCCACAACTGGGTGTTATTTCTGCTTTGACTCAGGCTTGTCATTTCTTCTGGAGGTATTTCTCTGCTCTTTTCCATTAGCATATTGGGAACCTTCTAACCTGGGGAATCCGTCTTTCAGTGTTACATCTTTTTGCATTTTCATACTGTTCATGAGGTTCTTAAGGCAAGAATACCTAAGTGGTTTGCCATTCCCTTCTTCAGTGGACCAGGTTTTGTCAGAACTCTCCACCATGACCCACCTGTCTTGGTTAATGCTGCATGGCATGGCTCATAGTTTCAATAAGTCAGACAAGGCTGTGGTCCATGTGATTAATTTGATTAGTTTTCTGTGATTGTGGTTTTTATTCTCTCTTCTGATGGATGAGGTTAAGAGTCTTGTGGAAGCTTCCAGCTGGGAGGGACTGGCTGTGGGAA
The DNA here is from genome assembly GCA_022376925.1 of Tragulus kanchil. Classification (NCBI taxonomy): domain Eukaryota; kingdom Metazoa; phylum Chordata; class Mammalia; order Artiodactyla; family Tragulidae; genus Tragulus; species Tragulus kanchil. The sequence continues at coordinate 69,022,222 of JAIOJX010000028.1, read as the reverse complement.
AAGTTGGGTCTTGTTCTGGGAATATTCAATAAATCTTTAATTCAGTTAGCTTCTGATGGGTGGGGCTGAGTTCCCTCCCAATAGTTTGGCCTGAGCCCTGAGGCCAAACTATGGTAGCGGTCATGGGGACCTTCTCAAATTACTTAATGCCAGTATTCTGTAGCTGGACTATTTTGTTTGTTTTTTTTTTTTAAACCTTTATTTTACTTTTAACTTTTACAGAGTTTTTTTGTTTACAGATATGTATGTTCCCAGATTAGTCATATGTATATCCCCCCTTCTCACCCCTCCCAACCATCACACAGCACCCCTGAAGGATCCCCTTTTCTCACAGAGCAATGACTAGAGCTATTTTCTTCACTTATGATAGTACAGGCCTTCATGCTACTTTCTTTACGCCTCTCACCCACTGTTCCTTCCCCACAATGTCCATATGTCCACTGTCCATGTCTGTCTTTCTGTCGCTTCACTGCATGTGCCATCATCACCATCCTACTAGATTCAATATATATGTGTTAATATATTGTATTTGTCCTTCTCTTTCTGACTGACTTCACTTTTTATGATACGTTCTAGATCCAGCCACCTCATTAGGGTTGATTCTTCTGCATTTCTCTTTACAGCTGTGTAGTATTCCATTATATATATGTACCAGAGCTTTTGGATCCATATTGTTTTTAATGTCTGTGACCTCGTGGCAGGCCACTGTTGACCCTTGCCTCCACGGGGGACTCCCGAGATCTCAGAGGCAAGTCTGGCTCAGTCTCTTGTTGGGTCACTGCTCCTTTTGACTGGGTCCTGGTACACACAAGGTTATTATTATTATTAATTAATTAATTAATTTTATTTTACTTTTACAGAGTTTTGTTGTTTACAGATATGTATGTTCCCAGATTAGTCATATGTATATCCCCCCTTCTCACCCCTCCCAACCATCACACAGCACCCCTGAAGGATCCCCTTTTCTCACAGAGCAATGACTAGAGCTATTTTCTTCACTTATGATAGTACAGGCCTTCATGCTACTTTCTTTACGCCTCTCACCCACTGTTCCTTCCCCACAATGTCCATATGTCCACTGTCCATGTCTGTCTTTCTGTCGCTTCACTGCATGTGCCATCATCACCATCCTACTAGATTCAATATATATGTGTTAATATATTGTATTTGTCCTTCTCTTTCTGACTGACTTCACTTTTTATGATACGTTCTAGATCCAGCCACCTCATTAGGGTTGATTCTTCTGCATTTCTCTTTACAGCTGTGTAGTATTCCATTATATATATGTACCAGAGCTTTTGGATCCATATTGTTTTTAATGTCTGTGACCTCGTGGCAGGCCACTGTTGACCCTTGCCTCCACGGGGGACTCCCGAGATCTCAGAGGCAAGTCTGGCTCAGTCTCTTGTTGGGTCACTGCTCCTTTTGACTGGGTCCTGGTACACACAAGGTTATTATTATTATTAATTAATTAATTAATTTTATTTTACTTTTATAGAGTTTTGTTGTTTACTGCCACACATAAACCTGAATCAACCACAGGTATACATATGCCCCTACCAACTGCACTTGCCTCCCATCTCCCTCACTTTCCACCCCTCTAGGCTACCACAGAGCCCTTGTGTAAGTTCCCCTTAGTCTTAGATCAGATTCACATTGGTTGTCTATTTTACATATGGCAATATAAATTTCCATATCACTCTTTGTATACATCTCACCCATTCCTCCCTCCCCCCAATGTCTGTAAGTCTGTTCTCTATTTCTGATTCTCCATTGTTGCTCTGCATATACATTTATTGGTTCCATCTTACTAGATTTCATATACATGTGTTAGTACACAGTATTTATTTTTCTCTTTCTGACATACTTCATTCTATAGGTTCTAGTTTCATCCACCTTGTTAGGACTGACTCAGATGCATTTCTTCTTATGTCTGAGTAATACCCCATTGTATATATGTATCACAACTTCTTTATCCATCTGTTGATGGACATCTAGGTTGTTCCCATGTTCTAGCTATTGTAAACAGTGCTGTAATGAACAATGGCATACATGTGTCTCTTTCTAGTTTTATTTCCTCAGGGTATATGCCTAGTAGTGGGACTGCTGGGTCATATGGTGCTTTTATTCCTAGATTTTTAAGGAATCTCCATACAGTCTTTCATAGTGGCTGTATCATTTTACATTCCCACCAAAAGTGCAAGAGTGTTCTCTTTTCTCCATACCATCTCCGGCATGTATCTATAGATTTTTTGATGATGGCCTTGCAGACTGGTGTGAGGTGATATCTCACTGTTGTTTTTATTTCCATTTCTCTAATAATGAGTGATGTTAGCATCTTTTCATGTGTTTTTTGGCCATGCACATGTCTTCTTCAGAGAAATGTCAGTTTAGGTCTTTTTCTCATTTTTTGATTGGGTTTGTTTTTTCAGTGTTGTACGAGCTGCTTTTATATTTTGGAAATTAATTGTTTGTCACTTGTTTCATTTGCTATTATTTTCTCCCATTATGAAGGTTGTCTTTTCACCTTGTTTATAGTTTCCTTTGCTGTGCAAAAGATTTTAACTAGGTCCCAGTTGTTTATGTTTGTTTTTATTTCCATTACTCTGGGAGATGGGTCATAGAAGATCTTGCTTAGATTTATGTCATCGAGTGTTCTGCCTATGTTTTCCTCTAAGTTTTATGGATTCTGGTCTTTAGGTCTTTAAAGCATTTTGAGTTTATCTTTGTGTATGGTGTTAGGTAGTGTTTAAACTTAATTCTTTTAGTTGTAACTGTCTGGTTTTCCTTTTGTCAAAAATAGGGTACCCATAGTTGTGTGGGTTTATCTCTGTGCTCTCTATCTTTTCCCTTTGTCTAAATTTTTGGTTTTGTGGCAGTACCATACTGTCTTAATGACTGTTGCTTTGTAATATGGTCTGAAGTCAGGAAGGTTGGTCCCTAAAGCTCCATTTTTCTTTCTGAAGACTGCTTTGGCTATCCAGACTCTTCTGTGTTTCCATATTGTGATATTTTTGGTTCTAGTTCTGTGAAAAATGCCATGGGTAATTTAATAAGGATCACATTGAACCTGTAGATTATATTTGGTACCATGGTCATTTTCACTATATTGATTCATCCAACCCAGAAACATGGAATATCTTTCCATCTGTTTATGTTGTCTTTGACTTCTTTAATTAGTGTCTTATAATTTTCTGTGTATAGTTCTTTTGTCTCTTTAGGTAGGTTTATTCCTAGATATGTTATTCCTTATGTTGCAATGGTGAAAGGGATTGCTTCTTTGATATCACTTTCGGATTTTTCATTGTTAGTATATAGGAATGTGTGAGATTTATGTGTGTTGATTTTGTATCCTGCAATTTTGCTAAATTTACTGATTAGCTCTCATAACTTTCTGATAGTATCTTTAAGGTTTCCTACATATATTGTATCATGTTATCTGCAAACAGAGTTTAATTTCTTTTCCAATCTGGATTCCTTTTATTTCTTTTTCTTCTCTAATTCCTATAACTAGTACTTCTACGACTTTTTAATAGTGCCATGCACATGTCTTCTTCAGAGAAATGTCAGTTTAGGTCTTTTTCTCATTTTTTGATTGGGTTTGTTTTTTCAGTGTTGTACGAGCTGCTTTTATATTTTGGAAATTAATTGTTTGTCACTTGTTTCATTTGCTATTATTTTCTCCCATTATGAAGGTTGTCTTTTCACCTTGTTTATAGTTTCCTTTGCTGTGCAAAAGATTTTAACTAGGTCCCAGTTGTTTATGTTTGTTTTTATTTCCATTACTCTGGGAGATGGGTCATAGAAGATCTTGCTTAGATTTATGTCATCGAGTGTTCTGCCTATGTTTTCCTCTAAGTTTTATGGATTCTGGTCTTTAGGTCTTTAAAGCATTTTGAGTTTATCTTTGTGTATGGTGTTAGGTAGTGTTTAAACTTAATTCTTTTAGTTGTAACTGTCTGGTTTTCCTTTTGTCAAAAATAGGGTACCCATAGTTGTGTGGGTTTATCTCTGTGCTCTCTATCTTTTCCCTTTGTCTAAATTTTTGGTTTTGTGGCAGTACCATACTGTCTTAATGACTGTTGCTTTGTAATATGGTCTGAAGTCAGGAAGGTTGGTCCCTAAAGCTCCATTTTTCTTTCTGAAGACTGCTTTGGCTATCCAGACTCTTCTGTGTTTCCATATTGTGATATTTTTGGTTCTAGTTCTGTGAAAAATGCCATGGGTAATTTAATAAGGATCACATTGAACCTGTAGATTATATTTGGTACCATGGTCATTTTCACTATATTGATTCATCCAACCCAGAAACATGGAATATCTTTCCATCTGTTTATGTTGTCTTTGACTTCTTTAATTAGTGTCTTATAATTTTCTGTGTATAGTTCTTTTGTCTCTTTAGGTAGGTTTATTCCTAGATATGTTATTCCTTATGTTGCAATGGTGAAAGGGATTGCTTCTTTGATATCACTTTCGGATTTTTCATTGTTAGTATATAGGAATGTGTGAGATTTATGTGTGTTGATTTTGTATCCTGCAATTTTGCTAAATTTACTGATTAGCTCTCATAACTTTCTGATAGTATCTTTAAGGTTTCCTACATATATTGTATCATGTTATCTGCAAACAGAGTTTAATTTCTTTTCCAATCTGGATTCCTTTTATTTCTTTTTCTTCTCTAATTCCTATAACTAGTACTTCTACGACTATATTGAATAGTAGTGGTAATAGTGGACACCCCTGTCTTGTTCCTAATCTTAGAGGGAGTGCTTTTTGTTTTTCACCATTAAGAATAATGTTCGCTGTGGGCTTCTCATATATGGTTTTCACTATGTTGAGGTAGGTTCCTTCTATGCCCATTTTAGAAGAGTTTTTATCCTAAATGCGTGTTGGATTTTGTCAAAGGCCTTTTCTGCATCTACTGAGATTATCATATGATTTTTATATTTCAGTTTGTTAATATGGTGTATCACATTCATTGATTTCCAGATATTGAAAAATCCTTGCCTGCTTAGGATAAACTCAACTTGATTATGGTGTATGAGCTTTTTTGATGTGTTGCTGAAATCTGTTTGCTAGGATTTTGTTGAGGATTTTTGTGTATATATTCATCAGTGAAATTGGCCTGTAATTTTCTTTTTTTGTGTTATCTTTGCCTGGTATTGGTATCAGGGTGATGGTGGCCTCAGAATGAGTTTGGAAGTGCTCCTTCCTGTGCAGTTTTTTTGAAACAGTTTTAGAAGGATAGGCATTAGCTCTTCTCTAGGTGTTCGGTAGCATTTGCCTGTGAAGTTATCAGATCCTGGGCTTTTATTTTTGGTAGATTTTTTATCACAATTTGATTTCTGTGCTTGCAATTGGATCATTCATTGTTTCTATTTCTTCCTGGTTCAGTCTTGGAAGACTGAACTTATGTAGGAATCTATTTCTTCCAAGCTGTCCATTTTATTGCCATATAGTTGTTCATAATAGTCTCTTATAAACCTTTGTATTTCTACATTGTCTGTTGTAACTTCTTTTTCACTTCTGATTTTGTTGATTTGATTCTTCTCTTTTTCTTGATGAGTCTGGCCGGTGGTTTTTCAATTTTGTTTATCTTTTCGAAGAACCAGCTTTTCATTTTGTTTATCTTTACTATTGTTTCTTTCATTTCTTTTTCATTTGTTTCTGCTCTGATCTTTATGATTTCTCTTCTTCTGCTAACTTTGGGGGGGGGGGGCGCAGTTGTTCTTTTCCCAGTTGTTTTAAATGTAGAATTAGGTTGTCTATCAATGTTTTTCTTGTTTCCTAAGATACAAAGAAAGATAGTTTGTATTGCTATAAACTTACCTCTTAGTACTGCTTTTGCTGTATCCTATAGGTTTTGAGTTGTTGTGTTTTCATTGTCATTTTTCAATTTTCATTCTGATATCTCCAGTAATATGTTCATCATTTACAAGTGTATTGTTTAATCTCCATGTTTGTGTTTTTAATGTTTTTTTTTTCTTGTAATTGATATCTAGTCTTATAGCATTGTGATCAGAAAAAGTGGTTGATATGATTTCAATTTTCTTAATTTACTGAGTTTTGGTTTGTGACCTAAGATCTGGTCTCTCCTGGAGAATGTTCTCAGACTGGTGTACCCAAGGTTTTGTTTGTGCCCTCCAGATTCTGTCTTCCCAGTCCTGCTCAGTGGTTCTATAGTTCAACTGTTGGCGACCCCTTCCAAGAGTGCTTACACCACACGCTGAGCCTTCCAGGACTTATGTTGCCAGAATCCCTATCCCTGCAGAAGGCCACTGCTAACCTGTGCCTCTGCAGGAGACACTCAGATACTCAAAGGCAGGTCTGGAGCAGTCTCTTGGGGAAGGCACTGTTCCTTTCTCTGGGTCTTGGAGTGCACAAGGTTTTGTCTGTGCCCTCCCAGCATCTCTGGCAGGTATGAGGTTTGATTTTAAAATGCTTTTTTTTTACTTCTGATTTTGTTGAGTTTGTTATATTTTTTTGAGTCTGGAACCTTATGTAGGAATCTATTTCTTCCAAGCTGTCCATTTTATTGCCATATAGTTGTTCATAATAGTCTCTTATAAACCTTTGTATTTCTACATTGTCTGTTGTAACTTCTTTTTCACTTCTGATTTTGTTGATTTGATTCTTCTCTTTTTCTTGATGAGTCTGGCCGGTGGTTTTTCAATTTTGTTTATCTTTTCGAAGAACCAGCTTTTCATTTTGTTTATCTTTACTATTGTTTCTTTCATTTCTTTTTCATTTGTTTCTGCTCTGATCTTTATGATTTCTCTTCTTCTGCTAACTTTGGGGGGGGGGGGCGCAGTTGTTCTTTTCCCAGTTGTTTTAAATGTAGAATTAGGTTGTCTATCAATGTTTTTCTTGTTTCCTAAGATACAAAGAAAGATAGTTTGTATTGCTATAAACTTACCTCTTAGTACTGCTTTTGCTGTATCCTATAGGTTTTGAGTTGTTGTGTTTTCATTGTCATTTTTCAATTTTCATTCTGATATCTCCAGTAATATGTTCATCATTTACAAGTGTATTGTTTAATCTCCATGTTTGTGTTTTTAATGTTTTTTTTTTCTTGTAATTGATATCTAGTCTTATAGCATTGTGATCAGAAAAAGTGGTTGATATGATTTCAATTTTCTTAATTTACTGAGTTTTGGTTTGTGACCTAAGATCTGGTCTCTCCTGGAGAATGTTCTCAGACTGGTGTACCCAAGGTTTTGTTTGTGCCCTCCAGATTCTGTCTTCCCAGTCCTGCTCAGTGGTTCTATAGTTCAACTGTTGGCGACCCCTTCCAAGAGTGCTTACACCACACGCTGAGCCTTCCAGGACTTATGTTGCCAGAATCCCTATCCCTGCAGAAGGCCACTGCTAACCTGTGCCTCTGCAGGAGACACTCAGATACTCAAAGGCAGGTCTGGAGCAGTCTCTTGGGGAAGGCACTGTTCCTTTCTCTGGGTCTTGGAGTGCACAAGGTTTTGTCTGTGCCCTCCCAGCATCTCTGGCAGGTATGAGGTTTGATTTTAAAATGCAGTTGTGCCCCTCTTACCTTTTTGTTGCAGCTTCTCCTTTGCCCTTGAATGCCTGTATATTGCCCATCTTATAACCAACTCAGTACTGAGAGGTCTTTTTCACATGGAGTGGGGACTTTCAAAAACAATTCTAAACAAGAAAGACTATTATCCTCCCCCTTCCCCGACTCCTACCCAGTTACTGGGACTTTATCTTTGGTTGTTATAGATGTATCGCAACTAAGAGTCTTATGTTCTGCTCACTTAGAAAGTTGGATGGCATTGTGTGTTTTGTCTCTCATTTAGTAAGCAACATTTTACAGAAAAAATATAACCTCTTGTTTTTATGCAAATCTTTTGTCTGGAAGGCTGTATACAAGAGAGATACTTGTGACACATGGTTGAGTACTTGCCAGTGAAATGTAGTTTGAAATACTGTGCATGACTACCAGGTCTTGCTCATTGAAAGCAAGAAGAGTAAGTAAGGGAGGAAGAAAAGAAAGAAGTGAGGGAGGAAGAAACTAAAATTTATTTACCAATTGCAATAGTGCTATGACAAAAACAAGCAAGCAGTTAAGACAGCAGTAGAAAGTAGAAATTCTTGAGACTGAAATTTCATCTCAAATAGATTGCTTAGAAATTTTCTGTATTCTGCATGCCAAAACCTGCCAACACTAGCAGTACAATGAAAAAAGGAATGCATTAATTGTAAATTTTAATGGGCACAAGAGTGTCCAGATTGTTATAAAGGTCATTTTAAATCACAGCCTCCATTGCTTTGTACTTGTTTCCTGGAACAGGGAAGGACGTTGGGCAAACCCCAGATGTCTTTATTTTTCTTAAAGGTTTCAACAAGTTTAATATTTTTATTGATAGGACTTGAGTTTTAGAAAATAAATTCACATCTTGCAAGACTTTAAGACATTTTCTCATCCTGTCATCTGGCAAAATGATTTAGGCAGCAGGCTAGTCACATTCACATGACCTTGAACATCATGGCACTTTAATAAGAGCTTTTTTTTTTTTTCCCTCCATTTTCTCAACCTAAGTTACTGTCCTGAAATGATTTAAATTATGTTAATATATAACTCTCATGCTAATGAACATTCATATCCCTCAAGGCCTAGAACCAATTTGACAGTTGTCTGAGTATATACTCTAAGACTTCATTAGCTGATATCACAATTTCCAAAAACTTGAATGTCATTATTGGCATTTTTTCTGCCAGAGCATCACTCATTTATATTTTGAATTGGAGATATTGCTTCCCAAGGGAATACTTCTCAATGGATAGTTGGCCATATTATATGAAAATAATGACTCAAGGTCATTTTAAATCATAATATAGTAATGCTTAAGTCAGCTTGTCCAATGACAAGAGAAAATTCAAATGGCTTTTTTATCAGGTAGATTGTGTTTTTGTTAATCACCATTTCTTTGTTCATCTCTAGGTCGAGGAGTTTCTTTTATTAAATATAAAACAAAATATATACTATGTAACACTCTAGAAACAACAAAACAAAAATTTTATATACTTACAGCTTAAGTTAAACTAACAAAAGTGTTCTACATCATTTTAAATTGCTCTATTTAAAATAAAAAGAAAATATATTATATTAATATATTTATATTATATTAATATAAGTATATATAATATATTAATATAAATTTAGAACATGTTAGATATATATATATATATATATATATATATATATCTGTATATCTGTTTATACATATCACCCCTCCTTCATGAGATACAAATGCTCTCCTGATCTTCAAAATCTTATGGCCCTGAGTGTTTTTAGTTTTTCTTTTCATTATGTGTATAAATATGTGTGTTTAAGCACACATATGTTTGTGTTTTCATTTTTATGAAACTTTACATGCATGTTAATCACAAAAGAAAGAATATGTGCACTATGTGTATGTGTGTTAACATAAATACTAGGTATGACAAAATGATTTTGCATGAAGACCCTGCACCATATATGCATACAGCTCTTTGCTGTCTTTTATTCTAACCCATATGATGAGTGTTTCTATTTTAATTGCATTTTCTCTCAGTGATATTGTGATGAAGTATCTGATTTTTTTTCCCAATGATATTATTTTTGTGTTTTTCCCAATTTCCTTTGGAACTTTTGTTTTTACTTATCAGTATCCTTACCAGTGAAGTTGCTCAGAGTGGTTACATAGCTTAAATTTCACAACTCCCGTGACTCTTTCCTCTCTTGACCTTGCATTCATAACTCCAAGATGCTGTTGCTATTCCTGCCATCAGTTCTGTGTTACATAAAGTCAATAGGGAAAGGGGGATGAGAACTGGTATGTCTCCTAACTTAGCAGTATCACTGTTGGAAGCTTTCCTGTGAACTGTATCCTATGAGTGACACGTCTGATTAGCATCCTTTCCTCACACTTGTGCCAAAGGCATTGTGGCTCATGTCACATACAAGGAACAGGTGTCTATCATAACAACATCACTATTGTCCACAAATATCTGCACATGTGCAGACATAATCATATACCTACATAGACACTTAAATGATAATTCTCTCCAGTTCTTTTCATGCGTTGTTATAGTTTTAGTTATAATAGATAAGAGTGATCATGACTAAGACCTTATTTTGATTTCTGTTTTGAGTAGCTATGAATTATGTGTAAATAAACACACACACAAACAATCTTATGTATATAAATATATATATATGGATATTTACAGAAAATGTTTTAAATATAAAATATTATGCCCATGTTTGCACTCTGCTTCCCAATGTTATTCTCCTATATAGCAGTTTGATCATAGACTACATTGAAGAGTAAAAGAAGAATGTGTGCATATCAGCACAACTGGTCATTTCTTTAAGTTTGCTACATGTTCGTAGAATCAAGATCTCAAACACCTCTGTGCTTGATGCAGGCATGATTTCCAAGTAAAAATATGTAGAATTCCAATTTTCTGACTCCCTTCCCTTAGTACTATTCCTACTCCATTAAATTCATCTTCTCAGCACATACACACCTTCACACTCATAACCCACCTCCCTGGAGGAATATGTTCACTGAAGCATCCCCCTTCAATATATTTGAGCTCTACTCAGCCTAAAATTGATGATAGACCATTTTCCTACCTATGTTGAGTTGGATAATCTGATAGTGATTCATTGGTGAGGCTCAAAATTCATGAGAGAATATTGTTTCTTATACTCCTAAAGTTCTCACAATTCTCACTTATCAGTATCCTTACCAGTGAAGTTGCTCAGAGTGGTTACATAGCTTAAATTTCACAACTCCCGTGACTCTTTCCTCTCTTGACCTTGCATTCATAACTCCAAGATGCTGTTGCTATTCCTGCCATCAGTTCTGTGTTACATAAAGTCAATAGGGAAAGGGGGATGAGAACTGGTATGTCTCCTAACTTAGCAGTATCACTGTTGGAAGCTTTCCTGTGAACTGTATCCTATGAGTGACACGTCTGATTAGCATCCTTTCCTCACACTTGTGCCAAAGGCATTGTGGCTCATGTCACATACAAGGAACAGGTGTCTATCATAACAACATCACTATTGTCCACAAATATCTGCACATGTGCAGACATAATCATATACCTACATAGACACTTAAATGATAATTCTCTCCAGTTCTTTTCATGCGTTGTTATAGTTTTAGTTATAATAGATAAGAGTGATCATGACTAAGACCTTATTTTGATTTCTGTTTTGAGTAGCTATGAATTATGTGTAAATAAACACACACACAAACAATCTTATGTATATAAATATATATATATGGATATTTACAGAAAATGTTTTAAATATAAAATATTATGCCCATGTTTGCACTCTGCTTCCCAATGTTATTCTCCTATATAGCAGTTTGATCATAGACTACATTGAAGAGTAAAAGAAGAATGTGTGCATATCAGCACAACTGGTCATTTCTTTAAGTTTGCTACATGTTCGTAGAATCAAGATCTCAAACACCTCTGTGCTTGATGCAGGCATGATTTCCAAGTAAAAATATGTAGAATTCCAATTTTCTGACTCCCTTCCCTTAGTACTATTCCTACTCCATTAAATTCATCTTCTCAGCACATACACACCTTCACACTCATAACCCACCTCCCTGGAGGAATATGTTCACTGAAGCATCCCCCTTCAATATATTTGAGCTCTACTCAGCCTAAAATTGATGATAGACCATTTTCCTACCTATGTTGAGTTGGATAATCTGATAGTGATTCATTGGTGAGGCTCAAAAATTCATGAGAGAATATTGTTTCTTATACTCCTAGAACACATACAAGTTTGACTTTCAGATTAAAAGTATAAAAGAATCTCTTGTGAGGAGGAGGAATGTAGATGACAGAGTAGGAAGATGTGCAGCTCACCTCCTGGCACAGACATATCAAAACTACATCCACAGGTTGAACAGTTCTTATAGAAAACTAACTAGAAATTGGAAGAACTCCTGTACAACCAAAGCTGCAAGAAGGATCTCCACACAATCAGGGAGGACAGAAAAAAGGCATAGGGCTGAGGTCCCTGCCCACAAGAGGGATTTAAAAAGAAGAGAAGATCTACATGGGTGGACCTTTGCCCTGAGAAGTGAGCATGTCTAGCCACAAGTCTGGCTGTCCCAGTCCTGCTGTCCTGTGCAGAGGAGAAAAGTCTTCTTGGCTACTGGGGGAAACACTAGAAAAGACAGAAGGGCTAAAAAATCCTTGATTGTACTCAAAAGTAGAGTGCATATACTCAAAAGTAGAGTGACTTGCCAGTTAGCAGAGCAGAGAGCCTTGAACTGATGGCTGCTGCCTTGCCACCTTCCAAGTCTCCAGTCTAAACAGGGTGAACACTCTGGCTCCACTTATTTCATGCCACAGCTTGGCGTGAGATCTGGGCTAACTCTTGGAAAGCAATCAATCTGAGTAAACAGAAATACCCTAGGGGAGGGGGCGTGAGAGCTCTGGCCATGCTCCACTGCACCTTAGCACTGGGTCTGGGTCAGACAGGTCCTGAAAGACTCCCACAGAGGCAGTCTGAATCTCAGGTCAGAGAAACCACCTCAGCTCCTGCACTTGTGCTTGATGCAGGCATGATTTCCAAGTAAAAATATGTAGAATTCCAATTTTCTGACTCCCTTCCCTTAGTACTATTCCTACTCCATTAAATTCATCTTCTCAGCACATACACACCTTCACACTCATAACCCACCTCCCTGGAGGAATATGTTCACTGAAGCATCCCCCTTCAATATATTTGAGCTCTACTCAGCCTAAAATTGATGATAGACCATTTTCCTACCTATGTTGAGTTGGATAATCTGATAGTGATTCATTGGTGAGGCTCAAAAATTCATGAGAGAATATTGTTTCTTATACTCCTAGAACACATACAAGTTTGACTTTCAGATTAAAAGTATAAAAGAATCTCTTGTGAGGAGGAGGAATGTAGATGACAGAGTAGGAAGATGTGCAGCTCACCTCCTGGCACAGACATATCAAAACTACATCCACAGGTTGAACAGTTCTTATAGAAAACTAACTAGAAATTGGAAGAACTCCTGTACAACCAAAGCTGCAAGAAGGATCTCCACACAATCAGGGAGGACAGAAAAAAGGCATAGGGCTGAGGTCCCTGCCCACAAGAGGGATTTAAAAAGAAGAGAAGATCTACATGGGTGGACCTTTGCCCTGAGAAGTGAGCATGTCTAGCCACAAGTCTGGCTGTCCCAGTCCTGCTGTCCTGTGCAGAGGAGAAAAGTCTTCTTGGCTACTGGGGGAAACACTAGAAAAGACAGAAGGGCTAAAAAATCCTTGATTGTACTCAAAAGTAGAGTGCATATACTCAAAAGTAGAGTGACTTGCCAGTTAGCAGAGCAGAGAGCCTTGAACTGATGGCTGCTGCCTTGCCACCTTCCAAGTCTCCAGTCTAAACAGGGTGAACACTCTGGCTCCACTTATTTCATGCCACAGCTTGGCGTGAGATCTGGGCTAACTCTTGGAAAGCAATCAATCTGAGTAAACAGAAATACCCTAGGGGAGGGGGCGTGAGAGCTCTGGCCATGCTCCACTGCACCTTAGCACTGGGTCTGGGTCAGACAGGTCCTGAAAGACTCCCACAGAGGCAGTCTGAATCTCAGGTCAGAGAAACCACCTCAGCTCCTGCAACCACACCACCCTGACCCCACGCCTAAGCATAACAAATACTATGACCTCATCCAGTTCACACAGCAGCTCTGCATTATGTCTGGCATGGGCACACCAGGAAAAAGGGACATTACCTTCAAACAAAAGTCCAGGACTGGATAGCTTCAGTGAGGAATTCTAACATACAAAGTAGAATTTATACCTGTTGGATGAACCTAGAGAATATTATCCTGAGTGAAGTCAGGCAGAAAGACAAATACTATATGATATCACTTATATGAAAAATAGAAGAAAGTAATACAAATGAATCTGCAAATGAAACAGGAATGGACTCATAGAAGACAAGAGTATGGGTCCCAAATGGGAGAGGTTGGGAGGTAGAAATTAAGAAGGGATTAACAGATAAAAACTACTATATGTGAAACATAAGCAACAAGGAATTATTATATAGCACAGGACTTTTATCCAATATCTTTTAAGCTGTATACCTGAAACTGACACAATATTGTAAATCAAGTACACTTTGATTAAAAAATTAAAATATATAACAAAATCATTTGGAGTTCTACATAGAAATGCACATTCTGGTATCTCAGTCCAATCTTTTCTATCACAGAGATTTTGAAGTAGGTCTATAATAAAGCTAAAAGATACATATTCCTTCAAAGTGTTTCTCTGAGTAAGTATGAATAGTAATTTTAGATAACAAATGTGACCCTGAGTTGGGAAGAGGAGTCTCTTCTGGTCGACAGCATTAGGCCTGTCCTATGAACTATACCTCTGCTCCCAGAAGACAGAAGAAAGAGAAAGAGAGCACAAGTGCCAAAGAGTAACCTCTAAAGATGCCAAATGAAGATTTTGCCTCCAAATAGTTTCTAAGGCAATTGCCACTCCCTCCAGAACTCGCAAAGCTCCACTATTGACAATGTGTAGCTGTATTCTTAGATGCTATTTCCTTTTACCTCCTCTTTAAAGGCAGAATGAGTTCTGATGTTGTGCAGGGAAAGTTGGATGTAGACATAGGATAGATCCGGAACTTTAAAAAAATAATTTGTGTGACAATATCTAGAAAATAACCTAAAAATAATCTAAAAGTATCTAAAAAATTGAATATCTAATATCTAAAAAACAATCAAATACAACTGATTTTACATAGCAGGAGTTTGCCTAGACCTAGTTTATATTGGATGTACTTCAACATATGAGATGTTTATTCTCTAATAACATAATTTTGTATGCATGCTTATCCATGGAATATGATAAAAATTATTTCATAAAACTTCTTTAAATCCTCATTTCTATATACATATGTTAAAATATCAAGAGATACTATATTTGAATGGTCTAAAACTTGAAGCACTTTTTAAAAAATTCCAAATTCTCAGTTTATCATATTCATTTGTTTGGGTTATTGCAGTTTGTCTTATATTCAGCCTACATAGTAATATGCAAATTCTGTGTGAAAATTTATCATGTACAGTGTAAAGTCTCCAAAAATATAATGGGTCAAATTCTTTTAATAAGCTGTAGGAATTTCAAGGGAAACAACTATCTTGTCAAAGAAATTGTATTAAATTATGTTCATAACTTGAACATACTGTCATTTTTATTTTATAAAATGCATCCTGACTTAGATTATTTTTCTTAAAGTAATTCTTCATGGAGCCAGTGAGAAATTTAAATTAGAATAATTAAAAAATATATTTTTGCCATTTGTTTCTGAGAAAAACTTATATACACAGTGAATACAACAGTATTCACTTTTTTTTACAAATCCTGGGAAAAGCTGATGTTCAAGATGTGAAGACTTCATGTCGATCACATGAGAAAGCAAAACAGTCCTATCTAGCTTTGAGAAAATATCAATAACAGTTTATCATTTATTGACCAATAAATGATTCTTTAGCTGATAAAGAATCCACCTGCAATACTTGGAGACCTGAGTCAGATATCTGAGTTGGGAAGATCCTGTGGAGGAGGGCATGGCACCCCACTCCAGTGTTCTTGCCTGGAGAATCCCCATGGAGGGAGGAGCCTGGCAGGCTGTGGTCCATAAAGTCACAAAGAGTTAGACATGACTGAGCGACTAAGCACAACACAAATTACTTATTCATTTTAGGCATATCCATTTTCTCTTTAAGTACTTGTTGCAACATTATGATGAAATACTCTTACTCCCATTTGACTATGAAAAAAATGAAACGAAGTAAGATTATATACAACCTACATGACTTACTCTGTATTGAGAATGTATATGTGAAAAAAAATCACATTTTAAAGTTGAATCTTCATTTGTTTTGCCCTAGGAATCAGTCCCTATGGTAATTTCATCTTTCCTTAATCATGTAAATTTTATTACTAGACTATGTTAAATTATTAAGGTTGTATAATTATACGAACGATTTGCAAGAGCTCCACACAAAAAAAATTCCAAAAATAAACTTTAACATTTGTTCAAACTAAGTAAACAGTGATAAATAATACTGGAAAGAAATTAGTGGCAAGAGGTTTTATAGTATCAATTTATAAAACACATACTTTTCTATTTAGGTACACTCATATAGATAAAAGCTAGCACATTTTTCTGGTTAATAGCAAATTTTTTCTTCTTAATTATGTAACTACTCATTAACTTAAAAAAACTGTAAATGAAGTATCCCAATCAGTTATTTATTTTCATTCCTTTGGAAGCTTACACATGTTTTAAACCAATTAAAATTTACTTTGTAGCATATACACATGAAAGATAAACAATAGCCTGTATTTTATAATTTCCCTAGATTACAAAAATAAAGGACTTGATGGTATTTTTCAATTAAAGAAATACTCTTTGTTTCTTATTTTCCACTTTTAAGTTGGTAGAGTTTATTCCAAAATTTTATTTAAAATTTCTTAGAAAATACAGAAAAAGTAAAAATGTAAAATAAGGCTCACATATAAATCCTTTTCCTTGATACCTAATTTATTAACATTTACCACAGTAACTTTACTCCTCTTTCTCTTTTTGTAAATACAGTTCTAGATACAGAATAGATATATACTTGGTTTGGGTTAAATCATTTGAAATTAACTTATGAACACTGTGGTATGTCCTTTCTAGTTACTTTAACTTGTATCTCTAAAGACAATGTGCATTTTGCTGTGTGATCATAGTGCACTCAAGAATTTTAAAGCAATAGAATTTATTTAATATGTAGTTACATATTAATTGAAAATTTCCAATTGACCCAACAATGTCTTTATGCATGGTTTATAATTACTTGTTTTTAAATCCAGAATCTGTCCATGGACCATGCATTGCATTTAGTTGGCCTTTTTCTTTTCTCCTTTGATCTCTTTAATCTCTCTTTTTAATCTCTATTAATGTTTTTCCTTCGACCTCCTTTAAAACAGAACAGTTTGATTACTTGATTTCAGGTGGTATTCTCCACAAGTCTTCACTGTAAATGTATATTTTACAATGTTAATTAGTAATAACATTCTTAAATATGCGGTTGTTAATTGATGAAGTTAAATGAGTCAATCAATGTTTAAAGAGTGTTAATTTTTATATCATTCCTTTGACTTATGGACATTTTTCCATATAGAAGGGATTTTTCTCTTCTGAACTCTTGTGTGTATGTGTGTGTCAGTCAGTATCACATGGAGTTTAATACTTATTCAGTTCACTATAATCAACAGTGACTGTTCTCTCACTAATTCTCTTAAATTTGAAATGTGTGATTCCTTTAAGATGCTTTCTGCCCAAATGTTCTTCTGAATTTATAACAACAATAAAACCTCATCATTTAGAGTTATGTGGTACTTAGAAATAAAACTTTGGGCAGCTAGACCTGCATCTGTGTTTTGGGGTTGCATTGTCCCTAGGCTCTTTGGTGGACAATGCTAATGGAAGTGAATTATTGGTTCTAGCTGCAATTTAAACCAACATCACCACATTCTATTCTTCCTTTTCTCTCCGCATTTGTGCTTTCCATAGTAACAGTGATAACTTTGTTATTCAATAACATCAGCATATTTACTGTACTTTGACCTTAGATATCTGTAAAGAGGCAATGTGAGTCAGTGTGTACTTTTGCTGGGGTGGTGTAGGCCAAACTCAATAGAAAATTCAGGTTACAAATCCATGGGACTCATGCCAAACTTTTAATAGAAATTTACTGCTTTAAAATGTTTAAATAGAATCCAAATTGCATTAGCAAGAAATTATTCTAATTATCTTTAACAAAATGAAAAAAGAAACTATCAACAAAGAAATATGAATGATTAGCATAAAAATTATAAAACTGAAAAAGGGGCTTCCCTGGTGGCCCAGTAGGTAAGGACACCACCTTGCAGTGCAAGGGGCGCTGGTTCAGTCCCTGGCCTGGGAAGATCCCACATGCCATGGAGCAGCTGAATTGATGTGTCCAATTACTGAGCCGTAGGTCTGGAGCACATGTGCCCAGAGCTGGTGCTCTGTGACAACAGAGGCCACTGTGATGGGAGACCCACACGGGCCAAAGAACAAAAGATGGTTGAAAATAGATAAATGAAAGACCAATCAATAGAAGTGGCCAGCCCGCCCCCTCCTCCCTCCCCAACCCACCTGACCCCTGACCCCTCACCCCTCCACCCCTTCTGCTCCCCACCCCCTGTAACCCCCCCACCAACAAAAAAAAAAAACCTGAAAAATATCTCACTGGGTGTGCTTAATAATATAGTAGAGATGGCAGATTTAATCATCATTGAACTTGATATATCAATAAAATTATGTACTATTTTCACGTTTTAATATATGTATATCTTGGGGCTTCCCAGATGGTGCTAGTGGTAAAGAACTCCCCTGCCAATGCAAGACATGTAAGAGACACAAGTTCAATCCCTGGATTAGGAAGATCCCCTGGAGGAAGGCACAGCAACAGACTTCAGTATCCTTGCCTAGAGAATCCCATGGCTATAGGAGACTGACTAGTCCACAGGGTCACAGAGAGTCAGACATGACTGAAGTGGCTTAGCACACACATATTGTATCTCAATTTTAAAACATTTATTTTAGAATGAACCTGATGACAATTTCTCCAGCATTTCTACTACTGCATTTACATTTTGTTTTGTATTATTATGTAGTAACCATGTGTCCCTGTTAAGGTGATAAGGAATTTAAAGGCAGATAGTATGTTTTCTTTACTTCTATTTCTTTAACACTCGATACAGGTATTATGCAACAAGTACTCAATAAATACTTTCCCTGTCTAATTTAGGATATTTTTCATTGATAGAAAATACTAAAGTACAGTTCAGATTAGTTGCTCAGTTGTGTCCAACTCTTTACCACTTCATGGACTGCAGCACACTAGGCTTCCCTGCCTTTCACCATCTCAAGGAACTTGCTCAAACTTATGTCTATTGAATTTGTGGTACCATTCAAATATCTTGTCCTCTGTGGTCCCCTTTTTCTGCCTTCTGTTTTTCCAATGAGTTGGCTCTTCATATCGGGTGGCCAAAGTATTGAAGCTTCAGCTTCAGCATCAGTCCTTCCAATGAATAGTCAGGGTTGATATACTTTAAGATTAATTGGTTTGATCTCCTTGCAGTCCAAGAGACTCTCAGTAGTCTTCTCCAACACCATAATTCAAAAGCATCACTTCTTCAGCACTCAGCCTTCTTTATGGTCCAACTCTCACATCCATATATGACTACTGGAAAAACCATAGCTTTTACAACTTTTGTTGCAAAGTGATCTCTAGGTTTGTCTAGATTTGTCATAGCTTTTCTTCCAAGGAGCAACTGTTTTTTAATTTCATGGCTGCAGTCACCATCCACAGTGATTCTGGAGTCCAAGAAAATTAAGTTTGTCACTGTTTGCATTGTTTGCCCATTTATTTGCCATGAAGTGATGGTACTAGATGCCATGTTTTTTGTTTCTTGAATGTTGAGTAAAACTCTTTCTCTTTCACCTTCATCAAAAGGCTCTTTAGTTCCTCATTGCTTTCTACCATAAGGGTGGTGTCATCTGCATATCTGAGGTTATTGATATCTTCCCTGGTAATCTTGATTCCAGCTTGAGCTTCATCTAGACCAGCATTTCATATGATATACCCTGCATATAAGTTAAATGAGCAAAGTGGCATTGTACAAACTTGTACTTCTTTCCCTATTTGCATCCAGTAAGTCGTTCCATGTCTGGTTCTAACTGTGGCCTGTTGACCTGCATCCAGGTATCTCAGGAGACAGGCAAGAGGGTCTGATATTCCTATTTCTTTAAGAATTTTCCGCAGTTTGCTGTGATCCACACCATCAAAGGTTTTAGCGTAGTCAATGAAGCAGTAGATTTTTTCCTGGAATTCTCTTGCTTTTCGTATGATTCAGCAGAAGTTGGCATTATTCAGAGGAGTTGGTCCCTCTGCCTTTTCTAATCCATCATGTACATCTGGAAGTTCTCGGTTCATATACTGTTGACGCCTACCTTGGAGGATTTTCAGCATTAGTTTGCTGGAATCTGAAATAGATGGACCTTTTCATTTGTTATTTATTCATCTAGCATTGATTTTTTATTTTCTTTTTAAATATTTCCTGAGTATCTGTGATCTACTGAAGTCTATTAGGCAAAATTATACAAAGGTGAATCAGACAAGCATATAGACTGTACCGATGAAATTAGCTACAGTGACCTGAACACAATCTCTCCCTAGTGCCATTATGTACTATAGTCCTATACCCAAGAAAGTCTCATTTATGTTTGAAAGGTTTTAGCAGTTTTTAATAGATAAGCCCAACATGCATAAGTTATAGAAAACTGTATGCACTATCAAGTTAAAACATATCTATTTTATTTTGAAAGAGATAACTGTTCATAAGGAGTATAGATCTATCTCCAATTATGCTTACCTGTACATGAAAATTATAGTAAACAAATCACATGAAAATGATCTTTTGTTTCTTGAATGTTGAGTAAAACTCTTTCTCTTTCACCTTCATCAAAAGGCTCTTTAGTTCCTCATTGCTTTCTACCATAAGGGTGGTGTCATCTGCATATCTGAGGTTATTGATATCTTCCCTGGTAATCTTGATTCCAGCTTGAGCTTCATCTAGACCAGCATTTCATATGATATACCCTGCATATAAGTTAAATGAGCAAAGTGGCATTGTACAAACTTGTACTTCTTTCCCTATTTGCATCCAGTAAGTCGTTCCATGTCTGGTTCTAACTGTGGCCTGTTGACCTGCATCCAGGTATCTCAGGAGACAGGCAAGAGGGTCTGATATTCCTATTTCTTTAAGAATTTTCCGAGTTTGCTGTGATCCACACCATCAAAGGTTTTAGCGTAGTCAATGAAGCAGTAGATTTTTTCCTGGAATTCTCTTGCTTTTCGTATGATTCAGCAGAAGTTGGCATTATTCAGAGGAGTTGGTCCCTCTGCCTTTTCTAATCCATCATGTACATCTGGAAGTTCTCGGTTCATATACTGTTGACGCCTACCTTGGAGGATTTTCAGCATTAGTTTGCTGGAATCTGAAATAGATGGACCTTTTCATTTGTTATTTATTCATCTAGCATTGATTTTTTATTTTCTTTTTAAATATTTCCTGAGTATCTGTGATCTACTGAAGTCTATTAGGCAAAATTATACAAAGGTGAATCAGACAAGCATATAGACTGTACCGATGAAATTAGCTACAGTGACCTGAACACAATCTCTCCCTAGTGCCATTATGTACTATAGTCCTATACCCAAGAAAGTCTCATTTATGTTTGAAAGGTTTTAGCAGTTTTTAATAGATAAGCCCAACATGCATAAGTTATAGAAAACTGTATGCACTATCAAGTTAAAACATATCTATTTTATTTTGAAAGAGATAACTGTTCATAAGGAGTATAGATCTATCTCCAATTATGCTTACCTGTACATGAAAATTATAGTAAACAAATCACATGAAAATGACAGCAGTTTGCTCACTTTGATATGTTTACAACTTTACCTGATTAAATTCACAGCACAAAATTTTTCCCCATAGCAATTTGTGTAACTGCAGTTCTCACAAATAACCTGTTGTGGGGAAGTGAAAAATACACGTGACTGCAACATCTCAAGTGTATATTTCACTCAGATTTGAAGATTAAGTTACCCTAAACTGAACAAGCCAACAGAATTGGACAGCAGTTATAATGTTTAGGTACCCTAAAATATACCAATGCAGGAGTTTATTGCAAAAACAAACATGAGTTAATCATTTTCATTAATCACCCATTAGTCAAGCATTATGATCAATTTGAAGCACTGGGTTTCTAAGGGATGGTGGTCGAGCAATAAAGGCTCTGGAAATAATAGAAACTCATTTAGCTCTCATTTCAACTCTGAAAAGGAGGCAGTGTCATCCAAATACTTCATCAATGATAAGAGATACTAACTTGCTAAATCTCAGACAGTGTTGAGTGGAATGATGAAAATACCAGTATTGATATATCTTGACCATAAAGGAGATTCTCTTAAACTGTTTCATAGTATTTATTCATTTCTTTATCAGCAACCGTTTTAGTTAGAAAAACTTTACAACATTGTGGAAGAAACTGGAACACAAAATTGTTGACATCATATTCAAAAATAATCTATAAATACCTAATGTGAAATAGGAAGAAATGTCCATTAGACAGAACAGATTTAAAAGAAGTGACTGACCCAGTGTGCATGTATTTGTTATTACATCCAAGGTACTAATTGGCTTAGATGTTCTGTGTGATTTAAGCTCTGTTCTTGGAATATTAAATACATTTAAATAGATTTTAAGATAATCACTTTCTGAACCCAAAAATAATCAGCAGTCTTTGCAAATCTTAAGTATATTTCAAATTTATAAGAGGAAGCCACACATTCTTCTTGTGTTTTTATTTTTGTAATGTGAAGAAAAAGAGTAGGTCAGAACTAAATTTCATGCTTTCATGAACCTCAAAATAATTTACAGAATCATTAAGACGTTTATTCAGGTTCCTTATTACCTCACAGTTGTAGTACACTGGTATGCCAGACTGAAGAGAAAACTTTTATTTTTAAGCCAAAATAAACTTTACATGAATAAACATTTAATGATGAACTTAGGGCAAAAATTATCTTAATATGCACATTTGACATAACCTATATGTCATGTACGGTTTATATTTAAAGCAAAAATCTATAGTTCAAATGAGAAATTGCATATAAAATGCATTATGTTTAAAAGTTATTTATCATATTTTATTTTGCTTCCTAGAATTTATAACAATTTTGTTTATTCAGTTTGCTACAGACATCTGAATAGTCAGAGTGGATCAAAAGTTAAATTTGAGGATGGACTTAAAATGTAGCCGATGCCGGCCCATGTGTGTCTTGGTTTACCTCCTCCTCACTGGCACTCTTGTTTAAGTTAAGCATCATAGTTTAAAAAAGTAACTTCCCACTCAATCGTTATTTGTTGCAGCATTATCTTTCTTCTAAATGCAATTAAGACATTCAGAGAAAAGATATGGGACAACAGACTGTAAATGAAAGGAAGAATAGCATGGAAAAGTATCTGATAAACCTACCTGGAGATAAATTCAAAGTATCACAGTGAAATTCTGTACTCATGTGTGGATGAGAGAGAATGACACTACCCCTTATCAATTAAGTTTGTGGAATAGTCCATATAGAAAAACTGCATTTTAAATAAAAGGCTCCCCAAAGAAGCAAATTACCTGTCATTTCAAAAACCCCTATACATTAGTGTTTTTATTGGTCCTTAAAAAGCTAAGCTTCTTCACAGTAAGCATATTAAAATGCACAAGATTTTAATAATAATTTCTTCAAGAGAAGAAACATGGTCCTCTAATCTCATGTAGTGGGGGTACCTGTATACCCAATAAATAATATGACTTCCCTTAGCTCTTCTTATATTTTCCTAGTTTTTATAACTAGATGTTTGCCTGAATTCTGGGAAATCCAGAGATCCATTCAGTTTATCTTGTAAAACTCAGTTAATCTGGCATTTGATTTTCATATCTTGCTGCTGCCATTCCTGTAAAGTCTCCATTCTGTTAAAATAATTTACAGATCTTAACGTTTATTCAGGTTCCTTATTACCTCACAGTTGTAGTACACTGGTATGCCAGACTGAAGAGAAAACTTTTATTTTTAAGCCAAAATAAACTTTACATGAATAAACATTTAATGATGAACTTAGGGCAAAAATTATCTTAATATGCACATTTGACATAACCTATATGTCATGTACGGTTTATATTTAAAGCAAAAATCTATAGTTCAAATGAGAAATTGCATATAAAATGCATTATGTTTAAAAGTTATTTATCATATTTTATTTTGCTTCCTAGAATTTATAACAATTTTGTTTATTCAGTTTGCTACAGACATCTGAATAGTCAGAGTGGATCAAAAGTTAAATTTGAGGATGGACTTAAAATGTAGCCGATGCCGGCCCATGTGTGTCTTGGTTTACCTCCTCCTCACTGGCACTCTTGTTTAAGTTAAGCATCATAGTTTAAAAAAGTAACTTCCCACTCAATCGTTATTTGTTGCAGCATTATCTTTCTTCTAAATGCAATTAAGACATTCAGAGAAAAGATATGGGACAACAGACTGTAAATGAAAGGAAGAATAGCATGGAAAAGTATCTGATAAACCTACCTGGAGATAAATTCAAAGTATCACAGTGAAATTCTGTACTCATGTGTGGATGAGAGAGAATGACACTACCCCTTATCAATTAAGTTTGTGGAATAGTCCATATAGAAAAACTGCATTTTAAATAAAAGGCTCCCCAAAGAAGCAAATTACCTGTCATTTCAAAAACCCCTATACATTAGTGTTTTTATTGGTCCTTAAAAAGCTAAGCTTCTTCACAGTAAGCATATTAAAATGCACAAGATTTTAATAATAATTTCTTCAAGAGAAGAAACATGGTCCTCTAATCTCATGTAGTGGGGGTACCTGTATACCCAATAAATAATATGACTTCCCCCTTAGCTCTTCTTATATTTTCCTAGTTTTTATAACTAGATGTTTGCCTGAATTCTGGGAAATCCAGAGATCCATTCAGTTTATCTTGTAAAACTCAGTTAATCTGGCATTTGATTTTCATATCTTGCTGCTGCCATTCCCTGTAAAGTCTCCATTCTGTTACTTCAGCTCAAGGCTTATTCCTGTTCAAAAGATTCCACCATGAAACAGATTTTTGTAAATACCTCAAATTTAATTATACTTCCAAAATATCTTTTGACATGATATCAACATCCTAGATCGTGTGATTGGAAAGCAGCTGTCCCAGATCAGACATAAGGTGCCAAACACCAGTATATAGATAATCAATCATTCTGGTGAACAGTACAATGGAGAATTGGTTCCATCTGTCCTTGTCTTTCCTAGACACATGCTTGCATTTGTTATACATTATTTTAAGTACATTTTTTCCTAATCCTAAATTTGCCTAAAGTCTACCACAACTGCTGATTCATTCACTCTTTCTTATGTGCCCAAAAAAGAAAATCTAAATTAAAAAAAAAAGTTTTTTCTATAGTAATGTACAAAAAAGTCACATTTCAAAAACTCTGCAGATGGCAGATGACCATATGAATAGATGATTAATTGGTAAATTTAAATTAAAATCACTATGATTTAGCTCTGCCTACCTAATGACAAAATAAAGGCAATATTAAGTGTTATCAAAGATGAAGAATAATTGGCATTGTCATATATTTCTAGTGTGATAAAATTACTATAGCTTCCTGGGAAAACAGTTGATGTGCATTAATTCCCACACCTGCTATAGCCAAGTACTACAAGCTTGGTTACTCAAAACAACAGAAATTTATTCTTAAGATTCTGCAGGTTAAAAGGTTGCTTCTGAAGATGCTTTGCGTGCCTCTCAGATTCAGCTGATGGCTTTTGCCTGCTCATTAAAACCCCTATACATTAGTGTTTTTATTGGTCCTTAAAAAGCTAAGCTTCTTCACAGTAAGCATATTAAAATGCACAAGATTTTAATAATAATTTCTTCAAGAGAAGAAACATGGTCCTCTAATCTCATGTAGTGGGGGTACCTGTATACCCAATAAATAATATGACTTCCCCCTTAGCTCTTCTTATATTTTCCTAGTTTTTATAACTAGATGTTTGCCTGAATTCTGGGAAATCCAGAGATCCATTCAGTTTATCTTGTAAAACTCAGTTAATCTGGCATTTGATTTTCATATCTTGCTGCTGCCATTCCCTGTAAAGTCTCCATTCTGTTACTTCAGCTCAAGGCTTATTCCTGTTCAAAAGATTCCACCATGAAACAGATTTTTGTAAATACCTCAAATTTAATTATACTTCCAAAATATCTTTTGACATGATATCAACATCCTAGATCGTGTGATTGGAAAGCAGCTGTCCCAGATCAGACATAAGGTGCCAAACACCAGTATATAGATAATCAATCATTCTGGTGAACAGTACAATGGAGAATTGGTTCCATCTGTCCTTGTCTTTCCTAGACACATGCTTGCATTTGTTATACATTATTTTAAGTACATTTTTTCCTAATCCTAAATTTGCCTAAAGTCTACCACAACTGCTGATTCATTCACTCTTTCTTATGTGCCCAAAAAAGAAAATCTAAATTAAAAAAAAAAGTTTTTTCTATAGTAATGTACAAAAAAGTCACATTTCAAAAACTCTGCAGATGGCAGATGACCATATGAATAGATGATTAATTGGTAAATTTAAATTAAAATCACTATGATTTAGCTCTGCCTACCTAATGACAAAATAAAGGCAATATTAAGTGTTATCAAAGATGAAGAATAATTGGCATTGTCATATATTTCTAGTGTGATAAAATTACTATAGCTTCCTGGGAAAACAGTTGATGTGCATTAATTCCCACACCTGCTATAGCCAAGTACTACAAGCTTGGTTACTCAAAACAACAGAAATTTATTCTTAAGATTCTGCAGGTTAAAAGGTTGCTTCTGAAGATGCTTTTGCGTGCCTCTCAGATTCAGCTGATGGCCGACATTCTCTGGCTTTACTTTGGGTTATAAATTTATCACTCCAGTCTCCACCTCCATCTTTATATGGCTTTTTCCTTGTGTATCTCTGTTCAAATTTACAATTTTTATAATGACACCTGTCATTGGATTAGGTCCTGTCCTAATAGTCTTGATGACTGTTGCTTTGTAGTAGAGTCTGAAGCTAGGGAGGCTGATTCCTCCAGCTCCGATTTTCTTTCTCAGGATTGCTTTGGCTATTCGAGGTCTTTTGTGTTTCCATATGAACTGTGTGATTCTTTGGTCTAGTTCTGTGAAAAATGTCAATGGTAGTTGAATAGGTATTGCATTGAATCTGTAGATGATATTTGGTAGTATGGTCATTTTCATAATATTGATTCTTCCGACCCAGGAACATGGAATATCTCTCCATCTGTTTAAGTCTTGTTTAATGTCTCTCATGAGTGTCTTGTAATTTTCTGTGTACAATTCTTTTGTTTCTTTGGGTAGGTTTATTCCTAGGTATTTGATTCTTTTGGTTGCAGTGGTGAAGGGGACTGCCTCTTTGATTTCATTTTCTGATTTTTCATTGTTTGTGTATAGGAATGCCAGTGATTTCCGTGTGTTGACTTTGTATCCTGTGACTTTGCTGAATTCATTAATCAATGATTCACTAATCAGCTCTAGTAGCTTTGTAATAGTGTCTTTGGGATTTTCTATGTTTAAATCTAAATTAAAAAAAGTTTTTTCTATAGTAATGTACAAAAAAGTCACATTTCAAAAACTCTGCAGATGGCAGATGACCATATGAATAGATGATTAATTGGTAAATTTAAATTAAAATCACTATGATTTAGCTCTGCCTACCTAATGACAAAATAAAGGCAATATTAAGTGTTATCAAAGATGAAGAATAATTGGCATTGTCATATATTTCTAGTGTGATAAAATTACT
Source organism: Tragulus kanchil (assembly GCA_022376925.1). Lineage (NCBI taxonomy): Eukaryota > Metazoa > Chordata > Mammalia > Artiodactyla > Tragulidae > Tragulus > Tragulus kanchil. Next base: position 68,994,629 of record JAIOJX010000028.1, on the reverse strand, counting down.
ATAGCTTCCTGGGAAAACAGTTGATGTGCATTAATTCCCACACCTGCTATAGCCAAGTACTACAAGCTTGGTTACTCAAAACAACAGAAATTTATTCTTAAGATTCTGCAGGTTAAAAGGTTGCTTCTGAAGATGCTTTTGCGTGCCTCTCAGATTCAGCTGATGGCCGACATTCTCTGGCTTTACTTTGGGTTATAAATTTATCACTCCAGTCTCCACCTCCATCTTTATATGGCTTTTTCCTTGTGTATCTCTGTTCAAATTTACAATTTTTATAATGACACCTGTCATTGGATTAGGTCCTGTCCTAATAGTCTTGATGACTGTTGCTTTGTAGTAGAGTCTGAAGCTAGGGAGGCTGATTCCTCCAGCTCCGATTTTCTTTCTCAGGATTGCTTTGGCTATTCGAGGTCTTTTGTGTTTCCATATGAACTGTGTGATTCTTTGGTCTAGTTCTGTAAAAAATGTCAATGGTAGTTGAATAGGTATTGCATTGAATCTGTAGATGATATTTGGTAGTATGGTCATTTTCATAATATTGATTCTTCCGACCCAGGAACATGGAATATCTCTCCATCTGTTTAAGTCTTGTTTAATGTCTCTCATGAGTGTCTTGTAATTTTCTGTGTACAATTCTTTTGTTTCTTTGGGTAGGTTTATTCCTAGGTATTTGATTCTTTTGGTTGCAGTGGTGAAGGGGACTGCCTCTTTGATTTCATTTTCTGATTTTTCATTGTTTGTGTATAGGAATGCCAGTGATTTCCGTGTGTTGACTTTGTATCCTGTGACTTTGCTGAATTCATTAATCAATGATTCACTAATCAGCTCTAGTAGCTTTGTAATAGTGTCTTTGGGATTTTCTATGTTTAATATCATGTCATCTGCAAAAAGAGAGAGTTTGACTTCTTCCTTTCCAATCTGGAGTCCTTTTATTTCTTTCTCTTCTCTTATTGCTGTTGCTAGCACTTGCAGGACTATGTTGAATAGTAGTGGTAAGAGTGAACCCCCCTGTCTTGTTCCTGATCTTAGAGGGAATGCTTTCAGTTTTTCACCGTTGAGGATAATGTTCGCTGTGGGCTTCTCATAGATGGCTGTTATTATGCTGAGATAGGTTCCTTCTATGTGCATTTTCTCAAGAGTTTTTATCATAAATGGATGTTGTACTTTGTCGAAGGCTTTTTCTGCATCTATTGAGATGATCATGTGATTTTTGTCTCTCAATTTGTTGATATGGTGTATCACATTGATTGATTTGCGGATGTTGAAGAATCCTTGTATGCCTGGGATGAATCCGACTTGATCGTGATGTGTGAGTTTTTTGATGTGTCGTTGAATTCTGTTTGCTAGGATTTTGTTGAGGATCTTGGCATCTAAGTTCATCAGTGAAATTGGCCTATAGTTTTCCTTTTTTGTGTTGTCTTTGCCTGGTTTGGGTATCAGGGTGATGGTGACCTCGTAGAATGTGTTTGGAAGTTTCCCTTCCTGTGCTATTTTATGGAAGAGTTTTAGAAGGACAAGCATTAGCTCTTCTTTAAATGTTTGGTAGAATTCGGCTGTGAAGCCATCTGGCCCTGGGCTTTTATTTTTGGGTAGATATTTAGTCACAGATTTGATTTGTGAGCTTGTGATTGGGTTGTTCAAAGTTTCTGTTTCTTCCTGGCTCAGTCTTGGGAGATTAATCCTCTCCAAGAAACTGTCCATTTCTTCCAGGTTGTCCAGTTTGTTGCCATATAGCTGTTCATAATAGTCTCTTAGAATCCTTTGGATTTCTGCATGATCTGCTGTAACCTCTCCTTCATTTTTGATTTTGGTGATCTGGTTCTTCTTCCTTTTTTGTTTTTTTTGTATAGGAATGCCAGTGATTTCCGTGTGTTGACTTTGTATCCTGTGACTTTGCTGAATTCATTAATCAATGATTCACTAATCAGCTCTAGTAGCTTTGTAATAGTGTCTTTGGGATTTTCTATGTTTAATATCATGTCATCTGCAAAAAGAGAGAGTTTGACTTCTTCCTTTCCAATCTGGAGTCCTTTTATTTCTTTCTCTTCTCTTATTGCTGTTGCTAGCACTTGCAGGACTATGTTGAATAGTAGTGGTAAGAGTGAACCCCCCTGTCTTGTTCCTGATCTTAGAGGGAATGCTTTCAGTTTTTCACCGTTGAGGATAATGTTCGCTGTGGGCTTCTCATAGATGGCTGTTATTATGCTGAGATAGGTTCCTTCTATGTGCATTTTCTCAAGAGTTTTTATCATAAATGGATGTTGTACTTTGTCGAAGGCTTTTTCTGCATCTATTGAGATGATCATGTGATTTTTGTCTCTCAATTTGTTGATATGGTGTATCACATTGATTGATTTGCGGATGTTGAAGAATCCTTGTATGCCTGGGATGAATCCGACTTGATCGTGATGTGTGAGTTTTTTGATGTGTCGTTGAATTCTGTTTGCTAGGATTTTGTTGAGGATCTTGGCATCTAAGTTCATCAGTGAAATTGGCCTATAGTTTTCCTTTTTTGTGTTGTCTTTGCCTGGTTTGGGTATCAGGGTGATGGTGACCTCGTAGAATGTGTTTGGAAGTTTCCCTTCCTGTGCTATTTTATGGAAGAGTTTTAGAAGGACAAGCATTAGCTCTTCTTTAAATGTTTGGTAGAATTCGGCTGTGAAGCCATCTGGCCCTGGGCTTTTATTTTTGGGTAGATATTTAGTCACAGATTTGATTTGTGAGCTTGTGATTGGGTTGTTCAAAGTTTCTGTTTCTTCCTGGCTCAGTCTTGGGAGATTAATCCTCTCCAAGAAACTGTCCATTTCTTCCAGGTTGTCCAGTTTGTTGCCATATAGCTGTTCATAATAGTCTCTTAGAATCCTTTGGATTTCTGCATGATCTGCTGTAACCTCTCCTTCATTTTTGATTTTGGTGATCTGGTTCTTCTTTTTCTTGATGAGTCTGGCCAGTAGCTGGTCAATTTTGTTTACCTTTTCAAAGAACCAGCCTTTTGTTTTATTTATCCATACTATAGTTTCTTTCATTTCTTTCTCATTTATTTCTGCTCTAATCTTTATAATTCCTCCTCTTCTGCTGACTTTGGGGTGTTTTTGTTCTTCTTTCTCCAATTGCTTTAAGCGGAGGGTTAGGTCATCTGCTTCATATTTTCCTAGTTTCTTGAGGTGGGATTGTATTGCTATAAATTTCCCTCTTAGAACTTTCTGTCTTCCAGCTCACTTATCCGTTCTTCTGCCTCTGATACTCTACTGTTGAGACCTTCTAAAGTATTTTTGAGTTCAGCAATTGAGTTGGTGGTCTCTATTTGCTTATTTTTCATTTCTTGCATGTCTCTTCTCTGTGCACTGAATTCCTCTAATATTCTGTTTTCGGTGGTTTGCATCCTCATTAGTATAGCTTTTCTGATTTCTCTTTCAGATAATTTGTCTATCTCCTCCTCTGTCATTTGAAGCTGTGTTTCTCTAACTTGGTCCTTCACCTGTGCAGTGTTTCTCTGTCGTTTCATTATTAGGTTAATTTTTGTTTCTTTGTGTCTGTGTGTATGGAGTACTTTTTCCCACCAGGCTTCTTGGTTGAATTCTCCCTTCCTTTGGGTTTCTGTCCTTCTAGAAGGGTTCAGCGGTTTGTGTCTTGGGTGGTGTTAGGTCTTGTTTACAGGTGAATAATCTCTAGTGTTGTATGTTCTTTGATAGTGTGGGGTCTTGGAATCAGGGCTTCCACTCCAAGGATCCTTGGAGTGAGGATTGGTCAGGGGGTGTAGGCTCTGTGTCTGGTTTGCTATGGTGTTCCATGATATTAGTTCATATACTAGCATCTGAGGAATCTTTGAGTTTGTTGCCTTTTTTTCCCATTGGGAGATTAATCTTCCCCAAGAAACTGTCCATTTCTTCCAGGTTGTCCAGTTTGTTGCCATATAGCTGTTCATAATAGTCTCTTAGAATCCTTTGGATTTCTGCATGATCTGCTGTAACCTCTCCTTCATTTTTGATTTTGGTGATCTGGTTCTTCTTTTTCTTGATGAGTCTGGCCAGTAGCTGGTCAATTTTGTTTACCTTTTCAAAGAACCAGCCTTTTGTTTTATTTATCCATACTATAGTTTCTTTCATTTCTTTCTCATTTATTTCTGCTCTAATCTTTATAATTCCTCCTCTTCTGCTGACTTTGGGGTGTTTTTGTTCTTCTTTCTCCAATTGCTTTAAGCGGAGGGTTAGGTCATCTGCTTCATATTTTCCTAGTTTCTTGAGGTGGGATTGTATTGCTATAAATTTCCCTCTTAGAACTTTCTGTCTTCCAGCTCACTTATCCGTTCTTCTGCCTCTGATACTCTACTGTTGAGACCTTCTAAAGTATTTTTGAGTTCAGCAATTGAGTTGGTGGTCTCTATTTGCTTATTTTTCATTTCTTGCATGTCTCTTCTCTGTGCACTGAATTCCTCTAATATTCTGTTTTCGGTGGTTTGCATCCTCATTAGTATAGCTTTTCTGATTTCTCTTTCAGATAATTTGTCTATCTCCTCCTCTGTCATTTGAAGCTGTGTTTCTCTAACTTGGTCCTTCACCTGTGCAGTGTTTCTCTGTCGTTTCATTATTAGGTTAATTTTTGTTTCTTTGTGTCTGTGTGTATGGAGTACTTTTTCCCACCAGGCTTCTTGGTTGAATTCTCCCTTCCTTTGGGTTTCTGTCCTTCTAGAAGGGTTCAGCGGTTTGTGTCTTGGGTGGTGTTAGGTCTTGTTTACAGGTGAATAATCTCTAGTGTTGTATGTTCTTTGATAGTGTGGGGTCTTGGAATCAGGGCTTCCACTCCAAGGATCCTTGGAGTGAGGATTGGTCAGGGGGTGTAGGCTCTGTGTCTGGTTTGCTATGGTGTTCCATGATATTAGTTCATATACTAGCATCTGAGGAACAAGAGGTGTATCCCTGATGAGTGACAGTCATAAAAGCATGCAGATGTTTTCTAACATAGTTGTAAGATATACATACATACACAGCAATAACCACATCTAACCAGTCTTACAGAGATAAAGTATAGGAAACTTTTCTGGCAAATGACGCAATCAAAGATGATACTTGCACGTTAAGCTCTGAATTAATTAAAATAGTGCCTGGATAAATAGATCCGGGCCAGGTCCTGGCTTGGACTATTTCAATGAAAGCAATTTTTAACTAAGATATGTGTTGGGGGTAAGGAGGAGGAAAGTGTATGGGTAATGAGGAGGAACAGATTCGTCTTGGAATTATTTTATATGGTTAGGTAGCAAAGATTGGTGTGCTGTATTGTTTAGTGCAGCTGGAAGAGAATAGTGGAGACAGGAAGGTAGGAAATATTTATCTAGAGGATAGTGGTAGATAGGAGAAAGTTTTACATTTAGAACATAGAGGGAGGAAGCAGTGGCAAAAAGGAAAGAAATTTAGACGTTTCCAAGAATTAAAATTAAAAAAATAATTAACAATTAAAAATCAAAGAAAAAGAAATTAAAAATTACAAAGGGAAGAAAAACTTAGTAAGAAGAGACCCAAACAAACAAACAAAAAAATCCCCCAAAAAACCCAAACCTGGTCCATCAATTAAATAAACAGAACCGTCCACAGCAAATAAACAAAAAAAGCTAAATATTGTCCCTGGTTTTTATCCTCTCATCTGTCTGGTGGAAGCCAATCTGCTGTCTCTTGTCTTGATGATGTAGCCTTTCTCTTAAGGCACCGGTTGCTATGGTTTCTGTTTTCAGCAAAATAATGGCTTTGCTGCAAGCTCAGGTGCTGGCTGGGGCAATGGGCTGATCCCAGTCTGCCAGGCGGGGGGCTGCGGCGCGCACAGTCCCATGTTGGAGGGGGGGTGCCCCGGCTCTGCCGCGCACCCGCCGGTAGCCTCCAATACCTGCCCTTCTCCCAGCTTCCTCTGCTGCTGGTAGCTATGGGGGTGCATGGGTTCCTCCGCCACTGGCACGCGCGCACTGCCAGTTACACGTCCAAGTCCCAAAGGCAGGCACAAGCTTTCCCATCCGGCTTGTGCCCAGTCCCTGGTCAGCAATCCGTGGGCGACTTCTCTCCGTTCAGCCAGCCCCCCACTAGGAGTGTTTGAACTTACCCGGTACCAGGCGGAAAGCCGTGATTTTCCCCTGGCCAAGCGGAGCGATTTTCTCACTGGGTGTTCTCTTCCAGCTCCAGATCTCTAGGCAGCACTCCGCAGGGAACTTCCCAATTGCGTTCCGCCCGGCCCTACTCCAGTATCCTATCTTCGCAGTGTCTTAATTTCTGCCAGTGATCCGGCTGGATTCTTGGAATGTTTGCGCTGAGCGCTGCCCTCACCCTCCACTCAGGTCCCCTTTTAGAGCACTTGCTGGCGTGCTCTCCGTAGGTGCGGTCCGGTGTGGAGGTTAGGGTAGAGGGTTCTCAGAACAGTAGCTCCGGGAAAGTTCTGGCTGTTCACTCTTCGACTGTTGCAGACCTAAGGAGTTTTTCTGTCGTCTAGCGGCTGGTTTGTTGGTGGTGTTTCATTTCTTGATTAGTTCTGGTGATTCTGTTGGGGAGCTGGTGAAATCTTCCCCTCATTCCTCCGCCATCTTGGCTCTGCCCCCCTCCCATCCCCCCGCGTTCTCTTATCTTTTAGATGACAGACATTCTAATAGATTTGAGGTGATATTTCATTATGATTTTAATTTTTATTTCCTTAAATAGCTCGTGATAAAAATATGATGTCTTTTGTTATTGACATGCATTGACTTCTTTATCATGTTATTTTGTGTAATTAGTATGTTTCTTTTTCCTTTGTGTTTACTGTGTGACTTAGACTATCTTATAACAATGCATTTTAAATTGATAATAATTTAGCTTCAGTATAACTTGTAAACTTCCACTTGAATTCCTCCTCTTCCTCCCATTTTGGGTTATTGTTATTGCCAATTTACATGTTTTTAACATTGTGTAACTAATAACAGATTATTGTAACTATGGCTATTTTTGCTAAGTGATTTTTTTTTTTTTTTTACTTTTAAACTAGAATTAAAAATGAACTATTCACCACTATTACCAGCTTGAAAAATTGAACAGTGACTATGTACTTAGCATTTCCTGTAGGATACACACTACTTTTTTTTAATATAATGTTAATTAGTATTCTTTTACTTATTTCCTGCAAGAAAGGTCAGTTGATAATGAATTCCTTCAACTTTTGTTTATTTATTCCTTCTTAGTTTCTGAAGGACCACCTTGATGGATACAGAATTCTTAATTAACAGTTACTTTCTTTCAATATTTTGAATATGTTATCCCATCCTCTCCAGGCCTGAAAACTTTCTGTTGAGAAAGCTGCTAATATTAATGTGGGAGTGCCCCCTGGCTTATAACTTCTTTTTACTTTTGCAATTTTAAAAATTCTTTCTCCTTGGCGTTTGGCAGTTTAATTGTACTATATCTCAACGTAGCCCTATTTATGTTCATCCTACTTGGAATCTTTGGGGTCTCATGGATCTGAATGTCCATTTCTCTCCCAAGGTTTGGGGTGTTTTTAGCCATCATTGCTTTCAATATGGATTCTGTCCCTTTATCTTTATCCTATTCGCCCCAAATTCCCATAGGAAAATATTTTTGTCCTTTGTATCCCGTAATTCCCATAAACTTTTCAATTTCTAGTTCTTTTTTATTCCTGTTCCTCTGGATAATTTCTAGTGTCCTCTCCAGGTTGCTGATCCTTTCAGTTGTATGGTCAGTTCTATTTTTTGAAACTTTTGATTGACTTATGTACTTTGTTTTCTGTGTGTTCTTCTAGTTTACTGAACTTTTAAAGCAGTCATTCTGAAGTTTTTGTCTGGCAGTTCATAGATCTCTATTTTTTTAGAGGTAATTATTGGAGCCTTATTAATATCCTTTGGTGATTCTTATTTACCTGATTTTCATGATTCTTGATTTCTTTAATATTTATACATTTGAGGTATTTTCTTCCAGACTTTACTATTTTTTTTATTTTGGCAGGGGTGGCTTTTTGCTAGTCAATTCTGTTTGGTTTCCTGGGTGTATCTTATGGTAATGTCCTTAGGCAGTTGAGGCTTGCTATAATGGTCTGTTATAAGGTAACTCAACTGCTCAAGTTCTGAAGCTGGAGATTGCAGAGTGTGCCACTCATTGAGAGCAGTTGTTTAAGGCTGCTAGTTTAGTTTCCTACTAAAGTAAGGCTGTGATATGGGCTTTGTGGGTTGCCTGGATTCTCTGGTCAGGTTTACTAGATAGTGAAAGCAGTGTGCTGTATTCCATAGCAGGCAGGGCTATAGATTAGCTTTGCTGCTCTGTCAGGGCAGGAGCAAAAGACTAAGGCCCTGTGAAGTCTATTAAAGCCATGAAATGTGCTTTCTGTTTATGTGCCACTGTACATAGGGCTATTAAATCAATTCTACAGGCTCCCGTGTGCTCTGGTTAGGTGTCCTGGTTGAATCAGCTGAAGGCTGTATTCAGCAATGAGTAGGGCTACAGATTAGATTTTCTTGCCCCAGTGCCGTGCTTATCATATTGCACAGGGTACCCAGGGTAGACAGGGCTTGACTGGGGAAGCTGGAAGAACAATCGAGGAGGCCCTATTTATGTTCATCCTACTTGGAATCTTTGGGGTCTCATGGATCTGAATGTCCATTTCTCTCCCAAGGTTTGGGGTGTTTTTAGCCATCATTGCTTTCAATATGGATTCTGTCCCTTTATCTTTATCCTATTCGCCCCAAATTCCCATAGGAAAATATTTTTGTCCTTTGTATCCCGTAATTCCCATAAACTTTTCAATTTCTAGTTCTTTTTTATTCCTGTTCCTCTGGATAATTTCTAGTGTCCTCTCCAGGTTGCTGATCCTTTCAGTTGTATGGTCAGTTCTATTTTTTGAAACTTTTGATTGACTTATGTACTTTGTTTTCTGTGTGTTCTTCTAGTTTACTGAACTTTTAAAGCAGTCATTCTGAAGTTTTTGTCTGGCAGTTCATAGATCTCTATTTTTTTAGAGGTAATTATTGGAGCCTTATTAATATCCTTTGGTGATTCTTATTTACCTGATTTTCATGATTCTTGATTTCTTTAATATTTATACATTTGAGGTATTTTCTTCCAGACTTTACTATTTTTTTTATTTTGGCAGGGGTGGCTTTTTGCTAGTCAATTCTGTTTGGTTTCCTGGGTGTATCTTATGGTAATGTCCTTAGGCAGTTGAGGCTTGCTATAATGGTCTGTTATAAGGTAACTCAACTGCTCAAGTTCTGAAGCTGGAGATTGCAAAGTGTGCCACTCATTGAGAGCAGTTGTTTAAGGCTGCTAGTTTAGTTTCCTACTAAAGTAAGGCTGTGATATGGGCTTTGTGGGTTGCCTGGATTCTCTGGTCAGGTTTACTAGATAGTGAAAGCAGTGTGCTGTATTCCATAGCAGGCAGGGCTATAGATTAGCTTTGCTGCTCTGTCAGGGCAGGAGCAAAAGACTAAGGCCCTGTGAAGTCTATTAAAGCCATGAAATGTGCTTTCTGTTTATGTGCCACTGTACATAGGGCTATTAAATCAATTCTACAGGCTCCCGTGTGCTCTGGTTAGGTGTCCTGGTTGAATCAGCTGAAGGCTGTATTCAGCAATGAGTAGGGCTACAGATTAGATTTTCTTGCCCCAGTGCCGTGCTTATCATATTGCACAGGGTACCCAGGGTAGACAGGGCTTGACTGGGGAAGCTGGAAGAACAATCGAGGAGCTGTCCCATGTTTATTCTCTCTGGGCTGGGCCACCCCACATCAGCAGTAGCCACCCTCCGACACCAGCCCTCAGAGGTCCTTCAGGAGGAACTTCTATATGGTTACAGAACAAAGGTGGCCTACAGCCAGCAGGTGCAACATGACATTCATGCGTTAGTGCAGCTGTTATATAGCCAAGATCAGTCATATCATTGTTTACAAACATAGCAGAGCAGGGGCTTGAGAAAGCAGGCAGGGAAGCTTGCTTGGTGTGAGAGAGAGGGACAGGAGAGCCTGACTGATGTCATGCTATCAGGCACTTTCCCTGCACCCAGGAACAGAGGGAAAAGCAGCTCTAAACCACTAAAGCTCTTTTTTCATCTTACCTCAAGCTGACCCATGCCCCAAGTTTCCTGACTGAATGGGACCACTGCCTTTGCACTGCAAACTAGTTTTGTGGCTCTGCCTACCCAAAATGCAACTTGAATATCACTGGGCCACATAGTTTCCAGGTGTTCTTACTAGATTTTCTGGCTAGATGGTGTGAGAAATCATAGCCGGTGTAGCAGTGTCTAAGCTCCCTTACGTGACCATCAAGGCACAGGACTCTCCAGGTAGTTCGCAGTTTCCCAAAAGGCTCACCTGTTGGTAGAAACTGCCTTGACTGTGAGCTAATCTCCCTGTGTGTGTGTGTAACAGGGGATCTCTTCATATCAGATAATGTCTCTTCTCTATGGACAATCAGTCCTATCTACCTTCCTCTGGGCTGGAGTGTTGCTAAGCTACACAGCTTCTAGGTGTTCCTGTCAGATTCTGATCAGATGTGTCCAAAAAATGCCCTGCATAGTAGGTGGGATTGTGAGTCAGTTCCTTACATGAATGTAGGCAAATCAGACTCTAGGGCTTGCCAAATTCTTGATTTGAGAATGTGAATCAGACAGATCTGCATCCCGTTGAGTTCCCTGATCAGAGGGTGCCACCAGCTTGGTTCTGTAGATTAGCAAGCCTACAGGTATAAACTCAGTCTGCCAAGACACCTGTGTTCATTTTTGCAAGCCCAGAAAATCTCCCTGAAAGTCCCAAAGATTCTCCTGCAATCCCTGTGGAACGAGACCAGAGTAGGACCTCCCACAAAATGACCAACAAATCTAGAAGTACTGGTTGTCCTTCCTAGGTTCTGTTTTAACACTGGAGGCACCAGCTGCTCAGGGGAGAGACCTCTTCCTATCGTGCTTTGCTGGCATGGAGGAGGGTCAATATAAGTGACATACATGGCTATTTCTCTTATATTCTAGTGCAGTCTGTCTTGGTATCTATGGTGCAGGAAGATGCTTAGGCCTCATCCATGTGTTCTAGGATTCTCTCAGTGGTGCCTTGTTTTAGAATATTTCTTAGGTGCTCTTCTGAAGAACAAAATCAAAAACAACCTATGTCATTCTTACTGATGTCATAGTTATATGGCTATTCTAAGAATAATAAATAATGAATAATAAAATTATCAATAAGGTGTTTCCTAATTTTCATTGAATTTATGAGATACAAATACAAGTTAGGTATATTAAATAATTCATTGCTAAATCACAATGGTAAATGAAACAATATGGAGCAAAAATTTATACTCAAAGTCCATTTCCATATATTATCCATAACTTTGTAAGAATTCATTGTTCTGGCAGTCCTAGAATATGCTGGGAAGTATGTTATTTTAGTGATCAAACAAGTCAAATGAGCATATATCTATATAATGGATTTATTAGCTTCTTCTATTGGTTAAACGTGATGTACATTAAGTTGGGAGGCAGTAGAAATACTGAATTTAATTAGAAAGGTATTTTGTGACTGATTGCTTATTCCTCAGCTGAAACATTCTAAATTTTTACTGTATCATTTTAACAAAGTAATCAATGCTTGAAGACTAAGGAAATTGCTGCCTGACTCTAAATAATTATTCTCAGACAGTGCTTGGTAAAGGATAGAAAATAAAAGCAAAAGCCTTCTGTCAAGCATCAATAGACACAAAATAAAGTAGATTAATAATGTTCAATTTTCATGTTAACTACTGCACTAGTAAATAAATGAGGTATGAACACAGTGTATGATATACTTATCACTGATCAGAGGGTGCCACCAGCTTGGTTCTGTAGATTAGCAAGCCTACAGGTATAAACTCAGTCTGCCAAGACACCTGTGTTCATTTTGCAAGCCCAGAAAATCTCCCTGAAAGTCCCAAAGATTCTGCTGCAATCCCTGTGGAACGAGACCAGAGTAGGACCTCCCACAAAATGACCAACAAATCTAGAAGTACTGGTTGTCCTTCCTAGGTTCTGTTTTAACACTGGAGGCACCAGCTGCTCAGGGGAGAGACCTCTTCCTATCGTGCTTTGCTGGCATGGAGGAGGGTCAATATAAGTGACATACATGGCTATTTCTCTTATATTCTAGTGCAGTCTGTCTTGGTATCTATGGTGCAGGAAGATGCTTAGGCCTCATCCATGTGTTCTAGGATTCTCTCAGTGGTGCCTTGTTTTAGAATATTTCTTAGGTGCTCTTCTGAAGAACAAAATCAAAAACAACCTATGTCATTCTTACTGATGTCATAGTTATATGGCTATTCTAAGAATAATAAATAATGAATAATAAAATTATCAATAAGGTGTTTCCTAATTTTCATTGAATTTATGAGATACAAATACAAGTTAGGTATATTAAATAATTCATTGCTAAATCACAATGGTAAATGAAACAATATGGAGCAAAAATTTATACTCAAAGTCCATTTCCATATATTATCCATAACTTTGTAAGAATTCATTGTTCTGGCAGTCCTAGAATATGCTGGGAAGTATGTTATTTTAGTGATCAAACAAGTCAAATGAGCATATATCTATATAATGGATTTATTAGCTTCTTCTATTGGTTAAACGTGATGTACATTAAGTTGGGAGGCAGTAGAAATACTGAATTTAATTAGAAAGGTATTTTGTGACTGATTGCTTATTCCTCAGCTGAAACATTCTAAATTTTTACTGTATCATTTTAACAAAGTAATCAATGCTTGAAGACTAAGGAAATTGCTGCCTGACTCTAAATAATTATTCTCAGACAGTGCTTGGTAAAGGATAGAAAATAAAAGCAAAAGCCTTCTGTCAAGCATCAATAGACACAAAATAAAGTAGATTAATAATGTTCAATTTTCATGTTAACTACTGCACTAGTAAATAAATGAGGTATGAACACAGTGTATGATATACTTATCACTTAAAATATGAATAGTAAAATAAAAGAAGAATTTTAAATAAATATAATATGGAAAGTAAAGAGTTCCTAGCGTCTTCCACCCCTATTTTTTTACTCAGTGCATGTATGATATGAGAAAGCAGAGCTGCCACTATGTGTATTGAAATAATAAAATTTTGTTACTTCTAAAAATTATAAGACAGACACCCAGATCCACCTAAAATTATGTAGGCACGTTTCGTCTAATCTTTCCAAATGACTACAATGACAACTGGACAGAACTAAAGCAACTACCTATAGACCCTAAACACTAAATAGTTACAGGCAAACTTGGGAAATCAAAATTCAAAGAACAACCAGTACAGTGTTCAATTTCATTTTCTAGATTAGTTCATTTCTCTTATTTCTGTTTTTCATCTCGTGTCTCATGCCAGACAGCCTGAATTCCAGAACAGCATAACTGCATGGTTGGAAAGACCATAGCTTCTTCATCAGATAAAATGAGTCCGCTAACAAAATGCTCTCTTCCTCTTCTGATAAGTAGGAATAGGGACTGTCAGCTATGAAGAAGACCAGTCAGAAAGGTAATCACTCACAGAGGCTTGTATTAATATCATCTTCAATGCCCATACAGTTACACCAATGTGCTGAGTCACCTGTTATGGTAGCAGGCCAAAGAGACAGGAAATTTTTTAATGCTAGAGGGACTGACCATTTGAATTTGCTCACACAGTCCCAGAAATTTTACTTGGCAAGGAGATCCCTGAACTTTGACTGCTGGGGAAAGTGTGTTAACACCACAGACAAGGCTGATGAAACTGATTTTTCTGACTTGTCCATAAAACATCTATAACAGCGAACATTTTGGACATCAGAGGGTAAAAACACACTAAATCCTCAGGTACTTACTGAGAACAAATGGCATGAGTGTTATTTGTAGCTTTTCCTTGACTATTCCTGCACCTACTTTCTCTCTCTCTGCCACCTGCCTTTTTTAAATTTTTGGCCTCTTTTTTATTGATTTTTTATTTATTTATTTTTCATCCATCTTTATTCTTCGGCCTGTGTGGGCCTCCCGTTACAGTGACCTCTCTTGTTGCAGAGCGCTGGCTTGTAATTGGACACATTGGTCCAGCTGCTCCGCAGCGTGTAGGATCTCCCTGTGCCAGGGACTGAACTCATGCCCCTTGCACTGCAAAGCAGACTCTTTACCCACTGGACCACAAGGGAAGCCCTCTACCTCTCCCCCCTTTTTTAACTGGGTGAGATAAGTTTGGTATCTACAGCCAAAATAAATATCATTGCTTCCATTAAATATCATTACTTCCATTTCACAGAGATCCCCAGCACACTTGCCTTTTTTTCCTAAAATAGCTGAGATTGGATTGGAGGAGTGAGGAATCATAGATTGGGAGGTAAAACTTCTAGCAAGCAAGACACTATATTTACTTTCGGTATAAAATGACCAACAGCTACCCAAGGTCAATTAAAAACAAATTCTCCTTTGTCACCCATGTTCCTGTATTCTCATTTATTTCAGTTCTTGTGATCCTTCAGCAACCACAGCCCTACTGGAGCTTTATTGGAGCTTTTGGCTTGCTGCTTTAAAGTCATAACAACATCCTGACTCCTCCATCTTGCAAGTGAGCAAGCAACAAAGAACTATCCAGGAAGCATGTTTCAAAGCTACCTCATACTCTCAGCTTCACTGAAACATATCTTCCGCTTATACTAGGAGACAGCCTCCACTGAAAGACATCCCTTCAGAATTTGGGTTTCTGGCCTCTCTGACGTGATTGAAAACCCTTTTTAATAGCAACTATTAACTTGCTACTGGACTCCTAACAATATTGAGTGCCTGATCCGTGAAGGCTTTATGACTCTCTGTCCTGATATTACTACCTTCGTGTAGGTCAACTTGGATTAAGTGAATATCAAGATGAAAAGATGGCAAAAAAACTTAGTTTATCAAATGATTTTATATGTCAAACCAGCTAGTCTCTCCATAGAGGTGACTCAGTTTTACATTATAGTAAAAACAAAAGTGGCAGCCTTATCTCTAGATGAATCTTTTAAAAAAAATTTTTTTATATTGAAGCATTGTTGATTAACAATGTTATGTTAGTTTCAGGTGTTTAGTGAAGTGATTCAGTTGTAAATATGCATGGACTTATCTTTTTTCAAATTATTTTCCCATTAAGCTTATCACAGAATATTGTGTAGTGCTCTCTGTGGTATACAGTTGGTCATTGTTGGTTATCTGTTAAATATAGCAGTGCATACATGTCAGTCCTAAACTCTCAATCTGTCCCTTGACATCAGTCTTCATCCTCAGTAACCATAGTTCATTTTCTAAGTATGACGTTTCTGTTCTTCTGTTCTGTTTCATTTTTTTAAGATTCCACACATAAGCATTATATGATACTTGTTTTCCTATTACTTCACAGAATATGATAATCTCCAGGTCCATGCATGTCCCTTCAAATGGCATTATCTCATTCGTTTTAGTAGTGGGCTAATAGTTCATTGGTGTGTCTGTAAATATATATATATACACACACACATATATATATGTATATGGGTATATATATATGTGTGTGTATATATATATATATATATGTGCGTATATATGCCACTTCTTTATCCACTCTTCTGTCAATGAACGTTTGGATTGTTTCGTGCCTTGGCTATTGTAAACAGCACTGTGATGAACATTAATGTGATTATATCCTTTTGAATCATGTTATTCTCCAGACATATGCCTAGAAGTAAGATTCCTTAATCATATGGTAGTTCTATTTTTACTTTGTTAAGGAACCTCCATAATGTTCTGCATATGGGCTGTTACAATTTACATTCCTGTCAACATTCCCTTTTCTCCACACCCTCTTCAGAAATTATTGTTTGTAGACTCCTAACAATATTGAGTGCCTGATCCGTGAAGGCTTTATGACTCTCTGTCCTGATATTACTACCTTCGTGTAGGTCAACTTGGATTAAGTGAATATCAAGATGAAAAGATGGCAAAAAAACTTAGTTTATCAAATGATTTTATATGTCAAACCAGCTAGTCTCTCCATAGAGGTGACTCAGTTTTACATTATAGTAAAAACAAAAGTGGCAGCCTTATCTCTAGATGAATCTTTTAAAAAAAATTTTTTTATATTGAAGCATTGTTGATTAACAATGTTATGTTAGTTTCAGGTGTTTAGTGAAGTGATTCAGTTGTAAATATGCATGGACTTATCTTTTTTCAAATTATTTTCCCATTAAGCTTATCACAGAATATTGTGTAGTGCTCTCTGTGGTATACAGTTGGTCATTGTTGGTTATCTGTTAAATATAGCAGTGCATACATGTCAGTCCTAAACTCTCAATCTGTCCCTTGACATCAGTCTTCATCCTCAGTAACCATAGTTCATTTTCTAAGTATGACGTTTCTGTTCTTCTGTTCTGTTTCATTTTTTTAAGATTCCACACATAAGCATTATATGATACTTGTTTTCCTATTACTTCACAGAATATGATAATCTCCAGGTCCATGCATGTCCCTTCAAATGGCATTATCTCATTCGTTTTAGTAGTGGGCTAATAGTTCATTGGTGTGTCTGTAAATATATATATATACACACACACATATATATATGTATATGGGTATATATATATGTGTGTGTATATATATATATATATATGTGCGTATATATGCCACTTCTTTATCCACTCTTCTGTCAATGAACGTTTGGATTGTTTCGTGCCTTGGCTATTGTAAACAGCACTGTGATGAACATTAATGTGATTATATCCTTTTGAATCATGTTATTCTCCAGACATATGCCTAGAAGTAAGATTCCTTAATCATATGGTAGTTCTATTTTTACTTTGTTAAGGAACCTCCATAATGTTCTGCATATGGGCTGTTACAATTTACATTCCTGTCAACATTCCCTTTTCTCCACACCCTCTTCAGAAATTATTGTTTGTAGACTTTAATGATGGCCATTCTGACTGATGTGAGGTGATATGACATTGTAGTTTTAATTTGCATTTCTCTAATAATTAGCAGCATTGATTTTTCATGTGTCTCTTGGGCATCTGTAGGTCTTCCTTGGAGGAATGTCTGTTTAGCTTTTCTGCCTATTATTGGGGGGATTTATTTTTTGATATTGAGACTCATGAACTATTTGTAAATTTTGGAGACTAATTCCTTATCAGTCACATTTGTTGCAAATATTATTTCCTGTTCAGAGGGGTTTGTGTTTTTTGTTTTATTTCTTATTTTTTGCTTGCTATGCAAAAACTTTTAAGTTTAATTAGTAGTTTTTTTTTTTTTTTTGCATTTCCATTACTCTAAAAGAAAGCTCAAAAAAGATATTGCTACAATTTATGCCAAAGAGTGTTCTGCCTGTTTTCTGCTAAGAGTTTTGTAGTACCCAGTCTCATATTTAAAGGCTTTCAGGTGGTTCATTGTTAAAGAATATGCCAGCCAATGCAAAAGTCACAGGAGATGCAAATTTGATCCCTGGGTCAGGAAGATTCCCTGGAGGAGGAAATGAAAACCCAACCCATATTCTTATGGGAATAACCCCATGGACATAGGAGCCTGGCAGGCTATAGTCCATGAGGTCAGAGTCATACAGCACTGAGCAAATGAGTACACATGCACACTTACATTTAGGTATTTCATCCACTTTCAATTCATTTTGGCATATGATATAAAGAATATTCTAATTTCATTTTTTTCACATGTAATTATACAGTTTTCCCAACATCGTTTATTGAAAAGGTCAGTCTTTCCTCCACTGTATTGTCTTAACCTGCTTTGTCATAGATTAATTAACCATAGGTGGGTGCATTAATTTCTGGGCTTTTTGCCCTGTTCCTTTGGTCTATACTTCTGGTTTTGTGCTAGCACAATTCTGTTTGGATGACTGTAGCTTTGTAGAATAGTCCAAAGTCAGGGAGCTGATTCCTCCAGCTCCCTTTTTGTTTCACTGGATTCTTTGGCTATTCGGGCTCTTTTTTATCTCCCCATAATTTTTAAGATTTTTCCTTCTAGTTGTGTGAAAAATGCCATTGATAGTTTTATAGGGATTGCATTGAATCTGTAGATTGCCTTGGTTGCCATAGTCATTTGGACAATATTGATTCTTCCAATTCAAGAACATGATATATCGTTTCATGTCTTTCTTTCATCCTCAATTTCTTTTATCATTATCGTATACTTAGAACAGTATAGGTACTTTGTCTCCTAACATTTATTCCTAGGTATTTTATTCTTTTGATGTGATAATAAATGGGACATTTTCTATAGTTTCTCTTTCTGATCACCCATTGTTGATGTATAGAAATGCAACAGATTTCTGTATATTAATTTTGAATCCTGCAACTTATCAGATTCCTTGATTATTACTAATAGTTTTCTGGTGGCTTCTTTAGGGTTTTCTATGTATAGTATCATGTTGTCTGGAAACAGTGACAGTTTTAGTTATTTTTCTTTTATTTCTCTCTGTTGTGACTAGCACTTCCAAATTGAGGCTAAATATAATTGGTGAGAGTGGACATCCTTGTCATATTGAAAGGCTTTCAGGTGGTTCATTGTTAAAGAATATGCCAGCCAATGCAAAAGTCACAGGAGATGCAAATTTGATCCCTGGGTCAGGAAGATTCCCTGGAGGAGGAAATGAAAACCCAACCCATATTCTTATGGGAATAACCCCATGGACATAGGAGCCTGGCAGGCTATAGTCCATGAGGTCAGAGTCATACAGCACTGAGCAAATGAGTACACATGCACACTTACATTTAGGTATTTCATCCACTTTCAATTCATTTTGGCATATGATATAAAGAATATTCTAATTTCATTTTTTTCACATGTAATTATACAGTTTTCCCAACATCGTTTATTGAAAAGGTCAGTCTTTCCTCCACTGTATTGTCTTAACCTGCTTTGTCATAGATTAATTAACCATAGGTGGGTGCATTAATTTCTGGGCTTTTTGCCCTGTTCCTTTGGTCTATACTTCTGGTTTTGTGCTAGCACAATTCTGTTTGGATGACTGTAGCTTTGTAGAATAGTCCAAAGTCAGGGAGCTGATTCCTCCAGCTCCCTTTTTGTTTCACTGGATTCTTTGGCTATTCGGGCTCTTTTTTATCTCCCTATAATTTTTAAGATTTTTCCTTCTAGTTGTGTGAAAAATGCCATTGATAGTTTTATAGGGATTGCATTGAATCTGTAGATTGCCTTGGTTGCCATAGTCATTTGGACAATATTGATTCTTCCAATTCAAGAACATGATATATCGTTTCATGTCTTTCTTTCATCCTCAATTTCTTTTATCATTATCGTATACTTAGAACAGTATAGGTACTTTGTCTCCTAACATTTATTCCTAGGTATTTTATTCTTTTGATGTGATAATAAATGGGACATTTTCTATAGTTTCTCTTTCTGATCACCCATTGTTGATGTATAGAAATGCAACAGATTTCTGTATATTAATTTTGAATCCTGCAACTTATCAGATTCCTTGATTATTACTAATAGTTTTCTGGTGGCTTCTTTAGGGTTTTCTATGTATAGTATCATGTTGTCTGGAAACAGTGACAGTTTTAGTTATTTTTCTTTTATTTCTCTCTGTTGTGACTAGCACTTCCAAATTGAGGCTAAATATAATTGGTGAGAGTGGACATCCTTGTCATATACCTGATATTAGAGAAAATGCTTTCAACTTTTCACTGTTGAATATGGTGTTAGCTATAGGTCTGTTGTATTTGATATTTATTATGTTGAGGAATGTTCTCTCTATGCTCAGTTTCTGAAGAGTTTTTATTGTAAATGGCTGTTGAATTTTTCAAAAGCTTTTTTCTGCATATATTAAGATGATTATATGGTTTTTATTCTTCAATTTGTTGATGTGGTGTATCATACAGATTGATTTGTGGAGGTTGAAAAATTCTTGCATTCTGGGATAAATCCCACTTGATCATGTTTTATGACCCTTTCACTGCATTGTTGAATTCAGATTGATGGCAATTGGTGGAGGGGTTTTGTGTCTATTTTTCATCAGTGATATTGGCCTATAACTCTCTTTTTTGTAGAATCTTTTTCTGGTTTGGGTATGAGTGTGACAGTAGCCTTGTAGAATGAGTTTGGGGTATTCCTTCCTCTGCAATTTTTTGAATAGTATCAGAAAGGTAGGTGGTAATTATTTTCTAAATGTTTGATAAAATTTTGAAGCCATTTGGTCCTGGAATTCTATTTTGAGGAGTTTTTAAATCACAGTTTCAGTACTTGTGATTGTTCTGTTCATATTTTCTGTTTCTTCTTGGTTCAGTCTAGGGAGATTGTACCTATGGGACTTGATTCTTCCAATCGAACATGATATATCGTTTCATGTCTTTCTTTCATCCTCAATTTCTTTTATCATTATCGTATACTTAGAACAGTATAGGTACTTTGTCTCCTAACATTTATTCCTAGGTATTTTATTCTTTTGATGTGATAATAAATGGGACATTTTCTATAGTTTCTCTTTCTGATCACCCATTGTTGATGTATAGAAATGCAACAGATTTCTGTATATTAATTTTGAATCCTGCAACTTATCAGATTCCTTGATTATTACTAATAGTTTTCTGGTGGCTTCTTTAGGGTTTTCTATGTATAGTATCATGTTGTCTGGAAACAGTGACAGTTTTAGTTATTTTTCTTTTATTTCTCTCTGTTGTGACTAGCACTTCCAAATTGAGGCTAAATATAATTGGTGAGAGTGGACATCCTTGTCATATACCTGATATTAGAGAAAATGCTTTCAACTTTTCACTGTTGAATATGGTGTTAGCTATAGGTCTGTTGTATTTGATATTTATTATGTTGAGGAATGTTCTCTCTATGCTCAGTTTCTGAAGAGTTTTTATTGTAAATGGCTGTTGAATTTTTCAAAAGCTTTTTTCTGCATATATTAAGATGATTATATGGTTTTTATTCTTCAATTTGTTGATGTGGTGTATCATACAGATTGATTTGTGGAGGTTGAAAAATTCTTGCATTCTGGGATAAATCCCACTTGATCATGTTTTATGACCCTTTCACTGCATTGTTGAATTCAGATTGATGGCAATTGGTGGAGGGGTTTTGTGTCTATTTTTCATCAGTGATATTGGCCTATAACTCTCTTTTTTGTAGAATCTTTTTCTGGTTTGGGTATGAGTGTGACAGTAGCCTTGTAGAATGAGTTTGGGGTATTCCTTCCTCTGCAATTTTTTGAATAGTATCAGAAAGGTAGGTGGTAATTATTTTCTAAATGTTTGATAAAATTTTGAAGCCATTTGGTCCTGGAATTCTATTTTGAGGAGTTTTTAAATCACAGTTTCAGTACTTGTGATTGTTCTGTTCATATTTTCTGTTTCTTCTTGGTTCAGTCTAGGGAGATTGTACCTATGCTTGTGGTATTCTCTTATGATCCTTTGTATTTCTGTGGTATCCATTGTAATTGTCCCTTTTCATTTTTTTTTCTCATTGATTTAAGCCCTCTTCCTTTTATCCTTGGTGAGTCTGGATAAAGAGTTATTAATTTTGTTTATCTTTTTAAAGAACCAGCTTTTATTTTCACTGTTTCTATTGTTTTCTTCATTTCTATTTCATTTATTCATGTCCTAAAACTCATGATTTCTTTCCTTCTAATCTGGGTTTTACTTATCCTTCTTTAGCTGTATTAAGTTTAAAGTCATGTTGTTTTATTTGTAATTTTCTTATTTCCTGAAATAAGATTGTATTGCTATACACTTCCCTCTGAGAAATCCTTTTGCCCTGTCCCATAGGGTTTTGGATCATTATGGGTTTGTTTTCATTTGTCTCTAGATTCTTTTTTTTTTTTTTTAAGATTTATTTATTTTGGAGGTGGGGGGGTGGGGAGGGAGGGGAGCAGGCGGGCCACTTCTATTGGTCTTTCATTTGTCTATTTTCATCCATCTTTGTTCTTTGGCCCGTGTGGGCCTCCCATCGTGGTGGCCTCTGTTGTCGCAGAGCACCGGCTCTGGGCGCGTGAGCTCCAGAGCTCCGGCTCAATAATTGGACATATCAGTCCAGCCGCTCCGCGACACATGGGATCTTCCCAGGCCAGGGATTGAACCAGCACCCCTTGCACTGCAAGGCAGTGTCCTTACCCACTGGACCACCAGGGGAAGCACCTCTAGGTTCTCTTTGATTTCATCTTTGATTTCTTCATTAACCCATAGGGTGTCTAATAATATACTGTTTTACCTTGATGTGTTTGTGTTTTTACAGTGTTTTTTCTGATAGCTGATTTCTAATCTCATTTAGTGGTGTGGTTGTCAAAGATTCTTGATGTGATTTCAGTTTCCTTAAGTGTACTGAGGCTCACATTGTGACCCAGCATGTGATCAATCCTGGAGAATGTTCTATATGTTCTGTTTTTCTTGAGAAGAATATTCTGCTGGATGGGATATTCAATAAATATCAGTTAATTCTGTCTGCTGCAATGTGTCAGGTAAGGCCTGTGCTTCCTTATTGATCTTCAGTCTAAATGATATGTCCATAGATGAAAGTGGGCTATTAAGGTCCCTCACCATTATTGTGTCACTGCCAGCATATCCTTTTATGGCTGTTAGTATTAACTTTATATATGTGTTGCTCCTATGTTTAATGTTTTCTGACATTTAATATTTGTCAGTTTGATTACTAGGTGTTCTACCATGTCTTTCCTTAGGTTTATCCTGGTTGAGATTCTCCCTACTTCCTTGACTTGGGTGACTTTGTTAAGGAAGACTTTAGCTATTATCTCTTCAAATGTTTTCTCAGGTTGTTTCTTTTTCTAATTCTTCAAGGACCCCTATAAATATGCAAATGTCATATGTTTCATGTTTTCCTAGGGATCTCTGACTGTCATCATCTCTTTTCATTCCTTTTTCTTTATTTTATGGCAGTGAGTCCCACCATTGTGTCCTCCAGCAAACTTATTCATTCTTCAGCCTCAGTTATTCCACTACTGATTAGTTCTAGTGTATTTTTCTTTTCAGCTATTATATTATTCATCCCTGTTCTTTAGTTCTTCTGTATGTTAAACATTTTGTGCATCTTCTTTTTCTCTCTTATGTCTCCTTAATTCATACCTCCATTCTATTTCTGAGATCTTGGATCACCTTCACTCTCATTAGTCTGAATTATGTTTGAATAGATTTCTTGTCTGCACTCCATTTACTTGTCCTGGAATTTTATCTTGTTTCTGCATCTGGTACATATTCCTCTGCCACCTCATTTTGTCTAATTTTCTATTATTGTGGTTTCTGTCCTGCAGGTTGCAGCATTTTAGTTCTTGTTTCTGATGTCTGCCCTCTGGTGGATAAGGTTGTCTAACAGTCATACAGTCTCCCTGGTGAAAAGGTTCCTGCCCATTGGGTGGAAATGGATCTTGTCACATTGGTGGGCAGGGCCATACTCAGGAAGACTTTAAGCCTGTTTGCTGATAGGTGGAGCTGTGTACCCTCCCTGCTGCTTGTTTGGCCTGAGATACCCCAGCATTGAAGTCTACAGTCTGTTGATTTGCACTTGGTCTTGGGAAAGAAATGGATTACTCCAGGATGGCTCATGCCACTGAGAACTACGACAGTCAGTGGTTTTGTCTCCACAGTGAGCCAAAGCCACTGCCCACCTCTGTAGGAGATCCTTTAATAACGGCATTAAAGGTTTGGCACTCTAACTCATTACTTATTTCCCTGGTTCCTAGGGTGCATGGGGCCTTGTTTGTTCCTTACAAGGATGGCTGTTAGTATTAACTTTATATATGTGTTGCTCCTATGTTTAATGTTTTCTGACATTTAATATTTGTCAGTTTGATTACTAGGTGTTCTACCATGTCTTTCCTTAGGTTTATCCTGGTTGAGATTCTCCTACTTCCTTGACTTGGGTGACTTTGTTAAGGAAGACTTTAGCTATTATCTCTTCAAATGTTTTCTCAGGTTGTTTCTTTTTCTAATTCTTCAAGGACCCCTATAAATATGCAAATGTCATATGTTTCATGTTTTCCTAGGGATCTCTGACTGTCATCATCTCTTTTCATTCCTTTTTCTTTATTTTATGGCAGTGAGTCCCACCATTGTGTCCTCCAGCAAACTTATTCATTCTTCAGCCTCAGTTATTCCACTACTGATTAGTTCTAGTGTATTTTTCTTTTCAGCTATTATATTATTCATCCCTGTTCTTTAGTTCTTCTGTATGTTAAACATTTTGTGCATCTTCTTTTTCTCTCTTATGTCTCCTTAATTCATACCTCCATTCTATTTCTGAGATCTTGGATCACCTTCACTCTCATTAGTCTGAATTATGTTTGAATAGATTTCTTGTCTGCACTCCATTTACTTGTCCTGGAATTTTATCTTGTTTCTGCATCTGGTACATATTCCTCTGCCACCTCATTTTGTCTAATTTTCTATTATTGTGGTTTCTGTCCTGCAGGTTGCAGCATTTTAGTTCTTGTTTCTGATGTCTGCCCTCTGGTGGATAAGGTTGTCTAACAGTCATACAGTCTCCCTGGTGAAAAGGTTCCTGCCCATTGGGTGGAAATGGATCTTGTCACATTGGTGGGCAGGGCCATACTCAGGAAGACTTTAAGCCTGTTTGCTGATAGGTGGAGCTGTGTACCCTCCCTGCTGCTTGTTTGGCCTGAGATACCCCAGCATTGAAGTCTACAGTCTGTTGATTTGCACTTGGTCTTGGGAAAGAAATGGATTACTCCAGGATGGCTCATGCCACTGAGAACTACGACAGTCAGTGGTTTTGTCTCCACAGTGAGCCAAAGCCACTGCCCACCTCTGTAGGAGATCCTTTAATAACGGCATTAAAGGTTTGGCACTCTAACTCATTACTTATTTCCCTGGTTCCTAGGGTGCATGGGGCCTTGTTTGTTCCTTACAAGAGTGGAGTTTCTGTTACCCAAGCCTTGTGGGATTCCTGCAGTCTTACACAGTTGATCTTCAAAGCCAGATTCTCTGGAGGCTGCTCCTCCACCTGTTATCAGAACCCCATGCTAGGAAGCCTGATGTGGAATTCAGGACTTTCCCTCTGTTGGAGAACTTCTGTAGTATACTTATTTTCCAGTTTATGAGTCACTCACACAGCAGGTATGGGATTTGACTTTGACCCAGTTCTGATCCCCCTACCCTCTTATTGTGGCTTCTTTTGCTTTGAATATAGAGTATCTTTTTTGTAGATCTCAGCTTTTTTTGTGTGCGTCAGTGGTTGTTCAGCAATTATGAACAATTATGTGACTTTGGTGTTTTAGTAAGAAGGGGGTGAGCTCACATCCTTCTACTCTGCCATCTTGCCAGTCAGTCCCTCTAGATAAATCTTTATACCACAGTATCCTGCCTGAGTCAAATCCACTGCAGGGGTTTAGCTCACAATTCTCTTGAGGATTATGCATGTTTGGTCCTGGGACTTTGATGTTTCAGTTTAGCTGAGGGGTGTTTAGTCTGAATACAGTGTAGGACAAAAAGAAGACAATATCATTTCACTCAAAAGGCAGAAGTTTGAATCAGTGGCCTAGCTATTTGGTCTACCAGTTGAAAAACTATAGACTGGCAAGTTAATGATATTCTTCAGGTCCACAAACTATTGGAACAAATTGCAGCTGCTGATTGAACTGTCTGGGTTACTCATCCTGCCATGGTAAAGTCCATTCTCTTAAAATGACACCAACTACAGCTCTCAATGGAGCCTTAATTTGTTTTTGATTCAGAGGCTACCACTACATATCTGACTTTTGACTCCTTCAGAAAGTTAACCCATTAGTTCTACATTAGGGAAGACTACCTCACAAGTTCCTAGCAGATTGACTAAATCAGAACAAACCTATGTCATCATTTTGTCTTTCTAGGTCATTTTTAGCCTGACAGTAGTGCACCCTTAATCACAAAGCTATTCAACAATATCCTGAGAGTCTGGCGTGTTTACTTCATTTTTTCTTGCTCCAGACATTCTAGAGTAAGAAAGTTTGATCATTTAATGCAGCTGTCCTGTAAAGATGATTCCATCTCATCCATTTCCTAGATAACAATGAAGACAAAAGGAATGGGGAAGGGTGCAAAAGTTAGCCAACTGTAAAGTTAGTAAAAAGCCCCACATAAGCCCACCCTCATTTCTTTAACCAATTACAAGTTCAGCATGTTCCCTAAGTCACCATCAGATTTAACAATTTCTTAGAAACATTCACTGAAAACTCTTTTACTCACTTTCACTGTATGTGTACCACAGGCAAAGGACACATGTTAAACTCAGCCAAGGGAAGAAGCTTTCAGGATAGAGAGCAGGAAAAGAGCCAAACACAGCTTCCAGGCACCCTCACCTCATGGAGTCAGAAGAGCATTACCTCCCCAGCATTAATGTGTGACTGTGAACATTTATTGAGAACTAAGGAGGCTCACCTGAGCCTGTGATGAGAATTTTTATTTTTATGTATACACAAGAAACTGCCCACATGGCTGATTACAGTCTCAAGCCTACAGTCCCTCCAAAGTGATTCTAATACTACGCCATTCAAAGCCCTCATATAAATGGCATTGTTACTACATGGTGCTGCCAGCCCCTACCCTAAATCCATTTTCAGTATAGCGTAAGGCCCCAAGAAAAGACATTCTGATTTCAGTAGGGCTTAGAAAGTACCTCCCAGGTGCTGAGGGATATTCTAGGTCCACAAACTATTGGAACAAATTGCAGCTGCTGATTGAACTGTCTGGGTTACTCATCCTGCCATGGTAAAGTCCATTCTCTTAAAATGACACCAACTACAGCTCTCAATGGAGCCTTAATTTGTTTTTGATTCAGAGGCTACCACTACATATCTGACTTTTGACTCCTTCAGAAAGTTAACCCATTAGTTCTACATTAGGGAAGACTACCTCACAAGTTCCTAGCAGATTGACTAAATCAGAACAAACCTATGTCATCATTTTGTCTTTCTAGGTCATTTTTAGCCTGACAGTAGTGCACCCTTAATCACAAAGCTATTCAACAATATCCTGAGAGTCTGGCGTGTTTACTTCATTTTTTCTTGCTCCAGACATTCTAGAGTAAGAAAGTTTGATCATTTAATGCAGCTGTCCTGTAAAGATGATTCCATCTCATCCATTTCCTAGATAACAATGAAGACAAAAGGAATGGGGAAGGGTGCAAAAGTTAGCCAACTGTAAAGTTAGTAAAAAGCCCCACATAAGCCCACCCTCATTTCTTTAACCAATTACAAGTTCAGCATGTTCCCTAAGTCACCATCAGATTTAACAATTTCTTAGAAACATTCACTGAAAACTCTTTTACTCACTTTCACTGTATGTGTACCACAGGCAAAGGACACATGTTAAACTCAGCCAAGGGAAGAAGCTTTCAGGATAGAGAGCAGGAAAAGAGCCAAACACAGCTTCCAGGCACCCTCACCTCATGGAGTCAGAAGAGCATTACCTCCCCAGCATTAATGTGTGACTGTGAACATTTATTGAGAACTAAGGAGGCTCACCTGAGCCTGTGATGAGAATTTTTATTTTTATGTATACACAAGAAACTGCCCACATGGCTGATTACAGTCTCAAGCCTACAGTCCCTCCAAAGTGATTCTAATACTACGCCATTCAAAGCCCTCATATAAATGGCATTGTTACTACATGGTGCTGCCAGCCCCTACCCTAAATCCATTTTTCAGTATAGCGTAAGGCCCCCAAGAAAAGACATTCTGATTATGCATGCTATTTTAAGGGCTTAGAAAGTACCTCCCAGGTGCTGAGGGCAAACGCCAGATTTTTCTTCGGGTGTAATTTAAATTCTTTATGACTCAGAAGACTATAGGAGTTATATATGGACATAATGTGAAAATGCATAGTTTTTTCCTAATAATTCCTGGTCATGATGCTTTTTTTCATTTTGCTGATAGCAGTGCAGCTTGGTTGATAGTCCGTAGAGAATTCCCAGCAAGTAGTCTCAGGAGTTCAAGCAACTCAGATATCATTTTACTAAGACAATTTACTTTTCTTGTTACTGATGCTTCCAGACAAAAGCTGAGAGCAACTGGAACTTGGGGTGTTAGAGGAAGAGCAGTCCTGGCATGGGAACACATTAAATCCTAGAAGGAGCCAGGGATAATGATCTTTGTCTTTCAGAATTACCCATGACTCATATTGCCCACTGGGAGAGCACAATAGTGATAAACACTTCCTGTTTTGGAACACCATGTGCACTCTGGGGATTGTACTTCTGGTAAAACAGTGAAGCATTCACTTGCCTTCTTCCTGAAAATTGGCAAATTTAAACGTAGGGGATGATCATGAAATACCTTTAAATGTTAAACAAACAACTGAGCCTTTGAAAGCGTTTAGGTTACTTCAGATTTCTGGTCAGATTTGCTTAAAATGATAAACATACTCTAAACTTCCCTTTCAAGGCACAAGGTGCTGTGCTTAATCTCAGTTGTGTTCAATTCTTTGTGACCCCATAGATTCCAGCCCACCAGGCTCCTCTGTCCATAGGGATTTTCCAGGAAAGTGTACTGGAATCCGTTGTCATTCCCTCCTCCTGGGGAGCTTCCCAACGCAGGGATCAAACTCAGGTCTCCCACATTGCAGGCAGATTCTTTACCATCTGAGCCACTAGGGAAACCCAAGGCCTAATTTGGAGTCCTTGAAATTGCTAATACATTCTGTTCTACCTGGATAACTACCTTGGACCAAATGCATACATTGATATAAAAACAAGGAGAATGCCACTGGGATTTTAAGGAAAAACACTGAGAGATAGATTTTGTAGGAAATGGGCAAATCCATACTTCAAGTTGACTTCATTCGGTTTCCTGAAATCCTGTTAATAGTAGCTTTAATTTAATAATGTGTGTGCCAAATTGAATAGATTTTGTCCTAGCCCCAGTTGGTCAGATTAGTCAGAAAGGCTGGCAGCGTGGAACATTTATCTGAAAATTTGCCAGGAGCTAAGGTGGTATAGGAAGAGTTGCAAATATTGCTGAGAGACACTTTTCCTTTTGCATTTCTGCATGATTGGTAGCACCTTTTATTCTAGAATGTCTTTTAAATGATGTTTGTATAACAAGCAATCTTAGATGATAGAGTGTCCTGAAGCTTTATCTCCTCTAAGGCAAAGCTTGGACAGATTTACTAGCAACACCCTTGTAGTATTGTCAGTTTCATGAGATTAGGTTTCCCTTTTATAGAACAAGCTCACTGCCTGTATGGGCTTCCCTTTCAGTGGTAAAGAATTCATCTGCAATGTAGGAGACACGAGTTCAATCCCTGGGTTGGAAAGATCCCCTGGAGAAGGAATTGGCAACCCACTCCAGTATTCTTGCTTGGGAAATCCAATGGACAGATAAGCCTGGTGAGCTGCCATCCATGGGATTGCAAAAAAGAGTCAGATGCGACTTAGTGACTCATCAGCAACACACACCTGCCTGTCCATTATCTATGTCGTTTTGCCTCTGTCTCACACCATGGACCTTTGAGAACAAAGTAGCTTGTTTTAAATATGAATCTCATGCTGCCTGCCATGCTGTGAACAATATAATCATTTGTCTCTGATACATGTCTTTTGCAAGCATTTATGCAAGTGTGGCAGGCTAATATTTTTAGCTTACAGGTAGGGTAGAGTTTCAGATCCTTTACTGTTCCAGATAAACAGAAATACAAAACCTGAGGACTCACACTCTCTGATTTTAAGAATCACTGTAAAGATACGGTAATTAGGACAAAAGTGATCTTGGTAAAAGGAAAGTCATGTGAATGAATGGAATAGAACATAGTATCTGGAACAAGAACACTGATGTGTGGGACATTTATATTTGAAGTTGTGAAATAAATGAAGTTTTGGAAGCAAATGAATTATATGTAGTAATACAAAGAAATCTGTCTCTGTTTGATCTAGTTGTTCCAAATAGTAATTATAAATATAATTTTAAATTAGCATAATATTTCAACCAAGATATTGACACAGATACAGTCAAGATGTGGAACATCTCTATCACCATGAACACTCACTGTATTGACCATATTTACTTCCTTCCCATCTCCACCCCTGGCAGCTACTATTTATTTCTCTACTTCTATAATTTAGTTTTTAAAAATGTAATATAGATGGAATAATACAATCTGTAACCATTTGGACTTGGCTCTTTTTCACTTAATATAATTTTATGGAGATTCACCTAGGTTGTTGTTTTTTTCAATAGTTTCTTCCTTTTTTATTGCTAAATTGTATTCCTTATATGAATGTACCAGTATTTAACCATTCACCTATTGGACATTTTATGTATCTTTTCTTTTCTTGTTATTATGGTATCCATAAGCATTCATGTATGGGCTTTTATATAAAGACAGATTTTTTAAAATATTTCTGGCAGAACTGTTCCAAGAGTGCAGTTGTTGGGTTATATGGTAGTTACGTGTTTAATTTTTCTCATATGATTCAAGGATTAAGTCATACATGGAAAACATACTGCTAATTGCATTAGCAAAGTTCAATGTAAAAACACTCCACAATCCTGCAACTGTCAATTTTAGAAATTTTGTTCTAGTGGTTGAAAGGCCCAAACTCATATTCTTGCTGGAGGGTAAGTTGTACAGAAATTTGTGAGTACAAGCACAGGGTTGATGGAATCTCACAGATCCCAAGAAAGATTGTTAGGGCAAGGACAGGAACTGTGTGGTCATGTGGTGAGGCAAGAAGGGTCAGTGTTATAGGTCCACTAGCAGTGGTCCAGCAAGACAGTGATAGTGAGGCCAACACTTAAGAATATCTAAAGTATCTTAAAAACCATAAAATTACAACACGTGATTTTTATACATAATTGCTAGAAAAATTAGGAAAGCATTTATTAGTTTTGAATAAAGTAACATGAAAACTGGAATGTACTTAGCTACAATTTTTTTTTTCCTAATTCATGTTCAGAAAGATTTTATAGTACCAGGAGGAATATTGCTCATTAAGAATATTGGGGGAAAGTTGTGAAATAAATGAAGTTTTGGAAGCAAATGAATTATATGTAGTAATACAAAGAAATCTGTCTCTGTTTGATCTAGTTGTTCCAAATAGTAATTATAAATATAATTTTAAATTAGCATAATATTTCAACCAAGATATTGACACAGATACAGTCAAGATGTGGAACATCTCTATCACCATGAACACTCACTGTATTGACCATATTTACTTCCTTCCCATCTCCACCCCTGGCAGCTACTATTTATTTCTCTACTTCTATAATTTAGTTTTTAAAAATGTAATATAGATGGAATAATACAATCTGTAACCATTTGGACTTGGCTCTTTTTCACTTAATATAATTTTATGGAGATTCACCTAGGTTGTTGTTTTTTTCAATAGTTTCTTCCTTTTTTATTGCTAAATTGTATTCCTTATATGAATGTACCAGTATTTAACCATTCACCTATTGGACATTTTATGTATCTTTTCTTTTCTTGTTATTATGGTATCCATAAGCATTCATGTATGGGCTTTTATATAAAGACAGATTTTTTAAAATATTTCTGGCAGAACTGTTCCAAGAGTGCAGTTGTTGGGTTATATGGTAGTTACGTGTTTAATTTTTCTCATATGATTCAAGGATTAAGTCATACATGGAAAACATACTGCTAATTGCATTAGCAAAAGTTCAATGTAAAAACACTCCACAATCCTGCAACTGTCAATTTTAGAAATTTTGTTCTAGTGGTTGAAAGGCCCAAACTCATATTCTTGCTGGAGGGTAAGTTGTACAGAAATTTGTGAGTACAAGCACAGGGTTGATGGAATCTCACAGATCCCAAGAAAGATTGTTAGGGCAAGGACAGGAACTGTGTGGTCATGTGGTGAGGCAAGAAGGGTCAGTGTTATAGGTCCACTAGCAGTGGTCCAGCAAGACAGTGATAGTGAGGCCAACACTTAAGAATATCTAAAGTATCTTAAAAAACCATAAAATTACAACACGTGATTTTTATACATAATTGCTAGAAAAATTAGGAAAGCATTTATTAGTTTTGAATAAAGTAACATGAAAACTGGAATGTACTTAGCTACAATTTTTTTTTTCCTAATTCATGTTCAGAAAGATTTTATAGTACCAGGAGGAATATTGCTCATTAAGAAGAGGTTTTATATGAAAAGCACTTACCAAGCAAAACCATAGTCCATAAAAGAAAATATTAATAAACTCTTCTCAATGAAAGATTTTTAAGTTTTATAAAAAATAACAAAACTGTGGTAAAATATTAGGAATATAGACATAATCAAAGACCTCTGAGACTTTTCCATATGAATGAGCTAATTAAGAGAATAAAAAGATAAACTGCAGGTGTGGACAAAAAAATTTCAAGCCTCATATTCAACAAGAATTAGATCTTAGAATGAAGAAAGAACACTTAACAGTGGGAAAAAGCCCTCAACAACTGAATTTAAAAATTGGAAAAAGGCAGGAACAAACAAAACCTTAAAATTACTGATTGATTCAGAATGGTTTTATGGAAAATCTGTCTGTAACAAAAGCTTGGCACCGAGTGTGAGGGCTCCACCAAGAGACCAGAGGATCCTAGGGTGGACAGGTGGACTGTTCTTATCAGGCCTAAGAGTATTCGCTCAGCATTACATCTGAAGTTGTTCTCCTATGATTTTTTGCCTAAATATTTTATAGTTTCACATTGAAGTTCATAATTCATCTTGAGTTAATTTTTGTTCTGAGTAAAATTTGTGGATTTAGGGTGAAGTTTACAGCTTTATCTGATTGTCCAACTAGTTTTTGCATCATTTCTTGAAAAGACTATATACATCGCCCATCAAATTCTTTTCCAACTTCTTCAAAATAATTAGGGAATTTTTATGTAGGTCTATTTCTGGGTTCTCTTATTCTATTAATCTGTATCTATTCTTCCAGCAATACCATCCAATCTTTTTGTTGCTGTTCTTATCAAATACTTCTTTGAATAGGGCAAAAAACTGTGTGGTCATGTGGTGGGGAAAGGGTCAGTGTTATAGGTCCACTAGCAGTGGTCCAGCAAGACAGTGATAGTGAGGCCAACACTTAAGAATATCTAAAGTATCTTAAAAACCATAAAATTACAACACGTGATTTTTATACATAATTGCTAGAAAAATTAGGAAAGCATTTATTAGTTTTGAATAAAGTAACATGAAAACTGGAATGTACTTAGCTACAATTTTTTTTTTCCTAATTCATGTTCAGAAAGATTTTATAGTACCAGGAGGAATATTGCTCATTAAGAAGAGGTTTTATATGAAAAGCACTTACCAAGCAAAACCATAGTCCATAAAAGAAAATATTAATAAACTCTTCTCAATGAAAGATTTTTAAGTTTTATAAAAAATAACAAAACTGTGGTAAAATATTAGGAATATAGACATAATCAAAGACCTCTGAGACTTTTCCATATGAATGAGCTAATTAAGAGAATAAAAAGATAAACTGCAGGTGTGGACAAAAAAATTTCAAGCCTCATATTCAACAAGAATTAGATCTTAGAATGAAGAAAGAACACTTAACAGTGGGAAAAAGCCCTCAACAACTGAATTTAAAAATTGGAAAAAGGCAGGAACAAACAAAACCTTAAAATTACTGATTGATTCAGAATGGTTTTATGGAAAATCTGTCTGTAACAAAAGCTTGGCACCGAGTGTGAGGGCTCCACCAAGAGACCAGAGGATCCTAGGGTGGACAGGTGGACTGTTCTTATCAGGCCTAAGAGTATTCGCTCAGCATTACATCTGAAGTTGTTCTCCTATGATTTTTTGCCTAAATATTTTATAGTTTCACATTGAAGTTCATAATTCATCTTGAGTTAATTTTTGTTCTGAGTAAAATTTGTGGATTTAGGGTGAAGTTTACAGCTTTATCTGATTGTCCAACTAGTTTTTGCATCATTTCTTGAAAAGACTATATACATCGCCCATCAAATTCTTTTCCAACTTCTTCAAAATAATTAGGGAATTTTTATGTAGGTCTATTTCTGGGTTCTCTTATTCTATTAATCTGTATCTATTCTTCCAGCAATACCATCCAATCTTTTTGTTGCTGTTCTTATCAAATACTTCTTTGCTAAGTTGTATGAAGTCTTCCCCAATTTGGCTCTGATTACTGTAGTTATATAAAATAAAGTGTACTCATTCCTTACACTTAAGTATTTTTTTCCCCAAAAGTGGTTTAGCTCTTCTAGTTTCTTTGCCTTTGTTTATAAATTTTAGAATGATCTCATCTATGTAACAACAAGGATTTGCAAGGATTTTTATAGAAATTATATTAAACCTAGATATTAATTGGGAATGATCAATACCAAAGTAAAACCAAAATAGTCCTTCCCGTGTATTTAAGTATGCTTCAGTTTCATTCATCTCTCTTGTATAGGATTCAGCATATAAATCTAGTACATGTTCTGTTAGTTTTACATTTATGTATTTTATTGTCTTTGGAATAATTATAAATGCAGATTACAATATTGGAGTCTACTTGTTAACTGCCAGTATATAAAAACTGTTGAGTTTTCACTTGTTTATTTTGTATCCTGCAATCTTTATGAACTTATCTACTGTTTCTAGGTTTGTTTCTGCTTTATTTTTTCCTCTTTAGATTCCTTGAAATTATCTATATAGACATTGATATGGATATCACTTACCAATACAGATAATTTTACTTCTGTGTGTCTTTCTTTTCCTTGTTATATTGCACTAGCTAGAACTTCCAACATTATGTTGAATGTGAACTTCCTTGCTTTGTTCCCAGTCTTACAGGAATAGCAGCCAGTGTTTCACCATTGAATAGTGTATCAGCTATTTTGGTTTTTTTTAAGAAGATACTCCTTATTTTTGAGAAAGTATTCTTTAATTCCTGTTTTTTTTCTGAGAGGTTTTATCATGAGTATGAAGTTCTGTTAAGTGCTTTTGCTTCATCAGTTGGTATGATTGTTTGATAGGCTGCATTTGATTGTGTTTCAAGTATTGGAGCAGTCTTGTACCCCTCAGATAAAACTATTTGTTCTTAGTATACAATTCTTGTTATTATTCATATATTGTTGATTGGTATTATTTGGCAACAATCTTTGCATCCATGTTCATAATTGGTATTGCTCTGTAGGGTTTTTTGTTTGTTAACTTTTTGTACTGTGTTTATATACTATTCAAATTATGTATTTCATATTTGGTGAGTTGTAGGAGTTTGTGATTTATGAGTAATTAATATATTTTTAT
The DNA here is from genome assembly GCA_022376925.1 of Tragulus kanchil. Classification (NCBI taxonomy): domain Eukaryota; kingdom Metazoa; phylum Chordata; class Mammalia; order Artiodactyla; family Tragulidae; genus Tragulus; species Tragulus kanchil. The sequence continues at coordinate 68,959,453 of JAIOJX010000028.1, read as the reverse complement.
CTAGGATGTCAAATTTATGTGTGTGAAAATTTTCAAAGTATTCCATTTTTACCTTTTTGATATCTTCAGGATCTTGTAATAATATACTGTCTTTGATTTCTTATATTGATAATCTAGCCTTCTTTTTCAGTCTTACTAGAGGTTTGTCAACTTTTTTGAATTTTTCAAATTACAAGCTCTCTTCTACTTTTCTCTAATTTGTTTTGTTTTCATTGATAATTTCTTCTACTTACTGTTTCATGTATCTTGCTTTGGGTTTATTTTGCTCCTTTGCTAGATAACTGATTTGGTATTTTAGAATGTTTATTTGAGATTTCTCCTCTTTTATAATGTATGAAACTAATGCTAGAAATTTACCATGCATCAATTCCTTAGCTAAGTCTCACAAATTCTGATATGTTGTATTAATATTTTCAAAGTATTACTAGATTTTTCTTGAGACTTCCTATTTGACCCATGGATTATTTTTAAAATGTGGTTTTTGTTTCCAATTCATTAGATTTTTTTCTTCATCATTATGTTATTTAAGGTTGGTTCTATTGGACTTCAAGAATGGACTTTGTATGACTTCAATTATTTTAAATTTAGTAATTTTTTAATAACCAGAGATATAGTGTTTAGGAGTGGACATCTCATAAATGGAGCCTTTGGATATTCTAACTTAACACTGGGATAAACTAATAGGTTAGAGGGAACAGGAGTAAAAAGCATTCACATATTATTTAATAATGAAAAAAGTATATATATACCAAGAAGATATAGCAGTTGTAAATGTGTATACACCAAACAACAGAACAGCGACATATGCAAAGTAAAACTGATATAATTGAAAAGAAAGTTATGCAAATCCAGATTTATAGTTGAATATTTCAACATCCTTCTGTCAAATGTTAATAGATCTAGGTTCTCCAGAGAAATAGAGAGAGAGAGGGAGGGAGGAAGAGACAAAGAAAGGAAAAGAAAGACTTTAGGAATTGGCTCAGTGACTGTGCAGCATGGTGAGTACAAAGTCCAGTGGATTAACCAATAAAACCAGAGATTCAGGGAAGAGCTGCAAGTCCAGCGTTAAAGGCAGTCCGCTGGTAGAATTCCTTCTGATTATGAGGAGGTCTTTCTATGGATTGGAAGGGCCTACTCACATTCAAAGTATTCCATTTTTACCTTTTTGATATCTTCAGGATCTTGTAATAATATACTGTCTTTGATTTCTTATATTGATAATCTAGCCTTCTTTTTCAGTCTTACTAGAGGTTTGTCAACTTTTTTGAATTTTTCAAATTACAAGCTCTCTTCTACTTTTCTCTAATTTGTTTTGTTTTCATTGATAATTTCTTCTACTTACTGTTTCATGTATCTTGCTTTGGGTTTATTTTGCTCCTTTGCTAGATAACTGATTTGGTATTTTAGAATGTTTATTTGAGATTTCTCCTCTTTTATAATGTATGAAACTAATGCTAGAAATTTACCATGCATCAATTCCTTAGCTAAGTCTCACAAATTCTGATATGTTGTATTAATATTTTCAAAGTATTACTAGATTTTTCTTGAGACTTCCTATTTGACCCATGGATTATTTTTAAAATGTGGTTTTTGTTTCCAATTCATTAGATTTTTTTCTTCATCATTATGTTATTTAAGGTTGGTTCTATTGGACTTCAAGAATGGACTTTGTATGACTTCAATTATTTTAAATTTAGTAATTTTTTAATAACCAGAGATATAGTGTTTAGGAGTGGACATCTCATAAATGGAGCCTTTGGATATTCTAACTTAACACTGGGATAAACTAATAGGTTAGAGGGAACAGGAGTAAAAAGCATTCACATATTATTTAATAATGAAAAAAGTATATATATACCAAGAAGATATAGCAGTTGTAAATGTGTATACACCAAACAACAGAACAGCGACATATGCAAAGTAAAACTGATATAATTGAAAAGAAAGTTATGCAAATCCAGATTTATAGTTGAATATTTCAACATCCTTCTGTCAAATGTTAATAGATCTAGGTTCTCCAGAGAAATAGAGAGAGAGAGGGAGGGAGGAAGAGACAAAGAAAGGAAAAGAAAGACTTTAGGAATTGGCTCAGTGACTGTGCAGCATGGTGAGTACAAAGTCCAGTGGATTAACCAATAAAACCAGAGATTCAGGGAAGAGCTGCAAGTCCAGCGTTAAAGGCAGTCCGCTGGTAGAATTCCTTCTGATTATGAGGAGGTCTTTCTATGGATTGGAAGGGGCCTACTCACATTCTGGAGAGTAAACTGTTTTACACAAAGTCTACTGATTTAAATGTTAATCCAAAATCTTCACAGAACATCCAGAATAATGTTTGACCATGTATCTGGGTACTGTGGCCCGGACATGTTAATATATAAAATTATCCATCACAAAGAGTTCATATGTGTTTCTATTTTATTTTGATTTGGTATTTTCAAATTAGGTTAAATTATGTATTCTTTATGTAATAGTTTAAAATTACATATATTTCACATCTCATATTGTATGTATGTGCAGAAGTTCATGAGACTTCGATAATGGAGTTCAAGTGGAATACACTGATAAATTGACTAATTTCTCTTGCTTCCAAAGGCTATTTTCCCTTGATCAAGTCTGTTTTGATAGTTACTTTCTTTTAACCTCTGAAAAATATTGTACTGTGCCTTTTTGACTTCTGTCAGGTCTTTTGAGAGGTTTACTGTCAAATATTTCCCTCATGGATATGACGTCATTTTCACTGGCTATTGTCATGATAGTTTCCTTTGTAGTTCAACTATGTAGTGTGGCAGAAATTACTTTGTGTTTAACCTATTTGTAGTTCTTCCAGCTCCTTGAATATATAGTTTTGTCTATTAACAGACTGGTCATATAAATAATTAGACTTTTCTTATATTCCTATTGGTATATGAGGCTCTGTTCATTTTTCAGTATGTATTACCTATTTTCATAGTATATGATTTATTGTACTTTTAGTTCATTGATTTTTCTTTAGGTTAGAGGGAACAGGAGTAAAAAGCATTCACATATTATTTAATAATGAAAAAAGTATATATATACCAAGAAGATATAGCAGTTGTAAATGTGTATACACCAAACAACAGAACAGCGACATATGCAAAGTAAAACTGATATAATTGAAAAGAAAGTTATGCAAATCCAGATTTATAGTTGAATATTTCAACATCCTTCTGTCAAATGTTAATAGATCTAGGTTCTCCAGAGAAATAGAGAGAGAGAGGGAGGGAGGAAGAGACAAAGAAAGGAAAAGAAAGACTTTAGGAATTGGCTCAGTGACTGTGCAGCATGGTGAGTACAAAGTCCAGTGGATTAACCAATAAAACCAGAGATTCAGGGAAGAGCTGCAAGTCCAGCGTTAAAGGCAGTCCGCTGGTAGAATTCCTTCTGATTATGAGGAGGTCTTTCTATGGATTGGAAGGGGCCTACTCACATTCTGGAGAGTAAACTGTTTTACACAAAGTCTACTGATTTAAATGTTAATCCAAAATCTTCACAGAACATCCAGAATAATGTTTGACCATGTATCTGGGTACTGTGGCCCGGACATGTTAATATATAAAATTATCCATCACAAAGAGTTCATATGTGTTTCTATTTTATTTTGATTTGGTATTTTCAAATTAGGTTAAATTATGTATTCTTTATGTAATAGTTTAAAATTACATATATTTCACATCTCATATTGTATGTATGTGCAGAAGTTCATGAGACTTGATAATGGAGTTCAAGTGGAATACACTGATAAATTGACTAATTTCTCTTGCTTCCAAAGGCTATTTTCCCTTGATCAAGTCTGTTTTGATAGTTACTTTCTTTTAACCTCTGAAAAATATTGTACTGTGCCTTTTTGACTTCTGTCAGGTCTTTTGAGAGGTTTACTGTCAAATATTTCCCTCATGGATATGACGTCATTTTCACTGGCTATTGTCATGATAGTTTCCTTTGTAGTTCAACTATGTAGTGTGGCAGAAATTACTTTGTGTTTAACCTATTTGTAGTTCTTCCAGCTCCTTGAATATATAGTTTTGTCTATTAACAGACTGGTCATATAAATAATTAGACTTTTCTTATATTCCTATTGGTATATGAGGCTCTGTTCATTTTTCAGTATGTATTACCTATTTTCATAGTATATGATTTATTGTACTTTTAGTTCATTGATTCTTTCCTTTTCTTCTTCCATCTGATATTTTGCCTATCTACTTTAGATAACGTATATATAAATTCTTAAGTTTCCATGATTCTCCTTTTTTTATTTCTATTTATTATTTATTTATTATTATCTATTTATTATTATTTATTTCTATTTCTATTGAGACATAGTGTTCAAGATGTTTTAAGTTTTTATTTCATGCGTATTCATAACTGATCACTGAAGCATTTTCATTATTACTGATTTGAAATATACATTGGATAATATTGGCATCTCTGCAATGTTGATGTTGGCTCATTTTAGTGTCTTTGCTTTTTAATTTCCTGGTTCTTGGTATACTGAATGATTTTCCATGGGAACTCGAATATTTTTACATTGTGCTGTGAGAGTCTAGGTCTTACTTAAATCTTCATTTTAACTCTTTTTTCTGACATTTTTTCTGGCAGAGTGAGGGGGTCTGTCCCATTTCTGCTCGGTGGCCTCACGTGATACTTTGGAGAGGCTCCTCATTACTGCTAAGATGGGGTTGAAGTTTTAGCTTCTCACATGGTATCTATGGATACTTTGGTTGGAGTGGTCTCACTTTGCACTTGTTACCAGATGGTTTTGAAAGTCCTATCTATATAGCTTATCTGATATCAACCCAGCATAGAGATGGAAGAAACACTAATTACTGTGAGTGGAGGTAGGTGTCTGGGCTAGTCATGTAGTCTCCAGTGACACTGTGGCAATGGGGAGTGTCTTATTACCTGTGAGTGGGGATGGGAGACCCGGCTGTATACCTGGCCTTATCTGACCAAGTCGTGGCATTGGGAGCCTCACTTGTGTCTGGAACCAGGGCCACTGTTTTCCTTTGGTGTTTTGTTAAAGTACTTACTCTTTAAAAAATTTATGTCCTGTTAGCCTCTCCCTTTCCTCATTATTGACTAGAAAGAGCAGGCTTTTGTTATTTTTCCAGTATATTTGGGGATATTTCTGCTGAAGTTCAAATGTACTTTTAATGGAATGATAGTAAAACAATTACATATTTTTGCATAAGCATATGAAAAAATACACACTCAAACATGAACTATGAATTTTTTATTGAAAGCTTAGGGGAATAAAAGTATAAATTTGGGTTAGGTAATAAATTCAATTTTTACTTTTTACTTTTATATTGAAGTATAGTTGATTTACAATGTTGTGTTAGTTTCAGGTACAAGGTAAGTAGTTCACCTTTACACACACACACACACACACACACACAGATATGTATATGTGTGTGTGTGTGTATATATAAATTATTTTCAGATTTTTTCCCACTTAGTTTAATGCAGAATACTGACTAGAGTTCCCTGTGCTACACAGTAGTCCCATTGACTATACATAACAATATGTATAAATTGCAAACTACAGATGTGTCCCTGCATGTTTCCCCTACTCCCAGCAACCTCATCAGCTTTCTTTTTTATTATTTTTAATTTATTTATTTCTTTTTGTACATGTATGTTCCCAGATCAATCAGATGCATATCCCTTGACCCTTCCCCCACCCAGGTTCCCCGCCCCCATCCCTCCAGACCATTGCTCCAAGTGGTCCTCATCAGCTTTTGAAGTCTCTATTTCAATTTGGCAAAAAAGTTCATTTGTATATATATTTAGATTCAGTATATGAATGATATATTTCTCTGACTTCATTAAATATGGTAATATCTAGGTTTATCTATGTTACTGCAAATGCATCATTTGATTCTGTTTTAAGGCTAATATTCCATTGTTTATATGTACTAGGTCTTTATCCATTCATCTGTCAGTGGACATTTAGGCTGCTTCCATGTCTTGGCAGTTGTACACAGTGATTCAGTGAACATCGGGGTGCATGAATATTTACAAATTAAGGTTTTTCTCTGGATGTATGCCTGTGAGTGGGAATGATGGACTGCATCAGTTCAGTCATTCCACCATAGCTGACTCTCTGTGACCCCATGTACTGCAAGGCACCAGGCTTCCCTGTCCATGGGGTTTTCTAGGCAAGAATATTGGAGTGGATTGCCATTTCCTTTTCCAGGGGAACTTTGAGACTCAGGATCAAGCCCATTATCTCCTGGGCTGCAGGCCATTTCCTTCTCCAAGATCGTGATTACAATTTTTGCATAAGCATATGAAAATACACACTCAAACATGAACTATGAATTTTTTATTGAAAGCTTAGGGGAATAAAAGTATAAATTTGGGTTAGGTAATAAATTCAATTTTTACTTTTTACTTTTATATTGAAGTATAGTTGATTTACAATGTTGTGTTAGTTTCAGGTACAAGGTAAGTAGTTCACCTTTACACACACACACACACACACACACAGATATGTATATGTGTGTGTGTGTGTATATATAAATTATTTTCAGATTTTTTCCCACTTAGTTTAATGCAGAATACTGACTAGAGTTCCCTGTGCTACACAGTAGTCCCATTGACTATACATAACAATATGTATAAATTGCAAACTACAGATGTGTCCCTGCATGTTTCCCCTACTCCCAGCAACCTCATCAGCTTTCTTTTTTATTATTTTTAATTTATTTATTTCTTTTTGTACATGTATGTTCCCAGATCAATCAGATGCATATCCCTTGACCCTTCCCCCACCCAGGTTCCCCGCCCCCATCCCTCCAGACCATTGCTCCAAGTGGTCCTCATCAGCTTTTGAAGTCTCTATTTCAATTTGGCAAAAAAGTTCATTTGTATATATATTTAGATTCAGTATATGAATGATATATTTCTCTGACTTCATTAAATATGGTAATATCTAGGTTTATCTATGTTACTGCAAATGCATCATTTGATTCTGTTTTAAGGCTAATATTCCATTGTTTATATGTACTAGGTCTTTATCCATTCATCTGTCAGTGGACATTTAGGCTGCTTCCATGTCTTGGCAGTTGTACACAGTGATTCAGTGAACATCGGGGTGCATGAATATTTACAAATTAAGGTTTTTCTCTGGATGTATGCCTGTGAGTGGGAATGATGGACTGCATCAGTTCAGTCATTCCACCATAGCTGACTCTCTGTGACCCCATGTACTGCAAGGCACCAGGCTTCCCTGTCCATGGGGTTTTCTAGGCAAGAATATTGGAGTGGATTGCCATTTCCTTCTCCAAGGGAACTTTGAGACTCAGGGATCAAGCCCATTATCTCCTGGGCTGCAGGTAATCTCTTACATTGCAGGTGGATTCTTTAATACCTGAGCCACCAGGGAAGCCAGTGTTTAATCTGGCAGTACTGTATATTTTAAGATACTGTAATATAAGATTAACAAAGTATATTTTTGTGTTTTCAATGTATTAGTTGTGTGAAAAGTATTATAAACTTATTACAGAACAGTACTATGAGCCAATTGTGTTAGTTGGGTACCTAGGCTAATGTTGTTGGACTTACAGACATGTTCTTAGAATGGAATTTGTTTGTATAAAAAGATGTACAGTATTCTGTTCTGTGGGTTGTGTTGTTTGTTTCAGTGTGCAAAAGCTTTTAATTAGGTCTATTTTTTACATTTTCATTACACTAGGTAGGAAGTGGATCCAGAAAAATATCAGTGTGATTTCTGTCAGAATGTTCTGCCTATGTATTTGCTAAGAGTTTTGTAGTATCTGGACTTACATTTAGGTATTTAACCCATTTTGAGTTTATTTTTGTGTATAATGTTAAAGAAATGTTCTGATTTGTTCACATATAGCTATCTAGTTTTTGCAGCACTGCTCATTGTCTTTTTGCCATTGTATATTTTTGCCTTTTTCATCATATACTAATTGAGCATAAATGTGTGGGTTTATTTCTGGAATTTCTGTCCTATTCTGTGGATCTATACTTCTGTTTTTGTGCCAGTGCTATACCCTTTTGATGACTGTATTTTGTAATAGAGTCTGAGGTCAGGGAGCCTGATTTCTCCAGCTCCATTTATCTTAAAAGTTCCTAAATCACCAAAGCAATCTTGTGTCTCAATACAAATTATAAAATGTTTTGTTATAATTTTATGAAAAATGCCATTGATAATTTGAAGGGATTGTATTAAATCTATAGATTACTTTGGGTATTATATAGTATTTTGAAAATATTGATTCTTCTAATCAAAGGACATTGTATATCTTTCCCTCTGTCATCTTCAGTCTCCTTCATCAGCATCTTTTAGTATTTGAGATATATAGGTCTTTCATTTCTTTGAAGTGAAAGTGTTCACTCAATCATGTCCAACTTTGTGTGACCCCAGGGACTGCAGCCCACCAGTCTTCTCTGTCCAGAAAATTCTTGAGGTAAGAATACTGGAGTGAGTAGTCATTCTCTTCTCCAGGAGATGTTCCCAGCCAGGGAAGGAACCAGGGTTTCCTGCATTGCAGGCAGATTCTTAACTGCCTGAGACACCAGGGGAAGACCACTTTTGTCTCCTAATGTAGGTTTATATTTTTGTGTTTTCAATGTATTAGTTGTGTGAAAAGTATTATAAACTTATTACAGAACAGTACTATGAGCCAATTGTGTTAGTTGGGTACCTAGGCTAATGTTGTTGGACTTACAGACATGTTCTTAGAATGGAATTTGTTTGTATAAAAAGATGTACAGTATTCTGTTCTGTGGGTTGTGTTGTTTGTTTCAGTGTGCAAAAGCTTTTAATTAGGTCTATTTTTTACATTTTCATTACACTAGGTAGGAAGTGGATCCAGAAAAATATCAGTGTGATTTCTGTCAGAATGTTCTGCCTATGTATTTGCTAAGAGTTTTGTAGTATCTGGACTTACATTTAGGTATTTAACCCATTTTGAGTTTATTTTTGTGTATAATGTTAAAGAAATGTTCTGATTTGTTCACATATAGCTATCTAGTTTTTGCAGCACTGCTCATTGTCTTTTTGCCATTGTATATTTTTGCCTTTTTCATCATATACTAATTGAGCATAAATGTGTGGGTTTATTTCTGGAATTTCTGTCCTATTCTGTGGATCTATACTTCTGTTTTTGTGCCAGTGCTATACCCTTTTGATGACTGTATTTTGTAATAGAGTCTGAGGTCAGGGAGCCTGATTTCTCCAGCTCCATTTATCTTAAAAGTTCCTAAATCACCAAAGCAATCTTGTGTCTCAATACAAATTATAAAATGTTTTGTTATAATTTTATGAAAAATGCCATTGATAATTTAAAGGGGATTGTATTAAATCTATAGATTACTTTGGGTATTATATAGTATTTTGAAAATATTGATTCTTCTAATCAAAGGACATTGTATATCTTTCCCTCTGTCATCTTCAGTCTCCTTCATCAGCATCTTTTAGTATTTGAGATATATAGGTCTTTCATTTCTTTGAAGTGAAAGTGTTCACTCAATCATGTCCAACTTTGTGTGACCCCAGGGACTGCAGCCCACCAGTCTTCTCTGTCCAGAAAATTCTTGAGGTAAGAATACTGGAGTGAGTAGTCATTCTCTTCTCCAGGAGATGTTCCCAGCCAGGGAAGGAACCAGGGTTTCCTGCATTGCAGGCAGATTCTTAACTGCCTGAGACACCAGGGGAAGACCACTTTTGTCTCCTAAGGTAGGTTTAGTCTTATGTACTTTATACCTTTTGATGCAGTGGTAAATAGAATTGTTTCCTTAATTACCCTTTTAGATCTTTTGTTGTCTAGAAATGCAACAGATTTCTATATGATTTCTGTATCCTTCAATTCTACTAAATCCATCAATGGCTCTAGTAGTTTTCTGGTTGCATCTTTAGGATTTTCTACGTATAGTATCATGTCATCTGCAAACAGAGGCAGTTTTATTTTTCAGTTTGGATTTGTTTTCTTCTGATTGCCATGGCTAGGACTTTCAAAACTATGTTGAAAAAAAAGTGAGAGTGGACAAGAGAACCTCTGCAATACTTTATTTTCCAGTTTGTGCATCACCCATCTGGCAAGTATGGGGTTTGATGATATTGTGAAAGTGCTCCTGCCCTCTCATTATGACCTCTTTTGTTTGAATGTGTTTTCTCAGTAGGTTCCCATCTTTGGTGTTGATAGTTGTTCAGTAGTTAATTGTGATTAAGCTGTCTCTATGTTCTGTCATCTTACCTGAAATCAGGAAATAGATTCTTACATATGAAAATGCACAGTCTATGAGAAAAATATAAAAGTTAAACCATGTAAACTTGCTAATGTTTGAAAACAGTAAGTTTTAAGGGAATGAATAAACAAGTTACATATTAGAATATATTTGAGATCACTTATACAAATGACTTAAGAATATATTTAAAATTTCAGAACTAAGCAATAATAAAGCAAAAAAAAACAACAAAACTGGGATTTCATTAAAATTTTAAGCAGTCGAGAGGATGTTCAAAGTTATTAGTCATTAGGCTCATAGAAATTAAAACAAAGACACCATACCTATTAGATTGGCTAAAATGGAAAAAGAATCAATAAAACTGACAGTCATACTGCCTAGAACACAAAGAACCTTGAAGCTTCATATATTGTGGATGGCAATGAAAGATGGTAGAAATCAGTTTAGCAAAAAATGATCAGTTTAGCAAATCATTTTTCCAAAAATGTTACATATTCATTTATGTATGACCCAGCAATTCTACTCCCAACTATTCAATCTAAAAAAATGCTACAGAAATTCTTGTTCATAAAAAAAAACCTGTGTATGAATGATTATAACCCCATTATTCTTAATAGCCCCAACAAGGAAATAATCTAAATGTCCTTCTATAGGTGACATGATAAACCAACTAAGAAACCTCTAGACAATGGAATACTATTCAGCAGTATAACAAATGAACTGACACAAACAAGTGAGTAAGTTTCAAACACATGCTGTGTGAAAGAAGCAAGGCTCAAAATGATACAGACTTGATTGATCTAGTTTTATGACATTCATCAAAAGTCAAGAATAAGGAGACTGTTTTCATATTTACAGGGACTGAGGAAGGAAACAGCTATTGCTGACATGGTAATGTATCCCCAGTGGTGAGAGCAGCTGGAAGTCTCAGTGATGTTCCTTCTTGAGGAACAGCTGCTTCAGAAGGTTCATTCAACAAACCTATTTACATTCAGTGTAGATGCAAAGCTGTTATTCCTATCATGTATTTCCTTGCTTGATAATGATAGTAAAATGAACATTTTGGGAGGAGAGAAGATTGGATGAGAGATATAGATAGAGTAATAGGAAAACCTACATTATCATATGTAAAAGACATAACCATTGTGAATATGCCATAAGACTAAGGGAATTTACATGGGGGCTAGGCAACAACCTGCGGGGGTTGGCGTCAGGTGGAGGGGCCAGGTACTTACCTATGACTGATTTGGGATTATGTATAGCTGTAAACAACAAAACTCTGTAAAAGACATATAACCATGACTGTGCTGTACACCTGAATCTAACACAGCACTGTAAATCAACTATACCCCAAAAATAAAGAATAGATAGCAGTAGTTAATACAATTTTCAGTTTTAGGATTAACTAAAACTTGATAGATGATAGAATTTGTGGGAAAGTATATCACTGTAAGGAAATTTTAGATTAAGACTAAAGACAGGTCACGCAGGGGTAAAGAATCTGCCTGCCAATGCAGGAGATGTGGTTTCTATCTCTAGGTCAGGAAGAAAGAGCACCCCACTCCAGTATCCTTGCCTGGAAAATCCCATGGAATGGGGTCACATGGACTGCGGCCACCAGGAGCCTAGAGTCGGAGGCACTAGAGTCCCCAGAAAGAGTATGCTGAACATGACTTAGTTTTATTTTCAAGAATGTAATTTTTCCCCAAACCCACAGGAAATAATCTAAATGTCCTTCTATAGGTGACATGATAAACCAACTAAGAAACCTCTAGACAATGGAATACTATTCAGCAGTATAACAAATGAACTGACACAAACAAGTGAGTAAGTTTCAAACACATGCTGTGTGAAAGAAGCAAGGCTCAAAATGATACAGACTTGATTGATCTAGTTTTATGACATTCATCAAAAGTCAAGAATAAGGAGACTGTTTTCATATTTACAGGGACTGAGGAAGGAAACAGCTATTGCTGACATGGTAATGTATCCCCAGTGGTGAGAGCAGCTGGAAGTCTCAGTGATGTTCCTTCTTGAGGAACAGCTGCTTCAGAAGGTTCATTCAACAAACCTATTTACATTCAGTGTAGATGCAAAGCTGTTATTCCTATCATGTATTTCCTTGCTTGATAATGATAGTAAAATGAACATTTTGGGAGGAGAGAAGATTGGATGAGAGATATAGATAGAGTAATAGGAAAACCTACATTATCATATGTAAAAGACATAACCATTGTGAATATGCCATAAGACTAAGGGAATTTACATGGGGGCTAGGCAACAACCTGCGGGGGTTGGCGTCAGGTGGAGGGGCCAGGTACTTACCTATGACTGATTTGGGATTATGTATAGCTGTAAACAACAAAACTCTGTAAAAGACATATAACCATGACTGTGCTGTACACCTGAATCTAACACAGCACTGTAAATCAACTATACCCCAAAAATAAAGAATAGATAGCAGTAGTTAATACAATTTTCAGTTTTAGGATTAACTAAAACTTGATAGATGATAGAATTTGTGGGAAAGTATATCACTGTAAGGAAATTTTAGATTAAGACTAAAGACAGGTCACGCAGGGGTAAAGAATCTGCCTGCCAATGCAGGAGATGTGGTTTCTATCTCTAGGTCAGGAAGAAAGAGCACCCCACTCCAGTATCCTTGCCTGGAAAATCCCATGGAATGGGGTCACATGGACTGCGGCCCACCAGGGAGCCTAGAGTCACAGAAAGAGTTGGACATGACTTAGTGAGTAAACAACCACAGAGATAGGTTAGTGCAATAACTGCATATAAGAATTCCGTAGATGTCCCACCTATTTACCTGCTTCTTACTGTATTTTATACTTCATAAGAAAATAGAAGTTATCTACTGTTTTGTGTTATTCAAGGTATTGCTTCTAAGATAAGCAGAGCCAGTGATTTACTGATTCACAAATACTTGAGTATATAGTGTATGTCTACAGACCTGCTGATTTACTGTTATCATAACATAGCATGGGAATCTGTGGAAGTAAAAATAATGTAATAGAATGTAAGAATAAGATTTTAAAAGACTGAATTAGGTAAAGGGCTAGCAAAGTAGTTCATAGCTGAATATTTCTTCTCATATGCAAGTCTTTTTTCAGTTTAGCAGGGTTTACAATGGAGATAAGTGATTCATAAAGCAGAAATAGGTCTTGCTATGAAAATAGGCACTATCACTGATACAACACTATAGGAATAATGAATTGAAAAGAAAGCTGAGCTATTTATTTCTGTGAAAATTCATGTTGTGTTTTGCAAAAATCTAATTGAGAATTACAGACTTGAAAACAACTCCCTTCTGACAACATCCTCGCCTTGTATATTACAAAAACACTTAAATAAATGGAATGTGTCTCCATGTGTGTTAATTAGATTTGTCACTGCACTCTGTTCATCTTTGTAGAGGTCCAGTGTCTACGAGGAATATCAACTCTCAACATTTGACATATCGGTTTTGTTCTTTACTCTCTCACCTTACCTCTACTATTATTTAACATGATATTTTCTCATATATTTGTTATTGTTGTGGATTCTTAAATACTGTGCTGTACACCTGAATCTAACACAGCACTGTAAATCAACTATACCCCAAAAATAAAGAATAGATAGCAGTAGTTAATACAATTTTCAGTTTTAGGATTAACTAAAACTTGATAGATGATAGAATTTGTGGGAAAGTATATCACTGTAAGGAAATTTTAGATTAAGACTAAAGACAGGTCACGCAGGGGTAAAGAATCTGCCTGCCAATGCAGGAGATGTGGTTTCTATCTCTAGGTCAGGAAGAAAGAGCACCCCACTCCAGTATCCTTGCCTGGAAAATCCCATGGAATGGGGTCACATGGACTGCGGCCCACCAGGGAGCCTAGAGTCACAGAAAGAGTTGGACATGACTTAGTGAGTAAACAACCACAGAGATAGGTTAGTGCAATAACTGCATATAAGAATTCCGTAGATGTCCCACCTATTTACCTGCTTCTTACTGTATTTTATACTTCATAAGAAAATAGAAGTTATCTACTGTTTTGTGTTATTCAAGGTATTGCTTCTAAGATAAGCAGAGCCAGTGATTTACTGATTCACAAATACTTGAGTATATAGTGTATGTCTACAGACCTGCTGATTTACTGTTATCATAACATAGCATGGGAATCTGTGGAAGTAAAAATAATGTAATAGAATGTAAGAATAAGATTTTAAAAGACTGAATTAGGTAAAGGGCTAGCAAAGTAGTTCATAGCTGAATATTTCTTCTCATATGCAAGTCTTTTTTCAGTTTAGCAGGGTTTACAATGGAGATAAGTGATTCATAAAGCAGAAATAGGTCTTGCTATGAAAATAGGCACTATCACTGATACAACACTATAGGAATAATGAATTGAAAAGAAAGCTGAGCTATTTATTTCTGTGAAAATTCATGTTGTGTTTTGCAAAAATCTAATTGAGAATTACAGACTTGAAAACAACTCCCTTCTGACAACATCCTCGCCTTGTATATTACAAAAACACTTAAATAAATGGAATGTGTCTCCATGTGTGTTAATTAGATTTGTCACTGCACTCTGTTCATCTTTGTAGAGGTCCAGTGTCTACGAGGAATATCAACTCTCAACATTTGACATATCGGTTTTGTTCTTTACTCTCTCACCTTACCTCTACTATTATTTAACATGATATTTTCTCATATATTTGTTATTGTTGTGGATTCTTAAATACAGATATAAATAATTTCAGAAAGTAAAAGCAAAATGGCATATTAGAAAAGCTATCCTAGTTACCTGTGGGTATGGGATAGTATTGGAAATTCTCTTATGCTTTTATAACTCAAGAACTTATTGCCACAGTAAAAATGTTAATGTGTTTTGTGTATATATGTATTTTACATGCATATAAAGATGCAGGTTGTTACTCTTATTAGTCTTTATTAAGTATGAATACTTTCTTCTAAGGGGAGAATAAATTTTTAAAATAATTGACCCCACATAAATAATGAATACTATGACTTGTGTTTTTCTAAAAGCACAGATTTAGAAAAAGAATTGTGAGAAGACACTTTATTTGGGAAGTGACTACAAGAAGCAAAGGAATGGATAAGGGTGAGTGAAACAAATTAAGAAAAGCCAAAAGCTGCTAGGGATCTCTTGACATATATTGTCTTAAAGTACTCAAGCTGGAGAATTTTCCACTAGCTCCTGTCCCCAGTATAGTTAAGTCTTTTTCCTATTAATTTCCTATTAATTTTTCTGAACTTCCAAGTTACTTTTACATGAAAGTCACAGGTACAAATAAGATATGGCACAAGATTGAGGCTGCATGCAGGTAGCACAAAGTGAATCTGAGCTACTTGGAACTGAACATTGTAAATTATTGCTAAAATAGGAGAGAAACCAAAGTCTTTGGGATGCCTGATGCAATAGATTGTGTCTGATGGTGATTATTTTGACTTCTAAGTTTTCCTTTGGGGTTTAGGATATTGTGCTGTCATAGTTCCAAAAGATAGTAAAGCAAGGGGAAAAACTGAGATGTCATTGACTCTTTGTATTGTGTAATAGCTTTCTTGGCTGGTTGGCTTAAATACAACCTTGTATATTACAAAAACACTTAAATAAATGGAATGTGTCTCCATGTGTGTTAATTAGATTTGTCACTGCACTCTGTTCATCTTTGTAGAGGTCCAGTGTCTACGAGGAATATCAACTCTCAACATTTGACATATCGGTTTTGTTCTTTACTCTCTCACCTTACCTCTACTATTATTTAACATGATATTTTCTCATATATTTGTTATTGTTGTGGATTCTTAAATACAGATATAAATAATTTCAGAAAGTAAAAGCAAAATGGCATATTAGAAAAGCTATCCTAGTTACCTGTGGGTATGGGATAGTATTGGAAATTCTCTTATGCTTTTATAACTCAAGAACTTATTGCCACAGTAAAAATGTTAATGTGTTTTGTGTATATATGTATTTTACATGCATATAAAGATGCAGGTTGTTACTCTTATTAGTCTTTATTAAGTATGAATACTTTCTTCTAAGGGGAGAATAAATTTTTAAAATAATTGACCCCACATAAATAATGAATACTATGACTTGTGTTTTTCTAAAAGCACAGATTTAGAAAAAGAATTGTGAGAAGACACTTTATTTGGGAAGTGACTACAAGAAGCAAAGGAATGGATAAGGGTGAGTGAAACAAATTAAGAAAAGCCAAAAGCTGCTAGGGGATCTCTTGACATATATTGTCTTAAAGTACTCAAGCTGGAGAATTTTCCACTAGCTCCTGTCCCCAGTATAGTTAAGTCTTTTTCCTATTAATTTCCTATTAATTTTTCTGAACTTCCAAGTTACTTTTACATGAAAGTCACAGGTACAAATAAGATATGGCACAAGATTGAGGCTGCATGCAGGTAGCACAAAGTGAATCTGAGCTACTTGGAACTGAACATTGTAAATTATTGCTAAAATAGGAGAGAAACCAAAGTCTTTGGGATGCCTGATGCAATAGATTGTGTCTGATGGTGATTATTTTGACTTCTAAGTTTTCCTTTGGGGTTTAGGATATTGTGCTGTCATAGTTCCAAAAGATAGTAAAGCAAGGGGAAAAACTGAGATGTCATTGACTCTTTGTATTGTGTAATAGCTTTCTTGGCTGGTTGGCTTAAATATAATTAGTGATGCTACTTAAAATAGCATTTTAATTTTAGACTATGTTCTTAATATTATTCCTCACTCTACCAACCTGCAGGCTAATTTAAAGGAGAGATCAAGATGGCAGAATAGGAAGACCTAAAGCTCACCTCCCACCATGAACACATCAAAAATACATCTACACATGGAAGAATTCTCACTGAAAACCACCTGGAAGCTAACAGAAGCACCTCTGTATAACTCAGGCTCCAAGAAAGATAAACACATAATAAGGTAGGATGGGAAGAAAAGTGATCAGGTTGGGGTCTGTGCCCTTGGGAGAGGACTCAGAGAACATAGGGTAGATCCCCCTTGTTGGGGGTGAGTAGGTCAAGCCACAGATTGGACATCCCAGTAGTGGGGTGCTACACAAAGAAGAACAAGTCCCTGTGGCTTTGTCCTTCAGGAGTCATAATTGCTGGCTCACCTTCTAATAAGGGCAGCCAGAGGGTCTCCCCTGCTATCTCCCCAGTTTTGCATGACCACCTTGCAGTGCTCCCCAATCAGAGGTAACCAAACACCCTGACCCCACTCAGTCCATACTGCAGGGAGGCACTGGTTCTAGGGCAGCCAGGACCTAGAACTTGACCTGAAGACACAGTAGGTACATGTCCTGGGTGGAACCCAGGTGGGGCAGTGGCAGCAACTGTTTATACTTACTCAAGGAGTGCCCCAGAAATAGTCCAGGTTTCTCTTAGCTGAAGGGTTTCCTGCACCTGCTTCGCTGTGTGCCAGAGCCCACACCAAGGGAACACTCAGACACCACTCACTCCATGCCATAGCTCAGCACTGGACTTGAGATGCCCACAGATTGGGAAAATATTCAGCCATGGACTGTGTCCAAGCAGAGCTGCAGATGCTACACATGGAGAGCATCAGACCTCTGCAGGCACAAGAAGGCCCCTTCGCTTTAGGGTTCTGGTATGGGGACAAAGGAAAAGATACACAAAGGGAACACAGCCAGCTCAAGCTGACTCTCAGGATTTCCACTCAACAGCTTCAAATCATAATCCACTTCTACCTGGGTAGTGAAGGCCAGTGATCAGAGAGGAAGTCCTGCCACACTCCATCCATAGGCTCTAGCTTCTCTGTATCCAGGACTACCCCTACCAAGATCAAAGCTGTAGTAGACTCTAAGGAAAGACATGACTAATGTCCATATCAAATCCCACCTTCCAACTGAAGGCATTCAGCACACAGTCTATTCTCAAATAATCACACTGCTTCACAACCATCATGTGCAACAACTGCACACAGTCTATTGTCAATTGAAAGGAGAGAAAAACTCTTTAATGTAATAATAAAACAAATATACTAAAAAAAGAATTCAAAATATTTGTAATAAAAACACTGACAGAATTATAGGAGAAATATATCTACACATTTTAACAAGAAACTATAAATAGTACCCAATCAAAAATAGATTATTCAATATCCAAAATAAAAAAGACTCTAGAAGGAATAAATAGCAGACCAAATGAAACCAAAGGATGCATAAGTGATCTGAAAGATAGTGTAATGGAAGTCACCCAGTCAGAACAGCTAAAAGGAAGACAGAAACCAAAGTAATCTGTTAGGTCGTTGAGATTTAAAAAAAAAAAAAAAGTGTCAATGTTCATATTATATGGATTACAGAAGGAAAAGAAAGAGAAGGTGATTGAAAATGTGTTTGAAGAAATTATGACCAAAATGTTCTCTGGCCTAAAGAAGGACACAGATATCCAGGTAAGAAGACCCACACTAAATCGTATGTAATAAAAGTGGGAAAAGTGAAGGAGAAATAGATCTAAAGGCAAAAGAAGAGAAACAGAGTTAAATACAAGAGAATTCCTTTAAGGTCATCTCTGTAGCTCAAGGGGACTGGCATGATATACTCAAAGAGCTAAAAGGGAAAAAACCAACAACCTAGAACTCTACCCAGCAAGATTACTATGTATAATAGCAGATGTTCTTTACAACTTCTTTAAAAAGCCTAAAGTAAAAGGAAAAATAAAAGAAAAAAAAAAAAAGAAAAAAAAAAAAAAGGAAAAAAAAAAAAAAAAAAAAAAAAAAAAAAAAAAAGAACAAAAAAAAAAAAAAAAGCCTAAAGTAAAAGAATTCATCACTACCAAAACTGTAAAAATACTGAAAGGCCTTCTCTAAATGGAAAATACAATCTGAAGTGAAAATCCCACTAGAAAAAGTAAAGGATTGAATATGACTACAGTGAGTAAAGGACTAATGATGTCTACAGTGAGCTAGTATGCAGATTAAAAGAGAAAAAAATTGTAAAGCAACTATACTTATAAAGCAGTTAAGGAGTAAGCATGTAGATATAAAATAGGACATCAAAAGAAAAATGGGGGGGGAGTAAAAAATATACATCTTTAGAAATATGTTTGAACTTATGTTGTAAAACAAGTAGATATAATTATAGGTCAACATATATGAACCTGTTGGTAACCAAAAGTCAAAAACCTACAACAGATACATGTAATGAGAAAAGGAAAGAAACACAAAAATATCTACAACACTTTATAGGAGAAATATATCTACACATTTTAACAAGAAACTATAAATAGTACCCAATCAAAAATAGATTATTCAATATCCAAAATAAAAAAGACTCTAGAAGGAATAAATAGCAGACCAAATGAAACCAAAGGATGCATAAGTGATCTGAAAGATAGTGTAATGGAAGTCACCCAGTCAGAACAGCTAAAAGGAAGACAGAAACCAAAGTAATCTGTTAGGTCGTTGAGATTTAAAAAAAAAAAAAAAGTGTCAATGTTCATATTATATGGATTACAGAAGGAAAAGAAAGAGAAGGTGATTGAAAATGTGTTTGAAGAAATTATGACCAAAATGTTCTCTGGCCTAAAGAAGGACACAGATATCCAGGTAAGAAGACCCACACTAAATCGTATGTAATAAAAGTGGGAAAAGTGAAGGAGAAATAGATCTAAAGGCAAAAGAAGAGAAACAGAGTTAAATACAAGAGAATTCCTTTAAGGTCATCTCTGTAGCTCAAGGGGACTGGCATGATATACTCAAAGAGCTAAAAGGGAAAAAACCAACAACCTAGAACTCTACCCAGCAAGATTACTATGTATAATAGCAGATGTTCTTTACAACTTCTTTAAAAAGCCTAAAGTAAAAGGAAAAATAAAAGAAAAAAAAAAAAAGAAAAAAAAAAAAAGGAAAAAAAAAAGAAAAAAAAAAAAAAAAAAAAAAAAAATAGAAAAAAAAAGAAAAAAAAAAAAAAAAAAAAAAGCCTAAAGTAAAAGAATTCATCACTACCAAAACTGTAAAAATACTGAAAGGCCTTCTCTAAATGGAAAATACAATCTGAAGTGAAAATCCCACTAGAAAAAGTAAAGGATTGAATATGACTACAGTGAGTAAAGGACTAATGATGTCTACAGTGAGCTAGTATGCAGATTAAAAGAGAAAAAAATTGTAAAGCAACTATACTTATAAAGCAGTTAAGGAGTAAGCATGTAGATATAAAATAGGACATCAAAAGAAAAATGGGGGGGGAGTAAAAAATATACATCTTTAGAAATATGTTTGAACTTATGTTGTAAAACAAGTAGATATAATTATAGGTCAACATATATGAACCTGTTGGTAACCAAAAGTCAAAAACCTACAACAGATACATGTAATGAGAAAAGGAAAGAAACACAAGAATACTACTAAAGAAAATGATTAAATCATAATGGAAGAGAGACAAAGAAATTAACAGAGAAGTACCAAAAAAATAAAGGAAAACAATAAGATGACCATAAGTACATATGAAAGAGATAAAATGGCCATACTGTCCAAAGCAATCTACAAATTTAATGCAGTCCCTATCAAA
The DNA here is from genome assembly GCA_022376925.1 of Tragulus kanchil. NCBI lineage: Eukaryota > Metazoa > Chordata > Mammalia > Artiodactyla > Tragulidae > Tragulus > Tragulus kanchil. The sequence goes on along the minus strand of JAIOJX010000028.1, from coordinate 68,938,654 downwards.
ATATCCACAACATTTTTTGCAGAACTAGAGTAATCCTAAAAGTCATTGGAACCACAAAGGCCATGAATTCCTTAAGCATTCTTGAAAAAAAAATGTACAAAGCTGGAGATATATACCCTTCTACACTTTGTACCACCAAGATATAGTCCAAAAGTAGCATAGTACTTGCACAGAAACAGACACATAGTCCGTGGATTAGAACAGAGAACTCAGATATTAACCCAAGCTGCTGCTGCATAGTCACTCCACTAACTTCACTGGTTGTACAACTCACAGTCAACATCACAGCTGGGTATTTATTACTGCACTTAATTGGAGGAGCCACTCTAGCATTAATAAATAGTAGCACTAATAAATATTAGCACTATTACTGCCAACACTGTAGTATGTATGTATGACTCTGTGACCTCATGGACTACAACCAGTCAGGCTCCTCCGTCCATGGGGATTCTCTAGGCAAGAAAACCAGAGTAGGTTGCCATTTCCTTTTACAAATAAACCCGAGCACTTATGTTCAATTAGTCTACAATCATGGAGGCAAGAATAAATGATGGGGAAAAGACAGTCTTCTCACAATTGTTGCTGGGAAAACTGGACGACTAAACAATCAGATAATAATATTTTCTTATACCATATATGAAAATAAACTCAAATTGTTTAAAGACCTGGAACCACTGAACTCGTACATTATATATGCAGAAAACCCTTGACAAAAATTATAATAATGATTTTTTGGAGCTATCTCCTAAGGTAAAAATAAACTAAAAAATTGGATGTAATCAAACTTAAACAGTTTTTGCACAGCAAAGAAAACTGTCAACAAAATGAAAAGAAATTTATGGAATTGGAAAAACTATTTGTCAATGATGTGACTCACAGGGCTCAGTTCATTTACATGTATTATATATATTTGAATACATTATATCCAAAATATATAAACAGTTCATAAAACGCATCAAAAAAGAGCCTAATGAAAAACTATGCAGAAGTCATGAATAGGCATTTTTACTAAAAGACATGTAGATGGTTAATAAACGCGTGCAAAGATGTTCAACATCTCTACTTATTAGGGAAATGCAAATCAAAACAATATTTAGTTATCACCTCATGCCTGTCTGAATGGCTAACATCAAAAAATCTACAAATAACAAATGTTGTGAGATATGATGGGATTTTAGAAGAAATAATTCTATAGGTGTTTATAAAACTACTCAAATGCCAGCTCTTCCCCTTACTGGCTGTGTTGTCTTAACTGTTTTCTTTTATTCCTCTAATGTGTGACCTCATTGTTTATAACAGAAAATTTAATACTGGTTATTACACTCATATAATAATTTAAAGATACACTAAATTATTACTGGTTTTTGATTCATTTTGGCCTCTTTTATTGCTTGTTTATTCATGTATTTTCATCCATCTTTGTTCTTTGGCCTGTGTGGGCCTCCCATTGCAGTGGCCTCTCTCCTGGCAGAGCACCGGCTCCGGGCACACGTGCTCCAGAGCGCTGGCTCGTAATTTCACAGGCTGGTACAGCCGTTCCGCAGCAAGTGCCAGGGATCGAACCGGTGCTCTTGCACTGAAAGGCAGACTCTTTACCCACTGGGCCACCAGGGAAACACACACTAAATTATTGATATGTATATGTATTACTTACAACTATTTGTGTAGTTAGAGCACTCTGTCAGTACTAGCCAGAAAGCCCCAGAATAACTTTATGTTAGCATTGAGATTAACATGATTATATTTGACATAAATTTTACTGAAGAGTAAAATAAACTCAAATTGTTTAAAGACCTGGAACCACTGAACTCGTACATTATATATACAGAAAACCCTATACAAAAATTATAATAATGATTTTTTGGAACTATACCCTAAGGTAAAAATAAACTAAAAAATTGGATGTAATCAAACTTAAACAGTTTTTGCACAGCAAAGAAAACTGTCAACAAAATGAAAAGAAATTTATGGAATTGGAAAAACTATTTGTCAATGATGTGACTCACAGGGCTCAGTTCATTTACATGTATTATATATATTTGAATACATTATATCCAAAATATATAAACAGTTCATAAAACGCATCAAAAAAGAGCCTAATGAAAAACTATGCAGAAGTCATGAATAGGCATTTTTACTAAAAGACATGTAGATGGTTAATAAACGTGCAAAGATGTTCAACATCTCTACTTATTAGGAAATGCAAATCAAAACAATATTTAGTTATCACCTCATGCCTGTCTGAATGGCTAACATCAAAAAATCTACAAATAACAAATGTTGTGAGATATGATGGGATTTTAGAAGAAATAATTCTATAGGTGTTTATAAAACTACTCAAATGCCAGCTCTTCCCCTTACTGGCTGTGTTGTCTTAACTGTTTTCTTTTATTCCTCTAATGTGTGACCTCATTGTTTATAACAGAAAATTTAATACTGGTTATTACACTCATATAATAATTTAAAGATACACTAAATTATTACTGGTTTTTGATTCATTTTGGCCTCTTTTATTGCTTGTTTATTCATGTATTTTCATCCATCTTTGTTCTTTGGCCTGTGTGGGCCTCCCATTGCAGTGGCCTCTCTCCTGGCAGAGCACCGGCTCCGGGCACACGTGCTCCAGAGCGCTGGCTCGTAATTTCACAGGCTGGTACAGCCGTTCCGCAGCAAGTGCCAGGGATCGAACCGGTGCTCTTGCACTGAAAGGCAGACTCTTTACCCACTGGGCCACCAGGGAAACACACACTAAATTATTGATATGTATATGTATTACTTACAACTATTTGTGTAGTTAGAGCACTCTGTCAGTACTAGCCAGAAAGCCCCAGAATAACTTTATGTTAGCATTGAGATTAACATGATTATATTTGACATAAATTTTACTGAAGAGTAAGATGAAGGTTTTCACAGTGCTCAACCTAAAAATAAACAGATATTAAAGGGATATAACATATATCTAAATAAGAGGTTTTTGATGGTAATAATATACAATCATGGTATCTGTATTTTTATATGTTTATATTTTATTTAAGTAATATGTATTAATTACTAGTGTCATGCTGTGCTGTGCTTAGTTGCTCAGTCCTGTCCAACTCTTTGTGTCCCCATGGACTGTAGCCCCCAGACTCCTCTCTCCATGGGGGTTCTCCAAGCAAGAATACTGCAGTGGGTTGCCATACCCTCCTCCAGGGCAATCCTGCCAACCCAGGGATGGAACCCAGCTCTCCCACATTGCAGGTGGATTCTTTACTGTCTGAGCTGCAGGGTAGCACTATTGTAATAATATGTAACAAAACATAGAAATTACCTATAAAATCATACTCTGTTTTTTCTAATAATGGGCTTAGAAAAAAGTTCCTTTTCTCCAATACAGAAATATGTTATTAAAACTTAAACTATTACTTATTAAGCACATAATACTAATCTGCAGTTTTTAATAACAATAGCATGCAAAATCATTTTACTTTGAAGGGGCATCTAAAGGGTTTTTTAATGACATATCAAGGTTAACTGAGCCATGTAAAACCATCTCCTTCTTGCTGACTGCACAATATTTATCTTGGCAGATGTCAGCTTCATAATGCTTGTGAGAAGTTTGTGACTTTCATTACCTGGATTTACAATAGTGTGCAACAGAGGCTTAAATTGTACTGTGAGCCATGACAGCTGGAGAAAACATGCCAGAGGACAACTTTTTCAAGCCTAGAAAGCTCAGCAGAAGCTTACCGGAATCAATGAAAAACAAAAATTGGAGGGCCTACATAGAAAACAAACAATAAAAAGAAAGAAAAGGCAGAAAAGAACTGATAAACATCCAGAAGCCTGTATTGGCATTGTATGTCAGCTATGGGTAGATCAGTGTTAGTGGAATATGAGCAAAAAATGATACCAAATATGTGCAGAGTATGTGAGTATTAATTGAATGTTTCAGCGGATGTATATATTTTATTATCATACAAGTTTATAAATTGATTTGCTTCAGTTTGATTATGTGCCATAAATGAATCTATGTCTCTTAAAAAACTATCCCTGAAAATAGGTGAGTACAATTTTTCAGATCATCTTTGTATATTTAAACTTTGTAGAAGAATGAGCATCATGATTTATATCATTATAGGAAACAGAGGTTCTAAGAAATAAAGGATATCCTGCTAGGTAACAAAGTAGAAGAAGAGCATGAAGTAAAGTTTATCAATCCTATTTGAAGACAATCAGAATATCCTCTATTTTGTCAGCAAAATAGTCTCCTCTTTTTTTTTAATGGCAGTTAAAGTAAACCTAGCTTTCTTTATTTGGGGGCTAATTATGAGCAATAGTATACTTTAAGTATACTTAAAATATATATGAATTTATCATTAAATTTCATTGAAAATAATCTGAATTATTATGACATGAAACTAATCATGCTGATCAAAGCTATGTCTTTTAAGCACACTCACAGCATTTCATTTAGCCTTTGGTTCCTTCGAGACTCATTAGAAGCAACTTTATATTAATACTTCTTTCCCAACACACACACTGACACACACTTTTTGAGGTTTACTGATGTATCAGATGTTTCATATTTATTCCAAAAGACAGTAAAATACACAACAAAGAAATTTAAATTTTTAAAAAGTATATTTGCATTCTGACTCTGTAGTTGAAAACTAGAGTAACTACAGATATCAAGGTGGTACTATATACTGTCCCAGTTGTAGAGGATTTTATACTTTACTGTGTGCTGGAAACTATATGCAAATAAATGAATTGAAGAGTAGTATAAATATCATACAGGGATTCTCTAGTGGCTCAGCAGTAAAGACTGTGTCTGCAAAGCAAGAGACCTGGGAGATGTGGGTCTCGGGCTTGGGAAGATCCCCTGAGGAGTAAATGGCAACCTGCACCAGTATTCTAGCCTAGAAAACCCTATGGACAGAGGAGCTTGGTGGGCTATGGGCCATGATGTTGCAAAGAGCTGGACACAACTGAGTGAGTGAATCACATGAGCACATAAAAAACAAAAACAAAAACATATAAAAAAATGGCTTTTTAAAATAGCAGGTATGATATTAAATTATTTTTCATACAAGTTTATAAATTGAATTGCTTCAGTTTGATTATGTGACATAAATGAATCTATGTCTCTTAAAAAACTATCCCTGAAAATAGGTGAGTACAATTTTTCAGATCATCTTTGTATATTTAAACTTTGTAGAAGAATGAGCATCATGATTTATATCATTATAGGAAACAGAGGTTCTAAGAAATAAAGGATATCCTGCTAGGTAACAAAGTAGAAGAAGAGCATGAAGTAAAGTTTATCAATCCTATTTGAAGACAATCAGAATATCCTCTATTTTGTCAGCAAAATAGTCTCCTCTTTTTTTTTAATGGCAGTTAAAGTAAACCTAGCTTTCTTTATTTGGGGGCTAATTATGAGCAATAGTATACTTTAAGTATACTTAAAATATATATGAATTTATCATTAAATTTCATTGAAAATAATCTGAATTATTATGACATGAAACTAATCATGCTGATCAAAGCTATGTCTTTTAAGCACACTCACAGCATTTCATTTAGCCTTTGGTTCCTTCGAGACTCATTAGAAGCAACTTTATATTAATACTTCTTTCCCAACACACACACTGACACACACTTTTTGAGGTTTACTGATGTATCAGATGTTTCATATTTATTCCAAAAGACAGTAAAATACACAACAAAGAAATTTAAATTTTTAAAAAGTATATTTGCATTCTGACTCTGTAGTTGAAAACTAGAGTAACTACAGATATCAAGGTGGTACTATATACTGTCCCAGTTGTAGAGGATTTTATACTTTACTGTGTGCTGGAAACTATATGCAAATAAATGAATTGAAGAGTAGTATAAATATCATACAGGGATTCTCTAGTGGCTCAGCAGTAAAGACTGTGTCTGCAAAGCAAGAGACCTGGGAGATGTGGGTCTCGGGCTTGGGAAGATCCCCTGAGGAGTAAATGGCAACCTGCACCAGTATTCTAGCCTAGAAAACCCTATGGACAGAGGAGCTTGGTGGGCTATGGGCCATGATGTTGCAAAGAGCTGGACACAACTGAGTGAGTGAATCACATGAGCACATACACAAAAACAACATATATAAGCTTTACTAGCAAAGGTAATGAGACATGCATATAACTGAGGAAAATAAAGATGGTCCTTGAATTAGTCAGGGTCCTCCAGGGGAACAGAACCAATGAGATGTGTGCATAAACAGAGATGAGGGAGTGATTTTACGAGTACTCACTCACATAACTGAAAACTAGGAACTACTTGGCCTAGAGACCCAGGAAGATGAGATTACAGTTTGAGTCTAAAAACAATCTGAAATCAGAATCCCCCATTTACGAGGGGCTTTACTGCTGTTGCTAAGTTACTTCAGTCGTGTTGACTCTTTGCAACCCCATGGACTGTATCCTGCCAGGCTCCTCTGTCCATGGCATTCTCTCGGCAAGAATACTGGAGTGGGTTGCTGTTTCCTTCTCCAGGGGATATCCTACCCTCTCCCTGCAACCAGGGATCAAACCTGAGTCTAACACAGGGGTCAGAGGTTCCAATCCCTTGGAAATCGAGTATCTGCATCTAACTTTATAGTCTGACCTCATATATGCAGTTCTGAGTTCACAAATTCAGTTAACCACAGATCACGTAGTACTGCATGTTGTGTGAGGGAAAACTGTAGTTTCTTTTTTTGTTGAGGCCTTCAACTGATGGATGAGACCTGCTCATCCTGTGGAGAATCACTTGCTTTACTGAAAATCTAGGAAATCAAACATTAATACCTTCTAGAAAATACCTTAATAGCAACGTCTGTCTGGTGTTGACCAAATATCTGAATCTCTAAGCAATCTGACCATTTAAGTTAACCATCACAGTTTGCCATGGATTGCTTTTGCTTGGTTTGTTTTCTTTTTTTTAACTAGTTTATGAAATGTTGTTAACATAGAAATTGGTTCTATAGCTTTTGAGTTTAGGAAACTCACTGTTTCTTACTTATATATGAATATATTCAATAGCGTATTTTGTAAAGTTTAGCTGTTTATGACTTCTAAACATAATTCACCAGATAAAGGGCAAAGCCTAGAAAGCCCTATTCTGGGAAAAACCAGAGGAGCTTGGTGGGCTATGGGCCATGATGTTGCAAAGAGCTGGACACAACTGAGTGAGTGAATCACATGAGCACATACACAAAAACAACATATATAAGCTTTACTAGCAAAGGTAATGAGACATGCATATAACTGAGGAAAATAAAGATGGTCCTTGAATTAGTCAGGGTCCTCCAGGGGAACAGAACCAATGAGATGTGTGCATAAACAGAGATGAGGGAGTGATTTTACGAGTACTCACTCACATAACTGAAAACTAGGAACTACTTGGCCTAGAGACCCAGGAAGATGAGATTACAGTTTGAGTCTAAAAACAATCTGAAATCAGAATCCCCCATTTACGAGGGGCTTTACTGCTGTTGCTAAGTTACTTCAGTCGTGTTGACTCTTTGCAACCCCATGGACTGTATCCTGCCAGGCTCCTCTGTCCATGGCATTCTCTCGGCAAGAATACTGGAGTGGGTTGCTGTTTCCTGCTCGAGGGATATCCTACCCTCTCCCTGCAACCAGGGATCAAACCTGAGTCTAACACAGGGGTCAGAGGTTCCAATCCCTTGGAAATCAGTATCAGCATCTAACTTTATAGTCTGACCTCATATATGCAGTTCTGAGTTCACAAATTCAGTTAACCACAGATCACGTAGTACTGCATGTTGTGTGAGGGAAAACTGTAGTTTCTTTTTTTGTTGAGGCCTTCAACTGATGGATGAGACCTGCTCATCCTGTGGAGAATCACTTGCTTTACTGAAAATCTAGGAAATCAAACATTAATACCTTCTAGAAAATACCTTAATAGCAACGTCTGTCTGGTGTTGACCAAATATCTGAATCTCTAAGCAATCTGACCATTTAAGTTAACCATCACAGTTTGCCATGGATTGCTTTTGCTTGGTTTGTTTTCTTTGTTTTTAACTAGTTTATGAAATGTTGTTAACATAGAAATTGGTTCTATAGCTTTTGAGTTTAGGAAACTCACTGTTTCTTACTTATATATGAATATATTCAATAGCGTATTTTGTAAAGTTTAGCTGTTTATGACTTCTAAACATAATTCACCAGATAAAGGGCAAAGTACTCATTTTCACCAGTGTATCATAATTTTAAAGTCCAATAATTATTATTATTTAAATATTATATTACTGTTTGTCATTTCTCATTCTTAAAGTTTTCTTTTTTAGAATGAAATTATTCCATAAATCCTCATTAATAGGATAAAAAATAGCAAGAGACATTTTCCCCCTATTGGATACTATCATTAATTATGAGTAAGGGCCTCCCTGGTGGTCCAGTGGGTAAGGACACCACCTTGCAGTACAAGGGGCTCCAGTTGGATCCCTGGCCTGGGAAAATCCCACCTGCCGCAGAGTGACTGGACCAATGTGTCCAACTATCAAGCTGGAGCTCTGGAGTGCATGTGTCCAGAGCTCATGCTCTGCGATAAGAGAGGTTGCTGTGATGGGAGGCCCACACAGGCCAAAGAAAAAAGATAAGTGAATGAAAGATCAATAAAAGTGGCAAAACAACAAACAAAAATTATAATGGGTATTTCTTGCGGGGACCTTCCGCAGAAAGGGAAGGCAGCAGGGATTACTCCCAGCAGAACCGGGAGATCTCGGAGAGAGGCAAATCTTGAACTGTCCGCCCCGCAGCCCCTCGGCTGAGGCAAGGGACAATCAGACGCGACAGGGGTTCCATTGAAGTAGTTCCGCTTTATTAATGAAGATCCACAGCTTTTATAGGCAAGTGAAGGGGGTTTTGCACGGGACTTCCTATAGATTACACCAATCAAGCTAAAGACCAAGCAATCATTCACGAGCGCGGAAACCAAGGGAACCAATCAGAAATTTTGACCATCAATTAACAATTTAGATCACGCCCTGCCTCTTCCTGTAGGCGCCATCTTAGCTGCAAACATGTGCTCAAGCTTCTTTAAACAATGCACTTAAGCTTCCCTTCATTTCCATGTCCCTTCCTGTAGGCGCCATCTTAGCTGCAAACATGTGCTTAAGCTCCTTTAAACAATGCACTTAAGCTTCCCTTCATTTCCATGTCCCTTCCTGTAGGCGCCATCTTATCTCCAAGCTGAAATAATTTATTTTCTTACTTATATATGAATATATTCAATAGCGTATTTTGTAAAGTTTAGCTGTTTATGACTTCTAAACATAATTCACCAGATAAAGGGCAAAGTACTCATTTTCACCAGTGTATCATAATTTTAAAGTCCAATAATTATTATTATTTAAATATTATATTACTGTTTGTCATTTCTCATTCTTAAAGTTTTCTTTTTTAGAATGAAATTATTCCATAAATCCTCATTAATAGGATAAAAAATAGCAAGAGACATTTTCCCCCTATTGGATACTATCATTAATTATGAGTAAGGGCCTCCCTGGTGGTCCAGTGGGTAAGGACACCACCTTGCAGTACAAGGGGCTCCAGTTGGATCCCTGGCCTGGGAAAATCCCACCTGCCGCAGAGTGACTGGACCAATGTGTCCAACTATCAAGCTGGAGCTCTGAGTGCATGTGTCCAGAGCTCATGCTCTGCGATAAGAGAGGTTGCTGTGATGGGAGGCCCACACAGGCCAAAGAAAAAAGATAAGTGAATGAAAGATCAATAAAAGTGGCAAAACAACAAACAAAAATTATAATGGGTATTTCTTGCGGGGACCTTCCGCAGAAAGGGAAGGCAGCAGGGATTACTCCCAGCAGAACCGGGAGATCTCGGAGAGAGGCAAATCTTGAACTGTCCGCCCGCAGCCCTCGGCTGAGGCAAGGGACAATCAGATGCGACAGGCGTTCCATCGAAGTAGTTCCGCTTTATTAATGAAGATCCACAGCTTTTATAGGCAAGTGAAGGGGTTTTGCAGGACTTCCTATAGATTACACCAATCAAGCTAAAGACCAAGCAATCATTCACGGGAAACCAAGGGAACCAATCAGAAATTTTGACCATCAATTAACAATTTAGATCACGCCCTGCCTCTTCCTGTAGGCGCCATCTTAGCTGCAAACATGTGCTCAAGCTTCTTTAAACAATGCACTTAAGCTTCCCTTCATTTCCATGTCCCTTCCTGTAGGCGCCATCTTAGCTGCAAACATGTGCTTAAGCTCCTTTAAACAATGCACTTAAGCTTCCCTTCATTTCCATGTCCCTTCCTGTAGGCGCCATCTTAGCTGCAAACATGTGCTTAAGCTCCTTTAAACAATGCACTTAAGCTTCCCTTCATTTCCATGTCCCTTCCTGTAGGCGCCATCTTAGCTCCAAGCTGAAACAATGTGCTTAAGCTTCTTTTCACTCCCACACCCCTCCCTGTAGGCGCCATCTTAGCTCCAAACTGTAAACATGTGCTTAAGCTTCTTTATGCTTAAAACAGTCCTCTTTCAATTCAGAGCCCCACATCTGCCCCTCTTTTATTTTAAAATTAAGAGACTTTTGTTGAGGCAACGACAGAGCTAAGAGGTGGCCAGCCTCTAGCCTCGTCCGCTCTCCCTTGCGGCTGTGCCTGTCTTAGGTCGGGACAGAGCACTATTCAGGCAGAGCCCGTCATGGGATCAGGCAGCAGCTGCGGCGGCCCTCCTGTCTTAGGCCTGCTCTGCAGTGGTGTCCTCTTACCCGTCACTGGCTAACCAGCCATCTCGTGGGGGCTGGACGGAGTTTTTAGAGCGTTTTTCATTCAAAGGCCTCATTATATGTCTCAAGTGATTTCTTGAGGGGCCCTATCGACCCAGGGGTTTTGTGGGTGCCCAATGTAAGGCTCTTTTTCTAGGACCTGAGCAAGCATAATTATTTTGTTGTAACTGTCTATTGTGACCCATAACGCCCCTGACCTTAAACAGTATAGCTAGCAAGACAGCAAGAACAAGCAGATAGAAAACATTTTTAAACCAGGTGAAAGGGCTTTGTATCCATAGCCAAAAGTCATTAGCCCCCTTTTGTCAGGCAAAAGTGGGGATATCTCACGTCACAGTCCAAGCGTGCTAGAACGCTTAGGATCGACAGCTCTGGCGTGTAGATCAAGCTGTTGCTGGAGTCCTGTTATGGCAGTCCTCAGGTGTTCAAGTTGGTGGAGGCTGGTCTGAAGTCCCTGGGCAGAGGCGGTGGATGTTGTTTACTGCTGTGATGGTGTGCATTTGTTGAGCTCTGAGCACGGATGCTGTTACTGTTGTACCTATTAAGGAGAGAAAGAGAAGAGAGACGCCTCAAGAACTTTCTGTTCTTGGGCCTGATATATGGTCATATTTTATCTGCAGCAGATTCTAAGGTTTGACCCTTGCTTTGTGGCATAAATTTAAGATTTCTCGCCGGTACCCATATAGGGCTGGGTTCCCCAATGGGGAATATGCACCCAAATCCTCTCCCCATAGTAAGGAGTGGATCAGGCCCCTTCCACTGGCCAGTGATGGGGTCCTTCCATCTCACTTGTACTTCAGGTTTTATTTCTTGGCTGGACCAGTGTTTTTGAAAGGGTGCCATCAGTTCTTTCTTTGAAAAATTTAAAATGTTTAGGGTAAAAAGTGCCATTCCAAGTTGCTGGTGAGGGCTTATTCCCCCTTTTTGTTTTTGTAATTGGGCCTTTAAGTTTTGATGATGATGTTCAATTATGGCCTGTCCTTGAGGGTTGTATGGGATCCCTGTGGTGTGGCGGATGTGCCATAGTTGAAAAAAGTTTTGTAAACTTTTGCTAACAAAGCAGGGAGTATTGTCTGTTTTTATTTGATAAGGTAGACCCAGAGTTGTAAAGCATTGCAAGAAATGACTCTGAGCATGTTTTGCTTTTTCTCCTGAGTGGGCTGTAGCCCAGCAGGCATGGGAATAAGTATCAATGGATACAAAGATGTACTTGAGTTTTCCAAAGGGAGAAAAGTGAGTGACATCTGTCTGCCACAACATATTAGGCCTCAGTCCCCGAGGGTTCACTCCTGGAGATTGCAGGGGAGGAACTTGTAAGTGAGGGAGGCAAGACTTGCAAGTATGCACAATTTTCATTAAATCCTTGATGGAGATCTGTGGGTTAAGCTTTATTTGAGGTATAATTAGGACTGTAGACCGGGAGGCAGCACCCCAGATAGCTCCCAGAAACCGCTCCAAAGAGTTAGGGGAAGAAAGTCAACAGGAGGGTTTCAGTGTGGGGGAAATTTAAATGTCAAAGAAAGGGTTTTTTTTCTTTCTTTCTTTCTTTTTTAAAGGCTTTTGTTTTACAAATGGCTTCTGCCCTACATGAGGATGGGATATCTTCAGGAAGGATTTTAGCACTTTTTTAGTTGTGAGGAGATGCAGGGATTGAGACAATAAAAGCTCTTTCTAAAAGTCATTTACCTATCTAAAGACCTGTTTCTCGGGATTCCCTGAGCACAGAGTCTTGCCCCACCCTGATCATTTTACCTATCTAAGACCTAGCTTCAAAATTTCGCCGGTACCCATATAGGGGGATGGGGTCACCCAAATCCTCTCCCATAGTAAGGAGTGGATCAGGCCCTTCCACTGGCCAGTGATGGGGTCCTTCCATCTCACTTGTACTTCAGGTTTTATTTCTTGGCTGGACCAGTGTTTTGAAAGGGTGCCATCAGTTCTTTCTTTGAAAAATTTAAAATGTTTAGGGTAAAAAGTGCCATTCCAAGTTGCTGGTGAGGGCTTATTCCCCCTTTTTGTTTTTGTAATTGGGCCTTTAAGTTTTGATGATGATGTTCAATTATGGCCTGTCCTTGAGGGTTGTATGGGATCCCTGTGGTGTGGCGGATGTGCCATAGTTGAAAAAAGTTTTGTAAACTTTTGCTAACAAAGCAGGGAGTATTGTCTGTTTTTATTTGATAAGGTAGACCCAGAGTTGTAAAGCATTGCAAGAAATGACTCTGAGCATGTTTTGCTTTTTCTCCTGAGTGGGCTGTAGCCCAGCAGGCATGGGAATAAGTATCAATGGATACAAAGATGTACTTGAGTTTTCCAAAGGGAGAAAAGTGAGTGACATCTGTCTGCCACAACATATTAGGCCTCAGTCCCCGAGGGTTCACTCCTGGAGATTGCAGGGGAGGAACTTGTAAGTGAGGGAGGCAAGACTTGCAAGTATGCACAATTTTCATTAAATCCTTGATGGAGATCTGTGGGTTAAGCTTTATTTGAGGTATAATTAGGACTGTAGACCGGGAGGCAGCACCCCAGATAGCTCCCAGAAACCGCTCCAAAGAGTTAGGGGAAGAAAGTCAACAGGAGGGTTTCAGTGTGGGGGAAATTTAAATGTCAAAGAAAGGGTTTTTTTTCTTTCTTTCTTTCTTTTTTAAAGGCTTTTGTTTTACAAATGGCTTCTGCCCTACATGAGGATGGGATATCTTCAGGAAGGATTTTAGCACTTTTTTAGTTGTGAGGAGATGCAGGGATTGAGACAATAAAAGCTCTTTCTAAAAGTCATTTACCTATCTAAAGACCTGTTTCTCTGGATTCCCCTGAGCACAGAGTCTTGCCCCACCCTGATTTTCTTCAGAGGGTGTTTCGGTGGGATATTTTCCTATCTCCTTAGGGGGCACTCTCTCCATTGACTTCCATTGAAGTAGTTCCGCTTTATTAATGAAGATCCACAGCTTTTATAGGCAAGTGAAGGGGGTTTTGCACGGGACTTCCTATAGATTACACCAATCAAGCTAAAGACCAAGCAATCATTCACGAGCGCGGAAACCAAGGGAACCAATCAGAAATTTTGACCATCAATTAACAATTTAGATCACGCCCTGCCTCTTCCTGTAGGCGCCATCTTAGCTGCAAACATGTGCTCAAGCTTCTTTAAACAATGCACTTAAGCTTCCCTTCATTTCCATGTCCCTTCCTGTAGGCGCCATCTTAGCTGCAAACATGTGCTTAAGCTCCTTTAAACAATGCACTTAAGCTTCCCTTCATTTCCATGTCCCTTCCTGTAGGCGCCATCTTAGCTCCAAGCTGAAACAATGTGCTTAAGCTTCTTTTCACTCCCACACCCCTCCCTGTAGGCGCCATCTTAGCTCCAAACTGTAAACATGTGCTTAAGCTTCTTTATGCTTAAAACAGTCCTCTTTCAATTCAGAGCCCCACAATTTCTCAAGAATGCTCATATGTAAAAAATAAATACTCTTCAAAAACTAAGAAAACATGTGTATTTTGTCAAAATAATCAGTTGAAAAACTCACTTTAAAACTATAGGGACATCCATATGTGATTATAATGGCAAAATTATTAGCAACCAGCCTCTCTCAACAACCAACCATAATAACTATCTTGCATGACAGGCAATACACCACTGCTCTCAGTGAGAGAAGGAAAAACTGTCAGATGGCTCTATAACTTCAGTTTTATGCCAAGAGACATTTTCTGGAGTGCAGCAAGTCCAAACAAACCGGGAAATCACACTGAGTTGAAGTCACAGAGATCAATGTTCAGTGATCTGAACATTGAGGCATCTGGACTTTATGAGGCAAAAAACTATAGAAAGAATGATAAAAAGAAGTTGCCCTAGGGATATGCATAGAATCCATCCTCTCTGCCTAGCTAAACTAAGATGAGAAATTGCAGGAGGGCTTCTGTAAAGTCAACCACTTCAAAACCAAAGAGGGGGTAAATAAATAAATGGATGAAAAAAGGACAGGAAAGAACAGGAAAGAAACTACTTTAGAAATGAAAAGCTATCAGAGAACTGTAAGCTATGCAATTGCTTGGGTATTTACAGAACTGTCCTGGAGAAGGAAATGACAGTCCACTCCAGTATTCTTGCCTGTAGAATCCCATGGACAGGGGAGTCTGGCAGGCTACAGTCCATGCGGTCACAAAGAGTCAGACATGACTGAAGCAACTTAGGATGCAGATACAACTATTCAAATTTCCATGAACCAAGGGTCACAGATATTATTATCTCACCAAACACTCATTGTTGAATATAGCCTCCAGCCTACTTGGCCAGGGAACATAACCATAGCTATGTATCCCATCCAGAAGTCCTGCTGATAGAGCACTTGAACAAAAAGTGTGTCCTATGCCTTCCCTGTCTGCAGACCAAAATCAGTGGAATTCATTGCACACTCTAGCCTGATTTGAGTTCCCAAACAATGATTCATATAGACTCTGGGTCATGTCATACTGCCCTTCTGTGCAGGAAAGCTAATTCATAGCCATGTCTACTAGTGAATATAGTACCTAGTTTCAACCATCAGACCTGGACCAGAGGATACAAGAAAATAAATACTCTTCAAAAACTAAGAAAACATGTGTATTTTGTCAAAATAATCAGTTGAAAAACTCACTTTAAAACTATAGGGACATCCATATGTGATTATAATGGCAAAATTATTAGCAACCAGCCTCTCTCAACAACCAACCATAATAACTATCTTGCATGACAGGCAATACACCACTGCTCTCAGTGAGAGAAGGAAAAACTGTCAGATGGCTCTATAACTTCAGTTTTATGCCAAGAGACATTTTCTGGAGTGCAGCAAGTCCAAACAAACCGGGAAATCACACTGAGTTGAAGTCACAGAGATCAATGTTCAGTGATCTGAACATTGAGGCATCTGGACTTTATGAGGCAAAAAACTATAGAAAGAATGATAAAAAGAAGTTGCCCTAGGGATATGCATAGAATCCATCCTCTCTGCCTAGCTAAACTAAGATGAGAAATTGCAGGAGGGCTTCTGTAAAGTCAACCACTTCAAAACCAAAGAGGGGGTAAATAAATAAATGGATGAAAAAAGGACAGGAAAGAACAGGAAAGAAACTACTTTAGAAATGAAAAGCTATCAGAGAACTGTAAGCTATGCAATTGCTTGGGTATTTACAGAACTGTCCTGGAGAAGGAAATGACAGTCCACTCCAGTATTCTTGCCTGTAGAATCCCATGGACAGGGGAGTCTGGCAGGCTACAGTCCATGCGGTCACAAAGAGTCAGACATGACTGAAGCAACTTAGGATGCAGATACAACTATTCAAATTTCCATGAACCAAGGGTCACAGATATTATTATCTCACCAAACACTCATTGTTGAATATAGCCTCCAGCCTACTTGGCCAGGGAACATAACCATAGCTATGTATCCCATCCAGAAGTCCTGCTGATAGGAGCACTTGAACAAAAAGTGTGTCCTATGCCTTCCCCTGTCTGCAGACCAAAATCAGTGGAATTCATTGCACACTCTAGCCTGATTTGAGTTCCCAAACAATGATTCATATAGACTCTGGGTCATGTCATACTGCCCTATCTGTGCAGGAAAGCTAATTCATAGCCATGTCTACTAGTGAATATAGTACCTAGTTTCAACCATCAGACCTGACCAGAGGATACAGGCAACTCTGGAGCCCATCCTACAATCCTACTTGAATAAGGAGCCAAGTCAGCAGTTCTCTCCAACTGTCTTTAGTCCATGGCACATCCCTCCACCCTTGACCTAAAACTCCAACAGTTGCCTCACCCCAAAGAGATCATAATAATAGGTTCCACTAGCCCAAGGACATTACTAGCAGATACCCCCAAATCCAAACAAATAAGACTGGTAAGGAGTTGTCTCTATAAAAGCAAACCTATAAAGACTAAGAGAAAAACCTTATTATTCAAGTGTCCAGATAAAAATATAAGGAATCAATGATCATAAAAAAATAAAAATCTGATTTCAAAGAAATAGATTAATAGGATTTTCGAGATTATTTGAGAGATTATAAATGAGTTTAGTGAACTACAAGAACACAAGTCAGAAATAAAATGAAAATAGGAAAGCAATATATGAATAAAATGACATGTTTGACAAAGTGATTGTTATTTAGTGGCTCAGTCGTGTCCAACTCTTTACAATTCTATGACTGTAGCTCACTAGGCTCCTCTGTCCATGGCATTTCCCAGGCAAGAATACTGGAGTGGGTTACCATTTCCTTCTCCAAGCGATCTTCTCCACCCATGGATTGAATGCACATCTCCTGGATTGCGAGACAGATTCTTTCACACTGAGCCAGTGTGAAAGCCCTGAAAAAGTGATTGCTGTCCCATCACTAAGTCATGTCTGACTATTTGCCACCCCATGAACTGCAGCACTCTAGTAGGTTACCCTGTCCTTCACTATCACCATCAAAGTGATAGAAACACACATTTTTGTTGAATATAGCCTCCAGCCTACTTGGCCAGGAACATAACCATAGCTATGTATCCCATCCAGAAGTCCTGCTGATAGAGCACTTGAACAAAAAGTGTGTCCTATGCCTTCCCCTGTCTGCAGACCAAAATCAGTGGAATTCATTGCACACTCTAGCCTGATTTGAGTTCCCAAACAATGATTCATATAGACTCTGGGTCATGTCATACTGCCCTATCTGTGCAGGAAAGCTAATTCATAGCCATGTCTACTAGTGAATATAGTACCTAGTTTCAACCATCAGACCTGACCAGAGGATACAGGCAACTCTGGAGCCCATCCTACAATCCTACTTGAATAAGGAGCCAAGTCAGCAGTTCTCTCCAACTGTCTTTAGTCCATGGCACATCCCTCCACCCTTGACCTAAAACTCCAACAGTTGCCTCACCCCAAAGAGATCATAATAATAGGTTCCACTAGCCCAAGGACATTACTAGCAGATACCCCCAAATCCAAACAAATAAGACTGGTAAGGAGTTGTCTCTATAAAAGCAAACCTATAAAGACTAAGAGAAAAACCTTATTATTCAAGTGTCCAGATAAAAATATAAGGAATCAATGATCATAAAAAAATAAAAATCTGATTTCAAAGAAATAGATTAATAGGATTTTCGAGATTATTTGAGAGATTATAAATGAGTTTAGTGAACTACAAGAACACAAGTCAGAAATAAAATGAAAATAGGAAAGCAATATATGAATAAAATGACATGTTTGACAAAGTGATTGTTATTTAGTGGCTCAGTCGTGTCCAACTCTTTACAATTCTATGACTGTAGCTCACTAGGCTCCTCTGTCCATGGCATTTCCCAGGCAAGAATACTGGAGTGGGTTACCATTTCCTTCTCCAAGCGATCTTCTCCACCCATGGATTGAATGCACATCTCCTGGATTGCGAGACAGATTCTTTCACACTGAGCCAGTGTGAAAGCCCTGAAAAAGTGATTGCTGTCCCATCACTAAGTCATGTCTGACTATTTGCCACCCCATGAACTGCAGCACTCTAGTAGGTTACCCTGTCCTTCACTATCACCATCAAAGTGATAGAAATCATCAAAAACCAAAAAGAAACCTAGAGGGCTTCCCCTCATGGTCCAGTGGGTAAGGCCACCACCTTGCAGTGCAAGGGGTGCCAGTTCGATTCCTGGCCTGGGAAGATCCCACGTGCCACGGAGCGGCTGGACTGATGTGTCCAATCACCGAGCCAGAGCTCTGGAGTGCATGCGCCCAGAGCAGGCACTCTGCAGCGACAGACGCCACAGCAAAAGGAGGCCCACAGGAGCCAAAGAACAAAGACGGATGAAAATGGAGAAATGAAAGACCAATAGAAGTGGCCCGCCCACTCCCCTCCCTGCCCAACCCGACCCCTGCCCAAAATAAATAAATAAATTAAAAAAAAAAAGAAAAGAAACCTAGAAATTCTAGGGTTGAAAAATACAATAACTGAACTGAAGAATCCAGTAGGGCTTCTATAGCAAATTTGACCATGCATAAGAAAGTATCCTCAACAAGAAGGAAAGTATATTAGAAAGTATCTAGT
This sequence comes from Tragulus kanchil, assembly GCA_022376925.1. NCBI lineage: Eukaryota > Metazoa > Chordata > Mammalia > Artiodactyla > Tragulidae > Tragulus > Tragulus kanchil. The sequence goes on along the minus strand of JAIOJX010000028.1, from coordinate 68,919,836 downwards.
CAGAAGAGAAAAAAATAGAAGAAAAGAGCAAAGAAAACCTACAAGATTAATAGGACAAAATGAAAAGAAACAACATGGAATTATGGACATTCCACGAGAAGAGAGAGACTAAAAGTACATTTAAAACAATGTTAACCGAAATCTTGGAAGATAAATGGACATCCAGACTGATGAAGCCCTAATGACACCAAATGATTGAGTATGAAGAGTTAGATCAGGACACAATAGATTTGGCCTTCCGCATCTTGCAGGGCCCACATCCAAGGAGGATATGTAAGACAATGTATGTCAAAATTTAATTTTTTGCAGGTTCTTTGAACCCTTGAGATCGCAAGTTACCATTTCCTATCTCCAAGGCTCCTCTGTCCATGGCATTTCCCAGGCAAGAATACTGGAGTGGGTTACCATTTCCTTCTCCAAGCGATCTTCTCCACCCATGGATTGAATGCACATCTCCTGGATTGCGAGACAGATTCTTTCACACTGAGCCAGTGTGAAAGCCCTGAAAAAGTGATTGCTGTCCCATCACTAAGTCATGTCTGACTATTTGCCACCCCATGAACTGCAGCACTCTAGTAGGTTACCCTGTCCTTCACTATCACCATCAAAGTGATAGAAATCATCAAAAACCAAAAAGAAACCTAGAGGGCTTCCCCTCATGGTCCAGTGGGTAAGGCCACCACCTTGCAGTGCAAGGGGTGCCAGTTCGATTCCTGGCCTGGGAAGATCCCACGTGCCACGGAGCGGCTGGACTGATGTGTCCAATCACCGAGCCAGAGCTCTGGAGTGCATGCGCCCAGAGCAGGCACTCTGCAGCGACAGACGCCACAGCAAAAGGAGGCCCACAGGAGCCAAAGAACAAAGACGGATGAAAATGGAGAAATGAAAGACCAATAGAAGTGGCCCGCCCACTCCCCTCCCTGCCCAACCCGACCCCTGCCCAAAATAAATAAATAAATTAAAAAAAAAAAGAAAAGAAACCTAGAAATTCTAGGGTTGAAAAATACAATAACTGAACTGAAGAATCCAGTAGGGCTTCTATAGCAAATTTGACCATGCATAAGAAAGTATCCTCAACAAGAAGGAAAGTATATTAGAAAGTATCTAGTCAGAAGAGAAAAAAATAGAAGAAAAGAGCAAAGAAAACCTACAAGATTAATAGGACAAAATGAAAAGAAACAACATGGAATTATGGACATTCCACGAGAAGAGAGAGACTAAAAGTACATTTAAAACAATGTTAACCGAAATCTTGGAAGATAAATGGACATCCAGACTGATGAAGCCCTAATGACACCAAATGATTGAGTATGAAGAGTTAGATCAGGACACAATAGATTTGGCCTTCCGCATCTTGCAGGGCCCACATCCAAGGAGGATATGTAAGACAATGTATGTCATTTTATATGAGACTTGAGCATCTGCAAATTTTTGTATCTGCAGGGGTTCTTTGAATAAGCTTCCTGCCAAGATACGAAGGGATGACTGCATAATTATCAAAATTCATAGAATAGTTAGAGCAATCTTGAGAAAGAAGTAAACACCTCTCATAATGGGAGAAAATATGTGCAAACAAAACAACTGACAAGGGATTAAACTCCAAAATTATTTTAAATTTAAATGGGCCATGAACTCAAGTAAAATGCAGAAATTTTCCATTTGGATTCAAAAGTCGGGCAACTTATCTGCTGCTTATAATATTTGCATCTTAAATATAAAACCAAACAATGATAAAGTAAAAAAATAAATCATAAACAAACCAACAGTAATAGAAGGTTACTGGTATTATGTAACTGATTATATTATCAGACAAAAGAGACTGGGAAATACTATGGAAAATTATGACAGATATATTTCTTAGGGAATGATAAAATTATTAAGAAGATGTAACAATCCTAAAAAGCCTAATAATAGAACTTTTAGATAAATAAGTGAAAACTGCCAAATCTAAGCTGGAAATAGCCAATGCTAATGTTATTATTGAAGATTCCCATATCTCATCTGTAGCATATCTGAAAACTTTCCAACCAAACACCCCAAAACAGAACATATTTAAACAGGAAATAGTGTCCATAAGACAGCTTGCATAGTGGTAATGATAGATACTCATATAGATCAGAAAAAGTGTTTAGAGAATGAAAATCACAAACTTACAGGATATAATTATTCTCTGCAAGCTGCCAAGTTGGCTCAATGAAGAAAAGATAGTCTTTTTAATAAATGATCCTGAAACAATTGAGATTACTATAGGAAAAATAAAAATATCTCTTCCAAAAAAAAAAAAAAAATCTCTTCCAAAGAAAATGAGCCAACAGTTTTGAATAGATCATTCACAAAGGAAGTATGACGCATGCCAACATATGAAAATTTGCTCAATGTTAGTCACTCAAAAAATGTGAATTAATGCTGTAATGAGATAACACTACATAATTACCAGATTTGCTAAAAATCAAAATGCTTGACAATAACTCAGTATTGGCAAGGGTATGGAGCTATTGGGACTCTCAGATTTCTGATTGAAATGAATAATGATACATTATCATAAACTATAATAAGCAAACTATGATAATCAGATATCACAGAATACTACTCAATAATAAAATGTTTATACATCAAATAACATGGATGAGTTTAAAAAGCATGCTACATGTAAAAGTTAAATACAAAAGTCATGAGAGAGAGAGGAAGCATGGACTGCAAAAGAACCCAAGGATACACTTCAGTTGGTTGGAAATATTCTGTATCATGATTAATGGGCTAATGAAACTGTATACTTAAAAAGGCGAATTTTTCTTGATTAACTTTTATAGACATTTGTTTTCAGATAACAAAGTCACTACAATTCAGAACTTGGGATTTTACTGATGGTTTTGCAAAAATTGAAGCTCACTCTAGTTCAAGCATTTATATTTCTTCTGATTCTTTAATCATTGTAATGTACATTAGCTACCAGCATGCTTCCTCTCCTAAAAGGACTGCAATCTTCTTATTGAAGTTCTTTCTTTAAGGCTCCCCCCCAAAAAAATTCTAAAGCAAAAACCCCTAAGCTGGAAATAGCCAATGCTAATGTTATTATTGAAGATTCCCATATCTCATCTGTAGCATATCTGAAAACTTTCCAACCAAACACCCCAAAACAGAACATATTTAAACAGGAAATAGTGTCCATAAGACAGCTTGCATAGTGGTAATGATAGATACTCATATAGATCAGAAAAAGTGTTTAGAGAATGAAAATCACAAACTTACAGGATATAATTATTCTCTGCAAGCTGCCAAGTTGGCTCAATGAAGAAAAGATAGTCTTTTTAATAAATGATCCTGAAACAATTGAGATTACTATAGGAAAAATAAAAATATCTCTTCCAAAAAAAAAAAAAAAATCTCTTCCAAAGAAAATGAGCCAACAGTTTTGAATAGATCATTCACAAAGGAAGTATGACGCATGCCAACATATGAAAATTTGCTCAATGTTAGTCACTCAAAAAATGTGAATTAATGCTGTAATGAGATAACACTACATAATTACCAGATTTGCTAAAAATCAAAATGCTTGACAATAACTCAGTATTGGCAAGGGTATGGAGCTATTGGGACTCTCAGATTTCTGATTGAAATGAATAATGATACATTATCATAAACTATAATAAGCAAACTATGATAATCAGATATCACAGAATACTACTCAATAATAAAATGTTTATACATCAAATAACATGGATGAGTTTAAAAAGCATGCTACATGTAAAAGTTAAATACAAAAGTCATGAGAGAGAGAGGAAGCATGGACTGCAAAAGAACCCAAGGATACACTTCAGTTGGTTGGAAATATTCTGTATCATGATTAATGGGCTAATGAAACTGTATACTTAAAAAGGCGAATTTTTCTTGATTAACTTTTATAGACATTTGTTTTCAGATAACAAAGTCACTACAATTCAGAACTTGGGATTTTACTGATGGTTTTGCAAAAATTGAAGCTCACTCTAGTTCAAGCATTTATATTTCTTCTGATTCTTTAATCATTGTAATGTACATTAGCTACCAGCATGCTTCCTCTCCTAAAAGGACTGCAATCTTCTTATTGAAGTTCTTTCTTTAAGGCTGCCAGATTGGGTGTTTTATCAGGCAAAGCCACCATCCCCTACCCTTTTTTGACTCAGTGGTTGACTGACGTGTGATAAATGTGAGTGTTCCATTTTCTCTTTTGCCTCAAAGACACTATGAATTGGTATATACTTACACTATCTCAAGAGATCACCTGCAAGGTGGAATTATAGTTGCCTTACAAAGGGATTTTGCCCATTATTGAGTCTTGTCCCAATTTTCTTACTTACCTTCTGACTTTTTATTTTTTATCAGAAGGCTTCTTAATAAATTATTTACTGATGAATGTTCATCTTTGTATCTCCACTGATACAGCCTAATAAAGAAGATATTCTTTGGTGCTATTCATGAGCCTCCAGTTAAAAGTAAACTTGAATTCACATTAGCTAAACTTTTAAAATAAGGCTTAGAAGTAAAACCAAAAAAAAAAAAAAAAAAAGTAGATGTCCTTTTCATGATTGGGGACTGGAATGCAAAATAGGAAGTCAAGAGATACCTTAGGTAACAGGCAAGTTTGCCCTTGGAGTACAAAATGAAGCGGAGCAAAGCAAACAGAGTTTTGCCCAGAGAATGAACTTGTCTTAGCAAATACCCTCTCTCCCGACAACTCACGAGATGACTCAACACGTAGGCATCACCAGATGGTCAGTACTAAAATCAAATTTATTATATTCTTTGCAGACGAAGATAAAGAAGCTCTACAGAGTCAGCAAAAAATAAGACATGGAGCTGACTGTGGCTGAGATGATGAACTCCTTGTTGCAAAATTCAGACCTAAATTGAATAAAGTAGGGAACACCATTACGCCATAATCTAAGCCAAATCCCTTATGATTGTACAGTTCAAGAGACAAATAGATTTCTATAGATTAGATCTGATACAGTGCCTGAAGAACTGTGGACAGAGAGGCTCATAACATTGTACAAGAGGTAGTGATCAAAACAATCCCCAAGAAAAAACAAATGCAAAAAGACAAAATAGTGTTTGAGGAGGCCTAACATAAGCAGAAGATATTAAGAAGAGGTGACAAGAATATACAGAAGAACTATACAAAAAAGATCTTCATGACTCAGATAACTACGAAAGTATGATCACTCACCTGGAGTCAGATATCTTGGCGTATGAAGTCAAATGGGTCTTAGGAAGCATCACTACAAACAAAGCTAGTGGACATGATGGAGTTTCAGCTGAACTATTTCAAATCCTAAAATAATATGTTATAAAAGTGCTCCACTCACAGTGCCAGCAAATATGGAGAACTCAGCAGAGGCCACAAGACTGGAAAAGGTCAGTTTTCATTCCAATCCCAAAGAAGCACAATGCCAAAGAATATTCAAACTACCAAACAATTGCACTCATATCACATATTAGCAAAGTAATTCTCAAAACGCTCCACGCTGGGCTTCAGCAGTATGTGAATCAAGAACTTCCAGATGTACAAATTGGATTTAGAAAAGAAACAGAGCTCAAATTGCCAACGTCGATGGATCATAGAAAAAGCAGGGTAATTCCTGAAAAACATCTACTCCCATTTCATTGACTATGCTAAAGCCATTGACTATGTGGATCACAACAAACTGTGGAAAATTTTTCAAGAAGTGGGAATACACCTTACATGACTGCTAAGAAACCTGCATGCCGATAAAGAAGTAACAGTTAGAACCAGACATGGAACAATGGACTGGTTCAAAATTGGGAAAGGGTATGTCAAGGCTGTATGCTGTCACCCTGCTTATTTAAATTATATGTGGAGTATATCATGTGAAATGCTGGACTGGATAAAGCACAAACTGGAATCAAGATTGCTGGAAGAAATATCAGTAATCTCAAATATGCAGATGATACCACCCTGATGACAGAAAGTGGAAAGGGAATGAAAGAGCTTTTCAATGGTGAAAGAAATAAAAAAAGTTGGCTTAAATCTCAACATTCAAAAAACTAAGATTATAGCATCCAGTACCATCATTTCATGGCAAATAGATGGGGAAGGGATGTTACCAGTGACAGATTTTATTTCTGTGGGCTCCAAAATCACTGTGAATGATTAACTGCAGCCATAAAAGTAAAAAAAACACTTCTCCTCGAAAGGAAAGCTATGGCAAACCTAGACAGTGTATTAAAAAGCAGAGACATCACTTTGCCAGCAAAGGTCCCTATTGTCAAATGTATGGTTTTTCCCATAGTCATGTATGGCTGTGAGAGTTGGACCATAACGAACACTGAGCACTAAAGAACTGATGCCTTTGAACAGTGGTGCTGGAGAAGCCTCTTGAGATTCCTTTGAACTGCAGTCCTAAAGGAAACGAACCCTGAATATTCATTGAAAGGACTAATGCCGAAGCTGAAACTCCCATACTTTGGCAACCTGATGCAGGGAGCTGACTCATCGTAAAAGACTCTGAATCCTGAAACAATAGAAGGCAAAAGAATAAGGGGACAACAGGGAATGAGATGGTTGGATGGCATCACTGACTCAATGGGCATGAGTTTGAGCAAGCTCAGGTAGATTGTGAAGGATAGGGAAACCAGGTATGCTGCTATTCATGGGGTCAAAAATAGTCAGACATGACTGAATAACTGAACAACAAGGTTTAAAATAAAATGAAACTGTATTGGCAGAAGTGCCCCTGTACTATCAAGGCTTTCATAATGCCTTATATTTTTTCCATTTCCGTCAGCTATCTCATACCATTTATTCCAGGTTTGACTTAATTTATCACTAGTATGGCTGAAAATCCACCCCAGCAGACACATATGTTTGTGTGCTGTATGACACATATTATCCCAAAAGCAAAACACATAAATTTGTTAAATTATATGTGAGTATATCATGTGAAATGCTGGACTGGATAAAGCACAAACTGGAATCAAGATTGCTGGAAGAAATATCAGTAATCTCAAATATGCAGATGATACCACCCTGATGACAGAAAGTGGAAAGGGAATGAAAGAGCTTTTCAATGGTGAAAGAAATAAAAAAAGTTGGCTTAAATCTCAACATTCAAAAAACTAAGATTATAGCATCCAGTACCATCATTTCATGGCAAATAGATGGGGAAGGGATGTTACCAGTGACAGATTTTATTTCTGTGGGCTCCAAAATCACTGTGAATGATTAACTGCAGCCATAAAAGTAAAAAAAAAAACACTTCTCCTCGAAAGGAAAGCTATGGCAAACCTAGACAGTGTATTAAAAAGCAGAGACATCACTTTGCCAGCAAAGGTCCCTATTGTCAAATGTATGGTTTTTCCCATAGTCATGTATGGCTGTGAGAGTTGGACCATAACGAACACTGAGCACTAAAGAACTGATGCCTTTGAACAGTGGTGCTGGAGAAGCCTCTTGAGATTCCTTTGAACTGCAGTCCTAAAGGAAACGAACCCTGAATATTCATTGAAAGGACTAATGCCGAAGCTGAAACTCCCATACTTTGGCAACCTGATGCAGGGAGCTGACTCATCGTAAAAGACTCTGAATCCTGAAACAATAGAAGGCAAAAGAATAAGGGGACAACAGGGAATGAGATGGTTGGATGGCATCACTGACTCAATGGGCATGAGTTTGAGCAAGCTCAGGTAGATTGTGAAGGATAGGGAAACCAGGTATGCTGCTATTCATGGGGTCAAAAATAGTCAGACATGACTGAATAACTGAACAACAAGGTTTAAAATAAAATGAAACTGTATTGGCAGAAGTGCCCCTGTACTATCAAGGCTTTCATAATGCCTTATATTTTTTCCATTTCCGTCAGCTATCTCATACCATTTATTCCAGGTTTGACTTAATTTATCACTAGTATGGCTGAAAATCCACCCCAGCAGACACATATGTTTGTGTGCTGTATGACACATATTATGCACACATTTAAGAAATTTATCTGCCAGTTATAGATACCAAAAACATTAAAAAGCTTCTCACAGAGTATTAACCTAAATTATCTCTTGTTGCATAGAGTTAATGCCATACCATGCAAGGGAAGTGGGGTGGGAAAGCCAAATGTTACATCACGAACAAAGAATGTCTAAAGCCAAATGGGTATGAGATAGAAAATAACAGTGAATGGCTGATTACTAAACTGCTGAGGAATGAAAAGTATTTAGTGTGTTTTATGTTTACTTTTTTCTCTTCCAAATACATCTCTATAGAAAAACACATATTTAGATACACTTTAGGTATTGGCTTTATTGAAGGAGGTAGAACAGACTTCCTTATGTATGGAAGGCACTTATTAAATACTTGTTGATTCATTTATCCTTTTGAATATTAGCAAAAATTTCTTAAAAAGAAAAAGACAGATGACTGAAAGCATTGGGTAGACATCTGTTAAGCACCTAGATACTCATATCATTTGGTACTTGAAAAAGATAATTACATGAGATTTAGATGGTAGAATCAATAAAGCTTCTCTAGCCAAATTGTAGGCTCTGATATTCATCAAATGAGAAAGCAATACCAAGAAAGCAATAGGGTTGAATTTTATGTGTTTGCTTGATTTTATTTTAGATAGAAGTGTTTTTGATTGCTTTTACCTCAACCTATTATGAAGCAGACTCTCAACATAGAATACATGCAGAGATTTTGGGGAGTCTAAAACAAAAATATCTGCATTTTACCGAATATGTGTGTGTGCCTGTATATGTATATATATATATATATATACACACATACATATATATATATATACACATACATATATATATATACACACACATATAGCAATTTTTATTCCAGTTATATTTTTTCTAGTAAATGTTCCACATGGTATTTAAATCATTATTTTTTATTAATATGATTATCCTGAACAAGAAAGTAAAGAATGTTAAAATACCTCTTCTAGAGGAAATGACAACCAATACGGATCCTAAATCAATATTAAATATAAATTTACCTTCTCTATTGCTAGAACCATAAATATGAAATATACAACAGAAGCCCATCAGGACTTCTGTTATGGCATCAAAATCCATAACTACAAGAAATAAGAAATAATTAGTTTTGTGAAATGACCCTTGAGTGGCATAACATGTGGTTCAATTATTTGATGTCTTGAAGCTAGAATATTATGAAGGTGACAATGATGGTGATGGTAAGCAGAGAGAGAGAAGGTAGCTAAAAGGAAGCAATGGAGGAGGGAAAAGTACATAAGTACTAAGAAAAAATGTAAGAAATATGGACAAAGGGGAGGTACGGGAATAGGGGGAAAGTAAGAGAAAAAGAAATATTTCATGTATATTTAGTTGAGCTCTTCAGAAATCACTCTATTGGTCATTAAGAGTTTAGAATCTTTCTTTTAATTCCACTCAGTATATAGGAGATTTTTAAAATAAGAAACAGAAAAATATATTAAACTATTAGTTTAATAATGTTAGATGATCGACATCAACATGTATCAATGTATATTTATATGCATACATTCACATAGGTATGCCCTTATGTACTCTTATTCATATGTATAAGTATATAGACACAAGATTATATGGACATTACTACAATAAACCTATGAGTGCATTGTCACTTCAGTCATGTCCGACTCTTTGTGACCCCATGGATTGCAGCCCACCAGGCTCCTTTGTCTAAAGGATTCTCCAGGCAAGAATACTGGAGTGAGGGGCTTACCCTGGTGATCCAGTGGGTAAGCATACCGCCTTGCAGTGCAAGGGGCGCCGGTTCGATCCGTGGCCTGGGAAGATCCCACGTGCCGCAGAGCAGCCGGACCAATGTGTCCAATTACCGAGCCGGAGCTCTGGAGTGCATGGGCCCAGAGCCGGCGCTCTGCAACGACAGACACCACCACGATGGGAGGTCCACAGGAGCCAAAGAACAAAGACGGATGAAAACAGAGAAATGAAAGACCAATAGAAGTGGCCCGCCTGCCCCACTCCCTCCCCAACCCAACTCCCGCCCAAAATAAATAAATAAATAAATCTTCAAAAAAAAAAGAATACTGGAGTGGGGTTGCCATGCCCTCCTTCATAATAAACTGTTTTTCCTTTATTATCATTCAGAAGAGTCACATAATCTTGCACACAGATTTTGAAAGGATGACTTATATTACCTGCCATGAAAACTGGGTTCAGTAACTCTCCTCTCATTTATCTCATGTATAGACAGAGTGTGACTTCACCTGTATCAGTTTCTGTGTGATGCTTTTTAATGTTATGGGCATCTATAATTGGCAGATAAACTTCTTAGAAGTACGGATAATATGTGCCACACAACACACAAAGAATAAATGTCTCCTGGATGGTCTTTCAGTCACAGTACTGGTAGATAAAGTCAAACCTGGAATAAGTGGTATGAGAGAGCTATTGCAAATTGGAAAGTGATAAAAAAAAAAATGCTAGTAAATGGATAGTTTGCAAGAAAAATATACAAAACTTAGCATGAGATGCAAATTATATATTACAAAAAATAAAATTTCTCGTGAACTATGCAAAATCTGTTATTTTTTATGATGGCTTCCAGAAAGTTAATCACTATTCTTCAGAAAGAATAACTCTTTTTCCTGCAAGACTCAATAATATAAACTCTATTGAATGCAAAGGTCAAGGAATGCTGGTTATAGACAATGATATAAAATGAAATGCCCTCACTGCTCAATACTCTAAACTTCCAAGCTAGGTACAGAGTTCAAAGATTCTCAGAAATGAGCATTCTTCCTCAGCAAAATCAGCATTCTTCCTCAGCAAAATCTGATGAGGCAGCCTTGAGAGATTGATTAATGTATCCACTTGTCCAAAGATCTAGCTGCACCTGGACTGACTCCTGGGATTTCTCTCTTGTTTTTCCTAGATGAATTTATAGTGTCAGGTTGAGTGTCACAATATTTGAATAAATAAGATGCATGCTCCTTTTTCTGAGGTTTGAGCCCTCTATTAGTCTGTACCTTCCAGGTCCTTTCAAATTCAGGTTATATTCAGGCTTCCCTGGTGGCTCAGTGGTAAAGAATCTACTTGTCAATGCAGGAGACAGGGGGTTGATCCCTGATGCAGGAAGATCCCATAGGCCGCAAGGCAGCTAAGCCTGTGCTCTGCAAATACTGAGCCCATGCTCTAGAGCTTGAGAACCACACCCACGGCTGCAACTATGAAAGCCCCAGAGCCCATGCTCTGAAACAAGAGTCCACTCAATGAGAAGCCCATGCACTACTACCAGAGAGGAGCACCCCTTGCTGCAACTAGAGAAGAGCCTGCTCACAGCAACAAAGATGCAGCATGACCAAAAATAAATAAATAGGTCAGTAATATTCTCATTAACCTGTCTAATCCCAAATCCATTTATATGAAAGTTCTTTCATTGAACAAATGTAGAACTATTATAAATTGAAGCATATATCAAATTACATCATGACATACCAATTTAACTTTAATAACATAGCTTAAGACAAATCCTTTTTTGTGCTATAAATACTACAAGTTTACTTTTTGCTAAGGATCATCCTGGGACTTATATGCAACTCATCTTTTTGTTTTCCTTATTACATTTTAAACCAAAGGATACTCTGTATCTAATTCTAAATATCATATTGAATTTAAGATCCTGTCAATTATCTTATCCTAGAAGATAAAAGTATATTTCCAGAACAAATATCTGTGCCATTTTAAGCTCGATTCCAAGAGTGAAAAATTACTTAGAAAAGTTTCAGAATGAGTCTCAAAAATGTATTGAACCAAAAATTATTTTAAACAATGAAGAATGTGTGTATTGAAAGGATGTGCATATCCTATCACAATTTCAAAAGTACAGTTATTCTAAGAGTTAGAAAAGTATCCTAAAATGAAATTATAAACTGAAAGAGTAACAGTCAGGGTTTTTGAATGTCCTGCCAATTACACATAAGGCTAAAAGGGAAAAATGAAAACCCTGAATATACCTTGTTTTAATAATAAAACACTATGGAATATTAAAATGCTTAATGTGGAAGAAGGTGACAAGTAGCAACATTCATATAGCATTCACGAATACATACATAATAAATGTGAAGCAGAAAAACAACTTTGATAATTTTTGTGCACAGTAAATTGAATACTGTGATGTTGAGTAAAAGGAGAAAATACAGAAAACCTATATGGCTTGAAATGCTACATTAACAATAAAAAATATTAAAAGTTTTTCAAACTAACTCGACTACTTTCTAAATTCAGTTTTATGTATTGTGCATTTTAAAAATCTATGCACAATTTACCCTCAAAGAGAAATGCTTTTAGTTTATGATCAGTGTGTAGTTTATTATTTATTATTTTATAAGGCAGACAAATTGTGCTTATGACCTATATTTACTCAGCTAATGTTAAATTGCCCAAGTTGTGTGAATAACAACAGGGCTATTAAATGTGTTGGTACACAAAATATTCATTAAATTTCCTAATATTTACGTAAATGAAAACTATAATATGAGTTATACAAAACACACAATGTCATCTAAGTTACTTTACCAATCAAATTTCTGGGAGTAGGATTGCAAAGTAATTTTTGTACTTTGAAAATTGAATATAAATATTATCCTTCAGAACATTTTTAATCAAAGTAACAGAGTAGCAAATAGGTAAAAGATTTGGTCTAAAAGTATTTTTAGAAGTAATAAAAAGTGCAAGACTCACAATGATATGAACACTTAATTCCATGTAGTACATTTTTATGTTTTCTTAAAAGTGATACTTTTATGAAATATAAAACTTTGCTTTCAAATATATGGCACCATTAAATGATTTTAGGCAAAATATTCTATAAAATAGTGATTGTTCCTACATTTTGCCAAGTGTGGATAAAAGAAAAAAATAGTTAATCATGCAACCGTTATTAAGCAGGTGGCAATTTGGCATCATGCAGACAAACCATCTGGTTGATTGAATACAATTTCACTTTTCATACATCTCCCCATAGCATATAAATGTGTCAATGAATCACAATTTCAAAAGTACAGTTTTTAAAAGGGTTTTAAAAAAATTACTAAAAGGAAAGTCAACCCATTCATAGGCTAAAAGGGAAAAATGAAAACCCTGAATATACCTTGTTTTAATAATAAAACACTATGGAATATTAAAATGCTTAATGTGGAAGAAGGTGACAAGTAGCAACATTCATATAGCATTCACGAATACATACATAATAAATGTGAAGCAGAAAAACAACTTTGATAATTTTTGTGCACAGTAAATTGAATACTGTGATGTTGAGTAAAAGGAGAAAATACAGAAAACCTATATGGCTTGAAATGCTACATTAACAATAAAAAATATTAAAAGTTTTTCAAACTAACTCGACTACTTTCTAAATTCAGTTTTATGTATTGTGCATTTTAAAAATCTATGCACAATTTACCCTCAAAGAGAAATGCTTTTAGTTTATGATCAGTGTGTAGTTTATTATTTATTATTTTATAAGGCAGACAAATTGTGCTTATGACCTATATTTACTCAGCTAATGTTAAATTGCCCAAGTTGTGTGAATAACAACAGGGCTATTAAATGTGTTGGTACACAAAATATTCATTAAATTTCCTAATATTTACGTAAATGAAAACTATAATATGAGTTATACAAAACACACAATGTCATCTAAGTTACTTTACCAATCAAATTTCTGGGAGTAGGATTGCAAAGTAATTTTTGTACTTTGAAAATTGAATATAAATATTATCCTTCAGAACATTTTTAATCAAAGTAACAGAGTAGCAAATAGGTAAAAGATTTGGTCTAAAAGTATTTTTAGAAGTAATAAAAAGTGCAAGACTCACAATGATATGAACACTTAATTCCATGTAGTACATTTTTATGTTTTCTTAAAAGTGATACTTTTATGAAATATAAAACTTTGCTTTCAAATATATGGCACCATTAAATGATTTTAGGCAAAATATTCTATAAAATAGTGATTGTTCCTACATTTTGCCAAGTGTGGATAAAAGAAAAAAATAGTTAATCATGCAACCGTTATTAAGCAGGTGGCAATTTGGCATCATGCAGACAAACCATCTGGTTGATTGACTACAATTTCACTTTTCATACATCTCCCCATAGCATATAAATGTGTCAATGAATCCCAACATTTCTGAAAAACTGGTTGTGCTGTTGTGTTTTAAAATATAGTGATGCACCAAGTATATTTTATGACTCTAAGTAAGTTATTTTACATATCTGCCAGGTTTAATTGAGATTTTCTCTTCCTATTTTACAGGTGTGATATCTTGGAAAATAAATCATTTTCTATTTTCTTTCATTGTATTCTATTCATGTTTAATTCTTCTGCACTTTCTGCCTTGAATCTGACCTGTAGGCATCAGTGGGTACTTTGATACTAATATTGCTTCAGTAACAGTTTGTTACTCCCCTTCAACAGAGATCTTTAACTTATTTAGTATACTTTTAAATGTTTGTCCTTCTATATTCTGGAAAATGCCTTGTATTTCTAACATATAATTGGGTTACTTATAAAATAGTGTACTATTGACTCTGGAACAACCCTGAGTTTAAGAGTGCCAACCCCTGTACCATAGACAATTCACATACAGCGATTAACTCCATCCCCATGGCTGACTGGTTTCAGAATCTGTCATGATACCAAAATCTTCATGTGGTAATTCCCATGGTCAGCCCTCCTTCCACATCCTCAGGTATAACCAACAGTGAATTCTCTAGTACTATATTTATTGAAAAACATCTGTGTATAAGTGGACCCAGTTCAAGCCAGTGATTTTCACAGTTTAACTATATATTCCTTACATGTATTATACATATATATATACTTAAATCTTATAAATTTTTTATAAATATAACATTCACATCAAATATATTTTAAATTACATACATGTAAAGTCACTACTAAAAGTCAGAGAATATAAGAGCAAATCAGAATATAAACAGTAGCACATTTAGAAAATAACCATAATTTATGGAAAACATACATTGAAATGAGTTTATTTCTACATGTGTGCACACATATATTTTAATTCTAAACCAAATAAGGCTCATAAATTAGATACTTTTTTGAATGTAGTTTTTCCCTTAAAATTTTGAGATAATTTTGTGGTTGTAATTCCATTGGAAACATTTTTTTCTACCCTTAAAGGAAAAAATACAAGTCACTGTTTTTAAATGCATTGGATATTCTGCTACAGGGAGATAGGAAGAAGAGCTTTTAGTATCAAAGTAAAATTGACTTCCATATAACACATGCTTTAATTTAGAAAGTATTTTTACTATTGTCTACATACTTTAAGGGTGTTCCATTATCCTACAATAAAGTATATGTTCTCTTGCATGGAATGGCTCTATATCTGATTTATCTTTGAATTCCATGGTAAGGCATAGAGTATTTGATGCAGTTTTTTATTAAATAGAAAATATCTCCCTGTTTTACTTGTTGAGTGCATGTATTCATATAAAATTCAGATATTTTTTCTTTTATTACTCCAAGTGTAATCCAGATTACCTGGTTTTTGGCACCATATTTGTTTGCATTCATTGTGGAGCTAGCAAAACTGCCTCTATTTACACTATTTTGCTAACATGGCTGTGTCTGTTTTTAAATAATAGAGAGTTTGCTACTTTTAATTATTACTGTTTTTAAACAGTGGATATTTACTATGCTCAATTACTATTTAAAAACAAAGGACACTGTGATAAAAACAATATGGATCATAAGAAACATATATAAATAAGTATAAGCCTACAAATTGGAAAAGATATAGAAAAATATCTAGAAACACACAAATGTTCAAGACTGAATCAAGAAGAAATGGCAAATCTGAATAGACTGATTACTAGTGGCAAGATTGAATAAGTAATCACAAAACTCACAAAGGACAAAGGTTCAGGGTCATAGTGATTCACTAGTGGATTCTATCAAACATTTAGAGAAGATTTAGTAACTATACTTCTCAAACTATTCCAAAAACGTGTAGAGCAGAGAACATTCCCAAAGTCATTTCACAAAACTGGCTTTACCCTGAAACTAAAACCAGTCAAAGAAACACGTCCATATGCATGATCGACTTAATACAAAAGTTCTCAACAAAATATTAGCAGTCAAATTCAACAATCCATTACAAGACTGGTACACCATAATAAAGTAGGACTTACTTCAGAGACACAGGATGACTCAACATCCGTAAATCAGTGTAATACTACAGAATAGCAAAATGAAGGAAAAAATACAAGTCACTGTTTTTAAATGCATTGGATATTCTGCTACAGGGAGATAGGAAGAAGAGCTTTTAGTATCAAAGTAAAATTGACTTCCATATAACACATGCTTTAATTTAGAAAGTATTTTTACTATTGTCTACATACTTTAAGGGTGTTCCATTATCCTACAATAAAGTATATGTTCTCTTGCATGGAATGGCTCTATATCTGATTTATCTTTGAATTCCATGGTAAGGCATAGAGTATTTGATGCAGTTTTTTATTAAATAGAAAATATCTCCCTGTTTTACTTGTTGAGTGCATGTATTCATATAAAATTCAGATATTTTTTCTTTTATTACTCCAAGTGTAATCCAGATTACCTGGTTTTTGGCACCATATTTGTTTGCATTCATTGTGGAGCTAGCAAAACTGCCTCTATTTACACTATTTTGCTAACATGGCTGTGTCTGTTTTTAAATAATAGAGAGTTTGCTACTTTTAATTATTACTGTTTTTAAACAGTGGATATTTACTATGCTCAATTACTATTTAAAAACAAAGGACACTGTGATAAAAACAATATGGATCATAAGAAACATATATAAATAAGTATAAGCCTACAAATTGGAAAAGATATAGAAAAATATCTAGAAACACACAAATGTTCAAGACTGAATCAAGAAGAAATGGCAAATCTGAATAGACTGATTACTAGTGGCAAGATTGAATAAGTAATCACAAAACTCACAAAGGACAAAGGTTCAGGGTCATAGTGATTCACTAGTGGATTCTATCAAACATTTAGAGAAGATTTAGTAACTATACTTCTCAAACTATTCCAAAAACGTGTAGAGCAGAGAACATTCCCAAAGTCATTTCACAAAACTGGCTTTACCCTGAAACTAAAACCAGTCAAAGAAACACGTCCATATGCATGATCGACTTAATGCAAAAGTTCTCAACAAAATATTAGCAGTCAAATTCAACAATCCATTACAAGACTGGTACACCATAATAAAGTAGGACTTACTTCAGAGACACAGGATGACTCAACATCCGTAAATCAGTGTAATACTACAGAATAGCAAAATGAAGGATAAAAATCATATGCCCATCTCAAGAGATTAAAAAAATTCATTTGACTAAATTCAGAATATCAATATGATAGAAACCATAAATGAGTTATGAAGGGAATGAACCTTAGTATCATAAAGGTCATAAATGAAAACCCCCCAGATAATATTATAATCAACATTTAGAGATTGAAAGCTTTTGGTTGACAATAAGGAACAAGACAAGGATACTCCCCATTGCCACTTTTATTTGACATAGTATTGGTAGTAATAGCTAGAGTCCCTAGGCAAGAAAAAAAAGCACATCCAGATTTAAAGGAAGAAGTATAACTGTCACTATTTACAAATGACATGGTAATGTATATAGAAAATCCTAAAATCTCTACTAAAACCCTGTAACCAATTCAGTGAAGTTGCAGGATACAAATTAACATATAGAAATACGTTGCATATCCATACATTAGTGACAGACTTTCAGAAAGAGAACTTAAAACAATCTCACTTATAATCGTATCAAAAGTGACAGTATGCTTAGGAATAAAATTAACCAAGGAGGCTGAAAACCTCAACTTTGGAAACTATAAGAAACTGATGAAAGAAATTTGAATAAGACTAAACAGAAATTGAAAAATACACTGTGCTCTTTGATTGGAAGAATATCGTTACAATGTTCATACTACCCAAAGTAATTGATAGATTCAATGCAATCCTTATGAAAATACCAAAGGGATTTTTCACAATACTAGAACAAATAATCCTAAAATTTGTTTGGATCTAGAAACACACAAATGTTCAAGACTGAATCAAGAAGAAATGGCAAATCTGAATAGACTGATTACTAGTGGCAAGATTGAATAAGTAATCACAAAACTCACAAAGGACAAAGGTTCAGGGTCATAGTGATTCACTAGTGGATTCTATCAAACATTTAGAGAAGATTTAGTAACTATACTTCTCAAACTATTCCAAAAACGTGTAGAGCAGAGAACATTCCCAAAGTCATTTCACAAAACTGGCTTTACCCTGAAACTAAAACCAGTCAAAGAAACACGTCCATATGCATGATCGACTTAATACAAAAGTTCTCAACAAAATATTAGCAGTCAAATTCAACAATCCATTACAAGACTGGTACACCATAATAAAGTAGGACTTACTTCAGAGACACAGGATGACTCAACATCCGTAAATCAGTGTAATACTACAGAATAGCAAAATGAAGGATAAAAATCATATGCCCATCTCAAGAGATTAAAAAAATTCATTTGACTAAATTCAGAATATCAATATGATAGAAACCATAAATGAGTTATGAAGGGAATGAACCTTAGTATCATAAAGGTCATAAATGAAAACCCCCCAGATAATATTATAATCAACATTTAGAGATTGAAAGCTTTTGGTTGACAATAAGGAACAAGACAAGGATACTCCCCATTGCCACTTTTATTTGACATAGTATTGGTAGTAATAGCTAGAGTCCCTAGGCAAGAAAAAAAAGCACATCCAGATTTAAAGGAAGAAGTATAACTGTCACTATTTACAAATGACATGGTAATGTATATAGAAAATCCTAAAATCTCTACTAAAACCCTGTAACCAATTCAGTGAAGTTGCAGGATACAAATTAACATATAGAAATACGTTGCATATCCATACATTAGTGACAGACTTTCAGAAAGAGAACTTAAAACAATCTCACTTATAATCGTATCAAAAGTGACAGTATGCTTAGGAATAAAATTAACCAAGGAGGCTGAAAACCTCAACTTTGGAAACTATAAGAAACTGATGAAAGAAATTTGAATAAGACTAAACAGAAATTGAAAAATACACTGTGCTCTTTGATTGGAAGAATATCGTTACAATGTTCATACTACCCAAAGTAATTGATAGATTCAATGCAATCCTTATGAAAATACCAAAGGGATTTTTCACAATACTAGAACAAATAATCCTAAAATTTGTTTGGAGCCACAAGTTACCTTGAATAGTCAAAGCAATCTTGAGAAAGCAGAACAGAGTTGGAGGAATGACACTCCTTGATTTCAGACTGTAGTACAAGGCTGTATTAATCAAAACAGTATGCTAATGGAACAAAACTGACACAGAGACCGACAGGACAGAATAGAGAGCCCCCAATTTGATCTGTGCATATACAACCAATTAACCTATTCTTGAAGGAGGCAAGAATACATAATGGGTAAAACCATCTCTTCATCAAATGATGTTGGAAACCATCCAGCTGCATGCAAAAGCATGAAATTGGACCACTATTCTACACCACATACAAAAATTAAAATGAACAAAGTCTTGAATGTAAAACCTGAAGCCATGAAACTCTTAAGAGAAATCATAGTTGGTAATCTCTATGACATTGGACTTAAAAATAATTTTTGTATCAGATTCCACAGACAAGAGCAACAAAAGCAAAAACAAATGGGACTTCATTAAGCTAAAAGTCTTTCACATCATAAAGAAAAACATCAACAATATGAAAAGGCAACCTACTGAATGGGAGGAGATATTTGCAAATGATACATCTGATTAGAGGGTTAATATCAAAAAGATAAAAAAAAATAATGCAGCTCAGTGTCCAATATGAGCAGAGGACCTGAATACATATTTTTTTCAAATATACACACACACACACACACACACATACATATATATATAGCCAATAGACATATGAGAAGATGCTCAATATCACTAATCACCAAGAAAATACAAACCAAAACTACAATGAGATACTTTTTAATCTGTCAAAATGGCCATTATATACTTAAAAAAAGACAAGAAAAATAGCAAATGTGGGTAACAATGTAGAAAAATGGGAACCTTTGTATAGCATTGCTTGAAATATAAATTGATAAAGCCACTATGAGAAACAGTACGGTAGTTCCTCAAAGATTAAAAACATAACCACTTTGTCTACAGCAATTCCACTTCTGGGTATTTATATGAAGATGTAACCTTGTGTTCATTGCAGCATTATTTACAATAGGCAAGATACAGATTTATTTTTTAAGGTGGACGTCCAGTTGTTTGAGCACCATTTGTTGAAAACACTGTCTTTGCTCCATTGCATTGGCTTTGCTCCTTTGTCAGAGGTCAGTTGACTACATTTTGAGAGTCTATTTCTGAACTCTTTTGTCTGTTCGAATATTTGTCTGTTCTTTCACCAGTCCCACCCTGTTTTGATAATTGTAAATCTTAAAGTCAAGTAGTGTCAGACTTCCAATTTTGTTCTTCTCTTTCAATATTGCATTGGCTATTCTAGGTCTTTTATTACTGCATATATACTTTAGGATCAGCTTGTGCATTATAACCTGCTAGGATTTTTATTCAGATTTCAAAGTAAGTATAGATGATGTTAGTTATAGGTTTTGCGTAAATATTACTTAACAAGTTGAAGAAATTCCCTTCTATTCCTAGTTTGCTGAGTTTTTATCATGAATAGGTATTCGATTTTGTCAAGTGGTTTTCCATTAATATAATCACGTGATTTTTGTCTATTAATCCTGTTCTTTTACTTTTGAATGTTGAATAAACCTTGCATACCTATGATAAATCTTGGCATAATAAGATTTAAATAAGTATTCACTATAAAGTTTCATAATTATTATTTGGAATATAAGTGGAATAAGAAATGGAAATAAGAAATTTGTACATTTATGATGACCAAGAGTGTACTTGAAAAGGGAATAGCTATCCACTCCAGTAATCTTGCTTGGAGAATTCCATGGACAGGGGAGCCTGGTGGGCTACAGTCCATGAGGTCACAAAGAGCTGGACGTGACTGAGGGATTAACCATTTTCTCAGGGTATACTAAGAATGGTACACTCACTATTTAATTATTTCTTGGCCCATTATCAATATTCTCAATTTTATATAGGACCATAATGAAACTGATAGACTGTTATTTGAAAAAGGTTAAGAAAATTAAAACAAACACTGTGATGATATTAAAAAACCCAAAATTTTATCTTATTATAAAATACCTTTTATTCTGTTAGATTGAAAAATTTAAGATAAAATCAGAAACCAGTCTCATACTATATTTGATACTGATATATCTTTTAAGTTAAATATGCTAAATCATGTAAACATGTGTGTGCATATATATGTATATATAAGTGTTTGTATATAATATTCCCTATGGATCACACATAAAAATGATTTTTATATACACAGAGACTAAATAAAGCATATTTAAGCAAACATTGGCTGCTGCCAGTATTATTGTTAATATTACTGAATACTAGAGATAAAATGAAAGTAAATCCCGATTTCATTTGTGGTTTAGACTAATGATCAGAGTCTTTCCTTCCATTCTGATTTACTGTTTTTTAATAATAAAAAAAAAAAAAAAAACATGTGAATAATGTTACACTGTAGAGGTCAGCATCTTCTTGTTCCAAAAGTTAAGGTCTGTTTTTCTTCCCCAAAATGGTATGTACTCCAAAGTTAATCTATTTTACCTTTAGATTTTCGGATATTTGATTTTGTGAAAAGAAATTTATACTTCATAGTCTGTATTATAATAGAATTGTTTCAGTCGAAAAGAAATTTAAGTCAGCAACATAGTGAACTGTAATTAAAGATTTATGATTCCATTAAAAGGTAATATTATAGTTAATCCCTAATAATAAAGCACTTCATAGAATTTCAGTGTTATACACAAGGAGGACTACAAACACCATGTTTTCTCAAACCTTACCTGGGCTTGTGATTCTAGAGAAATATTAACACTTGAATTTCAGTAGTATTAGACTGATTTTAGATTGTGGAATATAAGAAATTTGAAAAAACATTTTTTTTGATAAAAAAAAAACCAAGAGTGTACTTGAAAAGGGAATAGCTATCCACTCCAGTAATCTTGCTTGGAGAATTCCATGGACAGGGGAGCCTGGTGGGCTACAGTCCATGAGGTCACAAAGAGCTGGACGTGACTGAGGGATTAACCATTTTCTCAGGGTATACTAAGAATGGTACACTCACTATTTAATTATTTCTTGGCCCATTATCAATATTCTCAATTTTATATAGGACCATAATGAAACTGATAGACTGTTATTTGAAAAAGGTTAAGAAAATTAAAACAAACACTGTGATGATATTAAAAACCAAATTGTATCTTATTATAAAATACCTTTTATTCTGTTAGATTGAAAAATTTAAGATAAAATCAGAAACCAGTCTCATACTATATTTGATACTGATATATCTTTTAAGTTAAATATGCTAAATCATGTAAACATGTGTGTGCATATATATGTATATATAAGTGTTTGTATATAATATTCCCTATGGATCACACATAAAAATGATTTTTATATACACAGAGACTAAATAAAGCATATTTAAGCAAACATTGGCTGCTGCCAGTATTATTGTTAATATTACTGAATACTAGAGATAAAATGAAAGTAAATCCCGATTTCATTTGTGGTTTAGACTAATGATCAGAGTCTTTCCTTCCATTCTGATTTACTGTTTTTTAATAATAAAAAAAAAAAAAAAACATGTGAATAATGTTACACTGTAGAGGTCAGCATCTTCTTGTTCCAAAAGTTAAGGTCTGTTTTTCTTCCCCAAAATGGTATGTACTCCAAAGTTAATCTATTTTACCTTTAGATTTTCGGATATTTGATTTTGTGAAAAGAAATTTATACTTCATAGTCTGTATTATAATAGAATTGTTTCAGTCGAAAAGAAATTTAAGTCAGCAACATAGTGAACTGTAATTAAAGATTTATGATTCCATTAAAAGGTAATATTATAGTTAATCCCTAATAATAAAGCACTTCATAGAATTTCAGTGTTATACACAAGGAGGACTACAAACACCATGTTTTCTCAAACCTTACCTGGGCTTGTGATTCTAGAGAAATATTAACACTTGAATTTCAGTAGTATATTAGACTGATTTTAGATTTGATTGTGGAATTATGATTCTCTTTCTCTGCATATATATGCAGAATATATTTATTAGATAACTGGATATCCTTTCAAATACTTTGATAGTTTCTTTTCAATGTATTTCATTTTAATTCTTAAAAGGATGATAAATTTCTGGTCAAGATGATACAATGCCCTTTCTTAGGCCTAAACATATATGTAAAGTGCAATATTATAAGTACAGCCATGTTGGGGGGGGAGTGGAAAAAACGAATAAGTGTTAAGACCATGCTCCGTAAATATACAAAGATGATCTAGATTTGTTTCAGATACGATAAGGGCCAACGTGCATGACAAGTAAGATTAAAAAGTAGAATCAGTATTACTACTTGAATGTAAGAATTGGCAGTCACGCTCCCTGTCTCAGCAACAGATTCAGGCAGTGCTGCTGGAGACCTGCCACTACAACAGGAATGTCATATTTAGTAACAGAAATATTAAATATGACGGGGCATATTTATACTAAAATATTATCCGCTTAAATCTGAATTAAGATAAACTGGAAAATCTGCATTTTATCGGACAGCCATCGTTCTGAATCTGCAGTTTAAAGAAATATGTACAGCTTCAAAACTGAACAACATATTATGGCATTTTTGTGTTTAAATTTGACTGCCTAATACCATCCTAGAGTTAAAAACCCAATATTTTACTCATTTCATAAAACTATAGAATTGTATCATAAGTCTCAAATTTTAAAGACTAGTAGGCCACAGAACAAAAACCTAGTTTGTTGGGACATAGTGAAAGAAAATCAAAATACAGACAAAAATTATAAATATATTTAAAAAAGAACTCCTTTTCCAAATAATAAAGCACCAAAACCTAAAATATGAAAGATAAATAAAAGCCAACAAGTAAGAACAAATGCACAATTAGTATACAAATTAAATATAGGTGAAAAAGACTTTATAAAATGTCTAATGAAGAGATTAAATTCCGTATGTTTGAGATGCAAAAGTAGTTGTACAATTTTTTTAAAGCAAAAAGGTATTATGAAATGTAGACTACAGTAAGAGTGTATGACTATCAAAAAAGAAAATTTGGAAATAAACAAACATGTATGTGTATTCCCTTAAATAGGAGCACAACAGACAGAACAAATTAGGTAAGATACTAATGGGGAATATCTTGGCAACTTTTCAGAAAATCCTGAGGCATTTTCTGCTAACCCACCAAAGTGTTAAGATGTTGGCATTTAGCATAATGATAATGAGATCAATGGCATAACATGGAGAGACTCTGAAATAGACATTTGCATTTCACAACAAAATGGAAGGAGTATACGAATGGCAATATTCAAAGTTATTATCAATATTATCTTGATTACTGAGGGGAAAATGAATTGCTTTCATATTAAATGTATGCTACAATGCTAAATAAAATATATTGTGTCCAATTCATTATATGGAAAACTTCCCCCCAAAAGAATCAAGTTTTGGTTTTTGGTGGTGGTTCTTCATTTCTTTAGTTATAAAAGGGAGACACAGATCATATGCAGAAGAAATAACATTAGTTTTTTACTGAGTTGAAATAATACAAGAAGAAAAAGTGGTTGACTGAGGAGACTTGACAACAGCTGAGCAGAGAAAGGCAATGGACGAAGGGAAATATACACCCAACTAAATGCAGAGTTCCAGAGAAGAGCAAGGAGAGATAAGAAAGAGCTGTCTTAAGTGAACAATGCAAAGAAATAGAGGGGAACAATAGAATGACAAAGATTAGATGTCTCTTCAAGAAAACTGGAGATATCAAGGAAGCATTTCATGCAAGGATTGGCATGATAAAGACAAACAGTAAGGACCAAACAGAAGGAGAGGAGATTAAGAAGAATGGCAGAAATACAAAAAGAACCATACAAAAAAACAGATGTCATGGTAATGACCCAGATATCAGGATGGTGTGCTCACTCACGTAGAGCCAGCATTCTCGAGTGTGAAGTCAAGTTAGTCTTAGAAAGTATTACCACAAGCAAAACTGGTGAAGACGATGGATTACAGCTGAGCTACTTAAAATTCTAAAGGATGATGCTGTTAAAGTGCTGTATCAGTATGTCAGCAAATACAGAAAACTCAGCAGTGGCCCCAAGACTGGGAAATGTCAGATTTTATTCCATTTGCAAAGATGGGCAATGCCAAAGAATGTTCATACTTCATACAGTTGTGCTAATTTCATATGCTAACAAGGTTATACTCAAAATCCTTCAAGCTAGGCTTCAGCAATATGTGAACTGAGAACTTCTACATGTACAAGATGGGCTTTGAGAAGGCAAAGGAACCAGAGATCATTTGGCCAACATTCATTGAATCATAAAGCAAGGGAATTCCTGAAAAACATCTACTTCTGCTTCATTGACTATGCTAAAGTCTTTGATTGTGTGGATCACAACAACCTTGGAAAACTCTTAAGGAGACTGGAACACCAAATCATCTTACTTGTCTCCTGCAAAACCTGTTTGTAGGATAAGTTAGAATTGGACATGAAACAATGTGGTTCCAAATTAGGAAAAGAGTACATCAGGGATGAATACTGTCACCCTGCTTATTTAATTTAGAGTACATTATGCAAAACCCCAGGTTGAATGAATTACAAGCTTGAATCAAGATTGCCAGAAGAAATATGAACAACCTCAGATAAAAAGATGATACCATTTTAATGGCAGAAAGTGAAGAGAAACTAAAGAGCCTCTTGATGAAGGTGAAAGAGGACAGTGAAAAAGCTAGTTTAAAACTCAAAATTCAAAAAATTAAGATCATGGCATCTGGTCCAATCATTCATGCCTAATAAATAGATGGAGAGAAAGTGGAAATAGTGATAGATTTTTATTTTCTTGGGCTCCAGAATCACTGCAGATGAGTGGTGAGTGCAGCCATGAAATTAAAAGACACTTGCTCCTTGGGAAAAATGCTATGACAAACGTAAACAATGTATTAAAAAGCAGAGACATCACTTTGCCAACAAAAGTCCATCAAGCCAAAGCTGTGTTTGTCCCTGTAATCAGGCAGTGGAAAGAGAAGAATCAAGTTAGTCTTAGAAAGTATTACCACAAGCAAAACTGGTGAAGACGATGGATTACAGCTGAGCTACTTAAAATTCTAAAGGATGATGCTGTTAAAGTGCTGTATCAGTATGTCAGCAAATACAGAAAACTCAGCAGTGGCCCCAAGACTGGGAAATGTCAGATTTTATTCCATTTGCAAAGATGGGCAATGCCAAAGAATGTTCATACTTCATACAGTTGTGCTAATTTCATATGCTAACAAGGTTATACTCAAAATCCTTCAAGCTAGGCTTCAGCAATATGTGAACTGAGAACTTCTACATGTACAAGATGGGCTTTGAGAAGGCAAAGGAACCAGAGATCATTTGGCCAACATTCATTGAATCATAAAGCAAGGGAATTCCTGAAAAACATCTACTTCTGCTTCATTGACTATGCTAAAGTCTTTGATTGTGTGGATCACAACAACCTTGGAAAACTCTTAAGGAGACTGGAACACCAAATCATCTTACTTGTCTCCTGCAAAACCTGTTTGTAGGATAAGTTAGAATTGGACATGAAACAATGTGGTTCCAAATTAGGAAAAGAGTACATCAGGGATGAATACTGTCACCCTGCTTATTTAATTTAGAGTACATTATGCAAAACCCCAGGTTGAATGAATTACAAGCTTGAATCAAGATTGCCAGAAGAAATATGAACAACCTCAGATAAAAAGATGATACCATTTTAATGGCAGAAAGTGAAGAGAAACTAAAGAGCCTCTTGATGAAGGTGAAAGAGGACAGTGAAAAAGCTAGTTTAAAACTCAAAATTCAAAAAATTAAGATCATGGCATCTGGTCCAATCATTCATGCCTAATAAATAGATGGAGAGAAAGTGGAAATAGTGATAGATTTTTATTTTCTTGGGCTCCAGAATCACTGCAGATGAGTGGTGAGTGCAGCCATGAAATTAAAAGACACTTGCTCCTTGGGAAAAATGCTATGACAAACGTAAACAATGTATTAAAAAGCAGAGACATCACTTTGCCAACAAAAGTCCATCAAGCCAAAGCTGTGTTTGTCCCTGTAATCAGGCAGTGGAAAGAGAAGAATGAAAAAGCTGGCTTAAAACTGAATATTCAGAAACCTAAGATCATGGCATCTGGTCCCATCATTTCATGACAGATAGAGGAGAAGAAACTCGAAACAGTTACAGATTTCATTTTCTTGTCCTTTAAAATCACTGAGGGAGGGACTTCGCTGGTGGTCCAGCGGTTAAGACTCTGTGTTCCCAATGCAGGGGACCTGGGTTTGATCCCTGGTCAGGGAACTAGTTTCCACATGGCACAACTAAGACTCAGAGCAGCCAAATAAATAAATAATTTTTAAAAACTCACTGAGGGAGGTGACTTCAGCCATGAAATTAAAAGATGCTTCCTCCTTGGAAGGAAAACTATGACAAATGTGGAGAGCATATTTTAAAAAGCAGAAGTCACTTTGCCAACAGATGTTCAAAAGTCAAAAGTATGGTTTTTCCAGTAGTCATGTGCAGATGTGAGAGTTGGACCATAAAGAAGGCTGTGTGCCAAAGGATTGATTCTTTCAAATTATGGTGATGGAGAGGATTCTTCAGAGTCCCCTGGACAACAAGAAAATCAAACCAAACAATCCTAAAAGAAATCAATCCTGAATATTAATTGGAAGGATTGATTCTGAAGGGCCAATTCTTTGGACATCTGATGGAATGCACTGAGTCATTGAAAAAGCCCTGATGCCGGAAAAGACTGAAGGCAGGAGAAGGTGGCAACAGAGGATAAGATGGTTGGATATTATCACTGACTCAATGGACATGAGTTTGAGGAAGCTCTGGGAGATAGTGAAGGACAGGGAAGCCTGACATGCTGCAGTCATGGGGTGCCAAAGAGTTAGACGTGACTGAGTCACTGAAGAACAATAAATTGAAATACATATTTTTTTAACAGTTGCAAAGAATATTTGAAGCAATGGTGAGGAAAAATAACTACAACCTAGAATAGTAGCGAAACTAACTCAAAACTAAGAAGAAATGAAAACTTCATTTTGAGCTTTGCAATGACCAAGACAGCTATCAACAAATACAAAACAAAACTAATAGATACGATCTTCTTCAGCAAAAATATAGAAGCTTAAAACTGAACATTCAGAAACCTAAGATCATGGCATCTGGTCCCATCATTTCATGACAGATAGAGGAGAAGAAACTCGAAACAGTTACAGATTTCATTTTCTTGTCCTTTAAAATCACTGAGGGAGGGACTTCGCTGGTGGTCCAGCGGTTAAGACTCTGTGTTCCCAATGCAGGGGACCTGGGTTTGATCCCTGGTCAGGGAACTAGTTTCCACATGGCACAACTAAGACTCAGAGCAGCCAAATAAATAAATAATTTTTAAAAACTCACTGAGGGAGGTGACTTCAGCCATGAAATTAAAAGATGCTTCCTCCTTGGAAGGAAAACTATGACAAATGTGGAGAGCATATTTTAAAAAGCAGAAGTCACTTTGCCAACAGATGTTCAAAAGTCAAAAGTATGGTTTTTCCAGTAGTCATGTGCAGATGTGAGAGTTGGACCATAAAGAAGGCTGTGTGCCAAAGGATTGATTCTTTCAAATTATGGTGATGGAGAGGATTCTTCAGAGTCCCCTGGACAACAAGAAAATCAAACCAAACAATCCTAAAAGAAATCAATCCTGAATATTAATTGGAAGGATTGATTCTGAAGGGCCAATTCTTTGGACATCTGATGGAATGCACTGAGTCATTGAAAAAGCCCTGATGCCGGAAAAGACTGAAGGCAGGAGAAGGTGGCAACAGAGGATAAGATGGTTGGATATTATCACTGACTCAATGGACATGAGTTTGAGGAAGCTCTGGGAGATAGTGAAGGACAGGGAAGCCTGACATGCTGCAGTCATGGGGTGCCAAAGAGTTAGACGTGACTGAGTCACTGAAGAACAATAAATTGAAATACATATTTTTTTAACAGTTGCAAAGAATATTTGAAGCAATGGTGAGGAAAAATAACTACAACCTAGAATAGTAGCGAAACTAACTCAAAACTAAGAAGAAATGAAAACTTCATTTTGAGCTTTGCAATGACCAAGACAGCTATCAACAAATACAAAACAAAACTAATAGATACGATCTTCTTCAGCAAAAATATAGAAGGTTAGAAATACAGAATAAAGACATTGTCATAGATAGGCCTAGAATCCTAGCGTAGCTCGGACTTGTGTTCAGTCACTCTGTTGTGTCTGAGTCTTTGTGACCCTAGGGAATGTAGCCCATCAGGCTCCTTTCTCCATGGGACTTTTTAGGTAAGAATACTGGAGTGGGTTGTCATTCCCTCCTCCAGGTGATCTTCTTGACCCAGGGATTGAACCCTCATCTCCTGTGTATCCTATAGTGCAGGTGGATTCTCTACCACTTCTCCTTTGGGGAATCCCCAAGTACAGTATAATTTTAAAATTTCATGGGGGATATGGTATTTTCATTGCCTTTTCTTTCATTTCTTTCAGAAATCTCTCAAAGTCAAAAAGGATAAGAATATGAAATACAGTCTATATTTGGGAAAGTAATAGGAAGAGTTGTATATCCTGACACTATTATATGGGGTAAGTCTGTTAAATGGATGCAAATTTATTAATAGATAATGGTTTGGAAAAATGTCAACCAAAATACCCATGGCTGAAAACTTCACACTAATATGACTGAGGCATTTCCCCAAATAAGTGACGCAGTTTAAGATTCAATGCCGGCCGCGGAACCGCTGCCGCGAGCCACGGAACCCGCCGCCGCGAGGAGCCATGGACGCCGCGCGCGGGTAAGTTCAGCCACTCCAACTGGAGGGCTTGCTGAACGGAGAGGGGAAGTCGTCCACGGGTTGCTGACCAGGGACCGGGCACGAGTTGGACTGGAAAGCTCGCGTCTGCCTTTTGGACTTAGACACGTAACCGGGAGTGCGCGTGTGCCAGTGGCGGAGGAGCCCGCGCTCCCCTAGAGCTGCAGTAGCAGCGGAGGAAGCCGGGGAAAGAGCAGGGATTGGAGACTACAGGCGGGTGTGCGGTCGAGCCGGGGCGCCCCCCCTCCAACACGGGATTGCGCGCGCCACGGCCTCCGCCCGACTAACTGGGATCAGCCCACCGTCCGGCCAGCACCCAGTATGGCAGCAAAGCCCTCATTTTGCTGAACACAAAAACAGAAACCACAGCAACCAGCACTATAAGGGAAAGACTACGCCATCAAGACACCACCATCAAGAGCAGATTGGTTTCCAACAGGCAGAAGTAGTCCCGGACTTGCAAAATTTGGTTCAGTCATGCTAGATAGGCCTAGAATCCTAGCGTAGCTCGGACTTGTGTTCAGTCACTCTGTTGTGTCTGAGTCTTTGTGACCCTAGGGAATGTAGCCCATCAGGCTCCTTTCTCCATGGGACTTTTTAGGTAAGAATACTGGAGTGGGTTGTCATTCCCTCCTCCAGGTGATCTTCTTGACCCAGGGATTGAACCCTCATCTCCTGTGTATCCTATAGTGCAGGTGGATTCTCTACCACTTCTCCTTTGGGGAATCCCCAAGTACAGTATAATTTTAAAATTTCATGGGGGATATGGTATTTTCATTGCCTTTTCTTTCATTTCTTTCAGAAATCTCTCAAAGTCAAAAAGGATAAGAATATGAAATACAGTCTATATTTGGGAAAGTAATAGGAAGAGTTGTATATCCTGACACTATTATATGGGGTAAGTCTGTTAAATGGATGCAAATTTATTAATAGATAATGGTTTGGAAAAATGTCAACCAAAATACCCATGGCTGAAAACTTCACACTAATATGACTGAGGCATTTCCCCAAATAAGTGACGCAGTTTAAGATTCAATGCCGGCCGCCGGAACCCGCTGCCGCGAGGGGCCACCGGAACCCGCCGCCGCGAGGAGCCATGGACGCCGCGCGCGGGTAAGTTCAGCCACTCCAACTGGAGGGCTTGCTGAACGGAGAGGGGAAGTCGTCCACGGGTTGCTGACCAGGGACCGGGCACGAGTTGGACTGGAAAGCTCGCGTCTGCCTTTTGGACTTAGACACGTAACCGGGAGTGCGCGTGTGCCAGTGGCGGAGGAGCCCGCGCTCCCCTAGAGCTGCAGTAGCAGCGGAGGAAGCCGGGGAAAGAGCAGGGATTGGAGACTACAGGCGGGTGTGCGGTCGAGCCGGGGCGCCCCCCCTCCAACACGGGATTGCGCGCGCCACGGCCTCCGCCCGACTAACTGGGATCAGCCCACCGTCCCGGCCAGCACCCAGTATGGCAGCAAAGCCCTCATTTTGCTGAACACAAAAACAGAAACCACAGCAACCAGCACTATAAGGGAAAGACTACGCCATCAAGACACCACCATCAAGAGCAGATTGGTTTCCAACAGGCAGATGAGAAGATAAAAACCAAGGACAGTATTTACCTTTTCTTTTCTTTTTTTTTTTTTTTTTTTCCTTTTCTTCTGCTTGTTTGTAGTAGACTATTTTGCTTATTCAATTGATTGGTCTGGTTTGGGGTTTATTAGTTTCTTTGTTTATTGGGGGTTTTTTTGGGTGTTTGTTTGGGTTTTTTTTTTTTGTAGTTTTCATTTGTTTGATTTGTTTCATGTGTTTTTTCTTGTTTTTTGGTCTCATTAATTTTTTCTACTCTTTTTAATTTTTAACTTTTTTTGACTTTTTTTTTAACTTTAATTTTAATTCTTGAAAACCTCTAATTCTCTTTTCTCTTTCCTCTTTCCCACTGCTTTCTACCTCTATGTTCTAAATGTAAAACATTTTCCTAAATACCAATATCCTCTAGATAAATTATTTCCTATCTTCCTGTCTCCACTATTCACTTCCAAATATACTAAACAATACACACACTAATCTTTGCTACCTAATCCTATAAAATACTTCCAAGACGAATCTTTTCCTTTTTATTATTTATAGACTCTCCTCCTTGTCACCCCGAACACATGTCCTAATTTACAATTGCTCTCATTGTAATTATCCAAGCCAGGACCTTGTGCTAGATCTATTATTTAGGAACTATTTCAATCAATTCAAAGCTCAATGGGCAAGTATCATCTGTGATTGCATGAAATGCTAGAAAGATTTCCTGTACTTATCTCTGTAAAACTGGTCAGTTGTGGGGATTGCTGTATATGTATGTATATCTTACGATTATGTTAGAAAACATCTGTATGCTTTTATGACTGTCACCCATCAGGGATGCACCTCTTGTTCCTCAGATGCTAGTATGTAAACTAGTATCACGGAACACCATAGCAAACCAGACATAGAGCCTACACCCCCTGACCAATCATCAAACCAAGGATCCTCAAAGCGGAAGCCCTGATTCCAAGACCCCACACTATCAAAGAACATACAACACTACAGATTATTCACCTGTAAACAAGGTCTAACACCACCCAAGACACAAACCACTGAACCCTTCTACAAGGACAGAAACCCAAAGGAAGGGAGAATTCAACCAAGAAGCCTGGTGGGAATAAGAACTCCATACACACAGACACACACAAAGAAACAAAAATTAACTTAATAATGAAACGTCAGAGAAACACTGTACAAATGAAGGACCAAGCTAAAGAAACACAGCTTCAAATGACAGAGGAGGAGATAGACAAACTATCTGAAAGAGAAATCAGAAAAGCTATGCTAATGAGGATGCAAAACACCGAAAACAGAATATTAGAGGAAATTAGTGCATTGAGAAGAGACATGCAAGAAATGAAAAATAAGCAAATGGAGACAACTAACTCAATTGCTGAACTCAAAAATACTATAGAAGGTCTCAACAGTAGAGTATCAGAGGCTGAAGAACGGATAAGTGAGCTGGAAGACAGAATGGTGGAAATAAGTGTTGAAGAACAGAATAAAACCCAAAGAATTAAAAGAACTGAGGATAGCCTCAGAGAGGTCATATCTATTTTTCTTCCCCACTATTCACTTCCAAATATACTAAACAATACACACACTAATCTTTGCTACCTAATCCTATAAAATACTTCCAAGACGAATCTTTTCCTTTTTATTATTTATAGACTCTCCTCCTTGTCACCCCGAACACATGTCCTAATTTACAATTGCTCTCATTGTAATTATCCAAGCCAGGACCTTGTGCTAGATCTATTATTTAGGAACTATTTCAATCAATTCAAAGCTCAATGGGCAAGTATCATCTGTGATTGCATGAAATGCTAGAAAGATTTCCTGTACTTATCTCTGTAAAACTGGTCAGTTGTGGGGATTGCTGTATATGTATGTATATCTTACGATTATGTTAGAAAACATCTGTATGCTTTTATGACTGTCACCCATCAGGGATGCACCTCTTGTTCCTCAGATGCTAGTATGTAAACTAGTATCACGGAACACCATAGCAAACCAGACATAGAGCCTACACCCCCTGACCAATCATCAAACCAAGGATCCTCAAAGCGGAAGCCCTGATTCCAAGATCCCACACTATCAAAGAACATACAACACTACAGATTATTCACCTGTAAACAAGGTCTAACACCACCCAAGACACAAACCACTGAACCCTTCTACAAGGACAGAAACCCAAAGGAAGGGAGAATTCAACCAAGAAGCCTGGTGGGAATAAGAACTCCATACACACAGACACACACAAAGAAACAAAAATTAACTTAATAATGAAACGTCAGAGAAACACTGTACAAATGAAGGACCAAGCTAAAGAAACACAGCTTCAAATGACAGAGGAGGAGATAGACAAACTATCTGAAAGAGAAATCAGAAAAGCTATGCTAATGAGGATGCAAAACACCGAAAACAGAATATTAGAGGAAATTAGTGCATTGAGAAGAGACATGCAAGAAATGAAAAATAAGCAAATGGAGACAACTAACTCAATTGCTGAACTCAAAAATACTATAGAAGGTCTCAACAGTAGAGTATCAGAGGCTGAAGAACGGATAAGTGAGCTGGAAGACAGAATGGTGGAAATAAGTGTTGAAGAACAGAATAAAACCCAAAGAATTAAAAGAACTGAGGATAGCCTCAGAGACCTATGGGACAATATCAGACCCACCAACATTAGAATTATAGGAGTTCGCGAAGAAGAAGAGGGGAAGAAAGGCTATGAAAAAATTCTTGAAGAGGTTATAGTTGAAAACTTCCCCAGCATGGGAAAGGAAATAGTGAACCAAGCCCAAGAAGCACAAAGAGTTCCATACAGGAGAAACCTCCGAAGAAACACACCAAGGTACATTCTAATCAAACTAACGCAGACTAAATATAAAGACAGATTACTAAAAGCAGCTAGGAGCAAACAACAAATACCATATAAAGGAAACCCTATACGACTAACTGCATATCTTTCCACAGAAACCCTACAGGCCAGAAGAGAATGGCAAGATACATTTAAATGGCTAAAAGAGAACAACCTCCAACCAAGAATTCTCTACCCAGCAAGAATCTCATTCAAAATCGACGGTGAAGTCAAAAGCTTCACAGACAAGCAAAAACTACAAGAATTCTGTACCACAAAACCAGCCCTACAACAAGTGTTAAAGGGCCTAATATAGCCAATAAATACAACAGTAGGAGAAGCCTTACAAATCAAACCCCAAATTTCTAAGAAGATGACAATAGGAACATTCGTATCAATAATTACTTTGAACGTAAATGGACTAAATGCTCCAACCAAATGACACAGGCTGGCTGAATGGATCCAGAAGCAAGACCCATATATATGCTGTTTACAAGACACGCACTTCAGACCTAGAGACACTCAAATAGAACTGAAAGAGAAATCAGAAAAGCTATGCTAATGAGGATGCAAAACACCGAAAACAGAATATTAGAGGAAATTAGTGCATTGAGAAGAGACATGCAAGAAATGAAAAATAAGCAAATGGAGACAACTAACTCAATTGCTGAACTCAAAAATACTATAGAAGGTCTCAACAGTAGAGTATCAGAGGCTGAAGAACGGATAAGTGAGCTGGAAGACAGAATGGTGGAAATAAGTGTTGAAGAACAGAATAAAACCCAAAGAATTAAAAGAACTGAGGATAGCCTCAGAGACCTATGGGACAATATCAGACCCACCAACATTAGAATTATAGGAGTTCGCGAAGAAGAAGAGGGGAAGAAAGGCTATAAAAAAATTCTTGAAGAGGTTATAGTTGAAAACTTCCCCAGCATGGGAAAGGAAATAGTGAACCAAGCCCAAGAAGCACAAAGAGTTCCATACAGGAGAAACCTCCGAAGAAACACACCAAGGTACATTCTAATCAAACTAACGCAGACTAAATATAAAGACAGATTACTAAAAGCAGCTAGGAGCAAACAACAAATACCATATAAAGGAAACCCTATACGACTAACTGCATATCTTTCCACAGAAACCCTACAGGCCAGAAGAGAATGGCAAGATACATTTAAATGGCTAAAAGAGAACAACCTCCAACCAAGAATTCTCTACCCAGCAAGAATCTCATTCAAAATCGACGGTGAAGTCAAAAGCTTCACAGACAAGCAAAAACTACAAGAATTCTGTACCACAAAACCAGCCCTACAACAAGTGTTAAAGGGCCTAATATAGCCAATAAATACAACAGTAGGAGAAGCCTTACAAATCAAACCCCAAATTTCTAAGAAGATGACAATAGGAACATTCGTATCAATAATTACTTTGAACGTAAATGGACTAAATGCTCCAACCAAATGACACAGGCTGGCTGAATGGATCCAGAAGCAAGACCCATATATATGCTGTTTACAAGACACGCACTTCAGACCTAGAGACACTCATAGACTGAAAGTGAAAGGCTGGAAAAAGATATTTCATGCAAATGGAAATCAAAAGAAAGCTGGAGTAGCAATCCTTATATCAGACAAAATAGACTTTACAGTAAAGAAGTTTCTAAGAGACAAGGCAGGTCACTACATAATGATTAAGGGATCTATCCAAGAGGAAGACATTACAGTCATGAATATCTACGCACCCAACACAGGGGCACCTCTATACATAAGACAGGTACTTTGAGACATAAAAGAAGACATTGACAGTAGCACAATAATAGTAGGAGACTTTAACACTCCTCTCATACCAATGGACAGATCAACAAAACAGAAAATTAGTAAAGAAACACAAGCCTTAAATGCCACACTGGAAAAGATGGACCTCATCGATATCTTTAGGATGTTCCATCCAAAAGCAGAAGAATACACTTTCTTCTCAAGTGCTCACGGAACATTCTCCAGGATAGACCACATCTTGGGCCACAAATCTAACCTCAGTCAGTTCAAGAAAACCGAAATTATATCAACCATCTTCTCGGACCACAATACAATGAGACTGGAGATCAGCTACCAGAAAAAAAAACCTAAAAACAGGAACACATGGAGATTAAACAATACATACCTAAAAGACCAACTGATCACTGAGGAAATCAAAGGAGAAATTTAAAAATTCCTAGAAGAAAATGACAATGAACACACGACCGTGCAAAACCTATGGGATATCGCAAAAGCAGGTCTAAGACCCAAATCTATAGCAATACAATCCCACCTCAAGAAACTAGGAAAATATGAAGCAGATGACCTAACCCTCCGCTTAAAACAGTTGGAGAAAGAAGAACAAAACTACAAGAATTCTGTACCACAAAACCAGCCCTACAACAAGTGTTAAAGGGCCTAATATAGCCAATAAATACAACAGTAGGAGAAGCCTTACAAATCAAACCCCAAATTTCTAAGAAGATGACAATAGGAACATTCGTATCAATAATTACTTTGAACGTAAATGGACTAAATGCTCCAACCAAATGACACAGGCTGGCTGAATGGATCCAGAAGCAAGACCCATATATATGCTGTTTACAAGACACGCACTTCAGACCTAGAGACACTCATAGACTGAAAGTGAAAGGCTGGAAAAAGATATTTCATGCAAATGGAAATCAAAAGAAAGCTGGAGTAGCAATCCTTATATCAGACAAAATAGACTTTACAGTAAAGAAGTTTCTAAGAGACAAGGCAGGTCACTACATAATGATTAAGGGATCTATCCAAGAGGAAGACATTACAGTCATGAATATCTACGCACCCAACACAGGGGCACCTCTATACATAAGACAGGTACTTTGAGACATAAAAGAAGACATTGACAGTAGCACAATAATAGTAGGAGACTTTAACACTCCTCTCATACCAATGGACAGATCAACAAAACAGAAAATTAGTAAAGAAACACAAGCCTTAAATGCCACACTGGAAAAGATGGACCTCATCGATATCTTTAGGATGTTCCATCCAAAAGCAGAAGAATACACTTTCTTCTCAAGTGCTCACGGAACATTCTCCAGGATAGACCACATCTTGGGCCACAAATCTAACCTCAGTCAGTTCAAGAAAACCGAAATTATATCAACCATCTTCTCGGACCACAATACAATGAGACTGGAGATCAGCTACCAGAAAAAAAAACCTAAAAACAGGAACACATGGAGATTAAACAATACATACCTAAAAGACCAACTGATCACTGAGGAAATCAAAGGAGAAATTTAAAAATTCCTAGAAGAAAATGACAATGAACACACGACCGTGCAAAACCTATGGGATATCGCAAAAGCAGGTCTAAGAGGGAAATTTATAGCAATACAATCCCACCTCAAGAAACTAGGAAAATATGAAGCAGATGACCGAACCCTCCGCTTAAAACAGTTGGAGAAAGAAGAACAAAAGCATCCCAAAGCCAGCAGAAGAAGAGAAATCATAAAGATCAGAGCAGAAATAAATGAGAAAGAAACAAAAGAAACAATAGTAAAGATAAATAAAACAAAAAGCTGGTTCTTTGAAAAGGTAAACAAAATTGACAAGCCACTGGCCAGACTCATTAAGAAAAAGAGAGAGAAGAACCAGATCAACAAAATCAAAAACGAAAAAAGAGAGATTACAACAGATAATGCAGAAATCCAAAGGATTCTAAGAGACTATTATGAGCAACTCTATGGCAACAAACTGGACAACCTGGAAGAAATGGACAGGTTCTTCGGGAAGATCAATCTCCCAAGACTGAGCCAGGAAGAAACAGAAACTTTGAACAACCCAATCACAAGCTCAGAAATCGAATTTGTGATTAAAAATCTACCCAAAAATAAAAGCCCAGGGCCAAATGGTTTCACAGCCGAATTCTACCAAACATTTAAAGAAGAGCTAATGCCTGTCCTTGTAAAACTCTTCCAAAAAAATTGCACAGGAAGGAAAACTTCCAAACACATTCTATGAGGCCGTCATCACCCTGATACCCAAACCAGGCAAAGACAACACAAAAAAGGAAAACTATAGGCCAATTTCACTGATGAACTTAGATGCCAAGATCCTCAACAAAATCCTAGCAAACAGAATTCAACGACACATCAAAAAACTCATACATTACGATCAAGTCAGGTTCATCCCAGGCATGCAAGGCTTCTTCAACATCCGCAAATCAATCAACGTGATACACCATATTAACAAGTTGAAAGACAAAAATCACATAATCATTTCAATAGATGCAGAAAAGGCCTTCGACAAAGTACAACATCCATTTATGATCAAAACTCTTCAGAAAATGGGCATAGAAGGAACCTATCTCAATATAATAAAAGCCATCTATGAGAAGCCTACAGCGAACATTATTGTTAATGGTGAAAAACTGAAAGCATTCCCTCTAAGATCAGGAACAAGACAGGGCTGTCCACTTTCATCACTACTATTCAACATAGTCCTGGAAGTCCTAGCAACAGCAATAAGAGAAGAGAAAGAAATCAAAGGAATCCAGATTGGAAAGGAAGAAGTCAAGCTCTCTCTTTTTGCAGATGACATGATATTATACATAGAAAATCCCAAAGACACAGTTACAAAGCTACTAGAGCTAATCAATGAATTCAGCAAAGTCGCAGGATACAAAGTCAACACACACAAGTCACTGGCATTCCTATACACAAACAATGAAAATTCAGAAAATGAAATCAAAGAGGCAATCCCCTTCACCATTGCAACCAAAAGAATCAAATATCTAGGAATAAACCTGCCCAAAGAAACAAAAGAATTGTACACAGAAAATTACAAGACACTCATGAGAGACATTAAACAAGACTTAAACAGATGGAGAGATATTCCATGTTCCTGGATTAGAAGAATCAATATTGTGAAAATGACCATACTACCAAATATCATCTACAGATTCAATGCAATACCTATTCAATTACCATTGACATTTTTCACAGAACTAGACCAAATAATAACACAGTTCATATGGAAACACAAAAGAGTTCGAATAACCAAAGCAATCCTGAGGAAGAAGAATGGAGCTGGAGGGATCAGCCTCCATAACTCCAGACTCTACTACAAAGCAACAGTTATCAAGACAGTATGGTACTGGCACAAAACCAGAAATATAGACCAATAGAACAAGATCGAGAACCCAGAGATACCCAAACCAGGCAAAGACAACACAAAAAAGGAAAACTATAGGCCAATTTCACTGATGAACTTAGATGCCAAGATCCTCAACAAAATCCTAGCAAACAGAATTCAACGACACATCAAAAAACTCATACATTATGATCAAGTCAGGTTCATCCCAGGCATGCAAGGCTTCTTCAACATCCGCAAATCAATCAACGTGATACACCATATTAACAAGTTGAAAGACAAAAATCACATAATCATTTCAATAGATGCAGAAAAGGCCTTCGACAAAGTACAACATCCATTTATGATCAAAACTCTTCAGAAAATGGGCATAGAAGGAACCTATCTCAATATAATAAAAGCCATCTATGAGAAGCCTACAGCGAACATTATTGTTAATGGTGAAAAACTGAAAGCATTCCCTCTAAGATCAGGAACAAGACAGGGCTGTCCACTTTCATCACTACTATTCAACATAGTCCTGGAAGTCCTAGCAACAGCAATAAGAGAAGAGAAAGAAATCAAAGGAATCCAGATTGGAAAGGAAGAAGTCAAGCTCTCTCTTTTTGCAGATGACATGATATTATACATAGAAAATCCCAAAGACACAGTTACAAAGCTACTAGAGCTAATCAATGAATTCAGCAAAGTCGCAGGATACAAAGTCAACACACACAAGTCACTGGCATTCCTATACACAAACAATGAAAATTCAGAAAATGAAATCAAAGAGGCAATCCCCTTCACCATTGCAACCAAAAGAATCAAATATCTAGGAATAAACCTGCCCAAAGAAACAAAAGAATTGTACACAGAAAATTACAAGACACTCATGAGAGACATTAAACAAGACTTAAACAGATGGAGAGATATTCCATGTTCCTGGATTAGAAGAATCAATATTGTGAAAATGACCATACTACCAAATATCATCTACAGATTCAATGCAATACCTATTCAATTACCATTGACATTTTTCACAGAACTAGACCAAATAATAACACAGTTCATATAGAAACACAAAAGACCTCGAATAGCCAAAGCAATCCTGAGGAAGAAGAATGGAGTTGGAGGGATCAGCCTCCCTAACTTCAGACTCTATTACAAAGCAACAGTTATCAAGACAGTATGGTACTGGCACAAAAACAGAACTATAGACCAATGGAACAAGATTGAGAACCCAGTGATCAACCCACGCACCTATGGGTACCTTATTTTTGACAAAGGAGAAGAAACTATAAAATGGGACAAAGACAGCCTCCTCAACAAATGGTGCTGGGAAAATTGGACAGCTACATGCAAAAAAATGAAGTTGGAACATTCCCTAACCCCATACACAAAGATCAACTCAAAATGGATTAAAGAGCTAAATGTAAGACCAGAAACCATCAAACTCTTAGAGGAGAATATAGGCAAAACCCTCAAGGACATCAATCAAAGCAAGATCTTCTCTGACCCACCTACCAAAATAGTGGAACTGAAAAGAAAAGTCAACACGTGGGACCTCATGAAACTTCAAAGCTTTTGTACAGCAAAAGAAATCACCAGAAAGTTGAACAGACAGCCCACAGAATGGGAGAAAATCATAGCAAATGAAACAACAGACAAAGAATTAATCTCCAAAATCTACAAGCAACTCAGACAACTCAGCACAGGGAAAAAGAACAACCCAATCAAAAAATGGGAAAAAGACCTAAAGAGACGCCTCTCCAAAGAGGACATACAGATGGCCCAAAAGCACATGAAACGATGCTCAACCTCACTTATTATCAGAGAAATGCAAATTAAAACCACAATGAGATACAAAGAATCAAATATCTAGGAATAAACCTGCCCAAAGAAACAAAAGAATTGTACACAGAAAATTACAAGACACTCATGAGAGACATTAAACAAGACTTAAACAGATGGAGAGATATTCCATGTTCCTGGATTAGAAGAATCAATATTGTGAAAATGACCATACTACCAAATATCATCTACAGATTCAATGCAATACCTATTCAATTACCATTGACATTTTTCACAGAACTAGACCAAATAATAACACAGTTCATATAGAAACACAAAAGACCTCGAATAGCCAAAGCAATCCTGAGGAAGAAGAATGGAGTTGGAGGGATCAGCCTCCCTAACTTCAGACTCTATTACAAAGCAACAGTTATCAAGACAGTATGGTACTGGCACAAAAACAGAACTATAGACCAATGGAACAAGATTGAGAACCCAGTGATCAACCCACGCACCTATGGGTACCTTATTTTTGACAAAGGAGAAGAAACTATAAAATGGGACAAAGACAGCCTCCTCAACAAATGGTGCTGGGAAAATTGGACAGCTACATGCAAAAAAATGAAGTTGGAACATTCCCTAACCCCATACACAAAGATCAACTCAAAATGGATTAAAGAGCTAAATGTAAGACCAGAAACCATCAAACTCTTAGAGGAGAATATAGGCAAAACCCTCAAGGACATCAATCAAAGCAAGATCTTCTCTGACCCACCTACCAAAATAGTGGAACTGAAAAGAAAAGTCAACACGTGGGACCTCATGAAACTTCAAAGCTTTTGTACAGCAAAAGAAATCACCAGAAAGTTGAACAGACAGCCCACAGAATGGGAGAAAATCATAGCAAATGAAACAACAGACAAAGAATTAATCTCCAAAATCTACAAGCAACTCAGACAACTCAGCACAGGGAAAACGAACAACCCAATGAAAAAATGGGAAAAAGACCTAAAGAGACGCCTCTCCAAAGAGGACATACAGATGGCCCAAAAGCACATGAAACGATGCTCAACCTCACTTATTATCAGAGAAATGCAAATTAAAACCACAATGAGATACCACCTCACACCCGTCAGAATGGCCATCATCAACAAATCGACAGACAACAAGTGCTGGAGAGGGTGTGGAGAAAAGGGAACCCTCTTGCATTGCTGGTGGGAATGTAAATTAACACAACCTCTATGGAAGACAATATGGAGATTCCTTAAAAAACTAAAAATAGAAGCACCCTATGACCCAGCAATCCCACTATTAGGCCTATATACTGATGAAATCAAAACTGAAAGAGGCACCTGTACCCCAATGTTCATTGCAGCTCTCTATACAATAGCCAGAACATGGAAGCAACCTAGATGCCCATCGACGAATGAATGGATCCAGAAGCTCTGGTACATATATACAATGGAATACTACTCAGCTGTTAAAAGAAATGCAGAAGACTCAGTCCTAATGAGGTGGCTGGCTCTCGAACCTATCATAAAAAGTGAAGTCAGTCAAAAAGAGAAAGACAAGTATAGTATACTAACTCATATATATGGGATCTAGTAAGATGGTCATGATAACATATGCAGTGAACTCATGAAAAAACAGAGAATAGACATAAAGACATTGTGGAGACTGAACAGTGGGAGGGAGGCATGGAGGGAGTAACATGGAAGCCTATACTGTCATGGGTGGAGAAGATAGCTATTGTCATTGTGCTAAGGGAATAGGAGTACCTACAATTACTTGGGGCGATGGTCTGGAGGGATGGGAGGGGGGGAACTGGGTGGGAGGAGGGCCCAGGGATATGCATATGAATGATATGGAACATACATGTAAAAAAAATAAATAAATAAATAAATAAAAATAAAAATAAAAAAAAGATTCAATGCCAAAATTGCTTATTTGAAATAGGGGACATATATTATGGCTGTGATAGAGTTTCCTCTTTCCAACATCATCTGATATAAAGCAGCATCAGGAAGGTGGCTATGTATGAGCAATTTCCAAAGAGAAGTCATTAAAGAAAGTATGTTCTGCAGGGAGGTTGGCTGGTAAAGGAGGACCATGCTGCACTATAAGCATTAGCCTATAAGTAGCTGACTCTTGGCAAAAATTCAGACTAA
The DNA here is from genome assembly GCA_022376925.1 of Tragulus kanchil. Lineage (NCBI taxonomy): Eukaryota > Metazoa > Chordata > Mammalia > Artiodactyla > Tragulidae > Tragulus > Tragulus kanchil. The sequence goes on along the minus strand of JAIOJX010000028.1, from coordinate 68,876,183 downwards.
GAGACTATGCTTAAATAGATGCTCTTATTTCAAAAAGTCTTTACCATACTATAACATCAGTAAAAGCTGGTTCATGGAGTAATTAAATTAGTCAAGCACAAGTAAAATGAAAAAAATATCAGCCCTAGAATCTATATGATGTATGGAGAACATTTTTTAAAAATGAACATCCAAATGGTTATACTCATCAGACAAAAAAAAAAAATTACCACAGAGAAATTGTAAGCACCGTGACCATTTTGTCATTATACTTTTAGAAAATATATAGTAAGTCAATGTCATTTTACTTTTGTGGCATTAAAGTATAAAGCAGACATAGAAAATCTAAAGGGCAATATATCAATCTAGAGAAATATACTTCGTACTAACTGACCTCTGAGAAGAACCATAAGAGAAAAATAAAATCTCTTAGAGGAAAAAAATTACCTAGTGGAGCACAAAGAATGCAGTGTGGGGCATGAAAAAAATGAAAACATTCACACACAAAAAAACAAATAAAGAGGGAAAACAATATGAAACTCAAGAAAACTTTGATGAGAAAGTATTGAGATCAGCAATTGAAAAGACATATTGGGTCTTAGAAAAAAATCAAGAGTGGCCAACTTAGAACTATCTAAATAAAGCTATTTAATTTTAAAGCCTATCAAGAATTTATGGAAAAAGTAGGAAATGTTGCACATGTAATTACATTCTGCAATCAGTTGACTTTAGGTTAATAAAAGTGACCTATCTTCTGTGAGCCTGATCAAATCAGGTGATCTTCTGAAAGAAGACTTAGCGGTAAGAGACAGACTGTTTTTCCTGAAGCAAGCTTTATCCATTTGCAAGAAAATGAATCATTTCATTAAGTTGAAGAGAATGCCAACTTCTTTGGTTAACACTGAAATTGTAACTTGTGCATGCTTACAATAAATCAGAATTATTAAGCAAAGATATATTGTGGTTAGATTGAATCCAACCAACATTGAGAACTGTTTTCAACAGAGTAGAATGCTGAGAACTGTTTTCTATCATATTTACCTTCTAGCATAAAGTAGTTTTCTGTGCATTGACTTACAGTCCTCAATACTTTCACATTTTCCCCTTACCTCTTTTTTTTTTTCTTTGAATTTTTACCAGGCTGTTTATGACATAAATTTTGCAAAAATGATGTGATATTTGGAGCATTGAATAGCCATATGAAATGTTAATGAGTTACAAAAGAATTTCTTTCTGTAAGTCTGAAATTCATATTAGATTTTCATATTTTTCATCGTTTATCATAATGCTTTATGTCAAAAACACTGGTGCATGAAGGACTGAAATGATACATTGAATAGAAAAATGTGCTCAATATTTCTTGATATGTGCTCAAATTTCAGACATTTTTAAAATATATTTGTAGAGAATACATGATGTTTTGATGTTCCCAAAAGGTTCAAAGACAGTAAATGCATGATGTATGGAAGTGGGCACTCTGCTGACACCATGTAAATATCTTTATACAGTATCTCATTAAGATTTCAAATGTTTCTATAGTCATAGTCATTATCTGTTATACTTCAGAGGAATATGGGGTTTTAAATTGTGTCAGAGCAGCTGTTTAAAGAATCCACTGGAATAGTGAGGGTTATTATTGACAATCTTAGCATGATAACTGCATTACCATGTGCTAGAATATGATTTTGAAAAATGAGAACTACTCTATCTAGGAAGAGAGGAATGACTTGCTGTTTGTTTCTGAATAACTCAGTCCACCACATGTTAACCTGAAATAGATACAAGAATCTTATAATGATTATACTGAAACCTTAGTAAAAAGTCTCATTAAAGCAAACTACAGGATATCTAAGGTTTGATGTATTTACATTCTGCAATCAGTGACTTTAGGTTAATAAAAGTGACCTATCTTCTGTGAGCCTGATCAAATCAGGTGATCTTCTGAAAGAAGACTTAGCGGTAAGAGACAGACTGTTTTTCCTGAAGCAAGCTTTATCCATTTGCAAGAAAATGAATCATTTCATTAAGTTGAAGAGAATGCCAACTTCTTTGGTTAACACTGAAATTGTAACTTGTGCATGCTTACAATAAATCAGAATTATTAAGCAAAGATATATTGTGGTTAGATTGAATCCAACCAACATTGAGAACTGTTTTCAACAGAGTAGAATGCTGAGAACTGTTTTCTATCATATTTACCTTCTAGCATAAAGTAGTTTTCTGTGCATTGACTTACAGTCCTCAATACTTTCACATTTTCCCCTTACCTCTTTTTTTTTTTCTTTGAATTTTTACCAGGCTGTTTATGACATAAATTTTGCAAAAATGATGTGATATTTGGAGCATTGAATAGCCATATGAAATGTTAATGAGTTACAAAAGAATTTCTTTCTGTAAGTCTGAAATTCATATTAGATTTTCATATTTTTCATCGTTTATCATAATGCTTTATGTCAAAAACACTGGTGCATGAAGGACTGAAATGATACATTGAATAGAAAAATGTGCTCAATATTTCTTGATATGTGCTCAAATTTCAGACATTTTTAAAATATATTTGTAGAGAATACATGATGTTTTGATGTTCCCAAAAGGTTCAAAGACAGTAAATGCATGATGTATGGAAGTGGGCACTCTGCTGACACCATGTAAATATCTTTATACAGTATCTCATTAAGATTTCAAATGTTTCTATAGTCATAGTCATTATCTGTTATACTTCAGAGGAATATGGGGTTTTAAATTGTGTCAGAGCAGCTGTTTAAAGAATCCACTGGAATAGTGAGGGTTATTATTGACAATCTTAGCATGATAACTGCATTACCATGTGCTAGAATATGATTTTGAAAAATGAGAACTACTCTATCTAGGAAGAGAGGAATGACTTGCTGTTTGTTTCTGAATAACTCAGTCCACCACATGTTAACCTGAAATAGATACAAGAATCTTATAATGATTATACTGAAACCTTAGTAAAAAGTCTCATTAAAGCAAACTACAGGATATCTAAGGTTTGATATGTATTTGCTGAAAAATTAACAGAACTTTGAAAAATGAAAAAAATGAAGAGATGAGATTCAAGGGCATATGATCCTCACAAGTGATTGTTACCAAAGATATTTTATTACTATTATCATAAATTATTTTCTTTATTGAATGTCTGTTGGTTATCTTTCAGGAATTCTGTGATAAATTTTACTTTAATCATTCAAATTTTATTTAAAATACACTAGGAAGATACAGAACATAAACCACTACTGCTATAAACTGTTGTGAAAGTAACCCGTCATTTTAATAAACATTACTTGATATAATAATATTACATATGTGGTTCAAACTTGGGAAAGGAGTACACCAAAGTTGTACATTGTCACCTAGTTTATTTACCTTACATGCAGAGTACATCATGTGCCAGACTGAATAAAGCACAAGATAGAATCAAGATTGCCAGGAGAAATATCAATACCTTCAGATGTGCAGATGACATTACCCTATGGCAGAAAGCAAAAAGGAACTAAAGACCCTCTTGATAGAGGTGAAAGAGGAGAGTTAAAAATGCTTACTTAAAAACTGAGATCATCTGGTCCCATTACTATATGGCAAATAAATGAGGAAAAAATGGAAACAGTGACAGACTTTATTTTCTTGGGATCCAAAATAACTACAGATGGTGACTGAAGCCATGAAATTAAAAGATGCTTGCTCCTTGGAGGAAAAGCTATGACAAATATAGACAGTATATTAAAAAATAGAGATATCACTTGGCTGACAAAGATCCGTATAGTCAAAGCTATAGTTTTCCAATGAGAATTGGACCATAAAAGAAGGCTGAGTGCCAAAGAATTGATGCTTTCAAACTGTGGTATTGGAAAAGACTCTTCAGAGTCCTTTGGACTGAAAGGCAACCAAACCAATCTATTCAGAGAATAGTTAACCTGAAAGTAGGAATAGAAACATTAGAATCTGTATTAATGTTTTAAAATAACTACTCTATCTAGGAAGAGAGGAATGACTTGCTGTTTGTTTCTGAATAACTCAGTCCACCACATGTTAACCTGAAATAGATACAAGAATCTTATAATGATTATACTGAAACCTTAGTAAAAAGTCTCATTAAAGCAAACTACAGGATATCTAAGGTTTGATATGTATTTGCTGAAAAATTAACAGAACTTTGAAAAATGAAAAAAATGAAGAGATGAGATTCAAGGGCATATGATCCTCACAAGTGATTGTTACCAAAGATATTTTATTACTATTATCATAAATTATTTTCTTTATTGAATGTCTGTTGGTTATCTTTCAGGAATTCTGTGATAAATTTTACTTTAATCATTCAAATTTTATTTAAAATACACTAGGAAGATACAGAACATAAACCACTACTGCTATAAACTGTTGTGAAAGTAACCCGTCATTTTAATAAACATTACTTGATATAATAATATTACATATGTGGTTCAAACTTGGGAAAGGAGTACACCAAAGTTGTACATTGTCACCTAGTTTATTTACCTTACATGCAGAGTACATCATGTGCCAGACTGAATAAAGCACAAGATAGAATCAAGATTGCCAGGAGAAATATCAATACCTTCAGATGTGCAGATGACATTACCCTATGGCAGAAAGCAAAAAGGAACTAAAGACCCTCTTGATAGAGGTGAAAGAGGAGAGTTAAAAATGCTTACTTAAAAACTGAGATCATCTGGTCCCATTACTATATGGCAAATAAATGAGGAAAAAATGGAAACAGTGACAGACTTTATTTTCTTGGGATCCAAAATAACTACAGATGGTGACTGAAGCCATGAAATTAAAAGATGCTTGCTCCTTGGAGGAAAAGCTATGACAAATATAGACAGTATATTAAAAAATAGAGATATCACTTGGCTGACAAAGATCCGTATAGTCAAAGCTATAGTTTTTCCAATGAGAATTGGACCATAAAAGAAGGCTGAGTGCCAAAGAATTGATGCTTTCAAACTGTGGTATTGGAAAAGACTCTTCAGAGTCCTTTGGACTGAAAGGCAACCAAACCAATCAATTTTATAGGAAATAAACCCTGAATATTCATTGAAAATGCTGATGCTGCAACTGAAGCTCCATACTGTGGCCACCTGATGCAAAGAGCTGACTCCTTGGAAAAGACCCTGATACTGGGAAAAGTTGAAGGCAGGGAGAGAAGAGGATGACAGAGGACAAGATGGTTGGATGGCATTATTAACTTCATGGACATGCGTTTGAGCAAACTCTTGAGAGATAGTGAAGGACAGGGAAGTGTGATGTCCTACAGTTCATGGGGTCTTAAAGAATCAGACACGACTGAGTGATTGAACAACATGTATGCTAAGTCACTTCAGTCACATCTGACTCTTTGTGACCCTATGGCCAGTAGCCTTCCAGGCTTCTCTGTTTATGGGACTCTCAGGCAAGAATGCTAGAGTCTGTTTCCATGCCCTCCTGCAGGGGATCTTCCCAACCTAGGGATCAACGTGCTTCTCTTCTGTCTCCTGCATTGGCAGGAAGTTTCTTTACCACTAGCACCATCTGGAAAGCCCAATAATATTAAAAATATATGTGTGTATGTATATACACACACACACACACACACACACACACACATATATATATATATATATATATATATATAGCTATATTTATAAAGGCATTTCCTCCATGCACATTACTTTATGAATCTATTCCCCACACATGCTAAATCTAACCCTTATCAACCTACCTGGAATTACTAAAGTGCTCATGGGAATTCAGTCAAGATACTGAGTACCAGATCAGAGAAATGATTATGCAGTTCATCACATGGGAGAATTGTCTGATTTTAGCTGCTACCCCAGCCAACACTCATCATACAAACTCAGAGGCACTGGATCTACCTAAAGAAATTGATCCTCAAGGTCTAAGAAACAATGGAGTCATCGCTAAACTGAATCTCATGAGTGAAGGCACAAATGCCAGGGATGTTCGAGAGAATTGCTGCTGCCACTTTGCAGGGGTTATGTGGGTGTGGTAAACAGGTTCCAGAAGGACACAGATGAGAAGGACATAAAGGCTGCCATATTGGCAGAAAGGACATTTTTTTCTCTCACACCTGGCTTACAGACATATTGGATGGGGACCCCACACCTTCAGAAGGCTCTTAATGCTGATGCTGCAACTGAAGCTCCATACTGTGGCCACCTGATGCAAAGAGCTGACTCCTTGGAAAAGACCCTGATACTGGGAAAAGTTGAAGGCAGGGAGAGAAGAGGATGACAGAGGACAAGATGGTTGGATGGCATTATTAACTTCATGGACATGCGTTTGAGCAAACTCTTGAGAGATAGTGAAGGACAGGGAAGTGTGATGTCCTACAGTTCATGGGGTCTTAAAGAATCAGACACGACTGAGTGATTGAACAACATGTATGCTAAGTCACTTCAGTCACATCTGACTCTTTGTGACCCTATGGCCAGTAGCCTTCCAGGCTTCTCTGTTTATGGGACTCTCAGGCAAGAATGCTAGAGTCTGTTTCCATGCCCTCCTGCAGGGGATCTTCCCAACCTAGGGATCAACGTGCTTCTCTTCTGTCTCCTGCATTGGCAGGAAGTTTCTTTACCACTAGCACCATCTGGAAAGCCCAATAATATTAAAAATATATGTGTGTATGTATATACACACACACACACACACACACACACACACACACATATATATATATATATATATATATATAGCTATATTTATAAAGGCATTTCCTCCATGCACATTACTTTATGAATCTATTCCCCACACATGCTAAATCTAACCCTTATCAACCTACCTGGAATTACTAAAGTGCTCATGGGAATTCAGTCAAGATACTGAGTACCAGATCAGAGAAATGATTATGCAGTTCATCACATGGGAGAATTGTCTGATTTTAGCTGCTACCCCAGCCAACACTCATCATACAAACTCAGAGGCACTGGATCTACCTAAAGAAATTGATCCTCAAGGTCTAAGAAACAATGGAGTCATCGCTAAACTGAATCTCATGAGTGAAGGCACAAATGCCAGGGATGTTCGAGAGAATTGCTGCTGCCACTTTGCAGGGGTTATGTGGGTGTGGTAAACAGGTTCCAGAAGGACACAGATGAGAAGGACATAAAGGCTGCCATATTGGCAGAAAGGACATTTTTTTCTCTCACACCTGGCTTACAGACATATTGGATGGGGACCCCACACCTTCAGAAGGCTCTTAATTAGCAACTTACCAACCCCATTTGGGACACCCTGCCCAACTTCAGAAACAAACTGCAGGCCCAATTGCTGTCCATAGAACACGAAGTAGAAGCCTACCAAAACTTCAAGTCAGAGGACCCCACCAGAAAAACCGAAGAATTGCTGCAGATGGTTCACCAATTTGCTGTGAATTATGAGGAGAGAACTGAAGTGTCAGATGATCAAGTAGATACTCTGGAGCTCTCAAGGAGTGCTAAAATCAATCAATCATATATTCCATTAACGCTTTCCTTTTGAGATAGTAAAGGTGGAGGTCAATGAGAAAGAGTTGTAAAGAGAAATAAGCTAAGCAGTCAAAAACATATATGGCATTAGGACAGGGTTGTTTTTACTCCAGACATGACCTTCAAAGCAATAGTCAAGAAACAACTTGTAAAGCTGAAGGGCACTTCCCTGAAGAGCATAGGCTTTGATAATACAAGAATTCATCAACATTGCCAAGAAGTGTACCAAAATGCTGGCAAACTTCCCCAGACTCAGTGAGGAAATGGAAAGGATTGTTGCTAACCCTATTCATGTTTGAGAAGGGAAGACAAAGGACCACATGCTTCTGTTGATTGACATCCAAGTCTCCTACATCAATACCAACCACAAAGATTTCATTGGCTTTACAGATAAGTGAACCCCTTGATTGTCACATGTGTTCCTATTGCTGGTTTGCCTCAAATACACATTATGAATTTCTACTACAACCTCATCATCTTCTGAGAGTACATTCTGTATGAAGATTAACTCAGTCAATCTGCTGAGGGTGTCCAAGCCTCATGGCCATGCAGTGATGTTTGCTAGCAAAGGGAGTTAGATTCTTTATTGTGTAGCATATAAAATCATACCTAGCTTAGATACTCCTTGTTTTTGCATGATGTTCTGCAGTTTGTACTTGATTATCAGTAACAGATGCACATTTAAAATAAGTTTGGGAACAATTTCTCACATACATTTAAAATCTCAAGCATGGTTCATAGTATACATGCTATATGGGCATCCCGTAAGTCAGAATATGTGACTTCCTATGTGGCTCAGAGGTAAAGAATCTGCCTGTCAATGCTGAAAACTTATGAGATGCAGGTTTGATTCTTGGGTTGGTGGGGGGAGGAAATGGCAACCCACTCCAGTAATCTTGCTGCAAAAATCCCATGGACAGAAGAGCCTAGCAAGCTACTGTCCATGGGGTTGCAAAAAATTGGACATGACTAAGTAATTGAGCACAAGTACCTTCTCTGCATTCAAGCTCCATCAAAATGGTCAAGCAATTGAGTTTAATAAATGGTTTAACATTATGATGTACACTATTGTAGGCTAACTTTACAATCATTCCAACTAGTTTAGATATTCCTTCCGTATAGTAGATTTTACATTTTGCCATATCCAAGAAATATAAATGTTACCTATATCTTTTACATAAAATGATTTATATATAAAGAAACTCTCTCTCTATTTTTTCCAAGGTAATAAATAATACCTAAGGCCATTTCAGGGTGAAAATGTAGAACGACTCCAAAGGATGAACACATTATCCTCTCTCCCTTCCTTTCCCTTGTCCACTGAGTCCAGAGCTCCCTGTAGGATCAGTTGAGATAGGTTTTGCAACTACATTTCAGTTTAAATTTGTTCTTTCTCTAATCTTAAGACATTCCCTGAGCAGTTTTCCTACACAAATACCTTTTTCCTGGAGTCTTTGCACTGGCAAATCTGATCAAACTCAAAAACATATCAACATGCACACCTATATGGATACACCATTTCTTAAACATTCAAACATATACACATATGTCTACATTTTGTTGCTTATCTTTTCTCTATGAGTATTTTTATTTATGTTGAGGGTGTCTTTGGGAGTAAAGAACAGTGCTGCTTGCCCTAGAGACTTTCTCTGGTATATACAATGTCTTCATGATTGAATACTAGTTAGTGAAATTCCTGGAAAATAGTGAGTATACCATAAATGAATTAGCTCTTTGCATCAGGTGGCCAACGTACTGGATCTTTGTGCTGCAGTCCATGGGGTCACAAAGAGTTGGACATGACTTTGATTGAACACCACCACCATAAATACTACTGTTGGATGATAGGTCAAATAAAGGAATAAAACATAAATAAAGCTGTCTTTTTTGTTCTCTGCCTTGCAAAAAACTTTTTCTTTAGTTCTGGAATAAACAGTTCTGTTCTATATAATAGTCGCATGCCACATGCAGCTACATGGATGTAAAATTATATTAATTCAATTTAAATGTAATTTAAAACTGATATTTTTCAGTCTCTCTAGCCACATTTCAGATGGACAGAAACCACACAAGCTACAATACTGGATGTTCAGATTATATAACATATTTCCACTGAAGAAAATTCTATTGGAAATTAGAGATAAAATGCCAAGGGAATGCTGTCCTATAGACATATTTTTCTTTCATGGAATTTTGTGATATCTGAGTATTGGTTAAGATGTTGGAATCTCAAGGAAAGGTGCTCACGAGGAATATAGTTGATGATGGTATTAAAGACACCCTGAGTAAATTACTGTCACTTAAAAGTAAAGGCAATCATTGGAGAATCCTGAAAAAACTAATAAAAATAAATGAACAGATATTTGTAAAAGATACCTAAATTTTGTGGTAAATTGCCTTTGTTTAAAAATATATTGTTGTTGCTGTTCAGTCACTCTGTCAGGCCCAAATCCTCTGCAACACTATGAACTGCAGCACACTAGGCTTCCCTTTCTTCTCTCCTGGAATTTACTCAGACACAAGTCCATTGAGTTGATGATGCCATTCAGCCATCTCATCCTCTCAAAAATGTATTATTTAAAAGTAAATAAATAAATAAGTATACAGAACAACTGCAAATCATTCAACTGTTTCCATGCTACTTCTATTAAATTCTAGTTACTAGATAGTAAACCACAGCTCCTATATTACTGAAGCTCTGAGTCCACCAGAATGAATAATGGAATAATGCTAAACTATATATGTATATATATAACTATGTGTGTACACATAACATATATATATGCATATATATATATACATACACACTACATATATAAATCTTGGGTAGCAAGGAAGGCTAAATATAGGCAAGGATACATTAGCATAACAATATAGCAGATACATATAAGTGCACATTAGCAATTAAGACCTCCACTTCTTAACCTCAAATTAAAACTATTTTCCGGCCACTGGATTTGTTCTGCCATGGCCCACACTCTGTCTGTGGAGTGTGCTTTCTCTGAATCAGAATAAATCTATTTCTTACCGATCACTTTGTCTCTCGTTGAATTCTTCTCTGCAAAGAGACATGAAGAACCTGAACCTCAGTGGGTCCAGACATTGGGAGATTATAAAATTCTGTAGTTCAGTCTCTGAGAACTTTACTGGTTTATCATCCTACTTAAACAAAATTCGGATTCTTGTCTATCTAAAGAAAACCTCAGAATCTGGACTACTGGGGAAGACATTTCCACTGAGGCACATCCCTAACTTGAGAGATGGGGAATGATTACAAGAGAATTGTTCTGCTAACAGGATTACAGCACATCAGTGATGACCATTTTAATATAATTAAGTCTTTACTGGCTGAGGATTTAAGACCAACTCGGAAAATGCAAGATGAATATACTAGAGTTAAGATTGCTGACATGATGGAAGTGAAGTTCCCAGGGCCTGCCTGTGTTGAGAAATTAATAGAACTGGTCAAAGGAATAGAGGAAATTAAAGGCCTTGCCAAAACTCTTAGCAATGAGAAGTCAAAAGTTATAAGGAAAAACAAAGCAAAAGAAAAAGCTCCAGTGCAAAAACAGAAGCAGGATAGATCCAGTCTTGACCAATCCACATCCACCACAAATGAAGCTTTGGGACCTGAATCAGTCAAGAATACACCTATGAAGGAACAAAAAGACCCAGCCACCAAACCTAATGATTTAAAAAGGAAGATGAAATCTCCTAAACAGAGTCAGCTTCCAGGAACTTCAGCAACGAGCATATGGCCAGCTGGGAACAGTGGCCAGATCACTTGGACATTTCCATCAACACTACTCGGCAACTTCCCAATCAAGAAAGAAGAAAATGCATGTCTTTCAATTGAAGAAATAGAAGGCACAACCACTAGAACTGTTGACCCCAAGATGAAACTATGCCTGGAGAAGAGTCAGCTTTTGGATATTCCAATATCCAGCAGATTCCCAACTGAGGACTCCTTCCAGACTCCTCAGAAGCAGCCGCCACCCACATCTAGCAATTCCTCAGCAAAGAAACCGAGGCTGAAGGCTGTACCTAGAGAAGCTGCCAGAGAGGAAGGTTTCCAGAAAGGCCCCAAAGAAGTGACGGTGCTGAAAGTAACGGAACCATTTACCTATAATGTCAACCAAGACGAGAAGATGTTTCATGCCACAGTAGCTACTGAGAGCCAGTTCTTCCAGGTGAAGGTTTATGATGTCACCCTGAATGAGAAGTTCATCCCAAATAAAATCATTGCCATAGCAGACTATTGTGACAACAGTAGATTACTGGAGGTGTACAGTTTTTCATCTGTGTCTGATGTTAACCCTGACCAAAAGATGGAAATCTCCAAAAGCCTGGCTCAAAAGGCAAAGGCCACTCCTAAAATCAAGGATCTTTATGAACAAGCCCTAGGAACATTTGTGAATGGGGTTTTTCTGGTGCATAAGAAATTGGTATGTAATGAATGCATACATTATGAAATAATAGATAATACAGGAGCAATGGATGTCATGGTTTATGGACAACCACTGACCAGTATCAACTGTGAAGAAGGTGACAGACTTACACTCGTCTGCTTTGAGTTGGCACCAAGTGGGAATGAGAGGCAGCTGAAATCCGTAATTCATAGTTTCATCAAGGTCATCAAGGTCACCAAGGCCGTGAAAAGAACAACCGTACAATCCTGATTCATGTATGGAAACCTGATTAGAGCTTTCTTTCTAAAAACCTGGATGTCATTAATATTGATGTTTATGGACATAAGATTTAAGTAAAGAAAAAATGTGTATGTATATATAATACAACAATATATATATATACATATATATACACACACACATGGCATTATTATTATAGGAATGGAGTGCTGTTCATTTTTTATACTTTTCTGTACCATCTCATTGTCTAATTTTACATCTATAACTTGGAAAAAATAATAAAAATTACAGTTTTCTCTCCAGAAAAAAAAAAAAAAAACTATTTTCCTTTTAAAATATATTCCCAATTCAATTTTACTTCAAAGATAAAATATCAATTACCTATCTCCCCTATTCACAGTTAAATTATGTCCTTGTTATAAAGTCTACACAGGTTTATTTCTTATATAACAATTATATCCAAAAAGTAAAGCAATTCTATATTACTGGTGTATTGTGTACACATAAAAGTAAGTGTTAGTTGCTCAGTCATGTCTGACTCTTTGTGATGCCATGGACTATAGCCCACCAGGATGCTCTATCCATGGCATTCTCCTAGCAAGAATGCTGAAGTCGGTCGCCATTCACTTCTCCAGGGGATCTTCCAAACCCAGGGATCAAACCCAGGTCTCCTGAACTGCCAGCGGATTCTTTACCATCTGATCCACCAGAAAAGTCGTATCACAATAAGAATTCTTTATCTGCTACATAAATAAAATATGCATATTGTTACAGATTTTTTCACTCCTCTTCTTGACGATAGACATTGTGAGGCTTGTTTTAAAACATATCATGGCAGGAGGGGGCCAAGATGGCAGAGGAATGAGGGGAAGATTTCACCAGCTCCCCAACAGAATCACCAGAACTAATCAAAAAAGGAAACACCAACAACAAATCAGCGGCTAGACGACAGAAGAACTTAGGTCTGCGAGGGTCGAAGAGTGAACAGCCAGAACTTTCCCGGAGCTCCTGTTCTGAGAACCCTCTATCCTGACCTCCACGCCGGACCAGCAGAGAGTGCGCTAGAAAGTGCCCTAAAAGCCTGAGCAGAATGTTGGGGGAGAGAAGGCAGCGTTCAGGGCAAAAATTCCAAAAATCTGACCAGATCGCTGGCAGAAATTAAGACACTGCGAAGATAAGATACTGGAGCGGGGACATGAGGAACGCAGTTATGAACTTCCCCGCGAACTGCTGCTTTGAGACCTGGATAGAGCTGAAAAGGGAGCGCCCAGCGTGAAAATCAGGCTGCTTGGTCGCCGAAAATCACGACTTTCCGTCTGGCACCAGATAAGTTCAAACACTCCCAGTGGGGTCTTGCTGAACGGAGAGGGGAAGTCGCCCACGGATTGCTGACCAGGGACTGGGCTCCAGCCTGACGGGGAAGCTCGTGCCCACCTGTGGGACTTGGACGTGTAACCAGCAGTGCGCGCACGCCAGGGGCAGAGGAGCCTGTGCACCCCCAGAGCTTCAGCCTCAGCGGAGGAAGCCGGAGGAAGAGCAGATATTGGAGGCTACCAGCGGGTGTGCGGTAGAGCCGGGGTGCCCCCCTCCAACACGGGACTGCACGCGCTGCGGCCCCCTGCCCGACGGACTGGGATCAGCCCGCAGTCCCAGTCAGCACCTGAGCTTGCAGCCTAGCCTTTGTTTTGCTGAAAACAAAACCAGAAGCCATAGCAACCGGTGCTGTAAGGGAAAGACTACATCATCAAGAAAGCACCATCGAGAGCAGATTTGTTTCCACCAGACAGATGAGAGGATAAAAACCAGGGACAGTATTTAGCTTTTTTTCTTTATTTGTTGTGGACGGTTTTATTTATTTGATTGATAGATCAGGTTTGGGGTAATTTTTGTTTTTTGTTTGTTTTGGTCTCTTCTTATTAATTTTTTCTTCCTTTTTTAATTTCTTTTTCTTTGATTTTAATTGTTAATTTTTTTTAAATTTTAATTCTTGGAAACTTCTAATTTTCTTTCCTCTTTGCCACTGCTTCCTCCTTCTATGTTCTAAATGTAAAACTTTCTCCTATCTACCACTATCCTCTAGATAAATATTTTCTACATTCCTGTCTCCACTGTTCCCTTCCAGCTGCACTAAACAACCCAACACACTAATCTTTGCTTCCTAACCCTATAAAACCTTCCAAGACGAATCTATTCCTTTTCAATGCCCATGCATTCTCCTCCTCACATCCAACACATGTCTTAGTTAAAAATTGCTTTCATTGAAATATTCCAAGCCAGGACCTGGCCCGGATCTATTTTTCCAGGCACTGTTTTAATTAATTCAGAGCTTAACGGGTATCATCTTTGATTGCGTCATTTGCCAAAAAAGTTTCCATTTAATTGTACGCTAGCCATAGAGTGGGGGAAAATCAGGCTGCTTGGTCGCGAAAATCACGACTTTCCGTCTGGCACCAGATAAGTTCAAACACTCCCAGTGGGGTCTTGCTGAACGGAGAGGGGAAGTCGCCCACGGATTGCTGACCAGGGACTGGGCTCCAGCCTGACGGGGAAGCTCGTGCCCACCTGTGGGACTTGGACGTGTAACCAGCAGTGCGCGCACGCCAGGGGCAGAGGAGCCTGTGCACCCCCAGAGCTTCAGCCTCAGCGGAGGAAGCCGGAGGAAGAGCAGATATTGGAGGCTACCAGCGGGTGTGCGGTAGAGCCGGGGTGCCCCCCTCCAACACGGGACTGCACGCGCTGCGGCCCCCTGCCCGACGGACTGGGATCAGCCCGCAGTCCCAGTCAGCACCTGAGCTTGCAGCCTAGCCTTTGTTTTGCTGAAAACAAAACCAGAAGCCATAGCAACCGGTGCTGTAAGGGAAAGACTACATCATCAAGAAAGCACCATCGAGAGCAGATTTGTTTCCACCAGACAGATGAGAGGATAAAAACCAGGGACAGTATTTAGCTTTTTTTCTTTATTTGTTGTGGACGGTTTTATTTATTTGATTGATAGATCAGGTTTGGGGTAATTTTTGTTTTTTGTTTGTTTTGGTCTCTTCTTATTAATTTTTTCTTCCTTTTTTAATTTCTTTTTCTTTGATTTTAATTGTTAATTTTTTTTAAATTTTAATTCTTGGAAACTTCTAATTTTCTTTCCTCTTTGCCACTGCTTCCTCCTTCTATGTTCTAAATGTAAAACTTTCTCCTATCTACCACTATCCTCTAGATAAATATTTTCTACATTCCTGTCTCCACTGTTCCCTTCCAGCTGCACTAAACAACCCAACACACTAATCTTTGCTTCCTAACCCTATAAAACCTTCCAAGACGAATCTATTCCTTTTCAATGCCCATGCATTCTCCTCCTCACATCCAACACATGTCTTAGTTAAAAATTGCTTTCATTGAAATATTCCAAGCCAGGACCTGGCCCGGATCTATTTTTCCAGGCACTGTTTTAATTAATTCAGAGCTTAACGGGTATCATCTTTGATTGCGTCATTTGCCAAAAAAGTTTCCTATGCTTTATCTCTGTAAGACTGGTTAGATGTGGTTATTGCTGTGTATGTATGTATATCTTACGACTATGTTAGAAAACATCTGCATGCTTTTATGACTGTCACCCATCAGGGATGCACCTCTTGTTCCTCAGATGCTAGTATTTGAACTAATATCATGGAACACCATAGCAAACCAGACATAGAGCCTACACCCCCTGACCAATCATCAAACCAAGGATCCTTGGAGTGGAAGCCCTGATTCCAAGACCCCACACTATCAAAGAACATACAACACTAGAGATTATTCACCTGTAAACAAGACCTAACACCACCCAAGACACAAACCACTGAACCCTTCTACAAGGAAAGAAACCCAAAGGAAGGGAGAATTCAACCAAGAAGCCTGGTGGGAAAAAGAACTCCATACACACAGACACAAAGAAACAAAAATTAACCTAATAATGAAACATCAGAGAAACACTGCACAGGTGAAGGACCAAGCTAGAGAAACACAGCTTCAAATGATAGAGGAGGAGATAGACAAATTATCTGAAAGAGAAATCAGAAAAGCTATACTAATGAGGATGAAAACCACTGAAAATAGAATGTAAGAGGAATTTAGTGCACTGAGAAGAGATATGCAAGAAATGAAAAAGAAGCAAATAGAGAGCACCAACTCAATTGCTGAACTCAAAAATACTATAGAAGGTCTCAAGAGTAGAGAATCAGAGGCAGAAGAACGGATATGTGAGCTGGAAGACAGAATGGTGGAAATAAGTGCTGAAGAACAGAACAAAACACAAAGAATTAAAAGAACTGATGATAGCCTCAGAGACCTATGGGACAATATCAGACCCACCAACATTAGAATTATAGGAGTTCGCGAAGAAGAAGAGGGAAAGAAAGGCTATGAAAAAATTCTTGAAGAGGTTATAGTTGAAAACTTCCCCAGCATGGGAAAGGAAATAGTGAACCAAGCCCAAGAAGCACAAAGAGTTCCATACAGGAGAAACCCCAGCAGAAACACACCAAGGTACATTCTAATCAAACTAACGCAGACTAAATATAAAGACAGATTACTAAAAGCAGCTAGGAGCAAACAACAAATACCATATAAAGGAAACCCCATACGACTAACTGCATATCTTTCCACAGAAACCCTGCAGGCCAGAAGAGAATGGCAAGACACATTTCAATTGCTAAAAGAGAATAACCTCCAACCAAGAATTCTCTACTCAGCAAGAATCTCATTCAGAATTGATCGTGAAGTCAAAAGCTTCACAGAAAAACAAAAACTACAAGAATTCTGTACCACAAAACCAGCCCTACAACAAGTGTTAAAGGGCCTAATATAGCCAATAAATACAAGAGTAGGAGAAGTCCTACAAATCAAACCCCAAATTTCTAAGAAGATGACAATAGGAACATTTGTATCAATAATTACTTTGAATGTAAATGGATTAAATGCTCCAACCAAATGACAAAGGCTGGTTGAATGGATCCAGAAACGAGACCCTGGTGGGAAAAAGAGAAAAAAAATACAAAGGCAGAAACACTGCACAGGTGAAGGACCAAGCTAGAGAAACACAGCTTCAAATGATAGAGGAGGAGATAGACAAATTATCTGAAAGAGAAATCAGAAAAGCTATACTAATGAGGATGAAAACCACTGAAAATAGAATGTAAGAGGAATTTAGTGCACTGAGAAGAGATATGCAAGAAATGAAAAAGAAGCAAATAGAGAGCACCAACTCAATTGCTGAACTCAAAAATACTATAGAAGGTCTCAAGAGTAGAGAATCAGAGGCAGAAGAACGGATATGTGAGCTGGAAGACAGAATGGTGGAAATAAGTGCTGAAGAACAGAACAAAACACAAAGAATTAAAAGAACTGATGATAGCCTCAGAGACCTATGGGACAATATCAGACCCACTGACATTAGAATTATGAGAGTCCCACAAGAAGACGTGGGAAAGAAAGGCTATGAAAAAATTCTTGAAGAGGTTATAGTTGAAAACTTCCCCAGCATGGGAAAGGAAATAGTGAACCAAGCCCAAGAAGCACAAAGAGTTCCATACAGGAGAAACCCCAGCAGAAACACACCAAGGTACATTCTAATCAAACTAACGCAGACTAAATATAAAGACAGATTACTAAAAGCAGCTAGGAGCAAACAACAAATACCATATAAAGGAAACCCCATACGACTAACTGCATATCTTTCCACAGAAACCCTGCAGGCCAGAAGAGAATGGCAAGACACATTTCAATTGCTAAAAGAGAATAACCTCCAACCAAGAATTCTCTACTCAGCAAGAATCTCATTCAGAATTGATCGTGAAGTCAAAAGCTTCACAGAAAAACAAAAACTACAAGAATTCTGTACCACAAAACCAGCCCTACAACAAGTGTTAAAGGGCCTAATATAGCCAATAAATACAAGAGTAGGAGAAGTCCTACAAATCAAACCCCAAATTTCTAAGAAGATGACAATAGGAACATTTGTATCAATAATTACTTTGAATGTAAATGGATTAAATGCTCCAACCAAATGACAAAGGCTGGTTGAATGGATCCAGAAACGAGACCCATATATATGCTATTTACAAGAGACCCACTTCAGACCTAGAGACACACATAGACTGAAAGTGAGAGGCTGGAAAAAGATATCCCATGCAAACGGAAATCAAAAGAAAGCTGGAGTAGCATTCCTCATATCAGAAAAAGTGGATTTTAAAGTAAGAGGATGCTAAGAGACAAGGCAGGTCACTACATAATGATCAAGGGATCTATCGAAGAGGAAGGCATAACAGTCTACGCACCCACCAAAGGGGCACCTCAATACATAAGACAGACACTTTCAAACATAAAGGAAGAAATCAATAATAACACAGTAATAGTAGGAGACTTTAACACTCCTCTCACACCAATGGACAGATCATCAAAACAGAAAATTAATAAAGAAACACAAGCCTTAAATGCCACACTAGAAGAAATGGCCTCATTGATATCTTTAGGACTTTCCATCCAAAAGCAGAGGAATACACTTTCTTCTCAAGTGCTCACGGAACATTCTCCAGGATAGACCACATATTGGGCCACAAATCTAACCTCAGTCAATTCAAGAAAACTGAAATAATATCAACCATCTTCTCGGACCACAGTGCAATGAGACTAGAGATCAACTGCAGGAAAAAAACTGCTAAAAACACAAACACATGGAGATTAAACAACACATACCTAAAAAACCAACTGATTACTGAGGAAATCAAAGGAGAAAGTAAAAAATTCCTAGAAGAAAATGACAATGAACACACGACAGTGCAAAACCTATGGGATATCGCAAAAGCAGGTCTAAGAGGGAAATTTATAGCAATACAATCCTACCTCAAGAAACTATGAAAATATGAAGCACATGACCTAAGCCTCTGCTTAAAACAATTGGCGAAAGAAGAACAAAAACACCCCAAAGCCAGCAGAAGAAGAGAAATTATAAAGACTAGAGCAGAAATAAATGAGAAAGAAATGAAAGAAGCTATAGTAAAGATAAATAGAACAAAAGGCCGGTTCTCTGAAAAGGTAAACAAAATTGACAAGCCACTGGCCAGACTCATCAAGAAAAAGAGAAGAACCAGATCAACAAAATCAAAAATGAAAAAGGAGAGATTACAACAGATCATGCAGAAATCCAAAGGATTCTAAGAGACTATTATGAACAACTCTATGACAACAAACTGGACAACCCAGAAGAAATGGACAGTTTCTTGGGGAAGATTAATCTCCCAAGACTGAGCCAGGAAGAAACAGAAACTTTGAACAACCCAATCACAAGCTCAGAAATCGAATTTGTGATTAAAAATCTACCCAAAAATAAAAGCCCAGGGCCAGATGGCTTCACAGCCGAATTCTACCAAACATTTAAAGAAGAGCTAATGCCTGTCCTTCTAAAACTCTTCCAAAAAATTGCACAGGAAGGAAAACTTCCAAACACATTCTACGAGACCACCATCACCCTGATACCAAAACCAGGCAAAGACAGCACAAAAAGGGAAAATACATAGGCCAGTTTCACTGATGAACTTAGATGCCAAGATCCTCAACAAAATCGTGGCAAACAGAATTCAACAACACATCAAAAAAACTCATACATCATGACCAAGTCGGGTTCATCCCAGGCATAACAACAATCTAACCTCAGTCAATTCAAGAAAACTGAAATAATATCAACCATCTTCTCGGACCACAGTGCAATGAGACTAGAGATCAACTGCAGGAAAAAAACTGCTAAAAACACAAACACATGGAGATTAAACAACACATACCTAAAAAACCAACTGATTACTGAGGAAATCAAAGGAGAAAGTAAAAAATTCCTAGAAGAAAATGACAATGAACACACGACAGTGCAAAACCTATGGGATATCGCAAAAGCAGGTCTAAGAGGGAAATTTATAGCAATACAATCCTACCTCAAGAAACTATGAAAATATGAAGCACATGACCTAAGCCTCTGCTTAAAACAATTGGCGAAAGAAGAACAAAAACACCCCAAAGCCAGCAGAAGAAGAGAAATTATAAAGACTAGAGCAGAAATAAATGAGAAAGAAATGAAAGAAGCTATAGTAAAGATAAATAGAACAAAAGGCCGGTTCTCTGAAAAGGTAAACAAAATTGACAAGCCACTGGCCAGACTCATCAAGAAAAAGAGAAGAACCAGATCAACAAAATCAAAAATGAAAAAGGAGAGATTACAACAGATCATGCAGAAATCCAAAGGATTCTAAGAGACTATTATGAACAACTCTATGACAACAAACTGGACAACCCAGAAGAAATGGACAGTTTCTTGGGGAAGATTAATCTCCCAAGACTGAGCCAGGAAGAAACAGAAACTTTGAACAACCCAATCACAAGCTCAGAAATCGAATTTGTGATTAAAAATCTACCCAAAAATAAAAGCCCAGGGCCAGATGGCTTCACAGCCGAATTCTACCAAACATTTAAAGAAGAGCTAATGCCTGTCCTTCTAAAACTCTTCCAAAAAATTGCACAGGAAGGAAAACTTCCAAACACATTCTACGAGACCACCATCACCCTGATACCAAAACCAGGCAAAGACAGCACAAAAAGGGAAAATACATAGGCCAGTTTCACTGATGAACTTAGATGCCAAGATCCTCAACAAAATCGTGGCAAACAGAATTCAACAACACATCAAAAAAACTCATACATCATGACCAAGTCGGGTTCATCCCAGGCATACAAGGATTCTTCAATATCCGCAAATCAATCAATGTGATACACCATATCAACAAACTGAGAGGCAAAAATCACATGACCATCTCAATAGATGCAGAAAAAGCCTTCAACAAAGTACAACATCGATTTATGATAAAAACTCTTCAGAAAATGGGCATAGAAGGAACCTATCTCAACATAATAAAAGCCATATATGAGAAGCCCACAGTAAACATTATCCTCAATGGTGAAAAACTGAAAGCATTCCCTCTAAGATCAGGAACAAGACAGGGGTGTCCACTTTCACCCCACCATTCAACATAGTCCTGGAAGTTCTAGCAACAGCAGTAAGAGAAGAGAAAGGAATTAAAGTAATCCAGATTGGAAAGGAAGAAGTCAAGCTCTCTCTTTTTGCAGATGACATGATATTATATATAGAAAATCCCAAAGGCACTATTACAAAGCTACTAGAGCTAATCAATGAATTCAGCAAAGTCACAGGATATAAAATCAATATACGGGGGGTGGAGCTAAGACGGCGGCGTAGTAGGACGTGCACTCATCTCTCCTGCAAAATCGCCTGAATTGCGACGAGTTCCTGGGAAACCATCGAAAAAAGGAGGTTGGATCTGATCACAGAGAGGACACCCTACATCGAAGAATAAAGGAGAAGCCGCATCAAGACGGTAGGAGGGGCACAATCGCACTTTTAAAAGTCAAACCTCATACCCGCTGGAGAGGCTGGGCGGGCGGCCAAAGGTGCAAAGCCTGTTGCAGATCAAAACCCGGGAAAGGAACAGTGACACCCACAAGGGACTGAGCCAGACCTGGTTTGGAGGGTCCAGGTACCCCCACCCTGAGTTAGAAGTGCCCTTGAGCAGTCCTCGGAAGGACGGCACTCAGTTTCCTTTGGAGGAGGTTACCAGTAACCCAATCAGAGAGTCGCCGAGGAGGACTAGAAAGTCTCTGCGCACTGTGATCCCGGAGAGGGGAAGATCGATCCTGCATGAGACTGAGCCAGACTCACCTCTGAGTAACCTGACATCTCCCACGGTGGTGGGGGTCGATGGTGGCCTGCAGCAGGGTCGGGGTCACTGCGGAAGTGTTTCCCAGAGCGTGTGAGAATAAATCCTTTGTGAGACAGATGCCATTTTCCCTACTGTAGCTTGGCTGCTGGGCAAGCTACAGGAGAACTTAGCTCCACCCAGCAAGAAAAGGATTTGGATTAAGAAACTCCTAGGGCCAGCCTGGTCGGGCCTTTTAATTCTGGAATAGAAGGAACATATCTCAACAAAAAAAAAGCCATATATGAGAAGCCCACAGTAAACATTATCTTTCAATGGTGAAAAACTGAAAGCATTCCCTCTAAGATCAGGAACAAGACAGGGGTGTCCACTTTCACCCCACCATTCAACATAGTCCTGGAAGTTCTAGCAACAGCAGTAAGAGAAGAGAAAGGAATTAAAGTAATCCAGATTGGAAAGGAAGAAGTCAAGCTCTCTCTTTTTGCAGATGACATGATATTATATATAGAAAATCCCAAAGGCACTATTACAAAGCTACTAGAGCTAATCAATGAATTCAGCAAAGTCACAGGATATAAAATCAATATACGGGGGGTGGAGCTAAGATGGCAGCGTAGAAGGATGTGCACTTATCTCTCCTGCAAAATCGCCTGAATTGCGACGAGTTCCTGGGAAACCATCGACGAAAGGAGGTTGGATCTGATCACAGAGAGGATACCCCACATCGAAGAATAAAGGAGAAGCCGCATCAAGACGGTAGGAGGGGCACAATCGCACTTTTAAAAGTCAAACCTCATACCAGCCAGAGAGGCTGGGCGGGCGGCCAAAGGTGCAAAGCCTGTTGCAGATCAAAACCCGGGAAAGGAACAGTGACACCCACAAGGGACTGAGCCAGACCTGGTTTGGAGGGTCCAGGTACCCCCACCCTGAGTTAGAAGTGCCCTTGAGCAGTCCTCGGAAGGACGGCACTCAGTTTCCTTTGGAGGAGGTTACCAGTAACCCAATCAGAGAGTCGCCGAGGAGGACTAGAAAGTCTCTGCGCACTGTGATCCCGGAGAGGGGAAGATCGATCCTGCATGAGACTGAGCCAGACTCACCTCTGAGTAACCTGACATCTCCCACGGTGGTGGGGGTCGATGGTGGCCTGCAGCAGGGTCGGGGTCACTGCGGAAGTGTTTCCCAGAGCGTGTGAGAATAAATCCTTTGTGAGACAGATGCCATTTTCCCTACTGTAGCTTGGCTGCTGGGCAAGCTACAGGGAGGGAACTTAGCTCCACCCAGCAAGAAAAGGGATTTGGATTAAGAAACTCCTAGGGCCAGCCTGGTCGGGCCTTTTAATTCTGGAATAGGCCGAAATAAACAAGCAGTCAAAGAGATCTTCAGATCCAACCACTGCCAGAGGCAAGAAGAAAAAGACTGATAATTCCTGAATAGTCAGCAAGAGACAGAAGAACATAAACACTATTTTCACGTTTTGTCTGAAGCTCGAGTTACTGTTGGACTTTAAAATTTCATTTTTTGTATTGTATTACTTTGTTTCAATTTTCTTTTTTTCCTCTTTTTTCCAAACCCACTCAGTGCAGCCCCCGCTTTGTGTGTGTGTGTGTGTGTGTGTGTGTGAGTGAGTGTGTTCATCTCCTTCACTGAATTCTATTGAAGCTACTAATCTTATCAGTTAAGACTGAATATATTCAAGTTTACATAATTTTTTTTCCTTCTTTTTCCTTTTAAACCACACATTTTATTTTGGTATAAACTTCTGGTTCCCCATTGTCCTTTCAAGGTTCTGTGGCTGTTTTGTTTGTTTTTATTATTTTTGCTTTGTTTTTCTATATTTTTCTATATAATTAGTTCTTTTAATTTTTAAAAATTTTTCATTTGTACTATCACTTCCTCTATAATTCTTGCTTTCTCTGATGCTCCTTTCCTATAGCATTAAATTCTAATACATACAAATCTTTATCTCCCTATGTTTAACTTTGCAATATTATTCTATATTTCTCTTCTATCATCCCTTTCTCTTTTTCCCTTTCCCCACCATATTTCTTAGTCTGTTCTGTCCTCATTGCCTTATCCCCAACAGGGACCCTGTTCTAGCATTATTCTCCAATTGGTGCTCTACTTAGTTGAAGTCTGCGCACTGTGATCCCGGAGAGGGGAAGATCGATCCTGCATGAGACTGAGCCAGACTCACCTCTGAGTAACCTGACATCTCCCACGGTGGTGGGGGTCGATGGTAGCCTGCAGCAGGGTCGGGGTCACTGCGGAAGTGTTTCCCAGAGCGTGTGAGAATAAATCCTTTGTGAGACAGATGCCATTTTCCCTACTGTAGCTTGGCTGCTGGGCAAGCTACAGGGAGGGAACTTAGCTCCACCCAGCAAGAAAAGGGATTTGGATTAAGAAACTCCTAGGGCCAGCCTGGTCGGGCCTTTTAATTCTGGAATAGGCCGAAATAAACAAGCAGTCAAAGAGATCTTCAGATCCAACCACTGCCAGAGGCAAAAAAAAAAAGACTGATAATTCCTGAATAGTCAGCAAGAGACAGAAGAACATAAACACTATTTTCACGTTTTGTCTGAAGCTCGAGTTACTGTTGGACTTTAAAATTTCATTTTTTGTATTGTATTACTTTGTTTCAATTTTCTTTTTTTCCTCTTTTTTCCAAACCCACTCAGTGCAGCCCCCGCTTTGTGTGTGTGTGTGTGTGTGTGTGTGTGAGTGAGTGTGTTCATCTCCTTCACTGAATTCTATTGAAGCTACTAATCTTATCAGTTAAGACTGAATATATTCAAGTTTACATAATTTTTTTTTCCTTCTTTTTCCTTTTAAACCACACATTTTATTTTGGTATAAACTTCTGGTTCCCCATTGTCCTTTCAAGGTTCTGTGGCTGTTTTGTTTGTTTTTATTATTTTTGCTTTGTTTTTCTATATTTTTCTATATAATTAGTTCTTTTAATTTTTAAAAATTTTTCATTTGTACTATCACTTCCTCTATAATTCTTGCTTTCTCTGATGCTCCTTTCCTATAGCATTAAATTCTAATACATACAAATCTTTATCTCCCTATGTTTAACTTTGCAATATTATTCTATATTTCTCTTCTATCATCCCTTTCTCTTTTTCCCTTTCCCCACCATATTTCTTAGTCTGTTCTGTCCTCATTGCCTTATCCCCAACAGGGACCCTGTTCTAGCATTATTCTCCAATTGGTGCTCTACTTAGTTTGGTTATTAACTGGTGGATATCATTCTTGCTTTTCTCTATTTGCCGTGCTAACGTATTCTACTGTATTTTGGTTGGAATGCTTGGGTTATGTTACAGCTGTATATGTTTATGTGTATAATTCAATATGCTAGATAGTATTTGCATAATTTTTTAATTGCCATTTGTCAAAGGTATACCTTCTGTTTCTCATTTGCATATATATGTTTTAATGCCATATCATTTAATGCCATAACAAACCAGCTGTCAAATCTTCATTCCCTGGTCAGGCAACAAGCCCCGGGGTTTTAGGGAGGGAGCACTGACTCCAAAACTCGACAATACTAGACAACGCCTAACACTAAAGAGCAGTATAGAAGTGAGAATGACAACAAAGGTAATCACTTTTATGCAAGTCCTGACATCACCCAATCACCAGCATCACCCAGAATAAGAAGCCCCATCCAAGCAACAAACACCAACAGATGTAACTCAAAGTCTGGGGAAAGGAAATCCCAAACAGAGTCAGTTAAAAAATTAATAATAACAATGAAATGGCAGAGAAATACCACACAAGTGAAGGAACAATCCACAAACACACAAGATCAAATCAATGAAGAGGATTTGGACAAACTTTCTGAAAGTGATTTCAGAGAATGATAGTAAAGATGATCAAAGACACTGAAAACAGAATTTCAGAGAAATTGCAAGACACAACTAACACACTGAATAAAGAAATACATGAACTTACCAAAAAAATAACAGAGACAAACAACTCAATTGCTGAACTGAAAAACACTGTAGAAGAAATCAAGAGAAGAGTATCTGAGACAGAAAATCGGATAAGTGAGCTGGAAGATAAAATGGTGGAAGCAACTGCTGAAAAACAGACTCTAGCTCAAAGAATGAAAAGAGCAGAGGATAGCCTCAGAGACCTCTGGGATAATATCAAACACACCAATATTTGAATTATAGGGCTTCCAGAAAAAGAAGAAGAAAAGAAAGGCTATGAGAAAATTTTTGAAGAGATTATAGTTGAAAATTTCCCCAACATGGGAAAAGAAATAGCCAGTCAAGTCCAAGAAGCACAAAGAGTACCATACAGAGTCAATCCGAGAAGAAACACACCAGGACACATATTAATGAAGCTAACACAAATTAAACACAAAGATAGAATTCTCAAAGCAGCAAGGGAAAAGCAACTAGTGACATACAAGGGAAAGCCCATACGTTTAACAGCTGATCTTTCAACAGAAACTCTGCAGGCCAGAAGGGAATGGCAGGACACATTTAAACGGCTGAAAGAGAATAATCTGCAACCAAGAATCCTCTACCCTGCAAGGATATCATTCAAAATTGATGGAGAAATCAAAAGCTTTACTGACAAACAAAAATTAAAAGAATTTAGTCACACCAAACCAGCCTTACAACAAGTGTTAAAGGGACTTATATAGACAACAAGTATAAAAGGAGAAGATCCACGAAACAAACACATCATAACATCTAAGAAGATGACAATAGGATCATTTGTATCAATAATTACTTTGAATGTCAATGGACTAAATGCCCCAACCAAAAGATACAGAGTGGCTGAATGGATCCAAAAACACGACCCATACATATGCTGCCTCTAAGAAACTCATTTCAGACCTAGAGACACTCATAGACTGAAAGTGAGAGGCTGGAAAAAGATATTCCATGCAAATGGAAATCAAAAGAAAGCTGGAGTAGCAATCCTCATATCAGACAAAATAGATTTTAAAGTAAAGAAGATTCTAAGAGACAAGGCAGGCCACTACATCATGATTAAGGGATCGATCCAAGAAGAAGACAAAGCAATCATAAATATCTATGCACCCAACGCAGGAGCACCCCAATACATAAGAAAACACTTTCAGACATAAAAGAAGACATTTACAGTAACATAATCATAGTAGGAGACTTTAACACTCCTCTCACACCAAAGGCCAAAAAAGAAAATTAATAAAGAAACACAAGCCTTAAATGCCACACTAGAAGAAATGGCCTCAATTGATTATAAAGAATGAAAAGAGCAGAGGATAGCCTCAGAGACCTCTGGGATAATATCAAACACACCAATATTTGAATTATAGGGCTTCCAGAAAAAGAAGAAGAAAAGAAAGGCTATGAGAAAATTTTTGAAGAGATTATAGTTGAAAATTTCCCCAACATGGGAAAAGAAATAGCCAGTCAAGTCCAAGAAGCACAAAGAGTACCATACAGAGTCAATCCGAGAAGAAACACACCAGGACACATATTAATGAAGCTAACACAAATTAAACACAAAGATAGAATTCTCAAAGCAGCAAGGGAAAAGCAACTAGTGACATACAAGGGAAAGCCCATACGTTTAACAGCTGATCTTTCAACAGAAACTCTGCAGGCCAGAAGGGAATGGCAGGACACATTTAAACGGCTGAAAGAGAATAATCTGCAACCAAGAATCCTCTACCCTGCAAGGATATCATTCAAAATTGATGGAGAAATCAAAAGCTTTACTGACAAACAAAAATTAAAAGAATTTAGTCACACCAAACCAGCCTTACAACAAGTGTTAAAGGGACTTATATAGACAACAAGTATAAAAGGAGAAGATCCACGAAACAAACACATCATAACATCTAAGAAGATGACAATAGGATCATTTGTATCAATAATTACTTTGAATGTCAATGGACTAAATGCCCCAACCAAAAGATACAGAGTGGCTGAATGGATCCAAAAACACGACCCATACATATGCTGCCTCTAAGAAACTCATTTCAGACCTAGAGACACTCATAGACTGAAAGTGAGAGGCTGGAAAAAGATATTCCATGCAAATGGAAATCAAAAGAAAGCTGGAGTAGCAATCCTCATATCAGACAAAATAGATTTTAAAGTAAAGAAGATTCTAAGAGACAAGGCAGGCCACTACATCATGATTAAGGGATCGATCCAAGAAGAAGACAAAGCAATCATAAATATCTATGCACCCAACGCAGGAGCACCCCAATACATAAGAAAACACTTTCAGACATAAAAGAAGACATTTACAGTAACATAATCATAGTAGGAGACTTTAACACTCCTCTCACACCAAAGGACATATCATCAAAACAGAAAATTAATAAAGAAACACAAGCCTTAAATGCCACACTAGAAGAAATGGCCTCATTGATATCTTTAGGACTTTCCATCCAAAAGCAGAGGAATACACTTTCTTCTCAAGTGCTCACGGAACATTCTCCAGGATAGACCACATATTGGGCCACAAATCAAACCTCAGTCAATTCAAGAAAACTGAAATTCTATCAACCATCTTCTCGGATCACAAAGCAGTGAGATTAGAGATCAACTACCAGAAAAAAAAAAAAAACCGCTAAAAACACAAACACATGGAGATTAAACAACACGTACCTAAAAAACCAACTGATCATTGAGGAAATCAAAGGAGAAAGTAAAAAATTCCTAGAAGAAAACGAAATGAACACACGACAGTGCAAAACCTATGGGATAGTGCAAAAGCAGTTCTAAGAGGGACGTTTATAGCAATTCAATCCCACCTCAAGAAACTAGGAAAATCTCAAACAGATGACCTTACTGTATGCTTAAAACAATTGGCAAAAGAAGAACAAAAACACCCCAAGGCCAGCAGAAGAAGGGAAATCATAAAGATCAGAGCAGAAATAAATTAAAAAGAAACGAAAGAAACAATAGTAAAGATAAATAAAACAAAAAGCTGGTTCTTCGAAAAGGTCAATAAAATCGACACACCACTGGCCGGACTCATCAAGAAAAAAAGAGAGAAGAACCAGATCATCAAAATCAAAAATGAAAAAGGAAAGATTACATCAGATCATGCAGAAATCCAAAGGATTCTAAGAGACTATTATGAACAACTCTATGGCAACAAACTGGACAACCTGGAAGAAATGGACAGTTTCTTAGAGAAGATTAATCCCCCAAGACCTCAACCAGGAAGAAACAGAAACTATGAACAAGCCAATCACAAGCTCAGAAATCGACCTTGTGATCAAAAATCTACCCAAAAATAAAAGCCCAGGGCCAGATGGTTTCACAAGTGAATTCTACCAAACATTTAAAGAAGAGCTAATGCCTGTCCTTCTAAAACTCTTCCAAAAAATTGCACAGGAAGGAACACTTCCAAACATATTCTACGAGGCCACCATCACCCTGACACCAAAGCCAGGCAAAGACATCACAAAAAAAGAAAATTATAGGCCAATTTCACTGATGAATCTAGACGCCAAAATCCTCAACAAAATCCTAGCAAATGAAATTCAACAACACATCAAAAAGCTCATACATCACGATCAAGTTGGGTTCATTCCAGGCATGCAAGGATTCTTCAATATCCACAAATCAATCAATGTGATACACCATATCAATAAATTGAGACAAAATCACATGATCATCTCAATAGATGCAGAAAAAGCCTTTGACAAAGTACAGCATCCATTTATGATAAAAACTCTTCAAAAAATGGGCATAGAAGGAACTTATCTTAACATAATGAAAGCCATATACGAGAAGCCCACAGCAAACATTATCCTCAATGGTGAAAAACTGAAAGCATTCCCTCTAAGATCAGGAACAAGACAAGGGTGTCCACTTTCACCACTACTATTCAACATAGTCCTGGAAGTTCTAGCAACAGCAATAAGAGAAGAGAAAGAAATCAAAGGAATCCAGATTGGAAAAGAAGAAGTCAAACTCTCTCTATTTGCAGATGACATGATATTATACATAGAAAATCCCAAAGACACTATCACAAAACTACTAGAGATAATCAGCGAATTCATCAAAGTCGCAGGATACAAAATCAATATACAGAAATCACTGGCATTCCTATACACAAACAATGAAAAATCAGAAAACAAAATCAAAAAGGCAATCCCCTTCACCATTGCAACCAAAAGAATCAAATATCTAGGAATGAACCTACCCAAAGAAACAAAAGAATTGTACACAGAAAATTACAAGACACTCATGAGAGACATTAAACAAGACTTAAACAGATGGAGAGATATTCCATGTTCCTGGATTAGAAGAATCAATATTGTGAAAATGACCATACTAACAAATATCATCTACAGATTCAATGCAATACCTATTCAACTACCATTGACGTTTTCCACAGAACTAGACCAAAGAATCACACAGTTCATATGGAAACACAGAAGACCTCGAATAGCCAAAGCAATCCTGAGAAAGAAAAACGGAGCTGGAGGGATCAGCCTCCCTAACTTCAGACTCTACTACAAAGCAACAGTCATCAAGACAGTATGGTACTGGCACAAAAACAGAACTATCGACCAATGGAACAAGATCGAGAACCCAGAGATAAACCCACGCACCTATGGGTACTTTATTTTTGCCAAAGGAGGCAAAACTACAAAATGGGACAAAGACAGCCTCTTCAACAAGTGGTGCTGGGACAATTGGACAGCTACATGCAAAAAAATGAAGTTGGAACATTCCCTGACCCCATACACAAAATCAACTCAAAATGGATTAAAGACCTACATGTAAGACCAGAAACCATCAAACTCTTAGAGCAGAATATAGGCAAAACCCTCAAGGACATCAATCAAAGCAAGATCTTCTCTGACCCACCTACTAGAATAGCAGAACTGAATAGAAAAATGAACATGTGGGACCTAATGAAACTTAAAAGCTTTTGTACAGCAAAAGAAATAACAGAAAATCTCGACAGACACCCCACAGAGTGGGAGAAAATCATAGCAAATGAAACAACAGACAAAGAATTAATCTCCAAAATCTACAAGCAACTCAGACAACTCAGCACTGGAAAAACGAACAATCCAATCAAAAAATGGGAAAAAGATCTAAAGAGATGCCTCTCCAAAGAGGACATACAGATGGCCCAAAAGCACATGAAATGATGCTCAACTTCACTTATTATAGAGAAATGTAAATTAAAACCACAATGAGATACCACCTCACACCCGTCAGAATGGCCATTATCAATAAATTGACAGACAATAAATGCAGGAGAGGGTGCGGAGAAAAGGGAACCCTCTTGCATTGCTGGTGGGAATGTAAACTGATACAGCCTCTATGGAAGACAGTATGGAGATTTCCTTAAAAACTAAAAATAGAAGCACCCTATGACCCAGCAATTCCATTATTAGGCTTATATCCTGATGAAATCAAAATTGAAAGAAGCACCTGTACCCCAGTGTTTATTGCAGCTCTCTATACAATGACCAGAACATGGAAGCAACCTCGAATAGCCAAAGCAATCCTGAGAAAGAAAACGGAGCTGGAGGGATCAGCCTCCTAACTTCAGACTCTACTACAAAGCAACAGTCATCAAGACAGTATGGTACTGGCACAAAACAGAACTATCGACCAATGGAACAAGATCGAGAACCCAGAGATAAACCCACGCACCTATGGGTACTTTATTTTTGCCAAAGGAGGCAAAACTACAAAATGGGACAAAGACAGCCTCTTCAACAAGTGGTGCTGGGACAATTGGACAGCTACATGCAAAAAAATGAAGTTGGAACATTCCCTGACCCCATACACAAAATCAACTCAAAATGGATTAAAGACCTACATGTAAGACCAGAAACCATCAAACTCTTAGAGCAGAATATAGGCAAAACCCTCAAGGACATCAATCAAAGCAAGATCTTCTCTGACCCACCTACTAGAATAGCAGAACTGAATAGAAAAATGAACATGTGGGACCTAATGAAACTTAAAAGCTTTTGTACAGCAAAAGAAATAACAGAAAATCTCGACAGACACCCCACAGAGTGGGAGAAAATCATAGCAAATGAAACAACAGACAAAGAATTAATCTCCAAAATCTACAAGCAACTCAGACAACTCAGCACGGGAAAAACGAACAACCCAATCAAAAAATGGGAAAAAGATCTAAAGAGATGCCTCTCCAAAGAGGACATACAGATGGCCCAAAAGCACATGAAATGATGCTCAACTTCACTTATTATAGAGAAATGTAAATTAAAACCACAATGAGATACCACCTCACACCCGTCAGAATGGCCATTATCAATAAATTGACAGACAATAAATGCAGGAGAGGGTGCGGAGAAAAGGGAACCCTCTTGCATTGCTGGTGGGAATGTAAACTGATACAGCCTCTATGGAAGACAGTATGGAGATTTCCTTAAAAACTAAAAATAGAAGCACCCTATGACCCAGCAATTCCATTATTAGGCTTATATCCTGATGAAATCAAAATTGAAAGAAGCACCTGTACCCCAGTGTTTATTGCAGCTCTCTATACAATGACCAGAACATGGAAGCAACCTAGATGCCCATTGACGAATGAATGGATACAAAAGCCCTGGTACATATATGCATGGAATGCTACTCAGCTGTTAAAAGAAATGCAGAAGACTCAGTTCTAATGAGGTGGCTGGCTCTCGAACCTATCATAAAAAGTGAAGTAAGTCAAAAAGAGAAAGACAAGTAAAGTAAACTAACACATATATATGGAATCTAGTAGGACAGTCTTGATAACACACGCCGTGAACTCATGGAAAAACAGACAGAGCATAGACATAAAGACATTGTGGGGAAGAAATAGGGAGGAGGAGGCATGGAGGGAGTAACATGGAAGTCATGTGTGGAAAAGATAGCTAATGTCATTGTGCTAAGGGAATAGGACTGCTCACAATGGCTTGGGGCAATGGTCCGGAGGGGTGGGATGGGGGGAAATGGGGGGGTGGGGACCAGGAATACTTATATGACTGATCTGGGAACATACATGTCTGTGAACAACAAAACTCTATAAAACCTTTAAAATAAAGAATTTAAAATAATTAAAAAATATATATCATGCATTCATTCTTTTATGAGTGTTCATTCATTCTAGATCTTAAAGATATTCCTACACTCATCATTTAAACTTTTCAGTTTTCTTCCCCTCTGTTAGTCCTTACTTTTCAAAAACTATTTTAATCTCTTGTGACCTGTTTTTTGGTTTCTCTCTACCAATTTCCACTTGCAAAGTGTAAATTGATAAAGGTATGTAAGATGTATAAGTGATAGCTAGATGCCACATGAATGATATATGTAGCTGCTGGATTTATATCTGATATATATACATGCACATATATGTGTATATTCGTAAGCATATATATATATGTGTGTGTATAGCGAAAATATATAAATGTAATCTTTCTTTCCTCTTTAACCTCAACTTGATGCCAGATATCAGTGATCTTTTTCCTTGAATCAAAATTTAGGTTTGAAAAAATTATCTATTTTCTCTTCTACTGAGCATAGTTTAACATATTTTAACATAGCATCAGAGCATAAAATAAAGTGGTCAAATGGAAGAGGGAAGATTTTTAAAATGCAAAAATTCCATTTTCTTTTCTTACAAACTATATATGTTATTGTCATCTCCTACACTAATGATCTTCTATCCAGATTTCATGAAGAATGTGGCTGATGTCAGATAGAGGAATCTAAGATAATGTCTTCAAGCTAGTGATGAGATTATTTCTCATCATATATTTTACACTTCTCCTCTTGGTTAGGGAAAGACTTCTCCTATAATTTCCGACAAGTAAAGTAAACTACATATATATGGAATCTAGTAGGACAGTCTTGATAACACACGTGAACTCATGGAAAAACAGACAGAGCATAGACATAAAGACATTGTGGGGAAGAAATAGGGAGGAGGAGGCATGGAGGGAGTAACATGGAAGTCATGTGTGGAAAAGATAGCTAATGTCATTGTGCTAAGGGAATAGGACTGCTCACAATGGCTTGGGGCAATGGTCCGGAGGGGTGGGATGGGGGGAAATGGGGGTGGGGACCAGGAATACTTATATGACTGATCTGGGAACATACATGTCTGTGAACAACAAAACTCTATAAAACCTTTAAAATAAAGAATTTAAAATAATTAAAAAATATATATCATGCATTCATTCTTTTATGAGTGTTCATTCATTCTAGATCTTAAAGATATTCCTACACTCATCATTTAAACTTTTCAGTTTTCTTCCCCTCTGTTAGTCCTTACTTTTCAAAAACTATTTTAATCTCTTGTGACCTGTTTTTTGGTTTCTCTCTACCAATTTCCACTTGCAAAGTGTAAATTGATAAAGGTATGTAAGATGTATAAGTGATAGCTAGATGCCACATGAATGATATATGTAGCTGCTGGATTTATATCTGATATATATACATGCACATATATGTGTATATTCGTAAGCATATATATATATGTGTGTGTATAGCGAAAATATATAAATGTAATCTTTCTTTCCTCTTTAACCTCAACTTGATGCCAGATATCAGTGATCTTTTTCCTTGAATCAAAATTTAGGTTTGAAAAAATTATCTATTTTCTCTTCTACTGAGCATAGTTTAACATATTTTAACATAGCATCAGAGCATAAAATAAAGTGGTCAAATGGAAGAGGGAAGATTTTTAAAATGCAAAAATTCCATTTTCTTTTCTTACAAACTATATATGTTATTGTCATCTCCTACACTAATGATCTTCTATCCAGATTTCATGAAGAATGTGGCTGATGTCAGATAGAGGAATCTAAGATAATGTCTTCAAGCTAGTGATGAGATTATTTCTCATCATATATTTTACACTTCTCCTCTTGGTTAGGGAAAGACTTCTCCTATAATTTCCTCACTATAAAGATATTCTTAATCTTTAAGACACAATTGTGATTTTTATTGCATGATTCAAGAAGGATCAAAAGGAAAGTATATTGATGGAAAAACATGAGACACTGACATCAGGATCACAAACTGGCAGGTTGGGAGAGCATATGTGAAGAACCCAATGAAGAAAGAAAATTGGAACTGAGGAAAATCTAGAAAATAAGTTCAAGGATGGTAAGAAAATTTTGGGCATTGTTACACTAAGAGCAAAGAGAAACTACTTGTATTAGCCAGACTTCTCCAAAGAAACTGAATCAATACAAGATAGATAAATAGATAATTTATAATGAGGGACTGGCTCACACATTTATGAAGCGCAAGTCCCATGATTTGCTGTTTCCTCACGAAAAGGCAATGAAAGGCAGTGGTAGAGCTTAAGTCCAAATACAAAGGCCTGAGAGCCAGGGAGCCACTAGTGTAAGCCCTAATCTATGTCCAAAAGCCAGAGGACCAGGAGGACTGATATGCAAGGTCAGGAGAAGACAGATGTCTCAGCTCAAAATGAAAACAAATTCACCCTTTCTCTTACCTTTTTTTTCTATTTGGGCTGTCAACAGATTGGATGAAGCTCACCCAAATTAGTGAGGGTGATTTGCCCTACTTAGTCTGATAATCAAACACTTAAATCTCATCTGGAAACCCACCCTCACAGACACACCTAGTAGATATCTTGGTGCCACTTAGTCAAACTGACACATAGAACTGACCATCAGACTACTGAATTTTTTTTCTGCTAAGGAAGAGGCTCAGATTTTTTTTTTTTTAATTTTTTTTTTTTTTATTCTTTATTTTAAAGGTTTTACAGAGTTTTGTTGTTCACATACATGTATGCTCCCAGATCAGTCATATGCATATCCATGGTCCCCACCCACTCAGATCGCCCCATCCCACCCCTCCAGACCTTTGCCCCAAGCCATTGTAAGCACTCCTATTCCCTTAGCACTGTGACACTAGCTATCTTTTCCACACATAACATTATAGGTTTCCTTGTTACTTCCTCCATGCTTCCCCCTCCCTATTTATTCACCACGATGTCCCTATGTCTATGTTCTGTCTTTTTTTTTTTTTTTTTTATGAGTTCCCTGTGTGTGATATCAAGACCGTCCTACTAGATTCCATATATGTGTGTTAGTATACTGTATTTGTCTTTCTCTTTTTGACTTACTTCACTTTTTATGATAGGTTCTAGAGCCAGCCACTTCATTAGGATTGAGTCTTCTGCATTTCTTTTAACAGCTGAGTAGTATTCCATTGTATATATGTACCAGAGCTTCTGGATCCATTCATTCGTCGATGGACATCTAGGTTGCTTCCATGTTTTGGCTATTGTATAGAGAGCTGCAATGAACATTGGGGTACAGGTGCTTCTTTCAGTTTTGATTTCATCAGGATATAAGCCTAAGAGTGGGATTGCTGGGTTGTATGGTGCTTCTATTTTTAGTTTTTTAAGAAATCTCCAGACTGTCTTCCATAGAGGCTGTATCAGTTTACATTCCCACCAGCAAAGAAAGGCAGTGAAAACCAAATTCAGGGAGCCACTAGTGTAAGCCCTAATCTATGTCCAAAAGCCAGAGGACCAGGAGGACTGATATGCAAGGTCAGGAGAAGACAGATGTCTCAGCTCAAAATGAAAACAAATTCACCCTTTCTCTTACCTTTTTTTTCTATTTGGGCTGTCAACAGATTGGATGAAGCTCACCCAAATTAGTGAGGGTGATTTGCCCTACTTAGTCTGATAATCAAACACTTAAATCTCATCTGGAAACCCACCCTCACAGACACACCTAGTAGATATCTTGGTGCCACTTAGTCAAACTGACACATAGAACTGACCATCAGACTACTGAATTTTTTTTCTGCTAAGGAAGAGGCTCAGATTTTTTTTTTTTTTAATTTTTTTTTTTTTATTCTTTATTTTAAAGGTTTTACAGAGTTTTGTTGTTCACATACATGTATGCTCCCAGATCAGTCATATGCATATCCATGGTCCCCACCCACTCAGATCGCCCCATCCCACCCCTCCAGACCTTTGCCCCAAGCCATTGTAAGCACTCCTATTCCCTTAGCACTGTGACACTAGCTATCTTTTCCACACATAACATTATAGGTTTCCTTGTTACTTCCTCCATGCTTCCCCCTCCCTATTTATTCACCACGATGTCCCTATGTCTATGTTCTGTTTTTTTTTTTTTTTTTTTTCATGAGTTCCCTGTGTGTGATATCAAGACCGTCCTACTAGATTCCATATATGTGTGTTAGTATACTGTATTTGTCTTTCTCTTTTTGACTTACTTCACTTTTTATGATAGGTTCTAGAGCCAGCCACTTCATTAGGATTGAGTCTTCTGCATTTCTTTTAACAGCTGAGTAGTATTCCATTGTATATATGTACCAGAGCTTCTGGATCCATTCATTCGTCGATGGACATCTAGGTTGCTTCCATGTTTTGGCTATTGTATAGAGAGCTGCAATGAACATTGGGGTACAGGTGCTTCTTTCAGTTTTGATTTCATCAGGATATAAGCCTAAGAGTGGGATTGCTGGGTTGTATGGTGCTTCTATTTTTAGTTTTTTAAGAAATCTCCAGACTGTCTTCCATAGAGGCTGTATCAGTTTACATTCCCACCAGCAATGCAAGAGGGTTCCCTTTTCTCCGCACCCTCTCCAGCATTTATTGTCTGCAGATGTTTTGAAGATGGCCATTCTGACGGGTGTGAGGTGATATCTCATTGTAGTTTTAATTGGCATTTCTCTAATAATAAGTGAGGTTGAGCATCGTTTCATGTGCTTTTGGGCCATCTGTATGTCCTCTTTGGAGAGGCGTCTCTTTAGGTCTTTTTCCCATTTTTTCATTGGGTTGTTCGTTTTCCCTGTGCTGAGTTGTCTGAGTTGCTTGTAGATTTTGGAGATTAATTCTTTGTCTGTTGTTTCATTTGCTATGATTTTCTCCTACTCTGTGGGGTGTCTGTTGAGCTTTTTTGTAATTTCTTTAGCTGTACAAAAACTTTTAAGTTTCATGAAGTCCCATATGTTTATTTTTCTTTTCAGTTCTACTATTTTAGTTGGTGGGTCAGAGAAGATCTTGCTTTGAATGATGTCCTTGAGGGTTTTGCCTATATTCTCCTCTAAGAGTTTGATGGTTTCTGGTCTTACATGTAGGTCTTTAATCCATTTTGAGTTGATCTTAGTGTATGGTGTCAGGGAATGTTCCACCTTCATTTTTTTGCATGTAGCTGTCCAATTCTCCCAGCACCACTTGTTGAAGAGGCTCAGAGTTTTATTTGAACACAATAGAATTCATTGGAAAGTATCTTTAGTCTCTTACAGTTGCAGGTAGAGAAAGTCTAAAAAATTTAGTTGACTAAACAGTTTACTATCTAATCTCTAGTGTGGTGAGGATATCCGTGATTTCAATAATACTTACCACTATAATAAGATCTCTTCTACTCAGATACTCATCATGATTTAGCCAAATTTTAATCAGAATCACAGATTTGGCCTTAGCCAACCAATACTATGCTGATGATAGCTGAAGGTACCAGAAATTGTGATTGGGCTTATTCAATCCATAAATGTAGATACAAGGGTAAATGATATTTGGTATGATATTTTGAACACTACATTTAAGTGATAGGGATAAAATAAGGAAAGAGTAAATACCTACAAGAACACCACAGTCTGTTGGCTGAGAAATTTCAAAACAAGGAATATAATAAAACAACACAAGAGGTCTGAGGGCAGGATACAATGAGAGAGGTTTACATTCCCACCAGCAATGCAAGAGGGTTCCCTTTTCTCCGCACCCTCTCCAGCATTTATTGTCTGCAGATGTTTTGAAGATGGCCATTCTGACGGGTGTGAGGTGATATCTCATTGTAGTTTTAATTGGCATTTCTCTAATAATAAGTGAGGTTGAGCATCGTTTCATGTGCTTTTGGGCCATCTGTATGTCCTCTTTGGAGAGGCGTCTCTTTAGGTCTTTTTCCCATTTTTTCATTGGGTTGTTCGTTTTCCCTGTGCTGAGTTGTCTGAGTTGCTTGTAGATTTTGGAGATTAATTCTTTGTCTGTTGTTTCATTTGCTATGATTTTCTCCTACTCTGTGGGGTGTCTGTTGAGCTTTTTTGTAATTTCTTTAGCTGTACAAAAACTTTTAAGTTTCATGAAGTCCCATATGTTTATTTTTCTTTTCAGTTCTACTATTTTAGTTGGTGGGTCAGAGAAGATCTTGCTTTGAATGATGTCCTTGAGGGTTTTGCCTATATTCTCCTCTAAGAGTTTGATGGTTTCTGGTCTTACATGTAGGTCTTTAATCCATTTTGAGTTGATCTTAGTGTATGGTGTCAGGGAATGTTCCACCTTCATTTTTTTGCATGTAGCTGTCCAATTCTCCCAGCACCACTTGTTGAAGAGGCTCAGAGTTTTATTTGAACACAATAGAATTCATTGGAAAGTATCTTTAGTCTCTTACAGTTGCAGGTAGAGAAAGTCTAAAAAATTTAGTTGACTAAACAGTTTACTATCTAATCTCTAGTGTGGTGAGGATATCCGTGATTTCAATAATACTTACCACTATAATAAGATCTCTTCTACTCAGATACTCATCATGATTTAGCCAAATTTTAATCAGAATCACAGATTTGGCCTTAGCCAACCAATACTATGCTGATGATAGCTGAAGGTACCAGAAATTGTGATTGGGCTTATTCAATCCATAAATGTAGATACAAGGGTAAATGATATTTGGTATGATATTTTGAACACTACATTTAAGTGATAGGGATAAAATAAGGAAAGAGTAAATACCTACAAGAACACCACAGTCTGTTGGCTGAGAAATTTCAAAACAAGGAATATAATAAAACAACACAAGAGGATCATTGCAGAGGTGACAGGATACAATGAGAGAGGTACAAAACCCAGGTTATTGGGTTAACAAAACTTCTCTAGAGGAAGTAATTTTTGAATCAGTTTATTCAGCTAACAAAGAGTACTGTAGGTAGAGGAAGAAAAAATTGTGGCATATTTTGAGAATAGCAGGTAATTAATAGACTCCAAGTGATGGTTAAAAGATTATCTCTCGGGCTTCCCCTGGTGGTCCAGTGGGTAAGGACAACGCCTTTCAGTGCAAGGGACGCCGGTTCCATCCCTGGCCTGGGAAGACCCCACATGCCGCGGAGCGACTGGACTGATGTGTCCAATTACCGAGCAGGAGCTCCGGTGCGCATGCGCCCAGAGCCGGCGCTCTGCGACGACAGAGGCCACCGGGATGGGAGGCCCACAGGAGCCGAAGAACAAAGACGGATGAAAATAGAGAAATGAAAGACCAATAGAAGTGGCCCGCCCATCCCCCTCCCTCCCCACCCCACCCCTTCCAGAAAGTAAATAAATAAATAAATAAAAATAAATGTTAAAAAAAAAAAATTTTAAAAAGAGATTATATCTTGAATAATTAGGAAGAGCAATCTATTTTGAGAAGACAAGCAACAGAATATTCCATTTCATGGAGATTGAAAGTACTTAAGATAGGTATGAAAACAGATACTGTATTTAGAA
Organism: Tragulus kanchil; assembly: GCA_022376925.1. Classification (NCBI taxonomy): domain Eukaryota; kingdom Metazoa; phylum Chordata; class Mammalia; order Artiodactyla; family Tragulidae; genus Tragulus; species Tragulus kanchil. The sequence continues at coordinate 68,835,821 of JAIOJX010000028.1, read as the reverse complement.
GAATGACTAGAGACTACATATACTAGTTATTTTTTAATTTAATAAACAGTCTTTTGCTTTATATCAGACTATATAAATTTAGCTATCTATAAATTATTATATTAACTTATTATAATGACTTTTGAAACTGATTTTAAAATTGCATGCTCTATGAAATATTCAGAATAGTGGGTGGTTAGAACTTTAGCTGTGTTTTCATATTATATGTAATTCCTTTGTCTCATAGTATGTATTTCAGCCTCCTGTGAGCTCAAGGAATGTAAAATGGCTCATTTAACATAGTTAAAGTTGAAATATATTTATAGAACTATTATACGTATGGACATTTTTAAATAAAGTCAGTAGTAAAAACTTGTTAACAGAATCATGAGTAGAAATTTGGCTTGTCTTTTATTCTGTGAAAAGATGAAAAATAAACAATGCATGGAAAACATTTTCTAATCAACTCACAAACACATTTTATCTAACTGGAGGGAATTCCCTTAGAAATCATGATAATTCTGTTTAATGTTGTGAAAACAAATTTGAATAAGATTCCCTATACTCTTGAAAGCAAAAAAAAAAAAAAAAAATCCCCATAATCTCACTGCTTTGACACTTTATTACTAATGCTTAAATCTCATTTTCTCCTGCAATAGTAAAATACTAACTTTCCAAGCTTTTCTGATTGATAGGCATGGGCTATATAAGCAAAAACTTTCTGGTGAGTGTCTATACAACTTTTATTTATTTTTTTCCTAACCAGGAAAAAAAGATATGTGTGGCTTATTCTACTGCTTTTCTTCTTGCTGCCTTCAACCCAAATATTACTCACCACCATGCACAAGGACAAAGGTACAGTAAGTGTATATTTAATATTTGAAACTGCCCAACTATTTCCCAGTGAAACGAGACTGAAACCATTTTGTATCCCCATTAGAAATGTCTGAGAATTACAATTGTTCACCATTCTTGAAAACACTTGGTATTTTCAGTATTGAGTTGCTTGAATTATTACTGAGTGGTATATGTTACTTATATATTTTGCTATGAGAATTCTTGTGCAAGCCCTGTGAATATTATATTTATTTCTCTTGGATAAAATGCTGCAAATTGGAATTGCTTGTCATAGAGTAGATGTATATTTAGACTTAGAAGAAACTGAAAGCATTATTTTCAAAGTGATGTTCCAGGTAATTCTCCATGGAGGTCTCATAGTTTTGCATTTTTTTAAGAAAAGACAATGACAGCCTTTGTTAAGATTATCTTTTATATGTTTATGTATACAATGATATATATGTGTGCATATATATGTATGTGTATATATGTGTGTGCATGTGTGTGTATATATAAAGACCTATACACACACACACACACACACAGAAAGACCTTAAAGATAGAATTCAGTAGTCCTTCAGATTCATTAATAATCTAATATTAAAACATGACTTCCTAGGGATAGTGGTCAGTCAGGCATAGTTAATAACGTTCTCTGAGTCTGTAAATTCCTCAGTTGTGACACAACCCATTGCATCCATCCATTTGTTTCTCTCTGCATTGTTTTAGTGGCACTTCATGGTCAGAATAAACTTATGCAAACATAATTCTTATGCTGCTTGCTGTGCCATGAATAAGATTCCCTATACTCTTGAAAGCAAAAAAAAAAAAAAAAATCCCCATAATCTCACTGCTTTGACACTTTATTACTAATGCTTAAATCTCATTTTCTCCTGCAATAGTAAAATACTAACTTTCCAAGCTTTTCTGATTGATAGGCATGGGCTATATAAGCAAAAACTTTCTGGTGAGTGTCTATACAACTTTTATTTATTTTTTTCCTAACCAGGAAAAAAAGATATGTGTGGCTTATTCTACTGCTTTTCTTCTTGCTGCCTTCAACCCAAATATTACTCACCACCATGCACAAGGACAAAGGTACAGTAAGTGTATATTTAATATTTGAAACTGCCCAACTATTTCCCAGTGAAACGAGACTGAAACCATTTTGTATCCCCATTAGAAATGTCTGAGAATTACAATTGTTCACCATTCTTGAAAACACTTGGTATTTTCAGTATTGAGTTGCTTGAATTATTACTGAGTGGTATATGTTACTTATATATTTTGCTATGAGAATTCTTGTGCAAGCCCTGTGAATATTATATTTATTTCTCTTGGATAAAATGCTGCAAATTGGAATTGCTTGTCATAGAGTAGATGTACATTTAGACTTAGAAGAAACTGAAAGCATTATTTTCAAAGTGATGTTCCAGGTAATTCTCCATGGAGGTCTCATAGTTTTGCATTTTTTTAAGAAAAGACAATGACAGCCTTTGTTAAGATTATCTTTTATATGTTTATGTATACAATGATATATATGTGTGCATATATATGTATGTGTATATATGTGTGTGCATGTGTGTGTATATATAAAGACCTATACACACACACACACACACACAGAAAGACCTTAAAGATAGAATTCAGTAGTCCTTCAGATTCATTAATAATCTAATATTAAAACATGACTTCCTAGGGATAGTGGTCAGTCAGGCATAGTTAATAACGTTCTCTGAGTCTGTAAATTCCTCAGTTGTGACACAACCCATTGCATCCATCCATTTGTTTCTCTCTGCATTGTTTTAGTGGCACTTCATGGTCAGAATAAACTTATGCAAACATAATTCTTATGCTGCTTGCTGTGCCATGAATAATAGAATAATTTATATATAATCCAAGAATCTCACATTTGCTGCTAGCATGCAAAAAACAGTAAAAACTTAAAATGTTAGCTTACAAATTATGGTAAATCTGAAGCTATTCATAGTTCTGTATGAACTGTAGTCACTTTTTTTACACTCTTACACATACATAACAGTATTGAATATTATATATTCTTCCCTAAACTTGATGCTTACTGTAATTTTAAAAGCCTATAGTAGAGAAAGATCCTAAATTGATATCTTTATTATTAAATCCTTACATTTTCATTGTCACTGTTTCTGCCAAGAAGACCAGCCGTTTCATCACTGTGTCCTTATCTCTAACATTCAAATACAGGAGGTAAGCTTATTAACATTGGTCTTGTCAATGATTATTTTGGATTTGACCTCAAAAGCAAAAGCAAACAAGAAGTGGCAATGTATCAATCTAAAAAAATGCTTCTTCTTAGCAAAGGAAACTACCAGCAAAATTTAAAGGCAATCTATGGAAGAGGAGAAGATACTTGCAACACACACATCTGATAAATGGCTAATATCCAAAAAATATAAGAAATATATACGGTTCTGTAGCAAAAAATACCAAATAACTTGACCAAAATTGGCAGAGAATGAATAGACACTTTTCCCCAAAAGACATGCAAATGGCCAAGGAGTACATGAATAGATTCTCAACATCACTAATCAACCAGGAAATGCAAATCAGTAACATGAGAGTTCATCTCACATTATTAGGATGACTGTTATAAAAAAAAAAAAAAAGACAACAGATAACAAATGATGGTGAGGATGTACAGAAGAGGGAACCCTTGTGCACTGTTGTTTGGGATGTAAATTGATACAGCCACTAGGGAAAACAATATGCAGGCTCTTCAATAAATTAATAATACAGCCACCATGTGGCGTAGCAACTTTACTTTTGAGTATATTATCAAAAATCATTATCTGGAAGAAATGTCTATACCCCATGTTCACTGAAATATTTTTCACTGTAGCCAAGATATTGAAACGATCTAATTGTCTATCAATCAATGAATGTGTTAGGAATGTAATACACAAAGCTTCCCTGGTGGTCTAGTGGTTAAGAATCAGCCCGCTAATGAAGGGAACACAGGATCCTTCATCCAGGAAGATCCCAAGCCATGGGGCAACAATAGATATTTTTCCAAGAATCTCACATTTGCTGCTAGCATGCAAAAAACAGTAAAAACTTAAAATGTTAGCTTACAAATTATGGTAAATCTGAAGCTATTCATAGTTCTGTATGAACTGTAGTCACTTTTTTTACACTCTTACACATACATAACAGTATTGAATATTATATATTCTTCCCTAAACTTGATGCTTACTGTAATTTTAAAAGCCTATAGTAGAGAAAGATCCTAAATTGATATCTTTATTATTAAATCCTTACATTTTCATTGTCACTGTTTCTGCCAAGAAGACCAGCCGTTTCATCACTGTGTCCTTATCTCTAACATTCAAATACAGGAGGTAAGCTTATTAACATTGGTCTTGTCAATGATTATTTTGGATTTGACCTCAAAAGCAAAAGCAAACAAGAAGTGGCAATGTATCAATCTAAAAAAATGCTTCTTCTTAGCAAAGGAAACTACCAGCAAAATTTAAAGGCAATCTATGGAAGAGGAGAAGATACTTGCAACACACACATCTGATAAATGGCTAATATCCAAAAAATATAAGAAATATATACGGTTCTGTAGCAAAAAATACCAAATAACTTGACCAAAATTGGCAGAGAATGAATAGACACTTTTCCCCAAAAGACATGCAAATGGCCAAGGAGTACATGAATAGATTCTCAACATCACTAATCAACCAGGAAATGCAAATCAGTAACATGAGAGTTCATCTCACATTATTAGGATGACTGTTATAAAAAAAAAAAAAAAGACAACAGATAACAAATGATGGTGAGGATGTACAGAAGAGGGAACCCTTGTGCACTGTTGTTTGGGATGTAAATTGATACAGCCACTAGGGAAAACAATATGCAGGCTCTTCAATAAATTAATAATACAGCCACCATGTGGCGTAGCAACTTTACTTTTGAGTATATTATCAAAAATCATTATCTGGAAGAAATGTCTATACCCCATGTTCACTGAAATATTTTTCACTGTAGCCAAGATATTGAAACGATCTAATTGTCTATCAATCAATGAATGTGTTAGGAATGTAATACACAAAGCTTCCCTGGTGGTCTAGTGGTTAAGAATCAGCCCGCTAATGAAGGGAACACAGGATCCTTCATCCAGGAAGATCCCACATGCCATGGGGCAACTAAGCTCATACCACAACTACTGAGCCTACTCTCTGTAGTCCGCAAGCCATAACTACTGAAGCCCAGGCGTCTTAAAGCCTGTGCTCTGCAACAAGCGAACCCATGCCTTGTACACCACAAAAAAGGGTAACCACCACTCTTTGCAACTTAAAGAAAGCCCAGTGCAGCCAAAAATAAATACTTTTCTTAAAAAAAAGAATGTATATATACATATGGGGAATAATATTCAATCTTCAAAAAGAAGTAAACATATCATTTTAAATAACATGGATGATCATGGCGAGTACTATGCTAATTGAAATATTCTAGACAAAGTCAAATACTGAATGTTATCTCATTTCCCTTGAAACAAAAAAGAAACAGAGGTAGAAAAGAGATTACCAGAGGCTAGGGAGAGGTATAACCTTTTGCTTGCACAGTAAATAAGGTCTGAATATCTAATATATGCCCTGGTGACTATCATTGGCAGTACTATACTATATAATTATACTTTGCTAAGAAAGTAGACCTTAAATGTTCTCAGAATCTTTTAACTGAATGTTTGGTGATGGATATGTTAATTAATTCAGTGGGAGGGTTGAAAAGATATGTATTTATGACGCAATGGTTGGATGACATCATTGACTCAATGGACATGAGTTTGAGCAAACTCTGGGATCTAGTGAAGGACAGGGAAGCCTAGTGTACTGCAATATTATGGGGTTACAAAGGGTTGGACATGACTGAGCAACTGAACAACTACTCTGGAAATGGAATAAAACCATGAAATTCTTCTAGCTATAATATTTAGATGGATATCTTTGAATGTATAAATTATCTATTTCTCCTTTATCCTAAAATATAACTGAAGAATCAAACTTCTAAGAAATCTTTTAATAATATCTTTCCCAAGGACATTGTCTGAGTATATTATCAAAAATCATTATCTGGAAGAAATGTCTATACCCCATGTTCACTGAAATATTTTTCACTGTAGCCAAGATATTGAAACGATCTAATTGTCTATCAATCAATGAATGTGTTAGGAATGTAATACACAAAGCTTCCCTGGTGGTCTAGTGGTTAAGAATCAGCCCGCTAATGAAGGGAACACAGGATCCTTCATCCAGGAAGATCCCACATGCCATGGGGCAACTAAGCTCATACCACAACTACTGAGCCTACTCTCTGTAGTCCGCAAGCCATAACTACTGAAGCCCAGGCGTCTTAAAGCCTGTGCTCTGCAACAAGCGAACCCATGCCTTGTACACCACAAAAAAGGGTAACCACCACTCTTTGCAACTTAAAGAAAGCCCAGTGCAGCCAAAAATAAATACTTTTCTTAAAAAAAAGAATGTATATATACATATGGGGAATAATATTCAATCTTCAAAAAGAAGTAAACATATCATTTTAAATAACATGGATGATCATGGCGAGTACTATGCTAATTGAAATATTCTAGACAAAGTCAAATACTGAATGTTATCTCATTTCCCTTGAAACAAAAAAGAAACAGAGGTAGAAAAGAGATTACCAGAGGCTAGGGAGAGGTATAACCTTTTGCTTGCACAGTAAATAAGGTCTGAATATCTAATATATGCCCTGGTGACTATCATTGGCAGTACTATACTATATAATTATACTTTGCTAAGAAAGTAGACCTTAAATGTTCTCAGAATCTTTTAACTGAATGTTTGGTGATGGATATGTTAATTAATTCAGTGGGAGGGTTGAAAAGATATGTATTTATGACGCAATGGTTGGATGACATCATTGACTCAATGGACATGAGTTTGAGCAAACTCTGGGATCTAGTGAAGGACAGGGAAGCCTAGTGTACTGCAATATTATGGGGTTACAAAGGGTTGGACATGACTGAGCAACTGAACAACTACTCTGGAAATGGAATAAAACCATGAAATTCTTCTAGCTATAATATTTAGATGGATATCTTTGAATGTATAAATTATCTATTTCTCCTTTATCCTAAAATATAACTGAAGAATCAAACTTCTAAGAAATCTTTTAATAATATCTACCAGGGGAGTGTACCCAAGAGTATATTCTAAATGCTATCTTGAAAGCTAAAAGAACAAACATACAACTTGAGTTTTCACGTCAAAAATAATTATGATGAAGACAATAAAGGAAGAGAAAATATTACACAAAATAAGAATTGGAAATAAGGGGTTTTATGAGCACAAAATTTTTTTAACAGGCATAACATCAAAAGTGAGTCTGAGTAATATAAAATGAGAATGTAAAGAGTTTCAGGGGGACATATCATGAGACTGGTTATAATATTGTAAAATGAGTGTGTGGTACAAAACAAAAGGTAAAATGCCTTTCTAGTCTTTCCTTTTAAAATATTTGTTTTGAAATATCTCACTACCAGGTAATCTACATAAAAACTTGTTCTGTGTCTTAACCGGTACCCAGCATGAATCCCAAAATTCAGCTTGATAATCACTGAATGAAAGAATAAATCAACAAATGAATACATAAGTGAATGAGTATTTGGTTGGGCTTCCCTTGTGGCTCAGTGGTAAAGAATCCACCTCTAATCCAGGACACGTGGATTTGATCCCTGGGTCAGGAAGGTTCCCTGGAGAAGGAAATGGCAATCCACTCCAGTATTCTTGCCTGGGAAATCCCATGAACAGAGAGCCTGGTGCGCTACAGTCCATGGATTTGCCAATGAGTCAGACAATTATTTAGTTAGGATATTGAAATATAACTCATGTGGTTATTATATAGAACTTCATGGTAAATATACTGATAAAAGTAATATACATAGAACACACATTGTCTTTCTTGGATATTTTACCTTCTCCATTCCCAACACTCACTCCTCATCTCCAGATATAGGAAATAACACTTGAATTGCTTAGGGTTTATCTCGAGAATTTGAGTGAAGGCTGAGTGAAAGAATTGATGCTTTTGAACTGTGGTGCTGGAGAAGAGTCCTCAGGGTCTCTGTGACAGCAAGAAGATCCAACCAGTCAGTCCTAAAGGAAATCAACCCTGAATATACATTGGAAGGACTGATTTGAAGCTGAAGCGCCAGTACATTAGTCACCCTATGCAATGGGTCAACTCATTGTAATAAACCCTGATTCTGGTAAAGATTGAGGGCAGGAGAAGAAGAGGGTGACAGAGGATGAAATGGTTGGATGACATCATTGACTCAATGGGCATGAGTCTGGGCAAACTCCGGGATCTAGTGAAGGACAGGGAAGCCTGGTGTACTGCAGTATTTAGGGTCACAAAGGTCGGACACGACTGAGCAACTAGAAAACTACTACTCTGGAAATGGAACAGAACCATGAAATTCCTCTAGCATCAACATCTTGAGGTTTATACTTTTGTTCCAGTAAAAAACAGCATTTTAAAACCAATTGTTGGGGTTCCCTGGTGGCTCAGTGGTAAAGAATTTACTGGCCAATGAAAGAGTGAAGGTTCAATCTCTGGTCTGGGAAGATTCCACATGCTGTAGATCAGCTGAGTCTATGTGCCACAACTACTGGCCCTGTGTTCTAGAGCCTGGGAACTGTAATTATTGAGCCCAAATGCCACAAATGCTACTGAAACCCGTGCCCTAGAACTATCTTTCTCAACATGAGAAGCCACCACCATAAGCCCACACACACCAACAGAGTAGCCCCAACTCGGCCTCACTAGAGAAAAGCCTGTGCAGCACTGAAGACCCAGCACGGCCAAAGATAAGTAAATAATAAATAAAATTATTTTAAAATGTTAATTAATTCAGAATATGTTAGATCTGATTAGAACCTCAAACTTTCTACATATAAAAGAAAATTTGAGTGACTGAGAGCTGTGACAATTATGAGACGGGAAAACAAAAATAATGTCGCAGGAGAATCTTCTCAAATATATGAACCTACTCAGAAAGGTATATTGTCCCATTTCCCATTGGCATTTGCTTGCTGATATTTTACCTTCTCCATTCCCAACACTCACTCCTCATCTCCAGATATAGGAAATAACACTTGAATTGCTTAGGGTTTATCTCGAGAATTTGAGTGAAGGCTGAGTGAAAGAATTGATGCTTTTGAACTGTGGTGCTGGAGAAGAGTCCTCAGGGTCTCTGTGACAGCAAGAAGATCCAACCAGTCAGTCCTAAAGGAAATCAACCCTGAATATACATTGGAAGGACTGATTTGAAGCTGAAGCGCCAGTACATTAGTCACCCTATGCAATGGGTCAACTCATTGTAATAAACCCTGATTCTGGTAAAGATTGAGGGCAGGAGAAGAAGAGGGTGACAGAGGATGAAATGGTTGGATGACATCATTGACTCAATGGGCATGAGTCTGGGCAAACTCCGGGATCTAGTGAAGGACAGGGAAGCCTGGTGTACTGCAGTATTTAGGGTCACAAAGGTCGGACACGACTGAGCAACTAGAAAACTACTACTCTGGAAATGGAACAGAACCATGAAATTCCTCTAGCATCAACATCTTGAGGTTTATACTTTTGTTCCAGTAAAAAACAGCATTTTAAAACCAATTGTTGGGGTTCCCTGGTGGCTCAGTGGTAAAGAATTTACTGGCCAATGAAAGAGTGAAGGTTCAATCTCTGGTCTGGGAAGATTCCACATGCTGTAGATCAGCTGAGTCTATGTGCCACAACTACTGGCCCTGTGTTCTAGAGCCTGGGAACTGTAATTATTGAGCCCAAATGCCACAAATGCTACTGAAACCCGTGCCCTAGAACTATCTTTCTCAACATGAGAAGCCACCACCATAAGCCCACACACACCAACAGAGTAGCCCCAACTCGGCCTCACTAGAGAAAAGCCTGTGCAGCACTGAAGACCCAGCACGGCCAAAGATAAGTAAATAATAAATAAAATTATTTTAAAATGTTAATTAATTCAGAATATGTTAGATCTGATTAGAACCTCAAACTTTCTACATATAAAAGAAAATTTGAGTGACTGAGAGCTGTGACAATTATGAGACGGGAAAACAAAAATAATGTCGCAGGAGAATCTTCTCAAATATATGAACCTACTCAGAAAGGTATATTGTCCCATTTCCCATTGGCATTTGCTTGCTGAAATTTGACATTAAACAACAACAACAAAGAACAACCAGTTCAGGAAGAAGTTCTGACTTACATTACCATTAGTTAATCTTTCATGGACCCTGGAAAAGAGCCACTTGAAAATGTCACACATCCAGACAAGAAATTACTCAAGCTACATGGATATTATACAGTATAAAAGGGAAAGAGGTGGGCATGCTAATATCTGCCTGGAGGACAAAATGTTAATAATGAAAATGTTCTTTCCCTCTTAAGCCCCTTGAAAAGCCACAGAGATTGTGTTTGCAAGAAATCCAGGTTTTCTAGTGGAACATTCATAACAAAAGCAACACACAACTATTTTGCAATCTAAGGCTTTCTTCCTTATTCTAAAATGGCATATGGCTTTCTTATTCAATGCATTCTTGGTTTTAAAAACATTATGTTGCAAAAATATTCTGAAATTCACATTTCCAATTCCTGGAAACTTAGAAATATGATTTCGGTGATAGTTCTTCACCTTTATGGAGATTTATGAGAACCTGGATTCTTAGAATTGTTTTTCAATCAACTTTAGAATTCCTTTCACAAAAAGATGAGTTTCTCTGGTCTGGGAAGATTCCACATGCTGTAGATCTATTGTGCCACAACTACTGGCCCTGTGTTCTAGAGCCTGGGAACTGTAATTATTGAGCCCAAATGCCACAAATGCTACTGAAACCCGTGCCCTAGAACTATCTTTCTCAACATGAGAAGCCACCACCATAAGCCCACACACACCAACAGAGTAGCCCCAACTCGGCCTCACTAGAGAAAAGCCTGTGCAGCACTGAAGACCCAGCACGGCCAAAGATAAGTAAATAATAAATAAAATTATTTTAAAATGTTAATTAATTCAGAATATGTTAGATCTGATTAGAACCTCAAACTTTCTACATATAAAAGAAAATTTGAGTGACTGAGAGCTGTGACAATTATGAGACGGGAAAACAAAAATAATGTCGCAGGAGAATCTTCTCAAATATATGAACCTACTCAGAAAGGTATATTGTCCCATTTCCCATTGGCATTTGCTTGCTGAAATTTGACATTAAACAACAACAACAAAGAACAACCAGTTCAGGAAGAAGTTCTGACTTACATTACCATTAGTTAATCTTTCATGGACCCTGGAAAAGAGCCACTTGAAAATGTCACACATCCAGACAAGAAATTACTCAAGCTACATGGATATTATACAGTATAAAAGGGAAAGAGGTGGGCATGCTAATATCTGCCTGGAGGACAAAATGTTAATAATGAAAATGTTCTTTCCCTCTTAAGCCCCTTGAAAAGCCACAGAGATTGTGTTTGCAAGAAATCCAGGTTTTCTAGTGGAACATTCATAACAAAAGCAACACACAACTATTTTGCAATCTAAGGCTTTCTTCCTTATTCTAAAATGGCATATGGCTTTCTTATTCAATGCATTCTTGGTTTTAAAAACATTATGTTGCAAAAATATTCTGAAATTCACATTTCCAATTCCTGGAAACTTAGAAATATGATTTCGGTGATAGTTCTTCACCTTTATGGAGATTTATGAGAACCTGGATTCTTAGAATTGTTTTTCAATCAACTTTAGAATTCCTTTCACAGAAGATGAGTCTCAGTGAGGTTTTCTCTCTGGGAAGTATTCATCATGAATTTGCTGTGACCATCAGTTAAGACAGTCTCTTCATAAAACTGTCTGCAAATGCAAGCCTACTTATGTTTAATACAGCTTATATTCCCAAATTCCCTAATCAAAAATTTTAATAAAAATAAAAATGACATTAAATGATGCCCCAACCATACAATATCACCTCATATATATCACATTCACTCCAAAACTGTACTTTTTGTATATCTTTTATAAGGCAGTCCTTGTAGAGAACAAATTTAAAAGATACCTTGGTCTTGGCAGCTTTCTTTAATATAAATGTCACTTTGAGTGCATCCTTACACTAAATCTTGACATCATAGATGCCATTAGAATCCAGGAACTAAATATTTCTGTATCATGGGAGTCATAAAACTGAAAGGATTTATCAAGTAGGTAATTTGTTTTTTACCTTTCTCTTAAGTACTATATTTTCCCCATAATTAAGCCGGCAATATTCAGAGTTCTGTGGCATATTTAAACATTAGTTCAGCAGTGCTTTGGTGACTCACAACAGCAGATTACACAACATTTCTACTAAAGGAACATAAAGAAACAGAATCAAAACTTCTAGGTACCTGAGGGCTATGGGGCATCTATCAATGTCTTTTCTTTTTCTGTTTTATTCCTTTCCTGAATCTCAGAGCTACAGGTACTTTTATGTTACAAATAACTTACTCTTAATGTTTATATCTTGGTATTTCAGTCAATACCCAGCATTTTTTTCTTCATTGGATTTTATTTTTAAATTAAGATTTCTAAAGTATCTCAAACTTAACGGACTTCCTAGACTTCACTATTCTTCAAGTAAGACAAAAACAACAAAACAAAACAACAAATTGCTTCCTTGAATCCATTTATGGGATCCTTTTTGATAAACACAAAACATCAGTCAAATCTATTCACAGAATATTGCTTACAATAAAAAATTTAAAAACTGGTTGCCATTGGTTCAGTTAAAATTAGTCACATAGGCATTAAACATAGGCATTAAATTTTACATGCTAAAATTACACAGTGCTTCTTCCGAATGTATTAACTTACTCATATTTAAGAAAAAATATTTGTATTTAGAATTTTTAGAATTAATTTAAAAGTTCTGAATTCACAGTATTCCTCATAAAAATGGTTAATTTTCTCAAAACTTAAAAAATTTAATTCTTCAAAATTAATTCAAAATGTCTTTCCTAACCCTGGACACAGAATCTTCTTTTTTCATTACTTGAGCCTTTTATTCTCCAATTCACTCTTATTGCTCTCTCTTGAGAATGCTTGGTAGCTCTGCATCACCCCCAAATTAAAGATCAACACGTAACCCTGGTAGAGAAAGCGCCCCACAATTTGGCATCACATTCCGCTGTGCCGTCACAGTTTGTGTCTGTGTTTCCACTCCATTAACCCGCCCCCCTGTCATTTTGCATCCTTACACTAAATCTTGACATCATAGATGCCATTAGAATCCAGGAACTAAATATTTCTGTATCATGGGAGTCATAAAACTGAAAGGATTTATCAAGTAGGTAATTTGTTTTTTACCTTTCTCTTAAGTACTATATTTTCCCCATAATTAAGCCGGCAATATTCAGAGTTCTGTGGCATATTTAAACATTAGTTCAGCAGTGCTTTGGTGACTCACAACAGCAGATTACACAACATTTCTACTAAAGGAACATAAAGAAACAGAATCAAAACTTCTAGGTACCTGAGGGCTATGGGGCATCTATCAATGTCTTTTCTTTTTCTGTTTTATTCCTTTCCTGAATCTCAGAGCTACAGGTACTTTTATGTTACAAATAACTTACTCTTAATGTTTATATCTTGGTATTTCAGTCAATACCCAGCATTTTTTTCTTCATTGGATTTTATTTTTAAATTAAGATTTCTAAAGTATCTCAAACTTAACGGACTTCCTAGACTTCACTATTCTTCAAGTAAGACAAAAACAACAAAACAAAACAACAAATTGCTTCCTTGAATCCATTTATGGGATCCTTTTTGATAAACACAAAACATCAGTCAAATCTATTCACAGAATATTGCTTACAATAAAAAATTTAAAAACTGGTTGCCATTGGTTCAGTTAAAATTAGTCACATAGGCATTAAACATAGGCATTAAATTTTACATGCTAAAATTACACAGTGCTTCTTCCGAATGTATTAACTTACTCATATTTAAGAAAAACTATTTGTATTTAAAATTTTTTAGAATTAATTTAAAAGTTCTGAATTCACAGTATTCCTCATAAAAATGGTTAATTTTCTCAAAACTTAAAAAATTTAATTCTTCAAAATTAATTCAAAATGTCTTTCCTAACCCTGGACACAGAATCTTCTTTTTTCATTACTTGAGCCTTTTATTCTCCAATTCACTCTTATTGCTCTCTCTTGAGAATGCTTGGTAGCTCTGCATCACCCCCAAATTAAAGATCAACACGTAACCCTGGTAGAGAAAGCGCCCCACAATTTGGCATCACATTCCGCTGTGCCGTCACAGTTTGTGTCTGTGTTTCCACTCCATTAACTGCCTGTCATCACTTCTCTTCCTCCAGCTATTAAAATATGTCATTTATGCCACCCTACCCACCTATTTATGTCAGCTAGGGCTGCCATAACCAGTACCACAGGTTGGGTGGCAGAAGCGACAGAAATCTATTTTCTCACAGATCTAGCATCTCAAAGTCCAGTATCAAAATGTCAATATGTTTGGTTTCTCCTGAGGATTCTTTCTTTGGCCGGAAGAAGCCACCTTCTCATTCCTTCATAACCTATTCTCTGTTGTCTCTTCAGTGCATCCTAATTTCCTTTTCTTATAAAGACAGCAGTCAGATTGGATTTAGGCTCATCCACATGGTCTCACTTGACTTTGACTACCTCCAAAACAGGTCACATTATGAAATGCAAGGGGTTAAGGCTTCAACAATATGGGTGCTTTGTTTTTTCTTTTCTTATTCTGTGACTGGGGGAGGGGAGGCCCATAAATCAACTTATAACAAAGCCCTTCAGTTAATTATACATTTTTCTTTTTCCACATTAGAAAATAAAATTCTCCATAAGAAAATTTCCCTTTCAAGTTCCAAAGAGATTAGTCCCTCCTTCCCAAAATAAAATCCAAAAAAACTGAAACAAAAAAATTCCTTTCTGGTTTAATGATTAAGAATACTTTTTAAAATGACATTTCAGTATAGTTGGAAGCATCAAGTAAAACCCATTTGTATATCTTAATGATAATCTATAAAAATTGGATCAAATCGATTTTAAAAGATATTTTGGCTTTCTGAACTATTTTGTTAGTGTGTGTGTTCAATCAGTCACACACTGGACACAGAAAGCTGTGTCCAAATTTTTCCTACCCCATAGACTGAAGCCCTCCAGGCTCCTCTGTCCATGGGATTTCTCAGGCAGGGATACTAGAGAGGGCTGCCATTTCCTTCTCCAGGGGATCTTCCCAACCCAGTGATCAAACCCACATCTCCTCCTTTGGCAGACAGATTCTTTATCATTGAGCCACCAGGGAAGCCCTATTTTGTTAGTAAACTAGCTGAAATGAGCAAACCAGATAACTGTTCATATACTAGATAAAAGTGTGACAATCCTAAAGAAAACAACATAGGTTATTTCTAGCAGACGTCAATGCATGTTCACGGAGAAAATTTAGAATATGACAACACATTCCTAGAACTCTAACAAAAAAAATCAAAAATCAAAATTAACCATAAAGACTCTGAAGGTGATTTTGCTGGGCCAGGGTCTTAGCTTCAGTCTTTACTCATTCTTAATATTTTCATAATGGTCTATTTGCTTGACTAAATAACTTGTGAACCTACCCTATTATGAATCTTAAGTAGAGAAATGCTTAATTCAACATGTGATCTGTCTTCTTTACTCACATTGTTGTATTCGTAGGAGTTTTAACACTCACTGACACTCATATCTAATTATGACTAATTTTTCACTATCATCGATATAATGCCTATAATTAGGACAAATTGGCAAATCTTTTTCACCAATACTATCTAATGATATACCCTAGAAGACAATGAATCATATCAATTAATGGAATAACAATATAAGAGAAACAAACAAAAATATCATCCCTTGATTACTACTAATATGCTAATTTTTGTTACTGTTTAGTCAGATTTTTGGGTGACTAAGTTCCACATTGGAAATTCATTGATTGCAAGGAAAACATACACTCCACTAATAAGAGAAGTATTACTTATTCAATAAAGAATTAACTGAAGCTTTTTCTTAGGGGGACAAAACAATGAAATTTATACAGAGGTGTGTTTATCAAATTGATTATCTAGTAATGCCAAATTTCTCACTGATGTGTATATCGATCTAGAGTTCAATAACCAACTGCACACCTCCTCATAGTTCAATACTAAGTCCATGACATGGAATGAAGATGGACATTCATAATCATCACACTGGACACAGAAAGCTGTGTCCAAATTTTTCCTACCCCATAGACTGAAGCCCTCCAGGCTCCTCTGTCCATGGGATTTCTCAGGCAGGGATACTAGAGAGGGCTGCCATTTCCTTCTCCAGGGGATCTTCCCAACCCAGTGATCAAACCCACATCTCCTCCTTTGGCAGACAGATTCTTTATCATTGAGCCACCAGGGAAGCCCTATTTTGTTAGTAAACTAGCTGAAATGAGCAAACCAGATAACTGTTCATATACTAGATAAAAGTGTGACAATCCTAAAGAAAACAACATAGGTTATTTCTAGCAGACGTCAATGCATGTTCACGGAGAAAATTTAGAATATGACAACACATTCCTAGAACTCTAACAAAAAAAATCAAAAATCAAAATTAACCATAAAGACTCTGAAGGTGATTTTGCTGGGCCAGGGTCTTAGCTTCAGTCTTTACTCATTCTTAATATTTTCATAATGGTCTATTTGCTTGACTAAATAACTTGTGAACCTACCCTATTATGAATCTTAAGTAGAGAAATGCTTAATTCAACATGTGATCTGTCTTCTTTACTCACATTGTTGTATTCGTAGGAGTTTTAACACTCACTGACACTCATATCTAATTATGACTAATTTTTCACTATCATCGATATAATGCCTATAATTAGGACAAATTGGCAAATCTTTTTCACCAATACTATCTAATGATATACCCTAGAAGACAATGAATCATATCAATTAATGGAATAACAATATAAGAGAAACAAACAAAAATATCATCCCTTGATTACTACTAATATGCTAATTTTTGTTACTGTTTAGTCAGATTTTTGGGTGACTAAGTTCCACATTGGAAATTCATTGATTGCAAGGAAAACATACACTCCACTAATAAGAGAAGTATTACTTATTCAATAAAGAATTAACTGAAGCTTTTTCTTAGGGGGACAAAACAATGAAATTTATACAGAGGTGTGTTTATCAAATTGATTATCTAGTAATGCCAAATTTCTCACTGATGTGTATATCGATCTAGAGTTCAATAACCAACTGCACACCTCCTCATAGTTCAATACTAAGTCCATGACATGGAATGAAGATGGACATTCATAATCATCACACTGAAGCTTCAGGCTGGCTGAGAAGAAAACAAAAAAGGAAGGTTTTTGTCCAGTGAGCTTTTTTTTTTTTAAGCACTGTGTAACAGGGCTTCCTAGGTGGCTCAGTGGTGAAGAGTCCACGGGGTAATGCAGGAGATGTGGGTTTGACCCCTGGGTCAGAAAGATCTCCTAGAGAAGGAAATGGCAACCCACTCTCAGATTCTTGCCTGGAGAATTTCATGGACAAAGGAGTCTGATGGGCTGCACAGTTCACAGGGTCACAAAAGAGGCTGATAAGACTTAGTGAATAAAACAAGAAAAAGGTGCAAACTCTGTGAGATACCTCAGTAAGACTATACAAATATTATAATTTACTGTCATTTTCCCTTTTTAAGTGGTTGAAGGCCAGTTACAGAAAAGGAAAAGAGAAATTCAGCCTCCCTGGGCTATACAGAAAAGGCAACATCTTCCTCCACTCTCCATTAGGTCAGTATTTTAGTCATCTTGCTCAAAAATCATCTTAGTTTTCACTTACTACTTCTTGAATTCTTAGAATAATTTAAGTCAACCTAGTTCTTCCTTCTTATCCTAGGTACAAACTGAGAAAAAAAAAATCAAATTATATTTCTAATGATATTTCATTAGAGTTGGAAGCATCAGAGCAAATCCCATTATTTATGTCTTAAAAATAACCTAATAAAAATTGGATCAAACCCATCTAAAAAGGTATTTTGACTATGTTATTCCTACATATACATTTTTATGTGCATTTCCTTAGTCACATCAGATGATAGAGATATCCCCCACTATCCAAACGTTGAGTGTTCCTATGAAATCTTTTGAAGCTGAAATGGCCTATAGTGAAGAAGCAAGTACCTTAGAACACATCTTGCTAAAGGATGCACAAAATAAACCAAGACAAAGGACATATGCTCACACACACAAATCAAAGCCCTGATGCTGAGTATACTTTCCAGGGACGTACAGGGGAAGGGGTTTGGTGGTGGCCCTCACTGCTGGGAGCATTTGCTTCTGCTTTAATAGCTCCTAACAGACAAATGCTGGTACAATGTACAAGTGACATTCAAGAAGAGTGTGAAATTTGGAGGAAGGGGTTAAATCTATAAGTTTATAGTCCTGTATGCTTTATTGCAGCTTATTTTAAAATATATTACTAGTATAAAGGTTTTCTGAGATGCTTTTAAACTTCAGAATAATTTTAAAATGGTAATTTTTTTACAGCAGAAAGTAACCCAGCATTTAGAATCAACTGTATATCAATAAATATTTTTAAAAAAGGTAATTTTTGTTTTTGTGTATTAACAGCTAGAAATACTTATAGGCCTGTTCATTCCTACTACAACACATCACAGAAAACAAAAGCCATGTCAGATTAGCAATGAATTCTAACAAAACATCACTGAATCCCCAATGCTGAAAATGTCAACCATAGAATAATAAAATGAACAGAAAAAAAAAAAAAAAAAGAAATGCTACATTTTAAAAAATGGGGCACTTAGCAAACCCTTCACATTTCTTACTTTTTTGTTAGCAATGGATCATACTTGGTAACCATTCCTAGAGTGTTTTACAGAGGAAAACACTTCAGGAGAGATGTCTATTTGAAAAACCTGCATTTTTTTTTCTAAGAAAAGCCAACATTATTCTAAATGTATATTTCTAGACTGAACATACCCTGGAAAACAGGGCTAATTAACTGCTTAGTAAACAAATCTTATATTGAAAATGTTATCAAAAGTAGACAGTGAAAGTAACTTTAAAATCTTTTGAATGAGAGATGTTGCTTTTGTTAATACTTTCAAATAGATATCCTTGTTTGATTGTTTTAATAAGAGTTAGAAATGACTGGGAAATTAGTTGCTCAAGACCATAGTCAAGCTTAAAATAGAAGGGAAATACAAGCTGTCTGTCAAGTCTGTGTTCCCAGACTTTCTTTTTCTCTCATAAAACTGAAGCCAAGAAACTCTCTGACTAGCTGAAAATGAAGTCAGAATCATCAGTTTACAGCTAAAATCTGAGATGTTTTGGAGCAAGGAGTGATGTAGGTGGAATTTTTGAGCCTACACCCTCACTCCTGAACTAAGGCTTACTCCTCGCTCCTCACTTCTTTCAAGCATATGCAAAGACAGAAATACAAATGCAAATGATGAATATGTCAGATACAGTTAAATTAGTTATGCTTTAGAAGAAAAGGGATTTTGAGTTTAGTTTTCCAGAAAAGAGAAGAAAAAAAAAAAGAATAGAGGCCTAACCTCTATTCAAAGAGTTCTTGAAGTGATTTACATTTTAATAGAGCAATTATATTAAAATATATACAGAATTCTTTTTGTGATTCAAATTTTATAATTTTTGGTTTTTTAGGTGAAAAGATAAAGAAATAGGTCAAATTTTGGTATTTGATTCTATTAAATATTCCTTCAGTGAGTGATTATCATAGTGATATCTATCTATCTGTCTGTCTATCTCAAAATACTCTCTTGGTAATCTGTCAAATGCATTCTGACCAGCCCATGATGTTGGTGTTGGGGAAATTGTCATTCCTTCTGCCTGTAATGCCATTGCTTATCTTCCATTCCTTGCCTCACTACTGCTGAGCTGTTGCCACAATAATCATTTTAACTGTGCCTGAAACATCTGTCATGATGCCATTATTTTTAACTGCAGTTCCCTATCTATTTTCTTTATTTTTATATTAAGTTCTCAAAAATTGTTTAGATGGAGAAAATGTTTCTAGAAATGAAGGCACCACAGGTTTTCTTTTTCTTCTTTTTAAATCTCTTCACGTCATAATATTGTGTGTGTGTGTTTATTTTTTTTTCCTTTACAGCTCTCTTGACAGTTTCCGGCATTGGTACTTTGACCACTTTAATAAAATAAATATTTTTTTCCTTCCTTGGGATTGTTCTGTTGCCACATTTGTAGAGAACGGAAGATGCTCTTTATGCCAATGCTGAAGTCTGGTATCTTCTAGGATAATTTTCAAAAGAGCACTTCTGAGGCTTCCCTGGTGCTCCAGTGCATAAAGAGTCTACCTTACAGTGCAAGGGTCACCAGTTCAATACCCGGCCCAGGAAGATCGCATGTGCCATGTAGTGGCTGCATGTGCCCAGAGCCAGTGCTCTACAATGAGAGAGGCCACTGTAATGGGAGGCCTAAACAGGCCAAAGAATAAAGATGGGTGAAAATAAATATATAAAAAAAACAATAAAAGAGACCAAAAAAAAAAAAAAATTGCATTCAAGTTTCAAAAAATTAATAAAAAAATTTAAAGGAGCACTTCTGGAAAAGTGAACGCATGTCCCCTTCCTTTATAAACCAAGTGTTTCTGCCATCTTCCTGATATCAAAGTTATGCTTTAGAAGAAAAGTTTTATATTAAAAAAAATAGCCTACTATTCAAAGAGTTCTTAAGTGATTTACATTTTAATAGAGCAATTATATTAAAATATATACAGAATTCTTTTTGTGATTCAAATTTTATAATTTTTGGTTTTTTAGGTGAAAAGATAAAGAAATAGGTCAAATTTTGGTATTTGATTCTATTAAATATTCCTTCAGTGAGTGATTATCATAGTGATATCTATCTATCTGTCTGTCTATCTCAAAATACTCTCTTGGTAATCTGTCAAATGCATTCTGACCAGCCCATGATGTTGGTGTTGGGGAAATTGTCATTCCTTCTGCCTGTAATGCCATTGCTTATCTTCCATTCCTTGCCTCACTACTGCTGAGCTGTTGCCACAATAATCATTTTAACTGTGCCTGAAACATCTGTCATGATGCCATTATTTTTAACTGCAGTTCCCTATCTATTTTCTTTATTTTTATATTAAGTTCTCAAAAATTGTTTAGATGGAGAAAATGTTTCTAGAAATGAAGGCACCACAGGTTTTCTTTTTCTTCTTTTTAAATCTCTTCACGTCATAATATTGTGTGTGTGTGTTTATTTTTTTTTCCTTTACAGCTCTCTTGACAGTTTCCGGCATTGGTACTTTGACCACTTTAATAAAATAAATATTTTTTTCCTTCCTTGGGATTGTTCTGTTGCCACATTTGTAGAGAACGGAAGATGCTCTTTATGCCAATGCTGAAGTCTGGTATCTTCTAGGATAATTTTCAAAAGAGCACTTCTGAGGCTTCCCTGGTGCTCCAGTGCATAAAGAGTCTACCTTACAGTGCAAGGGTCACCAGTTCAATACCCGGCCCAGGAAGATCGCATGTGCCATGTAGTGGCTGCATGTGCCCAGAGCCAGTGCTCTACAATGAGAGAGGCCACTGTAATGGGAGGCCTAAACAGGCCAAAGAATAAAGATGGGTGAAAATAAATATATAAAAAAAACAATAAAAGAGACCAAAAAAAAAAAAAATTGCATTCAAGTTTCAAAAAATTAATAAAAAAATTTAAAGGAGCACTTCTGGAAAAGTGAACGCATGTCCCCTTCCTTTATAAACCAAGTGTTTCTGCCATCTTCCTGATATCTACTATAATGGTCACAATCCATTTGCACGGATAAGATATGACCCTGGTTGGATTAAAATCAACTTAACATTTATTAACTTGTATTTCAAATATAAAAACCTACTTCACTAATTGATGTTTCAAGAAGAATTATGGTACACTGACCAGCCTTCCTATTACTGTAAGTTGTAATGGGCTTCCCTGGTGGTTCAGACAATGAAGAATCTGCCTGCAATACAGGAGACCTGGCTTCAATCCCTGGGTCGAGAAGATCCCCTAGAGAAGGGAATGGCTACCCACTCCAGTATTCTTGCCTGGAAAATTCCATGGACAGAGGAACTTGGCGGGCTACAGGCCACAGGGTCACAGATAGTTGGACATGACTGAAGCAACATAGCATACATGACTAGCCTTCCTATTATTGTAAGTAGTTACTATGTGGTAATAGTACATTTATCAAAGATCTTAAGAAATGCAAAAATAATCTGTCAAAGAGTACAGAATATTTACTTCAAAGACTGCGTGAATCTTGGAACCAGGGAAGGTAAACTGAGCATTAAGCCCAGCTTTGCATTTGCCATATCATGTATATGTAAACTTGGTTGGCTATCTCAGGGCCTATAATACAAAACCTGGCACGAAGGAGGGAGGCTTTAGAGATACTGATCTGGATATTAGTCACACAACTGTTCATTACTTTTCTTCTTTACCGTACCCATAAGTTCTTTAGGGTTTTTGCCTTATGTTTTTTCACAATTCAATAGGTTTTTTAAATGGAAACTTACTATGTAAAGTGAACGGAAGATGCTCTTTATGCCAATGCTGAAGGGCGCCAGGTTGGCCATAAAGAGTCTACCTTACAGTGCAAGGGTCACCAGTTCAATACCCGGCCCAGGAAGATCGCATGTGCCATGTAGTGGCTGCATGTGCCCAGAGCCAGTGCTCTACAATGAGAGAGGCCACTGTAATGGGAGGCCTAAACAGGCCAAAGAATAAAGATGGGTGAAAATAAATATATAAAAAAAACAATAAAAGAGACCAAAAAAAAAAAAAATTGCATTCAAGTTTCAAAAAATTAATAAAAAAATTTAAAGGAGCACTTCTGGAAAAGTGAACGCATGTCCCCTTCCTTTATAAACCAAGTGTTTCTGCCATCTTCCTGATATCTACTATAATGGTCACAATCCATTTGCACGGATAAGATATGACCCTGGTTGGATTAAAATCAACTTAACATTTATTAACTTGTATTTCAAATATAAAAACCTACTTCACTAATTGATGTTTCAAGAAGAATTATGGTACACTGACCAGCCTTCCTATTACTGTAAGTTGTAATGGGCTTCCCTGGTGGTTCAGACAATGAAGAATCTGCCTGCAATACAGGAGACCTGGCTTCAATCCCTGGGTCGAGAAGATCCCCTAGAGAAGGGAATGGCTACCCACTCCAGTATTCTTGCCTGGAAAATTCCATGGACAGAGGAACTTGGCGGGCTACAGGCCACAGGGTCACAGATAGTTGGACATGACTGAAGCAACATAGCATACATGACTAGCCTTCCTATTATTGTAAGTAGTTACTATGTGGTAATAGTACATTTATCAAAGATCTTAAGAAATGCAAAAATAATCTGTCAAAGAGTACAGAATATTTACTTCAAAGACTGCGTGAATCTTGGAACCAGGGAAGGTAAACTGAGCATTAAGCCCAGCTTTGCATTTGCCATATCATGTATATGTAAACTTGGTTGGCTATCTCAGGGCCTATAATACAAAACCTGGCACGAAGGAGGGAGGCTTTAGAGATACTGATCTGGATATTAGTCACACAACTGTTCATTACTTTTCTTCTTTACCGTACCCATAAGTTCTTTAGGGTTTGCTATGTTTCACAATTCATAGTTTTAAATGAAACACTTGAAACACTATCAGTAATAAGCAACCTGAGGTATATTCTGTCAGTATATGGTACAACTTTAATACTATGTAAATCAAAAAGCTGTGTACCCTTCACTTATAACAGTTTCATTAGCATACCAAAGTCCCTGCCCCTCCATCTGATTTGAAGTAAGCATGTATACAGTGTAAACTCTTTCACTTTAAAAATTCTGCCATTTTCTGTCCATTTTATTCCTGTATTCCCTTTATCAACATTGTATTATCATTTTAGTTCCCTAGCTAGGTAGCAAACAGCAATCTTTATTTATGCCTTTGTCATCAGATCAAAAAAACAGTAGTAGAAATTCTATAGGTTAGCCGCTGTACTTTCATTTCTTTCTTTTTTTTTTTTTTTGGCCACTTCTATTGATCTTTCATTCATTTATCTTTGTTCTTTGGCCTGTGTGGGCTTCCCATAGCAGTAGCCTCTATCGTTGCAGAGCACTGGCTCCAGGCGCAAGCGCTCCTGAGCTCTGGCTGGGCAGTTGGACACGTCAGTCCAGCTGCTCCGCAGCACGGGGTATCTTCCCAGGCCAGGGATCAAACTGGCGCCCCTTGCACTGCAAGGTGGTGTTCTTACCCACTGGACCACCAGGGAAGCCCAGTTTTCTTTCTTAATATTTTTGCTGTAGCAAAGTTATAATAAATTTCTTAAGATAAATGTCCCCCTTCAAAACTGGATTTAAGATTACATAAGTCAAGGTATCTAACACAGCACATTTTACCATGAATGCACAAAAACCAGCAGATTCCCTATAAAATTGTTTGGACATAGACATGATGCCGGGGGCAATTTTCTCGAAAACTATTTCCCTTGTGAAAAATTGTCAATAATGTGGGCATGCCTAGCTGACCTTATGCCTGCATAATCTGTCAAAGAGTACAGAATATTTACTTCAAAGACTGCTGAATCTTGGAACCAGGGAAGGTAAACTGAGCATTAAGCCCAGCTTTGCATTTGCCATATCATGTATATGTAAACTTGGTTGGCTATCTCAGGGCCTATAATACAAAACCTGGCACGAAGGAGGGAGGCTTTAGAGATACTGATCTGGATATTAGTCACACAACTGTTCATTACTTTTCTTCTTTACCGTACCCATAAGTTCTTTAGGGTTTGCTATGTTTCACAATTCATAGTTTTAAATGAAACACTTGAAACACTATCAGTAATAAGCAACCTGAGGTATATTCTGTCAGTATATGGTACAACTTTAATACTATGTAAATCAAAAAGCTGTGTACCCTTCACTTATAACAGTTTCATTAGCATACCAAAGTCCCTGCCCCTCCATCTGATTTGAAGTAAGCATGTATACAGTGTAAACTCTTTCACTTTAAAAATTCTGCCATTTTCTGTCCATTTTATTCCTGTATTCCCTTTATCAACATTGTATTATCATTTTAGTTCCCTAGCTAGGTAGCAAACAGCAATCTTTATTTATGCCTTTGTCATCAGATCAAAAAAACAGTAGTAGAAATTCTATAGGTTAGCCGCTGTACTTTCATTTCTTTCTTTTTTTTTTTTTTTGGCCACTTCTATTGATCTTTCATTCATTTATCTTTGTTCTTTGGCCTGTGTGGGCTTCCCATAGCAGTAGCCTCTATCGTTGCAGAGCACTGGCTCCAGGCGCAAGCGCTCCTGAGCTCTGGCTGGGCAGTTGGACACGTCAGTCCAGCTGCTCCGCAGCACGGGGTATCTTCCCAGGCCAGGGATCAAACTGGCGCCCCTTGCACTGCAAGGTGGTGTTCTTACCCACTGGACCACCAGGGAAGCCCAGTTTTCTTTCTTAATATTTTTGCTGTAGCAAAGTTATAATAAATTTCTTAAGATAAATGTCCCCCTTCAAAACTGGATTTAAGATTACATAAGTCAAGGTATCTAACACAGCACATTTTACCATGAATGCACAAAAACCAGCAGATTCCCTATAAAATTGTTTGGACATAGACATGATGCCGGGGGCAATTTTCTCGAAAACTATTTCCCTTGTGAAAAATTGTCAATAATGTGGGCATGCCATAGCTGACCTTACCCAGACATGCCTGCTACTGAAGTTATGTTCTCAAAATCCTAAAGACCCATTTGCTTCTCCTTGGTAATTCTCACTCTTTAGATAAATGACTCCATTTTCCCCACTACAAACCCAGCTATGTTTGTTCTTCTGAAAGGAATCTTGTTAAATCTGAGTCTGATTTATCCTCCCATTTGCCTCCATTCCAAGGTTTTCTGCTTGTCTTAGCAGTAATAAACATTTCCCTGGACACCACTATCCTACCATGATCTTGTTCATATCTCTTCTTCATATTTTACATAAAAGCAGGTTAAAGTAGGCTTATGACCCATCTATCGACTTGGGATATCTTAATATTCTGGTGTTTGTAGCAATATTTCTTTGTTCATAACGTTTGATTACATTTTACAATGAGAAAATATTTTGAGATTAGAGGTTACTTATATTTCTTTACTCATTGCTGTACTTGGAGGAAGTAGGCATTGAAAAGAGCAAAAATAACGTGGGGAGGGGCAGTAGTCAATAAAACAGTAGCTATGTTCTTATAATAAGAGAAATGTCATTATGTAAGATAAATATTATGGACCCAAACTTTAATTTTAAAAAAGTCTAAAATATTTTGGGACAAGTATATCAAGGGATTTGCCTTGTATTCAATAGATTTAATATAATACTCTGCATTAGATTCTTCAGGAAAGCCTGCTCCCATGCTGATGGCTAAATTCTGTACAGAGATAATCCAATACATGTGTCCCAATCAGTGGTTTCCCATTTCAAGTGCATCTTAGAAAGCAGAACAGAAAAGAATCTTGAAATATGGTCCCTAGACTAACAATTTGTTAAACAATCAGCTCTACCTTAAAACTCCTCCATTTCAGGGATGGGGGGGGGGAGCCTGGGTGGGGGGAGGGCCAAGGGATATGCATCTGATTGATCTGGGAACATACATGTACAAAAATAAATAAATAAATAAATAAATAAAAAAGGAAAAAAAAAAAAAAAAAAAAAAAAAACTCCTCCATTTCATGGCAAATAGATATGGAAGAAGTGGAAGCAGTGACATATTTTACTTTGCTAGGCTCCAAAGTAACTGTGGATGGTGACTGAAATCAATCCTAAATATTCATTGGAAAGACTGATGCTGAAGCTAAAGCTCCAATACTTTGGCCACATGATATGAAGCGCCAATTCACTGGAAAAAACCCTGATACTGGGAAAGACTGAAGACGAGGAGAAGGGGACAATAGAGGATGAGATGGTTGGATGACATCAGCAAGTCAATGGACATGAATTTGAGCAAGCTCTGAGAAATAGTGAAGGACAGGGAAGCCTGGCGTGATGCAGTCCATGGGGCTGCAGAGAGTCAGACACAATTTAGCTATGGAACAACAACAACAATACCTCCTCAGAGACTCAGGATATGGGTTCAGTAAAGTGTCTTTAAAATTTTTTGGAAAGGTTTAAAGCCACAGATGCATATTGTGTGGAAATCACTGAAATAATCAGGTTGTCCTATATGTGATCTGCCATGTCTGCTCCAGGTTGAAACTTTTAGGGATAACACCTTCCCTGTAGATCTCAAGAAACATCTATAGTCATATAGTATAGTGATCTGCCATGTTCTAGAACTGTTCAAATAGTTCAATTTCTCTTACTCCATTTTCTACATCTGTATAATTAGGATATTAATATTTATCTCCTGGAGTTATCATAAACAGAAAGGAATAGGATTAAAGAACTAATATTTCTAAAATCTTCATAGAATGACCAACACAAAGAAAATCAATAAAATAATGCTTACTAATGACATTATTGTAGATATGATAAATGTATTTTACTGTTACTATAATAAATTATTATCACAATTATTCTTACTGAATATATTTCAGCTTATATTAGATATTCCAGTTTATGAAGTAATATTCACTATTAAAATTTTCTTTGTATCAAGGGAAGAATTATTGTTTAATTGCTAAATTGTATCTGACCCTTCTTTAACCCTATACACTGTTGCCTGCGAGGCTCCTCTGTCCATAGAATTTTCCAGGCAAGAATACAGGGAAGTTCAAGAGGAAGGAGACCTATGTGTACCTATGGCTGATTCATGTTGATGTTTGACAGTAAACAACGAAACTCTGTAATGCTATTATCCTTCAATTTAAAAAATAAAAAATATTAAAAAAGAATACTGTGACTATGAATTAGTCACTTAATCTCTGTGAACCTGAATTCCTCATCTGCCAGACAGGGTCAGTAATACTATATGTGTGAGTGCTCAGTCACTCAGTATGGACCCCTCTGTCCATGGGATTCTCCAGGCAAGAACACTGGAGTGGGTTGCCATTTCCTTCTCCACGGGATATTCCCAATCCAGCAATTGAACCTGCATCTCCTACATTGGCGGGCAGATTCTTTATGACTGAGCCACCAGCAAAGCCCATGAGGGAAGAATACTGACATCTAATTTCCAACAATTTCTCTTCCCATTTTAGAAGTTGCTAGATATTCTAAATCATATTTTTCAAAGTTTTGAGATAATAATTCTAAAAAATATAATTTATTCAGTCAACAAAGTCTGTGTGTAGATATATATATAGCTTAAAGAAAATATTTCAAATAATACTATATATGATTTATTCTGATATTTTATGTCCTATGTGTTCTACATGTTTTATTATATCTACTTAAAATACTCTGCTACTATTCCCTACATAATTAACATAGACATTATGAAGAACTCCATTTAAGCCAAATATAATTCAGTAAGAATATTTAACAACTTTCAGTTCATACCGTATTAGATATCATAAAGGTATGGGCCAATATGATAGAGTTGGTTTTCATACATAAAAAAATGATTAAAGAACTAATATTTCTAAAATCTTCATAGAATGACCAACACAAAGAAAATCAATAAAATAATGCTTACTAATGACATTATTGTAGATATGATAAATGTATTTTACTGTTACTATAATAAATTATTATCACAATTATTCTTACTGAATATATTTCAGCTTATATTAGATATTCCAGTTTATGAAGTAATATTCACTATTAAAATTTTCTTTGTATCAAGGGAAGAATTATTGTTTAATTGCTAAATTGTATCTGACCCTTCTTTAACCCTATACACTGTTGCCTGCGAGGCTCCTCTGTCCATAGAATTTTCCAGGCAAGAATACAGGGAAGTTCAAGAGGAAGGAGACCTATGTGTACCTATGGCTGATTCATGTTGATGTTTGACAGTAAACAACGAAACTCTGTAATGCTATTATCCTTCAATTTAAAAAATAAAAAATATTAAAAAAGAATACTGTGACTATGAATTAGTCACTTAATCTCTGTGAACCTGAATTCCTCATCTGCCAGACAGGGTCAGTAATACTATATGTGTGAGTGCTCAGTCACTCAGTATGGACCCCTCTGTCCATGGGATTCTCCAGGCAAGAACACTGGAGTGGGTTGCCATTTCCTTCTCCACGGGATATTCCCAATCCAGCAATTGAACCTGCATCTCCTACATTGGCGGGCAGATTCTTTATGACTGAGCCACCAGCAAAGCCCATGAGGGAAGAATACTGACATCTAATTTCCAACAATTTCTCTTCCCATTTTAGAAGTTGCTAGATATTCTAAATCATATTTTTCAAAGTTTTGAGATAATAATTCTAAAAAATATAATTTATTCAGTCAACAAAGTCTGTGTGTAGATATATATATAGCTTAAAGAAAATATTTCAAATAATACTATATATGATTTATTCTGATATTTTATGTCCTATGTGTTCTACATGTTTTATTATATCTACTTAAAATACTCTGCTACTATTCCCTACATAATTAACATAGACATTATGAAGAACTCCATTTAAGCCAAATATAATTCAGTAAGAATATTTAACAACTTTCAGTTCATACCGTATTAGATATCATAAAGGTATGGGCCAATATGATAGAGTTGGTTTTTCATACATATATATGATATATAAAATATAAAAATGGGGGTTACTTTTTATTGTTTTTATATTCATGGTTACTTTCTCCTATAAGCATATAGTTAAAATGTATACTGAAATAGCAAATTTTCAACACAATGAAGGAAAGGATTTTGAACCTTTATGTACCATATATTAGCATTTTCCTTATGATTTATATATTCATATGCTTGTTAAAGAATCATTGAGGTAATAGTGATTTGATCAAACAGATCCTTTACTGTAATTAATGTGATACTATTTATGCCAAGCTTTCTTTTGTAGTCACACATAGTTTTATTTCTCTTAATACCTTCAGAAATGTACCAAAGGATTTTCCGAGCATTTCCATCTTAAAATATGTGTCTGTTTCCCTAAGTACATCTTGAAATGCCTATTTTTCTCTGTTAATCATTTTTAAGTACAGATTCATTTGCTTGTGAATGCCATTTTGGCCTATCAACCTAACCAAATGAATGATATACTTAATAAGCCTATTAAGAGACAACATTCTTAGAGCAAACACAAATTTTTTTTTTTTTTTTTAAAAAAATCATGATCCTCCTATTTGTTTCCTTCATGATTATTGATGAAAAGAAAAAAAAAAAAAAAAAAAAAGGACCTCTTCTGGCTGACTGCCCAGTGAATTCTGCACTCAGGCACTGAAGGCAGCTTTGATTGTGTTTTGATGTTTTCACCAACCTATTACTGTATTCACTTGATGGCAGCCAAAACATACATTTGTGATCTCATTTTTTTCTAGCAGTGTTTTCCACTCAATCAGACATGTACACAAATATCCATAGGACAGAAGAATGCTTTTAACTGAAGCAAATCTCATAGGAATTGTGTCATGCAAGAATCTCTTTTTGAAAGACTAGAGGCTGGTCTTTGTTCTAAACATTTTCTCCCTCAGTGAATAACACCGAAATTAATGCCAGAAAGAAACAGTGCACCATGAATGAACGATTTCACTCTGCTACTATTCCCTACATAATTAACATAGACATTATGAAGAACTCCATTTAAGCCAAATATAATTCAGTAAGAATATTTAACAACTTTCAGTTCATACCGTATTAGATATCATAAAGGTATGGGCCAATATGATAGAGTTGGTTTTTCATACATATATATGATATATAAAATATAAAAATGGGGGTTACTTTTTATTGTTTTTATATTCATGGTTACTTTCTCCTATAAGCATATAGTTAAAATGTATACTGAAATAGCAAATTTTCAACACAATGAAG
This sequence comes from Tragulus kanchil, assembly GCA_022376925.1. Classification (NCBI taxonomy): domain Eukaryota; kingdom Metazoa; phylum Chordata; class Mammalia; order Artiodactyla; family Tragulidae; genus Tragulus; species Tragulus kanchil. Next base: position 68,804,908 of record JAIOJX010000028.1, on the reverse strand, counting down.
GAAAGGATTTTGAACCTTTATGTACCATATATTAGCATTTTCCTTATGATTTATATATTCATATGCTTGTTAAAGAATCATTGAGGTAATAGTGATTTGATCAAACAGATCCTTTACTGTAATTAATGTGATACTATTTATGCCAAGCTTTCTTTTGTAGTCACACATAGTTTTATTTCTCTTAATACCTTCAGAAATGTACCAAAGGATTTTCCGAGCATTTCCATCTTAAAATATGTGTCTGTTTCCCTAAGTACATCTTGAAATGCCTATTTTTCTCTGTTAATCATTTTTAAGTACAGATTCATTTGCTTGTGAATGCCATTTTGGCCTATCAACCTAACCAAATGAATGATATACTTAATAAGCCTATTAAGAGACAACATTCTTAGAGCAAACACAAACTTTTTTTTTTTTTTTTACAGAAATCATGATCCTCCTATGTGTTTCCTTCATGATTATTGATGAAATGGAAAAAAAAAAAAAAAAAAAAAGGACCTCTTCTGGCTGACTGCCCAGTGAATTCTGCACTCAGGCACTGAAGGCAGCTTTGATTGTGTTTTGATGTTTTCACCAACCTATTACTGTATTCACTTGATGGCAGCCAAAACATACATTTGTGATCTCATTTTTCTCTAGCAGTGTTTTCCACTCAATCAGACATGTACACAAATATCCATAGGACAGAAGAATGCTTTTAACTGAAGCAAATCTCATAGGAATTGTGTCATGCAAGAATCTCTTTTTGAAAGACTAGAGGCTGGTCTTTGTTCTAAACATTTTTCTCCCCTCAGTGAATAACACCGAAATTAATGCCAGAAAGAAACAGTGCACCATGAATGAACGATTCTACTATGCTGAATATCCTCATAGGGCTAAAGATTGAATAGTAGTTGTGTCTCTTTTGATAAAGGCCACAAGAATTTTAATGTCTATTTGCTTTATTAATATGCTGCAACAGTCCCTCTGAATTAGCATTAAGAACTATTTCTTGCTAATGTCATGAAAGGGCAAAGCTATGTCTCTTTTAGAGAAATAACAGCTAAATCAGAGTTGTGTTTCCTGTCTCTCCTCTGTAGTCCACTGTTATTTTAGCACCAGAAGCAAAGCAGTATTTAAATTATAACAAAGATCTAGATGGTACTACTAACTGAAAGATTTTAAAATAAAACTGGAGCAGTCATTCAGAGGAAATGCCTTGCATGTCCTATGTTCTATACCTCTAAACTGGACTTTTGCTGCTTCTACATCAGGTCAGTCATGTCCAACTCTTTGCAACCCCATGGATTGTAGTCTGGCAGGCTCATCTATCCATGAAATTCTTCAGGCAAGAATACTGGAATGGGTTGTAATTCCCTTCTCCATGAACTAGACTAAGTACCAACATTCTGCAAAGTAAGCAAATGTACTAAAACATCCTGTTGAAAGGATTGATAAATGAACCACTTCACCTGATCTATCAATGAAGAACTAATATAAATTTACTTCATCTCTTACAAACTGGGACCTCACGTGACTGATTATGTCATTATGCACTAACGACCTCTTCTCAAAAAAAATCAAGTTAACTCATCTTTGATTCCAAATAAACACTTTGCCTCTAGAACTGTACATTTTTTAAGTTGAGAAAATATTTTAGAAATCCTCTTTCTGATAACCCCATATCCCTCACAGCATGCTGTTGATAATTACATATTAGTACTACTTTTATTTCTGATTTCATGAAAATTCATTAAAAGCATTAAAGTTTGATGTGCATTTATCAAAGGCTTATTTTTCATTATTGCAAAAGACTTCACCTCTAATTTGTACAGTTGTTCAAGCCATATCTTTCTGAAAGTTTTCATTGCTAAACACATTTTTCCAATGCTAATTTTAATTTGCTCTTATTATACATTCATGGATAGGAGACTTTCTTTAAATAATCATCATGAAATTTCTAAAACATGTTCAATTTAATCACTTCCAGCATTTTCTTATGTCAACACAATTATGCATGTCCTTCTCCCCTCTGTACTGTGTCTATCCAGCTGTATGTCAAGAAATATGAATAATTTTGTTTTATATTGAATATGAATACATCTTTAATTAACAGAATGTTTCTGTTAAGTATCTTTTTGGCTATGGCAAAAAAAATGGGATAATTATAAGCTTGAAAAAGATACTAACGTCTTCTGTGGGGATAAAACAGAGGTCGAGGGTGTTATCATACATGGAAGAATGCGATCCTCCCTGTGCCGTGTTCTAGTGAAACGCAGGGATGAGGAAGCGTCTCTAGGACAAAGGGATAATTCATGGGAGAGTTTCAGAAGCTAACTTTAAACCATCCCTGAGATTTTTATTAATCACTAGAGAAAAAAAATGAAGAAAGAGATACAGCATTGCAGTTTGAGGGACTGATACAAAACTATGTATGTCAAAAATTATAGAGCAGCATCAGTTAAAGTAGTCCAGGTGGTTAGAATACAGGATATGGAGTTTTATACTTTCCTCTAAGCATATCAGCCTTCCCAGGTGGCCGTGGTGGTAAAGAACCTGCCTGCCAAAGCAGGAAACAAAAGAGACACAGGTTCAGCTCCTGAATCGGGAAAGATCCCATGGAGGAGGGCATGACAACCTACTCCAGTATTCTTGCCTGGAGGACCCCACAGATAGAGGAGCCTGGCAGCTACAGTTTATAGGGTCACACAGGGTCTAACATGACTGAAGCAATTTAGCATGCATGCTACTCATATCACCTTTTCTATATTAAAACCCTTTTTGCTAGTATTCAGCTATTATGTACTGCTTTTCCCATGCCTCATGTGAGTGCTGATCTTTCATACACTCGCTAACTCACTCATGACTCCCTTAAGTGTGATCTTTAAAACTGGACACAAAGTGTCCAACTGGGCTTAGATCATTTTCCAATAGAGTAAGGCTATTCCTTCTTTTGCTCTGAATGTCTTAGTCAATTAGTACTAATACATATTTTAACCATTTTATTACCTGTGTTTATCAATAAAAATTCCTGGACTTTTATTTCTTGTCCTTCCTCTACTTGCTGTTAAACCCACTCTCACCACTTATAGAATACTTTTATATTTGTTTGAGTTTCTTACTGCTCAGTTCAATTTTGTATAATTTGGCAGCATGCTTGCCAAGTTTTTCTGATTTTTTTTTAGATATTCTTATGCAAGTTATTTTTAAAAAGCATTCTCCTTCCGTCGTTCTAAGTGAAAAAAAAAAACCGCTTAGTCTTTTGGATGAAATGGGATAATTATAAGCTTGAAAAAGATACTAACGTCTTCTGTGGGGATAAAACAGAGGTCGAGGGTGTTATCATACATGGAAGAATGCGATCCTCCCTGTGCCGTGTTCTAGTGAAACGAGGGATGAGGAAGCGTCTCTAGGACAAAGGGATAATTCATGGGAGAGTTTCAGAAGCTAACTTTAAACCATCCCTGAGATTTTTATTAATCACTAGAGAAAAAAAATGAAGAAAGAGATACAGCATTGCAGTTTGAGGGACTGATACAAAACTATGTATGTCAAAAATTATAGAGCAGCATCAGTTAAAGTAGTCCAGGTGGTTAGAATACAGGATATGGAGTTTTATACTTTCCTCTAAGCATATCAGCCTTCCCAGGTGGCCGTGGTGGTAAAGAACCTGCCTGCCAAAGCAGGAAACAAAAGAGACACAGGTTCAGCTCCTGAATCGGGAAAGATCCCATGGAGGAGGGCATGACAACCTACTCCAGTATTCTTGCCTGGAGGACCCCACAGATAGAGGAGCCTGGCAGCTACAGTTTATAGGGTCACACAGGGTCTAACATGACTGAAGCAATTTAGCATGCATGCTACTCATATCACCTTTTCTATATTAAAACCCTTTTTGCTAGTATTCAGCTATTATGTACTGCTTTTCCCATGCCTCATGTGAGTGCTGATCTTTCATACACTCGCTAACTCACTCATGACTCCCTTAAGTGTGATCTTTAAAACTGGACACAAAGTGTCCAACTGGGCTTAGATCATTTTCCAATAGAGTAAGGCTATTCCTTCTTTTGCTCTGAATGTCTTAGTCAATTAGTACTAATACATATTTTAACCATTTTATTACCTGTGTTTATCAATAAAAATTCCTGGACTTTTATTTCTTGTCCCTTCCTCTACTTGCTGTTAAACCCACTCTCACCACTTATAGAATACTTTTATATTTGTTTGAGTTTCTTACTGCTCAGTTCAATTTTGTATAATTTGGCAGCATGCTTGCCAAGTTTTTCTGATTTTTTTTTAGATATTCTTATGCAAGTTATTTTTAAAAAGTGTTTGGCTCAGCTATTAATAGCTATTTAAATAAAATAATCAAAGCTCTCAATAGAGACCACCCACAAAGTTGGCTCAATCCTTCAATAAATGTAGAGTATATATAATTTTTAAATAATGACAAATTGATTGAGCTGTTAAGTGCTTCCTTAAACTTTGACATGATTGGTGTATCAAAACTGACTTTCTTCTTGTGGAATTATGCTGAGCTATTCATCTTAAAATTTCGTGTTTAAACATCATCTTTACAAACTGTGAATTATAATTCATTGTGTCATGATAGGTTTAATAAACATAAAATATGTTTATATCTTCTTAAATACTGGTACCATGTGGAAATCAGATTTCAATGAAAGATGTTGTCAAATGTTTCTGTTCTTTGAAATGATTTTATTCTTTATTTTGCTCTCATTTGGCAGAGAAGAAATAATCAAATTAGAACTGAATACTACTACTTTCATTGTATGTTCTATCACACTACAAAGATTAGGCCGTTTCCTTTCCAGATATTCTTATTACAATGGTATCACAAAAGTATTTCCTCCATAAAACATTTCTTTGTCATAATGTGTTTCTGACCAGCAAACTGTTTTTGCCTTTTTTTTTTTTTTTTTTTAGCTTTTTGGCCTCTTTTTATTGATTATTTATTTATTTTCCATCCATCTTTACTACTCTTTGGCCTGTGTAGGCCTCCCATTGCAGTGGCCTCTCTCCTTGCAGAACACTGGCTCTGGATGCATGCGCTACAGAAGGCTGGCTCATAATAGGACACACAGGTCCAGCCGTTCCAAAGCATGTGGGATCTTCCCGGCCAGGGATCCAGCCACTTAGATCATTTTCCAATTGCTACTTCTTTTGCTCTGAATGTCTTAGTCAATTAGTACTAATACATATTTTAACCATTTTATTACCTGTGTTTATCAATAAAAATTCCTGGACTTTTATTTCTTGTCCCTTCCTCTACTTGCTGTTAAACCCACTCTCACCACTTATAGAATACTTTTATATTTGTTTGAGTTTCTTACTGCTCAGTTCAATTTTGTATAATTTGGCAGCATGCTTGCCAAGTTTTTCTGATTTTTTTTTAGATATTCTTATGCAAGTTATTTTTAAAAAGTGTTTGGCTCAGCTATTAATAGCTATTTAAATAAAATAATCAAAGCTCTCAATAGAGACCACCCACAAAGTTGGCTCAATCCTTCAATAAATGTAGAGTATATATAATTTTTAAATAATGACAAATTGATTGAGCTGTTAAGTGCTTCCTTAAACTTTGACATGATTGGTGTATCAAAACTGACTTTCTTCTTGTGGAATTATGCTGAGCTATTCATCTTAAAATTTCGTGTTTAAACATCATCTTTACAAACTGTGAATTATAATTCATTGTGTCATGATAGGTTTAATAAACATAAAATATGTTTATATCTTCTTAAATACTGGTACCATGTGGAAATCAGATTTCAATGAAAGATGTTGTCAAATGTTTCTGTTCTTTGAAATGATTTTATTCTTTATTTTGCTCTCATTTGGCAGAGAAGAAATAATCAAATTAGAACTGAATACTACTACTTTCATTGTATGTTCTATCACACTACAAAGATTAGGCCGTTTCCTTTCCAGATATTCTTATTACAATGGTATCACAAAAGTATTTCCTCCATAAAACATTTCTTTGTCATAATGTGTTTCTGACCAGCAAACTGTTTTTGCCTTTTTTTTTTTTTTTTTTTAGCTTTTTGGCCTCTTTTTATTGATTATTTATTTATTTTCCATCCATCTTTACTACTCTTTGGCCTGTGTAGGCCTCCCATTGCAGTGGCCTCTCTCCTTGCAGAACACTGGCTCTGGATGCATGCGCTACAGAAGGCTGGCTCATAATAGGACACACAGGTCCAGCCGTTCCAAAGCATGTGGGATCTTCCCGGGCCAGGGATCCAGCCAGTGCCCCTTGCACTGCAAGGCAGACTCTTTACCCATTGAACCACCAGGGAAGCTTCAAACTGTTATTTTTAACATAGGTTTTTTTTTCTCTATTCATAAAGCCGTATCTAGCTTTTTATTGGAAAATCTCTCATGCCACCTTTGAGGCCGTACAATCAAAATTTAGTGTGCAATTGTCTTTCTAAGTCTATTTTTCCTTCTAAAGACAAAATTCAGAAAGCACAATTTTTTTCTGTTTGTGTTGTCAAATTGTTGATTAATAATCAACAATTATTGATTACTTACAATTGAGCTCTGACAGAACACCAGTTTTCTCATTTCTTCCCATTACTGTAAAATTATACACATCCTCACTTTCTAAGTTAATTTCACAAGGCATTTCCAAAAAATCATAACAAAAATCTCATTTCCAATTTGTCGGTTTCAGAATTAAGTGAAAGGATATATGTGAAGCTATTCTGCATCTTTAATGACAAATAAGAACTTACAAGTTATTAGTATATAATCTGCTTGTATTTGGGGGGTTTAAGAGTCACTCAGTCTTTGCCCCAAGACAGGATGCTATCAAGTTTAAAAGTCAGAATTTCTTTGTTATGTCAGGGCAAGTAGTAGCACTTTGCTTCTTTGAAAAACTTTACTACTTCCAGTTTTCTCTCAACATTTAGTCAATGCATCATCTTGTCACAGAATAATTTAGAGAACCTATATAAGTTTTTTTTTTCATAAAGCAGTTAAAACAACATAAATATACAGAAGTACAAATAAACTATCCCATATAATTTTTGGTATCATAAGAAATCTTGAGAAAGCAAGGGAAAAACTCTGGTTAAATTATTGTAACATTAAGGTCCTTAACTCTAATTCTGTTGTTAGCACAAAAAGGGGTTGCAACTGTATCTATTAAAATATTGTTCTTATGTAAAAACAAAATCAGCCATTAATTCACTTAACAGCATGTAATAAATAACCCAAAATACGAGTGAATTGACTGAATTTTGAGTGTGACATGTGGAAAACTCCAGAAATATTTTGCCGAAAATACCTAGTATGCACTTCCATTTAATTAAATAATACTGTTAAGATTTTTTAATTGTAATGGAATCTAGTTAACTGTGATCAATAGAGAATACCACAGACAAATTTTGCCCATTCCACCATGATATGACTGTGCCATAGGCTCCCTTTGTCACCAAGTAGCTGTAGCACATGATGTCCTAGGAGTGGCAATTCTAGCAACACCAGATGTTTCACCATCTGGATGATGCTGTGTGGCCCATGTACTGGTACACACTTTTATTCAACAGTGTCTGCCCAGAGACTCTCAGAATTTGTGAAGTAATTACCATTAATACAAATCAGACTTACTGACAAGTTAGTGGGAAGATTTATGTGATGTGATTTGATACTTGCTTTTATACAGCAACAGAAGATAAATTAAAGCACAGCTACATGTCCTACATTTAATAGGTGACATATTAGAATTTAGGCTTCACAATTCCATTTTCACTTAATTCTTTTGGTAATTTAAAATTTCTTAAATATGTTTTTTGAGGACTAGGTTTTGATGAAGCCACTGAAACAATATAAAACTGTTACAGGGCTTCCCTGGTGGTCCAGTGGGTAGAGACTCCATCTTTCAGTACAAGGGGCACTGGTTTGATCCCTGGTCCAGGAAAATCCCACGTGCCGCAGAAAGGCTGGACTAGTCTGTCCAATTATGAGCCAGGGCTCTGGAGCACATGCGCCCAGAGCCTGTACTCTGCAACGAGAGAGGCCACTGCAATGGGAGGCCCACACAGGCCAAAGAATAAAGACGGATGAAAAATAAAGAAATAAGCAACCAATAAAAGAGGCCAAAATTAAAAAAAAAATAAAAAGCAATGTCAAGCACCTTTAAAAACAAATAAACTGTTAACATCTGGTAACATATTCAGAAGTTGGTTATTGTTTTTTTCTGTTTTTGTTTTTGTTTTTATTTTTTGACTGTTCTGGGTGGCTTGTAGGATCTTAGTTCCCCAACCAGAGACCAAACCGGGGCCCTGGGAAGTGAAAGCACAGTGTGCTAAACACTGGATCACCAGGGAATTCCCTTGAGCAGAGAAGTTCATAATTAAATTGATAGTATTTTTCAAACATCCATCCTGAATATCTGATTTTCACTTGCAGATCCTCAGTTTATTGTTTGAAATAATAGTGGTTTTTCTTATGGTGTTAAAGAATGACTCTACAAATGAAAAACATGTTTACAGAAGGAGGGGGAACATTCTACAATGCAATAAGTTCCTTACATCGATGTGCCAGTGCTGTAACCTCAAAACTGGATTTTCCATGAAATGTTTAAAAGCAATGTTTCATTTAAAACCGTGGACCTTGTGACACAATGGAAACATTTTCGGTCAAATCAGTTAATCGGTGTCTTTTACAGTCAGTTAAAGTGCTGTCAATTCGGCTGTCTTTTCAGTCAGATAAATTAAAGCACAGCTACATGTCCTACATTTAATAGGTGACATATTAGAATTTAGGCTTCACAATTCCATTTTCACTTAATTCTTTTGGTAATTTAAAATTTCTTAAATATGTTTTTTGAGGACTAGGTTTTGATGAAGCCACTGAAACAATATAAAACTGTTACAGGGCTTCCCTGGTGGTCCAGTGGGTAGAGACTCCATCTTTCAGTACAAGGGGCACTGGTTTGATCCCTGGTCCAGGAAAATCCCACGTGCCGCAGAAAGGCTGGACTAGTCTGTCCAATTATGAGCCAGGGCTCTGGAGCACATGCGCCCAGAGCCTGTACTCTGCAACGAGAGAGGCCACTGCAATGGGAGGCCCACACAGGCCAAAGAATAAAGACGGATGAAAAATAAAGAAATAAGCAACCAATAAAAGAGGCCAAAATTAAAAAAAAAATAAAAAGCAATGTCAAGCACCTTTAAAAACAAATAAACTGTTAACATCTGGTAACATATTCAGAAGTTGGTTATTGTTTTTTTCTGTTTTTGTTTTTGTTTTTATTTTTTGACTGTTCTGGGTGGCTTGTAGGATCTTAGTTCCCCAACCAGAGACCAAACCGGGGCCCTGGGAAGTGAAAGCACAGTGTGCTAAACACTGGATCACCAGGGAATTCCCTTGAGCAGAGAAGTTCATAATTAAATTGATAGTATTTTTCAAACATCCATCCTGAATATCTGATTTTCACTTGCAGATCCTCAGTTTATTGTTTGAAATAATAGTGGTTTTTCTTATGGTGTTAAAGAATGACTCTACAAATGAAAAACATGTTTACAGAAGGAGGGGGAACATTCTACAATGCAATAAGTTCCTTACATCGATGTGCCAGTGCTGTAACCTCAAAACTGGATTTTCCATGAAATGTTTAAAAGCAATGTTTCATTTAAAACCGTGGACCTTGTGACACAATGGAAACATTTTCGGTCAAATCAGTTAATCGGTGTCTTTTACAGTCAGTTAAAGTGCTGTCATCCCTGCAGTTCCTCTGTGTCTTCTGATACATATCTAATATGAAATGAATTGACTGAAAAGATCCTACCTGTCAAATAAATCTGGTGAAAACAAAGCTGAGGAAAGGAGGGAAAAGAAATCCTAATTGACCAAAGTGGCTCCGATCTTTGAGTAGGCTAAATGGGCAAATACAACTAACTTGATTTCAACTCAAAGAGTAGAGAATCATATTTTCTAAATGTCCAAGGACTAAAACAAAAATGATTAAGGACATAAAATAATGACTTAATATAGAGAAAAACAGGGGGTAGAGACTACATAGTACGTAATAAAGGGATTAAGAGCAATTTCATTGGACTGATTCTCCTAACATATTAAACCTCAGGTTCTGCAGTGACAGCAAGGATTTGTTAAAAAGAAGGAGAACCAGTGTACACATATCAGTAAAACATTTGGAAAGCAAAGTACATCTGCACAGTTTGATTAGATACCTTAAGGGTATTATTTAAAGCTAACCCCCGCCCCCTGATATCTGATTCTTGATATTGTGTTAATTTTATATTTTCTCTCTTTACAGATATTGCTAATTTGAACCAGGAATGTCACTGCTCCTAGCATAGTCAAGCAGATCATTTCTTTTGCACTGTGAAATGGTGATGGTAAGATAGCCTGTCACGATCTCTGAGTGGGGCATAAAGCAAGTGAAGCCATCTCCACTGGGGAGGACATATTTTATATCACATACATGTCAAAAATGTCATGTCAACATTGTAATATGCCACCTATCTGTCATTTTTCACGTTTCTATGGAGTGTGAAATAATTATGCATAATCTCATAGACGTGAATATTTTGGAAGAGCTCCAGCCGATCTAGTCTCAACCTAATTTTCATCTCAAGCTTCCCTTTCTCTTCAATCTTCTTAACTAGAAAAATTGTCTGGCTGCTGCTTTGGCAACTGTCAATTCATATTAATATACATATCATATTACTGTCCTACATAGTTTAGAATAGCTGGTGAAATTCAAGGTCAGCTATGTTGCAGAACTTAGGAAAAATAATAAATGTGAGATTCCTTGTTTGAAAAGCAGAGAGAGTGCTGTCAAAGGTAATAAATATAAAGCTTTTCCCCTTCTTCCATGATGTGTGTTCTCAAATTGTCATTGCAGTGTTTATGTTTACTATAAAATGCTCAAATGGTAAAGAATCTGCCTGCAATGCAGGAGACTCAGTTTGACTCCTGGGTTGGGAAGATTCTCTGGAGTAGGGAATGACAACCCACTCTAATACTCTTGCCTGGGAAATTCTATGGACAGAGTAGAGAATCATATTTTCTAAATGTCCAAGGACTAAAACAAAAATGATTAAGGACATAAAATAATGACTTAATATAGAGAAAAACAGGGGGTAGAGACTACATAGTACGTAATAAAGGGATTAAGAGCAATTTCATTGGACTGATTCTCCTAACATATTAAACCTCAGGTTCTGCAGTGACAGCAAGGATTTGTTAAAAAGAAGGAGAACCAGTGTACACATATCAGTAAAACATTTGGAAAGCAAAGTACATCTGCACAGTTTGATTAGATACCTTAAGGGTATTATTTAAAGCTAACCCCCGCCCCCTGATATCTGATTCTTGATATTGTGTTAATTTTATATTTTCTCTCTTTACAGATATTGCTAATTTGAACCAGGAATGTCACTGCTCCTAGCATAGTCAAGCAGATCATTTCTTTTGCACTGTGAAATGGTGATGGTAAGATAGCCTGTCACGATCTCTGAGTGGGGCATAAAGCAAGTGAAGCCATCTCCACTGGGGAGGACATATTTTATATCACATACATGTCAAAAATGTCATGTCAACATTGTAATATGCCACCTATCTGTCATTTTTCACGTTTCTATGGAGTGTGAAATAATTATGCATAATCTCATAGACGTGAATATTTTGGAAGAGCTCCAGCCGATCTAGTCTCAACCTAATTTTCATCTCAAGCTTCCCTTTCTCTTCAATCTTCTTAACTAGAAAAATTGTCTGGCTGCTGCTTTGGCAACTGTCAATTCATATTAATATACATATCATATTACTGTCCTACATAGTTTAGAATAGCTGGTGAAATTCAAGGTCAGCTATGTTGCAGAACTTAGGAAAAATAATAAATGTGAGATTCCTTGTTTGAAAAGCAGAGAGAGTGCTGTCAAAGGTAATAAATATAAAGCTTTTCCCCTTCTTCCATGATGTGTGTTCTCAAATTGTCATTGCAGTGTTTATGTTTACTATAAAATGCTCAAATGGTAAAGAATCTGCCTGCAATGCAGGAGACTCAGTTTGACTCCTGGGTTGGGAAGATTCTCTGGAGTAGGGAATGACAACCCACTCTAATACTCTTGCCTGGGAAATTCTATGGACAGAGGAACCTGTTGAGCTATATAGTCCATGGGGTCACAAAGAGGCAGACACAATGGAGTGACTAATACTTTGACTTTCATAATGGCATTCTTGGTGAAAATAAATAAAAAGTTAAATCATTAGCATGAGCTTTACCATTCTCTTTAGGTTGTGTAATGTTGTTGCTTAGTCACTAAGTCATGTCTGACTCTTTGCGACCCCATGGCCTGCCACGCTCCTTTGTCCATGGAATTATCCAGGCCAGAATACTGGAGTCAGCTGCCATTTCCTTCTCCAGGGGAATTTTCCCAGCCCAGGGATAAAACTCACATCTGCTGCATTGTAGTCAGATCCTTACCAAAGAGCTAGTGGGAAAGCCCCATATTCTGTAATAGAAATTTTGAAATCCCTGAAATTACACAATTTGTACCTTATAGCTCACACATGCATATCCATTTTGTATGAACTGGGGAAACACTGCAGAAAGCTACGTCAACTGCTTTATTTCATTTCTCTATCTCTGGCTCACTGATAAGTAAGGAAGGACTGAAAAGTAAAGGAACAATGGATTGCTCTTTCCTTTTTCTTCTCTGTCATCATTTTCAGCATAAATTGTTAGCTAATACAGTGAAGTAACATGAGTAAGAAAGAAGGGGATCTTCCCAAACCACTGCAGGCAGATTCTTTACCATCTGAGTCATCAGGGAAGTCCAAGATACTGGAGTGGGTACCCTATCCCTTCTCCAGGGGATCCTCCTGGCCCAGGAATCAAACTGGGGTTTCCTACATTGCAGGCAGATTGGTTACCAGCTGAACTACCAGGCAAGCCCAAGAAAGAATATATGGATATATATAATTGTGTGTTTTAGAATACCAAGTTCTTTTAAGTCTTGAAAGCAAGTTCTGGTCCAGATTAAAAGTCTGGCTCTCCAGGCAAGCAGTGCCCTTGCTTACTTGGCTATGGATAAGACACAGTTACCTCAATTTATTTTGACTCACATAGAACTTCTATGTATCTCGGGTCCTTTGGAATTCTGTGTTCATGGGACACTGTGAACTATGTGTGTGAATGCAATGAGAAGGAATGGTGGATATGCAGATTGCAAAAATATCTTCTGCTCGCATGGATGATTCACCATCCCATCACTCCTCACTTGCAGAACACAAGTTTAAAAATAAAATTATTAAGGATTTTAAATATGGTGATTTCAGAATATTAAAGTAAGCGTGTCATTCTTCTGAGTACAAAGCTTAGTGTGACAATATGTCACATACCCATGAAGAAGACCCTGGTTAAATGTCAAACTCTTTTTAGAAGTCCCAATAGGCATATTTGGCCCCAGATGTTTGTGTCTTTACTATAATCTCTTCATGGTTCTCAATTAACTTTTGAAGTCAGAATAATTCAGTACATCTAGAGCTTTTAAAAGTTGTTCATTGAGATGTCTCATTCCTACAAATCATATTTCTTTATGTGAAAAGTCTTTTTATGTGAAAATTTGATAGGAACTTTAAAAAATATCTCTATAATATATGTTATTTTGATTTCTCTTATAGAGCTGAAATACAGTTGACTCTTGAGCAATGCAGGGTTGATGGTGCTGACCTCCTACAGAATGAAAAATTGGAATATAATTTTGGACTCCTCTGAAAGTTAACCACTGACAGTGTACTATAGACCAGAAGCCTTAGCAATAACATAAACAGTCAGTTAATACTTATTCTATATGTGCATTTTATAAACTGTCCTAATAGTAAAATAAACTTAAGAAAATATTATGAATACAATCATAAGAGAAAATACATTTACACTATTCTATTATATTTATTGACCCTATAAATTTACATCATCTGTTTATAAGCTGAAATGCCAGTCATTACCTACATCAATATTGTCTTATATGACACAAAACACAAAACATGTATATGTTATACATATTACTAACACTAGGTATCAAAATGACAAGATAATATGTAAAAGAAATTTGCATTCATAGGTATAACAATACATGCACTGATAAGGAAAAAGCAGCAATAGTATTACTGCTTTGTGTAGCCTAGTATAATAAATATGATCTCTTCATGGTAACCTAACATATACTTATAAATGAATTATTATAAAATTTTTATGGCATACACTATTACAGTTGTAAATATTAGGAATATATTTACTTTTTTTGAAAACACTTATGATAGCAGGTTGATAATGCATTTTTTTTTCCAGTTAAGAGAGAGGCATACTGAACATTAATGTCAGTCTTTGAAAGCGAAGTTATAAAGGCTGTGCATGCATACATATGTGTGGATGTGTATAAACTTACACAGTATTCGTTTTATATTAACTATAACTTACCTTACACCTATATAAGGCTAGACTATTATCTACATGCATTTTATATATTCATCATATAACTTTTAAAAAATGTTTTCAATGTTTCTTGACTACATGATTCATCTGTGAGGGTTTTCAAATTGTCAAAAGGCTCCAAAATTTTTTCAAAATATATTTTGAAAAAAAATTTTTTGTATTAGTGGACCCACACAATTCAGACAAATACAAGAAAATCACTCATCTGAATGCACTACACATAAAACAAGGATGAAAATTTCTGTAAGAGAATGGAAATTGGAGAGCAAGGAACAATACAGAGTTACTAATTTTTAAGGCTTTAACCTGATTAGATGAGATCAGAGTCATAAGTGTATCTAAATTTGATAGAAAACCTAAAGTCTTCTGTCAAAAAGAACAGACTAACTTGGAAATAAGCACAGCTCCTAGAATGTCTGCCAGCAATACTGGAGATCTTGGTTCAGTCCTTGGGTTCATAAGACCGTTTGGAGAAATGAATGGTAACCCACTCCAATGCTCTTGCCTGGAGAATTTCACAGACAGAGGAACCTTGCCTGCTCTAGTCCATGGGGCCACAAAGTGTTGGACATGACTGAGCAACTAACACTGACTAGAATGTCAGGAAGAAATCAAGAAGGAGAATTGAAAGAGTAGGGAGACCCAGATTCTGTCTACGAACTCTTCCTGATTCTCTGACTGAACCTGAAACTTGTATTCAGAAGACAGACTAAGATTTGATGAGTTAAACTGAAGACATATTGAGTAAGAAGGCTAAAATACACTCAGCTACAAATAATGGTTGAGACTCAGAAATACATGACTAGGGCTTCCCTGGTGGTCCAGTGGGTAAGGACACCGCCTTGCAGTGCAAGGGGCGCCAGTTCGATCCCTGGCCTGGGAAGATCCTACGTGCCGTGGAGCGGCTGGACTGATGTGTCCAATTACGAGCCGGAGCTCTGGGGTGCATGCGCCCAGAGCCGGTTCTGCGATGACAGAGGCCACCGCAATGGGAGGACGTTAAGAGAGAGCATACTGAACATTAATGTCAGTCTTTGAAAGCGAAGTTATAAAGGCTGTGCATGCATACATATGTGTGGATGTGTATAAACTTACACAGTATTCGTTTTATATTAACTATAACTTACCTTACACCTATATAAGGCTAGACTATTATCTACATGCATTTTATATATTCATCATATAACTTTTAAAAAATGTTTTCAATGTTTCTTGACTACATGATTCATCTGTGAGGGTTTTCAAATTGTCAAAAGGCTCCAAAATTTTTTCAAAAATATATTTTGAAAAAAATTCTTTGTATTAGTGGACCCACACAATTCAGACAAATACAAGAAAATCACTCATCTGAATGCACTACACATAAAACAAGGATGAAAATTTCTGTAAGAGAATGGAAATTGGAGAGCAAGGAACAATACAGAGTTACTAATTTTTAAGGCTTTAACCTGATTAGATGAGATCAGAGTCATAAGTGTATCTAAATTTGATAGAAAACCTAAAGTCTTCTGTCAAAAAGAACAGACTAACTTGGAAATAAGCACAGCTCCTAGAATGTCTGCCAGCAATACTGGAGATCTTGGTTCAGTCCTTGGGTTCATAAGACCGTTTGGAGAAATGAATGGTAACCCACTCCAATGCTCTTGCCTGGAGAATTTCACAGACAGAGGAACCTTGCCTGCTCTAGTCCATGGGGCCACAAAGTGTTGGACATGACTGAGCAACTAACACTGACTAGAATGTCAGGAAGAAATCAAGAAGGAGAATTGAAAGAGTAGGGAGACCCAGATTCTGTCTACGAACTCTTCCTGATTCTCTGACTGAACCTGAAACTTGTATTCAGAAGACAGACTAAGATTTGATGAGTTAAACTGAAGACATATTGAGTAAGAAGGCTAAAATACACTCAGCTACAAATAATGGTTGAGACTCAGAAATACATGACTAGGGCTTCCCCTGGTGGTCCAGTGGGTAAGGACACCGCCTTGCAGTGCAAGGGGCGCCAGTTCGATCCCTGGCCTGGGAAGATCCTACGTGCCGTGCAGAGGCTGGACTGATGTGTCCAATTACCGAGCCGGAGCTCTGGGGTGCATGCGCCCAGAGCCGGTTCTGCGATGACAGAGGCCACCGCAATGGGAGGCCCACAGGACCCAAAGAACAAAGACGAATGAAAATAGAGAAATGAAAGACCAATAGAAGCGGTCCGCCCACTCCCTCCCTCCCTAACCCAACCCCCGCCCAAAATAAATAAATAAATAAATCTTTAAAAAAAAAAGAAATACATGACTAAATGATGCAAAACTAATGTTTTTGTTTTTGTTTTTGTTTTTTTTTAATCAAACATACTGTCAGTGTCAGAAAATTTAGAAAGAGCATGTATTCACTTTTTGTTCTTCATATGTGAATGTAATGGTACTTATTAATAGGTTTTGAGTTATTTTTTTGTGGTTGATAAACTTACATAGTACATGTGCAAATAATTTTATAATTTTACCCCCTAAATCATAAACCTAATATGTTTAAAATATAGTTCTATACATTTAGAAATTGTGAAGAACACTAAACTTCCACAAGATGCAAGCATCTATAAATAAAGAGCCCAAGAATGAGAAAGAGAAATTTGAAATGCCATCACCACATTTGTTAAAATAAATAAAACTGAAAACACCTTAAATTTAGAGGGATAATTGAGAAATGTATAAATTTATGATTGAGATTAGTACAGTTAATTTCATATTAATCTGTATTGCCCTCCTAAACTATCTTAATATAATGTTAGTCAAGGTAACACTGTAAAGTAATTCAGTACTTCAGGTAAATCTATAATTGTATAACAAGGAGATACAGGGTGTACATATCAGCTATAAGCATAGTTATGTATATATTTGCATACCTACATATTTGTATATTTCTGGCTCTTCAAAAACTAGTTCTGTCTACGAACTCTTCCTGATTCTCTGACTGAACCTGAAACTTGTATTCAGAAGACAGACTAAGATTTGATGAGTTAAACTGAAGACATATTGAGTAAGAAGGCTAAAATACACTCAGCTACAAATAATGGTTGAGACTCAGAAATACATGACTAGGGCTTCCCCTGGTGGTCCAGTGGGTAAGGACACCGCCTTGCAGTGCAAGGGGCGCCAGTTCGATCCCTGGCCTGGGAAGATCCTACGTGCCGTGCAGAGGCTGGACTGATGTGTCCAATTACCGAGCCGGAGCTCTGGGGTGCATGCGCCCAGAGCCGGTTCTGCGATGACAGAGGCCACCGCAATGGGAGGCCCACAGGACCCAAAGAACAAAGACGAATGAAAATAGAGAAATGAAAGACCAATAGAAGCGGTCCGCCCACTCCCTCCCTCCCTAACCCAACCCCCGCCCAAAATAAATAAATAAATAAATCTTAAAAAAAAAAAGAAATACATGACTAAATGATGCAAAACTAATGTTTTTGTTTTTGTTTTTGTTTTTTTTTAATCAAACATACTGTCAGTGTCAGAAAATTTAGAAAGAGCATGTATTCACTTTTTGTTCTTCATATGTGAATGTAATGGTACTTATTAATAGGTTTTGAGTTATTTTTTTGTGGTTGATAAACTTACATAGTACATGTGCAAATAATTTTATAATTTTACCCCCTAAATCATAAACCTAATATGTTTAAAATATAGTTCTATACATTTAGAAATTGTGAAGAACACTAAACTTCCACAAGATGCAAGCATCTATAAATAAAGAGCCCAAGAATGAGAAAGAGAAATTTGAAATGCCATCACCACATTTGTTAAAATAAATAAAACTGAAAACACCTTAAATTTAGAGGGATAATTGAGAAATGTATAAATTTATGATTGAGATTAGTACAGTTAATTTCATATTAATCTGTATTGCCCTCCTAAACTATCTTAATATAATGTTAGTCAAGGTAACACTGTAAAGTAATTCAGTACTTCAGGTAAATCTATAATTGTATAACAAGGAGATACAGGGTGTACATATCAGCTATAAGCATAGTTATGTATATATTTGCATACCTACATATTTGTATATTTCTGGCTCTTCAAAAACTTGTTAAAAAGCTAGTTCAATCATTCAATCGTGTCTGACTCTATGAGACCCCATATACTGCAGCATGCCAGGCTGTACGTTAAAACAAATATTAATTTATACTCCTTGTTTCTAATTATTTAGTCCATATTGTACGCTTTATAAACTTAATATATTTTCCTAGCATAAAGTTTTACAATTCTCCCAAAGAATTGGTGTGAAGCTAAAAATTCACTGAGAACATCCTAGTTTACTTTTGCAACAAATATTCTTATGTCTAATGTGATAAAAAGTGACAGCGAACACCTACAGCTTGCTGTCTACTTAAAAATTTTACCCTTTCTGGTACATGTTATGGAAGTTATTGCCTATTAGAGAGGAAGAAACAAAAGAAGAAAATAAGGGAGAATAAGAAGAAGGAAGAAAGGAAACAAGCACAGAGAAAGGAAGGAAGGAGAAAAAGGAGTGCAAAAGACTGAATATTAGTATTTGGGTATGTGTACACATCATACTTTTAAAATGGATGCATGTTTATACATAATGTATCTCTTTGATTTCAGTTAATACTAATCTACTTGCCAAAAAAATAATATCCTGTAAGTTAAAGAATCATTTTACTTTTCTTTCAAATTTTAAACTAGGATTATATTAGATACAGAGTAAAGCTAAGAATGTCACTCAAGTGGCAAGCCAGTCAGTCATCATTTGTTTCTTTTGATTTCACAATTAATTTGAATAGCTGAGAAAGCACCGCCATTAGCTGGAAAGATCGTATGTAATACACTTTAATTTATTTGTTTAAATGCACACCCCCAAAAGATGCAAGCATCTATAAATAAAGAGCCCAAGAATGAGAAAGAGAAATTTGAAATGCCATCACCACATTTGTTAAAATAAATAAAACTGAAAACACCTTAAATTTAGAGGGATAATTGAGAAATGTATAAATTTATGATTGAGATTAGTACAGTTAATTTCATATTAATCTGTATTGCCCTCCTAAACTATCTTAATATAATGTTAGTCAAGGTAACACTGTAAAGTAATTCAGTACTTCAGGTAAATCTATAATTGTATAACAAGGAGATACAGGGTGTACATATCAGCTATAAGCATAGTTATGTATATATTTGCATACCTACATATTTGTATATTTCTGGCTCTTCAAAAACTTGTTAAAAAGCTAGTTCAATCATTCAATCGTGTCTGACTCTATGAGACCCCATATACTGCAGCATGCCAGGCTGTACGTTAAAACAAATATTAATTTATACTCCTTGTTTCTAATTATTTAGTCCATATTGTACGCTTTATAAACTTAATATATTTTCCTAGCATAAAGTTTTACAATTCTCCCAAAGAATTGGTGTGAAGCTAAAAATTCACTGAGAACATCCTAGTTTACTTTTGCAACAAATATTCTTATGTCTAATGTGATAAAAAGTGACAGCGAACACCTACAGCTTGCTGTCTACTTAAAAATTTTACCCTTTCTGGTACATGTTATGGAAGTTATTGCCTATTAGAGAGGAAGAAACAAAAGAAGAAAATAAGGGAGAATAAGAAGAAGGAAGAAAGGAAACAAGCACAGAGAAAGGAAGGGAAGGAGAAAAAAGGGAGTGCAAAAGACTGAATATTAGTATTTGGGTATGTGTACACATCATACTTTTAAAATGGATGCATGTTTATACATAATGTATCTCTCTTTGATTTCAGTTAATACTAATCTACTTGCCAAAAAAATAATATCCTGTAAGTTAAAGAATCATTTTACTTTTCTTTCAAATTTTAAACTAGGATTATATTAGATACAGAGTAAAGCTAAGAATGTCACTCAAGTGGCAAGCCAGTCAGTCATCATTTGTTTCTTTTGATTTCACAATTAATTTGAATAGCTGAGAAAGCACGCCATTATGTTTGTCAACCAGATATGAGCTGGAAAGATCGTATGGTCTCCCTATACTCAGAAACAGCATTAAATTTGGTTTCCTAAGGTTTATGATGAGCTGAATATAAGTTACACTGAAGTTGAATACAATTTAAATGACAGTTGAAAGTGCGAGCTACACACAGCATGTTGCCTAAATAAATCAGTAACCTTATAATCAGGCACGACTTGCACTTTTCAAAGGCCAAATATCATTACTTCACAATTGGTATGATTTTCCTCTCCAGTAAAATTTACAATTTTTTCAAGTGCAGATTTATAAGAGCACTTAGAAAGACAATGTTCAAGGCAATTTTTTTACCATATAATCTTCTTGATTGAGGGTTACACCTTTACTCTTTCAGCCTCTTCATCTTGAGAGATTTAGTCATTAGGAAGGTGTTGACAACTTTTACAGTTTAATATGTCAAGATCACATACCGATGATTTTTCATCATATAATTCCCACCTTAATTTTAGGAATTTGACAGAAAATTTACCCTCAATATAGGCTGAGTTTATCTTGGGCTTAGAAGCCTACTGGTTTAAACCATTCTGCCTCTAGCTATAAAACAGACCCAGATAAAAGGTGGGAGAAACTGACAACTGAATGT
Organism: Tragulus kanchil; assembly: GCA_022376925.1. Classification (NCBI taxonomy): domain Eukaryota; kingdom Metazoa; phylum Chordata; class Mammalia; order Artiodactyla; family Tragulidae; genus Tragulus; species Tragulus kanchil. The sequence continues at coordinate 68,783,850 of JAIOJX010000028.1, read as the reverse complement.
GTACTATCTGTTAGCTATTTTGCTGAGAATTATTGATCGGTATTATATTTAATTTCTTTCATGATACGTGATTACCCACCCACTTCCATTATTTTATGAACAGAGATTAGGATTTTTAAACATACATCCACCCAATCTCAAAGTGTGAATAATTTGTACCAAACCAAGCTACTTTGAAAGGAAGGATAGTTAAGAATTTTTGTTTTTCTGTTTGTATTTGATAACCGTGAAAAAAAAAAAAATACCACACTCTCGATTATTCATGTAGGGGGAAAAAATACTTTTAACATAATTATCTCTTACAGAATCTTTAGCCAAAAAATAATATCCTTAAGTTAAAGAATCATTTTACTTTTCTTTCAAATTTTAAACTAGGATTATATTAGATACAGAGTAAAGCTAAGAATGTCACTCAAGTGGCAAGCCAGTCAGTCATCATTTGTTTCTTTTGATTTCACAATTAATTTGAATAGCTGAGAAAGCACGCCATTATGTTTGTCAACCAGATATGAGCTGGAAAGATCGTATGGTCTCCCTATACTCAGAAACAGCATTAAATTTGGTTTCCTAAGGTTTATGATGAGCTGAATATAAGTTACACTGAAGTTGAATACAATTTAAATGACAGTTGAAAGTGCGAGCTACACACAGCATGTTGCCTAAATAAATCAGTAACCTTATAATCAGGCACGACTTGCACTTTTCAAAGGCCAAATATCATTACTTCACAATTGGTATGATTTTCCTCTCCAGTAAAATTTACAATTTTTTCAAGTGCAGATTTATAAGAGCACTTAGAAAGACAATGTTCAAGGCAATTTTTTTACCATATAATCTTCTTGATTGAGGGTTACACCTTTACTCTTTCAGCCTCTTCATCTTGAGAGATTTAGTCATTAGGAAGGTGTTGACAACTTTTACAGTTTAATATGTCAAGATCACATACCGATGATTTTTCATCATATAATTCCCACCTTAATTTTAGGAATTTGACAGAAAATTTACCCTCAATATAGGCTGAGTTTATCTTGGGCTTAGAAGCCTACTGGTTTAAACCATTCTGCCTCTAGCTATAAAACAGACCCAGATAAAAGGTGGGAGAAACTGACAACTGAATGTGTACTATCTGTTAGCTATTTTGCTGAGAATTATTGATCGGTATTATATTTAATTTCTTTCATGATACGTGATTACCCACCCACTTCCATTATTTTATGAACAGAGATTAGGATTTTTAAACATACATCCACCCAATCTCAAAGTGTGAATAATTTGTACCAAACCAAGCTACTTTGAAAGGAAGGATAGTTAAGAATTTTTGTTTTTCTGTTTGTATTTGCATAAACTCTTTTTCTATATGTTGAAAATACTATATCTCAACAAATAAATCATACAAATGTAATAACTCTGAAATGAAACACTCCGAATACATGAGAAAATATGAAAAAATAGTGATCAACCCTGGTGGCTCAGATGGTAAAGTCTGTCTACAATGTAGGAGACCTGAATTCAGTCTCTGGGTTGGGAAGATCCCCTGGAGTAGAAAATGGCAACCCACCTCAGTATTTTTGCCTGGCGAATTCCATGGACAGAGGGGCCGGGAGGGCTATAGTCCATAGGGCTGCAAAGTAAGACATGACTCAACGACTAACAGTCAACCCTATACCCCTGCATAGAATTTACTATTGATACATATTACAAAACCAAAAATTTTGCAATAGAAAATGAAACAAGTCATTTAGATTTTAAAAATACCTTAAAGACTTCAAAATAGTCATTAATCTTTCTATTCTGTTATTTAATTTGGCACATTCCAGTTGAAGTTCTTACCACTGTAAATTATAGATAGGTAAAGGTTTAAAATAGTATTAACAAATGAAGGATTTCTAATTGTTAGAGATATAAGTTCCAGTTAAACTGAAGCATAAGAAAATGAGTGATGGACAACAGAGGCTACCATAACACTGTAAAACAATTATCCTCCAATTAAAAAGAAAAGCGATGGACAGTTCAATGTATGACTTTACCTTTCTTATTTAAAGTATTTTGCTAGGTTACATTAGATACTGTGCTATATGTGGGGCTAGCATAGATCAATACCACTAGAAATTAAATTTACTAAATGACATTAATGTTCGTTACTGTATCATTTATCTCAAAAACATTAGGGTAGAAGAATAAGAGTTCTAAATGTATTTCTTAGCTGTACTTAAGCTTCAAATTAAAGTTGATTTCTTAATTCTTTCCATCTTTCAGCCAATTCAGGCCAGAAACTATTATAAGCACAGAATAGTCAATAGATTCAAGAGCTTACATAAGTGGGACACAATGTAATTAATGAAGAAAAACAAATTAAGCACCATAACCTGTGACGATTTCAATGAAAACAAATGACAAGTAATTATGGGTGTGTCTCAAAATAAACTTGAGAGTTTTAACTTACATGTTAAATAACTCACAATCATTTAAAATGCTCTCATACATTTAGTTTGATATTTTGCATTATGCTATGTTTTGTATTTCCTTTGATAGTGCTTTTGTCCTTGTCTTTCAATGACTGTTAGAGATCTTACTAGACTGTGAGGTTAAGAATTAACAGCAAAACAGCAGATAATCTAGATTTGTATCTGTCCACTATGAAAACACTTATTTTTGTTGGAAATGTGCTATCCAGTGTTTCCAGCATAAATACTGGAAATATTTGGAATCAACCAAGGCAATTAAAAAAATAAACTATGGTATTTTAAGATTTAACAAGTCATTAACTATCTACAACAATAACAATGGTTGCCATTTATTGTGCATAGGACATGGTGCTGTGTGATAGCCACTTTGGTAGAATACTTATTACAACCACACACACACAGACACACAGAAGGCTATATAAAAATACATATATGAAAAATATCTATCACTGAAATACCAGATAGTTAGATATTATTATCCCTGTTTCAGTGATGACAACATTGGTATTTAGGGAAGTTAAGTTATCTGTCTAAGATAACCTAATTCTAAAGTGTTGTTGTTTAGTCACTCAGTCCTGTTTGACATTTTGTGGCCCCTAAAGTGGTTGAGCTAAATTTGAAGTCAAGTTTTGAGGGGGGAAATTCCACTTTTTATCCCCTAAAATATGCTAGTATTCTCTTTTAGTATTCTAATTTATGCCATAAAAAGAATTTGAATCTAAATCTTGTCTTTCCATTTATATTTCCATCTCCAACTTATTCTTTTGGCTCTGAATTCATACTACTCCACAAAATTTCCATCTGTTGGCTAATAGATAAACTTAATACGTCCAAATACAATATCACTGTAAGTCTTTTCTGTCTCCACCCTATACTTATCCTTTGCCCCAGTCTTCCCTGCCTAAATCAAGTATATTCTTCTCATTGCTCAGGCCCAAATTCTTGAAATCACCCTAAATTCATTCTATTACACCTCATATCAGTTCTAGAATCAAACGCATTCAGATTTCTCTTGAAAATATGACTTGGCTGTGACAACTACCCATTATCTCTATCCTTAAACTAGATTAAGCCACTATGATCTTCACCCAGAACACTGAAAAAGTCCTTGATTTATCTCCCTGCTATGCTGCCCTCAGTCAGGGCTCCACTTAATATCTAGAAGGATCTTACCTTTGACCACATATCACATCATCTGCTGCTAAGTCTCTGTTGTTCCTTCTGCTCCATCTTCACAAGTCACCTGGTTTCCATTGCTAACACCAAACAAACACAAATTTCATGGCCCTTATATTTTATCTTCTGTTATCCGCAAGTACTCATCTCCCTAATATATACATGACTGATGCATTTATTTCTAAACATTTTTGAGAAAAAAACAGTATATTATCGAGCCCCATTTATAAAATGGCACCATTCTATATAAAATATGCTGAATGTATGAATTATTTGAAACAAAGTTTCATAATTTGACTTCCACTGCTCTGGAAGATTGGGCCAGTTTTCCTTCCAAGAGTTCATTTCCCTTTAGAGGTGCCTTTTATAGCAAGCAAGAGGTGCCTTTTACACTTATAGAGTTTAAGAATGAGATATCTGGTATACAGATCCCATGTCACTGTAAGAGAAGCTAAAAGGATCTCGGAGTTTTCAATTTATTGGGATTATTCTTGAATAATTATTATCAGTTGACAATAATTTCTACAGCTGTGGGAGATGGATTTAGGAAAAAGCTTTATGAGCTGTGGGAGATGGGTTTAGCAAAAAGCATTATAATCGAAACCAGAACTCATGGAGAAAAATCAGGACACAAGTCACGCTCTCGTGAACTCATCAACCAGTGGAATGCAGTCAGAAAGGATCTGCAGAAAGCTGCAATCCTTAGATGGCCTGGTTTCCTGGATGTGGGCTACAAGATATGATTTCTGTAGTCCTTAAGACAAATAACAGAGTAATTAGGTTGAACAGGTGTCTCTGGTTAAAGTTAGCAAAAGGTTATGTTTATCCACATCTAGAAGGAATTGTTTATCTGATTTGTGTGCACATACCCTACCTGCCCCATGGCACGTATTCATGTAAAACTTTCCAATAAAAGACTATGTGAGAGACAACTGTTACTAGCACCTCTCAGAGGTGTCTAGCCCCCTGATCCCCACTCTATACTCTCTTTGTTTCTGTCTTTATCCTTTGTGTCACCAGTCTTTCTCCCTGTTGTTAACAAAGCTGGTCATTATACAGCTAGAATGGAGCAATTTCCTTAGCACAATTTACATAATTCTGAACATACAATTTTAGGAAAAAGGGCTGCCCTCAGTCAGGGCTCCACTTAATATCTAGAAGGATCTTACCTTTGACCACATATCACATCATCTGCTGCTAAGTCTCTGTTGTTCCTTCTGCTCCATCTTCACAAGTCACCTGGTTTCCATTGCTAACACCAAACAAACACAAATTTCATGGCCCTTATATTTTATCTTCTGTTATCCGCAAGTACTCATCTCCCTAATATATACATGACTGATGCATTTATTTCTAAACATTTTTGAGAAAAAAACAGTATATTATCGAGCCCCATTTATAAAATGGCACCATTCTATATAAAATATGCTGAATGTATGAATTATTTGAAACAAAGTTTCATAATTTGACTTCCACTGCTCTGGAAGATTGGGCCAGTTTTCCTTCCAAGAGTTCATTTCCCTTTAGAGGTGCCTTTTATAGCAAGCAAGAGGTGCCTTTTACACTTATAGAGTTTAAGAATGAGATATCTGGTATACAGATCCCATGTCACTGTAAGAGAAGCTAAAAGGATCTCGGAGTTTTCAATTTATTGGGATTATTCTTGAATAATTATTATCAGTTGACAATAATTTCTACAGCTGTGGGAGATGGATTTAGGAAAAAGCTTTATGAGCTGTGGGAGATGGGTTTAGCAAAAAGCATTATAATCGAAACCAGAACTCATGGAGAAAAATCAGGACACAAGTCACGCTCTCGTGAACTCATCAACCAGTGGAATGCAGTCAGAAAGGATCTGCAGAAAGCTGCAATCCTTAGATGGCCTGGTTTCCTGGATGTGGGCTACAAGATATGATTTCTGTAGTCCTTAAGACAAATAACAGAGTAATTAGGTTGAACAGGTGTCTCTGGTTAAAGTTAGCAAAAGGTTATGTTTATCCACATCTAGAAGGAATTGTTTATCTGATTTGTGTGCACATACCCTACCTGCCCCATGGCACGTATTCATGTAAAACTTTCCAATAAAAAGACTATGTGAGAGACAACTGTTACTAGCACCTCTCAGAGGTGTCTAGCCCCCTGATCCCCACTCTATACTCTCTTTGTTTCTGTCTTTATCCTTTGTGTCACCAGTCTTTCTCCCTGTTGTTAACAAAGCTGGTCATTATACAGCTAGAATGGAGCAATTTCCTTAGCACAATTTACATAATTCTGAACATACAATTTTAGGAAAACCTTTCCCTGCATTGAAGGCCATCACTGCTCTCATCTCTGACCTTCAAAAAGTATAAGAAATGCATATCATCCTTACAGGCCACAGAAGATGTTTTCAGTTGACGTTCAAGTAAATAAGAAGTGAGAAGTGTGCTGGACTAAAGAACTTATTATAATTTGTTCAGTATATTAGTATCATGTTTTCTGGATTATCCATGTTATATGATCTTGAATGTGTGCAACTCTTTGCCGCCCTATGGAATGGGGTCCACCAGGTTCCTCTGTCCATGGGATTTTCCAGGTAATAATACTGCAATGGGCTGCCATTTCCTTTTTCAGGGGAGCTTCCTGACCCAGGGATTGAACCCCTCTCTCTTATGTCTCCTACACTGACATTGGTAGGCAGGTTCATTATCACTAGCATCACCTAGGAAACAGTCATAAGATGTTAAACATATTGTAATAAATGATGTCAGCATCACAGAGACCTGAACACTCTTTGTCATTCTCCTTCAACCTACAACCAGTTAAACATCCATAATTCTTCCTCTGCCTTGATACACAAATATGTGAGGTAGTGATTTAGTCATTAAGTTGTGTCCAATTCTTGTGACCCCATGGACTGTAGCCTGCTCTCTGTAGCTCCTCTGTCCATGGGATTTTCCAGGCAAGCATACTGGAGTGGGTTGTCATCTCCTTCTCCAGTGGATCTTCCCAACCCAGGAATTAAACCAGGTCTCCTGCATTGCAGGCAGATTCTTTACTGACTGACCTAGGAGGGAAGCCTCTATGAGGATGTTAGAGGGTTCCACATATCTGTATTCTGCAGGTGGTGAACTGGAACACAGATAAGAGGCAGAAGTAGAGGCAGAGCTGAGGTAGTGTTCATGATCCCAATCTCTGACCATGGCAGATGCACCTGCAGCCCCAGAAAGCCTTGTAGCAGCAGCAGAAGTAAGACACACCCTGGCCTCCTAGCTGCAGTGGTTTCTGTGACCATGGGAAATGGAGCAGCAGCAGCAGCAGTGGGGCATGCAACCACACCTTTAGCCGTGGAGGCATCTATGACTCTGGCCCCATCTACCACAGAGGTGGTGGCTACAAATCTGACAAATCAAGATCGAGCAGAGGTAGCCATACCCCCAGCTCTGCCCACCTCTGCACTGACAGAGCCTACAACCCAGGCAAACCCAGAGGAGTGAAGAGACCATCATCCGGGAGCCCCAGGCAGGATGCCAGCAATGGCATAAGCAGCAGCAGGGGCCCTGGAGGTGTAAACTGTAACAATTAGGGCGCCAGGCAGCACCTCCAGCAGAGGGGCTGAAGGGTACAAAGGGTCAGTTCTCAAACGTAGCCAGAGGCAGCTTAGGTAAGAGAAATAAAGCAAACAATAAATAAATAAATAAAAGCTCATGCTATAAAATAATTTACTCAAAAGGTATCTAATTGCTTAACCTTTGAATTGTTGGAATCAAGTACAAAACTCTTTACCTAGAGACAGATGGCAGGCTTTAAGTAAGTATATCACTAGCATCACCTAGGAAACAGTCATAAGATGTTAAACATATTGTAATAAATGATGTCAGCATCACAGAGACCTGAACACTCTTTGTCATTCTCCTTCAACCTACAACCAGTTAAACATCCATAATTCTTCCTCTGCCTTGATACACAAATATGTGAGGTAGTGATTTAGTCATTAAGTTGTGTCCAATTCTTGTGACCCCATGGACTGTAGCCTGCTCTCTGTAGCTCCTCTGTCCATGGGATTTTCCAGGCAAGCATACTGGAGTGGGTTGTCATCTCCTTCTCCAGTGGATCTTCCCAACCCAGGAATTAAACCAGGTCTCCTGCATTGCAGGCAGATTCTTTACTGACTGACCTAGGAGGGAAGCCTCTATGAGGATGTTAGAGGGTTCCACATATCTGTATTCTGCAGGTGGTGAACTGGAACACAGATAAGAGGCAGAAGTAGAGGCAGAGCTGAGGTAGTGTTCATGATCCCAATCTCTGACCATGGCAGATGCACCTGCAGCCCCAGAAAGCCTTGTAGCAGCAGCAGAAGTAAGACACACCCTGGCCTCCTAGCTGCAGTGGTTTCTGTGACCATGGGAAATGGAGCAGCAGCAGCAGCAGTGGGGCATGCAACCACACCTTTAGCCGTGGAGGCATCTATGACTCTGGCCCCATCTACCACAGAGGTGGTGGCTACAAATCTGACAAATCAAGATCGAGCAGAGGTAGCCATACCCCCAGCTCTGCCCACCTCTGCACTGACAGAGCCTACAACCCAGGCAAACCCAGAGGAGTGAAGAGACCATCATCCGGGAGCCCCAGGCAGGGATGCCAGCAATGGCATAAGCAGCAGCAGGGGCCCTGGAGGTGTAAACTGTAACAATTAGGGCGCCAGGCAGCACCTCCAGCAGAGGGGCTGAAGGGTACAAAGGGTCAGTTCTCAAACGTAGCCAGAGGCAGCTTAGGTAAGAGAAATAAAGCAAACAATAAATAAATAAATAAAAGCTCATGCTATAAAATAATTTACTCAAAAGGTATCTAATTGCTTAACCTTTGAATTGTTGGAATCAAGTACAAAACTCTTTACCTAGAGACAATAGCTGTTTACTATTTCAAATGTGCAAGCGGTGAAACAACTTATCAAACACCATGAAAATTATAACATGGTATCACAAAATGGACAGTTCTCCAGAAACCATACTTAAAGTCACAGAATATTCTAACCTAACTGATAGAATATTCAAAACCCAGTCAAAAAACTGTCACAAACCACAAGTATGAGCTACATGAAAATTCACAAAGGTCATTAAATGAGCTCAGAAATAAAATGAAACAAAAGAAATACTTTAAAAAAAAATTGAAACATTCAGGAAAAAAAGAAACAAAAATAAATTCTGTAGCAGAAGAATTCAATAACTAACATGAAAACTCTATTAGCATTGAAAATAGAGCAAACCATCTGGAAGAGAGAATTAGCAAACCTGAAGACAGCAATCTAGAAATGAAACAGGTAGAAGAGAAATGAAAAAGAAAAAAATGAGGAAATTCTATAAGAACTATCCAAATTTATTAGGAATGGCAACATAAGGATAATGGATAATTCCTAAAGAAGAAAAGAAATAGAGGGGATCAGTAAATTTATTCTTTAAAAGAAAACAGACCTTTCAAACCTGGGGAAACAGTTGGATTCACAAATCCATAAAGCTGAGAAAACATCTAATGACCTCAACACAAAAAAGTCCTTCAAGACACATTATATTAAAACTATCAAAAGTCAGTTACAAATAAAGCATTTTAAAGACATTGGCAGGTAGTGGGGAAGGAGACAGTAACCCACAAAAGAACTCCCTCTGGGCTATCAGCATATTGCTTAGCAGAAACTCCACAGGTTAGGAGAGAGTAGAAAGACACAAACTAATGAAAGATAAAAACTGTCAGCCAAGAAACTCTATACAGCAAAGTTATCTTTTAGATATGCAGAAAAATGAATACTTTCCCAAACAGGCAAAATCTGAGGGAGTTCACCACGAGACCTGCCTTACAAGACATACCTGAAGGAGCTCATTTACCCAAAAAGCCAACGGACACAAAACTTTGAGCAAGGAAGTTGTTCTATGTCAGAAAATTGAAAATCTATATCAGAAACACCACACAAAAGTTAAGGAGAAACAAAGCAATAAAAATAAATATAGCTACTTTAATGTTTTAATGAACTCACAACATAAAAATAACTTGAGACAAGAAAAACATTAAAAAAGGGAAAGGACAGAACTTGTATAGCTGAATAAAAACAAGATGCAATCAGGGCTTCCCTGGTGGTCCAGTGGTATTTGCCCAGATCCTGACTTGCCCTAGATCCAGTACAAGATCTAGGAAGGTAGGGGGACCCAAGGACATGGGGTATGGCCTGGTGTGGTGGCTGTGACCACTGTTGGCACTTAAACAGTGCTTCAGAAGCAGCTCAGACTTCTAATTGCACCATGGCTGCTTAATATCCACAACCATGGTGTTGTGCTTCCCAGTTTAAGACAATTAAATGGTCTAGCCTTGCACACCCTGCTCCATAGCCTAACACTAGACTTGGGGTCACTATGACAAGGGAAAAAACAGGACTCTGGGCTATGTGTAGGCATAGCTGATGCAGGCACACAAACTCCTGTACCAGCAGCACACAAGGCCACTAAAATCTCAAATATACCAATGTACCACCTAAAGAATTAAATAAAGAAGAACTAACAAAGCCCAAAGTCAGCAGAAGAAAGGAAACAAAGATAGGAAATAAGTAAAAGAGATTTTTAAAAAAGAAAGAATTAGGTCTTGCCTTAATGAAAGCAAGAACTGCACCCAGAGCCTGTGCTCTGCAACAGGAGAGGCCACTGCAATCAGAGACCCACACAGGTCAAAAAATAAAGATGCATGAAAATGAGTGGATGGAAAATCAATAAAAGAGGACAAAAAATTTTTTTTTTAAAGTACAGGCCAATATATTTAATGTGTGTGTGTATGTGTGTGTGTCTATGCAAAAATATATATATATGCAAAAATCCTCAGCAAAGTATCAGCAAACTGAATTCATTGATACATGAAAATGATCATATACCATAACCAACTGAGATATGTTCCAGGAATGCAAAGATGGTTCAATATCCACAAGTTAGTAAACCACACTATTAAACTCCATTGATAGAAACTCCATGATCATTGCAATAAACACAGAAAAAGCATTTGACAAAATTAAACACCAATTCATGATAAAAACCTTTCATCAAAGTGCACATAGAGGGAACGTATCACAAATTAATAGAGGACATTTACACTAATTCTGCAGTCAATAGTCAACAGTGTAAAGCTGAGAGCCTTCCTCCTAAATTCAGTAAGATGGAAAGGATTAACAATTTGCCCATATCTATTTAGAAGAGTACTGGGAGTCCTACCCAAACAAGAAAAATAAATAAAACTTAAAAATTTGGAAGGAAAAAAAATTTAGAAGGAAACTAGTGTAAAACAGTCACCATTTGCAGATTACACTGGACTACACAGAGAGTAATCCTAAATCTCCACTCAAAGATTGTAAGAATAAATGAATTCAGCAAGGCTAAAGGATAAAAGATTAATACACAGATGTTTCACCTCTATACATTGATAATTAAATCCAAGAAAGGCAATGCAAAACAAAATACAATACTGTCTATAATTGCATCAAAAATAAAATACCTAGTAATAAACGTAACCAAGTAAATGAAAGACCTATATTCTGAAAACTATAAAACACTGATGAAGGAAGTTAAAGATGATTCAGAGAAATGGAACTATACCCCATGCTCTTGGATTGGAAGAATTGACATGGTTAAGATGGCTTTATGATGGAAAGCAATCTATACAATTGATGTCATCCCTATCACTATATCCATGACTTTTTTTTTCAAAGAATTATAATAATCTTGAAACTGATATAGAACAACAAAAGGCCCTAAATTGCCAAAAAAATTCTGAGGAAAAAGAATAAAGCTGGAGGTATAATCCGCCCAGATTTCAGACTACACTACAATGCCACAGTAATCAAAACAGTATAGTACTGGCACAAAAACAGACATGCATATCAATGAAACAGAATACAGAGCCAAGAATTAAACCTACATGCCTTTGGTCAATTAAGGTATGCCAAAGGTGACATAGAAAGGACAAAACTCAGTCTTTTCAATAAGTGGTACTAGGCAAATTGGATAGCTCCATGTAAATCAATGAAGTTAGAACATTGCCTCACAACATATACAAAAATAACCTCAAAGCAGTTTAAGGACCTAAATTTAAGACCTCAAACCATGAAACTCCTAGAACATAGCCAAAACTCTCTTTGATATAAATTGTAGCAATATCATCTTGCATCTCTCTCTTAAGGCAAAAGAAATGAAAACAAAAATTAACAGATGGCACCTAATTAAATTTAAAAGCTTTTGCTCAGGGAAGGAGACCATCAACATTAAAAAAAACAAACAAACAAAGAATAGAAGAAAATATTTGCAAATGATGTTACAGACAAGGGATTCATTAATATCCAAAACATACAATCATCTCATAGGATATCAACAGAACAAACAATGCAGTCAAAAAAATGTGCAGAAGACCTGGACAGACACTTCTCCAAAGAACATATACAAATGACTGACAGGCATACTGTAAGTTGCTCAATATCGCTAAATACTAGAGCAATGCAAATTAAAACTATGAGAAACCAATTCACACCTGACAGAATGGCTCTCATTAAAAAGTCTAAAAATAACAAATATTGGCAAGGATGTAGAGTAGAGGAACACTAGGTGATGGGAATGTAAATTGGTGCAGCAAACATAGAATACAATATGGAGGTTCCTTAAAAAACCACAAACAGAACTACTATATAACCTATTATATGACCCACTCCTGGACTCTTGGATATATGCCCAGAAAAACGCTGATTGGAAAAGATACATGTACTCCTGTATTCACAGCAGCACGATTTACGATAGTCAAAACATGGAAGCAACACAAGAGCTCTAACAGATGGCTGGTCTTAGAATATGTGTTATATATTACAATGGAATGTTATTCACCCATACTATCATGTAGATGATAATTTCATAGTATTTGGTATTTATAAAATATCATCCCCCTTCCTAGTTTCATTTTTTTACATTCCACTGTCCCTTTTCAGATAACTACATGCACATATTGGAAAAAATAAAGCTACGCCAAGAATTAAACCTACATGCCTTTGGTCAATTAAGGTATGCCAAAGGTGACATAGAAAGGACAAAACTCAGTCTTTTCAATAAGTGGTACTAGGCAAATTGGATAGCTCCATGTAAATCAATGAAGTTAGAACATTGCCTCACAACATATACAAAAATAACCTCAAAGCAGTTTAAGGACCTAAATTTAAGACCTCAAACCATGAAACTCCTAGAACATAGCCAAAACTCTCTTTGATATAAATTGTAGCAATATCATCTTGCATCTCTCTCTTAAGGCAAAAGAAATGAAAACAAAAATTAACAGATGGCACCTAATTAAATTTAAAAGCTTTTGCTCAGGGAAGGAGACCATCAACATTAAAAAAAACAAACAAACAAAGAATAGAAGAAAATATTTGCAAATGATGTTACAGACAAGGGATTCATTAATATCCAAAACATACAATCATCTCATAGGATATCAACAGAACAAACAATGCAGTCAAAAAAATGTGCAGAAGACCTGGACAGACACTTCTCCAAAGAACATATACAAATGACTGACAGGCATACTGTAAGTTGCTCAATATCGCTAAATACTAGAGCAATGCAAATTAAAACTATGAGAAACCAATTCACACCTGACAGAATGGCTCTCATTAAAAAGTCTAAAAATAACAAATATTGGCAAGGATGTAGAGTAGAGGAACACTAGGTGATGGGAATGTAAATTGGTGCAGCAAACATAGAATACAATATGGAGGTTCCTTAAAAAACCACAAACAGAACTACTATATAACCTATTATATGACCCACTCCTGGACTCTTGGATATATGCCCAGAAAAACGCTGATTGGAAAAGATACATGTACTCCTGTATTCACAGCAGCACGATTTACGATAGTCAAAACATGGAAGCAACACAAGAGCTCTAACAGATGGCTGGTCTTAGAATATGTGTTATATATTACAATGGAATGTTATTCACCCATACTATCATGTAGATGATAATTTCATAGTATTTGGTATTTATAAAATATCATCCCCCTTCCTATTTTCATGTTGTGTCTTCTACATTCCAAGGAAATTCTTGAGTATATTATCTGTTGCTTTTACCATTGAATTCTGAGGATCTAACTCAGTGTCTGACATATAGAAGATAATCATTAGGTAATTTTTCGCTGAATACATGAATCGTTCATGATATCCTGAGAGATTATTTTTACCTAATAAAAGAAGTCTAGTTTATATAAGGAAAAGGGCAAAACTTTAAAAGTGTTACAGAGAATTACATGACAGAGAAGCCTGGCAGACTACAGTCCATGGGGTTGCAAAGAGTCAGACATAATCGAGCAACTGAGCACACACACACACACAATTAATTTTCCAAATATTACTATGAGATAGGAACAATTAGATCTGTGATGAAGATGTGATAAATAAACATTAGAGAGTTTCTGAAATTTGGCAATACTGGCACACTTAGAAAGTTTTAGAGCACAAATCTCAATTATGACTTTTTCTAAATCGTCTCGCAGTTTCAACTCTAGCAGTTAGGAAGGCTGTTAATAAGTGCGAGGTTGCCTCTACTCTAAAGCCAATTAGAGCAGAAAATGGAGCCAACTTGAAAACATTCCGAGTAAACAGAGAGTGGCATTCTCAGTGGCACTAGGAGCTTAATCAACACCTCTTTCAACCACAGGCTGAACAATAAGCTACTATGACCCATAGCAACTCATAGCACACCAGGAATAAAATAAACTCCAGAAGTATGTGCCTGCATCTAAGGCTGCACACTCTCAAGAATGATCAAAATGATTCAAGAGGAACAATCCAATCTGTTAGTCATCGGGTGAAACTAGGACAAAATAACACCTTACTGTGATTAAAAAAAAAAAAAATACACATGCATAACACACACACACACACACACACACACACACACACACACACACACGTGTGCAGGGTAAACTATAACTTGCTAAAGGCTATGCTAGGATTAAGTATAATTTTAGATTGGTAGGGGACATACTTTAATGTCAGGAAATTCTTAAAAGAGCTAGGCTGAAAGATTAAAATAAACAAACAAAAAATCAGAGGCAATGTACTGTAGGGAAAGAGATTTCACATAATCAGTTTAGCCAAGCCACTATACAAAAAAAATTAATGATCGTGAAAAGATCACCTTCAGGAGTTGAGTGTCCCAAGTAGCCATATTATCAAAATCATCCAGTTTTCAACAAAACATAGAAGGCATATAATGTAATCGGAAAGAGTGGCCAGAAAAGCATCAGGTAATAAAAATTTATTTTTGAAGAAGCCCTTAACTAAAGAAAAAAAATATTTTTGAAGAAGTCCTTGATTAAACTTGACTAAAGAATTCAAATCAGCTCTTTTAAGTATTTGCAAAGAATCAAAGGAGACAATGGTCAAAAAGTATAAAGAGGCTATGATGATAGTGTGGCATTAAATAAATATGTCAAAAAAGTAGAAATATATAGAAAATAATTTAATGAAAATCCTGGGGTGAAAATGACAATAAAATTTCACTAGAGGACCTAGTAGTAGATTTGAGATGTTAGAAAAATAGCAAGCTTAATAATATAACTATATAGAGATGATGCAGTCTAAAGAACAAAGATATAAAATGAATAAAGAAAATTTAAAAGAATCTCAGAAATGTTAAATGCTTTCGTTCATCAACACACATGCAATGAAAATATCAGAGGGAAAGCAGAGAGAGAAAGAACATAAAAATATTCAAAGAAATAACAGCTGAAAACTTTCCAAATTTGATAAAAATAGTAATGTATATATCCAAGATTTTCAATGAATTCCAATGGAATAAACACAAAAGATCCACTCCCAGAAAAACCATAATAAACATATTGACAAAGACAAAAACATACATAAAAGGAACCTTAACAAGACTAAACTTGACTATCAAAAACTGGGGATAAAAGGCACCTTTATTACATATTCTAAGTAGTGAAAGTAAAAACAAAAGCCTCAAACAAAAACATTGTACTTAGCTAAACTGTATTTAAGAAATATAGGTGAGATAAAGACATTTCAAGATGGGCAAAAACTGAAAAATATGTGCTACTGGTATTCTACCATTAAAGAAATACTAGAGAGTTCTTCATGTTAGAATCAAGTGTGGAATACTATAAGAGGGTATAAATGAGCCTACTTACAGAATAGAAGTTGAGTCACAGATACAGAACACAGACTATGGTTACCAGGACATAAAGGTAGACCAATAAATAAGGAGATTAAGATTGACATATCACACTACTATATATACAACAGATAACTAATAAGCATCTATGATATAGCTCGGAGCACTCTACTCAATACTCTGTAATGGTCTATAGGGAAAAAAAGTCTAAAAAAAGAGTGGCTATAATGTATGTGAACAACTGATTCACTTTGCTGTACACTTGAAACACAACATTGTACATCAACCATACTCCAATAATAAAAAATTTTAAGTACAAATTCTGCTGATCAAAGTAATTAAAATGCAAAAAAGTTTAAATAGTGCTAGGTAAAATAATTATGTAGGTGATTATAAAATACACAATAATTTTTTATTTAAATTATCTTTCTTTTTTTAACTGACTTAGAAAGTAAATATATAGAATATATATCTAATTGTATATTTGAATTTGTTTGTAATATATAGAAATGTAATATATCGCACAATAAGAACACAAGGTCATGATGGAGAGCAAAGATATCAAATGAATAAAGAAAATTTAAAAGAATCTCAGAAATGTTAAATGCTTTCGTTCATCAACACACATGCAATGAAAATATCAGAGGGAAAGCAGAGAGAGAAAGAACATAAAAATATTCAAAGAAATAACAGCTGAAAACTTTCCAAATTTGATAAAAATAGTAATGTATATATCCAAGATTTTCAATGAATTCCAATGGAATAAACACAAAAGATCCACTCCCAGAAAAACCATAATAAACATATTGACAAAGACAAAAACATACATAAAAGGAACCTTAACAAGACTAAACTTGACTATCAAAAACTGGGGATAAAAGGCACCTTTATTACATATTCTAAGTAGTGAAAGTAAAAACAAAAGCCTCAAACAAAAACATTGTACTTAGCTAAACTGTATTTAAGAAATATAGGTGAGATAAAGACATTTCAAGATGGGCAAAAACTGAAAAATATGTGCTACTGGTATTCTACCATTAAAGAAATACTAGAGAGTTCTTCATGTTAGAATCAAGTGTGGAATACTATAAGAGGGTATAAATGAGCCTACTTACAGAATAGAAGTTGAGTCACAGATACAGAACACAGACTATGGTTACCAGGACATAAAGGTAGACCAATAAATAAGGAGATTAAGATTGACATATCACACTACTATATATACAACAGATAACTAATAAGCATCTATGATATAGCTCGGAGCACTCTACTCAATACTCTGTAATGGTCTATAGGGAAAAAAAGTCTAAAAAAAGAGTGGCTATAATGTATGTGAACAACTGATTCACTTTGCTGTACACTTGAAACACAACATTGTACATCAACCATACTCCAATAATAAAAAATTTTAAGTACAAATTCTGCTGATCAAAGTAATTAAAATGCAAAAAAGTTTAAATAGTGCTAGGTAAAATAATTATGTAGGTGATTATAAAATACACAATAATTTTTTATTTAAATTATCTTTCTTTTTTTAACTGACTTAGAAAGTAAATATATAGAATATATATCTAATTGTATATTTGAATTTGTTTGTAATATATAGAAATGTAATATATCGCACAATAAGAACACAAGGTCATGATGGGGAGCAAAGATATATGTGGGTAAGAAAATAACTCAGCAAGAAATCTACATAAATCGAAATGATAAAGATAATATAACAGATTAAAAAGTATGTACTTACTCTCCATACTACTTGCAGCTTATTTGAAATAAATATAAGTAATAATGATGATGATCTCTTGTGATTTTGTAATATATGAAAGGAATATGTATTAAAATAAAGCACAAAATTGAGGTATTTATATGTCTAAAGTATGTCCGTGAGGTTAAGATGTTTAACATAAGCCCTAATATAATGAACAATAAAGTAATTAAAATTTATACATACAGCTACCAAAGGTATGAACTATCCAATATTCATTTAATAAAGAAAGCATTAAAATGAAATAGAGAAAATGGGAATAAAAAGACATGAGGCACAGAAAACTGTAATCAAATGGCCAATATTGATTATATTATATTATTAATGACAATAAATGTGAATTTATTAATAATCCAAACAAAAGGCAGAGATTATTAGATTTTTAAAATACAGCTATATGCTATCTGGAGGAGGCACAATTCAAATTCAAACAAACAAGTAGAAAATAAAATGATGAAAAAATATTTACCATGAAAACAGCAAATGAGAGACCTGGGGTGACTAATATAAAACAAAATCAGTTTTAAAACAAAAATATCACTAAAGATAAAGGGGAGCATTTTATGGTGATAAATTTAACACATCTAGTACAAACAGTAATTAAACATATATAAGTTAATAGAGATGAAAAATGCATGAAGGAAAAATTGACAGAATTTGGGAGAAACAAAATGCAAAAGTAAATTTTGGAGAATTTAGTTCTCCATTTTCAATAATAAATGCATAATTAGGCAGAAGAGCAAAAGAAAATGGAAGACTTGAATAATTTCAAAATGCCAACTAGACCTAATGGGTCAGTATAGAACTCTTCACCCAACAATAGCAGATAACACATTCTTTCAGGTGCACATGAAACATTCTCCATAACAGAATGATCATGGACCACAAGTTATGCTATAAAACAAGCCTTAATAAACATGAAGAAACTGAAATCATGCTAAGTGTGTTTTCTGATGACAGTGGAATGAAATTAGAAATCAATTAGCTTATTTCTATGGATTGATATTAGAAATGAGAAGAAAATTTAGGAAAAACTTAAAAACTAGAAACGATTCAAAAATAAAATTTAAAAGATCAATTTATAAAATCAAAGTGCTAAAACACTTATAACAAGTATATCAAAAGGAGTACAAGACTTGTACACTGAAAACTGCATAGCATCATCAAAACTAATTAAAGAGAAAGTTACTCAGTCATATCTGACTCTTTGCAACCCATGAAGGAGTCATGGAACCCTCCAGGCAAGAATACCAGAGTGGGCAGTCTTTCCCTTCTCCAGAGGATCTTCCCAACCCAGGGATCAAACCCAGATCTCCCACATTTCAGGAGGATTCTTTACCATCTGAACCACCAAGGAAGCCTATGTAATTAAAAGAAGACCTTTTAAATATCGGAAAAACCACCCCATGTTAATAGACTGGAAAACTTAATATTGTCAAGACGACTATACTCTCCAAAGTAATCTATGGACTCAATACAATCAGAAATGCAAGGCTGGGGATTTCCTGGTGGTCCAGTGGCTAAGACGCTAAGCTCACAATACAGGGGGACTGAGTTCAATTCTTGTTCAGGGAACTAGAGCCCATATGCTGCCACCAAGACCTGGTGCAGCCAAGTAAATAAATATTAAAAAAAAAAAAAAAAGAAATACAAGGCTGACAAATCAAAGCTACCTTTTCTCTCTCTTTTTTTCTTTTTTGGTAGAAACGGCTACACTGGATTCCAGGAATCAAATGGAAATGAAAAGGGTTTAGAACAGCCAAAACAATCTTCAAACAAGCATATTGGTGATATACTTCCAGATCTCAAAACTTTCTAGAAAACTTCAGGAACAGGACAATGAGGGACTGGCTCATGGACAGACACATACAAATTGTAATCAAATTCAGACTTCAGGAAAAAATCCTAACATTAGTAATTGATTTATTTCTGACAAGGGGAAAGATAGCTTCTTCTCAACAAACAGCAGTGGAACTGTTGAATAATCACATGCCAAATAGCTAGTCAGATCCTTATTTATACTATTCACAGAAATTAACTGCAAAGAAAGCATCGACCTAAATGTAAGAGCTTAAAACTATAACACTCTTAGAAGAATACATAAGTCTTTATGGTCTTGATTAAGAAAATGGTTTTTTAGATATGATACCAAGAGCGCGTACAACAAAAAATAAATTGGACTATATGAAAATTAAAATACTAAATACTAAAGATAATATCATTAAAAAATAAAAGATAAACTCTCAACCATATCTGTAAGCCTATATCTGATGGTAGACTGCTCTCTAGAATATTTAATACACAACTCAATAATTTTTATTAATAAGTAACACATTATTTGTATACATTTTCTCCTAAAGATTAGTGACAAATAAATGTATTATTTCATTATTATTAGCCATTACAGAAATGGAAATAAGAAACACAATGAGACACAAATATATTCTTACCAGGAAAAAATATACAACATTACCCAGATCTCCCACATTTCAGGAGGATTCTTTACCATCTGAACCACCAAGGAAGCCTATGTAATTAAGAAGACCTTTTAAATATCGGAAAAACCACCCCATGTTAATAGACTGGAAAACTTAATATTGTCAAGACGACTATACTCTCCAAAGTAATCTATGGACTCAATACAATCAGAAATGCAAGGCTGGGGATTTCCTGGTGGTCCAGTGGCTAAGACGCTAAGCTCACAATACAGGGGGACTGAGTTCAATTCTTGTTCAGGGAACTAGAGCCCATATGCTGCCACCAAGACCTGGTGCAGCCAAGTAAATAAATATTAAAAAAAAAAAAAAAAAGAAATACAAGGCTGACAAATCAAAGCTACCTTTTTCTCTCTCTTTTTTTCTTTTTTGGTAGAAACGGCTACACTGGATTCCAGGAATCAAATGGAAATGAAAAGGGTTTAGAACAGCCAAAACAATCTTCAAACAAGCATATTGGTGATATACTTCCAGATCTCAAAACTTTCTAGAAAACTTCAGGAACAGGACAATGAGGGACTGGCTCATGGACAGACACATACAAATTGTAATCAAATTCAGACTTCAGGAAAAAATCCTAACATTAGTAATTGATTTATTTCTGACAAGGGGAAAGATAGCTTCTTCTCAACAAACAGCAGTGGAACTGTTGAATAATCACATGCCAAATAGCTAGTCAGATCCTTATTTATACTATTCACAGAAATTAACTGCAAAGAAAGCATCGACCTAAATGTAAGAGCTTAAAACTATAACACTCTTAGAAGAATACATAAGTCTTTATGGTCTTGATTAAGAAAATGGTTTTTTAGATATGATACCAAGAGCGCGTACAACAAAAAATAAATTGGACTATATGAAAATTAAAATACTAAATACTAAAGATAATATCATTAAAAAATAAAAGATAAACTCTCAACCATATCTGTAAGCCTATATCTGATGGTAGACTGCTCTCTAGAATATTTAATACACAACTCAATAATTTTTATTAATAAGTAACACATTATTTGTATACATTTTCTCCTAAAGATTAGTGACAAATAAATGTATTATTTCATTATTATTAGCCATTACAGAAATGGAAATAAGAAACACAATGAGACACAAATATATTCTTACCAGGATAATTACAATCAAAAACATAAATAACAAACATTTATAAGGATGTAGAATAATTAAAACTCTTACACATCACTGGAGAGAATATAAAATGGCTCTGGCCTCTGAAAAAACTATTTTGGCAAGTTCTTCAATAAGTTAAACAGAAAGTCATCCTATAAACTTCTTAGACTCAGGTGAATATATATATGTATGTATATATATATATATTTATTTAAGAGAGAGAAACTGTATGGCCACACAAAAACTTGCTCATGTGTATCCAGAACACCATTATTTATATTAGTCAAAACTTAAAAAAAAAAAAAAACCCTCAAATGTCTCAAATGTACATTAGCTACAGAACAGATAAATACATTGTGTCATATCCATCTAATGGAATATTATACCACATTAAAAAATAAGATAGGGCTTCCCTGGTGGTCCAGTGGGTAAAGAGTCTGCCTTGCAATGCAAGGGCACCTGTTTGATCCCTCACCTCGGAGGATCCCATGTTCTGTGGAGCTGCTGGGCCAGTGTGTCCAATTATGAGTCAGTGCTCTGGAGTGTATGTGCCCAGAGCCAGAGTCTGCTGCAATGGGAGGCCCACACATGTCAAAGTATAAGGATGGATGAAAATAAATAAATAAATTAATTAAATGGATGAAAAAAGAGAGAGACTGTTCTTAAAAAAATAAGAATAAGATACTGGTATATGCTGCATGAATGTTCAAACTACCACACAATTGCACTCATTTCACATAATTGCAAGGTCATGCTCAGAATATTTCAAGCTAGGTTTCAACAGGACGTGAATCGAGAAATTCTATACATGCAAGCAGGATTTAGAAAAGGCAGAGGAACCAGAGATCAAATTGCCCACATCCATTGGATCATAGAAAAAAGCAAAGAGAATTCCAGAAAAGCATCTATGCTTAAGGTTTTGACTGTGTGGATCACAACAAACTGTGGAAAATTCCTAAAGAGATGGGAATAGCAGACCACCTTACATGCCTCCTGAGAAACCTGTATGCAGGTAAAGAAGCAACAGTTAGAACTGGACATGGAACAACAGACAGGTTCAAAATTGGGAAAAGAGTACCTCAAGGCTGTATATTGTCACTGTGCTTATTTAACTTACATAAAAAGTACATCATGTGAAATTTCAGGCTGGATGAAGCACAAGCTGAAATCAAGATTGCCAGGAGAAATACCAATAACCTCAGATATGCATAGGATACCACTGTAATGTCAGAAAGCTTAAAGAGCCATTGGTGAAGGTGAAAGATGAAGAGAAAAAGCTGGCTTAAAACTCAACATTCAAAAAATGAAGATCATGGCATCTGGATCCATCACTTCATGGCAAATAGATGGGCAAACAATGGAAACAGTGGCAGGCTATTTTCTTGGGTTCCAAAATCACTGCAGAAGAAAAGCTATGACAAACTTAGACAGTGTATTAAAAAGCATTACTTTGCCAACAAATATCCTTATAGTCATAGCTATGGTTTTTCTAGTAGTCACAAAAAGCATATATGAAGTTAAACCTACTGAAATGACTTTGTAAATATGTTCTCTGTTCCTATCAATTTTATTTTGACAGCATTAAATGGGTAATGGTTACAAAGAAATATTTAAAAGTAGCTTATTCCTTGATCATACCCTCTTTAATCTGAAGTTTGGGATTTAGAAATATTTTATTACAGTTTATAATTTAAATTTTTGTGATTGATATTATTTGAGAATGTGCAATGTTGATTCAATACCTTCATAATTTAAATAATTGTTTTAAATGTTTAGTATAAAACTTACATAATTAAGAATGTCAAAAATACCACCTAACCACAAGCTGACTTTAATCTATTACATTTTTAAAAGAAAGTAAAATATATGACTTCGATATCTCTCTTTTTCTTTTTCAGAGCTCTAATATATATGATAAGGAAATCATACGTCAATTAATACTGCTTTTATATTCATTCTGCGCTTCTCTCTGCATTTAATAAAATGTAATGAGAGTGAATACAGTGTTGGAACAGGTAACTGATATTCTTTCACACATTTTTACTTTTTATACTGAGACTTGTTCATTTATCTGTTGTTTTAGAAGGCTTAATAATCTCTAGTGAATTCTGTTGGCATTTTGGGTTAGTAGACTTTCATGTTTCAGTAAGCTTTTATGAATTTTATAGGTTTTCAAAATAACTAGGTGGGAATTCATATATACTTATGCTTAACTAATTATTTTACCTTGTTCATGTATGACTATAATAAGACACTGATTTTAAATTACTCTGTTGTTTGACCTTTTAGCTAATACCCTACACATTAGTATTTCTTAGTTGCTCAGTGAAACATAGATACATCTTATTTTGACTTAAGATCAAATGCCATACTATACAGAAATATGCATTCTGATTCTTCTGAGTATAACTTCCAATCTTGCAAATAGGGGAAAAGACAATAGAGAGGAAACAGAGCAGGATCAGCAAAGAGAAAGAAAGATACACACACACACATCTATTGAGACAAAGAGATACAGACAGACAGTGAGGAACAAGGCTATATGTAAATAAAATGATCACCATGACCAATGGATTTAAACATGAATTTAAACAGATGCACAAAGGATCTTATAATATAAAGGGAAGTAGAAAGAGATTATTTTACTTTCATCAACTAGAAGCATATTTTACTGAAACTTTGCTCCAAAGAAAACAAAAACAATTGTAACAACCACAAAATTAGATTTTTAAGGTAAATTTTACCTGGAAGTATCAGTGTAAAACAGTTTCAGCTAATAGTTGGTTATATAATAGTGGTGTAATAGTTGGTCATTAATGACAGAAATTAAAAGAACAATTCAAGGATAACACTTCTTCACTGATACTCTTCCTATGTCAGCTTTTTTTTTTTTTTCCATTGAGAAAGTAATCTTACAGGATGTTGAGAAAGTAACCTGGTATACTGCAGTTTATGGGTTGCAAAGAGTCAGACACAACTGAATGACAGCAAACCTTACAATACCTGAGTTCATTTTGCTTTGTAGGTTTTATTTTATTTTGGCACAACTCTACCTCTACCACATTTTATCCCACACCTTATTATTTGATTTTAGAAACAAGAAAGAGAGAGAATCAACACACCTGCTGTGCATATTTGCCACAAATGAATAGATTAAGCTATGTGCCACATCTCCACTGAACCATCTATGAGTGAGTGGTACATATATTTGCTCTAAGCCACAAAGCACAGTTCAGAAATGAACATCAATGTAGTTATAAGTAATTTTGGTGAACATATTCATAACTTCATCCCACACAGCTGCAAAAAATGTTCAATTTGAGTCATACAACTGTGAATACTTATTAAAGAATTTTGGTTACAGTTCATTAATCCTGAAGTAATGTACTTTAAATTACACTCAAGGGAATTACACATTTATATTAACTTACATAGAAGAAATAAATGATGAAAGGAAAGTGTACATTGGATTGCATTTTTTACATAAATTACCATACGTATAATTTGAAAATGAAAAATTCATGAACAAAATAGAAGAGTAAACCTTACAGATATTTTGAATAAATTTAGAGCTTTCAAATATTAATCAAGAACGAAACTCATTAAAATCTTCTATGTATAATATTGAAAAGACAAAAACACTTACCTTACAGAGTCCCATGAACAAGGAAGGGATATCCTGAAGTTTTCATTAGAGCTATAGGAATTGACTGACATTCATTAGACAACCAAGTTGACCTCAGCTTGCTCTTCTTTTCCCAAATGCCCATTCTGAAATCACTACTCAGTTTACATGGCAAAGTAGGCACATATAATATGATCATCTGTTCAGTTTCATATTCTCCATAAAACAAAAACAATTGTAACAACCACAAAATTAGATTTTTAAGGTAAATTTTACCTGGAAGTATCAGTGTAAAACAGTTTCAGCTAATAGTTGGTTATATAATAGTGGTGTAATAGTTGGTCATTAATGACAGAAATTAAAAGAACAATTCAAGGATAACACTTCTTCACTGATACTCTTCCTATGTCAGCTTTTTTTTTTTTTTCCATTGAGAAAGTAATCTTACAGGATGTTGAGAAAGTAACCTGGTATACTGCAGTTTATGGGTTGCAAAGAGTCAGACACAACTGAATGACAGCAAACCTTACAATACCTGAGTTCATTTTGCTTTGTAGGTTTTATTTTATTTTGGCACAACTCTACCTCTACCACATTTTATCCCACACCTTATTATTTGATTTTAGAAACAAGAAAGAGAGAGAATCAACACACCTGCTGTGCATATTTGCCACAAATGAATAGATTAAGCTATGTGCCACATCTCCACTGAACCATCTATGAGTGAGTGGTACATATATTTGCTCTAAGCCACAAAGCACAGTTCAGAAATGAACATCAATGTAGTTATAAGTAATTTTGGTGAACATATTCATAACTTCATCCCACACAGCTGCAAAAAATGTTCAATTTGAGTCATACAACTGTGAATACTTATTAAAGAATTTTGGTTACAGTTCATTAATCCTGAAGTAATGTACTTTAAATTACACTCAAGGGAATTACACATTTATATTAACTTACATAGAAGAAATAAATGATGAAAGGAAAGTGTACATTGGATTGCATTTTTTACATAAATTACCATACGTATAATTTGAAAATGAAAAATTCATGAACAAAATAGAAGAGTAAACCTTACAGATATTTTGAATAAATTTAGAGCTTTCAAATATTAATCAAGAACGAAACTCATTAAAATCTTCTATGTATAATATTGAAAAGACAAAAACACTTACCTTACAGAGTCCCATGAACAAGGAAGGGATATCCTGAAGTTTTCATTAGAGCTATAGGAATTGACTGACATTCATTAGACAACCAAGTTGACCTCAGCTTGCTCTTCTTAAATAGATTAATGCCCTAATTATTCCCCCATGCCCATTCTGAAATCACTACTCAGTTTACATGGCAAAGTAGGCACATATAATATGATCATCTGTTCAGTTTCATATTCTCCATAAAGAAAATAACCAAGTATGTGCCCTTACCTGACCTTGCTTTGCTGACCATCATGTGTATGTGTATCAGAATACTTCTGGATTTCCAGTGCTGCTGATCGAAGGCATCACAGGTTTTTGCTGACATTGTACTTTGCCCCTGAAGGAGACACAGATATAAGACATAGGATGAAATGTGATAAAAATTCACCAGAAGAGTAAATTAAAACTAATAGTTGGAGAATAGTAAGAGAAGGTCAGCAACAGTATATAATGACTAAATTTAAATGATGAAATAGATACAAAAACAACATAAAATATAATAAAATCTAATAAATGTAAGAAAATTGTTAACCAAAAAGAAAATGAGACTTAGACAATGTAAATGATTTATCCATCATTACAAAGTGATAGGGTGATATGAAAGGAATCTAATTATAGATCAGTTGACATCACAATATTTATTCTTTTCCAAAATATATTTGAAAGAAAAAAAATTTTGTATGGGTCAGTTTTCATAATAGTCTTTTCTTCTTTTTGGCACATTATAATTTTGCCTTCATTTCTGAGAAAATGTAATCTTTCCTTCTATGTGTTTTCTTGATTTTAATCAACTATTGATGTATATATTCCATTCATTTACATGGTTTAATTCTCACATAAGTAATAGAGATTTTTTTGTTGTGTTTTTTCCCTTTTTTTGATTTAAGTGTACATTGGATTGCATTTTTTACATAAATTACCATACGTATAATTTGAAAATGAAAAATTCATGAACAAAATAGAAGAGTAAACCTTACAGATATTTTGAATAAATTTAGAGCTTTCAAATATTAATCAAGAACGAAACTCATTAAAATCTTCTATGTATAATATTGAAAAGACAAAAACACTTACCTTACAGAGTCCCATGAACAAGGAAGGGATATCCTGAAGTTTTCATTAGAGCTATAGGAATTGACTGACATTCATTAGACAACCAAGTTGACCTCAGCTTGCTCTTCTTAAATAGATTAATGCCCTAATTATTCCCCCATGCCCATTCTGAAATCACTACTCAGTTTACATGGCAAAGTAGGCACATATAATATGATCATCTGTTCAGTTTCATATTCTCCATAAAGAAAATAACCAAGTATGTGCCCTTACCTGACCTTGCTTTGCTGACCATCATGTGTATGTGTATCAGAATACTTCTGGATTTCCAGTGCTGCTGATCGAAGGCATCACAGGTTTTTGCTGACATTGTACTTTGCCCCTGAAGGAGACACAGATATAAGACATAGGATGAAATGTGATAAAAATTCACCAGAAGAGTAAATTAAAACTAATAGTTGGAGAATAGTAAGAGAAGGTCAGCAACAGTATATAATGACTAAATTTAAATGATGAAATAGATACAAAAACAACATAAAATATAATAAAATCTAATAAATGTAAGAAAATTGTTAACCAAAAAGAAAATGAGACTTAGACAATGTAAATGATTTATCCATCATTACAAAGTGATAGGGTGATATGAAAGGAATCTAATTATAGATCAGTTGACATCACAATATTTATTCTTTTCCAAAATATATTTGAAAGAAAAAAAATTTTGTATGGGTCAGTTTTCATAATAGTCTTTTCTTCTTTTTGGCACATTATAATTTTGCCTTCATTTCTGAGAAAATGTAATCTTTCCTTCTATGTGTTTTCTTGATTTTAATCAACTATTGATGTATATATTCCATTCATTTACATGGTTTAATTCTCACATAAGTAATAGAGAATTTGTTATTGTTGCTTTGTAATGTTAATACTTTTGTCTACATACATTGTAGATAAAGATTCAAGATCATCCTTTTTCATTAGTCTAGCAAAGGACAGTTTTACAGTTTAATTGATGGCTTCTTGTGTTCATGTGTTTATGGGGGTTTTTTTTGGTAGGATGGTGATTCCTATTTTGTTTGTCTTCTTTCAGCTTAAAATCCCTGAATATCCCATATTGGTAATTTTTCCTCTTAGTATCAGTTCTCCAAAGTATCATTTTTCCTTCTATTTTCCAGCAGTGATGATTTTTAAAGATTGCTTCAAGTTCAAGTATTGATCTATCAGGACTTCTTTCCTATAATTTACACAATTCAGTATTTTTGTAAACTGATATTTCAGAATTGCAAACACATTTAGTTGCTTCAGCATTTTTCCTTACAGATGCTTCTTTTAGTGTTTACAGTTTGAAAAATATTGTTTATTATTGTTAATGTTTATTTTAGACCTAATATTTTACATAGAGGATTCAGGCTAGCATTTTCTGTAGTTCTAATGTCATTATAAGGCTGGGATGGATCACATACCATACCAATTTATTTGTATAGTAAAATAAAATAATTTATTGTTCAGGGGGATATTTGCATAACTCAGATGGATATATTCAGTGGTATTTCAAGGCACAGTTTTCATAAGAATAACTAATGAGAATGAAATATAAATTACACTTTATGCTGTAAAGAAATTACTACATAACCAGTAATGCATGCTTGGTCTTCGAGAAAAATCACTAATCTTTTATAAAATCAAAAATAAGTACCAAAACATTAGAAAGTAAGTCATAAAATACAAATGTAGCAATATGAACCTCATTTGAAGGGTAGAAAGAACATATTTTTATTCACTATTCTCTTGCAATAAATATTTACATAGGTAAAAATTTTCTAAATTATTAATAGCTAGGAATCCATCTTAACTGGTATAAATATAACTGACATGGAAATTAGACATGGACCTATAATTTTGCCTTCATTTCTGAGAAAATGTAATCTTTCCTTCTATGTGTTTTCTTGATTTTAATCAACTATTGATGTATATATTCCATTCATTTACATGGTTTAATTCTCACATAAGTAATAGAGAATTTGTTATTGTTGCTTTGTAATGTTAATACTTTTGTCTACATACATTGTAGATAAAGATTCAAGATCATCCTTTTTCATTAGTCTAGCAAAGGACAGTTTTACAGTTTAATTGATGGCTTCTTGTGTTCATGTGTTTATGGGGGTTTTTTTTGGTAGGATGGTGATTCCTATTTTGTTTGTCTTCTTTCAGCTTAAAATCCCTGAATATCCCATATTGGTAATTTTTCCTCTTAGTATCAGTTCTCCAAAGTATCATTTTTCCTTCTATTTTCCAGCAGTGATGATTTTTAAAGATTGCTTCAAGTTCAAGTATTGATCTATCAGGACTTCTTTCCTATAATTTACACAATTCAGTATTTTTGTAAACTGATATTTCAGAATTGCAAACACATTTAGTTGCTTCAGCATTTTTCCTTACAGATGCTTCTTTTAGTGTTTACAGTTTGAAAAATATTGTTTATTATTGTTAATGTTTATTTTAGACCTAATATTTTACATAGAGGATTCAGGCTAGCATTTTCTGTAGTTCTAATGTCATTATAAGGCTGGGATGGATCACATACCATACCAATTTATTTGTATAGTAAAATAAAATAATTTATTGTTCAGGGGGATATTTGCATAACTCAGATGGATATATTCAGTGGTATTTCAAGGCACAGTTTTCATAAGAATAACTAATGAGAATGAAATATAAATTACACTTTATGCTGTAAAGAAATTACTACATAACCAGTAATGCATGCTTGGTCTTCGAGAAAAATCACTAATCTTTTATAAAATCAAAAATAAGTACCAAAACATTAGAAAGTAAGTCATAAAATACAAATGTAGCAATATGAACCTCATTTGAAGGGTAGAAAGAACATATTTTTATTCACTATTCTCTTGCAATAAATATTTACATAGGTAAAAATTTTCTAAATTATTAATAGCTAGGAATCCATCTTAACTGGTATAAATATAACTGACATGGAAATTAGACATGGACCATTGTCTGCCAATGACATGGAACAATGTTTCATGTTCCAAGATTCCATGGGTTCTTTTTTTTTAACCTTTTTATTTTATATCAGAGTATAACTAATCAGTCATATTGAGACAATTTCAGGTGGGTAGCAAAGTGACTCAGCCAAATGTATGTATCTATTCTCCTCAAATTCCTCTCCCATCTAGGCTACCACATAAAACTGAGCACAGTTTCTGTGCTATAGAGTACAATGTTGGCTATCCACTTAAGAGTGTCATACTGAGTGAAGTAACTCAGACAGAAATGTCATATAACACCTCTTACATGTGGAATCTAAAAATAAATGATACAAATGAACTTATTTACAATACAGAAACAGACTTACTTAGAGAAGGAGCTTATGAGTGCCAGGAGGAAGAATAGGAAAAAGGACAGTTAGGAAATATGACATTAACATGTATATATGGCTATGTTCAAAATTTCATGTTTTGATACCTTGCTAAAGTATTTGATTACAGATAGATGTAACTTGTAAGGACATGATAGGCCAATCAATATACCTAGGAAATATATTTAATCTTATGCAGCCATTACCAACATATAGCAGGATATTCAACACAGAGGAAAAGTATGGCATCACTGAAGGTCCAAGGTAAGCAAGAGCTATCACTGACTTATTCTATGAATTCACTTAAGCCTGGTGATTACTTCCGACTATGTCTCATTAAAAAGAATAGTCCCACTTTATTGCATTTGCATAACTCAGATGGATATATTCAGTGGTATTTCAAGGCACAGTTTTCATAAGAATAACTAATGAGAATGAAATATAAATTACACTTTATGCTGTAAAGAAATTACTACATAACCAGTAATGCATGCTTGGTCTTCGAGAAAAATCACTAATCTTTTATAAAATCAAAAATAAGTACCAAAACATTAGAAAGTAAGTCATAAAATACAAATGTAGCAATATGAACCTCATTTGAAGGGTAGAAAGAACATATTTTTATTCACTATTCTCTTGCAATAAATATTTACATAGGTAAAAATTTTCTAAATTATTAATAGCTAGGAATCCATCTTAACTGGTATAAATATAACTGACATGGAAATTAGACATGGACCATTGTCTGCCAATGACATGGAACAATGTTTCATGTTCCAAGATTCCATGGGTTCTTTTTTTTTAACCTTTTTATTTTATATCAGAGTATAACTAATCAGTCATATTGAGACAATTTCAGGTGGGTAGCAAAGTGACTCAGCCAAATGTATGTATCTATTCTCCTCAAATTCCTCTCCCATCTAGGCTACCACATAAAACTGAGCACAGTTTCTGTGCTATAGAGTACAATGTTGGCTATCCACTTAAGAGTGTCATACTGAGTGAAGTAACTCAGACAGAAATGTCATATAACACCTCTTACATGTGGAATCTAAAAATAAATGATACAAATGAACTTATTTACAATACAGAAACAGACTTACTTAGAGAAGGAGCTTATGAGTGCCAGGAGGAAGAATAGGAAAAAGGACAGTTAGGAAATATGACATTAACATGTATATATGGCTATGTTCAAAATTTCATGTTTTGATACCTTGCTAAAGTATTTGATTACAGATAGATGTAACTTGTAAGGACATGATAGGCCAATCAATATACCTAGGAAATATATTTAATCTTATGCAGCCATTACCAACATATAGCAGGATATTCAACACAGAGGAAAAGTATGGCATCACTGAAGGTCCAAGGTAAGCAAGAGCTATCACTGACTTATTCTATGAATTCACTTAAGCCTGGTGATTACTTCCGACTATGTCTCATTAAAAACAAAAGGCCAGCCACCGGATTTGCTCTGCCATGGCCCACACTTTGTCTGTGGAGTGTGCTTTCTCTGACCCTGAATAAATCCATTTCTTACCTAAAAAAAAAAAAAAAAAAAAAAACAGGCCATGTCTTTAGAAAGATATGAAGATGGCAGAGTAGGACGCTGGACTCAACTAACCTCAAGAACATAGCAAAACTATAAACACATATATTGAACAAGTTTCCCTGATATTGACCTAGGAACTAGCAGAATAGCCTTTCTGCAACAAATGCTGTAAAGAAAGAACAATGCAGAATTTGCATGAAAAGCAATCTGGTCAGGAACTGTACCTCTAGCAGGGGACAAGGAAGAGACTTATCACAGGCTTGGGGATCTTACCTGGGAGTCTACATACTTGACCCCAGAGCTTACCAGGGACCAATACCAGAAAGATAATCCCCTTAGCTGGTTTGAAACCTTGTGAGACTTGCTGAAGGGCTGTAAGAAACTAACACTCGACTCTTAAGAGCACATGCTTAGACTTGCTTACTTCCAGTCACAGTGCAGAGGAAGCAAATTGAAAACTGTCTGGGGCTCTGGCCAGCCTTCCAGTGGGTCCACCAGCCCACATATGGCTCCTGCTCCAGCACCTCTTTCTCCATTGCTGCTGCTGACTAAAGCAGAAGCTACCTTTATCGATGAGATTGCATACACTAGAACAGAAAATAGCCAGGTTAGACCCAGGCCCTTTCTCTGACCAGGATGTTTTGATGTCCACACTCTGAAGGAAGAGAATCTAGCTCTAGGGTAGAGACCATTGCCTCTACAGAGCATAGTGTACATGTTAGTAGGTGCAGGGGCAGTTCAGTGGTGTGGTACCAACTCTTCCAGCTCCAAGCCAGCTACCAATTAAAATGTACACACCAGGGGAAAAAGTTAAGCCAGAACTAAAGTGCAGCTCCAAGCCCTCATGTCCTACCATGTCCTCCCATGTCCCAGAGCAAGCTAGGATCCGCCATCACACAGGAGAGAAACTCACTCAGGGCTCCTGCTCTAGCCCCTTGGGCCCTGCTGTTTTTCAGTTGCTCAGTCATATCTGACTCTTTGCAACCCCATGGAGAGAACCAAGCCAGGCTTCCCTGTCCATCACTATCTCCTGGAGTTAGCTCAAAATCATGTCCATTGAGTCGATGATGCCATCCAACCATCCCATCCTCTGTTGCCCCTCTTCTCCTCTGGTCCTCAGTCTTTCCCAACATCAGAGTCTTTTCCAGTAAGTATGTTCTTGACTTAACATGGCAAAAGTATTGGAGTTTCAGCTTTAGCAACAGTCCTTCCAATGAATAATCAGGGTTGATTTCCCTTAGGATTGACTGGTCTGGTCTCCTTGCAGTCCAAGGGACTCTAAAGAGTCTTCTCCAGCACCACAGTTCAAAAGCATCAATCCTTTAGCACTCAGGCTTCCTATTGTCCAACTCTCATAGAGTGGTAATAGCCACTAAACATAAGACAAGCCTCTGCTTGCAGCTGGCTCAGCTCTAGCCTCTCCAGTTACAGACGTACCTCCCACCAAGGTGGAGGCTATAAGTACAGTATACCTTGGGGGAGGACACAGACCATGTTCACTAAAAAATCAATTCTTATACCAAAGTCACTGGGTACATGCAGACTGCATAGGAATGTTCCACACAAGGACATCACTTCAAGAATTGGATAGATACGTGTTTCACCTAATTTCACAAAGTTAAACAAAATGGGAAGTAGAAGAATGTGTATAAAATGAAATTAAAAAAAAAAAACCTGAAAAAAATCTCTAATGAAACATAGATAAGTAATTTACCTTAGGCTGGAGAAAAGGAAAGATAACACAAGAATACAGTAACTGTAATTAAAAAAAAAAGTTTAAGTGATATAGATGAACACACAAGCAATGTGGAAGAGAGAGTAATGGAAATCACCTAATCAGAACAGCAAAAAGGAAAACAGAATTAAAATTAGTTTAGTTTAAGGGATCTCCTAGACAATATTGAGCCTATGCAAATATTGAACATTTGCATTATAGGGGGCTCAGAAGGAGAAAAGAGAAAAGTGAAGATGTATTTGATGAGACAAAGGCTGACAATGTCCAGAACCTGAAGAAAGAAACAGATACCCAGGTAAATAAATCACAGAGTTTCAAACAAGATAAACCCAAAGAGATCCACAACACAATGTATCATAATTAATATGATAGAAGTTAAAGATAAATTAATTCTAAAGGTAGCTAGAGAATAAAAAGTAACCACATACAAGGGAAACTCCCTATAGCTATTAGCTAATTTTTCAGCAGAAATTTGCAGGTCAATATCCCTGATGATTAGAGATGCTAAAATCCTCAAGAAAATATTAGCAAGTCAAATTGAACAATATATACAAACCATTATATACCATGATAAAGTAGAATATATTCCAGGAATGCAAGGATGGTTGAGTATCCACAAGTCAATGTGATAAGCCATATTCATAGAAGGAGAAATACAAATCAGATGATCTTCCCAATAGATGTAGATAAATCTTTGGACAAAAATCTTTCAACATGCTCCATTTGTGATCAAAACTCTCAACAAAATGGTACAGTAAATCCACTACATAAAAATCCTCAAGTTGCAAACTTTCAAAGATGCAAAGATGCATTCATATATTCAATCACATAAAATAGTTCATGTCTGGCATACATTGTCATGTACATGCATCCTCTATAAGAGTGTGATTTTGTGCACTTTATTGTACAGTACTATATACAGTACAGTAGCACAGAATCTTTATTTCAAGCCCATGATGTCCAGAAGCTAGTGTAAAAGCAGTAGTGATGTAGCTGGTACTATAATACTTTTCAAGGTGCTGCTCAGATGCTCAGTTGTGCCTGATTCTTTGTAACCCTATGGACTATAGCCCTCCAGGCTCCTCTGTCCATGGGATTCACCAGGCAAGAATACTGGAGTGGGCTGTCATTTCCTCTATAAGGGAATATCAAGGGATATTCCTAACCCAGGGATCAAACCATGTCTCCTGAGTCTCCTGAACCAGCAAACAGATTCTTTACCACTAGTGCCACCTGGGAAGACCCAAGGTACTGTGCTATAACATTAAAAATGCTTTATATTTTGTGGGGTTTTTAATGTATTATTTGTGTAAAAAGTATTATAAACCTATTACACACAGTATTATGTAGTTGATTGCGTTAGTTAGGTACCAAGGGTATTTTGTTGGACTTACAAACAAATTGGACTTATGAATGTGTTCTTGTATGTAGGGGAATTATTGTGTAGAAGAAACATACCTCAACATAAATAAATTCCAGTAAAAAAAGGTCATAACTAACATTATACTGCACGGTGAAATGCTTAAGGCATTTCCAGTAAGATCACAAGCAAGACAAAGATGCTCATTTTTGCCATTTCTATTCAATATAATATTAGAAGTCCTAATCATTGTAGCAACAACAAAATAAATAATAAAAGACATTCAAATTGGAATGGAAGAAATAAAACTCTCATTATTTTAGATTATAGAATGCTATACATAGAAAACCCTAAATACTCCACCAAAAAATTGTTAGAATAAATGAATTCAGTTAAATTATAGGACACAGAATTAATACAGAAATTAGTTGTGTTTCCATATACTCAGAATGAGCTATCAGAAAGAACAAGCAAGAAAACAATCCTATTTACAATCTTATCAAAAAATAATAAAATATGTAGACATAATCAATGGGATGGAAGACCTATGCAATAAACTATAAGATACTGATGAAAGAAACTCAAAATAATACTAATAAGTGGAAAGGTATTCCATGTTTAAGAATTGGAAGAAGTTATATTATTAAAATGTCCATACTACTGAAGCAATCTAATACAATTTAATGCAATCTCTGTAACAAGACCCATGGTATTTTTCAAAGAACTGGAAAACTCATACTAAAATTTGTATGGAACCATAAAAGACCATGAATTACTATAAGAATCTTGAAAAAAAATAGAACAAAGTTGGCATATCATGCTCCTTGACTTTAGATTAGACAACAAGCTACAGTAATTAAAATATTATTAGTACTAGCACTCAAGCCAGTGGAACTGAATATAGAATTCAGAAATGAACCCACTCACATATGGTCAGTTAATCTATTACAAAGAAGGAAAAATATACAGTGGGAAAAGACAGCTTCTTCAATCAATGTGCTGAGAAAACTGGAAAACTATGTGCAAAAGAATTAGAATTCTTTTAGATTTCCTCACACTACACACAAAAAAAAACTCAAAATGGATCAATGACTTAACTTCAAGACCTAAAACCATAAAACTTCAAGAAAACATAGGCGGAACATTCTTTAGTATTGGTATTAGCAATGTATTTTTAATATGTTTCCTCAGACAAAATGAGATATCACTTCATACCTAACAGAATGACTGTTTTGCAAAATATAATAACACAGGTTGGTGAGGCTGTGGTGAAAAAAGAACCCTTGCACACTGTTAGTGGGAATGCTAGTTGGTGCAGCTCTCATAGGGAACTGTATGGAGATTTAGTAAAATAGAAAAAATATTAAAATGTGAACTACCATGCAACCATCAATTCTACTACTTGGCATTTATCTGAAGAACCTGAAAGCTCTAATTTGAAAAGACATGTGCACACCTATGTGCCTGAAGCATTCTTTACAATACCCAAGATATACAAGCAACTTAAATGCGCATTGAATGAATGGATAAAAATAGTATAGCAAATATATTCTAATGGAACATTATTTATCCAAGAAAAAGTTAAGAAATGATGCCATTTTAAAATATGGATGGGCCTAGAGAGTACTATGCTAAGTGAAATTCATGACATAGAGAAAGTCAAACTCAAAATAATACTAATAAGTGGAAAGGTATTCCATGTTTAAGAATTGGAAGAAGTTATATTATTAAAATGTCCATACTACTGAAGCAATCTAATACAATTTAATGCAATCTCTGTAACAAGACCCATGGTATTTTTCAAAGAACTGGAAAACTCATACTAAAATTTGTATGGAACCATAAAAGACCATGAATTACTATAAGAATCTTGAAAAAAAATAGAACAAAGTTGGCATATCATGCTCCTTGACTTTAGATTAGACAACAAGCTACAGTAATTAAAATATTATTAGTACTAGCACTCAAGCCAGTGGAACTGAATATAGAATTCAGAAATGAACCCACTCACATATGGTCAGTTAATCTATTACAAAGAAGGAAAAATATACAGTGGGAAAAGACAGCTTCTTCAATCAATGTGCTGAGAAAACTGGAAAACTATGTGCAAAAGAATTAGAATTCTTTTAGATTTCCTCACACTACACACAAAAATAAACTCAAAATGGATCAATGACTTAACTTCAAGACCTAAAACCATAAAACTTCAAGAAAACATAGGCGGAACATTCTTTAGTATTGGTATTAGCAATGTATTTTTAATATGTTTCCTCAGACAAAATGAGATATCACTTCATACCTAACAGAATGACTGTTTTGCAAAATATAATAACACAGGTTGGTGAGGCTGTGGTGAAAAAAGAACCCTTGCACACTGTTAGTGGGAATGCTAGTTGGTGCAGCTCTCATAGGGAACTGTATGGAGATTTAGTAAAATAGAAAAAATATTAAAATGTGAACTACCATGCAACCATCAATTCTACTACTTGGCATTTATCTGAAGAACCTGAAAGCTCTAATTTGAAAAGACATGTGCACACCTATGTGCCTGAAGCATTCTTTACAATACCCAAGATATACAAGCAACTTAAATGCGCATTGAATGAATGGATAAAAATAGTATAGCAAATATATTCTAATGGAACATTATTTATCCAAGAAAAAGTTAAGAAATGATGCCATTTTTAAAATATGGATGGGCCTAGAGAGTACTATGCTAAGTGAAATTCATGACATAGAGAAAGTCAAATATTGCATCAATTCACATACATGTAGAAATCTAAAAAAGTAAACAAATGAACAAAGTCAGAAATACAAAGAATAAACATGCAATTGCCAGAGGGTGGGGGCTTGGGAGAGGACAGAACTAGCCAAAGGAGATTAAGAGGTATATTTTCCACTACAAAGATAAGTATGAAATATACATTATGGGAAATATAGTCAATAATTATGTATTATCTGTGTTTGGTGACAGATTGTAACTGGACTTACAAGGGTGATCTTTTTGAAATGTGTGTAAGTATTAAATCACTATGTTGTATAACAGGAACTTACATTGTGCTGTGTATCAACTATACTTGAAAAACAACCAAATAATTTCATAGAAAAAAGCATCATATTTGTAATTATTAGAGGCAAAGAGCAGAGGAAAGGAAAGTTGGATTAAATAAGAAAAAAAGATTATCTAAAACATACCTGGTTGACTATATAAAAATGGTCGTTATTAAGTTAAATTTTTTTAAGAATACTTGAATCTCAAAAGAAATAATTTTAAAATGACGAAATTTTTCACTTTCAAACGTTGGATTGGAGAAATGTTATAAATCTGACAATTTACCTTATTGAGTGAAATAGCCATAAATCCCATCTAAAAATAATTCTCAATATAGACTTTCTCAGGCTTACATTGTGTAAAAATAATTTATTCTTGCTATTTTATAATAGATGTTATATAATTATATAATTACTTTTCTTAAGAGATAACTCATGAAAAGTATGAAATCCATGTCAAGCAAGCAAGCAAGCAAATATTTAAGCATTTAATATTCATTTTTTGGCATGTGTTATGAGTACAGTTTTGAGAAATTACCAGTGATACAAAAATTAAGAAATATATGGGGCTTCTTCTGGTGGTCCAGTGGGTAAGGACACCGCCTTGCAGTGCAAGGGGCCCCGGTTCGATCCCTGGCCTGGGAAGATCCCACGTGCCACGGAGCGGCTGGACCAATGTGTCCAATTACTGAGCCGGAGCTCTGGAGCGCATGCGCCCAGAGCCGGCGCTCTGCAACGACAGACACCACCGCGATGGGAGGCCCACAAGAGCCAAAGAACAAAGACGGATGAAAATAGAGAAATAAAAGACCAATAGAAGTGGCCCGCCCGCTCCCCTCCCTCCCCAACCTGACCCCCCACACAAAAATAAATAAATCTTAAAAAAAAAAAAAAAAAGAAATACATGATCTTTACTTTCAAATAGCTTATATTCTCATTACAGAGTAAATAACTATAGTACTAATTAATTTCTGCAAGTAAGTATTCACTAGATCATGTACAATCCCAGCAAAGTCTATCCTAAACAAGGAGGTAAAGAAGAAAATTCTGCACAGATATTAAAATCTAAGTCTTTCCTGGGTAGAAAAAAGGGGAAAAGAAAAGACAGGAAAAACCTTCCAAGTAGATGAAATACTACATGGAAAAACAAAAAGATGTCAAAGCACATAAGACATCTGAGGAAGAATAAAGTCTAATGAAACAAAAGCATGAGTGTATTTAAGCCAATGATGAAAATACAGTAACGAAAATTCAAATTTGGAACCAAATCTAAAGTTCCTTACATGCACATTAAACCACACATCTCCATGAGCCTTAACTATTATTCTCTTTGTAATCAGTCTCTAGTGCTTCAGAGGACTGTAATATGGCACCCAGTTGTGTCTGACTCTTTGGGACCCCGTGAACTCCTCAAGGAGCCCACAAGGCTCCTCTGTCCTTAGGATTTTCCTGGAAGTAATACTGGAGTGGGTTCCATTTCCTCCTCCAGGGGATCTTCCCGACCCAGAGATTGAACCCAGGTCTCCTGCATTGCTGAGCCACTGAGGAAGACCTTGATGAAATATAAAATAGAATTTTGTGGCCATTCTGACCCAAGCATCCTTTCCAGGATAAACCAATTAATATATATTTCAAATATGAAGTTTATATTTATTAAAAAATCATAAAATCAATATTACTGGAGGTAAATAATAGTCTCCTTGGGATATCCTTAAGAAAATAATTATTTTAAGTTATATCATTCAGAGATGATATTGAGTTCTATAATATCCAAGAATTGAATTTCACTATCATTTACAGTTTCTCTGTTTCTGGTGTCCAACAGGTCCATTTTGTGAAAAATGGACATTAGAAATGTGGAGCCCATATTCTTTCAGTATTATGTGGTTTATTTGTTAAATCGTGTCTGATTCTTGGGACCCCATGGACTATAGCCCTCCAGGCTTCTCTGTCCATGGATTTTCCCAGGCAATAATAGTGGACTCTCCATATGGCTACCAACATTGATAGCCACTTCCTTCTCCAGGGGGTTTTCCTAACCCAGAAAAGAACCTGGATCTCCTGCGCTATAGGCAGATTAACTGAAACAGTATCATAGGAGACATTAAAAGGGGAAAAAGTTCTATGACATTAGTTTCAGGTATTATTTCTTGGATATGACAGCAAAAGCACAGATAACAAAGCAAAAATAGATAAGTGAGACTAGAAACTAAAAAGCTTCTGAATAGCAAAGGGAATAATTAACTGTATGAGAACCCAACCTATGGACCAGGAGAAAATATTTGCAAAATCCATATTTGATGAAGGGTTACTATTCAAAATGTGTAAAGAATTCCTCCAACTACATAAAAAAATAGACTTTTCTCTCATGTGGTATTCAAATGCCCAACAGGTAAATATAAAAATGTTCAACATCACTAATGTAAATGAAGGGCAATGCAAATGAAAACCATAAGGCATCATCTCATACCTGTTAGAATGACCATTATTTAAAAAAAAAAAAGAAGAAGAAAAGAAAATGAGTGTTAGTGAGGACATGGATAAATAGAACCCCTCACATACTATTGGTGGAAATGTAAAATAGTGTAGTTGCCCTGGAGAACAGTATGGAGGGGCCTCAAAATTAACAATAGAACTATCATATGATCCAGCAATCCTACTTCTATATGTATATCCAAAAGAATTGAAATGATGTTCTTGAGATCTTATTTGCCCTTCAATGTTCACTACAGCAATATTCATAAATACCAAGACATGGAAACAAATTTTCATTAATCGATAAGTAAATATAATGTCTTGTTAGCCATATAAAGAAGTAAATCCTGTCTATTTTCTATTCTTTCTGTCTTGTCTAGGCACAATTTGAGAGGATATAAATACAGCTATTTTATTGATTGACCAGAATATTCCTTGATAGATTGACTCCTTATGGTTTATAAATAATCCCTATCCAATCCCCTTGATCCTCAAGTGTAGGGTTGCTGGTGAAGACTAGAATTATCTCAGATCAAAGGAATAGCTGGAGAATTCTTACTGTTGGAGCTTCAGGATCTACTGACATCTATCTTTAATTGAATTCTGATCTTGTACAGTAACACAGACTTGACTCCCTTCTTTGGACATGTTTTTAGAATCAATTTTTCTTTGAAACTCTGTTTACAGTTCATCCTGTAACTTCAAACTTACAGCAAATGTTCATGCTTTCTAGATATCACCTAGCATGCACACCTTGTTAACAGTTGCCCTCATTAGTTTCTTCCTCCTAAACTGTGCCTCTTGTTTCAAACCCCACTGATTTGTCTTAAATAAGCCATCTCTGAAACTGAAAGAAGACAATCAAAGGACTTATTGCTAAGGACCATTTTTAGCCATAGTGATGTGAGATTCTAGGAATTTGAACAGTGGCAGGAGCTCAGTTATTAAGAAAATGTATGGAAGTCAGAATAATACCAGGAAAAAAACTGACAAGTCTAACTTGCTGAGTACTAAACTAGGAGTTCTTACAGCTACAGGGGTTAGAATAACGTACAGGCAAGATCTTAACAGAGTCTTGAACAAAAATATCCTCTTTTACTAAGTGTGATTGGCTGTCATCCTGCTGGAGCGTACTTGACAAGGGTGTGAGGACATCTCTGCGGCTGTGAAGAGAACGACAGAGGTGCGACTGTTTCCATTTGACTCATGAGGAGGCAGAGAACAAAACTGTCTGCTTTGAGTCAAGGCTGATGTTTTTAAGAGCAGCTATTTATACATCATAGTTTTATATCTAAATGTTTTCTTTAAAATGCCAGTCACAGGAACAGAGTTAACTTATAAACTTGCAGACTTTTAAAATATTCATATACAAGGTAACTTGTTAGCAATGTTTATTTGAGGTAATCTATAAAGACAAGTCCACACTTCCCTCCACATCTAAGATCAATAAATGAGATGCTCTGTAACATCTTTGGGGAATGTAATTGATTCATTGATTTGTCAATAGTTTAACATTCTTTTAAAATGATTGTATTAACTATATAAAGTTCCCATTAAATTTGGCCTATTACATTTTATTGAAGCTACATACATTGATTTTAACTACTGAGCATCCTCTTTTACCACAGAGCATTTAGAAGAAAAAAGATCTGAGAATTTAATGAAAATTACAATAACTACCAACTGCATGCTACTATAAAAATACATTCTGCTTCTGACTTAGTGTGTCACTTAGTTATATCTTAAGTCTTGACATATTTCCTGTGGGTGGAAAATTAATCCTGACTACTTTAATCCTCTACTATTTTGGAATCATGTTTCTAAGTACATATGCTACTGTTATTTTTTTGAAAACTTTATTATTCTAGCTTTATTAGTATGGAAATATCTGCTACTATTGTAAAGTTTATATAAAATGATCTTTCTACACCATGGTTTTGCTTAGGATTTAAATCATAGTTTTTTTATATTATAATCATATTGAGTCTTAACTTGAAATTTTATATGTATTTACAGCATAATTTTTAGTTCTGAGAAGGGGACTATACACTGGCATATTCAGTAATGCGTATTTCTTTTTCATATTTATGAAATCATTTAAATCTAACTAAGGACAAAGCTTCCATGTTGATTCTGATTTTTAATATCAGTGTTCAGATATTTCAATATGTTTAATTCTTGGAATTTGGTTCATTGAAAAATTTGAAGCTCATCTCGATCCTATACTAGAAACATAAACGTTAGAATAGCTGACTTTCTTATTCCTTTTATCTTGTTATTATCCATGAGATACAATTCAGAAGAAGTAAATCGAACTTAAGCAACATGTTATTTGATTAGTTTCATCCATAAAGATGGCTATGTTTTATTATCACAAAACATACATAACTATAAACTCATATTCTCTCTTATGTCTGACTAGTGTTTCTTTATAAATATAGTTGTATCTGAAAAGTTCAGGGAAGTTAATTTCTGTTCCTAAGAAAATTGCTTTGTTTTCTACTGAATTTTCATCTCTCTCTTCAGGCTAATATGAAACCATAGCATCTGCCAATACCTTGTAAAACACTTTGGAAAAGCGACACAAAAATAACAGCATAGAGTCAGTATGATACTTTTAAATTTTAAAAAGTTCCCATTAAATTTGGCCTATTACATTTTATTGAAGCTACATACATTGATTTTAACTACTGAGCATCCTCTTTTACCACAGAGCATTTAGAAGAAAAAAGATCTGAGAATTTAATGAAAATTACAATAACTACCAACTGCATGCTACTATAAAAATACATTCTGCTTCTGACTTAGTGTGTCACTTAGTTATATCTTAAGTCTTGACATATTTCCTGTGGGTGGAAAATTAATCCTGACTACTTTAATCCTCTACTATTTTGGAATCATGTTTCTAAGTACATATGCTACTGTTATTTTTTTGAAAACTTTATTATTCTAGCTTTATTAGTATGGAAATATCTGCTACTATTGTAAAGTTTATATAAAATGATCTTTCTACACCATGGTTTTGCTTAGGATTTAAATCATAGTTTTTTTATATTATAATCATATTGAGTCTTAACTTGAAATTTTATATGTATTTACAGCATAATTTTTAGTTCTGAGAAGGGGACTATACACTGGCATATTCAGTAATGCGTATTTCTTTTTCATATTTATGAAATCATTTAAATCTAACTAAGGACAAAGCTTCCATGTTGATTCTGATTTTTAATATCAGTGTTCAGATATTTCAATATGTTTAATTCTTGGAATTTGGTTCATTGAAAAATTTGAAGCTCATCTCGATCCTATACTAGAAACATAAACGTTAGAATAGCTGACTTTCTTATTCCTTTTATCTTGTTATTATCCATGAGATACAATTCAGAAGAAGTAAATCGAACTTAAGCAACATGTTATTTGATTAGTTTCATCCATAAAGATGGCTATGTTTTATTATCACAAAACATACATAACTATAAACTCATATTCTCTCTTATGTCTGACTAGTGTTTCTTTATAAATATAGTTGTATCTGAAAAGTTCAGGGAAGTTAATTTCTGTTCCTAAGAAAATTGCTTTGTTTTCTACTGAATTTTCATCTCTCTCTTCAGGCTAATATGAAACCATAGCATCTGCCAATACCTTGTAAAACACTTTGGAAAAGCGACACAAAAATAACAGCATAGAGTCAGTATGATACTTTCAAATCTAAATGGTAAAACTTTCTCTTAATGAGTTTTAATACAGTATAAATCTCCTACATAGAATGAGGATATATTTCTAAATGGAAATATAATTTAATGGAATATAGTGGAAGTGTAAAAACTATGGATCATATAATTCTGGGTGGGAAGAAACTATAAGAACTTTCATAATATTATGGGTTTAATATAATAAAGGCACAGATTTCATTTATATTACATTTAATTTACATACAGGGTTTCCCAGGTGGCGCTAGAGGTAAACATGTCTGCCAATGCAGAAGAGGCAAGAGGTTCAATCCCTGGGCGAGGACTATCCCCCTGGAGGAGGAAAAGGCAACCCACTCCAGTAATCTTGCCTGGAAAATTCCATGGACAGAGGAACCTGGTGGTCCATGA
This sequence comes from Tragulus kanchil, assembly GCA_022376925.1. NCBI lineage: Eukaryota > Metazoa > Chordata > Mammalia > Artiodactyla > Tragulidae > Tragulus > Tragulus kanchil. Next base: position 68,739,112 of record JAIOJX010000028.1, on the reverse strand, counting down.
AGCTGCAGAGTCAGACATGACTGAGCAATTGAGCACACACATACCCGTGTAGTTTTAGTTTTTATATGTTAAGAAACATGTGCTTTATTAAGATCAAAGCAGTTGTGATCAATTGATTATCCCAGGTATGAATCCCCGCAATGACTTTTATTGATACAGAATGATAATTTTAAACAATGGTTTTACTTTAACTTACAAGTTTAAATGTTTCTAGGTACACATAAATGCATATTAAAGGATGAATACTTAAAATTATACTAGCATATTAAAAACAAACTATGATTGTCAGAGAGCATAATTCTAATTGCAAAAGTTTCGTAAATAGAAACTCCATCTCTCTTATTTCAATTTTAGTCATTAATATAGCAAATTTTAATCCTAATTTATACTTCTACCTATTTTTAAAAAGTACATTTGTCACTATACTGGGGTCTGACACTAAAAATTGGATAATTGGTTAACTTGACCAACTCAGCACATCTTCAAAAGCTCATTATAACTTATTCTATTTTTTTACCTGAAGCAAATCTGACAGCACACAAAGAAATGAAATATCAACACGCTGGATCCAGATGCTTACCAATTTATAGCATCTGCCAATTTTTTACCTTTTTGGCTAATATGAAACCATAGCATCTGCCAATACCTTGTAAAACACTTTGGAAAAGCGACACAAAAATAACAGCATAGAGTCAGTATGATACTTTCAAATCTAAATGGTAAAACTTTCTCTTAATGAGTTTTAATACAGTATAAATCTCCTACATAGAATGAGGATATATTTCTAAATGGAAATATAATTTAATGGAATATAGTGGAAGTGTAAAAACTATGGATCATATAATTCTGGGTGGGAAGAAACTATAAGAACTTTCATAATATTATGGGTTTAATATAATAAAGGCACAGATTTCATTTATATTACATTTAATTTACATACAGGGTTTCCCAGGTGGCGCTAGAGGTAAACATGTCTGCCAATGCAGAAGAGGCAAGAGGTTCAATCCCTGGGCGAGGACTATCCCCCTGGAGGAGGAAAAGGCAACCCACTCCAGTAATCTTGCCTGGAAAATTCCATGGACAGAGGAACCTGGTGGTCCATGAAGCTGCAGAGTCAGACATGACTGAGCAATTGAGCACACACATACCCGTGTAGTTTTAGTTTTTATATGTTAAGAAACATGTGCTTTATTAAGATCAAAGCAGTTGTGATCAATTGATTATCCCAGGTATGAATCCCAATGACTTTTATTGATACAGAATGATAATTTTAAACAATGGTTTTACTTTAACTTACAAGTTTAAATGTTTCTAGGTACACATAAATGCATATTAAAGGATGAATACTTAAAATTATACTAGCATATTAAAAACAAACTATGATTGTCAGAGAGCATAATTCTAATTGCAAAAGTTTCGTAAATAGAAACTCCATCTCTCTTATTTCAATTTTAGTCATTAATATAGCAAATTTTAATCCTAATTTATACTTCTACCTATTTTTAAAAAGTACATTTGTCACTATACTGGGGTCTGACACTAAAAATTGGATAATTGGTTAACTTGACCAACTCAGCACATCTTCAAAAGCTCATTATAACTTTTTCTTTTTTTTTTTACCTGAAGCAAATCTGACAGCACACAAAGAAATGAAATATCAACACGCTGGATCCAGATGCTCAATCATCAAGATGCAAGATGGTTGATCTGCAGAAAACGTATCTGGTTTATGTGCTTTGACTCAAAGCTTTAGAGTGGTTAGAATTAGATCAAGGGCAGCTAGAAAATTATCAATATGAATGCTGACATATTTTTCCCAGCCAATATCTGGAGCATTCTGTGGGCAGTACAGCAGTCAAATGAACCAATAGAACTGTCATTAGTGGCTTTGCACTTGTGCCCTACTAATGAAAATTGACAAAAAGACAGATAGTATGCAAAGGGCCATAAAGGTTTGAAATCTAAATTGAACAAATTAGCAGAGAAAGTTAATAATCTGGAAACACCAATCGATGGCCCAAAGGAATAAACTGCTAGCATTGACTGAATCGTTACATGAAACTCAAAGGAAATGATACACTCTAAAAATTTTGCAGCAGTGGGAGAGAAAGGAAGGTAAAGTTTTGTGACTTTAACTAGAAACCAGTGAGAGCTGTACATGCTCCATAAACATCAAATTTACCTGAGGGGATAGAGAAACCACCCAGGTAGTCTACTTGAAAAATGATGATTCCTAAGTCTTTAAATCGAATGCAAGATGCAGTTAGTTAATCCCTCAGAAAAAAAAAAAGGAATATACCATCTACCCTCTGGGGTATTTTGTTGGTTTGCTTTTTGGTTTTTTTCCTGCTTTTCAGGTAAAGTATGTTTCTAAGCTGCCAATGACCCAATAAAGAGATTTCCAATTTATTTTTCAGAAATATTAATCCACATCATTTTCTTTCCTGTATAATTTTCAGTTTAATAGAACTCTAGGAGAATTAATGAACTGAAATAACAATGAGCAATTAAAAACACATCTTCCCTTACAAATAGACTATATTTTATCAACTTTTTTTTGTCATTAATATAGCAAATTTTAATCCTAATTTATACTTCTACCTATTTTTAAAAAGTACATTTGTCACTATACTGGGGTCTGACACTAAAAATTGGATAATTGGTTAACTTGACCAACTCAGCACATCTTCAAAAGCTCATTATAACTTTTTCTTTTTTTTTTTACCTGAAGCAAATCTGACAGCACACAAAGAAATGAAATATCAACACGCTGGATCCAGATGCTCAATCATCAAGATGCAAGATGGTTGATCTGCAGAAAACGTATCTGGTTTATGTGCTTTGACTCAAAGCTTTAGAGTGGTTAGAATTAGATCAAGGGCAGCTAGAAAATTATCAATATGAATGCTGACATATTTTTCCCAGCCAATATCTGGAGCATTCTGTGGGCAGTACAGCAGTCAAATGAACCAATAGAACTGTCATTAGTGGCTTTGCACTTGTGCCCTACTAATGAAAATTGACAAAAAGACAGATAGTATGCAAAGGGCCATAAAGGTTTGAAATCTAAATTGAACAAATTAGCAGAGAAAGTTAATAATCTGGAAACACCAATCGATGGCCCAAAGGAATAAACTGCTAGCATTGACTGAATCGTTACATGAAACTCAAAGGAAATGATACACTCTAAAAATTTTGCAGCAGTGGGAGAGAAAGGAAGGTAAAGTTTTGTGACTTTAACTAGAAACCAGTGAGAGCTGTACATGCTCCATAAACATCAAATTTACCTGAGGGGATAGAGAAACCACCCAGGTAGTCTACTTGAAAAATGATGATTCCTAAGTCTTTAAATCGAATGCAAGATGCAGTTAGTTAATCCCTCAGAAAAAAAAGGAATATACCATCTACCCTCTGGGGTATTTTGTTGGTTTGCTTTTTGGTTTTTTTCCTGCTTTTCAGGTAAAGTATGTTTCTAAGCTGCCAATGACCCAATAAAGAGATTTCCAATTTATTTTTCAGAAATATTAATCCACATCATTTTCTTTCCTGTATAATTTTCAGTTTAATAGAACTCTAGGAGAATTAATGAACTGAAATAACAATGAGCAATTAAAAACACATCTTCCCTTACAAATAGACTATATTTTATCAACTTTTTCCAGTGCTATTATCATTTTAACTTGTTCTTCATTCTAGACTTAAATAATGTCCAAAGAGTGGCCAAACTTTATATATCTCATGCCTAGATGTACAGATTAACAAAAACTCACTGAAAGTTAACTTTGAAAGATATACTTTATCAAAATACCATCTTTTTTTGTGTGTGTGGGACTCGGAATTGAAAGAGGACCGTTGCAAACATAAACAAGCTTAAGCACATGTTTGCAGTTTGGAGCTAAGATGGCGCCTACAGGAAGGGGTGTGGGAGTGAAAAGAAGCTTAAGCACATTGTTTCAGCTTGGAGCTAAGATGGTGCCTACAGGAAGGGACGTGGGAATAAAGGGAAGCTTAAGCACATTGTTTAAAGAAGCTTAAGCACATGTTTGCAGCTAAGATGGCGCCTACAGGAAGAGACAGGGCGTGATCTAAATTGTTAATTGATGGTCAAAATTTCTGATTGGTTCTCCTGGCTTCCACGCTGGTGAATGATTGCTTGGTCTTTAGCTTGATTGGTGTAATCTATAGGAAGTCCCGTGCAAAACCCCCTTCACTTGCCTATAAAAGCTGTGGATCTTCATTAATAAAGCGAAACTACTTTGATGGAACCCTTGTCGCGTCTGATTGTCCCCTGCCTGAGCCAGGAGGTTGGGGGGCGGGCAGTCAAGATTTGCCTTTCTCCGAGATCTCCCGGTTCAGCCGGGGGCAATCCCACTGCCTTCCCTTTCTGCGGAAGGTCCCCACATTTTTGGACTGTACTTTAACTTCACACACACACACAATATTTATATTTATTGTATAGTCCTTCTTGAGAGAATTCTTTGTTCTACCCAGTTTATCTCCTATTTGGCAATATTCAACACTCTGAATAGTCTGGAATATATAAAAATATTTGTATAATATAATATTTGATAGGTAATGGGTTCTTAGAACAGAACAGACAGCATTCTGCATGCTAGGATTTATTGACAGTATTTGCAACTGCTGATATACTAGAAAGATGGAGGACATATCAGAAGAGATAACTGTGAGGTAAATCTATCATTTTACCTTAATACCACATTCGTTCTACATCTAAAGGGCAATATTGATACACATTAACAGAAGACCAACAGGAATGGCCAGTTAGACCGACAAAGTTAGTGAGAGCAAACATTTAGAAAAAGAATAAGGGCAGACTGCTCTGGGGCCCATTGAAAAGAAAAAAAAACAAACTAAGCCACAGTAAAAAAAAAAAAAAAAATGCATATATGTATATGTATATGTATACACACACACACACACACAAATGTGCGCACACACACACACACATACATAGATATATAAGGCCACGGAAATATTTAATGACAAATTTTGCAGATGGTTTCTAGGTGTATTCTTTGATTTGATCAATTAGTTTAATGATTTCTCTCCTCCAGACAATGGATTTAGTTTGCTTAACAGATTTGTTTTTCTGTAATGTAAAAGTCAATGTATTTGGGAATATTCCATTTCTCATTCAACATGTAAATGTTTTATAGATAAAAATATTTATTGGAAAAAAACCTTAAATGAGTAAATATAACTTTAGTATAAATATTTTGTGTCATAAAATTAATATTGTAAGATAAAAAGTAAATATAGAGGAAAGTATAGAAGAGGGAAATAAAAAATTCCTATATCCCCCCAAAACAGACAATCACTGTCAACAAGTTTGTGTTTTTCCATTCTTCTGTCAATGCACAGATGTATATATAAACATGTTGTATGTATATTCTGATAATTGTTTTATTATACTTTAAAATGGATATATATCCATTTATTTTCAACTGGATAGTTGTAAAAATGTACATATACACACATACATACTCTCATGCACACAGTAACAAACAGTATTCTTATGAAAGAGAATGTTCATTCTTCAAACAAATGATCTTTCTGTAAGCAGAGGAAACAACTTCCCTGGGAATATGTGATTATTAAGATTCAGGCAAGGAGATGCTTGGCTTAATAATTGGTAATTTCTGCCTACATAAAAATTTTAAGGGTCAAATTAAATGTGTAAACGTGGTTCTGGAAGCTGAGAAATTATTGAATTGAAACAATGCCAATCAAAAATGTGTCATAACTCTCTTTAGAAACATGCTTATATATACTAGGAATAAATGATTTGAGACATTATAGTGATTAACTGAAATTTTTCTACTTAGTGAGACTTTAGTATATTTGTATTTTTATGACACATTCTTAAAGGAAAGATACATATGACTTTTTTTCTATTAAGAGTTTATCTCACTTCAGTTATTACTCTACCACTATCCTATTAGCGTTAATATCTTAGCTGCCTTTGGAAGTAAAATAATACTTGAAGGTTTGTGCATGGCTTGAAACAGACGGACCATGCAAACATATAGCAAAAAAATTGGTGAATACACTCAACTTCTATTCTGCTCATTCTTCTGCTCCAAAAGAAGAGAATTTTACATAAAATTAGTAAATCAAAGATTGATAGGGCTTCCCTGGTGGTCCAGTGGGTAGAGTCTGCCTTGCAGTGCAAGGGGCACCAGTTCAATCCCTATCCCCGGAAGATCCCACGTGCCACGGAGCAGCTGGGCCATTGTGTCCACTTGCGAGCCAATGCTCTGGAGCTCATGCGCTCAGAGCTGGTGCTCTGCAGTGAGAGAAGCCACTGCAATGGGAGGCCCACATAGGCCAAAGAATAAAGATGGATGAAAACAAACAAAAAAAAGATTGACAACTTAAACCCTAAAGTTGTAAAGATAACATGTAACAGCAACTAGATCACCAGTCCCCAAATCATGACTAATTTCAATATGAGACATTAGTAAACCTTCAGATGATATGGCTGAACCACCTTCAGTTTGTTTTTTAAAAATGCATGTGAAAAAGATTATCACTATGCTAAGTTTACCAGAGTTACTTGTGAGAGTTATATTTTCATTAATTACAAATGATTCTTCTGTTCATTATTATAAAATAAATATACACATCAGATTTGAAAAAAAATACTATAGGCACAAAATCACAGTTAACTTCTCTGTAACCTGCAATAGTATAGTATTTTTATAAGAGGTAGAATATTAGGACAGAGAGGAAATATACAGTGGTATTCCTGGGAATATGTGATTATTAAGATTCAGGCAAGGAGATGCTTGGCTTAATAATTGGTAATTTCTGCCTACATAAAAATTTTAAGGGTCAAATTAAATGTGTAAACGTGGTTCTGGAAGCTGAGAAATTATTGAATTGAAACAATGCCAATCAAAAATGTGTCATAACTCTCTTTAGAAACATGCTTATATATACTAGGAATAAATGATTTGAGACATTATAGTGATTAACTGAAATTTTTCTACTTAGTGAGACTTTAGTATATTTGTATTTTTATGACACATTCTTAAAGGAAAGATACATATGACTTTTTTTCTATTAAGAGTTTATCTCACTTCAGTTATTACTCTACCACTATCCTATTAGCGTTAATATCTTAGCTGCCTTTGGAAGTAAAATAATACTTGAAGGTTTGTGCATGGCTTGAAACAGACGGACCATGCAAACATATAGCAAAAAAATTGGTGAATACACTCAACTTCTATTCTGCTCATTCTTCTGCTCCAAAAGAAGAGAATTTTACATAAAATTAGTAAATCAAAGATTGATAGGGCTTCCCTGGTGGTCCAGTGGGTAGAGTCTGCCTTGCAGTGCAAGGGGCACCAGTTCAATCCCTGGTTCGGGAAGATCCCATGTGCCCATGGAGCAGCTGGGCCATTGTGTCCACTTGCGAGCCAATGCTCTGGAGCTCATGCGCTCAGAGCTGGTGCTCTGCAGTGAGAGAAGCCACTGCAATGGGAGGCCCACATAGGCCAAAGAATAAAGATGGATGAAAACAAACAAAAAAAAGATTGACAACTTAAACCCTAAAGTTGTAAAGATAACATGTAACAGCAACTAGATCACCAGTCCCCAAATCATGACTAATTTCAATATGAGACATTAGTAAACCTTCAGATGATATGGCTGAACCACCTTCAGTTTGTTTTTTAAAAATGCATGTGAAAAAGATTATCACTATGCTAAGTTTACCAGAGTTACTTGTGAGAGTTATATTTTCATTAATTACAAATGATTCTTCTGTTCATTATTATAAAATAAATATACACATCAGATTTGAAAAAAAATACTATAGGCACAAAATCACAGTTAACTTCTCTGTAACCTGCAATAGTATAGTATTTTTATAAGAGGTAGAATATTAGGACAGAGAGGATATACAGTTTCTCACTTACAGTTACTCTATATTTGGTTGATCGTGGCACTACAGGTTGGCTTGTTGCTTTTAAAAAAATCAGTTCTATTTAGCATGTACTGGGCTTTTATAATACTTAATGTAATTTTGATGACAGAGAAATTAAATATAGAGGACAATTTTATGAAGCACTTGGCACAAACAATATGAAATTACATAAATGTTATCACTTATTTGTCTGTAGCCACCATTTCATTTTTGAAAAGTAGAAGGGAAGTTACTTATGCCTATTAACAAAGGAAAACTCTCCAAAAGGAAAGATAAATAATTAATAAGCTATGTCTGTATTAAAGAATGATGAGAAAAATGCCATATGGCTTGTTGATGGGATCTGAGACAGAAAGCTTCAAATTCTTTTGGAGGAAAACAAATTTCCTCTAACAAATATATATAACATTAGCTGCTTAGTTTATGTTGTAAATAACTTTTAAAACTCTAATCTTTTAGAGTCTGTAATTTAATAACCATTTGACATAACTGAACATACTTATATTCTCTTTGTCTTCCTAAGTATTTTTAACATAAACATGTTGAGAAATAAACATGAAATGCTTTTTACTGTACAAGCTGATAAAATTGTCTAATTTTATTTTTTTAAAAGAAACATCTTTGCAAGGGTCGTGTGTACATAATGCATAAATAGGAATTATTTTATGAGAGTGTAAAGAAAGAATTTGTGATCTTGTTTTTCCAAGTGCCTTATATTCTAAGTTAGTTGTCTGGGATTTAGAAAATCATTAAAAAGTTGGGTCACTGATCATTTAAATCTTCCTCTTTAACAGTTGGACAAGAGATACAATGTTTATGTCTTTCATAATTAATGTAATGAATACTAACTTTGGTTCAGTATATTAACTATATTTATGTGTGTGTCTGTGCACACATGTATGTGTATCTATATGTGGCTTTTGATATCAACATAAAATTATCTCCTTCTAATTTGTGGACTTGCCTAACTATTTGAAAGTGGAGATCTTATCTCAGAAACAAAACCCAAATATAGTATCTAAATATAATGCAAATAAAAATTACATCATAAATAGGTAGGATCAATATGCCAAGAACTCTATAAGAATTAAAGGTAAGGGTTTTTCAGGTTGAATGTTTCAGTTCTAAGACACACGCCAGAAGAAAGGACCATGTATGTTTGAGACTGTAATTCAGTGTTATTAATGAGAATGCAGAGTAAAATGTTAAGCATGTACGGGAATTTTGAAAACAAAAATTTGGCCATTGGCACAAACAATATGAAATTACATAAATGTTATCACTTATTTGTCTGTAGCCACCATTTCATTTTTGAAAAGTAGAAGGGAAGTTACTTATGCCTATTAACAAAGGAAAACTCTCCAAAAGGAAAGATAAATAATTAATAAGCTATGTCTGTATTAAAGAATGATGAGAAAAATGCCATATGGCTTGTTGATGGGATCTGAGACAGAAAGCTTCAAATTCTTTTGGAGGAAAACAAATTTCCTCTAACAAATATATATAACATTAGCTGCTTAGTTTATGTTGTAAATAACTTTTAAAACTCTAATCTTTTAGAGTCTGTAATTTAATAACCATTTGACATAACTGAACATACTTATATTCTCTTTGTCTTCCTAAGTATTTTTAACATAAACATGTTGAGAAATAAACATGAAATGCTTTTTACTGTACAAGCTGATAAAATTGTCTAATTTTATTTTTTTAAAAGAAACATCTTTGCAAGGGTCGTGTGTACATAATGCATAAATAGGAATTATTTTATGAGAGTGTAAAGAAAGAATTTGTGATCTTTTTTTTCCAAGTGCCTTATATTCTAAGTTAGTTGTCTGGGATTTAGAAAATCATTAAAAAGTTGGGTCACTGATCATTTAAATCTTCCTCTTTAACAGTTGGACAAGAGATACAATGTTTATGTCTTTCATAATTAATGTAATGAATACTAACTTTGGTTCAGTATATTAACTATATTTATGTGTGTGTCTGTGCACACATGTATGTGTATCTATATGTGGCTTTTGATATCAACATAAAATTATCTCCTTCTAATTTGTGGACTTGCCTAACTATTTGAAAGTGGAGATCTTATCTCAGAAACAAAACCCAAATATAGTATCTAAATATAATGCAAATAAAAATTACATCATAAATAGGTAGGATCAATATGCCAAGAACTCTATAAGAATTAAAGGTAAGGGTTTTTCAGGTTGAATGTTTCAGTTCTAAGACACACGCCAGAAGAAAGGCCCATGTATGTTTGAGACTGTAATTCAGTGTTATTAATGAGAATGCAGAGTAACGATGGTAGCTATATACATGTATGAACTGTTCAACATTAACAATTAATTTGAGTAGAGAGGGATGATGAATATATTTTTTCCTCAAAGCATAACAGGGTAGGCTTATAGTTTGTTTTTTTTTTTTTAATAAAATACTAAGTGGTTTGGGGAAAAAAATATTCTAAGAGGGGCAAAATACAACTATAAATATTAGCTCCTTAGGCAAATGGAAAATGAAATACAAATAGCCATTAATATTTTAGTTTCTCAAGAAAGTGAAATCATAAATATATACACATCAATTATCATATAGCTACTTGATAGATTTTTTTTTATAGAACTGTTAGATTTACAGGGAAAAAAAAACAGAGTTTCCAGCACCCATGTATACACTTTACTCTTGGCAATATATCAGAATCATCTGGATTTCCATACTAGATCATTTAAACCAGAATTATCTGGGCAAAACTTATGCACGGATACTCTTAAAAGCATCTTTGAAGACCCTGAGAGCTATGCCTATTCATAAATTTCTAGTCAATCAGAACAAATTAATACATATTCTTACTATCATTTCTTTCTGAAACATGGAAAAGGTAAGAAAATGGCAGCAAAAAATATTAGAAAATTTAATGCAGATAGGCGAGTAGTAACTTATTTTAGTGGGTTAAAAAAAAAAAATGAAATTTAAGGCAGCACTGAAGGGATACTGCGAGCTAAGCCTTACTTGAACCTGAGGAAGCCCAAGCATGAAACAGTGCGAACTAAACCAAGGGTTCAAACAGAACTGAAACTAAGAGGATGGACTGAAAGTCCATTGGAACATGGGCTTCAGTTTTTCATTAAAACCTTTTCATCATGCTAAAATTTAAATACACTTAAAACCTGTAAGGAGTCACAGTTATATATAGTCATAGAAATAGTTAAAAAAAAATTTACTTTAGGGTAAAGCACAGTTAATTTTAAACTCTGAAGAAAACTTTCTACTTTAACCCTTATACTTCTACCATATTAGAATATTTTATGTGTAATTTAATTAATATTCTAAAGAGAGTAAATCTTGCCGGGGTTCATTATTTTGAAAGTAGGGTTCTCATGGTTTTTTAAAGTTTATATCTCTTCTACCAGATTATAGTGTAACAACATGTAAGTCATTATTCATGAGTAAAGTGAATATTGCTTATTTGCTGATGATTATATAATTTAGGAGACTATATTGTGATATTCTACCCAAAAGTTCCTTTGTTATAAACCAAAAGTTTCTTTCACCCTATCCAAATTCATATGTTCAAATGCTAATCCCCAATATGACGGTATTTGGAGGCAGGACCTTTGGGAGGTTAAATCAGGTCACAAGATTGTAGTCCCCATTATGGGATCAATGCTTTTATGAAATGGGAAAGTATCTTTCTCTGCATGTACTACCCTTTTTCTGTCTATCCTCCAGGGATGACCTTGATTGCAGAAGAGCAATTTTAACCTAGCCACAAGCTTTTCTGGGGCAGGCTACATATTATGACTAACTGATAAAACCCTAGATACCAATCTCCCTTGTGACAACCATAAAATGTCATTCTAGTCATAGGCTCTTTGTGGAGTTTGGGCTTGTATCTGAGCTTGACTTTACCATTTGCCCAATCCTACTTTCTTTCCACTGCTGTTGATCTTAAGGACACTTATGCACATTAACTCCAACTCAGAGTCTGTAACCTGAAACATCATATGGAGAGATTCACTTTTTTTTTTTTAAACATTTTTATTTTATTTATTTTTTGGGGGGGGGTTGGGTTGGGGAGGGAGGGGGAGCAGGCGGGCCACTTCTATTGGTCTTTCATTTCTCTATTTTCATCTGTCTTTGCTCTTTTGGCTCTTGTGGGCCTCCCATCACGGTGGCCTCTGTTGTCGCAGAATGCCGGCTCTGGGCGCATGCGCTCCAGAGCTCCGGCTCGGTAACTGGACACATCAGTCCAGTCGCTCTGCGGCACGCGGGATCTTCCCAGGCCAGGGCTCGAACCGGCGCCCCTTGCACTGCAAGGCGGTGTCCTTACCCACTCGACCACCAGGGAAGCCCGAGATTCACCTTTAAAGAGGTGAATTATGTTTTCCATGTATATAAGGTACTTTTGTTGTTGATTTTTTTCTCCCCTATTTGGACTCTGTTTGTTATGATAAAACATACCATTAAACACATATATTTTATGGATCATCAGAACCCAAGTGTAACAACATGTAAGTCATTATTCATGAGTAAAGTGAATATTGCTTATTTGCTGATGATTATATAATTTAGGAGACTATATTGTGATATTCTACCCAAAAGTTCCTTTGTTATAAACCAAAAGTTTCTTTCACCCTATCCAAATTCATATGTTCAAATGCTAATCCCCAATATGACGGTATTTGGAGGCAGGACCTTTGGGAGGTTAAATCAGGTCACAAGATTGTAGTCCCCATTATGGGATCAATGCTTTTATGAAATGGGAAAGTATCTTTCTCTGCATGTACTACCCTTTTTCTGTCTATCCTCCAGGGATGACCTTGATTGCAGAAGAGCAATTTTAACCTAGCCACAAGCTTTTCTGGGGCAGGCTACATATTATGACTAACTGATAAAACCCTAGATACCAATCTCCCTTGTGACAACCATAAAATGTCATTCTAGTCATAGGCTCTTTGTGGAGTTTGGGCTTGTATCTGAGCTTGACTTTACCATTTGCCCAATCCTACTTTCTTTCCACTGCTGTTGATCTTAAGGACACTTATGCACATTAACTCCAACTCAGAGTCTGTAACCTGAAACATCATATGGAGAGATTCACTTTTTTTTTTTTAAACATTTTTATTTTATTTATTTTTTGGGGGGTGGGGTGGGGAGGAAGGGGAACGAGCGGGACACTTCTATTGGTCTTTCATTTCTCTATTTTCATCTGTCTTTGCTCTTTTGGCTCTTGTGGGCCTCCCATCACGGTGGCCTCTGTTGTCGCAGAATGCCGGCTCTGGGCGCATGCGCTCCAGAGCTCCGGCTCGGTAACTGGACACATCAGTCCAGTCGCTCTGCGGCACGCGGGATCTTCCCAGGCCAGGGCTCGAACCGGCGCCCCTTGCACTGCAAGGCGGTGTCCTTACCCACTCGACCACCAGGGAAGCCCGAGATTCACCTTTAAAGAGGTGAATTATGTTTTCCATGTATATAAGGTACTTTTGTTGTTGATTTTTTTCTCCCCTATTTGGACTCTGTTTGTTATGATAAAACATACCATTAAGCACAAGTTAATATTTTATGGATCATCAGAACCCAAGTGAAAACACGTTCTCACTGATTAAATTTGTGTCTCTCAAAGTAGGTTAAAATTTTAAAGCAATAATAGTTTGGTATATTTTCTACACCTTAGATCTTATTAAAACATAAACTAATAGGTAATAAGTCTTGATTGATATGAAGGAGAAAGACACACTATGAAACTTAAGATTTCTAAATATAGATTAAGGAATATGCCAATGATATCATATCCCAATCTCTTCTAAGTTTTTCACGAAACAGAAAACAGGGAACCCATGTAACTCAAAAAATACTATAGGAAGAAATGTCTTTTTTTGACCACGTCTACTGGTCTTTCATTTCCATCTTTGTTCTTTGGCTTGTGTGGGCCTCCCATCGCAGTGGCCTCTCTCACTGCAGAGCACTGGCTCTGGGAGCATGCGCTCCAGAGCGCTGGCACAGTAATTGGACACACCGGTCCAGCCACTTCGGCACATGGAATCTTCCCAGACCAGGGATCAAACCAGCACCCCTTGCACTGCAAGGTGGTGTCTTTACCCACTGGATCACCAGGGAAGCCCCAGGAAGAAACTTTTACATTACACGTTCAAGGGTATCAATTTTCAGCCGTATATCAAACAATTCAGTTTTTTTGTCCTGGGACAAGAAGTAAGTTATCAACCTACATAACTAGTGTCATTTAATCTAGTGTTTTCACACACTCAGGAAGTGGGTGTTTATCCATCTTAGGTACTCCATGTTAAAATGTTCTTAAATGCAATTTTTCTTTACTACTGATTAAAATGGCCTTGATGTTCCCTTCAGTGTGACTAAATGCTAGGTAGATTTCTTCCTGACTCTAGGCCTCTGACTTGACCTTTTTAGTTAATATATAATTTTACATTCTTTCTCTACTCTTTTCAAAGGTTCTCTTGCTAGTTTTAAAATCTAAAAGTGAAAGACACTTAGAGCAAGGACCTTAGATACATTCCATTCCTTTAAAATGCAACCATCCAGGAATACTGGGTCCCTATCACCCAGTCTCTGTGGGAAGATAGGAGTTTAATTCAATGGGCACCAATTAGATAACACAGTTAACAGAATCACAGAGAAAACATTTCTAGGGTCAGGAATAATGCACTGTTCTCAATACTTCTCATGGACAGTAAACTCAGATGCAGACGTAGACAAGAAAAACTCTCAGGCAACAAGGCTGTTGTAGACCCACAGGACAAGACTGTATAAGAAGAATATCATACCTTACCACTGTTTTGAGAAAGTCTTAGAATGCTTATGAGTAGTCCTCAAGCCAAAGCTACTCAAAGGAATTTCTACTACACTCAAACATTACAGGGAGAAGCCCAAGGAAAATATATTCTTGGGGCATACAATGGTGAGTCACAACATCCTAGATATATTTTTTCAAATGTTGATTTGTAGACATTTTAAGAGTTTAGAATTGACTGTTAGATCATATATTCTCTAGAGGAAGTACATTCCATAGATTTTTGAAAGTTGTTCTTCTCTTTGCCAAGTCTGTGGAATTGTAATATTCCTCATTGTGATTTGTGGATCTATTAGATTTTCATGTAGACAGTAAAATCATTGGTAAACAACTATAGACTTTTACTTCTCACTTCAAATCTCTAAATCTTATTTGTTTTTAAACACACTCAGTTTTTAATCCATTTTGAGTTAATTGTGTATGATGTGAGCCAGTGGTCTAGTCTCTGCATGTAGCTGCCTGGTTTTCTGAATACCATTTACTGAAGCCATAAATTAATTTTCCATATATGCTTGGGTTTGTTTCTGATCTCTCAATTCTGTCTCACTTATGCATCTGCAGGAACCATGCTGTCTTGATTAGTATAGATTTGTAATATAGTTTGATTCCTAAAACCATAAAAATCCTAGAAAAAACATAAATACATTCTTTGACAGTCTTTTCTTTAGATATGTCTCCTCAGACAAGGGAAACAAAAGCAAAATTAAACAAATAGGATTACATCAAAATAAAAAGCTAGTCCACAGCAAAGGAAACCATCAATAATCTTAAATATTTTAGTTAATATATAATTTTCTTTCTCTACTCTTTTCAAAGGTTCTCTTGCTAGTTTTAAAATCTAAAAGTGAAAGACACTTAGAGCAAGGACCTTAGATACATTCCATTCCTTTAAAATGCAACCATCCAGGAATACTGGGTCCCTATCACCCAGTCTCTGTGGGAAGATAGGAGTTTAATTCAATGGGCACCAATTAGATAACACAGTTAACAGAATCACAGAGAAAACATTTCTAGGGTCAGGAATAATGCACTGTTCTCAATACTTCTCATGGACAGTAAACTCAGATGCAGACGTAGACAAGAAAAACTCTCAGGCAACAAGGCTGTTGTAGACCCACAGGACAAGACTGTATAAGAAGAATATCATACCTTACCACTGTTTTGAGAAAGTCTTAGAATGCTTATGAGTAGTCCTCAAGCCAAAGCTACTCAAAGGAATTTCTACTACACTCAAACATTACAGGGAGAAGCCCAAGGAAAATATATTCTTGGGGCATACAATGGTGAGTCACAACATCCTAGATATATTTTTTCAAATGTTGATTTGTAGACATTTTAAGAGTTTAGAATTGACTGTTAGATCATATATTCTCTAGAGGAAGTACATTCCATAGATTTTTGAAAGTTGTTCTTCTCTTTGCCAAGTCTGTGGAATTGTAATATTCCTCATTGTGATTTGTGGATCTATTAGATTTTCATGTAGACAGTAAAATCATTGGTAAACAACTATAGACTTTTACTTCTCACTTCAAATCTCTAAATCTTATTTGTTTTTAAACACACTCAGTTTTTAATCCATTTTGAGTTAATTGTGTATGATGTGAGCCAGTGGTCTAGTCTCTGCATGTAGCTGCCTGGTTTTCTGAATACCATTTACTGAAGCCATAAATTAATTTTCCATATATGCTTGGGTTTGTTTCTGATCTCTCAATTCTGTCTCACTTATGCATCTGCAGGAACCATGCTGTCTTGATTAGTATAGATTTGTAATATAGTTTGATTCCTAAAACCATAAAAATCCTAGAAAAAACATAAATACATTCTTTGACAGTCTTTTCTTTAGATATGTCTCCTCAGACAAGGGAAACAAAAGCAAAATTAAACAAATAGGATTACATCAAAATAAAAAGCTAGTCCACAGCAAAGGAAACCATCAATAATCTATTAAATGGGATAAGATATTTTCAAATCATATCTAATAAGAGATTAATATCCAAAATATATAAAGAACATACACAACTCAACAAGAAAACAACCTGATTATAAAATAGGCAGAGGAGGGGCTTCCCTGGTGGTCCAGTGGGTAAAGAGACCGCCTTTCAGTGCCTGGGAAGATCTCACATACTGAGGAACGGATGAGCTGGTTTGTCTGATTAGGAGCCAGTGCTCTGGAGCGCATGCACCCAGAGCCAATGCTCTGTAATGAGAGAGGCCACTGCAATGCGAGGCCCACACATGTGAAAGAATAAAGATGGATGAAAAATAAAAATGATGACTTAGAGGCCAAAAAAAAAACGTAAATTAAAAATAAAATAGGAAGAGGAGATGAATAGACAGTCTTCCAAAGAAGATATACAGATGGCCAATTGGTATATGAAAAAGATGTTCAACATCACTAGTCATTTCATTCACATCACTAATGTCAATCAAAATCACACTGAGATTTTACATACCCACACATATAAGGATGATAAAACAACAACAACAACAACAACAAGTTTTGGCAAGGACATGGAGAAAAGAACCCTCATAACTGTTTATTGGAATATAAATTAAGACAAACTATATAAGACAGTGTGGAGATTACTCCAAAAAAATTAAGAATAGAATTACCATATGATCCAGCATTACTTTTCTGAGTATTTATTCAAAGAACAATAAACACTAATAATGGCACCTATTAATCTATCTATGTTCTGTGTTTAGTTGGTTAGTCATGCCCAACTCTTTGCAACCCCATGGACTGTAGCCTGCCAGGCTCCTCTGTCGATGGGATTCTCCAGGCAAGAATACTGGAGTGCATTGCCATGCCCTTCTCCTGGGAATGTCCCAACCCAGGGATTGAACCCAGGTCTCTCACCTCATAAGCAGATTCTTTCCCAACTGAGCTACCAGGGAAGCCCCATCTATCTAAGCACCCTGCTATAGTATGCTAGTAGAGTTTGGCTTCTCGAGTAGGTCCAGTGGTAAAGTATCTACCTGACAATGCAGGAGGCTTAAGATACTTGGGTTTGTTTGATCCCTGGGTCAGGAAGATTCTCTAGAGTAGGAAATGGTAACATTCCTCAGTATTTTTGCCTGGAAAATTCCAAGGACAGAGCAATGCTTTGGGAATACAAAAGCAGAAGTATTTACAGGTAAATCTATGGTATTAAGTGACTATATTAGGACAGAAGGAAGCTATAAAATCAAGAATGCACCTTACATCTTGGTAGAAAAATAAAATTAAATTTAAAGGAAATAGAAGAATGGAGATAATAAAAGGAGCAGAAATTCACTATATTAAAATAAAGGAAATGATAGAAAAAAATAAATGAAACCAAACAGTTTCATTTAATAAATTAATGAAGTTGATAATTTTCTAACTAAGTTAAGTACTGGGGAAAGAAAGTAGACACACATTATCAATATCAAAAATGAATAGGGGTCAGCCCTACTGATCCAATGGACATTAAGAGAAAACTAAACGAATATTCCAAACAACTTTTGTCCCAGGATTTGGCAACATGGATGAAATTTACAAAGTTCTTGAAAAATACAAACTATTAAAACTTACATTGAGGTAATCTGAATAGTTATTCATCTACTAAATTAACTGAAATAATTTAAAGCCCTTCTCCCAAGAAAAATAAAGCACTAGACTGAAAGTTTTATAAATTAATTCTACCAAATTTAATACCACCACCACCACCAACAACAAAATAGACAGTTCACACCACACTTTCCAGACAATAAAATCCCTTTTAACTAAATTTTATGAGATTTGTTGTTTATATTGTTGTTCAGTTACTAATTCATGCCAGACTCTGCAATCCCATGGACTGCAGCATGCCAGGCCACCCTGTCCCTCACTATCTCCTGGAGATTGCCCAAGTGCTATACTACTAAAACCATAAAGAGACATAAAAAAAAAAAAAAAAAAAAAAAAAAAAACATGGTTCAATATCTTTTGTGAATATTCTTAGGAAAACCATGAATAAACCATGAGTAAATCAAATTCAGAAATACAAAACAGGATAGTATATCAAAACCAATCATCATTTGTGAAGCAACCACTGTAATTTATCATTTTAGGAGACTAAATATTGGTTTGGCAAAAATTTGAGTTTCTTCATAAGATCGTATGGAAAAAATAAATGGACTTTTGGGCCAACCCCAATGGCAAAAATGGCAGAAAGTGAAGAGGAACTAAAGAACCTCTTGATGAAGGTGAAAGAGGACAGTGAAAAAGTTGGCTTAAAACTAAACATTCATAAAATGAAGATCATGGACCCTGGTCCCATCACCTCATGGCAAATAGATGGGGAAACAATGGAAACAAGTGCCAGACTTTTATGTTCTTGGGCTCCAGGATCATTGCAGATGGTGACTGCAGCCATGAAATTAAAAGATGCTTGCTCCTTGAAAGAAAAGCTATGGCAAACCTAGACAGCTTATTAAAAAGCAGAGACATCACTTTACTGACAAGGTATTCCTAGTTAGAGCTATGAGTATTTCCCAGGAGTCACATATTGATGTGAGAACTGGACCATAACTAAGGCTGAGCACTAACAAATTGATGCCTTCAAACTGTGATGTTGGAGAAGACTCTTGAGAGTCCCTTGGACTACAAGGAGATCAAACGAGTCAATCCTTAAGAAAATCAACTCTGAATATTCATTGAAAGAAGTGATGCTGAAGCTGAAAAGACCCTGATTCTGGGAAAGACTGAAGGCAGGAGGAGATGGGGATGACAGAGGACAAGATAGTTGGATGGCATCACCAACTCAATGGATAATGAGTTTGAGCAGGCTCAATGGTGAAAGACAGGAAAGCCTGGTGTGCTGTGGTCCATGAGGTTGCACTCACACCACACTTTCCAGACAATAAAATCCCTTTTAACTAAATTTTATGAGATTTGTTGTTTATATTGTTGTTCAGTTACTAATTCATGCCAGACTCTGCAATCCCATGGACTGCAGCATGCCAGGCCACCCTGTCCCTCACTATCTCCTGGAGATTGCCCAAGTGCTATACTACTAAAACCATAAAGAGACATAAAAAAAAAAAAAAAAAAAAAAAAAAACATGGTTCAATATCTTTTGTGAATATTCTTAGGAAAACCATGAATAAACCATGAGTAAATCAAATTCAGAAATACAAAACAGGATAGTATATCAAAACCAATCATCATTTGTGAAGCAACCACTGTAATTTATCATTTTAGGAGACTAAATATTGGTTTGGCAAAAATTTGAGTTTCTTCATAAGATCGTATGGAAAAAATAAATGGACTTTTGGGCCAACCCCAATGGCAAAAATGGCAGAAAGTGAAGAGGAACTAAAGAACCTCTTGATGAAGGTGAAAGAGGACAGTGAAAAAGTTGGCTTAAAACTAAACATTCATAAAATGAAGATCATGGACCCTGGTCCCATCACCTCATGGCAAATAGATGGGGAAACAATGGAAACAAGTGCCAGACTTTTATGTTCTTGGGCTCCAGGATCATTGCAGATGGTGACTGCAGCCATGAAATTAAAAGATGCTTGCTCCTTGAAAGAAAAGCTATGGCAAACCTAGACAGCTTATTAAAAAGCAG
The DNA here is from genome assembly GCA_022376925.1 of Tragulus kanchil. Classification (NCBI taxonomy): domain Eukaryota; kingdom Metazoa; phylum Chordata; class Mammalia; order Artiodactyla; family Tragulidae; genus Tragulus; species Tragulus kanchil. The sequence continues at coordinate 68,718,756 of JAIOJX010000028.1, read as the reverse complement.
AGACATCACTTTACTGACAAGGTATTCCTAGTTAGAGCTATGAGTATTTCCCAGGAGTCACATATTGATGTGAGAACTGGACCATAACTAAGGCTGAGCACTAACAAATTGATGCCTTCAAACTGTGATGTTGGAGAAGACTCTTGAGAGTCCCTTGGACTACAAGGAGATCAAACGAGTCAATCCTTAAGAAAATCAACTCTGAATATTCATTGAAAGAAGTGATGCTGAAGCTGAAAAGACCCTGATTCTGGGAAAGACTGAAGGCAGGAGGAGATGGGGATGACAGAGGACAAGATAGTTGGATGGCATCACCAACTCAATGGATAATGAGTTTGAGCAGGCTCAATGGTGAAAGACAGGAAAGCCTGGTGTGCTGTGGTCCATGAGGTTGCAAGGAGTCAGAGGTGACTGAGCAACTGAACTGAATTGATAACTAAATAAAATGTGTAATCTGAATTGCATCCTGTTGGTATAAAGGACATTGGCAACAAATGAAACTTGAAAGTTTCCTAAAGATTACATGATAGCCATGAATCATTAAATTTCCTGATTTTAGTGATTATAAACAGATATATACGATAATATGCCCTGTACTAAGATTTCTGTAATAAAAAATCTGTATTAATGTATTGATGAGAGGCGAGACACTTATGTCTGGATTAGTCAATAAGCTGTGTCCAACTCTTTGAGATTCCATGGACTGCAGCCTGCCAGGCTCCTCTGTCCATAGAATTCTCCAGGCAAGGATACTGGAATAGGTTGCCATTTCCCTCACCAGGGGATCTTGTCTACCTAGAAATCCACACTGCAAGTAGATTATTTATCATTTGAGCCACCAGGGAAGCCCTATGTCTGAAACGGTTTCAAATTGTTCAAGAAAAAAAATATGGTGCTAGTTTTGCCCCATAATTATAAACTGAAAATTAGTTCAATGTAAGAACGAAAATAGTTGTTGAATTTTGGTCAAATAACTATTAGAGATAAACAAATTGCTGTGTATACTGTATTTCAAATGCTAATAGAGTAAAGATTGTCCTTCAAGGTTCTACTTATTAGGGAAAACAGCAAGGACTAAGTGACCAAGCATTCATTGAGCACTTTGCCTATGCATTTTGTCAGGAAATTCAGGCTGTTGTTCTCACAAGAAGCCACACAGTCAGCAGTCCTATTTCCTCACTCACCTCAGATGCTCTGAGTTCTCAGCAAGCCCAGCTGCTAGGGAGCCTCCACTATCTTGTTCCTGTGCTGTGCTTTCACATTGGCATTCTTGGTTTGCAAGAAAAACAAACAAACAAACAAAAAAACAAAAACAAAAACCCACTGGCTCTTTAAAGCAGCTCTGTTTCCAGAACAGGCAGGATGTTACACAAAGCCTGCTAATTCTGAAGTAGGCAGCTGCCTTTTTCCCTGCGTGTCTACCCCTTTGTTATATGATAAAAGTTAAAATCAGAAACAAATGAAAACTAGCCTCAAATATTCCCTGCACAGACAAAACCAGTTCAGTCATATGAATGTTAGGCAGGAAGTTAATCAGGAGGAAGAATAGGTAGCCCCAATTGTCTGAACATCCTGTTGGTATAAAGGACATTGGCAACAAATGAAACTTGAAAGTTTCCTAAAGATTACATGATAGCCATGAATCATTAAATTTCCTGATTTTAGTGATTATAAACAGATATATACGATAATATGCCCTGTACTAAGATTTCTGTAATAAAAAATCTGTATTAATGTATTGATGAGAGGCGAGACACTTATGTCTGGATTAGTCAATAAGCTGTGTCCAACTCTTTGAGATTCCATGGACTGCAGCCTGCCAGGCTCCTCTGTCCATAGAATTCTCCAGGCAAGGATACTGGAATAGGTTGCCATTTCCCTCACCAGGGGATCTTGTCTACCTAGAAATCCACACTGCAAGTAGATTATTTATCATTTGAGCCACCAGGGAAGCCCTATGTCTGAAACGGTTTCAAATTGTTCAAGAAAAAATAGGTGCTAGTTTTGCCCCATAATTATAAACTGAAAATTAGTTCAATGTAAGAACGAAAATAGTTGTTGAATTTTGGTCAAATAACTATTAGAGATAAACAAATTGCTGTGTATACTGTATTTCAAATGCTAATAGAGTAAAGATTGTCCTTCAAGGTTCTACTTATTAGGGAAAACAGCAAGGACTAAGTGACCAAGCATTCATTGAGCACTTTGCCTATGCATTTTGTCAGGAAATTCAGGCTGTTGTTCTCACAAGAAGCCACACAGTCAGCAGTCCTATTTCCTCACTCACCTCAGATGCTCTGAGTTCTCAGCAAGCCCAGCTGCTAGGGAGCCTCCACTATCTTGTTCCTGTGCTGTGCTTTCACATTGGCATTCTTGGTTTGCAAGAAAAACAAACAAACAAACAAAAAAACAAAAACAAAAACCCACTGGCTCTTTAAAGCAGCTCTGTTTCCAGAACAGGCAGGATGTTACACAAAGCCTGCTAATTCTGAAGTAGGCAGCTGCCTTTTTCCCTGCGTGTCTACCCCTTTGTTATATGATAAAAGTTAAAATCAGAAACAAATGAAAACTAGCCTCAAATATTCCCTGCACAGACAAAACCAGTTCAGTCATATGAATGTTAGGCAGGAAGTTAATCAGGAGGAAGAATAGGTAGCCCCATTGTCTGAACATCCAATAGCTGCCTAATCCGTGGAGCTGTTTACCAACCCTGCCCAAAATATGCCCCTATCTGTACTCCAAAATGGTCAGGGGACTGGAAAAATCTCCCACTGGGCCAACTGGAGGGATTTTGCCCACTCTGGCACATGTGTACACCTTACTCTATGATGTACTTAAATAATCTTTGGAGACTATGGTCTCATTAATTGTTCATAAATATTATATAAATATATACATGTAATTATAACAGACTGAATTATGGGAAGGACATGCACAGAAGCACCTATTGTTATATAACTTGCAGTTGCCCATTAAGACTGTCAATCACAGACCTCCTGGATTATGCAAAAAACCTTGCCTTTAATATTGTATGCCCCAGCCTTCTGGGACCATTGCCCTTTCTTGACCTGGCTCACCTCTCTCTTGAGGCATTTTCTCTGTTCTTTCTTTCCTAATTTTCAGTAAATTCTCTTGCAATGGGAAAGACCTCCAATTCTTCTTTGCCTCCTTACTGTAAACCAAGGCCCACAGGAGAAGGGGTCTCCAAACTCTCCTCTGTTAACAGACACAAAGTTTAATTTAGCTTATTTTGTAAGAGTATTTGACCTGAGTCCTTGCTTGTGCATCTGGAAATCATAAACCCAAACTTAAATGCTTCCCAAGGTTGATATTGAGGCAACCACTAACTAATTCTCTACCATTTAAGAACATTTTAAGTAACCAATCACTATGAAGAACAAACACTGTCTCCTCACTCTGCTTTATGATGATATTCCCCTTGATCTCATTCTGTATTTTGTTTGAATGCTCCCAGTTCAAAATCTGTCTCTCTGGTGTATGCATTTGCATATATAAAACTCTTCACTTCTTTGTGCATGCTGTATTCTTTTGTTGTTGAAGTTTATCAAGTCATCATATTCTGTTCAAAAGACTGTGGGGCCGGGGTGGGAGATGGGAAACAAATGAGATTTCCTATGTTTTGCAACAGCTGTTAGAAAACAAGGCCTTAAAACAGTTAAAACAATCTTTAGTTCTTGGTGTCCTCTCAACGGTTTTAAATGTGCCTCTCATAAGCCACTCATGTGCCAAACTATATCCATCAAAATCAGACAACTGGACAAAACTAACAATAACCCCACAAATGACCAAAATGGTGACTTCATGGCCATCTCGCTAGATGTCTCAACCTATTGAAAGAGCAAAGACATGATTCTTTGACCCAACTATGTCAATGTTGGCAACTGGAAAAATCTCCCACTCCGGGGCCCCATGTGTACACCTTACTCTATGATGTACTTAAATAATCTTTGGAGACTATGGTCTCATTAATTGTTCATAAATATTATATAAATATATACATGTAATTATAACAGACTGAATTATGGGAAGGACATGCACAGAAGCACCTATTGTTATATAACTTGCAGTTGCCCATTAAGACTGTCAATCACAGACCTCCTGGATTATGCAAAAAACCTTGCCTTTAATATTGTATGCCCCAGCCTTCTGGGACCATTGCCCTTTCTTGACCTGGCTCACCTCTCTCTTGAGGCATTTTCTCTGTTCTTTCTTTCCTAATTTTCAGTAAATTCTCTTGCAATGGGAAAGACCTCCAATTCTTCTTTGCCTCCTTACTGTAAACCAAGGCCCACAGGAGAAGGGGTCTCCAAACTCTCCTCTGTTAACAGACACAAAGTTTAATTTAGCTTATTTTGTAAGAGTATTTGACCTGAGTCCTTGCTTGTGCATCTGGAAATCATAAACCCAAACTTAAATGCTTCCCAAGGTTGATATTGAGGCAACCACTAACTAATTCTCTACCATTTAAGAACATTTTAAGTAACCAATCACTATGAAGAACAAACACTGTCTCCTCACTCTGCTTTATGATGATATTCCCCTTGATCTCATTCTGTATTTTGTTTGAATGCTCCCAGTTCAAAATCTGTCTCTCTGGTGTATGCATTTGCATATATAAAACTCTTCACTTCTTTGTGCATGCTGTATTCTTTTGTTGTTGAAGTTTATCAAGTCATCATATTCTGTTCAAAAGACTGTGGGGCCGGGGTGGGAGATGGGAAACAAATGAGATTTCCTATGTTTTGCAACAGCTGTTAGAAAACAAGGCCTTAAAACAGTTAAAACAATCTTTAGTTCTTGGTGTCCTCTCAACGGTTTTAAATGTGCCTCTCATAAGCCACTCATGTGCCAAACTATATCCATCAAAATCAGACAACTGGACAAAACTAACAATAACCCCACAAATGACCAAAATGGTGACTTCATGGCCATCTCGCTAGATGTCTCAACCTATTGAAAGAGCAAAGACATGATTCTTTGACCCAACTATGTCAATGTTGGCAACTGAGAATAAAGCTATAGTGGTTGGTCACACTTTGCGACTACAATAAATAAAAGAATGACTAAAAAGTGGGAGAGTTGATACAATACAAAGCAAACAGAAATCAGCCTTGAAAATTCCCTGAGCAGACAAAAATCAGGTTAATCACACAAGCAAAGCTTAATTTATTTTCAAGGCTAACGTGACCTGGGTTATTGCAAGTTTACCCCTCTGGAAATCATAAGCAAAACTTTGTTTCTCAAGGTTGATATAGAGGCAACTACTGACCAGTTTTCTGTCCCTTAAGAGAATTGTAATATTAAAACCAGTCACTATGAAGAATAAACAATCATCTCCTCACTTCATAAACTGCTTTATAATAGTATATTCCTGATTCATAGGAATACATTGTTACAGTATACTCTTGTGACGCATTCTGTTAGTTTGAGTGTTTTGGGTTCAGGAACTGTTTCTGGTATGTGCACAATCAACTTTTTAGCATTACTACTTCAGTGATTCATTGGTTTTACTTTAGCGGTTGCTCAACTTTTGATATAAAGAAAAAACACTAGTCTAGGGTACCTATTCCATTTTGGCAATGATTTTACTTTATAGATTGTAAGAGATTTCAGGTCTTATATTCTGATCTTTGCCATTTTTTTTTTTAGTTGCAGCATGTGGGATCTGGTTCCCTAACCAGGTCTCGAACCCCAGGCCCCCTGCGTTGGGAGCTTGAAGTCTTAGCCACTGGACCACCAGGGAAGTCCCCAAATCTTTGCCATTTTGAATTGAATTTTGAGGACATACAATGTAGGTTTTAGTCTTTGCATATAGCTGTCCAATTTTTGCAAAACAATTTATTAAAGATACTGTTCTTTCCCCATTGTACATCCCTGGCTTCTTTGTTATAAATTGATTGATATAATTAATTGTGTGGGTTTATGTCTAGGCTCTTTATTCTGCTTCATTGATCTATGTGCCTATTTTTATGCCAATTTCATACTATTTTGTTACTACAGCTTTATAATATAGTTTGAAATCAGGGAAGGTGATGCTTCCATCTTTGTTCTTTTTTCTTAGCATTGGTTTGGCTATTCATGGTATTTTGTGATTGCATGAAGATTTTATGAGCATCTGTTCTATTTCTATAAAAATTTCCATTGGAATTTTTATTGGGATTGCATTGAATCTGTATATTGTTTCGTGCTGTATGAACATTTTAATGATATTAATTCTTCCAATCCATGAACATGAAATATCTTTCTAGTTCTTTGTGTATTCTTCAGTTTCTTCCATCAGGGTCAGAGTTTTCAAGAAATAGGTCTTTTACCTTCTTTGTTGAATTTATTCCTAGGCATTTTATCCTTTTTAGTGCAATTATGAATGGGATTATTTCTTAATTTCTATTTTAAACATTTATTAGTAGTAAATAGAAATTCAACAAATTTATGTATATTGATTTTATATCCTGTAACTTTACTAAATTCATTTTTTCATTTGTATTTTTATTTTAATTCTTGCTTTTGGCCTAACTGCTCTGGCTAAGACTTTTAATACTGTGTTAGATAAAAGTACTAAGAGTGGATCTTCTTGTCTTATTCATGATCTGAGCGGAGAAACTTACAGCTTTTCACTGTTGAATATGATGTTACCTGTGTACTTGTCACATGTGGCCCTTCAACAACATTCTCTATTCTTTTCCTCATTATCATGTGGACGGAATATATATTTAACTGTCCAACTCAACATCATTTCATTTAGTCTCTGAAAAAGCTTTGTTTATTTAAAATGTGTTTTTTGGTTTTGCTTTATTATGCTACCTAAGAATTTAAATTAGCCAAATGTCCCCAGATATTCACTGGGGATAAAAGTCATGTATTAGATTTAAAATTTATTAAAGATACTGTTCTTTCCCCATTGTACATCCCTGGCTTCTTTGTTATAAATTGATTGATATAATTAATTGTGTGGGTTTATGTCTAGGCTCTTTATTCTGCTTCATTGATCTATGTGCCTATTTTTATGCCAATTTCATACTATTTTGTTACTACAGCTTTATAATATAGTTTGAAATCAGGGAAGGTGATGCTTCCATCTTTGTTCTTTTTTCTTAGCATTGGTTTGGCTATTCATGGTATTTTGTGATTGCATGAAGATTTTATGAGCATCTGTTCTATTTCTATAAAAATTTCCATTGGAATTTTTATTGGGATTGCATTGAATCTGTATATTGTTTCGTGCTGTATGAACATTTTAATGATATTAATTCTTCCAATCCATGAACATGAAATATCTTTCTAGTTCTTTGTGTATTCTTCAGTTTCTTCCATCAGGGTCAGAGTTTTCAAGAAATAGGTCTTTTACCTTCTTTGTTGAATTTATTCCTAGGCATTTTATCCTTTTTAGTGCAATTATGAATGGGATTATTTCTTAATTTCTATTTTAAACATTTATTAGTAGTAAATAGAAATTCAACAAATTTATGTATATTGATTTTATATCCTGTAACTTTACTAAATTCATTTTTTCATTTGTATTTTTATTTTAATTCTTGCTTTTGGCCTAACTGCTCTGGCTAAGACTTTTAATACTGTGTTAGATAAAAGTACTAAGAGTGGATCTTCTTGTCTTATTCATGATCTGAGCGGAGAAACTTACAGCTTTTCACTGTTGAATATGATGTTACCTGTGTACTTGTCACATGTGGCCCTTCAACAACATTCTCTATTCTTTTCCTCATTATCATGTGGACGGAATATATATTTAACTGTCCAACTCAACATCATTTCATTTAGTCTCTGAAAAAGCTTTGTTTATTTAAAATGTGTTTTTTGGTTTTGCTTTATTATGCTACCTAAGAATTTAAATTAGCCAAATGTCCCCAGATATTCACTGGGGATAAAAGTCATTTGTATTAGATTTAAAAATCCTTCTTATCAAAAGAATTACATGCAACAGAATTGATGATGTGTAAAGTATATAAACGTATGAGGAAGTAAGTAAAAATATATTCATTAACACATGGTATATAGTACTTAATCTTGTATTTTACTTGGAATTATTAAATTTTCTTTCAAAAGTAGGTTTATTAGAAATAATTTATGGAAATTATTTGCATCAATATTGATGTTGAACTACAAAATAGGAAACTGTTTTAAGATGCCATAGACAAATTTAGAAATGATAGTGAAATCCAGAAGGCACATTGTGCATGACTTCAGTAGCACAGAATGTGGGTTTAGGAATCATGGGTTTACTTCGAATGATATTGCCATGTGCATGATCTTAGAGAAGTTATATCCTCTCATTTCGTGTTAGTTACCACATCCCTTATGTAAGAGTTTTGATATGACAGCTAAAATTCCTTCCAGATGTAGTAATCTCAGGCACATAACCTTTGTGATGATTTCTAAGATTAAGGTGCTGGACCTCATTTCAAGTACAGCTCTCAGGAAAGAAATATTTGATTTTTGGTACTTAGATTAGTTTTATGGCACAAAATGTATTTTAAAGCACATTATAGTAGTAGCTCCTGTGTGATAGATATATAATTATAATATGCCATCAAGGTATCATCAAGAGAATAATGGCCAAATATTATAGATCATCATATAAGAATTTGACAGATAAAGATACCCTACAGTGACTCAAATCACATTATCAGTTATTTTTATAGAGTCCAGATTTTCTCTAGTATATGGAGCAAATTACTACCTGAACACAAAGGTGCCCTGAAGGTTGAACCAACATTTTATGTATGAAATAATTATTACTTAACCTAGATACAGTTCATCTGCTCCATCTATAGGAAAGATTTCTGCTAACTGCTCATTTCTACAGAGACTAGGTGCTGTGCTCAGATTGAGGAGGGGACCATTTAACGTTTCAATAATAAAAGCATTGTGTGGATAAAGTTGATGGTGTTTAATGTACCTTGAAATGTGCCCTGAAGTAGATTTCTATTAGTAGAGTCAGGCACTTGAAAGAAAATAGGTCTTAGTTTTAAGTAAATTAGAAATCCCATACCAATTCAGTTCATTAACAAAAAAAAAAAACATATGTTGACTTTTAAGATGCGTAATACATAGATTTCTACTGTGAAGCAAAATGCATCTTAATGATCTCAGGTTGGGAGTAGTTAGGTTAATTATGGTGTTGGTGACATTCCTGGTGAACAAGACCATCTCATGGCATGTGATAACAGACATACAATGACTTTAATGAGCTAAAAGTCAAACAGATACTGTTAGCACATCAAAAATATTGAAAGCTAAACTTCAAAAGGATTATAAAATTCCCAAATTTACTTTGTGAATATGACAAGCCTAGCTCACACAGATAATAATAAACTACACATTTTAATTTTTTGCACCAAAGGCAACTGACTCATCATGATGGAAGTTACTCTTTTTAATATATCTACTCTTAAGTGGCTCGTTAATAGCAAGAAAGGCTAAATTAGTAATCTCAGGCACATAACCTTTGTGATGATTTCTAAGATTAAGGTGCTGGACCTCATTTCAAGTACAGCTCTCAGGAAAGAAATATTTGATTTTTGGTACTTAGATTAGTTTTATGGCACAAAATGTATTTTAAAGCACATTATAGTAGTAGCTCCTGTGTGATAGATATATAATTATAATATGCCATCAAGGTATCATCAAGAGAATAATGGCCAAATATTATAGATCATCATATAAGAATTTGACAGATAAAGATACCCTACAGTGACTCAAATCACATTATCAGTTATTTTTATAGAGTCCAGATTTTCTCTAGTATATGGAGCAAATTACTACCTGAACACAAAGGTGCCCTGAAGGTTGAACCAACATTTTATGTATGAAATAATTATTACTTAACCTAGATACAGTTCATCTGCTCCATCTATAGGAAAGATTTCTGCTAACTGCTCATTTCTACAGAGACTAGGTGCTGTGCTCAGATTGAGGAGGGGACCATTTAACGTTTCAATAATAAAAGCATTGTGTGGATAAAGTTGATGGTGTTTAATGTACCTTGAAATGTGCCCTGAAGTAGATTTCTATTAGTAGAGTCAGGCACTTGAAAGAAAATAGGTCTTAGTTTTAAGTAAATTAGAAATCCCATACCAATTCAGTTCATTAACAAAAAAAAAAAACATATGTTGACTTTTAAGATGCGTAATACATAGATTTCTACTGTGAAGCAAAATGCATCTTAATGATCTCAGGTTGGGAGTAGTTAGGTTAATTATGGTGTTGGTGACATTCCTGGTGAACAAGACCATCTCATGGCATGTGATAACAGACATACAATGACTTTAATGAGCTAAAAGTCAAACAGATACTGTTAGCACATCAAAAATATTGAAAGCTAAACTTCAAAAGGATTATAAAATTCCCAAATTTACTTTGTGAATATGACAAGCCTAGCTCACACAGATAATAATAAACTACACATTTTAATTTTTTGCACCAAAGGCAACTGACTCATCATGATGGAAGTTACTCTTTTTAATATATCTACTCTTAAGTGGCTCGTTAATAGCAAGAAAGGTCTGCGGAATTGCCACCACTAAAATCCTCTGGCTCTAGTTCTAAGATGCATCTAGAATCCAAGGACAGTTCATCATGTCCACTCGCTCCTACTCTGCTGTAAGCCACTGGCCTTCCTCAGGTGGATTAACGCCATATATCCTAAAACAGCCTTCTCTTTTAGTTTCATCCACATGCCTCTCACATGCTGACTTCACATTCATCATAGAAGGCAGAGGTATCTTTAAAAAAAGTATTAGATCCTGTCAGTCTGTTTGAGATGCTGCAGGTTCTCTCCATTTCATTAAGAGAAAAAAAAGCAAAGCCTTTTGATAGCTCCAGGAGATGACTGAGCTGACCCTGTTTCCTCTCTGATCATTCTTCCTTCTACTCTGCCCTGCTCACTCAGCTTCAACGACAGCAGCTTACTTGCTGTTTCTCATGTCCACCAGGCAATCTCTCAAATCAAGAGACTTTTCCTAGCTATTCCTCATGCCCAGGCAACTTTTTCCAGATTTTTCCTATGTCTAACTTTCTCAGAAATCTCATGTCTTTGACTGATGAGGCTTAACCCTCACTAACCTATGATGTTTCACACCATATTTATTTATTGCTAAAATACATATTTTCAAGTACAAATATATTTGAATTGCATAACAGAAAACTTTGTTTTATACCTTTTTCATTCAGTTTTTATTTTCTTTTAATTAACCCATGTGGGCATAGGGTGTTACAGTTCATTAATTTTTACTGATTCTATGAACAAAACCAATTTCTTTGTTTATTAATCTTTATCTATTAATCTATTACTGGATAATTGCCACCCTCAGCCCATGAGGTTTTGCTGCTACAACATTGCTACTTTGAGTTTTTACAGATGCAATAATCTCCCTTAAGAAATGCTTTTCAACACTGATGTTGTAGCCCGTTTCTGTACTATTAAATCAATTTAATAGTCATAAATACTACTTACAAGAATAAAATGGAATAAAGGAAAAAAAATACAATAGGACAGAAAATATACAGGCAAAATGTTGATGGTAAGGTTTTACTCCCTTTTCACTAAATTTTGTTTTAGTCATGTATGTGTCTTTGTGTGTGTGTGTGTGTGTGTGTGTGTGAGAGCTACGTGGAAAATTAAATTTTCTTTGAGTCAGTAGTCTAACAGTTTGAACATCATTATTTGAGAAGATGTAGGAATGTTAGAAATGTATTCGCTTGGTCATCCAGTTGGAGTATCTTCAACTGTATTCTTTTTTAACTATCTTGGTTATAACTGGGAAATTTTACTCAATTATGTGTGTTGCAAACAATTTCTTCCAATTATATATTTTCATTTTATACATAATGCTATAAAATGAACATATATAACCAATTAACTATAACTGAATTCATAAGAATGTTTCCACATGGTCAGTGCATCTTTTGTATTTTTAAAGAAACTTCTGTCATGTGGTCATAAACATATCCTATATATTTTTATAAATAATTTAACTTATCTCCTTTATATTATCTTTCAGTTCACCCTAGATGTATTTTTTTCTATGATTCGATTTAAGCCTCGTGCTTCACTAGTCTTTCCAAAAACTTCAAAAATCATCAGTTGAAGAATTTGTACTTTCCCAGGTTGCTAGTTAAACTCTGCTAATAATTATATTTTCTATAGAAATCTCTTTGTTAATCTATGATAATATATCTAATATCATATATAATCTAGTTTTATATGCATACTAACAGCTTAATACATGTCAGTGTATCCAATCATTTGCCATATCATCCATTCCTTTGCCAGTCTCGCAATTACAATAATGACATGCTAAGGACTTATACCTGGTACTGATTCAGCTTAGTTTTATTTTTACTCATGTTATGAATATATTAAATTTTCTATAACAAAGGTATATGGCTTCCAATTTATCAATTTATATTAAACACTTTATATTGCTCTATGGTCAAGTAGGTGGTTATTTTCAACATTTTGTCTTTATCAGATGCAACAGAAAGAATAGGTATCCTAAAATAGTTTACTCCAAAATCCTATAAAGTCTGAATAAATGCAAAGAAATTTTAAATGCAAACTTGTTGTACTCTAGGCACTTCACTTAAATAAGTTGATCTTTTCAGTTTTTGGTTTTCTTGTGCAAAATTTTGATTGATAAAGGTAGCAATGCTATTCAGTTATTTCAGTATTTAAAATTAGCTAATCACCCCAGGAGATGTTGAGAAAGTTGGATAATCATATGGAAATCAATGAAGTTAAAACACACCCTCACTCCATATACTAAAATAAACTCAGAATGGCTTAAAAGCTTCTATATATAAAACTCCTAGGAGAGAACAAAGCAAAACATTCTCTGACACAATTTGTAGGAATGCTTTCATGGGTCAATCTCCCAAGGCAATAGAAATAAAAGCAAAAGTAAACAAGTGGAACCTATCCAAAGTCATAATCCTTTGAAGAGTAAAGGTAACCATGTGCATGCATATTCCATTGCTTCACTCATTTCCAGCTCTCTGAGAATTCATGGATTGTGATTCTAGCCTGTCAGGCTCCTCTGTAGATGGGATTCTTCAGGTAAGAATACTGGAGTGGGTTGTCATGCACTACTCCAGGGAATCTACCTGACCCAGGGATTTAACCCATGTCTCCTGCATCTCCTGTACTGCAGTTGGATTCTTTACCCCCTGAGCTACCTAGGAAGCCCAAAGGAGACCATAAACAACAGCCAAAAAAAAAAAAAAAGAAAACAAAAAAAAGGGAGTAAAAGAAAATGTTTGCAAATGATGTGACCAACAAGTGCTTAATTTCCAAAATATAAAAAGTACATACAACTCAATAACAAAAAATAATAGGTGAAAGATCTAAACAGATATTTCTCCAAAGAAACACACATGGTCAATAGGCACATGACAAGATGTTCAATATTGCTAATTGTTAAAGAAATGTAAATTAAAACCACAGTGAAGTACCACCTTGCACCAGTCAGAAAGACTATGATTGGAAACTGTATAGATAAAAGTGCTGGAGAGGTGTAGAGGAAAGGGAACTCTCCTAAACTGTTAACAGGAATGTAAATTAGTACAGTATGCAGAACAGTATGGATGAGACTTATAAAACTAAAATAAACTATAACAAGGTTCTCAATGCTATGGTCAAGTAGGTGGTTATTTTCAACATTTTGTCTTTATCAGATGCAACAGAAAGAATAGGTATCCTAAAATAGTTTACTCCAAAATCCTATAAAGTCTGAATAAATGCAAAGAAATTTTAAATGCAAACTTGTTGTACTCTAGGCACTTCACTTAAATAAGTTGATCTTTTCAGTTTTTGGTTTTCTTGTGCAAAATTTTGATTGATAAAGGTAGCAATGCTATTCAGTTATTTCAGTATTTAAAATTAGCTAATCACCCCAGGAGATGTTGAGAAAGTTGGATAATCATATGGAAATCAATGAAGTTAAAACACACCCTCACTCCATATACTAAAATAAACTCAGAATGGCTTAAAAGCTTCTATATATAAAACTCCTAGGAGAGAACAAAGCAAAACATTCTCTGACACAATTTGTAGGAATGCTTTCATGGGTCAATCTCCCAAGGCAATAGAAATAAAAGCAAAAGTAAACAAGTGGAACCTATCCAAAGTCATAATCCTTTGAAGAGTAAAGGTAACCATGTGCATGCATATTCCATTGCTTCACTCATTTCCAGCTCTCTGAGAATTCATGGATTGTGATTCTAGCCTGTCAGGCTCCTCTGTAGATGGGATTCTTCAGGTAAGAATACTGGAGTGGGTTGTCATGCACTACTCCAGGGAATCTACCTGACCCAGGGATTTAACCCATGTCTCCTGCATCTCCTGTACTGCAGTTGGATTCTTTACCCCCTGAGCTACCTAGGAAGCCCAAAGGAGACCATAAACAACAGCCAAAAAAAAAAAAAAAGAAAACAAAAAAAAGGGAGTAAAAGAAAATGTTTGCAAATGATGTGACCAACAAGTGCTTAATTTCCAAAATATAAAAAGTACATACAACTCAATAACAAAAAATAATAGGTGAAAGATCTAAACAGATATTTCTCCAAAGAAACACACATGGTCAATAGGCACATGACAAGATGTTCAATATTGCTAATTGTTAAAGAAATGTAAATTAAAACCACAGTGAAGTACCACCTTGCACCAGTCAGAAAGACTATGATTGGAAACTGTATAGATAAAAAGTGCTGGAGAGGGTGTAGAGGAAAGGGAACTCTCCTAAACTGTTAACAGGAATGTAAATTAGTACAGTATGCAGAACAGTATGGATGAGACTTATAAAACTAAAATAAACTATAAAACTTACACTATGAAGTAGCAGTCCCACTCGTGGACATATATTTGGAGAGCAACATAGTCCAAAATGACCCATGCAACACAATTTTCATTTCAGCATGGTTTCCAATAGCCAAGACAAGGGAGCAACCTATTCACATATATAAACATATATGTATATGTATATAGAGACTAAAGATTATCATGCTAAGTGAACTAAACCAGAAAGACAAATGTCATATGATATCAATTATATGTGCAATCTAAAAATGACACAAATAAACTTATCTAAACAAAACAAACAGATTCACAGGCATTGAGAATGGACTTGTGGTTGCCAAGGCTAGGGAGGTTGGGAAGAGAAGGACTGGGAGTTCAGGATTAGGAGATGAAAGCTTTTATATAGAGAGTGGTAACAAGAAGGTCTTACTGTGTAGCACAGGTACTATATCTAATATTCTGTAATATAATATAATATAATATATATATATATTTTAAAAATATAATATATGTAATATATATTCTGTAATGTATGATATATGATATATATTATATACTATGTATATTATATATTTATTTTATATATAATATATATATACTATATATGAAACATATATGTGTGATATATATCATAAATATAATATACAATTTATATATTGTCAATAATATATGTTATACATATATTTAATAACATATATGTGTTATACATATATAATATGTATATATTATATTATATATAATATACACATATGATAATATATATTATACATATATTATATATGATATATACACATATGATATATAATGTATACAATGTACATTTTTATATATTTATATGTATATTTAATATATAAATATGTTATACATAATATAAAAATTACACCATATATCTAATAAACATATTATGTAAAATATATATATTATATAATACATATATTATACATATATTATATGGTACATATGTATTATATATTGTTTATGATGTATAAATATATTTTATATAATATATAATATATCACAGATAGATAAGATATACGATATATAAATACTATAATATATAACATAGATTGCATATATAATATGTAATGATAAATATGTTATATATAACACATGTGATATACACATAATATTATACAATATATATGTGATATATATTAGACAATATTTATATTTATATTATATATTAATAATATATATTGTATCAATTATATATCATATGTGCTTTACATATAGCTAATATATAGTATATATGATGTATTATTATATATTCATAGTATATATTTTATAATATATATACTATACAACACATATATGTAATCATAAATAATCTATAATATATATATTATATCATAGAATATTAAATATGGTACCTGTGCTACATAGTAGGTTGTTGTTAGTACTCTCTATAAAAGAGCTTTCATCTGCTAATCCCGAACTCCCAGTCCTTCTCTTCCAAACCTCCCTAGCCTTGGCAACCACAGTCCATCCTCAGTGTCTGTGAATCTGTTCGTTTTGTTTAGATAAGTTTGTGTCATACTTTAGATTCTACATACAAATGAAATCATATGGCATTTGTCTTTCTCTTTCTGGTTTTCTTCACTTAGTATGATAATCTCTAGGCTCTAGATCATTCCATGTCCCTGCAGATGCAAATAATATATTTATATATTATATATATATATATAATTAATGCATATATAATTAATATATGTAGAAAGAAAATATTATACATATAAATTATATAATACATATATAAGTTATATGTATTATATATATGCAAATAATAATATATATATTGTATAATACATATATATTCAGACATTCTCCTTGGGTTTCCCTCATGAGTCAGATGGTAAAAAATCCACCCATAATGCTGAAGACCTGGGTTTGATGCCTGGTTTGAAAAGATTCCCTGGAGGAGGGCATGGCAAACTACTTCAGTATACCTGCCTGGAGAATCCCATGGACAGAGAAGCCTGGCTGGCTGCAGTCCATGGGATTAAAAAGAGTCAGACATGATTGATTGACTAATATATGAATATATATAGATTGTATATATGTGTGTGTGTGTTCTGTGTATATATATATACATTTTGTGTTTATATTTTTTAACATTTTAACTTTATTCATTTATTTATTCTGGCCACAAGTCATGTCAGATTTTATTTTCCTGACTAGGGATTGAACACCTGTGCCCTTTGCAGTGGAAGCACGAAGTCTTAACCACTCGACCACCAGGGTAGTTAAACAGAATGATATTACTTACAGCAGAAATCAACAATACTCTAAGTGAACTATACTACAATCAAATAATTTTAAAAATTAAAATAAAATTAGCTAATCGTAGCAGATGTCCAGTTTTCTCTACTGGCAGCACTGATTATGACTTAGATGAACAACTATCCTATCTACTTTCCGTTTCAACCTGCTCCAAGTTTCCTAGGTTTTGTCAGGATATAGGACATGAAACAACACAGCATGAGTAGCAACACATAGAAAAATCCCAAGCACAAATTCTCAAGTCTCAGTTGTTTTTTAATAAATACAAAAGCTATACAAAATATAACTACAAAATATATTTACATCATCAAGGATTTTGTCTGAAATTTTACTTATAATATGAAATAACTACATTTAATATGTTTAAACAAATAAAAGAAATATGAATAATGAAATAGAAATATATCATTAAAATAATATGAACGATTTGAACACTAACATAACTCATTTAGAAATGAATAATATAATCGTGGAAAATAAAACTTTGAGTGGTTTAAAATAAGACTATATTAGTTAATAAGAGAAGCAAAACATTAGCTGTAATGCATCACAGAAGGATGAAATGATTGAATATAGTAAGGAGAGGTCAAAAGATATGGAGGATAGCTGAGAAGATCTAAAATATATCTAACAAATGAAAATCAAAATCTAAAACTTTTATAAGAATGGAGAACATCTTTATATTCATGGAGTTAGGGAAGGTTTTCTGAAATAAGACACTAGAAAGCTGATTTTAAAAATATTCCAAGGGCACCAAGAAGAAAGAACAAACCACAAAATGGCAGAAATTATTTGAAATAAAAGTATTTTCAGTGGCATCATACTTTCTTGAACTAGGTTAAAACCTGAAAACAACAAAAAGGAGACACAAATATAGAAGTAATTCAAATGTTTATAAATGTGAAACAATGGAGGTGAACAGTGCTGTGTGTATGCTAAGTCACTTCAGTCGTGTCCAACTCTCTGTGACCCTATGAACTGTAGTCAACCAGGCTCCTGTGTCCATGGGATTCTCCAGCAAAGAATACTGGATTGGGTTGCCTTGTCCTCTTCCAGGAGATCTTTCTGATCCAGGGACCAAACCAGGGTCTCATGCATAGCAGGGGGATATTTTACCACTGAGCCACTTGGAAAGCCCATAAAAAGTGCTATACTCAGCTGGATATTTTAAAACATTAAATGCAAATGTTCCACATCTATATGAAGTGTCATAAATTATAGACATTTATTAAATGTTGAGTAAAAATGAAATCTATATAGGACAATTTAGATAAATATTATTTTCTGAAGCTCAAAAGTATTATATAAAAGAAAAAAGCATATTTTGTTTTGGATTCATACATACTTATTTTATCATAGAGGTTCAGATATTGACACAGAACTTCTCTGTCCTTAGAGGGCAGGGATTATGACCAGAAATTAAAAACATACGGAATTCCTTGAATCGTCGGGGGGGGGGGGGGTGGGGGGGGACAGAAAAAATTGAACGGACTTCAGCATATTAGTAGGCTGCTGAAATCTCAGGAAATGGGTTAATAATTTCATTGGCTGGTAGCTACATCAAAAGATGATTTAAATTAAATTCCACACATGCAAATCAAAATACTTCTCTTTGGCGACTGGTAGAGTTCCTTCTGCCTTCTACACCAACATCGAACAAAAAATTCTGTTAGGAGTTGTGTCAAGAAATATAGTTTTAAGATTCTCTCTGATGAAACAGGTGAAGTATAAAAGAAGGTTGAATTTCATACTATGATATAAAAGAGTAATCTGGGAAATAATAAACATATTTTTTAAATTAAAGCATTGATAAGTACAAGATTCTGTAGAGGGAAATGGCAACCCACTCACGTATTCTTGCCTGGAGAATCCCATGGTTGAAAGGAGCATGGTACACTGCAGTCCATGGTGTTCCAAAGAGTTAGACACAACCGAATGTACACACACACACGTACGATCACAAGATTCAAGATATGTGCTAACTCTGTTTAACAGAGGGATACTGGAGAACAGAACTTTCACAACCATTCCATATTCAGGAATAAAATACTGCAGTATAAAATTTGAAAGAATATTTGATTTGAATATTCAAATTCTCAACTGAACTCCTCTAATTATACATATGTAATTTTCTGTAGGGAAAATGTTATAAGAAACATCAGAACATATTTTAAAGACATAAATATTTCTGATGTATTGTATATGAATATATTGTGTATGACTATATTATATAATCTAAAAAACAGTCAATTTGAATGCAAAGATGTGCAAACAGATTATATTTTTCTGCCGTCTTAAAGCAGATTAATAATTCTGTTTTCTTTATTTGACATTTTTTTTTTTAATGGGGTGGAAGAAATTGGCTATTCTTAGAAACAAAGGCAAACTCCTAGAAAGCAACAGTTAGGAAATTTAATAGACACATTCAAGGGTTAATCAAATTTTTCATGGTAGTATTATTTGCTAGTAATATAAATACTGTTTACTTTTAGCCTGTGTATTTACCTTCTTATTCTCTTCAAACTACCAGCCACAGTGGGTTATTTTGGCCATGCTGCTACTCCAAAATTGAATAGGAATTTTAAAAAGTGTATTTCTCTAAATCAGAAAATATCTTTATTTTGAAAAATGATATTACAGGATATATAGAAGGAAACCCAAAGGGACAAAACTTGCTAAGACTCCTTAAAAACCTTGAAACAGAATATCAGTCATAGTAAGGAATGATCTTAATGACTGAACATTTCTAGCTATAAAAAATAGTTATTATGTTAATGAATATAAACAGAAAAAAGCAAGTGTCATTTTGAGATAAGATGACACACTGATAGGGATTGTTGTTTTGTCATATTGTTTTTATTTTCCATGTTGTTTTTAAATGGAAAGAAACTTTATTTCACAAAATTCACAGTAAAGATTAACTGTAGAGGGAAATGGCAACCCACTCACGTTTCTTGCTGAGAATCCCATGGTTGAAAGGAGCATGGTACACTGCAGTCCATGGTGTTCCAAAGAGTTAGACACAACCGAATGTACACACACACACGTACGATCACAAGATTCAAGATATGTGCTAACTCTGTTTAACAGAGGGATACTGGAGAACAGAACTTTCACAACCATTCCATATTCAGGAATAAAATACTGCAGTATAAAATTTGAAAGAATATTTGATTTGAATATTCAAATTCTCAACTGAACTCCTCTAATTATACATATGTAATTTTCTGTAGGGAAAATGTTATAAGAAACATCAGAACATATTTTAAAGACATAAATATTTCTGATGTATTGTATATGAATATATTGTGTATGACTATATTATATAATCTAAAAAACAGTCAATTTGAATGCAAAGATGTGCAAACAGATTATATTTTTCTGCCGTCTTAAAGCAGATTAATAATTCTGTTTTCTTTATTTGACATTTTTTTTTTTAATGGGGTGGAAGAAATTGGCTATTCTTAGAAACAAAGGCAAACTCCTAGAAAGCAACAGTTAGGAAATTTAATAGACACATTCAAGGGTTAATCAAATTTTTCATGGTAGTATTATTTGCTAGTAATATAAATACTGTTTACTTTTAGCCTGTGTATTTACCTTCTTATTCTCTTCAAACTACCAGCCACAGTGGGTTATTTTGGCCATGCTGCTACTCCAAAATTGAATAGGAATTTTAAAAAGTGTATTTCTCTAAATCAGAAAATATCTTTATTTTGAAAAATGATATTACAGGATATATAGAAGGAAACCCAAAGGGACAAAACTTGCTAAGACTCCTTAAAAACCTTGAAACAGAATATCAGTCATAGTAAGGAATGATCTTAATGACTGAACATTTCTAGCTATAAAAAATAGTTATTATGTTAATGAATATAAACAGAAAAAAGCAAGTGTCATTTTGAGATAAGATGACACACTGATAGGGATTGTTGTATTGTCATATTGTTTTTATTTTCCATGTTGTTTTTAAATGGAAAGAAACTTTATTTCACATTCACAGTAAAAGTTCCAATTCTCTGCGTATATAAGGTAAACTAGTGATATATATATATTACTAGTTTGTTGTATATATGTGTTCATAAAACATATACTAATAAAGCATAAGTGAAAACATAAATATATTTTTAAGTATGAGCTATTAATTAAAATATGTTCAATGGAATCTTTAAAGAAGTCCATACTATGTGTATTATGTCTAGAAAACATGGTTACATGACAAAGACCTTCTTTCATTGTAAAAATATTTTGAATATATATCTTTTAATTGAAGCAAGCATCTGGAAAAAAGAAAATGATTTCCAGTAGCCAAAAGCAATCTTTGGATTTCATAAGTCTAAATTCAACTCACAAATTTTAAAATATAATTACTAAATATATACTGAATATATCAATATATATATACACACACTGCACAGTTCATTTACCTGAAAAAGATGATACACCATCTCATCTGATTAAAATGGATAAATTCTCAAGTGGAAAAGGAAAAAAGAATAAAATTATTGGTACAACTGCTACTGCGTAGTTATTCTCTCTTCATCTCTCATACTGAGTTCTTTTTATTTGCTGAACAAATAGCCAATTGTTATGAAGTGAGTATAGCTATTCAACCTTGCCAGCTACTACCACCTGCTGCAGCTAATTAAGTGTGATTATAAGGTAGTGAAGAGGTAGCAACATTATCATAACCACTTGAAATTCTTGATTTGAGAGAGTGCCCAGAATTCCAGGGCATTTAACCAACAAAGACAAATTGTTCAGCTCATAGAGATCTCTGAAATAATTTATTTAGACCATTGTATTTTTGGCTACTTACAACATCAGGTAAACTAGTGAATTCATCTATTTCATCTAAGATAATTCAAGTTAGCAGAGAAACCAAACCAACCATTGTAATTAAGATTTTTTCCATAGAGACATTTCATTTAACCCTAAAGTTAGAATTTACACCATTTTAAAGTAGAAAATTAGTTTCCCAAAGTGATTTGCATTGTAAGATCTATCAAAATTACTCCACGGCTTGCAACACAGTCCTAAATGAGTAAGGATATCAGTAAACCTCAATCAGTACAAAAGAAGTTATTAATCCCCCTACATATAAAGCAGAGTCCATAGAAACCAGTACAATTACTTGATCATTGTTATCCAATGTGACTTATTGGCACTGAAAATAAAGTCCTCAGAGAAACACAAAATGGAAATATTCCAGAAATGCCAAACAGGTTTACAGTATTCCAGTCAATTATCTTTCCCTCTGTGTGTGGAACTATAATTAATACTTCTAATGCCTGAGTGTGGGATTGCCAGTACAACACTGAAGAGTGTAAATGAATAAAAATTAAGAGAATTAAGAAAATAGCTTAAGGAATCCAGGCCAAAACCTCCCAAACACATAGCAAAAGAAAACCTTTTAACCAAAGAACATTTTAAAAATTGGGACCAAAGAGTTTTTTTAAATCTAGTTTATTCAGGTGGTTGCCTTCTTTGTGTTAAATTCTATACTATTTATAGTATATCCTATTTTATAATATTTACCAACACAAATACCAACGTGTTACGAAAATGAAATTTTAAAAAGCTAATATTGTATATTCAGGTATTTTGGCCCACAGATCACTGACTGTCCAGAAAGCTGTGTGCGGGCTAAGGTGCTTCAGTGGTGTCCGATTCTTTGTGACCCCATGGACTGGGGGCCTGCCAGGCTCCTCTTCCCATGGGATTCTCCAGACAACAATGCTGGCATGGGTTGCCATGCCCTCCTGGGAGCGGGGAGGGACCTTCCTGATCCTGGGATTGAACCCATACCTCGTATGTCGCCTGCATTGACAGGCAGGTTCTTTATCACTGGAGCTACCTGGGAGGCCCTTTCTAGAATTACTTTCCATAATTGCTCTACCTTTAAAGGAAAATGATGCTTAGGAAAGAATTCTGCTTATCTCTATAGGGGATACTAGAATTCTTCCACTAGATACTTATTATTAGATTAAGAAAACTAACTTTATGAATGAGAAGTTATATTTCATCAGTACTTACATAGAAATGGAAACCTATATAAGTAAGCATCACATACTTATAATTGTATAAATGCTACATTATGCTATTTTAAACTTCCCAACTATGCAGGAATATACATGAGGAGAAGGTTTTATTATACAATTTTGAAATTTGTGAGACAAATTATCAAAAGAAGTTATTAATCCCCCTACATATAAAGCAGAGTCCATAGAAACCAGTACAATTACTTGATCATTGTTATCCAATGTGACTTATTGGCACTGAAAATAAAGTCCTCAGAGAAACACAAAATGGAAATATTCCAGAAATGCCAAACAGGTTTACAGTATTCCAGTCAATTATCTTTCCCTCTGTGTGTGGAACTATAATTAATACTTCTAATGCCTGAGTGTGGGATTGCCAGTACAACACTGAAGAGTGTAAATGAATAAAAATTAAGAGAATTAAGAAAATAGCTTAAGGAATCCAGGCCAAAACCTCCCAAACACATAGCAAAAGAAAACCTTTTAACCAAAGAACATTTTAAAAATTGGGACCAAAGAGTTTTTTTAAATCTAGTTTATTCAGGTGGTTGCCTTCTTTGTGTTAAATTCTATACTATTTATAGTATATCCTATTTTATAATATTTACCAACACAAATACCAACGTGTTACGAAATGAAATTTTAAAAAGCTAATATTGTATATTCAGGTATTTTGGCCCACAGATCACTGACTGTCCAGAAAGCTGTGTGCGGGCTAAGGTGCTTCAGTGGTGTCCGATTCTTTGTGACCCCATGGACTGGGGGCCTGCCAGGCTCCTCTTCCCATGGGATTCTCCAGACAACAATGCTGGCATGGGTTGCCATGCCCTCCTGGGAGCGGGGAGGGACCTTCCTGATCCTGGGATTGAACCCATACCTCGTATGTCGCCTGCATTGACAGGCAGGTTCTTTATCACTGGAGCTACCTGGGAGGCCCTTTCTAGAATTACTTTCCATAATTGCTCTACCTTTAAAGGAAAATGATGCTTAGGAAAGAATTCTGCTTATCTCTATAGGGGATACTAGAATTCTTCCACTAGATACTTATTATTAGATTAAGAAAACTAACTTTATGAATGAGAAGTTATATTTCATCAGTACTTACATAGAAATGGAAACCTATATAAGTAAGCATCACATACTTATAATTGTATAAATGCTACATTATGCTATTTTAAACTTCCCAACTATGCAGGAATATACATGAGGAGAAGGTATATTATACAATTTTGAAATTTGAACAATTATCATTAGAATTTAGATTTTGGATACAAAACGAGAAACAGACATTTGTTGAATTATTTCTCATTAGTCCTTGGTTGATGATATTAGAAAATTTCCCTGCAAATTACTGAAAACTATGCATCTTTAAGGAAGCTAGTGAGTACTTCTAATAGGTTTAAAACTTCAAGTAGCTCTCTCTGTGATAGAAAATAATGCTCACTCTGTCAGTGTCTGCACTTATGGGAGGAATAGTATATGTTCCAATGGAACAATGAATATTAGTATAAGTCTGAATGTAATCGAGAAGCTGTCTGAAGAAATAAGCATGAAACTGATCCACAGTAAAGGCAACTGAATTAGGAAAGAAAGGTGAGTCCTACCCTGCAATGCCATGTAAAACAAAGAGGATGCCATTGTTGAGTTAGTTCTTTGTTCCTTTCAGAGGAGTTTACACCACTCTGAGCTATCCTGACTCACCAAAGTCTTCCAATTATGTCCTCAGGAGCAAAAAAGCTAAAATGCTAATTCATGATGGTGTGACACTGTTTCAAAAGTCTAACAGGGTTATAGCGTATCGAAAATTAAAATGAAATTTCTATTGCCCTGTGTTAAAATTCTTGTTCATATGATCTGACATTAAAAAATGAAAGTAAAGCCTTTGGGAGGAGAAATTAATTACACATTTCTTCCTATGCCTTTCTTGTCAGGTATCTTCCTATTATCATGCATATTAGAGCTTTTAGGCATTTTCATGACAAATTTTACTATCATCAGTTCTTCTGGTAAGATGGGTTCTGAGCTACTCTGTTTAATTTATAAATACTCAAGACACCTACTTTTGATTTTATCAGTATAGCTTATAGCAAATCCATTTATTCATTGAGAACAACTATAGATACACAAAAAAGGGAAAGTAAATTTTTTTTCAGGGCAAGTATTTTTGATGGCATCTGAGAACTCCTGTGCCAATCAAAACTTGAGGGGTCATGATCCTGGAAGAAACAATAGTTCATGGAGATGAACCCAAACACTGTGTACATGCAAGCATCTCTTTGGTGAATTTGCCAGTTCTTATGTAAAATGAATACCAGACAACTTTGCCTATCTCCTGAGAAATCTCTATGTGGTTCAAGAAGCAGTTAGAAATGGACGTGGACAAATAGACTTGTTCAAAATTGGGAAGAACTACAAAATGCTGTATATTATCACTCTGTTTATTTAACTTATATGCAGAGTGCATCAGGTGAAATGCCAGGGTAGATGAATCACAAGCTGAAATTCAGATTTCTGGGAAAAATATCAACAATTTCAGATATGCAGATGATACCACTTTAATGGTAAAAAGGTAAGAGGAATTAAAGAGCCTCTTGGTGAGGGTGAAAGAGGATAGTTAAAAAGGATAGCTTAAAACTCAACATTCAATACACTAAGATCATGGCATCTGATCCCATCACTTCATGGCAAACAGAACAGGGAAAAGTGGAAGCCGTGACAGATTTTCTTGGGTCCCAGAATCACTGTAGATGGTGACTGTAGCAACCAAATTAAAAGATGCTTGCTTCTTGGAAAGAACGCTATGGCAGCATATTAGAAAGCAAAGACATCACTTTGCAAACTAAGAACCATCGTCAAAGCTATGGTTTTTCCAGTAGTCATGTGCAGATATGAGAGTTAAACCATAAGGAAGACTAAGCACCAGAAGAATTGATGATTTTGAATTGTGGTGATGGAAAAGACTCTTAAGAGTCCCTTGGACTGCAGAGGAATCAAACCCAGTCAATTCTAAAGGAAATCAACCCTGACCATTCATTGGAACAACTGATGATGAAGCTCCAAAACTTTGGCCATCTGATGGGAAAAGCTGACTCATTGGAAAACACCCTGATGCTGGGAAAGATTGAAGGCAAAAGGAGGGGGAGGCAGTAGAGGATGGTTCAGTTAGATAGTATCACTGACTCAATGGACATAAGAGTATTGAAATCTTTTAGGAACAACTAAGATTTTTTTCAGGGCAAGTATTTTTGATGGCATCTGAGAACTCCTGTGCCAATCAAAACTTGAGGGGTCATGATCCTGGAAGAAACAATAGTTCATGGAGATGAACCCAAACACTGTGTACATGCAAGCATCTCTTTGGTGAATTTGCCAGTTCTTATGTAAAATGAATACCAGACAACTTTGCCTATCTCCTGAGAAATCTCTATGTGGTTCAAGAAGCAGTTAGAAATGGACGTGGACAAATAGACTTGTTCAAAATTGGGAAGAACTACAAAATGCTGTATATTATCACTCTGTTTATTTAACTTATATGCAGAGTGCATCAGGTGAAATGCCAGGGTAGATGAATCACAAGCTGAAATTCAGATTTCTGGGAAAAATATCAACAATTTCAGATATGCAGATGATACCACTTTAATGGTAAAAAGGTAAGAGGAATTAAAGAGCCTCTTGGTGAGGGTGAAAGAGGATAGTTAAAAAGGATAGCTTAAAACTCAACATTCAATACACTAAGATCATGGCATCTGATCCCATCACTTCATGGCAAACAGAACAGGGAAAAGTGGAAGCCGTGACAGATTTTCTTGGGTCCCAGAATCACTGTAGATGGTGACTGTAGCAACCAAATTAAAAGATGCTTGCTTCTTGGAAAGAACGCTATGGCAGCATATTAGAAAGCAAAGACATCACTTTGCAAACTAAGAACCATCGTCAAAGCTATGGTTTTTCCAGTAGTCATGTGCAGATATGAGAGTTAAACCATAAGGAAGACTAAGCACCAGAAGAATTGATGATTTTGAATTGTGGTGATGGAAAAGACTCTTAAGAGTCCCTTGGACTGCAGAGGAATCAAACCCAGTCAATTCTAAAGGAAATCAACCCTGACCATTCATTGGAACAACTGATGATGAAGCTCCAAAACTTTGGCCATCTGATGGGAAAAGCTGACTCATTGGAAAACACCCTGATGCTGGGAAAGATTGAAGGCAAAAGGAGGGGGAGGCAGTAGAGGATGGTTCAGTTAGATAGTATCACTGACTCAATGGACATGAATTAGAGCAAACTCTGGGTGATGGTGAAGGACAGGAAAACCTGGCATGCTGCAGTCCATGGGTTTGTAGAGTCAGACATGACTTAGCAACTGAACAATAGCAACAACAAAGTAGAATGAAGCACTATAGAGAAAATACACCTAACTATCAGACTCCACTTCTCTACTTGCCATACCAGCTGTGTGGGCTTTTTCTCCCACTCTGCAATTCAACACCAACTGGGTGTCATACAGTTTGATTCATTTTTTTTTTTTATCTTTTGAGGGGGTGGGGTGGGGAGGGAGGGGGATGGGTGGGCCACTTCTATTGGTCTTTCATTTCTCTATTTTCATCCGTCTTTGCTCTTTGGCTCCTGTGGGCCTCCCATCGCGGTGGCCTCTGTCATCGCAGAGCACTGGCTCTGGGTGCATGCATCCCAGAGCTCCAGCTCTGTAATTGGACACATGGGTCCAGCCTCTCTGCTGCACGTGGGATCTTCCCAGGCCAGGGCTCGAACCGGCGCCCCTTGCACTGCAAGGCGGTGTCCTTACCCACTGGACCACCAGGGGAAGCCCTTGATTCAGTTCTGACACTAACCAGAGTTAGTACTTACCCCAAAGGTTAAGGGGCCAGTCCCTTTACAGTTCAAGCTTTAATTATAAGTTTTAGCTCCCCTTGTTACCCACAACTTCTGTCCCACTGGGTACAAACTGAAAGTTCCCACAATTCCTCCTTAGATTTTTTAATTTGTTAGAGTGACTCACAGAACCAGAAAAACAATTTACTATTGTTCAAAAATGATATAATCAAGGACACGGATGAACAGGTAGATGGAGATCTTAAGAGTCCCTTGGACTGCAGAGGAATCAAACCCAGTCAATTCTAAAGGAAATCAACCCTGACCATTCATTGGAACAACTGATGATGAAGCTCCAAAACTTTGGCCATCTGATGGGAAAAGCTGACTCATTGGAAAACACCCTGATGCTGGGAAAGATTGAAGGCAAAAGGAGGGGGAGGCAGTAGAGGATGGTTCAGTTAGATAGTATCACTGACTCAATGGACATGAATTAGAGCAAACTCTGGGTGATGGTGAAGGACAGGAAAACCTGGCATGCTGCAGTCCATGGGTTTGTAGAGTCAGACATGACTTAGCAACTGAACAATAGCAACAACAAAGTAGAATGAAGCACTATAGAGAAAATACACCTAACTATCAGACTCCACTTCTCTACTTGCCATACCAGCTGTGTGGGCTTTTTCTCCCACTCTGCAATTCAACACCAACTGGGTGTCATACAGTTTGATTCATTTTTTTTTTTTATCTTTTGAGGGGGTGGGGTGGGGAGGGAGGGGATGGGTGGGCCACTTCTATTGGTCTTTCATTTCTCTATTTTCATCCGTCTTTGCTCTTTGGCTCCTGTGGGCCTCCCATCGCGGTGGCCTCTGTCATCGCAGAGCACTGGCTCTGGGTGCATGCATCCCAGAGCTCCAGCTCTGTAATTGGACACATGGGTCCAGCCTCTCTGCTGCACGTGGGATCTTCCCAGGCCAGGGCTCGAACCGCGCCTTGCACTGCAAGGCGGTGTCCTTACCCACTGGACCACCAGGGGAAGCCCTTGATTCAGTTCTGACACTAACCAGAGTTAGTACTTACCCCAAAGGTTAAGGGGCCAGTCCCTTTACAGTTCAAGCTTTAATTATAAGTTTTAGCTCCCCTTGTTACCCACAACTTCTGTCCCACTGGGTACAAACTGAAAGTTCCCACAATTCCTCCTTAGATTTTTTAATTTGTTAGAGTGACTCACAGAACCAGAAAAACAATTTACTATTGTTCAAAAATGATATAATCAAGGACACGGATGAACAGGTAGATGGAGAGATACGTAGGGCAAGATCTGCAAGCGTTCAGAAGCAGGAGTTTCTGTCCCGAGAGAGGTGACCCATTCCAGCATTAGGTGTGCTCACAGAACTGCAAGACCTGATTCTCATACCTTAGGGACTTTTATATATTTAAAGAGACCTTAATTAAGCTTGATCAATTGTTAAGCCACTTTCCAACCCCAATCTCCTCACCAGAGGATGGGGTAGGGCTGAAATTTGGAAGCTTTTAATCCTTCTAGTCATGACTTGATCTTTCTAGTAGTGACCAGCCCCACACACCCATTGCCTCATTAGAACAAAAGATGCTCCCATCACCCAGGGAAGTCCAGGAGATTAAGGAGTTCTGCATCAGTCCCTCGATCCCTTGGGAAGTTACAAGGATTTTAGGAGCTCTGTGTCAGGCACCTGAGTCAGAAACCAAATATTAATAGAAACCAGAATCAGAGACTTCTCTCAGTCTCTCAGTTGTGTTTGACTCCCTGTGACTCCGTGGACTGGAGCCCCTCAGGCTCCTCTGTCCATGGAATTTTCCACACAAGAATATTACAGTGGGTTGCCATTTCCTTCTCCAGGGTTTATTTATATATAGGATTTGCAGGTTTCAAGATGTTAGATAGCAGAAGGTTCAGACAGTTTAACTCAAGTCTGTGCACTGATTCCCTTCACAAGCATTTGCGATTCCTATGCTGCTCAGGATGATAGACTAAGAAGACTAAAAGAAAGTGACAGAAGAGCTCAGTGGAGTTTTGGCTATTCTGTAGTATGGAAGGAAAAACTGCAAGGCGGTGTCCTAACCCACTGGACCAACAGGGGAAGCCCTTGATTCAGTTCTGACACTAACCAGAGTTAGTACTTACCCCAAAGGTTAAGGGGCCAGTCCCTTTACAGTTCAAGCTTTAATTATAAGTTTTAGCTCCCCTTGTTACCCACAACTTCTGTCCCACTGGGTACAAACTGAAAGTTCCCACAATTCCTCCTTAGATTTTTTAATTTGTTAGAGTGACTCACAGAACCAGAAAAACAATTTACTATTGTTCAAAAATGATATAATCAAGGACACGGATGAACAGGTAGATGGAGAGATACGTAGGGCAAGATCTGCAAGCGTTCAGAAGCAGGAGTTTCTGTCCCGAGAGAGGTGACCCATTCCAGCATTAGGTGTGCTCACAGAACTGCAAGACCTGATTCTCATACCTTAGGGACTTTTATATATTTAAAGAGACCTTAATTAAGCTTGATCAATTGTTAAGCCACTTTCCAACCCCAATCTCCTCACCAGAGGATGGGGTAGGGCTGAAATTTGGAAGCTTTTAATCCTTCTAGTCATGACTTGATCTTTCTAGTAGTGACCAGCCCCACACACCCATTGCCTCATTAGAACAAAAGATGCTCCCATCACCCAGGGAAGTCCAGGAGATTAAGGAGTTCTGCATCAGTCCCTCGATCCCTTGGGAAGTTACAAGGATTTTAGGAGCTCTGTGTCAGGCACCTGAGTCAGAAACCAAATATTAATAGAAACCAGAATCAGAGACTTCTCTCAGTCTCTCAGTTGTGTTTGACTCCCTGTGACTCCGTGGACTGGAGCCCCTCAGGCTCCTCTGTCCATGGAATTTTCCACACAAGAATATTACAGTGGGTTGCCATTTCCTTCTCCAGGGTTTATTTATATATAGGATTTGCAGGTTTCAAGATGTTAGATAGCAGAAGGTTCAGACAGTTTAACTCAAGTCTGTGCACTGATTCCCTTCACAAGCATTTGCGATTCCTATGCTGCTCAGGATGATAGACTAAGAAGACTAAAAGAAAGTGACAGAAGAGCTCAGTGGAGTTTTGGCTATTCTGTAGTATGGAAGGAAAAAACAGACAAGCAAAAGATAAGTGGCCCTTGTAAAATGCACAGGCTCTCAAGCAGGGAATGCCCTCAAGATCCTGAACCTAAGATTAAGCTCAACTCAGAGGTAGAATGAGCCTTATAAAGTTTGAAACTTGACTCAAGTCGTCTTGGTCTCTGAATGAACTGAGGGATTCCCTTTCAGCTGGAGCTGCCTGACAGAGGACAGAGAAAAAACATCTTCATTCAGAGCCTCTATGATCTTTTACACAAATATTTCAGATGAGACAAAGACTACTAGGTATACCAAAGAAAATAAACCAGAAAAAAATAAGACAGGGGGACTAGATCCTTGAAAGAATTTAAATGTTAGAAATATTTAAAAATGACTTTAGAATTCCTAAAGATCAATAGCATATTCCAATTATTTGTAGACCTGTCAAAAGATTTAGTGAAAGTAAGTACAGTGTATACCAGAAACCAAGAAAATTGACTTATCCTTTTGGTAGGTAGAAGCAGAAAAGGGGCAAGTATAAATGACAACAATGATCAGCCTTTAATTTGACATTCTTTTCCTACATAATCTCATGATCAACTTGCTGCCTCTTAGAACAAGTATAACTGGGTGTGGGTGTGATGTTATAAAAATGAGCCCTCTGGAAGGAAGACATACTAATGTCTTCACAGACTCTGCATTTTCAGTGGTTTGGTGTATTTCATCTGGAGAAGGAAATGGCAACCCACTCCAGTATTCTTGCTTGAGAATCCCATGGACAGAGGGGCCTGGCAGGGTGCAGGCCATGGGGTCACAAAAAGAGTTCGACATGACTTAGCGACTGAACACCAACTATAATGCAACAGCTGTAGTTCAGACTGAGTCACCTGTCAGCATCTTGCCCTCACACTAGATGTTTGTACCAGAACATGTGTACTTCCATAGGTTCTGACCGTTTATATATTAGAAACTGGTGATTCCTCATACCATCTTATTTTGAAAACTCAAATAGAGATTATAATTACTATCATCTACAGTGGTCTGTTATTTTGGAAATACAATAAATCTTTCCATACATATTTTTAATTAGGATGATAGACTAAGAAGACTAAAAGAAAGTGACAGAAGAGCTCAGTGGAGTTTTGGCTATTCTGTAGTATGGAAGGAAAAAACAGACAAGCAAAAGATAAGTGGCCCTTGTAAAATGCACAGGCTCTCAAGCAGGGAATGCCCTCAAGATCCTGAACCTAAGATTAAGCTCAACTCAGAGGTAGAATGAGCCTTATAAAGTTTGAAACTTGACTCAAGTCGTCTTGGTCTCTGAATGAACTGAGGGATTCCCTTTCAGCTGGAGCTGCCTGACAGAGGACAGAGAAAAAACATCTTCATTCAGAGCCTCTATGATCTTTTACACAAATATTTCAGATGAGACAAAGACTACTAGGTATACCAAAGAAAATAAACCAGAAAAAAATAAGACAGGGGGACTAGATCCTTGAAAGAATTTAAATGTTAGAAATTTTTAAAAAATGACTTTAGAATTCCTAAAGATCAATAGCATATTCCAATTATTTGTAGACCTGTCAAAAGATTTAGTGAAAGTAAGTACAGTGTATACCAGAAACCAAGAAAATTGACTTATCCTTTTGGTAGGTAGAAGCAGAAAAGGGGCAAGTATAAATGACAACAATGATCAGCCTTTAATTTGACATTCTTTTCCTACATAATCTCATGATCAACTTGCTGCCTCTTAGAACAAGTATAACTGGGTGTGGGTGTGATGTTATAAAAATGAGCCCTCTGGAAGGAAGACATACTAATGTCTTCACAGACTCTGCATTTTCAGTGGTTTGGTGTATTTCATCTGGAGAAGGAAATGGCAACCCACTCCAGTATTCTTGCTTGAGAATCCCATGGACAGAGGGGCCTGGCAGGGTGCAGGCCATGGGGTCACAAAAAGAGTTCGACATGACTTAGCGACTGAACACCAACTATAATGCAACAGCTGTAGTTCAGACTGAGTCACCTGTCAGCATCTTGCCCTCACACTAGATGTTTGTACCAGAACATGTGTACTTCCATAGGTTCTGACCGTTTATATATTAGAAACTGGTGATTCCTCATACCATCTTATTTTGAAAACTCAAATAGAGATTATAATTACTATCATCTACAGTGGTCTGTTATTATGGAAATACAATAAATCTTTCCATACATATTTTTTAATTATCTATCATTTCTTCCATTGACATATAAACTCATGGAGAGGAGGCATTTTGGGCAGTTTGGTCACTGTTTTATTCCCAATATGTGAAACACATACTATGTTAGTCACAGAGTATTTATTAAATATATACATGCAAATCAGTCCATTAAGTAATCATTCACTCTTTCCTTTGTTCCATCAGGCTGGCAAAGTTTATATTTGTTATTTGGTAAATTTTAAAAAATATACAAAATAATTTAATTGAAAATTTGCATACCTTTTTTCAATGTCAGTAGTAGAGAAATGTAAATACATTGGCTAAAAATGTCTTAATGCTGAAACAGATATTTTACCGGTTTTATTTATCTATAAAACATTAAGAATTATGCTATTAAGTTCTAAGCTCCTAACTGAAGAACTAATTTTAAAACTTAGAATTGAGCATGTTATTAATATCATAAAGAGGCTTGTGATTCTAGGCTATATAAAATTAATAAAATCAATTTTTTTCTAACAAATTCAAATTTTCCACAGTAAGGTTTCATATTATATGTGAAAATATTATCAAAATGTATTCATGTTTATAATTTTATGTGATCTTTAAAAGACATTAAAGTACAAATAGATATTCCAGCTTTATAAATTCAAAACTTAAATGAAGAAATTTAAGTGCTATTACAATTTCAGATAAATAGTAAAGTTCAGATCTGGAAATAGTATAGTTTTCTCATAGTTACATTTAACAATATGTATTTCTATTTCAAAGTTTCAAATTTTCACCAAAAGGGATAATAGCTTCCTGCTGTCTGGGTAACTGCAGTGTGTGTAGAAACTTGTCCTGGTATTCAGTTAGTTCATTCCATAGGCATTAATTTCCTGAAATTTAGTGGTAAGGTAAAATAATGACATGCGGCATTTGCTTGTTGACCAAGCTGTGAAATTTCTAAAGGAATTCCATTACATTCTTTTGTAAAGAAATTTAGCAACTTCAGAGTAAACAGGTTAATATGGGAAATATTTAACTATAGTTTCTGATCTTCATTTGATCTAGGATGTTTTTTAGAATGAAATCTTGAAATGAAAAGTGAAATGTGGATATTTTCCTATAGACAATTATAATTGGAGATGCAATTCCTGACTTAGGCATTATACCCTTATAAGATGAATTATAACACCTAAAATGATAATAAAAGTGATAAACAGCTGAATTATAAAATGAATTATAACACCTAAAGTGATAATAATGAAAAATAGTAAATTATATTCCAAATCTTAAAATCCGAAGTTTCTGGTATTCAGTTTATTTCTAATAAATGTTGGATATGATAAAATATAACATCAGTATGTGCTCAAGAACTTTTCAGTATACTAAACTGAAACATCCTCATGCTCAGCCATGTCCAACTCTGTAATCCCATGACTGTAGCTACCCATACTCCTCTATTCATGGGATTTTCCATGCAGAATATTGGAATGGGTTGCAATTTCCTCCTGCAGGGCATCTTCGACCCAGAAATCTTTTATTTATCTATAAAACATTAAGAATTATGCTATTAAGTTCTAAGCTCCTAACTGAAGAACTAATTTTAAAACTTAGAATTGAGCATGTTATTAATATCATAAAGAGGCTTGTGATTCAGGCTATATAAAATTAATAAAATCAATTTTTTTCTAACAAATTCAAATTTTCCACAGTAAGGTTTCATATTATATGTGAAAATATTATCAAAATGTATTCATGTTTATAATTTTATGTGATCTTTAAAAGACATTAAAGTACAAATAGATATTCCAGCTTTATAAATTCAAAACTTAAATGAAGAAATTTAAGTGCTATTACAATTTCAGATAAATAGTAAAGTTCAGATCTGGAAATAGTATAGTTTTCTCATAGTTACATTTAACAATATGTATTTCTATTTCAAAGTTTCAAATTTTCACCAAAAGGGATAATAGCTTCCTGCTGTCTGGGTAACTGCAGTGTGTGTAGAAACTTGTCCTGGTATTCAGTTAGTTCATTCCATAGGCATTAATTTCCTGAAATTTAGTGGTAAGGTAAAATAATGACATGCGGCATTTGCTTGTTGACCAAGCTGTGAAATTTCTAAAGGAATTCCATTACATTCTTTTGTAAAGAAATTTAGCAACTTCAGAGTAAACAGGTTAATATGGGAAATATTTAACTATAGTTTCTGATCTTCATTTGATCTAGGATGTTTTTTAGAATGAAATCTTGAAATGAAAAGTGAAATGTGGATATTTTCCTATAGACAATTATAATTGGAGATGCAATTCCTGACTTAGGCATTATACCCTTATAAGATGAATTATAACACCTAAAATGATAATAAAAGTGATAAACAGCTGAATTATAAAATGAATTATAACACCTAAAGTGATAATAATGAAAAATAGTAAATTATATTCCAAATCTTAAAATCCGAAGTTTCTGGTATTCAGTTTATTTCTAATAAATGTTGGATATGATAAAATATAACATCAGTATGTGCTCAAGAACTTTTCAGTATACTAAACTGAAACATCCTCATGCTCAGCCATGTCCAACTCTGTAATCCCATGACTGTAGCTACCCATACTCCTCTATTCATGGGATTTTCCATGCAGAATATTGGAATGGGTTGCAATTTCCTCCTGCAGGGCATCTTCCCGACCCAGAAATCTAACCCATGTCTCCTATGCCCCCTATATTGGCAGGTGGCTTTTTTACTATTGAGACACCTAGGAACCCTATATTGAAAAAATTTTTTACCTAAAAACACTCTGTATCTATAATAAATATAAATACAACTTCCTTTATATGGTTAAATTTTTATACATAGTAAGCTATAGTTTATAGTTATTAAAATGCACCCAATTTGACCTATTTTAAAAAATAATTTGTGATGAGTTTTGAGAAATGTATATAACTAAGTATCACTGCCTCAATCAAGATATACAATATTTTAATCAATCCTTAATCCAAAAATATTTTGGTCAATTCCCTAACCAGTTTAGTTGTTTAGTCGATGAGTCATTTATGAATCTTTGCAACACCATGGACTGAAGCACACCAGACCCTTCTGTCCTGCAACCTTGCTCAAACTCATGTCCACTGAGCCTGAGATGCCATCTAACCATCTCATTCTCTGCCACTCCCTTTTCCTTTTACCTTCATTCTTTCCAGCATCAGATTATTTTCAAGTAAGTCAGTTTTTTACAACTGCTGACCAGTTTTGGAGTTGCATCATCAGTCCTTCCAGTGAATATTCAGGGTTGATTTCCTTTAGGACTGGCTGGTTTGATCTCTTTGCAGGTCAAATGACTCTCAAGAGTCTTCTCCAAGACTGTAGATAAGTACCCATCTGCATTTTTGCCACTGTAGATTGTTCTCATTAGTTCTAAAATGTCATATAAATGATTTCACACAGACAAATACTTTGGGGTCTGGCATTGTTTTCTTATTAAGATCACATCTATGATTCCATTTATTGTTCCATCTAGGCTTTCGTGTATATCAGCTGTTTGTCCATTTGTATTATTTTGTACCTACCCCAAGTCATTATATATTTAGTGGTGATAAATATTTAGTCATTTTGGGTTTTGGTAGTTATGACTAAACTTGTTGTGCATATTACATACAAGACTGAGTGGAATTTCATTTCTCTTGAGAAATACCTCTGAGTAGAAATACTGGGTCTTAGAATAATAAGTGTATGTTTTGTAAGAAATTGCCAAACTGGTTTGTAAAGTGGCTGCTCCACTTTACAGTCACATAACTAATATCTGAGGTTTCTAGTTTCTCCTTGCTGTATTTGGTATTTTTAATGCTACACAAAGTGGGGTGTGTTGCAGTACTTCAACTGGTTCTTAAATTTCATGATCCTGAAGGACAATGATGTATTGTTATACACTTGTGTCTGACTCTTTGCAACCCTGTGAACTATAGCCCAATAGGTTCCTCTGTCCATGGAATTATCCAGGCAAGAAGACTGGAGTGGTTACCATTCCCTTCTCCAGGAGATCTTCCCAACCTAGGGACTGAACCCGCATCTCCTGCATTGCACACAGACTCTACCATCTGTGACTACAGTAACTGTTAAGTGTTGGTAATTTGTATATCATCTTCTGCAAATGTTTGTTCAATTTTTTTCTGTTAAAAATTGGATTTCTTTTTCTTATTATGGAATTACAAGTATTCTTTGTATGTTCTGAATACCAGTGCTTTGTCAGATATATATGTAAATGTATGTATGTGTGAGTGAGGCTACATAGGTATGTGTGTGTTTGCTTTTTTATTTTTTTGCCTCTAAGTCATCGTTTATTGTTTATCCATCTTTATTCTTTGGCATATGTGTGCCTCCCATTGCAGTGGCCTCTGTGGTTGCCAGAGCACTAGCCCTGGGCTCATGAGCTCCAGAACGCTGGCTCGTTATTGGACACACGGGTCAAGCCGCTCCGCGGCACGAGATGAATGCATTTTTGTGTGTGTGAATTCAAAGCATAAACTTAAAGGCCTGATCTCTTTATCTTTTCAATACTGTCACGACTGCATATGACTATTTAATATGATCAGAATCAGGCCAAATGAGACTGACAAACAAATAATAATTTTAGATATTTTAAAATGACTATGTCTCAGCTGTCTTTGCAGTTGAGAAGCAGTACTTAGATTAAATCCCTTAGGGTACATTGAACTCTGACAGAAACCATGAAGACAACTGTAAGACATTAGTAGAGATCTTTTAAAAGTAAATTTAAACTTAGTATTCCATAATACTGACTGCATAGGTGGTGTTAACCACATAGATCTACAGACTTTAAATAACATTGCCAGAACACTTGATAATATGATATTTATTGATAAGGAGTCTGTGTTGCTAAGCATCCACTTGGAAAAAAATCCTGTAGTTTGAATAAGATGTATTTTTGAAATCACAAACTATTAAAATCATTTACAAAATACCTTATGTAGCATTTCAGTGTAATAACATATTTCAAGAATATCAAAGTTTTGATTCTCTGGAACATGGATCGTATTGGAAATTCTCCATAATCAATGCTAAGAATGCCACTGTTTGCTTAAAACCCCACCAGCAGTGATGCCCCTGCTTACCACTTTGATATCTTTCAAATATATGATCTAGTTGTATTTCTCAGCAATGTTAAAAATTTCTAAACACAGGTATTATAAATATTGTGTCATGTTCTTTAAAAGTAACTATTGTTATATTTATATTGAGAAGAAATAAACATAATTCTAATTATCCACTCTGCTTTTATATGCAGAATAGAAAAATGGCTTTATCTGTCAATATGTGTCTGATTTGATACCGATTATATAATGAGATAATTTAAATTCAACATATAATTGTTAAAACATATGTTTGCTGAGTACACTAGTCATAATAATCATTTGTATAACCATTCTTTCATTTTATCTACACTTAAAGACATCCAGGGGTTTTATTTCCTGAATCTAAAGGTCTAACATTGAGTTTTATAACTTTAGGCTTCTGGATGATTAAACTTCTTTTCCTGTAGATCTTGCAGTTAAGCAAACAGAAGTCCGGAAATGGTTTGCAGTAATTGCATTCTGTTTTTAAAAACTTAAAGGCCTGATCTCTTTATCTTTTCAATACTGTCACGACTGCATATGACTATTTAATATGATCAGAATCAGGCCAAATGAGACTGACAAACAAATAATAATTTTAGATATTTTAAAATGACTATGTCTCAGCTGTCTTTGCAGTTGAGAAGCAGTACTTAGATTAAATCCCTTAGGGTACATTGAACTCTGACAGAAACCATGAAGACAACTGTAAGACATTAGTAGAGATCTTTTAAAAGTAAATTTAAACTTAGTATTCCATAATACTGACTGCATAGGTGGTGTTAACCACATAGATCTACAGACTTTAAATAACATTGCCAGAACACTTGATAATATGATATTTATTGATAAGGAGTCTGTGTTTCTAAGCATCCACTTGGAAAAAAACCCTGTAGTCTGAATCCGATGTAGTTTTGAAATCACAAACTATTAAAATCATTCACAAAATACCTTATGTAGCATTTCAGTGTAATAACATATTTCAAGAATATCAAAGTTTTGATTCTCTGGAACATGGATCGTATTGGAAATTCTCCATAATCAATGCTAAGAATGCCACTGTTTGCTTAAAACCCCACCAGCAGTGATGCCCCTGCTTACCACTTTGATATCTTTCAAATATATGATCTAGTTGTATTTCTCAGCAATGTTAAAAATTTCTAAACACAGGTATTATAAATATTGTGTCATGTTCTTTAAAAGTAACTATTGTTATATTTATATTGAGAAGAAATAAACATAATTCTAATTATCCACTCTGCTTTTATATGCAGAATAGAAAAATGGCTTTATCTGTCAATATGTGTCTGATTTGATACCGATTATATAATGAGATAATTTAAATTCAACATATAATTGTTAAAACATATGTTTGCTGAGTACACTAGTCATAATAATCATTTGTATAACCATTCTTTCATTTTATCTACACTTAAAGACATCCAGGGGTTTTATTTCCTGAATCTAAAGGTCTAACATTGAGTTTTATAACTTTAGGCTTCTGGATGATTAAACTTCTTTTCCTGTAGATCTTGCAGTTAAGCAAACAGAAGTCCGGATAATTTATGGTTTGCAGTAATTCACTGCATTCTGTTCATATACATATTCAGCTATATTTCTTCCTTTGATATTTTATTGTCTTAATTTGCATAAGAAATAAGATTTAATGATTTTTCTGCTTTCTCTATTTATTACTAAATCAAATTTTAATGATTTGCTAATATTTAAATTTGGAAATATGAAATACTCCCTAGTGCATATGATGAAAAGACATCAAGATAGTTGTTAATCATCAGAATTAGACATAAAATGTGTAAAATTATTATAATCCCTAAACCTAGTAACACTTTATTTATTGAATGCCTATACTATACCTGGAACTTTGCTAATTGTTTTCACTTATTATCTGATTTGTTTTACAAAACTCCTCATCACAGGTATGTTTTTCCATTTTATAGGTAAGCTTCAAATGTTTTCAAATAGTTACATAAACTATACTAGGTTATACAGATATTCAGTCTATAACAATTCTATTTGAAAAATTGTTGAAGATTATATTAATTCCACAACTATAAAGAATTATATTTCCATATAACTTTCAATTTTTAAGGCCCAAATAGGAACATTTGTATTATTTCTTGTAAGTGAATAAGGATAAAAATATCCTTCTTTATTATTTTTGTATTAAAATTGGGAAATTTTGTGTTAAAATACCTGACAACTGTAAATAATAAGATTAGATGTTTGATACAAAAATGCCAAGTGTATAATCTCTGATAACTGTGAAAGTCTATTCCCAGTGTTTAAGAAGAATCAGGTTTGATTCCAGAAGAGGGATTTTATGGTGTGGTATTTATAAGTTCTTGACAATTGTTTGCACAGTCAACCAGCTTAATTTTTCCAGTGGAATTTAAACAAAAATGCAGAACAATGTTCATTCCATCATGACTTATAAGAGAAAGTAACACATGTGTACCAATCTGTTGACAAGATAACATTACATTTCCAACTATAGTAGTGTTTATATCAGGTTTTTATATAATATTAATCTAACATTGAGTTTTATAACTTTAGGCTTCTGGATGATTAAACTTCTTTTCCTGTAGATCTTGCAGTTAAGCAAACAGAAGTCCGGATAATTTATGGTTTGCAGTAATTCACTGCATTCTGTTCATATACATATTCAGCTATATTTCTTCCTTTGATATTTTATTGTCTTAATTTGCATAAGAAATAAGATTTAATGATTTTTCTGCTTTCTCTATTTATTACTAAATCAAATTTTAATGATTTGCTAATATTTAAATTTGGAAATATGAAATACTCCCTAGTGCATATGATGAAAAGACATCAAGATAGTTGTTAATCATCAGAATTAGACATAAAATGTGTAAAATTATTATAATCCCTAAACCTAGTAACACTTTATTTATTGAATGCCTATACTATACCTGGAACTTTGCTAATTGTTTTCACTTATTATCTGATTTGTTTTACAAAACTCCTCATCACAGGTATGTTTTTCCATTTTATAGGTAAGCTTCAAATGTTTTCAAATAGTTACATAAACTATACTAGGTTATACAGATATTCAGTCTATAACAATTCTATTTGAAAAATTGTTGAAGATTATATTAATTCCACAACTATAAAGAATTATATTTCCATATAACTTTAAATTTTTTAAGGCCCAAATAGGAACATTTGTATTATTTCTTGTAAGTGAATAAGGATAAAAATATCCTTCTTTATTATTTTTGTATTAAAATTGGGAAATTTTGTGTTAAAATACCTGACAACTGTAAATAATAAGATTAGATGTTTGATACAAAAATGCCAAGTGTATAATCTCTGATAACTGTGAAAGTCTATTCCCAGTGTTTAAGAAGAATCAGGTTTGATTCCAGAAGAGGGATTTTATGGTGTGGTATTTATAAGTTCTTGACAATTGTTTGCACAGTCAACCAGCTTAATTTTTCCAGTGGAATTTAAACAAAAATGCAGAACAATGTTCATTCCATCATGACTTATAAGAGAAAGTAACACATGTGTACCAATCTGTTGACAAGATAACATTACATTTCCAACTATAGTAGTGTTTATATCAGGTTTTTTATATAATATATTTCAAAATAATCTTGGAAGAAAGTCGTCTAATCCCTAAACACAAAGCAGTCATGCTAGGACGTACAAATGCTGGAAAACTTAGCACATGTCAGTCTTAGGGAAAATTACCACCAGGCATCAAACAGTTCTCATGTGACCTAGCTCGTTTTTTATGAAAGTAAACAAATCTGGCAAAAAGGATCTGGGAGACACCTTCCATGATACATTAGCATAGTATTTTGCCAGTAGTCCTAACAATAGTGATTAAAAAACAGCTAAAGGACACATTTAGTTTAATGTGTTGATTGAAAGCAAATGCACATAGACAATTAAAGAGCTAACAATGAAAAAAATCATAGCATAACAAAACTTCTCAACTAAGTTAAAATTGCAAAAAATAATTATGTTTAAGAGAAAAAATGGTATAGCACAATACTTTAAAATCTATTTTTTTCTGAAAGCACTAAATATATGTGTGTACTTTTATGTATAGTTATACAGTTTTCTGCTTAAATTTCAATTAACATTACAACACAAATCATAGAATATTTTCTTTAATAAGTATCCATTTTGATAGTTACTACAAGATCTTTCTATAGATTAATTCAATGTATGTCACAAGCAAATCTCTAGAGAATAATGCAGTTTTAAAAACTAGCAAAGAAAATAGATCTGGGGCTTCCCCTGGTGGTCCAGTGGGTAAGGACACCGCCTTGCAGTGCAAGGGGCGCCGGTTCGAGCCCTGGCCTGGGAAGATCCCACGTGCCGCGGAGCGGCTGGACAGATGTGTCCAATTACCGAGCCGGAGCTCTGGAGCGCATGCGCCCAGAGCTGGCGCTCTGCGACGACAGATGCCACCGCGATGGGAGGCCCACAGGAGCCAAAGAACAAAGACGGATGAAAATAGAGAAATGAAAGACCAATAGAAGTGGCCCGCCCGCACCCCTCCCTCCCCAGCCTGACCCTCGCCCAAAAATAAATAATAAAATAAATAAATCTTTAAAAAAAAAAAAAAGAAAGAAAGAAAATAGATCTGTTACTATATACATTACAAGCTCATATGGTAATTTATATTTTTTGTCTTCCCCAAAGGTAGTTCAAAGAAATTTGCTATCACTATACTCTGCTTAGACCCCAACTGAAATTACAGTTCTGTTTAGAAGCTATGTGTTATTTTAAATATTTTGATTCTTAAAGACTTGTATAACATTTACCTAGGCTATATTTACTCCTTTTTTTTTCACAGTTCAACTCCTCTTCTCCCTATGTTTTCTATGTTTTGCTAGAACCATAATTTTATTCCTGAC
Organism: Tragulus kanchil; assembly: GCA_022376925.1. NCBI lineage: Eukaryota > Metazoa > Chordata > Mammalia > Artiodactyla > Tragulidae > Tragulus > Tragulus kanchil. The sequence continues at coordinate 68,675,410 of JAIOJX010000028.1, read as the reverse complement.
TAAATCAAAGACGTCATCTTCTAAATTTGAGCTCCTTCCTTGAATAGTGTAGGTACCTACATTGTAAATGTTTATAACTTCATGCTTTCCTAAATGTCTCAAGATTCTCACAAACAGCTTTATGCTCCTTGCGTGCTCCTACCATATGACCTTCTGCATGGTGGACTGTCTCCTTCTTCTGAGACCTGTAAGTAGAGTTAATATCTTTCATTTTTCTCTTCCTCCATATGTGCTATTTTGTGCCTTCACCTGACTGAACATCAAAAAACCCCATTTTCAAGTAATATAATTATTCCTTACATCACAGTTGGCATGAAGCGTAAGACAATCTAAGCAATGCATCAAAAAGCTCCACTGATGTGTGCTCATGGGTTATAAACTAACTGTTCCAACCAGGCTCTACCACTTAGAGGGCCCCTCTGCCTCTGGGATTATTCTCCACTGATTTATGGTGCTTTGTGCTGCTCCTTGAAAAAGCTGCCAAGACCCTAAAGTACAGATCCTGGTCCAATGCCAAGAAGAATGCCCCAAGATCCTGTTTCCTAGCCTATGATCTTGAGAAGAAGGGTAAAGGCATCCTTTCTTTCTCCAAGACAGAGAGGCAGTGGACACACTGACAATCATTTCACACCCAGTGCCTAAGACTGGATCAACTACAATATGCTGACTGAGAATAGTAAGGAAAAATTTCCTGCCAGGGTTTTGTTAAGATGTTGAAAAGTCCACTGAAAATGCTGACTGTTAGCCAGGAAAAGAGAGGGTATACATGTGCACTCAGTTATGACTGGATAATCCTGTCCACATGGCTCAGTGTGCCTTTGAGTGAGTCCCTTCTCCCAGTATGGCAGCAGGGAGGGGTGATTCTGCCAGCTGCCAGCCCCTTTTCTTCTGCATTTCTTCCTGCTGTTCATCCGCATCCCCCAATCCCATAGGGTATCACAGATTCCATCCATGAAGACTGGAAAGTGGGTGGGGTCACCTTTATTTGGCTCTCCCATGACACCTGAGGAAGTTTCTCAGCGCATTTGAGATTACAGACGTCCTAGTCAGTGCTCAGCTACCTACTGACATGACAAGAGTTTTTGTTGTTCAGTTGCTAAGTCATGTCCAACTCCTTGTGACCCCATGGATGGCAGCACTCCAGGCTTCCCTGTCCTTCACTATCTCCTGAAGGTTCCTCAAACTCATGTCCCTTGAGTTGGTGATGCCATCCAATTATCTCATCCTCTGTTGTCCCCTTCTCCTCCTGCCCTCAACCTTTCCCAGCACCAGGGTCTTTTCCAATGGCTTTGCTCTTTGCATCAGGTGGACAAGAGTGCCCTCTTTAAAATAGCCCATAACAAATATTAAATGTAAATATGTGTGCTCATGGTTACCTGACTGAACATCAAAACCCCATTTTCAAGTAATATAATTATTCCTTACATCACAGTTGGCATGAAGCGTAAGACAATCTAAGCAATGCATCAAAAAGCTCCACTGATGTGTGCTCATGGGTTATAAACTAACTGTTCCAACCAGGCTCTACCACTTAGAGGGCCCCTCTGCCTCTGGGATTATTCTCCACTGATTTATGGTGCTTTGTGCTGCTCCTTGAAAAAGCTGCCAAGACCCTAAAGTACAGATCCTGGTCCAATGCCAAGAAGAATGCCCCAAGATCCTGTTTCCTAGCCTATGATCTTGAGAAGAAGGGTAAAGGCATCCTTTCTTTCTCCAAGACAGAGAGGCAGTGGACACACTGACAATCATTTCACACCCAGTGCCTAAGACTGGATCAACTACAATATGCTGACTGAGAATAGTAAGGAAAAATTTCCTGCCAGGGTTTTGTTAAGATGTTGAAAAGTCCACTGAAAATGCTGACTGTTAGCCAGGAAAAGAGAGGGTATACATGTGCACTCAGTTATGACTGGATAATCCTGTCCACATGGCTCAGTGTGCCTTTGAGTGAGTCCCTTCTCCCAGTATGGCAGCAGGGAGGGGTGATTCTGCCAGCTGCCAGCCCCTTTTCTTCTGCATTTCTTCCTGCTGTTCATCCGCATCCCCCAATCCCATAGGGTATCACAGATTCCATCCATGAAGACTGGAAAGTGGGTGGGGTCACCTTTATTTGGCTCTCCCATGACACCTGAGGAAGTTTCTCAGCGCATTTGAGATTACAGACGTCCTAGTCAGTGCTCAGCTACCTACTGACATGACAAGAGTTTTTGTTGTTCAGTTGCTAAGTCATGTCCAACTCCTTGTGACCCCATGGATGGCAGCACTCCAGGCTTCCCTGTCCTTCACTATCTCCTGAAGGTTCCTCAAACTCATGTCCCTTGAGTTGGTGATGCCATCCAATTATCTCATCCTCTGTTGTCCCCTTCTCCTCCTGCCCTCAACCTTTCCCAGCACCAGGGTCTTTTCCAATGGCTTTGCTCTTTGCATCAGGTGGACAAGAGTGCCCTCTTTAAAATAGCCCATAACAAATATTTTAAATGTAAACTTGAGCCCCTCCTTAGCCATCCTAGATGCAGATTCCAGCCCCTCTGTGGCTGAATGGGACTCTCAAAAGAGGAAGGTTCCTAGTCACAACAGGGACCACCAAGAGCTTACTGGATGACATTCAAAGAAAGAAGAGGGAAAAAGTTACTAAAAAGAGAGACTTTTCTAAAAGATTTTGCTTGAGAGAGAAAAACAGTATAGGGAGGGAGGTGGTATGAGGACTAATAACCCTGTGGTGGGGCACCCCAGGCCTCAGGCCCATCTTCCTCCGCCTTTGTTGCTTTATCAACCAGACACAACAAGTAAAATCCCTGATTTTTATGTAGCTCAAAGCACAAGTAGATGAGGAAACTGAGAAAATGTTGAGCAAACAAAATGCTAGCCCTAAATTATTTACTAATTTAAAAACTAAATTTCTAAATAAAAGGGAAGAGAAAATGACAGGTGATTAAATAAGCATATATAATATCTTAATACAAAAATGGAAGAAATTGCATATATGTCAGTATGATATGTAACTAAACAGTGTTCCATAATTTGTTGTAATGGGAAGTACAACATTTATACACTAGAAGAACTTATGTAACAGGAGATGAAATGGTTACTGATTGACTTTTGTTCTAACTTAACTAAAAATGCATCAATTAACAAGCATCATGGATTTAATACTAAGCACAGATTATAATTATAACAGGGATCCACCTAAATATAAGCATCTACCCTCTATAATCTGAAGAATATAAATAGAAAATAGAGGAAAATGAGTGTTATAGTCTTGTCTAAATTTCCAAGAGTTGTGATATTCATTATACTAAAATATTTCATACTGGACAGAGATGCTCTGAAACAATAAGATTAAAGTAAGTCTTTAACAGTTACTAGTTTGTGAAGTCCTAGCTTCCTAAACTAGGACTCAATGAACCTCCAGTTAAAATAACTAATGGACTCAGTGTAAATCAGAACAGGGATTCAAGCATTAAAATTATATAAAACATAATAAATAAAAAGATGATTATCTGTACTGCTTCTCCATTTGAAAGCTTAATATTGGCTGCTCTGAATCTTAAAAACAAATATGTAAATAAATAGTGTCTAATGGATTACTACAACTGTAACTCTAGGATTCCATCTAGCAAGGCCCACATACCCAATACTCAGTATTATTTAAAAATTACTGTTTCTACTTCACCAACAACTGGTAAATATTTTGCTCTTACAAATCAACTGACACATTCTATTCAACACCTACTCCAACAGTCTCTCAACTTCAGTTTGCCTTCACCTCCAAAGGAGCACAGTGCTCTCTTTCCAGGCTCCCTGTGGAGACACTTCATCAGCTTTGCCATCACATACAATCTCTGCAGACACGATCTTAGCTACATCCACCTTTCTCCAGGAGCACAGGTATGACAGTACATTGATAGCATCCCCCCTCCAAGGAGATTCACTTGACATACTTATCAAGGACACAAAGTCCAACATCTTTTAGCTCTTTTTGAGTTCTGATGACAACATATTCCACATTTACAAATTTTGCATACAGATTAAAATCATCCAGGGCTTCCCTGGTGGTCCAGTGGGTAAAGAGTCTGCTTTGCAGTGCACCGGTAACTAAACAGTGTTCCATAATTTGTTGTAATGGGAAGTACAACATTTATACACTAGAAGAACTTATGTAACAGGAGATGAAATGGTTACTGATTGACTTTTGTTCTAACTTAACTAAAAATGCATCAATTAACAAGCATCATGGATTTAATACTAAGCACAGATTATAATTATAACAGGGATCCACCTAAATATAAGCATCTACCCTCTATAATCTGAAGAATATAAATAGAAAATAGAGGAAAATGAGTGTTATAGTCTTGTCTAAATTTCCAAGAGTTGTGATATTCATTATACTAAAATATTTCATACTGGACAGAGATGCTCTGAAACAATAAGATTAAAGTAAGTCTTTAACAGTTACTAGTTTGTGAAGTCCTAGCTTCCTAAACTAGGACTCAATGAACCTCCAGTTAAAATAACTAATGGACTCAGTGTAAATCAGAACAGGGATTCAAGCATTAAAATTATATAAAACATAATAAATAAAAAGATGATTATCTGTACTGCTTCTCCATTTGAAAGCTTAATATTGGCTGCTCTGAATCTTAAAAAACAAATATGTAAATAAATAGTGTCTAATGGATTACTACAACTGTAACTCTAGGATTCCATCTAGCAAGGCCCACATACCCAATACTCAGTATTATTTAAAAATTACTGTTTCTACTTCACCAACAACTGGTAAATATTTTGCTCTTACAAATCAACTGACACATTCTATTCAACACCTACTCCAACAGTCTCTCAACTTCAGTTTGCCTTCACCTCCAAAGGAGCACAGTGCTCTCTTTCCAGGCTCCCTGTGGAGACACTTCATCAGCTTTGCCATCACATACAATCTCTGCAGACACGATCTTAGCTACATCCACCTTTCTCCAGGAGCACAGGTATGACAGTACATTGATAGCATCCCCCCTCCAAGGAGATTCACTTGACATACTTATCAAGGACACAAAGTCCAACATCTTTTAGCTCTTTTTGAGTTCTGATGACAACATATTCCACATTTACAAATTTTGCATACAGATTAAAATCATCCAGGGCTTCCCTGGTGGTCCAGTGGGTAAAGAGTCTGCTTTGCAGTGCAAGGGGCACCGGTTTGATCCCTGGCCCGGGAAGATCCCACAAGCCGCGGAGCGGCTGGACAGGCATGTCCAACTACAAGCCAGAGCACTGGAGTGCATATGCCCAGAGCCGGTGCTCTGCAACAAGAGAGGCCACTGCAATGGCAGGCCTACACAGGCCAAAGAGTAAAGATGGATGACAATAAATAAACAACCAATAAAGGAGGCCAAAATTAAAATAAAATCATGCAGCAGCTCTATATGTGCCCTCAATTTCTTCTCATTGCCTCCTGGAGTCTCTGGCCATTTACTATGACCGTAAATTGTCCCAGATCTTCTGATGTGAAAAAAAAAGAAACAAAGAAGAAACAAAACTTGCCCCTCTTGGCCAACAAATGACTGCCTACCTCGTGGGCTCTCCTGGAAACAGGGTCTCTCATAGACCCTAAGCTGTCACCATCAATATCCAGCATTTTATCATGCCTTGGATCATTACAAACAGCACCCCAGAAATTTGAAACAGCTATAGGAGCCTTCCTAAGACAGGAGAAAGTTAAATCTGGACTGTCTGGCATATTTCACCTGCAGTAGTGGGTGACTTCCCTCCTGTTCTCAGTTCCTTGCCAGATGTCAGGGTGCTGGAGGAGGTCGCCCCTCCCCCAGACACCATGGCTACCTGGGGAGCCCCTTAAGATTCACTGAGTGAACAAGAATGAGAGTTCATGGGCTATATGAAGGCACTGTTATCAGGTGAGGCAGCTCAGTGCAAAGTCACTGCTTTCCTTTCCCTAGCCAGAATATCTGTAGCAAAGGACAGGACCCTAAAAACCAGATACTAGGCCAGACTTCAGGCAGTCACCTTTCCTAGTAATTGATGCTCTGGCTGACATTGGCCCCATCTTGACACATATAATAAACTGTTGGGCTACTGCCTAAAGTTGTGCACTTTAGGGAAAAAGCCCATCTGGGAATCTCTTGTTTCACATGTATCCAAAATAGAAATAAGATCACACCTGCCTAGTTCTGATGACAACATACCACATTTACAAATTTTGCATACAGATTAAAATCATCCAGGGCTTCCCTGGTGGTCCAGTGGGTAAAGAGTCTGCTTTGCAGTGCAAGGGGCACCGGTTTGATCCCTGGCCCGGGAAGATCCCACAAGCGCGGAGGCTGGACAGGCATGTCCAACTACAAGCCAGAGCACTGGAGTGCATATGCCCAGAGCCGGTGCTCTGCAACAAGAGAGGCCACTGCAATGGCAGGCCTACACAGGCCAAAGAGTAAAGATGGATGACAATAAATAAACAACCAATAAAGGAGGCCAAAATTAAAATAAAATCATGCAGCAGCTCTATATGTGCCCTCAATTTCTTCTCATTGCCTCCTGGAGTCTCTGGCCATTTACTATGACCGTAAATTGTCCCAGATCTTCTGATGTGAAAAAAAAAGAAACAAAGAAGAAACAAAACTTGCCCTCTTGGCCAACAAATGACTGCCTACCTCGTGGGCTCTCCTGGAAACAGGGTCTCTCATAGACCCTAAGCTGTCACCATCAATATCCAGCATTTTATCATGCCTTGGATCATTACAAACAGCACCCCAGAAATTTGAAACAGCTATAGGAGCCTTCCTAAGACAGGAGAAAGTTAAATCTGGACTGTCTGGCATATTTCACCTGCAGTAGTGGGTGACTTCCCTCCTGTTCTCAGTTCCTTGCCAGATGTCAGGGTGCTGGAGGAGGTCGCCCCTCCCCCAGACACCATGGCTACCTGGGGAGCCCCTTAAGATTCACTGAGTGAACAAGAATGAGAGTTCATGGGCTATATGAAGGCACTGTTATCAGGTGAGGCAGCTCAGTGCAAAGTCACTGCTTTCCTTTCCCTAGCCAGAATATCTGTAGCAAAGGACAGGACCCTAAAAACCAGATACTAGGCCAGACTTCAGGCAGTCACCTTTCCTAGTAATTGATGCTCTGGCTGACATTGGCCCCATCTTGACACATATAATAAACTGTTGGGCTACTGCCTAAAAGTTGTGCACTTTAGGGGGAAAAAGCCCATCTGGGAATCTCTTGTTTCACATGTATCCAAAATAGAAATAAGATCACACCTGCCTGTACATACACTAAGGCCACAACACATGCCGTTGCTTTGGGTGCTCTATACAAGGAGTACAAGGACACTGCTATTACCTTTAAAGCTAGAGACATTATTAGTAGAACACAAGACACGTTTCACTTATTATAATACATAGGCTAGGCTCTTGGAAAAGGCATTCCAAAGAAATTTAAAGTCACTAATAGATCCCAAATAGCCAATGTAACAGAGATAAAATGGTATCAAACAGTTGATTTTCAAATTCCAGTTCAACCAATAAACCCCTGAACTTCTTTCATCTCATCTGAGACCTTAATCGAATTCCATAAATGTTCATCTCACTCCTGTCACATAAAGACTGAAGGCTAGATCCAGCTCACTTGTTCTCCTAGAGCTCACCAATCATAGACTGTTTCACAGACCAGGAATCTGCTCATCTGAAATGGAACCCATCCAAACAAACTTCCACCAAAAGCAAACATGCCATCAGGTGCAGCTGCATACCATTTGTTGACTGTCTTATTGCCAGTCTGGGTACGTCCACTGAGTGGGCCTTATCAAATCCAGTGGATGCTCACTCCAAATGGATCCCACAGCTTCACATTCCAGACAAACCACCTTGGCCCCAGAGTGTCACATTGACAGATGCCCTCACTTTATATGATATCATCCCAACCCATGACCTCACTCTGGGGATGCCTTGGCCTCATGTGCTAGAGAGGATTTCACCTCTCACACTAAAACCTTCACTTCAGTGATACCCATGGTTCTCTAAGGCACAAATTGGACACAGGATGCATTTCTTCTTAAATTCACTGTCTGCTTGGCCCATAATTCTAGTATACTCTATGTTGTCATTTAGTTGCTAGAAAGGTAAGGTGTTAGTCACTCAGTTGTGTCTGACTCTTTGAAACCTCTTCGATTATAGCTGCCAGGCTCTAATTGGAATTCCTCTGTCCATGGATTTCTCCAGATAGGAATACTGGAGTGGGTTAGCCATTCTTCTCTCCAGGGAATGCTCCCAACCCAGAGCTCAAACCCACATCTCCTGCATTGGCAGGTGGATTCTTTACCACGGAGCCACCAGAGAAGCCCAGTATACTCCATGCTCTCTGATAAAACATACACCTGTATATTTAATAAGTCATATGGTAGAATTTCCTAAAATTAATGAAGATTATTGTTTTCCCCAGGAGGTTCCTGCCTCATATCACTCAGTTTCTTGACCCTCTGTAGAGAGGACCATTTATTCTCTGATGCCTTTTCCTACTTATCCCTCCAGCTTTCTACCACAAACTCACCTTTCATCTCTACCCATTATCACCATGACACTGTTTTTCCTTGGTTAAGCACAACACCACATTCTAACAAGTACATTAACCTCCAAATGATGGTGCCTTTGGATTTTATAGTGGCTCAAACTCAAAGACACAATAGCTCATATATGTTTCCTCACTGCTGTCCAATGTGTTTTTCCTAATGAAACCATAATTCACTGGGGATTGCCATAGTTCTTTATCCTCTGGGTACTGTCCCATTTCCAACAACACAAGGACTACAGGTAAAATAGATGATATTTATTCATATTTTAATAGAACTTGACATAGCCACAGGAGCCAGCCAGCAGCACTGGCACCACTACAGAAGCCTTTGTCAAACAAAATAAATCATAAATGTCAACCAGCAGCTTTCCATAACCCCTTCAGATCAGATTCAAAGGCTGTGTGAAACATTGTTCTTTATTCAACAGGCCAATGAGTCTCTAGCCCAAGTTGTAAGGGATAACAGACTGACTCTTGACTACTTGCTAGTCAAAAAAGAACACTTCAAGTCTTCCCTGGTGGTCCACTAAGTAAAGAATGCACATCACAGTGCAAGCGACACCAGTTCAATCGCTGATCCCGGAAGATCCCACGTGTCGCAGAGTGGCTGGACTGGTGTGTCCAATTATGAGCCAGCGTTCTGGAGCGCATGCACCCAGAGCCAGTGTTCTGCAATGAGAGGCCACTGCAATGGGACACTCACACAGGCTAAAGAGTAAAGATGGATGAAAATAAATAAATAAAAAACCAATAAAAAAGGCCCCCCAATTTTTTTTTAAAAGAGCACTTCATACTCTTCAGGGTACTTCTTGTTGTATGAACACTTTGACTCTGGACAGGTATAGCACAAAATGTAAGTAATAAGCAAAGATAAAATGTTTCAATATAACTGAAATCTTCCAATAAATTCTCTTAAAATCAGAGATACACCTGTATATTTAATAAGTCATATGGTAGAATTTCCTAAAATTAATGAAGATTATTGTTTTCCCCAGGAGGTTCCTGCCTCATATCACTCAGTTTCTTGACCCTCTGTAGAGAGGACCATTTATTCTCTGATGCCTTTTCCTACTTATCCCTCCAGCTTTCTACCACAAACTCACCTTTCATCTCTACCCATTATCACCATGACACTGTTTTTCCTTGGTTAAGCACAACACCACATTCTAACAAGTACATTAACCTCCAAATGATGGTGCCTTTGGATTTTATAGTGGCTCAAACTCAAAGACACAATAGCTCATATATGTTTCCTCACTGCTGTCCAATGTGTTTTTCCTAATGAAACCATAATTCACTGGGGATTGCCATAGTTCTTTATCCTCTGGGTACTGTCCCATTTCCAACAACACAAGGACTACAGGTAAAATAGATGATATTTATTCATATTTTAATAGAACTTGACATAGCCACAGGAGCCAGCCAGCAGCACTGGCACCACTACAGAAGCCTTTGTCAAACAAAATAAATCATAAATGTCAACCAGCAGCTTTCCATAACCCCTTCAGATCAGATTCAAAGGCTGTGTGAAACATTGTTCTTTATTCAACAGGCCAATGAGTCTCTAGCCCAAGTTGTAAGGGATAACAGACTGACTCTTGACTACTTGCTAGTCAAAAAAGAACACTTCAAGTCTTCCCTGGTGGTCCACTAAGTAAAGAATGCACATCACAGTGCAAGCGACACCAGTTCAATCGCTGATCCCGGAAGATCCCACGTGCCACAGAGTGGCTGGACCGGTGTGTCCAATTATGAGCCAGCGTTCTGGAGCGCATGCATCCAGAGCCAGTGTTCTGCAATGAGAAAGGCCACTGCAATGGAAGGCCCACACAGACCAAAGAAGAAAGATGGATGAAAATAAACAAATAAAAAACCAATAAAAAAGGCCCCCCAATTTTTTTTTAAAAGAGCACTTCATACTCTTCAGGGTACTTCTTGTTGTATGAACACTTTGACTCTGGACAGGTATAGCACAAAATGTAAGTAATAAGCAAAGATAAAATGTTTCAATATAACTGAAATCTTCCAATAAATTCTCTTAAAATCAGAGATATCTCCTATTTTCTTTTCTATGGTCCACAAAATGCTATACTTGGTTGCCAACTTGGTTCTCTATTGTCACTTTTATCAAAGTTGCCTTTGGCAGCTAAATCAAACTGTCTCATTCACCTTTAACATCTTCACAGTCTAGGTAACAAGTGTTATTCATCCCAGTCAGCTTAATTTTCATGTTTTCCTGAACATCAACATTCTTACAAATGAGGCTGTGGTCATCCACCCAGGGCACTAGTGTGATAAAGCTGGACCCCGCTACAAGTTCCCCTTCTTGTCCCCCCCCCACCCCAGGTGATCTTGTGACACTCAAACTTGTCAAGGATATTTTCTCATGGCTTTTGCTTAATATGCCACCCCCACTAAAGGTACCTGCCCATGGCTTCTCTCTCTCCTCCCTACCTGCTTGGTTGATCTCTCCACGGGAACTTCTCCCATGCAGGCACTGCATGGCATGCTGAGCCCCCTGGTCTAGGATACAGGTACAATAAATCTCTTTCATTGTTGACTGCCTCTTTAGGAAGTTATTCTATGTTTGCCCCTGATGGATCATTAAAAATATTTTTAAGAACATAATTATTCCCTATATCACAGTTCTGTATCACTTATACTTCAATCCCTTCCTCACAGAGAAAATCATTTTTGACTAATACATTAAACAATTTCACCTCCAAAATAAGTTATAGTAGACATTTATGTTTTTTTTCTTTTCTGTGACTAGTACCCATCAGGTGCTGGAGGCATTTTTATAGCATGTTTTTAGACTAAAGATGACAATATGGACATCCATGTTTATATCCACCTCTCTTGAAATTGTATTAAAACTTTGGTAAAGGGAGCCAAAGTAGATGAAAAATTAAAATGAAGAAAGAAAACAGAAACTTCATTTTGGAAGAGGTTAGCAAATAAAAACACACAAGCTTGTGCAGACCTATCCAAACTGAGATTTCAGCAGAAGCAAATTGAGTGTACCTCAGAACCCCAGAAAGGACAGAAATTAGTTCTTTCATTAAAAGGTAAAGGCAGGGAGCTTCCCTGGTTCCCCAATGGGTAAGCAGTCCACCATGCAGTGCAAGGAGTACCAGTTTGATTCTTGACCCAGGAAGATCCCACTTGCAGTGGAGTGGCTAGACCGGTGTGTCCAATTACTAGCCAGCGCTCTGGAGTGCATATGCCCAGAGCCAGTGCTGTGCAATGAGAGAGGCCACCGCAATGGGAGGCCCACACAAGCCAATGAATAAAGATGGATGAAAATAAATACATTAAAAAAAAAATAAAAGAGGCCAAAATTATATATTAAAAAATGTAAAGGCAGGCTGAAAAAGTAAGATTGAAGAATCCTGTATCTTCTTCCACTGCACAATAATTTATGTCTATTGCTCCTATAGGATATTGTGTATACAACTTATGGGGAGGCTGAAACTGTGAGAGAGGATTATAGGACTCCAACTTGCTGGCAGAGGAAGGGGTTTATAGAATAGGGATGTGAAGTGAAGGGCTATATACTTAACCATGAGAGTCCCTGCAGTTTAACCCCATAAATTCTGCCAGTTTGATGACTAGGCTTAATTCAGTAAAAATTCAGAGAAGCTATTCATTAAGTTTAACAATTCAATTTTACCCTTCAAATCCACTGCCCAACTGTTGACACTTCCCTTTTTTTCTAGTGACTCACCTGTAATGACTGCATCAATGCGTCCCCTATTTTCAGCTTAGGTTGGGTTGGGCCAATGGGCACCCCAGGAAGGAAATCAGAGGCAGGGATGAGAGTGAGTTTGAGGTTTGTATTTCCTCCACTCCCTTCCTGGAGAATCCTGTATGGTGGCCTCACAGCACATGTCTCCACCAAGCTTTCTGATAGTATTCTTCTGTCACCCTTATGATTTATCTTTTGGCCAAAGATGGTAACAGCTTTCCCATTGTAAGCCATGGGTTAATGCAGCATCTTTCGTGTGGGACAGCTACACACACATCTTTCAATATTCCTTTTATAACAAATCCATCACAAATGTAAGCCATTTTTGGTTTTAATTATGCAGCGATATAAAATGAAGAAAGAAAACAGAAACTTCATTTTGGAAGAGGTTAGCAAATTGTGCAGACCTATCCAAACTGAGATTTCAGCAGAAGCAAATTGAGTGTACCTCAGAACCCCAGAAAGGACAGAAATTAGTTCTTTCATTAAAGGTAAAGGCAGGGAGCTTCCCTGGTTCCCCAATGGGTAAGCAGTCCACCATGCAGTGCAAGGAGTACCAGTTTGATTCTTGACCCAGGAAGATCCCACTTGCAGTGGAGTGGCTAGACCGGTGTGTCCAATTACTAGCCAGCGCTCTGGAGTGCATATGCCCAGAGCCAGTGCTGTGCAATGAGAGAGGCCACCGCAATGGGAGGCCCACACAAGCCAATGAATAAAGATGGATGAAAATAAATACATTAAAAAAAAAATAAAAGAGGCCAAAATTATATATTAAAAAATGTAAAGGCAGGCTGAAAAAGTAAGATTGAAGAATCCTGTATCTTCTTCCACTGCACAATAATTTATGTCTATTGCTCCTATAGGATATTGTGTATACAACTTATGGGGAGGCTGAAACTGTGAGAGAGGATTATAGGACTCCAACTTGCTGGCAGAGGAAGGGGTTTATAGAATAGGGATGTGAAGTGAAGGGCTATATACTTAACCATGAGAGTCCCTGCAGTTTAACCCCATAAATTCTGCCAGTTTGATGACTAGGCTTAATTCAGTAAAAATTCAGAGAAGCTATTCATTAAGTTTAACAATTCAATTTTACCCTTCAAATCCACTGCCCAACTGTTGACACTTCCCTTTTTTTCTAGTGACTCACCTGTAATGACTGCATCAATGCGTCCCCTATTTTCAGCTTAGGTTGGGTTGGGCCAATGGGCACCCCAGGAAGGAAATCAGAGGCAGGGATGAGAGTGAGTTTGAGGTTTGTATTTCCTCCACTCCCTTCCTGGAGAATCCTGTATGGTGGCCTCACAGCACATGTCTCCACCAAGCTTTCTGATAGTATTCTTCTGTCACCCTTATGATTTATCTTTTGGCCAAAGATGGTAACAGCTTTCCCATTGTAAGCCATGGGTTAATGCAGCATCTTTCGTGTGGGACAGCTACACACACATCTTTCAATATTCCTTTTATAACAAATCCTCATCAAAATAACAAATTTCAAATGTGTAAAGTCTGTTTCCCAGTCTGCTTTCCTGTGAAGCTATTGTTTCTCCACTGCCAACAAGTAATTGAGCTGAACATACAGTTAACATGATTTTATTATTTTTAAAAAGTAAATATTTAAACCTGTAACTTTGTATCAAAGAATGTCCCCAGGTTATCATAGGCTTTGATAGTTAACACTTGGTGATTTTCTGAGTAAAAAAGGAAATATTTTTAAAAACATTAAGTATAAACTGTTATTTTTGATCTATTTTCTTTCATTGGGATCAAAGAATGGAATATATTAAGTCTTATTTTAGCAATTTCATTAAGAGTTTCATTTTGGTCCTTACCAGTTAATATAATTACTCTGCAGATATTTTCAAAACTAGAGATATGTTCCCTTTGAAGCATGTCAGCCTTTTAGAGGAAAAGGAAACTGAGAGAGTGAATTAACAATAATAGAAAGGGAGAGAGATGGGCACAGAGATGGAAAAAATATAAAGATTCACAAAGGGACTGAGGTAGAGACAGGAATAAACAAGTATTAATATGTAGACACAAAGACTATAAGATAGATTTAAAGGTAGACAGAGAAGTGTGTGTGTATGTGTGTGTGTGTGTGTGAGAGAGAGAGAGAGAGAGAATGAGAGAGAGAGAGAGAGAGAGAGAGAAAGTTTGAAGTTTATTGATCATTGTGTCAACAGACCAGTTTCAAACTTCAGATCCTGACTCTGATCCATGTTAGTCATTAAACTGCTTTAGGTTTCACTCTGTAAGCATATAAAATGGAAATAACTGTTATACATCCCAGGATTTCTCTGCCATAATCCATGCTAGAAGAGAGCCTATCATTGAATACAAATAGATGTCTTCTAATAATATACTTACTCTGATATCTTATGGTCCTGTACTTTTATGTGTTTGATTCATTAAGGACTCAATGTAGTATTTTGAATTTTGCACTAGTTTAATATTTAATAATTTTATTAGTTTCCCCTGACTGCTGTTATACTGTAAAACTTTTTTCTATCATGATTCTGGAAGATGGAGATTTAAAATCAGAATATTAGCAGAGGCATGCTCACTTCAAGTCTCAAGGGGGTGGATCTTACTTCTCCCAGCTTCTGAAAACCCCAGGTGTTCCTTGGGTGGTAGTATAACTCTAATCTCTGCCTCTATCTTTATTTGGCCATTTTCTTCCTTGTGTCTTCTCTGTTCATTCTTTTCCTACAAGGACACCACCACCCTAATGCAGAATGATCATATTTTAACTTGACTGCATCTACACAGATCTGTTGCAAATAAAGTAATCATCGTAGGGACTGGGGATTAAGACATCAACATATCTTTTTTTGGAAGACAAAATTTAGCCAATAATAGTAATATATGTTATTTTTCATTTCTAACACATTTTAATCTATATATTTTGATGCCGTGCCTTATTTTGATGCATTATGTCTTAATTGGTATATATTATACTTTTTCCAGATTCTTCTATACATAATACAAATAAAAACATATATTAACCAAACTAATTCTTATACTCAAGCTAATCACTGTTAAGAAATTTATACACAAGTCTGAAGTACACAGGATAGCTGGAATCATCATACAACATCAAAAAGAAGGTGCTGAAAGAAAATCCAAACAAAATAAAAATACTCCAGTGATGAAGATTTACAAAGGGACACAGAGGCAGTTCAAAGAACTCCCAGTGGCCAAAGATGAAAAAAAATCTGAGTGAAAATATAAATCAGTGTTGGGTCATAATTTAAAATATAAAATAAATATCTATGAATGGAGTACATACTGATAAATAAATGGGTAAAAGAGACAGATCTTGTTTAGAGAAAAGTCAATATATCTGAGCAAAGTATGAACTCTAGCTAACAATAATGTATCAATATTGGTTCACTAATTGTGACAAATGTGACATATTAATGTAGTTTCAATAATAGGATGAGTGCTCACTTCGGCAGCACATATACTAAAATTGGAATGATACAGAGTGTGGGGCTCTGAATTGAAAGAGGACTGTTGCAAGCATAAAGAAATTTAAGCACATGTTTGCAGTTTGGAGCTAAGATGGCGCCTACAGGAAGGGGTGTGGGAATGAAGGGAAGCTTAAGCACATGTTTGCAGCTAAGATGGCGCCTACAGGAAGAGACAGGGCGTGATCTAAATTGTTAATTGATGGTCAAAATTTCTGATTGATTCTCCTGGCTTCCATGCTCATGAATGATTGCTTGGCCTTTAGCTTGATTGGTGTAATCTATAGGAAGTTCCGTGCAAAACCCCCTTCACTTGCCTATAAAAGCTGTGGATCTTCATTAATAAAGTGGAACTACTTTGATGGAACCCCTGTCGTGTCTGATTGTCCCCTGCCTGAGCCAGGGTGCTGCGGGGCGGGCAGTCAAGATTCGCCTCTCTCCAAGATCTCCAGGTTCAGCCAGGGGCAATCCTGCTGCCTTCCCTTTCTGCGGAAGGTCCCCACAACAGAGAAGATTAGCATGGCCCCTGCACAAGAATGACACGCAAATTCGTGAAGCGTTCCATTTTAAAAGAAAAGGAAAAGGAAAAAAAAATTGGGTGATCTCAGTGTTGAATACACAGAAACTCTGGATTATCCCAACAACCATTCTGTAAATCTAAAATATGCTACAACAATAATTAATCATAAAAATATAAAATAAATATCTATGAATGGAGTACATACTGATAAATAAATGGGTAAAAGAGACAGATCTTGT
The DNA here is from genome assembly GCA_022376925.1 of Tragulus kanchil. Taxonomy (NCBI): domain Eukaryota; kingdom Metazoa; phylum Chordata; class Mammalia; order Artiodactyla; family Tragulidae; genus Tragulus; species Tragulus kanchil. Next base: position 68,658,850 of record JAIOJX010000028.1, on the reverse strand, counting down.
TTAGAGAAAAGTCAATATATCTGAGCAAAGTATGAACTCTAGCTAACAATAATGTATCAATATTGGTTCACTAATTGTGACAAATGTGACATATTAATGTAGTTTCAATAATAGGATGAGTGCTCACTTCGGCAGCACATATACTAAAATTGGAATGATACAGAGTGTGGGGCTCTGAATTGAAAGAGGACTGTTGCAAGCATAAAGAAATTTAAGCACATGTTTGCAGTTTGGAGCTAAGATGGCGCCTACAGGAAGGGGTGTGGGAATGAAGGGAAGCTTAAGCACATGTTTGCAGCTAAGATGGCGCCTACAGGAAGAGACAGGGCGTGATCTAAATTGTTAATTGATGGTCAAAATTTCTGATTGATTCTCCTGGCTTCCATGCTCATGAATGATTGCTTGGCCTTTAGCTTGATTGGTGTAATCTATAGGAAGTTCCGTGCAAAACCCCCTTCACTTGCCTATAAAAGCTGTGGATCTTCATTAATAAAGTGGAACTACTTTGATGGAACCCCTGTCGTGTCTGATTGTCCCCTGAGCCAGGGGGCTGGGGGGCGGGCAGTCAAGATTCGCCTCTCTCCAAGATCTCCAGGTTCAGCCAGGGGCAATCCTGCTGCCTTCCCTTTCTGCGGAAGGTCCCCACAACAGAGAAGATTAGCATGGCCCCTGCACAAGAATGACACGCAAATTCGTGAAGCGTTCCATTTTAAAAGAAAAGGAAAAGGAAAAAAAAATTGGGTGATCTCAGTGTTGAATACACAGAAACTCTGGATTATCCCAACAACCATTCTGTAAATCTAAAATATGCTACAACAATAATTAATCATAAAAATCTAAAGTGAAGCTATTCTAAAGATATATTAACACTAACAAAAATAAAGTTACTGTAGATGAAAACTATGTTTAGTTAGAAGACATAGAACTATTAACCAGTGACTAAAGAAAAATAGAAAATGATTTCAATTATATTTTACCTACTACAAAATCTGGCATAGTCACTGTTTTTCTAAAGATGTTACCAGGGCTTCCCTGGTGGTCCAGTGGGTAAGGACACCGCCTTGCAGTGCAAGGGGCGCCGGTTCGATCCCTGGCCTGGGAAGATCCCACGTGCTGCGGAGCTGCTGGGCCCATGTGTCCAATTACCGAGCCGGAGCTCTGGAGCACATGCGCCCAGAGCCAGTGCTCTGCGACAACAGAGGCCACCGCAATGGGCGGCCTGCGCGGGCCAAGGAACAAAGATGGATGAAAATGGACAAATGAAAGATCAATAGATGTGGCCCGCCTGCTCCCCTCCCTTCCCACCCCACCCCCAAAAATAAATAAATAAATAAATAAATCTTTAAAAAAAAATAAAAATAAAAAAATAAATAAAGATGTTACCAAAGAGTTCTAAGAAAATATTGAAAATTACTGAATATAATATTAGAAAACTAGTTTCAATATATTTTATCTTATTCCTTATTGATTTTTTCTGTTGTAACCATTTGTAAATAATTTTAAATTTCAGGAAGATAAAGTGTTCTGATCATTTTCCAGAATTCCTATAAGACTACAGTCCAAAATATGCTTAAATTTCACTTTAAATTCCATTTCATGGATAATTCAGGAAGTGCTTGAGTTTTGCTCTCTTCTTTCTCATTTAACTCTTTTTTTTTTTCCTTTCTCTACCTGAGGATAAAGAAGTCCAGGACTGCACTCATTAGAGTGCAAATGAGTTTACATTCTAGGAAGCTTTAGCATAAGCATTATAAATGGTGCACTGATTTTGAATTTTCTTTCTTAAAGCAACTAAGCTTTAGTTTCAAGGTACTTTTCTATGAATGAACTACCTTATCACCACAATGCTCTCCATTAACAAGTAAAATAAGCTAGAGGAAAGAGCAATGGTAGAGCAGCAAAATCACTTGCCAAAAAGTGTCTTCAAAAATGAGTATCAAGTTAAAATTAGAGGGCTGCACAGCATTTTCATTTGTAAAATTAGGTCAAGTAAAAAAATAGTTTAGTTAGAAGACATAGAACTATTAACCAGTGACTAAAGAAAAATAGAAAATGATTTCAATTATATTTTACCTACTACAAAATCTGGCATAGTCACTGTTTTTCTAAAGATGTTACCAGGGCTTCCCTGGTGGTCCAGTGGGTAAGGACACCGCCTTGCAGTGCAAGGGGCGCCGGTTCGATCCCTGGCCTGGGAAGATCCCACGTGCTGCGGAGCTGCTGGGCCCATGTGTCCAATTACCGAGCCGGAGCTCTGGAGCACATGCGCCCAGAGCCAGTGCTCTGCGACAACAGAGGCCACCGCAATGGGCGGCCTCGCGGCCAAGGAACAAAGATGGATGAAAATGGACAAATGAAAGATCAATAGATGTGGCCCGCCTGCTCCCCTCCCTTCCCCCCCCCCCCCCAAAAAAAAATAAATAAATAAATAAATCTTTAAAAAAAAATAAAAATAAAAAAATAAATAAAGATGTTACCAAAGAGTTCTAAGAAAATATTGAAAATTACTGAATATAATATTAGAAAACTAGTTTCAATATATTTTATCTTATTCCTTATTGATTTTTTCTGTTGTAACCATTTGTAAATAATTTTAAATTTCAGGAAGATAAAGTGTTCTGATCATTTTCCAGAATTCCTATAAGACTACAGTCCAAAATATGCTTAAATTTCACTTTAAATTCCATTTCATGGATAATTCAGGAAGTGCTTGAGTTTTGCTCTCTTCTTTCTCATTTAACTCTTTTTTTTTTTCCTTTCTCTACCTGAGGATAAAGAAGTCCAGGACTGCACTCATTAGAGTGCAAATGAGTTTACATTCTAGGAAGCTTTAGCATAAGCATTATAAATGGTGCACTGATTTTGAATTTTTCTTTCTTAAAGCAACTAAGCTTTAGTTTCAAGGTACTTTTCTATGAATGAACTACCTTATCACCACAATGCTCTCCATTAACAAGTAAAATAAGCTAGAGGAAAGAGCAATGGTAGAGCAGCAAAATCACTTGCCAAAAAGTGTCTTCAAAAATGAGTATCAAGTTAAAATTAGATGGCTGCACAGCATTTTCATTTGTAAAATTAGGTCAAGACAAATGGAAGAACATGAATGTTTCTAGTTCTTCTTGTTCTAAAATAAAATGCATGCAAAATTTACACTTACCATAAACTGTAACATCTGGGAGGGACAGTACTTGCCATCAGCCTTTACCACTAATGAGTTCATCAAGGGTCTTTGCAATTCCTTTTTAATTCAAATGTCACATGCCTTTTCCTCTTTAGTGTCTACGATCTTCCCTTTATAAAAATTTTATTTTAAGGAATCTCAAGTAGAGCTTGTGTGATTTTCTAGAGTCAAAGGGCTCGGTGGGGACCTCAGTTTAAAAGGACTGAGTAGTCTAATTTGGAACAGATGAATGCTTTAGTCATTGGAACATTTGTTCGATAATTCGTCAGGACACATTTCAACTCACTTTCTAACAGTGATCAACACATAACTAATTGTGTGGTGCTGTGAAGTTGAAAATTCCAGTGAGCTCTCTATTGGCTTTTTTGAAGTTGTAACTTTGAAATTAACCACATTAAAAGGCAGGGAGCACTGAGATTACTGTGAGATAAAGTATAAAATACTACCTATTTTACGTATAGGGTACAAAGAAATTATATATAAAGGAACTTAACTTATTTGATGCTTCAAATTTGATATGCATAATATTTCTTGCAGATGTAAAATCACATGAAAGAGTAATTTTGGTGTTTTATACGAAAGTGAAAAAATAATTCATTATTTAGGTGTGTCTTTACGAAACAGTTTGCTTTTTAACAATTTCATATTTCTTAGAGGATAAAGAAGTCCAGGACTGCACTCATTAGAGTGCAAATGAGTTTACATTCTAGGAAGCTTTAGCATAAGCATTATAAATGGTGCACTGATTTTGAATTTTCTTTCTTAAAGCAACTAAGCTTTAGTTTCAAGGTACTTTTCTATGAATGAACTACCTTATCACCACAATGCTCTCCATTAACAAGTAAAATAAGCTAGAGGAAAGAGCAATGGTAGAGCAGCAAAATCACTTCCCAAAAAAGTGTCTTCAAAAATGAGTATCAAGTTAAAATTAGATGGCTGCACAGCATTTTCATTTGTAAAATTAGGTCAAGACAAATGGAAGAACATGAATGTTTCTAGTTCTTCTTGTTCTAAAATAAAATGCATGCAAAATTTACACTTACCATAAACTGTAACATCTGGGAGGGACAGTACTTGCCATCAGCCTTTACCACTAATGAGTTCATCAAGGGTCTTTGCAATTCCTTTTTAATTCAAATGTCACATGCCTTTTCCTCTTTAGTGTCTACGATCTTCCCTTTATAAAAATTTTATTTTAAGGAATCTCAAGTAGAGCTTGTGTGATTTTCTAGAGTCAAAGGGCTCGGTGGGGACCTCAGTTTAAAAGGACTGAGTAGTCTAATTTGGAACAGATGAATGCTTTAGTCATTGGAACATTTGTTCGATAATTCGTCAGGACACATTTCAACTCACTTTCTAACAGTGATCAACACATAACTAATTGTGTGGTGCTGTGAAGTTGAAAATTCCAGTGAGCTCTCTATTGGCTTTTTTGAAGTTGTAACTTTGAAATTAACCACATTAAAAGGCAGGGAGCACTGAGATTACTGTGAGATAAAGTATAAAATACTACCTATTTTACGTATAGGGTACAAAGAAATTATATATAAAGGAACTTAACTTATTTGATGCTTCAAATTTGATATGCATAATATTTCTTGCAGATGTAAAATCACATGAAAGAGTAATTTTGGTGTTTTATACGAAAGTGAAAAAATAATTCATTATTTAGGTGTGTCTTTACACTGCTCTAACAATTTCCATCAGTTATTCAGTTCAAATTATCTTTAATCTAGAATTGCACTATCCTACTATTGCTCGAGTTTATAAATAATTGGGTACAATTTTCCTTTATAGGAGAAGCCCTAGCATCAGTCAATTTGTAAGGGTTAGGAGGGAAAGGGCCAGGGAACAATTTTTGAAAAGAATAACAGCCCAAGGGCACAGCATAAATCCATTAAAATCAAATAGGTCCAAGATGGCAGACCAGACCTTGATCCTCAGTCAGCAAACTAAATGACACACCCAGAGGCGCCATGACAGTTCCACCCCTTCACTGCAAAAGCTGGAATTGTCCTCCCCCTCATTAGCATATGGAATTACCCAGCCCATAACAGCTAAGAATGCCATGTTTTCAGGGCCGCTGAATTTGCTCTATGATGGCCCACACTCTGTGGATTGTGCTTTCTCTGAATCTTAATGAATCCATTTCTTACCTATTTGTCTCTCGCTGAATTCTCCTCTGCAAAGAGACATGAAGAACCTGATCCTCAGCGGGTCCAGACATTGGGTGAGTGATTTTAATTACCAGGGTTTTAGCTGGGTTCCAGCCCCAGCCATGTGGGTTCAAGTCCCAAGCAGGCTTTGATTAGGTCTCGGCTCTGAGTTTTAAGTCTCAAATCAAGGTAGAACACTTTCAAATTCTGCCATGGACTGATCATGGTCGAATAGTAACTCATGAATAATTTGTATAATACATATAAATATTATAACAACAAATAAAACACTCCGGTGAAATTGCTAAAATTTTGAATAATTATTAACTTTCGAAGGAGTGAGATTTCAGATCAGTACTCAGAATGGATTTCGTTACCAGGATGTACTGTAACAGAAGCCCTTTTATTGAATTTATCACGTTATCTAAGACTATGAAAGTGCAAGTTGCTCAGTCGTGTCTGACTCTTTGCGACCCATGGACAAGCCGTGTAAATTTCCAGGCAAAGATAGTGGAGTGGGCAGCCTTTCTCTTCTTCAGGGATCTTTCCAATCCTGGGATCCAACCCAGGTCTCCCACATTTTTGGCCCCGGCCAAAAGGGTTTTCTTGTCTGAAGTATTTTGTTTACGAAAGTGAAAATAATTAAATTTTGTGTCTTTACACTGCTCTAACAATTTCCATCAGTTATTCAGTTCAAATTATCTTTAATCTAGAATTGCACTATCCTACTATTGCTCGAGTTTATAAATAATTGGGTACAATTTTCCTTTATAGGAGAAGCCCTAGCATCAGTCAATTTGTAAGGGTTAGGAGGAAAGGGCCAGGGAACAATTTTTGAAAAGAATAACAGCCCAAGGGCACAGCATAAATCCATTAAAATCAAATAGGTCCAAGATGGCAGACCAGACCTTGATCCTCAGTCAGCAAACTAAATGACACACCCAGAGGCGCCATGACAGTTCCACCCCTTCACTGCAAAAGCTGGAATTGTCCTCCCCCTCATTAGCATATGGAATTACCCAGCCCATAACAGCTAAGAATGCCATGTTTTCAGGGCCGCTGAATTTGCTCTATGATGGCCCACACTCTGTGGATTGTGCTTTCTCTGAATCTTAATGAATCCATTTCTTACCTATTTGTCTCTCGCTGAATTCTCCTCTGCAAAGAGACATGAAGAACCTGATCCTCAGCGGGTCCAGACATTGGGTGAGTGATTTTAATTACCAGGGTTTTAGCTGGGTTCCAGCCCCAGCCATGTGGGTTCAAGTCCCAAGCAGGCTTTGATTAGGTCTCGGCTCTGAGTTTTAAGTCTCAAATCAAGGTAGAACACTTTCAAATTCTGCCATGGACTGATCATGGTCGAATAGTAACTCATGAATAATTTGTATAATACATATAAATATTATAACAACAAATAAAACACTCCGGTGAAATTGCTAAAATTTTGAATAATTATTAACTTTCGAAGGAGTGAGATTTCAGATCAGTACTCAGAATGGATTTCGTTACCAGGATGTACTGTAACAGAAGCCCTTTTATTGAATTTATCACGTTATCTAAGACTATGAAAGTGCAAGTTGCTCAGTCGTGTCTGACTCTTTGCGACCCATGGACAAGCCGTGTAAATTTCCAGGCAAAGATAGTGGAGTGGGCAGCCTTTCTCTTCTTCAGGGGATCTTTCCAATCCTGGGATCCAACCCAGGTCTCCCACATTGCAGGCAGGTTCCTTGTGGTCGGAGCCACCAGGGAAACCCTAAAATATTGATGTGGGTAGCCTATCTCTTCTCCAGGGGAAACTCCCGGATCCAGGAATCAAACTAGGGTCTCCTGCATTGCAGACAGATTCTTTACCAGATGAGCTACAAGGGAAGCCCTAAAGTTATGAATCTTATAATATTTTACATGGAAAGGAGTCACAGCAAGCTTATGTCATTGTATTTCTAGGGTTAATTTGTGCTCTAGCATCCTGGGGTGATGAGGGGAGCTGGCAGATAGAGTCTCAGGGGCTTTGAAATTGATTAGGTTTCTATGGAAATTTGAAGTGACTGTGTTTAAGAACAGGTAATAAGGCTATTTTACAAAACAAAGGCAAAATGAAACTTGAGCTTCTGGGTGTCAATAGGATGAATTCAATTCCAGGAAGTGTAGCTTGGCTTCTCTGACCTCTGAAAAAGTTGGAGAAAATCTACACTTGGTGCTACCCACCTCTGCTCTCCCTGCTACTGAAACCTATCCCTGGACCATGGTGTATCAGGCAAAGTTTTTATATTCCAGCAGTCCTGGCTTGAATACTGTGCATACTGTCTCCAGGAATGTCAGTGATCTCCTGAACACCCCAAATTTCACTTTCGCTGTTGTTTATCTTTTGCTATTGCTGTTTATCTGGTAACCATTGTTTATAATATTTAATTCATATGATTGCCAGGAAGACTAACTGTAGAAAAATAAAGTTCTTGCCATTGTACCTTTTTAAATGCTTAAAAGTGGTCAGTACAATTATTAGATATAAAATGTTTAACTTATTTATATGATAAATATATTCATAATTTTAAAAGATTACCTTCATAAGGTAATAATAATCTCATATTACAACCTATGTAGCTTCCCTTGTGACTCAGTGTTAAGAACCTGCCTGCCAGTGCGATTGGATTTCGTTACCAGGATGTACTGTAACAGAAGCCCTTTTATTGAATTTATCACGTTATCTAAGACTATGAAAGTGCAAGTTGCTCAGTCGTGTCTGACTCTTTGCGACCCATGGACAAGCCGTGTAAATTTCCAGGCAAAGATAGTGGAGTGGGCAGCCTTTCTCTTCTTCAGGGGATCTTTCCAATCCTGGGATCCAACCCAGGTCTCCCACATTGCAGGCAGGTTCCTTGTGGTCGGAGCCACCAGGGAAACCCTAAAATATTGATGTGGGTAGCCTATCTCTTCTCCAGGGAAACTCCCGGATCCAGGAATCAAACTAGGGTCTCCTGCATTGCAGACAGATTCTTTACCAGATGAGCTACAAGGGAAGCCCTAAAGTTATGAATCTTATAATATTTTACATGGAAAGGAGTCACAGCAAGCTTATGTCATTGTATTTCTAGGGTTAATTTGTGCTCTAGCATCCTGGGGTGATGAGGGGAGCTGGCAGATAGAGTCTCAGGGGCTTTGAAATTGATTAGGTTTCTATGGAAATTTGAAGTGACTGTGTTTAAGAACAGGTAATAAGGCTATTTTACAAAACAAAGGCAAAATGAAACTTGAGCTTCTGGGTGTCAATAGGATGAATTCAATTCCAGGAAGTGTAGCTTGGCTTCTCTGACCTCTGAAAAAGTTGGAGAAAATCTACACTTGGTGCTACCCACCTCTGCTCTCCCTGCTACTGAAACCTATCCCTGGACCATGGTGTATCAGGCAAAGTTTTTATATTCCAGCAGTCCTGGCTTGAATACTGTGCATACTGTCTCCAGGAATGTCAGTGATCTCCTGAACACCCCAAATTTCACTTTCGCTGTTGTTTATCTTTTGCTATTGCTGTTTATCTGGTAACCATTGTTTATAATATTTAATTCATATGATTGCCAGGAAGACTAACTGTAGAAAAATAAAGTTCTTGCCATTGTACCTTTTTAAATGCTTAAAAGTGGTCAGTACAATTATTAGATATAAAATGTTTAACTTATTTATATGATAAATATATTCATAATTTTAAAAGATTACCTTCATAAGGTAATAATAATCTCATATTACAACCTATGTAGCTTCCCTTGTGACTCAGTGTTAAGAACCTGCCTGCCAGTGCAGGAGATATAAGAGACTCTGGTTTGATCCCTGGGTCAGGAAGATCCTCTGGAGAAGGAAATAGTAGCCATCCTTTCCTGGGAAATTGCATGGACAGGAGGAGTCTGGCAGGCTATAGTCACAAAAGAGTTGGACACAACTTAGATTAAATAGCAGCAATGACTAAATTCTTCCCGGCATTGTACTTGCTAAAATTTATAAAATATATTCCTTACTCCTTCCCTGCAAAAAACTTGCTTTATTATATTCCCATTCCTAATTAGTGGCTTTAATATAGCAATACTATTGTCTGTATGTTTTCCTCTTCATTAAAACATGGTATGTTAAAAAAAAAAAAAAAAGTGGTATGGTATGTTGAAGGTATACATAAGGGTTTTTTTTTTTTTTCTTGAATTTCTGCCTCTTTTATTGGTCCTTCATTTATTTTCATCCATCTTAATTCTTTGGCCTGTGTGGGCCTCCCATCACAGTGGCCTCTCTCGTCACAGAGCACTGGCTCTGCGAGCATGCACTCCAGAGCACTGGCTTGTAACTGAACACACCAGTCCAGCTGCTCTGCAGCATATGAGATCTTGCTGGGCCAGGGATCAAACAGGTGCCCTTTGCACTGCTAGGCAGACTCTTTATCCACTGAACCACCAGTGAAGCCCTATTATAAATCATTTTTGATCTTACAATTGAGGTTTGCCATTTGATCCAGGAAAATATTAATAAATTATAATAAGCTATGTTAAGACCCTGTCAAGTTACAAATGGATTTAAACAAAATATTTCAGAGAATTATGAGAATCAGTAATTTTCTTCTTCAAATCACAGTGGTCAAAACACAATGCTTTATATAATTGTACCCATATTTAGTGTCTGTGATTCGATGCAACACTTGAAGTCAACTATGCATTAAAATAGATGTTTAACAATTTTTTAAAAATATGAACACCCTTCCACATGGGTCCAAAGTGCTAGCCACCTTTACACTTTGTTAACAGGCAAATTAGGAATGGTTATATTTAAACATAAAAATTTATATTATAATATAATTAATATTATATGAAAATGGATGAAGTTACAGATAAAGTGATGCTATAACTTCCAGCCATCTTAATAGAGTGTGAAGAAAAACAGCTTGTAAGATTTAAGTGATGTGACAACTATTCCCAAACACGACAATCCATGGTAGCTCTTCACAGTTGCTTTTAGCAGTTACCTTACTGTAAAATTTACTTGCAAACTGATTCTCATATATAAGTCAAGCTAAAAAAATCACCTTCATGGTTTTCCTCTCTTTCAGTGTATGTTGAGTGGCAAAGGCATTTTTTGTTTCCAAATGATAAATTAAACATTTGGCTTTTTTAAACATTTGGGTACCATTTATCCACATCACATTTGTGGGGGTAAAATACTGTTCACTCAATCTCTGTTATAATTTTATTTTCCCCATTAGGCTAACATATGGAGCATGTGCTTATTAGTTAAACTTACCAGGTACCCCACTTATGTTTTATTGCTGTTTGAAATCTTCCATTATATATATTTATCTGTTCAATCTAATTGGCTTAGTTTTAAACTCTATTTCAAAACTCCTGTTACATTCAAGAGAGTCTAATACAGATCCCATTTACAAAGGCAAGGCAAGTCAGTTGGTGAGTTAAAATCTGAACTCATAATAGAGTGCCAGTGCCCTGAAGCTTCAAACTGAAGTTATCTTACCTCTTGGGCCTTTATCTTATTCATGACACATTAGCTGAAATCTCAGGAAATGACTATAGTTTGACTTTTTAGATTTTCAGAACCACCAGTGAAGCCCTATTATAAATCATTTTTGATCTTACAATTGAGGTTTGCCATTTGATCCAGGAAAATATTAATAAATTATAATAAGCTATGTTAAGACCCTGTCAAGTTACAAATGGATTTAAACAAAATATTTCAGAGAATTATGAGAATCAGTAATTTTCTTCTTCAAATCACAGTGGTCAAAACACAATGCTTTATATAATTGTACCCATATTTAGTGTCTGTGATTCGATGCAACACTTGAAGTCAACTATGCATTAAAATAGATGTTTAACAATTTTTTAAAAATATGAACACCCTTCCACATGGGTCCAAAGTGCTAGCCACCTTTACACTTTGTTAACAGGCAAATTAGGAATGGTTATATTTAAACATAAAAATTTATATTATAATATAATTAATATTATATGAAAATGGATGAAGTTACAGATAAAGTGATGCTATAACTTCCAGCCATCTTAATAGAGTGTGAAGAAAAACAGCTTGTAAGATTTAAGTGATGTGACAACTATTCCCAAACACGACAATCCATGGTAGCTCTTCACAGTTGCTTTTAGCAGTTACCCTACTGTAAAATTTACTTGCAAACTGATTCTCATATATAAGTCAAGCTAAAAAAATCACCTTCATGGTTTTCCTCTCTTTCAGTGTATGTTGAGTGGCAAAGGCATTTTTTGTTTCCAAATGATAAATTAAACATTTGGCTTTTTAAACATTTGGGTACCATTTATCCACATCACATTTGTGGGGTAAAATACTGTTCACTCAATCTCTGTTATAATTTTATTTTCCCCATTAGGCTAACATATGGAGCATGTGCTTATTAGTTAAACTTACCAGGTACCCCACTTATGTTTTATTGCTGTTTGAAATCTTCCATTATATATATTTATCTGTTCAATCTAATTGGCTTAGTTTTAAACTCTATTTCAAAACTCCTGTTACATTCAAGAGAGTCTAATACAGATCCCATTTACAAAGGCAAGGCAAGTCAGTTGGTGAGTTAAAATCTGAACTCATAATAGAGTGCCAGTGCCCTGAAGCTTCAAACTGAAGTTATCTTACCTCTTGGGCCTTTATCTTATTCATGACACATTAGCTGAAATCTCAGGAAATGACTATAGTTTGACTTTTTAGATTTTCAGATCAAAGAAAAATATACACAGCAGTACCTAAGTATTTTTAGAATAAATGACTCAGTGGAATTAAGATGTAAGGATCAGAATGAACTTTTCTGAGTGCTTAAGATAAAGTTTGTTAGGTAATAAACTACTATTTATTTTAATCCTTACATCACATATAATCTAGTTCTATGTTTATTCTACAGATGAAATTAAAATATCCAAGAATTTAGATAAATTGCTCAAGCTCACACAACCCATGATTACATTTTTACAATTTAGATCCCACTGCTTCTAGAGATGAACATGGTCATTGATACATATTTCATTTTCTATGCTGACATATTGCCTTTCCATGAGAAAAAATGATGATCAAGAAATAGAATGTACTCTCGGGATACTCTCCTATCCCCCTTCCAGTGTCTATGCTGGAAGCTTTTCCCTATCCTTTCTTACTTTAATAAAGTTTTCACTGCACGAAGCTCTGACCATGACCGAGTCTTTTGATCCCACTGCAAATTCTTCTCCATTGGAGATTAAGAATCTGACACTGTTCATAGTAACCTACTGTTGTCTATCACCTATCATCTGGGGGATCGTCCAGGATCCTCAAGACAAGATGGGAGCTTCACAGAGTTCCAAGACCCCCAATCCCTTGGACTGTATTCTGAAAAACTGGGATAGATTTGACCCTCAGAGCTTAAAGAAGACACACCTGACTTTCTTTTGCAAATCCACATGGCCACAATATCCGCTGAAAAATGGTGAAGGTTGCGTAGTTAAATAGTCTCAATTACAAAAAAAAAAAGAAAAAGAAATAGAATGTAATCTAAATGAATTAGATAAATCTATTATACTTTTTGAACAAATAAAATAGAGCAGACTATATATGTCTCAATATGTTTACATGTATACAATGTACATAATACACACAGAGACATACACATGTACATTTATGGGATACAAATATACGTATATATCGTAGACACAGAGTCTGAATATCAAGCAGTACTTTCCATCACCATAGGCAGTAAAACCAGATGCCACTCCCTGTGATAAGCAAGCTTTTAGTCAGGACTGTGCAAAATAGGTAGCAACATAAAGTGATTGAAGGAAATGTCTTTTGTTTTTAATGTGACTGAATGTAGAATTCTCTGTTTTATATATCTCCCAGTAAGATAACAATGAGACGTATATCTATACTGCTTGCTTGTTTCAAATCACACATTGTGAAATATCTCCCCAGAAACCACTGGAAACCACATGAAATGTTACTGTGTCAAGAGTGCTGAGCTCCTCACTTACTACTATACTTACAGCCTTTAAACACTTGCTAACATATAATATAAACCTAGATATCTGTGGATCTGTTTGATTCTTGCTTATTCTGGAGCGTTCTTTATATATAAGAAGTAACAGCATGGAATCTGAAGCCAGATTGCAAGGTTTTGAATACAGGATCAGTGACTGACTAGCTGCATGGTATCAGGAAAGTTATTTAACTTCTCTATCCTTTAGTTTTCACTTTGATAAAATGAGGGTATCTCACAGTATCTTTAGGAAGATATTAGCAATTGGTATGCAAAGAATATTTGCAATAGTACTGAAAAAAGCAAAAGGATTATAACAAAGAGTGTAACTACTGGTAATAGAGACACACTCATGCTTTATCACCTATCATCTGGGGGATCGTCCAGGATCCTCAAGACAAGATGGGAGCTTCACAGAGTTCCAAGACCCCCAATCCCTTGGACTGTATTCTGAAAAACTGGGATAGATTTGACCCTCAGAGCTTAAAGAAGACACACCTGACTTTCTTTTGCAAATCCACATGGCCACAATATCCGCTGAAAAATGGTGAAGGTTGCGTAGTTAAATAGTCTCAATTACAAAAAAAAAAAGAAAAAGAAATAGAATGTAATCTAAATGAATTAGATAAATCTATTATACTTTTTGAACAAATAAAATAGAGCAGACTATATATGTCTCAATATGTTTACATGTATACAATGTACATAATACACACAGAGACATACACATGTACATTTATGGGATACAAATATACGTATATATCGTAGACACAGAGTCTGAATATCAAGCAGTACTTTCCATCACCATAGGCAGTAAAACCAGATGCCACTCCCTGTGATAAGCAAGCTTTTAGTCAGGACTGTGCAAAATAGGTAGCAACATAAAGTGATTGAAGGAAATGTCTTTTGTTTTTAATGTGACTGAATGTAGAATTCTCTGTTTTATATATCTCCCAGTAAGATAACAATGAGACGTATATCTATACTGCTTGCTTGTTTCAAATCACACATTGTGAAATATCTCCCAGAAACCACTGGAAACCACATGAAATGTTACTGTGTCAAGAGTGCTGAGCTCCTCACTTACTACTATACTTACAGCCTTTAAACACTTGCTAACATATAATATAAACCTAGATATCTGTGGATCTGTTTGATTCTTGCTTATTCTGGAGCGTTCTTTATATATAAGAAGTAACAGCATGGAATCTGAAGCCAGATTGCAAGGTTTTGAATACAGGATCAGTGACTGACTAGCTGCATGGTATCAGGAAAGTTATTTAACTTCTCTATCCTTTAGTTTTCACTTTGATAAAATGAGGGTATCTCACAGTATCTTTAGGAAGATATTAGCAATTGGTATGCAAAGAATATTTGCAATAGTACATGAAAAATAAGTCTAAGGATATTAGAGTATTTATAACATATATATGGAGTGTAACTACTGGTAATAGAGACACACTCATGCTTTATCACACAACTTAAGAAATTCATAACTGATATCTTAGAAAACTCTCCTTTTCTTGACCCAAATTCCACCTTTTTTCTTTCCTCCCACTAAGACCTAGTCTGAATGCTGTGTTAGTCATTTCCTTGCTTTTCTTTATACTTTAACCACATAAATACGTACCCACTAAACATTATATGTCAACAATATATCATTTTGTGGTTGTTGTTCAACTTTTAAATTGTGTCCAGCTCTTTGCAATCCTACGGACTGCAACCTTCCAGGCTTCCCTGTCCATTGAGTCAGTGATGCTATTTGACCATCTGATCCTCTGCTACCCCTCCTCTTTTGCCTTCAGTCTTTGCTAGCATCAGGATCTTTTCCAAACAGTTGGCTTTTTGCATCTGGTTGCCAAAGTATGGCACTTCAGCTTCAGTTTTTCCAGTGACTATTCAAGCTTGATTTCCTTTAGGACTGACTGGTTTGATCTTCTTGAAATCCAAGGGACTCTCAAGAGTCTTCTCCAGCATCATAGTTTGAAACCATCAATTCTTTGATGATCAGCCTTCTTTGTGATCCAAATCTCACCAAATCTCATGACTACTGGAAAAACCATAGCTTTGATTATATGTGCCTTTGTTGTCAAAATGATCTCTCTGTTTTTTAATATGCTGGCTGTCTAGGTTTGTTTTTTCTTCCAAGGAGCTTGTGTTTTTTAATTTCATAGCTGCAATCACCATCCACAGGGATTTGGGAGCCCAAATAAAATCTGTCACTCCTTTCATTTCTCCCTTTTTATTTGCCAAGAGTGATGGTATCAAATGGCATGATCTTAGTTTTTCAAATGTTGCATTTTCAGCCAGCTTTTTCATGCTCCTCTTTCACCGTCATCAAGAGGCTCTTTAGTTACACTTTGCTTTCTGCCGTAAGAGTGGTGTCATCTGCATACTGGCAGTTATTGATATTTCTTACAGTATTCTTGAATCCAGCTTCTGCTTCATCTAGACCAGCGTTTAGCATGATGTACTCTGCATATAAATTAAATAAGCAGGGTGACAATATACAGCCTTGACGTACTCTTTGCCTAATTTGGAAACAGTCTGTTGTTCCATGTCCAGTTCTAACTGTTGCTTCTTGTCATGCGTACAGGTTACATGTCTTTCATTTTCCACATTTTGTTGTGATCCACACTGTCAAAGGTTTTAGCACAGTCAATGAAGAAGAAGTAGATGTTTTTTTCTGGAATTCTTTTGCTCTTTCTACAATCCAATGTATGTTGGCAATTTGATCACTGATTCCTCTGCCTTTTCTAAACCCAGCATGTACATCTGGGAGCTCTCGGTTCAAGTACTGCTGAAGCCTAACTTGAAGGATTTGGATCATAATCTTATTAGCATGTGAAGTAAGCTCAATTGTATGGGCTCTTTGCATCTGAAAATAAGCTCAACTGTATGGGCAATGCCAAAGAGAATGCACTTGGCATTGCCCTTCTTTGGAATTGGAGTGAAAACTGTCCTTTTCCAGTTCTGTGGTCACTGCTGAATTTTAAAAATTTGCTGGTGTTTCGAGTGTAGCACTTTAACACTTTAACAGTATAATCTTGAGGATTTTAAATAGTTCAGTTGACATTCCACCACCTCCCCTAGCTTTGTAATAATGCTCTCTTCTTAAGGACCATTTGACTTCGCATTCCTGAATGTCTGGCTAGAAGTGAGTGAGCACACCTTCTTGGTCATCTGGGTCATTAAGACCTTCATTGTACAGTTCTTCTGTGTATTCTTGCTTTCTCCTTGCAACTCTTCCTTCTACTCCTTGCAACTCTGCATTCAACTCTCCTTGGAGCTCTGTATTCAGTTGGGTTTGTCTTTCCCTTTCTTCCTTGCTTTTTGCTTCTCTTCTTTTTTCAGCTATTTGTGAAGGCTTCTCAGACAACCTCTTTGCCTTATTACATTTATTTTTTTGAAGGATGGTTTTGCTTACTGCCTGCTGTACATTGTTACAAAGTCCATCCATCATTCTTCAGACCCTCTGTCTACCACAGCTAAGCCCTTGAATAAGTTTGTAACTTCCACTGTATAATCATAAGGGATTTAACTTAGGTCATACATGTATGGCCTAGTGATTTTCCCTACTGTTTTAAATTTAAGCCTGAGTTTTACAATATGGAGCTCATAATCTGAGCCACAGTCAGCTCCAGGTCTTGTTTTTACTGACTGTATAGAGCTTCTCCATCTTCAACTGCAAAGAACAAGATCAATCTGATTTTGGTATTGACTATCTGGTGATATCCATGTGTAGAGTTATCTCTTGTGTTGTTGGAAGGTGTTTGGGATAACCAGTGTGTTCTCTTGACAAAACTCTGTTAGCCTTTGTCCTGCTTTATTTTGTACTCCATGGCTAAACCTGCCCTTTATTCCACGTATCCCTTGACTTCCTACTTTTGCATTCCAATCCCCTATGATGAAAGGACATCATCGTTTTTGGGTGTTAGTTCTAGGAGTTCTTGTAGGTCTTCATAGGACCATTCAGCTTTGACTTCTTTAGCATTAGTAGTTGGGGCACAGGCTTGAATTACTTTGATGTTGAATGGTTTGCCTTGGAAACAAACTGAGATCATTCTGTCACTTTTGCGACTGCCCCCAAGTACTGCATTTCAGACTCTTACTGACCATGAGAGCTACTCCATTTCTTTGTAAAGAATCTTGCCCACAGTAGTAGACATGATGGTCATGTGAATTAAATATTCCCATTCTTATCCATTTTAGTTCACTGATTCCTAAGATATTGATGTCCACGCTTATCATCTACTCCTTGATCATATCCGTTTTATCTTTTTTTATGGGCCTAATATTCCAGGTTCATATACAAGATTGTTCTTTAGAGCATCAAACTTTTCTTTCACCACCAGACACAAACTGAGCTTCATTTCCACTGTAGTCCAGCCTCTTCATTCTTTCTGAAGCATTAGTAGTTACACTTTGCTCTTCTTCAGTAGCATATTGGACACCTTCTTCCTGGAGGGCTTATATTCCAGTGTTATATCTTTTTACCTTTTCATACTGTTCATGGGATTCTCATGACAAGAATTCTGAAGTGGTTTGCCACTCTCTCCTCCAGTAGACCATGTTTTGTCATAATTGTCCACTGTGACCCATTCACCTTAGATGACCCTGCATAGCATGACTCATAGCTTAATTGAATCACACAAACCCTTTCACCACAACAGAGCTCAAAATTGGACAAATCAGGGTTAGAGATTCTCCAGGAAGGAATACTGGAATGGGTTCCCATGCCCTCTTCTTCCTGACCAGAGATCAACCCTGAGTCCCTTACCTCTTCTGTACTGGCAGGCAGATTCTTTACCACTAATGCTACCTGGAAAGCCCATATATCATTTCTTGGTCACATTTTTGATATTTCAAACGGGAATTCATGCAATAAGTGCAACTAGATTGGGAATGCTCTATACTTAACTCTTGGAACACCCACAATATTTACTTTTACTTTTGGCCACCAAAGTGGGCAGTGAGAGACCTAGCTGACTAATGGCTTATAATATTCTACTTAAAGTATAAAATTCGTCGGTAGCCCCTAAGCCCAACTAGAGGGTTTATTGCTGACTTCTCCATATAAAAAGAACCAATAGGGAAATATATATATATACATATATATATAAATCTTAATGATCTAAAGATACTAATTAAAATAGATTGTCAGAGTGGGGTAAAAAAAAAAAAAAAAAAAGAGAGATAATCTAACTGTATTTTCTACCAGAAATCCATTTTAAATATAAACATTCTGATAGATTCAGAGTAAAAACTGGAGCACATTTGACGGTACTTAAGTGAAAGTGGGAGTAGATATACTAATTGCAGACAAAGCAGATTTCAGAATAAAGAAGATTATTGGTATAAAGAGGGGCATTAAAAAAATCAATGCTTCACGATGGCATAACAATACAAAACATGTATGAGCTGAATAACAAAAGCATTCAAAATCTTGAAAGTTCCAAAAATTGTTCTTTAGAGCATAATTCTTTCCCCCCTGAGCTTCATTTCCACTGTAGTCCAGCCTCTTCATTCTTTCTGAAGCATTAGTAGTTACACTTTGCTCTTCTTCAGTAGCATATTGGACACCTTCTTCCTGGAGGGCTTATATTCCAGTGTTATATCTTTTTACCTTTTCATACTGTTCATGGGATTCTCATGACAAGAATTCTGAAGTGGTTTGCCACTCTCTCCTCCAGTAGACCATGTTTTGTCATAATTGTCCACTGTGACCCATTCACCTTAGATGACCCTGCATAGCATGACTCATAGCTTAATTGAATCACACAAACCCTTTCACCACAACAGAGCTCAAAATTGGACAAATCAGGGTTAGAGATTCTCCAGGAAGGAATACTGGAATGGGTTCCCATGCCCTCTTCTTCCTGACCAGAGATCAACCCTGAGTCCCTTACCTCTTCTGTACTGGCAGGCAGATTCTTTACCACTAATGCTACCTGGAAAGCCCATATATCATTTCTTGGTCACATTTTTGATATTTCAAACGGGAATTCATGCAATAAGTGCAACTAGATTGGGAATGCTCTATACTTAACTCTTGGAACACCCACAATATTTACTTTTACTTTTGGCCACCAAAGTGGGCAGTGAGAGACCTAGCTGACTAATGGCTTATAATATTCTACTTAAAGTATAAAATTCGTCGGTAGCCCCTAAGCCCAACTAGAGGGTTTATTGCTGACTTCTCCATATAAAAAGAACCAATAGGGAAATATATATATATACATATATATATAAATCTTAATGATCTAAAGATACTAATTAAAATAGATTGTCAGAGTGGGGTAAAAAAAAAAAAAAAAAAGAGAGATAATCTAACTGTATTTTCTACCAGAAATCCATTTTAAATATAAACATTCTGATAGATTCAGAGTAAAAACTGGAGCACATTTGACGGTACTTAAGTGAAAGTGGGAGTAGATATACTAATTGCAGACAAAGCAGATTTCAGAATAAAGAAGATTATTGGTATAAAGAGGGGCATTAAAAAAATCAATGCTTCACGATGGCATAACAATACAAAACATGTATGAGCTGAATAACAGAATGTCACATTTCTAAGATCTTGAAAGTAAATTCTCTTCAAAATATCAGATTTGACATATATTAAATGTGACTCAAGTATGAGGGAAACAGAATCTAATTCAAACTATGATTTCTTCAGAATTTAATAATGAAATTACAAATCAGAAATAAAATATTCACTATATAAATAAACCTAGCCACATTCTTTCTGTATTTAAGTCACTTGCATCCAAACCACCAACTGGCTTTGTCAAAAACAGCATGGTTTTTCATTATTTCCTGACTAGATTCTGCAATTGTATTACATTTATCAACCAGATAAAGTTACACTGATAATTCATAGATGCATCCCACTGTTATACTTAGGAAGAAGGCATTTGACAGAATTACTTTTTAATCTTGTTTCTCTCATCAGGATAATTTTAGTGAATTTTACAACCAAAAATAAAGGACAGAGAGTAAATTCTAATTCTGTATCTCCCCAGAGCAATGACAATCAGCTGGTGAACAGTTTGCCTAATGAAGCAGTTTTGATACTCAGAAGAATTCCTGAAATCAAATTTATGTGGGCTTTTTAATAGTACCTCACAGTCACTTAATGCACTTGAGGATGGGGTCATAGAACACTACAGCCATTTTACATGATCTCATTTTGTTTTTTTTAAATCTTAAAAAAATATCTGTTTTATAGTATTAATCCTATTTTAGGCTTTGAAATACAGAAAATATCCTTCTAATTTATAAAATGAAGGAGAAAAGCAGGAAAGGTCTATATCCTTTAAAATCAAGTATCTCTACATTCACTGTTATATATTATTGTTTGATAAATATTCAGATTATACACTAAATAATCCTTGCATCAAAGGGTTACTTTTACATAGAGTTCTCTTATTGGCAATAATCATATTACATGTATACTTAATAATGACCATGGTAGAAGACTGTTTCTTAGTCTTATCTGGGGAGGAGGGTGTTAAAACAAATACCTACTCAGATTGTTTTTTTTAGATAAATCTATGACTGGAACATACTCTGACATACACTGGAAAAAAAAATTATATTTTCAATTAATAATTTATATATGTAAAAGAATTTGTGGGTTCCTAAAGTACTAAGATTGTCTAAACTATATAAATACAAAATGAATGATACACAATAGTTAATAAATGAAAACAAATATTATACTTATGGGAGATGATGACAGAAGATGACAGCAATAAGGAAGAAGATCTCAAAGCTCAATTTATGTAGAAATAGAATCACTCCATGCAGCTTATAAAAAATCTCAGGCAAGGAGATTAAAAGATTACAATATTTCAGGACGAGAACAAATGCAGGAATTATGTCTTTTACCTTTATCTAAATTTCTAAATGAAATTAAAAAGGCTATGTCCAAATTAATCTGTTAACCAATGTCTAACTTGATTCCTCAGTCTGAGTTGCTTGTGTCTCTCAACCTTTGCTTATTCCTGTCAAAGGAGAGGAGAATGAAAGGGAGCAAGAAGACAGAATGAAGAGAGCTTCTGTAATGGGGAGAACAGGGCATGAGATCTGCAAGCATGTACAGGTCCCTGAAAGAAGGGAAATGGATCTAAAGATTCTGTTGTTGTTGTTGTTGTTAACAAGCACTTCATTCCAATTGACCAATGGAGACAAAAGAGTCCAGCTCATCATGCCTGAAGCACAGCAGGAGGGCCTGTGTCTGACCTTCTGGTAGATAACTAAGGGAGCATTTGTGAGTCAAATCATGTGGGGAAGGGTAGTTCCTTGCAGTAAGATCTCTTCATCATTACTGCTTCCTAAGAGCACAGGGCTCAAGTCAAATTCAATTCTGTCTCACCTACAATTCAAAATGTATGAAACTTTTGATATAAAATCAGACTCACTGTTTTCTTTCTACTAATCAATCTCCAAACTCAGTAGCACTTTCCATTCAGTTGTTTAACCCAGAAGTCTATAAATGCCATTTGACTCCTCTATCCTCCCACGTTGATAGATATTTACAAATTTAGAATGTTTCTATCTCAATAACCTCCTCTCTTTCTAAGCTATTATCATGTTTCATCTGAACTTCCGTGGCAATCTTTAGCCTAGAAATTTCTCTCATTTTATTCTCTCCAGTATAATCAGATTATCTTTCAAAACGCAGCTAAATCTCAGGCATGACTGCATTGAAATCCTCCTTGTTTATATCTGATCTCCAGATATTGATCAAAACCTTTAAAATAACTACATGAGATCTGCTCTTCTTTAGCTTCACACCATCTTCTTTTCAGTCTCCCCATTATCCTCCATATATCACTCAAACACCTCAACAAGGCTTCTAGGCTCCTGACCCCTGGAATCCTTCCACCTTCTTCATTTCTTCTGTTCCTCATCCCACCTATAACCAGTGTGTCACCTCTACTGAACTTGTGTCTGCACCCATGCTTATATATATTGATTTGCCTTTTCTAAGGTAATTTACACAAAAGAGTCTCTATCTGCCAAAGCAAAACTACTGCATTTCTCTATTCATGAATTTTTTTTATTATAATCTTATTGTAACCTTGGGAGGACAAATTGTGTCTGTGCTGTGTCCTCCTTGATATACAGTATAGACTGAAACATGCATTGTATAAAGAAAATGATTGAAAAATAATGCCATTATCAAATATACAAAAAAACATAAAATATCTACCCAGCTATCTTCAAATATTTAAAGAATGGCTTAAATATTTAAACAATTGGAAAATAACTGCTTTTAAGTATCAGCAATTTCATAGATGAAAAAAGAAATAAACTAGCTAGACTCTGCTAATATCTCACATAGTTATTTAATAGCACTTTAAAATGAAAACAACAATTTATTGTTGTGTTTCAGCTGCATAATAATTA
The DNA here is from genome assembly GCA_022376925.1 of Tragulus kanchil. Taxonomy (NCBI): domain Eukaryota; kingdom Metazoa; phylum Chordata; class Mammalia; order Artiodactyla; family Tragulidae; genus Tragulus; species Tragulus kanchil. The sequence continues at coordinate 68,636,082 of JAIOJX010000028.1, read as the reverse complement.
AAATTACTTTATAATTTTAAAGTCTGAGTATCTAATCATAAAATTATTGAACTCATGATGAATAGATTCTATTGTTCACCATGGGCCAGCCATTTCCTCTACACATTTACTCAAATGAGAGACCAGGAGTCTTTAGAGAAATAATTTATACATACGAAAAGGCACATAATGTTTGAAAACCTGTAATAAAAATTGCACATAAGGAAGTATATATATAAAAATCTGATCATATATGAACATTCTTCAAAATGAAAAATTTAAAATATTATTTCAGGTAATAGTATTTTTAAGCATATTTTAAAAATACCGTTTAAGAATATGAAGACATATACTAACCTTATGCCTCCCAAAATTGTAAATAGGAGTAAATTTATGATTGAGGTTTTATACTCAGAAAATACATTATTTATGAATGAAAGCTAACTTTATAGTTTTATTTGTTTCTTTTTAGATATAAACATTTCTTCTAAATTATACTCTACTGAAGTAATTTTAAACTAATATTGTAAGAAGATGTGACCAATTAAAAGATTAATTGCTAACCAGAAAATAGTTTTCTAAATACTATATTATCCCAGGATTCTGTCTCTGTTCTGTTCTCTATTTACATTTGCGGTGGTGGTTTAGTTGCTAAGTCATGTCGAACTCTTGAGACCCCATGAACTGTAACCTTCCAGGTGCCTCTGTCCTTGGGATTTCCTAGACAAGAATACTGGAGTGGGTTGCCATTCCCTTCTCTAAGGGATCTTCATGACCCAGGGATCAAACCTGGGTCTCCTGCATTGCAGGCAGATTCTTTATTGACTGAGCTACCAAGCAACGCCTAACTAAAAATTAGCCCACCATAACTCTATCCAACTCTGAAATTATACTTTGTTTTCCTACGGCACTTCTCACAAACCAAAATTGTATTTTTATTTAATCACAGTATTATCAAAAGGCTCTAGAATGGAAGCTCCACTAACAGCTTGACTATCCCTGTTTACTTCTTTCCCATTTCTCCTATTTTTCTTCCTTTTTTCCTTCCTCCCTCCCTCTCTCTACTTTCCTTCCATCACTTTTCCTGTATATCATTACTTCTTTCTTGTTGCTGCTGCTTCTTTCTTCCTTTTATAAATCTTTCTTCTAGCAATTCATTATTCACTCTCTAGCATTAAGAACATTATAAATACCATCACATTTCTTACTTACACACGTCATTTACGTAAAGAAACCCATGTCAATAGAATCATTAAGTGAAATTAGTTTCACTGAGAGAATTAACTTACTGATGAAATAATTTTCAAAAAATTCTTATAACTAGCTCAACTCCTCAACTATTCTAGTAATTCCAAATTTTCAAAGTAATCAAATCAAAGTGAATTTATACACACAAATATATGAGCACTAATATATATGTATAATCTGCCCACTAAAAGATTAATAAACTTTTAGTCAATTTTAAACCATAAGTCACACTTCTCTTTTTGAAGGAAATGTAGCTAATTCACTTTAGAGAGTGCAAGAAGTAGATACTATAAAAGAAATCTCTAGCCAGGCTCATGCATCATTTAACTGCTATAAATCATTTTTGATCTTTTAAAAAATAAATGCTCACTAAAGCATGTTGATAAGAAAAGGATAATTGGTTATAGCATAAATTGTACAGAAAACATTTGGAAGATAAATAGTATTTATGTGCTTTGAAAAGAAAATAATCATTTATGGTATAGCATTTAGAATCTAATTTTCATGAGTAATTATCCCATTCTTTTTACTTTGACTCCAAAAAACTATGTACAAAATTAAAGAAACAAATGGAAAAACTGATAGGCCCTTATTTATTTGCATGCTTCCAGGTGCCTCTGTCCTTGGGATTTCCTAGACAAGAATACTTGGGCCATTCCCTTCTCTAAGGGATCTTCATGACCCAGGGATCGAACCTGGTTCTCCTGCAGTGCAGGCAGATTCTTTATTGACTGAGCTACCAAGCAACGCCTAACTAAAATTAGCCCACCATAACTCTATCCAACTCTGAAATTATACTTTGTTTTCCTACGGCACTTCTCACAAACCAAAATTGTATTTTTATTTAATCACAGTATTATCAAAAGGCTCTAGAATGGAAGCTCCACTAACAGCTTGACTATCCCTGTTTACTTCTTTCCCATTTCTCCTATTTTTCTTCCTTTTTTCCTTCCTCCCTCCCTCTCTCTACTTTCCTTCCATCACTTTTCCTGTATATCATTACTTCTTTCTTGTTGCTGCTGCTTCTTTCTTCCTTTTATAAATCTTTCTTCTAGCAATTCATTATTCACTCTCTAGCATTAAGAACATTATAAATACCATCACATTTCTTACTTACACACGTCATTTACGTAAAGAAACCCATGTCAATAGAATCATTAAGTGAAATTAGTTTCACTGAGAGAATTAACTTACTGATGAAATAATTTTCAAAAAATTCTTATAACTAGCTCAACTCCTCAACTATTCTAGTAATTCCAAATTTTCAAAGTAATCAAATCAAAGTGAATTTATACACACAAATATATGAGCACTAATATATATGTATAATCTGCCCACTAAAAGATTAATAAACTTTTAGTCAATTTTAAACCATAAGTCACACTTCTCTTTTTGAAGGAAATGTAGCTAATTCACTTTAGAGAGTGCAAGAAGTAGATACTATAAAAGAAATCTCTAGCCAGGCTCATGCATCATTTAACTGCTATAAATCATTTTTGATCTTTTAAAAAATAAATGCTCACTAAAGCATGTTGATAAGAAAAGGATAATTGGTTATAGCATAAATTGTACAGAAAACATTTGGAAGATAAATAGTATTTATGTGCTTTGAAAAGAAAATAATCATTTATGGTATAGCATTTAGAATCTAATTTTCATGAGTAATTATCCCATTCTTTTTACTTTGACTCCAAAAAACTATGTACAAAATTAAAGAAACAAATGGAAAAACTGATAGGCCCTTATTTATTCTCCCAAGCATGAAAAGTGAGAAACAAACAAACAAAAAAACTGCCAGAAACCATTAATTGTCCCTTTCTCAAAGTAATAGCTGTTGCTTTTCTCTATCAACAGTATACAAATATACTAAAGACAATTCTGGATTTGTTTAGTTATAAATAAATGTCAACTTATTGATATGGAGGAAAAAGTCTAGCGAGACCAGTAACATTTTCAAAATAGAATTTGATAGCCTTTTTTGGTCATGTTCAAATAAGTTATATAGTTAAGGTAAGCAACAAATATATACTTCATAGTAAAATGTTTCACCCATTTACTGAAAATCATACAGAATGAAAACTATCTGTTTATGTTTTCTTTTCATACTATATTAATCTATGTATACGTGCCTTCCCTCTGATGAGAGGAACTGTAGGCTCCAGGGAGCCAGAGGATTCTGTGCTATTGAAAGAGTCAGACATCACATACCTTTAGGAATATATATAATATGTTAGAGCAAGATGTAAGATAGGGAAAAAAAAAAAAAACCCAACATGGTTTAGGATGAGTTGAGGATTTAGTATAAGGTGGTTGAGAAAAGCCTCTCATAAACTGCTAATTAAAGGCAGTGCAAAATGAAGTGAGGAAGTGAATTTTGATTCATCTGGAAAAGACTCTCAAGCAAAAACACCTCCTCTTAAAAGCTTCAATTAGCACATGATTTTTTTTAACAGTATCTTTAACTTAGTTTACTAGAATTTGTAGCTGTTTAAAAGTACTTCCAAATATAGTGTCTCTTCTCATTAAATTGGTTAATCAATTGTGATGTCTTAAGTAAACTTCACTTAATGCAACACACATAAGACCATCTGGACATTATGCCTTGTAAGAGAGGGAGACAGACTTTCCGGTCACTGACTAAACATCACCCTATTTTGCACTATTCTACAGATTTTAGGTCTCTGGCAGCACAGTCACAGAACTAAACAGAGTCAAATATACAGAATGTGATCATGAGAACAGTAGTTATCTATCCCAACCTACGTCATCCCCATCCTCAACACCCTTCCTCAGAGACATCTTAAATAATTTTAATATCAGAATTAGAATGGAAATCATAATATTTATTAATATTAATAAGAAAATATTTATGTTTCACAAAAACTGCCAGAAACCATTAATTGTCCCTTTCTCAAAGTAATAGCTGTTGCTTTTCTCTATCAACAGTATACAAATATACTAAAGACAATTCTGGATTTGTTTAGTTATAAATAAATGTCAACTTATTGATATGGAGGAAAAAGTCTAGCGAGACCAGTAACATTTTCAAAATAGAATTTGATAGCCTTTTTTGGTCATGTTCAAATAAGTTATATAGTTAAGGTAAGCAACAAATATATACTTCATAGTAAAATGTTTCACCCATTTACTGAAAATCATACAGAATGAAAACTATCTGTTTATGTTTTCTTTTCATACTATATTAATCTATGTATACGTGCCTTCCCTCTGATGAGAGGAACTGTAGGCTCCAGGGAGCCAGAGGATTCTGTGCTATTGAAAGAGTCAGACATCACATACCTTTAGGAATATATATAATATGTTAGAGCAAGATGTAAGATAGGGAAAAAAAAAAAAAACCCAACATGGTTTAGGATGAGTTGAGGATTTAGTATAAGGTGGTTGAGAAAAGCCTCTCATAAACTGCTAATTAAAGGCAGTGCAAAATGAAGTGAGGAAGTGAATTTTGATTCATCTGGAAAAGACTCTCAAGCAAAAACACCTCCTCTTAAAAGCTTCAATTAGCACATGATTTTTTTTAACAGTATCTTTAACTTAGTTTACTAGAATTTGTAGCTGTTTAAAAGTACTTCCAAATATAGTGTCTCTTCTCATTAAATTGGTTAATCAATTGTGATGTCTTAAGTAAACTTCACTTAATGCAACACACATAAGACCATCTGGACATTATGCCTTGTAAGAGAGGGAGACAGACTTTCCGGTCACTGACTAAACATCACCCTATTTTGCACTATTCTACAGATTTTAGGTCTCTGGCAGCACAGTCACAGAACTAAACAGAGTCAAATATACAGAATGTGATCATGAGAACAGTAGTTATCTATCCCAACCTACGTCATCCCCATCCTCAACACCCTTCCTCAGAGACATCTTAAATAATTTTAATATCAGAATTAGAATGGAAATCATAATATTTATTAATATTAATAAGAAAATATTTATGTTTCACTCATTTCATCCCACTAATGATCATATAATTATTTTGAAGCAAAAATGAAGGACATTATTTTCCTTTAACTATTTTGCCTATATCCCTACAGATAAGAACAGAATTTTAAACAAAGTATCTTCAGAGACATAAACAATACTTTCAAAATATAGTTAAATATTCAAAAAGGTTTTGACAATTTTGAGTGTCCTCAACATTTTAAGAAACTATTTAAATTTGTATTCAAATTATGTCCTTGCCTTGCAATTGGTTACTTTTGTCTTAAACCTCTAAGCAACTAAGCCCGTGAGCTACAAATATTGAGCCTGTGCTATAGAGCCTCAGAGTCACAAATACTGTGAAGCCCATGTGCCCACACACACCACTATCATAGACGGTGTCCTTTGTTGTGTAAGATTTTCCTCTATCTAGATTTTCTTGGTTACCTCCTTGTGATTTTCTACCACCTACTAAAATTTGACCTGGCTACTTCAGCCTAAGGTGATTATGACTGTCTGGAGTGTTAGATTTCATTATTTTTAAAGAACAGAATTTGGCTAATATTTTCCATTAAAAAACATATTGAGAGTATTTTTGGCCATAAAGTCTGTGCCACTTCCATTCTGTTCTGCTGTTGTACGAAAACAGCCTCAAACAACATGTAAATGAAAGATGGGGCTGTTATCTGACAAAACTTTATTTGCAAAAGCAGATGGCAGGTAGGATGCAACCTACAGGCCATAGTTGACTGACCCATGCAGAGCTAAGCTCTTCTCATTAAATTGGTTAATCAATTGTGATGTCTTAAGTAAACTTCACTTAATGCAACACACATAAGACCATCTGGACATTATGCCTTGTAAGAGAGGGAGACAGACTTTCCGGTCACTGACTAAACATCACCCTATTTTGCACTATTCTACAGATTTTAGGTCTCTGGCAGCACAGTCACAGAACTAAACAGAGTCAAATATACAGAATGTGATCATGAGAACAGTAGTTATCTATCCCAACCTACGTCATCCCCATCCTCAACACCCTTCCTCAGAGACATCTTAAATAATTTTAATATCAGAATTAGAATGGAAATCATAATATTTATTAATATTAATAAGAAAATATTTATGTTTCACTCATTTCATCCCACTAATGATCATATAATTATTTTGAAGCAAAAATGAAGGACATTATTTTCCTTTAACTATTTTGCCTATATCCCTACAGATAAGAACAGAATTTTAAACAAAGTATCTTCAGAGACATAAACAATACTTTCAAAATATAGTTAAATATTCAAAAAGGTTTTGACAATTTTGAGTGTCCTCAACATTTTAAGAAACTATTTAAATTTGTATTCAAATTATGTCCTTGCCTTGCAATTGGTTACTTTTGTCTTAAACCTCTAAGCAACTAAGCCCGTGAGCTACAAATATTGAGCCTGTGCTATAGAGCCTCAGAGTCACAAATACTGTGAAGCCCATGTGCCCACACACACCACTATCATAGACGGTGTCCTTTGTTGTGTAAGATTTTCCTCTATCTAGATTTTCTTGGTTACCTCCTTGTGATTTTCTACCACCTACTAAAATTTGACCTGGCTACTTCAGCCTAAGGTGATTATGACTGTCTGGAGTGTTAGATTTCATTATTTTTAAAGAACAGAATTTGGCTAATATTTTCCATTAAAAAACATATTGAGAGTATTTTTGGCCATAAAGTCTGTGCCACTTCCATTCTGTTCTGCTGTTGTACGAAAACAGCCTCAAACAACATGTAAATGAAAGATGGGGCTGTTATCTGACAAAACTTTATTTGCAAAAGCAGATGGCAGGTAGGATGCAACCTACAGGCCATAGTTGACTGACCCATAATTTATACAAACTTTTAATATGCAGGCAGCTAAAGCCGACTTTACACTAATGATATGGTTATCAACAATATATTGGTACATTTATTGAAGGAAAAGTTTTAATAATCTCTTTCAGCTTAGTATTAAATTATGTCCTTATACAGTTTGTCCTAATTACAAAACAAAAATTTAATTCAGAATCATATGTTTAAACTTAATTATCTAAACTATACACAATGTAGAGAGTTGTAGGGAAATTTGGAGACTGTTTAGACAGGGGTCCTCATTTATGAAGAAAATTTTGTTGTTGCTGTTTATTCACTTTGTTATGTCCTACTCTTCTGCAACTCCATGAACTCTCCTGCAAGGCTCCTCCATCCATGGCATTTCCCAGGCAAGAATTACTGGAGTGAGTTGCCATTTCCTTCTCTAGGGGATCCTCCCAACCCAGGGATCAAACCAGAATCTCCTGAATTGGCCAGTGGGTTCTTTTCCACTCAACCACCAGGGAAGCCCCCATGAATAAAATAACTGATGCCATATAGATAAAGTCACTTGTTTAATCAGTACTTCAGAGTTACAATTACTGGTATATTAGACTAATATGTTTTAATTTACCTAAAATTTGGAAATTTTTATTTCAGAAATCCCTGTTTCTTGGGCATCCCTGGTAACACAGTGGTGAAGAGTTTGCCTGCCAACGCAAGAGACACAGGTTCGATCCCTGATCCAGGAAGATCCCACACACTGCAGAGTAACTAAGCCCATGAGCTACAACTATTGAGCCTGCACTCTAGAGCCTCAGAGCCACAAATACTGTGAAGCTCATGTGCCCTAGAGTCTGAGTTCCACAGAAAAAGAAGTCACTGCAACAAGCCTGCTTACCTCAACTAGAGAGTAGCCCCCAACTCCCTACAACTAGAGAAGAGCCTGCAGCAGCAGTGAAAACTCAGAATAGCCAAGTATAATAAACAAAATTTTAAAAAGAAACATTTAAGTTCAAAAAAAAAATTCCTGTTTCCCTATCTAAAATATTGTTTTCTTAAACATTTTTCTTCACATCAATGTTCATTCAAATATTAAAAAAAGGGGCATGCACTCTCTGCATAGAAATTTCTTTATATAAAATTCATTTATGGGATGAAACTTCAGGTGGAAACTAAAGTGTCTTCCTATTAGCTGCTCTGAAAACATGCATTTTGGGACAACTCAGTTATTCTTTATAAAATAATTCCCAGTATTGTTATAATATTTCTTTTTCTTTCAGCTTAGTATTAAATTATGTCCTTATACAGTTTGTCCTAATTACAAAACAAAAATTTAATTCAGAATCATATGTTTAAACTTAATTATCTAAACTATACACAATGTAGAGAGTTGTAGGGAAATTTGGAGACTGTTTAGACAGGGGTCCTCATTTATGAAGAAAATTTTGTTGTTGCTGTTTATTCACTTTGTTATGTCCTACTCTTCTGCAACTCCATGAACTCTCCTGCAAGGCTCCTCCATCCATGGCATTTCCCAGGCAAGAATTACTGGAGTGAGTTGCCATTTCCTTCTCTAGGGGATCCTCCCAACCCAGGGATCAAACCAGAATCTCCTGAATTGGCCAGTGGGTTCTTTTCCACTCAACCACCAGGGAAGCCCCCATGAATAAAATAACTGATGCCATATAGATAAAGTCACTTGTTTAATCAGTACTTCAGAGTTACAATTACTGGTATATTAGACTAATATGTTTTAATTTACCTAAAATTTGGAAATTTTTATTTCAGAAATCCCTGTTTCTTGGGCATCCCTGGTAACACAGTGGTGAAGAGTTTGCCTGCCAACGCAAGAGACACAGGTTCGATCCCTGATCCAGGAAGATCCCACACACTGCAGAGTAACTAAGCCCATGAGCTACAACTATTGAGCCTGCACTCTAGAGCCTCAGAGCCACAAATACTGTGAAGCTCATGTGCCCTAGAGTCTGAGTTCCACAGAAAAAGAAGTCACTGCAACAAGCCTGCTTACCTCAACTAGAGAGTAGCCCCCAACTCCCTACAACTAGAGAAGAGCCTGCAGCAGCAGTGAAAACTCAGAATAGCCAAGTATAATAAACAAAATTTTAAAAAGAAACATTTAAGTTCAAAAAAAAAATTCCTGTTTCCCTATCTAAAATATTGTTTTCTTAAACATTTTTCTTCACATCAATGTTCATTCAAATATTAAAAAAAGGGGCATGCACTCTCTGCATAGAAATTTCTTTATATAAAATTCATTTATGGGATGAAACTTCAGGTGGAAACTAAAGTGTCTTCCTATTAGCTGCTCTGAAAACATGCATTTTGGGACAACTCAGAGCATATAATCCATTCTGTATTATAATTAACAAGTAATTCCCAGTATTGTTGCAATTCAATTACTTAGACAGAAAAAATGGCAACCTTTTTTTTTGCAGTGCTTTGAATACATCTGTCTAATACCATCCCCTCTCTGTAAATTTTGCAAAATGTTGAATATATTTGCTTAGTTGTCAAAACTATGACACTTCCAAGAAAAAGAAGATGAAAGAACACTGAACACGGCCACAGATGTGGATTTTTAAACTAAAGAGTGAATCTCAAGAATAAAGTAACAGCATGATTTCATGTTAGAAAGTGAAAAATATGTCTCTATACTCATACCACATGAAAGTATTTAAGATAGGACCATAAGTAATATTTTATGTATTTATTATTGTGATGATATCCATAATTGAGCGTGAGTGATAGTCACTCAATCATGTCCGACTCTTCACAACTCTATGGCCTATATAGCCTGCCAGAATCCTCTGTCTATGGAGTTCTCCAGGCAAGAATACTAGAGTGGGTTACCATTTCCTTCTCCAAGATCCATAACTAATTAAGATATTTAAAGTGATATATATATATATATGTTTGTGTTATTAATATATGTATTTCACATATTGATATACATGATTATATATGTCTAAATACAAATATGTATATACACACATGCAAAAAACAATATATCATTCAGTGAAAAATTGAATCTATTAATTAATAACAGTGGGTATCTGTTTTAAGATAGGGCAAATTTTCTCACTTTTAGAGATAGAAAATTTTACAAGTCAGAATTCACATAATAATATTTGAATATCTGAGTGTTTCCCTATATTTCTAAAATAGTGGAAATCTTGGATCATAGAGTACCTTTGTTTTGAGAATCTGAGTCTCAGAGAAGTTTAATGATGGATCCAGACAACATAACTAGGTAATAAGATGGTAGAACTGGAACCCAATCATCCTGGCTCCAAGGAAAACTTAAAAAAAAAATGTCAAAAAAATTCCTGTTTCCCTATCTAAAATATTGTTTTCTTAAACATTTTTCTTCACATCAATGTTCATTCAAATATTAAAAAAAGGGGCATGCACTCTCTGCATAGAAATTTCTTTATATAAAATTCATTTATGGGATGAAACTTCAGGTGGAAACTAAAGTGTCTTCCTATTAGCTGCTCTGAAAACATGCATTTTGGGACAACTCAGAGCATATAATCCATTCTGTATTATAATTAACAAGTAATTCCCAGTATTGTTGCAATTCAATTACTTAGACAGAAAAAATGGCAACCTTTTTTTTTGCAGTGCTTTGAATACATCTGTCTAATACCATCCCCTCTCTGTAAATTTTGCAAAATGTTGAATATATTTGCTTAGTTGTCAAAACTATGACACTTCCAAGAAAAAGAAGATGAAAGAACACTGAACACGGCCACAGATGTGGATTTTTAAACTAAAGAGTGAATCTCAAGAATAAAGTAACAGCATGATTTCATGTTAGAAAGTGAAAAATATGTCTCTATACTCATACCACATGAAAGTATTTAAGATAGGACCATAAGTAATATTTTATGTATTTATTATTGTGATGATATCCATAATTGAGCGTGAGTGATAGTCACTCAATCATGTCCGACTCTTCACAACTCTATGGCCTATATAGCCTGCCAGAATCCTCTGTCTATGGAGTTCTCCAGGCAAGAATACTAGAGTGGGTTACCATTTCCTTCTCCAAGATCCATAACTAATTAAGATATTTAAAGTGATATATATATATATATGTTTGTGTTATTAATATATGTATTTCACATATTGATATACATGATTATATATGTCTAAATACAAATATGTATATACACACATGCAAAAAACAATATATCATTCAGTGAAAAATTGAATCTATTAATTAATAACAGTGGGTATCTGTTTTAAGATAGGGCAAATTTTCTCACTTTTAGAGATAGAAAATTTTACAAGTCAGAATTCACATAATAATATTTGAATATCTGAGTGTTTCCCTATATTTCTAAAATAGTGGAAATCTTGGATCATAGAGTACCTTTGTTTTGAGAATCTGAGTCTCAGAGAAGTTTAATGATGGATCCAGACAACATAACTAGGTAATAAGATGGTAGAACTGGAACCCAATCATCCTGGCTCCAAGGATAGTTTTTCCGAATTTATAGACCACATTTCTAATTGGAATCCTGTATTTTAAAAGTAAATACAGAACCTACTGATTGATCATAATTATTGAGCTAAAAATATTGGATAAAGCAAGCGCTAACCCCACTGTTTAAGAACCTGCCTGACAATACAGGAGACTCAGAAGACCAGGGGTCAATATGTAAATCAGGAAGTTTCCCAGTAACAGAAAATGACAACCCACTACAGTATTCTTGCCTGCAAAAATCCAATGGACAGAGGATCCTGGAGGGCGATAGTTCATAGGGTCACAAAAGAGTTGGACACAACCGAGTGACTGAGCATGCACACAAGCCTACTGCTTAGATATGAAAGAGCAGACATTTGTTTTGGCACTGGTAGATATCACTAGAAAGTCAATGTCAAGTTTTTCATTAGGCTTCTACAGGCACGGGCCATTCTGGAGGTCCAATACCAATCCTTTTTATTGTTATTATTATTATTATTATTATTATTATTATTATTATTATTACTTCACATGACTCCATTTAGTGAAAGTGAAAGTCATTCAATTGTGTTCGACTCTTGGCAACCCCATGGAATTCTCCAGGCAAAAATACTTGAGTGGGTAGCTGTTCTTTTCTCCAGGGGATCTTCCCAACTCAGGGATCTAACCCAGGTCTCCCACATTGCAGGTAGGTTCTTTATCATCTGAGCCACCAAAGAAGCCCATTTATTTAAAGTTAAAAAAGTAGGCAAAACTTAGTTGAAAAAATAAATCAGTGACTATCATTTTCTGGTACTGGTACAGGGACTGATTGCAAAGCAGTATGAGGGGAATGCCTTGGGATGATGACAGTATTTACTTTTATTATGGTAACAATAGAAAAGACCATGTACAGAATGCAATGACCATTCACTTAAAAATAAATGAATTTTATGTAAATTTACCTCAATAAAACTTATTTAAAAATAGAAGATTATTATTAACAGTTCAATGTATATTTCAAAGCACAATTTTGATAAAAATAACAAATTCTCAACTTAAAAAAAAACTGTAAACTTTCTTATATTCCCCGTTTAAGATATATTGTTATATTTTGTATTATTAAATATACTTGATTGATCATAATTATTGAGCTAAAAATATTGGATAAAGCAAGCGCTAACCCCACTGTTTAAGAACCTGCCTGACAATACAGGAGACTCAGAAGACCAGGGGTCAATATGTAAATCAGGAAGTTTCCCAGTAACAGAAAATGACAACCCACTACAGTATTCTTGCCTGCAAAAATCCAATGGACAGAGGATCCTGGAGGGCGATAGTTCATAGGGTCACAAAAGAGTTGGACACAACCGAGTGACTGAGCATGCACACAAGCCTACTGCTTAGATATGAAAGAGCAGACATTTGTTTTGGCACTGGTAGATATCACTAGAAAGTCAATGTCAAGTTTTTCATTAGGCTTCTACAGGCACGGGCCATTCTGGAGGTCCAATACCAATCCTTTTTATTGTTATTATTATTATTATTATTATTATTATTATTATTATTACTTCACATGACTCCATTTAGTGAAAGTGAAAGTCATTCAATTGTGTTCGACTCTTGGCAACCCCATGGAATTCTCCAGGCAAAAATACTTGAGTGGGTAGCTGTTCTTTTCTCCAGGGGATCTTCCCAACTCAGGGATCTAACCCAGGTCTCCCACATTGCAGGTAGGTTCTTTATCATCTGAGCCACCAAAGAAGCCCATTTATTTAAAGTTAAAAAAGTAGGCAAAACTTAGTTGAAAAAATAAATCAGTGACTATCATTTTCTGGTACTGGTACAGGGACTGATTGCAAAGCAGTATGAGGGGAATGCCTTGGGATGATGACAGTATTTACTTTTATTATGGTAACAATAGAAAAGACCATGTACAGAATGCAATGACCATTCACTTAAAAATAAATGAATTTTATGTAAATTTACCTCAATAAAACTTATTTAAAAATAGAAGATTATTATTAACAGTTCAATGTATATTTCAAAGCACAATTTTGATAAAAATAACAAATTCTCAACTTAAAAAAAAACTGTAAACTTTCTTATATTCCCCGTTTAAGATATATTGTTATATTTTGTATTATTAAATATACTTTATTGATGAGTCATAGCTTCCCTCTGATAACTCTGACATATTTCTTATTTAACTTCTTGGATATTCCATATGTTTGGTTGCTATTGTGAATGACAGCTTTGTGACAAAATATAGACTTTTTGGAGCACTTTTAGATTTACAGAAAATGAGCAGAACACACAGAGAGTAACAGTATACCGTGTTACCTTCCTCTCCTTCATTTCCTCATGAGTGACATGTTGCATTACTACAGTGCATTTGTTACAAGGATGAGACAATATTAATATGTTTTCTTCTTTTCTTGTACCTTTGAGATATAATTGACATATAACATGTAAATTTAAAATTTACTACATGCTGGTTTGCTTTGTGTGTATTTTGAGAAGTGATTACCACATCTTTTAGTTAACATATCTAATATCTTACATAATTCTTTGCATATCTGTGTGTGTAGAACATTTTAAGTTCTATTTTATTACCAACTGAAAATCTGAACAGATTAATAGGACTGAAGAATTTGAAACAGTAATCAAATCTTGACAACAAAGAAAAGCCTAAGATGAGCTAGTTTCACAAGTGCATCCTTCCACATGTGTAAAGACAAATTAATGTCAATCCTTCTCAAATTCTTCCCAAAAATTTGAACAAAAGGAAATAATCCCAAACTCATTCTATGATGCCATAATTACCCTGATAATTACCCTGATTATACCCAGATGAGAGAACTACAGAAAAAAAGAAAACTATACATCAACATCCTAATGAGTAGAGATGCAAAAGCCCCTAACAAAATACCAGGCAACCAAATTCAACAACATACTGAAAGAATCATAAGCCATGATCAAGTGAGATATGCCCCTCAAGTGCAAGGATGGTTCAAAATATGCAAATCAACACTGTGACATACCACAGTAACAAAAGGAAGGATAAAAATCATAGGAACATCTCAATAGATACAGAAAATCCATTTGAAAAAAATCAACATCTTTCATAAAAAATGGTCTCAACAAATTAGGTACAGAACATACCTCAACATAATAAAGGTCATATATGATAAACCCTCAGGTAAAATCATACTTAACAGAGAAAAGCTAAAAGGTTTTCCTCTAAAATCAGAAGACAAGAATGCCCACCCTCACCACACTTATTCAACTTCATCCAGGAAGTCCTGACTACAGCAATTAGGCAAGGAAAAAAAAAAAAAAAAAAAGCCAGATGAATGCATTCAGGAAGCTCAGAGAACCAAACAGTCAAAAGACAAAAATAAACTAGACCTGAGCATTATTAGAAAACCAAAGATGAAATAAATACAGAAAAAATAAAATCACCTTACCTTTGGAAGTTCAAAGATGAGGATAACATCTGAGTGCTCAGAAATCCTGCAAGCAAAAAAAAGAGAATGGAGTGAAACATTTTAAGTGTTCAGAGATTAAAAACACCAACCTGTAACCAACCTGTTACACCAATTCTGTAACCATATTTGAAGTATAATTTCACAGAAGGAAAAAATTAAGAGTTTTTGAACAAACAAAAATTGTAGGCATTTGTTGCTAGCAGGCCTGACTTATAAGAAATTTTAAAAGAAGTCCTTTCTAGGGATAGAAAATAATACAGATTAGGCTTGAAATATACAAAAAAAAAAAAAAAAAAAAGGTGGGGGGAGTATAGAAGAGGGAATAAGTGAAGGTAAAATAAAAACTTTAATTTTTTTTATTCTTAAGTAATCAAACATATGACAGTTTGTTCACAATAATAATATTAAAGTATTTGATTATGTATGCTTATACACATGTGTGTGTATGTGTGTGTGTATGTGTCTGTGTGCTCCCTTCAGTCATGTTTGACTCTTTTCAACCCTATGGACTATAGCTGCTCAAGTTTCTCTGTCCATAGGATTCTCCAGGTAAGAATACTGAAGTGGGTTGGCCGGCCTTCCTCCATGGGATCTTCCTGACCCAGGGATTGAACCCTGGTCTCCTGCAGTGAAAGGTAAATTCTTTATCACTGAGCCACCAGGGAAGCCCTTATATATATATACATACTATATACTTATGTATGTCTATGTATAAGTAAAATAAATAACCATCATGATAACAAGGACTGGGATGAAAAAGAATGTTGTTACCATAAGGCACTTGTACCACCTACAATGTGGTATGTACGGTCTTCCCTCAATATCCATAAGTGATTGGTTCTGAGACTCTTTGAGGATAGCAATATTTGGAGATACTCAAATCCCTTACATAAAGTAACACTGTATTTTCATATAGCCTATGAATATCCTCCTGCACATTTTAAACTTTCTGTAAATTACTTAGAAGAACTAATATAGTAAAAATGCCATGTAAATAATTGCTAGCACATAGTAAATTCCATTTTGCTCTTTGGAACTTTCTGGATTTTTTTTTTTTTTTGCCAAATATAATCCTCAAATGCAGAACCAGTGGATACAAAGAGCCAACTGTATAGCATTATTTAAAAGTAGACTTACATGTGATGTAAATGTATATTGCAAAATATGAGGCAAACACTAAATAGGAAGTATAACTGAAATAGTAAGATAGGAGAGAAACGAAATCCACAAAATGCTCAGTTAAAACAACAAGAAAAGGGGTAGATGACTTAAAGAATCTTCTCTCTCCCACCAGCTTCTTCTTACACTTTAATATTTTTATTCAGATTTATACACTTTCTCTTCATTT
This sequence comes from Tragulus kanchil, assembly GCA_022376925.1. NCBI lineage: Eukaryota > Metazoa > Chordata > Mammalia > Artiodactyla > Tragulidae > Tragulus > Tragulus kanchil. The sequence continues at coordinate 68,619,760 of JAIOJX010000028.1, read as the reverse complement.
TTGTTCATCTACTTATTTGAGTAGCCTGATCTAATTTTTTGTTTTACTGAGAAACCAGAAAGAGAACCATTGATTCATTATTAAATGTGTTTCCATATATTAATTTTCAAATAGAAAGAATGAAAATATTTAATAAAATCATACAATCATATTTAAAATATCCAATTACAAAGATGAATTCATTAACTTGAAGGAAAAATGTTTAAGAAGCAAGACTTTTTATTGATAAATCTCAACTATAAGATATGATAAGCATAGACGTTACAAAGAAAACATCTCAAATAGCAGAAATGGTAATCAAATCTTGAATGTTTCATTTGCTTAACTCACTGATATTTAAATTAAAAAACCTCCCAACCTGGTTTTATAATCATCAAAATCAATTTCAATTAGACAAAATACACAGCTAACATAGGGGTTTCCCTGGCGGGCCAGTGGGTAAAGAGTCCGCCTTGCAGCGCAAGGGTCACCAGTTCCACCCCTGGCACAGGAAGATCCTCCAACGCCTGGCCACAGGAAGAAATAACCATCATGATAACAAGGACTGGGATGAAAAGAATGTTGTTACCATAAGGCACTTGTACCACCTACAATGTGGTATGTACGGTCTTCCCTCAATATCCATAAGTGATTGGTTCTGAGACTCTTTGAGGATAGCAATATTTGGAGATACTCAAATCCCTTACATAAAGTAACACTGTATTTTCATATAGCCTATGAATATCCTCCTGCACATTTTAAACTTTCTGTAAATTACTTAGAAGAACTAATATAGTAAAAATGCCATGTAAATAATTGCTAGCACATAGTAAATTCCATTTTGCTCTTTGGAACTTTCTGGATTTTTTTTTTTTTTTTTGCCAAATATAATCCTCAAATGCAGAACCAGTGGATACAAAGAGCCAACTGTATAGCATTATTTAAAAGTAGACTTACATGTGATGTAAATGTATATTGCAAAATATGAGGCAAACACTAAATAGGAAGTATAACTGAAATAGTAAGATAGGAGAGAAACGAAATCCACAAAATGCTCAGTTAAAACAACAAGAAAAGGGGTAGATGACTTAAAGAATCTTCTCTCTCCCACCAGCTTCTTCTTACACTTTAATATTTTTATTCAGATTTATACACTTTCTCTTCATTTTTGTTCATCTACTTATTTGAGTAGCCTGATCTAATTTTTTGTTGTACTGAGAAACCAGAAAGAGAACCATTGATTCATTATTAAATGTGTTTCCATATATTAATTTTCAAATAGAAAGAATGAAAATATTTAATAAAATCATACAATCATATTTAAAATATCCAATTACAAAGATGAATTCATTAACTTGAAGGAAAAATGTTTAAGAAGCAAGACTTTTTATTGATAAATCTCAACTATAAGATATGATAAGCATAGACGTTACAAAGAAAACATCTCAAATAGCAGAAATGGTAATCAAATCTTGAATGTTTCATTTGCTTAACTCACTGATATTTAAATTAAAAAACCTCCCAACCTGGTTTTATAATCATCAAAATCAATTTCAATTAGACAAAATACACAGCTAACATAGGGGTTTCCCTGGCGGGCCAGTGGGTAAAGAGTCCGCCTTGCAGCGCAAGGGTCACCAGTTCCACCCCTGGCACAGGAAGATCTCACGTGCCCAGGAAGGCTGGACCAGTGTGTCCAATTACAAGCCAGCACTCTGGAGCACATGCGCCCAAAGTCGGTGCTCTGCAATGAGACAGACCACTGTGATGGGAGGCCCACACAGGCCAAAGAATAAAAGAGGAATGAAAAAAAAAAAAAAAAAAACCCAATGACCTAGGGGCAAAAAAATATATACATAGTTAATATAGTAGGAAGGGAAATAAATGTCTTAAGCTATGATGTGCTTTACATGATTTTGTGTCAAGTAATTTGTCATTTTCTGATTATAACTTTATCAAAGAAGAACATGACAGTTACAGGAAATGTTTGTCAGTGAGCCACAATAAAACATGACTGTGATGCACAGCAGATGAGGTTGTAATGAATTGTCTAATTATTTCCATTAGATATGTTTTTAAAATGTAGTCACAAAGAAAGATAAAAAGAAAACAATAGAATTTCAGAAACAAAATTAAATTGATATCATTAGGTGAGTCAAGTCAGCTTTAAAACATCCTGAAAGCACTAACTTATTAACTGTGCTAACCTGAAGAAATCAAGTGATCAAAAAGAGTAATGTAAAATTCACTTTCATGCAAACACTGCTTTGCAAATTTAGGGAATATATAATTAGAAAATCAGTTAATAAGCAAGGTTAAGTAAATAATCTAAGATTAGTTGAATATATGATTTTTATTAAATCTCTATAACAGGTTATTTTTATAGATATTCTATTAAGTATAGAAATCTTACTTGTCCAAAAAAAATTACAAAGACTTAGGTGGAATTGATTCTGGTGAAAAAGGAATATAGAAATCCACAATTATGTAAAATTGATGGTTTTAATCTATGAATAAAAACAATTCCTGCAAGATACTATAAAAAGCGAAATTAATACTCAAATAGAAAACATGCCCACTTGGAAATTATTTTGTGAAGTCAACTTTCTATAAGCCTTATTATTAAATAAATCCTTATCTGACCCCAGTATTTGATACAGAACATGTGGAAATGAAATTTTTATTGTTGAATTTTGACAAACCATTTTTTTTAAAAAGCAAATGAAATATTTTTCAGTTTTTGTGTTTTCCTACTGGAATATAAACAAAATGAACTATTGAAGAAATATATAAATTAAGCATAATTCTAATATTTTCTAAAGAATGTGTTTTAATACTGTCTTCATAAGAGAGTATCCAACATAACTAATTATCAGCCTCACCACTATTTAAAATGCGAAAGCATTTTTCTTTGAAACAATGATCATGCTATCTCTGAAGAACTTTTTTGGCCTTAATTATTCTTCAGTGTCTCATTATTTTCCACGTACAGGTTTTCAAGACAGCTTTTTCAAATTTATTCCTAAGTATCTTATTTTCCATATAATGTTCTTAACAACTTCATTAAGGTCTAATTGATACACAAAGAACTGAACATATTTAATATGTACAATTGGATAAGTTTGGACATATGCAAATATCCATGGTATCATCACCACAATCAGAGTATTAAACAAATCCAACACCTCCCAAAATTTCCTTGTGTTCCTTTGTTTTGTGTGTGTGTGTGTGTGTGTGTGTGTGTTTGAGGAACATAACATGAAATCTACCCATTTAACAAATTCTGAAAACACAAAATACCACATTGTTAACAACAGGCACTGTGTCATAGAGCAAACCTCTAGGATTTATTTCACCTAGTATAAATGAAATTCTGTATCCTTAGAACTAATTCCACATTTCCCTTATACCCCAGCTCCTGGTAACTACAATAGTATTCTCTGCTCCTGGGAATTAGACTATTTTAGATATAAGTAGAATTACATAGTATTTGTCCTGAAACTGAATAATTTCACTTATCATACGGCTCTCCATTTGTCATAAATGGAAAGATTTTTTTAAGACTTAATAATGTTCCATTGTGTGTATACGCCATATATTCTTCAATGGGAAATTTTATATTTGATTATTTTGAATAAAGTTTCACTGAATGTGGGCATGAAAATATGTTTTCAAGATCTTGATTTTAATACTTTTGGCTACATAACCAGAAGTAGACCTTATTATTAAATAAATCCTTATCTGACCCCAGTATTTGATACAGAACATGTGGAAATGAAATTTTTATTGTTGAATTTTGACAAACCATTTTTTTTAAAAAGCAAATGAAATATTTTTCAGTTTTTGTGTTTTCCTACTGGAATATAAACAAAATGAACTATTGAAGAAATATATAAATTAAGCATAATTCTAATATTTTCTAAAGAATGTGTTTTAATACTGTCTTCATAAGAGAGTATCCAACATAACTAATTATCAGCCTCACCACTATTTAAAATGCGAAAGCATTTTTCTTTGAAACAATGATCATGCTATCTCTGAAGAACTTTTTTGGCCTTAATTATTCTTCAGTGTCTCATTATTTTCCACGTACAGGTTTTCAAGACAGCTTTTTCAAATTTATTCCTAAGTATCTTATTTTCCATATAATGTTCTTAACAACTTCATTAAGGTCTAATTGATACACAAAGAACTGAACATATTTAATATGTACAATTGGATAAGTTTGGACATATGCAAATATCCATGGTATCATCACCACAATCAGAGTATTAAACAAATCCAACACCTCCCAAAATTTCCTTGTGTTCCTTTGTTTTGTGTGTGTGTGTGTGTGTGTGTGTGTGTGTGTTTGAGGAACATAACATGAAATCTACCCATTTAACAAATTCTGAAAACACAAAATACCACATTGTTAACAACAGGCACTGTGTCATAGAGCAAACCTCTAGGATTTATTTCACCTAGTATAAATGAAATTCTGTATCCTTAGAACTAATTCCACATTTCCCTTATACCCCAGCTCCTGGTAACTACAATAGTATTCTCTGCTCCTGGGAATTAGACTATTTTAGATATAAGTAGAATTACATAGTATTTGTCCTGAAACTGAATAATTTCACTTATCATACGGCTCTCCATTTGTCATAAATGGAAAGATTTTTTTAAGACTTAATAATGTTCCATTGTGTGTATACGCCATATATTCTTCAATGGGAAATTTTATATTTGATTATTTTGAATAAAGTTTCACTGAATGTGGGCATGAAAATATGTTTTCAAGATCTTGATTTTAATACTTTTGGCTACATAACCAGAAGTAGAGTTGCCGGGTCGTATGATAGCTCTATTTTAAATATTTCTGAACAATATTAATACTGTTTTCCAGAACTGTTGCGCCATTTTATGTCATGTTATAGTAAGAAGTACAAGGAAGCAGACAAATCTTTAATGTGACATTTTAACTTCAGAAGTTCAAAGCACCATTTTAATAGTTACTGTTCACAGTTCAAGAGCCTTATCTTCCACCTACTAAGGAATATTTTCTTAAAAAAGGGATCTTGAGTCTCATACAAATATGAAATGAACACACATCAAATTTTATATAATATTAAATACTGATTCAAAGGAATATTCAATGAATGCACATAAACTAGTTAATCATGAAAGTTAAATGAGTTTTCAACTAGATGCACAACAGTTCACTATCTACAGATTATCACAGTTAACTTGTATCTAGTAAATTGCAAGCATTTTTTTACAGAAAAGAATATTTTTTCTACAGTTATAGTCATGTAAAGTATTTTAAAGACAATGGAAAGTGTTACTAAAAGAGTTGCCCTAAAGAGACCAACAAATAATCTCACTATGTATTTCAAATTTCTCAAGTTTTCCTAAAATAGCTGTTTGTGGAAACGGGTTCCACCTTCCATATATCATATTAGAATTTCAAGGCTAACACTTGGGCTTCTGCTCTCCATAGCATCTGAATTTTCTGTGCTCCCTAAACTTCTGCATGTTCAGGGTTGTTGTTTCTGACACTCTGCCAAATCTCCAACCATTTGATCATTATCTCTCATGACAATCTTTTCCCTACAAGGTCAGGCCCAAATACCCTATTTCCAAAGTTGCCATAGCCTCATTCTTACTAAGAGAAAACCTTCGGACTCTTCGTCTTCCAGTTGGCTTGTGCACCGTTTCTCCAACACATCTTCACCTTCCACTGCTGCTTATGTCAATCCAGTTGTTTGTGGGACACTCAACTCTCCATCGTGAGTTCATTACTTGTCACCCAGTGCAGAGGCTCTGTACGAGTTTTAACCTTTGGATCTTTCTCTGCTGCTGGAATCACTTTCCTAATGGGCAATGAAAATTTTGTTTTTTCAAGGGTTTTTCTTGATTTTAATACTTTTGGCTACATAACCAGAAGTAGAGTTGCCGGGTCGTATGATAGCTCTATTTTAAATATTTCTGAACAATATTAATACTGTTTTCCAGAACTGTTGCCCATTTTATGTCATGTTATAGTAAGAAGTACAAGGAAGCAGACAAATCTTTAATGTGACATTTTAACTTCAGAAGTTCAAAGCACCATTTTAATAGTTACTGTTCACAGTTCAAGAGCCTTATCTTCCACCTACTAAGGAATATTTTCTTAAAAAAGGGATCTTGAGTCTCATACAAATATGAAATGAACACACATCAAATTTTATATAATATTAAATACTGATTCAAAGGAATATTCAATGAATGCACATAAACTAGTTAATCATGAAAGTTAAATGAGTTTTCAACTAGATGCACAACAGTTCACTATCTACAGATTATCACAGTTAACTTGTATCTAGTAAATTGCAAGCATTTTTTTACAGAAAAGAATATTTTTTCTACAGTTATAGTCATGTAAAGTATTTTAAAGACAATGGAAAGTGTTACTAAAAGAGTTGCCCTAAAGAGACCAACAAATAATCTCACTTGCGTATTTCAAATTTCTCAAGTTTTCCTAAAATAGCTGTTTGTGGAAACGGGTTCCACCTTCCATATATCATATTAGAATTTCAAGGCTAACACTTGGGCTTCTGCTCTCCATAGCATCTGAATTTTCTGTGCTCCCTAAACTTCTGCATGTTCAGGGTTGTTGTTTCTGACACTCTGCCAAATCTCCAACCATTTGATCATTATCTCTCATGACAATCTTTTCCCTACAAGGTCAGGCCCAAATACCCTATTTCCAAAGTTGCCATAGCCTCATTCTTACTAAGAGAAAACCTTCGGACTCTTCGTCTTCCAGTTGGCTTGTGCACCGTTTCTCCAACACATCTTCACCTTCCACTGCTGCTTATGTCAATCCAGTTGTTTGTGGGACACTCAACTCTCCACTGGGCCAGTGAGTTCATTACTTGTCACCCAGTGCAGAGGCTCTGTACGAGTTTTAACCTTTGGATCTTTCTCTGCTGCTGGAATCACTCCAGGTGAAATAAATCTCTGCCTTGTTAACATACATTAACTACAGATACAGATTTTATAGAACATCATTTCATTCTTTCAGTATATAGATCTTAGGAGAACAGCTGGATGAGATTTACATATGTCTGCATTTGTATAACAATGATTCAGGTCAAATGAGAAATGTTTACAGCATCCCAGAAAGTTTTCATATGTCTCTCCCAATCACCTGACCAAGCAGAATTAACAGAAAATACCATTCTTTCCCTCACTTCACTGCCTAAATCAGATAACACATGCACCACCAGTTTCTGTATCAATCCCCTTTGATTGGTCTAATTTCTCTCTCATATAATTTTCTCTGAGATTGATAACTGATAGTATAATCTTTTGGATTTGTTATTCTAGAGATTGCTTTCGTTTGAAAATTTCTATTGAGCTTGCTGTGAACTTAGAATAATTTGTGGAAAACATTTTTAAAATAATGCACTTCTTATCAATATACATGGTATTTCCTTTATCTATTTAGGTCTTCTTAAAAATTTCCTCAATCATGGTTCCTAAATTTCAATATAAAAGTGTTGAAAATAGTTCATTAAATTTATCCTTTGGCATTTGCAGCTATTTTGTTGATCAGTCACTCAGTTGTGTCCAACGCTTTGTGATCCCATTCACTGCAGCGTATCATTTTAATATTATCTTTCTATTGTATTTTTGTACATTGTTTGATGCATACCAATTAGTTTATTCTTGTTGGATGCATCCTGTTTGATAGTATTACTAGATTTTTGGTTGGTACATTCAAATGGTATAACTTTTCCATTCTTTTGCTTTCAAGTTTTTGTATTTTTGTATTTAATGTGTATCTTCTATAAAACGTCACGGTTAAGTTTTAATTTGTCTTTATTTTCCCAGTCTGGCAATCAGTTTCATGGTGAACAATTACATTAGTATGTGGAGTTTATATCTAGCAGCTAGTTCTGTGTTATCTATTTATAGCATTAGTTTTTTCCCCCTTTATTTCTTATCTTTTACTTACTATTATATCAGCCAGGTATTTTCATATCATTTTACTTCTCTCATCTTGATTGTTTCCAATCCTTACTTTTTCCTTTACTTGATACTCTAGAGATTACGCCCCCACCCCAAATTTTTATCACCCTGTGAGCAATGAAGGAATGTTCTAACAGTTTAACTTCTCTTCCCTTCCTATATTTGGGGCCACTGTTACTGTGCATAAAAGAGTTAACAAAGCAGGCTTGAGGCTGCTGTCTTTGGAAAGGCCTGCTTGACTAGCATCTGGAAACAGATGCTGAAATGCTCCCTAACTGATAAGTTGTTTCTGTGTGCTACACTGTGATTTATAGTGAACATCTGCTCTTCTTCTGTGTGTCTGGTAGTTGAGCAAAGTATGCCCATGTGAAAAGTTCCCATAAAAAACCTAAACTCTGAGACTCAGATGGACCTCCCTGGGCAGAAACACTGCACCATGAAGCTGTATTTTATCTGCTATTGGCTTGGTACACTCCGAGTGATTTCTCATGTGAGGAAGAGAGTACAGTAAGACTACACATGGATTGCTCCAGATTCTGCTTAAAAAGTCACTGTTGTTGCCTCCTTCCTTTGCTGTTCTTTCATATATTTTCTATGGATTCATCTGGGGTCAATTTTCTTCTGCCAGAACTCTTTAATAGTCCTTTAATGCATATCTGTTACTCAGGTTTCATTTTTCTAAAAATATTATTATACCTCTATTTAAGAAAAGTTTATTTGCTAGGTATAGGATTCTAAGCTAGTATATTTTTTCCCCCAGCACTACTGAAACAATGAGTTTTCTCCAACAGTTTTATGTTTATCTTTATCAGCAGTTTGGCTATGATAAACCTGCATGTGATTTCCTTTATATTTGTCCTTTTTAGCTCATTAAATCCATTTTTATGTATTCAATCGAACAATTCACTTGAAAATCTTTACCTAATATTTTAATAAATACTTGTCTTCTCATCTCTCTCTGTTCTCCAATTACACCGATGTAAGAAACTTTTCCCATGCCCATACATATGTCTATATAGCCTTCTCTATACTTTGCATACTTTTTGATGCTGGGCTTATATTATGACTATGGACAATACAAATGTAAGTTATATGTATTTTTTAATCACTTCATACATAATTCAGTCCAGTGTCTTCTTGGGCTATAAACTCACATTTAGATGTTAATAGAAATTCTATTCATGGAGACCCACTGGGTTCCCTGTTTCCATCTCTCATGTTGCTCCTTCCCTGCCAAAATGTGGGTCATTGTTATTTTGTTACATTCTCATTTAACTTAATTTTAAGAAATCTGTCACTTTAGTAATTATTTCCTTGACTTTTAATATGTATTATGATTAATTGTGCATGGATACAGAGTTGGCATTTGAAGTGCCTATGAATAGTTCTTAATAGACATTTCCAAGGGTTTTTTATCTTCTCATTGTTTAGTAAATCTTCATCCTTTATGTTAAGGAAAGATACACAAGTGACTTAATTTCATTTAACTGAAAATACTTATACTAAACTGATACTAAAGTATCATTTATTTAATTGTCAGGATTGTGAAGATTCAGCTGCATTTATAAGACAATCTGTAATGCTCTATTCTGAATTCGAAAATTAATGTGACACATTAACTAACCGAGCTAAGAGTTAGCATTGATCATCTGAAATGCCCACATAGTCAAAAATAAGTAAATGAGATAACATACACTGGTTACTAAACACTATCCTTTTTTGAAAGGTTTGCAGTTTTCTGTTGTATATCTATACAAGGGGTTAAGTGAATTTACAGATTGCATTCTATAAATATGATAAGTTAGATCATCTGTTTTCTCCAATTTTATAATATTCAGTACCTTTACATTTTAATTATTAAATTTAAAGGTATTTCAAAATGAAAACAAAAATTACTCACTTTTGATCAATTTTGTATATGAACATAAGATTTTATATACCTCTTATAAGAACTGCAATCTTATTTCAGTTTGGATGCTATCTGATTAACATAATTATGAATATGCACTCTCAAGTTCTTATTATTTATGAGTCAAATTTTGAAAGTATTATACATTATTAATTATATAAACATTTTACCACATAATTGTATAATGTATACTTTTTGAAATGATTATAAAATAATTTCCTCAAAATGACTACAATCAAAAATATTTAGATTATAAATAACATAAAATTCATAAACTGCATTGTAAAAATAAGAATGTAACTATTTATTCACCAAAATATCTATACAAAACCAACTCAAATAAATCTAAAGAAACAAGGCACTATTAATCAAACTTAAAAACAAAGAAGAGAGAGCAAAAAAGGAAAATTTTAAAAATGGCAAAAAAAAAAACAAAGAAGAGGCTCAGACTCTGTCCAATTGCGTATGATTTGAGCGAGCTTGTGGCTTAACCACAACTCCAACATGCCATTTAGGCTTTGGGGACATCTTACTCTTCTTGAGCTCTGATGTCCAGCCCCGTGGGGTATTCCTTTCATCCTGCTCTGTCTTGGATTCCATGGAGCAGTCTGCTCTCTATCACATGGGTATCTTTTCAACTCAAACACTTATAATAGCCTATCCCTTACCCTTAAGGGTGCATTATTTGCCCTGTCTGACAATAGCACCTTAGCCAGGAAAACTTCTCGTACCAAAAATGTTCTGAGTCTACTCAATCTCTGACCTCCACACATGAGACTGTCTCTCTAACTGGATATAACCTTCTTTACTTTGGGTCTTGCTTCCCTGCCTTAGACTTTGTCACCACTGTGAATGTCTTTCTTTGCCTTCTCAGATGCTGACACAGCAATCTGCAAAACCATGCTTCTCTCCAGCTCAGTGTGGTCGGCTATCTTCCATGGCCTTACCTAGTATCATTAAGACTGAATAATTCTTGCTGGATGATAGTAATATATCAATACTAATTTCCAGACTTGGGTGGTTGTACTGTGGTTGTATAGAACAACATCCTTATTTATAAATAAAAAATACTGAAGTATTTGGAAATGATAGGCACCATTTTTCCAACTTGATCTCAAATGATTCAGAGGTGTTGAGAGAAAATAGAGGAAGTGTTTACAAGGCAGTACACAATGTTAGACTGTTGCTACTATTAATATAAATAGATCCTGAATGCTGCCATATCATTTTAAATATTAATTATATAAACATTTTACCACATAATTGTATAATGTATACTTTTTGAAATGATTATAAAATAATTTCCTCAAAATGACTACAATCAAAAATATTTAGATTATAAATAACATAAAATTCATAAACTGCATTGTAAAAATAAGAATGTAACTATTTATTCACCAAAATATCTATACAAAACCAACTCAAATAAATCTAAAGAAACAAGGCACTATTAATCAAACTTAAAAACAAAGAAGAGAGAGCAAAAAAGGAAAATTTTAAAAATGGCAAAAAAAAAAACAAAGAAGAGGCTCAGACTCTGTCCAATTGCGTATGATTTGAGCGAGCTTGTGGCTTAACCACAACTCCAACATGCCATTTAGGCTTTGGGGACATCTTACTCTTCTTGAGCTCTGATGTCCAGCCCCGTGGGGTATTCCTTTCATCCTGCTCTGTCTTGGATTCCATGGAGCAGTCTGCTCTCTATCACATGGGTATCTTTTCAACTCAAACACTTATAATAGCCTATCCCTTACCCTTAAGGGTGCATTATTTGCCCTGTCTGACAATAGCACCTTAGCCAGGAAAACTTCTCGTACCAAAAATGTTCTGAGTCTACTCAATCTCTGACCTCCACACATGAGACTGTCTCTCTAACTGGATATAACCTTCTTTACTTTGGGTCTTGCTTCCCTGCCTTAGACTTTGTCACCACTGTGAATGTCTTTCTTTGCCTTCTCAGATGCTGACACAGCAATCTGCAAAACCATGCTTCTCTCCAGCTCAGTGTGGTCGGCTATCTTCCATGGCCTTACCTAGTATCATTAAGACTGAATAATTCTTGCTGGATGATAGTAATATATCAATACTAATTTCCAGACTTGGGTGGTTGTACTGTGGTTGTATAGAACAACATCCTTATTTATAAATAAAAAATACTGAAGTATTTGGAAATGATAGGCACCATTTTTCCAACTTGATCTCAAATGATTCAGAGGTGTTGAGAGAAAATAGAGGAAGTGTTTACAAGGCAGTACACAATGTTAGACTGTTGCTACTATTAATATAAATAGATCCTGAATGCTGCCACTAAAGACCCCATGTGCCAAAATGAAGATTAAAGATCATTCACGCAACAACTAAGACCCAGCACAGCCAAAGAAATAAATAAATTTTTTAAAAATGCTATGATAGTTTTGCAGGGACACAATAAATATAATAACATCTTTAATTTCCAGAAGCTTTTTGCCAGCATCTTCACTCTCTACAACTTAAAGTTTCCAACTGTAATATCTTAAGGGAAAAAAACTCGATACCACAGGCTAGCAAACTGCTAATTTTATCTCTGTAGCTTCATGTAATGACCACAGTTTCCACTGTTTTCTCTTTTCCCCAGCATTAGCCATCTAACTTGGCAAACTCTTAATTCCTAGCCTCTAATCTTATACATTCAAAAGTCAAACCATGACTTTATTGTATGTATTAATGCATCCATAAGTAACCAACTATAAATCTCAACTCATCTTTCCATGGGACCTCTGGCTCATGTTGCTTTACAAGCTCTTTTATGTCTCTACAGATGCTTCCTTTTTGTGGGAATGATGTTTTCCTTTACTTATCTTGATATAAATTAATGGTTTTCAACATCTTGCCTTTCTGAGAAATGAAAATTTTACAAAAGTTAAATATAAAAAACTTCAAATTTCATTTATGATATAACATTAAAGTATCTTTAGGTGAGTTCAATTTTGGCATTAACTGCATGAAATACACATGTTGAGAATAAAATATAAATAAAAATAAAATACAAATAAATTAGTGTACACATGTACATATTATTAGCATCATATTAAATGCAGTGTTCTCACTTGAATTTTTAAATATTTTATATAGCTATTGTACAGCATTTTGGTTCATTTCCCTCTTAGGGTTTCTCATTTTGGCAAAAATAATAATAACTAATTAATAAATCTACAAAAAAATCAGGTCATAATTAAATTAAAAACACTTATTTTGTTTAACTAAAATTCAAATTTAACTGAGTATCTTATTTTTAATCTGTTAACCCTACCCCTTCTTTAAGGTCTGGTATTTGGAAATGATAGGCACCATTTTTCCAACTTGATCTCAAATGATTCAGAGGTGTTGAGAGAAAATAGAGGAAGTGTTTACAAGGCAGTACACAATGTTAGACTGTTGCTACTATTAATATAAATAGATCCTGAATGCTGCCACTAAAGACCCCATGTGCCAAAATGAAGATTAAAGATCATTCACGCAACAACTAAGACCCAGCACAGCCAAAGAAATAAATAAATTTTTTAAAAATGCTATGATAGTTTTGCAGGGACACAATAAATATAATAACATCTTTAATTTCCAGAAGCTTTTTGCCAGCATCTTCACTCTCTACAACTTAAAGTTTCCAACTGTAATATCTTAAGGGAAAAAAACTCGATACCACAGGCTAGCAAACTGCTAATTTTATCTCTGTAGCTTCATGTAATGACCACAGTTTCCACTGTTTTCTCTTTTCCCCAGCATTAGCCATCTAACTTGGCAAACTCTTAATTCCTAGCCTCTAATCTTATACATTCAAAAGTCAAACCATGACTTTATTGTATGTATTAATGCATCCATAAGTAACCAACTATAAATCTCAACTCATCTTTCCATGGGACCTCTGGCTCATGTTGCTTTACAAGCTCTTTTATGTCTCTACAGATGCTTCCTTTTTGTGGGAATGATGTTTTCCTTTACTTATCTTGATATAAATTAATGGTTTTCAACATCTTGCCTTTCTGAGAAATGAAAAATTTTACAAAAGTTAAATATAAAAAACTTCAAATTTCATTTATGATATAACATTAAAGTATCTTTAGGTGAGTTCAATTTTGGCATTAACTGCATGAAATACACATGTTGAGAATAAAATATAAATAAAAATAAAATACAAATAAATTAGTGTACACATGTACATATTATTAGCATCATATTAAATGCAGTGTTCTCACTTGAATTTTTAAATATTTTATATAGCTATTGTACAGCATTTTGGTTCATTTCCCTCTTAGGGTTTCTCATTTTGGCAAAAATAATAATAACTAATTAATAAATCTACAAAAAAATCAGGTCATAATTAAATTAAAAACACTTATTTTGTTTAACTAAAATTCAAATTTAACTGAGTATCTTATTTTTAATCTGTTAACCCTACCCCTTCTTTAAGGTCTGGGATAGATGTTGATGAGAGGAAATAAGATTTGTGAAAACAGTGAATAATGTCAATTTATATATAAATAGAAAATTTCAGAAAAAAAAATCTGTTAATGAAGTCAAGTGATAGAGATGATCTAAGAGAATAAAAATGTCATTCTGCAGAACACAGTAGGATTCTAAAACTTTAAAGAACACATTTTCAAGAAAACCCCAGGAATGAAACAGCTTACCTAATAAATGCACACATATTATATTGATGTCAAATGCCAAACCCTACCTCTTTTTAGCATTAAGTATACTTTAGTAAAAACAGAAATAAGTTCCCAAGTATAATCTAATTTGACACTCATAGGTACAAGTAAATGAGATCATAAACTGGGGTGAAAATGAATGGGCAGAAGTAAAAGCAATTTCTGTAAGGTTATAGCACGTTAATTACCTGCAATACTGGCATGAAAAAACAGTTAACTTAATTGATGGGCATTTGAACTGATTTGTCTTTCACTAGGTAAGCTGACTTACAAAATTGTGGTTTCCTTTAGTCTGTTAGGTAAAAGCATTTTTCATCAAACAACTTTGTAGTACAAATTTAGGTTAATCCATAACAATTAATTTCTATTTATATACCCATGGTTTGCAAGGGAAGACTTTAAAACCAATACTCAGGGCTTCCCTAGTAGCTCAGTGGTAAAGAATCTGCCTGCCAATGCAGGAGACACAGGTTCGATTCCTGATCCAGAAGGATCCCACATGCTGTAGAGCAACTAAGCCCATGAGCCACAACTACTGAGCCTGTGCTCTAGAGCCTGGTAGTCACAACTATTGAGCCTATGTGCTGCAACTATTGAAGCCCGTGTGACCTACAGCCTATGCTCCAAAACAAGAGACGTTCCCTGCAACTAGAGAAGAGTCCAACGAAGATCTAGAATAGCCAAAAATAAAATTATAAAAATTAAATAAAATAAAACCAATATTCATGGAATATTCTGATTTTGAACTCTAAGGCAGATTGTCAAGGATTTCTTTTCTATATTCAAGAAATTATAGGGTTTCCCTGGTGCTCCAGTAGGCAAAGGGTCTCTCTTGCAGTGCAAGAGCACTGGTTCGATACCCGGCCCAGGAAGATCCCACATGCCACAGAGTGGCTGGACCGGTGTGTCTAATTAGGAGCCAGTGCTCTAGAGCATGCACCCAGAACGTGCTCTGCAATGAGAGAGGCCACTGCGATGGGAGGCCCACACATGCCAAAGAATAAAGATGGATGAAAATAATAACTAAGAAAACCTCATGGCATGAAGTTAAAAAAAATTTAAAAAAGAAATTAGAATTGCTTAAAAACTTTACCTTCTTCTAGATTGTTCTTTTTAGTGTTTTATGCACTTCTCATGCATTTCTCATGGCACATTTTCTAATCGTTTTGCTCATTATTATAGTTTCAAATCCCATCAAGCCCATATGTATCAGTAACTTACTGAGAAAATACACAAGTTTGAAATTCCCATCTTCCATCTCTCCTCTTGAAAATACATATGTAATAAACCCTTTCACTCTCTCACACTTTTATGCCCTGCATAATTTTCTCCAGAGGTGAGTGAATGTGGGATAGTTATATAGACATAAGGTATATTGTATAATAAGTTCAAACTAATTTTTGCTAGTTTATACAATGTGTTTATACCATGCATTATTATATTGTAACAAGAAAGTATAGATTTTGCTATATTAAGGTGAGAATCTTAAGTATCACAGATTAAGTGACTTGAAGTCACACAGAAGAAATTAAATTTTAATTTAGGGTAATTTTGAATACTTAGATTTATTTAAAGATCCCTGACCAAAGCCAATAGCTAAATTTAACTAGATTGAAATCAATCTTTCACAATCCCTGTAATAGAGCGGAAGAGTAAACAAAAAGAGTATAAACAAAAAGTATAAACAAAAATTCTAGGGCCAAATCTGAAAGCCTGTATATTTTATATTAAATATATTGAGCAACTGTGCAAAGAGAGTTACTCATTAATTCAATTATACCTGTTCATAAAATCCAATATTCATGGAATATTCTGATTTTGAACTCTAAGGCAGATTGTCAAGGATTTCTTTTCTATATTCAAGAAATTATAGGGTTTCCCTGGTGCTCCAGTAGGCAAAGGGTCTCTCTTGCAGTGCAAGAGCACTGGTTCGATACCCGGCCCAGGAAGATCCCACATGCCACAGAGTGGCTGGACCGGTGTGTCTAATTAGGAGCCAGTGCTCTAGAGCATGCACCCAGAACGTGCTCTGCAATGAGAGAGGCCACTGCGATGGGAGGCCCACACATGCCAAAGAATAAAGATGGATGAAAATAATAACTAAGAAAACCTCATGGCATGAAGTTAAAAAAAATTTAAAAAAGAAATTAGAATTGCTTAAAAACTTTACCTTCTTCTAGATTGTTCTTTTTAGTGTTTTATGCACTTCTCATGCATTTCTCATGGCACATTTTCTAATCGTTTTGCTCATTATTATAGTTTCAAATCCCATCAAGCCCATATGTATCAGTAACTTACTGAGAAAATACACAAGTTTGAAATTCCCATCTTCCATCTCTCCTCTTGAAAATACATATGTAATAAACCCTTTCACTCTCTCACACTTTTATGCCCTGCATAATTTTCTCCAGAGGTGAGTGAATGTGGGATAGTTATATAGACATAAGGTATATTGTATAATAAGTTCAAACTAATTTTTGCTAGTTTATACAATGTGTTTATACCATGCATTATTATATTGTAACAAGAAAGTATAGATTTTGCTATATTAAGGTGAGAATCTTAAGTATCACAGATTAAGTGACTTGAAGTCACACAGAAGAAATTAAATTTTAATTTAGGGTAATTTTGAATACTTAGATTTATTTAAAGATCCCTGACCAAAGCCAATAGCTAAATTTAACTAGATTGAAATCAATCTTTCACAATCCCTGTAATAGAGCGGAAGAGTAAACAAAAAGAGTATAAACAAAAAGTATAAACAAAAATTCTAGGGCCAAATCTGAAAGCCTGTATATTTTATATTAAATATATTGAGCAACTGTGCAAAGAGAGTTACTCATTAATTCAATTAATACCGTGTTTTCACTCAAAGAGCCATGAATGGACATATAAAATGTACCTGAATAGAATACGTATTTGCCTCTTGAGAGAAAAGATGGTAATAAGTATTTACTCTGAAAAACACTTCTCTAGCCTTAACAATTTTCTGTCATATTAAGAACCTATTCCACATACCTGGGGAGAAAATAAAAACACATTTAATAGTATTGATAAAAGATCATATATATGTAGAGTAGCTTTGATGCAAAGAAATGGAGATCCAACTAATAATCTAAGTATTCAAGGTGAAAAGTCACACATTCTTTTACTTGCAGGATTTTCTATGTGCTTTTCCCTCTAGCTGGAATTCTTCCTGGGATATCCTTGTGGTTTTCCCCTACCCTTTTCCAGGTCAGAGCTCTAACATCACCCTACTAAACCTATAGCTACACATCTTCACAGTTTTTATCTCCCTGCTTTCTGATACACACTGCTATCTCACACACTGTATCTTAACCTTATATTGTTAGTTTTTATTGTCTTTCTCTAACATAAAAGCTCAATAAGCACATGATTTTTGTCTTTTCTTATTCACAACTATTTTATCAGTACCTTTATACATTTCTAGGATCAAATAGTTACTCAATAAAAATTTAAGTGAAGGAAAACTTTAGAACAGAAGGGAGATTAGATGTCCACACATAATTCAAAAGAAATTCAGAAGGGATTATAGTGTTCTATTTGCCAAAAGAGATACACAGGTAGTCAGTCCTGAAAATGGTTTTGAATTGTAAGAGTGACCCATTTTTCATCACACCTTATTCACCCCATTAATGAGGGACGGATCCCTATTTGAGGGATTATAGGGTGGCCAAATACATTATACCTGACCCTGGAAAGACATGTATGCTACAGTCAGGAGGAGAAGGACATCAAATACCACACAGGAGACCTCAGGGTTACACTTGAGAACAGAGAAAACAGGGACTCTGGGAGGCAAGCTTTGAGAACCAATAGAGTCGGCTCTCCCTGGTCCCCACAGGAGGATATGATTGCTTTGTTTGAATAATTCAGTAGGCTGAAATCCACTCCTCAGCGATAAACAGGTGCTGTGCTTTGTCCTTTTAGGGGGTTGAATTCCAAAGAAGGAGAACAGTGAATGGACATATAAAATGTACCTGAATAGAATACGTATTTGCCTCTTGAGAGAAAAGATGGTAATAAGTATTTACTCTGAAAAACACTTCTCTAGCCTTAACAATTTTCTGTCATATTAAGAACCTATTCCACATACCTGGGGAGAAAATAAAAACACATTTAATAGTATTGATAAAAGATCATATATATGTAGAGTAGCTTTGATGCAAAGAAATGGAGATCCAACTAATAATCTAAGTATTCAAGGTGAAAAGTCACACATTCTTTTACTTGCAGGATTTTCTATGTGCTTTTCCCTCTAGCTGGAATTCTTCCTGGGATATCCTTGTGGTTTTCCCCTACCCTTTTCCAGGTCAGAGCTCTAACATCACCCTACTAAACCTATAGCTACACATCTTCACAGTTTTTATCTCCCTGCTTTCTGATACACACTGCTATCTCACACACTGTATCTTAACCTTATATTGTTAGTTTTTATTGTCTTTCTCTAACATAAAAGCTCAATAAGCACATGATTTTTGTCTTTTCTTATTCACAACTATTTTATCAGTACCTTTATACATTTCTAGGATCAAATAGTTACTCAATAAAAATTTAAGTGAAGGAAAACTTTAGAACAGAAGGGAGATTAGATGTCCACACATAATTCAAAAGAAATTCAGAAGGGATTATAGTGTTCTATTTGCCAAAAGAGATACACAGGTAGTCAGTCCTGAAAATGGTTTTGAATTGTAAGAGTGACCCATTTTTCATCACACCTTATTCACCCCATTAATGAGGGACGGATCCCTATTTGAGGGATTATAGGGTGGCCAAATACATTATACCTGACCCTGGAAAGACATGTATGCTACAGTCAGGAGGAGAAGGACATCAAATACCACACAGGAGACCTCAGGGTTACACTTGAGAACAGAGAAAACAGGGACTCTGGGAGGCAAGCTTTGAGAACCAATAGAGTCGGCTCTCCCTGGTCCCCACAGGAGGATATGATTGCTTTGTTTGAATAATTCAGTAGGCTGAAATCCACTCCTCAGGGATAAACAGGTGCTGTGCTTTGTCCTTTTAGTAGGGAGGCCTGTTTGGCTAAGGGGTTCCTTTTGTAAAAGAGTAGAAAGGAGAACATGTGGTTAGGTCATTTAAAGTCCTCCCAATTTTACCATTTAGCAAAGTAGTACATTTTGCCAGCCTTAAATTTAGACTTTATATCACAAGCTGATATAATGAGTTGCTTACATTTTTGCATATATTGTCTGCTTTAACTTCAAGGAAGGAAAAGTTCAGGGCTGGTATAAATATATTGTCTCCTGTTGGGTTATCATCAGCAATGAGTTTTTCCCAGCCTGCAGCAGTCCACACTGAATATGTTATAGTTTTCTTCTGTTAACTTAGACTTGAGGGTAGGGAGAGGAAAGCAGGAAAAAGAGCCCTGACAACAATTTTTTAGTTTTGCAATTTTTCCTTAAAAGAATTAGTTTTATTTTACCTGCAAAGGAAAAAGTATGCTGACTTTAGATTTTTTTAACATTAATGCTAGAAGGGAAATGTAAATCAAAAGCACAGTGAAACATCACCTCACACCCATCAGAATGGCTATCGTCAAAAACAATACAAATAGCAAATGCTGTACAGAAAACAGAGTCTATGTACATTGTTGGTGGGAATGGAAATTGGTGCAGCCACTATGGAAACCATTATGGAAGTTCCTCAAGAAACTAACAATTGAATTACCACATGATCCAGAAAGTCTACTTCTGGGTATGTATCTAATAAGAAAAACACTATTTAAAAAGATACATTTGTACCAGTATCCACAGTGCCATTATTTACAATTGCCAAGATATAGAAACAACCTAAATATCCATCAAAAGATGAATGGATTAAAAAAGATGTGGTATATATATACACAATGGAATGCTACTCAACCTTAAAAATGAAAATCTGCCATTTGCAGCAACATGAATAGACATGTAGGGTATTATGCTGAGTGATATAAATCTGACAAACACAAATATTGTAAGATCACTTACATGTGAAATCCAAAAAATAAAAAAGTGAATATAAAAAAAAGAAGCAGACTCACAGGAATAGAGAACTAGTGATCATCAGAAAAAAGGAAAAGTAGACAGGGAGTGTAGGGTTAGGAAATTAAGAGGTACAAACTTTTATGTATAAAGTAAGCTACAAGGATATATCTACACTCAATGTAAATAGTCAATATTTTGTAAGTTTACATTATAGAAGTTTTAGTTTATATTTTATAAGCTATGAATCACTGTACTGTATATCTGAAGCTTACATAATATTGTAGCTTAAATATACTTCAATAAGAAAATAAAATATTAATGTTCAAAAGAATAGAGAACCAAGTGTTGAATTTTCACATTGAAAAACTCACAAATCTTAGAACCTAAAAGGTTTATTTTGTATGTGTGATAACAATGATAAATAATTATATATATGTAAACTTTTAGGAAACATTTCTTTTGTATTTCTAAAATAGCCACTTAAAAATAGAATTTTGATGAAGTAGATATCAAAATAAATGCTCAAGAATGGGGGAAAATGAGTTATTCAATGGAAGATACTGAATAATGAAATGTGTTAAATAGAGAATAATATCCATAATTACAAAACCAATGTAAAAATGTTTTATGAAATGTTTTAATATTGATCATTAGATTTCCCTTTCATTTCTTTGTCAAGTAAACTAAATTTTCTAAATTAAGCCTTTTACCTAGGTGAACACAGTGACTATACATGTGTGAAAACTGAATGTTTTAAGAATTTAAGTTTAAAAAGGTATATATGATATATATTTATACATATATTCAAATATTCATCATTATACTTGGCCATTTCTATATGTATAAAATGTGAATTTACAGAGATAATACACATTCCTATTTCTGAAACAAGTTCACTTCAATATTTATATCTCTTAGTATAGGATTATTCATTTTATTTTTGTTAACGTTTTCTGCACTTCCCACACACATTTCAATTAGAGACACATTTTAACTTTACAAGCAAAAAATAACTATTTGCATTTTTAAAGAATTGTTGCAAATATCTTTAAAAAGAAAATTTCTTTGCTGCCTCAATTTTTGTTTAAGTCCCTTCTGCGTTCTTAAATTTGTTGAGAAGAGGACTTTCTTCCTTCACCCCTGATGAAGTACTCTTGGTAGAAGGTTAATATGACTCCCTCCATCATTCCATGGCTCTTTGGACTATTTCCCATCTCTGCTCCTCCCATTCTATCCCCACAAATTTTAAAATCCATTTTCAAAGCTCCAAGAGTAGTTATTACTTAATGACAGCTGAGGGGACCTGAGGATAACAAAACATTAATAGGGAATTTTTGCAGCTGAAAGCAGCTAACTCAGGATCTCTAGGGAATAACTGCTTTTCCAGAGACTCCTTTCTCCCTCACGTCTGCTTGTGGGACTTGGTGCTTTGCTCAGAGATGCCTATTTTAACGAAATGTGTGACTTTCACAGCTTGTGCAGTGTGAGAAGTGCTTTTTGCCATGCGGACTCTGATGCACTGCTGTGCTTGGAAGTTTTAAAATAAAAATTTTAAGATAAATAAGCAATTCCTGAACTATTCTTGAAACTTTTTCTTTTATATCTTAATTTTTAATTAAAAAAAACACTGTAGTCATAGCAGGACTGACTGACCTACAAAGTTTTACTAAAATCAACACGCTATGTTAGCCAAGAATTTACTTACTTACAAATAAGTACTATTTTATACAGAATAAAAATAAATTTTCTTTGGCATTATTTCCTTCATTATTTATTAGCTATTGATCTAATAATTGGTAAACCAAATCAATGTGTCTCAATTCAGTTCCAGGTTAGATGGTTGAATTGCCTGTGTAATAGCACTTGAGAGCAGCCAGATACAAAGCTAAGAAAAAGGAGGTAGGCTGGCAGATGCAGAAGTTAGGAATTTTTTTGAGAAACTATCTGTAATACTTATTAGCATGAGTTGTTAGACTGCAACATGACAATTCTAAAAATGAATTATGAGGATCCAGGTGCTCTGATTCTCCTAGAAACAGTCTACAAATCTACTAATTAATAGGAGTAAAAGTCAGAATTATTGGTAGGAAGAGGATAAGCTTCTGAGCTCTTATTCCCATCTGTCTAATTCACCAATGTGGCTGATTAGTCTCTATTCAACTTCGTCCTCACTTTGTTTTCTGGATCAAAGAATTGTTGCAAATATCTTTAAAAGAAAATTTCTTTGCTGCCTCAATTTTTGTTTAAGTCCCTTCTGCTCTTAAATTTGTTGAGAAGAGGACTTTCTTCCTTCACCCCTGATGAAGTACTCTTGGTAGAAGGTTAATATGACTCCCTCCATCATTCCATGGCTCTTTGGACTATTTCCCATCTCTGCTCCTCCCATTCTATCCCCACAAATTTTAAAATCCATTTTCAAAGCTCCAAGAGTAGTTATTACTTAATGACAGCTGAGGGGACCTGAGGATAACAAAACATTAATAGGGAATTTTTGCAGCTGAAAGCAGCTAACTCAGGATCTCTAGGGAATAACTGCTTTTCCAGAGACTCCTTTCTCCCTCACGTCTGCTTGTGGGACTTGGTGCTTTGCTCAGAGATGCCTATTTTAACGAAATGTGTGACTTTCACAGCTTGTGCAGTGTGAGAAGTGCTTTTTGCCATGCGGACTCTGATGCACTGCTGTGCTTGGAAGTTTTAAAAATAAAAATTTTTAAGATAAATAAGCAATTCCTGAACTATTCTTGAAACTTTTTCTTTTATATCTTAATTTTTAATTAAAAAAAACACTGTAGTCATAGCAGGACTGACTGACCTACAAAGTTTTACTAAAATCAACACGCTATGTTAGCCAAGAATTTACTTACTTACAAATAAGTACTATTTTATACAGAATAAAAATAAATTTTCTTTGGCATTATTTCCTTCATTATTTATTAGCTATTGATCTAATAATTGGTAAACCAAATCAATGTGTCTCAATTCAGTTCCAGGTTAGATGGTTGAATTGCCTGTGTAATAGCACTTGAGAGCAGCCAGATACAAAGCTAAGAAAAAGGAGGTAGGCTGGCAGATGCAGAAGTTAGGAATTTTTTTGAGAAACTATCTGTAATACTTATTAGCATGAGTTGTTAGACTGCAACATGACAATTCTAAAAATGAATTATGAGGATCCAGGTGCTCTGATTCTCCTAGAAACAGTCTACAAATCTACTAATTAATAGGAGTAAAAGTCAGAATTATTGGTAGGAAGAGGATAAGCTTCTGAGCTCTTATTCCCATCTGTCTAATTCACCAATGTGGCTGATTAGTCTCTATTCAACTTCGTCCTCACTTTGTTTTCTGGTATGTCTAGTCAGATACCCTTTATTCTCCAATTCATTTCTGAATTTTCCCTTTACATATTGCTTAAATGAAATATATTTTTCCTCTTTGATATAACATTCCCTGTGGTCCTTTCAATAAGCAGCTGTTTTCTTTTTCACAACATATGTCATAAATTTGAGACCAGGACTGGTATTCTCTTGTTCTCCATTGTTGCTTCCAGATCATTATTTCTTCTGTCATTGAAATTCTCAACATTTAGCTACATACCTACTCTATCATTCTTAATGAATCTCAACCAGAGTCTCAGGCATCACTCCTTTCATTATAGACCCTACCTGGTAGTCCATAGAGTTTAATTTCAACCACCTCCTGTGATACTTCAGTACCCTTTGTGCATCTCAGCTTACTCCTTGACATATTCAACACCAAAGAACTTTCCTTTACCTTACCCTTTCATTGTCACACTGTGTATACTGTCATTATCATAAACTCTCTTGAATCACTAATTTGAATTTCCTACTATATGTTCTCAACATCAAAAAAGTCAAATATAGTGAGCTTGCATATCTTGATATGTGACCTTCAGTAGGTTATTTAATGTCTGCTTTTGTTCATCATCTATTAAATAAACATATTATTCTTTTTATATAAAGATATAAAGAATAAGTTAATTAATTCTTCTAAAATGCCTAAAACAGGGGCTTTCCTGGTGGCTCAGTGATAAAGAATCTACCTGTCAACGCAGGAGACACAAGTTCAATCCCTGGTCCAGGAAGATCCCACATTCCATGGAGGAACTAAACCCATGCTCCACAACGATTGAGCCTGGGAACCACAACCACTGAAGCCTAGGCACCCTAGAGCCCATCCTCCGCAACAACAGAAACTACTGAAATGAGAAACCTGGTTCCCAGCAACTAGAGAAAAACATATGTATCAACGAAAACCAAGCAGAGCCAAAATTAGTATTTTTTTAAATTATTAACAAAAAAACTGTGTAAAACAATTCCTGGGACATTGCAGATGTGCTTTAAATGTTAGTGATCACTGTTATGAGTACCATGATAACTTTCTCATCTTTATTATTATCTTTATTATCTTTTTGTTATTCTTTCCTTATTTTGTTTCATGATCACTATCCTTAAATGGTCACTGTAACACTACCCCAAATACCTGTTTGTTTGGTTTTTTTCTCAAGTAACTCTTCTCTTCCAACTGTACAGCATTAATTTTATTCTACTAAAACAGTCCTCAAGTTTCTTGCTCCAATCTTACTTTTAGCTGGTGTATCTGAAGCATTGACAGGGCATCTTTCTATAAATTCATAACGGATTTATAGTTGTGGTATACATATTTTCCTTCCATTCCTTTATTTATCTACTATGTTCTACTTATTTCCATATTAGGACTTCTGTTTAGTGACTGTCTCTTCTGATTTTTTTTTTTTTTTTTACTTATTAATGGAATCACACCCATATTTATTCAAACAGACTCCAGGGAAAACATACAAATGGATACTAAGCACATGAAAAGATAGTCAAATTCATCAATTATGAGGGAAAATGCTAACGCAAACCACAATGAAATACAATCTTACACTCACTAGAGTGGGTAGAACCAAAAAGTTAAATAATAGCAAATGTTGAAGAGGATGTGGACAAATCAGAACCCTCATACAGTACTTACTGATGGGAACCTAAAATGGTACTACTGCACCACTGAAAAGTTTGCCAGTCCCTCAAACAATTAGAGTTACCACAAGACCCAGAAATTCCAATCCTAGGTATAAACCCAGAGAAATGAAATCAGGTCAACACAATAATTTGTACATAAATATTATAGAAGAATTATTCATTGTAACCAAAGGTGGAAACAACCCCAATATCTATCAATGAACAAATAATATAACCAAAGTGTGGTATGAAGATGCAACGGAATATTATCCAGAAGTAAGAATAAAACACTAATACATATACAATACAGATGAACCTGGCACAAGCCCACTGACACTATGAAATGAAACCTGGTTCCCAGCAACTAGAGAAAACATATGTATCAACGAACCAAGCAGAGCCAAAATTAGTATTTTTTTAAATTATTAACAAAAAAACTGTGTAAAACAATTCCTGGGACATTGCAGATGTGCTTTAAATGTTAGTGATCACTGTTATGAGTACCATGATAACTTTCTCATCTTTATTATTATCTTTATTATCTTTTTGTTATTCTTTCCTTATTTTGTTTCATGATCACTATCCTTAAATGGTCACTGTAACACTACCCCAAATACCTGTTTGTTTGGTTTTTTTCTCAAGTAACTCTTCTCTTCCAACTGTACAGCATTAATTTTATTCTACTAAAACAGTCCTCAAGTTTCTTGCTCCAATCTTACTTTTAGCTGGTGTATCTGAAGCATTGACAGGGCATCTTTCTATAAATTCATAACGGATTTATAGTTGTGGTATACATATTTTCCTTCCATTCCTTTATTTATCTACTATGTTCTACTTATTTCCATATTAGGACTTCTGTTTAGTGACTGTCTCTTCTGATTTTTTTTTTTTTTTTTACTTATTAATGGAATCACACCCATATTTATTCAAACAGACTCCAGGGAAAACATACAAATGGATACTAAGCACATGAAAAGATAGTCAAATTCATCAATTATGAGGGAAAATGCTAACGCAAACCACAATGAAATACAATCTTACACTCACTAGAGTGGGTAGAACCAAAAAGTTAAATAATAGCAAATGTTGAAGAGGATGTGGACAAATCAGAACCCTCATACAGTACTTACTGATGGGAACCTAAAATGGTACTACTGCACCACTGAAAAGTTTGCCAGTCCCTCAAACAATTAGAGTTACCACAAGACCCAGAAATTCCAATCCTAGGTATAAACCCAGAGAAATGAAATCAGGTCAACACAATAATTTGTACATAAATATTATAGAAGAATTATTCATTGTAACCAAAGGTGGAAACAACCCCAATATCTATCAATGAACAAATAATATAACCAAAGTGTGGTATGAAGATGCAACGGAATATTATCCAGAAGTAAGAATAAAACACTAATACATATACAATACAGATGAACCTTGAAAATGTTATGCTAAATGAAAGAAACTAGTCAGAGGATCACATATGATTTCATTTGTATAAGATGTTCAGAACATGAAAATCTATAAAGATTGTATTTATTAGTGGCTGCCTATGGCTTGGTGGGTAGGGGTGGAGTGGAGTAGAGAGGGTCAATGGTACACCATACAGGGTTCTTCTGGGAATAGTCAAATGTTCTAAAATTGCCTCTGGTGATGATTGCACATATCTGTGAATATACAAAAACAACTGAGCTGACATTTTAAATTGATAAATTATGAAGCATGTGAATTGTATCTCGAAGCTGCTAAAAGTATATTTTAAATGGTTCATTCTAGCTGTAGCACAGTCCGAGTCACTATCCTATTATATTTTATACTGTAACAGCTTTGTATTTTTTCACTTACATTCTTGACTATTCCAGTATCTTTCTACATGGCATTCAGAGTACACATTAAATAAATGTTAATTAAATCCCATCACATGAATGCTTAAAACATTTCAATAACTGTCACATCTGGGATGGAATGCAGTCTTCATAAAATAACCATCAAGACCATATATGATCTGATTTCTGCCTTTTTAATATGATATGAAACTGAACCTCCATTTTGTTCTATGCATGTTGGCAATCATCTTCTAAATCTTTGAACACAGCATATTCTTCTATCCTCCCACTTGCCTCTTCTATCTGGTTGCTTTCACAAAATTTGAATTATGTCATTAGTTCCCCCTTTAATAACTTGGTAAATAGCCTAATTTGTGGACATTTTTACATTTTATGTAACTTTCAAATGTTTACCCTGTTAATTGATAGATGCAGCCTGCTTAGAATTTATTCCCATACCATATCTTTACAAATAGGAGAGGAGAGGAAGGAGACAGGAAAGGAATGAAGAGAATGAGGAAGAGGAGGGGATATGAAAAAGAGGAGAAAACAGCTTAACAAAATACTAATACACAAACATAAAAGAGATAACTATTGTCAAGGGGATGCTATGTGATGGCCTGGAGGGGTGAGATGGGGGGATGGAATACACATATTATTAATCTGGGATTATATATATCTGTAAAACAACAAAATTCTGTAAAAGCAAAAAAGCAATATAAAAGAAAAATACTAATTCACAAACATAAAAGATACAACTAATAAATGCCGGTCCATTATACTATACTTCCAGTTTTTCACTGAGTCTGAATAATTTAAAAACAAGAGACTGGAGAAATGAATCCTTACATCAATAATTTAAAAGCTATAAGTTGCAATATTAAAAGACTATTCATTTTAGGGCTTCCCCTGGTGGTCCAGTGGGTAAGGACACCGCCTTGCAGTGCAAGGGGCGCCAGTTCGAGCCCTGGCCTGGGAAGATCCCACGTGCCGCAGAGCGGCTGGACTGATGCGTTCAATTACCGAGCTGGAGCTCTGGGGCGCATGCGCCCAGAGCCGGTGCTCTTTGACGACAGAGGCCACCGCGATGGGAGGCCTACAGGAGCCAAAGAACAAAGACGGATGAAAATAGAGAAACGGATGACCAATAGAAGTGGCCCACCCCTCCCCCACTTGCCCACCCCAAAAAGTTTTGTCTTTTTTTAAAAGACTATTCATTTTACACAAAGTTATGAAAATATTGTCTGGCTTTTAATACTTTAATAGTTTAATATTGTCTGGCTCAAAATAGTTGAATAAATAAATGAATGCACATTGGCCTAAATTCTGTTATGTGGTGATTGATGAAAATCAGTTTTCCTCAGAATGTAGAACGAAAATATTTTTGTCCCTTTTGAAAGGCGTGCCTTCCTAAATCAAGTAATATATACCAAATTTGATATCTTGACAACAGTTCACCTTAACTGTAGGGTTTAAAGTGAAATGTGATCAAATTCAGAATCTACATTAATTTAAGTTTGTGATTGAATATCATTTTGTACTTATATAATCACTACTATTTTTATGCTCATGTAATTAGATATGACTGAAAATTGCCATTCCAATGGTTCTTGCTATATATCAAATTACCTCAAATCTCCATGCTTTATAACTAATTTATTAGTCTTTTCATAGAATACCTTATTTCCTCTAGCTGAAACTTCCATAATGCTCCTAATGGTTGTTTGTTTTCAGAACTGGATTCATGGATTGAAAGTTGAAAGTATTATGCGCTCAGTTGTGTCTGACTCTTTGTGACCCCATGGACTGTAGCAGTCAGGCTCCTCTGTCCATGGGATTCTGCAGGCCACAGTACTAGAGTGGGTAGCCATTCCCTTTTCCAGGGAATCTTCCCAACCCAGGGAACAACCCAGGTCATCTACCTTTGTGAGCAGATTCTTTACCGTCTGAGACACTATAGCAGGATGGGTATCAGTTGCTAGAAACTGCATGCCTCTAACCTTAGTCTTAAATTGAGTATTAATATACTTTAAGTCAGTTGGAAGGGGATGTGGAGGTCAATCTTCTTAGCTTCAGTAGCATACCTGAGGCTTTGTGTCAGAGACTACTTGGCTCAGAGGTAAGCATTACCTTCCTTTGTGGATCCAAAGCCATCTTCCAATCATCTCATTGAGGGTATTTTACAGGAGACAGACATCCATCAGGATTCTCAGTCTACCGCTCCAGCTTCTCCAGAAACTTATGCCATGATGTGTATCAAATCGACCTCACAGCAGCATAAGTGGAAAAATGTATTTCTATTGGTAGAAACAAGAAAAGATTTGGGGGCTGAGGATACGGAGAAAGTTTTAAAACTGAGAGCTGCTTTTATTGCTAGGAGTATAGTCTCAGGGTCTCCCAAGTATGCTCCCTTGGTGTCGGGCAGATACAAATAACTAGGGAGGGGGAATTTAGAGGTTCTGGAATTTCATTTCACTTACATATTGCAGTATTCCATAGGTTTTAATAAATTTTTCTATTAATTTTTTGAAGCCACTATCATGTTATAAAACCAGCTCATTTCTAAGTGTAGCATGGTACTGTTCAGAAGTTAAAAACTCTAAGAAAGTTCACATTTCTTCTTTACCTTTTTGATCTGGTTAAGAGATGAATGCTTTGTTGTGCATCTGGTGTTGCAAAGGGAAATGCTGTCAAGTTACATTGTTTGGCTGAGTCATTTAACCCAACATTACAGGTTGGCATTTTGCATGGCTGAAACTGTAAAGCTGATATTTCACGAAAATCATAAAAAAATAGATGTCTTCTCCATTATATACTTTTTGTAAAGGTTATGTGCACAGTGTGTCACTTTAAAGATCCATTTTTGTGACCCCATGGACTGTAGCAGTCAGGCTCCTCTGTCCATGGGATTCTGCAGGCCACAGTACTAGAGTGGGTAGCCATTCCCTTTTCCAGGGAATCTTCCCAACCCAGGGAACAACCCAGGTCATCTACCTTTGTGAGCAGATTCTTTACCGTCTGAGACACTATAGCAGGATGGGTATCAGTTGCTAGAAACTGCATGCCTCTAACCTTAGTCTTAAATTGAGTATTAATATACTTTAAGTCAGTTGGAAGGGGATGTGGAGGTCAATCTTCTTAGCTTCAGTAGCATACCTGAGGCTTTGTGTCAGAGACTACTTGGCTCAGAGGTAAGCATTACCTTCCTTTGTGGATCCAAAGCCATCTTCCAATCATCTCATTGAGGGTATTTTACAGGAGACAGACATCCATCAGGATTCTCAGTCTACCGCTCCAGCTTCTCCAGAAACTTATGCCATGATGTGTATCAAATCGACCTCACAGCAGCATAAGGGGAAAAAATGTATTTCTATTGGTAGAAACAAGAAAAGATTTGGGGGCTGAGGATACGGAGAAAGTTTTAAAACTGAGAGCTGCTTTTATTGCTAGGAGTATAGTCTCAGGGTCTCCCAAGTATGCTCCCTTGGTGTCGGGCAGATACAAATAACTAGGGAGGGGGAATTTAGAGGTTCTGGAATTTCATTTCACTTACATATTGCAGTATTCCATAGGTTTTAATAAATTTTTCTGCTATTAATTTTTTGAAGCCACTATCATGTTATAAAACCAGCTCATTTCTAAGTGTAGCATGGTACTGTTCAGAAGTTAAAAACTCTAAGAAAGTTCACATTTCTTCTTTACCTTTTTGATCTGGTTAAGAGATGAATGCTTTGTTGTGCATCTGGTGTTGCAAAGGGAAATGCTGTCAAGTTACATTGTTTGGCTGAGTCATTTAACCCAACATTACAGGTTGGCATTTTGCATGGCTGAAACTGTAAAGCTGATATTTCACGAAAATCATAAAAAAATAGATGTCTTCTCCATTATATACTTTTTGTAAAGGTTAAGTGCACAGTGTGTCACTTTAAAGATAATTCTTGAATTGAAAACAGTTACTCCCTTTTTTAAGAGATGTCAACCATAATACATGGTTCATTAAAAAAAAATGGCCTACTGTCTTTCTTGCTCTTAATGGCTTCCTTTCAGCATTTGAAATAAAAAAATATGGTTGACTCCCTCACCTGAAAACTTTATTGTCATGACTTTTCTATGTAACAATCAAGCACTATAATTCATTTCTTACCCACCTAAAGTGATTTTTCTATAACTGTTAAGCCAGTCACTGGGTGAGGTTTAGATATGTGTTCATGAGTGTCTACCTTTGAGTAACCAAAAAAGATGACTTAGTGTAAAGTACATAGTGCTATACACCTCCCATAATGTGAAAATCTGATGTTAGCTAATTGTTTATAATTCAGATGACACTGGAATATAGTTTAATGTTTATTTTGTAAAATGCAATCAAATGAAGTGCTATAAAAACTATGCAGATTGTGTGTGTGTGTATATATATATATATATATAGTGAAGATTCCTGTCCTTCATCAAGTTGGAGGTATTTTAAATTACAGAAAATTTACACAGACACACAAACACACTGGTTTAAATAAGTGACTGAGTACTTTGAAGCTCAACTTTTATACATAAATAACATGTCGACTTCAACACTGCCCAGTAAATTCTAGTTCTTTGACAGACTTTGTCTTGTTTAGGTTCTAGAAATGAAGGGAATAAATGCATCTTCTAAAGCATAGCAATATTAAAAGCTCAAAATAAAACTGCTTAATTTTTTCCTGTAAATGACAACGGAAAAAAATATCCTCTTTTGAACATTGCAGCTATGTGTTTGCATGAGTTTGTTATGTGTTTTTCTCTTTGATCACTGATTGACCCAACTGTGGTAATTTAGATTTGTGCCACCGTGAAACAGAATAGATGATGGTGTAGTGATGCTTTATAGATTGTCTTAATCATTAAATGGTTAATGTAAATTTAACTAGTTTAACATTCTTACAGTTTTTAATCGTGGAAATATCAGTGAATGCTACATCTGCTTCCATGACAGCATAAGAAAGCAAGCTGACCTCTGCCAAAGAGTTCCCTTAGTATTTGTTTATCCATCTCAAGACTTGCTTTTTCTTCCTCGGTTCAAAATACTCAATACTTTAAGCAATCACGCATTTTTCCACATCAGGAAATGTGGAGAGTTTCTGAGCAAAATGATATGATTACTTCTCTAAAAATTTTATTTTTGAAAATAAAATACATTTTTGAAACATTTAATTTTTGAAAATGTTGACTAACAATGAATGTCTATATTTTCTGTGGTGAGAGTATTAAAAATCTACCTTTTTAAATGGCACATAGTTATGCTATCAGCTATTCCTCTGGTTTTGTTATCCACAGTCATGTCCTCCCGTACCCAAAAGTGCAGCTTCTCTCTCCAAGCTGCAAGAGCAAAGGGAAAGCTAACTTACTCTATACTTTGTACTCTCTTAAGCAAGTTATTTGTGAGATTAAATGGAATTTTGAAAAGGAAAATAGTTAAAAGTATACTACATCTCATCTATAAATATATTGGAAGTCTTTATTTTTCATTACAGTTATACTCAGGACAGAGACTATTAGTGTTGGTTTTACATATACTTTTCAAATGGACAAGACATAGTAGACTTTCAAATATATCAGTCACAGTATGGTCCATGAAGAACTCTGGCTATTTGTTTGACTGAGTTTGAAGCAGTTCTGGCAAAAATCAGCTCTAGTTTTGCTTTTCCACTTTTCTTAAATGACTTTCACAGCAATTTTCATTTCAGACTAATAACTGAAGTGGAATTTTATATCTTAGTTTTCCTTCAAGCACACATAGAATCCTTAATTGAATGGTAGCAATTTTAATTACTTAATTTTATCCTTTCTTTTCGCAAACTCCTTAACAGCAATAAGCCATGTGATATTTTTATAAGAAATAAGCTCCAGTGTAATAACTCCCAACATTGACCCTCAGAATAAAGGCTCATTTTGAAATATGTATACTTACAAAAAGAATATTTAAAAATCTACAGAAGTGTCTGAAATTTCATCAGCTAAACCTGTTCAGCATTGTATTAGTCAATGAATCTTCTCTGTTCAGATGCTGCAGCCTTATGAGCAGAATGAAACTGAATCTTTTGGACAAAACAAACTAGATTAATACACAAATTTCATAAAAATAGCATATCCTTTAAATTTAGAAAAAGTATCTAATAATTTTCAGTTATTAGATGTTGGTCAAATATCTGTATATGGAACTAAAATATTGGTACCCAAACGGTGATATAAAAACAGAAATTTTAAACCAGAAAAACTGGATTCTACCACCAATTGGTGTGAACATGGTAATGTAGATTCAGTTTCTTCTACTTATTAGAAATCTGTCATGTTAGGTTTCTTTTAACGTCTGCATTTATCTATTACTTTCATAAGTATATACCAGAGGAATGATTAGGAAGTCTAAACATACATTTGTTTTGTTGAGCCATTGCTTTTGTGTATGTATGCTGAACAACACTGAACCAATTCCTATCAGTTATTATTCTTTGTATGCAAAAATCAGCAAGGAACAAATTCTGAAAAAATGTACACTAATTTGACTTCTAATTTTAGTTCTTTTTAGGATTTAAACTGGTCATATCAAATGTAATAAATATTTACCATGATCAATTGAAAGTCTATTTTCCAGTATATGTTATCTTATCTCTTCCTGAAGTAGAGTTTATGAAATAAGAGTCGAAAAAATGATTAAAGAATAAAATACATCTCATTTTAAGTATATAACAAAAAGTCTTTAATTTCTAGGCATTAAAATAGTATATTTGAATCATATTTAATGACATAGGAAATGCTTACAGTATAGAGTTCAAGAGGTGAAGGACATGGACTATTTAGATATTATCAACTGTGTATATATGTGCATGCATATGAACACACTGTACTTTGTGACAGCACTGTAATTTCTTCATAGTATTAATATTTTTAAACTTTCTACTTTTTTTTTCTTAATTTTGGCCTTCTGTTGATTCTTTATTTTCATCCATCTTCTTTGGCATGTGTGGGTCTCCCATTGCAAGTGGCCTCTCTCATTGCAGAGCACGGGCTTTGGGCACATGTGCTCCAGAGCGCTGGCTCATAATTGGATGTACCAGTCTAGCCGTTCCACAGCACATGAGATCGTCCCGGGCCAGGGATCAAACCAGTGCCCCTTGCACTGCAAGGCAGACTCTTTACCCACTGGACCACCAGGGAAGCCTTCTACCTATGTCTGTACTTCAGCTTAGAGCTGGCTTGGCATTAGGAAATTAAGTTGGAGCAAAATAAAGAAATTATTTATAAGGAAAGAGGTAAAGTGAGAAATACATAGCAATGATCATTAGCAGGATGTGACAAAGGGAAGCTATGCCATTTCTGCAACTTTTGAACAGTTCCTAACAGATCAGTGATGCTAAGGAAAAGTGAGAGGAAAACTGAAAATTCTTCATTTACTCTGTTTGCGGACTTACATAATATTAGTCACATATTTATTTAAATGGTGACCCATGAAAGATGGTGAACCTACGCTCATGCATTTCATGAAGTAATTTTGCCTGGCATCAGATAGCCCGAAAGCAAATGCCTTGAAACATTTTATCCATTATGTCATTAAAGTAATCTAATTTATGAAAGCCAAAATGTTATAGTATCTCAGTTTATGTCCTCCATTTATTTTCTACTGACTGAAAAGCAAGGCTTTTTGTCCCTAAATCATGAGCAATAACTATACAATTTCAGTGTTTCCCTGAATTTTCTGGTCATTTGTTTAAAAAAAGAATAAGATAGAGCTGATATAATCTAATATGGACCTCTATTTTATATATCTA
Organism: Tragulus kanchil; assembly: GCA_022376925.1. Lineage (NCBI taxonomy): Eukaryota > Metazoa > Chordata > Mammalia > Artiodactyla > Tragulidae > Tragulus > Tragulus kanchil. The sequence goes on along the minus strand of JAIOJX010000028.1, from coordinate 68,584,562 downwards.
AAGCAAAGTTAACATGAAAATACACTGATTTTTTTGATGCTCAGTTTTAAATACATCAGGAGAATAATTCTCTCTCTCTCACACACACACCACCTGAAAATTGGCAGAATTATATAACCAAAGATACAAGAAAGATTCCCACATAACTGGGGAGGACCAAAATAAATAAATAAATAAATAAAAAGTATCTGCAAGGAACTGGTGCCCTAAGAATGATCTGTGAAGTAGCATGGGCAAGCCCTCACCCTGAGAACTCCTCTGCCTGCTACAGGGACACCAGGACAGACAGTGGGGCCAGAGGAGTCTGGACTGGGCTCTAGAGGAGTGGGCATGTGCTGGCTTGCTAGAAATCAGGATAGAGAAAGCTAAGCACTGACAGCTGCCACTTGACCACACTTTCAGCAAAAGGTCATGCTGGGCAGGGCTACTCGTGTGTCTGCTGGGTAAGCACTGAATTTCAGGCCCTAGGAGACTTGGTGTAACTGTGTGGACAATGCCAGGATGGCTTTGAGTGTGGTCTAGGTCAAAACTTGGAGCCCGGGGCTTCCCTGGTGGTCCAGTGGGTAAGGACACCACCTTGCAGTGCAAGGGATGCTGGCTTGATCCCTGACGGAGGATTCCATGAGTCATGGAGCAGCTGGACCAATGTGTCCAATTACCGAGCTGGAGCTCTGGAGCACATGCGCCCAGAGCCAGTGCTCTGCAACAAGAGGGGCCACTGCAATGGGAGGCCCGCACAGGCCAAAGAATGGAGATGGATGAAAATAAGTAAATGAAAGGCCAGTAAAAAAGTGGCCAAAAAGGAGTAAAAAACAAAACAAAACAAAAAAACCAACTTGGAGCCCACTGTCAGCATGTGAGCAGTGGGGGTGGGTCCCATGGAGACAGAATTTGCTGGTATGCTCACCAGATGGTGTGAAGGAATCACAGATCTCCAGCAGATGGCCTCTGGGTAGGAATACACAGGAGCTCTAGCAGGAGCTCTGTTTCCACCCATCTCACACCCCAGCTTGGAGCTGGATCAGGAGCAAACAGTTCCTGTGAGGAGCCCCAGTGGCAGCCCAGTTCCCAAGCAGCAGCACAAACACCCTGTTTCCTGCAGCCACAGTGCTCTACTCCCAGTCCCCAAACTCGCACTGAGTCTGGGATGAACACAAAATAAAGGGGTGTGATCTTGGGCTGCTAATGGAATAACTGTGGAAAAGAAAGGCTCTGCATAGGTTCCCTGTGATTACATGGGCCTCACTTGCTTCAATGCTCGCTTACTTTGGTACAGAACATGCACTTAAAGGCACACGTTTACTGAACCCTTAGGGCTTCTAATCAAAGAGCTGGGGAGCAGACTCCACCCCTGACATGGCTGTGACTGCTGTGGCGCAAAGAGGAGGCCCCATTAATGTCTGGTACAGGCTCCGGACAACAGAAGACCAATCACATTCTTTATCAAGGATACATTGAGGAAAAATATGCCTAGCATCCATACCAAGAATAGCCTTTCCACATAACCACCATAATCTCACATTCTACATAGGGCCACTTCCCCCCCCCACACACCTAAAAAATAAATTTAAAAATGCTGATGACTCCACCCTGTTCCTAAACAATGCTAGTCTGACACTCTGTATAAATGTGAGTCACTTATACATAAAAATACATTCAAAAGAGAAGTTGAAAAAAATTACAGTCTTTCCAGATCTTATTAAAAAGTTGTTTTTTCTCCTTAAGTCACAGAGACACAGTAAAATGAAAAAGCAAAGGAACGACTCCCAATTTAAAAGAGAAATATTCTGAAAGAACAAGTAAGAAAACAGAATTCAGCCTAGATCCTAAGTTCAAAGAAGAGGTAATAAAATACTAAAGAAATTATGATTATTGGCAAAAATGCAGATCACTATAATACAAAACTGGAAAATATAAAGAGGAATCAATAAATTTAGACAACTCAGTTGCTGATTTAAAAAACCAATGTAGAAGAAACAGAGAACAGAATAAATGACACAGGATGAATAAGTGATCTGGAAGTTAGAATAATGGAAAACACCCAAACAGAAGAGGAAGAACAGGAGACAGAAAGATTAGTGTATAGCATACCCAAGAGCCACCCATCTCACACCCCAGCTTGGAGCTGGATCAGGAGCAAACAGTTCCTGTGAGGAGCCCCAGTGGCAGCCCAGTTCCCAAGCAGCAGCACAAACACCCTGTTTCCTGCAGCCACAGTGCTCTACTCCCAGTCCCCAAACTCGCACTGAGTCTGGGATGAACACAAAATAAAGGGGTGTGATCTTGGGCTGCTAATGGAATAACTGTGGAAAAGAAAGGCTCTGCATAGGTTCCTGTGATTACATGGGCCTCACTTGCTTCAATGCTCGCTTACTTTGGTACAGAACATGCACTTAAAGGCACACGTTTACTGAACCCTTAGGGCTTCTAATCAAAGAGCTGGGGAGCAGACTCCACCCCTGACATGGCTGTGACTGCTGTGGCGCAAAGAGGAGGCCCCATTAATGTCTGGTACAGGCTCCGGACAACAGAAGACCAATCACATTCTTTATCAAGGATACATTGAGGAAAAATATGCCTAGCATCCATACCAAGAATAGCCTTTCCACATAACCACCATAATCTCACATTCTACATAGGGCCACTTCCCCCCCCCACACACCTAAAAAATAAATTTAAAAATGCTGATGACTCCACCCTGTTCCTAAACAATGCTAGTCTGACACTCTGTATAAATGTGAGTCACTTATACATAAAAATACATTCAAAAGAGAAGTTGAAAAAAATTACAGTCTTTCCAGATCTTATTAAAAAGTTGTTTTTTCTCCTTAAGTCACAGAGACACAGTAAAATGAAAAAGCAAAGGAACGACTCCCAATTTAAAAGAGAAATATTCTGAAAGAACAAGTAAGAAAACAGAATTCAGCCTAGATCCTAAGTTCAAAGAAGAGGTAATAAAATACTAAAGAAATTATGATTATTGGCAAAAATGCAGATCACTATAATACAAAACTGGAAAATATAAAGAGGAATCAATAAATTTAGACAACTCAGTTGCTGATTTAAAAAACCAATGTAGAAGAAACAGAGAACAGAATAAATGACACAGGATGAATAAGTGATCTGGAAGTTAGAATAATGGAAAACACCCAAACAGAAGAGGAAGAACAGGAGACAGAAAGATTAGTGTATAAAAAAAAAAGCATACGAGATCCATGGTATAATACCAAGCATGCCAACCTATGCATAATAGGTGTTCCAGAAGGAAATGAGAGAAAGGGAATGAAAATGTATTTAAAGCAGTTATAGCTAAAAACGTCCCAAACCTAAAGGAAACAGATGTCTAATTACAGGAAGGACAGAGGGTCCCAAATAAGATAAACTCAGACTCACACAAATACATACTATAATTAAAAAGTCGAAAGATAACAAGAGGATTCTAAAGGCCACAGGAGGAAGCCAGAGTTGGTTATAAGAAACTCAACTGATTTCTTTGCAGCTGCTTTCCAGGGTCAAAAGGAAACGGCATGAAACATTCAAAATATAAATTTACTATGATAGAAATTATTTCAGGTGAGTCTTTTGAGCACCAATCAGTGAAACTCAGCATCAACCATTGAGAAAAAAAAAACAGAAAAAAACATTCACATGAGATTAAATATACTATTAGAAAACCAATGGGTCAACAATGAAATTAAAGAAGAAATCATAAGTTACCTCAACACAATGACAATGAAAACATAACCTGATAAAATCTATGCACTAAAAGCAGTTCTAAAAGGGAAATTCATAATGATAGGTCTTAAGAAACAAGAAAAATTAGAAACAACCTAACCTACCATGTAAAGGAATTAGAAAAGAACAAACAAATCCCAAAGTCCGCAGAAGGACCAGAGAGAAAATAAAGCCTCTGCACAGCAACAGAAACAATAAACAAGCAGGAAAGACAACTCTTAGGATGGAAGAAAATATTTGCAAATGAGCAACTGTCAAAATATTAACCTCCAGAATATTCGAAAAGCTCCTACAGCTCAATTATCAAATGAACAACCCAATGAAAAAATGAGCAGAAGACCTAAACAGACATTTTTCCAAAGAAAACACACAGATGCCCATCAGTACATGAAAATATACTCAACATCAGTAATTATTAGAGAAATGCAAATCAAAACTATGAGGTACCACCTACCTCACAGCAGTAAGAATGGCCATTATTAAAAAGTCTACAAGTAATAAATTTTGGACAGGGTGTGGATAAAAGGAACCCTCCATACATACAAGGTTAGTTAATCTACAACAAAGAAGGTAAGAATATATGATGCAAAAAGACAGTTTCTTCAATAAAAGAAAAAGGCAAAAAAGAATATATGACAAATGAGCTGCCAACTATGATTTTAAAATAAGCAGTTATAGCTAAAAACGTCCCAAACCTAAAGGAAACAGATGTCTAATTACAGGAAGGACAGAGGGTCCCAAATAAGATAAACTCAGACTCACACAAATACATACTATAATTAAAAAGTCGAAAGATAACAAGAGGATTCTAAAGGCCACAGGAGGAAGCCAGAGTTGGTTATAAGAAACTCAACTGATTTCTTTGCAGCTGCTTTCCAGGGTCAAAAGGAAACGGCATGAAACATTCAAAATATAAATTTACTATGATAGAAATTATTTCAGGTGAGTCTTTTGAGCACCAATCAGTGAAACTCAGCATCAACCATTGAGAAAAAAAAAACAGAAAAAAACATTCACATGAGATTAAATATACTATTAGAAAACCAATGGGTCAACAATGAAATTAAAGAAGAAATCATAAGTTACCTCAACACAATGACAATGAAAACATAACCTGATAAAATCTATGCACTAAAAGCAGTTCTAAAAGGGAAATTCATAATGATAGGTCTTAAGAAACAAGAAAAATTAGAAACAACCTAACCTACCATGTAAAGGAATTAGAAAAGAACAAACAAATCCCAAAGTCCGCAGAAGGACCAGAGAGAAAATAAAGCCTCTGCACAGCAACAGAAACAATAAACAAGCAGGAAAGACAACTCTTAGGATGGAAGAAAATATTTGCAAATGAGCAACTGTCAAAATATTAACCTCCAGAATATTCGAAAAGCTCCTACAGCTCAATTATCAAATGAACAACCCAATGAAAAAATGAGCAGAAGACCTAAACAGACATTTTTCCAAAGAAAACACACAGATGCCCATCAGTACATGAAAATATACTCAACATCAGTAATTATTAGAGAAATGCAAATCAAAACTATGAGGTACCACCTACCTCACAGCAGTAAGAATGGCCATTATTAAAAAGTCTACAAGTAATAAATTTTGGACAGGGTGTGGATAAAAGGGAACCCTCCATACATACAAGGTTAGTTAATCTACAACAAAGAAGGTAAGAATATATGATGCAAAAAAGACAGTTTCTTCAATAAGCAGAATTAGGAAAACTGGACAGTTTCCTGTGAAAGAATAAAACCAGACCATTTTTTTTCGTATGATATGCAAAACAAATGAGCAAAAAACACCTCAGGAAAGACTGACTTAACTGTAAGACCTCAACCGTGGATCTTCCAGAAGAAAACATAGGCAGTATGCTCTTTCACATCAATCTTAGCAATATTTTTTGGTAACATCTCTTCAGGCAAGGAAAACTAAAGGAAAAATAAACAAATGGGAGCAAATCAAACTAAAAAGTTTTTTTACAGTGAAGTATACCATTGACAAAAAGGCTGTCTACTGAATGGAAAAAAATAGTTGTCAGTTGTATGCCCCATACGGGGTGGATATCCAAAATATATAAAATCTCAAACAACTAAAAAAAAAAAAAAATCCAGTGGGCAGAGAAACTAAACAGTTATTATTCTGAAAACCTGCATATGGTCAATAGACACACTAACAGATGTTTCACATCACTAGTCAGCAGGGAAATGCAAATCAAAACCACAGTAAGAAGCCACCTCATGTCAGTCAGAATGGCAATTATGAAAAAGGGATAACAAGCGTTGGTGAGGATGTGGAGAAAGGCAACTCTTGTGCACTGTTGGTGGGAATATAAATTGGTACAGCCACTATAGTTAATAGTATGGAAGTTCTTCACAAAATTTAAAACAGAAGGATCATACTATCCATCAATTTCATTCCTTATCCAAAAAAAAGAAAGCCATTAGTCTGTAAAGACATTTACAGCACATGATTTATAACAGCAAGGATATGGAAGAAAGCTACATGCCCATCAAGAGATAAATGGATAAAGAATATGTGGTGTATATATACAATGGACTATTAGACATAAAGAATGAAATCTCACCATTTGAAACATATATGGAGCTGGAGGATATTATAATTATTGACACAGACAGAAATACGAATACTGTATGTTTTCATTTATACATGGAATCTAAACAAACAAAGCAAATATACAAATATCAAAACAGAAACTGACTCACATATACAGAGGACAAACTAGTAGTTGGCAGAGAGGATGGGGTCAGGGGAGAGGCAACAGAGGTGAAAGTGACAAAAACACATTGTCACAGAAGTGTAATGTTGAAAACAGTTTTTTTCGTATGATATGCAAAACAAATGAGCAAAAAACACCTCAGGAAAGACTGACTTAACTGTAAGACCTCAACCGTGGATCTTCCAGAAGAAAACATAGGCAGTATGCTCTTTCACATCAATCTTAGCAATATTTTTTGGTAACATCTCTTCAGGCAAGGAAAACTAAAGGAAAAATAAACAAATGGGAGCAAATCAAACTAAAAAGTTTTTTTACAGTGAAGTATACCATTGACAAAAAGGCTGTCTACTGAATGGAAAAAAATAGTTGTCAGTTGTATGCCCCATACGGGGTGGATATCCAAAATATATAAAATCTCAAACAACTAAAAAAAAAAAAAAATCCAGTGGGCAGAGAAACTAAACAGTTATTATTCTGAAAACCTGCATATGGTCAATAGACACACTAACAGATGTTTCACATCACTAGTCAGCAGGGAAATGCAAATCAAAACCACAGTAAGAAGCCACCTCATGTCAGTCAGAATGGCAATTATGAAAAAGGGATAACAAGCGTTGGTGAGGATGTGGAGAAAGGCAACTCTTGTGCACTGTTGGTGGGAATATAAATTGGTACAGCCACTATAGTTAATAGTATGGAAGTTCTTCACAAAATTTAAAACAGAAGGATCATACTATCCATCAATTTCATTCCTTATCCAAAAAAAAGAAAGCCATTAGTCTGTAAAGACATTTACAGCACATGATTTATAATAGCAAGGATATGGAAGAAAGCTACATGCCCATCAAGAGATAAATGGATAAAGAATATGTGGTGTATATATACAATGGACTATTAGACATAAAGAATGAAATCTCACCATTTGAAACATATATGGAGCTGGAGGATATTATAATTATTGACACAGACAGAAATACGAATACTGTATGTTTTCATTTATACATGGAATCTAAACAAACAAAGCAAATATACAAATATCAAAACAGAAACTGACTCACATATACAGAGGACAAACTAGTAGTTGGCAGAGAGGATGGGGTCAGGGGAGAGGCAACAGAGGTGAAAGTGACTGAGAAGTAAAATTTACCACTTATAAAAAATTAAGTCACAGAAGTGTAATGTACAGCCCAGTGAATACAGCCAGTGTTTTATAATAACTTTGTATGGTGTATAATTTATGAAAATATCAAATCACTATGTTGTACACCTGAAACCATGGTAATATAATACTGCATGTTGAGTACACTTCCATTTGAAAGCTTAAATTAAAAAAATATAAGATCATATATAATCCCTCCTGTTTAAATTGATGTTTATTGGTGCATGGTATAATTCCTTGGTGAAATTGTGATTCATTGACTCTGAACATACATGGCAACAATTTATTGATACTGGATTCATAAAAATACGTATAAATATATATGTATTATATAATTATTAAAATTCCTTAAAGAAAACATATCAAGCAAAGAGTTAAATCTAGCAAAAAAAAAAAAGAAAGAAAACTATAGAGTCAACACAGTAAATGTTATACTTCCCTGTCTTTATTGTTATATTAGTTTTTGGAAGATTAGTCTCCATTCAGTCTAATTCTTTGTTGTCTTACCAAAGATTTATATATTTTCTAAATCCTTTCATGGGTCTGACTATAGTCTACCACTCCAAGTTAACAAAGCATGTTCTAACCTGTTTCTTTTACTGAGCTGTTTCTTTAACTACCTTGTTTTATCTACAACAGGTGAAGCAAAGCAGGACCACGCTGTCAGGGTAACTGGATTTCAGACCTGCATCTGATGCTCACTAGAGTTATTAGTCAGAGGCTGCAGATTGTTTTCACCTGCATAAAGGATACCATAAAGGACATCAAACTAGATTTAATCCAGAGACTCTGACAACTTCAAAATTCTATAGCTAGGTTCTCCATTATTTCTCCTTCACTCATGCATGTCGGATTATAATGTTTCTCTCAGGAATAAAAGGAAATAGAAACTATAAGCAACAACATTTTTTTCTGTTAAATCATGAACTTGCCGTAAACAATGATGTCTTTTAGGAAAATGCCATCTTTTCTCTCATTCACGAGGGCTCACTTTAGCTAAAACCTTGTGACTCACATATACAGAGGACAAACTAGTAGTTGGCAGAGAGGAGGGGCAAGGGGTAAACTGAGAAGTAAAATTTACCACTTATAAAAAATTAAGTCACAGAAGTGTAATGTACAGCCCAGTGAATACAGCCAGTGTTTTATAATAACTTTGTATGGTGTATAATTTATGAAAATATCAAATCACTATGTTGTACACCTGAAACCATGGTAATATAATACTGCATGTTGAGTACACTTCCATTTGAAAGCTTAAATTAAAAAAATATAAGATCATATATAATCCCTCCTGTTTAAATTGATGTTTATTGGTGCATGGTATAATTCCTTGGTGAAATTGTGATTCATTGACTCTGAACATACATGGCAACAATTTATTGATACTGGATTCATAAAAATACGTATAAATATATATGTATTATATAATTATTAAAATTCCTTAAAGAAAACATATCAAGCAAAGAGTTAAATCTAGCAAAAAAAAAAAAGAAAGAAAACTATAGAGTCAACACAGTAAATGTTATACTTCCCTGTCTTTATTGTTATATTAGTTTTTGGAAGATTAGTCTCCATTCAGTCTAATTCTTTGTTGTCTTACCAAAGATTTATATATTTTCTAAATCCTTTCATGGGTCTGACTATAGTCTACCACTCCAAGTTAACAAAGCATGTTCTAACCTGTTTCTTTTACTGAGCTGTTTCTTTAACTACCTTGTTTTATCTACAACAGGTGAAGCAAAGCAGGACCACGCTGTCAGGGTAACTGGATTTCAGACCTGCATCTGATGCTCACTAGAGTTATTAGTCAGAGGCTGCAGATTGTTTTCACCTGCATAAAGGATACCATAAAGGACATCAAACTAGATTTAATCCAGAGACTCTGACAACTTCAAAATTCTATAGCTAGGTTCTCCATTATTTCTCCTTCACTCATGCATGTCGGATTATAATGTTTCTCTCAGGAATAAAAGGAAATAGAAACTATAAGCAACAACATTTTTTTCTGTTAAATCATGAACTTGCCGTAAACAATGATGTCTTTTAGGAAAATGCCATCTTTTCTCTCATTCACGAGGGCTCACTTTAGCTAAAACCTTGTGAAATCTAAATCCTCAGATACGATGACTTTGCTTTATAAATAAGAAGCAACAGCTTCAAATAGAAATCTATTCAGGTTTAAAATTGTTAATCCTTTACCAAAGAAATATTTTGTTAAGAAATCTGCAAAGAGCAAATTATCATCAGTGTCAGGCAAAACAGAATAGCTGAAAATGATGCTTTTTTCCCCCACAATACATTTTTGCCTAGTGTATTTTGAACCATAAAGCTGATGCCACGTTTTAAAGATTAACTGAGAGGCTGAATTCCTTTTAAATTCAAACTAAAAGTTGAACCTATTTTGGAAAATAGTGATCTGAATAAAAAACCTTACCTTTGAAGAATAGAACTTGTCGGAATAACAAAATAAGAGGAAAAGTTACATTATTTTCCATGTTTCTACAGAAGATGACTGTGATATGCTAGTAGATAGATGCTGAGGATCTATTGATAGAAGCCTGCTGGCTCAGCTCTGATTGTTTGCACCTGTCTTCCTATAAGAAGCCAGTTACAGGCCCACTCACAACTTCCAAAAAGGTGCTATCTGTACCCCATATCAGGATGTTAATAAAATCACTTGACACCTTCTTTGTCTAATGTACACACACATATAATAAAGTGAATGCACATGCTTGATTCAGGTTGCATTTGATACAATCTGAGTCATGAAAAAGGATGCAAGAGGCAGTGTTCTAAGATGAATCCACAGTCAACAGTAGAGAGGCAAGCCCCATGTGGAATTAATCTGAAGAGAATTGTGGAAAACAAACCAAGCTGAGGAAACAAAGTCCTGCTATCTCATACCAGAATAAGAAAATGCAAGAAAATGAAATGTAACCAATATGTCAGAGTATGTCTACAAGTGCCTAGGACAGAGTTATTAGTAATGTTTTCCCTCTAAAAAAGGAATCAAACTAGGTTTAATCCAGAGACTCTGACAACTTCAAAATTCTATAGCTAGGTTCTCCATTATTTCTCCTTCACTCATGCATGTCGGATTATAATGTTTCTCTCAGGAATAAAAGGAAATAGAAACTATAAGCAACAACATTTTTTTCTGTTAAATCATGAACTTGCCGTAAACAATGATGTCTTTTAGGAAAATGCCATCTTTTCTCTCATTCACGAGGGCTCACTTTAGCTAAAACCTTGTGAAATCTAAATCCTCAGATACGATGACTTTGCTTTATAAATAAGAAGCAACAGCTTCAAATAGAAATCTATTCAGGTTTAAAATTGTTAATCCTTTACCAAAGAAATATTTTGTTAAGAAATCTGCAAAGAGCAAATTATCATCAGTGTCAGGCAAAACAGAATAGCTGAAAATGATGCTTTTTCCCCACAATACATTTTTGCCTAGTGTATTTTGAACCATAAAGCTGATGCCACGTTTTAAAGATTAACTGAGAGGCTGAATTCCTTTTAAATTCAAACTAAAAGTTGAACCTATTTTGGAAAATAGTGATCTGAATAAAAAACCTTACCTTTGAAGAATAGAACTTGTCGGAATAACAAAATAAGAGGAAAAGTTACATTATTTTCCATGTTTCTACAGAAGATGACTGTGATATGCTAGTAGATAGATGCTGAGGATCTATTGATAGAAGCCTGCTGGCTCAGCTCTGATTGTTTGCACCTGTCTTCCTATAAGAAGCCAGTTACAGGCCCACTCACAACTTCCAAAAAGGTGCTATCTGTACCCCATATCAGGATGTTAATAAAATCACTTGACACCTTCTTTGTCTAATGTACACACACATATAATAAAGTGAATGCACATGCTTGATTCAGGTTGCATTTGATACAATCTGAGTCATGAAAAAGGATGCAAGAGGCAGTGTTCTAAGATGAATCCACAGTCAACAGTAGAGAGGCAAGCCCCATGTGGAATTAATCTGAAGAGAATTGTGGAAAACAAACCAAGCTGAGGAAACAAAGTCCTGCTATCTCATACCAGAATAAGAAAATGCAAGAAAATGAAATGTAACCAATATGTCAGAGTATGTCTACAAGTGCCTAGGACTTTAGCTATACTTGGGAAGTAAACCAAGAATTATTTGTCGACTGAGACACAGGGTTAGGGAAGTCAAATTTAGGCGTGGAGAAAGAGAGAGAGAATGATAATAGGAAAATAGAGTTAAGGAAATACTGGGCTGGCCAAATTCCTCCTTTGCGTTTTTCCTGTAAGATGTTACAGAAAAACCAGAACAAGATTTTTGCCAACCCAGTACAACTCAGACACACATAACATTAGATAATAATAAGTAAAGGGCTTCCCCTGGTGGTCCAGTGGGTAAGGACACCACCTTGCAGTGCAAGGGACGCCGGTTCAATCCCTGGCCTGGGAAGATCCCACGTGCCGCAGAGCGGCTGGACCCATGTGTCCAATTACCGAGCAGGAGCTCTGGAGCGCACGTGCCCAGAGCTAGCGCTCTGCAACGACAGACGCCACTGCGATGGGAGGCCCACAGGAAACAAAGAACAAAGACGGATGAAAATAGAGAAATGAAAGACCAACAGAAGTGGCCTGCCCGCTCCCCTCCCTCCCCAACCCGACCCCCGCCCCAAAAATAAATAAACAAATAAATCTTAAAAAAAAATGAATAAATTAAAAAAAAAAGTAAAACTTAAAGCAACAAAAGATTAAATAATATAGTGCAGTAAAGTCATAATTTTAGGTAACATTGTGGAAAGGCCTCACTCAGAAGGCAATATTCATGTCAAGAGCCAAAAGAGGAGACAGACCCAGCCTTGGCTTTGCTTTTTACCTGAAATGAGCATCCCAGGCAAAGACAACAGCAAGTATAAAAGCTCTGATGTAGAGCATGTCTTGTGCAATGAAGGAAAAGTATGGAGACCAGTGTGGCCGAAATTAAATGGGAAGGGCAGAGAAAAGTAGGAGAGAAGTTTACCCAGTCATTGTCTTTTGGGGTACTTGTATGTGAATAATGCAGAAAACCATGGACGGGCTCTGAGCAGACATGTAGGCTAACAATGTATTTGAAACAACATACTTGGGCTGCACCCTTCAGGCATGAAAGCTTTGTAGCAGCTGGGCCTCAAGCCTGAGGAAAGAGCCCAGAGACGGCAACAGGGACCTCAGAGGCTTATGGAACGGGGAAACTTACATGTCTGAAGGAAAGGTCCTGAAGAGACACTCTCATCGTGTACGCAGCCAACAGGCAGAAACCAGCAGCAATTGAAGGATCCTCATGACTGGGGGAGGAGACTATTTATATGGGAACTGATGTCAGGTTGGCTCATCAGTTACAGAAAAACCAGAACAAGATTTTTGCCAACCCAGTACAACTCAGACACACATAACATTAGATAATAATAAGTAAAGGGCTTCCCCTGGTGGTCCAGTGGGTAAGGACACCACCTTGCAGTGCAAGGGACGCCGGTTCAATCCCTGGCCTGGGAAGATCCCACGTGCCGCAGAGCGGCTGGACCCATGTGTCCAATTACCGAGCAGGAGCTCTGGAGCGCACGTGCCCAGAGCTAGCGCTCTGCAACGACAGACGCCACTGCGATGGGAGGCCCACAGGAAACAAAGAACAAAGACGGATGAAAATAGAGAAATGAAAGACCAACAGAAGTGGCCTGCCCGCTCCCCTCCCTCCCCAACCCACCCCCGCCCAAAAAAAAAATAAACAAATAAATCTTAAAAAAAAATGAATAAATTAAAAAAAAAGTAAAACTTAAAGCAACAAAAGATTAAATAATATAGTGCAGTAAAGTCATAATTTTAGGTAACATTGTGGAAAGGCCTCACTCAGAAGGCAATATTCATGTCAAGAGCCAAAAGAGGAGACAGACCCAGCCTTGGCTTTGCTTTTTACCTGAAATGAGCATCCCAGGCAAAGACAACAGCAAGTATAAAAGCTCTGATGTAGAGCATGTCTTGTGCAATGAAGGAAAAGTATGGAGACCAGTGTGGCCGAAATTAAATGGGAAGGGCAGAGAAAAGTAGGAGAGAAGTTTACCCAGTCATTGTCTTTTGGGGTACTTGTATGTGAATAATGCAGAAAACCATGGACGGGCTCTGAGCAGACATGTAGGCTAACAATGTATTTGAAACAACATACTTGGGCTGCACCCTTCAGGCATGAAAGCTTTGTAGCAGCTGGGCCTCAAGCCTGAGGAAAGAGCCCAGAGACGGCAACAGGGACCTCAGAGGCTTATGGAACGGGGAAACTTACATGTCTGAAGGAAAGGTCCTGAAGAGACACTCTCATCGTGTACGCAGCCAACAGGCAGAAACCAGCAGCAATTGAAGGATCCTCATGACTGGGGGAGGAGACTACCATTTATATGGGAACTGATGTCAGGTTGGCTCATCAGTTCCCAGAGAAACCACCTGCAAGCATGCAGGTAGTATTGAGGAAGCCCTGTAATTAAAAGGATTGGGTAGTCGTGTGAGTGAAGCGGGGCTTGATGGAGCAGAGAATGTACAGAGAGCAGAACAGTCATCTCAAATGACCCAACCATATGAGTACTCTGGCTACGTGCTAGGAAGAGGCTTCGTGGGCCTGGCCAATCATTTAACCATGGCTCCACAGCCCAGGTTACACATATTTCACTTTGGAGCTATACTGTCCTAGACATTTCAGAGACAGCAGCAAGTTTCACTAATGTGTAATTATTATATGAAACAAATGGGTTTCAAGACTCATGACAGAGTATGGAAAAGACAGAATATGTTTTCAGTACTCTTAGATATTTGCAAAATAAGTCAGTTAGATATGAAATTCCATTCAGTGGAAATATGTGACAATGTAACAAGTCATATTTTTATCTAAAGCTTAGCAGAAATTATAAGTTAAAATGAGATTGAAAATAATTGAATTCTAGTTCACTTTCAGGGGAGATTTTCAATCATTAAGCACTTCACTGGCAATAAAATTTTGCATGAAAAGAGAAAAATTCATTCCGTTTTTAAAGGAAATACATCTGAGATCATAAAAATTCAGAAATATGTACAAAAACGTCTCTATCCTACCATCTGGGAAATTATAAAGATCATTCTACACAAATTCTATTGCAGGTGGTAGAGCTGAAAACTCTTGGCATTCTGATAGTTATAAGAGCAATAAATGGTATATTCACAGAATATGCAAAAATATATAAGCATGCCATTTATTTATAGTCTTATCTGTAATTTGCTTTAGTTTAGAATTGTATGAAAACAGATGTTAGAGATAAGCATGTGCTGAAAGAACAAACTGTTTCACATATAACTGTAACAAATTCTTTCTTTATTAAAAATCTGTTCTAAATAACATTGATAATACATATACTTGCTGTGAATTCATATGGTCCTTTTAATATTGAGCTGTTAATATTCATTTGCGTATAGATGTTTACATATTTTTATTGATTCTTTTTCTGCTTGAAGGAAAGGTCCTGAAGAGACACTCTCATCGTGTACGCAGCCAACAGGCAGAAACCAGCAGCAATTGAAGGATCCTCATGACTGGGGGAGGAGACTACCATTTATATGGGAACTGATGTCAGGTTGGCTCATCAGTTCCCAGAGAAACCACCTGCAAGCATGCAGGTAGTATTGAGGAAGCCCTGTAATTAAAAGGATTGGGTAGTCGTGTGAGTGAAGCGGGGCTTGATGGAGCAGAGAATGTACAGAGAGCAGAACAGTCATCTCAAATGACCCAACCATATGAGTACTCTGGCTACGTGCTAGGAAGAGGCTTCGTGGGCCTGGCCAATCATTTAACCATGGCTCCACAGCCCAGGTTACACATATTTCACTTTGGAGCTATACTGTCCTAGACATTTCAGAGACAGCAGCAAGTTTCACTAATGTGTAATTATTATATGAAACAAATGGGTTTCAAGACTCATGACAGAGTATGGAAAAGACAGAATATGTTTTCAGTACTCTTAGATATTTGCAAAATAAGTCAGTTAGATATGAAATTCCATTCAGTGGAAATATGTGACAATGTAACAAGTCATATTTTTATCTAAAGCTTAGCAGAAATTATAAGTTAAAATGAGATTGAAAATAATTGAATTCTAGTTCACTTTCAGGGGAGATTTTCAATCATTAAGCACTTCACTGGCAATAAAATTTTGCATGAAAAGAGAAAAATTCATTCCGTTTTTAAAGGAAATACATCTGAGATCATAAAAATTCAGAAATATGTACAAAAACGTCTCTATCCTACCATCTGGGAAATTATAAAGATCATTCTACACAAATTCTATTGCAGGTGGTAGAGCTGAAAACTCTTGGCATTCTGATAGTTATAAGAGCAATAAATGGTATATTCACAGAATATGCAAAAATATATAAGCATGCCATTTATTTATAGTCTTATCTGTAATTTGCTTTAGTTTAGAATTGTATGAAAACAGATGTTAGAGATAAGCATGTGCTGAAAGAACAAACTGTTTCACATATAACTGTAACAAATTCTTTCTTTATTAAAAATCTGTTCTAAATAACATTGATAATACATATACTTGCTGTGAATTCATATGGTCCTTTTAATATTGAGCTGTTAATATTCATTTGCGTATAGATGTTTACATATTTTTATTGATTCTTTTTCTGCTTGTCCTGAGCCATCTGTTAGAAACTTAGTTTTATTTATAAAAAATACCTTCTGCTTGATTAGAGACAATCAGAATTTAGGCTGTAATGGTATTTCCTACCTCTTTTTGATCCCTGTGGAGAAGCAAGTCTCAAGTTGACCTTCGTGTACCTATTTAAGGAAGGCTATTATTGAACTGCTGTACTTGATAAGGTGATCTAATTCCACAGGAATAGTAAAGTGAAGAGGGTAATCATATTTGAAAAAGGGTAGGATCATTCATCCAACAGGAAATAGAGAAGAACAAAGCAATATTAGGGATGATGTTCTCATTTAGCAGAAGGTGAAAGAGTTTGAAACAGTGACACTTGTTCAAAGTCCTCCAAGCATGAAATTTTTATATTAATTTAAATGTAAACAAAGGCCAAACCCCACAGTCTCTATACTATAATTGGTCACAACCCTAATGAACAAGCAACTGCCTTGTATCACACTGGAGACTTCTATTAGAATACACAAGCATATATCCCACATTTATAATAAATTTAAACCACAACTATAAAATAGACATCAATTGGGCTCAGTATGAGTTAAAGTGACAAATGCTAAAGAAACAAAGAGAACATGAATGTAGCTGTTTTTCTTTCTTTAATTTTTATTGATCTATATTCACTGGATTTCTAAAACAGGGTGCTTAAGACCACAGAAACTTGTGGTGAAAGTAATAGATTTAATAAAGAACTCTAGAGAGCTCATAGAAGCCTAAAAACTCTTAAATTAGAATTCTAAATCTAGTTAGTTCAAAATAGGGTGTTCCAACCTTCTCAGAAAACAGTGTCCTTCATAGGTGTGGATAGTAATCACCCAGTAGAATGTAAGCTTGTATCCCTAACTTACCTCTCTTAAATTACCCCTATTTGTTGAATACATGCCAGTAAGTAACAATTTTGTATTAGATTGTGTGAATAAAGAGAAGTAATGTATATTTTCCTCCTTCTGAGAAATAGAGGAGACAACTGTGAAACAAGAAAACACAAGTATTCTTATATCCTCATGGAGATAGGTGCATCATATTGTGGGAATAAAAAAGGAACGTAGGTTAAAAAACAATTGTTTTTCTTTGGTAAAGTTTAGTGACTAATGCATCGGTATCAGCTTGCTCAGACAAATGTTACTGAGTTGCTGGACTTACATTATGACATTATAACAAGTGGGTGAAAACAATGAAAAGAAATCAGATAAAAATGAGACTGTCTTAAGAGGAAATGATGTGTTAATTGACAGAAATCTTAAAATATTAAATGGACTTAGAGTTCTCATTGCAATATCAGTCAAATAGTTTGAAAAACCACTCTTGTACAGGTTCTCGTTCAACTAACTGTTTGTTGTTTATTGTTGTTATTTTGCTGCAATGTATTAAAATAATGTAGAAATAAAGATAGGCTAATTCAGGATAATTTTAATTCAATCATATTTAGTTATCACAAATACATTTATTTAATACAGTAAGTTTCTCTGATTACTATAGGGTCTGAATATTTCTACGCTTCTTCCAGTTTAAAATGTTTTATAACCACTTTAATATTCAGATCCAAAATTCATTAGAAGGCCCATCATTACTTTATCCCACATTCAGAAGCACCCATTAATAAAAAATATTCAAAACTTAGAAACGAAAGGGAAAAGCAATTTCATGTCCTTGTCAATATCATACTATAACACTGCCTAACAAAATCACCAAGGATTATTTGTCAAAAGTGCCTTTTGAGGACATTGACAATGTTTGGATCTCTTGGAGCAATCTTTGATATTTTAAAAACTTATTTTGTTGAAGTATAGTTGATTTATAATGTTGTGTCAATGTCTTTTGTATAGCTATACATATACATATTACTTTTCATATTCCTTTCCATTAGAGCATATTACAGGACACTGAATATAGTACCCTGTGCTATACAGTAGGATCCTATTTCCTTAAATTACCCCTATTTGTTGAATACATGCCAGTAAGTAACAATTTTGTATTAGATTGTGTGAATAAAGAGAAGTAATGTATATTTTCCTCCTTCTGAGAAATAGAGGAGACAACTGTGAAACAAGAAAACACAAGTATTCTTATATCCTCATGGAGATAGGTGCATCATATTGTGGGAATAAAAAAGGAACGTAGGTTAAAAAACAATTGTTTTTCTTTGGTAAAGTTTAGTGACTAATGCATCGGTATCAGCTTGCTCAGACAAATGTTACTGAGTTGCTGGACTTACATTATGACATTATAACAAGTGGGTGAAAACAATGAAAAGAAATCAGATAAAAATGAGACTGTCTTAAGAGGAAATGATGTGTTAATTGACAGAAATCTTAAAATATTAAATGGACTTAGAGTTCTCATTGCAATATCAGTCAAATAGTTTGAAAAACCACTCTTGTACAGGTTCTCGTTCAACTAACTGTTTGTTGTTTATTGTTGTTATTTTGCTGCAATGTATTAAAATAATGTAGAAATAAAGATAGGCTAATTCAGGATAATTTTAATTCAATCATATTTAGTTATCACAAATACATTTATTTAATACAGTAAGTTTCTCTGATTACTATAGGGTCTGAATATTTCTACGCTTCTTCCAGTTTAAAATGTTTTATAACCACTTTAATATTCAGATCCAAAATTCATTAGAAGGCCCATCATTACTTTATCCCACATTCAGAAGCACCCATTAATAAAAAATATTCAAAACTTAGAAACGAAAGGGAAAAGCAATTTCATGTCCTTGTCAATATCATACTATAACACTGCCCAACAAAATCACCAAGGATTATTTGTCAAAAGTGCTTTTTGAGGACACTGACAATGTTTGGATCTCTTGGAGCAATCTTTGATATTTTAAAAACTTATTTTGTTGAAGTATAGTTGATTTATAATGTTGTGTCAATGTCTTTTGTATAGCTATACATATACATATTACTTTTCATATTCCTTTCCATTAGAGCATATTACAGGACACTGAATATAGTACCCTGTGCTATACAGTAGGATCTTGCTGTTTATCTATCCTATACATAATAGTTTTCATTTGATAATACCAAATTTCCAATCCATTCCTCCCCTACCCCACTTTGGCAGCTACAACTCTGTTCTGTATGCATGTAAGTCTGTTTTGTTTTGTAGATATGTTCATTTGTGTCATATGTTAGATTTCACATATAAGTGATAATCATATGTTATTTATCTTCATGTGACTTCATTTAGTATCGTAATCTCTAGATCCATTCATGTTGCTGCAAATAGCATTTTTTCATTCTTTTTTGTGGCTGAGTAGTATTCCATTGTATGCATATACTACATCTTCTGTATTCATTTACCCTTTGATGGACATTTAGATTATTTCCATGTCTTTGGTATTGTAAATAATGCTGGTATGAACATAGGGGTGCATGTATCTTTTTCAATTACAATTTTGTCTGGAATATGCTGAGGAGTAGGATTGCTGGATAACTTAGCAACTTGGTTTTTAACTTTTTGAGGAAACTTCATACTGTTTTCCTTAATGGGTGCATAAATGTACATTTCCACTACAGTGTAGAAGGGTTCCTTTTTCATCGAACAGTCTTATTTTACCATTCTTTGTTTTCCATTTATATCTTTATTTAAACAAGCTTTCTTGCCTTCCTGATTTTATTCTTAATAAGTGAAATTTAGCCATATACTAACAAATCCTTCTCTAAGAATCATATTTTTAACTTTTTGAGAATTAAGTCTCTTTAGAGAGTCCAAGGAGAAAACTAGCATGTGGTATTATTTTCAAGTAATATTATGTCTTATGAACACAACTTATAACTATTTATGTCACTGACAATATTTTATTATTGATTTTATTCTACTGCATAAATATGACCATAATCTTAGCAGTTAAAAAAAAAAAAAAGAAGAGGGGGACATATGTACACCTATGGCTGATTCATGTTGATGTTTGATAGACACAACACAATATTGTAAAGCAATTATCCTTCAATTAAAAATAAATATAAAAACAACCCACCCTCCCCCCTCAAAAAATGGATTACAAACCTAATTGTACAATTTGAAACTATGAACTTCTAGAAGAAAACATAGGAGAAATTTTTGTGACCTTAGGCAACTATTTCTTAGGTGAAACACTGAAAGCACCCTCTATAGTAGCATACATTGAGCTCTCTATCTATGGAGTCTTGCCTCTCTCGCTGTTTTTGTTTCCCTAGACTATCACTTCTTCAACCCAGCAAGATCATTGTGCTCCACCTGAGCTTCGCCTTCCTGCACTGCAGCTTTTACTCTCTCCTGGCAGTAAACTGAGGCAGTCACGTGACTCAGCCTCATTTGTGTCCTGTCTTTCAGAGATTACTGTCTTTCATTGATGCCCACTGTCCTGTAAACTCTTGTTCCATATATTCTCATTTGTTGCTGGGAAGATAAATCCTGTCTGTTACTCCATCTCCTATTTTAGATTCTCAAGGCTCTCCATTTTCTTGTATATTGCTTTTTTTCATCTTCCATTCGTATAGTATTCTGCAGCAGCTTCTGCTGTGATTTTGAATTCTGATGCTACCATTGATTTCTAGGTCCTTCAGTTTCATTATCTACAAAATAGGAACAATAATGGTATCTAACAGTCTTGAGTGTGACAAGGATTAAATGAGATAATAAGTTTAAAGCTCTTATTATTCTCTTATTGGCTTTTCCTGCCTAGGGTTTTTACCTTCTTTATCTAAGATTCCATCTGCCTAAGAGGATTAGTGGTACCAGGATTACCTGAGTTGTTTCAATTGCAGGGATGTAGTGTCTGCTATTTGAGATCAGCCATGATTGCCCCTGGAGAAGGAAACAACCACCCATTCCAGTATTCTTGCCTGGAAACTTCCATGGACAGAGAAGCTTGGAGAGCTATAGCCCATGTTGTCATGAAAAGTCAGGCACTACTGAAGTATATAAGCACACAGCATGCACATGATTACTAAACTGCTAAACACCTTTTAAATTTTCCAATGATGTTTATTATAAAGTATGGTCATAGGGGCAAATTGGAACTTAGAAAGCACAGTTTGATGTCTGTGATGATCTATGTGAGAGAAACTCATGTTTTGCACTATGAGGTAGATGTTTGAGATATTGAAAAAGAATTATGGATTTTGTGTGTTCTGGGTAATGGCAAGGTAAAATAAATTAAAATTTCTATGGCCAATTAGGCAACTATTTCTTAGGTGAAACACTGAAAGCACCCTCTATAGTAGCATACATTGAGCTCTCTATCTATGGAGTCTTGCCTCTCTCGCTGTTTTTGTTTCCCTAGACTATCACTTCTTCAACCCAGCAAGATCATTGTGCTCCACCTGAGCTTCGCCTTCCTGCACTGCAGCTTTTACTCTCTCCTGGCAGTAAACTGAGGCAGTCACGTGACTCAGCCTCATTTGTGTCCTGTCTTTCAGAGATTACTGTCTTTCATTGATGCCCACTGTCCTGTAAACTCTTGTTCCATATATTCTCATTTGTTGCTGGGAAGATAAATCCTGTCTGTTACTCCATCTCCTATTTTAGATTCTCAAGGCTCTCCATTTTCTTGTATATTGCTTTTTTTCATCTTCCATTCGTATAGTATTCTGCAGCAGCTTCTGCTGTGATTTTGAATTCTGATGCTACCATTGATTTCTAGGTCCTTCAGTTTCATTATCTACAAAATAGGAACAATAATGGTATCTAACAGTCTTGAGTGTGACAAGGATTAAATGAGATAATAAGTTTAAAGCTCTTATTATTCTCTTATTGGCTTTTCCTGCCTAGGGTTTTTACCTTCTTTATCTAAGATTCCATCTGCCTAAGAGGATTAGTGGTACCAGGATTACCTGAGTTGTTTCAATTGCAGGGATGTAGTGTCTGCTATTTGAGATCAGCCATGATTGCCCCTGGAGAAGGAAACAACCACCCATTCCAGTATTCTTGCCTGGAAACTTCCATGGACAGAGAAGCTTGGAGAGCTATAGCCCATGTTGTCATGAAAAGTCAGGCACTACTGAAGTATATAAGCACACAGCATGCACATGATTACTAAACTGCTAAACACCTTTTAAATTTTCCAATGATGTTTATTATAAAGTATGGTCATAGGGGCAAATTGGAACTTAGAAAGCACAGTTTGATGTCTGTGATGATCTATGTGAGAGAAACTCATGTTTTGCACTATGAGGTAGATGTTTGAGATATTGAAAAAGAATTATGGATTTTGTGTGTTCTGGGTAATGGCAAGGGAAAAATAAATTAAAATTTCTATGGCCAATTTATAAGAGGGAGAATAAATGTAAAATGGGGAGAAAATAAAGTAAAAAGTCAGATTTGAAATGGATCAAAGAGGATGTCAATCAAGTGATGAAATTTTAAATTAAGTCAGAAATTCAAGTGTATACATCAAGGAAACAAAATTTATGAGTCAGTACCTTAGTATACAGGTCCCCACTGGGAAAAAAATGAAACTATTCTCTATATAGGTGATATTTAAATTCATGATAAAATAACATAGAAAGTCGGTAGTTGAAGACTCAAAAATTATAATTCTTAGCCAATAGTAAAGATAAATTACAATTCTATTGACAAAGATAGATACACCCTACAAGAAATAAAAAAAATATTAAATATAGTTTCAGAAAAAAAAATATTACTCCCAATTTACTATGCATTGTGATTTTGGATTAATGGGCAAGTTCTGAACAATGTGTGTGCAACTATTCTCAAAAGAAGTCATTTGCTACAGCGGCTCCTCAATTTCACACATGAAATATGTTTATATGCCTTCCTACTCTTCTACAGTCAGCTATTCTCCAAAAAAAAAAAAATCTATAAACTCTCAAGTGTACTTACAGTAAGCAATCGAGGCATACTGGCAGATCCAAATAAAAAGGCATTTTTTTTCCTAACTAGAGAGCACCACCCTATCTATCCACTAGTAAATATCATACTAAGTTTATAAGGAACAGCGTCTTAGATCAATTGCTTGTATCCCAGATCTCAGAGAAAGGGAATGCTGCTGTTATTATTTCCTTATATAATTTAAAGCCACTTTCACTTTTTCCCTTGCCAAAAGTTTTCATCATTGCTACGCTGTACTTGGTCGCTCAGTCATGTCCAACTCTTTGCAACCCCATCAAATGCAGCCCGCCAGGCTCCTCTGTCCATGGAGTTCTTCAGCAAGAATACTGGAGTGGGTTGCCATGCCCTTCTCCAGGGGATCTTCCCAACCCAGGGATGGGACCCCGCTCTCCCGCACTGCAGGCAGATTCTTTACTGTTTGAGCTTCCTAAATATTTTCTCATTTGGGAGCACATGTAAATAGATTTTACTTCATTTAGTTCTCTTAATGAATATACAAATTCTTATTACATTACATAGATATGACAGAGAGATGAAAAAGTCACAATATTATGTTTTGTTTTGTCCTCATAGAAATGACCTTTTTCCATGTTCTCAGTGACCACGGTCATTTGAGGTCATTATTCAGTAAATTCAGATTCTCTCTGACTTATGAGTCAGTACCTTAGTATACAGGTCCCCACTGGGAAAAAAATGAAACTATTCTCTATATAGGTGATATTTAAATTCATGATAAAATAACATAGAAAGTCGGTAGTTGAAGACTCAAAAATTATAATTCTTAGCCAATAGTAAAGATAAATTACAATTCTATTGACAAAGATAGATACACCCTACAAGAAATAAAAAAAATATTAAATATAGTTTCAGAAAAAAAAATATTACTCCCAATTTACTATGCATTGTGATTTTGGATTAATGGGCAAGTTCTGAACAATGTGTGTGCAACTATTCTCAAAAGAAGTCATTTGCTACAGCGGCTCCTCAATTTCACACATGAAATATGTTTATATGCCTTCCTACTCTTCTACAGTCAGCTATTCTCCAAAAAAAAAAAAATCTATAAACTCTCAAGTGTACTTACAGTAAGCAATCGAGGCATACTGGCAGATCCAAATAAAAAGGCATTTTTTTTCCTAACTAGAGAGCACCACCCTATCTATCCACTAGTAAATATCATACTAAGTTTATAAGGAACAGCGTCTTAGATCAATTGCTTGTATCCCAGATCTCAGAGAAAGGGAATGCTGCTGTTATTATTTCCTTATATAATTTAAAGCCACTTTCACTTTTTCCCTTGCCAAAAGTTTTCATCATTGCTACGCTGTACTTGGTCGCTCAGTCATGTCCAACTCTTTGCAACCCCATCAAATGCAGCCCGCCAGGCTCCTCTGTCCATGGAGTTCTTCAGCAAGAATACTGGAGTGGGTTGCCATGCCCTTCTCCAGGGGATCTTCCCAACCCAGGGATGGGACCCCGCTCTCCCGCACTGCAGGCAGATTCTTTACTGTTTGAGCTTCCTAAATATTTTCTCATTTGGGAGCACATGTAAATAGATTTTACTTCATTTAGTTCTCTTAATGAATATACAAATTCTTATTACATTACATAGATATGACAGAGAGATGAAAAAGTCACAATATTATGTTTTGTTTTGTCCTCATAGAAATGACCTTTTTCCATGTTCTCAGTGACCACGGTAGCAGTTAGAGGTCATTATTCAGTAAATTCCAGATTCTCTCTGACTTATGAATACAAGCATATCCTGAAATTCATAGTATAAGCTTTAACAGATATAGGTTTCCAGAGCCATGTGACACTGTCCATACCTCCCTACACAAAGCACTTTCCTGGTGACTCAGCAGTAAGAATTTTCCTGCAAAGCAGGAGACCTGAGTTTGATCCCTGGGTTGGGAAGATCCCCTGGAGAATGCAATGGCAACCCATTCCAGTATTCTTGCTGAAGAACTCCATGGACAGAGGAGCCTGGCGGGCTACAGTCCATGAGTTTGTAAAGAGTCACCATGACTTAGTGACTAACATTTCACTTTACTTCCTTTCCTCACAGCAACACACCTGAGTTTCCAACACAGCATGGTGTTGGTTCTTTTTGTATTAAATTTCAGTTGAATCATAGGAGGGGTCATTTTTTCTCTTTATCTTTGGCACATGGGACAATAGGGAACTAGGATCTTGTGCCTGTGGCATCTTTCCATATGCAGGCAATCCAAGATCTCCTTATAAATACACCACCTTTCTGGGTCATTAACATTACTTACTACAAATCTTTAAAAAGTACCAGAATCCATTCTGTCCTTCCTTAAGAGGAGGCATAAGCCCTCTAATCAGAACTATTAATGAGTTTGGCATTTTATCAGTTTACCGGTTTGCCTAGCCAACTCATAAATTGTTTTATCATTTTCCCTAAATTGCAGATGATGAGCCTCCTGAAATAACTTTCCCATTATACTCTTATAACCATGAGACATGCAACTAAAATTTGTACCACATTTTGCCTGAGATGTCTAGTTCTCATCAAGTCACCATGTATATTGTTACCATTTTCGCCTGGACTCGATGTGTAGGGATTCTTCCCAACCCAAGGGATGGGACCCCGCCTCCCGCACTGCAGGCAGATTCTTTACTGTTTGAGCTTCCTAAATATTTTCTCATTTGGGAGCACATGTAAATAGATTTTACTTCATTTAGTTCTCTTAATGAATATACAAATTCTTATTACATTACATAGATATGACAGAGAGATGAAAAAGTCACAATATTATGTTTTGTTTTGTCCTCATAGAAATGACCTTTTTCCATGTTCTCAGTGACCACGGTAGCAGTTAGAGGTCATTATTCAGTAAATTCCAGATTCTCTCTGACTTATGAATACAAGCATATCCTGAAATTCATAGTATAAGCTTTAACAGATATAGGTTTCCAGAGCCATGTGACACTGTCCATACCTCCCTACACAAAGCACTTTCCTGGTGACTCAGCAGTAAGAATTTTCCTGCAAAGCAGGAGACCTGAGTTTGATCCCTGGGTTGGGAAGATCCCCTGGAGAATGCAATGGCAACCCATTCCAGTATTCTTGCTGAAGAACTCCATGGACAGAGGAGCCTGGCGGGCTACAGTCCATGAGTTTGTAAAGAGTCACCATGACTTAGTGACTAACATTTCACTTTACTTCCTTTCCTCACAGCAACACACCTGAGTTTCCAACACAGCATGGTGTTGGTTCTTTTTGTATTAAATTTCAGTTGAATCATAGGAGGGGTCATTTTTTCTCTTTATCTTTGGCACATGGGACAATAGGGAACTAGGATCTTGTGCCTGTGGCATCTTTCCATATGCAGGCAATCCAAGATCTCCTTATAAATACACCACCTTTCTGGGTCATTAACATTACTTACTACAAATCTTTAAAAAGTACCAGAATCCATTCTGTCCTTCCTTAAGAGGAGGCATAAGCCCTCTAATCAGAACTATTAATGAGTTTGGCATTTTATCAGTTTACCGGTTTGCCTAGCCAACTCATAAATTGTTTTATCATTTTCCCTAAATTGCAGATGATGAGCCTCCTGAAATAACTTTCCCATTATACTCTTATAACCATGAGACATGCAACTAAAATTTGTACCACATTTTGCCTGAGATGTCTAGTTCTCATCAAGTCACCATGTATATTGTTACCAGTGTGATTTTGACAAAGGACAGACTGGACAGACCTGCAGAAGGATTGTGTAGCCTATTAACTCTCCATTGGGCAGAGCATAGACCTAAAGGCGGCTTAGCATGAGTTGCTATAAATGGAACATATACATGTCAAAAGGAGAGTTATTTGTGATGTATGTCTGCCGTATTATCCTGAAATCTGTTTCTCTTGAGGCTATCCTGCTCCCATGCCACTTTTCTTAAAAGACATTTAATCTACATTCACGTTTAGTATATCAAAGAAACAGGGCACCTGCTGACCTTCTGAGAAAATGACATTAACTGGCTTCTCATCATACTCATTCCAAATCCATGCCTAGTGCAGAAAAAAGCCAAGCGACATGATATGGTAAAATGCAACAACAACAAACTAGTAAATACTGCCTCAAATCATGAACTCAATGTTAGCTCTAATTAATTGAATCATCTTGGAGTCTTGTGACCGTATTTTTTCTCCAAATTATCTAGATTGAGTTTTTAGGCAAAACATATAAGTCAATTTCCATTTTTGTACAAAACAGATCAGATGTTTTCTCCAACATTTTTTAATAATGAACACCAGATCTTAGAGACACCTAGGAGTATTATTCTGTTGCTCTGAGACACTTTATGGGAATAAAGTTACTGCATCTTTCCCTGAAATCACAACCCATATACGGGTGTTCTTCATATATTCCATAAATTTATTTTTCTTTTATCATGTGTTTTAGTTCATATACTTCTTAACGGGGAGCTCTGATTTGGACATAATGCTTATCTAAAGACAGAACATTGATAATAATTGTTACATCATGCAGGCATCCAAATCTCCTTAAATTTTGGGTCATTAACATTACTTACTACAAATCTTTAAAAGTACCAGAATCCATTCTGTCCTTCCTTAAGAGGAGGCATAAGCCCTCTAATCAGAACTATTAATGAGTTTGGCATTTTATCAGTTTACCGGTTTGCCTAGCCAACTCATAAATTGTTTTATCATTTTCCCTAAATTGCAGATGATGAGCCTCCTGAAATAACTTTCCCATTATACTCTTATAACCATGAGACATGCAACTAAAATTTGTACCACATTTTGCCTGAGATGTCTAGTTCTCATCAAGTCACCATGTATATTGTTACCAGTGTGATTTTGACAAAGGACAGACTGGACAGACCTGCAGAAGGATTGTGTAGCCTATTAACTCTCCATTGGGCAGAGCATAGACCTAAAGGCGGCTTAGCATGAGTTGCTATAAATGGAACATATACATGTCAAAAGGAGAGTTATTTGTGATGTATGTCTGCCGTATTATCCTGAAATCTGTTTCTCTTGAGGCTATCCTGCTCCCATGCCACTTTTCTTAAAAGACATTTAATCTACATTCACGTTTAGTATATCAAAGAAACAGGGCACCTGCTGACCTTCTGAGAAAATGACATTAACTGGCTTCTCATCATACTCATTCCAAATCCATGCCTAGTGCAGAAAAAAGCCAAGCGACATGATATGGTAAAATGCAACAACAACAAACTAGTAAATACTGCCTCAAATCATGAACTCAATGTTAGCTCTAATTAATTGAATCATCTTGGAGTCTTGTGACCGTATTTTTTCTCCAAATTATCTAGATTGAGTTTTTAGGCAAAACATATAAGTCAATTTCCATTTTTGTACAAAACAGATCAGATGTTTTCTCCAACATTTTTTAATAATGAACACCAGATCTTAGAGACACCTAGGAGTATTATTCTGTTGCTCTGAGACACTTTATGGGAATAAAGTTACTGCATCTTTCCCTGAAATCACAACCCATATACGGGTGTTCTTCATATATTCCATAAATTTATTTTTCTTTTATCATGTGTTTTAGTTCATATACTTCTTAACGGGGAGCTCTGATTTGGACATAATGCTTATCTAAAGACAGAACATTGATAATAATTGTTACAACAGGCCCTAATTTTACTCCTTTCCAGGAGGAAGTCTTAAGACTTGATTAAAAAATTATAAGACTTTTCTACCACTTCGTAATTGTGACTGAGTCATAGCTATATCTAAAATAGCTGCAAGGGCCAGAATTTTGTCTTAGCCTAAAGTTCATTTAGGGATGTCTACTGATAGATATAGCTAATAGATACTGTATCTTATGCATCAATATTGTATTGGTCTGTGCCCTGGCATATGTAAATATGATTATTCCCTTTGAGCAACCTCCAGTAGGTAAAGAAAATTATGTTAGTTTGGAGAGATGACACCTTGTGTAATTGCATTAACCCACTCAATAGCTCATTTCTACTTCCAGATTCTAATACCTGTTCCAGTGGAGTCCTTCCTTTATGCTCTCTAAATTCAATGTCAGGACATACATATTTCATTTTTTAAAATTTATTTAATTATTTCAATCAGTCTCTCAAGCCCTTACTTGTCCCCTTTTAAGTAACATAACACTTAAAATTGTGTATTCAATGACACCACAATTCATAGCATATTAAGGAATAGGATATATCTGCTTAATATATTTTCACACTATGGCCATACATTGCTTAACAGCAAAGTTTGTATATTGATCAGAAGAAATAGAGTCTGGTGGAGGAATTTGATAGCCTTTGTTATCCCAAACTTTAATTATAATTTCCACAGTTGTTTATGAAGCTGAATAAATAAAATGTAAAGTAAAAAGGAGGCTTCCCAGGTGGCACTGGTAGTAAAACCTGCCTGCCCATGCAGGAGACATAAGAAACGCTGGTTCTATTCCTGGGTCAGGAAGCTCCCCTGGAGGAGGGCATGGCAATCCACTCCCATATTCTTGCCTAGAGAATCCCATGGACAGAGGAGCCTGGCGGGCTACTGTCTATAGGGCCGCAAGAAGTCATACATGACTGAAGTGAATTAGCATACACACAAACTGAAAAGGTCAGGAATTAGGAGGGTGCAATCCACTCCCAAGATAACCCATATACGGGTGTTCTTCATATATTCCATAAATTTATTTTTCTTTTATCATGTGTTTTAGTTCATATACTTCTTAACGGAGCTCTGATTTGGACATAATGCTTATCTAAAGACAGAACATTGATAATAATTGTTACAACAGGCCCTAATTTTACTCCTTTCCAGGAGGAAGTCTTAAGACTTGATTAAAAAATTATAAGACTTTTCTACCACTTCGTAATTGTGACTGAGTCATAGCTATATCTAAAATAGCTGCAAGGGCCAGAATTTTGTCTTAGCCTAAAGTTCATTTAGGGATGTCTACTGATAGATATAGCTAATAGATACTGTATCTTATGCATCAATATTGTATTGGTCTGTGCCCTGGCATATGTAAATATGATTATTCCTTTGAGCAACCTCCAGTAGGTAAAGAAAATTATGTTAGTTTGGAGAGATGACACCTTGTGTAATTGCATTAACCCACTCAATAGCTCATTTCTACTTCCAGATTCTAATACCTGTTCCAGTGGAGTCCTTCCTTTATGCTCTCTAAATTCAATGTCAGGACATACATATTTCATTTTTTAAAATTTATTTAATTATTTCAATCAGTCTCTCAAGCCCTTACTTGTCCCCTTTTAAGTAACATAACACTTAAAATTGTGTATTCAATGACACCACAATTCATAGCATATTAAGGAATAGGATATATCTGCTTAATATATTTTCACACTATGGCCATACATTGCTTAACAGCAAAGTTTGTATATTGATCAGAAGAAATAGAGTCTGGTGGAGGAATTTGATAGCCTTTGTTATCCCAAACTTTAATTATAATTTCCACAGTTGTTTATGAAGCTGAATAAATAAAATGTAAAGTAAAAAGGAGGCTTCCCAGGTGGCACTGGTAGTAAAAACCTGCCTGCCCATGCAGGAGACATAAGAAACGCTGGTTCTATTCCTGGGTCAGGAAGCTCCCCTGGAGGAGGGCATGGCAATCCACTCCCATATTCTTGCCTAGAGAATCCCATGGACAGAGGAGCCTGGCGGGCTACTGTCTATAGGGCCGCAAGAAGTCATACATGACTGAAGTGATTTAGCATACACACACAGAGTGAAAAAGTCTCAGTTCCAAACAATACCCATTTGCAGTCTCCCACACACAGCTACTGATAGGAGTCCATACATTCCAACAAAGTACTGGTTCCTGAAAAATAAGAGTTTTATACAGAGGCATCTTAAAGAGGTGTCTTTCCTATTGGCATGAGCCAAGAGCAGTCTCTTACCACATTAGCAGTTTCACTTGATTTGAGGTTGAAGCACAGCCTGAGCATACCCAGGCCTACTCATTTTATGAAATCAAGTAACTAACTGTCTTGATGTGACGTAGGTATCTCCACAGTTTTCCAGTGCTTTCTTAACTGGCAATTTGGTCATTTTGGAGGACACCTACATGAACTACCTTCATCATTTGTGTAAATTAGTAAAGACACTTTCATAACTGAGTAACTCAAACAGAAGTGGAGTCTATCATCTTATTAGCTGGGACTACCTTATCTCCTTATACTGTAAACCATTGGCTATAGCACAGGGTCAACAAAGGTCCAAATGCAGGTAGAATTGGGCTCCCACACCAAGAATAGCATTTGTAACTTTGTTCAATAAACTGCTCCCATCTTCAAGTAGTGTGAACTGTATCATCCATTCCCAGTAAGGTTTCATGCTGTCTATCAAGTATATTTCAACCAGTTTCCAAAACAGTCATTCAACTCTCAGATTTAGAACATGACTGTGGACCAAACAGCATGATCAACTTTACTGAAAAGGAAACATAGCCTTCAGACCATACTGAGATAAGGACAGGGGGGCCCTTCAAGGGTTCCGTCACAGGACCCTGAAAGCAATGAAGAAATCGGGCTTTAGATGTGACTTTTTTAACAGAAGTTTGTATATTGATCAGAAGAAATAGAGTCTGGTGGAGGAATTTGATAGCCTTTGTTATCCCAAACTTTAATTATAATTTCCACAGTTGTTTATGAAGCTGAATAAATAAAATGTAAAGTAAAAAGGAGGCTTCCCAGGTGGCACTGGTAGTAAAAACCTGCCTGCCCATGCAGGAGACATAAGAAACGCTGGTTCTATTCCTGGGTCAGGAAGCTCCCCTGGAGGAGGGCATGGCAATCCACTCCCATATTCTTGCCTAGAGAATCCCATGGACAGAGGAGCCTGGCGGGCTACTGTCTATAGGGCCGCAAGAAGTCATACATGACTGAAGTGATTTAGCATACACACACAGAGTGAAAAAGTCTCAGTTCCAAACAATACCCATTTGCAGTCTCCCACACACAGCTACTGATAGGAGTCCATACATTCCAACAAAGTACTGGTTCCTGAAAAATAAGAGTTTTATACAGAGGCATCTTAAAGAGGTGTCTTTCCTATTGGCATGAGCCAAGAGCAGTCTCTTACCACATTAGCAGTTTCACTTGATTTGAGGTTGAAGCACAGCCTGAGCATACCCAGGCCTACTCATTTTATGAAATCAAGTAACTAACTGTCTTGATGTGACGTAGGTATCTCCACAGTTTTCCAGTGCTTTCTTAACTGGCAATTTGGTCATTTTGGAGGACACCTACATGAACTACCTTCATCATTTGTGTAAATTAGTAAAGACACTTTCATAACTGAGTAACTCAAACAGAAGTGGAGTCTATCATCTTATTAGCTGGGACTACCTTATCTCCTTATACTGTAAACCATTGGCTATAGCACAGGGTCAACAAAGGTCCAAATGCAGGTAGAATTGGGCTCCCACACCAAGAATAGCATTTGTAACTTTGTTCAATAAACTGCTCCCATCTTCAAGTAGTGTGAACTGTATCATCCATTCCCAGTAAGGTTTCATGCTGTCTATCAAGTATATTTCAACCAGTTTCCAAAACAGTCATTCAACTCTCAGATTTAGAACATGACTGTGGACCAAACAGCATGATCAACTTTACTGAAAAGGAAACATAGCCTTCAGACCATACTGAGATAAGGACAGGGGGGCCCTTCAAGGGTTCCGTCACAGGACCCTGAAAGCAATGAAGAAATCGGGCTTTAGATGTGTGTACTTATAATGAAATCACCCTAACTGTGGTGCTGCTTGTATTAGCTCCATTTTATCAATGAGCATAGCTGTTCTACCCTCTCTCTGTTGGACTGTCTGCAACATTACCTGAAACATGATAGATATTTATGGTCTCAGAATTATCTGATATCCTTCAGTGGCAGGAGCAGTCTCCTTCAACACCCCATAACAAATTAGAAAGTGTCTTTCAAAGAAGCTATAGAAGTGTCTATGTCAGGCCATTTTAGAGCTCAAAACACAAGAAGTTTTGGATGAATTAATTCCTGTCAAGGATTTCAGTCTGCCTAAATTCCGATTGCATGCACATTGAAAATCTCATGAGCCATTGAGTTGTAATGTACTACTGAGAGTTCCTGAATATCTCCCTTTTGTTAATTTTTTTTTTTCTGCTCAGAATCCAACCCCAATTTTTATTTCATTTTGGCCACCTTTGTAAGTAATAGATAGTAAAATTCGTAAGTGGAAAATGGGATTCATTCGAACCCAAATAGGGCTCCCCTGCGAGCTCAGCAGTAAAGAATCCACCTCCAATACAGTAGTCTCAGGAAATGCAGGTTTGATCCCTGGGTTGGGAAGATCCTCTGGAGGAGGGCATGGCAACCCACTTCCATATTCTTGCCTAGAGAATCCCATGGCCAGAGGATCCTGGTGGGCTACAGTCCATAGGCTCACAAAGAGTCAGACATGACTGCAGTGTTTAAGCACCTCACACATGCACAGAACTCAAATAGCCATACCAGATGCTTGGAATACTTTTAAACGATAAGGCTGGAAAATGATAATTGTTACTAATATTTTCAGGAATAACCATGGTTGTGGTACCCACAGTTATCCAAAATTTGACAGATTTCACTGAGTTTCATGCTGTCTATCAAGTATATTTCAACCAGTTTCCAAAACAGTCATTCAACTCTCAGATTTAGAACATGACTGTGGACCAAACAGCATGATCAACTTTACTGAAAAGGAAACATAGCCTTCAGACCATACTGAGATAAGGACAGGGGGGCCCTTCAAGGGTTCCGTCACAGGACCCTGAAAGCAATGAAGAAATCGGGCTTTAGATGTGTGTACTTATAATGAAATCACCCTAACTGTGGTGCTGCTTGTATTAGCTCCATTTTATCAATGAGCATAGCTGTTCTACCCTCTCTCTGTTGGACTGTCTGCAACATTACCTGAAACATGATAGATATTTATGGTCTCAGAATTATCTGATATCCTTCAGTGGCAGGAGCAGTCTCCTTCAACACCCCATAACAAATTAGAAAGTGTCTTTCAAAGAAGCTATAGAAGTGTCTATGTCAGGCCATTTTAGAGCTCAAAACACAAGAAGTTTTGGATGAATTAATTCCTGTCAAGGATTTCAGTCTGCCTAAATTCCGATTGCATGCACATTGAAAATCTCATGAGCCATTGAGTTGTAATGTACTACTGAGAGTTCCTGAATATCTCCCTTTTGTTAATTTTTTTTTTTCTGCTCAGAATCCAACCCCAATTTTTATTTCATTTTGGCCACCTTTGTAAGTAATAGATAGTAAAATTCGTAAGTGGAAAATGGGATTCATTCGAACCCAAATAGGGCTCCCCTGCGAGCTCAGCAGTAAAGAATCCACCTCCAATACAGTAGTCTCAGGAAATGCAGGTTTGATCCCTGGGTTGGGAAGATCCTCTGGAGGAGGGCATGGCAACCCACTTCCATATTCTTGCCTAGAGAATCCCATGGCCAGAGGATCCTGGTGGGCTACAGTCCATAGGCTCACAAAGAGTCAGACATGACTGCAGTGTTTAAGCACCTCACACATGCACAGAACTCAAATAGCCATACCAGATGCTTGGAATACTTTTAAACGATAAGGCTGGAAAATGATAATTGTTACTAATATTTTCAGGAATAACCATGGTTGTGGTACCCACAGTTATTCAAAATTTGACAGATTCAGGCAAACTTTGATGTTTATCAGTATTCTTCAGTCAACCTTTTCTTGGCACATGACTCCAGTCCTTAACTTGCCATGTATTTTTTATTTCCATGAAGAGTCAACAATCACAGCTTCATAAAAGCAGTATACTCAACATATACAGAGTTCAGGTACCTACAATACCAGATTAAGATTGTATTGGTAAAGTTGCATATTCTAACTCAAGATCATAATGGTATTATGTATATCATTCATACATGTACAGCTGTGACACCTTTTTTTTTTTTTTTTAAGGTTTATTTTATTTATTTATTTTGGGCGGGGGTCGGGTTGGGGAGGGAGGGGAGCGGGCGGGCCACTTCTATTGGTCTTTCATTTCTCTGTTTTCATCCGTCTTTGTTCTTTGGCCCGTGTGGGCCTCCCATCGCGGTGGCCTCTGTTGTCGCAGAGCGCCGGCTCTGGGTGCATGCGCTCCAGAGCTCCGGCTCACTGATTGGACACATCAGTCCAGCTGCTCCGCGGCACGTGGGATCTTCCCAGGCCAGGGATCGAACCAGCGCCCCTTGCACTGCAAGGCAGTGTCCTTATCCACTGGACCACCAGGGGAAGCCCACTGTGACACCTTTTGCTGAATTCAGGCTCTGCTGCAAACTTCTTTAATATTTCCATTAATTTTTTTCTCAGATACATAGGAAAGGATTTGGCATCTTTTATTTTTTTTAATGGAAAAAGTGAAAAGTTACTCTTATTTTGTTTGGTCAAGAATTAAACACAAGAATTAATAACTGAGGCAATTTGGTCTAAATAAAAATATGAATTTTGGGCTCACTCAGGGTGGGGTTCTATCTTTCTATCTTAAAATATCAAGAAATTTAGTTGTACTATATTCATCTGAAAAGTGCATTCATCATTTTTTTATCAAAAAATGTGCATGATAATACATCTTACCTTGCAAGTGTACTCTAAAATTAAGAGAGAAGTTCTGGAAAGTATATGTTCCAATACAGTGGACACTCCCCAAAAGTTGGTTATTGTTGCTATTAATGCATGCATATGTGTTCAGTTGCTTCAGTCATGTCTGACTCTTTGTGACCCTGTGGATTATAGCCCTCTAGACTCTTCTGTCCATGGGATTCTCTAGACAAGAATATAGGAGTGGATTTCCAAGTCTCTGCCAGGAGACCTTCCTGACCCAGGGATCGAACCCTCATCTCCCGCATTGCAGGTATATTCTTTACCCACTGAGCTACCTGGGAAGGCCATTTCTATCAATAAACTAAGCAAAAAATACATATGGGGATAAAAATAGAATAGACTATTCAGAAGTAAAAACTTAGTGGATTGAATTAAATAACCAATCAATTATTCTGTCACACAGATCTTAAAAAGACAGGATTAACTGGATGCTTTAATCAAATAGATATAGATTATATTGGTATATAAGAGAGTAAAATACTAGCTTTGTTTTCATATTTTGCGTCAACTAGATGTATTTACTTCAGTGATTTTCTTTGGTATCTAAACAGGTAATAAATTTGCGGTATTTTTGTATTTTATTACACCCTCAAATATTTTGAAAGAGGATAAATATTTTTAAAAAAATATAATATTTCTACTGATTAATCTTTTCTACTTTTCTTCCTGGAGTTCAAAAAATTATCAAAGTATTTTGGAATACTTTACATATCATACCTAAATAACTCCCTGATGCTTTAAATAAATTGATATAAGAAAGAATCATAAGAATTCTGCAGGGCTTCCCCTGGTGGTCCAGTGGGTAAGGACACCGCCTTGCAGTGCAAGGGGCGCCGGTTCGATCCCTGGCCTAGGAAGATCCCACGTGCCGCGGAGCGGCTGGATAGATGCGTCCAATTACCGAGCCGGAGCTCTGGAGCGCATGCGCCCAGAGCCGGTGCTCTGCAACGACAGACGCCACTGCGATGGGAGGCCCATAGGAGCCAAAGAACAAAGACGGATGGAAATAGAGAAATGAAAGACCAATAGAAGTGACCTGCCCGCTCCCCTCGCTCCCCAACCCGACCCTCACCCAAAAAAAAAAAAAAAAAAGAATTCTGCAAAGGAGAGTTTTTTTAAAAATAATAATTAGCAGATTTTTGCCTGCTTTTAATTATACACAAAATTTAGGTTTCACTGTTCGTTCCAAGAGAAGAGAGTCTGTTTCTTGATCTCCTTCCTCTCACACACATTTTCAAGCAGGTATGAGGACCAACAATGGAGAAACAGAGAATGTTGGTAACAGGGATCCTAGCCAGTTATACATCAAATCTGGTACACATAGACATCTTCTAATTAACAGAAATAATTGAGAATAATCTCTTGCTCCTGCCCCATTTTGTCTGGCAACTGTAGCTGTTGACAATCCAGTACTCTTTTGGCTTGCTAGTAGCAAATATTGACCTTGGTGTCTCTGCAAGTTACTCTGCACACAAGAGTCAGACGAGAACAGTTTACTCTCTTTCTGTGCCTGGACATTATTCATTGTGCATAGTGCTATGCTTCACTCTTCTTGAGCAACTGTAGCATCTTCTGCCCACCTAGGCTAATTCTTAATGACAAGGAAGAATCTGCTTCACACTCTTAACTCAGTTTGTTTTAATAAAAACTTGCTGGCAGCAAACTGATATTTCTGATATTTCATAGAAATAAAAATAATTTTTGACAATACAGTTTCTAAAATATTTTACAATTACTAGCTGATAAATTTATACTGAAATTTATACTATAATTTTTCATTGCTGATGGATATATTTTCTTATGTTTTGAAGCTGTAACAATGCATTATGTATTAAATACACAAAACTAGTAAAATATCTAATGTCACTAAAAGTTATCTTAGATGAAAATACAATAGGATTATCTCTAAACATAATGATATTTTTAAAAGCAGCTTTTGTATCACAAATTCATAAATTGTGTTTGTTCCACAATTTCATTCACTCCTTAATAAAACAGAGAATTAAACATGAATTCATAAAATTATGAAAGAATGCATTTAAAACTATAGCTCACCTGTGTCACAATGCTAAGAATTTCATAGGGGTATAAACCAAAGAAAGGCAAAGAAATAAAGAAAAGATATTTGGGAGACATACAATTTGTCATTTTAAAAAGATCCAATAAAAAAAAATACTGTGGATCAGAACCAGAAAAAAATGAATTTTCATCACTAGAACTGCTTTCTTCCAAATACCTTTTTATCTCTTCCACTAAAGAAATAATCTGTCACTTGATTTGGAAAGACTTATGTTGGCTTTTATACAAATGAAAAGTCAGAAACTTCTACATGTTCGGAGAAGTACAGTTTAAATTCAACTTATGTAAAAACCCAGAAGCTGTGTCCCTCTTAAACTGGAAAACTCCAGAGGTTTTCTAAGCCTGAAAGTCACCATTTCAGCCTGTGCCTCCCTTGCAATACCATCAAGCAGTTCTCGGAGGGCAGAAAAGGCAGCGATAGTTCCCTGGAGAAGGGAACCAGTTCTCCTTACTTCACAGACCAAAGAAAAAAGAATTTCTTTACAAGTCTCTTTCTGTGCCTGGACATTATTCATTGTGCATAGTGCTATGCTTCACTCTTCTTGAGCAACTGTAGCATCTTCTGCCCACCTAGGCTAATTCTTAATGACAAGGAAGAATCTGCTTCACACTCTTAACTCAGTTTGTTTTAATAAAAACTTGCTGGCAGCAAACTGATATTTCTGATATTTCATAGAAATAAAAATAATTTTTGACAATACAGTTTCTAAAATATTTTACAATTACTAGCTGATAAATTTATACTGAAATTTATACTATAATTTTTCATTGCTGATGGATATATTTTCTTATGTTTTGAAGCTGTAACAATGCATTATGTATTAAATACACAAAACTAGTAAAATATCTAATGTCACTAAAAGTTATCTTAGATGAAAATACAATAGGATTATCTCTAAACATAATGATATTTTTAAAAGCAGCTTTTGTATCACAAATTCATAAATTGTGTTTGTTCCACAATTTCATTCACTCCTTAATAAAACAGAGAATTAAACATGAATTCATAAAATTATGAAAGAATGCATTTAAAACTATAGCTCACCTGTGTCACAATGCTAAGAATTTCATAGGGGTATAAACCAAAGAAAGGCAAAGAAATAAAGAAAAGATATTTGGGAGACATACAATTTGTCATTTTAAAAAGATCCAATAAAAAAAAATACTGTGGATCAGAACCAGAAAAAAATGAATTTTCATCACTAGAACTGCTTTCTTCCAAATACCTTTTATCTCTTCCACTAAAGAAATAATCTGTCACTTGATTTGGAAAGACTTATGTTGGCTTTTATACAAATGAAAAGTCAGAAACTTCTACATGTTCGGAGAAGTACAGTTTAAATTCAACTTATGTAAAAACCCAGAAGCTGTGTCCCTCTTAAACTGGAAAACTCCAGAGGTTTTCTAAGCCTGAAAGTCACCATTTCAGCCTGTGCCTCCCTTGCAATACCATCAAGCAGTTCTCGGAGGGCAGAAAAGGCAGCGATAGTTCCCTGGAGAAGGGAACCAGTTCTCCTTACTTCACAGACCAAAGAAAAAAGAATTTCTTTACAAGTCCCTTTCTGGATGAAGAAAACGTGACTGAACAGGGGACTGGGGAGTGGGAAGGGCAGGAAGACAGAAAAAACTGAAAGTCACTCAGTTCCTGTCCGCTTTGTGATGCTATGGACCGTAGCCTGCCAGGCTCCTGTGTCCATGGAATTCTCCAGGCAAGAATACCGGAGTAGGTTGCCACTCCCTTCTCCAGGGGATCTTCCCAACCCAAGGATGGAACCCAGGTCTCCAACATGGCAGGCGACATGTCTTTACCATGGCGACAGAAACTATTTAAATAAGCAGTTATGGAACCTGATCTGCTATGGAAAATTCATCTACAGATAAATTAAAAGCATAAAATTTAGTCTCTACCTTTGAGAACCTTAGAGAAAAAATACATCCACATCAAGAAATTATTCAGTTCTAAAATGGGCAACAGAGGAAAATGATATATACATATACTTTTGATATATATATATATATATATATATATATTTATTAAAATTAATCTGCCTTCAGATTGTTCCTTAGTCTTCAGATTTCACCTGATTGTAGGATATTGACAAAGATTTAGAAAAAGAAAATGGTTTTCTCATTTTTTTCAGTGAAAATTACTAATCAGAAGGTACAATATATGCAATAGCATCTGCTTGCTTTCATTATTGAGCAATTAAGCCCCACACATACACTATTAATCAATCAGGTGAGAATGGAAGGAGTTGATCTCAGCAAGATCCTCTTTTCAGTCCTTCATCAGTCACTGTAAATAGGAGTCCACAAGGCAGCACACTGTGTATGCAAAGAAGGACTACCCCACTGTGTTTTTGTGTGGGTACACTTCCAAAGGGTAAAAAAAAGAAAGATCACCCTCTATGCTATAATATAGCTCTTCATATTTGGCACTGTGCAGTCTTTCAGATTCCTGAACAAGAAAGGGACATAATAAAAACAGAAAATAAAAACTAGCTTTCAATTTTGTTGGAAATGAAAAGTAAGATTATTGATTCAGAAAGTGAAAAAAAAAAAAAAAAAAGGAGTCAATGCTAGTGTCCAAACTCTGACTCAAGCAGTTCTCGGAGGGCAGAAAAGGCAGCGATAGTTCCCTGGAGAAGGGAATTTCCTTTACAAAAAGAAAAAGAATTTCTTTACAAGTCCCTTTCTGGATGAAGAAAACGTGACTGAACAGGGGACTGGGGAGTGGGAAGGGCAGGAAGACAGAAAAAACTGAAAGTCACTCAGTTCCTGTCCGCTTTGTGATGCTATGGACCGTAGCCTGCCAGGCTCCTGTGTCCATGGAATTCTCCAGGCAAGAATACCGGAGTAGGTTGCCACTCCCTTCTCCAGGGGATCTTCCCAACCCAAGGATGGAACCCAGGTCTCCAACATGGCAGGCGACATGTCTTTACCATGGCGACAGAAACTATTTAAATAAGCAGTTATGGAACCTGATCTGCTATGGAAAATTCATCTACAGATAAATTAAAAGCATAAAATTTAGTCTCTACCTTTGAGAACCTTAGAGAAAAAATACATCCACATCAAGAAATTATTCAGTTCTAAAATGGGCAACAGAGGAAAATGATATATACATATACTTTTGATATATATATATATATATATATATATATATTTATTAAAATTAATCTGCCTTCAGATTGTTCCTTAGTCTTCAGATTTCACCTGATTGTAGGATATTGACAAAGATTTAGAAAAAGAAAATGGTTTTCTCATTTTTTTCAGTGAAAATTACTAATCAGAAGGTACAATATATGCAATAGCATCTGCTTGCTTTCATTATTGAGCAATTAAGCCCCACACATACACTATTAATCAATCAGGTGAGAATGGAAGGAGTTGATCTCAGCAAGATCCTCTTTTCAGTCCTTCATCAGTCACTGTAAATAGGAGTCCACAAGGCAGCACACTGTGTATGCAAAGAAGGACTACCCCACTGTGTTTTTGTGTGGGTACACTTCCAAAGGGTAAAAAAAAGAAAGATCACCCTCTATGCTATAATATAGCTCTTCATATTTGGCACTGTGCAGTCTTTCAGATTCCTGAACAAGAAAGGGACATAATAAAAACAGAAAATAAAAACTAGCTTTCAATTTTGTTGGAAATGAAAAGTAAGATTATTGATTCAGAAAGTGCAAAAAAAAAAAAAAAAGGAGTCAATGCTAGTGTCCAAACTCTGACTCAAGAAATTAGATCAAACACTATTTTCAAATACTAATTATATTCAAATGAAACTTGAACTGTGATAAGCCAATACAAAACTGTATTTAATGGAAAATTAGCACATATAAAATATCATTATAAGAAATGAATAAGAACAGTTTCTCCACTTTGCTTTTCTTCTGTGTCAGTATTTCTAAAATAAGGTTCCTAAGGGCTCTAATTTCAAAGGAACTGCAGAAGTCATCACAGAAAGAAAGAGAGAGTGAGGGAGTCAGGGAGGGAGGAAAGCAGAGAGAGATATATAAGGAAAGAAGTAACCAATTGAAAAAGATAAACTAATCTTTGAGAAGCAAACAATGTAGTCTATGAAGTTAATGTCTTCCATCAAATAAGAAAAACAATTATAGTACCTTGGATGCTACTATGAACCTAGTAAAACCCCACAAATATTTCTTGACTTAAGGTAGTATTCCATGATTTGTTTTTTCACAAAAAAACTAGTATTGGAGATGGTTCCATGGGATATGTACACTGCCATACAAAGAAAAGTGTTCTTTGTTCAATAGACAAGACCTCATCTATTTGCTTTATTTAATTCTCTATCCCTAATCCCAAGATGTGGACTTAGATACTGTTAAATAAGTGAATCTATTAACCTTAGAAAATTACATATAGATATTCTCTTCTCTAGAAACACACATCTAAACACACATCAAGACTATAACCTACAGGTCTAAAAATCAAGTGCCCAAAAGCATATTTTCATTTTACATAATTTCCAATTTTTATCATTTATATGATGTAGGTGATAAAACAGTGCATCTCAGAGGACTTCCTTTATTTAGGATCATATTATGATTCAGGATCTTTTTTACATAATCTAAAGTATTCAGTTTAGAGGTAGAGCATGCAGACCTCTCTGTGTCCCCATTGCCTCTGAGATGTCTATTGTCTCTTCCTGTTCACTTGTCCTTCAGGTTACCCCCCTTTAATTCTCAGAAGTAATTCTTGAAAAACTGTTCAATTGTGAATAAAGGCCAAAAAAAAGGTACAGTCCAAACTCTGACTCAAGAAATTAGATCAAACACTATTTTCAAATACTAATTATATTCAAATGAAACTTGAACTGTGATAAGCCAATACAAAACTGTATTTAATGGAAAATTAGCACATATAAAATATCATTATAAGAAATGAATAAGAACAGTTTCTCCACTTTGCTTTTCTTCTGTGTCAGTATTTCTAAAATAAGGTTCCTAAGGGCTCTAATTTCAAAGGAACTGCAGAAGTCATCACAGAAAGAAAGAGAGAGTGAGGGAGTCAGGGAGGGAGGAAAGCAGAGAGAGATATATAAGGAAAGAAGTAACCAATTGAAAAAGATAAACTAATCTTTGAGAAGCAAACAATGTAGTCTATGAAGTTAATGTCTTCCATCAAATAAGAAAAACAATTATAGTACCTTGGATGCTACTATGAACCTAGTAAAACCCACAAATATTTCTTGACTTAAGGTAGTATTCCATGATTTGTTTTTTCACAAAAAAACTAGTATTGGAGATGGTTCCATGGGATATGTACACTGCCATACAAAGAAAAGTGTTCTTTGTTCAATAGACAAGACCTCATCTATTTGCTTTATTTAATTCTCTATCCCTAATCCCAAGATGTGGACTTAGATA
The DNA here is from genome assembly GCA_022376925.1 of Tragulus kanchil. Lineage (NCBI taxonomy): Eukaryota > Metazoa > Chordata > Mammalia > Artiodactyla > Tragulidae > Tragulus > Tragulus kanchil. The sequence goes on along the minus strand of JAIOJX010000028.1, from coordinate 68,541,237 downwards.
CTGTTAAATAAGTGAATCTATTAACCTTAGAAAATTACATATAGATATTCTCTTCTCTAGAAACACACATCTAAACACACATCAAGACTATAACCTACAGGTCTAAAAATCAAGTGCCCAAAAGCATATTTTCATTTTACATAATTTCCAATTTTTATCATTTATATGATGTAGGTGATAAAACAGTGCATCTCAGAGGACTTCCTTTATTTAGGATCATATTATGATTCAGGATCTTTTTTACATAATCTAAAGTATTCAGTTTAGAGGTAGAGCATGCAGACCTCTCTGTGTCCCCATTGCCTCTGAGATGTCTATTGTCTCTTCCTGTTCACTTGTCCTTCAGGTCCAATGCAGAGTCTCTTGTCCTGTGCAGTGGCTGGTCATGATTTCATATCAGAAGACACATAGAAGTTGCAATTTAGGTGGAAAAGAATTGCCAATAAATTAAGACTGAATTTGCACAGCTAACACATTGTTTTTATTTGAATCATGTGTTTATATGGGTAGGCTTTGAGGAGGAAATTATTATGGAGTCAAGAAATGACTCTAATTGCTGTTGTTTAGTTGCTAAATCATGCCCAACTGTTTTGCGAGTCCATAGGCTGCAACCTGCCAGGCTCCTCTATTGGTGAGATTTCCCAGGCAAGAATACTGGAGGAGGTTGTCATTTCCTTCTCTAGGGGATCTTCCAGACCCAGGCATCAAACTCACATCTCCTGCATTGGCAGGTGGATTCTTTACCACTGAGTCACCAGAGGAGCCCAAATGACTCTAATGACACTCTCTAATTTTCTTTCCCAGTCTTCCAGAAAGAAATCTCAGTTTTGTTCTACGTTGCATTGCACTGTCTTAAAAGAGATTACTTTCTTTCTTTCTTTCTTTCTTTTTTTAACAAAGCAAGAGTAGCTTTTGACACATAATAGTTTCTAGAGAGAATTATCTTGAATTCCAATGATTTTATTTTGTCCGTTAACTTCTACTAATGAGGGCTTCCCCTGGTGGTGCAGTGGGTAAGGACACCACCTTGCAGTGCAAGGGGCGCCGGTTCGATCCCTGGCCTGGGAAGATCCCACGTGCCGCGGAGCGGATGGACCCATGTGTCCAATTACCAAGCCAGAGCTCTGGAGCGCATGCGCCCAGAGCCGGCGCTCTGCAACAACAGATGCCACCACGATGGGAGGCCAAAGAACAAAGACGGATGAAAACAGAGAAATGAAAGACCAATAGAAGTGGCCCGCCTGCCCCTCCTCCCTCCTCAACCCAACACCCCACCCAAAAATAAATAAATAAATAAATCTTAAAAAAAAAAAAAAAAAAAAAAACTTCTACTAATGACAACTGTTATTTAGTACATGTTTCTTTGAAAATAAATATACTGAAATGTAACGCTTTACTGATGGAAGTTATTGCTGTTAGGAACAAAATAAAATAAGGACATCCCTGGTGGCTCAGTGGTAAAGAATCCACTTCCTAATGCAGGAGACTTGGGTTCTAGCCCTGGTCTGGGAAGATTCCACATGCTGTGGAGCAACTAAGCCCATGCATCACAACTATTGAGCCTGTGCTCTGCAACAAAAGAAGTCACTGCAATGAGACGCCTGTGTACCCGACTAGAGAGTAACCCCTGCTCACCTATCCAGCATAGTCAAAAATAAATAAAATTATTTTAAAAGAACAAAATAATAGCATAGGTGGTACTGAAATTTAGTAAAACAACAGAGGCACTGTGATTATCAGTTGTGATTCGGGAAAATTTTAAATGAAATAATTAAGCAGCTTGTGCTTTTGAGTTGGAAAACTACATCCCCAAATTTATCTAGGCAATCCAATTTCTTTAAATTAAGTCATATATTTTAAATAACTGTTTAGATTTTCTTCTTCATAATTATGATTGAAGATGTGAGTTGTAGTGGAAAGGGAAGCAGCCATGGATTTAAGGTCTCTATTCTCTCTGAATATTTCTGTATATTTATCAAGCTTAGTTCTGCCATTCACTATGAAACATCAATAAGTTCCTCAACATTTTGCAATTTCTTCTACTCTTCGGACTTGCATTTTTCTTCAAAAGAATTCCTTTAAAAGCATAGTGATAAATGAAGGCACTTGGATATGTGTCATTTAATTTTCAGACCATGTTCTGAAATTTGCAAGATTCTGTGATGGCTGGAGATGGAGGAGTTAGCAACAAGAATAAAGGGCTTTTCTTTTCCACCTCCTTCACTCTCTTTTCAACCTGAACAGTTCCACTCTTTACATATTTTAAAGATTTTATTAGATGAAAGTGTCCTGAAATTAAACTTGAAAGGTTTGAATTAGACATTTCCAAAAGTCTTAACCAACTTATAAAAAAAAGGGAGAAGTGTATTCTATTATTTCATACTATTTTCAACTGTTAAATCTAATAAAAGATATCTACTCTGTTGATGTAATTAGGATAATGTATTAAAAAATTTGAATGACTGTAACATATATTCTCACCCTTAAAATATGTAGGTTGCTTCCATAGAAAAAACACGCTACTGATCACCATAAACTGTTCTGTGGATTTCACAGTTTGTTACTGAGAAATGATTACAGGGCTGTCTGGTTAAATAAACTCTCCAGTAAAATCAGAGACAAAAGTTTATATGAACTGTTTTACCAGAAGGTTGTTGTAGGTTTTTTCCTCTTATTTTTTTTCTTTTTATGTAGGACAGAAAAAAAAAAAAATAACCTTATTCAAAAGTCCTACCATCAGTAACATGTAGCAATTGAAATAGATTCAGATTCATTTTATGTAGGTTTTAAAAAAATAATAAAATGTACTTTGGCCTATCTGCAGAACAAATCTATTTAAACTCAATAGGGCACTTATCTCTTTTTTCCCCCAAGGCAATACCCTTAGATACTGAATAGAATAGCATATAGCAATTACCGTCATATTAAAATGACAAAATTTAGCTTCTAAAAGGGTTAGAGGACTTGGATATGAAAGAGAAAAATGATTTAAAAATACAGAAACACACAATGCAAAGCCATTAACCATTCGTTTCTGAACACAGGAGAATTTAAGATGCATTAAAGAATCTGAATGTAGGTTTTACTGTCATTTATGACAGATGTCTAGGAGAATAGCAAGATTTTGATTTCGATTTAACCTTTGCATGCATAATAAGACTTTTCAGATATATTTATGAATGTAACTATTTAGTAAATACTTGAATATGTGTTATTTTTAAGCACTTTTTAAATTAAAAAAACATGAAACAACGGAACATATACCCCCTCACTGAATTTGCTTAACAGTCTTACATCACCATATATGTTTGTTATAATTAATGAGCCAATACAGATACACTACTATAAGGTCCTTAATAGCATAGAAAAGTTTCTTAAATTTCCTTTAACTTTATCAAAAAAAAAGGGACCTCCTTCACTCTCTTTTCAACCTGAACAGTTCCACTCTTTACATATTTTAAAGATTTTATTAGATGAAAGTGTCCTGAAATTAAACTTGAAAGGTTTGAATTAGACATTTCCAAAAGTCTTAACCAACTTATAAAAAAAAGGGAGAAGTGTATTCTATTATTTCATACTATTTTCAACTGTTAAATCTAATAAAAGATATCTACTCTGTTGATGTAATTAGGATAATGTATTAAAAAATTTGAATGACTGTAACATATATTCTCACCCTTAAAATATGTAGGTTGCTTCCATAGAAAAAACACGCTACTGATCACCATAAACTGTTCTGTGGATTTCACAGTTTGTTACTGAGAAATGATTACAGGGCTGTCTGGTTAAATAAACTCTCCAGTAAAATCAGAGACAAAAAGTTTATATGAACTGTTTTACCAGAAGGTTGTTGTAGGTTTTTTCCTCTTATTTTTTTTCTTTTTATGTAGGACAGAAAAAAAAAAAAATAACCTTATTCAAAAGTCCTACCATCAGTAACATGTAGCAATTGAAATAGATTCAGATTCATTTTATGTAGGTTTTAAAAAAATAATAAAATGTACTTTGGCCTATCTGCAGAACAAATCTATTTAAACTCAATAGGGCACTTATCTCTTTTTTCCCCCAAGGCAATACCCTTAGATACTGAATAGAATAGCATATAGCAATTACCGTCATATTAAAATGACAAAATTTAGCTTCTAAAAGGGTTAGAGGACTTGGATATGAAAGAGAAAAATGATTTAAAAATACAGAAACACACAATGCAAAGCCATTAACCATTCGTTTCTGAACACAGGAGAATTTAAGATGCATTAAAGAATCTGAATGTAGGTTTTACTGTCATTTATGACAGATGTCTAGGAGAATAGCAAGATTTTGATTTCGATTTAACCTTTGCATGCATAATAAGACTTTTCAGATATATTTATGAATGTAACTATTTAGTAAATACTTGAATATGTTTTATTTTTAAGCACTTTTTAAATTAGAGAAAACATGAAACAACGGTACATATACCCCCTCACTGAATTTGCTTATCAGTCTTACATTACCATATATGTTTGTTATAATTAATGAGCCAATACAGATACACTACTATAAGTGGAAGTCACTCAGTCATATGTGACTCTTTGAGACCCATGGATATGCCATGGTATTCTCCAGCCCAAAATACTGAATTGGGTAGTCTTTTCCTTCTCTAGGGGATCTTCCCAACCCAGGGAATGAACTTGACTCTCCTGTATTGCAGGTGACTCACCATCTAAGTCATAAGAGTCATAAGAGTCATAAGAGTCTTAAGAGTCATAAGACTCTTAAGTCATAAGAGTCTACTACTACCTACTTTATTCAGATTACCTGAGTTTCTACCTGTTCCAAGGTATCACGTTACATTTACTGTGTCTCCTTAGGTTTTTCTTAGTTATGACAGTTCCTCAGACTTTCTTGTTTTTGAATGTGATTTTGTAGGATTTTGCAGGATTCCCTCTATTGGAATTTCTTTGATTTTTTTCTCATTATCAGACTGGATTTAAAATTTACTGGGGAGAAGATCAAAATTACACAGTACCATTTTTGTTATGTAATATTGAGTATATACTATCAACATTGTTTATCATTGTTGATACTGACCTTATCACCTGGTTGTGATATTCTCCATTGCTACATTACTCTTTGCCTTTTCATGTTTTTATACTGTACTCTTTGGAAGAACATCAATGCACATAGTTCACACTCAAAGAGTGGAGATGCATGAATCTCCTTCTTGAAGGGGAAGAATTTTATAAGTTAAAGGAAATGTGTTTAACCAGAGAGATATGTTTTGTTCAGTTATTTATTAGATTATGTGTACTATTCATATTTGTATGAACTCACATATACTGGTCTTATACTTTGAGTTAAAAAGAAATGTTAATAGACCAATGATTCTTGTTTCAAAAATTTAACCTTGTGCATTTATGACAGATGTCTAGGAGAATAGCAAGATTTTGATTTCGATTTAACCTTTGCATGCATAATAAGACTTTTCAGATATATTTATGAATGTAACTATTTAGTAAATACTTGAATATGTTTTATTTTTAAGCACTTTTTAAATTAGAAAAAACATGAAACAACGGTACATATACCCCCTCACTGAATTTGCTTATCAGTCTTACATTACCATATATGTTTGTTATAATTAATGAGCCAATACAGATACACTACTATAAGTGGAAGTCACTCAGTCATATGTGACTCTTTGAGACCCATGGATATGCCATGGTATTCTCCAGCCCAAAATACTGAATTGGGTAGTCTTTTCCTTCTCTAGGGGATCTTCCCAACCCAGGGAATGAACTTGACTCTCCTGTATTGCAGGTGACTCACCATCTAAGTCATAAGAGTCATAAGAGTCATAAGAGTCTTAAGAGTCATAAGACTCTTAAGTCATAAGAGTCTACTACTACCTACTTTATTCAGATTACCTGAGTTTCTACCTGTTCCAAGGTATCACGTTACATTTACTGTGTCTCCTTAGGTTTTTCTTAGTTATGACAGTTCCTCAGACTTTCTTGTTTTTGAATGTGATTTTGTAGGATTTTGCAGGATTCCCTCTATTGGAATTTCTTTGATTTTTTTCTCATTATCAGACTGGATTTAAAATTTACTGGGGAGAAGATCAAAATTACACAGTACCATTTTTGTTATGTAATATTGAGTATATACTATCAACATTGTTTATCATTGTTGATACTGACCTTATCACCTGGTTGTGATATTCTCCATTGCTACATTACTCTTTGCCTTTTCATGTTTTTATACTGTACTCTTTGGAAGAACATCAATGCACATAGTTCACACTCAAAGAGTGGAGATGCATGAATCTCCTTCTTGAAGGGGAAGAATTTTATAAGTTAAAGGAAATGTGTTTAACCAGAGAGATATGTTTTGTTCAGTTATTTATTAGATTATGTGTACTATTCATATTTGTATGAACTCACATATACTGGTCTTATACTTTGAGTTATAAGCCAATACTCTTTTATATTAATGCTTAAACTGTTTCATTTTTAGCCACTGGGACCTCCAGTTAACTCCTATTGCACTTTGACATAATTCCACAAATGTAGGGATTTTCTCCTTATTGAGCATTTTCTTAATTTCTGGTAATGCAAGGTTCATCTTGTATAGTTCCTGTTTCAGTTCTAGAACAAGACACTTATCCAAAAAGTTCTGAGTCTTCTTCTCTGAACAATAATAATAAAACCTAAGATATGTGCATTGATATTGAGGGGTTAATTCTTAGGCTGATAGGAAGGCTAGGGGATCCCCAAGAATGGGAGGAAAAGGGAGAACAAACATTTTTTTTAGCCAAGGTGCCTTCACCTTGGTTGCCATGCCTATGACAATAATCTATTTTGCCTAAGACTTTCTTTAAGTCCAGAGCTAATGTTTATAACAACAATGTATCTTGCTGGAGGACGTGTTTCCCCTTCTTGTACCTATGTTATCTAAAGATGTAAGTTGTGGGAATGGGTGTGTTAAGACCTTTACAACCTTAAAAAATTCTTTTGAACTATTGCTAATAACCAACTGAAAAAGCACATAATGTCCCACCTAAACTAGCTGCTTGGGGTACTCTCCTACCCTGTTCCAGTGCCTTTCATTGGAAGGTTTCTCTACCGCTTTTTACTTTAATAAAACTTTTGGTACACGAAGGTCTGAATCTCTGAAGCCACATCTTTTGCTCACGAAGTGAAATTTTCTCCTTCAGAGGTCATGAATCTGAACTGCTCACCATAAGCTATCTACCATCATCTATCAATATCCACATTTCTACCAATGTTGCTAATATTTTCAGACTCTTAGTTCATACAGCAAGGAAATATATCTGAATATTTTTCTATAAGTATTTTATATGTAGATATGTGCATCTATATTAAGCTAACTCTGAGTTCATAGCATCTCCAACTATAATCCATGATGCCACGAATCATTTTACCACCTGGCCCCACCCCCACCCCATGCTGGTCTGCAAACCCTCAAACTATGAGAAACCTGACTCTCACATCTACCATCCATTTAATTAGCTGTTCATTTGAGGTATATATGTACAATAGTGACAGAATTGTTAACTTGTGTACCTTGGAAGTTTTTCCCAGGTGCCACTAGTGGTAAAGAACCCACCTGCCAGTGCAGGAGATGTAAGAGATATAAGCTCGATCCCTGGATCAGGAAGATGCCCTGGAGAAGGAAATGGCAACCCACTCCAGTATTTTTGTCTGGAGATCACATGGACATAGGACCCTGTTGGGCTATAGTCCATGGGGTTGCAAAGAGTCAGACACAACTGAAGCGATTCAGCATACATGCATGCATACCCCTGGAAGATTTTCCCAATGGGTCAGCAGTAACAACTCCACCAGGAATGCAGGAGAAACAGGAGACTTGGGTTTGATTCCTGGGAATCATGAAAGAAGAAAATTCCCTGAGTTTTGACTACTGCATAGTGTCTTGTATTCATCATTACCATATCATACAGAATAGTTTCATCATCTAAGAATTTCCTTGTTTCACCAACCCACCTTATCCAAGGTCTCCAGAAACCACACACGTTAATTTTCTCTATACTTAAGCCTTTTCCATAATATCACATAATTGGAATCTTTTAGTATATATACTTTTCAGACAGCTTTTTAAACTTTGAAATATGCATTTGGGTACACCTTTATCTTTGCATTTCTTGACAGCTGATTTTTCATTGCTAAATAGTATGCAATGGTTTGGATGTACCAAAGGGAAGAAAGTAGAAGCAGTGACAGATTTTATTTTCTTGGGCTCCAACATGACTGTGGACGGTAATTGCCACCATGAAATTAAAAGATACTTGCTCCTTGGAAGAAGAGCTATGACAAACCTAGACAGCGTATTAAAAAGCAGAGCCATCACTTTGCTAACAAAAGTCTGTATAGTCATGTAGTCAGTAGTCATATGTGGATATGAGAGTCGAACTATAAAGAAGGCTGAGTGACAAAGAATTGATGCTTTCGAATTGCAGTTCTGGAGGAGACTCTTTTGAGAATCACTTGGACTGCAAGCAGATCAAACCAGCCAATCCTAAAGGAAATCAACCCAGAATATTCATTGGAAGGACTGATGTTGGAGCTGAAGCTCCAATACTTTAGCCACCTGATGCAAAGAGCTGACTCATTGGAAAAGACCATGATAATGGGAATGATTGAGGGCAGGAGGAGAAGGGGATGACAGAGTATGAGATACATAGATGGCATCACTTGGACTGAGCAATCAAAGAACCCACCTGCCAGTGCAGGAGATGTAAGAGATATAAGCTCGATCCCTGGATCAGGAAGATGCCCTGGAGAAGGAAATGGCAACCCACTCCAGTATTTTTGTCTGGAGATCACATGGACATAGGACCCTGTTGGGCTATAGTCCATGGGGTTGCAAAGAGTCAGACACAACTGAAGCGATTCAGCATACATGCATGCATACCCCTGGAAGATTTTCCCAATGGGTCAGCAGTAACAACTCCACCAGGAATGCAGGAGAAACAGGAGACTTGGGTTTGATTCCTGGGAATCATGAAAGAAGAAAATTCCCTGAGTTTTGACTACTGCATAGTGTCTTGTATTCATCATTACCATATCATACAGAATAGTTTCATCATCTAAGAATTTCCTTGTTTCACCAACCCACCTTATCCAAGGTCTCCAGAAACCACACACGTTAATTTTCTCTATACTTAAGCCTTTTCCATAATATCACATAATTGGAATCTTTTAGTATATATACTTTTCAGACAGCTTTTTAAACTTTGAAATATGCATTTGGGTACACCTTTATCTTTGCATTTCTTGACAGCTGATTTTTCATTGCTAAATAGTATGCAATGGTTTGGATGTACCAAAGGGAAGAAAGTAGAAGCAGTGACAGATTTTATTTTCTTGGGCTCCAACATGACTGTGGACGGTAATTGCCACCATGAAATTAAAAGATACTTGCTCCTTGGAAGAAGAGCTATGACAAACCTAGACAGCGTATTAAAAGCAGAGCCATCACTTTGCTAACAAAAGTCTGTATAGTCATGTAGTCAGTAGTCATATGTGGATATGAGAGTCGAACTATAAAGAAGGCTGAGTGACAAAGAATTGATGCTTTCGAATTGCAGTTCTGGAGGAGACTCTTTTGAGAATCACTTGGACTGCAAGCAGATCAAACCAGCCAATCCTAAAGGAAATCAACCCAGAATATTCATTGGAAGGACTGATGTTGGAGCTGAAGCTCCAATATTTAGGCCACCTGATGCAAAGAGCTGACTCATTGGAAAAGACCATGATAATGGGAATGATTGAGGGCAGGAGGAGAAGGGGATGACAGAGTATGAGATACATAGATGGCATCACTGACTCAATGGACCTGAGTTTGAGCAAATTCTGGAAGGCAATGAATGACAGGGAAGCCTGGCAGGCTGTTGTCCATGAGGTCGCAAAGAATTGGACATCACTGAGTGACAGAAGAGGAGCACACTTTGCACTACAACATCAGATCTCTAAGAGGTAAGAAAGGTTGTTAATTTTCAGTTCATTCTGATTTTATTTTGTAGGATGAAGGACTTCCACAGTGGCTCAGCGGTAAAAATATCTGTCTGCAATACAGGAGATGTGGGCTTATTACTTGGGTCAGGAAAATCTCCTGGAGGAGGGCAAGGCAATCCATTCCAGTACTCTTGCCTGGAGAATCCCATAAACAGAGGAGCCTCATGGACTCTTTGGTCCATAGGGTTCCAGAGTCAGACACGACTGAAGTGACTGATCATGAGGATGAAGGTGAATACTTACAGTCCTTTAACATGTAGTACCTAGAACTGAGTCAGCTTCTTTTTTTTTTTAATTTATAACAAATTTTCTGGTATTCTTTGTCACTATAGTCTATTGAATCTTTCTCTCCCAAAATCTTTTTCATATCCACGACTAAATCTTGCTCTTTTTTTCAAGCACATAAATTCATGAATTTCCCCATACATCTTCAATTCATTTTCAGTGTAAAGTTCCCTGAATTATGCACTAAATTAATCACTTAATACCTTTGTGCCTCAGTTTCCTAATTTCTAAAATAAATGACATATGAATTTATAAAACAATGCTAGAGTATTTGTTTTCTTCCATTGCTAATATTCCATGCAACATTGAGTATCAAAGTTTTGAAAATGGAATTTCAGTTTGAATCTTTTAAAGCAATAGATCTCTAAATGCAGTTATTAAACCAGCAGCATCAGGAATATCTGGGAACTTTCTAGAAATGGAAATACACAAATGAAACTAAGGAATAAGAAGTTCTGCAGGTAGGACCCAGGATCTTTGCCTTAACTAGCTCTTCAGGTGTATTGGATGCAAGCTACATTTGAGAATCACTACTTAAGACAATGTATCCTTTTACATAATTCTACTCTAAATTTTTTGTAAATAAACAATCATAATTAAGTTATATTTGTTGTTTCCACCTGTTGTAGATTTCATATACTGGTTTCTCAAAATAACACTTGGAATATAAGTAGCTCTTAACAGTACAGTTTAGTTTCTGTAAGACTCTGGGATTTTAGATAGGTGAATGATTCAGTTGAGAGCATCTGTTATTGTAAATGGAAGTAAAGCTGTAATGTTATAGGGTTTCATGAGCATGACTTTTTAAATGAATTTGTAGTAAGTGTTTACACTTTGAACTTGCAAATTGAATCATGTAAATGCAAATAAGGAAGATTACTAGTTATCACTCTTTCATGCTGCTAAATTTTATAAACATAAACAACTGAAATACTTTTTCCCCCAAATAGGCTTGTGGGCTTTTTAATTTTTATTAAAATGTTGGATGATATTATTTTTGACCATGAACACATCATTCCCATATCTTCCCTTTCACCTGTACCTATGTGTTTTTGATATGCATAATATGAAACATAGATAAACATTTAAGGCAAGAATCCACTAGTTTGTCAGGGGATCAAGCTTAAAAAGAATAATGTAGATGCTTCCTGTGGAGTTAACCTGGATAAGGTCAATATGAGATAAATGATTTATAATCTTTGAATAAATCATTTTTGACAGTGTTAGAGAGGTTCTTTATAAATGTAGGTAGATGTTGAGAAAGTTGAAAACGTCAATATTTTCAAACACATACTCTATGTCTCACTTATAAAGCAAGTATTTGTAAAATATATATTTAAAATCAAATTTATCATGTTCCCTATGTCTAGGCCAGGCTTCCTAGGTGGCTCAAGAGATGCAGGAGGGCTTCCCTGGTGGTCCAGTGGGTAAGCACACCGCCTTGCAGTGCAAGGGGCGCCGGTTCAATCCCTGGCCTGGGAAGATCCCACATGCCGTGGAGCGGCTGGACCTATGTGTCCAATCACCGAGCTGGAGCTCTGGAGCACATGCGCCCAGAGCCGGCGCTCTGCAGTAACAGACCCCACCGCAATGGGAGGCCCACAGGAGCCAAAGAACAAAGATGGATGAAAATGAACAAATGAAAGACCAATAGAAGTAGTCCGCCTGCCACCCCCCCTCCTCACCCCACCCCCCCCAAAATAAATAAATAAATAAATCTTTAAAAAAAAAAAAAAAGGGGGAAAGCACATGTTGATTCTCAGTTTGCTATATACAAAGCAAAATGAAAAATTTAAATCCTACATACAATACTGTTTACTAGTCAACTGCAAATCTTTCAGTTTTATCTTCCATGTCTGTATGTCCCTCTACTCTGTCCCTTTAATCTTGATGTTCCTCAAACATCTTTTAATGCCTCTGAGCATTTCTCTGTGTATAACATGCTTGGTCTGGTTGAAGTAGGCATACTTCAAAAACCAACTTAAATGTGATCCCCTAATCTCTGCCTCTTTCTTTGTAACTTCTTAGTATTTTGTACTTTTCTCATCATATTTTATTACTTTGTTTTCACAGCTGTTATCTTGGACTACATCATAATCTCATTAAGGACAAAAACCGGACCATGTTATTCTGTAGCTTGATTCATAATGAGTCATTAAAAAATAAAAGGTATGCATTGTTTCCTTACTTATAGGTGCAATTTATAGAAAGTCTTGATTATAGATAGTATGCTCTACTATTTCTATGATGGGCATTCACAATAAATTCATATATTTTAGTTTTGAGTAAAAAATAGAGGCAATAGAATTGAATTAACTTTTTGCATTAATTTTAAAATTAATTTTTGAATGTTGAGATTTCTGATTTACACAGTAAGTTCATGAAGCCTGAGAAGGTTCTATGCATATTCTCACACGTTTTCCCATCACAACTAATTTAAATGCAATAAAAATGTCTGCTTGGTTGTTTACAAGCAACTAGGGGCTTGGATTCTTTCATTCAGGGCCACCAGAGAATCTAGATAAATTACTAGAATAAACAATTTAATGAATAAATAATTAACACACAATTAAAAAGTTATTAAAACAGACTGGCATTAGGTATCTGTGTACTGCAAGTCTCATTAAGCCTCATGTAGATTTTCACTTAATACCTTTATATTTATTATTAATCTTGGCTAGTGGCATATTTAGCCTTAAGAGAATTGTTTTTTTTTTTTAACTTTTATTTATTTATTTTTGGCTGTGCTGGGTCTTTGTTGATGTGTGGGTTTAGCTGCTCTGCGGTATGTGGGATCTTCCCGGATCAGGGCTCGAACCCATGTCTCCTGCATTGGCAGACAGGTTCTTATCCACTGAGCCACAAGGGAAGCCCAAGATTATTCTTTGTATTATTATTTCTTCTAAGATCAAACACAACCAAAAGTGATTAATTTTTGTGTATATATTTTATAACAATATAGCAAAATTATTTCTATGTTTTATTTTGAAAACCATTCCTAGATAAAATACTACTAATCATGACAAGCATAATATTCTCATAGAAGTTCTTACAAATGGCTCTTGAGCTGTAATGAGCTCACTGTCCCAGAAATTATGGAATATAGTGAACAAATTAGATGATTCCTGATGCTAAACACTTTAATTTCTTAACTAACTTCCTAATAAAATAGTTTATAGGGGCTTCTCTTGCAACTGTACTATTTCCATGCCACCATGACAAACTTAGGCATATATATCCCAAGTACTTGTTCAGATTCTAAGACTTATTTCTTCATCATTATGAGGCTCTCCATAAAATAAATTTTAGCTTCTCAAGGTCCTAGATAAAATTGTTTAAACATAACTGTTTGTATGATTCATGTCTTCATTCATTCAAGACACTAGCATGATTTAGGGAACATTTTTGAAATGCTTGATCAATAACTTCATATTCCAAGGAAAATGCTACTTTTTAAAAAATAATCCATTTTTCAAATCCTTGGGGTTAAATCACTATGGAAACTTGCTATTTTATTTTCTTAGTCAAATGTATGTGCTTTTTAAAAAGAAGAAAAGTAGACTTCCATGAGTCTACTTACAGAGGTGAAGTGAAATGTTACAACATAATTGGAAAAAAAAAACTTGAAATTGTGAAATACATCATTGCTTGGTTGTTTACAAGCAACTAGGGGCTTGGATTCTTTCATTCAGGGCCACCAGAGAATCTAGATAAATTACTAGAATAAACAATTTAATGAATAAATAATTAACACACAATTAAAAAGTTATTAAAACAGACTGGCATTAGGTATCTGTGTACTGCAAGTCTCATTAAGCCTCATGTAGATTTTCACTTAATACCTTTATATTTATTATTAATCTTGGCTAGTGGCATATTTAGCCTTAAGAGAATTGTTTTTTTTTTTTAACTTTTATTTATTTATTTTTGGCTGTGCTGGGTCTTTGTTGATGTGTGGGTTTAGCTGCTCTGCGGTATGTGGGATCTTCCCGGATCAGGGCTCGAACCCATGTCTCCTGCATTGGCAGACAGGTTCTTATCCACTGAGCCACAAGGGAAGCCCAAGATTATTCTTTGTATTATTATTTCTTCTAAGATCAAACACAACCAAAAGTGATTAATTTTTGTGTATATATTTTATAACAATATAGCAAAATTATTTCTATGTTTTATTTTGAAAACCATTCCTAGATAAAATACTACTAATCATGACAAGCATAATATTCTCATAGAAGTTCTTACAAATGGCTCTTGAGCTGTAATGAGCTCACTGTCCCAGAAATTATGGAATATAGTGAACAAATTAGATGATTCCTGATGCTAAACACTTTAATTTCTTAACTAACTTCCTAATAAAATAGTTTATAGGGGCTTCTCTTGCAACTGTACTATTTCCATGCCACCATGACAAACTTAGGCATATATATCCCAAGTACTTGTTCAGATTCTAAGACTTATTTCTTCATCATTATGAGGCTCTCCATAAAATAAATTTTAGCTTCTCAAGGTCCTAGATAAAATTGTTTAAACATAACTGTTTGTATGATTCATGTCTTCATTCATTCAAGACACTAGCATGATTTAGGGAACATTTTTGAAATGCTTGATCAATAACTTCATATTCCAAGGAAAATGCTACTTTTTAAAAAATAATCCATTTTTCAAATCCTTGGGGTTAAATCACTATGGAAACTTGCTATTTTATTTTCTTAGTCAAATGTATGTGCTTTTTAAAAAGAAGAAAAGTAGACTTCCATGAGTCTACTTACAGAGGTGAAGTGAAATGTTACAACATAATTGGAAAAAAAAAACTTGAAATTGTGAAATACATCATTGCTCCATTTTGTCAATGTCATTAAATATAAAGTAAAACAGTATGAAAATCATCAAAGCTGCTATCTGGCACATCGATACAATTCCTTCCATTTTTTTCATTGTTATGAGTATCACTAGCAAAGCCCATTAACAATTCCAGACTCTTGGGAATAAAGTTCAACTTTTTGTTTTGCATTTGGCCTTAGTTTCACCTGCTCATAGGGTGCCATCTGCAGAAAACTTGCACTATTACTTAGACCGGAGCCCCTAATGAAAAATGCTGCACTGACATATCAACTCTGCAGCTGTTTACAGGAGTGCTAGGTCGGAAGCTCAGTTCCAGAGAGCAGTGGGAGGCTGTATAGAGATCCTGCACCCAGCGCGGTGACCTGAAGCATGGGCAGCACAGCGGGGTGGATGGGTGTGCTGCTCTCTGATCAAGGGAAAAAGCCTTCCTTTCTGTCTGAACCCTACTTGCTCTTCTTCCATTGGGTTAAGCAATATCAGGCAGGAGGACACTTGGGGACCAACTCAGGAGGGTTGGTAATATAAATATGAAAATAAAACACTCAAGACTCAATAAAAGTCACAAAAGTGATACATAATTTTACCATTATTTTGTTATTTACACTAATAGTTCTATATTATCTCTCGTTAAATACATAATTATAGGGCTTCCCTGGTGGTCCAGTGGGTAAAGACACTGTTTTGCAGTGCAAGGGGCGCCGGTTTGATCCCTGGCCTGGGAAGATCCCCCGTGCCGCAGAGCAGTTGGACAGATGTGTCCATCTACCAAGCGGAGCTCTGGAGCTCATGCGCCCGGAGCCGGTGCTCTGCAGTGAGAGAGGTGACGGCAATGGGAGGCCCACACAAGCCAAAGAACAAAGATGGAAATAAATGAAAGACCGATAGAAGTGGCCAGAAAACAAAACAAAACAAAAATTTAAAAAAAAAATACATATATATATATATATATATATATATATATATATAATGTAGCAATTGACTCAATACATGTATTTATAAAGTATTTAATAATCAATGATGTTATTGATCATCTGTGGATTGACAAGTACTTAAAATGTGTTATATAGGCCCTTCTTTCTCCAGTATAAATGTTTCATTATGACCAACTGCACCTACCGTATTAGCACCTACCTACATAGTACAGAGATATCAGTAAGGAAAAATACATACAGAGTACACATTTTCAGGTATGTTTAGGTATATAATTTTAGGTATATTTTGAAATAACTGCTTTGCAAAAATGCCTTGAAAGCATTAGAGTTCCTAATTCTTTGTTCTTGTTTATGGTATCTTATATTAATAGTGAAATTTGACATTTTAAATTAAAATCTATGTGTATAATTACAGGGAGCAGTACCTATTGCCTTCATAGTTTCTATTACACCTTTTAACCTGCATTAATTGGGATAATGATTTAATAGACTTCATAGGACAAATACCTAAGTTAAAGAGGAACAAACATGATTACTAACGAGAAGGGGAAGTAGAAAATCCTTTGTGAAGTCTAAACCTAGAGAAAATCAGAACAATAACAATGGAGGTAAAAGGACAAGTAAAAAGAAGGGGTTCTCAAAGGAGATAAAAGAAGGGAAAGACAAAGCCAAAGATTTTATGATAAAACAAGCTGAAAAACACTTCAATATTTAAGAATAGAAATATCAAACTTTGGGAGTTTTTTGTTGCTGTTTGGATTCTTTTTCTGTTGCGTATGTATCTAAAGCCTCTTTTACTTTTTTCAATTCTCATAAATGTTGTATCTCTAATACATGTGTTCTAGTGGGAGTTTAGAAGGAAGGAAAACAGCTGCTAACATCTGCTGACACATGTGGCCCTCTGAGCTTGTACAAATGTTGGGTTTAAGATTATAACATATGGTGTGCAATTAGAAAATGGCAATAAGTAAATGCATTGTGTTTGGGGAAAATGTACTATGTTTGGGGGAAAAAATGCTTTGGATTAAAAACAATTAGTTTGAAATTTCAGCAGTGCTACTGGTAACTGTTAGATCTTGGAAAATGAATAAACATATCTTAACTTTACTCATTTGGAAAAGAGGAATAATAAGCTATAACTCAGAAGATTGTTATGAAAATCAAATGAAAGTATATCAGGTCACCAGAACATTGCTTGGTGCATTGTTTGATATCAATAAATACATACTCCTTACCTAATTCTAAAAACAAAGCAAGTTAATATTTGTTAATTTTCTAAAAGATTTCATATGAATTTTCTAAGAAATTATATAAAGCTTCATATTGGCTTATCAAATTCCACAAGGTGGATGATTATAACTGTTAGCTGACAAATGTACAGAAGCTCTGGTGATCTCCCTGTAGAAATTTTAACTCATAAAATGTAAGAGATGTCTGGTATTATTTTTGAAAATATTTATTTTCAAATTTTATTTTGAAAAAGATACTGCTATTCTCTCTCTCTCTCTCTCTCTTTTTCAGGAGTGCATGTCTCTCTCTCTCTCTTTTTTTTTTCCAGCCACTTCTAGTGATCTTTCATTCATTTATCCTTGTTCTTTGGCCTTTGTGGGCCTCCCATTGCAGCAGCCTCTCTTGTCGCAGAGCACCGGCTTTGGGTGGTTGCACTCCAGAGCTCTGGCTCGGTAGTTGGACACATCAGTCCAGAAGTTCCACAGCATGAGGGATCCTCCCAGAGCAGGGATCGAACCAGCGCCCCATGCATTGCAAGGTGGTGTCCTTACCCACTGGACCACCAGGGAAGCCCAATACTGCTATTCTTGCTGCTGCTCCTGCTGCTGCTGTTTGAGAGAGATCTGGGTAGCTTAACAGTGTGGAAGGAGCAAATGTGCCGTTCATATGCTAGGACAGTAGGCCTGTGGATGCACAAGGTATAAAACCTGAGTTGAACAAGTATGCAGTTTATTCAGCTCCACTGAGTTACCTACACAAAGAAAGTAAAATTCATGAACCTATTTTTACATCACTATTACTGCTGTTACTGTTTTCCTTCAATTAAGTATATGTTCAATAAAGAATTGTTATTGCTTTACTTTAATTAGGGAAACTAATCAAATGAATATTTTGCTCATACTAGCTTTCTGTCCTGAAAACATTTACTAAACATGGGAGTAGGAAGGATTGACTGCAGTGACTTTGCTGAAGTTGGGAAGGAGGAGTCAAAATTATGGATGTCTGATGCAGCTGGAATTTTCATGACAGAATATGAGAGAATGGGAAGCTATACAGAGCAAAGATATCTAGAAATCGGTTTAGGTATACCACAGAATTTGGCTGAGTAATAAGATGCACGCCATAAGGAAAGATTCGATTAAACCAAGAAAAAGAACAAATACCAAAATGCTATAATATGAAAAGTTCCTACAACACATAGGTTTGGTAAATGTTCAAATTTGACAAACAGAAATAACCTACCATATTGAGCACATAGATTTTTGTGAAGACCCCATGTCATGTGTTTGGAATATAATTAAATTGACCCTCAAGTTTAGGAGGGTAGCAGTTTAGTTGCTCAGTTGTGTCTCATCTCACTCTTGCAAAACCCCATAAACTGTAGCTTGCCAGGCTCCTCTGTCCATGGGATTTCCAAGGCAAGAATACTGGAGTTGGTTTGCTATTTCCTTCTTAGGGGATCTTTACTACCCAGGAATTGAACCTAGGTCTCCTGCATTGCAGGTGGATTCTTTACCGAGTGAGCTGCAAGGGAGGCCTAAATTCATGCTAATAAAACTTACAAATAGGACCTACACAAATCAAGCTGAGTTACAAATAAATTTACTGCTGATTAGAACTAAACATTCTTAAAAGAGTAAAATTCACATATTCCACAATAAAAGTTTACTAGGTAGTATTGACTAAAAAAATACACACAACCGTAAAGTAGAGAGTTATTATATTATTATATTTGGTGGGAATGTTTAGGACTTCAAACTCGGAAGACAGCATCTTGGTAGCTCTGAGAACACTGCTCTAGCTAGGCAGGAGGGGGAGCCAGGCTATATACAAGTTTGCAAAAAAGGGAGCAGGCAGTCTGAACATTAGATAGGGTATCAAGTTAAGGAATTTGCATTCCATGTATAAGAAGATGCAAGCCTCTGGACTCACTGAGTTGATTCCATTCGTATGCGCCTCAGCTTTCTGGTGCCAACTGTCCTTTGTTCACCTTAAGCGGTAGTAGATGTCAGCTTCTTGCATCCCCAGCTCCTCAGCAGTATCCCTGGGGGATGGTGAGTAGTCATACCACCATCGTGGTTAGCTGGGTCATTAAGACGTTTGTTATATAGTTCTTCTGTGTGTGATTGCCATTTCATCTGAATCTTTTCTGCTTCCTTTAGGTCCCTGCATTTCTGTCCTTTATTGTGCCCATGGTTGCATGAAATATTCCCCTGGTATCTATAATTTTTTTAGAGATCTCTAGTCTTTCCCATCCTATCATTTTCCTCCATTTCTTTGCATTTTTTACTTAAAATGCCTTTCTTATCTCTCTTTGCTATTCTTTGGATTTCTGCATTCAGATGAATACATATTATCTAGTTTTACAAGCAATATACATTCACAGAACAAGAAATTCAGCAAAATTCTAGTGGAACAAAAAATAATGAATTTTAGGCCATGATAACAGTTCTGGAAACCAGTGATCAAAAGACCCCATGTCATGTGTTTGGAATTAAATTGACCCCATTTAACTTGTCTCAGTTGTGTCTCATCTCACTCTTGCAAAACCCCATAAACTGTAGCTTGCCAGGCTCCTCTGTCCATGGGATTTCCAAGGCAAGAATACTGGAGTTGGTTTGCTATTTCCTTCTTAGGGGATCTTTACTACCCAGGAATTGAACCTAGGTCTCCTGCATTGCAGGTGGATTCTTTACCGAGTGAGCTGCAAGGGAGGCCTAAATTCATGCTAATAAAACTTACAAATAGGACCTACACAAATCAAGCTGAGTTACAAATAAATTTACTGCTGATTAGAACTAAACATTCTTAAAAGAGTAAAATTCACATATTCCACAATAAAAGTTTACTAGGTAGTATTGACTAAAAAAATACACACAACCGTAAAGTAGAGAGTTATTATATTATTATATTTGGTGGGAATGTTTAGGACTTCAAACTCGGAAGACAGCATCTTGGTAGCTCTGAGAACACTGCTCTAGCTAGGCAGGAGGGGGAGCCAGGCTATATACAAGTTTGCAAAAAAGGGAGCAGGCAGTCTGAACATTAGATAGGGTATCAAGTTAAGGAATTTGCATTCCATGTATAAGAAGATGCAAGCCTCTGGACTCACTGAGTTGATTCCATTCGTATGCGCCTCAGCTTTCTGGTGCCAACTGTCCTTTGTTCACCTTAAGCGGTAGTAGATGTCAGCTTCTTGCATCCCCCCAGCTCCTCAGCAGTATCCCTGGGGGATGGTGAGTAGTCATACCACCATCGTGGTTAGCTGGGTCATTAAGACGTTTGTTATATAGTTCTTCTGTGTGTGATTGCCATTTCATCTGAATCTTTTCTGCTTCCTTTAGGTCCCTGCATTTCTGTCCTTTATTGTGCCCATGGTTGCATGAAATATTCCCCTGGTATCTATAATTTTTTTAGAGATCTCTAGTCTTTCCCATCCTATCATTTTCCTCCATTTCTTTGCATTTTTTACTTAAAATGCCTTTCTTATCTCTCTTTGCTATTCTTTGGATTTCTGCATTCAGATGAATACATATTATCTAGTTTTACAAGCAATATACATTCACAGAACAAGAAATTCAGCAAAATTCTAGTGGAACAAAAAATAATGAATTTTAGGCATCATGATAACAGTTCTGGAAACCAGTGATCAAAAGAAAAAATCTTAACACTAAAGAAAGAAACATAATGTACAGGGAAACCAGAATTAAAAAAAAACAAAGCTCACTTCCCAGCATTAAAAAAATGCAAGAGAGAAGACAATGGAGTATATTATTAGTAGAGTTAAAAATCTTCAAAATTTCAACTCAGAAGATCATACTCAGAAAAACAAATCAAATGTAAAGATGAAATAATTTTAGGAAAACAAAAGTTGAGAAAATTAATAATATAGGAAGTATTTGAGGCATTCTGTGATCTAAAGGAATCTTATTCTAGAGAAAGACACAAATTTTTACAAAGAAATTGAAATTTTTACCAATGATAAGAATGTGAATATATATATATATATATAAAATCTCATCCCATTAAAAATAAAACTTGCTTAAAGCATATTTGGCTCTTAAAGAAAAAACAATGTGCAACAAGAGTTATAAGGAAATATAAATTCAATGACCTTACTAGCATAGAGGAAGGGGAAAAAACAGTGATATTTTGTAATGTTTTTTTTTATTTACGTATTATTTCTGATCAACTCCATTGATCACAGAGAACCCAGAAATATACCCACCAATACATAGTCGACTAATTCATGACAAAGGAGCCAAGAACAAACATTTAGAAAAGGACAGTCACACTTAAATAAATGGTGCTGGGAAAACAGGAAAGCTATAAGCAAAAAAATGAAACTGAACCTCTATCTTACACCATTTACAAAAATCAATGACAAAGGAAAACCTCAAACATGTGCCCATGGTTGCATGAAATATTCTTCTGTGTGTGATTGCCATTTCATCTGAATCTTTTCTGCTTCCTTTAGGTCCCTGCATTTCTGTCCTTTATTGTGCCCATGGTTGCATGAAATATTCCCCTGGTATCTATAATTTTTTTAGAGATCTCTAGTCTTTCCCATCCTATCATTTTCCTCCATTTCTTTGCATTTTTTACTTAAAATGCCTTTCTTATCTCTCTTTGCTATTCTTTGGATTTCTGCATTCAGATGAATACATATTATCTAGTTTTACAAGCAATATACATTCACAGAACAAGAAATTCAGCAAAATTCTAGTGGAACAAAAAATAATGAATTTTAGGCATCATGATAACAGTTCTGGAAACCAGTGATCAAAAGAAAAAATCTTAACACTAAAGAAAGAAACATAATGTACAGGGAAACCAGAATTAAAAAAAAACAAAGCTCACTTCCCAGCATTAAAAAAATGCAAGAGAGAAGACAATGGAGTATATTATTAGTAGAGTTAAAAATCTTCAAAATTTCAACTCAGAAGATCATACTCAGAAAAACAAATCAAATGTAAAGATGAAATAATTTTAGGAAAACAAAAGTTGAGAAAATTAATAATATAGGAAGTATTTGAGGCATTCTGTGATCTAAAGGAATCTTATTCTAGAGAAAGACACAAATTTTTACAAAGAAATTGAAGTTTTTACCAATGATAAGAATGTGAATATATATATATATATATAAAATCTCATCCCATTAAAAATAAAACTTGCTTAAAGCATATTTGGCTCTTAAAGAAAAAACAATGTGCAACAAGAGTTATAAGGAAATATAAATTCAATGACCTTACTAGCATAGAGGAAGGGGAAAAAACAGTGATATTTTGTAATGTTTTTTTTTATTTACGTATTATTTCTGATCAACTCCATTGATCACAGAGAACCCAGAAATATACCCACCAATACATAGTCGACTAATTCATGACAAAGGAGCCAAGAACAAACATTTAGAAAAGGACAGTCACACTTAAATAAATGGTGCTGGGAAAACAGGAAAGCTATAAGCAAAAAAATGAAACCGAACCTCTATCTTACACCATTTACAAAAATCAATTCAAAATGAATAACCGACTTGAAGGAAACTAAGGCCTAAACCCATAAAACTCCTAGAAGAAAACATAAGCAGTAGCTCCTTCACATTGGTATTTGAAATAATTTTTAAATTTGACACCAAAACAAAGGCAACGTAAGTTAAATTAGGCAAGTGGGATTACTCAAAAGCTCTTGCACAGTGAAGAAAGTCATCAATAAACTGAAAAGGGAACCTATGGAATAGGAAAAAATATTTTAAAGTCATTTATCTGATAAGTGGTTAATATAAAAAATATATGAAAAATTCACACAAATCAGTAGTCCCAAAATAAAATCAATAAGTTGTATTATTTTTGGATTTTAGGTAAAGCAGTATTGCATTACTTGAAGGTACACTGTGATTTAAAAGGTACATATTATAAACCCTAGTTAAAACCTCAAAATTAAAAAAAAATCTATATATATAGATAATAAGGAGATCTATATATCTAATTATCTGAGAAATGCAACTCAATGCTACAATGGAGTTTCATCTCATACCAGTCAGAATGGCCATCATCTAAATCCACAACAATAAATGCTAGAGAGAATGGCCAGAGAGGGGAAACCTTGTACACTGCAGGTGGGAATGTAAGTTGGTACACCACTATGGAGAACCGTATGGAGGTTCCTTAAAGATCTACAGATAGAACTACTATATTGATCTAGTAATCTCACTCCTGGTAATACATCTGGAGAAAATCACAATCTGAAAAGATACGTGCATCCCAATGATCACTGCAGCACTATTTACAATAGCCGAGACATGAAAACAACAAATGTCCTTCAACAGAGAAATGCATAAAAAAGATGAAGTACATGTATACAATAGGATATTACTCAGACACAAAAAAGAGTGCAATGATGCCATTTGAAGCAACATGGATGGAACTAAAGACTATCATATTAAGTGATTATGTCAGTAGAGAGAGACAAATATCATGATGATACTCATATGTAGAATCTAATTTTTTAAAGACTGATACAAATGAATTTATTTACAAAATAGAAAGAAACTTACAGATTTTGAAAATAAATCTGCCATTACCAAAGAGAAAATGTGAAAGGGGAGGGATAAATTAAGAGCTTGAGTTTAATATACACACACTACTATATATAAAATAGATGACCAACAGCAAACTACTGTATAGCACAGGGAACTCAACCATATTTTGTAATAACCCATATAAATAAAGATCTGTAAAAGAGTGAATATATGTATATGTTAAACTGAATCATATAACTGAAACTAGCACAACTTGTAAATCTCTTATACTTCAATACACTTAAATGAAAGATAGCTAAAAAATAAATTTAAACACTAAAAATACAATTCTAAAGAGTTCAGAAACAAAATCAAATGCAAAATTGAAATCAAATCCCACCAGTTTTTTTTTTATAGAAATTAACAAGATATCTCCAAAATATTTCAAGAAATTCAAAAGATAAAGAAAACAAATATAGCAAAACAAGACAAATGAAAATCGAACAAATTTATAAGAAAGTTTATGTTATCTATTTCAACATGTATCATATAGCTATAATAGTTTTGGTAGGCAGAATTATAGATGTCCACCCCAAAGATGTCTGTAACTCAAACCCTGGAACCAGTGAATGGCCATCATCTAAATCCACAACAATAAATGCTAGAGAATGGCCAGAGGGAAACCTTGTACCCTGCAGGTGGGAATGTAAGTTGGTACACCACTATGGAGAACCGTATGGAGGTTCCTTAAAGATCTACAGATAGAACTACTATATTGATCTAGTAATCTCACTCCTGGTAATACATCTGGAGAAAATCACAATCTGAAAAGATACGTGCATCCCAATGATCACTGCAGCACTATTTACAATAGCCGAGACATGAAAACAACAAATGTCCTTCAACAGAGAAATGCATAAAAAAGATGAAGTACATGTATACAATAGGATATTACTCAGACACAAAAAAGAGTGCAATGATGCCATTTGAAGCAACATGGATGGAACTAAAGACTATCATATTAAGTGATTATGTCAGTAGAGAGAGACAAATATCATGATGATACTCATATGTAGAATCTAATTTTTTAAAGACTGATACAAATGAATTTATTTACAAAATAGAAAGAAACTTACAGATTTTGAAAATAAATCTGCCATTACCAAAGAGAAAATGTGAAAGGGGAGGGATAAATTAAGAGCTTGAGTTTAATATACACACACTACTATATATAAAATAGATGACCAACAGCAAACTACTGTATAGCACAGGGAACTCAACCATATTTTGTAATAACCCATATAAATAAAGATCTGTAAAAGAGTGAATATATGTATATGTTAAACTGAATCATATAACTGAAACTAGCACAACTTGTAAATCTCTTATACTTCAATACACTTAAATGAAAGATAGCTAAAAAATAAATTTAAACACTAAAAATACAATTCTAAAGAGTTCAGAAACAAAATCAAATGCAAAATTGAAATCAAATCCCACCAGTTTTTTTTTTATAGAAATTAACAAGATATCTCCAAAATATTTCAAGAAATTCAAAAGATAAAGAAAACAAATATAGCAAAACAAGACAAATGAAAATCGAACAAATTTATAAGAAAGTTTATGTTATCTATTTCAACATGTATCATATAGCTATAATAGTTTTGGTAGGCAGAATTATAGATGTCCACCCCAAAGATGTCTGTAAATCAAACCCTGGAACCAGTGAATGTTATTTTACATGAAGATGACTTAAGTTTGAAGAAAAAACTGAGCTTGTTAATCAGCTGACCTTGCAATGGAGAGTTTTACTGGATTATCCTTCTGGGCTCAATCAATGCAATCACAAGGATCCATATAAATCAAAAACAGAGGCAGATGAGAGAGAGAGTCAGAAAATTACTAGTATGAAAAGGAAGGACTGACTGATATTTCTGATTTTGAAGATGAAGGAAGGGGGCCATGAGAAAAGAAAAGTAAGTGAGTGGATAAAGAACAAAAGAATATGTATATACACACACACAAATATGTACATACACAATGTAATACTACTCAGTCATAGAAAAAAAGGAAATCTTGCCATTTTCAACAAAATGGGTAAAACCTGAAAATTTTATTCTAAGTGAAATAAGTCAGACAGAGAAAAGTAAATACCATACAATTTTACTTTTATGTAAAATCTAAAAAGGAAAACAAATAAACCAAACCAAACTCACAGATTCAGAGACGAAATTGGTGGTAACCAGAGGGTAAGAGGGTTGGGGAGTGACTCAAACGAGGAAAGGGTGCATGTGATGGATGGTAGCTAGGCTCATTGTGGTGATCACTTTAGAGTCAATACAAATAACACATTATAATGCTCTATACATGAAATGTCAAATAATTAAATAGGGGAGATATTCAAAAGATAACAGCCAGGAAGTAATAGGTAAGCCACAGACTCAAAGAAAATGTTTGCAATATGTCTATCTGACAAAGGACCTATAACCAAAATATGCATAGACTTTTGGAATTCAGAAGAAAAGGTATGGACAACAATGAAACTGATGCACAAGTGTTCATAAACATTTTGTTTATAAAGTAAAAACTGGAAACATATCAAATACTAGTGAATGTATAAATAAACTAAGGTGCATGCATATACTGGGATAGTATTTTGCAATAAAAATTATGAACTGATATTACAGCAATAATGATGAAATTCCAAACATTATGGTGAACAAAACAAAGGAGGCACAACCCAGACATGAAGCAGAACATACTGTTTCCATTTATGTGAAACTGGAGACTTGGACAAAACTTATATCTCTGATAGAGATCAGATAAGGATTTTCTGAGATGTGAGGCCCTGTGGATTACCTACATCAGGGAATCAGGAAACTTTTTTAAAGTTACAGAAATATTCTAGATTTTGATTAGTGGAAATTAGACATTTACATACAGCTGTTAAATGCAGAGCATGAATGCATAATCTTAAAACAATTTTACTGAATGAAAATTTACTGTATGAAAATTATCTCATAATTCATTTATAGAAAAAGATGAATCAAATTGAGACAAACCAGTTACTATGTGTCATCTATAATGTGTGACTATCATAAAATATTGAGTCTTTTGTTTGTAATGTCTTGGGCAAATGTTGAATATGCAATGTAAATAAGTCAAAGACAGGCTTCTTTTATAAAAAAAAAAAAAACATATTCTCCTACGAAGGCATATTATAATGCAAAGTCCATTATCTTTGGAAAGATATCTAAGTTCAAAATTGGCACTCTCTGTATTGAATAAATAGACATTAAAATTGCATGAATTTCAATTGTTTTCAGCTACAGGATCTGGAAAACAAATAAACCAAACCAAACTCACAGATTCAGAGACGAAATTGGTGGTAACCAGAGGGTTGGGGAGTGACTCAAACGAGGAAAGGGTGCATGTGATGGATGGTAGCTAGGCTCATTGTGGTGATCACTTTAGAGTCAATACAAATAACACATTATAATGCTCTATACATGAAATGTCAAATAATTAAATAGGGGAGATATTCAAAAGATAACAGCCAGGAAGTAATAGGTAAGCCACAGACTCAAAGAAAATGTTTGCAATATGTCTATCTGACAAAGGACCTATAACCAAAATATGCATAGACTTTTGGAATTCAGAAGAAAAGGTATGGACAACAATGAAACTGATGCACAAGTGTTCATAAACATTTTGTTTATAAAGTAAAAACTGGAAACATATCAAATACTAGTGAATGTATAAATAAACTAAGGTGCATGCATATACTGGGATAGTATTTTGCAATAAAAATTATGAACTGATATTACAGCAATAATGATGAAATTCCAAACATTATGGTGAACAAAACAAAGGAGGCACAACCCAGACATGAAGCAGAACATACTGTTTCCATTTATGTGAAACTGGAGACTTGGACAAAACTTATATCTCTGATAGAGATCAGATAAGGATTTTCTGAGATGTGAGGCCCTGTGGATTACCTACATCAGGGAATCAGGAAACTTTTTTAAAGTTACAGAAATATTCTAGATTTTGATTAGTGGAAATTAGACATTTACATACAGCTGTTAAATGCAGAGCATGAATGCATAATCTTAAAACAATTTTACTGAATGAAAATTTACTGTATGAAAATTATCTCATAATTCATTTATAGAAAAGATGAATCAAATTGAGACAAACCAGTTACTATGTGTCATCTATAATGTGTGACTATCATAAAATATTGAGTCTTTTGTTTGTAATGTCTTGGGCAAATGTTGAATATGCAATGTAAATAAGTCAAAGACAGGCTTCTTTTATAAAAAAAAAAAAAACATATTCTCCTACGAAGGCATATTATAATGCAAAGTCCATTATCTTTGGAAAGATATCTAAGTTCAAAATTGGCACTCTCTGTATTGAATAAATAGACATTAAAATTGCATGAATTTCAATTGTTTTCAGCTACAGGATCTGGATAACAATTATTTTCCTATAGGCTTATTTTCAATATGAAATTTCTCTCTCCTAACTGTTATCATTTCACATCGCTGAGATAAGCAAGTCTGGACGATATTAAGTTACATTGCAGGACATCAAGTACACCAAACTGGGCCCCATTAGAACAAAACTCTACCATTCTCTTCCAGTAACCTAGGATGAGGAATAATGTAAAAAAAAAAAAAAATTTTTTTGAGATGGGAAAGTGATTAAATGATAATATATCTGGAAGACAAAAAGAACTAATTTTCCTTTATTTATGGTTTAGTAGGGAATAGAAAAACAATGCTCAGAGTTCTTTTTTTATACTTAACTTTTTCAAGACCAAAAAAATAAAAATAAAAAAGAAAGAGAAGAATGAAGTGTTCTTTCTTGAGAGGTACTTTCCACTTTGAAAGGAGTGTGAGGCCAGGATAAACCCCAGGAAGAGGACTAGTGACTATAAGTGGTTTCTCAGACCAGGTTGAAGTTTAAACTTTCTAGAAGACAAATACAAAGGAAAAAGAAGAAAAAAAGAACATAGTTCATTTGTAAGAAAGCAAATAAGGATTGTGGGGAAAAGATCAGCCAGGGATCAAAACTGCATGTTTCACTGGAAAGTCTCAACAAGAAACAGAATATATTCTAGATTTTGATTAGTGGAAATTAGACATTTACATACAGCTGTTAAATGCAGAGCATGAATGCATAATCTTAAAACAATTTTACTGAATGAAAATTTACTGTATGAAAATTATCTCATAATTCATTTATAGAAAAGATGAATCAAATTGAGACAAACCAGTTACTATGTGTCATCTATAATGTGTGACTATCATAAAATATTGAGTCTTTTGTTTGTAATGTCTTGGGCAAATGTTGAATATGCAATGTAAATAAGTCAAAGACAGGCTTCTTTTATAAAAAAAAAAAAAACATATTCTCCTACGAAGGCATATTATAATGCAAAGTCCATTATCTTTGGAAAGATATCTAAGTTCAAAATTGGCACTCTCTGTATTGAATAAATAGACATTAAAATTGCATGAATTTCAATTGTTTTCAGCTACAGGATCTGGATAACAATTATTTTCCTATAGGCTTATTTTCAATATGAAATTTCTCTCTCCTAACTGTTATCATTTCACATCGCTGAGATAAGCAAGTCTGGACGATATTAAGTTACATTGCAGGACATCAAGTACACCAAACTGGGCCCCATTAGAACAAAACTCTACCATTCTCTTCCAGTAACCTAGGATGAGGAATAATGTAAAAAAAAAAAAAAATTTTTTTGAGATGGGAAAGTGATTAAATGATAATATATCTGGAAGACAAAAAGAACTAATTTTCCTTTATTTATGGTTTAGTAGGGAATAGAAAAACAATGCTCAGAGTTCTTTTTTTATACTTAACTTTTTTTCAAGACCAAAAAAATAAAAATAAAAAAGAAAGAGAAGAATGAAGTGTTCTTTCTTGAGAGGTACTTTCCACTTTGAAAGGAGTGTGAGGCCAGGATAAACCCCAGGAAGAGGACTAGTGACTATAAGTGGTTTCTCAGACCAGGTTGAAGTTTAAACTTTCTAGAAGACAAATACAAAGGAAAAAGAAGAAAAAAAGAACATAGTTCATTTGTAAGAAAGCAAATAAGGATTGTGGGGAAAAGATCAGCCAGGGATCAAAACTGCATGTTTCACTGGAAAGTCTCAACAAGAAACTGAATATATTAGTAGAGAGACGCAAAGAGTCATTAAAGCAGATAGGACACTGAAGAATCACATATGTGAGGGACTAGCACAGTGCCTAATTAGCTGTGCAATAAATATGACTTCCTTCTCTCCTGGTCTTACTTGTGCTTAATCATCACTCTGCAACTACCAAGAACCTAAATCAAAGAGAGTGTGAGAGCCCACTGGGACAGAAAGGAGCAGCATTGTTGCTCCTAATGTGTGAGCAAGGAGGCACCCTGACATCAGAATTGCATTTTGGCTGCTCATTTGTGCTCTGGGGCAGTGCTGTCAAACCAGGATGTTGGAAGGTGAAGCCTATGGTTTGAAAACATGGGAAAAATAAAATGTCCATATTTTTAAGATTTAAATTGCAGAGCTTTTAGGGCAAGCTTTTTTTTTTTTTTTCATGACAAGCTCCCCAAAGGTTCTCAGTTAATAATTATCACTGAAAGATCTCAAGGAACCTACCTAGATTTCCAATCCCTGCACTGCTCCAGTTTAATTCAGTTCAGTGTAGAAGTGCTTTTGAGGCCACATTTGTCTTTAAAAATTTTTTAAACATGTTGATTAAATAGGTTTTACTTGAAGCCTAGAGAAAGGGCTTTGTTTTTTCTTCCCCTTTCACTATGTTCATTATGCGGGGAAGATCCCCTGGAGAAGGAAATGGCAACCCACTCCAGTATTCTTGCCTGGAGAATCCCATGGACAGAGGAGCCTGGCAGGCTGTAGTCTGTGGAGTCATAGGAGTCAGACATGACTTAGCGACTAAACTACTCCTACTCACTATGTTTGTTGCTGTTCAGTCACTAAATCCTGTCCTACTGCTTGCAATGCTACGAACTTAAGCATACCAGGCTTCCCTGTCCTTCACCATCTCCCTGAGTTTATTCAACTTCATGTCCATTCATTGAGTCAGTGATGCCATCCAACCATCTCATCATCTGTCACCCCCTTCTGCTATGTTTACCTATTACTAAAATGCAAACAAATAATGGAAATAAAGTTTCAAACATGCTAAGTGCGGTGCCCCAAGTATGAAAGAACAAGGCAAATGAGGAGGGACTTGGAATGCAAGAAGAGATAAACCAGACCCTTATTGTCCTTCCCTCCCCAGACTGTGGTACACCACCCAATCCTTAAGACCTCTGTGCCACTCCTTGGCCCTTACTGTCTTTCTCTCATGCTGTAGTCATCACTCTACCCCACCCAGCACACCGTCCAATCAGCAATGATTCTTAAGACCCCATGCCACTCCTTAGACTCCAGGTATATAATGGATCAAAGACACCTGCTTAAGGTCAGTTCTCCCTTGAGCTGGCCCGCTATTCTAACAGTGTCTTCCACTTTAACAACATTGGTTCTCCCTTCCCCCACTCTAGTAAACTTTTCTTCCCTCTCATTCTGCCTCATGCCTGAAAATTCTTTTCCAACCTGCACACGGACACAGACATGAAGTACATTTTTCTTTAAAAGAATTGCATATTGTAACCATCAGAAAAAGTGGAAGAAATCTACATTTGGGTTGCTAAACAAATAACTTTTAGACAGACTGTGGTAGCAATTTCAAAGCCACGGTGCAACATAAATCATGTCCTGCTGTTTTCACCTCCGTTGTGTAATGCAGCCTGCAAAGTGCATTGAACAAATGATGCAACAGTTCCATAAATATGTTGACATCACCCAAAGCACACAGCTGTTCTGTTCCACAGGAAAACAAATATTTACCCATTATCCAAAATTTTATTGAAAGCTAATTTCACAAGGGCTTGTATAGGAAATTATGTTGCTTATGACACTTCATAGTTAAATACAAGTACCAAAAATCATCTTATACCAAGTCGTCATAAAGAATTATCTCTATATACACATAGTAAGTATTATCAGTAAGTGTTATCAACAAGGACATAATTATGTTGTTTTACCCTGCAAATGTTTTACTTTATGATTTACAGTGGTATTATACTTCATTGCCTTAATTACAGCTGCAAATCTGAAATGGCATAAAAATGTTGCTATAAGGCAATATAATCACTCATTTGATTATTTTTCCAAGTCAATTATATTCTAGTTGTATTATCTCATCATCTGTCACCCCCTTCTGCTATGTTTACCTATTACTAAAATGCAAACAAATAATGGAAATAAAGTTTCAAACATGCTAAGTGCGGTGCCCCAAGTATGAAAGAACAAGGCAAATGAGGAGGGACTTGGAATGCAAGAAGAGATAAACCAGACCCTTATTGTCCTTCCCTCCCCAGACTGTGGTACACCACCCAATCCTTAAGACCTCTGTGCCACTCCTTGGCCCTTACTGTCTTTCTCTCATGCTGTAGTCATCACTCTACCCCACCCAGCACACCGTCCAATCAGCAATGATTCTTAAGACCCCATGCCACTCCTTAGACTCCAGGTATATAATGGATCAAAGACACCTGCTTAAGGTCAGTTCTCCCTTGAGCTGGCCCGCTATTCTAACAGTGTCTTCCACTTTAACAACATTGGTTCTCCCTTCCCCCACTCTAGTAAACTTTTCTTCCCTCTCATTCTGCCTCATGCCTGAAAATTCTTTTCCAACCTGCACACGGACACAGACATGAAGTACATTTTTCTTTAAAAGAATTGCATATTGTAACCATCAGAAAAAGTGGAAGAAATCTACATTTGGGTTGCTAAACAAATAACTTTTAGACAGACTGTGGTAGCAATTTCAAAGCCACGGTGCAACATAAATCATGTCCTGCTGTTTTCACCTCCGTTGTGTAATGCAGCCTGCAAAGTGCATTGAACAAATGATGCAACAGTTCCATAAATATGTTGACATCACCCAAAGCACACAGCTGTTCTGTTCCACAGGAAAACAAATATTTACCCATTATCCAAAATTTTATTGAAAGCTAATTTCACAAGGGCTTGTATAGGAAATTATGTTGCTTATGACACTTCATAGTTAAATACAAGTACCAAAAATCATCTTATACCAAGTCGTCATAAAGAATTATCTCTATATACACATAGTAAGTATTATCAGTAAGTGTTATCAACAAGGACATAATTATGTTGTTTTACCCTGCAAATGTTTTACTTTATGATTTACAGTGGTATTATACTTCATTGCCTTAATTACAGCTGCAAATCTGAAATGGCATAAAAATGTTGCTATAAGGCAATATAATCACTCATTTGATTATTTTTCCAAGTCAATTATATTCTAGTTGTATTATTATTTAAATATTATATAAACTTGTTGACTAAAAAAAATGCACAATATGAGTTGTGAGTTAAGTTTTATTTGCATCAAAATGAGAACTGCAGCCCAAGAGACAGAGCACCTCAGATATCTCTGAGAAACTCCTCCAAAAAGGTAATGGGGGAAGGTCAATATAGATGATTTTGGTGAAGGGGGAGTTCAGTGAAATCAAGGATTTATTTTATAAAAGGTTTTCTGCTAGTCATGAGGAGCTGATGTCATCATGAAGGGTTTTAGTGCTTTTCTAGATGTGAGATGAAAGAACTGAAACCATGAAATCAGTTCCTGAAAATATCTATGTAAAAACCTGGTCCACCAGTTTCCCCGAAGCACTAAGTGCCTCATTCTCCACCCTGAATTTCCTTTAGGACATGTTGAATGTTAAGAGCTTCAGCAGCACAGGATTCAATCTCTGCAGAGGCAGATAGAAAATGCCCTTGGCAAGAGCCCAATTAGTGGCTGACAAATTTTTGGAGACTGTAAGGTCATTAGACTATAAGTAATTCACACAATAATGCATAATAATTTTCTTATGGTTACATACAAATTGAATTTTGGAGCTAATTTTCTTTGGAAACAATTTTAAGAACTTTAGGAAAAGAAATAACAAATAGGTATCTTAAAGAGCAGTGAAGTCGTTCTGTCATATATAACTCTTTGCAATCTGTTAACGAGCCATGGAATTCTCCAGGCAAGAATATTGGAATGGGTAGCTTTTCCCTCCTCCAGGGAATCTTCCCAACCCAGGGATCAAACCCAGGTCTCCTGCACTGCAGACAGATTCTTTACTGTCTGAGCCACCAGGGAAGCCCAGGAAACATGGATTGGGTACCCTATCCCTTTTCCAGCAGATCTTTCCCACCCAGGGATCAAACTGGAGTCTTCTGCATTGCCGGTGGATTCTTTACCAACTGAGCTCCAAGAGAATCCCCTTAAAGAGTAGAGCATACATAAAATATTGAAGTATCAAATATTCTAGATGAGTTAAGAATTTTTTTCTTTTTTCCTTTTCATCAAGTGCTAGCATTTACAACACCCTTGTGAATGTAAAAGTGAAAGTCAGTTGTGTCCAACTCTTTTGAGACCCATAGACAAGCCATGGAATTCTCCAGGCAAGAATATTGGAATGGGTAGCTTTTCCCTCCTCCAGGGAATCTTCCCAACCCAGGGATCAAACCCAGGTCTCCTGCACTGCAGACAGATTCTTTACTGTCTGAGCCACCAGGGAAGCCCAGGAAACATGGATTGGGTACCCTATCCCTTTTCCAGCAGATCTTTCCCACCCAGGGATCAAACTGGAGTCTTCTGCATTGCCGGTGGATTCTTTACCAACTGAGCTCCAAGAGAATCCCCTTAAAGAGTAGAGCATACATAAAATATTGAAGTATCAAATATTCTAGATGAGTTAAGAATTTTTTTCTTTTTTCCTTTTCATCAAGTGCTAGCATTTACAACACCCTTGTGAATGTAAAAGTGAAAGTCAGTTGTGTCCAACTCTTTTGAGACCCATAGACAAGCCATGGAATTCTTCAAGCAAGAATGCTAGAGTAGATAGCCTTTCCCTTCTTCAGAGGATTTTCCCAACCCAGGGATCGAACCCAGGTCTCCCACATTGCAAGCAGATTCTTTACCGTCTGAGCCACAAATGATAATATCTACATAAAGCTTTGTTTTTCTCAAATTCTGCCTTATGCAATGAGAAAATGAAAAAAAAATTTGAGCAAGATTTTTATTATGTGAAGGTCAGCCATCTCAAGAGTAAAATTAGACTCTACCTGCATTAACATACAAACCTCAGAGCCATTTACAAAAGCTGATATCTGAATATCAGAAGATATATATTTTCAGTAGAATGGAACACAGATGAGATAGAAGATGAACAACATGTACTGTTCTCAAGACAGTATTGTTAAGCACAAGAATGTAGGCAAAGTGTGATATATACAACTAAATCTGGAAAAAATACTGTTAAATACTTTCATAGTTTAGAATGACCATTATTCCTCTTTTCTTCTATGTTTGACCTTAGTAAATGTTCAATTCTTAATAAATAAATCAGCTATATTGATATAAATCCACATGTAAGACCACCTTAGTAGATATTTACTCTATTGTCTAGGTGAGGAAAAATTGGAAGATACGATAAATTAGATTCAGGGAGATGAGTATCATAAGTAATCATCCAAGTGGATGATGGGACACCACAGAATCCAGTTTTGAGAAAAGTGCACTTAAGTGGCAGCCTGGAGATGTCATGTTTTCTGCATATGTTCAGTAAATAAATGTTTAGTTAGTGGTCACAAAATGTAGTCAATGGTTACATTTAGCTGGCATTCCTAGAACTAATTCATTTTATCTTTTCTCTTTTTTAGACTTAGGGGGGCTTCTCAAGTGGCACTAGTGGTAAAGAATCTGCCTGCCAATTCAGGAGACACAAGAGATGCAGATTCAATCCCTGGGGTGGGAAGAGCCCCTGGAGAAGGAAATGACAACCCACTTCAGATTTAGATGAAAAGTAAAACAAAGGAATTTCACTCAAAATTTGGATTTGTTTTCTATAGCAACTTTAAGTTTGGGTTTCAAGATTAAAAACTTTGTATGAATAATGTGATTTATATACAAATGAAAACAATGTTTTCTCCTGGAATTCCCACCCATAATCTACTTCACTTGTAGCTCTAAAAAATAAATCAGGACATCAACATATAATTTTGAGTAGCTCTTTGAACTCCATACTTCTGGTTGATTTTTAACTTGAATTTCTACATAGAAGTCATTGGAAAACTGGGGCCAGGTTAAATTTGTTCTTTGTGACTATTAGGGGAAATACACCTTAATTAAATTGTGTGTGATTTGCTAAATACCTTGAAGTAGTGAATATTTAAGAATTAACAAAAAATATAAAGTTAAATCTATTATTCTAGAGAATAGAACTTTTTGCCCCCTAAAAAATTTGAAAATAGAAAAGCTGCCTCCATAGATTTCCTCAAGAGTAAAATTAGACTTATGATAATAATTTGGTAGAATATGGAAAATTTTCAGTAGAATGGAACACAGATGAGATAGAAGATGAACAACATGTACTGTTCTCAAGACAGTATTGTTAAGCACAAGAATGTAGGCAAAGTGTGATATATACAACTAAATCTGGAAAAAATACTGTTAAATACTTTCATAGTTTAGAATGACCATTATTCCTCTTTTCTTCTATGTTTGACCTTAGTAAATGTTCAATTCTTAATAAATAAATCAGCTATATTGATATAAATCCACATGTAAGACCACCTTAGTAGATATTTACTCTATTGTCTAGGTGAGGAAAAATTGGAAGATACGATAAATTAGATTCAGGGAGATGAGTATCATAAGTAATCATCCAAGTGGATGATGGGACACCACAGAATCCAGTTTTGAGAAAAGTGCACTTAAGTGGCAGCCTGGAGATGTCATGTTTTCTGCATATGTTCAGTAAATAAATGTTTAGTTAGTGGTCACAAAATGTAGTCAATGGTTACATTTAGCTGGCATTCCTAGAACTAATTCATTTTATCTTTTCTCTTTTTTAGACTTAGGGGGGCTTCTCAAGTGGCACTAGTGGTAAAGAATCTGCCTGCCAATTCAGGAGACACAAGAGATGCAGATTCAATCCCTGGGGTGGGAAGAGCCCCTGGAGAAGGAAATGACAACCCACTTCAGATTTAGATGAAAAGTAAAACAAAGGAATTTCACTCAAAATTTGGATTTGTTTTCTATAGCAACTTTAAGTTTGGGTTTCAAGATTAAAAACTTTGTATGAATAATGTGATTTATATACAAATGAAAACAATGTTTTCTCCTGGAATTCCCACCCATAATCTACTTCACTTGTAGCTCTAAAAAATAAATCAGGACATCAACATATAATTTTGAGTAGCTCTTTGAACTCCATACTTCTGGTTGATTTTTAACTTGAATTTCTACATAGAAGTCATTGGAAAACTGGGGCCAGGTTAAATTTGTTCTTTGTGACTATTAGGGGAAATACACCTTAATTAAATTGTGTGTGATTTGCTAAATACCTTGAAGTAGTGAATATTTAAGAATTAACAAAAAATATAAAGTTAAATCTATTATTCTAGAGAATAGAACTAGCACTAAGATTTGAAAAATAGAGTTAATAAATTTCCCCTCAACATAAGGAAGAACTTTTAGCAATGAAACCTATCCAAGCATAGAAAAGGCTGCCTCTCAGGTAGTCAGTTCCCTGTCAATGGATTATTCGAGCAGAAGCCAGATATATGACTATCATTTGGGGATGGTGTGCATCTAGTGAAAAGGGAGATTATATGACCTTTAAGGTCCCCTTCAAACCCTGATATTATTATAAGTAGATGCCTGACAGAAAATAGTTTAGCACATGCATGACGATGCTAAAATATGAACACGGTCAAATCCAACTAGAAAGAGAATAAATTGAAGCTACCATTGTGATTGGGGAAAACAAGTATATTTTCTAAATTCTAGCAGCAATGACTTGCAGGGTAAGCCACTGCAATGAATCAGTGCTTGGCATGAAGGAGACACAATGATTTAGTGCTTCAGCCTCAGTCCATATGGAGTTACTTATCAAATGGCAACAACTGCTGTAAAACATGCTAGAATGAATCTGCTGCCTACTACACAAACACTGTGTAATGTCGCTGTCAGTTGCAGAGTAGTTGCAACTGTAACAAAAAAAGAAAAACAATGACACAGAGGTTAGCTACCTTTTATCACTGCTTTGATTGTAGGATTTAGCTAAACTCAGTTATCAGTTATTAAATAAAAAGAAAGATTAGTGTTAGGACTATATCATATTAAAGATGAAATTACATAGTATTACTCTTTAAACTTTGATGAGACCAGGTAAACAAGGATAGGTAGGATAGGGAGGTGTTCTAGGATTATTGTTGTTCATCTCAGTTGTGTAATTTTGTAGCTCTAAAAATAAATCAGGACATCAACATATAATTTTGAGTAGCTCTTTGAACTCCATACTTCTGGTTGATTTTTAACTTGAATTTCTACATAGAAGTCATTGGAAAACTGGGGCCAGGTTAAATTTGTTCTTTGTGACTATTAGGGGAAATACACCTTAATTAAATTGTGTGTGATTTGCTAAATACCTTGAAGTAGTGAATATTTAAGAATTAACAAAAAATATAAAGTTAAATCTATTATTCTAGAGAATAGAACTAGCACTAAGATTTGAAAAATAGAGTTAATAAATTTCCCCTCAACATAAGGAAGAACTTTTAGCAATGAAACCTATCCAAGCATAGAAAAGGCTGCCTCTCAGGTAGTCAGTTCCCTGTCAATGGATTATTCGAGCAGAAGCCAGATATATGACTATCATTTGGGGATGGTGTGCATCTAGTGAAAAGGAGATTATATGACCTTTAAGGTCCCCTTCAAACCCTGATATTATTATAAGTAGATGCCTGACAGAAAATAGTTTAGCACATGCATGACGATGCTAAAATATGAACACGGTCAAATCCAACTAGAAAGAGAATAAATTGAAGCTACCATTGTGATTGGGGAAAACAAGTATATTTTCTAAATTCTAGCAGCAATGACTTGCAGGGTAAGCCACTGCAATGAATCAGTGCTTGGCATGAAGGAGACACAATGATTTAGTGCTTCAGCCTCAGTCCATATGGAGTTACTTATCAAATGGCAACAACTGCTGTAAAACATGCTAGAATGAATCTGCTGCCTACTACACAAACACTGTGTAATGTCGCTGTCAGTTGCAGAGTAGTTGCAACTGTAACAAAAAAAAAGAAAAACAATGACACAGAGGTTAGCTACCTTTTATCACTGCTTTGATTGTAGGATTTAGCTAAACTCAGTTATCAGTTATTAAATAAAAAGAAAGATTAGTGTTAGGACTATATCATATTAAAGATGAAATTACATAGTATTACTCTTTAAACTTTGATGAGACCAGGTAAACAAGGATAGGTAGGATAGGGAGGTGTTCTAGGATTATTGTTGTTCATCAGCTCAGTTGTGTTCAACTTTGTGACCCTATGAATGGCAGCACACCAGACTTCCCTGTCCTTCACTATCTCCCAGAGTGATGGACACGACTGAAGCAACTTAGCACATATGCACATATTTTCTGCAAATCTTTACAAATAATTCCTTAACTAAACTGTGCAAATAACCCATATCACTCCAGGTCTCTGGCCTTGGCAACTTGTTCTTGTTCTCCAAGTTTTATTTGGCCACTTAAGTTTTTACGGATGTTTTAGGTAAATTCTTGCCTCCCATGTAGTGTAATGAGAGCAAAGTAAAGAATTTTAAAAATGTGCCGTATCATATTAT
Organism: Tragulus kanchil; assembly: GCA_022376925.1. Taxonomy (NCBI): domain Eukaryota; kingdom Metazoa; phylum Chordata; class Mammalia; order Artiodactyla; family Tragulidae; genus Tragulus; species Tragulus kanchil. The sequence continues at coordinate 68,501,581 of JAIOJX010000028.1, read as the reverse complement.
TTGTAACCCGTATATTTTAGCTATGTATTCAAATATTTGACAATTTTAAAACTATAAATATTAAAACTGTAGCCTGGGGCTTCCCCTGGTGGCGCAGTGGGTAAGGACACTGCCTTGCAGTGCAAGGGGAGCCAGTTCGATCCCTGGCCTGGGAAGATACCACATGCTGCGGCGCGGCTGGACCGATGTGTCCAATTACCGAGCCGGAGTGCTGGAGCTCTGGAGCGCATGCGCCCAGAGCCGGCGCTCTGCAACGACAGACGCCACCGCGATGGGAGGCCCACAGGAGCCGAAGAACAAAGACGGATGAAAATAGAGAAATGAAAGATGAATAGAAGTGCCCGCTCCTCCCTCCCAACACGACCCCTGCCCAAAATAAATAAATAAATAAATAAACCTTAAAAAAAAAAAACTGTAGCCTGCCTCCTCTGTCTACGGAATTCTCCAGGCAAGAATACTGAGTGGCCCAATAATATAAAAATAATCCATAATAACTAGTCCTCGATCTCCAGGGAATACTGAGTGGTATCCATTCCCTTCTCCAGGGGAATCTTCCTGACCCATGAATCAAACCTGAGTCTCTTGAATTGCTGGTAGATTCTTTACAATATGAGTCACTACGGAGCCTACTCTAGCACAGTAGGACTTCATCTTAACCTAATTACATTTACTAAGACCCTGTTTTTAAAAAAGAGTTAGGACTATATCATATTAAAGATGAAATTACATAGTATTACTCTTTAAACTTTGATGAGACCAGGTAAACAAGGATAGGTAGGATAGGGAGGTGTTCTAGGATTATTGTTGTTCATCAGCTCAGTTGTGTTCAACTTTGTGACCCTATGAATGGCAGCACACCAGACTTCCCTGTCCTTCACTATCTCCCAGAGTGATGGACACGACTGAAGCAACTTAGCACATATGCACATATTTTCTGCAAATCTTTACAAATAATTCCTTAACTAAACTGTGCAAATAACCCATATCACTCCAGGTCTCTGGCCTTGGCAACTTGTTCTTGTTCTCCAAGTTTTATTTGGCCACTTAAGTTTTTACGGATGTTTTAGGTAAATTCTTGCCTCCCATGTAGTGTAATGAGAGCAAAGTAAAGAATTTTAAAAATGTGCCGTATCATATTATTTGTAACCCGTATATTTTAGCTATGTATTCAAATATTTGACAATTTTAAAACTATAAATATTAAAACTGTAGCCTGGGGCTTCCCCTGGTGGCGCAGTGGGTAAGGACACTGCCTTGCAGTGCAAGGGGAGCCAGTTCGATCCCTGGCCTGGGAAGATACCACATGCTGCGGCGCGGCTGGACCGATGTGTCCAATTACCGAGCCGGAGTGCTGGAGCTCTGGAGCGCATGCGCCCAGAGCCGGCGCTCTGCAACGACAGACGCCACCGCGATGGGAGGCCCACAGGAGCCGAAGAACAAAGACGGATGAAAATAGAGAAATGAAAGATGAATAGAAGTGGCCCGCCCGCTCCCCTCCCTCCCCAACACGACCCCTGCCCAAAATAAATAAATAAATAAATAAATCTTAAAAAAAAAAAACTGTAGCCTGCCTCCTCTGTCTACGGAATTCTCCAGGCAAGAATACTGGAGTGGTATCCATTCCCTTCTCCAGGGGAATCTTCCTGACCCATGAATCAAACCTGAGTCTCTTGAATTGCTGGTAGATTCTTTACAATATGAGTCACTACGGAGCCTACTCTAGCACAGTAGGACTTCATCTTAACCTAATTACATTTACTAAGACCCTGTTTTGAAATAAGATCCAAACCTGGAGTTCCAAGAAGGACTTGAATTTGGGGCACAGCTCAGTATCCACTGGAAGAAATGATGGTGAAGCTGAATCTCCAATACTTTGGCCAGTTGATGTGAAAAGTCAACACACTGGAGAAGACTCTGATGCTGGGAAGATTGAAGGCAGGAGGAGAAGGGGGCAAAGAGGATGAGATGGTTGGATGGCATCACTGACTCAATGAACATGAGTTTTAGCAAACTCCGGGAGATAGTGAAGGACAGGGAAGCCTAGCATGCTATAGTTCATAGGGTTCCAAAGAGTCAGACTCTACTGAGTGACTGAATAACAAATCTAGTTCAACATTTAGTTGAACTAAATATTTAATAAGTATTTAATAAGTAATTTTAAGATATCTTTTTGTATGCTAGACTCAAAATGTTTAGACAATTTATTGAATATTTCTGGAGAAATTTATAATGCTAGATTGTTGAAAGAAAAGTTCATAATTGATTATCACTCACTTGTGATAACTGAAAATAATTTGGATCTTGCCTGCAATGCTGAGACCAAGTTTTGATCCCTGGGTTGAGAAGATCCCCTGGAGAGGGGAATACTGCTCACTGCAGTATTCTTGCCTAGAGAATCCCATGAAGAGAGTAGCCTGGTGGGCTACAGTTCATGGGGTCGCAAAGAATCGGACATGACTGAGCGACTAACACTTTCAGTTTCGGGCTCTAAATCCAGTAGGATCAGCCCTTATAATAAAAGTTGAAGAGACAAAATTTAAAATTTCTACCCTCTCAAACTGTGGAAGGACAAATTTCTATTGTTTTAGCCACCCGATTTGTGGTATTTTTTTTTTTATGGTAGCCCTAGGAAACTAATACACACACCTATTTAATATAAATATTACTCTACCTGCTTCTTTAAAAAATAATTGTAATTCTGAACCTATTCAAGAATAAGTTTTATTTTGAACTTGCATTTAATTTATGGTGCTTTGTCAGCATGCAAAAGGAAGATGAAATTTTTTTTACATAAATTAGTTTTCATTTTGTTATTCAGATTGATGGTCATTTGTCACTATTTCATTCTGATAAAATACCTCATGTATACATGTTTGCAAATCATCTCACATTTAATAATATATATGTACTTAACTAAATCACACTCCTTACATATTGTTTAAAAGCTTAAATATAGCTTAAGTTAGTAGGAAGAATCCTCTGGAGTAGGAAATATCGACCCACTTTAGTATTCTTGCCTAGAAATCTCCATGGATAGTGGAGGCTGGCTATAATCCATGGGGTCACAAAGGATCAGACATGACTGAGCATACACACACACACACACATAACACATTAGGAAGAATAGTGTTTTATAAGATACTATAGATAGAAAAACATGTAATTGTTCTATATATTTCAAAATTGAAGTCAATACTTAAATAACATTATGTAGAAGTAAATTACATATTTTCTATTTAGTCAAGTTTAATTTATACTAACATTTTAAAATCTATTTCATTATTTCAATAAGTCATCAGAGAATATTTAAAACCTCTAGTCTGTACTATTTTTTAAAAAAAAGACTTTAATTGGAAAATTTTTAAAACCAATTAAGATTTTTTATGGTTGCCTGAAATATTAATTCCTACTGAAGCAACAGTTGTTTGACATTAATATTATTCTAATGGTGTTATTTTGTGGTTAATTTTTCTTCTGCATAAGTAATATGCAGAAATGAAAAACAATAACAAAAGCCAGATTTCATTATTTGACATAAGATGGCAGAGAGTAACCACAACTTTATAATTAAGTCTATGTAAGAAAAATATACTAAAATATATTTATTGATTATTAGAATATAAACATCTATTACAGAATTAAATTTGGCTAGAATCTCAGTTGATAAATATGTGATATTAATGAGATCAAAGTCCTAGCAAGGATGAGTTCCACACTCCACTGCTCAGTTGCATCTGACTCTATTGTGACCCCATGGACTATAGCCCACCAGGCTCTTCTGTCCATAGGATTTCCCCAAGCAAGAATACTGGGGTGGCTTGCCATCTCCTTCTCCAGAGGATCTTTCTATGTGTGTGGCTCTTTGGCTGAGCATACACAAACACAAAATCCCCACAGTTAACTCTCAGAACACCACTGATGGCAATCATCGTCAAATATCATCAAGCTAAGGTGGGTGATAGCTGATATAAAGAAATACATAAGAAGAAAGTAAAATGTTATATCAATAAGTTAACCTTGACTCATAAAATAATTTTCTGTCACAGTGAGATTTCTATGTATAGATCTGTTTTTAGATCTGTGTCATCTTAAAAAAAAAAAAACCTAGATAATTTTTAGACTCAAACTTAGGATAAAAAACTAAAGCCTTTGGATATCAATAAACTGTTAAATGAGTGGCCAAAAATGTACTGTATTATTTTGTAGTGGGAGACCAGCTGTAAAAAATAACAATTTGAGTCACTGTTGAGGTAGCAAATATAATGTAACAGCAGAGACAAGATGACAGTTTGATGTGAAAAAATCCATCAACCCACATGGTTTGTATGACATCGATTCTATGGAGTGGCTCTAACCTATCTATCTAGTGTAAATTTTATGAACTCAGACAACCAGTGCTTTGAACTTTATGGAGAGAATGGCAGAAATGAAAAAAAAAATTGGATTTATTCAATGACATATCAATTTTCAGTTTCCATGATTTATTAATCTAACAAGAATGCACAATCAAATACCAAACAATGTTGATACTATTCTGTGGTGAAAAATAAGCTTCTATGGATGGATCTTCACAGCAACAGAGGACCTAAACTATCAGAAACATGCTACATTCCTTCTACTTTTCACTAGATGTCCTGCTTCCAAATGAAGCCTGATGCAGTTAAACAGTCCTCCAAATGTTAAGCTAAAAAAGTATTTCCAATTTAAATCTCATTCATTTATTCAAAAACAGAATAATAAGCAATATTGTGTTCCAAGAATGAGTGTCTTATATTAAGGAAAGAAAGTTTAAAAAGACACAATTCTGATGGCAAGAATTAATCACTTATTGTAGTATCAACAACCAAAATGCAATGTCCTGTGATTGAGAAATAAGTGCAGTCAAGAAAAGCATGAACTTTGAAGCCAAAATGCTTGTTTGTATCCTAATATTTTTACCTAGTAACTACATTGCTTCATAAAAATTACTAAAACTCTGGATGCTTCTTTTACATTTATAAGACTGAAGACAATGTTAACACTTACCACATAGGGTATTAAAAGGATTAAACAAGTTAATACTTGTAATTTGATGTAAACAAGACCTAACATGTACTAACAAGGTGCTTAGTAATTGTTAGTTGTGATTGATGTTTCTGTAAAAAGATTAACAACAGTGGCACAGGTGGGGAGATTTTTGAGCACAGATGTAGAGCTGCCTGACTCTCTTTAGTGAGAAATAATTTTTAGACTCAAACTTAGGATAAAAAACTAAAGCCTTTGGATATCAATAAACTGTTAAATGAGTGGCCAAAAATGTACTGTATTATTTTGTAGTGGGAGACCAGCTGTAAAAAATAACAATTTGAGTCACTGTTGAGGTAGCAAATATAATGTAACAGCAGAGACAAGATGACAGTTTGATGTGAAAAAATCCATCAACCCACATGGTTTGTATGACATCGATTCTATGGAGTGGCTCTAACCTATCTATCTAGTGTAAATTTTATGAACTCAGACAACCAGTGCTTTGAACTTTATGGAGAGAATGGCAGAAATGAAAAAAAAAATTGGATTTATTCAATGACATATCAATTTTCAGTTTCCATGATTTATTAATCTAACAAGAATGCACAATCAAATACCAAACAATGTTGATACTATTCTGTGGTGAAAAATAAGCTTCTATGGATGGATCTTCACAGCAACAGAGGACCTAAACTATCAGAAACATGCTACATTCCTTCTACTTTTCACTAGATGTCCTGCTTCCAAATGAAGCCTGATGCAGTTAAACAGTCCTCCAAATGTTAAGCTAAAAAAGTATTTCCAATTTAAATCTCATTCATTTATTCAAAAACAGAATAATAAGCAATATTGTGTTCCAAGAATGAGTGTCTTATATTAAGGAAAGAAAGTTTAAAAAGACACAATTCTGATGGCAAGAATTAATCACTTATTGTAGTATCAACAACCAAAATGCAATGTCCTGTGATTGAGAAATAAGTGCAGTCAAGAAAAGCATGAACTTTGAAGCCAAAATGCTTGTTTGTATCCTAATATTTTTACCTAGTAACTACATTGCTTCATAAAAATTACTAAAACTCTGGATGCTTCTTTTACATTTATAAGACTGAAGACAATGTTAACACTTACCACATAGGGTATTAAAAGGATTAAACAAGTTAATACTTGTAATTTGATGTAAACAAGACCTAACATGTACTAACAAGGTGCTTAGTAATTGTTAGTTGTGATTGATGTTTCTGTAAAAAGATTAACAACAGTGGCACAGGTGGGGAGATTTTTGAGCACAGATGTAGAGCTGCCTGACTCTCTTTAGTGAGAAATAATTTTAAAATAATTCCAGAGAAATCCCTCCTTCTCCTGAGATCTTGAAAAATGAGTAGTAATTTCTCATGATAATATGTGAGTAGGCATTTTGGTGGAGGGGACAGCATATTCCAAGGTAAAATGAAAGTGAAGTCGCTCAGTCATGTCCAACTTTTTGTGAACAATGACTGAGCCATGGAATTCTCCAGGCAAGCATACTGGAATGAGTAGCTTTTCTCAGGAAGATCCCAGGGAATTTTCCCTACTCAGGGATCAAACCCAGGTCTCCCACATTGCAGTTGGATTCTTACCATCTGAGCCACAGGGAACCCTAAGAATTCCGAAGTGGGTAGCTTATCCCTTCCCCAAGGGATCTTCCTGACCCAGGAATCTAACCAGGGTCTCCTGCATTGCAGACAGAATCTTTACTAGCTGAGCTCCAAGGGAATTCCTTATTCAAAGGTAAATAAATGATAATTTCAAAAATAATGATAATTACAGTGTAAAAACTTATAAGGAAATCAATTCAATCCATTGACCCTAATTAACTGATTAACCATCTCTCTATGAATAAGTACTGAATAGCACTCACAGATGCTAAAGGTTCATGACTGGGTAAATCACACTAAAGTGTATACACATATTTTATCTGACTTTTAAGTTGCATCATGGAAAGCAGTTGGTTTTCTGTTTCTGTCACTTACAATTATTACAGTAATAAGCAATATTGTGTTCCAAGAATGAGTGTCTTATATTAAGGAAAGAAAGTTTAAAAAGACACAATTCTGATGGCAAGAATTAATCACTTATTGTAGTATCAACAACCAAAATGCAATGTCCTGTGATTGAGAAATAAGTGCAGTCAAGAAAAGCATGAACTTTGAAGCCAAAATGCTTGTTTGTATCCTAATATTTTTACCTAGTAACTACATTGCTTCATAAAAATTACTAAAACTCTGGATGCTTCTTTTACATTTATAAGACTGAAGACAATGTTAACACTTACCACATAGGGTATTAAAAGGATTAAACAAGTTAATACTTGTAATTTGATGTAAACAAGACCTAACATGTACTAACAAGGTGCTTAGTAATTGTTAGTTGTGATTGATGTTTCTGTAAAAAGATTAACAACAGTGGCACAGGTGGGGAGATTTTTGAGCACAGATGTAGAGCTGCCTGACTCTCTTTAGTGAGAAATAATTTTAAAATAATTCCAGAGAAATCCCTCCTTCTCCTGAGATCTTGAAAAATGAGTAGTAATTTCTCATGATAATATGTGAGTAGGCATTTTGGTGGAGGGGACAGCATATTCCAAGGTAAAATGAAAGTGAAGTCGCTCAGTCATGTCCAACTTTTTGTGAACAATGACTGAGCCATGGAATTCTCCAGGCAAGCATACTGGAATGAGTAGCTTTTCTCAGGAAGATCCCAGGGAATTTTCCCTACTCAGGGATCAAACCCAGGTCTCCCACATTGCAGTTGGATTCTTACCATCTGAGCCACAGGGAACCCTAAGAATTCCGAAGTGGGTAGCTTATCCCTTCCCCAAGGGATCTTCCTGACCCAGGAATCTAACCAGGGTCTCCTGCATTGCAGACAGAATCTTTACTAGCTGAGCTCCAAGGGAATTCCTTATTCAAAGGTAAATAAATGATAATTTCAAAAATAATGATAATTACAGTGTAAAAACTTATAAGGAAATCAATTCAATCCATTGACCCTAATTAACTGATTAACCATCTCTCTATGAATAAGTACTGAATAGCACTCACAGATGCTAAAGGTTCATGACTGGGTAAATCACACTAAAGTGTATACACATATTTTATCTGACTTTTTAAGTTGCATCATGGAAAGCAGTTGGTTTTCTGTTTCTGTCACTTACAATTATTACAGTAATTATGTAATTAACATATAATAATTAAATCAACTGAGTTCAAAATAAACAGTTGTTATGATAAATAAATGATTTGTAAATAGGTGAAAAGGTGTGCAATTTTTTAAATTATCATTAAATTAAATGTGAAAAGGTAATATTCACATATTGGAAAGTTAATCATAAACATCTAGAATAAAACTATTTTCAATGTTTTTACTGGTATTTAGAGAAACTAAAACTAGAAAAGTCTAGATTATGACGAAAATTTATAAGTAAGACAATATCAGACTTCAAACAGCAATCCTATATGCAAAGACAATGACCCTGTAGTATATGCTTGGCAATTATAAATGTATAATTTTTAAATTGCTTCTTATCATCAAATATTTTTAATTAAACACTTGGATCCTGTCTCTTTAATGATGAAATTGTTTCAATTATCAGAATTTTATAAACACAAGATTCATTGTTAATAATAAGACAGAACCTTGTATTTATAAAATTCTGATAATTTTCAGTAAGGCATAGATGAAACTTCATAATTTAATTTACCTTATTTCTCCAGCTTAACTTTCCACCAGTTTTAATAAGTATATATCATTCTGACCAAAGCAGATTATGATTGAAACTATATGTGTAAGTACTTGTTTTGTTCCTGTGATCATACAAATTTTTAAAATACAGCTTATGAATCACCCACGCTGTGAGATCTTCTCCCACTGTCTCTGAGACATCAATTAAACCTTTATTTCCCCATAAAAGTAGTACAATTTCCCCATAAAAGTATACTATAGGATAATTTAGCCTTTTTTGAAACTCCTATCACCACCTTAGGTCATGAGCTAGTCAAAGACCCTATAATGTCTTGCACCATATGTTCCAAAAACTTATAAGGAAATCAATTCAATCCATTGACCCTAATTAACTGATTAACCATCTCTCTATGAATAAGTACTGAATAGCACTCACAGATGCTAAAGGTTCATGACTGGGTAAATCACACTAAAGTGTATACACATATTTTATCTGACTTTTAAGTTGCATCATGGAAAGCAGTTGGTTTTCTGTTTCTGTCACTTACAATTATTACAGTAATTATGTAATTAACATATAATAATTAAATCAACTGAGTTCAAAATAAACAGTTGTTATGATAAATAAATGATTTGTAAATAGGTGAAAAGGTGTGCAATTTTTTAAATTATCATTAAATTAAATGTGAAAAGGTAATATTCACATATTGGAAAGTTAATCATAAACATCTAGAATAAAACTATTTTCAATGTTTTTACTGGTATTTAGAGAAACTAAAACTAGAAAAGTCTAGATTATGACGAAAATTTATAAGTAAGACAATATCAGACTTCAAACAGCAATCCTATATGCAAAGACAATGACCCTGTAGTATATGCTTGGCAATTATAAATGTATAATTTTTAAATTGCTTCTTATCATCAAATATTTTTAATTAAACACTTGGATCCTGTCTCTTTAATGATGAAATTGTTTCAATTATCAGAATTTTATAAACACAAGATTCATTGTTAATAATAAGACAGAACCTTGTATTTATAAAATTCTGATAATTTTCAGTAAGGCATAGATGAAACTTCATAATTTAATTTACCTTATTTCTCCAGCTTAACTTTCCACCAGTTTTAATAAGTATATATCATTCTGACCAAAGCAGATTATGATTGAAACTATATGTGTAAGTACTTGTTTTGTTCCTGTGATCATACAAATTTTTAAAATACAGCTTATGAATCACCCACGCTGTGAGATCTTCTCCCACTGTCTCTGAGACATCAATTAAACCTTTATTTCCCCATAAAAGTAGTACAATTTCCCCATAAAAGTATACTATAGGATAATTTAGCCTTTTTTGAAACTCCTATCACCACCTTAGGTCATGAGCTAGTCAAAGACACTATAATGTCTTGCACCATATGTTCCAAAAACATATAGACAATAAATGTTTGGGAAGGCTGGCAAGAGAAACAGATACAAAACACCTCTAAAATCACTTCTAAATTACATGTTATGTCATGTTACTATTCCTCTCAAACCCATCATGACTTTCTTGCTGTTTGTACAGGATAAAAACCAATTACATTTTCTTGAATTCTAGTCTAAATATGAAATACCTCCACTAGGATGATCAGGCCAAATTTCTTGCTGTAACCCCCAAGTAAAAGATTTCATTTGAACCAGGATCATATTCTTGCTGCCTCCCTAATGTCTCTTGCGATCTCTGAGATTTTAATTCACAATTTTTACTTATGACCTATATATAAGTATTCTTAATACGCCCACTTTGATTCCCACTTCCTGCATTTTCCCTTAATCTTCTAGCCTACACTCAGCTATTTTTCATGTGTACTCTTTCCTGCATCAGTTTAGCTGAACTCAACAAGCTGAGCTGTCCTCTGTCAGAGTGGCTGTTTAAGTCAGAATGAGAAAAACAGTCAAACCTTAAACACATACGGATAAGCTAAGCCAGACAAAGTACTGACCTCTGCCTCCACCCATTTCCAGTCCTACCCCTGCCCCATGAAATGGAGATGGTCTCAGAGCAGAGCTCCAAAACAAAAGGAGCCTGCAGTGTTATGGTCCTGGGGTGCTTGGGGTGGGTGAAAAAAGGGACTAGCTGTGGAAAAGTACTGAGTACTGAGGCAGAATGGAGAAAATGTGTCCTCAAGGTTGCCTGCCTTTACTCCCAACTATGAGGAGATTTTGGCAAAATTATCTCAGGAAGGTCTGCACAAAGTCTCCTCCAAATGAAGGCACCGGGCTGGAAATGCAGCTCTAGATGAGAGCGTGACCACCCGGGAGGCTGAGTCCTAGACTGTACTCCCTTCCAACCCTGCAGTGCCTTGGTTGGGCACCAGTTCTGCTGTGTGAGGGCAGCCTTCACCCAGAGGCTCTTCTCATAAAGACTCTCATCACACATCACACTGTGTGTGTATTTGGAGCTTGAATCCTCACCCCATAGTATGCAATCCAACATTGACTAATCTTTTACTTAATTCTTAAGCTCCTTGAGGGCAGAGCATCTATATTGTTGCTGGTATACCAATGCAAATAAGATTTCTTCATTAACTTTAGGAGCTCATACTTTCTATTTTCTGTCACTAAATTATGGAGCCAGAGAGACCAGAAATTCCTTCCCTGAAACAGACACACATGCACACACACAGAGGATGGTGCTAAATATTACATGAACAAAAACATACATATTGAATAGAATAAGAATCTAGTAAATGGTCCTAGCCATAGCCATTACCTATAAAATATCAATGTTTAAATATTAGAGAATAATATAACCCAGTGAATTTAGAGATTGTAGGAAATGAATTAAAAATTACAGAAAGCTGTTTCACCTAAGCAATCAGAATTCTTAGTGCCTATTGAATTTTCCAGGCTTCATATTTTTATCCTAGGAATGATTCAAAATTGTTTATTCTTCACTGCATAACTGTTAAGTCTGAGAAAATGCACAACATCAAACATCATTCGATCAAAATTTGGGGAAAAGGTAATATTTCTTCAGGCACATAAAGAAGACAGTACAAGAAGAAAAGTGCCTTATTCTGGTAAATTGAAGTATGTTTAATGTTTTCAAGTCAACTGTCATTGATGAAATGCCTGCCACTATAGAAGGAAAGTTACCATAATTGAATCTATGCTGGTTTACTATTTCCAGTTCTACATTTCCAAAATGCTAGTCAAGAGAAAAGAAGGCTTTTTTCCGTAATCAGTAAAATAATGATGCCTTCCCTTATATTTAGTCTATATTATTTTACTTAACAAAAAAGGAAAGTTACCCCCTAGGGCTGAGGAGATTTTGGCAAAATTATCTCAGGAAGGTCTGCACAAAGTCTCCTCCAAATGAAGGCACCGGGCTGGAAATGCAGCTCTAGATGAGAGCGTGACCACCCGGGAGGCTGAGTCCTAGACTGTACTCCCTTCCAACCCTGCAGTGCCTTGGTTGGGCACCAGTTCTGCTGTGTGAGGGCAGCCTTCACCCAGAGGCTCTTCTCATAAAGACTCTCATCACACATCACACTGTGTGTGTATTTGGAGCTTGAATCCTCACCCCATAGTATGCAATCCAACATTGACTAATCTTTTACTTAATTCTTAAGCTCCTTGAGGGCAGAGCATCTATATTGTTGCTGGTATACCAATGCAAATAAGATTTCTTCATTAACTTTAGGAGCTCATACTTTCTATTTTCTGTCACTAAATTATGGAGCCAGAGAGACCAGAAATTCCTTCCCTGAAACAGACACACATGCACACACACAGAGGATGGTGCTAAATATTACATGAACAAAAACATACATATTGAATAGAATAAGAATCTAGTAAATGGTCCTAGCCATAGCCATTACCTATAAAATATCAATGTTTAAATATTAGAGAATAATATAACCCAGTGAATTTAGAGATTGTAGGAAATGAATTAAAAATTACAGAAAGCTGTTTCACCTAAGCAATCAGAATTCTTAGTGCCTATTGAATTTTCCAGGCTTCATATTTTTATCCTAGGAATGATTCAAAATTGTTTATTCTTCACTGCATAACTGTTAAGTCTGAGAAAATGCACAACATCAAACATCATTCGATCAAAATTTGGGGAAAAGGTAATATTTCTTCAGGCACATAAAGAAGACAGTACAAGAAGAAAAGTGCCTTATTCTGGTAAATTGAAGTATGTTTAATGTTTTCAAGTCAACTGTCATTGATGAAATGCCTGCCACTATAGAAGGAAAGTTACCATAATTGAATCTATGCTGGTTTACTATTTCCAGTTCTACATTTCCAAAATGCTAGTCAAGAGAAAAGAAGGCTTTTTTCCGTAATCAGTAAAAAATAATGATGCCTTCCCTTATATTTAGTCTATATTATTTTACTTAAATTCCATAAAGAATTAATGGGACCATATGTCTAATGTCTGCTTTCCTTCCATCAGAATTTCCACAGAGAGGCATCAAGGGAAAGAAAGTCATATTTTATTTGTATTTATGAGATGTTAACCAGATGAAAGGGAAGACCAACTAAATCCATATTTTTTGAAGTGGGGCCTATAAGGGAGAGTTCACATGATAAATAATAGATTCCTGAACTGTACCATTACTGCCCTAAAATGTCTGAGTAGACATATTTGGGGGATTAATTACACAATCAGTTTTTCTTTTTTTTTAAATTTAATTCCTTTAGGTATATTTTTTGTTGGATATGTAGACTTTTAATATAGAAAACTTTTGGTTTTGTTTTATGCTTAATTCAGTGGTTTGCATAAGTTCGCTTTATTTTGAGGTTTTGTGTAAATACAGAGCTTCATTACAAGAAGGAATTCTCTGCCCAACTCCATTCAGCTTTGTGCCTCTCGGAAAAGTTTTTTTTTTTTCTTCTTTACCCACACAGTCTTTTTTTCAACAGTGTCTAAAATATTTGAACATACAATTTCATGTTGGCTCCCTTTCTATTATAACCTCATCCCTAAATACTTTGCAGTACCTCAGAGTATCTAAAGGAAATGGCAAAACTTCACAGACTTACAGACCTGTTTCTATTGATTCACTGTTATTAATTCAGTTTTATTTATATTAGATGGTATCAAAACTTCAGAAACCATTTTTTCCACATTAAACGTTATATGACATTTACTGCAAGTAGAATTCTTGTATCTATATAGATTTGACTTTGTGAAATTTCTATGGGCACTCTCTCATTACAATCTCCATAGCATCTTATCACATCTACAGCAGTAATTTGCATGTTGTAAATGCTTAATAAATTCTGATTTGTTTATGAGTAACATTATATTCCTGATCTGACTAAACTGTTTCCTCATTTATGCCATACTGTCTTTGAAATAACACTATCAGAAGTTTTGATTTATATTTGGCATCAGCTAAAATTTTTACAACTCAAAGCCTCATTTTATCTACTGGGATTAGTCAAGAGAAAAGAAGGCTTTTTCCGTAATCAGTAAAAATAATGATGCCTTCCCTTATATTTAGTCTATATTATTTTACTTAAATTCCATAAAGAATTAATGGGACCATATGTCTAATGTCTGCTTTCCTTCCATCAGAATTTCCACAGAGAGGCATCAAGGAAAGAAACTCATATTTTATTTGTATTTATGAGATGTTAACCAGATGAAAGGGAAGACCAACTAAATCCATATTTTTTGAAGTGGGGCCTATAAGGGAGAGTTCACATGATAAATAATAGATTCCTGAACTGTACCATTACTGCCCTAAAATGTCTGAGTAGACATATTTGGGGGATTAATTACACAATCAGTTTTTCTTTTTTTTTAAATTTAATTCCTTTAGGTATATTTTTTGTTGGATATGTAGACTTTTAATATAGAAAACTTTTGGTTTTGTTTTATGCTTAATTCAGTGGTTTGCATAAGTTCGCTTTATTTTGAGGTTTTGTGTAAATACAGAGCTTCATTACAAGAAGGAATTCTCTGCCCAACTCCATTCAGCTTTGTGCCTCTCGGAAAAGTTTTTTTTTTTTCTTCTTTACCCACACAGTCTTTTTTTCAACAGTGTCTAAAATATTTGAACATACAATTTCATGTTGGCTCCCTTTCTATTATAACCTCATCCCTAAATACTTTGCAGTACCTCAGAGTATCTAAAGGAAATGGCAAAACTTCACAGACTTACAGACCTGTTTCTATTGATTCACTGTTATTAATTCAGTTTTATTTATATTAGATGGTATCAAAACTTCAGAAACCATTTTTTCCACATTAAACGTTATATGACATTTACTGCAAGTAGAATTCTTGTATCTATATAGATTTGACTTTGTGAAATTTCTATGGGCACTCTCTCATTACAATCTCCATAGCATCTTATCACATCTACAGCAGTAATTTGCATGTTGTAAATGCTTAATAAATTCTGATTTGTTTATGAGTAACATTATATTCCTGATCTGACTAAACTGTTTCCTCATTTATGCCATACTGTCTTTGAAATAACACTATCAGAAGTTTTGATTTATATTTGGCATCAGCTAAAATTTTTACAACTCAAAGCCTCATTTTATCTACTGGGGATTAGTAGTATGATTCATCTCATCCAAGCTGAATGAATATAAGTTGAATTTATCATTATGTACTTTCCTCTTTTCAAATTGCCCAAGTATTTTAGGGAAAAAAAAAAAAAAAAACAAATCAGTGTAATTCTTAAAGAAACAAAACTGTAAAAATAGTCCTGTGAACTTACCAAGATTCTTTTAAAAGACCCTTTTAAGAGATGAATTACTGCAAGCTAATTTTATGATGGATGAAACTGTCACATTATATAAAATAAATTAATTTTTTCCCTTTGACAGAAATTTCTTTTAAGTTCTTATCTAGTGAAAAGAAATTCAGTGAACACAAAATGTATCCATCAGTTCCACTTTCTGAAAAACTAAACCTAAGGCTTAGAAAAATCATTTCAAAAATCAAAGATATGTAAGATCAGATTTACAAGAGAGTCTTTATTTAGTTTGGTACTTAAAGGTAACTGAGTTACTGGTAACAGCAATCTGGGTAGTTAGAAGGGTATTAGAATTTTCCACTCATTATCTGTAACAAAAGAGAGAGAGGGGGAGAGAGAGAGAAGAGAGAGAGTGAGAGAGAAGGGAGAGAGAGTCCTGAGGTACAGGAAGTATGAACCAATTGAGGCAGTCTAGGTATTTAGATTTTCTTTGGTTTGGTCAATGCCTATGTTAGAATGGTTTCTAAAAATACCTTGGGTATTAAGCCTTCTCAGGGAAAATGAAGTTTATTTGCTAGATTTTTTTGCATCTTTGTGAGAAATAATCTCTGCTTATTATTATTAAAAATGTAAGATTTCCTTCCTTTTAAAGTTTAAACTTATGGTTTCATGAGGTCTAACTTTTTCTTGTTTACTCATCTCTTCTAACATGGTGTTAAAGCAATTTTCAAAAATCACAAGTAGTCATCCATAGTAAAAGGGTGTTCTCTTAATTTCAATGGAGTCATGAGGGTAAAGTTATGTTCAAATCACATAATTTACAGGTATACCTTCTTTACCCACCCAATGATCATGATGTGGACTAAGTACTCTCACAATCACATTTGAAAGTGTAAGGAATGTGTGGATTATTCTTCAGGTCACTTTTCATCCTTTTCTAATTTTATAGTATCTCACTCTTACTCTCAACCCATCACACAAGCTTTACCTCTAAAAGATCCAGAAAAACCAACATAATACTAAATAAAAAGAGTTGGAGAACTCACTACTGAATTTAAAGATTTAGGAGAAAACTGTAACAATCAAGATAGTGTGCTGTTTATGAAAGAATCAGCACAGTCTATCAGAGGAACAAAATATAGAACCCAGAAATAGACCTGCAAGAATATAGTCAACTGGTCTTTGGTAGAAAATCAAAAGCAATTCAGTATGATGATCTTTCCAACAAATAATGCCAGAATAGTTGAACATTCATATGCTAAAAAGAATGAAACAAGATATAAAACATGGACTTTTCACAAAAAAATTTGGATTATAAGCCCCAAATTGTAAAATACAAAATAGTAAATTACTAGAAGGAAACATAGAAAAGATCTAGATCTAGATGCCATAGGTTTAGCAATTTTTTTTAAATACAAAGAAATTTTTCAATACATTGGACATTATTCAAATTAAAGACTTATGCTGTGAGAAATACACTGTTAAAAATATAATAACAAGGGATAGTCTGTAAGAAAGTACTTGCAACAAAACCCATTTTTGATATAGCAATTGTATCCAAAATACGCAGAGATCCCTTAAAAAATAAAGCTCAACTATTAAAAAAAAGTCAAAATATGGACAAAGAACTAAAGATACTTCACCAAATAAGATATATAAATGGCAAGTCAACATACGAAGAAATTCTCAATGGCATTTATCATTAGGGAATTGCAAATAGAAAAATGCAGTGTCACTACAGACCAACCAGAAGGGTTAAAGATCAAAAATAAGATAATCAATAGCTGGTGAGGATACAGAACAAGAAATTTCTTTCATTGCTGATACTAGCAAGCCATTTTTGATGATAGCTAGACAGTTTATTACAAAGCTAAACATGGTCTTAATATGTAATCCTCCTAAGTTATTAATCCAACCAATTTGAAAACATGTATGCACACAAAAATCTCCACACAAATGTTTATAGCATCTTTGTTTATAATCCTCATAAGCTGCAAGCAACCAGGATACCCTTATCCTGTGGATAAACTGAGGTGTATCAGAATACAAAGAAGGTTATTCCATGAAAAAGAAAAATGAACCATCCAATCATGAAAATGCATGGATAATTCTTGAATGATTATTGCTAAGTGAAAGAATCCAATCTGAAAAAGTTACCTACTGTATTATCTCAATTATATGATAGTCTGGAAAAGATAAATCAATATTGAGAATTAAAAAGACAGTGATTAACATGGAGCTTAGGGATAGGAGACTGAAGGCTGAATAGGTGAGGCATAAGAAAATTTTAGGGTGGGGAAATTATCTTCCATGACACTGTAATGGTAGATATATGACACTGTTGTTGCTTAGTCACTAAGTCATGCCCAAGTTCTTCATGACCCCATTGGCTATAGCTTTCCCAGGATACTTGGTCCATGGGATTTCCCAGGCAAGAATATTGGAGTGGGTTGACATTTCCTTCTACAGGGGATTTTCCCAATGAGGGACTGAACCAGAGTCTTTTGCATGGGCAGGAGGATTATTCACCACTGAGCCAGCAGGGAAGGCCATCACACTGTAGCACAAAATGCAAACTATGTTGTATAAAAATTTTGATGGAAGAAGTTTTTAATTTTGAGTATAACTGGATCACAAGGAACTGTGGAAAATTCTCAAAGAGACGAGAATACCAGATCACCCTGTCTCCTGACAAACTTATATGCAGAAAAACATCTGCTTCTACTTCACTGACACTAAAGCCTTTGAATCTGTGGATCACAATAAAATTTAGAATATTCTGAAAGAGATGGAAATACCAGGTCATTTTACCTGCCTCCAGTGAAATCTGTATGCAAGTCAAGAAGGAACAGTTAGAACCGGACATGGAATAATCACCTGGTTCCAAATTGGGAAAGGAGTGCACTAGCAAGCCATTTTTGATTATAGCTAGACAGTTTATTACAAAGCTAAACATGGTCTTAATATGTAATCCTCCTAAGTTATTAATCCAACCAATTTGAAAACATGTATGCACACAAAAATCTCCACACAAATGTTTATAGCATCTTTGTTTATAATCCTCATAAGCTGCAAGCAACCAGGATACCCTTATCCTGTGGATAAACTGAGGTGTATCAGAATACAAAGAAGGTTATTCCATGAAAAAGAAAAATGAACCATCCAATCATGAAAATGCATGGATAATTCTTGAATGATTATTGCTAAGTGAAAGAATCCAATCTGAAAAAGTTACCTACTGTATTATCTCAATTATATGATAGTCTGGAAAAGATAAATCAATATTGAGAATTAAAAAGACAGTGATTAACATGGAGCTTAGGGATAGGAGACTGAAGGCTGAATAGGTGAGGCATAAGAAAATTTTAGGGTGGGGAAATTATCTTCCATGACACTGTAATGGTAGATATATGACACTGTTGTTGCTTAGTCACTAAGTCATGCCCAAGTTCTTCATGACCCCATTGGCTATAGCTTTCCCAGGATACTTGGTCCATGGGATTTCCCAGGCAAGAATATTGGAGTGGGTTGACATTTCCTTCTACAGGGGATTTTCCCAATGAGGGACTGAACCAGAGTCTTTTGCATGGGCAGGAGGATTATTCACCACTGAGCCAGCAGGGAAGGCCATCACACTGTAGCACAAAATGCAAACTATGTTGTATAAAAATTTTGATGGAAGAAGTTTTTAATTTTGAGTATAACTGGATCACAAGGAACTGTGGAAAATTCTCAAAGAGACGAGAATACCAGATCACCCTGTCTCCTGACAAACTTATATGCAGAAAAACATCTGCTTCTACTTCACTGACACTAAAGCCTTTGAATCTGTGGATCACAATAAAATTTAGAATATTCTGAAAGAGATGGAAATACCAGGTCATTTTACCTGCCTCCAGTGAAATCTGTATGCAAGTCAAGAAGGAACAGTTAGAACCGGACATGGAATAATCACCTGGTTCCAAATTGGGAAAGGAGTGCATCAAGGCTGTATGTTATCAGCCTGGTTATTTAATTTGTGTGGAGAGTACATTACGAAAAATACTGGGCTAGATAAAGCTCAAGGTGGAATCAAGATTTCTGGGAGAAATATCAATAGCCTCAGATATGCAAATAACTGCTCTCTAATGGAACAAAGCAAAGAGGCACTAAAGATCTTGATGAAGGTGAAAGAAGAGAGTGAAAAGGCTGGCTTGAAACTCAAAATACAAAAAACTAAAATTATGGCTTCTGGTCCCAACACTTCATGGCAGGTAGCTGGGGGAAAACAGAAACAGTGAGACACTTTATTTTCTTACGCTCCAAAATCCTGTGAATGGTGAAATTAAAAGACGCTTGTTTCTTTGAATAAAAGCTATGACAGACCTAGACAGTATATTAAAAAGCGGAGACATCACTTTGCTGACATCTAGTCAAAGTTATGGTTTTCCCAGTAGTCATATATGGATGTGAAAGTTGGTCCACATAGAAAGCTGAGCACTGAAGAAAATTGATGCTTTGGAAATGTGGTGTTGGAGAAGCCTCTTGAGAGTCTTGGACTGCAAGGAGATTAAACCAGTCAATCCTAAAGGAAATAAACTGAATACTCATTGGAAGGACTGATGCTGAAGCTGAAGCTCCAATACTTTGACCACCTGATGCAAAAAGATGACTCATTGGAAAAGACCCTGGTGTTGGGAAAAATAGAAGGCATTCTAGAAGTGGACAACAGAGGATAAAATGGTTGGATGGCATCACCAATTCAATAGACATGAGTTTGAGTAAACCTGGGGAGATGGTGAGGGACAGGGAAGCCTGAGTGCTTCAGTCCATGGAGTTGCAAAGAGTAGGACACAACTTAACAACTGAACAACAATTCATTTTAGAATCTTTTCTCTTATAAATTACCACAGAATACTGAAGAGAATTCCTTGTGCTATCCATGTTGTTTATATATCTTATATGTAGTAGTGTGGGTATGTTCATTCCAGGCTCCTGATTTATTCCACCCCACCTTGTCTCTTCTTTGCTAACCGGAAGTCTGTGTTCAAAATCTGTAATTCTGTTTCTGTTTTGTAAATAAGTTCATTTGCATCATTTAAAAAAAAAATTAGATTCCACATGAGTGATTATATATTGATACTTGTCTTTGTTTGACTTACTTCCTAGAATGTGATAATCTCTGTATTTATCCAAGCTGCTGCTGCAATTGTATTATCTGACTTTTATGGGTGAATGATATTGCAAAAAGAGGGGCACTAAAGATCTTGATGAAGGTGAAAGAAGAGAGTGAAAAGGCTGGCTTGAAACTCAAAATACAAAAAACTAAAATTATGGCTTCTGGTCCCAACACTTCATGGCAGGTAGCTGGGGGAAAACAGAAACAGTGAGACACTTTATTTTCTTACGCTCCAAAATCCTGTGAATGGTGAAATTAAAAGACGCTTGTTTCTTTGAATAAAAGCTATGACAGACCTAGACAGTATATTAAAAAGCGGAGACATCACTTTGCTGACATCTAGTCAAAGTTATGGTTTTCCCAGTAGTCATATATGGATGTGAAAGTTGGTCCACATAGAAAGCTGAGCACTGAAGAAAATTGATGCTTTGGAAATGTGGTGTTGGAGAAGCCTCTTGAGAGTCTTGGACTGCAAGGAGATTAAACCAGTCAATCCTAAAGGAAATAAACTGAATACTCATTGGAAGGACTGATGCTGAAGCTGAAGCTCCAATACTTTGACCACCTGATGCAAAAAGATGACTCATTGGAAAAGACCCTGGTGTTGGGAAAAATAGAAGGCATTCTAGAAGTGGACAACAGAGGATAAAATGGTTGGATGGCATCACCAATTCAATAGACATGAGTTTGAGTAAACCTGGGGAGATGGTGAGGGACAGGGAAGCCTGAGTGCTTCAGTCCATGGAGTTGCAAAGAGTAGGACACAACTTAACAACTGAACAACAATTCATTTTAGAATCTTTTCTCTTATAAATTACCACAGAATACTGAAGAGAATTCCTTGTGCTATCCATGTTGTTTATATATCTTATATGTAGTAGTGTGGGTATGTTCATTCCAGGCTCCTGATTTATTCCACCCCACCTTGTCTCTTCTTTGCTAACCGGAAGTCTGTGTTCAAAATCTGTAATTCTGTTTCTGTTTTGTAAATAAGTTCATTTGCATCATTTAAAAAAAAATTAGATTCCACATGAGTGATTATATATTGATACTTGTCTTTGTTTGACTTACTTCCTAGAATGTGATAATCTCTGTATTTATCCAAGCTGCTGCTGCAATTGTATTATCTGACTTTTATGGGTGAATGATATTCCATTTACATATATACCACAGCTTCTTCATCTGTCATTCTATTCATCTGGCTATCCATTCATCTGTCAATGGACATTTAGACTGAATACAAGTCTTGGCTATTGAAAATAGTGCTGCAGTGAACATTGAGATGCATGTATATTTTCAGATTATGGTTTTCTGTGGAAATATGCTGAGGGGTGGGATTGCAGCATCATATGGTAATTCTATATTTAGTTTTTTAAGGGTTGATTTCTTCCATCAGAGAACATGATATATCTTTCCATCTGTCTGTGTTATCTTTTATTTGTTTCATCAGTGTCTTATAATTTTTGTCTCATAATTTTTGGTCTCTTTAGGAAGATTCATTCCTAGGTTTTTTCCTCTTTTTGATACAGTGGTAAGTGGAATAATTTCCCTAATTTCTCATTCTGATCTTTCACTGTTATTGTATAGAAAAGCAAGAAATGTCTATGTATTAATGTGTGCCTTAAAAATTTACTGAATGCATTGATGAGCTCTGTTAGTTTTCTGGTTGCATCATTAGGATTTTCTGTGTATAGGATCTTGTCATCTACAACAGCGTCAACAGAAGTAAGGGTTATAAAAATATCTAACATTAGCTGGAACACGGAATGTGATGATACAATCTAAAGTTTGTTATAAATGAATGAAACATCCTCACTAATAGTGGTAGGTAGGGAGAGAGGTGCTGAACCAAACTATTTTTGAAATAAATAAAGTCTGAAAAAATAAAAGTAAAAGACTATATATAAGTACTATCGTCTAGTTGTTAAAGTGAGTTTAGGTTAACAATTCTGACATATTACAACATATTACTTATATTACAACATAAGTATTAGAATCAAATAATTAAGTAAATGTGTGGCAGATATTAAGGACCAAGTTCTCATTATTGGAGTGGAAGCTTATGAGAGTAAGAGGAGGTAAGAATGAACCATGTGATAATGGACTAGACTCAGAGACATCCATAGAGCTACTATGCTATGTAGCTTAACATAGACACAGATATATAGAGAAATGTTCATAAATATGTGTATATAAACAGTTTGGTATATGTGTTTCTTAACCATGTCATTGAAGAGGGGTTAGAAACAATGACATTTATTATAATGAACATACGTAGTATGCAGAATTTTGTGTCTATTACCATTTTTTAATGAAAGGAACTTAGGCTTTTTAGAGAAATGACTGATTTGAGAACTAGAGCAGGACAAATATAAGTTGAACCTCAACATCTTATAATGCAAGAAGGGGGAGATGAACAAAAACATTTCCTTCCACGTGCATACTTTGATGGAGCTTATTAAAGGGACATAGGAGCCAAGTAAAAGGGTCCTCAAATGTCAAAGCTAAAATAATTTGCATAAAGAAAGAAAGAAGTACTGAATTATAATCCAAATAATAAATATCAACAAATTCACACTGATTTAAAGTGATTGAACAAATAAATAATAATATGGAAGAAGAGACAAATTTTTTTGGCCAAAATGTTCCAAATAACTTACATAAATATTTCACCCTCAAGGATATAGAGTATGACTCCATATTCTAAGTATGAGCTGAATAGAATGATTTATTTCTCAAAGTACTGCAAAAAAGAAATAAAAAAACATCTTTATAGTAAAGGAGTGTGACAAATACTACCAAAGTAAGGTGATCAATGCCAACATCAATAGTGGTAGGTAGGGAGAGAGGTGCTGAACCAAACTATTTTTGAAATAAATAAAGTCTGAAAAAATAAAAGTAAAAGACTATATATAAGTACTATCGTCTAGTTGTTAAAGTGAGTTTAGGTTAACAATTCTGACATATTACAACATATTACTTATATTACAACATAAGTATTAGAATCAAATAATTAAGTAAATGTGTGGCAGATATTAAGGACCAAGTTCTCATTATTGGAGTGGAAGCTTATGAGAGTAAGAGGAGGTAAGAATGAACCATGTGATAATGGACTAGACTCAGAGACATCCATAGAGCTACTATGCTATGTAGCTTAACATAGACACAGATATATAGAGAAATGTTCATAAATATGTGTATATAAACAGTTTGGTATATGTGTTTCTTAACCATGTCATTGAAGAGGGGTTAGAAACAATGACATTTATTATAATGAACATACGTAGTATGCAGAATTTTGTGTCTATTACCATTTTTTAATGAAAGGAACTTAGGCTTTTTAGAGAAATGACTGATTTGAGAACTAGAGCAGGACAAATATAAGTTGAACCTCAACATCTTATAATGCAAGAAGGGGGAGATGAACAAAAACATTTCCTTCCACGTGCATACTTTGATGGAGCTTATTAAAGGGACATAGGAGCCAAGTAAAAGGGTCCTCAAATGTCAAAGCTAAAATAATTTGCATAAAGAAAGAAAGAAGTACTGAATTATAATCCAAATAATAAATATCAACAAATTCACACTGATTTAAAGTGATTGAACAAATAAATAATAATATGGAAGAAGAGACAAATTTTTTTGGCCAAAATGTTCCAAATAACTTACATAAATATTTCACCCTCAAGGATATAGAGTATGACTCCATATTCTAAGTATGAGCTGAATAGAATGATTTATTTCTCAAAGTACTGCAAAAAAGAAATAAAAAAACATCTTTATAGTAAAGGAGTGTGACAAATACTACCAAAGTAAGGTGATCAATGCCAACATCAACAGTGATAAGTCATGGTGAAAGTATGTGCCATTGATATGATGTTTTAAACAGGTACTCTACCTCTGTGGTCTGTCTTTCAAAAACCCATAAACCCAGCCTAGCCATGACAAACATTCTACAAAATACTTGATCAGTATGCTTCAAAACTGTCAAGGTAATCAATAGTATAAGCATCTTCTGAGAAATTGTCACAAGCAAGTCTAAGCTAAAAACATTGTGATTGAATTTGATCAGGTACCTTGGATGGGATTCTGAAACAGACAAGATACTGAGTAAAAACTAAGGAAATCTGAGTAATAAAGTATACAATTTAGCTAATAAGAATGTACCAATATTGGTTTATCAAATGTACCTATATGCTGGACTAAATTTTGAAATCAATAAATAGTGAAATAGAGTTAGGGCTCAATTAAGGGAAATCTCTGTACTATTGTCACAAATTTTCTGTAAATCTAAAAGTGTTTAAAGAAAAAGTTTATTATAAAAACTTTAAGATATGGAAAGAGTAACATGGAACCCTATACTATCATATGCAAAAGAGATAACCATTGCCAATGTGCTGTGGGAATAAGGGATCTTACATGGGGGCTATACGATAGCCTAGAGGGGTGCGATGGGGGGGAACGGGATATACATATGACTAATTTGGGATTATTTTTATCTGTAAGCAACAAAACAACCAAAAAGCAACATAAAAAAAAAAAATCTTAAAAACAAAAAAAAAAAACACAGGGCTTCCCTGGTGGTCCAGTGGGTAAAGAGTCCTCCTTGCAGTACAAGGAGCACTGGTTTGATCCCTGGCCTGGGAAGATCCCACATGCCACAGAGTGGCTGGACCTGTGTGTCCAATTACCAGCCAGTGCTCTGGAGCTCATGTGCCCAGAGCCGGTGCTCAGCAAGGAGAGAGGCCATGGTCCACACAGGCCAAAGAACAAAGATGGATGAAAATAAATAAATGAAAGACCAATTAAAAAAGAGTGGCCAAAAATTTCAAAAGAAAA
Source organism: Tragulus kanchil (assembly GCA_022376925.1). NCBI lineage: Eukaryota > Metazoa > Chordata > Mammalia > Artiodactyla > Tragulidae > Tragulus > Tragulus kanchil. The sequence goes on along the minus strand of JAIOJX010000028.1, from coordinate 68,476,149 downwards.
TTTGATAAGTACATTGGAAGATTCATTATTTATCCTGGTGTTCCCTCTATAGTCTATGCTTTAGAGTAACCAAATTGTTGATAATGAAAAGCTTTTTTTATTAATAGAATGATTCCAGTTTTTAGATTAATTAGGAGATATAAAATGAGAATGTGATCATTCTGTAATACTTAATGAAACAATAGATGTAATGGTATTAGTGTCTGTTCATACAGTTGTCTCTTGGTACCCAAGGGGGACTGGTTCTAGGACCCGTGCAGATACCCAAATCCATGGATATTCATGTCCCTTATATAAAATGGTGCAATATTTGCATACAGCCTACACACATCCTCCCATACACTTGAAATAATTTCTAGATTACTCATAATACTGAGGACAAAGCAAATGCTATGGTAATAGGTGTAAATATAGTGTAAATGCTATGGAAATTGTTGCTTGTGTACAGCAAATCCCAGACAGTCTTTTTTGAGACTGTTTGGGTATCCACATATTTTCACACCTGGTTCATTAAGTCCACATGTGTAGAACCTAAGGATGGAAAGTGCCAACTAGCTCTCAAAGAGACTCAATCAATTGCTATGTAGTTCCTAAGAGAATTACTTCTGCCTAGAGTTGTTGGGCTACAGTCCATGGGATTGTAAACAGTTGTACATGTCTGACACATGCATGCATACAGAGTTATTCTTAAATAAAAACTGGAAAAAGAAAACCAATAGGAAAAAATATGAAAGACATTCTTAACAAAATATTTATGAAAATATATAAAATATATATGAAATATGGAGGTATAAGACTGGGTAGTTAAAGCATGAAGATGTAGTTAAAATTTTTCAGATTGTGAGGACCCTAGGAAAAACATCACCTAAATTCTTCAATAAAATTGTTCAAGGGGAACAAAAGTTACCACGGAGAGATCTATAGAATAAAGTAAATTTCAGAGATTTATCGACCAACTGCAGTGTTTAAAGTTTATAGAATCCTGATTCAAACAAACAATCCTAAGTGGTTAATAAATAAACATACATAGTGAATAAAAACCACACATGCACACATTTATGAAATATTTAAGCTTGAGCACTAACTGGATATTTGAGGATATTAAATTGAACCATAGGTCAAAAATATTGAAGTATCTGAGATTTCATGTCAAATGTCCTATTAATGATGAATTGTTTTAGAAAAACTTCATTTTTTTAGGAACCATAATATGGTAGTTGATTTTCTTAGAATTATTACCATAAATATGTTATAAAATATTGCAGATAAATTGATTAACTTAATATTTGATGACATTTTGTGATGAGGTCATACACATTTGTTATATTATTCTGTGTCATCTTCGATTTGAAACAATAGATGTAATGGTATTAGTGTCTGTTCATACAGTTGTCTCTTGGTACCCAAGGGGGACTGGTTCTAGGACCCGTGCAGATACCCAAATCCATGGATATTCATGTCCCTTATATAAAATGGTGCAATATTTGCATACAGCCTACACACATCCTCCCATACACTTGAAATAATTTCTAGATTACTCATAATACTGAGGACAAAGCAAATGCTATGGTAATAGGTGTAAATATAGTGTAAATGCTATGGAAATTGTTGCTTGTGTACAGCAAATCCCAGACAGTCTTTTTTGAGACTGTTTGGGTATCCACATATTTTCACACCTGGTTCATTAAGTCCACATGTGTAGAACCTAAGGATGGAAAGTGCCAACTAGCTCTCAAAGAGACTCAATCAATTGCTATGTAGTTCCTAAGAGAATTACTTCTGCCTAGAGTTGTTGGGCTACAGTCCATGGGATTGTAAACAGTTGTACATGTCTGACACATGCATGCATACAGAGTTATTCTTAAATAAAAACTGGAAAAAGAAAACCAATAGGAAAAAATATGAAAGACATTCTTAACAAAATATTTATGAAAATATATAAAATATATATGAAATATGGAGGTATAAGACTGGGTAGTTAAAGCATGAAGATGTAGTTAAAATTTTTCAGATTGTGAGGACCCTAGGAAAAACATCACCTAAATTCTTCAATAAAATTGTTCAAGGGGAACAAAAGTTACCACGGAGAGATCTATAGAATAAAGTAAATTTCAGAGATTTATCGACCAACTGCAGTGTTTAAAGTTTATAGAATCCTGATTCAAACAAACAATCCTAAGTGGTTAATAAATAAACATACATAGTGAATAAAAACCACACATGCACACATTTATGAAATATTTAAGCTTGAGCACTAACTGGATATTTGAGGATATTAAATTGAACCATAGGTCAAAAATATTGAAGTATCTGAGATTTCATGTCAAATGTCCTATTAATGATGAATTGTTTTAGAAAAACTTCATTTTTTTAGGAACCATAATATGGTAGTTGATTTTCTTAGAATTATTACCATAAATATGTTATAAAATATTGCAGATAAATTGATTAACTTAATATTTGATGACATTTTGTGATGAGGTCATACACATTTGTTATATTATTCTGTGTATTTTATAAATGCATAAACTTCCTCATAATTATGAATTTAAAAAATTAATGAATATAGTATAAGTCCTTGGGATCCATTTTAATATTTCATAAACACACTTTGCTACTGCTAACTACCATAGGACAACCATAATAAAATCAGACTTCTATATAAATTGATTATTAAAAATAATTTAATACATTTGCAAGCATATTTTATACACACACATACACCTACAAAAGCAGTGTAGATAACACATTTGCTGTTTAACTTTGACTTGCTCTAATAAATCTGGAAAGATTCCATTAAAATCATAAATGTAAGCATGCAAACATTCTTATAATAACTCTTTGGAGCATACCTTTCCCTTTCTCCTTTGTCTTTTGCTTCTCTTCTTTTCTCAGGTATTTGTAAGGCCTTCTCAGACAACTACTTTGTCTTCTTGCATTTCTTTTTCTTTGGGACGGTTTTAGTCATCACCTATTATACAATGTTACAAACCTCCTGTCATAGTTCTTCAGACACTCTGTCTATCAGATGTAATCCCTTGATTTATTCATCACCTTCACTGTATACTCACTTTTTTTGCTTGAATGGCCTAGTGGTATTCCAAACTTTCTTCAATTTAAACCTGAATTTGGCAATAAAGTGCTCATGATCTGAGCCATAATTAGCTCCAGGTCTTGTTTTTGCTGACTTTACAGAACTTCTCCATTGGCTGCAAATAATATAATCAATCTTATTTCAGTACTGACCATCTGGTGATGTCCATGTGTAAAGTCAGCTCTTGTGTTGTTGGAAGAGAGTGTTTGATATGGTCAGTGAGTTCTCTTGGCAAAACACAATTAGTCTTTGTCCTGCTTCATTTTGTACTCCAGGGCTAGGCTTGCCTGTTATTCCAGGCATTTTTTTTTTTTAAGTATTCATTCTAGAAGGTCTTGTATATTTTTATAGAACCATTCGACTTCAGCTTCTTCAGCATTAGTTGAGGCACAGACAAATTACTGTGATGTTGAATTATCTGCCTTCGAAACAAACTTGAGATCATTCTGTTGTTTCTGAGATTGCACTACATTTCAGACTCTTCTGTTGACTATGAAGGCTACTCCAGTTCTTGTAGGGAATTCTTACAGTAGTAGATATAATGCTCATCTGAATTAAATTTGTCTATTCCCATCCAATTTAGTTCACTGATTTCTAAGATATCAATGTTCACTCTTGCCATCTCCTGCTTGACCATGTCCAATTTCCCTTGATTCATGCACCTAACATTCTAGGTTCCTATGCAATTTGTTCTTTATAGCATCAGACTTTTACAGCCAGACACATCCACAGCTCAGTGTCATGTGACCCATCCTCTTCATTCTTTCTCCTTTGGTCTAGCCTCTTCATTCTTTCTGGAGTGATTAGTAATTTCTCTCCACTCTTCCCTAGTAGCATAATGGACACTTTCTGATCTGGGGGGCTCATCTTCTGGTGTAATATCTATTTGTTTTTCATACTGTTCATGGAATTCTTGAGACAAGAATATTGAAGAGGTTTTCCATTCCCTTCTCTGAGGCAGATGGACATTGAACAAAAAGTAATTGCACAAATATTTAATTAACGAGAGATATGAAATGAAAGATAGTAAAGAATTTGCATGCAATGCAAGAGACCCAGGTTCCATCTTTGGGCTGGATGGTTACCCACTCCAGTATTCTTGCCTGAAGAAATCCATGGACAGAGGAGCCTGGTGGGCTAGAGTCCATGGGGGTCACAAAGAGTCAAACATGAAAGAATAACTAACACTTATCTCTTATTTATGAAAAAAAGTTTTTATCAAGGCAATTAACTGACCATCTGGTGATGTCCATGTGTAAAGTCAGCTCTTGTGTTGTTGGAAGAGAGTGTTTGATATGGTCAGTGAGTTCTCTTGGCAAAACACAATTAGTCTTTGTCCTGCTTCATTTTGTACTTCAGGGCTAGGCTTGCCTGTTATTCCAGGCATTTTTTTTTTTTAAGTATTCATTCTAGAAGGTCTTGTATATTTTTATAGAACCATTCGACTTCAGCTTCTTCAGCATTAGTTGAGGCACAGACAAATTACTGTGATGTTGAATTATCTGCCTTCGAAACAAACTTGAGATCATTCTGTTGTTTCTGAGATTGCACTACATTTCAGACTCTTCTGTTGACTATGAAGGCTACTCCAGTTCTTGTAGGGAATTCTTACAGTAGTAGATATAATGCTCATCTGAATTAAATTTGTCTATTCCCATCCAATTTAGTTCACTGATTTCTAAGATATCAATGTTCACTCTTGCCATCTCCTGCTTGACCATGTCCAATTTCCCTTGATTCATGCACCTAACATTCTAGGTTCCTATGCAATTTGTTCTTTATAGCATCAGACTTTTACAGCCAGACACATCCACAGCTCAGTGTCATGTGACCCATCCTCTTCATTCTTTCTCCTTTGGTCTAGCCTCTTCATTCTTTCTGGAGTGATTAGTAATTTCTCTCCACTCTTCCCTAGTAGCATAATGGACACTTTCTGATCTGGGGGGCTCATCTTCTGGTGTAATATCTATTTGTTTTTCATACTGTTCATGGAATTCTTGAGACAAGAATATTGAAGAGGTTTTCCATTCCCTTCTCTGAGGCAGATGGACATTGAACAAAAAGTAATTGCACAAATATTTAATTAACGAGAGATATGAAATGAAAGATAGTAAAGAATTTGCATGCAATGCAAGAGACCCAGGTTCCATCTTTGGGCTGGATGGTTACCCACTCCAGTATTCTTGCCTGAAGAAATCCATGGACAGAGGAGCCTGGTGGGCTAGAGTCCATGGGGGTCACAAAGAGTCAAACATGAAAGAATAACTAACACTTATCTCTTATTTATGAAAAAAAAAAGTTTTTATCAAGGCAATTTAACTTATTCTGAAGGGAAAGGGAAACTTACTTGAAGAAGTAATATTTGATCTCTCTTTTGAAGGACAAAAGGGAGTTAGCTAGGATCTGGGGGAGGGAATTTATCCTCGGCCCTATTTGTGAAGCATAGTATCCTTTTAAGGGAGACAAAACCTACTCCTAATTGAAGAAAAGTTGTATATTTCAAATATTCTTGAGAGAGATAACAAAATTGTTATTGACAAGGTCTCACTGGGCTTCTCGTGTATGGAGGGATTTTTCTCCCCCATTTTTTCTAGGCAATATTTCAGCCTCCATGGCCTTTTCTGAGTTCCAAAAGGAAGATTCAAACAGTTGCTAATCAAGGGAGGAGCCGCTATGAAATTACCGGAGGCAAGATTGAAGGGACAGGGAAAGCATATTAAGAGGAGGAGACCTGACCACATGAGACACTGTTCAAGTCCCAAACTGGGTTTCGGCTGGGTTCAAGTTCAAGCACATGGGTTCTAGTCTCAATCTGAGGTAAAAAGTTTGAGGATCTGGTGGTATGTCCAGGTAGAGAGTGTAAAAATTTACTTGAATCATAGGACACCTGTCTGTCCGTGATTGCTTGGTTGTGTGAAGGCACCTTCCTCTACATTGAAAGTGGTGATGGAACAATAAAGCCAATCAATATATACTGTTTGGACATAGTGAACAAACAAAAATTTACTAGAGAATACAAATGAGCAACTGGTAACTAAAATAAAGAGTGAGATCATTATGATAGTGGAACTATGGTACTATTGTAATATTTAGAAAGGCTTAATGGAGAAGGAAATGATCACCCACGCCAATACTCTTGCCTGGAAAATTCCATGGATGGAGAAGTCTGGCGAGCTACAGTCCACAGGGTCTCAAATCTCTCTCTATATATATATATGGGACTTCTCTGATGGCTCAGTGGTAGGGGAAACTTCCTGCAGTACAAGAGACCCAGGTTCCATCCCTTGGTTTGGAAGATCCCCCTGGAGGATAAGTCTTACAACTTAATCCTGGCTGCAGTGTGGAGAACTGTTTGGTGAGAAGATCAATTTGGCCAGGAATTCAAATGGCATTTGCTGAATGGCCCGAACTCTGGGAAAGTTGTTGCAACGGAGAAAAAAAATTGATTTATATTTCTCATAAGCTTTGGGTTTACATTTATATTACATAAATTTATATGCTTGAGGAGAATACCTATTATGATTCAGAAAAGTAAGAAGTTGTAATATTTTAACAAACTACTCCTAATTGAAGAAAAGTTGTATATTTCAAATATTCTTGAGAGAGATAACAAAATTGTTATTGACAAGGTCTCACTGGGCTTCTCGTGTATGGAGGGATTTTTCTCCCCCATTTTTTCTAGGCAATATTTCAGCCTCCATGGCCTTTTCTGAGTTCCAAAAGGAAGATTCAAACAGTTGCTAATCAAGGGAGGAGCCGCTATGAAATTACCGGAGGCAAGATTGAAGGGACAGGGAAAGCATATTAAGAGGAGGAGACCTGACCACATGAGACACTGTTCAAGTCCCAAACTGGGTTTCGGCTGGGTTCAAGTTCAAGCACATGGGTTCTAGTCTCAATCTGAGGTAAAAAGTTTGAGGATCTGGTGGTATGTCCAGGTAGAGAGTGTAAAAATTTACTTGAATCATAGGACACCTGTCTGTCCGTGATTGCTTGGTTGTGTGAAGGCACCTTCCTCTACATTGAAAGTGGTGATGGAACAATAAAGCCAATCAATATATACTGTTTGGACATAGTGAACAAACAAAAATTTACTAGAGAATACAAATGAGCAACTGGTAACTAAAATAAAGAGTGAGATCATTATGATAGTGGAACTATGGTACTATTGTAATATTTAGAAAGGCTTAATGGAGAAGGAAATGATCACCCACGCCAATACTCTTGCCTGGAAAATTCCATGGATGGAGAAGTCTGGCGAGCTACAGTCCACAGGGTCTCAAATCTCTCTCTATATATATATATGGGACTTCTCTGATGGCTCAGTGGTAGGGAATCTTCCTGCAGTACAAGAGACCCAGGTTCCATCCCTTGGTTTGGAAGATCCCCCTGGAGGATAAGTCTTACAACTTAATCCTGGCTGCAGTGTGGAGAACTGTTTGGTGAGAAGATCAATTTGGCCAGGAATTCAAATGGCATTTGCTGAATGGCCCGAACTCTGGGAAAGTTGTTGCAACGGAGAAAAAAAATTGATTTATATTTCTCATAAGCTTTGGGTTTACATTTATATTACATAAATTTATATGCTTGAGGAGAATACCTATTATGATTCAGAAAAAGTAAGAGTTCTTGATAGCTTTATAACAGCAAACTACAATATTTCTCAATTATGAATTGGGATTCTACTACTAACAGTACTTGTTTTGCTCCTAAGACATCATACAGGAGGTCATGGTTAAATATTTTCTCAAAGTATAGTTAAGACCTGGACATACCAAAATTAAGGGTATGACCTGATCTTTTCTGGTAAGGAGATGTTTTAGCAAAAATAATATTCGAGCATCAAATTTAAAAAAAAAGAAGGGGGGGGAATTGAAGTATCTGTGAAATTACTGTGGCACAGATTAGAAAAATAAAAGGCTAGTTTTTTGATAATCTTGATACCAGTCAGAAATTTTTTATTTAATCTTGTAGACAATTAGTAACCAGTGAATTTTATGAGAATAGCACAGAGTATGTTTATACAGAAGAACTACTTCTCAGTTTTACAGGAAGAAAGATGAATTTAGTCTATTTTATATATTAGAAGTAGAATAATTCTAACTGAAAATGCTTTATTTTGCCTGTCTGAAAGTTTCTGAAATGAAATGGTAAAAAAAAGTTCTTACGTGGTGAGGACATGAATATGTGTAAAAAGTATTAGAGAAGGCACCAAAGCTTCTGTTAATATAAACAGAAGGAAGGCACATACAAGGGAAAAGATTGGAATCCTGTGCTGAAGTTTTTCTAGAAGGTTGAGCTGCTGTCTTGGATAGTGATGGGAGGGTATGCAGGGTGTGAATTAAAGAGTGTGTGAATATTGAAAGAGGACATCTTGTTGAGACATGGTGATTTAACAGTGGCTTGTGAAACCCTTGGGAAGCAAGGGTTTTGCTGAATCTTCCATGAAGAAAAGAAAGTAGAGTAACAATCATGATCTTTGGGGCAACTAGAATCTTATTCTTCACCAGAAAATTTCTTTGGGTCTGTGTCAAAGACTCAGTAGTTCAGATGGGAAATGGTTGAAGAAACCTATTTGAAAGCTGCCAGTGTTATGGGGAAAGTCACATTTAAAAACGCAAGTGGTTAACCTAAGTCCTAGGAGAAAAAAATTGATTTATATTTCTCATAAGCTTTGGGTTTACATTTATATTACATAAATTTATATGCTTGAGGAGAATACCTATTATGATTCAGAAAAAGTAAGAGTTCTTGATAGCTTTATAACAGCAAACTACAATATTTCTCAATTATGAATTGGGATTCTACTACTAACAGTACTTGTTTTGCTCCTAAGACATCATACAGGAGGTCATGGTTAAATATTTTCTCAAAGTATAGTTAAGACCTGGACATACCAAAATTAAGGGTATGACCTGATCTTTTCTGGTAAGGAGATGTTTTAGCAAAAATAATATTCGAGCATCAAATTTAAAAAAAAAGAAGGGGGGGGAATTGAAGTATCTGTGAAATTACTGTGGCACAGATTAGAAAAATAAAAGGCTAGTTTTTTGATAATCTTGATACCAGTCAGAAATTTTTTATTTAATCTTGTAGACAATTAGTAACCAGTGAATTTTATGAGAATAGCACAGAGTATGTTTATACAGAAGAACTACTTCTCAGTTTTACAGGAAGAAAGATGAATTTAGTCTATTTTATATATTAGAAGTAGAATAATTCTAACTGAAAATGCTTTATTTTGCCTGTCTGAAAGTTTCTGAAATGAAATGGTAAAAAAGTTCTTACGTGGTGAGGACATGAATATGTGTAAAAAGTATTAGAGAAGGCACCAAAGCTTCTGTTAATATAAACAGAAGGAAGGCACATACAAGGGAAAAGATTGGAATCCTGTGCTGAAGTTTTTCTAGAAGGTTGAGCTGCTGTCTTGGATAGTGATGGGAGGGTATGCAGGGTGTGAATTAAAGAGTGTGTGAATATTGAAAGAGGACATCTTGTTGAGACATGGTGATTTAACAGTGGCTTGTGAAACCCTTGGGAAGCAAGGGTTTTGCTGAATCTTCCATGAAGAAAAGAAAGTAGAGTAACAATCATGATCTTTGGGGCAACTAGAATCTTATTCTTCACCAGAAAATTTCTTTGGGTCTGTGTCAAAGACTCAGTAGTTCAGATGGGAAATGGTTGAAGAAACCTATTTGAAAGCTGCCAGTGTTATGGGGAAAGTCACATTTAAAAACGCAAGTGGTTAACCTAAGTCCTAGCAATGCCTGAAAGTGAGAATACATTACAAACTACTTCATCACTTCCATTTGTTTCAAACGAAGAGAAAAGAAATCATTCAAGGCACAATCTTTAGAGCAAAGTCTGATAACTGAGTCCAACTTGATTCCTTTTTTAATCTCTCAGAAAATACACACTGTATAGAATATTTTAATTAATCATGATTTGGGGTCATTTAGTGACTGAAATCTGTGAAGTTAATTTAATTATGATAAATTTCATTTAACTTGTATAAAACATTAAATGCAACCACTGTTTATTAATCTGATGCTTTTATCTTAATTGACATGTCTGATATTTTATGAGTAAGTCATCCCACTAAACTGTTTTCCCATAATGAAATGATCTTTATCCATATCCCTCTAATGTAGCAGTAATACAGATAACACAGTGCAGTGCACACCCTGACAGTGTTTTCTTTCTTTTGTAATGCAAGTGCCTGACTTAAGCTTTAATTGCCATGGCATCCACTTCAAAGAAGCATCCACTTCAAAGCCGGCTATCAGGAATAAACACCTGGCCAGCCACATAAGTAGATAGAGCTCTGTGGCCTCCCATACTGAGGCTCCTTTGTTTCAGAGATCTTCGCTGATTTCGATAATTGACCAGTTGGGCCACTTGTTTTTCCCTTTTTTTCTTTCTTTTTCTTCATGAGGCTTAATTCTCTCCTGTTTCAAATTAACCAATAAATGACCAGATCACCAAAGTTTTGTAATATAAACAGAAGGAAGGCACATACAAGAAATTGGAATCCTTGGAAGTTTTTCTAGAAGGTTGAGCTGCTGTCTTGGATAGTGATGGGAGGGTATGCAGGGTGTGAATTAAAGAGTGTGAATATTGAAAGAGGACATCTTGTTGAGACATGGTGATTTAACAGTGGCTTGTGAAACCCTTGGGAAGCAAGGGTTTTGCTGAATCTTCCATGAAGAAAAGAAAGTAGAGTAACAATCATGATCTTTGGGGCAACTAGAATCTTATTCTTCACCAGAAAATTTCTTTGGGTCTGTGTCAAAGACTCAGTAGTTCAGATGGGAAATGGTTGAAGAAACCTATTTGAAAGCTGCCAGTGTTATGGGGAAAGTCACATTTAAAAACGCAAGTGGTTAACCTAAGTCCTAGCAATGCCTGAAAGTGAGAATACATTACAAACTACTTCATCACTTCCATTTGTTTCAAACGAAGAGAAAAGAAATCATTCAAGGCACAATCTTTAGAGCAAAGTCTGATAACTGAGTCCAACTTGATTCCTTTTTTAATCTCTCAGAAAATACACACTGTATAGAATATTTTAATTAATCATGATTTGGGGTCATTTAGTGACTGAAATCTGTGAAGTTAATTTAATTATGATAAATTTCATTTAACTTGTATAAAACATTAAATGCAACCACTGTTTATTAATCTGATGCTTTTATCTTAATTGACATGTCTGATATTTTATGAGTAAGTCATCCCACTAAACTGTTTTCCCATAATGAAATGATCTTTATCCATATCCCTCTAATGTAGCAGTAATACAGATAACACAGTGCAGTGCACACCCTGACAGTGTTTTCTTTCTTTTTTGTAATGCAAGTGCCTGACTTAAGCTTTAATTGCCATGGCATCCACTTCAAAGAAGCATCCACTTCAAAGCCGGCTATCAGGAATAAACACCTGGCCAGCCACATAAGTAGATAGAGCTCTGTGGCCTCCCATACTGAGGCTCCTTTGTTTCAGAGATCTTCGCTGATTTCGATAATTGACCAGTTGGGCCACTTGTTTTTCCCTTTTTTTCTTTCTTTTTCTTCATGAGGCTTAATTCTCTCCTGTTTCAAATTAACCAATAAAGAGTGATCCAGAAATCCGAGGCTCTCTCTCTCCACCCCATTAAAAGCAGAACCCCAGATTTGAGCCCTCAGGCTCTCTGCCTTCTACCTTGCTGTGTGGCCCCAAGCATGCTGTGTAATTCCCAGGTCCTGTAAGTAATACATCTTTATTGTTTCAAAGCTTCCTGATGATTATCGCTGAAAGCCATCTTGCAATCATAATACAAACCACAAGCACTGGTCCAAGCCCATTGGTTATTGATAGATTGAGACAAGCACAAAACACCCTGTATATGACTTAGCAGGAACATTTACATCTTTAAACTACAGGTACATTTTTACACTTTAAAAATACCCCGTTGTTTGATAAAACTATCTAGCTATTAATAAACTATACAAACACTGATATGATTTTAAGCTGTGAGACTTAACTATGAGAAGTTCTATGACATGCAAGAAAAACTTAAAAAATAACAACCAAAGAAAAAACTGTATACCTAAGAAAATAAACTAGTACCAATTCAGCAGACAACTATGTTCAGTCTGAATATTTTTTAAAAGATGTTGCTGAATCCATAATAGTGTATGGCTTCTCTTTTATTTATTTATTTATTTTGCTTTCTCTTTTAAAACCAGTGTTCTATTGAAAACAGTAACAAAAACTATCAAGAGACTGTGAGGTCCGCTTAGCCAACTTTATCCCTCCCTTGGATGTTAATAAAAACGCAAATAGAGTATTGCTGCTTTTGTTGTCTCCAGTAACGGTGGAGATAGTCAAAGGAGAGAAAAAATTTACAAGAGGCATCGAAGTTAAAACATAAACCAGTTACAAATTTATAGCAACTTGGTAGTAAAATCCTACCTGGATCTCAGTAGAAATGATCATGTAATCATGTAGAAATCTGAATTCCTCCACCTACAATAAATGGGAGATAAGGAAGGGAGAGTTACTTACTATTGACCTCTTTGACAAAGTTTTTTCAACTATTTTTGTGCACAAAAATTACCAGAAAAGCTTTTAAAATAAGTTCCCAGTCTCCATTGTAGTATATTTGTCACTGATGTTGTCTAAGATATACATTTTAATAAGTTCCCTAGTTGATTCTGTTGTGATGCCAGACCAGAGTTAAGAGACACAAATAAAAACAATAAATGAAAGCAAATAACCAAGACTTCAACCTTTCTGAATCCAACCTTTTCTCCTTATAAAGTGGGTCCATTCTCAGACTTATCTTAATGTTTACAGGGTAGTGATAATAATAGCTAAAGTGTAGTCAGGCTTCCCAGTTGGCTCCGTGGTAAAAAATCTAACTGCCAAGCAGGATACGAGGGTTCAATACCTGGAAAGAACTCCTAGAGAAGGAAATGGCAATTTACCCAGTATTTTCGCTTGGGAAACACCACAGACAGAAAGACCCTGGTCCACGGGTTGCAAAGCACTAACAACATTTTCACTGGATAAAACTATCTAGCTATTAATAAACTATACAAACACTGATATGATTTTAAGCTGTGAGACTTAACTATGAGAAGTTCTATGACATGCAAGAAAAACTTAAAAAATAACAACCAAAGAAAAAACTGTATACCTAAGAAAATAAACTAGTACCAATTCAGCAGACAACTATGTTCAGTCTGAATATTTTTTAAAAGATGTTGCTGAATCCATAATAGTGTATGGCTTCTCTTTTATTTATTTATTTATTTTGCTTTCTCTTTTAAAACCAGTGTTCTATTGAAAACAGTAACAAAAACTATCAAGAGACTGTGAGGTCCGCTTAGCCAACTTTATCCCTCCCTTGGATGTTAATAAAAACGCAAATAGAGTATTGCTGCTTTTGTTGTCTCCAGTAACGGTGGAGATAGTCAAAGGAGAGAAAAAATTTACAAGAGGCATCGAAGTTAAAACATAAACCAGTTACAAATTTATAGCAACTTGGTAGTAAAATCCTACCTGGATCTCAGTAGAAATGATCATGTAATCATGTAGAAATCTGAATTCCTCCACCTACAATAAATGGGAGATAAGGAAGGGAGAGTTACTTACTATTGACCTCTTTGACAAAGTTTTTTCAACTATTTTTGTGCACAAAAATTACCAGAAAAGCTTTTAAAATAAGTTCCCAGTCTCCATTGTAGTATATTTGTCACTGATGTTGTCTAAGATATACATTTTAATAAGTTCCCTAGTTGATTCTGTTGTGATGCCAGACCAGAGTTAAGAGACACAAATAAAAACAATAAATGAAAGCAAATAACCAAGACTTCAACCTTTCTGGAATCCAACCTTTTCTCCTTATAAAGTGGGTCCATTCTCAGACTTATCTTAATGTTTACAGGGTAGTGATAATAATAGCTAAAGTGTAGTCAGGCTTCCCAGTTGGCTCCGTGGTAAAAAAAATCTAACTGCCAAGCAGGATACGAGGGTTCAATACCTGGAAAGAACTCCTAGAGAAGGAAATGGCAATTTACCCAGTATTTTCGCTTGGGAAACACCACAGACAGAAAGACCCTGGTCCACGGGTTGCAAAGAATCAGATTCGACTTAACAACCAAACAGCAGCAGCATTAAAGTGTCTACTTGCCCAGCATATTCCCAGACATTTTATGTGTGTTGGCTCTTTTAATCCCTAAACCAACTGCAAGATGCAGGTCCTGTTATTATCGCACTCATTTAGAAAATAAGTAAAGGGAAGCTGAGAGACAGTCTGCTGAAAGTCACGTTTTTACTGTCAGAGCAAGAATTCCAGTCTAATTGGACTAAAATGTGAGTTAATCATGATGTTGTTTTGAGACAGCGTCTAAGATACCTGAAACAGTGAAAGGAGAAAGGAGAACAGAGAAAGCAACTGGTAGTATGCTTTCCCTATCTCATATTAAGTCTCTGCCTCTGATCTCCAGGCTTCCTTGCCCTTTGTCTTCCTGTTACATTCTGTCGAGGAAGCATTGGTGAAAGGCTGTAGGGCAATAGAAAGAAAAAGCTAAGACCTTCTCTGCCCACTGTAGGGTCTCTAAAATGGTTGAGTCACTACATGGTCTTACTCTGGCCTGGCACCTCTGATATAGATTAAGCCAATACCAGGTGGTATTAACTTCTCGCCTCTGATGATATCACCTAGTACTTTTATTCTTCTTATCCCTGGTTGCAGCTTCTGACAGTTACTAATCACTCTGTTCTTCCACGTTCATATCTACTCTTTCCTTTCTTCTAACTGTATTTGCTCCTGTACCTGCTACAGTTCCTGTATTTGCTCTCTTGAACTACTTGGTATGAGCTTTGTTTTCCTGAAAAGACAATCTGGTATTATAAAAATAAAAATAAAATTGATGAAACAAAGTAAAAACTACTGATCAAAAAATGATAGCAACACCTACATTTTATTTTATTTAAGATATGAAAGGTTATCCTCCTGTAACACCTGACAACTCATCCATGAAAATAAGCCCTTTGTCATTTAAATAAGCTTTAGCAGATTTATAAATTAAGAACAGACAAATAAGAAATGAAACTTGTCCAAACTACAAAACTGCCAAGCAGGTTCAATACCTGGAAAGAACTCCTAGAGAAGGAAATGGCAATTTACCCAGTATTTTCGCTTGGGAAACACCACAGACAGAAAGACCCTGGTCCACGGGTTGCAAAGAATCAGATTCGACTTAACAACCAAACAGCAGCAGCATTAAAGTGTCTACTTGCCCAGCATATTCCCAGACATTTTATGTGTGTTGGCTCTTTTAATCCCTAAACCAACTGCAAGATGCAGGTCCTGTTATTATCGCACTCATTTAGAAAATAAGTAAAGGGAAGCTGAGAGACAGTCTGCTGAAAGTCACGTTTTTACTGTCAGAGCAAGAATTCCAGTCTAATTGGACTAAAATGTGAGTTAATCATGATGTTGTTTTGAGACAGCGTCTAAGATACCTGAAACAGTGAAAGGAGAAAAGGAGAACAGAGAAAGCAACTGGTAGTATGCTTTCCCTATCTCATATTAAGTCTCTGCCTCTGATCTCCAGGCTTCCTTGCCCTTTGTCTTCCTGTTACATTCTGTCGAGGAAGCATTGGTGAAAGGCTGTAGGGCAATAGAAAGAAAAAGCTAAGACCTTCTCTGCCCACTGTAGGGTCTCTAAAATGGTTGAGTCACTACATGGTCTTACTCTGGCCTGGCACCTCTGATATAGATTAAGCCAATACCAGGTGGTATTAACTTCTCGCCTCTGATGATATCACCTAGTACTTTTATTCTTCTTATCCCTGGTTGCAGCTTCTGACAGTTACTAATCACTCTGTTCTTCCACGTTCATATCTACTCTTTCCTTTCTTCTAACTGTATTTGCTCCTGTACCTGCTACAGTTCCTGTATTTGCTCTCTTGAACTACTTGGTATGAGCTTTGTTTTCCTGAAAAGACAATCTGGTATTATAAAAATAAAAATAAAATTGATGAAACAAAGTAAAAACTACTGATCAAAAAATGATAGCAACACCTACATTTTATTTTATTTAAGATATGAAAGGTTATCCTCCTGTAACACCTGACAACTCATCCATGAAAATAAGCCCTTTGTCATTTAAATAAGATTTAGCAGATTTATAAATTAAGAAACATCTGTAGTTTACAAAAATAAGAAATGAAAATCTTCTGTCTCATCAAACTCTACAAAAGCTGTTCTCCCCAGATCTCTGTTAATGACTAATAGTATTTTTCTTGTTCTTTTTATTTTTTTAAGTGAATTTTCAGGGTTCTGAGAAAACACAGCTGACAGAGCATAAGCATTTATAAGTACCTTTCTCTCCAAGGGGCACTAACATGATATGAATAATACAAGAAGGTATATCCACAATAAGAGAAGACATTATGAAAAAGAAATTTCAACAATTTTGAAATTAAATAGTGATTATTGGAGAGCTATTTTTATTAAACCAAGCAAAATATAAAGTAAATGAATAGGTAAATAAATAGAATTGCTACAGTGACAACAGACAGGGAATCTAAGAAGAAGCTACCCCTGAGAATCTCTGAGCCTGGTGGCACAAGGAGATGAGGGGCTAAAATCAATAGCTTGATGGGGACTCTAGTTTGACCATCTAGAACTCTAATTTCTCATCTTATTAAGACAATGCACTTTACTCCCACTGATTCAGGCAGGAAACCACAGTTGTAGCACATAGGTAATTGGACTAAAATGATATAAGAAAAGAGAGAGGACTTCCCTGGCAGTGCAGTGGTAAAGAGCATGCCTTCCAATGTAGGGTGTGCAGGCTCGATCCCTGGTCAGGGAGTTAAGATCCCATATGACTCGTGGCCAGAAACACAAAACACAAAACAGAAGTAATATTATAACAAATTCAATGAGGACTTTAAAAAATGGTCCACCTCAAAAAATCTTTAATAAAAAAAGAAGAGAGTGTGAGTCTGGTTCTCAAAACAGGGGTTTGGGTAGAAATCTGGAAACTGAATTGTGAAATTATCAACCACATTCTCTCCAGGCTCCCAGAAAACCAGTAGCAAGAACTGCGTGACCTAGGCAAGAGGCCTGAGGGATTCTGGCCACAGATATGTGGGCCAGAATACCTTTGTGAAAAGTTGGCAAATTAACTTTCATAAAAGTCCACAGAAAGAGGAGGAGATATGACACACTAGGGTAAGATTACATAGGGATGTTTTACGGTATATTGACTTTTCAAATTCACTCACAACCCTTGTTCACCCTGCCTTAAACCTAGAAGTCAACCATATATATATATACCATATCTACAGGTTTCCTTGGTACTTGGTTTGACAAATGGGGAATAGTGCATTTCTTGGAGGTCATAGTATGGAAGGAATGGGAAGCAACTTAGTCTGACATTGTCATGACATTACTGTGTGACAATTAGGAATAGCTATTAAAGTTAATGTATAAACAAGAATAGTCCACAAGTTACTCCATACATAAGGGTAATATGTTGTCCTGCAAATGAGAATGGAGCTCAGCAGCTAAAAGCATCTGCAATGGTTGACACCAACAAAACTTTTAAAATGTGGAGAGTACTGAATTTTGTTTGTTCACTGGTTAGTTTTGATTAGAAGATTCTGGCAGAATAAAGCTCGAAAATATCTTCTATACAAGAGAATTTTATAAGTGGTAGTGGTAGCATCTGCTAAAATTTTATCTCCTTTACTAAGACAACTAATATTAACAATTTATTGTATCTTGCAAGCCATTGCCATTACTTTCTACATTTAGTTTTGCCTAGTTCTTTAACCTCACTTCAATCTGCCCGCAGGAAACCACAGTTGTAGCACATAGGTAATTGGACTAAAATGATATAAGAAAAGAGAGAGGACTTCCCTGGCAGTGCAGTGGTAAAGAGCATGCCTTCCAATGTAGGGTGTGCAGGCTCGATCCCTGGTCAGGGAGTTAAGATCCCATATGACTCGTGGCCAGAAACACAAAACACAAAACAGAAGTAATATTATAACAAATTCAATGAGGACTTTAAAAAATGGTCCACCTCAAAAAATCTTTAATAAAAAAAGAAGAGAGTGTGAGTCTGGTTCTCAAAACAGGGGTTTGGGTAGAAATCTGGAAACTGAATTGTGAAATTATCAACCACATTCTCTCCAGGCTCCCAGAAAACCAGTAGCAAGAACTGCGTGACCTAGGCAAGAGGCCTGAGGGATTCTGGCCACAGATATGTGGGCCAGAATACCTTTGTGAAAAGTTGGCAAATTAACTTTCATAAAAGTCCACAGAAAGAGGAGGAGATATGACACACTAGGGTAAGATTACATAGGGATGTTTTACGGTATATTGACTTTTCAAATTCACTCACAACCCTTGTTCACCCTGCCTTAAACCTAGAAGTCAACCATATATATATATACCATATCTACAGGTTTCCTTGGTACTTGGTTTGACAAATGGGGAATAGTGCATTTCTTGGAGGTCATAGTATGGAAGGAATGGGAAGCAACTTAGTCTGACATTGTCATGACATTACTGTGTGACAATTAGGAATAGCTATTAAAGTTAATGTATAAACAAGAATAGTCCACAAGTTACTCCATACATAAGGGTAATATGTTGTCCTGCAAATGAGAATGGAGCTCAGCAGCTAAAAGCATCTGCAATGGTTGACACCAACAAAACTTTTAAAATGTGGAGAGTACTGAATTTTGTTTGTTCACTGGTTAGTTTTGATTAGAAGATTCTGGCAGAATAAAGCTCGAAAATATCTTCTATACAAGAGAATTTTATAAGTGGTAGTGGTAGCATCTGCTAAAATTTTATCTCCTTTACTAAGACAACTAATATTAACAATATTTAAATATTGTATCTTGCAAGCCATTGCCATTACTTTCTACTACATATTAGCCTTTCCCTTTGCCATACCCCATGTTCTTTAACCTCACTTCAATCTGCCCAGGCATATTATTACATTTTCTAGAAATCTGTAAAGTAAAATGCAGCAGTAATATTAATAATATACACCTTATTATCGTTTGGAAATAAGCCTTATGACCCTTAAAAAGACTCAATGTAGAAAAAGCAGGATCATAGCATGAAGTTGTTTCCTCTGTCCTAATTCAAGCATTCTCTTTCTCTAGAAATATGTATCATATTTTCGTAACTATGAAAAGAGACTGAGGAGGTAAAAGAGAGTATATGATCAATGCAACAATTTCAAAACAATTCTGTTTCTATTCTATGTATGAATCACCTACGTGCTGAAGATAATTTTTTAAAAAAAATTAGGGCCCTTTTTACATATTTTCCATGGTCTAGACCACTTATTTGCTAGATATTTAAACAACTCCATAGGCAAGCCCTGTAAAGTTTTTCAGCCCGGACATTCAAAATAATTGTGCTTATAAATAGTTATGATTCATGATTCTAAGGAACCAATATACTTCTACAATATTTAATACTGTAGAGAGTTATAAGGAATCATGATGATTGAAAAATATTTTGAAAGATTCTTCTTCAGAGGCAAAATCTTAAAAAACTCCACATTATTAAAAAAAAGATCTTAAATCAACTTAACATACATTATATACATTTTTTAAAAGCTCAGTATTTATGAGGTGTTATATTTATCATTGCTTTGTATACTATCAGAGCAGTATCAAAATAAATGGCACTTTAAGCAAAATGTATTTTTCTAATATTATTTGATTACATAGTAATCAGGAAATTCATTGTTATGGTTTCCTTTTACAATAAAAACACTTTGCTTTCCACATGACCACATAACACTTAAGTTCCTTTTTCAGGAAAGCCTTTATACAGTATCTGAAAATCATAAGTGAATGTGGTCAAGTAGTAAAGACTACATTTTAATGGATGTATGAAGAAAATATTTATCTTTATTCTGATTTTCTATTTACAAAATGAAATAAAATTGGAATCTATCAGTTTTAAAATCTCTAAGGTTCCAGAATGTTTGCTCAATCTAGTTTTGGTTAAGTATTATAATTTGGCATTGATTCAAATTTAATTCTATGCTCACAGTTTTTCTATTAAAGTTGAATTTTCTGTTGCTGTCTACTGATTTGTAAAATGACAAGAATTATTGAAAGATGTCTCAGACTTTGTCATAGATTATTTCAAAATGGCTTCAACCATCCCCTCTTTTAATTCCCTTTTGCAATTGGATTTTGCAGGTCTTCTCATCAAGCAGGAGTTTATATTATTCCATGACTTGTATGAGCAATAGCCTTGTGACTGCTACGGACAATGGAATATAGTAGAACCGATGATGTACCAGTTCTGAGTTTAGGTGGTGTTCTACATTCTCTCTCGAATTCTGTTGCCACCATATGACTGAACTCTAGACAGCCTAGTGGATGAAGCCAAATGGCTGTCACCCCTGTCAGTCCTGCCAATTGTCAGCCAATCTCTAACATATGAGGGAGACCATACTAGACCTTATTCTCCCAGCTGGCTCTGAACGTGATGAATGAGTCCAGTGGAAATTAGTTCAGGCTAATTTAGATCCAAGGAACTGCCTAACTGACTGATAGACTTGAGCAATAATAGGAGTTGCTGGTTTATTTCTTTTTTTTCTTTAATTTAACGTGTTCTTATTCATCTTTTCACATTTTTTTCTATATACATATACTTTTAGAGATATGATCAGAGTACAGATAGCTTATATTTTCCTTTTTTTTGGATGAGTAAGAAGTGAATTTATTCAGATTCAGAGATAAGCACACTGACAGAGTATGGGCCATCACAGAGGGCAAGTGCGGGTGGCTGATGAGTTACTGTTTGAAACCATTAAATTGTGGAGTTCTTTGTTGTACAGCAAAAAATCTCACACTGCCTCATAAGAAATCCATGAAATATTTTTCTTGGTACCTCTTCAGTCTAAACAAAATGGGCCACCGTGAATTCTACTATGTGATGAAACTACAATAGAGCTGAGAATAAACAGATAAACTGATTTGAGAACTCTTAAAGCTTTCATTTGTTTAGGACCTCCCAAATTTTGGTACCTTAATTGTGAAACTGAAACTGAAGGATGTGTGATAACTCTATTATTGACAAATTAATAATGTATATGTTGAGTGAATCACAGAATACTGGAATCCAAGAACACTGTAGGTTATCTGAAGGCATTAAACTTAAGTTAAATAAAACTTAAACCTGATATGCTATAAAAGGGGCTTATTATCCTGCAAGGGGGGTACAGATAGACTTATTTTTATTGTCTTGTTTTGCTTTTGGATCCTATGACAATTACGTAAAAATTGGATACTGTCCTTTAGCACAGAGTTTATTCTCTTCAAAGTTGCTTTTCAAGTTATCAAGTAGAGAGTTAATTTTAAAATATACTCTACACATCCACTACAGAGCTGCTTTTTCCTAATACTGCTATCTTTGACTTACTGGTTATAGTCACACTCAGTGGGAATTCTAGTGCTAACTTTTTTCCCTTGGTTTTAAGTGATTTCTGCAGAAGCCCATTTAGTTTCATATGGATGTCTCAGGATAATGAAAGCTAACATATGAGGGAGACCATACTAGACCTTATTCTCCCAGCTGGCTCTGAACGTGATGAATGAGTCCAGTGGAAATTAGTTCAGGCTAATTTAGATCCAAGGAACTGCCTAACTGACTGATAGACTTGAGCAATAATAGGAGTTGCTGGTTTATTTCTTTTTTTTCTTTAATTTAACGTGTTCTTATTCATCTTTTCACATTTTTTTCTATATACATATACTTTTAGAGATATGATCAGAGTACAGATAGCTTATATTTTCCTTTTTTTTGGATGAGTAAGAAGTGAATTTATTCAGATTCAGAGATAAGCACACTGACAGAGTATGGGCCATCACAGAGGGCAAGTGCGGGTGGCTGATGAGTTACTGTTTGAAACCATTAAATTGTGGAGTTCTTTGTTGTACAGCAAAAAATCTCACACTGCCTCATAAGAAATCCATGAAATATTTTTCTTGGTACCTCTTCAGTCTAAACAAAATGGGCCACCGTGAATTCTACTATGTGATGAAACTACAATAGAGCTGAGAATAAACAGATAAACTGATTTGAGAACTCTTAAAGCTTTCATTTGTTTAGGACCTCCCAAATTTTGGTACCTTAATTGTGAAACTGAAACTGAAGGATGTGTGATAACTCTATTATTGACAAATTAATAATGTATATGTTGAGTGAATCACAGAATACTGGAATCCAAGAACACTGTAGGTTATCTGAAGGCATTAAACTTAAGTTAAATAAAACTTAAACCTGATATGCTATAAAAGGGGCTTATTATCCTGCAAGGGGGGTACAGATAGACTTATTTTTTTATTGTCTTGTTTTGCTTTTGGATCCTATGACAATTACGTAAAAATTGGATACTGTCCTTTAGCACAGAGTTTATTCTCTTCAAAGTTGCTTTTCAAGTTATCAAGTAGAGAGTTAATTTTAAAATATACTCTACACATCCACTACAGAGCTGCTTTTTCCTAATACTGCTATCTTTGACTTACTGGTTATAGTCACACTCAGTGGGAATTCTAGTGCTAACATTTTTTTAATCTCCATTGGTTTTTAAGTGATTTCTGCAGAAGCCCATTTAGTTTCATATGGATGTCTCAGGATAATGAAAGCTAGAATGAGTTTGGGGGATATATATGAAATTCAACGCATCTGCTTAACTTTTCAATCAAGCATGTTTTCTTTGTTTCATACCACATATTTTGGAGACAGGTGATGTCACTAAACTATAAAAACTTACTTAAGTGATTCTGTGAATTGTACAAGAATGCTATTTTTGATGCTTGTCATATATTACATACTTTCATCAAGACTGGCTTGAGCCATGGGTGGAACTAAGATGGCGGTGCAGAAGGATGTGCTCTCATCTCTCCTGCAAAATCGCCTGAATTGCATCGAGTTCCTGAAAAACCATCGACAGGAGGAGGTTGGATCCATCACAAAAAAGATACCCTACATCGAAGAACAAAGGAGAAGCCGCAACAAGATGGCAGGAGGGGCGCAACTGCGCTTTTAAAAGTCAAACCTCATGCCCGCCAGAGAGGCTGGGTGGGCCAAATACGAAGAGCCTGTTGCAAGTCATGACCCGGGAAAGGAGCAGTGACTCCCACAAGGGACTGAGCCAGACCTGCTTTAGATGGTCCAAGTGCCCTTGAGCAATCCTCGGAAGGACTGCACTCAATTCCCTTTGGTTACCATTAACCCAATCATAGAGCCTCCGAGTAAGACTTGAAACTGTGCGCACCATGATCCAGGAGAGGGAAATAGGGATCCTGCATGAGACTTAGCCAGGCTCTGAGTAATGTGACATCTCCCATGGTGGCGGGGGTCGACGGTGGCCTGCAGCAGGGTCGGGGTCACCATGGAAGTGCTTCTCATAGAGCATGTGGGAATAAATCCTTTATGAGAGTGATGCCATTTTCCCTACTGTAGTTTGGCTGCTGGTCAAACTACCGGACTGCGAGTCAAACTACAGGAAGGGAGGGAATTTAGCTCCACCCAGCAAAAAGGGATTTGGATTAAGGATTAAGAAACTCCCAGGGCTAGCCTGGGCGGGCCTTAGTTCTGGAATAGGCCGATACTGCTATCTTTGACTTACTGGTTATAGTCACACTCAGTATTCTAGTGCTAACATTTTTTTAATCTCCATTGGTTTTTAAGTGATTTCTGCAGAAGCCCATTTAGTTTCATATGGATGTCTCAGGATAATGAAAGCTAGAATGAGTTTGGGGGATATATATGAAATTCAACGCATCTGCTTAACTTTTCAATCAAGCATGTTTTCTTTGTTTCATACCACATATTTTGGAGACAGGTGATGTCACTAAACTATAAAAACTTACTTAAGTGATTCTGTGAATTGTACAAGAATGCTATTTTTGATGCTTGTCATATATTACATACTTTCATCAAGACTGGCTTGAGCCATGGGTGGAACTAAGATGGCGGTGCAGAAGGATGTGCTCTCATCTCTCCTGCAAAATCGCCTGAATTGCATCGAGTTCCTGAAAAACCATCGACAGGAGGAGGTTGGATCCATCACAAAAAAGATACCCTACATCGAAGAACAAAGGAGAAGCCGCAACAAGATGGCAGGAGGGGCGCAACTGCGCTTTTAAAAGTCAAACCTCATGCCCGCCAGAGAGGCTGGGTGGGCCAAATACGAAGAGCCTGTTGCAAGTCATGACCCGGGAAAGGAGCAGTGACTCCCACAAGGGACTGAGCCAGACCTGCTTTAGATGGTCCAAGTGCCCTTGAGCAATCCTCGGAAGGACTGCACTCAATTCCCTTTGGTTACCATTAACCCAATCATAGAGCCTCCGAGTAAGACTTGAAACTGTGCGCACCATGATCCAGGAGAGGGAAATAGGGATCCTGCATGAGACTTAGCCAGGCTCTGAGTAATGTGACATCTCCCATGGTGGCGGGGGTCGACGGTGGCCTGCAGCAGGGTCGGGGTCACCATGGAAGTGCTTCTCATAGAGCATGTGGGAATAAATCCTTTATGAGAGTGATGCCATTTTCCCTACTGTAGTTTGGCTGCTGGTCAAACTACCGGACTGCGAGTCAAACTACAGGAAGGGAGGGAATTTAGCTCCACCCAGCAAAAAAAGGGATTTGGATTAAGGATTAAGAAACTCCCAGGGCTAGCCTGGGCGGGCCTTTTAGTTCTGGAATAGGCCGAAATAGACAGGAGGCACCGGTTTGATCCCTGGCCTGGGAAGATCCCACATGCTGTGGAGCAGTTGGACTAGTGTGTTCAATTATGAGCCAGAGCACTGGAGCACATATGCCCATAGCTAGTGCTCTGCTACAGGAGAGGCCACTGCAATGTGAGGCCCACACAAGCCAAAGAATTAAGATGGATGAAAACAAATAAGTGAAGGAACAATAAAAGAGGCCAAAAATCAAAAAAAAGAAAACAGGTATAACCAAATATGAAAAAATTAATTAACATTTAAGCATGCTAGAAGTATAAAGTATTAAATATCTATATTGACATATAATTTATGTGTAATGTAATAGCATTAATTCCTTTAACATCAGATATTAATACCAAAGACTTCCTAAAAGCTTGGACCAATCATTCTCTAAAAGCCCTAATAGTCTCATTTTGTCAGATACATACTTTATGTAGGAGCACCACTCATGGAAGACAAATTAGGAATGACAGAAGGTTTGGTCCAAGTCTACAACTCTTAAGACCAGTATCCTTGGTTAAAAAAACTAATATATAAACCTCAAATCAATGTAATACACATACATATTTGTGCATATATGATACATGTGTATATATATATAAAATGAATCAAATTATTTTACAGAGAGGAAATATACAATCATGTAATTCACTCTGAGCCTTTTAAACCTGTCTGTAGGGCAGTTATATTTGAAACCATTAAAAATATGCCCACTTATGTTATGCATTAATTTGTAGAATCCCAGTTTCACAGAGCAGTTTATTTTCTGATTTTTCCCTTTCCATGACTCTATTCAATGAGGGCAAGAATATTGATTGAATTCACAAGAGCATCTCCCATGGTGGCGGGGTCGACGGTGGCCTGCAGCAGGGTCGGGGTCACCATGGAAGTGCTTCTCATAGAGCATGTGGAATAAATCCTTTATGAGAGTGATGCCATTTTCCCTACTGTAGTTTGGCTGCTGGTCAAACTACCGGACTGCGAGTCAAACTACAGGAAGGGAGGGAATTTAGCTCCACCCAGCAAAAAAAGGGATTTGGATTAAGGATTAAGAAACTCCCAGGGCTAGCCTGGGCGGGCCTTTTAGTTCTGGAATAGGCCGAAATAGACAGGAGGCACCGGTTTGATCCCTGGCCTGGGAAGATCCCACATGCTGTGGAGCAGTTGGACTAGTGTGTTCAATTATGAGCCAGAGCACTGGAGCACATATGCCCATAGCTAGTGCTCTGCTACAGGAGAGGCCACTGCAATGTGAGGCCCACACAAGCCAAAGAATTAAGATGGATGAAAACAAATAAGTGAAGGAACAATAAAAGAGGCCAAAAATCAAAAAAAAAAGAAAACAGGTATAACCAAATATGAAAAAATTAATTAACATTTAAGCATGCTAGAAGTATAAAGTATTAAATATCTATATTGACATATAATTTATGTGTAATGTAATAGCATTAATTCCTTTAACATCAGATATTAATACCAAAGACTTCCTAAAAGCTTGGACCAATCATTCTCTAAAAGCCCTAA
Organism: Tragulus kanchil; assembly: GCA_022376925.1. Lineage (NCBI taxonomy): Eukaryota > Metazoa > Chordata > Mammalia > Artiodactyla > Tragulidae > Tragulus > Tragulus kanchil. The sequence continues at coordinate 68,449,754 of JAIOJX010000028.1, read as the reverse complement.
TAGTCTCATTTTGTCAGATACATACTTTATGTAGGAGCACCACTCATGGAAGACAAATTAGGAATGACAGAAGGTTTGGTCCAAGTCTACAACTCTTAAGACCAGTATCCTTGGTTAAAAAAACTAATATATAAACCTCAAATCAATGTAATACACATACATATTTGTGCATATATGATACATGTGTATATATATATAAAATGAATCAAATTATTTTACAGAGAGGAAATATACAATCATGTAATTCACTCTGAGCCTTTTAAACCTGTCTGTAGGGCAGTTATATTTGAAACCATTAAAAATATGCCCACTTATGTTATGCATTAATTTGTAGAATCCCAGTTTCACAGAGCAGTTTATTTTCGTGATTTTTCCCCTTTCCATGACTCTATTCAATGAGGGCAAGAATATTGATTGAATTAACACATAGAGGATTGCAACTGGAGCATTTGGTGAGAACTGGAGTTGAAAATTAAAACTAGTATTCATTCAGATATAATACTAAGATGATGAATTAATTTTACAAAGGAAGTTGTGATTAAAGGCATAGAATATTTATATGTTGAAAACTAAAATTTAGTTTGCATGGTCTAGGAAAGGGCATCAATCAAGCTGTAGAAAACTATATCTTAAACTATTTGTTAGAGAAACATATCACCAGAAATACTTTATAAAAAAAGAATATTTTCTTTTTGTCAACTAGAGAACCCATATTTTCCGTGGTGGGTTTAAATGGAAGTTTTAATTTTGGAATTGAGTACACCCTTGGTAATGAAACCATATACAAGCCCTTGTGTCTCTGTCCTTTGAAGTAAAAGACTTTTGTGTGACTCTTCTAGGCTTCCATAGAGTCTCTAAGGGCTGACTTAAGAGTTAATGATTAGGGGCTTCCCTGGTGGTCCAGTGGGTAAGGACACCACCTTGCAGTGCAAGGGGCGCCGGTTCGAGCCCTGGCCTGGGAAGATCCCATGTACTGTGGAGCGGCTGGACCCATGTGTCCAATTACTGAGCCGGAGCTCTGGAGCACATGCGCCCAGAGCCAGCGCTCTGCGACAACAGAGGCCACCGCGATGGGAGGCCCACAGGAGCCAAAGAACAAAGATGGATGAAACTAGACAAATGAAAGATCAGTGGAAGTGGCCCGCCTATTCCCCTCTGTCCCCACCCCCGCCAAAATAAATAAATAAATGTTTAAAAAAAAAAAGTTAATGATTAAGAAATATGAAGATGTAGAAATAGAGAACAGCTGTTGGGCTGGGAAACTGGTTACAATGTGAACTATAAACCTACCACACAACAGAATCTCTGTACTCATAATTCACTCTGAGCCTTTTAAACCTGTCTGTAGGGCAGTTATATTTGAAACCATTAAAAATATGCCCACTTATGTTATGCATTAATTTGTAGAATCCCAGTTTCACAGAGCAGTTTATTTTCGTGATTTTTCCCCTTTCCATGACTCTATTCAATGAGGGCAAGAATATTGATTGAATTAACACATAGAGGATTGCAACTGGAGCATTTGGTGAGAACTGGAGTTGAAAATTAAAACTAGTATTCATTCAGATATAATACTAAGATGATGAATTAATTTTACAAAGGAAGTTGTGATTAAAGGCATAGAATATTTATATGTTGAAAACTAAAATTTAGTTTGCATGGTCTAGGAAAGGGCATCAATCAAGCTGTAGAAAACTATATCTTAAACTATTTGTTAGAGAAACATATCACCAGAAATACTTTATAAAAAAAGAATATTTTCTTTTTGTCAACTAGAGAACCCATATTTTCCGTGGTGGGTTTAAATGGAAGTTTTAATTTTGGAATTGAGTACACCCTTGGTAATGAAACCATATACAAGCCCTTGTGTCTCTGTCCTTTGAGGTGAAAGACTTTTGTGTGACTCTTCTAGGCTTCCATAGAGTCTCTAAGGGCTGACTTAAGAGTTAATGATTAGGGGCTTCCCTGGTGGTCCAGTGGGTAAGGACACCACCTTGCAGTGCAAGGGGCGCCGGTTCGAGCCCTGGCCTGGGAAGATCCCATGTACTGTGGAGCGGCTGGACCCATGTGTCCAATTACTGAGCCGGAGCTCTGGAGCACATGCGCCCAGAGCCAGCGCTCTGCGACAACAGAGGCCACCGCGATGGGAGGCCCACAGGAGCCAAAGAACAAAGATGGATGAAACTAGACAAATGAAAGATCAGTGGAAGTGGCCCGCCTATTCCCCTCTGTCCCCACCCCCGCCAAAATAAATAAATAAATGTTTAAAAAAAAAAAGTTAATGATTAAGAAATATGAAGATGTAGAAATAGAGAACAGCTGTTGGGCTGGGAAACTGGTTACAATGTGAACTATAAACCTACCACACAACAGAATCTCTGTACTCATAATTCTCTGAAAGGTATAAATAAAAGCCTGACACACATTCTGAAGTTGTTTTTACAAGAAGCAGACCCTCACCATATGAAAACTGCTGACCACAACAACATAGAGCCTAGGCTGGTTGAAACCAGAGGTTGATGATGTGTAAAATGTGTGCACAAGCTGATCATGCATCCTGCAGCCCCGTCTCTCACACTGCCTTTAAATCCCCTTTCCTGAAACTCATTGGGGGTTTCTGATCTCTTGCACGTGAACAGCCTGTTCTCCTTGTTTGGTGCCTGCAATAAATACTGTACTTTTCTTTACCACAACCTGATGTTAGTAGATTGACTTTACTGTACAAAGATGACTGGACGTCAGTTTGGTGCAGTAATGGGAATAACATGACTAAGACAGAGAACAAACCTGTGGACAGAGTGAGGAAGGAAAGGGTGGAATGAACTGAGAGAAGAGTGTGGAAACATACATTACCATATGTAAAATAGATATCAAGTGGGAATTTGCTGTGTGATACAGGGTGTTCAATCCAGTGCTCCGTGACAACCTAGAGGGATGGGATGGGGAAGGAAACGGAACGGGGTTCAGGACGGAGGGGACATACGTACACCTGTGGCTGATTCATGTTAATGTATGGCAGAAATCAACACAATGTTGTAAAGCAATTATCCTCCTATTTAAAAGAATTAAAAATATACATATACATGTGTATATATATATATATATATATATATTGCAAGAATTAACGCCTTTATTTAGTAAGTACATTATATCAATGAGTCTTCCAAATAAATTCCTTGAGTAATCAATATTATATTAGATTTTTCCAACTGAAACACATTGTGGGGCTCTGAATTGAAAGAGGACCGTTGCAAGCATAAAGAAGCTTATGCACATGTTTGCAGTTTGGAGCTAAGATGGCTCCTACAGGAAGGGGCGTGGGAGTGAAAAGAAGCTTAAGCACATTGTTTCAGCTTGGAGCTAAGATGGCGCCTACAGGAAGGGACGTGGGAATAAAGGGAAGCTTAAGCACATTGTTTAAAGAAGCTTAAGTACATGTTTGCAGCTAAGATGGCGCCTACAGGAAGAGACAGGGCGTGATCTAAATTGTTAATTGATGGTCAAAATTTCTGATTGGTTCCCTTGGCTTCCGGGCTCGTGAATGATTGCTTGGCCTTTAGCTTGATTGGTGTAATCTATAGGAAGTCCCATGCAAGACCCCCTTCACTTGCCGATAAAAGCTGTGGATCTTCATTAATAAAGCAGAACTACTTCGATGGAACCCCTGTCACATCTGGTTGTCCCCTGCCTGAGCCAGGGGGCTGTGGGACGGGCAGTCAAGATTCGCCTCACTCCAAGATCTCCCGGTTCAGCCGAGGGCAATCCTGCTGCCTTCCCTTTCTGCGGAAGGTCCCCGCACACATAATAAAAGGAGAGGAGAAAAATAATAACAAACAAGGTAAACCTATGAATTATAATATATTCAAACTGGAATATGAGATGGCTATGAAGCAATAGGCTCAGTTTTTCCCCTATAGATCATTAAATGGTTTTGAAAACTATTATGAAAAAGGAATTTCCTCCCCAGTTATTCTGAAATAGTAAGTTGCAATTGACTCTGTAATTTAACATTGTGTTAACATTGAAAGCATTGTTTTATATGCAGGCATTTTATTTTTTTTTTTTTGGCTGTAAAGTAAAAAATATGGAGTAACTGCTCAAGTTTCATAATAAAGAAGGATGGTAATATGTTTTAAGAAAGAGAGGAAGGGGGCTTCCCCTGGTGGTCCAGTGGATAAGGACACCACATTGCAGTGCAAGGGGCGCTGGTTCGAGCCCTGGCCTGGGAAGATCCCATGTGCCGCGGAGCGGCTGGACCGATGTGTCCAATCACCGAGCCGGAGCTCTGGAGCGCATGCGCCCAGAGCTGGTGCTCTGCGACAACAGACGCCGCCGCGATGGGAGGCCCGCAGGAGCCAAAGAACAAAGACGGATGAAAAATAGAGAAATGGAAGACCAAAAGAAGTGGCCTGCCCACTCCCCTCCCTCCCCAACCCGACCCCCGCCCAAAATAAATAAATAAATAAATCTTTAAAAAAAAAAAGAAAAAAAGAAAGAGAGGAAGGGAAAGCAGGAAGAAAGGAAGGAAAAAACAGGAGATCACTTTACCTTAAGGTGCAAAAAAAATGAACACCCAGAGGAAAAAAAAAACATTTTGAATAAACATCTCAAAATACTACCAGGGCATTTAGTTCATTGTAAAACGCAGTTTTACAGTATCTATCTCTATCTATCTATCTACTAAACCAATGACCAGATTAAAATTTTCTATCGGGGCTTCCCTAGTGGTCCAGTGGGTAAGGACACTGCCTTGCAGTGCAAGTGGCGCCAGTTCGATCCCTGACCTGGGAAGATCCCAAGTGCCGCGGAGCGGCTGGACTGATGTGTCCAGCTACCGAGCCGGAGCTCTGGAGCGCATGCGCCCAGAGCCGGTGCTCTGCGACAACAGACGCCACCGCGATGGGAGGCCCGCAGGAGCCAAAGAACAAAGACGGATGAAAAATAGAGAAATGGAAGACCAAAAGAAGTGGCCCGCCCGCTCCCTTCCCTCCCTAACCCGACCCCCGCCAAAAATAAATAAATAAATAAATCTTTAAAAAAAAAAAGAAAAAAAAAAAGAGAGGAAGGGAAAGCAGGAAGAAAGGAAGGAAAAAACAGGAGATCACTTTACCTTAAGGTGCAAAAAAAATGAACACCCAGAGGAAAAAAAAAACATTTTGAATAAACATCTCAAAATACTACCAGGGCATTTAGTTCATTGTAAAACGCAGTTTTACAGTATCTATCTCTATCTATCTATCTACTAAACCAATGACCAGATTAAAATTTTCTATCGGGGCTTCCCTAGTGGTCCAGTGGGTAAGGACATCGCCTTGCAGTGCAAGGGGCGCCGGTTCGATCCCTGGCCTTGGAAGATCCCACGTGCCGCAGAGCGGCTGGACTGATGTGTCCAATTACCGAGTCGGAGTTCTGGAGCGTGTGTGCCCAGAGCCAGTGCTCTACGACAACAGAGGCCACCGCGATGGGAGGCCCACATGGGCCAAAGAAAAAAGAGGGATGAAAATGGATAAATGAAAGACCAACAGACGAGGCTCGCCCCCGTCCCTATCCAACCAGCACCCCCAACAAAAAAAGTCTAAAAAAATATATTTTTTTTCAATCGGTTTAAAATCTAGATTGAATAGTTAATATTCTAAAAAAATATTTCTAGTCTCCTTGGCACAATAAATTATTCTGCCAAACAGACAAAACCAGAAGAGTTTTTAAATCAAATGGTTTCCTAGGTTGCACTTGATATCTGAAAGTTCCCGGGTTGACTCATTCTTTTCATAGACCAATGTCTCAGTGTAGAAAGGGGTATAACAGAAAATGTTAGTGTAGACACTGATATATTTTGTATAAATACCCATTATCTACCTCTCCCAGCACAAATTATTGACCATTCACTTTAAGGCATCTTGCCTTTTACTTTATTTAATTACACCATATATTTATGTTTTACTTTTGTTAACTCATATTTGTAGAAAAGGAACTAAATGATTGGAAAGTCAGGTGTCTCCCTTGGCCTTTTTGCCTTTCATGTTATTTACTGATTCATAGCTTTTCTTCTCTTGTGATCTCTTTGTATTCAGAACAGCACAGCATGCCTCTCATATTGCTAGGAACAGGGATTTTCCAATACATTACCTCTGTATTTAGAGAATTCCACTAAGCTCCCCAAAAGCAGAGAATTGATTTTTAAGATCTTGATGTTAACTCTCTGGATTTACACAACATCAATTTATCAGGACTTTTTTTTTACCTTATTTCTTTTTCCTTTTTCCTTCTTTGCCAAAACTTCATGACCTCCTCTCTGAAAAACTTTTGTCTACATTATACTATATTTCCTGTAGCATTATAAGACTTTTGGCCACAATCATTTGTAGCATTAGTTCTTTAACTGTATACTTAAGATAATACCTAATGATCTACATTTTTTTTCATTTTGGGCAGCATTAGTTGCTAACCAGTGGGTAAGGACATCGCCTTGCAGTGCAAGGCGCCGGTTCGATCCTGGCCTTGAAGATCCCACGTGCCGCAGAGCGGCTGGACTGATGTGTCCAATTACCGAGTCGGAGTTCTGGAGCGTGTGCCCAGAGCCAGTGCTCTACGACAACAGAGGCCACCGCGATGGGAGGCCCACATGGGCCAAAGAAAAAAGAGGGATGAAAATGGATAAATGAAAGACCAACAGACGAGGCTCGCCCCCGTCCCTATCCAACCAGCACCCCCAACAAAAAAAGTCTAAAAAAATATATTTTTTTTCAATCGGTTTAAAATCTAGATTGAATAGTTAATATTCTAAAAAAATATTTCTAGTCTCCTTGGCACAATAAATTATTCTGCCAAACAGACAAAACCAGAAGAGTTTTTAAATCAAATGGTTTCCTAGGTTGCACTTGATATCTGAAAGTTCCCGGCTTGACTCATTCTTTTCATAGACCAATGTCTCAGTGTAGAAAGGGGTATAACAGAAAATGTTAGTGTAGACACTGATATATTTTGTATAAATACCCATTATCTACCTCTCCCAGCACAAATTATTGACCATTCACTTTAAGGCATCTTGCCTTTTACTTTATTTAATTACACCATATATTTATGTTTTACTTTTGTTAACTCATATTTGTAGAAAAGGAACTAAATGATTGGAAAGTCAGGTGTCTCCCTTGGCCTTTTTTTGCCTTTCATGTTATTTACTGATTCATAGCTTTTCTTCTCTTGTGATCTCTTTGTATTCAGAACAGCACAGCATGCCTCTCATATTGCTAGGAACAGGGATTTTCCAATACATTACCTCTGTATTTAGAGAATTCCACTAAGCTCCCCAAAAGCAGAGAATTGATTTTTAAGATCTTGATGTTAACTCTCTGGATTTACACAACATCAATTTATCAGGATTTTTTTGTTTTTACCTTATTTCTTTTTCCTTTTTCCTTCTTTGCCAAAACTTCATGACCTCCTCTCTGAAAAACTTTTGTCTACATTATACTATATTTCCTGTAGCATTATAAGACTTTTGGCCACAATCATTTGTAGCATTAGTTCTTTAACTGTATACTTAAGATAATACCTAATGATCTACATTCTGTTTACTCCTTTTAGACATATCCTGTCCTGTTGGAAGCAGTGGGGTCAAGAAAAACAATTAAGCCATAATTGGCAGGCATACAAGCTAGTTTACAGGGGTCACTATACCAGCAGAATAGGCTTCATTTTATCCCATTCTATGATTCTTCCTATGAAGCAATGGTCATCACACAATATGTAAGGTGACATAGACTTATAAACAGAGTAATTTACTTGCAATAGCTAACTAGTTTTACAGGAGATGTCACAGGTGTACAAGAATCAAAACTCAACATTTTAAGTTTAATTTTTAATTTCAAGAAAATTACTTCCCACTATAAAAGCAATCTCATTCTTTGTTATCCCACCTTTTATTTCAACCACCTTCAAGTGCTTTCCTAGGACCCCTATGTAGTTGAAGTTCACCATGAATCCTTTTTAATACATCTTTTTAATAAGCATTTCTGTCCATGGCAGGAAATTTGTAATTAGTAATCAGTAATAGAATATAATTGGTTTTCCCTTTGTTCTATCATCCAGAGGGTTTCTTGTTTTTCCTGGTTTTATGATGACAAAATAGTAATATTACCCAGCCCTTTCCCTATCTTAAATTACAAGAGTAATTTTAACATGGCAGGTAAAGTTTTTGTTTTCTAAGTATCCTGCTCCACTTTTCTCTCCCCCCAAAAATTGTGGTGTTATTCTATATTAATTTTGCTACCTATCACTTGAGACAACACAAATAACTGATTTGTCAAATAAGACTAATAACAAGAAAACATCTTGCCTTGTATCAAACTGTGCTAATAGCTTGCTGTGTGGAAGCAATCAATAAGCTCAGATTATGTAGAGAGAAATCTAGGCTATCAAGAGCAACTGCCCACATCAAACAAAAATGCGCTCTGTATTCCAGGATCATAGATGAAGGCTTGTCCCAGGTGGTGCTAATAATAAAGAACCCATCTGCCAATAGGAGAGATCTTCCTAAGTCAGGAGGATCTCCTGAAGGTAGGAGTGACTACCCACTCCAGTATTCTTGCCTGGAAATCCCATGGACAGAGGAGCCTGGTGGACTATAGTCCATGGGGTTGCTAAGAATCAGACACAACTGAAGCGACTTAGCACATAGCACACACATAGCAGGAGGAGTGGATGAATTTTTAAACATGTCTAGTTTGTATCCCAGAGATTTACAGTTTCTATGGAGCCTTAGCCTATGAACCTGCAGATAACTGGGTTCTCTTTCCTATTGGCAGTCCTCATCTGGAGACATTCTGCTAATGATATTTCAGAGATAAAGCTTCTATCACTGCTTTAACCTTGACATCAGATGACAGTGATTAGATCTAGTCATCTACCTTCTTTTCTTCCCATCAATGAATGCACACCAGGCCAGCTGCTGTCTATAGCTGTTTTGTTAGACTTAAGACTTTGATTTGAATATCATAAATTTGCCAGAACAAATTTGTAAAACTCTATGGTATACAAAGAGATCTCCAGATCAGGTTTGTGATTTGTCCCAGCGTGCAGTGATCTAGTCTATCTCTGGTTGTATATCCAGCCACATTCTTCCTCATTCTGCATCCTTCATCTCAAACAGCCTTGCCTCTGTCTACTTGTGGTTCCTCCATAGCAACAATGTTACATGTCTCTGTGCCTTTGGTCTTGCTCCTTTCTTGAACAGGAACACCTTCAACCAGTTTTCTCTGACCCACTGATTCCACTGAATCTTCGTTCTCTGAAGATTCAACACAGGCATCACCTATTCTAGAAAGTCTTCTATCTGACTCCAATATGAGAAATGATAACCTTTCCCAAGCTCCCTCCAGCCCATGCTAATCTTTATTGACACATTTGTGCATGTGTGCTAAGTTGCTTCAATCGTAGCTAACTCTTTGTGACCGTAGGGACTGCAGCCAGCCAGGCTCCTCTGTCCATGGGATTCTCCAAGCAAGAATACCGGAGTGGGTTGCCTTGCCCTCCTCCAGGGATCTTTACCACACTCTTATTAACATTTCTCATGATGTGCATTTTTTTTTTTTTGTCTTACTATTGACTCATTCCTAAGAGCTAATCTATATTGTCACTGCTCTATATTGCAATTTTATAAATAAACAGGAAGTTCTAAATTTCTAAATAAATTACTACAAATGAAAAATCTAATCTGCTCTCTAAAACAATCATGTTAGCACATAGCACACACATAGCAGGAGGAGTGGATAAATTTTTTAAACATGTCTAGTTTGTATCCCAGAGATTTACAGTTTCTATGGAGCCTTAGCCTATGAACCTGCAGATAACTGGGTTCTCTTTCCTATTGGCAGTCCTCATCTGGAGACATTCTGCTAATGATATTTCAGAGATAAAGCTTCTATCACTGCTTTAACCTTGACATCAGATGACAGTGATTAGATCTAGTCATCTACCTTCTTTTCTTCCCATCAATGAATGCACACCAGGCCAGCTGCTGTCTATAGCTGTTTTGTTAGACTTAAGACTTTGATTTGAATATCATAAATTTGCCAGAACAAATTTGTAAAACTCTATGGTATACAAAGAGATCTCCAGATCAGGTTTGTGATTTGTCCCAGCGTGCAGTGATCTAGTCTATCTCTGGTTGTATATCCAGCCACATTCTTCCTCATTCTGCATCCTTCATCTCAAACAGCCTTGCCTCTGTCTACTTGTGGTTCCTCCATAGCAACAATGTTACATGTCTCTGTGCCTTTGGTCTTGCTCCTTTCTTGAACAGGAACACCTTCAACCAGTTTTCTCTGACCCACTGATTCCACTGAATCTTCGTTCTCTGAAGATTCAACACAGGCATCACCTATTCTAGAAAGTCTTCTATCTGACTCCAATATGAGAAATGATAACCTTTCCCAAGCTCCCTCCAGCCCATGCTAATCTTTATTGACACATTTGTGCATGTGTGCTAAGTTGCTTCAATCGTAGCTAACTCTTTGTGACCGTAGGGACTGCAGCCAGCCAGGCTCCTCTGTCCATGGGATTCTCCAAGCAAGAATACCGGAGTGGGTTGCCTTGCCCTCCTCCAGGGATCTTTACCACACTCTTATTAACATTTCTCATGATGTGCATTTTTTTTTTTTTGTCTTACTATTGACTCATTCCTAAGAGCTAATCTATATTGTCACTGCTCTATATTGCAATTTTATAAATAAACAGGAAGTTCTAAATTCCTAAATAAATAACTACAAATGAAAAAAAAATCTAATCTGCTCTCTAAAACAATCATGTTACAAAATCCTGCAAGATACTGGTGATGCATTATCTTGCTTTCAAGTACTTGCTTGAAAGCCAAAACTTGGCTTTCATTGGATGACCTAATATGTTTCCCAGGAAATTCTTCACCAAGCATCTATATCAGGATCCTTTGGGTGGTCAGTAAATTACTTAAAATGCAGACTTCTAGGCCAACATAAGACCAAAAAAATTAGAAACTCTGGGGATAGATCCTAGCAATGTGTAATTTTCTAAGAATTTCCAAGACTGATTATTACATAGATAAGAAGTTTGAGAGTCTCTGACTTACTAGAGATTAGATTCCAAATATACTTCAGTGAACTGGAAACAAACTTTAGGTTAAATTTCATTGTATCAAAGCAACTAGTTCATAATAGACATGCTTTATCATTTCAGCAATTACAGAATTCCATGAGAGTCACAGTTAAAGTGACTTGTGCTATAAAAGGAAACACACAGGCATGCACACACACACCTTTTCTTTTCCTGCAAGCATCACAAGTGTTCAAAATCAGGCACATTTCGCAGTACTTGGTAAATCCTGACTACTTATAAAACAATAAGATCCCTGAATGCTCCTGAAGGCTTTTTTCTTTTTGTTTTATATTTATTGAAGGTATCAGTCATTATAACCATTACAATAACTTACATAACAGTTTGCATTGCTTTTCATTATTTCACAAATACACGTGCCTTTTCTCCCCATGATTGGTCATTCCTTGAAATCAAGAACTAAATATTCTTTGTAATTTTTATTATGCATGGTAAATGAATCAAGCAGAGAACATCACAAAAAAAGGATCAAGATTTTTTTTTACTATTAAATAGCAAAATATAACATACAGATGATGAAGCATCCACTTAAGATTTATTTATTTACTTAGCATTGCATAGTGTGTTTAGAAATACACCAATTTTATATGCAACATGGCTTTGACATTCTTATACTATTAATATTTTCTTACACCATTGTTCAGAAATTGAAAGAGTAAATTTGCAGTGGCTTGAGGCATCATAGTTATACTGAGACAGAACTGAGCTTGAACTCTAGGATTATCGGAAAGATGGACTCTTACTATCAGAAAGAGAGTGTTAATAGGAATTTTCCCCTAAGGTGTAGTTTATTTTTCAATAGACTGTAGGAATTATGTATTATCCAACTCAGTAATTCGTTTTTCAAGAAGTCCTTAAACATCTTACTCTTCACACAGTTTTTATGGCAACCATAAGATCATCATCACAGGACTGTGCTGTAAATTTTTCTCATGTTTCTTCAAAGAGCACAGCTTTAACTGACTTTCCAGCTGCATCCTTGATGATTTGAGGCTTTTACCAAGTCTGATACAATAATGAGTGTTTATTTTTTCTAAAATTCAGTAAACTAAAATTTACTCATCCATATACAAGAACAAGGTTTATAATTAATAAAACAATTTATATTAGCACGATGTGTATAAAATATTTTAACATGTGTATTATCCATATTATAAAAACATATATGAATATTTTTCACATATAGGAATAATTATAAGGAAGTTCAGAGCTTACTAAGTGATTTAGAACAAGCAATCAACAGTGTTTTAGAAGAAGAGGTTAATGTCAACATAAAAATTAATATAAATTATGGCATATAAATTTTGGTCAGATATTTAATTGTTTTAAACTTTAATTTCTTTTTAACAATTAGAAATGATAATCTCCAGATAGAAGAAGTGTATATAAGATGACAGATAATATATCACAGTGCTGTTTGCATTCTATTAATAGGTCCTCAAGAAGTAAAAACTATTGTTACTATTACTTGAGAAGTCTTCCACAAAAGTAGAGAAATTTTTCCTAGAATTAAAGGAAAAAAAAAAAACAACACACATGTGATGTTCTCAATGGGAGCTCAGAGGCAGAGAAAGCATTCCAGGAAATTATAGAGAAAATATGTAGGAAAAGAATTAAGAGAAGCTTTTTCTATTTCAACAACAGACTGAAGATAAAGTCTTTGTAAATAATATCTCTGTGATTAATAAATGAATACTAACTTTTTTGTACATTTCACAGTTTTTGTTTTGTTTTGTTTTTTTAGAAAAGTAGAAACCAGGACTATTTCATTTTCCTTGTATATATTAATGCATCATTTTTCCCCTAAAAGAGACTATGGGATAGACCAAATGACTTAATATACATTGGTCAGTAGTACAGGAACCATATAAATTAATAGAATAAAACCATGAAAATCATTAGTAATAACCCATACATGGACGTGATTGTCCATAACTAATGAGGCGAACCAGTGGTACAATGTGTAGCTTGGAAAAGGTATTTCCTATTGGAGCATGACTGTATCTTTATAATAAACAGAATATATGTTGGTTTGAGGGTAAATATGAGCATCAGAATAGGAGAGCTGTCTGGTTCTGAGAAAGAATGGACAGCATAAAATGTGTTTGCTCTGAACTGCACATGCAGATCAAAAAAATTTTTTTTTATTTTGTGGATTAAGTTTGATTTTGGGCATAATTAGGACTACAACCCTGGAGGCAGCATCTCAGATGGCTCTGAGAGACTGCACCAGCAGACATACAGGATATTTGCCTCTTTTTTTTTTTTAACTATTTATTTATTTGTCCGTGTTGGGTCTTAGTTGCAATATGTGGAATTTCCGTTGTGCCCAAAGGATTAGTTGCATTGGAAGGCGAATTCTTAACTGCCGGACCACCAAAGAAGTCCCTCAGATTTTTTCATCTGTCACACTGGGAATACTAAGTCGTAGTAGACAATTCTTTCTTATACTAAAATTCCTTCTTCCAAAAAGGAAAAAAAAAATAGTTATTTGATTACCTTTTATCCTCATAAAACAATGATACCTCCTATCATTTTGTTTAAACAAGACAAAAAGTATATGAGAATGATTTCAGCAGAATTCTGCTGTTCAAAGATTCTGCCAAGATTTTATTGGTGGGTACTTTGCTATTAACTGTGCCAAGAGAAACAGCAGGTATTTCCCCTTGTCTCTAGCATTTCAAAATTATAGAGAAAATATGTAGGAAAAGAATTAAGAGAAGCTTTTTCTATTTCAACAACAGACTGAAGATAAAGTCTTTGTAAATAATATCTCTGTGATTAATAAATGAATACTAACTTTTTTGTACATTTCACAGTTTTTGTTTTGTTTTGTTTTTTTAGAAAAGTAGAAACCAGGACTATTTCATTTTCCTTGTATATATTAATGCATCATTTTTCCCCTAAAAGAGACTATGGGATAGACCAAATGACTTAATATACATTGGTCAGTAGTACAGGAACCATATAAATTAATAGAATAAAACCATGAAAATCATTAGTAATAACCCATACATGGACGTGATTGTCCATAACTAATGAGGCGAACCAGTGGTACAATGTGTAGCTTGGAAAAAGGTATTTCCTATTGGAGCATGACTGTATCTTTATAATAAACAGAATATATGTTGGTTTGAGGGTAAATATGAGCATCAGAATAGGAGAGCTGTCTGGTTCTGAGAAAGAATGGACAGCATAAAATGTGTTTGCTCTGAACTGCACATGCAGATCAAAAAAATTTTTTTTTATTTTGTGGATTAAGTTTGATTTTGGGCATAATTAGGACTACAACCCTGGAGGCAGCATCTCAGATGGCTCTGAGAGACTGCACCAGCAGACATACAGGATATTTGCCTCTTTTTTTTTTTTAACTATTTATTTATTTGTCCGTGTTGGGTCTTAGTTGCAATATGTGGAATTTCCGTTGTGCCCAAAGGATTAGTTGCATTGGAAGGCGAATTCTTAACTGCCGGACCACCAAAGAAGTCCCTCAGATTTTTTCATCTGTCACACTGGGAATACTAAGTCGTAGTAGACAATTCTTTCTTATACTAAAATTCCTTTTTCCCAAAAAAGGAAAAAAAATAGTTATTTGATTACCTTTTATCCTCATAAAACAATGATACCTCCTATCATTTTGTTTAAACAAGACAAAAAGTATATGAGAATGATTTCAGCAGAATTCTGCTGTTCAAAGATTCTGCCAAGATTTTATTGGTGGGTACTTTGCTATTAACTGTGCCAAGAGAAACAGCAGGTATTTCCCTTGCCTGTCTTTTGCAGTGAAATGAAGTTCTCTAGTCATTTTATATTTTATCAAAGCTGTTGATATTACTGTAAAGAAAAAAAATCATATTTTACATTAGTGTTTTACATGATTATTAGAAATAATGGTTAAGTTTTCAAGAACTAAACTCAGATGTATTTCTGGCTTTCAAGTTATACACTTTTTTCTCTTTGGAATTAACTTTCATTGCTAGATTGTTTCGCTGTTTTAAAGGCAACATTGATAGTTTTTTCTGTCAGTTCTTCAAGAGAATTTAAGAATATCACTATTCAACTAGGTTAGGTGAGATGTGCAAAGCTGCTAAAGAATGAATGTTTTATTCTATGAAATTTTGGTTTAAGATTATGTATCACTCACACTAAAAAGATATGTAAACAAAAAGGTACAAATTATCCATAGCACTGGAAACTAGGTTTGTTGGTCAAACATTTCATAGTTTCCAGAAGTTTTTAATCTCTTTAAGGAAGAGACTACCAACAGAGGTTTGGTCCCAAGCAAGGGATGACTATAGCCCTTTGTTACTTTATTTCCGACTTACTTTAGGTGCACAGGTTCTTGACTAATTAAAGAGAAAGTGTTTCTTATTGAAGGAACATTATTTTCTGACTCATATTTCTATGACCAGTATTCCCATCAGGACTACGCTTTCCTTATCCATTTTAAGATTACATTTTCTATACAAATAGTATCATACAGTATGGTTGGTCTTATAACAATTTGAGATACTACCAAAAAGAAAATATTATGGAAGACAGAGGAACAGTAAACTATAGATTCAGTACTGTTTTATACATCTAGGCTGACTATGAGGATCTTCTAGTTCACCAAATCAAGTTATATTCCATATAGCCTGAGCTAATAAACACACGATGAAAGAACTCTGCAGTACAATAGAACCTGTGTAAATATACAACTGCCAAATGAGAAAACTTTGCTACAGACTTTGAGTGACACTAAAGTAAGAAACAAAAATCTAGCATTTACTTTGAAATGAACTTTCTGCCAAGATTTTATTGGTGGGTACTTTGCTATTAACTGTGCCAAGAGAAACAGCAGGTATTTCCCTTGCCTGTCTTTTGCAGTGAAATGAAGTTCTCTAGCCATTTTATATTTTATCAAAGCTGTTGATATTACTGTCAAGAAAATTAATCATATTTTACATTAGTGTTTTACATGATTATTAGAAATAATGGTTAAGTTTTCAAGAACTAAACTCAGATGTATTTCTGGCTTTCAAGTTATACACTTTTTTCTCTTTGGAATTAACTTTCATTGCTAGATTGTTTCGCTGTTTTAAAGGCAACATTGATAGTTTTTTCTGTCAGTTCTTCAAGAGAATTTAAGAATATCACTATTCAACTAGGTTAGGTGAGATGTGCAAAGCTGCTAAAGAATGAATGTTTTATTCTATGAAATTTTGGTTTAAGATTATGTATCACTCACACTAAAAAGATATGTAAACAAAAAGGTACAAATTATCCATAGCACTGGAAACTAGGTTTGTTGGTCAAACATTTCATAGTTTCCAGAAGTTTTTAATCTCTTTAAGGAAGAGACTACCAACAGAGGTTTGGTCCCAAGCAAGGGATGACTATAGCCCTTTGTTACTTTATTTCCGACTTACTTTAGGTGCACAGGTTCTTGACTAATTAAAGAGAAAGTGTTTCTTATTGAAGGAACATTATTTTCTGACTCATATTTCTATGACCAGTATTCCCATCAGGACTACGCTTTCCTTATCCATTTTAAGATTACATTTTCTATACAAATAGTATCATACAGTATGGTTGGTCTTATAACAATTTGAGATACTACCAAAAAGAAAATATTATGGAAGACAGAGGAACAGTAAACTATAGATTCAGTACTGTTTTATACATCTAGGCTGACTATGAGGATCTTCTAGTTCACCAAATCAAGTTATATTCCATATAGCCTGAGCTAATAAACACACGATGAAAGAACTCTGCAGTACAATAGAACCTGTGTAAATATACAACTGCCAAATGAGAAAACTTTGCTACAGACTTTGAGTGACACTAAAGTAAGAAACAAAAATCTAGCATTTACTTTGAATAATGAGAGGTGCCAATATGATTCCAGCACACAAGACTGCATAAAATGTACAAAAAAATTTTTTTTAATTTAAAAATTGTTTTAAATTAAACAAACCAACAAACATGGAAATGTAAAAAATTCAAAAGCACAAGTTAAGGAAAAAATAACTTTTGGAAAAGCAGAAGAAAGCTCTGTGTTAAAATAAGCTTTAAAAACTGTAATGGAAGAACACTAAAATTACTTGCTTATATTCATAACTGAGGAAAGCAGCATCTTTAAAATTTTAAGAGAAAGAAAAAAATGGAAAATACTGAACGTACAAACCCCATATACTCAAAGATAAGCATAGAA
Organism: Tragulus kanchil; assembly: GCA_022376925.1. Lineage (NCBI taxonomy): Eukaryota > Metazoa > Chordata > Mammalia > Artiodactyla > Tragulidae > Tragulus > Tragulus kanchil. The sequence goes on along the minus strand of JAIOJX010000028.1, from coordinate 68,432,413 downwards.
CATTAAAAAATTACAATTAAATTGCTTTAAACTAGTGATAAAGAAAAATTTTAAAAGTAGTCAGAGAAAAATGGTACATTGTCTGTAGATAAAAATGACAGCAGAATACTCATCAGAAACAATTCAAGTAAGAAGACAGTTAAGCAAACTCTTTTAAATACTTAAAAAAAAAAATCTTCCAAATACAAAGGCAAAATTAAGATTTTTTAGACATGCAAAAGATGAAACAATGGATTTGAATTTAGATATGGAAAAGTTGAAGCAATGTACCAGAGTCACAGTTCAAAAACTGTTCAAAGTGCTTCAAGAAGGAAAAATCTTATACACTAGATATAAAATTGGGTCCCCACAAAGGAAGAAAGAACAGCAGAAATGGTAATTGCATGAGTAGATATGATTTTTTAATTTAAATCTCTTTAGAAAATAATTAACTACTGAAACCAAAAAAAAAAAAGCCCACAGGATGTACAACACGGTAGCAGTAAAATATATGACATATATAAGACAAAAGTCCGAAGGAGAGAATTTGAAACATACACTTATTTCAAATTAAAATATTCCATTTTCTAAATAAAATTTTATTTTTAACCAGTAACTTCTAAAATACTCATTCCACTGGAAGCAAACCAACTGATATAATAATATTCATCATGTATAAATTTGATATCATTATAATATTTCAAACTTCCCAAACTTAAAAAAATTGTTCTGATATTGGTGTCCAAAGAGAAGGGCTAATACATACCACAGAATCAGAAATAAACCTTTTTTTAAAAATGAAAAAGCTAAAAATAGAGTAACCGTGTGAAACAGTATATATCTAGAAAAGATGAACGTGCTACTTTGAAAAGATACATGCACCCTAATGTTTATAGAAGCACTCTTTACAGTTGTCAAGACATGGATGCAATCTAAGTGTCCATCAACAAATAAATGAATAAATAAAATATTTATACATGGTATACACACACATACAAAGTGGAATATTAGTCATAAAAGGAATGAAATAATGCCTTTTGCTGCAACATAAATGCACCCTGAGATAATAATACTATGCAAGTCAGAGTGGAATCTAAAAAATGATACAAATGAACTTATTTACAAACCAGAAATAGGTTAACAGATACAGAAGAGAAATCTATTTGTTTCCAAAAGGAAAAGGTGGAGGGTGGGATAAATTATGAGTTTGGAATTAACAGATTCACACTACTAGGTATAAAATAGATAAACAGTAAGGACCTGCTGTATAGCACAGGGACTAATACTCAATATCTTATAATAGCCTTGTATTACATAATAATAATCTTGTACAATGGAAAATAATTTGATAAAAAGGCATATATATGTACATATACATATATATGTATGATTTAATCACTTTGTTGTATACCTGAAATTAATACAACATTGTAAATCAACTACACTTCATTTTTTCTTTAAAGGTACACACACACACACACACAAACACACAAGAAATAAATCATGTGGTAATGACATTTGTATTATTTTTTAGTTCAGTTTTTTCTCCTAGTCATTTGATATTTCAGAATTCTAGCTTTATCTCAGTGTTGTTTAGTTTTTAACAATGTCTTTACTTTTTAAATAAAATAACCTTAAATATTAAAATGTATACATAGTCTTCACCTTTACTAAGAACAATGATTACTACCATTATCTATTTTTCCACTTTTAGTAGAAGTGTGAGTTTTAAAACTTTCTCTTACATTTACAATTAAGTAATCCAAATTCTGTCACAAATGGTAGCTGACATCTCACATTTGGGAAATAATAAGAGAGTAAAAGTCATGACAAAAGAGAATACACTCAGTCTATTCCACTGGAAGCAAACCAACTGATATAATAATATTCATCATGTATAAATTTGATATCATTATAATATTTCAAACTTCCCAAACTTAAAAAAATTGTTCTGATATTGGTGTCCAAAGAGAAGGGCTAATACATACCACAGAATCAGAAATAAACCTTTTTTTAAAAATGAAAAAGCTAAAAATAGAGTAACCGTGTGAAACAGTATATATCTAGAAAAGATGAACGTGCTACTTTGAAAAGATACATGCACCCTAATGTTTATAGAAGCACTCTTTACAGTTGTCAAGACATGGATGCAATCTAAGTGTCCATCAACAAATAAATGAATAAATAAAATATTTATACATGGTATACACACACATACAAAGTGGAATATTAGTCATAAAAGGAATGAAATAATGCCTTTTGCTGCAACATAAATGCACCCTGAGATAATAATACTATGCAAGTCAGAGTGGAATCTAAAAAATGATACAAATGAACTTATTTACAAACCAGAAATAGGTTAACAGATACAGAAGAGAAATCTATTTGTTTCCAAAAGGAAAAGGTGGAGGGTGGGATAAATTATGAGTTTGGAATTAACAGATTCACACTACTAGGTATAAAATAGATAAACAGTAAGGACCTGCTGTATAGCACAGGGACTAATACTCAATATCTTATAATAGCCTTGTATTACATAATAATAATCTTGTACAATGGAAAATAATTTGATAAAAAGGCATATATATGTACATATACATATATATGTATGATTTAATCACTTTGTTGTATACCTGAAATTAATACAACATTGTAAATCAACTACACTTCATTTTTTCTTTAAAGGTACACACACACACACACAAACACACAAGAAATAAATCATGTGGTAATGACATTTGTATTATTTTTTAGTTCAGTTTTTTCTCCTAGTCATTTGATATTTCAGAATTCTAGCTTTATCTCAGTGTTGTTTAGTTTTTAACAATGTCTTTACTTTTTAAATAAAATAACCTTAAATATTAAAATGTATACATAGTCTTCACCTTTACTAAGAACAATGATTACTACCATTATCTATTTTTCCACTTTTAGTAGAAGTGTGAGTTTTAAAACTTTCTCTTACATTTACAATTAAGTAATCCAAATTCTGTCACAAATGGTAGCTGACATCTCACATTTGGGAAATAATAAGAGAGTAAAAGTCATGACAAAAGAGAATACACACTCAGTCTAAAGAAAGCTGAGCTTCAGGAAATTGTTTTTATATAGATTGCTGGCCTGGCATCTTTACATTTTTTTTTCTTCCGAAATAAGCTGAAAATATGGGTGTCTTTATGTGAATCACCATGAATTTTAAAGGTTGATAATTAATGTCAAAGTTAATATGCTGTGGGCCAAACAACCGTATTATTTATCTCTAATTTTTTACAACAATAATTCCTTTTTTCTAAATTGAACATTAAGCTGTCATGCTTCAGATTATAAATATTTGGAAATACATATTTGGAAAAAAATATTTTTTGAGTATGTCTTGACAGGAGGAAGCCAACATAAGTAGATACTCTCATACATTTATTTAGCACTTCTCTATATTTGTTATTTTTTATGGTACAACTCTTTATTTGAACTGGCCATTCTGTGCTTTTTTTCTTTTTTTTTTTAAATCTACTTTTTTGAAAAGACTTTTGAAATTGACTTTCTCTTTGTTGCTTATTATAGGACCTGTATCATAGACTTTCAATGAAGCTTTCTGCCTCACTGCACCACTTTCACTGACTCTGTATTAAAAGGGAGTGAGGCTTTTTTCCCTTCCTTTTTCCCTAACCCTTTCCATGTGTGGACAAAGAACTCCTTTGAAGGAAAACTACAGATCTAAACCTCTCATGAAAGAGGATTGTGCTTTTTTTTTTCTCCCACAAGCCTCATAAAGGATGAAGGTACTGCTACCAATATCATTCTTTTGGGACAGTTGTGTACAAATCAGAAACTTAAGTTAATCAGAGTGTGGCTCCAAATATAGAAACCATCCAATTTGCTATACTTTAAAGAAAGGTGAGATCTTAAATTTGAAATTCTCAATAAAACTTGAATTGCTTCTTCTCTTAGTATTAAATTGTCTTTAAGCAACAATATATAAATAAGTTCAACAAAATATCAATAAATGCTGTGGTTTGAATTAATGTCTATCACATTTAAAGTTGATGATATGAAGTATATTGTATAAACATATATAATTCCATCCTGTATAACTGTAGCTTATAATTTTAAGGTAAGGATACAACCTAAATCAACTAAGCCAATAAAATCTAGCAATAGTTTTAGTATTTATCATGAAGTTATTGTTGTTCAGCCACTAAGTTGTGTCTGATTCTGCAACCCCCAAAACTACCATACGCCAGGCTTCCCTGTCCTTCACTATCTCCCTGAATTTGCTCAAACTCATGTCCATTGAGACAATGATGCCATCCAACTATCTCATCCTCTGATGCCCTCTTCTCTTGTCCTCAATATTTCCCAGCATCAAGGTCTTTTCCAATGATCTGGCCCTTTGCAACAGGTGGCCAAAGTATTGGAGCTTCAGCTTCAGCAACAGTTCTTCCAGTGAATATTCAGGGTTGATTTCCTTGAGGATTGACTGGTTTGATCTTGCAGTCAAAGGGACTCTCAAGAGTCTTCTCCAATATCACAGTTTGAACTGGCCATTCTGTGCTTTTTTTCTTTTTTTTTTTAAATCTACTTTTTTGAAAAGACTTTTGAAATTGACTTTCTCTTTGTTGCTTATTATAGGACCTGTATCATAGACTTTCAATGAAGCTTTCTGCCTCACTGCACCACTTTCACTGACTCTGTATTAAAAGGGAGTGAGGCTTTTTTCCCTTCCTTTTTCCCTAACCCTTTCCATGTGTGGACAAAGAACTCCTTTGAAGGAAAACTACAGATCTAAACCTCTCATGAAAGAGGATTGTGCTTTTTTTTTTCTCCCACAAGCCTCATAAAGGATGAAGGTACTGCTACCAATATCATTCTTTTGGGACAGTTGTGTACAAATCAGAAACTTAAGTTAATCAGAGTGTGGCTCCAAATATAGAAACCATCCAATTTGCTATACTTTAAAGAAAGGTGAGATCTTAAATTTGAAATTCTCAATAAAACTTGAATTGCTTCTTCTCTTAGTATTAAATTGTCTTTAAGCAACAATATATAAATAAGTTCAACAAAATATCAATAAATGCTGTGGTTTGAATTAATGTCTATCACATTTAAAGTTGATGATATGAAGTATATTGTATAAACATATATAATTCCATCCTGTATAACTGTAGCTTATAATTTTAAGGTAAGGATACAACCTAAATCAACTAAGCCAATAAAATCTAGCAATAGTTTTAGTATTTATCATGAAGTTATTGTTGTTCAGCCACTAAGTTGTGTCTGATTCTGCAACCCCCAAAACTACCATACGCCAGGCTTCCCTGTCCTTCACTATCTCCCTGAATTTGCTCAAACTCATGTCCATTGAGACAATGATGCCATCCAACTATCTCATCCTCTGATGCCCTCTTCTCTTGTCCTCAATATTTCCCAGCATCAAGGTCTTTTCCAATGATCTGGCCCTTTGCAACAGGTGGCCAAAGTATTGGAGCTTCAGCTTCAGCAACAGTTCTTCCAGTGAATATTCAGGGTTGATTTCCTTGAGGATTGACTGGTTTGATCTTGCAGTCAAAGGGACTCTCAAGAGTCTTCTCCAATATCACAGTTTGAAGGCATCAATTATTTGGTGCTCAGCATACTTTACAGTCCAAATCTCATATCCATACATGACTACTGGAAAAACCATAGCTTTGAGTCTATGGACCGTTTTGGCAGTGATATCTCTGCTTTTTAATATACTGTCTAGACTTGTCATAGTTTTTCTTCCAAGGAGCAAGAAGCTTTAAATTTCATGGTTTCAGTCACCACATGCAGTGATTTGGGAACTCAAGAAAATGAAATCCAGCACTGTTTCCACTTTTTCCCCATCTATTTGGCATGGAGTGATGGGACCCAATGCCATGATCTTAGCTTTTTGAATGTTCAATTTTAAGTCAACTTTTTCACTTTTTTACCTTCATCAAGAGCCTCTTTAGTTCCTCTTCACTTTCTGTCATTAAACTGGCATCATCTGGATATCTGAGATTGTTGATATTTGTCCTAAAAATCTTGGTTCCAGCTTGTGTGTCATTCAGCCCAAAATTTTGTATGATGTACTCTGCATATAAGTTCAACAAGCAAGCGACCATAAACAGCCTTGACAGACTTCTTTCCACATTTTCAACCAGTTCATTGTTCCATGTCTAGTTCTAACTGTTGCTACTTGTCCTGCATACAGGTTTCATGGGAGTCAGGTAGGGTGGTCTGGTATTCCCACCTCTTGAGTTTATATAAAATCTAAGCTTATAATTTTAAGGTAAGGATACAACCTAAATCAACTAAGCCAATAAAATCTAGCAATAGTTTTAGTATTTATCATGAAGTTATTGTTGTTCAGCCACTAAGTTGTGTCTGATTCTGCAACCCCCAAAACTACCATACGCCAGGCTTCCCTGTCCTTCACTATCTCCCTGAATTTGCTCAAACTCATGTCCATTGAGACAATGATGCCATCCAACTATCTCATCCTCTGATGCCCTCTTCTCTTGTCCTCAATATTTCCCGGCATCAAGGTCTTTTCCAATGATCTGGCCCTTTGCAACAGGTGGCCAAAGTATTGGAGCTTCAGCTTCAGCAACAGTTCTTCCAGTGAATATTCAGGGTTGATTTCCTTGAGGATTGACTGGTTTGATCTTGCAGTCAAAGGGACTCTCAAGAGTCTTCTCCAATATCACAGTTTGAAGGCATCAATTATTTGGTGCTCAGCATACTTTACAGTCCAAATCTCATATCCATACATGACTACTGGAAAAACCATAGCTTTGAGTCTATGGACCGTTTTGGCAGTGATATCTCTGCTTTTTAATATACTGTCTAGACTTGTCATAGTTTTTCTTCCAAGGAGCAAGAAGCTTTAAATTTCATGGTTTCAGTCACCACATGCAGTGATTTGGGAACTCAAGAAAATGAAATCCAGCACTGTTTCCACTTTTTCCCCATCTATTTGGCATGGAGTGATGGGACCCAATGCCATGATCTTAGCTTTTTGAATGTTCAATTTTAAGTCAACTTTTTCACTTTTTTACCTTCATCAAGAGCCTCTTTAGTTCCTCTTCACTTTCTGTCATTAAACTGGCATCATCTGGATATCTGAGATTGTTGATATTTGTCCTAAAAATCTTGGTTCCAGCTTGTGTGTCATTCAGCCCAAAATTTTGTATGATGTACTCTGCATATAAGTTCAACAAGCAAGCGACCATAAACAGCCTTGACAGACTTCTTTCCACATTTTCAACCAGTTCATTGTTCCATGTCTAGTTCTAACTGTTGCTACTTGTCCTGCATACAGGTTTCATGGGAGTCAGGTAGGGTGGTCTGGTATTCCCACCTCTTGAGTTTTCCAAAAATTTTTGTGATTCACACACTCAAAGGATTTAGCATAGTCAATGAAGCAGAAGTAGATGCTTTTGTAGAATTCTCCTGCTTTTTCTATGATTCACCAGATGTTGGCAATTTGAACTCTGGTTCCTCTGCCTTTTCTAAATCTAGCTTGTGCATCTGAAAGTTCTCAGTTCACATACTGCTGAAGCCTAGCTTGAAGGATTTTGAGCATAATCTTGCTAGCATGTGAAATGAGTGAAGTGAATTGTGCAGTAATGTGAACATTCTTTGGCATTGCCTTTCTTTGGTATTGGAATGAAAATTGACTTTTTCCAGTTGTCTGGCTATTGCTGAGGTTTCCAAATTAGTAGTAGACTTTTAAAGGTACCAACTGAGATTATTTTACTTAACTTTTTCTTTGTATTAAATGTTTAAATCACTGAAACAGATACGAGTGTATTCTCATTAAAGACATGTAAAGAGATTTGGATTTATTCCTTTATATATTTATTTATAATGAGAGAGATAGAGACAAATCTTCAGCTCTCTTTTTATAAGTCTGAGCTTAACTTATTTATGAAAGAAAACATTCTGATGGAAGATGGAATTGTTTTAAAAAAGGGTTTGCCTAGCAAAATCCATGGTAACTTTAGAAGTAGCTATACATATACATTCAATGAGAGAGAAGAAAAAATGGGTAATTTGCAGAAAAAATTGAGCACCCAAATCGCTTTACACACTGTATAAAGTCAACTTTCACTTTTTTACCTTCATCAAGAGCCTCTTTAGTTCCTCTTCACTTTCTGTCATTAAACTGGCATCATCTGGATATCTGAGATTGTTGATATTTGTCCTAAAAATCTTGGTTCCAGCTTGTGTGTCATTCAGCCCAAAATTTTGTATGATGTACTCTGCATATAAGTTCAACAAGCAAGCGACCATAAACAGCCTTGACAGACTTCTTTCCACATTTTCAACCAGTTCATTGTTCCATGTCTAGTTCTAACTGTTGCTACTTGTCCTGCATACAGGTTTCATGGGAGTCAGGTAGGGTGGTCTGGTATTCCCACCTCTTGAGTTTTCCAAAAATTTTTGTGATTCACACACTCAAAGGATTTAGCATAGTCAATGAAGCAGAAGTAGATGCTTTTGTAGAATTCTCCTGCTTTTTCTATGATTCACCAGATGTTGGCAATTTGAACTCTGGTTCCTCTGCCTTTTCTAAATCTAGCTTGTGCATCTGAAAGTTCTCAGTTCACATACTGCTGAAGCCTAGCTTGAAGGATTTTGAGCATAATCTTGCTAGCATGTGAAATGAGTGAAGTGAATTGTGCAGTAATGTGAACATTCTTTGGCATTGCCTTTCTTTGGTATTGGAATGAAAATTGACTTTTTCCAGTTGTCTGGCTATTGCTGAGGTTTCCAAATTAGTAGTAGACTTTTAAAGGTACCAACTGAGATTATTTTACTTAACTTTTTCTTTGTATTAAATGTTTAAATCACTGAAACAGATACGAGTGTATTCTCATTAAAGACATGTAAAGAGATTTGGATTTATTCCTTTATATATTTATTTATAATGAGAGAGATAGAGACAAATCTTCAGCTCTCTTTTTATAAGTCTGAGCTTAACTTATTTATGAAAGAAAACATTCTGATGGAAGATGGAATTGTTTTAAAAAAGGGTTTGCCTAGCAAAATCCATGGTAACTTTAGAAGTAGCTATACATATACATTCAATGAGAGAGAAGAAAAAATGGGTAATTTGCAGAAAAAAATTGAGCACCCAAATCGCTTTACACACTGTATAAAGTCAACTACAGCGTCACCATCTATTATGCCTTCATTGTTTTAAACCATCAATTGAAAATTAAATCCTAAAACAACTGAGAAGAGATTTCAACCTCATGTTAGGTCTACTAGTACCAGAATAACTCTCCTAATAAGGATAAATCATAAAACCTAGAAAAATGCACAAAGCAGACAATATTCAATGGGTGAAATACATTGAGAGAAGAAAATTATATCAAGTTGAGCTCTTTAGCTTCATCCCTTGAATGATGTCTCAAGTCATAACAGGAATAGCAAAGGCTTACAGAAAGTAACATCCTAGGTATTACTGAGTTTAAAGTAGTGAAGTTATACTATGAGATAGCCAAATAGACTGAGACATAAGAGGAAAGTCAGAACTTTATAGATATGAGACTGCAATTCTGTTTCAGCTTTGCTCATAACATATAAGTTTTCTAAAGTTGCCCTAACAAAATAGCCCACTGGGTGGTTTGAACATCAGAAATTTATTTTCTCACTAGTTTGAAATCTGAAAGTCCAGGGTCAAGGTGCCAGCAAGGTTGTATTCTTCTGAGGCCTCTCTCTTTTGTGTTCAGAGGGCTTCCATTTTGCTATCTCTTCACATGGTCATCTCGTTGGGCATGCACATCCCTGGTCCCTCTCTCTTCTTGTAAATATGGCAGCCCTATAGGATGAGGGCCTCACTTTAACTTAATCACCACTTTAATACAGTGATGTTGTGAGCTACTGGGTACTGAATTTAGACATATATTGCTGAGGTTTCCAAATTAGTAGTAGATTTTTAAAGGTACCAACTGAGATTATTTTACTTAACTTTTTCTTTGTATTAAATGTTTAAATCACTGAAACAGATACGAGTGTATTCTCATTAAAGACATGTAAAGAGATTTGGATTTATTCCTTTATATATTTATTTATAATGAGAGAGATAGAGACAAATCTTCAGCTCTCTTTTTATAAGTCTGAGCTTAACTTATTTATGAAAGAAAACATTCTGATGGAAGATGGAATTGTTTTAAAAAAGGGTTTGCCTAGCAAAATCCATGGTAACTTTAGAAGTAGCTATACATATACATTCAATGAGAGAGAAGAAAAAATGGGTAATTTGCAGAAAAAAATTGAGCACCCAAATCGCTTTACACACTGTATAAAGTCAACTACAGCGTCACCATCTATTATGCCTTCATTGTTTTAAACCATCAATTGAAAATTAAATCCTAAAACAACTGAGAAGAGATTTCAACCTCATGTTAGGTCTACTAGTACCAGAATAACTCTCCTAATAAGGATAAATCATAAAACCTAGAAAAATGCACAAAGCAGACAATATTCAATGGGTGAAATACATTGAGAGAAGAAAATTATATCAAGTTGAGCTCTTTAGCTTCATCCCTTGAATGATGTCTCAAGTCATAACAGGAATAGCAAAGGCTTACAGAAAGTAACATCCTAGGTATTACTGAGTTTAAAGTAGTGAAGTTATACTATGAGATAGCCAAATAGACTGAGACATAAGAGGAAAGTCAGAACTTTATAGATATGAGACTGCAATTCTGTTTCAGCTTTGCTCATAACATATAAGTTTTCTAAAGTTGCCCTAACAAAATAGCCCACTGGGTGGTTTGAACATCAGAAATTTATTTTCTCACTAGTTTGAAATCTGAAAGTCCAGGGTCAAGGTGCCAGCAAGGTTGTATTCTTCTGAGGCCTCTCTCTTTTGTGTTCAGAGGGCTTCCATTTTGCTATCTCTTCACATGGTCATCTCGTTGGGCATGCACATCCCTGGTCCCTCTCTCTTCTTGTAAATATGGCAGCCCTATAGGATGAGGGCCTCACTTTAACTTAATCACCACTTTAATACAGTGATGTTGTGAGCTACTGGGTACTCGAATTTAGACATATAAATCTGGGGGACACAATTCCAGCCCATAATAAAAGTAAAAGTGTTAGTCACTCAGTCATGTCCAACTCTTTGCAACCCCACTGACTGCCACCCACCAGGTTCCTCTGTCTGTGAATTTCTCCAGGCAAGAATACTAGCGTGGGTAGACATTCCCTTCTTCAGGGGATCTTCCTGACCCAGGGATTGAACCTGGGTCTCCTGCAGGGCCGCCTGCAGAGGAGAAACGGCGGCGGGATTGCCCGTGGCCAAGTCATGGGAAGATCGGAGAGGGGCGAGTCTGCTGCCGGCCACTCCAGCCCCCCGGCGGACACAGGAGACAATTAGACACGGCAGGGGTTCCGTCAAAGCAGTTCCGTTTTATTAGTGCAGACTCACAGCTTTTATAGGCAAGTGAAGGAGATTTTGCAAGGGACTTCCTATAGATTACACCAATCAAGCTAAAGGTCAAGCAATCATCCACGAGTGCAGAAATCAGGGGAACCAGAAATTTTGACCATCACTTAACAATTTAGAACACGCCCTCGTCTCTTCCTGTAGGTGCCATCTTAGCTCCAAACCGCAAACATGTGCTTAAGCTTCCTTAAACAATGTGCTTAAGCTTCCTTTCATGCCCACATCCTTTCCTGTAGGCGCTATCTTAGCTCCAAACTAAACCAACGTGCTTAAGCTTCCTTATGCTTGCAATGGTCCTCTTTCAATTCAGAACCCCACAGTCTCCCACATTTCAGGTAGGTTCTTTACTATCTGAGCTACCAGGGAAGCCCAGTCCATATTTTAACTTGCATATTCAAAGAGTGATACACACAAAGCAGAAAGCAGTAGTAGTGCCTGAAGCACTTCATAAAGACTTCCAAAGTCTTACAACGCTGAGGAGACAAGTAGATTGGAATTCAGTTTCCATTAAAATGAAGCTTTTCTTTTTTGCTGAAGGGGAGGCCTCTCTCTTTTGTGTTCAGAGGGCTTCCATTTTGCTATCTCTTCACATGGTCATCTCGTTGGGCATGCACATCCCTGGTCCCTCTCTCTTCTTGTAAATATGGCAGCCCTATAGGATGAGGGCCTCACTTTAACTTAATCACCACTTTAATACAGTGATGTTGTGAGCTACTGGGTACTCGAATTTAGACATATAAATCTGGGGGACACAATTCCAGCCCATAATAAAAGTAAAAGTGTTAGTCACTCAGTCATGTCCAACTCTTTGCAACCCCACTGACTGCCACCCACCAGGTTCCTCTGTCTGTGAATTTCTCCAGGCAAGAATACTAGCGTGGGTAGACATTCCCTTCTTCAGGGGATCTTCCTGACCCAGGGATTGAACCTGGGTCTCCTGCAGGGCCGCCTGCAGAGGAGAAACGCGGCGGGATTGCCCGTGGCCAAGTCATGGGAAGATCGGAGAGGGGCGAGTCTGCTGCCGGCCACTCCAGCCCCCCGGCGGACACAGGAGACAATTAGACACGGCAGGGGTTCCGTCAAAGCAGTTCCGTTTATTAGTGCAGACTCACAGCTTTTATAGGCAAGTGAAGGAGATTTTGCAAGGGACTTCCTATAGATTACACCAATCAAGCTAAAGGTCAAGCAATCATCCACGAGTGCAGAAATCAGGGGAACCAGAAATTTTGACCATCACTTAACAATTTAGAACACGCCCTCGTCTCTTCCTGTAGGTGCCATCTTAGCTCCAAACCGCAAACATGTGCTTAAGCTTCCTTAAACAATGTGCTTAAGCTTCCTTTCATGCCCACATCCTTTCCTGTAGGCGCTATCTTAGCTCCAAACTAAACCAACGTGCTTAAGCTTCCTTATGCTTGCAATGGTCCTCTTTCAATTCAGAACCCCACAGTCTCCCACATTTCAGGTAGGTTCTTTACTATCTGAGCTACCAGGGAAGCCCAGTCCATATTTTAACTTGCATATTCAAAGAGTGATACACACAAAGCAGAAAGCAGTAGTAGTGCCTGAAGCACTTCATAAAGACTTCCAAAGTCTTACAACGCTGAGGAGACAAGTAGATTGGAATTCAGTTTCCATTAAAATGAAGCTTTTCTTTTTTTTTTTTTTTAGTTAACAGAAAAAGGAGAAGGTGTGAGAATGGGGTGGGAGAGTTTCAGTTAAAATCACGTGGTAGCTCAAAGCCAAGAATTATTCTTCAGGAGGAAACATAATTGAAAATAACCAGTAGTAAGACAGCTTAATGAACACTGTTTCCTAGGTGAAGGTGATCTATAAGTTCTCTGTTTTCAGGAAAAGAAATTAATCCTGTTGAGAGGAAGGCAACATAAGTGAGAGCCTTGTCAATTTTCATTAAAGAGTTTCTGACATTCAAAAAGAGATCACAGTCATTCCAAGGGAGGAGACCCTAAAGGAGCCAAATGAAACCAAACCATAATGAACAATGTCTGAAGACATGCAAGTTAATATTCTGTTTCTACTAAAAGAGATTGAGGAATGCTGGCCACAGTTCCAAAATAAAAACAGCTTAGAAGTCACCATTCCAACATACACAACAACCAAAATATAAACTGAAGAGTGATCTATTTCTTTGACCTATTAGAGACCTGAGATTAAAGCACAAACTGCTGTCCTCAAACCTGAGAAGTCACAGTTTAGATCTGCTTACCTGGAGCTGAAGCCACTGGAGTTACAAACACTAGCAAATTCCTCTCTGGTAATTACATGGTAAATTTGACTAACTGCCAAATGCTGAGTGTGAGAAATTCCTGGAGTTGCAGTCTTGTGCTCAGTCGCTAGTTATGTATGATTCTTTGGGATCCCCATGGACAGACCCCACCAGGCTCCTCTGTCCGTGGGATTTTCCAGGCATGAATACTGGAGTGGGTTGCCATTCCCTCCTCCAGGGCATCTTCTTTACCCAAGGATCAAACCCACGTCTCCTGCATCTCCTACATTGGCAGGCAGATTCTATACCACTGAACCACCTGGGAAACCACAATCTTAGGGGACACTCATATTTTAACAAGTCACCTCAAGGAAACAAACCAGGTTCCCAAAGTCAGGATCCAAGAAAGATCCTTTATGACTAGCAGCAGCAGAAGAGAAGAGGAAGAGCATTCTTCATATTCAAACAACTCTAGTCTTACTGTTTCTCCCTTTCTATCTAACAGTAAAATATATTGTACCATTGGGAAAATACTTGTAAAAGTGACAGACCAGAAACACCCTGCAATAATAAGATTTATTTATAAAATTACAGAATGCCTCTCCTCCCTGATATTTTGCCACAGCATCAACAGGACTAAAGCATAATTATAAATTATAGCATAACAGAAAGGGACAGTAGGTTAAAACCTAAGGAAATATGAATAAAGCATAGACTTTAGTTAGTAATGTATTAATATCAATATTGGTTCATTAAGTTGAACAAAGGCACCATATTCATGTAAAGGTGAAGGGTATTGAGGGCTCTCTGCACTATCTCTACATTTTTATTTATTTATTTATTTTTTTGGCCACTTCTATTGATCTTTCATTCACTTATCTTTTTTGTTCTTTGGACTGTGTGGGCCTCCCATCACAGTAGCCTCTCTTGTCGCAGAGCACCGGCTCTGGGCGCATGCACCCCAGAGCTCTGGCTGGGTAGTTGGACACATCCGTCCAGCCGCTCCATGGCACATGGGATCTTCCCAGGCCAGGAATTGAACTGGCGCCCCTTGCACTACAAGGAGGTGTCCTTATCCACTGGACCACCAGGGAAGCCCCTATCTCTACATTTTGTTTATAAATTTAAGTTTGTGTTTTACAACACAAAATTTCTATTTAATTTTTTTAAAACACAGAGATGGTTAAAAAAAGCTATGAATGATCTAGATATTGGAAACATTGGTAGGGACTTTATGTAATCATGATTAATTAAGAATGAAGACTATGTCATAGACAACTGTAATTTATAAGAAATATAAATACTAAAACAATATCAGAAATATACTTGGGATATATCAATAATCCAGCAGACATTACAAAAAAGGATTAATAAGTCAGAAAACTGCTTAGGAAAGATATCCCAATTGAAGCACAGAAATACATGCAGGAAATTCAGAAAAAGTGTAAAAAAATATATGAAACATAGAATAAAAATCAAATACATGGAAACTGGAATATATAAACAAACAAGAGATATAACTGATAAAATTCACCAGGACAAATATCCAAAAAGTCTATGAAATCCAGGAAAAATTTCTAATTATTTCCAACTGAAACACAGACATATTTAGAAAGACTTCTGAAAACAAAGGAAAGAAATCCTACATGACACTCAGAGGTGAGATGCATTACTTCCAAGAAAAGTAACAGTAAGAATAAGAGTTTTAAGATAAACTTTGTAAGAAATAAAAAAGCCTATTTTTCAAAAACTCTGTCTACTTAGAATTCTATAATCAATGACATATCCTTCAAAAATTAAAGCAAAATAAGGCATTAAAATTAACAAAAACTGTCGGTAGCAGACCTATGCTACCAAAATATGTATGCATATATTATGTGCTGATTTATACAGGAATGAAGGAAAAGCATCAGAAAGGGGAAATGACAAGGAAAAAGGCACTAGTGTTCACTAGGTCAGTTAAAATCTCTGTGAATTTAAAGCAAAACTTTAAATATTATTTCCTGTTTTTAAAAATTGTAGTTAACATACAGTAGAGATTGTTGTTGCCGTTCAGTTGCTAAGTCATGTCCAACTGTTTGCTACCCCATGGATTGCAGCACCAGGCTCCTCTCTCCTTCACTGTCTCCCAGAGTTTGCTCAAATTCATATCCATTGAGTCAATGATCCTATCTCACCATCTCCTCCTCTGCCACCCAGTCTCCTTAGGCCTTCAGTCTTTCCCAGCATCAGATTATCAAATGAATAAAGAAGCAATGCTCCCTATGAAGTACACATTTTAAATACAAATACAGATAATTTGAAAGTAACTGAATGGAAAAAGACCTTTCAGGTTGTTAGAATGAGAAAGCTGACGATGCTCCTTTAGGATCAAATAAATTTCAATACAAAGAGACTGAGTTTTTGGCTTGGGGACTGCAGTTTTACGGTTGTACCATTCCATTTGGCCAAGCTCCAGACATTCACAGGATACGCTTCAGATGCCTCAGTGCCAGATACCACCCCATCCTTATAAAACATTTAAAAACCCAAAAAAACAGCCAAATTCAGAAAAGTGTAAAAAAATATATGAAACATAGAATAAAAATCAAATACATGGAAACTGGAATATATAAACAAACAAGAGATATAACTGATAAAATTCACCAGGACAAATATCCAAAAAGTCTATGAAATCCAGGAAAAATTTCTAATTATTTCCAACTGAAACACAGACATATTTAGAAAGACTTCTGAAAACAAAGGAAAGAAATCCTACATGACACTCAGAGGTGAGATGCATTACTTCCAAGAAAAGTAACAGTAAGAATAAGAGTTTTAAGATAAACTTTGTAAGAAATAAAAAAGCCTATTTTTCAAAAACTCTGTCTACTTAGAATTCTATAATCAATGACATATCCTTCAAAAATTAAAGCAAAATAAGGCATTAAAATTAACAAAAACTGTCGGTAGCAGACCTATGCTACCAAAATATGTATGCATATATTATGTGCTGATTTATACAGGAATGAAGGAAAAGCATCAGAAAGGGGAAATGACAAGGAAAAAGGCACTAGTGTTCACTAGGTCAGTTAAAATCTCTGTGAATTTAAAGCAAAACTTTAAATATTATTTCCTGTTTTTAAAAATTGTAGTTAACATACAGTAGAGATTGTTGTTGCCGTTCAGTTGCTAAGTCATGTCCAACTGTTTGCTACCCCATGGATTGCAGCACCAGGCTCCTCTCTCCTTCACTGTCTCCCAGAGTTTGCTCAAATTCATATCCATTGAGTCAATGATCCTATCTCACCATCTCCTCCTCTGCCACCCAGTCTCCTTAGGCCTTCAGTCTTTCCCAGCATCAGATTATCAAATGAATAAAGAAGCAATGCTCCCTATGAAGTACACATTTTAAATACAAATACAGATAATTTGAAAGTAACTGAATGGAAAAAGACCTTTCAGGTTGTTAGAATGAGAAAGCTGACGATGCTCCTTTAGGATCAAATAAATTTCAATACAAAGAGACTGAGTTTTTGGCTTGGGGACTGCAGTTTTACGGTTGTACCATTCCATTTGGCGCAAGCTCCAGACATTCACAGGATACGCTTCAGATGCCTCAGTGCCAGATACCACCCCATCCTTATAAAACATTTAAAACCCAAACAAACAAAACAAATGGGTATAGATACTTTAGCAAATTGTGTTTGGCCAAACTGGTAGCCACATGTAAAAGAATACTATAACTCACAATGTATATCAAGAAAAGCTACAAACTAATCACAAGTTCAAAAATTTAGAAAGTTATGAAATCAAGTGCAAAATCTTATAACTTTGAAATAGAAAAGCCATTTTTAAATGAAAAGGCATGTGCTATGTGTGCAATTATCATATTTATCATAATAATTTGATGCATACAGAAGATTTCTGGAGCAGAAACTAATTGTTATATATACATAATAATAGTTGCACTGACTCTCCTTCAGTTTCTTTCCTTTAGAGCAATGTGACTAGAAGTAGGTATCACCTATATGGGGTCTGTGCTGTAGGTGAAAAACACCACAAAAATGAATCTAAGTACTTGTGGACACACTGTCCTTCTCCTCTCCTTGAAGGAAAGAGAAAAAATTTTATCCCTTAGAAAGATTCTGATTTCATATTACACTTTTTAGAAGATAAATCAACCTCTCTAGAGGAAGGATAAGAATATTGTTTTCAGCTTTGCAACCTAGGGATATTTCCCAGTCCCATGTATCAGCACTCTTTGAAAAGTAAATGCATAATTCCAAAGTTAGATAAATTCCTCTTGGGTTCTCATGGTTGTACATTAACTTCTAAGACTTGGTCTTCTAGACTAGGTCCCAGGTCCAGTTCTCAAATTCATATCCATTGAGTCAATGATCCTATCCCTCCTCTGCCACCCAGTCTCCTTAGGCCTTCAGTCTTTCCCAGCATCAGATTATCAAATGAATAAAGAAGCAATGCTCCCTATGAAGTACACATTTTAAATACAAATACAGATAATTTGAAAGTAACTGAATGGAAAAAGACCTTTCAGGTTGTTAGAATGAGAAAGCTGACGATGCTCCTTTAGGATCAAATAAATTTCAATACAAAGAGACTGAGTTTTTGGCTTGGGGACTGCAGTTTTACGGTTGTACCATTCCATTTGGCGCAAGCTCCAGACATTCACAGGATACGCTTCAGATGCCTCAGTGCCAGATACCACCCCATCCTTATAAAACATTTAAAACCCAAACAAACAAAACAAATGGGTATAGATACTTTAGCAAATTGTGTTTGGCCAAACTGGTAGCCACATGTAAAAGAATACTATAACTCACAATGTATATCAAGAAAAGCTACAAACTAATCACAAGTTCAAAAATTTAGAAAGTTATGAAATCAAGTGCAAAATCTTATAACTTTGAAATAGAAAAGCCATTTTTAAATGAAAAGGCATGTGCTATGTGTGCAATTATCATATTTATCATAATAATTTGATGCATACAGAAGATTTCTGGAGCAGAAACTAATTGTTATATATACATAATAATAGTTGCACTGACTCTCCTTCAGTTTCTTTCCTTTAGAGCAATGTGACTAGAAGTAGGTATCACCTATATGGGGTCTGTGCTGTAGGTGAAAAACACCACAAAAATGAATCTAAGTACTTGTGGACACACTGTCCTTCTCCTCTCCTTGAAGGAAAGAGAAAAAATTTTATCCCTTAGAAAGATTCTGATTTCATATTACACTTTTTAGAAGATAAATCAACCTCTCTAGAGGAAGGATAAGAATATTGTTTTCAGCTTTGCAACCTAGGGATATTTCCCAGTCCCATGTATCAGCACTCTTTGAAAAGTAAATGCATAATTCCAAAGTTAGATAAATTCCTCTTGGGTTCTCATGGTTGTACATTAACTTCTAAGACTTGGTCTTCTAGACTAGGTCCCAGGCTTCCCTAAGATTTTTCTCAGAAAGTACAAACTATGCAGAGACATATTCTCTATAACCCCACATCAGACATTAATAACACTGAAGATCTAAAAATTGAAATTCTTCCATGAGAATAATAGACAAGAAAAATAAAACTGTAGAATTTTCATTATGAAGATTTATTATTATTTTAAAGAATACTAAGCTTATGACAAATTTTAAGGGGAATTTATCAATAATTCCTGATACAGAAGACACTGAATAAGGCCAGTGCTTTGATTCATGTTAAATTAGTAGACATAACTCAAGATTCAAGGAATATTTTATGCTCTTGAATTAATTTCTTCCCACATCACATGACATTTGTCTTTTAATTTTTGCTTTATATGACCACTCACATGTACACATATCATTTCAGTTACAGTGGAACAGTGGAAATATTTTGTTTCATCATATCTCAGAGGGAAGGTATTTAAAGATAATTTCAGAAATTGCTGCTTATTATTTTGATTTTTAAAATTGTAAACTTATCTCATTTACTATTGAAAAATATTTTATTATAAGTCCACAATGGTAGCATGGACATTTTTAAAATTTAAATCATAGGAAAATAAATTAAAGTATTTTCAAAGTTCATTTCTGAATCAGAACTGATGACTTTACTTAAGCTACCATAGTATATAGACCAAGCAGACTACTTGGAAGGATGTTTTCTCAATCTGAGAGGTATATCTGTGTTCCTAGAGAGATTTTCTGAGATATCAGTACCTATCTCACCCAGAGTTTATTGGTTACCCTACTTGAATGGATGGAATTTGGGTACTGGTATACTTCAATACTCCCCAAAGTATTCAGAATCTTGCTAAAAATTGGATATAACAATTAAGGGGTAAGTCCAGCTGTATGTAAGAAAACTCTAAATAATATTGACTTAAACAAGATTGAGGTTTTTTTTTTTTTTTTTTTTCTCAAGTACCTAGAAGAATGGAGATAACTATTCCCTGTCCAAGTTCAGTTTAGTTCAGCTGCTCAGTTTTGTCCTACTCTTTGTGACCTCGTGAACTGCAGCAACCCAAGCTTCCTGGTCCTTCACCACCTCCTGAGAGTTTAAAGATCTCTGGGTTGAAGTCACTGTGAATCTGTATTCTTTCCTTTATGGTTAGTTTACCACTTCAGTTCATGATGTCTACATTTTAGCCAAGAAGAAAAAAGAAATGTCAAAGACAAAATGCACTAGCCAAATTAATCTGTCTTCTGAAACTTTCTGGGAGAGTCAACATTCATTATGACAAATTTTAAGGGGAATTTATCAATAATTCCTGATACAGAAGACACTGAATAAGGCCAGTGCTTTGATTCATGTTAAATTAGTAGACATAACTCAAGATTCAAGGAATATTTTATGCTCTTGAATTAATTTCTTCCCACATCACATGACATTTGTCTTTTAATTTTTGCTTTATATGACCACTCACATGTACACATATCATTTCAGTTACAGTGGAACAGTGGAAATATTTTGTTTCATCATATCTCAGAGGGAAGGTATTTAAAGATAATTTCAGAAATTGCTGCTTATTATTTTGATTTTTAAAATTGTAAACTTATCTCATTTACTATTGAAAAATATTTTATTATAAGTCCACAATGGTAGCATGGACATTTTTAAAATTTAAATCATAGGAAAATAAATTAAAGTATTTTCAAAGTTCATTTCTGAATCAGAACTGATGACTTTACTTAAGCTACCATAGTATATAGACCAAGCAGACTACTTGGAAGGATGTTTTCTCAATCTGAGAGGTATATCTGTGTTCCTAGAGAGATTTTCTGAGATATCAGTACCTATCTCACCCAGAGTTTATTGGTTACCCTACTTGAATGGATGGAATTTGGGTACTGGTATACTTCAATACTCCCCAAAGTATTCAGAATCTTGCTAAAAATTGGATATAACAATTAAGGGGTAAGTCCAGCTGTATGTAAGAAAACTCTAAATAATATTGACTTAAACAAGATTGAGGTTTTTTTTTTTTTTTTTTTTTCTCAAGTACCTAGAAGAATGGAGATAACTATTCCCTGTCCAAGTTCAGTTTAGTTCAGCTGCTCAGTTTTGTCCTACTCTTTGTGACCTCGTGAACTGCAGCAACCCAAGCTTCCTGGTCCTTCACCACCTCCTGAGAGTTTAAAGATCTCTGGGTTGAAGTCACTGTGAATCTGTATTCTTTCCTTTATGGTTAGTTTACCACTTCAGTTCATGATGTCTACATTTTAGCCAAGAAGAAAAAAGAAATGTCAAAGACAAAATGCACTAGCCAAATTAATCTGTCTTCTGAAACTTTCTGGGAGAGTCAACATTCATTTGTGTATTATTTTTTTGGCGGGGGGTGGGGAGTGAGAGGGTTGGGGAGGGAGGGGGCGAGTGGGTCACTTCTGTTGGTCTTTCATTTATCTATTTTCATCCGTCTTTGTTCTTTGACCCGTGGTGGGCCTCCCATCACAGTGGCCTCTGTTGTCACAGAGCACCGGCTCTGGGAGCATGCGCTCCAGAGCTCTGGCTCGGTAATTGGACACATGGGTCCAGCTGCTCCATGACATGTGGGATCTTCCCAGGCCAGGGATAGAACCGGCGCCCCTTGCACTGCAAGGTGGTGTCCTTAACCACTGGACCACTAGGGAAGCCCTATTTGTGTATTATTGACCAGTATTTGTTTAGGGGGTGCTACAGAATACAATGTCATCTTCAACAAAATTTAGATCTGTTAAGGTGCTAAGTTATTAGAGGTACCAGTCTTTGTTACTCCCATAGTGACGTTCTCTGAGGTCTATCCCTCCACATTTCTGAGGTTAAACTTAAAACACAAAGCAACAAATGAAGTAATAAAAGAAAAGAAGAAATATAAAATGATAATATATCATCAAACATGAATATTGTATCTATAAGATAGCCCATGTCATAAACAAAAATGTATACAATTGATAAAAACTTTCTCATGACAGTATCTTTGAAAATGTAAATAGCTGAGAACAATATTTTAATAGAACACCATTACAAACATTACTGTTTTTAAAAGAACCGAAGAACCTGAAGTTTGAACCACACACAATGTCTTTAGCCTCAAATCATTTTACTAATGACTCATTAAGTTTTACCAAGGTAGATTTTGGAAGTGAGACAAAACATTCCTAATGTATGGGACTGGTTCTTGGTATAAAGGTTTATACCAACTGTCACAACTCATGACAATAGTGGCCTGATACTTTAAAGTATAGCCTCTGTGTTGTTCCATTAGTTTATGCTGACCATAATCCAATTTGCCATAGTATGCCTTACAAAACATAATTTCCTGTCTCAGCATACCTTAAAACTTAGAAAGTTTTGTAATTATCTCCCAATAGAGTGGAATTAATTCAGAGCAAACTACTCAAAGCTGCTAATGAGTGCACGATCAGGTAATTTTATTGTTTGAGCAAACAAGAATCATATGTTACTAAATTTCATTTAACTTTGCTTTAATTAATGTATATCTAATAGAAAAAACTTTTGCTCTTTGGAAAGTTATTAGTTTTTATTTCTTTTCATGGAATTTTAATATCATAGGAAAGCCAACTTTTATAACTACTGTTATACACCATAAAGAATGAATTCTTTGCTTTGCATAATTTAAAATTCTCTATATAAATATGATATAATTGAATTTTCTGTGCAAAAACTCTTTGATATTTTGAAAGAGTTAAATTTGAATAGATTTCAGATTTCATTAAAGTGATTCACTAAGTTGCAAAAGATGGAAATTTTGTTATTCCTTACAACTCTTCATTATTATTATAGTTCTCTAATTTGAATCTAATTGTTCAGGGACACAGTGAATAACTTTATAAAATACTAAATTAACAAATAAAAGAATAATTGTTATACTTAGAAGGAGTCTATTGATGTGTTTTACAGTATTGTGCCATGCATGGTGTTGTATTATGCTATTGCTTGAGAGAATGAAAAACATATTCATTATTGGAAAATGTGTTCAAGTTGGCAACTTAGCTGTTATTTTAAATACATGATTAAAAAACAGTATTGCTTTGAAAATATACTATGAACAAGGGATAATAACTCAAATATCAGAGGAATGGATAACCTGAGAACAAGTTTTGAAACTTTCTCATGAAAACAAAAACAACTTTTTGTTACAAACATTACTGTTTTTAAAAGAACCGAAGAACCTGAAGTTTGAACCACACACAATGTCTTTAGCCTCAAATCATTTTACTAATGACTCATTAAGTTTTACCAAGGTAGATTTTGGAAGTGAGACAAAACATTCCTAATGTATGGGACTGGTTCTTGGTATAAAGGTTTATACCAACTGTCACAACTCATGACAATAGTGGCCTGATACTTTAAAGTATAGCCTCTGTGTTGTTCCATTAGTTTATGCTGACCATAATCCAATTTGCCATAGTATGCCTTACAAAACATAATTTCCTGTCTCAGCATACCTTAAAACTTAGAAAGTTTTGTAATTATCTCCCAATAGAGTGGAATTAATTCAGAGCAAACTACTCAAAGCTGCTAATGAGTGCACGATCAGGTAATTTTATTGTTTGAGCAAACAAGAATCATATGTTACTAAATTTCATTTAACTTTGCTTTAATTAATGTATATCTAATAGAAAAAACTTTTGCTCTTTGGAAAGTTATTAGTTTTTATTTCTTTTCATGGAATTTTAATATCATAGGAAAGCCAACTTTTATAACTACTGTTATACACCATAAAGAATGAATTCTTTGCTTTGCATAATTTAAAATTCTCTATATAAATATGATATAATTGAATTTTCTGTGCAAAAACTCTTTGATATTTTGAAAGAGTTAAATTTGAATAGATTTCAGATTTCATTAAAGTGATTCACTAAGTTGCAAAAGATGGAAATTTTGTTATTCCTTACAACTCTTCATTATTATTATAGTTCTCTAATTTGAATCTAATTGTTCAGGGACACAGTGAATAACTTTATAAAATACTAAATTAACAAATAAAAGAATAATTGTTATACTTAGAAGGAGTCTATTGATGTGTTTTACAGTATTGTGCCATGCATGGTGTTGTATTATGCTATTGCTTGAGAGAATGAAAAACATATTCATTATTGGAAAATGTGTTCAAGTTGGCAACTTAGCTGTTATTTTAAATACATGATTAAAAAACAGTATTGCTTTGAAAAAATATACTATGAACAAGGGGATAATAACTCAAATATCAGAGGGAATGGATTCTTGCATTTTAATATTACTTCCCCAGCCACAAGGACTAAAAAACCTGAACTTCATGACTATTTTATTCTTCTTCACTAAGGGGCACAAAGGGAAATTCTTTTTTTAATCAATGAAAACATAGTAGAGACCAACCACCTCTGAATGATAATCTGCTTCAGGGTGTAGGCTGAGCACTTCATTCATCTCTCCTATGATATCCTGATGCAATTACAGTAGAAGTAAAACAAAACAAACAAAAACCCAACTAGCTGTAATAAATACAGCATTTTATAGATGATACAAATCAGGTAGGGGAGTAGTATCTAAAAATCTGAGGGAAACAAAGTAAAATGAAATCAACACTTAGGAAATAATTCTGACCTGCTGAACACTGGAGAGGGCTAAAATCCTCAAATAAGGAAAATTCAAGTTAGAAACATGGGTGAAAAAAAAGAATCAATTCAGCCTGCCTGATGAGCAGTCTCATCCTTCTCTTTCTCCATTGTTTTCTCAGACCTTTGTTTTTCGTCAGAGAGATCAATATCACTTGTGAAAGCTATCTTTGAGATAGCCAGTCTTTCTCTAACTGTTACTAATATGCCTGATGATTTTGGAAATTTCTTCTATCAATGTATTATCATCTCAAAACTAATGTGTAATAAACAAGCATGAAACCTCAGTGGCATGTGACTGTACAGTGTGTTTACTTCTCACAAGTCTGGGTATCAGCTGGAAGTTTTGGCTGATCTCTGCCAGCCTTGTTCTTGTATAAAAGGGTCAGTTGACTCCCTCTAGACTAGAACATCTCCATGGTCTCTCATCCTTGTGTGACCAGCAGGCAAGTTGAGCATGTTCTCTTCACTGTGATGGTACAAGAACATGAGACAAAACCCAGTCACACAAACCTTTTTCAACACTCTTTGCCTCAGATTTGCTGACATGTGGCCAAAACATAATGAGCAGAAGGACAGGAAATTATCTCCAGCTGCAGATTTACAAGGCAAAGGTCAAGGATAGAGAAGAGAGCAGCAGCTTGAGTCCAATGCTGAAATCTACTACATATCTAAGGGGAAATTTCCATCTTGAAAAAAATCAATATATGAAAAGGAGATTCATAAACACACATAGAGATCAAAGAGTAAAAGTTCTCTAAACGAGTTATGGTAGCTGGTGGTATTACTGTCATGGTAGCCATCATTCTGACAATTAGTAACGGAGGTGGCACTTTTTCTAGTAAAGAAAGGGCCCAGCCACAAGGACTAAAAAACCTGAACTTCATGACTATTTTATTCTTCTTCACTAAGGGGCACAAAGGGAAATTCTTTTTTTAATCAATGAAAACATAGTAGAGACCAACCACCTCTGAATGATAATCTGCTTCAGGGTGTAGGCTGAGCACTTCATTCATCTCTCCTATGATATCCTGATGCAATTACAGTAGAAGTAAAACAAAACAAACAAAAACCCAACTAGCTGTAATAAATACAGCATTTTATAGATGATACAAATCAGGTAGGGGAGTAGTATCTAAAAATCTGAGGGAAACAAAGTAAAATGAAATCAACACTTAGGAAATAATTCTGACCTGCTGAACACTGGAGAGGGCTAAAATCCTCAAATAAGGAAAATTCAAGTTAGAAACATGGGTGAAAAAAAAGAATCAATTCAGCCTGCCTGATGAGCAGTCTCATCCTTCTCTTTCTCCATTGTTTTCTCAGACCTTTGTTTTTCGTCAGAGAGATCAATATCACTTGTGAAAGCTATCTTTGAGATAGCCAGTCTTTCTCTAACTGTTACTAATATGCCTGATGATTTTGGAAATTTCTTCTATCAATGTATTATCATCTCAAAACTAATGTGTAATAAACAAGCATGAAACCTCAGTGGCATGTGACTGTACAGTGTGTTTACTTCTCACAAGTCTGGGTATCAGCTGGAAGTTTTGGCTGATCTCTGCCAGCCTTGTTCTTGTATAAAAGGGTCAGTTGACTCCCTCTAGACTAGAACATCTCCATGGTCTCTCATCCTTGTGTGACCAGCAGGCAAGTTGAGCATGTTCTCTTCACTGTGATGGTACAAGAACATGAGACAAAACCCAGTCACACAAACCTTTTTCAACACTCTTTGCCTCAGATTTGCTGACATGTGGCCAAAACATAATGAGCAGAAGGACAGGAAATTATCTCCAGCTGCAGATTTACAAGGCAAAGGTCAAGGATAGAGAAGAGAGCAGCAGCTTGAGTCCAATGCTGAAATCTACTACATATCTAAGGGGAAATTTCCATCTTGAAAAAAATCAATATATGAAAAGGAGATTCATAAACACACATAGAGATCAAAGAGTAAAAGTTCTCTAAACGAGTTATGGTAGCTGGTGGTATTACTGTCATGGTAGCCATCATTCTGACAATTAGTAACGGAGGTGGCACTTTTTTCTGTGAGCAAAGGGAGTGCAGTGATGCACAAAAGGTAGAAGTAGAAATGAGTAAAATAACTCAAGTAACAGAAGCTGAGGTATGACAGGAAAAGGAAACAAAACTGATTAATGAAAGCATATTTACACCTAGAGGAAAGTAAGTGAGATTATTTTCTTATTTGAAAAATACATGAATTTCAAGCCATAATGTATATTCCTAACAATTGAAATCCATTATAGATCAGATCAAAGGGACCTGAATTTGGTTAGCTTTCTACTAAAACACCTGACTAAAACACTTTCCAAATTTGCACATTTTAGACATGACAAACAGTGATTACCAGGAAAAGACTTTTAAGAAATGATTTTAGCCACCATTTAAGCCACCAGTGAAGTCATTAAGAGAGTTCCACTTGGATGCTTTCAAATATACTGAATAATTTCTAATTTTTTTCTGGATTATTGATTTAATGAGTTCAAACATGTTGTCAATCATTCAAGATCTCCTAGAAAATAAAGGACAATTTTGAAATTCTTATGGAATCAACCAATGCACTTATTTTAGGGGTAAATCAACATTGTTGATCTTGAAAAAAAAAATCCAGAAATGTAATTTTAAATACAAATTATATTCCAAATTTTTCAGAAATATCCAAAAATTATTTATAATAAGTGGATCATGTCTGTGCCATAAGAGAAAGCTCCACATAAATCTTTCAGCTCACTATTTTAGCTAAATTAGCTGCACTGCTTTAAATTATTCAAAATTCCATTAAAGAATCTGAGAAGCATAAAAGAATAGATTTCCTAAATTTTCCTGTTTGATTAGTGAAGTAAGAAAACTAATCACTATTAAGGAAATGTAGTTTTAATTCATCACAAGTTGTGGAACACAGAAGCTGCAGATTTACAAGGCAAAGGTCAATGGGGAAGCAGCTTGAGTCCAATGCTGAAATCTACTACATATCTAAGGAAATTTCCATCTTGAAAAAAATCAATATATGAAAAGGAGATTCATAAACACACATAGAGATCAAAGAGTAAAAGTTCTCTAAACGAGTTATGGTAGCTGGTGGTATTACTGTCATGGTAGCCATCATTCTGACAATTAGTAACGGAGGTGGCACTTTTTTCTGTGAGCAAAGGGAGTGCAGTGATGCACAAAAGGTAGAAGTAGAAATGAGTAAAATAACTCAAGTAACAGAAGCTGAGGTATGACAGGAAAAGGAAACAAAACTGATTAATGAAAGCATATTTACACCTAGAGGAAAGTAAGTGAGATTATTTTCTTATTTGAAAAATACATGAATTTCAAGCCATAATGTATATTCCTAACAATTGAAATCCATTATAGATCAGATCAAAGGGACCTGAATTTGGTTAGCTTTCTACTAAAACACCTGACTAAAACACTTTCCAAATTTGCACATTTTAGACATGACAAACAGTGATTACCAGGAAAAGACTTTTAAGAAATGATTTTAGCCACCATTTAAGCCACCAGTGAAGTCATTAAGAGAGTTCCACTTGGATGCTTTCAAATATACTGAATAATTTCTAATTTTTTTCTGGATTATTGATTTAATGAGTTCAAACATGTTGTCAATCATTCAAGATCTCCTAGAAAATAAAGGACAATTTTGAAATTCTTATGGAATCAACCAATGCACTTATTTTAGGGGTAAATCAACATTGTTGATCTTGAAAAAAAAAATCCAGAAATGTAATTTTAAATACAAATTATATTCCAAATTTTTCAGAAATATCCAAAAATTATTTATAATAAGTGGATCATGTCTGTGCCATAAGAGAAAGCTCCACATAAATCTTTCAGCTCACTATTTTAGCTAAATTAGCTGCACTGCTTTAAATTATTCAAAATTCCATTAAAGAATCTGAGAAGCATAAAAGAATAGATTTCCTAAATTTTCCTGTTTGATTAGTGAAGTAAGAAAACTAATCACTATTAAGGAAATGTAGTTTTTAATTCATCACAAGTTGTGGAACACAGAAGTCATGAAAACTTCATAAATTAAAGTTCATGTAGCTTTTTCATGAATATGTACACCTATGTATTGATAGGTAGTTATTATTAAAAAAGTAACAATGTAGGTACACCTATTAAATGATGGGAAGTTGTTTATAAGCAAATTATAAAACTGTCTTAAATTTTTTGTGTAAGAAACTATTTCTTCTGATGGTAGTTAAAATGAAACTTGGGAATTAAGAGAGAAAATGTGCTATGAAAACTAGCCTTAAAAAAGGATCAAAGTTACTGTTTAAGTGAAATGGAAATGTCCTAAAGGCTTATGAAGCTAATTCCCTTCTAAGTCCAGAAATAAATTAAAAATAAAGTCACAGAAATTTGAAATGAAGGATCGAGGAAATTTAGTCTAATTCTCTAACTAAAAAGTGAATTACATTCAAGTTTCACTGATAAGGTCACACATCAGAACCACAACTAAAACCCAGTCTCTTATTTCCCAATTTTCAAAAGTTCCACACCAGCCTTGAGAGGAGAGGATCCTAGAGAAACTGTATTCTGTTGCTGACTCTGCGATTTTACATCTAGAAAATTACGGGGGAACTGATGTCACAGCTGACTAGACAAATCTGACAAAATATATGCAAGTTTTTCTACTGTGAGCTACTTTCAGAGTAATTATTTTTACAGAGAAACTTTGATACTAACAAATGCCAGAATGTGGCAGGCACCTAGGGTTGTCACTCCCCCACCCCCCCCCCACCCCTCCAAAAAGCAGAGATATCAACACAGCTTGGTTTCCTCTATAGTTAGAGAAATTTAGTCTGTTAACCACTTGAATGCCCAATGAACAACCAATATATTCATAATGCAGCACCTGTAGCAATAAATGAATTCTGGAAAATTACTGTTAAAAATAAAGCAAACTATGTTCAAGGCACAGTTTCTTCCAAAGTCCTGGTGCCTACATGTACCAGAACAGATTGTTGATCAATTTAGGTGAACCAAACTTTGGTCAATTCTGGGGAAAAGAAGGCATCTGGGAGCTAAGATGACGCCGTAGAAGGACGTGCACTCATCTCTCTTGAAAAATCGCCTGAATTGCAACAAATTCTTGAAAAAAACATCTATAGGAGAAGGTTGGATCCGATCACAAAAAAAGACACCCCACATAGAAGAACAAAGGAGAAGCTGCAACAAGACGATAGGAGGGGAGCAATCGTGCTTTTAAAAGTCAAACCTGATACCCGCCAGAGAGGCTGGGTGAGCCAAATACGCAAATCCTGTTGCAAATCAAGACCCAAAGGGAAAGTGAGTAGACCTGCTTTAGGGCCAAATCCCGGGGTCCCACCAAGGAAACTTGGGAATTAAGAGAGAAATGTGCTATGAAAACTAGCCTTAAAAAAGGATCAAAGTTACTGTTTAAGTGAAATGGAAATGTCCTAAAGGCTTATGAAGCTAATTCCCTTCTAAGTCCAGAAATAAATTAAAAATAAAGTCACAGAAATTTGAAATGAAGGATCGAGGAAATTTAGTCTAATTCTCTAACTAAAAAGTGAATTACATTCAAGTTTCACTGATAAGGTCACACATCAGAACCACAACTAAAACCCAGTCTCTTATTTCCCAATTTTCAAAAGTTCCACACCAGCCTTGAGAGGAGAGGATCCTAGAGAAACTGTATTCTGTTGCTGACTCTGCGATTTTACATCTAGAAAATTACGGGGGAACTGATGTCACAGCTGACTAGACAAATCTGACAAAATATATGCAAGTTTTTCTACTGTGAGCTACTTTCAGAGTAATTATTTTTACAGAGAAACTTTGATACTAACAAATGCCAGAATGTGGCAGGCACCTAGGGTTGTCACTCCCCACCCCCCACCCTCCAAAAAGCAGAGATATCAACACAGCTTGGTTTCCTCTATAGTTAGAGAAATTTAGTCTGTTAACCACTTGAATGCCCAATGAACAACCAATATATTCATAATGCAGCACCTGTAGCAATAAATGAATTCTGGAAAATTACTGTTAAAAATAAAGCAAACTATGTTCAAGGCACAGTTTCTTCCAAAGTCCTGGTGCCTATATGTACCAGAACAGATTGTTGATCAATTTAGGTGAACCAAACTTTGGTCAATTCTGGGGAAAAGAAGGCATCTGGGAGCTAAGATGACGCCGTAGAAGGACGTGCACTCATCTCTCTTGAAAAATCGCCTGAATTGCAACAAATTCTTGAAAAAAACATCTATAGGAGAAGGTTGGATCCGATCACAAAAAAAGACACCCCACATAGAAGAACAAAGGAGAAGCTGCAACAAGACGATAGGAGGGGAGCAATCGTGCTTTTAAAAGTCAAACCTGATACCCGCCAGAGAGGCTGGGTGAGCCAAATACGCAAATCCTGTTGCAAATCAAGACCCAGGAAAGGAGTGGTGACGCCCACAAGAAACTGAGCTAGACCTGCTTTAGACGGTCCAAATGTCCCCTTAGGATAGAAGTGTCCTTGAGCAGTCCTCGGAAGAACGTGGCACTCAATTCCCTTTGAAGGAGGTTACCATTAACCTGATCATAGAGCCGCCAAGTAGGACTGGAAACTGTGTGCACCCATGATCCCGGAGAGGGGACTAGCGATCCTGCATGTGATTGAGTCATACTCACCTCTGAGTAATCTGATGTCTCCTGTGGTGGCGGGGGTCGACGGTGGCCTGCAGCAGGGTGGGGGTCACTGCCAAAGTGCTTCTCATAGATTGTGTGGGAATGAATCCTTTGTGAGAGAGACGCCATTTTAAACTACAGGGAGGGAATTTAGCTCCACCCAGCAAGAAAAGGGATTTGGATTAAGGATTAAGGAACTACCAAAGCCAGCCTGGGCAGCACTCTTAGTTCTGGAATAGGCCAAAAGCAGTAAAAGAGGTCTTCAGATCCAACCACTGCCAGAGGCAAGAAAAAGACTTATAACTCCTCCTGAATAATCAGCAAGAGACAGAAGAACATAAACACTACTTTCACATTTTGTCTGAAGCTGGTGTTACTGCTGGATTTTTTAAATCTCATTTTATTTCTTATTCTTTTTTATGGCTTTTTGGGGGGGGGTTGGTTTGTTTTCCCTTATTTCCAAACCCCGTCAGCTCCCCAGGTTTTTTTTTTTTTTTTTTTTTTTGAGTGAGTGTTTGTTTGTTTCCTCCATTGAATTTTATTGAAGCTACTAGTCTTATCAGTAAGACTGAATATATTCAAGTTTACACATTTTTTTTTCCTTTTTTCCTTTTAAACCACACATTTTATTTTGGTATAAACTTCTGACTTCACATTGGCCTTTTAAGGTTCTGTAGGGGTTTTGCTTGTTCGTTTTTACTGTTTTTTGCTTTGTTTTTCTATATTTTTCTATATACCTATCTCTGTTTTAATTTTTAAATTTTTTATTTTTTATTTCTATAGCTCTTTCTTTGCTTTCTCTGATGCTTTTTTCCTACAGCACTAAACTCTAATACATACAAATCTTTATCTTCCTATATTTAACTTTTCAGTATTATTCTGTATTTCTCTTCTATCCTCCCTTTCTCTTTTTCCCTTTTCCCACCATATTTAATAGTCTGTTCCATCCTCATTGCCTTATCCCCAGCTGGGACTCTGCTCTCAAATTATTCTACAATTTGTGTTCTAGTTTGTTTGGTTATTAACTGGTGGATATCATTCTTGGTTTTCTCTATTCACCGTGCTAACGTATTTTACTGTATTTTTGGTTGGAATGTTTGGGGTATATTACAGCTGTATATGTTTGTGTGTATAATTTAATGTACTAGATAGTGTTTGCATAATATTTCAATTGCCATTTGTCAAAGGTATACCTTCTGTTTCTCATTCGTGTATATATGTTTTAATATTATTTAATGCCATAACAAACCAGCCGTGAAATCTTCATTCCCTGGTCAGGCAACAAGCTCCAGTGCCTTAGGGAAGGAGCACTGACTCCACAAGTCTACAATACTAGAGAATGCCTAACACTAGAGAGCAGTAAACAGTGAGAATGCCAACAATGGTAAACACTTGTATGCAAGTCCTGACAACATCCAACCACGAGCATCACCCAGAATAAGAAGCCTCAAGCAACAAATACTGACAGACGTAACTCAAAGCCTGGGAAAAGGCAACCCCAAACATAGTTTGTTAAAAAATTAATGACAATGAAACAGCAGAGAAGTACCACACGGTGAAGGAACAATCTACAAACATACAAGTTGAAATAAATGAAGAGGATTTAGATGAACTTTCTGAAAGCAAATTCTGAAGAATGATAGTAAAGATGATCAAAAACATCGAAAAAAGAATTTTAGAGAAAATGCAAGAAACGACTAACACAATGAATAAAGAAATACAAGAACTTACAAAAAAAGTAACAGAGACAAACAACACAACTCAATTGCTGAACTTAAAAATGCTGTAGAAGGAATCAAGAGCAGAGTATTTGAGACAGAACACCGGATAAGTGAGCTGGAAGACAGAATGGTGGAACTAACTCCTGAAAAACAAAATCAAGCTCAAAGAATGCAAAGAGCAAAGGATAGCCTCAGAGACCTCTGGGATAATATCAAATGCACCTATATTCATATTATAAGGGTTCCAGAAGAAGAAGAAGAAAAGAAAGGCTATGAGAAAAATTTTGAAGAGATTATAATTGAAAATTTCCCCAACATGGGAAAAGAAATAGTCAATCAAGTCCAAGAAGCACAATGAGTACCATACAGAATCAACCCGAGAAGAAACACACCAAGGCACATATTAATGAAGCTAACAGAAACAAAACACAAAGACAGAATTCTCAAAGCAGCAAGGGAAAAGAAACTCGTGACATACAAGGGAAAGCCCATATGTTTAACAGCTGATCTTTAAACAGAAACTCTGCAGGCCAGAAGGGAATGGCAAGACATATTCAAAGCACTGAAACAGAATAATCTGCAACCAAGAATACTCTACACTGCAAGGATCTCCTTCAAAATTGATGGAGAAATCAAAAGCTTTACAGAGAAGCAAAAATTAAAAGAATTTAGTAATACCAAACTAGCCTTACAACAAGTGTTAACGGGACTTCTACAGACAACAAGTATAAGAAGAGATCCACAAAACAAAGCCATCATAACTTCTAAGAAGATGACAATAGGATCATTTGTATCAATAATTACTTTAAATGTAAATGGACTAAATGTCCCAACCAAAATATACAGAGTGGCTGAATGGATTCAAAAACATGACCCATACATATGCTGCCCCCAGGAAACTCACTTCAGACCTAGAGACTCTCATAGACTGAAAGTGAGAGGCTGGAAAAAGATATTCCATGCAAATGGAAATCAAAAGAAAGCTGGAGTAGCAATCCTCATATCAGATAAAATAGACCTCAAAATAAAGAAGATTAGAAGATACAAGGCAGGACACTACAGAATGATCAAGGGATCAAACCAAGAGGAAGACATAACAATCATAAATATCTATGAACCCAACTCAGGAGCACCCCAATACATAAGACAAACACTTTCAGACATAAAAGAAGAAATCAATAATAACATAATAATAGTAGGAGACTTTAACACTCGTCTCACACCATTGGACAGATCATCTAAACAGAAAATTAATAAAGAAACGCAAGCCTTAAATGCCACACTGGAAGAGATGGACCTCATCGATATCTTTAGGACGTTCCATCCAAAAGCAGAAGAATACACTTTCTTCTCAAGTGCTCACGGAACATTCTCCAGGATAGACCACTCTTGGGCCACAAATCAAACCTCAGTCAATTCAAGAAAGCTGAAATTATATCAGCCATCTTCTTGGACCACAATGCAATGAGACTAGAGATCAACTACAGGAAAAAAACCGCTGAAAACACAAACACATGGAGATTAAACAGCATGTACCTAAAAAAACAACTGATAATTGAGGAAATCAAAGGAGAAATTAAAAAATTCCTAGAAGAAAATGACAATGAACACATGTCAGTGGAAAACCTATGGGATACTGTAAAAGCAGTTCTAAGAGGGAAGTTTATAGCAATACAATCCTACCTCAAGAAACTAGGAAAAAATCAAACGGATGACCTTACCTTATGCTTAAAACAACTGGAGAAAGAAGAACAAAAACACCCCAAGGCCAGCAGAAGAAGGGAAATCATAAAGATCAGAGCAGAAATAAATGATAAAAAATGAAAGAAACAATAGTAAAGATAAATAAAACAAAAAAACTAGTTCTTCGAAAAGGTAAATAAAATCAACACACCACTGGCCAGACTCATCAAGAAAAAAAGAGAGAAGAACCAGATCAACAAAATCAGAAATGAAAAAGGAGAGATTACAACAGGTAATGCAGCAATACAAGGAATTATCAGAGGCTATTATGAACAACTCTATGGCAACAAACTGGACAATCTGGAAGAAATGGACAGTTTCTTAGAGAAGATTAATCTCCCAAGACTGAACCAGGAAGAAATAGAAACTATTAACCACCCAATCACAAGCTCAGAAATCAAATTTGTGATCAAAAATCTACCCAAAAATAAGAGCCCAGGGCCAGATGGCTTCCCAGCCGAATTCTACCAAACATTTAAAGAAGAGCTAAGGCCTGTCCTTCTAAAACTCTTCCAAAAAATTGCACAGGAAGGAACACTTCCAAACACATTCTCCGAGGCCACCGTCACCCTGATATCAAAGCCAGCCAAAGAACACAAAAAAAGAAAATTATAGGCCAATTTCACTGATGAATTTAGACACCAAAATCCTCAACAAAATCTTAGCAAACAGAATTCAACAACACATCAAAAAGCTCATACATCATGATCAAGTTGGGTTCAACCCACGCATGGAAGGATTCTTCAATATCCACAAATCAGTCAATGTGAGACACCATATCAACAAACTGTGAGACAAAAATCACATGATCATCTCAATAGATGCAGAAGAAGCCTTTGACAAAGTACAACATCCATTTATGATAAAAACTCTTCAGAAAATGGGCATAGAAGGAACCTATCTCAACATAGTGAGAGCCATATATGAGAAGCCCATAGCGAACATTATCCTCAATGGTGAAAAACTGAAAGCTTTCCCTCTAAGGTCAGGAACACGACAGGGGTGTCCATTTTCACCACTATTATTCAACATAGTCCTGGAAGTTCTAGCAATAGCAATAAGAGAAGAAAAAACAAATAAAAGGAATCCAGATTGGAAAGGAAGAAGTCAAGCTCTCTCTTTTTGTAGTCGACATGATGTTATACACAGAAAATCCCAAAGACACTATTACAAAGCTACTAGAGCTAATCAACGAATTCAGCAAAGTCGCAGGATACAAAATCAATACACAGAAATCACTGGCATTCCTATACAAAATGAAAAATCAGAAAATGAAATCAAAGAGGCAGTCTCCTTCACCATTGCAACCAAAAGAATCAAATATCTAGGAATAAACCTACCCAAAGAAACAAAAGAATTGTACACAGAAAATTACAAGACACTCATGAGAGACATTAAAGAAGACTTAAACAGATGGAGAGATATTCCATGTTCCTGGGTCGGAAGAATCAATATTGTGAAAATGACCATACTACGAAATATCATCTACAGATTCAATGCAATACCTATTCAACTACCATTGAATTTTTCACAGAACTAGACCAAAGAATAACACAGTTCATATGGAAACACAAAAGACCTCAAATAGCCAAAGCAATCCTGAGAAAGAAAATCGGAGCTGGAGGAATCAGCCTCCCTAAATTCAGACTCTACTACAAAGCAACAGTCCTCAAGACAGTATGGTACTGGCACAAAAACAGAACTATAGACCAATGGAACAAGATCGAGAACCCAGAGATAAACCCATGCACCTATGGGTACCTTATTTTTGACAAAGGAGGTGAACATATAAAATGGAACAAAGACAGCCTCTTCCACAAATGCTGCTAGGAAAATTGGACAGCTGCATGCAAAAAATGAAGTTGGAACATTTCCTGACACTGTACACAAAGATCAACTCAAAATGGATTAGAGACCTATGTGTAAGAAAAGAAACCATAAAACTCTTGGAGGAGAATATAGGCAAAACACTCAAGGACATCAATCAAAGCAAGATCTTCTCTGACCCACCTACTAGAATAGCAGAACTAAAAAGGAAAATGAACACATGGGACCTAATGAAACTTAAAAGCTTTTGAACATTAAAAGAAACTACAAAAAAGCTGGACAACTCACACGATGGGAGAAAATCATAGCAAATGAAACAACAGACAAAGAATTAATCTCCAAAATCAACAAGCAATTCAGACAACTCAACATCGGAAAAATGAACAACCCAATCAAAAAATGGGAAAAGAACCTAAAAAGACACGTGTCCAAAGAGGACATACAGATGCTGAACAAACCCATGAAATGATGCTCAACCTTGCTTAAAATTAGAGAAATACAAATCAAAACTTCAATGAGATATTATCTCACACCCATCAGAATGGTCATCATCAACAAATCGTCAGAAAATAAATGCCAGATAGGCTGCGGAGAAAAGGGAACACTCTTGCATTGCTGGTGGGAATGTAAATTGGTACAGCCTCTATGGAAGACAGTATGGAGATTCCTTAAAAAACTAAAAATAGAAGAACCATACAACCCAGCAATCCCACTACTAGGCTTATACCCCGATGAAATCAAAACTGAAGGAGGCACCTGTATCTTAATGTTCATTGCAGCTCTCTATACAATAGCTAGAACACGGAAGCAACCTAGATGTCCATGGACGAATGAATGGATACAGAAGCCCTGGTACATATATACAATGGAATACTACAAAGCCGTAAAAAGAAATGCAGAAGAATCAGTCCTAATGAGGTGGCTGGAACTAGGACCTATCATCAAAAGTGAAGTCAGTCAAAAAGAGGACAAGTACAATATACTAACACATATATATGGAATCTAGTAGGATGCTGATAATGGCACGTGCATTGAAATGATGGAAAAACAGTCATGGACAGTGGACATAAGCACATTGTGGGGAATGGACAGTGTGGGAGGTGTAAAGGAAGTAGCCCAAGGGCCTGTACTGTCATATGTGAAGAAAATAGCTATAGTCATTGCTCTGTGAGAAAGGGGGATCCTGCAGGGTGCTATGTGACAGTCTGGAGGGGTGGAATGGGAGGGGATATACATGTGACGAGTCTGCGAACATACATATCTGTAAACAACAAAACTCTGTAAATGGTACAATTAAAATAATAGTTAAAAAAAAAGAAGGCATCTGACTGAACTAATTGCATGCTTGTTGAACTTGATGGTTATAAGTGCAATCATTCCATCACTGAATCAACTGTTTAATTTAAATATATTTTTGTACCATTTTTCATTGCAAAAATAATGTAATTTATTTCAAAATATGCAAAGAAATCACGACAATCAAAATCATGTGATATTATACTCACTCTTAATATCGTAATATATATGCCTCCAAGCTTTTTTCTCATACAACATGTTACTTTATATGCTGTTGAAATAATATAACATTTTACTGCAATTTAAAGCATTTTTCTGTCAATAATTTTATGAAAACAACCTTGATGTCTTTATATTGTGAATGAATATAATTCAATCAATCTTCTTCCTCTATGCATGTATGTAATTTCTTTTGAGATAAAGACTATCTACAGTTTTAAAAGTGTATGATATGTATAGTCTTTCCAATAGCAAAAAAATCAGCGTGTTATCTCAGGAAGAAAGGAACAGACAATGACATTTTGAATTTTATTGATTTTAGTGCCTGCTTGTGTACAGTCAGTCATGTCCAACTCTTTGCGACCCTATGGACTGTAGCCTTCCAGGATCCTCGTTCCAGGGGATTCTCCAGGCAGGAATACTGAAACAGGTTGCCATTTTCCTCACCAAGGGATCTTCCCGACCCAAAGACTGAACCCGTATTTCTTGACTCTCCTGCTTTGGCAGACGGATTCTTTACCAGCTGAGCCACTGAAGTAGGAATAATTAATAGCAAATCTTGAATAAATAAGTTAATATTAAAAGGATACTAGTCGGGAGGTTTTAATTTTGAAACCAAAGCATCCTACGCTCTTAATTTTTCTAGAGTTTTCCCATGAAATAGAGTTTAGGACTCTTGTGAAAATTACAGTTAATAATGCATGAATAGAGGAGGTAGAGGATGAATGAAAATAGACTTACAGGGAAAGATTTAGATTTCTGGTGTCCTGAAACAGCTATGTTTGTGGCAAGAGGTGAAAATATTTATACATAATATTTACATAACAGGAACTTCAATAGAACAATTTCATTTAACTTTTCTTTGGCCTAATGAAAGACAAATATTATCACGTTAGTATTACTGCTATATAGATCCAGAAGTTATAACTGTGTATATTAAACATGTTGATGGCATACGGGCTGTAAGAGGGAAACTAGGATTCAAATACTTGAATCTGCAATTCTGTAATGATCACTTCCATAACAAGAGGAATCAAATATGTTTATTTCAAAAAAAAAATTGTGAATTAACTCACTCTTAATATCGTAATATATATGCCTCCAAGCTTTTTTCTCATACAACATGTTACTTTATATGCTGTTGAAATAATATAACATTTTACTGCAATTTAAAGCATTTTTCTGTCAATAATTTTATGAAAACAACCTTGATGTCTTTATATTGTGAATGAATATAATTCAATCAATCTTCTTCCTCTATGCATGTATGTAATTTCTTTTGAGATAAAGACTATCTACAGTTTTAAAAGTGTATGATATGTATAGTCTTTCCAATAGCAAAAAAATCAGCGTGTTATCTCAGGAAGAAAGGAACAGACAATGACATTTTGAATTTTATTGATTTTAGTGCCTGCTTGTGTACAGTCAGTCATGTCCAACTCTTTGCGACCCTATGGACTGTAGCCTTCCAGGATCCTCGTTCCAGGGGATTCTCCAGGCAGGAATACTGAAACAGGTTGCCATTTTCCTCACCAAGGGATCTTCCCGACCCAAAGACTGAACCCGTATTTCTTGACTCTCCTGCTTTGGCAGACGGATTCTTTACCAGCTGAGCCACTGAAGTAGGAATAATTAATAGCAAATCTTGAATAAATAAGTTAATATTAAAAGGATACTAGTCGGGAGGTTTTAATTTTGAAACCAAAGCATCCTACGCTCTTAATTTTTCTAGAGTTTTCCCATGAAATAGAGTTTAGGACTCTTGTGAAAATTACAGTTAATAATGCATGAATAGAGGAGGTAGAGGATGAATGAAAATAGACTTACAGGGAAAGATTTAGATTTCTGGTGTCCTGAAACAGCTATGTTTGTGGCAAGAGGTGAAAATATTTATACATAATATTTACATAACAGGAACTTCAATAGAACAATTTCATTTAACTTTTCTTTGGCCTAATGAAAGACAAATATTATCACGTTAGTATTACTGCTATATAGATCCAGAAGTTATAACTGTGTATATTAAACATGTTGATGGCATACGGGCTGTAAGAGGGGAAACTAGGATTCAAATACTTGAATCTGCAATTCTGTAATGATCACTTCCATAACAAGAGGAACTAAGGCAATGTTAACCCCTCTCTACTCCTAGCTTTGATGGGGGAAATTAAAGTTAATAAAAGTTTTATATGACCTTCCAAAATACAGTCTATCTAGAATATCTATGTACCCTTGTAAATATGCATATTCTACTGTTGTTGAGTGGAGTATTTTACAAATAACAGGAAACATTCCACCCATAACTGATAATACTTAATGCATTATATAATAAGCTTACAAGGGCATAGTTTCATCTTTCTCTCTTGCCTTTTGGTTATGTTTCTCATATATTTTTGCTGCTATGTATTTTAATTGCCTTGGGAGTTTTCCCCTTAATTTTGAAATTTGAGCAATACATTAAAAAAAAATATTTTTCTCCAGAATACCTAAAAATTTAGAGGTAAAAGATGATTTCATGGTATGTCTACTGTATTTCCAGATATATAAATAAAACAGCTGTAACCATTACTAAAAAAAGAAAAAAAAAATGTTACTCCAATCAATTCCAGTAGTCCTTGAGTAAAGACACACACAAAATGGAGAACCATGAGATGGTTTTTTGATAGTCAAATATAATTCCAATTTTCAACAAGAGGAATATAGAAGCCATACCACAGGTTGAAGAGTATTGTAGTGATGTCATAATAAGAATTCAACAGAAATTAAATGTGGCAACTCCAGAGTAATAGTACTTTCTATTTTTCCTA
Source organism: Tragulus kanchil (assembly GCA_022376925.1). Taxonomy (NCBI): domain Eukaryota; kingdom Metazoa; phylum Chordata; class Mammalia; order Artiodactyla; family Tragulidae; genus Tragulus; species Tragulus kanchil. Next base: position 68,391,403 of record JAIOJX010000028.1, on the reverse strand, counting down.
CTTCTCTTTGTAGAAAAACTAAACTACTCAAATTGGTCCTATCTTATTAATTTCCATCTCATCCTTCCAACTGTAAAGAAGAAAACCCTTGAAGTCATCTTTGAATCTTCTTTCTCCCATATAACATGGTTGGTTGAGCAGGAATTCATTTACATTCCTGTTCAATATTCAAATTTTCAATTCTTGCCATCTTTTATTTTTGAATCAGTTTCAGTCTGGCTTTTGCTATTACTATTTCACCCCCCCCCCAAAAAAAAACCCAAAACAAAACACTTTTTTCAAAGATCTTTTGCCAAAGACTATTCTTTGTGTGTGTCTATATGCGTAAGGTTTTTCTCTTGCTGTGTAATTTATCACTACATTTTCTTGACTGTGCTCCAGTCTGACCTGTTCTTTCTTTTTAGCTGATTCTTTCTTAAGTCTGTAACTTCTAAGCATGGAAGCTATAAGAATTCTCTCCTTAAGACTCTTTTATAGCTATATTATCTATTCTTCTATTTTTCATATCTATAGCATTTAATTATTATTTCCAGATTCATCTATTCAGCTGTGTTATTTATAATCTTCTTTGATATTTAGTAGGTGTCTCATATTTTTAAAATCCAACTCATGCCTCTTTCTCCCATTTCATCTTTGATACCTGATCTAGTCAGAGTCTTCTTAAAGCTCTCACTGAATTCTTTTTCTCTCATACTTTACACTGGTTCCATCAGCAAATCTTATATGCCTGAATTCAAAATATATTCTGAATCAGACTGTTTTCTCCCATTTTTACCACTGCTATTAACATCACTAATATCTATCCTGTGGATTATTATAGTAGTCTCCTTTCTAGTTTCTTTGTTTCCCCTTAGTGCTCATCTAAAGATTTTTCACTACAGCAGTCAGCAAAAATTCTTTTCAAACACAGAATCCTTCTATTCAAAACCCTCCCGTGGACTCAAATTTCACTCAGGAAAAGCAAACTCCTTACAAAATCTTGGAGTAATCCAACAGTGGCCTGTGATCTAGCTCCCAATTATATCTCTGCAGTTCTCACTCCTCTGTCTCATGATTTGCCTTTATCAGCACAATTCTTTGTATATTTTTAACTCTAAGCATATTTCAGCCACTGGGTCTTATCATTTGAAGTTTTCCCTGTTTGGAATAACTTTTCTCAGTATGTTCTTGTCTCACCTCAATTTCTTTACATTTTGACCAAATGTCACCTAATTAGAACATTTCCATAAAATGGCAGAATTTACCCTCTATCCTGTATTCCCTCCCTTTTCTGTTGTTACTGATAGCAGTTATCTTCTGAAACACAATGCATGTCTTGTTTATTTTCTACACAGTCATTGAAAAGTAATTTCAAGATAGCAAAATTTGCTTCCCATTTTGGTCAATAGTATAGTTCCATTATCTAGAACACAGTACAGGTAGGTACTCACAAAATGTTGATAGAGTCAGTAAATGAATCATACTTTTATCTTACATATCTTAAAAACAATTACTATATTTTTCTCTTGCTGTGTAATTTATCACTACATTTTCTTGACTGTGCTCCAGTCTGACCTGTTCTTTCTTTTTAGCTGATTCTTTCTTAAGTCTGTAACTTCTAAGCATGGAAGCTATAAGAATTCTCTCCTTAAGACTCTTTTATAGCTATATTATCTATTCTTCTATTTTTCATATCTATAGCATTTAATTATTATTTCCAGATTCATCTATTCAGCTGTGTTATTTATAATCTTCTTTGATATTTAGTAGGTGTCTCATATTTTAAAATCCAACTCATGCCTCTTTCTCCCATTTCATCTTTGATACCTGATCTAGTCAGAGTCTTCTTAAAGCTCTCACTGAATTCTTTTTCTCTCATACTTTACACTGGTTCCATCAGCAAATCTTATATGCCTGAATTCAAAATATATTCTGAATCAGACTGTTTTCTCCCATTTTTACCACTGCTATTAACATCACTAATATCTATCCTGTGGATTATTATAGTAGTCTCCTTTCTAGTTTCTTTGTTTCCCCTTAGTGCTCATCTAAAGATTTTTCACTACAGCAGTCAGCAAAAATTCTTTTCAAACACAGAATCCTTCTATTCAAAACCCTCCCGTGGACTCAAATTTCACTCAGGAAAAGCAAACTCCTTACAAAATCTTGGAGTAATCCAACAGTGGCCTGTGATCTAGCTCCCAATTATATCTCTGCAGTTCTCACTCCTCTGTCTCATGATTTGCCTTTATCAGCACAATTCTTTGTATATTTTTAACTCTAAGCATATTTCAGCCACTGGGTCTTATCATTTGAAGTTTTCCCTGTTTGGAATAACTTTTCTCAGTATGTTCTTGTCTCACCTCAATTTCTTTACATTTTGACCAAATGTCACCTAATTAGAACATTTCCATAAAATGGCAGAATTTACCCTCTATCCTGTATTCCCTCCCTTTTCTGTTGTTACTGATAGCAGTTATCTTCTGAAACACAATGCATGTCTTGTTTATTTTCTACACAGTCATTGAAAAGTAATTTCAAGATAGCAAAATTTGCTTCCCATTTTGGTCAATAGTATAGTTCCATTATCTAGAACACAGTACAGGTAGGTACTCACAAAATGTTGATAGAGTCAGTAAATGAATCATACTTTTATCTTACATATCTTAAAAACAATTATTTGAGACTAAGATTAATTCATAAAGAAACAGAATCTTACTGATACTAAAAGCATAGAAATTTAAAAAAACACAAATTTTATAAATTAAAAGAGAAGGAAAGATCTCAGATAATTGTGATAGACAGAATAATGGCTCCCAAAGATGTCTCTCTTAATCCCTGCCATCTGAAAATATTCTGAAAAATATCTGAAATATTTGAAAAATACCTCAAAAAAAAAAAAAACTGAAAATGGCAAAAGAGACTTCTCAAGCATCATTTCATGATTTCTTAAATTGAGAACCTTTCCTAACTGTGGTCAAAAGAGCTGTGCCAATGAATGGAACATCAGAGTTTCTGACACTGAAGATGAAAGGACTTAAGCAATGTGTGAGGTCTCTAGAAACTAGAAAAGTAGCAAATAGACTCTGCACATGGGGCTCCTGAAAGGAATACAGTTTATTATATTTTAGTCCAATTAGACTTTTGTCAGAATTTTGACCCAGGCATATAAAGAAGACATCTTGGAAGATGGGAGGGAAGTGCATGCAGGAAGGGTCAAGTGTATACCTATGACTGATTTGGGTTTATGTATAGCAACAAAACTCTGTAAAGGGAAAATAAAAACAAATTAAGAAAAGAAGAAGAAGACATATTTAGTGTATAACCAATTCTGGGCAGGAGACTATATTTTAAGATATCAATACTTTCTAAACTAATGCATAAACAGAATGGAATTTATTCTCCCAAATGTCCAGAGATACAGATTTTTCTTTTTTTACCTTATTAGGGTGATTATAAAGTATATGGAGAACTAAACATTGAAAAATAGAAGGAAAAAGATTTACCGTAAAATAATTTAAAGTTCTAACCTTTAACATATGAATACTGTTAGGAAAATCCATTAACTAAAACATTTTGGCATTGATTAATAAAGTGATTACTATTCCCTCCCTTTTCTGTTGTTACTGATAGCAGTTATCTTCTGAAACACAATGCATGTCTTGTTTATTTTCTACACAGTCATTGAAAAGTAATTTCAAGATAGCAAAATTTGCTTCCCATTTTGGTCAATAGTATAGTTCCATTATCTAGAACACAGTACAGGTAGGTACTCACAAAATGTTGATAGAGTCAGTAAATGAATCATACTTTTATCTTACATATCTTAAAAACAATTATTTGAGACTAAGATTAATTCATAAAGAAACAGAATCTTACTGATACTAAAAGCATAGAAATTTAAAAAAACACAAATTTTATAAATTAAAAGAGAAGGAAAGATCTCAGATAATTGTGATAGACAGAATAATGGCTCCCAAAGATGTCTCTCTTAATCCCTGCCATCTGAAAATATTCTGAAAAATATCTGAAATATTTGAAAAATACCTCAAAAAAAAAAAAAACTGAAAATGGCAAAAGAGACTTCTCAAGCATCATTTCATGATTTCTTAAATTGAGAACCTTTCCTAACTGTGGTCAAAAGAGCTGTGCCAATGAATGGAACATCAGAGTTTCTGACACTGAAGATGAAAGGACTTAAGCAATGTGTGAGGTCTCTAGAAACTAGAAAAGTAGCAAATAGACTCTGCACATGGGGCTCCTGAAAGGAATACAGTTTATTATATTTTAGTCCAATTAGACTTTTGTCAGAATTTTGACCCAGGCATATAAAGAAGACATCTTGGAAGATGGGAGGGAAGTGCATGCAGGAAGGGTCAAGTGTATACCTATGACTGATTTGGGTTTATGTATAGCAACAAAACTCTGTAAAGGGAAAATAAAAACAAATTAAGAAAAGAAGAAGAAGACATATTTAGTGTATAACCAATTCTGGGCAGGAGACTATATTTTAAGATATCAATACTTTCTAAACTAATGCATAAACAGAATGGAATTTATTCTCCCAAATGTCCAGAGATACAGATTTTTCTTTTTTTACCTTATTAGGGTGATTATAAAGTATATGGAGAACTAAACATTGAAAAATAGAAGGAAAAAGATTTACCGTAAAATAATTTAAAGTTCTAACCTTTAACATATGAATACTGTTAGGAAAATCCATTAACTAAAACATTTTGGCATTGATTAATAAAGTGATTACTATGAAGAAAAGACATAATAAACAGAAAATATTGTGTAGAAACAGACCCAAATATCTATGTGAATTTAAAACATGATAAATTAGGTACTGTAAACATTGAAGGAAAAGAGGAGATTCAGTTATTCAATACAAATTATTGGTTCATGGGCTTTAGAAAACTCGAAAAACAAGCTGATTTCAATCTCACATCTTTTATTAAAATTAAATCCAGATGTATCTAAGGCGAAAATTAATTTATAAAATTATTGGAAAATGAGCACATACAAAATAAATCTTAGGTGGTACAAATTCCATTTGGAGGACTTTGTAGTCTTACAAAGAAAAAAGCAAAAGTTTGGTTGACTGGAGTTTATAAAGCAAAATAAATGTTAAAAGGATAAAAACTTCTCCGAGGGAAAAATGTTACCAATAAAGTCTATCATTTGTTGTTGCAAATGAAAACTAACCTCTGTTTAGATCAATCAGAACATTTCCACATGTGGCATCACCATAGCATCTTTTGTGGTAGAAGGTAGTTATGACATCCGAAAGAACTAGAACATAGGGACCATTTGAGATCACCCCTCTTTTTAGCTAAGAAATTCATTGCGTTCAGTTCTCTTTATCCATGAACCATAGAAAATATACAGTAAGTATGAGTGTAGACATTGACAGGTTTTAGAAAAGGCAATATAAAATAATCAGAAGGTCAGTAAGTTCAGCTGGAAGACAAAGGGAATGTTTCTCCCTTTTCATATACGGGAAAAAATAATAGAGAGCAGCTTTCCTAAGAAATGAAAACAAAAACGCTGTCAAAATCCATCTGCAGGAGAGAGAGAAAAAATAGTAAGATGAGAATTATGGATTGAGTTGTCATTGAGTAAACCACGAGATTTTGTCAGGCGACAAGTGAACAACAGTCAGGAGGTATTTTCTGTCTGTGTATTTTGAAAGTTGTCAGTCAAATTTTAGTATGAGATGAGTTAGTGTACCATGACCAACAGAAAAAAGAAACTCTCAGTTTATATGTTGATATTTCTGCCATAAAGTGGGGGTTTTCTTCTGGACTTTATGAGATGTACTATACATTTATGAAAATAGTTCCAGAGGGAGGATTTGAGAACAAAGAGCAGGAAGTCCCTACCATCATAGCACTTGACCACTGAATATGAGAAGCTGGGAAAACTCTTTTTTCTTTTTTAATTTTGGCTTCCTTTATTGGTCGTTCATTTATTTATTTTCATCCATCTTAATTTCTTGGCCCGCTGGGGCCTCCCATCACAGAGGCCCCTCTGGCTGCAGAGCACCTGCTCTGGGCGCATGCACTCCAGAGCACTGGCCCACAGTTGGACACACGGGTCCAGCCACTCCAAGGCACACGGGATCCTCCCACGCCAGGGACCAAACCGGTGTCCCTTGCACTGCAAGGCGGACTCCCCACCCACTGGACCACCAGGGAAGCTCTTTGGGCAAACTCTGCCTTCTGCTTTAAACTAAGTTTTACTGGTTAACTGGATATTGGTTTTTCTCGTTAGCTTACATGAAAAAAAATTCTTTTTTTGTTTGTTGCAAATGAAAACTAACCTCTGTTTAGATCAATCAGAACATTTCCACATGTGGCATCACCATAGCATCTTTTGTGGTAGAAGGTAGTTATGACATCCGAAAGAACTAGAACATAGGGACCATTTGAGATCACCCCTCTTTTTAGCTAAGAAATTCATTGCGTTCAGTTCTCTTTATCCATGAACCATAGAAAATATACAGTAAGTATGAGTGTAGACATTGACAGGTTTTAGAAAAGGCAATATAAAATAATCAGAAGGTCAGTAAGTTCAGCTGGAAGACAAAGGGAATGTTTCTCCCTTTTCATATACGGGAAAAAAGAATAGAGAGCAGCTTTCCGAAGAAATGAAAACAAGAACGCAGTCAAAATCCATCTGCAGGAGAGAGAAAAAATAGTAAGATGAGAATTATGGATTGAGTTGTCATTGAGTAAACCACGAGATTTTGTCAGGCGACAAGTGAACAACAGTCAGGAGGTATTTTCTGTCTGTGTATTTTGAAAGTTGTCAGTCAAATTTTAGTATGAGATGAGTTAGTGTACCATGACCAACAGAAAAAAGAAACTCTCAGTTTATATGTTGATATTTCTGCCATAAAGTGGGGGTTTTCTTCTGGACTTTATGAGATGTACTATACATTTATGAAAATAGTTCCAGAGGGAGGATTTGAGAACAAAGAGCAGGAAGTCCCTACCATCATAGCACTTGACCACTGAATATGAGAAGCTGGGAAAACTCTTTTTTCTTTTTTAATTTTGGCTTCCTTTATTGGTCGTTCATTTATTTATTTTCATCCATCTTAATTTCTTGGCCCGCTGGGGCCTCCCATCACAGAGGCCCCTCTGGCTGCAGAGCACCTGCTCTGGGCGCATGCACTCCAGAGCACTGGCCCACAGTTGGACACACGGGTCCAGCCACTCCAAGGCACACGGGATCCTCCCACGCCAGGGACCAAACCGGTGTCCCTTGCACTGCAAGGCGGACTCCCCACCCACTGGACCACCAGGGAAGCTCTTTGGGCAAACTCTGCCTTCTGCTTTAAACTAAGTTTTACTGGTTAACTGGATATTGGTTGTTCTCGTTAGCTTACATGAATATTCCTAATGCAACACCTTTCTCACAAGAACATCAGGTAAAAATGCATTTTAATCACAGATCACAAATCCCAAAGCTTAAGAATGGTTTATTTGAGACTGAAAATCTATAATTGCTTGTGATGAAGCATTCAAGTGTAAGTCCGAATTTAATATGAGACTAGCCCTTGCAGCGTTTCTCACTATCTGTTGTTGACAACAATCAATCATGTGCAGTAAGGTAAGCATTCATGAAATCATAGCTGACCTAACGATTTTGTTTTTTAAAGATTTATTTATTTATTTATTTTGGTAGAGGTGGGGTGGGGAGCGGGGGAGCAGGCGGGCTACTTCTATTGGTCTTTCATTTCTCTATTTTCATCCATCTTTATTCTTTGACCTGTGTGGGCCTCCTATTGCAGTGGCCTCTGTTGTTGCAGAGCACCGGCTCTGGGCGCATGCACTCCAGAGCTCCGGCTCGGTAATTGGACACATCAGTCCAGCCGCTCCGCGGCACGTGGGATCTTTCCAGGCCAGAGATCAAACTGGCGCCCTTTGCACTGCAAGGCGGACTCCCCACCCACTGGACCACCAGGGAAGCTCTTTGGGCAAACTCTGCCTTCTGCTTTAAACTAAGTTTTACTGGTTAACTGGATATTGGTTGTTCTCGTTAGCTTACATGAATATTCCTAATGCAACACCTTTCTCACAAGAACATCAGGTAAAAATGCATTTTAATCACAGATCACAAATCCCAAAGCTTAAGAATGGTTTATTTGAGACTGAAAATCTATAATTGCTTGTGATGAAGCATTCAAGTGTAAGTCCGAATTTAATATGAGACTAGCCCTTGCAGCGTTTCTCACTATCTGTTGTTGACAACAATCAATCATGTGCAGTAAGGTAAGCATTCATGAAATCATAGCTGACCTAACGATTTTGTTTTTTAAAGATTTATTTATTTATTTATTTTGGTAGAGGTGGGGTGGGGAGCGGGGGAGCAGGCGGGCTACTTCTATTGGTCTTTCATTTCTCTATTTTCATCCATCTTTATTCTTTGACCTGTGTGGGCCTCCTATTGCAGTGGCCTCTGTTGTTGCAGAGCACCGGCTCTGGGCGCATGCACTCCAGAGCTCCGGCTCGGTAATTGGACACATCAGTCCAGCCGCTCCGCGGCACGTGGGATCTTTCCAGGCCAGAGATCAAACTGGCGCCCTTTGCACTGCAAGGCGGTGTCCCTACCCACTGGACCACCAGGGAAGCCCTTGACCTTGTGATTTTGAGGATAACTCTAACCCAGGAAGAAGAGAGGTACTGTTCTACTACACAGCAATTCTGTCCTGAGGACAGCATTGAGGATGAGCATAATTGTAACTCCTTAAAAGGCTTATAGTCCCTCTGAATGAAAAATGAAAGAAAATTATGAACTCCTTTGAAATTCAAATATTGAGAGGCTAGTATAATATCACTAATAATATTGAATAAAATACAGAATATCCAGGAAACAGACTCATACACTATTCTGAGAATTTGAGGAAATAAAGAGAAACTTTCAGTGTGGTCTTAGAGAATTCTAATCTAAGATATCAGAGAACTTGATATGAAAAAGAACATAAGAATAGACTATAAAGACTGATTACCTGATTAATTGATTTATGTGGTACAAATCAATGTTTCTTTAATGAGATGTATACTTTTTCACAATTCTATATAGAAAGCCTATTAGGGAAATTTGAGAAATATTTTAGTTGAAGTTAGCATATCTCGTAGCTCAGTCAGTAAAGAATCTGCCTGCAGTGCAGGACACCCAGGTTCGATTACTGGGTCAGGAAGATTTCCTGGAGAAGGAAATGGCAACCCACTCCAGTATTCTTGCTTGGAGAATTCCATGGACAAAGAACCTGGCAGGCTTCATTCTACAGGAGTCACAACTTAGTAAAGAAAAGGAAAGCATATCTTAAATGAACTGATATATTGGATACATATGAACTTCTTAGGTATTGAGAACAAAAATGGGCAAGATAGAAGGAAGGCATGATCCCTGGTACTATCCCTGGTTCTCCCCGGAGAACAGATTCTGAGAAGTACATGAATTAAGTAAAAATCATCCAGTATTCCTATTAAGGAGAAAATTCTAAGCAGACTCTACCTGTGGTAAAACAGGGGCTAGTTCAGTGGCTCAGTCGGTAAAGAATCTGCCTGCAATGAGACTGACTGTAATGCAGGAGACCTGGGTTCAATCCCTGGGTTGGGATGATCCCCTGGAGGAGGAAACGGTAACCCATTCCAGTATTCTAGTAAAACAGATTACATAGTTAAATGTAACAAAAGAGGTTTCATTCTACTATACTAATAAAATAGAAAATTGTGTACATGCATATCAATCTATGATAGAATCTTCCTAAAAGCAAACTATAGTGACAAGAGAAGCTCTAGTAAAACCTGGAAAACTTTCCGTGGGCCACAGTTTCCAGCTGTGCAATAGTGAACTGTTAGCCTTAGATACCACTGACGTATGCTAAATACAGAAGTCCCAATCTGGTCTAGTAGTAATAATGAAAGTAAAGAAAATTCCCCCAAGATGTCCTAAAGAAGAAGCCATTAGTTGTCCATTTTGGGTATTACCACAATCTAGATTTAAACTTTTGAGAACTTTTTCAATGCAGCTTAATTGAATGTTTTTTTTTATTTTTTCTTTTTCAATAGAGTTTTTTCCCCCAGAGAATCCACAGTCTAATTTCATAAGACACATAACTAAAAAATTTCTGCCCATTTGCTGCTCTGTATTTCTGAATACCTGTATGAATTCTTTGTTCCTTTGCTAAAATTTCAAAGCCTTTGATTTGTAAAACCATGCATTTACATTTAATAAGTTCCCTCTTCTTTTTTTGGAAATTTTTGCAAATACTGATTAGCTACCATAATAAATTCAGTTAATGATTTGGTCTGAAAAACAATGCAGGTGAATCATAATTTTCCTTAAATTTCAACCAGTGAAACAGAACAAAAGCAGCAACACCCCCTTCAGAGCAATTTCAGAGATATTTTCTGTATTTAAGTGCTTATGAAAATTGCTTTCCTTTAGTCAGCTATTTTTCCCTTTTATTTTGTTTGTAGATATAATTAAGTGTTACAGGTATTTGTCCAGCAAACTTTGCAGATACTCTGCTCAGTGTTTACAGGGGTACTTTTAGTTTTTCAGGCAAATTCTAGAAAAGGAGAAAATTCTAAGCAGACTCTACCTGTGGTAAAACAGGGGCTAGTTCAGTGGCTCAGTCGGTAAAGAATCTGCCTGCAATGAGACTGACTGTAATGCAGGAGACCTGGGTTCAATCCCTGGGTTGGGATGATCCCCTGGAGGAGGAAACGGTAACCCATTCCAGTATTCTAGTAAAACAGATTACATAGTTAAATGTAACAAAAGAGGTTTCATTCTACTATACTAATAAAATAGAAAATTGTGTACATGCATATCAATCTATGATAGAATCTTCCTAAAAGCAAACTATAGTGACAAGAGAAGCTCTAGTAAAACCTGGAAAACTTTCCGTGGGCCACAGTTTCCAGCTGTGCAATAGTGAACTGTTAGCCTTAGATACCACTGACGTATGCTAAATACAGAAGTCCCAATCTGGTCTAGTAGTAATAATGAAAGTAAAGAAAATTCCCCCAAGATGTCCTAAAGAAGAAGCCATTAGTTGTCCATTTTGGGTATTACCACAATCTAGATTTAAACTTTTGAGAACTTTTTCAATGCAGCTTAATTGAATGTTTTTTTTTATTTTTTCTTTTTCAATAGAGTTTTTTCCCCCAGAGAATCCACAGTCTAATTTCATAAGACACATAACTAAAAAATTTCTGCCCATTTGCTGCTCTGTATTTCTGAATACCTGTATGAATTCTTTGTTCCTTTGCTAAAATTTCAAAGCCTTTGATTTGTAAAACCATGCATTTACATTTAATAAGTTCCCTCTTCTTTTTTTGGAAATTTTTGCAAATACTGATTAGCTACCATAATAAATTCAGTTAATGATTTGGTCTGAAAAACAATGCAGGTGAATCATAATTTTCCTTAAATTTCAACCAGTGAAACAGAACAAAAGCAGCAACACCCCCTTCAGAGCAATTTCAGAGATATTTTCTGTATTTAAGTGCTTATGAAAATTGCTTTCCTTTAGTCAGCTATTTTTCCCTTTTATTTTGTTTGTAGATATAATTAAGTGTTACAGGTATTTGTCCAGCAAACTTTGCAGATACTCTGCTCAGTGAACTCTTTATGGAAATCCAGCAAGTGGGCTGTATACTTGTTGAGACTTAAGTTTTACTATCAGGATCTTCAGTGGCTTAATTTTCCTGTTTGCTGATGTTTTCTAACTATAAAAATTTTTACTAAAAGCATAAGTAGATCTATTTACTGTCATAAAGAACTATAAAATGTTCTATAAACTCAAGAAAACTTTCTTGAATATTTCTGAGTCTCTCAGAGTGTGGCGAAGTTTTTACTGAATTCTAGAAAAAATGGGATCTCCATAATACATATGAACATATAATATGTACACCTCTCATAATCAAGCAAGAGAGTTCTCTTGAAAACATCACCATAATTTCAGTGCTTGGCTTTAAACTGTAGACAGAAACTGAAATCTAGTGCTCAGTTGTATTCAACTCTTTGAAATCCCATGGACTATAGGCACAAGTCTCCTCTGTCCATGAAATTTTCAAGCAAGAATGTTGGAGTGGGTTGCCGTGCCCCACTCCAGGGAATCTTCCCAACCCAGGAATTGAACCTGCATTTCCTGCATTGGCAGGTGGATCCTTTACCAACTTCTCCCCTGGGAAGCTCCTTATAAATTGAACAGAGCCATAAAAAAAGGGAGTGGCAGGCTTCCCTGGTGGTCCAGTGGGTAAGGACACCGCCTTGCAGTGCAAGGGGTGCCGGTTTGATCTTTGCCTGGGAAAATCCCACGTGCCGCGGAGTGGCTGGACTGATGTGTTCAACTACCAAGTCGGAGCTCTGGAGTGCATGCACCCAGAGCCGGTGCTCTGTGACAACAGAGGCCACCACGATGAGAGGCCCACACGGGCCAAAAAACAAAGATGGATAAAAATGGACACATGAAAAGACCAATAGAAGTGGCCTGCCTGCTCCCCTCCCTCCACACCCCACCCCCACCAAAATAAATAAAAAAATAAATCTTTTTTTAAAAAAGAAAAAGGGAGTGGCAATGATCCTCCATATGAAGAGTAGTCATCCCAGTCAGAGGTGATTATGCTTGAAAAGGCAATAAAGACCTTCAACTTGGTTTATATATTGGTTTCATCATGATCAGGTAAAAGAACTTAATTTTAAATTAGTAATATATACATGTCAGAGGTGAAAATTATGACGTTGAAAAAGCAATTAAAAGTCTTTTACTTTGAGACTTATTTTTCAGGATCTTAATTTTCCTGTTTGCTGATGTTTTCTAACTATAAAAATTTTTACTAAAAGCATAAGTAGATCTATTTACTGTCATAAAGAACTATAAAATGTTCTATAAACTCAAGAAAACTTTCTTGAATATTTCTGAGTCTCTCAGAGTGTGGCGAAGTTTTTACTGAATTCTAGAAAAAATGGGATCTCCATAATACATATGAACATATAATATGTACACCTCTCATAATCAAGCAAGAGAGTTCTCTTGAAAACATCACCATAATTTCAGTGCTTGGCTTTAAACTGTAGACAGAAACTGAAATCTAGTGCTCAGTTGTATTCAACTCTTTGAAATCCCATGGACTATAGGCACAAGTCTCCTCTGTCCATGAAATTTTCAAGCAAGAATGTTGGAGTGGGTTGCCGTGCCCCACTCCAGGGAATCTTCCCAACCCAGGAATTGAACCTGCATTTCCTGCATTGGCAGGTGGATCCTTTACCAACTTCTCCCCTGGGAAGCTCCTTATAAATTGAACAGAGCCATAAAAAAAGGGAGTGGCAGGCTTCCCTGGTGGTCCAGTGGGTAAGGACACCGCCTTGCAGTGCAAGGGGTGCCGGTTTGATCTTTGCCTGGGAAAATCCCACGTGCCGCGGAGTGGCTGGACTGATGTGTTCAACTACCAAGTCGGAGCTCTGGAGTGCATGCACCCAGAGCCGGTGCTCTGTGACAACAGAGGCCACCACGATGAGAGGCCCACACGGGCCAAAAAACAAAGATGGATAAAAATGGACACATGAAAAGACCAATAGAAGTGGCCTGCCTGCTCCCCTCCCTCCACACCCCACCCCCACCAAAATAAATAAATAAATAAATCTTTTAAAAAAGAAAAAGGGAGTGGCAATGATCCTCCATATGAAGAGTAGTCATCCCAGTCAGAGGTGATTATGCTTGAAAAAAAAGGCAATAAAGACCTTCAACTTGGTTTATATATTGGTTTCATCATGATCAGGTAAAAGAACTTAATTTTAAATTAGTAATATATACATGTGCAGAGAATCACCCTGATATGGTTAATAAAATTTAAATAAGTGTTATACTGTAATAGCATAGAATAGACATTATTTTCAAAATTGTCTGTAAATGACGCAGTCTCTTTTTGCCACTAACCTAACTAACTATAGTCATCGACCAAGTCTTGTCTGTTTGTTTTTTTTTTTTTTTCATTTTGGCATCTTTTATTGTTTATTTTTATTTATTTATTTGCATACATCTTTATTCTTTGGCCTCTGTGGGTCTCTCATTGCAGTGTCCCCTCTCATTGCAGAGCACCAACTCTGGGCACATGTGCTCCAGAGTGCTGGCTTGTAACTGGACACACTGGTCCAGCTGCTCCATGGTACGTGGGATCCTCCTGGGCCAGGGATTTAACTGGGGCCCTTTGCACTGCAAGGTGAACTCTACCTGCTGGACCACCAGGGAAGCCCCAGACCAAGTTTTTTAATAAAAAGTTAACCAGCTCCCCACATATGTGGGAGAGAGGCACACCAAAAAGGGAATAGGTCATATGCTGGTTTAACAACCAGCTCTCCAAAACAAAACCAAGGGAAAAACAAACAACTAAAATACATATTTGTAGTGTTCACTGATTTCTGTGGTGTATATATTCCCTTCATGGTCAACTTCAAGCTATTAAGAGAAAAACATCTACTTCTGCTTCATTACTACTACCTTAGAGCCTCTGACACTGTATATCACAAACAACTGTGGAAAATTCTGAAAGATACGGGAATACCAGACTACCTTACCTGCCCCCCTGTGAAACCTGTATGCAGGTAAAGAAGCAACAGCTAGAACCAGACATTAAAGAGCACACTGCTTCAAAATTGGGAAAGGAGTATGTCAAGGCTGTATATTGTCACACTGCTTATTTAACTTTTATGCAGAGTACATTATATGAAATGCTGAGCTGGATGAAGCACAAGCTTATCAAAATTTCTAGGACAAATATCAATAACCTCATATATGCCAATAATACCACCCTTATGACAGAAAGTGAAGAGAAACTAAAAAGCCTCTTGGAGCAAGGTGAAAGAGAAGAGTGAAAAAGCTGACTCAAAACTCAACATTCAAAAAACTAAGATCGTGGCATCTGGTCCCATCACTTCATGGCCAATAGATGGGAAAACACTGGAAACAGTGGCAGACTTTATTTTCTTGGGCTCCAAAATCACTGTGGACAGTGACTGCAGCCATGAAATTAAAAGATGCTTGTTTCTTGGAAGAAAAGCATGACAAACCTAGACAGCATATTCAAAGCAGAGACACCCCTTTGCCTACAAAAGTTCGTTCAGTCAAAGCTCTCGTTTTCCCAGTAGTCAGATGTGAGAGTTGGATCATAAAGAAGGCTGAGCACCGAAGAATTGATACTTTCAAACCAGGGTGTTGGAGAAGACTCAAGAGTCCCTTGGACAGCAAAGAGATCAAACCAGTCAATCCTAAAGGAAATCAACTCCTGAATGTTCATTTGAAAGCTCATGTTGAAGCTGAAGCTCCTGATGCAATTGGAAAAGACCCTGATACTTAGAAAGATTAAAGAAGGGGTGACAGAGGATTTGGGGCCCCTGAGAGAGGCACACCAAAAAGGGAATAGGTCATATGCTGGTTTAACAACCAGCTCTCCAAAACAAAACCAAGGGAAAAACAAACAACTAAAATACATATTTGTAGTGTTCACTGATTTCTGTGGTGTATATATTCCCTTCATGGTCAACTTCAAGCTATTAAGAGAAAAACATCTACTTCTGCTTCATTACTACTACCTTAGAGCCTCTGACACTGTATATCACAAACAACTGTGGAAAATTCTGAAAGATACGGGAATACCAGACTACCTTACCTGCCCCCCTGTGAAACCTGTATGCAGGTAAAGAAGCAACAGCTAGAACCAGACATTAAAGAGCACACTGCTTCAAAATTGGGAAAGGAGTATGTCAAGGCTGTATATTGTCACACTGCTTATTTAACTTTTATGCAGAGTACATTATATGAAATGCTGAGCTGGATGAAGCACAAGCTTATCAAAATTTCTAGGACAAATATCAATAACCTCATATATGCCAATAATACCACCCTTATGACAGAAAGTGAAGAGAAACTAAAAAGCCTCTTGGAGCAAGGTGAAAGAGAAGAGTGAAAAAGCTGACTCAAAACTCAACATTCAAAAAACTAAGATCGTGGCATCTGGTCCCATCACTTCATGGCCAATAGATGGGAAAACACTGGAAACAGTGGCAGACTTTATTTTCTTGGGCTCCAAAATCACTGTGGACAGTGACTGCAGCCATGAAATTAAAAGATGC
Organism: Tragulus kanchil; assembly: GCA_022376925.1. Classification (NCBI taxonomy): domain Eukaryota; kingdom Metazoa; phylum Chordata; class Mammalia; order Artiodactyla; family Tragulidae; genus Tragulus; species Tragulus kanchil. The sequence continues at coordinate 68,375,269 of JAIOJX010000028.1, read as the reverse complement.
TTGTTTCTTGGAAGAAAAGCATGACAAACCTAGACAGCATATTCAAAGCAGAGACACCCCTTTGCCTACAAAAGTTCGTTCAGTCAAAGCTCTCGTTTTCCCAGTAGTCAGATGTGAGAGTTGGATCATAAAGAAGGCTGAGCACCGAAGAATTGATACTTTCAAACCAGGGTGTTGGAGAAGACTCAAGAGTCCCTTGGACAGCAAAGAGATCAAACCAGTCAATCCTAAAGGAAATCAACTCCTGAATGTTCATTTGAAAGCTCATGTTGAAGCTGAAGCTCCTGATGCAATTGGAAAAGACCCTGATACTTAGAAAGATTGAGGGCAAGAGGAGAAGGGGTGACAGAGGATGAAATGGTTGGGTGGCATCCTTGACTCAATGGACATGAATTTGAACAAACTCATAAGGAACAGAAAAACCTTGTATGCTGCAGTCCATGGGTTTCAAAGAGTCAGACAAGACTGAGTAATTGAGCAACAACAAAGAGAAAGTGATTAACAATGATGTTGGGAAGGGAGATACAAAACTGGGTTGTATGTGGTGATTTTGAAATGCCATAAAAGACTTACGGTCAAAAAGAGAAAGACAAATACAGTATACTAACACACATATATGGAATCTAGTAGGACGGTCTTGATATCACACACAGGGAACTCATGAAAAAAAAAAAAAAGACAGAGCATAGACATAGGGACATCGTGGTGAATAAATAGGGAGGGACAAGCATGGAGGAAGTAACAAGGAAACCTATAGTGTTATGTGTGGAAAAGATAGCTAGTGTCACAGTGCTAAGGGAATAGGAGTGCTTACAATGGCTTGGGGCAAAGGTCTGGAGGGGTGGGATGGGGGGATCTGGGTGGGTGGGGACCATGGATATGCATATGACTGATCTGGGAACATACATGTATGTGAACAACAAAACTCTGTAAAACCTTTAAAATAAAGAATAAAAAAAAAAAAAAAAAGACTTACGGTAAGTAGAGTACCCTTAAAGTGTCTACTGTGGGCTGTAGGTTCTGTGACGTAGGGTCACTGATTACTCTGAAAACTGCTAACTGCTTCTCACATATATGTGGTCAATAAATAACTGTGAAATAAATGGGTATCTCAAGTGAGTTACATCAATTTCTGAGCTACTTACAACACAGTAAGAGTACTTTAATCAGTTATGGACTTTACTTTGTAAAACTGCTAACTTTCAGTAGTCAGATGTGAGAGTTGGATCATAAAGAAGGCTGAGCACCGAAGAATTGATACTTTCAAACCAGGGTGTTGGAGAAGACTCAAGAGTCCCTTGGACAGCAAAGAGATCAAACCAGTCAATCCTAAAGGAAATCAACTCCTGAATGTTCATTTGAAAGCTCATGTTGAAGCTGAAGCTCCTGATGCAATTGGAAAAGACCCTGATACTTAGAAAGATTGAGGGCAAGAGGAGAAGGGGTGACAGAGGATGAAATGGTTGGGTGGCATCCTTGACTCAATGGACATGAATTTGAACAAACTCATAAGGAACAGAAAAACCTTGTATGCTGCAGTCCATGGGTTTCAAAGAGTCAGACAAGACTGAGTAATTGAGCAACAACAAAGAGAAAGTGATTAACAATGATGTTGGGAAGGGAGATACAAAACTGGGTTGTATGTGGTGATTTTGAAATGCCATAAAAGACTTACGGTCAAAAAGAGAAAGACAAATACAGTATACTAACACACATATATGGAATCTAGTAGGACGGTCTTGATATCACACACAGGGAACTCATGAAAAAAAAAAAAAAGACAGAGCATAGACATAGGGACATCGTGGTGAATAAATAGGGAGGGACAAGCATGGAGGAAGTAACAAGGAAACCTATAGTGTTATGTGTGGAAAAGATAGCTAGTGTCACAGTGCTAAGGGAATAGGAGTGCTTACAATGGCTTGGGGCAAAGGTCTGGAGGGGTGGGATGGGGGGATCTGGGTGGGTGGGGACCATGGATATGCATATGACTGATCTGGGAACATACATGTATGTGAACAACAAAACTCTGTAAAACCTTTAAAATAAAGAATAAAAAAAAAAAAAAAAGACTTACGGTAAGTAGAGTACCCTTAAAGTGTCTACTGTGGGCTGTAGGTTCTGTGACGTAGGGTCACTGATTACTCTGAAAACTGCTAACTGCTTCTCACATATATGTGGTCAATAAATAACTGTGAAATAAATGGGTATCTCAAGTGAGTTACATCAATTTCTGAGCTACTTACAACACAGTAAGAGTACTTTAATCAGTTATGGACTTTACATTTTAATAGGAATAAAGACAAAATGGAAATACATCTAACAAAGTATTGAGGCAAATTAATAATATATAATGACAGGAATATCTGAGGAATATGAGATTTTATGTACAGAAATGGAAATATAGAGGTTATATTATAACTATCTTTAAGTATCTGAAATGCCATTTTGAAAGAGATATTTGATTTTCCCATGCATGACTTTAAGAAGTATAGACAAAAAGGAAATATTGTTGATAGACTTCATCTGGATTACTATGAAGAGCTCTTTCAATAGTGTGAACTTTTCAAAAACATAATAAAACTATAACAATTACAAAATCTATTAGCATTGGTCCAAGGAGAGAAAAAAACTGTTGAAAATCTTATTCGGTAAACTCAAACGTCTAGCAGAAGATTAGAATGCATAACTCCAAAGTCCTCTGCAATCTTTAGATTTTATAATTATGTGCAAATAAATTCTCACAGCAAAGAGATGTAGACATTTCCTCTAATGCTAAAAGAATTGATATATATTATACATTCTCACCATAGACAAAACTTTTCCACTCTTACGCAGATGGAATGACACATTGTCTCTACTCATAACTAGAGGAAGACTGCTTAATTTGGTTTCTGAGAAACTAATATGTCAAGTTACATGCACTGCATTTAGAGAAAATGAATACTTTGTTTATATAACATGATTATAAAGCATGTCTTCTTTTCATATTATTGTGTGAAAGTATTTATGTTTCAAAACAAAGATATGTTATCTCCACATGACAATGGAATATATATACATGTGTGTGTTTGTATATATATATACATATATATATATATATGTATGTATGTATATATGTATACAAACATGTTTTTTGTTTTTATTCTTTTTATGTTGTTTTTAAGAGTTTGGCTGTTTACAGGTGTATATAACCCCAAATCCATCATAGGTATATCTTTGACCCCTCCCACCTGAGCCCCTCCTCCACTCTCTCCCATCCCACCCCTCCAGATTGTTGCCTAGCCCCAATGTAAGATCCCTTAGTTCTACGGTGCATTCACAATGGCTATCTCTTTTACATATGATAATGTAGGTTTCTATGTTACTCCTTCCACTCTTACCTACTCTTCCCTCCCCACAATGTCTATAGGTCTGTCCTCTATGTCTGTTTCTCCATCACTGCTCTGTATGCATATGTATTGGTACCATCTTACTAGGTTCAATATATATGCGTTAGCGTACTCTATTTTGTCCTCTTTTTGGCTTACTTCTCTGTGTATAATAGGTTCTAGATCCATCTACCTCATTAGGACTGATTCTTCTGCATTTCTTTTTACAGCTGAGAAGTATTCCATTGTATATATGTACCAGAGCTTTTGTATCCATCTGTTCATCACTGGGCATCTAGGTTGCTTCCATGTTCTAGCTATTGTGTAGAGAGCTGCAATGAACATTGGGGTACAGGTGTCTCTTTCAGTTTTGATTTCCTCAGGGTATAATAAGCCTAATAGTGGGATTCCTGGGTCATATGGTGCTTCTATCCTTAATTTTTTAAGGAATCTCTATACTGTCTTCCATAGAGGCTGTATCAATTTCCATTCCCACTAACAATGCAAGCGTGTTCCCTTTTCTCCACACCCTCTCCAGCATTTATTATCTGTAGATTTTCTGATGATGGCTGTTTTGACTGGTGTGAGGTGATACCTCATTGTAATTCTGATTTGCAGTTTTCTAAAAATAAGTGAGGTTGAGCACCTTTTCATGTGTTTTTTGGTCGTCTGTATGTCTTCTTTGGAGAGATATCTCTTTAGGTATTTTTCCCATTTTATCATTGGGTTGTTTGTTTTTTTGGTGTTGAGTTGTCTGAGCTGCTTGTATATTTTGGAAATTAATTCTTTGTCAGTTGTTTCCTTTGCTATTATTTTCTCCCATTCTGTGGGTTGTCTGTTCACCTTGTTTGTAGTTTCTTTTGCTGTGCAGAAGCTTTTAAGTTTCATTAGGACCTACATGTTTATTTTTGCTTTTATTTCTGATATTCTAGCGTGTGGGTCATAGAAGATCTTGCTTTGATTTATGTCATTGAGTGGTTTACTTATATTCTCCTCTAAGGCTTTTATGGTTTCTCTCCTTACACTTAGGTCTTTAATCCATTTTGAGTTTATCTTTGTGTATGGTGTTAGAGAATGGTCCAACTTCATTTTTTTGCATGTAGCTGTCCAACTTTCCCAGCACCATTTGTTGAAGAGGCTCTTTGTCCCATTTTAGTTTTTTACCTCCTCTGTCAAAAATAAGGTATCTATAGGTGTGTGGGTCTATCAATGGGTTCTATATCTTGTTCCATTGGTCTATAGTTCTGATTTTGCGCCAGTACCATACTGTCTTGATGACTGTTGCTTTGTAGTAGAGTCTGAAGTTAGGAAGGCTGATTCCTCAAGCTCCGATTTTCTTCCTCAGAATTGCTTTGGCTATTCAGGTTCTTTTGTGTTTCCATATGAACTGTGTTATTCTTTGATCCAGTTCTGTGAAGAATGTCATTGGTAGTTTGATAGGGATCACATTGAATCTGTAGATGGTATTTGGTAGCATGGTCATTTTCACAATATTGATTCCTCTGACCCAGGAACATAGAATGTCTCTCCATCTGTTAATGTTGTCTTTTACTTCTTTAATTAGTGTCTTGTAATTTTCAGTGTACAGTTCTTTTGTTTCTTTGGGTAGATTTATTCCTAGATATTTGATTCTTTTGGTTGCAGAGGCAAATGGTATTGCCTCCTTGATTTCTCTTCCTGATTTTTCATTGTTTGTAAATAGGAATGCAAGTGATTTCTGTGTACTGATTTTGTATCCTGCAAATTTGCTGAATTTGTTGATTAGCTCTAGTAATTTTCTAATAGTATATACATGTATATTTTTCCCATTTTTTGATCATGATGTTTGTTATTTTTGGTGTTGAGTTCTCTGAGCTGCTTGTATATTTTGGAAATTCTTTGTCTGTTGTTTCATGTGCTATGATTTTCTCCCATTCTGTGGGTTGTCTGTTCACCTTGTTTGTAGTTTCTTTTCCTGTGCAGAAGCTTTTAAGTTTCATTAGGACCTACATGTTTATTTTTGCTTTTATTTCTGATATTCTAGCGTGTGGGTCATAGAAGATCTTGCTTTGATTTATGTCATTGAGTGGTTTACTTATATTCTCCTCTAAGGCTTTTATGGTTTCTCTCCTTACACTTAGGTCTTTAATCCATTTTGAGTTTATCTTTGTGTATGGTGTTAGAGAATGGTCCAACTTCATTTTTTTGCATGTAGCTGTCCAACTTTCCCAGCACCATTTGTTGAAGAGGCTCTTTGTCCCATTTTAGTTTTTTACCTCCTCTGTCAAAAATAAGGTATCTATAGGTGTGTGGGTCTATCAATGGGTTCTATATCTTGTTCCATTGGTCTATAGTTCTGATTTTGCGCCAGTACCATACTGTCTTGATGACTGTTGCTTTGTAGTAGAGTCTGAAGTTAGGAAGGCTGATTCCTCAAGCTCCGATTTTCTTCCTCAGAATTGCTTTGGCTATTCAGGTTCTTTTGTGTTTCCATATGAACTGTGTTATTCTTTGATCCAGTTCTGTGAAGAATGTCATTGGTAGTTTGATAGGGATCACATTGAATCTGTAGATGGTATTTGGTAGCATGGTCATTTTCACAATATTGATTCCTCTGACCCAGGAACATAGAATGTCTCTCCATCTGTTAATGTTGTCTTTTACTTCTTTAATTAGTGTCTTGTAATTTTCAGTGTACAGTTCTTTTGTTTCTTTGGGTAGATTTATTCCTAGATATTTGATTCTTTTGGTTGCAGAGGCAAATGGTATTGCCTCCTTGATTTCTCTTCCTGATTTTTCATTGTTTGTAAATAGGAATGCAAGTGATTTCTGTGTACTGATTTTGTATCCTGCAAATTTGCTGAATTTGTTGATTAGCTCTAGTAATTTTCTAATAGTATATACATGTCTTGTATGTTTATATATTATATACTATATTCTTACAATAAAGGAAGTTACAAAAAAGAACATTATTTAATAACTTATAAGAGAAAAAACACATACAGTATTCTACTATATTCATTGGCATTTCTACATTATATGGTTCATCTGTAAATTTTTCCAAATTGTCACAAATCTCAAAAATCATTTCCAATATATTTGTTGAAAAAGATATTCTTTTTTTTTTTTTTTAAAGATTTATTTATTTATTTACTTTGGGCAGGGATCGGGCTGGGGAGGGAGGGGAGTGTGCGGGCCACTTCTATTGGCTTCCATTTCTCTATTTTCATTCGTCTTTCTTCTTTGGCTCCTGTGGGCCTCCCATCGCGGTGGCATCTGTCGTCGCAGAGCGCTGGCTCTGGGCGCATGTGCTCCAGAGCTCCGGCTCAGTGATTGGACACATCAGTCCAGCCGCTCCGCGGCACTTGGGATCTTCCCAGGCCAGGGATCGAACCGGCGCCCCTTGCACTGCAAGGCGGTGTCCTTATCCACTGGACCACCAGGGGAAGCCCGAAAAAGATATTCTTATAAGTAGACCTATGCAGTTCAAAATCATGTTGTTTAAAGGACAACACTGAATATGAAATGTGAAAATTTTCTCTAAACTCCTCAAATGTCACTATAAAGAACAAGCATGTTGCAAATCCAAATCTCTGTGGAGCACATACATACCTCACTTTGAAAGAATGCTTCCAGACTGGCGTGTGTGTATATATATATGTATATATGTATATATGTATGTATATATATATATATATATATATATACATATATATATATTTAACCTAAGGCCTATTTTTTTGCTTTCTAAAATAAACACAGTAATTATACTAATGTTAATAATTTTGTACATTTTTTCCAGGTTAAAATATGCTGATTAAAATCCATCTTTGATAAGAACTAATTTTCTGAAAGCATTTTTCAAATATAAATAGATTTTGTCAGAGGCAAATGGTATTGCCTCCTTGATTTCTCTTCCTGATTTTTCATTGTTAGTATATGTTGCTGACTGATTTTGTATCCTGCAAATTTGCTGAATTTGTTGATTAGCTCTAGTAATTTTCTAATAGTATATACATGTCTTGTATGTTTATATATTATATACTATATTCTTACAATAAAGGAAGTTACAAAAAAGAACATTATTTAATAACTTATAAGAGAAAAAACACATACAGTATTCTACTATATTCATTGGCATTTCTACATTATATGGTTCATCTGTAAATTTTTCCAAATTGTCACAAATCTCAAAAATCATTTCCAATATATTTGTTAAAAAAGATATTTTTTTTTTTTTTTTTTAAAGATTTATTTATTTATTTACTTTGGGCAGGGATCGGGCTGGGGAGGGAGGGGAGTGTGCGGGCCACTTCTATTGGCTTCCATTTCTCTATTTTCATTCGTCTTTCTTCTTTGGCTCCTGTGGGCCTCCCATCGCGGTGGCATCTGTCGTCGCAGAGCGCTGGCTCTGGGCGCATGTGCTCCAGAGCTCCGGCTCAGTGATTGGACACATCAGTCCAGCCGCTCCGCGGCACTTGGGATCTTCCCAGGCCAGGGATCGAACCGGCGCCCCTTGCACTGCAAGGCGGTGTCCTTATCCACTGGACCACCAGGGGAAGCCCGAAAAAGATATTCTTATAAGTAGACCTATGCAGTTCAAAATCATGTTGTTTAAAGGACAACACTGAATATGAAATGTGAAAATTTTCTCTAAACTCCTCAAATGTCACTATAAAGAACAAGCATGTTGCAAATCCAAATTCTGTGGAGCACATACATACCTCACTTTGAAAGAATGCTTCCAGACTGGCGTGTGTGTGTATATATATATGTATATATGTATATATGTATGTATATATATATATATATATATATACATATATATATATTTAACCTAAGGCCTATTTTTTTGCTTTCTAAAATAAACACAGTAATTATACTAATGTTAATAATTTTGTACATTTTTTCCAGGTTAAAATATGCTGATTAAAATCCTTCTTTGATAAGAACTAATTTTCTGAGCAAGGCATTTATTTCCTCAGGCTGTTAGTATTGTCACCTGGAAAATAGAGGATGCTTCATGTTCTCTAAACTAAAAGAACTGAAGATCACCTCTATTTTTGTAGTCTATGTTCCCCAAGAAAATTATTACAATAGCTCATTAACATTCTTAGAGCTCTTACTACATACTAAGCCATAAACTAAGCACTAGTGACATAGAAGGATAAGGCTCAAGACGTAGGACCTAGTTAATAGGCACCACCATCTAAAGTGGTGCTAAAATTTATATACTGTGCCCAAGTTACAGTGTGGGTACAAGGGAAAGAGAGATTTATTTCATCAAGATGATGTCACAGAGGGAATGATTTATAGAGGAGGTAATGCTTGAGCACTTTGAAAAAGAGGAATGAAATTCAAAAAAGGATCATATAATCTCAACATTTGTTACCTTAAAAGAAAAAAAACAAGAAAGAAAACCCAACCAAACAAAAAACAATAGGCCTAGTACATTATAGAAGGGATAATTAACATGCCAGTCACTCATAAGGCTGTATTTTACATGTTTAAATTATTTACAATATCCCCAAATATCATTTATTTTCAAAATATTAAAAAATTAAGATGTCTAGAGAAAATATGTTTTTATTGTTTGTATAAAAACTATGGAAACTTCTTCCAAATCTAGAATTTTACTATATTGTTCAACTAATTAATTCATTTTAATTTAATCTAATATAATTTTTGCAAACCCATCAGGCAGCAAGTATACCTAAGAAAATTAGGTAGAGAAAGGTATCTTGAGTTTTCCAAGTTTAAGATCTTTTGTTATCAACAGAGAAATCAGAATGTGACTGAAATATACTAGAATTTTAAAAGTAGGTTTTATAACTTGTCCAGTTGAAGCTAAAAACTACTTGTTTCACGTTACTTGACTTTTCTGCTTCACTAAAACTTGTAGGCCATTAGTCCCTTACACGTTCAGTCTACAGTTTCCCTTACATCAGCATCTCTTTTTGTCAGTCCTTCTGGGACTGAAAGATTGTTATATGCTGGTGTTTCTCAAATTCCTGTTTTCAGATTTCTACTCTCACATATACCACTACCTCCTCAGGCCATCTCCTCTATTCTCACAACTCCAGTTATTAGGTATGTGATGAAAGAGACACCTCTGTCTCAGCTTTCTTTTTCTTTCTATATGTTCATCTGAATTTCTCACACAGTCAAAAATCTCAGTCACCACACTCTCCCCAACAAAGTGCTTGTCTTCAGAAAACCATGCCCCAGGGAGAAGTGTCTGGGCATCCAGACAATGTTCCAGTCCTTTCTCCTCATTTGTTATGGGTTTAATCCAGCCCTCCAATTTTTTTTTTCAATGTCAAACACTGTTTGTTCATATGGAAATAAATACATAAGCATACGTAAGTACATTTGCCTTTTGAACAGTACAAAAGATGTGTAATTAAGAACAAGGTTACTAACACAAAAGGCTACTTGAGTTTGAAGTGGTTTGTTGATCTACTAGCATCAAAAGAAACTCTCCAGTTGTAATGGCTAACATTTTGACCATCACCACAATTAACATACACTATCTCACTGACTCCTCATATGAAGGTGTATTTTGTATCTTTAAATGCTTTGACTTTCCCAAGGTCCCACGGCTTCTCTCATTCCACTAGGTGTTATCAGGATACTGTCACAATTACACATGTAACTCATTATGCCAAATGTAGTGAGTCTTAGGCTGGTATTTTTTCCCCAGCAATTCTTCTCTCCCAACTTTGCTCTGACCTCTGTGAATCCAGTAATACCTAGTCCCCATCCCCAAATCCGTGTATTTTTCCTGCTAATTTAATCTAATATAATTTTTGCAAACCCATCAGGCAGCAAGTATACCTAAGAAAATTAGGTAGAGAAAGGTATCTTGAGTTTTCCAAGTTTAAGATCTTTTGTTATCAACAGAGAAATCAGAATGTGACTGAAATATACTAGAATTTTAAAAGTAGGTTTTATAACTTGTCCAGTTGAAGCTAAAAACTACTTGTTTCACGTTACTTGACTTTTCTGCTTCACTAAAACTTGTAGGCCATTAGTCCCTTACACGTTCAGTCTACAGTTTCCCTTACATCAGCATCTCTTTTTGTCAGTCCTTCTGGGACTGAAAGATTGTTATATGCTGGTGTTTCTCAAATTCCTGTTTTCAGATTTCTACTCTCACATATACCACTACCTCCTCAGGCCATCTCCTCTATTCTCACAACTCCAGTTATTAGGTATGTGATGAAAGAGACACCTCTGTCTCAGCTTTCTTTTTCTTTCTATATGTTCATCTGAATTTCTCACACAGTCAAAAATCTCAGTCACCACACTCTCCCCAACAAAGTGCTTGTCTTCAGAAAACCATGCCCCAGGGAGAAGTGTCTGGGCATCCAGACAATGTTCCAGTCCTTTCTCCTCATTTGTTATGGGTTTAATCCAGCCCTCCAATTTTTTTTCAATGTCAAACACTGTTTGTTCATATGGAAATAAATACATAAGCATACGTAAGTACATTTGCCTTTTGAACAGTACAAAAGATGTGTAATTAAGAACAAGGTTACTAACACAAAAGGCTACTTGAGTTTGAAGTGGTTTGTTGATCTACTAGCATCAAAAGAAACTCTCCAGTTGTAATGGCTAACATTTTGACCATCACCACAATTAACATACACTATCTCACTGACTCCTCATATGAAGGTGTATTTTGTATCTTTAAATGCTTTGACTTTCCCAAGGTCCCACGGCTTCTCTCATTCCACTAGGTGTTATCAGGATACTGTCACAATTACACATGTAACTCATTATGCCAAATGTAGTGAGTCTTAGGCTGGTATTTTTTCCCCAGCAATTCTTCTCTCCCAACTTTGCTCTGACCTCTGTGAATCCAGTAATACCTAGTCCCCATCCCCAAATCCGTGTATCCCATGGCTTTCCTTCTTGTGGTGCTCACTTCTCAGACTGAGTCATCTTAGCTATCCATAAAACCTTACTAAGGATTTTTTCACAAGTGTCAATACAAACTTTTGTGCATGCTAAGTCACTTCAGTCATCTCTGACTCTTTGTAACCCCATGGACCATAGCCTGCCAAGTTTCTCTGTCTGTGGGATCCTCTAGGCAAGAATATTAGTGTGGGTTGCCAAGCCCTCCTCCTAGGATATTTCCCACCCAGGGACTGAACTTGCTTTTATTATGCTTCCTGCAATGACAGGTGAGTTCTTTACTACTGAGCTATCAGTGAAGCCCAAATATAAACTTTCACTCACATTTAATTATGTGTTTAAATTTAAAAAGTTGATCAACTGTGAAACAATCATATTCTGAATAAATTGATTATGAGGTAAACTGAAAACAAAGAATTTTTCACTAAAAAATTGACTCTCATCTGTTTTCCTGTATTTAAAATAGCAATATACCTGGGAAATATACTTGTAAGCAGGCTGTGATACATAGACAGAAAAGACTTGAATTTAAGGATGCATTAACCTAGATTTGATACTGGCTTGTAATCTGTTTTGTTGTTCACTCACCAAGTCGTGTCCAACTCTGCATCTCCATGGACTGCAGCACACCAGGCTTCCCTGTCCCTGTTTGTAAAATTAAAAATAATTTTATTATTCTGTGTATAAAATTAAAAACCAATATGATTTTTCTTGATAAAATAAAATTGTATGTTTCCTTTCCATGTCCATAGAATGAAAAGATTTTTATGATCATTTCATTTTTTTATACAATGGACAAGTAAATTTAGTGGTATTAGTGAGAAATAATTACACCTTAGTAATTTCACAGCAAACTGACTTCTGTAAATGGGCAGATTGTTGTTGTTTAGTCACTCAGTGTGTCTGACTCTTTGCAACCCCACAGACTACAGCACACCAGGCTTCCCTGTCCTTCACTATCTCCCCGAGTTCACTGAAACTCATGTGCACTGAGTCAATGATGCCATCCAACCACTTCATCCTTGGTTGTCCCCTTCTCTCCTGCCTTCAGTCTTTCCCAGAAACATTATCTTTTCCAGTGAGTCAGCTCTTTGCATCAGGTGGCCAAATTATTGGATCTTCAGCTTCAGCATTATTCCTTCCAATGAATAGTCAGGGTTGATTTCCTTTAGGATTGACTGGTTTGATCTTCTTAGTGTCCAAGGAACTCTCAAGAGTCTTCTCCAACACCACAGTTTGAAAATGGGCTGATATCGACCCTCAATTGAAGCTTGTAGTCAGTGTTTCATAAAGGTGCATCTATAGCTCCATTAGTGTTCATCAGCCCCCAGGATGGTGGTAAGATTGTCAGAGTTTGATCAAGCAATTTTCCAGAAAATATTCTTCCAGATATTTTTAAAATTTCCTTTGAGTCTCTTTTTTCATATATTCGGAGGTTTTCCATTGTGTGTTAGCACCTCCACATATTGGCTCCAGTGTACTACTGAGAGAGAGTGTCATTGTTTGTAAAACACAAGAAACACCTCCTAAGTCCTGGCTCAAGAGAAACTTAATATTTTTCTTGTGCAGCATTCTCCATCTCTATAGCCATTCTGTGGGTCCAAGTCAGAGTGCTCTCTTAATGTCATAAAATGCTACAGGGGTATGTCATGATCAGATCATATTCTTTTAATGCAATAGCTTGTCAAATGTTATTTCCATCTTCTCACTTTATTTCTTCATCCATTTTTGATACTGTGATGTTTTATGAGATAGATCTGCCCATGCCAACTATCAACTAAATTCCTTTTGAATGTTTTCCATTGACCTCAAAGACCAAATTCTTTCCTTGGACTTTAAAGCTCTGCCTTATTTGATATCATGTCCTTCTCTTTTGCTTTATTCAGTGTCACTCATATGAACTCTCTCTACACTCAGGTATCATGAATTCCTTTCAGTTCTCCTACTTGTACCATTTCCTTATCCCAAGGCTATCCATATACACTTTTCTATCTGCAAAAAATGTATGTTCTTGATTTCTACCTCACTTCTGCTTACACTAACAAAGTAATATTGTATCAGGTCTCAGCTTTTCCTAACTATTTTTCTTTCCAAACTGTGACTCTTTTGATTCTAATATCCACGTTTACTTTAGAGCACTTGTATTTCTTTTCAACGAATGCCTTTCCTCAAAAGGCTGCCTTAACTTAAAAGATCCTATAAATTTAGGCTGAGTTTTAATTAAAATAGTCTAAATAGATAAGTGAGTTTCACATTTATATATACTATTATATATAATTAACATTTATTTTTCTATTAAAAGTATGTGAGAATTATTCTATAACAATAGAATAATAATTCCATTATTAATGGATTAATAATAACTCTATTATTCAAAAAATTTTCACTTTTTGCTATATGCAGTGATAGAAATGCTGATGAGAAAACCAGGGAACGAAGAAAAGGAGCAAGGGAGGGAGGGAAGAAGGAAGAGAGAATGCTTTGCAATTTGTAATTTTCAAGAAAATAAGAGCAATAGAAATAAGCATTTTATATGCCAGAGAACCTCTATGTTTGTACTGAAGTGTGAGGTTTACTTGTTAGAACAGTTTAAATCAGGCCTACAGCAATGATGGTTAAACTCAACTGTCTCCAGCTACCTCCTAGCAGAAATACACATATAAGATGATGCATTACTTTCCCTTAGAAAACTGTCAAATCAACAAAATCTGGCCTGTTTAATGTATCAGGTTATGGTACATCTATTTCAGCATGAGTATTTATTTGTTAGAGAAATAGTAGAATCCTTGGCATTTGAGACAAAGCAATAGGGAAATAGGGATGAGAATGGATTACAAAAATTCTCTAATATATCACATCCTAAACTTGAAAATGTTTAAAAATTTTTCAGAAAAAAATATCGTCTTGGAACTCTAGTGATAAATCATGTTGAGTGAGAGTGTTAGTGACAAACAGATAAGTGGCCTTGGTCTAAAAGCAAAATCGGTCATATGCAAGTAAACAGAAAGTCAATAAACTAATTTTAAGATTAAAACCACTGAAATTTAAAAGAAAATCAGATGAATAGCTAATAGACACTGAGATAGAGGATGCTGTTTTGGTAAAACAAGCTTGAATTTCAAAAGATGAATAGTACAGTTAGCCACCACAGTGTGCTTGCCTATATATGCACAGTCAGTAGTACTACAATGCTGGTTTTTAAAATGTGGCTTTGTTGCAATGAATGATATAATAGACAACAATAAAATATATCTTAATTGATCATCCTACTTGGTCTCATTTCAAAAGGCTGCCTTAACTTAAAAGATCCTATAAATTTAGGCTGAGTTTTAATTAAAATAGTCTAAATAGATAAGTGAGTTTCACATTTATATATACTATTATATATAATTAACATTTATTTTTCTATTAAAAGTATGTGAGAATTATTCTATAACAATAGAATAATAATTCCATTATTAATGGATTAATAATAACTCTATTATTCAAAAAATTTTCACTTTTTGCTATATGCAGTGATAGAAATGCTGATGAGAAAACCAGGGAACGAAGAAAAGGAGCAAGGGAGGGAGGGAAGAAGGAAGAGAGAATGCTTTGCAATTTGTAATTTTCAAGAAAATAAGAGCAATAGAAATAAGCATTTTATATGCCAGAGAACCTCTATGTTTGTACTGAAGTGTGAGGTTTACTTGTTAGAACAGTTTAAATCAGGCCTACAGCAATGATGGTTAAACTCAACTGTCTCCAGCTACCTCCTAGCAGAAATACACATATAAGATGATGCATTACTTTCCCTTAGAAAACTGTCAAATCAACAAAATCTGGCCTGTTTAATGTATCAGGTTATGGTACATCTATTTCAGCATGAGTATTTATTTGTTAGAGAAATAGTAGAATCCTTGGCATTTGAGACAAAGCAATAGGGAAATAGGGATGAGAATGGATTACAAAAATTCTCTAATATATCACATCCTAAACTTGAAAATGTTTAAAAATTTTTCAGAAAAAAATATCGTCTTGGAACTCTAGTGATAAATCATGTTGAGTGAGAGTGTTAGTGACAAACAGATAAGTGGCCTTGGTCTAAAAGCAAAATCGGTCATATGCAAGTAAACAGAAAGTCAATAAACTAATTTTAAGATTAAAACCACTGAAATTTAAAAGAAAATCAGATGAATAGCTAATAGACACTGAGATAGAGGATGCTGTTTTGGTAAAACAAGCTTGAATTTCAAAAGATGAATAGTACAGTTAGCCACCACAGTGTGCTTGCCTATATATGCACAGTCAGTAGTACTACAATGCTGGTTTTTAAAATGTGGCTTTGTTGCAAGATGAATGATATAATAGACAACAATAAAAATATATCACCAACTTCATGTTTGCTCATGGGATACCCGTATGAAAACCATTATATCAATGCAGAAGACTGTAACTAGGTAAACTAACCACAAATAAATAAGAAGCAGGCATTTCAACACCTCCCAGACACCTCAGTCCAACTCATTCATCCTGATACATGTCCATCCACATGTAGTGTTACAATTTTTCATCTGATTACAAATAAGCCTCTTTCCACTGTTTCACAATAAGTCCAAAGTGTGATCCTTTGGTGCTCACTTTTAGACACTTTAGATTTATTATCAAGGTAAAGTACAACATTTATTATAGTATCTGCGCATTTCTTAACCACTTCCCTGCCATGGTAGAACTGTGCTTTTATTAGCTTCCTATATTTTTAGATGTCATTGACAGAGGTTTTTGGTGTTATGTATTGAGTCTCAATTTGCATAAGTTTTTTCTTTTTATGTTGTGATTGTGCATACAGAAGTGATTTTTAAGAACACATATGTTACATTACAGAACTGATTGTATTGGATGACTCAATTCTCCTATCCAATTTCTATATTTCAAGTTCCTGTGAAATTTTTACAAATTTAGGGCACTATGACTTGCTGTCTTCACTAGGAATGAAAGCATTATTTATATATTTAGTTCACTTTGATTGTCTTCACTTTCCTAATAAAACTAAAGTACTCTAGCCCCCATGAAATTCACAAATACACTCATGACCCAATGGCAACACTTGACTAAAGAGATAGTTGCATTAGCAATTAAGATCATTTGAGTACTATCTTACTGATTAACATTTTCAGATTTTCTTCCAGATTTAAATACAACAGGCTGAAACTCCCTAAATTCTCCAGTGTCACAAGCCATCATCTTACAGATACTTAAATGGCATAGACTTCAGAAGTACTCCATTATATTTTCAAAGCACAACTTAGTAACAAAAGAAACAACAGGCCATCCTTAAGACTCCAACTACCTTTTCTCAGTTACTTTTAGATTAACCACATCTGATGACTATTACTGTTTCAATCAGATTGAGTTCCTATTAGCAAAATATCATAGAAAGTCATTTAAATAACAGAAATATATTTCCCACAGTTGTGAATGCTTAAAAGTCCAAGGTCAAGGTGCTGATTCAGTTCTCAATAAGGGCCCTCTTCCTGGTTTACAGGCTTTCTGTTGATATCCTCACTTGGTAGAAAAAAGCAGCTCTCTCACATTCCTTCCTTTTCTTATAAGGGTATAAATCCTATCATGAAGGCTGCATTCTCATTACCTCACCTTAACCTATCAACTTATTGCTGTTGTTTGCTTGCTAAGACACATCTGACTTTTTGTAATGCCATGAACTGTAGCTTACCAGGCTCCCCTGTCCATGGGATTTCCCAGACAAGAATACTGGAGTGGGTTTCCATTTGCTTCTCCAGAGGATCCTCCCCACCCTGGAATTGAACTTGCATCTCCTGCTTGGCCAGTGGACTCTTTACTAGGAGGGTTTTCCAGGTGGCTCAGTGGTAACTTACCAATACTTGCCTCTCAAATGCTCCACCACCTAATACAATCACACTGAGAGTTGGGGCTTCTCCATTATGAATTTTGGGAGATACATTCAGTACCAAACACCTCCTTTCCAGATCTTATCTTCATCAATATCACAATTACAAATATCACTGACTTCTTAGATGTGGGATTCATTGGTATTAGGTTTTATATGCATCATTTATTTCAGCCATGGTCACCATACTCTTAAACTGTTTTAATTTATATACCCTCTATACACTGATAAGCAACATATGCTTCAGGATATTGACATTTCTCTAATGTATATATAATCTGAAAAAACTCACATGCTCTTCAATACCATCAGGCAAAAATAGTTGTTTCAGATTGAATTAATTACTCTAATTTTGCTTTCCTCAACTTGCCCAGAGATACTTGGTGCTTATGAGAATGGATTATTTTGTATCAGAAGAGCACCTGGTGAAGGAAGAGTGATGAGGTCAGAATAGGAGAAAAAAATATTGATAATAGAAATTACAACTAATTGGAAGAGAGTTGTGTGTAAAACTATGTCTATAGGAGATAATAAATAAGATTATCAAGTTAAAAGTTGAGCCAGAAAGATGAGATAGGAAATACAGGACTTCCGGTGGTATTTAAAACCCATAACGATGGACTGCAATGGCGATGTGTCATTTTTCGATCTATTATATCTTTCATTAAAAAGAAATATATTTCCCACAGTTGTGAATGCTTAAAAGTCCAAGGTCAAGGTGCTGATTCAGTTCTCAATAAGGGCCCTCTTCCTGGTTTACAGGCTTTCTGTTGATATCCTCACTTGGTAGAAAAAAGCAGCTCTCTCACATTCCTTCCTTTTCTTATAAGGGTATAAATCCTATCATGAAGGCTGCATTCTCATTACCTCACCTTAACCTATCAACTTATTGCTGTTGTTTGCTTGCTAAGACACATCTGACTTTTTGTAATGCCATGAACTGTAGCTTACCAGGCTCCCCTGTCCATGGGATTTCCCAGACAAGAATACTGGAGTGGGTTTCCATTTGCTTCTCCAGAGGATCCTCCCCACCCTGGAATTGAACTTGCATCTCCTGCTTGGCCAGTGGACTCTTTACTAGGAGGGTTTTCCAGGTGGCTCAGTGGTAACTTACCAATACTTGCCTCTCAAATGCTCCACCACCTAATACAATCACACTGAGAGTTGGGGCTTCTCCATTATGAATTTTGGGAGATACATTCAGTACCAAACACCTCCTTTCCAGATCTTATCTTCATCAATATCACAATTACAAATATCACTGACTTCTTAGATGTGGGATTCATTGGTATTAGGTTTTATATGCATCATTTATTTCAGCCATGGTCACCATACTCTTAAACTGTTTTAATTTATATACCCTCTATACACTGATAAGCAACATATGCTTCAGGATATTGACATTTCTCTAATGTATATATAATCTGAAAAAACTCACATGCTCTTCAATACCATCAGGCAAAAATAGTTGTTTCAGATTGAATTAATTACTCTAATTTTGCTTTCCTCAACTTGCCCAGAGATACTTGGTGCTTATGAGAATGGATTATTTTGTATCAGAAGAGCACCTGGTGAAGGAAGAGTGATGAGGTCAGAATAGGAGAAAAAAATATTGATAATAGAAATTACAACTAATTGGAAGAGAGTTGTGTGTAAAACTATGTCTATAGGAGATAATAAATAAGATTATCAAGTTAAAAGTTGAGCCAGAAAGATGAGATAGGAAATACAGGACTTCCGGTGGTATTTAAAACCCATAACGATGGACTGCAATGGCGATGTGTCACATGGAATATGTCTTCTATTATATCATCAATGGGCCACAAGACATTCCCCCAATTACTGATTTCTGTGAGTGGCAAGTCACTTCAGTCATGTCCAATTCCTTCTTATGGACTGTAGCCCACCAGACACTTCTAAGAAGAGTCTCCAGGAAGAATACTGGAGTGGATTGCCTTGCCCTCCTCCAGGGGATCTTCCTGACTCAGGGACTGAACCTGCATCTCTTGTCTTCTACATTGGCAAATGGGTTCTTTACCACAAGAACCACCTGGGAAACCCTAAAAGACTTTAATATTTCCTTGTACAAAGCTGTTTCTGAAATGATATAATTGACCTTAAGTATAAAATGTACCTGTAGTTCAATGTTATTCAGAGTGAAAATAGTATTGATAATAAACTATCCATTTTAAAACATAGTATTCAAGTCATAATTGCATGAAATATTTTTGTGAATAGAGAGGAATCAAAGAAAAAAGCTTCACAAAATTTCTTATTGAAGTAGAGGTTTTATATATAATTTTAGGTTCCTTTTCAGTACACTTTACTGAAGAAAATGCACCTTACCTCTATTAAAATCATATAATATTGGAATAATATGAGAAAATCCAAAACTTGCTTTTTTAATTTCTGAAATAGATCATACAGTTTTCAAATAAATTGCTTATCAAATACTTGTGCTAGTTCAATAACGGAAGAAAACAATTTTGAAGGAAGTTGTTAATTAGTACCAAGCAAATAATCATTTGCACTATAGTTCACATCCATAGAAAATTCTAAGAAAGATAATTAAATAGAACTAACATCTAGAGCCTTCAATTTACACTGATAAGCCTATGGCAGAAAGTTAATTGCCACCCAATGAAAATACTTGGTGCTTATGAGAATGGATTATTTTGTATCAGAAGAGCACCTGGTGAAGGAAGAGTGATGAGGTCAGAATAGGAGAAAAAAATATTGATAATAGAAATTACAACTAATTGGAAGAGAGTTGTGTGTAAAACTATGTCTATAGGAGATAATAAATAAGATTATCAAGTTAAAAGTTGAGCCAGAAAGATGAGATAGGAAATACAGGACTTCCGGTGGTATTTAAAACCCATAACGATGGACTGCAATGGCGATGTGTCACATGGAATATGTCTTCTATTATATCATCAATGGGCCACAAGACATTCCCCCAATTACTGATTTCTGTGAGTGGCAAGTCACTTCAGTCATGTCCAATTCCTTCTTATGGACTGTAGCCCACCAGACACTTCTAAGAAGAGTCTCCAGGAAGAATACTGGAGTGGATTGCCTTGCCCTCCTCCAGGGGATCTTCCTGACTCAGGGACTGAACCTGCATCTCTTGTCTTCTACATTGGCAAATGGGTTCTTTACCACAAGAACCACCTGGGAAACCCTAAAAGACTTTAATATTTCCTTGTACAAAGCTGTTTCTGAAATGATATAATTGACCTTAAGTATAAAATGTACCTGTAGTTCAATGTTATTCAGAGTGAAAATAGTATTGATAATAAACTATCCATTTTAAAACATAGTATTCAAGTCATAATTGCATGAAATATTTTTGTGAATAGAGAGGAATCAAAGAAAAAAGCTTCACAAAATTTCTTATTGAAGTAGAGGTTTTATATATAATTTTAGGTTCCTTTTCAGTACACTTTACTGAAGAAAATGCACCTTACCTCTATTAAAATCATATAATATTGGAATAATATGAGAAAATCCAAAACTTGCTTTTTTAATTTCTGAAATAGATCATACAGTTTTCAAATAAATTGCTTATCAAATACTTGTGCTAGTTCAATAACGGAAGAAAACAATTTTGAAGGAAGTTGTTAATTAGTACCAAGCAAATAATCATTTGCACTATAGTTCACATCCATAGAAAATTCTAAGAAAGATAATTAAATAGAACTAACATCTAGAGCCTTCAATTTACCACTGATAAGCCTATGGCAGAAAGTTTCCTGTCACAAATGCCTATAAAGTACGCCCACCATAATTTATCTTTCTTAGGCTTCAAAGTATTTTATAATCCATATGTTTTCATGAAGCCTCACATTATAGGCCTAGAACAACTTCAAAACTACAAATATTAAAGCATTTTTCACCATAAGAAAATACTATATATATCTGTACTTTGAAAGGATATTAGGGTATTCCTAATATGCTAAATCATGAATTTTCTAGAAAATGATCAACCAAGAAATAGACAACCTCACATGGGGTATTTCAAAGCAAGAGACAAAGAAAGAAGGTTAAGTGGTAGGATGTATTTTTGTTGTTGTTACCAAAAAGATGTATATGGATAAATGCATAAAATTGAATGTTTTGATTTATCTGGAGAAAAATAATTGTAACAGAATCAGCCTCTCCTGTGTCCACACTCACTTTCTATAATTTTTTTCTAATTATTTCTCTATTTCTCTATTACTTCCTACACTAAGTAACAGTGGTTTAAATTTCTGTTCTAAAAAGTAATCTTTATTTACATTAATTTTTAAAAATGTTTTGAGTTCTAAGAATAGTCTTTTCAATCATATAAAGTTAATTTCATAATATACTCTGCCTGTTTGAATTATTATCATTCAGCACCTTAGGAATTTAATAATTTATTATTTATTGCTTAAAAACGATGAATACTGTAGCCAAGAACATAAGATCAGTATTAGGTAAGGTGAATTTAGGTTGAGTAAGAAGAAACTCTATACAGAATGAGAAGGCTATGGAAAAAGGAAGCATAATTCTTTATGTAACTCAAAACTCTCAGGATATCCCAGTATTGAAGGTGTGCCCTAAGCTTCAGTGATCACTAAATGTTAAACTGACTAGAAGTCAAGTAGAAACTTTAGTCAAAATGCCCAGCTTACTTGTGATCTGACAGCAGCTTTCAGGGTCTCGTCAAACACAGTACTGACAAATCACTCTGAATCTATTTTATATGCATCTTTTGCTTTTCTTGGAAACAGAGCATGGATTACAGTAAAACCAGCCTACACATCTTGCTCAGAATCAATGCCAAGGTGAGCTCAGCTTCCAGGGAAAGTAAAAATTCTCTCTCTCTCTCTCTCTCTCTCTCTCACACACACACACACACACACACACAAAGAGCCAAGGGCTTCTTAGTTTGGGGTAGTCTGTATAGTAGCATATTAGGTAATTCACAACTTTTATATGTAAATAGAGAGAGATGAACTCAGCCCTTAGCAAGGTTAAGTGACTCATCTAATGTCACAGAGGCACTGAGAGTTGTTTTAAGTTTTGACAACTCATTATGTGATTCAGTGAAAGAGAGTCTTACATTCAAAACTTATTTACAAAGTTTTATCTGACCTATGTATTAATTCATACTATGAAAGGGGTTTTGCAATACATGTTTTTGTCATTATGAAAAAAGCGTGTCCATAATAAAAATAAAAGTTCTCCTCTTAAATTCTGTAATTTTATTGAAAGACAAAAAGGGAAAATGTTATTTCAAGCCATATGGGGATATGTAAAACTGTTACTGAAGAAATGTTCAATTTAAAATAACAATTTCCATTTTATTTGAAGCAAAAGTTAAACACATACTCTGAGTGAGACATTCATAGCAGTAATCTTATTGAGTTTATTTTCCAACACTGTCTTTTCAAATGCAACATAGATTACATAAAAGCTGATGAGTTAAAACACTGGAAAATAGAGATACCTTTAAGAATAACCAAATTGATAAAATGAAGCTAAATGAATACTGTAGAGTTTTTTTTTTTATTTCTAAGTATTTTGATGTTTTGATTTCTGCATAATTTGATGGCATCTATAGTGGAAGTGATATATCAGAAGCTAAAGAGTGGTAAAGTTTTTGTGTTTATAATATTATATTATATATACCTAACTGGCATTTTCTTATTTAGATGTCATGTTTTTATTGGTTGCCAAGTGTGTTGCCTTGCTCTTACATTGACAAAATTGACAAAATTCTAGTTTTGGTTGATTGTACTAATTTCTTAGAATGAAGATTCTTTTTTTCTTTTTTACTTTTATGGCATTGGCAATTACATCCAAATAACATCATATGCAAGAGTAATTATCATTTTGTTGCTATTGGCAATTTTTATATTTGCAGCCACTTAACAAAACTCTCCTATTTGAGGCTATCTATGCCCTGTGTACAGTCATACAGGCATCATTTCTCTTGGTTACAGTCATCCATTCACGTGGAATATGATGATTCATAGCAATGATGTTTTCTACATTATGACTGATACATTGCTGAGTCCTAGAAGGCAAGAAAAAGTGTACCCCAAAAGGTAATTCACAACTTTTATATGTAAATAGAGAGATGAACTCAGCCCTTAGCAAGGTAAAGTGACTCATCTAATGTCACAGAGGCACTGAGAGTTGTTTTAAGTTTTGACAACTCATTATGTGATTCAGTGAAAGAGAGTCTTACATTCAAAACTTATTTACAAAGTTTTATCTGACCTATGTATTAATTCATACTATGAAAGGGGTTTTGCAATACATGTTTTTGTCATTATGAAAAAAGCGTGTCCATAATAAAAATAAAAGTTCTCCTCTTAAATTCTGTAATTTTATTGGAAGACAAAAGGAAGATGTTATTTCAAGCCATATGGGGATATGTAAAACTGTTACTGAAGAAATGTTCAATTTAAAATAACAATTTCCATTTTATTTGAAGCAAAAGTTAAACACATACTCTGAGTGAGACATTCATAGCAGTAATCTTATTGAGTTTATTTTCCAACACTGTCTTTTCAAATGCAACATAGATTACATAAAAGCTGATGAGTTAAAACACTGGAAAATAGAGATACCTTTAAGAATAACCAAATTGATAAAATGAAGCTAAATGAATACTGTAGAGTTTTTTTTTTTATTTCTAAGTATTTTGATGTTTTGATTTCTGCATAATTTGATGGCATCTATAGTGGAAGTGATATATCAGAAGCTAAAGAGTGGTAAAGTTTTTGTGTTTATAATATTATATTATATATACCTAACTGGCATTTTCTTATTTAGATGTCATGTTTTTATTGGTTGCCAAGTGTGTTGCCTTGCTCTTACATTGACAAAATTGACAAAATTCTAGTTTTGGTTGATTGTACTAATTTCTTAGAATGAAGATTCTTTTTTTCTTTTTTACTTTTATGGCATTGGCAATTACATCCAAATAACATCATATGCAAGAGTAATTATCATTTTGTTGCTATTGGCAATTTTTATATTTGCAGCCACTTAACAAAACTCTCCTATTTGAGGCTATCTATGCCCTGTGTACAGTCATACAGGCATCATTTCTCTTGGTTACAGTCATCCATTCACGTGGAATATGATGATTCATAGCAATGATGTTTTCTACATTATGACTGATACATTGCTGAGTCCTAGAAGGCAAGAAAAAGTGTACCCCCAAAATTACATATAGCTGTAACTGCTAAAGGTAGAATCATGATCGTCAGCCAAAAGTGGCACAAACAGTTGGATAAAAACCAGTGTCAGGAGAAAATAGAATCATGATTTCCCAGAGAAGGGATTGGAAAAGGATGATCATAGGTGAAGAAACTAGTCAATGGATTAATCACTTAAATTGAGTTCCAGATAGACACAGTCACGCTGCCTTGTTACTCTACATCAAGTAATTTATCCATCATTAAGTCTGGCTCTAAAATGCTTTTAAGTAATTGGTATTGGAACACAGAACACTCCAGCACAAGTTAAATGATCCAGTGTAAGTCCAAGATTAGCTTAGTTCAACACATAAACATACTAACAGAGCTATGTTTTCGTAACATCTATAGCAGGGGTGGGGGCATCTCTGAATGTTAGTTGAGAGTCACTATGAAAAACTGGCAGGAAAAAAAAAGACACTAAATCTCCAAAAGATTAGATTTAAAGAGATTGTTAAAACAAAACAAAACAAAACAACAACAACTGAAATGATGTCAGTGTAGTCTCCTCAGGTTCCTTTATCAAACACATTTTGTTACAGACAGTACAAAAAACAACAGTGTATTTCTAGTCTATCTGAGTCAGGGCTATGTGTTTAGTTGGATCATATGCTACCTGTCATGCTACAAACCTGTCCAATTTTGACCGAAAGCTTCAGATAGAATTTCTATCAAGGAGTCATCTAACAACACAGTCTATTTGAAATAGGCTTTCAGCACCTGCCCTAAAACTCAGTTACAAATGCACAGAAGCCTGCTTCGGCCATGTAAATTGTTTTGCTGGTGTCCAGCAAATCTCTACACTGGCACCTCCACCACCATTTTTTAAATGCAGAATTTATTTGTCTTCATTTAGATCAATGAATTAATTCGGACTCAGTAACATAGTAAACAATCTACAAACAGAACCAGCTCTTTCTAGTTCAAACACAATTTCAATTGCTTTTATGAAGGGGCTAGAAAATATTTTATTTCCTCTTTGGAAATGGTCTTAGAATAATTCATTTTATTTGTACAAAGTCAAAGGCACCTTGCCTTCACAGTTCTTTTTAATGACGGTAGTTCTCTATTTTTCCACAAATAATCCACCTCTAATACTGTGCTCAGAGCTATTCCAGATGCTTAATTCTGTAAATCAATTGCAGTTCTGTTATAGTATATTTTCCTTTGAAACAAATCTCTTGTGACGATCAGGGAAGTTCAAATCCGTTAAGTAAGAAGGAAGCTTGATACCACCTGATTCCTTGTAGAACTAAACTGAGTGCTGTAGTCAATGCTGGTCATTATAGAGCTAATGATGATAGATCAATCAATGGTAGCATTTCTAAGGAAACACAGACTTTGACCAAAGAGTGTTTTGTGGGCTGTCACTCCTTCACTCCCTGAGGCGATACAGTCCCTTTGTGAAAACACAGGATGAAACTCACAGGGAATAAAAGCCAGATGCTCCCCAGGTCTACACTAAAGAGTTTCTTGACTAGAAAACCTCTACTTAGAAAATTCTGACATAATCTTGTCTGTTGTATGGGAAATAATAAACATTTTGTTGGAGGGATAAAACCTGATCATTGAGAAGTACTTAATCCTATACACAGATCATAAGATGGGCATTTTTATAACTATTGTATAATGACAAATTAAAGGCTAGAAAGATGTAATACAATTTGTATGACATCATACAATGAATTGAGATATGGCTACAATTTGAACACAGATTTATCTGGTCTTAGGCTGAATTGTTTCCTACCTATGACAAAGTATTGGCCTCATAATTGAATAGACTCTCTGAATAACAAACTATTTCCTCAGTTTGTTGTCCTTAGTTTGTTATTTGCATAACTGCAAATTAAAACCAGAAGAGACTCCAAATATTACTTAAAAACTGTTTGAATTTACAATACACAGGTACAATTGAATAAAAAAGAACTGTGTAAACAATATACACATTCATTATTTGAACTCACAAGATAAGCTTACGTGAACAATCCATTAGTCTCTCAACTTAATGAGTTTCCCCGGTGACTCAGTGGTACAGAATTTGCCTGCCAAGCAAATGCTGATCCCTGGGTGAGGAAGATTTCCTGGAGGAGAAAACAACAATCCTCTCCAGTATTCTAGCCTGGGAAATCCCATGGACAGAGGAGCCTGGTAAGCTACAATCCATAGTGTTCTAAAACAGCTGGACATGAATTAGTGACTAAACAGTAACAGTATGCCCAACACTGTTTTTGAACTCTAAGAGAAACATAGGAATATATATATTCTATACCCATTAGACATTTAGATATACAAAATCAAATCTCTTGTGACGATCAGGGAAGTTCAAATCCGTTAAGTAAGAAGGAAGCTTGATACCACCTGATTCCTTGTAGAACTAAACTGAGTGCTGTAGTCAATGCTGGTCATTATAGAGCTAATGATGATAGATCAATCAATGGTAGCATTTCTAAGGAAACACAGACTTTGACCAAAGAGTGTTTTGTGGGCTGTCACTCCTTCACTCCCTGAGGCGATACAGTCCCTTTGTGAAAACACAGGATGAAACTCACAGGGAATAAAAGCCAGATGCTCCCCAGGTCTACACTAAAGAGTTTCTTGACTAGAAAACCTCTACTTAGAAAATTCTGACATAATCTTGTCTGTTGTATGGGAAATAATAAACATTTTGTTGGAGGGATAAAACCTGATCATTGAGAAGTACTTAATCCTATACACAGATCATAAGATGGGCATTTTTATAACTATTGTATAATGACAAATTAAAGGCTAGAAAGATGTAATACAATTTGTATGACATCATACAATGAATTGAGATATGGCTACAATTTGAACACAGATTTATCTGGTCTTAGGCTGAATTGTTTCCTACCTATGACAAAGTATTGGCCTCATAATTGAATAGACTCTCTGAATAACAAACTATTTCCTCAGTTTGTTGTCCTTAGTTTGTTATTTGCATAACTGCAAATTAAAACCAGAAGAGACTCCAAATATTACTTAAAACTGTTTGAATTTACAATACACAGGTACAATTGAATAAAAAAGAACTGTGTAAACAATATACACATTCATTATTTGAACTCACAAGATAAGCTTACGTGAACAATCCATTAGTCTCTCAACTTAATGAGTTTCCCCGGTGACTCAGTGGTACAGAATTTGCCTGCCAAGCAAATGCTGATCCCTGGGTGAGGAAGATTTCCTGGAGGAGAAAACAACAATCCTCTCCAGTATTCTAGCCTGGGAAATCCCATGGACAGAGGAGCCTGGTAAGCTACAATCCATAGTGTTCTAAAACAGCTGGACATGAATTAGTGACTAAACAGTAACAGTATGCCCAACACTGTTTTTGAACTCTAAGAGAAACATAGGAATATATATATTCTATACCCATTAGACATTTAGATATACAAAATCAGAGCAAAATGGCATCAGTGATAAGGTCAACATAAAGATTACTATTTGCTTGAAGAATGTTTTAAATTGTATTACTTAATATTTTGAAATAATAATCAAATGCACAAAATAAAAATATTAATACACAAATTAAAGAATGATTAGGCAAAATTTCATTCTTACTCAAAATGCAATTTGAAAAAAGAGTATGTTCAAAATAGTTTATAATTTAAAGGAATTGTTTTTGGTGTATCTATCTAGCAAGACAATTATATGTAAACTAGTTTGGTCCTGATTCTAATATCTGTTCTTTCATTTTTCTGAATTTTATTTTATTTTGATAGGAAATATATAGGTAGGGTTTTTTAAACAAAGATATCTGACAATTCTTCCTAAAAAGCTTTCTTTGGAGTTTCTAATAAAATATATTTAGCACATCTTCAGCTTCTATCTCAGAAAACAAGGCACATGGGTCAGTAAATGCCATAAACACAATTCGTGAATGCATGAATACAAAAAACCACATGCATAATACAGACTGCTTGCCAAAATGCAAAATATGCTCTTTTGAATGAATATAATATTTTGGTAGTAAATATTGAAAACATCTACTCTCTACCTTCCATCCTAGATTGCCAATCATATATGAGCTTTTCCTTTTATCTCCAAAGTTTCCAGAATATAGACTTTAAATCCTTTTCAGGCTCAGATTCTTTAAAATAGTTTTCTGGAGGCAGAGGAAAGAGCTGGAGAAGCTGTGAGAATTATGGAAGGATTGGGAATAGATTCATTATTTGAACTCACAAGATAAGCTTACGTGAACAATCCATTAGTCTCTCAACTTAATGAGTTTCCCCGGTGACTCAGTGGTACAGAATTTGCCTGCCAAGCAAATGCTGATCCCTGGTGAGGAAGATTTCCTGGAGGAGAAAACAACAATCCTCTCCAGTATTCTAGCCTGGGAAATCCCATGGACAGAGGAGCCTGGTAAGCTACAATCCATAGTGTTCTAAAACAGCTGGACATGAATTAGTGACTAAACAGTAACAGTATGCCCAACACTGTTTTTGAACTCTAAGAGAAACATAGGAATATATATATTCTATACCCATTAGACATTTAGATATACAAAATCAGAGCAAAATGGCATCAGTGATAAGGTCAACATAAAGATTACTATTTGCTTGAAGAATGTTTTAAATTGTATTACTTAATATTTTGAAATAATAATCAAATGCACAAAATAAAAATATTAATACACAAATTAAAGAATGATTAGGCAAAATTTCATTCTTACTCAAAATGCAATTTGAAAAAAGAGTATGTTCAAAATAGTTTATAATTTAAAGGAATTGTTTTTGGTGTATCTATCTAGCAAGACAATTATATGTAAACTAGTTTGGTCCTGATTCTAATATCTGTTCTTTCATTTTTCTGAATTTTATTTTATTTTGATAGGAAATATATAGGTAGGGTTTTTTAAACAAAGATATCTGACAATTCTTCCTAAAAAGCTTTCTTTGGAGTTTCTAATAAAATATATTTAGCACATCTTCAGCTTCTATCTCAGAAAACAAGGCACATGGGTCAGTAAATGCCATAAACACAATTCGTGAATGCATGAATACAAAAAACCACATGCATAATACAGACTGCTTGCCAAAATGCAAAATATGCTCTTTTGAATGAATATAATATTTTGGTAGTAAATATTGAAAACATCTACTCTCTACCTTCCATCCTAGATTGCCAATCATATATGAGCTTTTCCTTTTATCTCCAAAGTTTCCAGAATATAGACTTTAAATCCTTTTCAGGCTCAGATTCTTTAAAATAGTTTTCTGGAGGCAGAGGAAAGAGCTGGAGAAGCTGTGAGAATTATGGAAGGATGAAGAAATGCTAAGTACTATAAGGTAGAGACTAAAAGTTGTAATCTGTAAAACCTAGGGATTTTGGCAAAGGATAGACAATTCAGCCTAATACATGTACAAAAACATTCAAAAAGAAACTCAAAACACTCCTTCCCTGTGCTACATAAAACTGACCCATTTTCAAATTGATACAATTTATAGTGATAAATGAAAGTCTCTCAGTTGTTTCTGACTCTTTGCAACCTGTGGGCTTTAGACCACTAGATACGATTTTAGAGTAAATCTAAAATGATCGAGTATTCTCTTACAGTTAATATAAAACCTGATAATGATGAACACCTAAAAGAGAGGAACAGACAAGCAAAGAGGAAATGAGTTGAATTTTAGGGGCATCTGTACTTTTTCACCATCATGATCTTAAGATTTATTTTTATTTCCTCTGGGGAATTTTAATTTTTCAAACAAGCTAGAAAACTTTTCTTGGAATTGCCAATAAGTAACAGGGAGTCACTTTAAATCCTCTTGGACTAGGCAGAATTGGTGCATGCTAAGTCACTTCTTTGTAACCCCATGGACAGTGGCCCACCAGGCTCTTCCGTCCATGGGATTCCCCAGGCAAGAATACTGGAGTGGGTTGCCACACCCCCCTCCAGGGGATCTTCCCCATCCAGGGCTCAAAGTCAGGTGGCTTATGTCTCTCGCCTTGGCAGGTGAGTTCTTTACCACTAGCGCCCCCTGGAAA
Source organism: Tragulus kanchil (assembly GCA_022376925.1). Classification (NCBI taxonomy): domain Eukaryota; kingdom Metazoa; phylum Chordata; class Mammalia; order Artiodactyla; family Tragulidae; genus Tragulus; species Tragulus kanchil. The sequence goes on along the minus strand of JAIOJX010000028.1, from coordinate 68,344,844 downwards.
GCACAGAGGCAGAGTAAAGACATGTAAATACACTGGTAATTAACTCAGATCTATATTTAAATAAAAAGAAAAATATCTACATAGACTAGCTTATTGATGGTAGATATAGAAATCCATCACTTGTTTTGAGGTTTTTCTAATGGCTCCAGAGGGGAATTGTAATTCTTTTAGTAGAAAGAAGTAAGGGTTAGGGAAATTAGCTAAATAAAATTAAAGACAAATGTAGCCACACATTATTACTAGTTCCCATGGAGATTTGATGTGGATCTGTTTAACCAACAGTGATGATCAGCCCTTTGAAACTGGAAAGAATAAGAAAGAAGGAAAAACAGAAATCTTTATCCTCTATGAAAATTATCTGCATCTTTTAATCCTAGAATCAGGCAAGATACTGAAAATACATCCTGATTTTCCCAAGAGATGGACTAGATGACTAATTCTTCGTGATTTTTCTATCAGTGACGTGGAGCTTCCCCTGGTGGTCCAGTGGGTAAGGACACCGCCTTGCTGGCTGGGAAGATCCCATGTGCTGCGGAGCGGCTGGACCAATGTGTCCAGTTACCGAGCCGGAGCTCTAGAGCACATGCACTCAGAGCCGGTGCTCTGCGACAACAGAGGCCACCACGACGGGAGGCCCACACGGGCCAAAGAACAAAGATGGATGAAAATAGATAAATGAAAGACCAATAGAAGTGGCCCACCCGCTCCCTCCCGCCCCAACCCACCCCCCCATAAATAAATAAAAAATATATCAGTGATGTGACTATATATCACACTGCTTTATTTCATAAATTTACTAAAATCAATATTTGCTTTTAAGATCTTGAAAATTAGTGTAATATTTAACAAGTCATTGTAATTCCTGTAAGTCATTCTATTCTAAATATTCTTTGAAAAGTATTTCATTATATTACACAATAGAAATTACTGTGAACTAAAACATATATTGCTCATTAATATTCAAAGTCAAGAAAAATTCAACTCTGATTACATGTGGATTAGATATTTCTCTTTATGTTTTATTCCTATAGTTAATCCCATAATTCATATTATGTTTTAAATATCACCATCTAAAACAAAAAGTGCAAACATTTCTTTTTTTACAATTTAAAGTTACCATAATTTTCAATCATGAATAGTAGGTGGTGGGGTGTAATTTAAACACTAGTAGAAAATCACTATCTGTAGATAATCTGTATCAAAAAAACAAAAAACAAAAATGTGCTCTTTTCCTAAGCAGTCTACTTTCTGAAATTTCATCATAAGAAATTAATTATTTATATGGAAGGACCAGTTTTAATAATGCAGCTATTCAATATAGAATTATTTATAAGAAGAAAAATTAGAGATTAACTAAATATGTAATCGGTGGGAAATGGTTTACTAAATTATGTAATAGCTACAAAGAGAAATTTAGACATGCAAAATCTTTTAAAAAGCATAATAGCATTATGTTTAATATCTCTAAATAACTGTGACAACATGTGCATGAAAGCAAAAGCTAACATAAATATAAAAGAGTAATTCTGTAAGGTTGATGAAATACCAGTAATCCTCCCCACAGAGATAATTATTTACTGTTGTACAAATATGACAATAAAATCTGATAAAACTGTATTACCTTCAAATATGCTATCATATTCTATATTAGATAATTAATTTGTAATCTACACGCCAAATAATAAGCATGCATGTACTGATTCACTTTGGAGTTAAGCCCTTGTCAAACCAGATACAATTATTTCAATCTTATAAGGAATAAGTAAACATTTTTGTGAAAGTTATGTTTGGTAAACTTCCATCTTCCATTTTTTATTTCACAACTCCAGTTTCATAAATTCCAACATTTGTGTCACATAAATAATGGCAGAAAAGAATATGTACTGCCTGTCTTAATTTAAGTGCTTGATTGTTTCTGTTTCTGCAGCTTTTCACTGTATGAATGATAGCAGGTTACGTCATTACAGAAGTGGCATTTATGACTGCACGCTTTCAGTGCTGTGCCATCGTATCAAGCTGTGCGACGTGTTAAATGTAAGGTTAGCAAAAGCAGGCAGGGGATACTTAAAGTCAACAAGAGGCCATCAACCTAGAAGAAAAAACTGTGACCATGCCATGAATTATGTTTTAAATATCACCATCTAAAACAAAAAGTGCAAACATTTCTTTTTTTACAATTTAAAGTTACCATAATTTTCAATCATGAATAGTAGGTGGTGGGGTGTAATTTAAACACTAGTAGAAAATCACTATCTGTAGATAATCTGTATCAAAAAAACAAAAAACAAAAATGTGCTCTTTTCCTAAGCAGTCTACTTTCTGAAATTTCATCATAAGAAATTAATTATTTATATGGAAGGACCAGTTTTAATAATGCAGCTATTCAATATAGAATTATTTATAAGAAGAAAAATTAGAGATTAACTAAATATGTAATCGGTGGGAAATGGTTTACTAAATTATGTAATAGCTACAAAGAGAAATTTAGACATGCAAAATCTTTTAAAAAGCATAATAGCATTATGTTTAATATCTCTAAATAACTGTGACAACATGTGCATGAAAGCAAAAGCTAACATAAATATAAAAGAGTAATTCTGTAAGGTTGATGAAATACCAGTAATCCTCCCCACAGAGATAATTATTTACTGTTGTACAAATATGACAATAAAATCTGATAAAACTGTATTACCTTCAAATATGCTATCATATTCTATATTAGATAATTAATTTGTAATCTACACGCCAAATAATAAGCATGCATGTACTGATTCACTTTGGAGTTAAGCCCTTGTCAAACCAGATACAATTATTTCAATCTTATAAGGAATAAGTAAACATTTTGTGAAAGTTATGTTTGGTAAACTTCCATCTTCCATTTTTTATTTCACAACTCCAGTTTCATAAATTCCAACATTTGTGTCACATAAATAATGGCAGAAAAGAATATGTACTGCCTGTCTTAATTTAAGTGCTTGATTGTTTCTGTTTCTGCAGCTTTTCACTGTATGAATGATAGCAGGTTACGTCATTACAGAAGTGGCATTTATGACTGCACGCTTTCAGTGCTGTGCCATCGTATCAAGCTGTGCGACGTGTTAAATGTAAGGTTAGCAAAAGCAGGCAGGGGATACTTAAAGTCAACAAGAGGCCATCAACCTAGAAGAAAAAACTGTGACCATGCCATGAATTATGACACATCAGACTACATGATGTAGTCTCTTTCAACCACAACCATTAGCAGCTTGTGAAAACACCATTAAAGGAATCATTTTTAAATGGCAATATTTATCAAGTGAAGACAGATTTATATGGTGCTCATTAGATTTGGAGCACTCTTGCTGGAATTTCGTTGACTGTTGTGAGAGAGCACTGACGCACGAAGGCTTCTGCAGTACTTCTCCCCACGCCCAGGTTTATTCTATGCCTCACTAAATTTGATATTTTGTCAAACAAGTGCTGCATGTAAATCTCTCACCTTCTGGTGTGACCTTGGACATGACCTTTAACATGACTTCAATTTCCTCATTTAGGAATCAAAGACATTAAAGAAAGATATTTATAGTATCCTTTAATAGATAATGCATTAACTAGAATATATCTTGTTTTTCATAGCTGTGGCTATCCCCTGGCCTTTATTTTGTTATTGCTATTGCTCTTTAAGGCTTTATGCATTTATATGTATTTTTATTTTATTAAGTAACTGTTCCAAAATAGAAGCAGAGAATGAGAGAAATATCAAAAATGTATCTGTATGGAGTACATAAGGAATCTTTAAGTTGAGGGGAAAAAAATGTAGCAGGAGTAAAAAATGATAAGGAAATCAGGACTAATGAATATTTTTACCAGTATAAACCTCCAATTTCCTGGGGACTTTATCACATCTCAAAGCAGAAAAATATCACAGCAAATGAAGACTAACATTTTGGAAAGTGAAGAGCAACTTTCCACCACACACAGCACCAACCCTCACTGGCCCCCCAGACCATCTAGATTGGAAATAGACATTCTGTATCAATGGAGATAGCCTGATTCATTTTTCTAGGACGAGGAAGATGATTACTAGTTTGGACAGCTTTAAGAATACAAAGGGGCTTCCCAGGTGCTGTGGTTGGTAAAGAAACTGTTAGCCAATGCAGGAGACTCAAAGGAAGTGTGTTTGATCCCAAGGTCAGGAAGATCCCTGGAGGAGGAAATGGCAATCCACTCCAGGATTCTTGCCTGGGAAATCACACAGAAAGAGGAGCCTGGAGGGTTACAGTCCATGGGATCACAAGAATCAGAAACAACTAAGAAACTAAACCACTACCACCAAGAATACCTCCAAGGCCTCCCCCGGTGGCTCAGTGGTAAAGAATCTGCTTACAATGCAGAAGATGTGGGCTCAATCCTTGGATCAGGAAGATCCTCTGGAGAAGGAAATGGCAACCTACCCCAGTTTTCTTGCCTGAGAAATTCCATGGACAGAGGAGCCTGAGGAGTTATCCTCCCTGGAGTCACAAAAGAATCAGACATAATTTAGCGACTGAAGAACAAGAAGAATACCTCCCACATATGTTCCCAGTATTAGCAAGGATTAGTTAGAGGAAAACTAAAGCTGTTATATCTTCCCCAATCCCTTTAAAAATAGAGTTAAGAGTAACTAAGATCTGAGAAAAACAGGAAGAATAGAAACCAATATCCTAGAGTCCCAGAACCTGTAAATAGGAAACCAATACAAAAGTTTTAAATCCTCTGGGGAAAAGCCAGCTTATGTTGTACAACTTCTCCATGGAAGCAACTGTTTTCTATTTCTTGAGCAAAAACTAGTTCTGTTGAAGCCAAATGTATCCTTGCCTGTCAAACCACCGAACTAAGGATTCACACAGATATAGACAGGAGCTGTGTTTCTTTAGCTGAACACCTAGCTCACATTACAACCCTGCTCACAGCTCTGGCCACATAGAGTTTTACCTGAAGCTAAACTAGAGTTCCTGTTTTAACACAATTATTTGGACTATTAGCTTTTTCTGTAAGTCAACTTATCTGTATAATAATATCGTGGAAATTACAAACATGATTCAGAAAAATGTTTCCAACATTTTAGAATCAGAGAGATATAAAATTATCAATAATTTAATAGTATTTTACCAATGTAGTTTGTTTTGATAATAATATAAATGTAAATTTTGTTTTCTCTACTATAGCATTAGAATGCTCCCCAGTTGGCTAAATTGAAAGATCTTGAAGAAAAATTTTCAAAAATTAAGTCATAATTCATACACCTATTCTAAAATCTGAAAATTTTTAAAGAAAATTAATTATATTTTCTCAGGTGCTTTTCATTCGACATATTCTTGTATTTTTGTTAGTTCAGGCGGGCAATTTTATACAATTTTAGTTAATTATAGTCCCACTTAAATTCTCTACTATTTAACATTATTTTTTTTGAATGGTTTTTAGCTTTTTTAAAAAGAGCATGATTTTACCCAGAGTTTTCTCTAAAATGTTATGGTTATTATCGTAAACCTATGCTCTGCATTTATTTCTTTGAAATAAAATCTTGATTCCTTGTATTTTCTGGACTTAATCTTGGAGGACTTATCACTTTGCATCCAGAGAATATAAAAAAGAATTGCATTATTCCAGTTCATTTGGCCTTAAAAGACTTCAAATCAAAGCAACAATTCGGTATGTCACCATGCTTTCTCCATATTGCGTATGTTTACATGAGGACAATATTTAATCAAAAGGATCACTAGTTAATCAAAAATAATACATTGATATAATTCTTTTTTCCCATTAAAACTAATTCAACATGTATAAGACTTTTGAAGGATAAATGGAATTTGCCTCTCAATTCAAATAAAGACAAACTTTTAGAAATCCTTTTATTCTCTCTCTCTCTTTTTCTTTTTTTGTTTGTGAGCTATCTTTAAAATGTCTTGGGCTTCTCTGGTGAGTCAGTTGGTAAGGCCACACCAGCTATAGAAGGAGACATAAGAGGTGCAGATTCAGTTCCTGGGTCAGGAAGATTCCCTGGAGAAGGAAAAAAAAATCCACTATTATATTTTTACCTGGAGAATCCCACGGACAGAGGAGCTTGGTTGACTACTGTCCATAGAGTCGCAAAGAGTCAGACACAACTGAGCACACGCATCTGTATAATGTTAACTATGTTAAGTTGCTTAAGGCTCCTTTTGTTAAGAAGAGATTACAAGATGGTTTTTAATACTTAAGCATGTGGACAATGAAATAACAAAAAAAAGGAAAAACATTTTTGCTTGATTTAAAAGCTTCAGGCTATCTGGTCATCATTTTAAATCAACAGTTCTTCCAGCTTTTTAAAATTAATTTAATTGGAAGATAATTACTTTATGGTATTGTGATGGTTTTTGCCATACATCAACATGAATCAGCCACAGGTACACATGTGTTCCCCCATCGTGAATCCCTCTCTTCACCCCACATCCCACCTCTCTCCCCAACCCATCTGTCCAGGTTGTCCCAAACTAGAGCCTATCATAGAGAGTGAAGTCAGAAAGAGGAAGACAAATACTGTATATTAACACATATATATGGAACTTTGAAAAATGGCAATGGCAGTCCTACTGCAGGGTGGCAAAAGTGACACAGACATAAAGAACAGACGTTTGGACTCTGTGGGAGAAGGTGAGGGTGAGATGATTGGAGAGACTAGCATTGAAACACGTATATTGTCATATGTAAAACAGATGGCCAGTGCAAATCCAATGCATAAAAAAGCAGTTGCATTTCCTAGATCGAATATAAATCTTTTTTTGAAAATTGTGATCATTTTCCATTCTATTTACAAGGACATAATGGATCACTAGTTAATCAAAAATAATACATTGATATAATTCTTTTTTCCCATTAAAACTAATTCAACATGTATAAGACTTTTGAAGGATAAATGGAATTTGCCTCTCAATTCAAATAAAGACAAACTTTTAGAAATCCTTTTATTCTCTCTCTCTCTTTTTCTTTTTTTGTTTGTGAGCTATCTTTAAAATGTCTTGGGCTTCTCTGGTGAGTCAGTTGGTAAGGCCACACCAGCTATAGAAGGAGACATAAGAGGTGCAGATTCAGTTCCTGGGTCAGGAAGATTCCCTGGAGAAGGAAAAAACAATCCACTATTATATTTTTACCTGGAGAATCCCACGGACAGAGGAGCTTGGTTGACTACTGTCCATAGAGTCGCAAAGAGTCAGACACAACTGAGCACACGCATCTGTATAATGTTAACTATGTTAAGTTGCTTAAGGCTCCTTTTGTTAAGAAGAGATTACAAGATGGTTTTTAATACTTAAGCATGTGGACAATGAAATAACAAAAAAAAGGAAAAACATTTTTGCTTGATTTAAAAGCTTCAGGCTATCTGGTCATCATTTTAAATCAACAGTTCTTCCAGCTTTTTAAAATTAATTTAATTGGAAGATAATTACTTTATGGTATTGTGATGGTTTTTGCCATACATCAACATGAATCAGCCACAGGTACACATGTGTTCCCCCATCGTGAATCCCTCTCTTCACCCCACATCCCACCTCTCTCCCCAACCCATCTGTCCAGGTTGTCCCAAACTAGAGCCTATCATAGAGAGTGAAGTCAGAAAGAGGAAGACAAATACTGTATATTAACACATATATATGGAACTTTGAAAAATGGCAATGGCAGTCCTACTGCAGGGTGGCAAAAGTGACACAGACATAAAGAACAGACGTTTGGACTCTGTGGGAGAAGGTGAGGGTGAGATGATTGGAGAGACTAGCATTGAAACACGTATATTGTCATATGTAAAACAGATGGCCAGTGCAAATCCAATGCATAAAGCAGAACACCCAAAGCCAGTGCTCTAGGACAATCCTTCCAGCTTTTATAACGGAGCAGTTCATTTTGACTACTAAGTGACTTTGGTCTCTATTTTCAACCACAAAGCTGAGATACATTTTTTTTTTTTTAAGATTTATTTATTTATTTATTTTGGGCGGGGGTCGGGTTGGGGAGGGAGGGGAGCAGGCGGGCCACTTCTATTGGTCTTTCATTTCTCTATGTTCATCCATCTTTGTTCTTTGACTCCTGTGGGCCTCCCACCACGGTGGCCTCTGTCGTCGTAGAGCGCCGGCTCTGGGTACATGCGCTCCAGAGCTCCAGCTCGGTAATTGGACACATCAGTCCAGTCGCTCCACGGCACGTGGGATCTTCCCAGGCCAGGAATCGAACCGGCGCCCCTTGCACTGCAAGGCGGTGTCCTTATCCACTGGACCACCAGGGGAAGCCCACTGAGATACATTTAAATAAAGCCACAGGACTTTAGTTCAACAAAGGGATCTTCCTAGAGAACCATATGTAGCCCAGGACCATGTTACAGTGGTTGCCAAAAGGGATGGTTTATGAGAAGACTTATTACTGTTTCTAATGCTGTCTCTAGAGAAGTAAGAGATCCCCATAAAAAGATATCTTAATATCTTTTTATGCCCTATAGTATTTCAATGTACTTACCAGGAAGGCATTAAGTTACCCCTCTGCTTGACTAAACTTTAGATAATCTTCCTCCTGACTCTAGGGCCCCTCGGCCTCTCTTCTCCTTGAGCATTTACTTTAGAAAGTTTGTAATAATAGAGTCTTGTTCTACCCCATTTGAATGTAAATGTTTTTGAAAGCTTCTTGCTAGCATCACAACCCAGGAATGTCTTTCTCAAGGACCTAGGGTCTGGCTGTCTTTAAAATACAACTGTGAAAGAAGAATTGCTATATCTTGCAGCTTCAGGGGGAGGTCAAATATCCTAAGTTCAATTATCAAATGTGGATGACCTGAACATAGAAAACAATTTTTTTCCAAACTCAGAAATAACTCAAGGTTCTGGAAATATCCTGTTCATCAGCTTCCTCCCTAACATCCTCCAATACACTTTAACTAGCTCACTCCAGTCCTTTTTTTCAGCAGAAATGAATTTCACACTCATTTATAGCCTTTTTTTCCTACTGCAGTGGCTTTGAATAAAGACATCTTTGCCTTTTGTCCAGTACAAATGGTCTTACACTTGCAAAAGTTCACATTACAATATGATCAACTTGCAATGGGTTTATGAATACCAAACCCATTGTCTGTCAATTGTAAGTCAAGGATGATCTGCACAGGTTTTATATGGACAGTGCCCAATACTTCTGTGTTCCATTTTCTATGTTACAACCTTTTTGTGACCAACATTTTAGGGGGTATAACAAAGTTCTTTTAGTTCTCTCTCTGACAAAGATATACTCCAAGAGGCATAAAATTCAAAAACATTTCTTACATTCTAATAGTGTTTTGAACTTCTAACAGTGATTTCACTTATATCGAGAAAAATACTCTAAGGTGACCAGAGAAATCAAAATCCCCACCACACCTCCTTATGTAACTCCAGAATTGAGAGTAGCTGCTTCCCAGGTGGTGCTTTAAATGATGACCAGAGAAACAAAAGGGATGGTTTATGAGAAGACTTATTACTGTTTCTAATGCTGTCTCTAGAGAAGTAAGAGATCCCCATAAAAAGATATCTTAATATCTTTTTATGCCCTATAGTATTTCAATGTACTTACCAGGAAGGCATTAAGTTACCCCTCTGCTTGACTAAACTTTAGATAATCTTCCTCCTGACTCTAGGGCCCCTCGGCCTCTCTTCTCCTTGAGCATTTACTTTAGAAAGTTTGTAATAATAGAGTCTTGTTCTACCCCATTTGAATGTAAATGTTTTTGAAAGCTTCTTGCTAGCATCACAACCCAGGAATGTCTTTCTCAAGGACCTAGGGTCTGGCTGTCTTTAAAATACAACTGTGAAAGAAGAATTGCTATATCTTGCAGCTTCAGGGGGAGGTCAAATATCCTAAGTTCAATTATCAAATGTGGATGACCTGAACATAGAAAACAATTTTTTTCCAAACTCAGAAATAACTCAAGGTTCTGGAAATATCCTGTTCATCAGCTTCCTCCCTAACATCCTCCAATACACTTTAACTAGCTCACTCCAGTCCTTTTTTTCAGCAGAAATGAATTTCACACTCATTTATAGCCTTTTTTTCCTACTGCAGTGGCTTTGAATAAAGACTTCTTTGCCTTTTGTCCAGTACAAATGGTCTTACACTTGCAAAAGTTCACCTTACAATATGATCAACTTGCAATGGGTTTATGAATACCAAACCCATTGTCTGTCAATTGTAAGTCAAGGATGATCTGCACAGGTTTTATATGGACAGTGCCCAATACTTCTGTGTTCCATTTTCTATGTTACAACCTTTTTGTGACCAACATTTTAGGGGGTATAACAAAGTTCTTTTAGTTCTCTCTCTGACAAAGATATACTCCAAGAGGCATAAAATTCAAAAACATTTCTTACATTCTAATAGTGTTTTGAACTTCTAACAGTGATTTCACTTATATCGAGAAAAATACTCTAAGGTGACCAGAGAAATCAAAATCCCCACCACACCTCCTTATGTAACTCCAGAATTGAGAGTAGCTGCTTCCCAGGTGGTGCTAGTGGTAAAGAACCCACCTGCCAATGCAGGAGACATAAAAGTTGCAGGTTCAACCCCCGGGTCAGGAAGATCCACTGGTGGAGGACATGGTAACCCAGTCCAGTGTTCTTGCCTGGAGATTCCCATGGACAGAAGAGCCTGGTCGGCTACAGTCCATAGGGTCACAAAGAGTTGGACAAGACTGAAGCAACTTAACACACTTAATACACACACAGAGATCCATACCCAGCCTGAATTGAATGGACTATTATTTTAAAAGCATGGACCAAATTACATTTTTACCGGAAACTCAGAGTTGACCTTAGGGTCAAGAGGTGAGTTACAAAATATTCTCAATGGGATGGGAAGGGAATCCCAAACACACCACTTCTTTGAAGGCAGTCTATTGCTTCCTCTTTGTTACTAAATTTACCCTCAGATGAAATACACTTCCTTATGGTATGAAATAGAGCAATTTAGAAAAATTGGTAATACGTTAATCAAGTAAAGGTAGCTGTTTGCTCTATTTCTAATCAGTCCCAATATAATTAGCAGAAAGTTTGGGTCAAGAGGAAAATTCAAAACAGACTGACTATGAAATGATCCATAGGGCAAGACAAACAAAAGTGAACAAAATGGGAGAGGGGTGGGTGGGAAGAGTGAGTGAGTAGTGAGGATAATTACCAAAATAGCATCATTGGGGGGCTTCCCCTGGTGGTCCAGTGGATAAGGACACTGCCTTGCAGTGCAAGGGACGCCGGTTCGATCCCTGGCCTGGGAAGATCCCACGTGCCGCGGAGCGGCTGGACTGATGTGTCCAATCACCGAGCCGGAGCTCTGGAGTGCATGCGCCCAGAGCTGGCGCTCTGCGACAACAGACGCCACCGCGATGGGAGGCCCGCAGGAGCCAAAGAACAAAGACGGATGAAAATGGAGAAATGAAAGACCAATGGAAGTGGCCTGCCCGCTCCCCTCCCTCCCCAACCCCCGCCCAAAATAAATAAATAAATCTTTAAAAAAAAAAAAAATAGCATCATTGGGATTAAGACCCTGATGGTTGGGTTTTTTCCTTTCTCTCACATTTTAAGAAATCTTTTTCATCCAGAATCCACATATTTTATTGCAATGACCTAAAGAGCTAGTTACCAAACACCTTTCAGCTGAAAACAGTTTTCCTGAAAAGAATATTTGATCAATATACCTATTTGTTCTCTCACTTGATTTTATAACTAAAGAAGTAGACAAATAATATCAGGTATGAAAAAGAAATGCTGAGGCAAATGAAAGGGAATGCTAGTCATACTGAAACCATAGCCATGGTCTCAACTACTGCTTTTTATTTTAAATGTCACTTGTTTCTATTAAAATGTTGGAGCTTATTGTAAAATAGTTACTTTACTCATAAAATTATACTAGGAATTTAAAGACACATTCACAATTGAAAAAAATGTAATATTTTTACTATTCCCACACAGATTAGATATTTTAAAATAAGGAATATGACTTTTTTTTTTAAGATTTATTTATTTATTTATTTTGGGCGGGGGTTGGGTTGGGGAGGGAGGGGAAGCAGGCGGGCCACTTCTATTGGTCTTTCGTTTTTCTATGTTCATCCGTCTTTGTTCTTTGGCTCCTGTGGGCCTCCCATCGCGGTGGCATCTGTCGTTGCAGAGCGCCGGCTCTGGGCGCATGCGCTCCGCTCCAGAGCTCTGGCTCGGTAATTGGACATATCAGTCCAGCCGCTCCAACGCACGTGGGATCTTCCCAGGCCAGAGATCGAACCAGCGCCCCTTGCACTGCAAGGCGGTGTCCTTGCCCACTGGACCACCAGAGGAAGCCCAGGAATATGACTATTCTTAACGTCCTTTCACAAATACAAATGCTGAAATATTCTCCCTTTCAACCATCATATAGCACCATCATCACATGAAGAATAAGTGTTTATAAGTGTAACCTTTATAGAAGTCATGGAAATGCTATTTATATCCACCATTCATAATTTCAAATTACAGATTATTATCTGGTAGAAAATCGATAGCTGACATGATAGTGTTGGGATGAGTCACTTTCAGGAAATGAAATGACATGTCACTGATTACATTTAATTTAAAAGCAAATTATTATTTTTGTTCATCTTTAACACTTGCTTGGTCTTAGATGGCCATGAACATCTTACTCAGTGCTAGCTCTTCACTCTCTTAGATTATACACCTAACCTAATAGAATCTATAGTAAGATTGGAAGGCCCACAAAAATATATTCCAAAAAATTTTTTAAAATCTTTTCGAGCAATATAACTTCTGTTGAAATGTGAGTTATTTTATTAGATTAACTCTTATTACATTAGCAGGTATTTGAGTGACTAGGGGTAAAGACAACAGAAATGTTTAAGCAAGGCACACATTTCTATCATTAAACTGATATAAAAAGGTACAAGGCCTAAGAACTGAATTTGAGTAATCAACAGTTTCAGAGTGAATGTCACACTTTTGAACCTAGACCAAGTCCCTTAGTAGCAGAAGTAGCTGATACAACATAGACTTGAAGAGACTAAACTAAATACACTAAAACATTTAGCTCTTTAGACAAACACTTTAGTGACTTTCTATACTATGATTACAAATGGTGCCACTATGTTAATTAATTGATCTCATTTGACTTCATTGAGTTATTGCTATTGGCCTAGAAATTAAAAACAGTAACAACAATAAAAACCTAAAGATAAAACAAACAAACAACAAAAACCCCAAACACGCCTTAGCCCTAGGCCCAATTCTGCATGTAAGTAATTGAGCAATTTTGTAAGAGTTATCTAATCCTGACAGGCTACAGTTTTCCTTTTCTGTGAAATAAGAGACATGAATGGTGATCATTAGTATCTTTTCATATTTAACATGCAAATGGAATTTAAGACTATTGTCTTTACTAAAAGGCTATAAAATTCTCAGTAGATATTTATTGAAAATGCTCACATATGACAAAGACCTTAATTAATGAGTTCTTTCATAATTCACACTTGCTGTGAACCATAAGGTTTTTAATATAGGAATGAGATAAATAAAGCTGTATGAACTTTTAAAAAATAATCATTTTCGGGGCTTCCCTAGTGGCCCAATGGGTAAAGACACCGCCTTGCAGTGCAAGGGGCGCCAGTTTGATCCCTGGCCTGGGAAGATCCCGTGTTGTGGAGCGGCTGGACCCATGTGTCCAACTACCGAGCCAGAGTTCTGGAGTGCATGTGTCCTGAGCCCGTGCTCTGCAGCGAGAGAGGCCACTGCAATGGGAGGCCCACACAGGCCAAAGAACAAAAAGAGATGAAAACAAATAAATGAAAGACCAATGGAAGTGGCAACCCCCCCCAAAAAAAAACATGCAAAAAAAAATAATAATCATTTTCATGGTAACTAAAAGTTTAACATTTAATGTGTTAAGGAAAGAAACCCCACAAAGCTTCTAATTGGTTTTAAGGATATGTATACATTCACACAGTCCAAAATTTCCAGGCACTAAAATCACTAGTTCAGATTTTTATGTTCACCACAGAAGACAATGAGTCAACTTTATTTTCCCATTGTTTTCCACTGCTAGAGTCAGCCATTTAGACCTATGCAAAAGATCACATTAACTTAGATACGAAACACTCATTGATAAAACACTGGAGGTGTGAACTGAAGCAAAAGTTGCACTGGGAAAATTCAAATGGGCAAAGACTTCATTCAAAGCTACTATTGTATTAGGAGATAAAGGCCAGAACTGAGTCTGAGCTCAACTTTACTGAAATGAAAGGGTAGAGTTTCAAAAGCTGCTGTGGGGAGATCATAGTGCATTCGTACTGATGATATTAGTATATAAGCTCCTAGATTCATGACAGAGGGTAGTTTTATGACTTGAAGTAAGATATAGGGCTGTTACCTTGCTTGATTACAGTATTTCAAAGAGATTCTCTCAGCATCTTGAGAAAGATGTTCCTGAATTATAAAACTGAAAAGAATTGTTTAAAAAGATCTACATCTTAAAAGGATAGAGAAAGAATTTACAAGTTTTCTAAAGTAAATTCTCTCTTGGAAGTCAGGGGCCGAGATTTAGGAAAAAGTAATTTAGTCCAGTTGAAGGTCATGTGAAGGCCATCTTGTTAATGTCATCTTAAGTTGACATTGATTTGGCAGAAAAACTAGTACTTTAGGATCTATCAAGCTAGAGCAGCAGGTCCTTACTATATTTTCTTAGTTATATTTTCTGAAAACAGGATTTGACTCATGAGTCATCAATAATTATTTTTAAACGAGCATAGCTGCATTTGTATCTCATCTTGTACTTTTAATATATCCACTTCTGATATGCATACACTTTCATTTTTTCCTTTCTTATAATACCTAAGTTTAATCTTATTAGTTTATAAATGAGAGTGGAGGGACAAGAAGCCAACTCATTGGTCTAAGCCACATATTCATAACAAAATGAGACTATAGCTGCCCTCCAAAAGATAATACATGCAAAAAAAAATAATAATCATTTTCATGGTAACTAAAAGTTTAACATTTAATGTGTTAAGGAAAGAAACCCCACAAAGCTTCTAATTGGTTTTAAGGATATGTATACATTCACACAGTCCAAAATTTCCAGGCACTAAAATCACTAGTTCAGATTTTTATGTTCACCACAGAAGACAATGAGTCAACTTTATTTTCCCATTGTTTTCCACTGCTAGAGTCAGCCATTTAGACCTATGCAAAAGATCACATTAACTTAGATACGAAACACTCATTGATAAAACACTGGAGGTGTGAACTGAAGCAAAAGTTGCACTGGGAAAATTCAAATGGGCAAAGACTTCATTCAAAGCTACTATTGTATTAGGAGATAAAGGCCAGAACTGAGTCTGAGCTCAACTTTACTGAAATGAAAGGGTAGAGTTTCAAAAGCTGCTGTGGGGAGATCATAGTGCATTCGTACTGATGATATTAGTATATAAGCTCCTAGATTCATGACAGAGGGTAGTTTTATGACTTGAAGTAAGATATAGGGCTGTTACCTTGCTTGATTACAGTATTTCAAAGAGATTCTCTCAGCATCTTGAGAAAGATGTTCCTGAATTATAAAACTGAAAAGAATTGTTTAAAAAGATCTACATCTTAAAAGGATAGAGAAAGAATTTACAAGTTTTCTAAAGTAAATTCTCTCTTGGAAGTCAGGGGCCGAGATTTAGGAAAAAGTAATTTAGTCCAGTTGAAGGTCATGTGAAGGCCATCTTGTTAATGTCATCTTAAGTTGACATTGATTTGGCAGAAAAACTAGTACTTTAGGATCTATCAAGCTAGAGCAGCAGGTCCTTACTATATTTTCTTAGTTATATTTTCTGAAAACAGGATTTGACTCATGAGTCATCAATAATTATTTTTAAACGAGCATAGCTGCATTTGTATCTCATCTTGTACTTTTAATATATCCACTTCTGATATGCATACACTTTCATTTTTTCCTTTCTTATAATACCTAAGTTTAATCTTATTAGTTTATAAATGAGAGTGGAGGGACAAAAGAAGCCAACTCATTGGTCTAAGCCACATATTCATAACAAAATGAGACTATAGCTGCCCTGTGAACAATATAGGGGCTATAGTGGCTGATCCTCCACACAAACATTTGCATATCATGTACAGGCTGCCCTATGCATCTGTGGTCCCATAACCTAGGGGTCAACTAGCTGTTCATTGTGTATTACTGTGATGAATATTTAGTAAAAACATAATTGTGTATAAGAGGAGCTATGTGCTTCAAACTTATATTTCTCAAGGGTCAACTCTATAAGCTATGGCAATGCTCATGAGTATAAAGGGCTCCTCAATATGACCCATTATGTCATAGTCACAGACTGTGTGTGTGGCTATGAATGTGTTTGCTGTATATAAGGAAACAATGCTAATGACAGCTATTTCTAATTGCTAGAAAATAATTTTTTTCCCAAGAAATATGACAACAGAAAATATAAAGGCAAAATATCTTCATTTAACTATTTACTTTGTGGAGGCCAATTTTTTGCCTTACTTTTCAAGATAGTGTGGTCATTATAAGAGAAAAATACATTGTTTCTTAAGATATGAAAAAATACTTTCTTTTTAAATATTATCCATAATATAATGGGAAAATACTACTACTTATTTGATTGAAAAGAAAAATCTCCTGTCCATCTGGCTAATCAATGAAAGTATAAAAATTTTTACAGTTTGAAGACATACATTTTCTTCTTTTCTATCTGAACACCTTTGATCACCAGCAGAAAGTTTGATGGCAGCTTATCTGTACACTATTTGAGTTTTCTTTTTAAGAAATTAATTTACTTTGATCAGTTAAATATCTTAAACCATTAAACTGCTCTGTTGCCAACCCTTTCTTGTTTGGCTTATGTTCTCAGCATATGGGATAGCTGAGCTGAGAAATAATAATGAAGTTATATATGACTAGAGGTAGAAAGGAAAGGCAGATAGGAGTACCTTCATATTCTTCCTCATAACAGGACTGTAAATTTTAGACTGCCCTAAAGAGAAATGCAGGTTGTGCTAGAGAGAATCTGTCAGTATAATAGACAGAAGTTCTATGAACTGCCTGGTCACTGGCATTTTAACTTACTCCAGGTTTGAAAATCTCTAGCTCCAATGACAGCTCCATCTCTCTTGGAAGAGAAATCAAAGTTGTGAAACGTGAACAAACAACTGACAGCATTAAATTCATTTTACTTGCACTTGAAATAATATATTTGTGGGTAATATAAATGCTATGAACTTTTGAAATACCAACGGTGGAACTACTTAACAACAGAAAAATGAAAACAAAATGGTTTTATTTTAGGAAAAAAGAAATTCCCTGGAAGTGAGGCAATTTTTGAAATTTCTTTCTTTGTAACAATAAAACTTGAAGTATCATACCCTTTCTACAGAGAGACAGACAGGCAGAGATTCACTCGGCCATGTCCAACTCTTTGCAGCCCCACAGACCATAGCCTGCCAGGCTCCTCTGTCCACAGAATTCTCCCAGCAAGAATACTGGAGTGGGTTGCCATTCCATTCTCCAGGGGATCTTCCCAACCCAAGGATCAAACCTGGGTCTCTCATATTGCAGGCAGATTCTTTACCATCTGAGCCACCAGGGAAACCTGGTGATAAGATGAAAGTAATGCTTCTGATGTTACAATTTTCTCATAATTATATAAGCTATCCATATCTTATTCAACTTATATGAAGGCATCCATGAACAAACAATGTCTACTTGGCATTTGACACTGTTCTTTCAGAGAATAAATTGAGAAACCAATTTATAGATTAATGTGAAAGATATAGCATCATATTTATAGAAATGAGTAGTTTGGAGGCACTCTTCTATATTTTTCCAAATTATGAAAAATTCCACAGTTTTAGATAACAAGAAGCAGGGTCAATTGACATTAACCTGTGAGCCATTTAGCGTGGGCTGATTCCCTGCTGATAAATATTGTTCAAAGTAACTGCAATATTTGGGAAGGGCAGTCTACATATTGTGCCTGTGTCTATTCAAACTACCTCTGATAGTTTGTCAATATAGTATCTGTGGCCTGTGTCTATTAAAAAGGTAAATTTTAGACTGCCCTAAAGAGAAATGCAGGTTGTGCTAGAGAGAATCTGTCAGTATAATAGACAGAAGTTCTATGAACTGCCTGGTCACTGGCATTTTAACTTACTCCAGGTTTGAAAATCTCTAGCTCCAATGACAGCTCCATCTCTCTTGGAAGAGAAATCAAAGTTGTGAAACGTGAACAAACAACTGACAGCATTAAATTCATTTTACTTGCACTTGAAATAATATATTTGTGGGTAATATAAATGCTATGAACTTTTGAAATACCAACGGTGGAACTACTTAACAACAGAAAAATGAAAACAAAATGGTTTTATTTTAGGAAAAAAGAAATTCCCTGGAAGTGAGGCAATTTTTGAAATTTCTTTCTTTGTAACAATAAAACTTGAAGTATCATACCCTTTCTACAGAGAGACAGACAGGCAGAGATTCACTCGGCCATGTCCAACTCTTTGCAGCCCCACAGACCATAGCCTGCCAGGCTCCTCTGTCCACAGAATTCTCCCAGCAAGAATACTGGAGTGGGTTGCCATTCCATTCTCCAGGGGATCTTCCCAACCCAAGGATCAAACCTGGGTCTCTCATATTGCAGGCAGATTCTTTACCATCTGAGCCACCAGGGAAACCTGGTGATAAGATGAAAGTAATGCTTCTGATGTTACAATTTTCTCATAATTATATAAGCTATCCATATCTTATTCAACTTATATGAAGGCATCCATGAACAAACAATGTCTACTTGGCATTTGACACTGTTCTTTCAGAGAATAAATTGAGAAACCAATTTATAGATTAATGTGAAAGATATAGCATCATATTTATAGAAATGAGTAGTTTGGAGGCACTCTTCTATATTTTTCCAAATTATGAAAAATTCCACAGTTTTAGATAACAAGAAGCAGGGTCAATTGACATTAACCTGTGAGCCATTTAGCGTGGGCTGATTCCCTGCTGATAAATATTGTTCAAAGTAACTGCAATATTTGGGAAGGGCAGTCTACATATTGTGCCTGTGTCTATTCAAACTACCTCTGATAGTTTGTCAATATAGTTCAATAGGAAAGCTAAAACAGATGGAAGGATTCCAACAATTACATGGTTGATTCAAACAAAATGAAGAAATCACCTTTATTTCTGAAAAACCAAAACGGAGATGGAGAAGGGGAGAAGGGAAGGGAATGCTTATCTAAATGACCCAGCTTGTCATCACATTCTACAATCATTCTCTGCTTGTTCAACATTTTCACCATTCTGTATCCTTGCTTATCTGGGGCGAATTTTTTATGCTAACTTTGTTTGCTGCAATAAGAATTATATTAATACTGCATTGATTTCGGGGCTTATAATCAACATATGTTTATGACATATCTAATGTCAAAATGGTCCCCAGGTGCTAAAACAAGTCTATACTAGATTAAGCAATATTCTTTTTTGCTGAATATTAAAAAAAGTTAAAAATACAACCATTTCACTAGCTATGTGAAACAAATATTAAATTGTACATCTTATAGCATCTAACCAACTAAGTTTTATGATGACCCATAACTTTTGTAATTTTGTTCATTCCAAATTTTTCCTTTAAAATAGATATTATACCACTAGATGATTTAATGTAATTATTACATTTTTACTATGCAAATTTTATTTTTCTAAAAATATATTTGTCTTTACTCAAGAAACAAAGATCATTCCTCTTCTCTTTCTTCCCATATAAGAACAGTCCTCAAGAAATGTCCTTTAAAATGCCCTAGAAAAACTGTTTATTTTGTCAGCAAGTTATGAAATACTTTGAAGAAGTACACACATGAAAAAACAAAAGGAAGCAAATAAGACAGATTTATAGACTTTGTAAATAACTATTTTTATAAAATGTGTCATACATTTTACTTAACTGTGACATCCATATTCTGATATATAACTCAGAGAAATTCCTAATAAAATGCATCAGACTTTGTCTGAGTTGAATCTAAAATTCTCAGAAAGTTTTTAATAAATTTGTATGTTATTGATAATGTTTGAAAGTTACAAAGTAGCCTTTTTTTTTTCACAAAATTGCACAAGCATTCTGAAGTAGTTATTTGCTTTTTAAATTTTTAAATATATATTCTTATTTGTTCATCCAAATAACTATTTAACTAATTTCTATTCTCTTCTAAGATTTCTGTTAAATTTTGTGGACTAATAAAAGGAGGTAGAATTGAGGTCATGGAGGGTCACGATTGGCCTAACTATATATTAAAAGGCAATGGGAAAGGAAGTCAATGATATGTACAGTCATTTTATTGGTTGGATCATAAGAAGGAGCTGGATGATAGAACTAAAGGATGCTGGAGAGTGGCTGAGGGAGGATGCTCCTACAGGGGTTCTCTCGTGGGCTATATAAGCCTTGTCACAGTGGACTTTATCTTAAAACCAGCAGGGTGTTAAGCAGGTGAGATAAATGAATGTGTTTCCTCTCCAGAAGAATCATCCTGGCTGCAGTACAGAGAATGGATTTTTGGAAGCAGTAAGTAAATTGTGGATGCTTCTTTAATTGAGGAGAATATTATCATGTTTGACAACAGTAGGCTAATAGTAGGCATGAAAGAGAAGTATTTAGAAAACAGGATTAATGGTATTGAGTGAAACATTATATGCGGGGGTTAAGAAAAAATAAATTCGACCATTACACTAAAATCTGAAAGTTCAAAAATTGGTTCAGTTTTAAAGGAGAAATAGGATAACATTAAAGCTGACCTACTGTGCTTCTGGTGGTCCCCTTAAACTAAACAAGTGGCTTAGATGGTAAAGAATCTGCCTGTAATACAAGAGATGAGGGTTCAGTCCCTGGGTGAAAAAGATCCTCTGGAAAAGGGAATGGCTACCCACTCCAGTATTCCTGCCAAGAGAAGTCCATAGACAGAGAAGCCTGGTGGGCTACAGTCCATGGGGTCTCAAAGAGTTGAAGACGACTGAGTGACTAAGATTAACTAACTAAAATCACAAGTAATCTGGAATAGAAATAAAGGTCTTGAAGCAAACACCACATAGCTACTAAATAAAGAAATGAATGGTCCGGGAACATATATGAAAAAATGTGACTTCAGTTGTAACTGAATATATAGATGACGAAATTTGTAGCCAGTGCTACTGGAATCCTAGAGGCCTGGAGCAGCTGATGGATTAGTGTTTGGAGGCTTCTGAGTAGATTATGGCCAAGTGCACATCCATGGAGAAAGTGGAGGGTCCTGGGGCCCAGGCAGTCTATGTCAGTGGGTAATAATGGAAAGCAGGGAGGTTTGAGGGACTTTCCTGGCCATTCCTGGAGAAGGAAATGGCAACCCACTCCAGTATTCTTGTGTGCAGAATTCCATTGACAGAGGAGCCTGGCAGGCTATAGACCATGGTGTCACAGAGTTGGACACGACTAAGCTACTATCACTCACTCACTCAGTTTTAACATCTCTTCTTTCTTTTAAATTTATTTTTAATTAAAGGATAATTGCTTCGTAGTATTGTGTTGATCTGCCCAACATTAACTTCCTCTTTTATTTTTCAGTTTACTTACCAGAGTTGTCTTTTTTTCTTAGTTGTCTAGTTAAGAAGTTTCCAATGTTGTTGATCTTTCCTAAAAACAAACTCTTAGTTCTGTCAATTCTTTTCTTACCAGTTTTGCATTCTCTATTTCTTTTATTTTTGCTCTAATCTCTATTATTTCCTTCCATTTGCTAACTTTGGTCTTAGTTTTTTCTTCTTTTTCTTTTCAGTTCCCTGAGTGTAGTTGTGTAGTTGATCTGAGATTGTTAGAAGAATGTTAACATTTTATGATATAATGTATTTGTCTATATAGTTACATTTATTAGTGAGCTATATGGTTTTGCATGTTTCATAAAAATATCTAGCATCCTTTAGGACTCCCTTTAGCATGTTTTATCAGATAGGACTGGTGGTGATGAACTTTGTTTATCTGGGAAAGTCATCATTATTTAACCCAATCTAGATGCTTGCATGCTTGTTTAGTATTTATAGCTATAAATATCTTTTATCTGTATTTTCCTTGATAATTTTCCTTCTGTTAATTTTAACAGTAGTATTTATTACAAACTGAATTTCTCATATCCTCAGCAAAAATAAAAATATTTATATTTGATGCTGCATGTAACACCCACCAATACATACACATTATTTTCTTTTTCATTGCTAGATAGTAAGTTGCAGTCATCAGTATGAAAGGCAGTTTTCTCAGATAGTACTTATGTTGAAGAGAAAAAGGAAAGAAAAGTATTGCTTACAGGAATGGTATCAATTCAAAAACCAAGAAAACATAAAGAGATGTGGGGAATACAAGAAATAGAACATAATTCATACAATTTGCAATTCTGTCTCAAACATCATATGAGCTAGTCATATCTCTTTGAGAGTGGAGTTTCCCATGGTGAAATTGTAACAAAAAATTATGGAGAATTTAGCTTAAAAATATTAGTTGCAATATCTGACTAAACAAATTAGAAATTTGAAGTATTACCTTGATTAACTAAACACAACCATAATTTGCTGTCTTCACACAGTATCTGACACAAACACACACACAAAATCTTTGCTAAAATTCACTGCAGTATGCTGTATAGAGTTCCCAAAAAATGTTCAGGTTCTAAAGCCGTAGAACTTGTGATTATTATCTTATATGGCAAAGAGATTTTGCTTATGTGGTTTAGTTTAGGATGACACATCCAGAATTATTCTAGGCCCTAATGGTAGTCGTGCATATGGAAATGCTCAGTCACTTAGCCATATCCAGCTCTTTGCAACTCCATGGGCTAGACCCTACCGGGCTCCTCTGTTCATGGAATTTTCCAGGCAAGCGTACTGGAGTCGATTGCCATTTCCTACTCCAGGAGATCTTCCAGGGAACAAAACCATATCTCTTGAGTCTCCTTGAATTAGCAGACAAATTCTTTACCACTGGGCCACCTGGGAAGCCAAAAATGTAATCATAAGGCCTTGTAAGAGGGAGGCAGAGGGAGGTTTAACTGCAAAAGAGAAAGTAACAGATGTGATGATGAAAGCAAGTTGTTGGAGGAAGTCAAGAACCAAAGAATGCTGGTGGTCACCAGAAGGTGGAAAGGCAAGGAAATAAGATTTTCCCCTAAGCCATCAACACTGACTTAAGTCCAGCAGAACTGATTTGGGATTTCCAATCTCCAAAACTGTGTGAAAATAAATTTGTTTAAAAAAACTACCAAATAAATTTATTGTAATTTGCTATAGCAGCTACACACATGATAGCAAAGTAATGCTTAAAATCCTCCATGCTAGGCCTCAACAGTACATGAACTCAGAACTTCCAGATGTAGAAGCTGGATTTACAAAAGGCAGAGGAATCACAGATCAAATTGCCAACATCCGCTGGATCATAGAAACAGCAAGGGAATTCCAGGAAAATATCTACTTCTCCTTCATTGACTATGCTAAAGCCTTTGACTGTGTGGATCACAGCAAACTGAAAAATTCTGAAAGAGATGGGAATGCCAGACCACCTTACCTGCCTCTTTCAAAATATATATGCAGGATAAGAAGCAACAAATATAACTGGACATGGTAAAATGGACTGTTTGTTCAGAAAGGAGCATGTCAAGGCTGTATATTGTCACCCTCCTGACTTAACTTGTATGCAGAGTACATCATGTGAAATGCTGGTCTGGGTGAAGCACAAAGTGGAATCCAGAATACCAGGAGAAATATCAATAACCTCAGGTATGTAGTTGACACCATCCTATGGCAGAAAGGAAAATGGAACTAAAGAGCATCTTGATGAGGTGAAAGAGGAGAGTGAAAAAGCTGGCCTAAAACTCAACATTCAAAAAACGAAGATCATGGCATCCAGTTCCATCACTTTCATGGCAGATAGATGGGCAAGCAATGGAAATGGTGAGAGACTGTTCCAGGCAAGCGTACTGGAGTCGATTGCCATTTCCTACTCCAGGAGATCTTCCAGGGAACAAAACCATATCTCTTGAGTCTCCTTGAATTAGCAGACAAATTCTTTACCACTGGGCCACCTGGGAAGCCAAAAATGTAATCATAAGGCCTTGTAAGAGGGAGGCAGAGGGAGGTTTAACTGCAAAAGAGAAAGTAACAGATGTGATGATGAAAGCAAGTTGTTGGAGGAAGTCAAGAACCAAAGAATGCTGGTGGTCACCAGAAGGTGGAAAGGCAAGGAAATAAGATTTTCCCCTAAGCCATCAACACTGACTTAAGTCCAGCAGAACTGATTTGGGATTTCCAATCTCCAAAACTGTGTGAAAATAAATTTGTTTAAAAAAACTACCAAATAAATTTATTGTAATTTGCTATAGCAGCTACACACATGATAGCAAAGTAATGCTTAAAATCCTCCATGCTAGGCCTCAACAGTACATGAACTCAGAACTTCCAGATGTAGAAGCTGGATTTACAAAAGGCAGAGGAATCACAGATCAAATTGCCAACATCCGCTGGATCATAGAAACAGCAAGGGAATTCCAGGAAAATATCTACTTCTCCTTCATTGACTATGCTAAAGCCTTTGACTGTGTGGATCACAGCAAACTGAAAAATTCTGAAAGAGATGGGAATGCCAGACCACCTTACCTGCCTCTTTCAAAATATATATGCAGGATAAGAAGCAACAAATATAACTGGACATGGTAAAATGGACTGTTTGTTCAGAAAGGAGCATGTCAAGGCTGTATATTGTCACCCTCCTGACTTAACTTGTATGCAGAGTACATCATGTGAAATGCTGGTCTGGGTGAAGCACAAAGTGGAATCCAGAATACCAGGAGAAATATCAATAACCTCAGGTATGTAGTTGACACCATCCTATGGCAGAAAGGAAAATGGAACTAAAGAGCATCTTGATGAGGTGAAAGAGGAGAGTGAAAAAGCTGGCCTAAAACTCAACATTCAAAAAACGAAGATCATGGCATCCAGTTCCATCACTTTCATGGCAGATAGATGGGCAAGCAATGGAAATGGTGAGAGACTGTTTTCTCGGACTCCAAAGTCACTATTGATGGTGACTGTAGCTATGAATGTAAAAGACACTTGCTCCTTGGAAGAAAAGCTATGACAAGTGTAGACACCACATTCAAAACCAGAGACATCATTTTGCCAACAAGAGTCTGTATAGTCAAAGCTATGGTTTTCCCAGTAGTCATGTATGGATGTTAGAGTTGGACCATAAAGAAGGCTGAATACCAAAGATTTGACGACTTTGAACTGTGGTGTTGGAGAAGCCTCTTGAGAGTCCCTTGGACTGCAAGGAGATCAAACCAGTCAATCCTAAAGGAAATCAACCGTGAATATTCATTTGCAGGGACCGAAGCTGAAGGTGAAACTCCAGTACTTTGGCCACCTGAATGTGAAAAGCTGGCTCATTGGAATAGACTCTGATGCTGGGAAAAATAGATGGCAAAGGAGAAGGGGACAACAGATGATTGGATGGCATCACTGAGTCAATGGATATGAGTTTGAGCAAGCTCCAAGAATTGCTGAAGGGAATCCTCGCGTGCTGCAGTCCACGGGGTCACAAAGAGTCAGGCACAAATGAGTGACTGAACTGAACTGAACTGATAGCCGCTACAGAAAACTAATACTACCATCTAAACTTTTCCCCTTAAGAGATCAAATAAATGAATTTAGCTGAATTAAATGAATTGAGTGAAGAAAAGTCACTCCAACTGTAAGGAAACCTTGTAAAGAGACACTATTAAGGCAAGAAACTTAGAGGCATTAGAGAAAGTTTACCAAGTGGTCTATTACTTGAAATTCCTTATTTTCTTATAGGATCCATTGTCTTAGCCTTAGAGATGCATGCTATCTTTCGAAATCTTGCTTTCATGGTCCATTTTTCTCTTGAGACTCTATCCAGGTTTCACATTACTGGAACTACTGACCATAATCTACTCAGTAATTATTAAACATAATCTATTTGCTAAAGGCTTGGTTTTCATTTATTTTAATGGAATATTTAAATTTTGCTTGGCTATCTTAATTGCCTTTATTTTTGCAAGATAGAGATAATTTTAAAATGTAAATGATACACCCTTAGGATATTTCAAATTTAGATTTTGAAAGTCTGGCTTAAAAATTCCAAAACAATTCTGATGTGAAGCACCAAGTTATCCTGCAGAGACCCTCCTGTCCCAGAATCACTGGAGAGAGAGAGTTGGATGGTATTTTCAGTTCACCTCTTCCCACCATTCAAGCTCTTAAGAGTCTGCTTTAACTTGTTGTGCATATTGGCTTTAATACTTGCAATTTCATTTTTGCAAAGAGTTTTTCAGCTCACCAACATTGAAATAACATGTTAGGCCAATGTGAGCACTCCCCTGCATAATATCTAGAAGAAACCATGATATTGTTTGCTTTTCATTATGCAAAAGTATATTGTTAACTTAAAATATAAACACTGTTGTTAAGGATACTATATCTTGTGTAATGGTTATTAACTTCAAGGAAAAATAGCCTGGATCCATCTTCTACCAAATTTGGAATAAAAGAGAAATTAAAAAAAATGTTTTTTCTTCTTTCTCTGGACAGACTCTCATATTCTATTCTAAAGTTAAATTTATGTCCATCTGGGGCAATTGTTTAGGATATCTCCACCTTGATGATTTTTGATTACTAAGCCATTATGTTCTCTCTATGTTTGATAACTCACATCTTCAGGACTGCAAAGAGAATTGTTCACAGCATAGTTTGAGGCAATGAAGAGTCATGCTAAAAGGGGATTATTGACTTTAGACAAAATTGGGTTTTATTTTCAGTATGTGATCTTGAATAATTAAAAAAAAAAATTATGCCTCAATCTCCTCATTTTAAACAGGGCAAATATTTCCTATATTTTCCAGTTGTGTGTATAGTAACCGCCTAACACCAAGTTAAGTGTTACATATATTACAGCTGTTTATACTCAGCTACATAATAACAAATGAATATTCAGCTCTTTTGTTTGTTTTTGGTTTAGAAATAACACACATATTCATTTTTCTCAACAAGTTGCTCATTGTTTCAAAACCTGCATTGTATAAATGGAAAATGGTATTTGTCTTTAAAATCTTTTTCTTCAATGGCCTAAAGCAAAAGAACTCTTGGATATGCTATAAAAATTAAGGAATGAATCCAACTATTTAAATGTAACCAATTTTCTAGTTTTGTAACAACATCTAGAGCCAAATGGAAAGGAGAGTCAGTAATAAGTACTAGAGACACAGTTTTTAAGATAATGTTAAGAATATGTTTTAAATTGCCTTAAACCTTAATGTGCTTTTTGATGTTGGAGTGGGAAAGTTTATGCTAATTCAACATACAAGCATCATATTAATTGGTAGCTTCAGGTTGGAAAGAATGCAATAACTTATTCTATTTTCTTCAGCAACAAAATTTTAATTCAACATGTCCCAGTACCCAACCTGAAAGAGAGAGAGTTGGATGGTATTTTCATAATATCTAGAAGGCTAAACTTGCATTTAGAAGTTTTTCAGCTCACCAACATTGAAATAACATGTTAGGCCAATGTGAGCACTCCTGCATAATATCTAGAAGAAACCATGATATTGTTTGCTTTTCATTATGCAAAAGTATATTGTTAACTTAAAATATAAACACTGTTGTTAAGGATACTATATCTTGTGTAATGGTTATTAACTTCAAGGAAAAATAGCCTGGATCCATCTTCTACCAAATTTGGAATAAAAGAGAAATTAAAAAAAATGTTTTTTCTTCTTTCTCTGGACAGACTCTCATATTCTATTCTAAAGTTAAATTTATGTCCATCTGGGGCAATTGTTTAGGATATCTCCACCTTGATGATTTTTGATTACTAAGCCATTATGTTCTCTCTATGTTTGATAACTCACATCTTCAGGACTGCAAAGAGAATTGTTCACAGCATAGTTTGAGGCAATGAAGAGTCATGCTAAAAGGGGATTATTGACTTTAGACAAAATTGGGTTTTATTTTCAGTATGTGATCTTGAATAATTAAAAAAAAAAAATTATGCCTCAATCTCCTCATTTTAAACAGGGCAAATATTTCCTATATTTTCCAGTTGTGTGTATAGTAACCGCCTAACACCAAGTTAAGTGTTACATATATTACAGCTGTTTATACTCAGCTACATAATAACAAATGAATATTCAGCTCTTTTGTTTGTTTTTGGTTTAGAAATAACACACATATTCATTTTTCTCAACAAGTTGCTCATTGTTTCAAAACCTGCATTGTATAAATGGAAAATGGTATTTGTCTTTAAAATCTTTTTCTTCAATGGCCTAAAGCAAAAGAACTCTTGGATATGCTATAAAAATTAAGGAATGAATCCAACTATTTAAATGTAACCAATTTTCTAGTTTTGTAACAACATCTAGAGCCAAATGGAAAGGAGAGTCAGTAATAAGTACTAGAGACACAGTTTTTAAGATAATGTTAAGAATATGTTTTAAATTGCCTTAAACCTTAATGTGCTTTTTGATGTTGGAGTGGGAAAGTTTATGCTAATTCAACATACAAGCATCATATTAATTGGTAGCTTCAGGTTGGAAAGAATGCAATAACTTATTCTATTTTCTTCAGCAACATTAAAAGTGAATTTTAGCATCACTTAAAGTACCAACATCAGTGAATCATTTTATTAACAAAACTATTTCCCTCTAATTTTGACTATCTTAGTAAAGTCGGGATCTGTAATCTTACCTCCTTCTTTCCAAATAATGACTGTACCATAATGGGTTATTAATTTTAATTAAACTCACAGGGCTAAACTATATTGTCGAGAACTTACTCTGAACTTCTCTAGTAATCACAGTTTATCTTACCTGCAAATGTGAGAGCAGAATTTGGCCCTTTGTGATTAGAAAGTTATAAATTAGTCGTTTGAAAGAAGTGTTAGCTCAAATATTTTTGTTTCAGTCACTATGTTTCTAACATTGGTTTTCTTCATTATGTCAGGTCTAACATTACAACCTGAAACCTGACTTAGACACCACAAACATCCTAAAACACAAAATATCATGTTTGGTCCTGAACTTGTCACTTTGCCTGGCCATAGGAGCCACATCTGGAATGACAAAGACTTTCCTTTGTTTTTATTATACAGAGAAAAAAATATAGAATACTTACTAAGTTCCAGCTATTATATACAATATGTAAAAGACTCAGATACTTGTCACTAATGAACATAGGGTCAAGTGAGAAATATCTAGTAAAAGAAAATTACCTTTTCAATAAGGAATCATCCTATATACAACAAAAAATACCTTGGATATTTTGATTTGGTACCAAAAAATTCTAACAGAAAAATGGTTTTCTGAGAAGATACAGTTATGTAAGTTTTATACTTTGATATACTACTTAGCAAATTTAATGAAATAAAAACATTAAACAAAATTGCAGTCATCAATCTCTAAGCAAGTTCATCAAATTGTTCTCACGACAGATCAGAGACAGTGTACTGAAGGGGACCCCACATACGACTAAGTAAAAGTCTGAGAGCATTAAAGTAAATATTGTCATTTGAAGTTTAGACTGTACTAGCCAGAGATGGACACTCCAAAAAAATGTCTTTCATTTATTCAAAATAAAGAACACTCTTAAAAGCAGAAAAGATACTAAATTTTGTAGCAAGTGCAATCAGAAAATAATTATCACCTACAAAGTCACCCTTAAAATATGCTAGTTCTAAATAAATTACACTAAATATTGGCTGAAGTAAATTTTTTAAAAAATATTTCCACAAGTACTCTAATTTATAAGTTATGCATATATAAATATCATTCTCACCTTTCTAAAAACAGAAAAGAAATCACCCCATTAATTTTCAAACAAAATTCACTGAAGAAGAAATATTCCCCTATCTTAGTAAAGTCGGGATCTGTAATCTTACCTCCTTCTTTCCAAATAATGACTGTACCATAATGGGTTATTAATTTTAATTAAACTCACAGGGCTAAACTATATTGTCGAGAACTTACTCTGAACTTCTCTAGTAATCACAGTTTATCTTACCTGCAAATGTGAGAGCAGAATTTGGCCCTTTGTGATTAGAAAGTTATAAATTAGTCGTTTGAAAGAAGTGTTAGCTCAAATATTTTTGTTTCAGTCACTATGTTTCTAACATTGGTTTTCTTCATTATGTCAGGTCTAACATTACAACCTGAAACCTGACTTAGACACCACAAACATCCTAAAACACAAAATATCATGTTTGGTCCTGAACTTGTCACTTTGCCTGGCCATAGGAGCCACATCTGGAATGACAAAGACTTTCCTTTGTTTTTATTATACAGAGAAAAAAATATAGAATACTTACTAAGTTCCAGCTATTATATACAATATGTAAAAGACTCAGATACTTGTCACTAATGAACATAGGGTCAAGTGAGAAATATCTAGTAAAAGAAAATTACCTTTTCAATAAGGAATCATCCTATATACAACAAAAAATACCTTGGATATTTTGATTTGGTACCAAAAAATTCTAACATAAAAATGGTTTTCTGAGAAGATACAGTTATGTAAGTTTTATACTTTGATATACTACTTAGCAAATTTAATGAAATAAAAACATTAAACAAAATTGCAGTCATCAATCTCTAAGCAAGTTCATCAAATTGTTCTCACGACAGATCAGAGACAGTGTACTGAAGGGGACCCCACATACGACTAAGTAAAAGTCTGAGAGCATTAAAGTAAATATTGTCATTTGAAGTTTAGACTGTACTAGCCAGAGATGGACACTCCAAAAAAATGTCTTTCATTTATTCAAAATAAAGAACACTCTTAAAAGCAGAAAAGATACTAAATTTTGTAGCAAGTGCAATCAGAAAATAATTATCACCTACAAAGTCACCCTTAAAATATGCTAGTTCTAAATAAATTACACTAAATATTGGCTGAAGTAAATTTTTTAAAAAATATTTCCACAAGTACTCTAATTTATAAGTTATGCATATATAAATATCATTCTCACCTTTCTAAAAACAGAAAAGAAATCACCCCATTAATTTTCAAACAAAATTCACTGAAGAAGAAATATTCCCCTATAGCAACTGTATTGAGACTGAAATGAGCATATGCTTCAGAATATTGTTTATCTGTGTACTATCTCTATGAAGACATTTTGTTCAATCATGACCTTTTAAAGAAAAGCACATGATGAGACCAATGTCCAGAGCAGTACAAAAATATCACCTACCAACAGAGGTAGAGGGATGCCTTTGCAGCAAGACAAACAAGGATTGGCTGACTGACAACAGCGACTATTTACCATGATAAGGCAGGAACTAATCCTGCTGCAGAGGGTACCTTAGAAAATCCTACACCCATAGGGTGGAATAAATGCAATTATTCTAAAGCAAAATGCTTCCACTCTCTTAGTGAGTTTTCCAGTTACACTCAGTGATTTATTTACAGACTGTATTTAATCACTTTCATGTTAGTTATGGTTATTTGTACACACACCCTGAAGGGGAAAAATATGTTCTATTTTATTGCTATGAAAACCAGTTTTTGGATACTGTTCACTGGAGCAGATTACGAAGGCAATTTTGTTTGTGGACCAAAAAGAGAAAATACTGAGTAAGAATTTCAATCTCTTCAGGTAAAGGTTTATTTTGTCCCAATTATCTGTGATGTGTAGAAACTCAGAGAAGACAGAGGATGGAACCTAGAGAAGGGTAGGAACCTAGAGAAGACAGAGACTGATAAGTTACCACTACAGAATGCCACCAAAGCCTTAATGAAGAGGGGGAGATTTCACAAAATATCAAGAGACTTTATCTACAAAGGGTCTACACATCACCTCAGGTCTCTGGATAAACTTGAGAGGTTAAGTTTAAAGAGCAAAAATTGTGTGAAAAAACAAACAAGTGAAAACTTCCTGGCTATCCTTGTATTTTGTGCAGTTCTATGAACTACAGGATCTTTGAATCTCTTTTCACTCAAAAAATATATTTTTAAATAGTCTCATTTATTAGTCAAGGGAAGAGTCAGAACTTGAGTCGAGATTTCATTTGTCGCCCCAGTGTCTTTTCCCTACGTGGTCTTGAAACCTGAGCATCTCACAGACACATTTGAACTGTAGTGCTGTAAGGTAGGATATAAATTCTATTGTTCCACATTCACTAGGGGAACAAGGTTTTATTTCCACTAGAATGCTTGAAATGACCCGTTAAGAAACTATTTGTCTACTCCCTATTTATTCTGATGATGATTTAGTTATGAGATACATTGTTTAATGTTCTTTGTTCCAACTACCTTGAAGTCACCAATCCAGTGACCTGGATGAGTAATCAAACTGAAATCTTCAGTTTACACGACTCAAGGAAGAACTAAAATCAAATGTACTCTACAAACAACATCCTCTTCTTGCTGTACATTTTAAATTAAGAAGCTTGAAGCATTTTTCACAGCAATAGTCAGAACACCCTCTCACCTCCCCCACTATCTTCTCCTTATAACCTGTTAAAATAACACTGTCTGCAATTATGGCATCATTTGTTATGCATGATATAATAGACGGCAAATATAAAGAGGTATTATCATTACTTTTGTCCTTTGTTCTTTCAGGCCAGAATATTGCATACTTTACTTTGACATTTATTGCTTTTAGTTTGTGGACCAAAAAGAGAAAATACTGAGTAAGAATTTCAATCTCTTCAGGTAAAGGTTTATTTTGTCCCAATTATCTGTGATGTGTAGAAACTCAGAGAAGACAGAGGATGGAACCTAGAGAAGGGTAGGAACCTAGAGAAGACAGAGACTGATAAGTTACCACTACAGAATGCCACCAAAGCCTTAATGAAGAGGGGGAGATTTCACAAAATATCAAGAGACTTTATCTACAAAGGGTCTACACATCACCTCAGGTCTCTGGATAAACTTGAGAGGTTAAGTTTAAAGAGCAAAAATTGTGTGAAAAAACAAACAAGTGAAAACTTCCTGGCTATCCTTGTATTTTGTGCAGTTCTATGAACTACAGGATCTTTGAATCTCTTTTCACTCAAAAAATATATTTTTAAATAGTCTCATTTATTAGTCAAGGGAAGAGTCAGAACTTGAGTCGAGATTTCATTTGTCGCCCCAGTGTCTTTTCCCTACGTGGTCTTGAAACCTGAGCATCTCACAGACACATTTGAACTGTAGTGCTGTAAGGTAGGATATAAATTCTATTGTTCCACATTCACTAGGGGAACAAGGTTTTATTTCCACTAGAATGCTTGAAATGACCCGTTAAGAAACTATTTGTCTACTCCCTATTTATTCTGATGATGATTTAGTTATGAGATACATTGTTTAATGTTCTTTGTTCCAACTACCTTGAAGTCACCAATCCAGTGACCTGGATGAGTAATCAAACTGAAATCTTCAGTTTACACGACTCAAGGAAGAACTAAAATCAAATGTACTCTACAAACAACATCCTCTTCTTGCTGTACATTTTAAATTAAGAAGCTTGAAGCATTTTTCACAGCAATAGTCAGAACACCCTCTCACCTCCCCCACTATCTTCTCCTTATAACCTGTTAAAATAACACTGTCTGCAATTATGGCATCATTTGTTATGCATGATATAATAGACGGCAAATATAAAGAGGTATTATCATTACTTTTGTCCTTTGTTCTTTCAGGCCAGAATATTGCATACTTCTTTACTTTGACATTTATTGCTTTTAGATTGGTAATAGAATGGTTTGTGTTGCTCATTATCTTGAATGATGATAATATTAGAGGTAGGGGAGTCTGTGTTCTCTGTTAAGTAAAGACTTTGTATAATTTAACAAAGGTTATTACTGGACAATTACCCAGAATACAGTTCAAGTCTAATATACTATAGTCATATTCAGTCTTAAAGAGAATATTTACTATGGTTTCTAGGAAATTGGATCAGGTAGTATTCATATATACTTTTTGCAGCTACTTTTCATAGGCAGAATTACAGTGAGACAATTTGCCTGTAATAGCAGATGAAATAAAGTGTAAACTTTTCAGGTTCTGAACTATGAAGTTTTATCTTATTCAGTAAAATATGTGTATAAATACATATATACATACATATATATATATATATATATATATATATATATATGCATAAAGAGAGAGTGAGTTAAATCTTGGTCTCTTACAGTACTAGAAACCAATGTCCCACTCTCTCTACTGACATTGTTCTGGGTGAGGAATCTCCAAAAACTCTATAGGTATCACTCAACATTTCACAAAATTCAAATGGAGGAAAAAGGACTTGGGTCAGGAAAAAAAAAAAAAAAAAGCTTTTTCTACAGGGAGTCAAACTGGTCATATCTATTAAAAAGAGATGTATGTTTCCATGTAGGACTGAAAAATAATGTATGCAAAGAAATAAGAAGAGCTAAATCTCTGACTCTTAAAGAAAGTAATTGATGATTTCAATATTAGGGATTCAAGAGCAAAAACTAATTTGAAAAGTGACACTTCAGCAGGTTGACCAGGGGTCTGGCATGGGACTAGTCACCTCTTTTTAATCATTATATGTGGGATTGTTTTATCAAAAATTGTATGTTTGTCAAGCAAATTTTGAACAGTTTACCTTATGATTTTCTTTCCTTAAGGAATGCCATATCAATCAAGATTTAGTGTACCAAAACCTAATGTATGGGAGATTTTTGTACAATAGTAGCAGGACTTAATTACTATTGATCAAAAATATTTAAGACACATTAAAGTAAAAAGAT
Source organism: Tragulus kanchil (assembly GCA_022376925.1). Classification (NCBI taxonomy): domain Eukaryota; kingdom Metazoa; phylum Chordata; class Mammalia; order Artiodactyla; family Tragulidae; genus Tragulus; species Tragulus kanchil. The sequence goes on along the minus strand of JAIOJX010000028.1, from coordinate 68,310,009 downwards.
GTGTACTGATTCAAGTCTCATGCAATCTTGATCACTGTGTCTTCTTCACTGCACATTCAAACAATGTAAAGAGAGAACATTTTTTTTTTTATGGTATGACTCCATAACATATGTCTTGTAAAGCATCATGCTAACAGGAAATGCTCTGGAAACTGAACTATATGATATATCTGGAGGTATTTTAGAACTAACTTATGGTTACCCTTCTCTTCTGGCAGCATAAGTTTATGATCTGTTTATACTTGTAAATAAGAATTTTATTGTTTCATTTTATACATAAAAATTAAACCAGACATATTTAGCAATTTGTCCAAGGGCACTTGGCCCATCAGGTAGTATTCATATATACTTTTTGCAGCTACTTTTCATAGGCAGAATTACAGTGAGACAATTTGCCTGTAATAGCAGATGAAATAAAGTGTAAACTTTTCAGGTTCTGAACTATGAAGTTTTATCTTATTCAGTAAAATATGTGTATAAATACATATATACATACATATATATATATATATATATATATATATATATATATATAATAGAAAGAGAGTGAGTTAAATCTTGGTCTCTTACAGTACTAGAAACCAATGTCCCATCTCTCTACTGACATTGTTCTGGGTGAGGAATCTCCAAAAACTCTATAGGTATCACTCAACATTTCACAAAATTCAAATGGAGGAAAAAGGACTTGGGTCAGGAAAAAAAAAAAAAAAGCTTTTTCTACAGGGAGTCAAACTGGTCATATCTATTAAAAAGAGATGTATGTTTCCATGTAGGACTGAAAAATAATGTATGCAAAGAAATAAGAAGAGCTAAATCTCTGACTCTTAAAGAAAGTAATTGATGATTTCAATATTAGGGATTCAAGAGCAAAAACTAATTTGAAAAGTGACACTTCAGCAGGTTGACCAGGGGTCTGGCATGGGACTAGTCACCTCTTTTTAATCATTATATGTGGGATTGTTTTATCAAAAATTGTATGTTTGTCAAGCAAATTTTGAACAGTTTACCTTATGATTTTCTTTCCTTAAGGAATGCCATATCAATCAAGATTTAGTGTACCAAAACCTAATGTATGGGAGATTTTTGTACAATAGTAGCAGGACTTAATTACTATTGATCAAAAATATTTAAGACACATTAAAGTAAAAAGATGTGTACTGATTCAAGTCTCATGCAATCTTGATCACTGTGTCTTCTTCACTGCACATTCAAACAATGTAAAGAGAGAACATTTTTTTTTTTATGGTATGACTCCATAACATATGTCTTGTAAAGCATCATGCTAACAGGAAATGCTCTGGAAACTGAACTATATGATATATCTGGAGGTATTTTAGAACTAACTTATGGTTACCCTTCTCTTCTGGCAGCATAAGTTTATGAGTCTGTTTATACTTGTAAATAAGAATTTTATTGTTTCATTTTATACATAAAAAATTAAACCAGACATATTTAGCAATTTGTCCAAGGGCACTTGGCCCATGAATGTCACATCAACTTTCAAATGTAGACAATGACTACACAATGATACTAGCCACTATACTATGCAGATTTATGAAGAAGGCTGCATTTGAATTGTGATTTCACACTTTGCAATGAGTAGAAAGACAGAGGAAAGCAAAATCAAAGGCATAAAGTGAGACGAAGAGTCTTTCTTTCCATGAAAAAGAATTAAGACTTTAAGGCATAAAATGAACATGGGGGAAATGGAACAAATACAAAAGTGTTTAAAAAGCACAGAATAGTCAAGATTTCTAACTGGGGTTGGAGAAAGGGTAAATCCTTGGTCCCTTTTAGCTGTGCAACCTTTGGTAAATTATACAATCATACTAAATTTCTGTTTCTTCATCTATAAAATGTGGAGAGCAATAAAGCCTAATTCATAGGATTGCTCTATTACTTCGAGCTAACAATAATAATTTCTTTGACAAAATACCTGGTTATTATGCTATATATGTATTTTATAATATAAAATAATTTATATTATTACCCACATGTCTAGGCTTGGTCGTGTATCCTTTTTCTTGCTCCTCTTAATATCCAATAAAAACTAGTGCATTAAGTGACAAACAAACAAACGAAAAAAACAACTAATGTATTGTCTGTTCAAAAGCAAATCTATCTGTTAATCTTTCTAGACTCTGAACTCTTTGAGGATAGAGACTATGACTTTATGTACCTAGTTTCTAGCACACTACCTAGTGCATGTAATTATGTGTCAAATCATGAGTTTTGAATGAAGCATGCCTTGATGAATCTGCAAATTAAAAATATTTAAGACACATTAAAGTAAAAGATGTGTACTGATTCAAGTCTCATGCAATCTTGATCACTGTGTCTTCTTCACTGCACATTCAAACAATGTAAAGAGAGAACATTTTTTTTTTTATGGTATGACTCCATAACATATGTCTTGTAAAGCATCATGCTAACAGGAAATGCTCTGGAAACTGAACTATATGATATATCTGGAGGTATTTTAGAACTAACTTATGGTTACCCTTCTCTTCTGGCAGCATAAGTTTATGAGTCTGTTTATACTTGTAAATAAGAATTTTATTGTTTCATTTTATACATAAAAAATTAAACCAGACATATTTAGCAATTTGTCCAAGGGCACTTGGCCCATGAATGTCACATCAACTTTCAAATGTAGACAATGACTACACAATGATACTAGCCACTATACTATGCAGATTTATGAAGAAGGCTGCATTTGAATTGTGATTTCACACTTTGCAATGAGTAGAAAGACAGAGGAAAGCAAAATCAAAGGCATAAAGTGAGACGAAGAGTCTTTCTTTCCATGAAAAAGAATTAAGACTTTAAGGCATAAAATGAACATGGGGGAAATGGAACAAATACAAAAGTGTTTAAAAAGCACAGAATAGTCAAGATTTCTAACTGGGGTTGGAGAAAGGGTAAATCCTTGGTCCCTTTTAGCTGTGCAACCTTTGGTAAATTATACAATCATACTAAATTTCTGTTTCTTCATCTATAAAATGTGGAGAGCAATAAAGCCTAATTCATAGGATTGCTCTATTACTTCGAGCTAACAATAATAATTTCTTTGACAAAATACCTGGTTATTATGCTATATATGTATTTTATAATATAAAATAATTTATATTATTACCCACATGTCTAGGCTTGGTCGTGTATCCTTTTTCTTGCTCCTCTTAATATCCAATAAAAACTAGTGCATTAAGTGACAAACAAACAAACGAAAAAAACAACTAATGTATTGTCTGTTCAAAAGCAAATCTATCTGTTAATCTTTCTAGACTCTGAACTCTTTGAGGATAGAGACTATGACTTTTTTTATGTACCTAGTTTCTAGCACACTACCTAGTGCATGTAATTATGTGTCAAATCATGAGTTTTGAATGAAGCATGCCTTGATGAATAAACAATAAGCAGAAGTAATAATATACATATATCATTTTAAATATTTACAAAACTATATAGACTGAAAACAAATAAGTCTCACTACTCAGGTTGTTCTATAATAACATTTTATGAAGTTTCCTTTTCAAAGTTATTCAGTGTAGCAGGTTTCTTTGAGCTATCACGCACAACATAGCAAGTCATTTTGGGGGGAGCTGCCAATAATGTAAACAGAGTAATGTATATTTTGTGGTATATGAGATTTCATGCAAGCTCAGTTACTCAGCTCTGTCTGACTCTTTGTGACCCCATGGATTGCAGCCCTTCAGGTTCCTCAGTCCATGGAATTTTCCAGGCAACAATATTGGAGTGGCTTGTCATTTCCTACTCCAGGGAATCTTCCTGACCCAGGGATCAAGCCGGTGTCTTCTGCATCCCCTTGCACTGATAAGCAGATTCTTTATCACTGAGCCACCTGGGAAGCCCCACGGTATATAAACACTTCCGTCTAAATCCGTTTTCAAAAAAAGGAATAAATTCTACATTTTATTTTACTGTGTTTCATTCCCCAGTTTAATGTAGAGGTTAAATATTGTCTTTCAAGCCAAATTCTTTTGATTTGAAACCTTATTTTTCCACCAACAAATAATGTGTTCTTGGTCAAATTGCTTAACTTTTACTTATATGGATTTACTAAACTACAAATAGGAATGTTAATAAACTTCCCACAAAGGGTTGTTACAATGGTTGAAGATTATGTGAGTCTCTGTGTTCTTTTAAATACTATAGACTCTTTTAACAGGTCAATGAGCATTTATAATAGTTTCTCTCATTTTATAATTAGTCAACAAGTGTTAACTAAGACTATTATATTACCATTATTGTTATAATATAGATTAAATAAATTTGATGATGCAAAAATAATTGCAAGTAAATTACTATACTCTGTTAAAGTGATATCTTAAAAACCTTGACACCTAAAAAATTGCTGATTTCTAATGTAAGTTCTCCTGAAGTAATTTCTCATTTATTTATTTATTTATACTTTAAACTTCTTATTTTGTGTTGGAACATTGTTGATTGACAATGCTGTGAAACTTTCAGGTGGACAGCAAAGGGACTTAGATGTATGTGTAGGTGTATCCATTCCTCTCCAATTCCCCTCCCATCCAGGCTGCCTCATAACAGTGGGCAAAGCTCCCTAGACTACATAGTAGGTCCTTGTTGGTTATCCTTTTAAATATAAGTGTGTAACTCCTCACCTTTTTTTCTTAACAATGTTTTTTATTGATTTTTTTATCCATTTATTTTCATCCATCTCTATTCTTTGACCTGCGTGGGCCTCCCATCACAGTGGCCTCTCTGGTCGCAGAGCATGCACTCCAGAGCACTGGCTCGTAATTGGACACACTGGTCCAGCCGCTCCAGGCCACGCGAGATCTTCCCCGGCCAGGAATCAAACTGGCACCACTTGCACTGCAAGGGGGACTCTTTACCCACTGGACCACCAGGGAAGCCCTCCTCACTTATTTTTAATTAACACCTTAATTTTCTTTTTTGCTTTTTCAGCTGTCATTTTTCGCTACTGTCATTATCCTGATTCTAACATCATTTTCTGCCAATGAGTGCATTTAGGTCCCCCCACACAGTTAAATATGTTGAGATTATGACTAAAGAAGAATGGCAGAGAAGGAATTGATTAAATGGAGGGGTCCTGCACAGTTTTTTAAATGGCTGTGTACTTCAACTAGTTTAGGAAACAGTCTGACGAGATATGATGCAGAGGTCACAGTAAAATAATAAAAAGCTTTATTAAATGTGAATTTTTAATCCATGTTGACTTTTCATTTATTATTGACACATTTTATATTAAATATGTACTTACATGTATGTGTGTGTGTATTTATCTTTAGTTCCTAATAAATGTCATCATTATCCAAAGAAAACTTAACAAACCATAGCAGAAACTTTTAGAAGAAAAATGGAGTCCACTTTCATTTCTTCAAGTTTTGACTTGTTTCAGGAATTGATCTATTTCTGGAAATTATATTCCTTCTCCCGTGACTTTTATTTGCCGTCAGTTGTGAAGCTTGTCAAGCCATCAATTTTGTGGTGGTCTGAGCCTAAGAATCCTCGCTGGTGGCCAGCTCCCATGGGAGCCCGCTTGGCAGGTATAGTTTAACCCACACAGTCCTTTCATTTCATGTTTTCCCATTTCTGGCAACCTTTGACTGTTAGCAGCCATATCAATAGTGAAGGACAGAAGCATAAAAAAATTAAAAAGAAATTTTATGTATTGGATTATTAGTGTTGCTAATAAAATCTTTTGGGGTGAAGTATATGACAATTCATGATTCATTCTACTTTGTAAACTTAACTAGAATTTGGTCATCTGTATCATCTGAAAAACGGCATCAACACAAATGTAACACATAGAAAGTCAAGGCATATTGTTAAAAATCATCTCTTTTTTTTGCTAATAGCAGAAATCACCAAGTAGATATTTAACTTTATATAAGTTTATGTAGAAAGAAATATTTGTTCATACAATAATTATAAAAACAAAGAGAAAAAAAAACAGTGTTTCCTAGAAATGCTGTTTTCATTTTCTGCAATTGCTCAGATTAATCCTCATGTTATTACTCTATTTTGTAATATTTCAAACATTACAATCAGAGTTAACTTTATTCAGTGGAAATTTTTCAACTGCCATCTTTTGAGACAGGTATAGGGCAGCTTTATGTGTGAAAAAAGGATTCTTTCTTTAAGCTATGCTTTCTGGGTTTTTTTTTGTTTTTGTTTTTCTCACTATTCCTAAAGGTTAATTTGTTGTTGCTTAGTTGTAAGTCATGTCTGACTCTTTGCAGTCCCAAGGACTGATGACAGGCTCTCCTGTCCTTCAGTGTCTTCCAGAGCTTGCTCTAATTCAAGTTCATTGAGTAGGTGATGCTATCTGATCACCTCATCCTCTGACACTCTTCTCCTTCTACCCTTGATCTTTCCCAGCATCAGGGACTTTTCCTGTGAATTGGCTGTTCGCATCAGGTGGTTAAAGTATTAGAGCTTCAGTATCAGTTCTTCCAATGAATATTCCCTTAATATTGACTGGTTCATTTCTTCAAGTTTTGACTTGTTTCAGGAATTGATCTATTTCTGGAAATTATATTCCTTCTCCCGTGACTTTTATTTGCCGTCAGTTGTGAAGCTTGTCAAGCCATCAATTTTGTGGTGGTCTGAGCCTAAGAATCCTCGCTGGTGGCCAGCTCCCATGGGAGCCCGCTTGGCAGGTATAGTTTAACCCACACAGTCCTTTCATTTCATGTTTTCCCATTTCTGGCAACCTTTGACTGTTAGCAGCCATATCAATAGTGAAGGACAGAAGCATAAAAAAATTAAAAAGAAATTTTATGTATTGGATTATTAGTGTTGCTAATAAAATCTTTTGGGGTGAAGTATATGACAATTCATGATTCATTCTACTTTGTAAACTTAACTAGAATTTGGTCATCTGTATCATCTGAAAAACGGCATCAACACAAATGTAACACATAGAAAGTCAAGGCATATTGTTAAAAATCATCTCTTTTTTTTGCTAATAGCAGAAATCACCAAGTAGATATTTAACTTTATATAAGTTTATGTAGAAAGAAATATTTGTTCATACAATAATTATAAAAACAAAGAGAAAAAAAAACAGTGTTTCCTAGAAATGCTGTTTTCATTTTCTGCAATTGCTCAGATTAATCCTCATGTTATTACTCTATTTTGTAATATTTCAAACATTACAATCAGAGTTAACTTTATTCAGTGGAAATTTTTCAACTGCCATCTTTTGAGACAGGTATAGGGCAGCTTTATGTGTGAAAAAAGGATTCTTTCTTTAAGCTATGCTTTCTGGGTTTTTTTTTGTTTTTGTTTTTCTCACTATTCCTAAAGGTTAATTTGTTGTTGCTTAGTTGTAAGTCATGTCTGACTCTTTGCAGTCCCAAGGACTGATGACAGGCTCTCCTGTCCTTCAGTGTCTTCCAGAGCTTGCTCTAATTCAAGTTCATTGAGTAGGTGATGCTATCTGATCACCTCATCCTCTGCCATCCCCTTCTCCTCCTGCCCTCAGTCTTTCCCAGCATCAGGGTCTTTTCCTGTGAATTGGCTGTTCGCATCAGGTGGTTAAAGTATTAGAGCTTCAGTATCAGTTCTTCCAATGAATATTCAGGGTTGATTTCCTTTAATATTGACTGGTTTGATATTCTTGCTGTCCAAGGCACTCTGAAGAGTCTTCTCCAGTACCCCAATTTGAAAGCATCAATTCTTTGGCACTTACCTTTCTTCATGGTCCAGCTCTCACATCCACATATAACTATATGGACCACTGTCAGCAAAGTGATGTCTTTACTTTTAATATGCTGTCTAGGCTTCTCATAGCTTTTCTTCCAAGAAACAAGCATCTTTTAAGTTCATGGCTATAGTCATCATCCACAGTGACTTTGGAAATCAAGAGAATAAAATCTGTCACGGCTTCCACATTTCCCCTACTATCAGCCATGAAGTGATCTTAGTTTCTTTAATGTTGAGTTCCAAGCCAGCTTTTTCACTCGGCTTGTTTGCTCTGATCACGAGGCTCTTTAGTTCCTCTTAACTTTCTGCCATTATAGTGGCATTATCTATGCTTATGCTTTTCTCTGACACAGCAAATAAATAAACAGGAGGAGGAAATACAGTGGACTGATGATATTTTCTTGGCCAAACTGATGGCAACCACTTTGTTTTATAGATGTTTTTCCATTGTATTACCTCATTCTTCTGATAAGGAGTCAACCTAATCAGTAAATGGATACAGACTAAAATTATGTTCTTCAGCTCTGTGCTTACATCTCTCCCAGACGGCACTGTGCAACCGCCATAAGGTTGTAACACATTTTTAAGTAATCTCTTAATCATTTTTTAGGGTGGGATATATAAAACAATAACACTCAAATGAGGATTTTTGTTTGTTTGTTTGTTTGTTTGTTTCAACTGTTTATTAACTGACCAGATTACAAAAATAATCATGGTAGATACCTTAGTTCATCCTTCTAATAAGTCTGTTGATCTGGTCTTCCCTGTTGCCAGCATCTCCACCTTTTACAAAATGGGTGGTCTTTTTCTTCATTCCACCTCGTGGAGAGGACAATTTGAAGGGCCACAGGAAACTATTTGCTTCTTTGAAACGTTTTCCAACAGTATAGATCTCATGAATCAGATCCTCCATGCAGATGATGCCATATTTTCCCAGAGACCGAGCAATCAAAGTGTTATCTGTCAGGGCAATTCTCTTCTTGTTGATTTTTCCATAACCACGCTTGTAGATCAGTTCATTTACTGACTTCAGATTTGGGTACCCCCATGCAATGTATGGCTCCACAATTCTCAGCATGTTAATTGAAGCCTTGTTGAGCTTCACAAAGGTGCCATTGAAGATCTGACGGAGGCGAAGAAGCTGCAACACCTTTCGAAACTTTGGGCTCACACCATTGATACCTCTGATTCTGATGACAAATGCCAATTTGGGTTCTGTGGGGACATAGAAGTTGCCAGCTTTGCGTGCCATTCTAGCCATTCGAATTTCCGTCCTGTACATCTGCCTGTATTCCTTGTGGTAGTGCTTGGCTTTCTCATAGATAAGCTTCCTCCTTGCCTTTCGAAGCAGCTTTTCACTCGGCTTGTTTGCTCTGATCACGAGGCTCTTTAGTTCCTCTTAACTTTCTGCCATTATAGTGGCATTATCTATGCTTATGCTTTTCTCTGACACAGCAAATAAATAAACAGGAGGAGGAAATACAGTGGACTGATGATATTTTCTTGGCCAAACTGATGGCAACCACTTTGTTTTATAGATGTTTTTCCATTGTATTACCTCATTCTTCTGATAAGGAGTCAACCTAATCAGTAAATGGATACAGACTAAAATTATGTTCTTCAGCTCTGTGCTTACATCTCTCCCAGACGGCACTGTGCAACCGCCATAAGGTTGTAACACATTTTTAAGTAATCTCTTAATCATTTTTTAGGGTGGGATATATAAAACAATAACACTCAAATGAGGATTTTTGTTTGTTTGTTTGTTTGTTTGTTTCAACTGTTTATTAACTGACCAGATTACAAAAATAATCATGGTAGATACCTTAGTTCATCCTTCTAATAAGTCTGTTGATCTGGTCTTCCCTGTTGCCAGCATCTCCACCTTTTACAAAATGGGTGGTCTTTTTCTTCATTCCACCTCGTGGAGAGGACAATTTGAAGGGCCACAGGAAACTATTTGCTTCTTTGAAACGTTTTCCAACAGTATAGATCTCATGAATCAGATCCTCCATGCAGATGATGCCATATTTTCCCAGAGACCGAGCAATCAAAGTGTTATCTGTCAGGGCAATTCTCTTCTTGTTGATTTTTCCATAACCACGCTTGTAGATCAGTTCATTTACTGACTTCAGATTTGGGTACCCCCATGCAATGTATGGCTCCACAATTCTCAGCATGTTAATTGAAGCCTTGTTGAGCTTCACAAAGGTGCCATTGAAGATCTGACGGAGGCGAAGAAGCTGCAACACCTTTCGAAACTTTGGGCTCACACCATTGATACCTCTGATTCTGATGACAAATGCCAATTTGGGTTCTGTGGGGACATAGAAGTTGCCAGCTTTGCGTGCCATTCTAGCCATTCGAATTTCCGTCCTGTACATCTGCCTGTATTCCTTGTGGTAGTGCTTGGCTTTCTCATAGATAAGCTTCCTCCTTGCCTTTCGAAGCATCTTTTGGGCAAACTTCTTTCTCAGGCACTTAATCTTAAGCTCTGCGAAATTCTTTCGCTTTTTCTTAAGGGTTTCTGGCACAGCAGGAACCTTCTTTTTCTTCTCTTCTGCACCCTCCATGGTTCCAGCCGGGAAAGAGCTCAAATGAAGATTTTTATCTTTTCCCATATCATTGTCTTAATAGGCTGAGATGTATAATTTTTGATTTGCAAATTATCATAAGGTGTTGTACTTTATTTATAATGGGAAATACATGTGGTAATACAATTTTAAAGGAAGTGCCTGAAATATTTTAACACATAAAGGATGATGTTGGTAACTATTTCAGAACATTTGAACTGTACAGAACCCACCTGCCAATGCAGAAGACATTAAGAGAAATGGGTTTGATCCCTGAGTCGGGAAAATTCCCTGGAGGAGGGCACGGCAACCCACGCCAGTATTTTTGCCTTGAGAATCCCATGGATAGAAGAGCGTGGCAGGCTACCGTCCATAGGGTCACAAAAAGTGGGACAGAAATGAAGCAACTTAGCATACACACCACAGATACTGGAAGAAGAAGATGAAGGCAGACTAATATTTAATTAATGAAAAATAATGCACTCAGAAAATGAAGAAACATTTAGATTATAACCATTATCCAAGGCATTTCATCACATGTAAGTCATACATTTGTAGTACAGAAATCATGAGATTAAAAATAAGCAAAAACCTACTTACTCAAGTAGCCTTGGAAAATATATGTAAAATTTAGTGCCAACACACTCTGAACAAAGTAACTTGTTATTTTGACTTATGCCTTAATACACATCATCAAATATTAAATGTAAATCCAAATCAGAATGTGAGTTAAATGGCATAGTATTCTCTGATATTCAAATCATGGTGCCAGTATTAACCAATTATCTCTCAGTTTCAAATGCATTCTGCTTGATTTTGCTTTCTCATGCTTAAGTTGAGAACTCTGGGGACCATAGACAAATGCCATTTTGGCCAAAAGGGCATTTGCGTGCCATTCTAGCCATTCAATTTCCGTCCTGTACATCTGCCTGTATTCCTTGTGGTAGTGCTTGGCTTTCTCATAGATAAGCTTCCTCCTTGCCTTCAAGCATCTTTTGGGCAAACTTCTTTCTCAGGCACTTAATCTTAAGCTCTGCGAAATTCTTTCGCTTTTTCTTAAGGGTTTCTGGCACAGCAGGAACCTTCTTTTTCTTCTCTTCTGCACCCTCCATGGTTCCAGCCGGGAAAGAGCTCAAATGAAGATTTTTATCTTTTCCCATATCATTGTCTTAATAGGCTGAGATGTATAATTTTTGATTTGCAAATTATCATAAGGTGTTGTACTTTATTTATAATGGGAAATACATGTGGTAATACAATTTTAAAGGAAGTGCCTGAAATATTTTAACACATAAAGGATGATGTTGGTAACTATTTCAGAACATTTGAACTGTACAGAACCCACCTGCCAATGCAGAAGACATTAAGAGAAATGGGTTTGATCCCTGAGTCGGGAAAATTCCCTGGAGGAGGGCACGGCAACCCACGCCAGTATTTTTGCCTTGAGAATCCCATGGATAGAAGAGCGTGGCAGGCTACCGTCCATAGGGTCACAAAAAGTGGGACAGAAATGAAGCAACTTAGCATACACACCACAGATACTGGAAGAAGAAGATGAAGGCAGACTAATATTTAATTAATGAAAAATAATGCACTCAGAAAATGAAGAAACATTTAGATTATAACCATTATCCAAGGCATTTCATCACATGTAAGTCATACATTTGTAGTACAGAAATCATGAGATTAAAAATAAGCAAAAACCTACTTACTCAAGTAGCCTTGGAAAATATATGTAAAATTTAGTGCCAACACACTCTGAACAAAGTAACTTGTTATTTTGACTTATGCCTTAATACACATCATCAAATATTAAATGTAAATCCAAATCAGAATGTGAGTTAAATGGCATAGTATTCTCTGATATTCAAATCATGGTGCCAGTATTAACCAATTATCTCTCAGTTTCAAATGCATTCTGCTTGATTTTGCTTTCTCATGCTTAAGTTGAGAACTCTATGAATACTAATTCTTCTTTGCCAGTAGTTTTCTGTTAGCGTGTGTGTATGCTCATGCAAGGCTCCTCTGTCCAAAAAATTCTCCAGGCATGAATAATGGAGTGAGTTGTAATGCCCTTCTCCAGGGAACTTCCTGACCCAGGGATCAAACCCAGTCTCCTGCATCTTCTGCACTGCAGGAAGATTCTTTACTGGTGAACCACCAGGGAAGCCCCAGTTGTTCTATTAGTAATATATTCTGCCAATAAAGAGCACAGATACATTGGAAAACAGGACAAAGGGAAGAACTTCTGCAAATGTGTATGCTTGCTGCAAGCACAACTGCACCAGAATCTTAGAGTTCCTTATAGCTTCTAGTTTCTTCTGGCATTATTGGAACCAGTCTCCTTGAGCTCACAGGGTTCCAGTGGTGACTAGGTCATAGCTCACTAATCAGTCTGAACTCCAGTTCCTTTGTTCCCCAGGTCTATGGGTGGAAGCTGCTTTCTATAGTTAATAATTCTGGCTATAATATAACCCAGAAAGTAAGAGTCTTTTTCCTCTTTCACCCTTCCATACTTATGTAAATATTTCCCTGTGTTACATTTCCATTATTCATATATCTAGTATGATTTCTGTTCACCCAACTAAATGAAGCAACTTAGCATACACACCACAGATACTGGAAGAAGAAGATGAAGGCAGACTAATATTTAATTAATGAAAAATAATGCACTCAGAAAATGAAGAAACATTTAGATTATAACCATTATCCAAGGCATTTCATCACATGTAAGTCATACATTTGTAGTACAGAAATCATGAGATTAAAAATAAGCAAAAACCTACTTACTCAAGTAGCCTTGGAAAATATATGTAAAATTTAGTGCCAACACACTCTGAACAAAGTAACTTGTTATTTTGACTTATGCCTTAATACACATCATCAAATATTAAATGTAAATCCAAATCAGAATGTGAGTTAAATGGCATAGTATTCTCTGATATTCAAATCATGGTGCCAGTATTAACCAATTATCTCTCAGTTTCAAATGCATTCTGCTTGATTTTGCTTTCTCATGCTTAAGTTGAGAACTCTATGAATACTAATTCTTCTTTGCCAGTAGTTTTCTGTTAGCGTGTGTGTATGCTCATGCAAGGCTCCTCTGTCCAAAAATTCTCCAGGCATGAATAATGGAGTGAGTTGTAATGCCCTTCTCCAGGGAACTTCCTGACCCAGGATCAAACCCAGTCTCCTGCATCTTCTGCACTGCAGGAAGATTCTTTACTGGTGAACCACCAGGGAAGCCCCAGTTGTTCTATTAGTAATATATTCTGCCAATAAAGAGCACAGATACATTGGAAAACAGGACAAAGGGAAGAACTTCTGCAAATGTGTATGCTTGCTGCAAGCACAACTGCACCAGAATCTTAGAGTTCCTTATAGCTTCTAGTTTCTTCTGGCATTATTGGAACCAGTCTCCTTGAGCTCACAGGGTTCCAGTGGTGACTAGGTCATAGCTCACTAATCAGTCTGAACTCCAGTTCCTTTGTTCCCCAGGTCTATGGGTGGAAGCTGCTTTCTATAGTTAATAATTCTGGCTATAATATAACCCAGAAAGTAAGAGTCTTTTTCCTCTTTCACCCTTCCATACTTATGTAAATATTTCCCTGTGTTACATTTCCATTATTCATATATCTAGTATGATTTCTGTTCACCCAACTAAATTGTTGTTGTTTAGTCAATAAATCATGATTGATTCTTTGCCACCCCATGAACTATAGCCCACCAGGCTCCTCTGTTCATGGGATTCTCCAGGCAGGAATGTTGGAGTAGGTTGCCATTTCCTTCTCCAGGGGATCTTCCCAACCCTGGGACTGAACCTGTATCACCTGCATTGGCAGGCAGAGTTTTTAGTACTGAGCCACCTGGGATGCCCTTTCTAGCTAAATATTATCATGTTTTTATAGTTTGACTCACCTATATTTTTTATGTTTATTTTTTAAATTTATTATATTATGGGCAGGATATTCAGAATTAGATTAAACATAATCTTTGTTGTTTTAAACATAGTCTCATTGTTGATCTATTAATAATTTATTTTCATTTAGTTGATTTTTAATTTAACTATTTAACAATATAATTAAAAATTATAACTCACTGCCAAAAATAGAAGTTAGTACAGTGAAGTGAGGAAATGGTTGCTTTTTTCAAGAATGGTACCAGCTCAGTTGCTGTTTCATCTGGGGGAAATATATATCTTGATTCCCACTTCATACCATACACAATTGCACATATGTCTAAGACAACAGAAAATACTTCAAAGATACCAGAGCAAATTATCATGTGACTTTGGAGGAGAAAAATATTTCTTCAACAAAAAAGAGAGCCCTATAAGAATAAAAGAAATATGGCAAATTGGTCTATAATAAAAATGAGATATTTGATTATTAAACACCTTCCATGCAAATAGGCAATTAATGGAGAAAATAAAAAGTATTTGAAATATATACATGTGACAAAGGAGTCAGATCAGATATAGAAAGTAAGTGAACAAGAAAAAGATATAAATCCAATTTAAAAATGGCAGAAGACTTGCATATATATTTCACAAGAGTTTATTAAATGAACAATAAAAGCATGGAAAGAAGCTAAACTTCATCATTGATAAAAAGAATGAAAATTTAAACTATAATATATATGCATGCACTCAGTTGTGTCTGACTCTTTGGAACCCCATGGACTAAAGCCCACCAAGCTCCTCTGTCCATGGGATTGTCCAGGCAAGAATACTGGAATGGGATACCATTTCCTACTCTATCCCTTTAAACCATGAAATGATACCCATTAGACACCTATGAGAATGGGTAAAATGCAAAAACATATCAGAGATGTGGAGTCTGATAGAGATGACTATGGAACATGATAGTATAAATGAGTATATTTGTGGAAAATTATTTTGTAGAAGCTACTAAAGTCAGATGTATGCAGATCCTGTGACCCAGCCATTACTGTTCTGGATATATGTTAACCATATACACATGTACACATGTTCAAAACATTATTTATATATGCACAGTTTGTAATAGCCTCAAATCTGAAATGAAGAAAGTCCTATTTATAGAAAAGCCAATAAATACATTTTGATATAGTCTCACAAAGAAATTAAAAGATGCTTGCTTCTTGGAAGGAAAGCTATGACAAGCCTAGATAGTGTATTAAGAGGCAGAAGCATCACTTTACCCACAAAGGTCCATCTAGTCAGTAGTCATGTATGGATGTGAGAGTTGGACCATACAAAAGGCTGTGTGTGCATGCATGCTAAGTAGCTTCAGTCATGTCTGACTTTTGGGGACTCTGTGGACTGTAGCCTACCAGGCTCCTCTGTCCATAGGATTCTCTAGGCAAGAATACTGGAGTGGGTTGCCATTCTTTCTCCAGGGAATCTTCCTGAACCAGGGATATAACCCACATCTCTTACATCTCATGCTGAGTGCAGAAGAAATGATGCCTTCAAATTGTGATCCTGGAGAAGATTCTTGAGAGTCCCTTGGACAGCAAAGAGATTAAACCAGTCAATTCTAAAGGGAATCACCCCTAAATATTCATTGAAAGGATTGATGCTCAAGCTGAAGCTCCATAATTTTGGCCACCTGATGTTAATAGTCAACTCACTGGAAATCTTTCCTGATGCTGGAAAAGATTGAGGCCAGAAAAAGAAGGGAGCAACAGAGAATGAGACAGTTGGATAGCATTGCTGACTCAATGGACATGAGTTTGAGCAAACTCTGGGAAAGAGATAAGGACAAGGAAGTCTGGTGTATTACAGTTTATGCGGTCACAAATAGTCACACAACAGCAACACAATAATTAGTCCTTTATAACCACACCTCAAAAATATGGATTGGGACTTCCCTGGTGATCCAGGGGTTACGAATCAACCTTGTAATGCAGGGCACATGGGTCCAACCCTCGGCCACTGAACTAAGATCCTGCATGCCACAGAACAACTAAACCTGCAGCTACTGAACCTAGGCACTCTGGAGCCTGTGTGCCACAGCTAAAGAGGCTGAGTGCTTCAGTTACTGAAGCCTTCATTCTCTAGAGGCCTCATGACACCGCTAGGGAACCCACACGTCACAACTACTCAGCCCATGCCACAACCAGAAAGTCGTGTCCTGAAAGGAAAGATCCCTCAAGATTCAATGAAGATCCCACAGGCTGCAACTAAGACCCGATGCAGCCAAATAAAAAAATATGAAAAAGTCATAGACTCATCTCACAAGTCTAATGCTGAGAAAAAGAAACCAGATATTAGAGTACATACCGTATGATTTTAATTATATCCATTATAAAGACAAGCAATAACTAACTCATGACGTAAGCAGTAAGGTTAACAGTTAACTACCCTTGATGAGAATAAGAGAAAAAGACTGATAGAAAGCATAGGAAAATTGCTAGCTTACTTGTAATATTCAATTTATTGATGTGAACGCTAGCTATAGGGTGTGGTTAGTTTGTAAAAACCACTGGGCTACAAATTTGTGAGAAGTGTACTTTTCTATAATAGTTTTACATTTCAATACAGAGTTGAAGGAAATAAAAAAGAATTCGGGCAAACCTATATCTAATCATAAACATTTACCCAGCCTATTTTCCTATATCTCACAAGCTGAGATATTTATCATCCAGAATTCCATCACTATCTTTTGTTATGCAGTTTTATTTGCATTTCTATGTGTTCCTAAAGGTTATTTTTAGGTATAAGAATATGCGTAAATATTCAGATTATTTGTGAGTTAAGTTCTGTCCTTGTCCTTTGCTATCTGACTTCTTAGGCACATTGTTAAATGATATTATCAAAAAACTGGTTTTCACATAGGAAGTGTGATATGCTTTCTATCTAAATTCTGTTCAAAGTAAACTACATATCAATACTAATGAAAAGAAACAGATTTTGAATTTAAAAAGCCAAAGTTTCCTAGCTTTACTAGGAAATTTTACTAAATTACTTTTGCATCATGCACAGACAGAATGAACATTAATTTTCTAGACCATAATACTTAGGCTCTCACTGCTTATAATCACTAGAGATATTGAGGGACATAATCTGACTTTTGGTTTATACAAATTCAAGCAATAACAAACTTGGTTTTAGTATACATAAACTTGAAACTAACTTCGTATTTAATTATACCAATAGTGCTATACTTTATTTACTTCTGTGAGTTTATTTCTAAATGATAACTGCAGCATTCCTGTTATCACCTGTTTATTCTCATGAGAATAATAACAGGCTAGAGTTATCCTCATCATTAAAATGAAACATCTCTATTTCTTAGAAAAGAGAAAGGTGAGCTAGCTTTAGTAGTGAAATATGAAATTCAGAGATGGGAAAATGTTATATATTATTCTACTTTTGGCATAATGGGTCCTAAACAAGAGTCTTAGAATCATAGAAAATTTCTATATTCCTAGGGGTAGCATTTTCAAGGTTGGTTGGTGATGGGAATACTTTCATTTATTGGGAAATAGTATTCCTTTGAAGATTTTTTACACCTGAAAAGGATGAAAGCATACTTACTTTTCTAGGAATTTGCCTGAAATTTTATAATTGATGAATAATTGCCTGAATGAAACACTTCATTTCACAAACCTTCATTTTCATGCTGAATTCAAAGTGGAAAAAGCTTTTCATAATTAAACACACATCTGACTTCATTTTGTCAATACAACCTTTCTACTTCCAAGTGAACAAAAAAGCCCTAAAATTGATATAATAGGAAGTATTTTCATCTTTTTAAAAAATTTATTCAAACCTTCATCAGCAAGCAGTTAAGACTCCTACTTATGTATACTCTTTTATGAAATTCCTATTAAGCTCTCCCTAAAAATTCACATCAAATAGTTTAAGAACTGTTGTTCAGGGGTTTCCCTGGTGGTCCAGTAGTTAGGAATCTGCCTGCCAATACAGGGGACACATGTTCAATCCCTGGTCCAGGAAGATCCCACAGGCTGTGAGGCAACTAAGCCCACCCTCTAGAGTCCATGAGTCACAACTACTGAGCCTGTGTGCACATCTACAGTACATGTTCTGCAATAAGAGAAGCCACTGCAAGAAGAAGCCAGTGTATCACAATGAAGACCCAGCCCAGCCAAATATTGAATAAACAAAAGTTTAAAAAAGAGAATTTTTGTATAGTCGCTAAACAGTGTCCAACTCTTCGTAACCCCATGGACTGCCACACACCAGGTTTCCTTCTCCTTTACTGTCTCCCAGAGTTTGCTCAAATTCATGTCCATTGTCAAACTTAAGTCAAATTCATGTAAGAATCAAGATAAGAAAGTTTACTTCATGTGGCAAAGCTTTTCCTAGAGAGATTATTCCCTCCTCTCTTTTTATATTCTGTTGATAAAGCATATATTAAAATATGTTAAAAGAATACATTATTCTTTTAACAAGGTACAAAGCTGATAGATTAGATTGTTTCTTTGCATTATGGTTCAATTTTTTTAAAACACATATATAGAGATGATTTCAATATACATGATATGAAGTGTAGCCTTATATCTTGTTACTAACATATCTGAGTTTTCAAAGAGATATTAATTTTTAAAATTACAGTCATGTCTTTAATTACAGTGCTGCTTTTACTTTGATGATATATGCATTAATAACCCTCTTTTCATGTTAACATGTAGTCATTTCTTATAATAGTCTGTTCTGATTCAGTATAACAACTCTCGAGATGAACTGCCATGAATCCTAGAAGGAAACTTTGTTCAGAATGCTGAGGTAGCACAAAGGATCAGATTGGCAAATCAGAACTACAAGTGGAGATAGTAACCCAGTATCAACTTTCTTAATGCTTTAACAACACAAGTGACTGCAGGCTGAAGCAAAGTGACTGCATCTTTTATTTTTCCCAGCAAGCAGTTAAGACTCCTACTTATGTATACTCTTATGAAATTCCTATTAAGCTCTCCTAAAATTCACATCAAATAGTTTAAGAACTGTTGTTCAGGGGTTTCCCTGGTGGTCCAGTAGTTAGGAATCTGCCTGCCAATACAGGGGACACATGTTCAATCCCTGGTCCAGGAAGATCCCACAGGCTGTGAGGCAACTAAGCCCACCCTCTAGAGTCCATGAGTCACAACTACTGAGCCTGTGTGCACATCTACAGTACATGTTCTGCAATAAGAGAAGCCACTGCAAGAAGAAGCCAGTGTATCACAATGAAGACCCAGCCCAGCCAAATATTGAATAAACAAAAGTTTAAAAAAGAGAATTTTTGTATAGTCGCTAAACAGTGTCCAACTCTTCGTAACCCCATGGACTGCCACACACCAGGTTTCCTTCTCCTTTACTGTCTCCCAGAGTTTGCTCAAATTCATGTCCATTGTCAAACTTAAGTCAAATTCATGTAAGAATCAAGATAAGAAAGTTTACTTCATGTGGCAAAGCTTTTCCTAGAGAGATTATTCCCTCCTCTCTTTTTATATTCTGTTGATAAAGCATATATTAAAATATGTTAAAAGAATACATTATTCTTTTAACAAGGTACAAAGCTGATAGATTAGATTGTTTCTTTGCATTATGGTTCAATTTTTTTAAAACACATATATAGAGATGATTTCAATATACATGATATGAAGTGTAGCCTTATATCTTGTTACTAACATATCTGAGTTTTCAAAGAGATATTAATTTTTAAAATTACAGTCATGTCTTTAATTACAGTGCTGCTTTTACTTTGATGATATATGCATTAATAACCCTCTTTTCATGTTAACATGTAGTCATTTCTTATAATAGTCTGTTCTGATTCAGTATAACAACTCTCGAGATGAACTGCCATGAATCCTAGAAGGAAACTTTGTTCAGAATGCTGAGGTAGCACAAAGGATCAGATTGGCAAATCAGAACTACAAGTGGAGATAGTAACCCAGTATCAACTTTCTTAATGCTTTAACAACACAAGTGACTGCAGGCTGAAGAAAAGCAAGGAGCAGTCTAGTACCATCCATGGCAGCCTGGCCCTTTCTCTCCTCATCAGAATGCACTCCAGCCCTAAGTATTTATGAATCTATATTATTTACACAAAAAGGTGCCATTTCAGCTTGAAACATTCTTATTTAATACCAAGATAGTTACATAGCTTTTGTGACATTTTCAACTCATGGCCCATAAATACATAGTTCTAGGTTTGTTTAAAATAAACGATCTTAGGCCCATGCATGCCAAAGAACAAAGATGGATGAAAATAAATAAAAGACCAATAGAAGCAGCCAAAAAAAACAGTTTAAAAAATAAATAAATAAGCAATCTTAGACATAGTAACAATATCCTGCTAAAAAGTTCACACATCCAAAGACTTGGTTAACAATTACCACTGGTAAATTTTCAAAGTAGATTGTTTTTAGAGCATCTGCAGAGGCGGGGTTGACATGTTTCCTTCCTTATTTATTTGTTGGGAGTGTCTGCCCTTGTTAAAGGAGAGAATAGACTGAATGCCAGTTGGTTATCACTTTCTCTTAAGCGTGATCAGATTGGGAAGAGAGTCAAAAGCAGTAACTCAAGATAGGGGTGAAAATGGAAATAGTTTGACTAGTAGATCACACACCAAAAAGAGGGGGCTTCCCTGGTAGTCCAGTGGATAAAGAGTCCGCCTTGCAGTGCAAGGGGCATCTGGTCGATCCCTGGCCCAGGAATATCCCATGTGCCCCAGAGCAGCTGGACCAGTGTGTCCAGTTACGAGCCAGCACTCTGGAGCACGTGCACCCAGAGCCGGTGCTCTGTAACAAGAGAGGCCACTGCAATGGGAAGTACACACAGGCCAAAGAATAAAGATGAATGAAAATAAATAAATGAACAATCAATAAAAGAGGCCAAAATTTGAAAAAAAAAAATAAAAGCAACCAAAAAGAGGTATAGGATTTGGGAAAGAGAAAGAAAGTCACTTAGGAGAGTTTTACTGATTTTAAAACTCTGTCTCTACCCCAATATCTGTATAAAAACACTTATGATACTGTCACCACCATGTGAAGCCTTTAATGCCATGTTTTTCTTTCATTATTGAAATTGTTTTAGTTCGTTAAATTGTTTTCTGATAGCTATATCTTAGAAGCAACCTAGATGTTCAACAGATGAATGGATAAAGAAGACATGGTACATATATACAATGGAATGTTAGTCATAAAAAGGAATAAAATAGAGTCAGTTGTAGTGATGTGGGTGAACCTAGACCCGGTCATCCAGAGTGAAGTAAGTCAGCAAGAGAAACCAAATATATTAACTCATATATATGGAATATAGGAAAATGGTACTGATGAACCTATTTGCAGGGCAGGAATAGACACAGATGTAGAAAATAGATGCGTTGACACTGTGGGAAAGGAGAAGGTGGGATGAACTGAGAGAACATTATTGACATATATCCACTACCATGTGTAAAATAGGAGGTTAACAATTACCACTGGTAAATTTTCAAAGTAGATTGTTTTTAGAGCATCTGCAGAGGCGGGGTTGACATGTTTCCTTCCTTATTTATTTGTTGGGAGTGTCTGCCCTTGTTAAAGGAGAGAATAGACTGAATGCCAGTTGGTTATCACTTTCTCTTAAGCGTGATCAGATTGGGAAGAGAGTCAAAAGCAGTAACTCAAGATAGGGGTGAAAATGGAAATAGTTTGACTAGTAGATCACACACCAAAAAGAGGGGGCTTCCCTGGTAGTCCAGTGGATAAAGAGTCCGCCTTGCAGTGCAAGGGGCATCTGGTCGATCCCTGGCCCAGGAATATCCCATGTGCCCCAGAGCAGCTGGACCAGTGTGTCCAGTTACGAGCCAGCACTCTGGAGCACGTGCACCCAGAGCCGGTGCTCTGTAACAAGAGAGGCCACTGCAATGGGAAGTACACACAGGCCAAAGAATAAAGATGAATGAAAATAAATAAATGAACAATCAATAAAAGAGGCCAAAATTTGAAAAAAAAAAATAAAAGCAACCAAAAAGAGGTATAGGATTTGGGAAAGAGAAAGAAAGTCACTTAGGAGAGTTTTACTGATTTTAAAACTCTGTCTCTACCCCAATATCTGTATAAAAACACTTATGATACTGTCACCACCATGTGAAGCCTTTAATGCCATGTTTTTCTTTCATTATTGAAATTGTTTTAGTTCGTTAAATTGTTTTCTGATAGCTATATCTTAGAAGCAACCTAGATGTTCAACAGATGAATGGATAAAGAAGACATGGTACATATATACAATGGAATGTTAGTCATAAAAAGGAATAAAATAGAGTCAGTTGTAGTGATGTGGGTGAACCTAGACCCGGTCATCCAGAGTGAAGTAAGTCAGCAAGAGAAAACCAAATATATTAACTCATATATATGGAATATAGGAAAATGGTACTGATGAACCTATTTGCAGGGCAGGAATAGACACAGATGTAGAAAATAGATGCGTTGACACTGTGGGAAAGGAGAAGGTGGGATGAACTGAGAGAACATTATTGACATATATCCACTACCATGTGTAAAATAGGAGGAAATGGCCATAGAGCATATGTAGCTCAGCTCAGTGCTCTGTGCTGACATAGATGGGTGGAATGGGGGTGGGTGGAGGAAGGCTCAACAGGAAGAGGGTGTATGCATACATATGGATGATTCACAATGCTGTATAGCAGTAACTAACATAACATTGTAAATCCTATTCCAATTGTATTCCAATTAAAAAAAACAACAATAACAATAAAACAATTAAATATGAGAATGAAACAATTACAAAATACAAATTACACCTAAAATCTTTTGGTTAATGTACTTCATGTGGTTGTGTGTCTTAAATGGTATTTAAACCTTGTCAAAATAAAGCAGTGAAGAAATATCATTCTTGAGTATAACATGATTTTTAAATTTCCCTTAAGAACGAAATTTGGTGTCTAAAAGAGAAAATACAATCAGACTGGTCTACATATGCAGACAATCTACATAAATTTTCACCATGCCCCAAATGCTGTCTGAAGTAGCTGCCAGATAAAAATTATCCCCTTCCTTCCTCAGTAACACAGAAGCATATTATTAAATGCCTAAAGTAATTTCTGGGGAAAGACTCAGCAGTAAGCTGTCTGCAGGCAACACTGCTAGCAGTTGGAAAAATTAATACCCTGCTCCTGAAAGTGGGGGAGGAGGCCCAGGAAGCCTAACATTCACTCCACTCCTTTATCAAAATAAAAAACAAAAGATCTTCAGAAAACACCAGCTTAATATAAACAGATTCTGTTTCGCAACTGCTATTCATATAAAAGATACTTACCAAAAAATAGGAAAACAAAATGATCTTCAGAAAACACAGATGAATGGATAAAGAAGACATGGTACATATATACAATGGAATGTTAGTCATAAAAAGGAATAAAATAGAGTCAGTTGTAGTGATGTGGGTGAACCTAGACCCGGTCATCCAGAGTGAAGTAAGTCAGCAAGAGAAATCCAAATATATTAACTCATATATATGGAATATAGGAAAATGGTACTGATGAACCTATTTGCAGGGCAGGAATAGACACAGATGTAGAAAATAGATGCGTTGACACTGTGGGAAAGGAGAAGGTGGGATGAACTGAGAGAACATTATTGACATATATCCACTACCATGTGTAAAATAGGAGGAAATGGCCATAGAGCATATGTAGCTCAGCTCAGTGCTCTGTGCTGACATAGATGGGTGGAATGGGGGTGGGTGGAGGAAGGCTCAACAGGAAGAGGGTGTATGCATACATATGGATGATTCACAATGCTGTATAGCAGTAACTAACATAACATTGTAAATCCTATTCCAATTGTATTCCAATTAAAAAAAACAACAACAACAATAAAACAATTAAATATGAGAATGAAACAATTACAAAATACAAATTACACCTAAAATCTTTTGGTTAATGTACTTCATGTGGTTGTGTGTCTTAAATGGTATTTAAACCTTGTCAAAATAAAGCAGTGAAGAAATATCATTCTTGAGTATAACATGATTTTTAAATTTCCCTTAAGAACGAAATTTGGTGTCTAAAAGAGAAAATACAATCAGACTGGTCTACATATGCAGACTATCTACATAAATTTTCACCATGCCCCAAATGCTGTCTGAAGTAGCTGCCAGATAAAAATTATCCCCTTCCTTCCTCAGTAACACAGAAGCATATTATTAAATGCCTAAAGTAATTTCTGGGGAAAGACTCAGCAGTAAGCTGTCTGCAGGCAACACTGCTAGCAGTTGGAAAAATTAATACCCTGCTCCTGAAAGTGGGGGAGGAGGCCCAGGAAGCCTAACATTCACTCCACTCCTTTATCAAAATAAAAAACAAAAGATCTTCAGAAAACACCAGCTTAATATAAACAGATTCTGTTTCGCAACTGCTATTCATATAAAAGATACTTACCAGGATAATTTGTATACTTTAGGCATATAATGGAACCTTTTGGAGTATTGCAAATACATTTCTTCATTACTGTTTTTCAAGTTCAGTTTTGGCTGCAATTAAGATTATAGGACATAGAATAATTACCAAATATGGAGTTACTTTTGTGCATCACCCTGGAGGATGCTTTTCTGTGAGAGCAACATTTAAATTAGTGAACTTTTAAACTGCCTTCCATACATCAAGTGGTCCTCATCTAATCAGTTGAAGATCTGAGGAAAGCAAAAGATTGGCCTTCCTGAGCATGAGGAAATTCTCCAGCTGACTTTCCTTAGACTGGAATTGCATCATCAAGTCTCCTGGGTGTCCAGGTTTCAGACCACGCTATCCATTTGGACTTGTCAGCCTCCATAATCACATGAGCCAATTACTCCTGAAAACTTTCCTTATATATACACACAGATGCTGTTCCTATTCATTCTATTTCTCTGCAGAAATGTGCTTAATAGATCTAGCTTAAAATCAAGCTAGTAACTTATTGATAAAAGTTTGGAAATTATCACTGTTTTTTATGTCATTATCTTTCTTCTCACTTTTGCAGTAATATTGCACACCTAATAGATATTTCTGCAAAACTAAATTGATATTTAGTACAAAGATATTCTAAGCTTCTTTTTATCTGTCATGGGAGTGCTTCACCATAAAATTACATAAAAATATGTGACTGTGACTTGAGTGGAGTGGAAGAGGACAACATCAGACAGGAACTTTAAAACATCTCAAATTCTAATTTTCTTCTGCTTACTTATAATCTTTCCCAAACACAGGAGTATATAGTTCTTTTAATGAAACTATAAAGCTGTTAATAATTCAATTAAAATATGCATTTTTAATATTATACTGTTTTGTCTATACATGGTCTCACTAGTTCATTTCCATAAATATTTATTGACCTCTATTTCTTTGCAGGTTCTATCTCAGGAACTGAAATACATTTGTAAATAAACTTTATATCCTTGACATTGTAGTGCTTATGCTGAAATGAACTCTAATGAAGATATGGGTTCATTCATAGCTTTATCTCTAGCGTATTTTTAAGTTAAATTTGTTTCACTTTATCATTAACCTCATGATAAGCTTCCTTTCACTTTTTTACATAATATCTTTTAATGGCTTCCCATTACAATTTTGAACAAAATACAATATATAAACAAGTTTTGGCTGCAATTAAGATTATAGGACATAGAATAATTACCAAATATGGAGTTACTTTTGTGCATCACCCTGGAGGATGCTTTTCTGTGAGAGCAACATTTAAATTAGTGAACTTTTAAACTGCCTTCCATACATCAAGTGGTCCTCATCTAATCAGTTGAAGATCTGAGGAAAGCAAAAGATTGGCCTTCCTGAGCATGAGGAAATTCTCCAGCTGACTTTCCTTAGACTGGAATTGCATCATCAAGTCTCCTGGGTGTCCAGGTTTCAGACCACGCTATCCATTTGGACTTGTCAGCCTCCATAATCACATGAGCCAATTACTCCTGAAAACTTTCCTTATATATACACACAGATGCTGTTCCTATTCATTCTATTTCTCTGCAGAAATGTGCTTAATAGATCTAGCTTAAAATCAAGCTAGTAACTTATTGATAAAAGTTTGGAAATTATCACTGTTTTTTATGTCATTATCTTTCTTCTCACTTTTGCAGTAATATTGCACACCTAATAGATATTTCTGCAAAACTAAATTGATATTTAGTACAAAGATATTCTAAGCTTCTTTTTATCTGTCATGGGAGTGCTTCACCATAAAATTACATAAAAATATGTGACTGTGACTTGAGTGGAGTGGAAGAGGACAACATCAGACAGGAACTTTAAAACATCTCAAATTCTAATTTTCTTCTGCTTACTTATAATCTTTCCCAAACACAGGAGTATATAGTTCTTTTAATGAAACTATAAAGCTGTTAATAATTCAATTAAAATATGCATTTTTAATATTATACTGTTTTGTCTATACATGGTCTCACTAGTTCATTTCCATAAATATTTATTGACCTCTATTTCTTTGCAGGTTCTATCTCAGGAACTGAAATACATTTGTAAATAAACTTTATATCCTTGACATTGTAGTGCTTATGCTGAAATGAACTCTAATGAAGATATGGGTTCATTCATAGCTTTATCTCTAGCGTATTTTTAAGTTAAATTTGTTTCACTTTATCATTAACCTCATGATAAGCTTCCTTTCACTTTTTTACATAATATCTTTTAATGGCTTCCCATTACAATTTTGAACAAAATACAATATATAAACATATTCATCTGACATCTGTTCATATCTCCACTTTACACCACTCTTTGCTTTTTATGTACCATTTATACTTTTTTTTCTTGAACTTTTCTGACATAATATTTTGGCATTGCAATATTCTCTATTCTATCTCTAATACTCTCCATTACAGTCATCTCCGTATTCACTTAGCGAAAGCTACTTATTCTCCAGACACATCTTAAATCATTGTCACCTCTTGCCAAAGTTTCCTAGGCATTAACCCTAGTCTATGTTAGCACTTTCATTGACATAATCTAATGGATACTTTTATATGCATATAGCACCCTTGAAATTATGTGCATTATGTCCTCTTTGCTAACTGTAAATTCCCTGAGAGCAAATATGTATCTATTTATTCTCCAGTGTATTTCCAATACATGGTGGCATGGTTAATTTTCAAAAGTCATTGCAGGTATAAGACAAGAATCAAACAAACCAAGAGACAGCCTACAACAAAGTTGTTACAACCAGTTGTTAATCCACAAACTGTTATAATAATCACATTTATATTTGTCTCTTATGCCCAATATATTCCAAGGAAACTTAATAAATAACTTATGGAATCTAGATTCAAATAACATTAATGAGGGTCAATGCTTAACACATTTCCCTGGTTTACCAGAATGACAATCCTGAAAGGAAAAAATAACTTGTTTTAAGTCAACCAATCTGACTCACGATTACTGTTTTTGCTTCAAACACAGGAGTATATAGCTTTTAATGAAACTATACAGCTGTTAATAATTCAATTAAAATATGCATTTTTAATATTATACTGTTTTGTCTATACATGGTCTCACTAGTTCATTTCCATAAATATTTATTGACCTCTATTTCTTTGCAGGTTCTATCTCAGGAACTGAAATACATTTGTAAATAAACTTTATATCCTTGACATTGTAGTGCTTATGCTGAAATGAACTCTAATGAAGATATGGGTTCATTCATAGCTTTATCTCTAGCGTATTTTTAAGTTAAATTTGTTTCACTTTATCATTAACCTCATGATAAGCTTCCTTTCACTTTTTTACATAATATCTTTTAATGGCTTCCCATTACAATTTTGAACAAAATACAATATATAAACATATTCATCTGACATCTGTTCATATCTCCACTTTACACCACTCTTTGCTTTTTATGTACCATTTATACTTTTTTTTCTTGAACTTTTCTGACATAATATTTTGGCATTGCAATATTCTCTATTCTATCTCTAATACTCTCCATTACAGTCATCTCCGTATTCACTTAGCGAAAGCTACTTATTCTCCAGACACATCTTAAATCATTGTCACCTCTTGCCAAAGTTTCCTAGGCATTAACCCTAGTCTATGTTAGCACTTTCATTGACATAATCTAATGGATACTTTTATATGCATATAGCACCCTTGAAATTATGTGCATTATGTCCTCTTTGCTAACTGTAAATTCCCTGAGAGCAAATATGTATCTATTTATTCTCCAGTGTATTTCCAATACATGGTGGCATGGTTAATTCTCAAAAAGTCATTGCAGGTATAAGACAAGAATCAAACAAACCAAGAGACAGCCTACAACAAAGTTGTTACAACCAGTTGTTAATCCACAAACTGTTATAATAATCACATTTATATTTGTCTCTTATGCCCAATATATTCCAAGGAAACTTAATAAATAACTTATGGAATCTAGATTCAAATAACATTAATGAGGGTCAATGCTTAACACATTTCCCTGGTTTACCAGAATGACAATCCTGAAAGGAAAAAATAACTTGTTTTAAGTCAACCAATCTGACTCACGATTACTGTTTTTGCTTCAAATGCCCAGAAACCAGAACACAATACATGTTTGAGACATGCATGTCACACTTTTTAAATATGTCATCCTTTATTTTACAGAATATAATTAGATATTTTGGAAAACTATACCTGCACATTTCAAATTATTCTGCAGGGTGTTTTGAGTACTATAAAAAAGTTGGAAGGTAATTATAAGTTAATAGCATTTTTGCAACATCAGAATATTTTAAGTAATTTTATGTCAGTTAGTTGCTATCATAAACTCTGCTCTTCACAATTAATAATTTAGCTATGTTAAGCATTATGCTGTTCTCTATGTAAATTAGCCGTAGGCTTGCTCCAGAATAAAAGCTTTGTTGTATTTCCATGCTCCCTAAAGCACTGGTATGTGCTGTGTATACTAGCAGCTCTGAGTAATGCTCCTCGAGACCCAGGCCCCCTCAGGCTGCCCTCTCTTCCCTTTGCTCATCCACACTGAACACACTGTTGTCTTTCGTACACGACAAGCCTGGTCCTCTCTTGGACCTTCACTCTCCTCTCTACTTAGCGCAATTTCCCCACAAAATATTCACATGGCTTCCCAGGATTACTGAAATATCACGTTATCAGAGAGGCCTTTCTATAATAATAACCTTCTCTAAAATATTTAATATTTATCGAGTCTTGCTATTGTCCTGAATAATTTCACCATGCAGCGTATGGTGTATTTAGTATCTGTTTACTGTGTGTTTCTCCCAGATAGAGTGAGAACTCCATGAGGACGGGAACCACACTTGTTATTGGTCTATATTTTGTGCCTGAAACAGTGACCTACATGCCACAGGAGCCACTCAACGAACATTTGTTGAAAAATGAATGGTAGATAAATGAATAAATTAATTAATGCATTGAATGCTTCTAGGATTTTATCAATTTATTCTGAATCTATATTTAACTGTAAAGTTAAACAATTTTGGCCTCACTATTGATGGACACAATGATACAAGATTTATAGTCTAGTTACAAAGTAGCAAAAGTAAAAAATGCAGTTTAATTGCTTTTATTCCTTTCATCATTATTATTTTAAGTATAATTTAAAATAAGAACTGTAGTGCAAAACGTGATACACAACTGTGATTTCTCTCCAGAATTCTATGTCTATTTCTAACCATAGCTGCTGATCATTTCCTGGGTCACATCATAAGTGCTATTAGTGGTTTATTTTTCAAAATAACTCAGATTTAATCTCTAGATTTAGTGGAAAACTTTTTACCTGCACATTTCAAATTATTCTGCAGGGTGTTTTGAGTACTATAAAAAAGTTGGAAGGTAATTATAAGTTAATAGCATTTTTGCAACATCAGAATATTTTAAGTAATTTTATGTCAGTTAGTTGCTATCATAAACTCTGCTCTTCACAATTAATAATTTAGCTATGTTAAGCATTATGCTGTTCTCTATGTAAATTAGCCGTAGGCTTGCTCCAGAATAAAAGCTTTGTTGTATTTCCATGCTCCCTAAAGCACTGGTATGTGCTGTGTATACTAGCAGCTCTGAGTAATGCTCCTCGAGACCCGGGCCCCCCTCAGGCTGCCCTCTCTTCCCTTTGCTCATCCACACTGAACACACTGTTGTCTTCGTACACGACAAGCCTGGTCCTCTCTTGGACCTTCACTCTCCTCTCTACTTAGCGCAATTTCCCCACAAAATATTCACATGGCTTCCCAGGATTACTGAAATATCACGTTATCAGAGAGGCCTTTCTATAATAATAACCTTCTCTAAAATATTTAATATTTATCGAGTCTTGCTATTGTCCTGAATAATTTCACCATGCAGCGTATGGTGTATTTAGTATCTGTTTACTGTGTGTTTCTCCCAGATAGAGTGAGAACTCCATGAGGACGGGAACCACACTTGTTATTGGTCTATATTTTGTGCCTGAAACAGTGACCTACATGCCACAGGAGCCACTCAACGAACATTTGTTGAAAAATGAATGGTAGATAAATGAATAAATTAATTAATGCATTGAATGCTTCTAGGATTTTATCAATTTATTCTGAATCTATATTTAACTGTAAAGTTAAACAATTTTGGCCTCACTATTGATGGACACAATGATACAAGATTTATAGTCTAGTTACAAAGTAGCAAAAGTAAAAAATGCAGTTTAATTGCTTTTATTCCTTTCATCATTATTATTTTAAGTATAATTTAAAATAAGAACTGTAGTGCAAAACGTGATACACAACTGTGATTTCTCTCCAGAATTCTATGTCTATTTCTAACCATAGCTGCTGATCATTTCCTGGGTCACATCATAAGTGCTATTAGTGGTTTATTTTTCAAAATAACTCAGATTTAATCTCTAGATTTAATTAACCACTGAATCCTGATGCTGGTAGTAAGTCACTCAATTTTTTATACAAAGCAGCTTAGTATTATCTAACAAGAAATCATAATTACTACCAGGAAAATCATAATTTCAGAGAATATGATAGAATTGTGAGTATTCTAACTAAAATGGATATGAGAGGCTTAAAAGTTACCAAATTTTCCCAGTCATAAGGAGGTTTCATATTATACAAGCAGAGCCTTCAATAATATCCACCAATGAACAAACATAACAAAACAGAGTCATAACTAGAGAATAACCATGTGGTTGCCAGAGGGGACATGGCAGGGGGAAGAGAGAAATGGATGAGGGACATTAAAAGCTACAAGTTTTCAGCTGCAAAATAAATGAGCCATAGGTACAAAATGCACAGTGGGGAGAATATAGTCAATAACTAGGTAATATCATTATATGGTGACAGATGGTAACTACACTTATTGTGGTGATTATTTAGAAATGTATAGAAATATGAAATCACTGTGTTATGTAATTGGAACTAGCACAGAATTATAGGTCAATTTTACTTCAAAAACAAAGACAGAGAAAAAGATGAGGTTTGTGCTTACCAGAGGCAGGGGTTGGGGGCACGGGGAGTGGGATTGGATAAGGCAGTTGAAATGTATGAACTTCCAGTTATAACAAACATCAGTACCGAGGATTTAATGTGCAACATAATAAATACAATTAACATTGTCTTTGTGTGCTGTGTGCTCAGTCATGTCCTACTCTTTCTGACCCCATGGACTGCAGTCTGTCAGGATCCTCCATCTATGGAATTTTTCAGGCAAGAATACTAGAGCAGATTAAATCTGGTTGTATTTTACATCAACTCTTTCATTTTCAAATGATTATACTAATACTACACAGAAAATAGTACCTACATCGTAGCAAAAGTAAAAATGCAGTTTAATTGCTTTTATTCCTTTCATCATTATTATTTTAAGTATAATTTAAAATAAGAACTGTAGTGCAAAACGTGATACACAACTGTGATTTCTCTCCAGAATTCTATGTCTATTTCTAACCATAGCTGCTGATCATTTCCTGGGTCACATCATAAGTGCTATTAGTGGTTTATTTTTCAAAATAACTCAGATTTAATCTCTAGATTTAATTAACCACTGAATCCTGATGCTGGTAGTAAGTCACTCAATTTTTTATACAAAGCAGCTTAGTATTATCTAACAAGAAATCATAATTACTACCAGGAAAATCATAATTTCAGAGAATATGATAGAATTGTGAGTATTCTAACTAAAATGGATATGAGAGGCTTAAAAGTTACCAAATTTTCCCAGTCATAAGGAGGTTTCATATTATACAAGCAGAGCCTTCAATAATATCCACCAATGAACAAACATAACAAAACAGAGTCATAACTAGAGAATAACCATGTGGTTGCCAGAGGGGACATGGCAGGGGGAAGAGAGAAATGGATGAGGGACATTAAAAGCTACAAGTTTTCAGCTGCAAAATAAATGAGCCATAGGTACAAAATGCACAGTGGGGAGAATATAGTCAATAACTAGGTAATATCATTATATGGTGACAGATGGTAACTACACTTATTGTGGTGATTATTTAGAAATGTATAGAAATATGAAATCACTGTGTTATGTAATTGGAACTAGCACAGAATTATAGGTCAATTTTACTTCAAAAACAAAGACAGAGAAAAAGATGAGGTTTGTGCTTACCAGAGGCAGGGGTTGGGGGCACGGGGAGTGGGATTGGATAAGGCAGTTGAAATGTATGAACTTCCAGTTATAACAAACATCAGTACCGAGGATTTAATGTGCAACATAATAAATACAATTAACATTGTCTTTGTGTGCTGTGTGCTCAGTCATGTCCTACTCTTTCTGACCCCATGGACTGCAGTCTGTCAGGATCCTCCATCTATGGAATTTTTCAGGCAAGAATACTAGAGCAGATTAAATCTGGTTGTATTTTACATCAACTCTTTCATTTTCAAATGATTATACTAATACTACACAGAAATAGTTGAACTCAAGTAAAATCACTTCCTCTTCATTTCCATCTTTGTTTTCTTATCAAATAAGATTCATAAAACATCAAAAAATATGATCTCTGTGGTACAAAAATAAAAATGCTATTAAATATACCATCATAGTTACTGTGCATTAAAAACATTTTGCAAGCATAAAAATTTGATGGCTTAAAAGCAAATGAATCAGAACAGCTGAAATTAGGTTTTTCTTCCAATGTTTACTAATAAAGGAATAGATAAGATACTCATAGTTTGAGTAGGTATTTCCATTCTATTTGGAAATATAAATACACATGGTTGGTTTCCTTCTCAGTAGAAGATAAATGTCAAATAAATCCTTTTCTTTTTTCCCTCGTGTGACATGCAATCATCGTTCCCTAACTTTAAGGGATCAAACCAGTGCCTCCTTCAAGTGACATGTGAAGTCTCAGCAACTGGATCACCCGGGAAGTCCCCAAATAAGTCATTTTCTAGTTTCTCTTTTCAGTGTCTAAAGTAATTCATAAAATTTCTCATAAAACATCATTCGGCTTGAAACTAGGAAATCACTTTCATAAGAAACCACTTTTCCTGCAGTTGGCCTTAGAAAA
Source organism: Tragulus kanchil (assembly GCA_022376925.1). Classification (NCBI taxonomy): domain Eukaryota; kingdom Metazoa; phylum Chordata; class Mammalia; order Artiodactyla; family Tragulidae; genus Tragulus; species Tragulus kanchil. The sequence continues at coordinate 68,276,260 of JAIOJX010000028.1, read as the reverse complement.
TGTCTTACTGTCTCTTAAACATAATGTCCCTTAAACATTCGTCTTGGCAAAAAGACTGTAGTTGATAGTTAGCTAGCAGATTCCTATTTCAAGTAGCAATTAGCATGAAGAAGTTTACCTCCACTCATTACAGGGGAAGGTTTAATTCACACCTAATATTAATTGAATTATGTGTATTTAGTCCTCATTTTTAAAATTATCAGCAATAACTACATTGACAGTATTTAATATTTTAGGGTTATATATCCTCTCCAGTCCATTTATCTTATAAAATAAATTTCTACTTTGCATGCTTCTTGTTACGGTTGAAAATAATATTGGAAATTTTACTGTGTGTAGTCAGGGAAAATGTTCACCAAGCAGTCAGAAGTCACAGAGCACCAGTATCCCCTCTCCCAACCTAGAAGCATGTACTGCATATCCCTGCATAGCTATCTAATCAACTGCTCTAATGCATGTAGGCTCAGCATCAAACTGTTATTTATTATAAGCTGTAAACAGTACGCTTCATCAACAGTTATTAAAATTTGGAATTTCAGAGATTTGGAAGTTACAAGATACATGTCTCACCAAAGTTCAAGTATTATTTCCATTTTTACATATAGCTTCCCTTTCTTTTAACCCTATAGATTTGGTAAGTATAGTGTGGAAAGAAAAAAACTAGTAGAGATTCAAGAACTAAACATATTCTCTATTTTTTCTTTTTATATTTCCACTTGTTAAGTAATACCAGCTCTTTTACATAAAATAGTTATGGATGGAATCTAGGCTATTTCTTTTATTTATTTATTTTAATCCATCTTTATTCTTTGGTCTGTGTGGGTCTCCCATTGCTGTGGCCTCTCTCATTGCAGAGCACTGGCTCTGGGCACATGTGCTCCAGAGCGCTGGCTCATAATTGGACACGCGGATCCAGCCACTCCATGGCACGTGGGATCTTCCTGGGCCAGGGATCAAACTGGTGCCCCTTGCACTGCACAGTGGACTCTTTACCATGGTACCACCAGGAAAATCCTTGACTATTTCTTATATTAAAATAAAATCATGAATTAAGCTGAAACATTTCTCAAATACGTCTAATGTCCCAAGAATACCTTGTCTCTCCTTCCCTTTTCTTTTCCTAGAATGTTAAGGAAGGACCAGTTTATAGTCCTAACCAGAAGCTGTAGTAAACCAGAAAGTAAATTTTTAAAAAAATGTAATGCTAGTTAAATTGGAAACAGAATCATTTAGAGAAAGAATGAACAATTCTGACTCAAAAATTATGAAATTAATCTTTGCTATTTTTCTTTCAGATCATACAATTATAGATTATTAAAATTAAGGGTTTCAGAAATTTCCTGCTTTGACTTCTTGTGTAAGTAAAGAAATTGAGGAAATTATCTTTTATTTCCTCATAGTTGTCATTCAAAAATGTTTATTAAATGCATGCTATATATGTCTGAATGTTTGTGCCTCCTCAAAATTAATATGTTGAAATCCTAACACTCAGCATGATGGTATCAGTAGATAAGAGTCTTTGGGAGGTGACTGAGTCAAGAGGTGCAGCCCTCATAAATGGGATTAGTGATCTTATAATAGAAATCTCACAGAGCTTCCTAGCCCCTTTACCATCAGAGAATATGAGAAGTGTAAAACCCAGAAGAGAGCCCTTGCCCAAACATGCTAGCCCTGATATGGGACCCCTAGCCTTCCAAACTGTGTGAAATAAATTTCTGTTGTTTATAAGCCATTCAGTCTGTCTCATTTTGCTATAGTAGCCCAAAGACAACATGGGACACTCTTAGACATTTATACATGTGTGTATATATATATATATATATATATATATATATATATATATATATTACACATACATATACATATATATTTATATACATAAAACATCATCCAAATGTATCTGAATGCAACTAGTGTGTTTTTGAAGGAAGCTGTGATGATTAGCTTTTGAGTAAAAATTAATTGGGTCAGTAAAAATATATGCATTCTGGCTTTTCATATTTTTAAAAAATAAGCAGCTCTAACAATAAACTGTATGACATCTCTGTTTAGATCTGACAACACATTTGTTTTCTCCAGGGTTATAGCCAGTGGCCGCGTTTGGTTCTCTTTGTCGTTGGGATCCAATATTCTCTAGGTTCCTTGTTCAGACCCTACTGTTCCCTGCCTCAAAAGTGCTATTCCTGTCAGGTTCACCTTGATTTTCTTCAGAGCTGATTAGACTAGATTTGAGGTCAGAAGACCAACTGGGAGTCAGCTACAATAATTAAGGTACTAAATGGATGAAGGGTTGAACTGAGTCAGTAATGAAGGTCTAAGACAAGATGTCAAATACTGTAGGTGTTAAGAAGAGAATGTGTAAGCCTTGCACACTTCCCACCCTCCAACACACACACACACACACACACACACACACACACACACACACAGAGCACTGTTGAGTTTTCACGGGATTAAATTACCTCAACTGGGTGGCCACAGAGGAATCAAAAGAATTTATCATCACTTTGCTGGCTTACTACACACCCTATAAGCTAGCATCTTTAGGAATCAGTAATCTGTAGCTGCTCCTAATTGCAATAAAATATTTTAAAAGGGTTCTTGCCCAGAAAAACAGTGAATAAGCCCTTTAAAAATAGCTGAAAGTCCCCAGATAACACTCTTTTCTTCCCCTGTCACAACTCATGCACCACTCAGAAAACCTGCAGTAAATATTTTTAAAAAGAATTATTATTCATTTAAATAATTAAGGGGCTTGAAGAGATTTTGAATTAGCAGTTGTAATTATAACCAGCTCTCAGTATAAGCAAGTGCTTGCAATGTAGCACAAAGGAGACACTGTCCCAAGAGTCTAAATGGACAGCTATTCAAAAATGTGTGAAATAGTGGTGCTTCTTGTCTTGTCGGCTCTCTGCAGATGGTATTAAATGTCTATGCAGTACTTAAGGAGAGCATAATGAGATATAACCCTTTAAACAGATATCAGTGTGTGAGTGGGTGCTAGACAAGTATGCATTTACAAGTAAAATGAATCTGTCTGCCACTTATTGGATACCATTTGCAGGGATATCAGAAGTGATACCATTATCCCACAGATGATTTGTTCTGGGCATTGTATCATTTATGTAAAAGAGATGGCACATCTCCCTGAATGGCTCATCTGGTAGGTGCGGATAGCTTTCAGTTAACCAAAGTTTTACACTAAATTTCAGATGGTCTGCATGAAAAAAGGGCTTGTGTCTCTTGGCAGCCATAATAGAGGCATCTGCTGTTTCATTTAAGTCTGCCTTTTCCTTCTTCCTTTCTACTTTTTTTTGTAATCACTATGGTAAGTCTCAATTAACCAATCATATAAATATTATTGTTGGTATGGATATGCTAATGTTTGCTTAGAAGTTGTCCCTCTGGGTCTGTAAATTGGTAATCTTGTTTATTTGATAGTCTGTAATTGTACAGTAAATCTCATCTGAGCCCTCACTCACACAGCCAGACAAGGTTTGGAGTAGCTATAGCAGCACCGCTAGCTAATGAGGGTGGGATTTAGGAAGAACTTACAATATGCTTGTGTTTACAAAGGAAACTTTGGGGGCTTACTCTTATTAGTATTATCAATATTGTATATCAAGTCTCATCTTGAAAGCACTGAAAAATAGCTGAAAGACCCCAGATAACCCTCTGTTCTTCCCCTGTCACAACTCATGCACCACTCAGAAAACCTGCAGTAAATATTTTTAAAAAGAATTATTATTCATTTAAATAATTAAGGGGCTTGAAGAGATTTTGAATTAGCAGTTGTAATTATAACCAGCTCTCAGTATAAGCAAGTGCTTGCAATGTAGCACAAAGGAGACACTGTCCCAAGAGTCTAAATGGACAGCTATTCAAAAATGTGTGAAATAGTGGTGCTTCTTGTCTTGTCGGCTCTCTGCAGATGGTATTAAATGTCTATGCAGTACTTAAGGAGAGCATAATGAGATATAACCCTTTAAACAGATATCAGTGTGTGAGTGGGTGCTAGACAAGTATGCATTTACAAGTAAAATGAATCTGTCTGCCACTTATTGGATACCATTTGCAGGGATATCAGAAGTGATACCATTATCCCACAGATGATTTGTTCTGGGCATTGTATCATTTATGTAAAAGAGATGGCACATCTCCCTGAATGGCTCATCTGGTAGGTGCGGATAGCTTTCAGTTAACCAAAGTTTTACACTAAATTTCAGATGGTCTGCATGAAAAAGGACTTGTGTCTCTTGGCAGCCATAATAGAGGCATCTGCTGTTTCATTTAAGTCTGCCTTTTCCTTCTTCCTTTCTACTTTTTTTTGTAATCACTATGGTAAGTCTCAATTAACCAATCATATAAATATTATTGTTGGTATGGATATGCTAATGTTTGCTTAGAAGTTGTCCCTCTGGGTCTGTAAATTGGTAATCTTGTTTATTTGATAGTCTGTAATTGTACAGTAAATCTCATCTGAGCCCTCACTCACACAGCCAGACAAGGTTTGGAGTAGCTATAGCAGCACCGCTAGCTAATGAGGGTGGGATTTAGGAAGAACTTACAATATGCTTGTGTTTACAAAGGAAACTTTGGGGGCTTACTCTTATTAGTATTATCAATATTGTATATCAAGTCTCATCTTGAAAGCACTGAAAAAAATAACTCCCTTGAACATGTCTAACTTCCAGCTAGCTCAGTGAATTTTCACAAAATTTTTAGCTTTGGACCTGCGCTGTCCAATGTTTAAAATAATAGACCTGCTAATTAAATACAGAATGCACAAAATGGGTGAGAAGGAAATAACACTATGTAATAAGGATCAAGAGCTTTAGACTGCATCTGAAATGGTACATCTTTGCTATAAAGATAAAATTTTACATAAGCAAAAACCATATTTGAAAAATAAAAATGTCTAAGAATTACATCTAAGGCTTACATGATGATTCAGTCATAATTAAGAAGCAAGATGAATAGAAAAGTCCTTAATAGTAGCATACTATATTCACCACAATAGTTAATGTGATTAAGGTTCCATGTAGGAAAAAGATGGAAGATAGTTATGAGTCTGCTGTATGTAATACTTGCTGACATCTATGAAGTACTTTCTAAGCAATTAAACATTTTTTATCTGTTATCTTACTTAAAATCTCCAACTAAGGCTATATATTGTTGTGTTCAGTCACTTCAGTCATGTTCAACTCTGTCTGACACTATGGACTGTAGTCCACCAGTTCCTCTGTTCATGGAATTTTCCAGGCAAGAATACTGGAGTGGGTTTCCATTCCCTTCTCTGGGGATCTTCCTAACCCAGGAATCAAACCCCCATCTCTCATGTCTCCTGCATTGGCAAGTGGGTTCTTTACCACTAGTGCCACCTGAGAAGTCAATTAAAGATATAGATACTCCAATTAATCCTTTTATCCTTAAGAAAACTGAGGCCATGATGACATTAAGATGATGGAATAGAAGGACATGTGCTCATCTTCTGCAGTCAGAGCCCCAAGATCACAACCAGTGACTGAACAAACAGAGACTATAACCCACCAAAGACAAAGGAGAAGCCACAAAGAAATGGTCAGACAAGAGCAATTGGGATAAAAGAAAACTGAGGCCATTAGAGTAATGTTTAAAGTCATTACTAATCAGATCATATTTGGAATAACTGCATCTGTTTGGGAATAACAAAATGGAAGAGAGTGGAAGATGAATATGTTCGGAGAAGTGCAATCAGGAGAGTGAAAACATAAAGGAAAAGTTCATACTACTTGTTTGTGAGTTATGGTCTACCTCCTATACTAGATGGTGAATTCATGAGCACAGAGCCAGATCTGCCTTGTTTAAGATGATGCATAGCCTAAGACCTGGCACAGAGTAGATACTCAGTTTATTAATACTTTCTGGAAGATTTACTAAAGTCAAATGCCCTTAAACAGACAATACTTTGGAATCCAGGATAACTGTACTGAAATAATTTACAAGCTGTTCTGTGGAGGATTAGATTTGTTCTGTATGCTAATGGTAGGAAGAAAACAGAGAAGAAATTTGCATTAAAATATTTTAAAAGTGACTGATGCCCGAAAATAGAGTTCGTAGAATGAGAAGCTGTTATTCCACTGTCACTGGATGTTCTCTCATAACCTGGATATAACTTTTCAAGTGTAGTGAAAAACAATTTTAATGTTAATAAGTGTCCAAAGTATTTAAGGTCATTTACTGACTGAAATCCCCTGTTATAGTTTGCTTTCCAGGGATGAAGGAAATATCTAAAAGCCTGTTGAATCTTCAAGCAACAGTTTAGTGATATTTTGAGTTTAAGTGAGAAAGTTTATATTTGTACCAATTATATTAATCAAAAATCATTAATATATATTGCAAAAACAAGAAGGTAAATTAGATCCTCCAATACAGTGGCCCCATCTCTCATGTCTCCTGCATTGGCAAGTGGGTTCTTTACCACTAGTGCCACCTGAGAAGTCAATTAAAGATATAGATACTCCAATTAATCCTTTTATCCTTAAGAAAACTGAGGCCATGATGACATTAAGATGATGGAATAGAAGGACATGTGCTCATCTTCTGCAGTCAGAGCCCCAAGATCACAACCAGTGACTGAACAAACAGAGACTATAACCCACCAAAGACAAAGGAGAAGCCACAAAGAAATGGTCAGACAAGAGCAATTGGGATAAAAGAAAACTGAGGCCATTAGAGTAATGTTTAAAGTCATTACTAATCAGATCATATTTGGAATAACTGCATCTGTTTGGGAATAACAAAATGGAAGAGAGTGGAAGATGAATATGTTCGGAGAAGTGCAATCAGGAGAGTGAAAACATAAAGGAAAAGTTCATACTACTTGTTTGTGAGTTATGGTCTACCTCCTATACTAGATGGTGAATTCATGAGCACAGAGCCAGATCTGCCTTGTTTAAGATGATGCATAGCCTAAGACCTGGCACAGAGTAGATACTCAGTTTATTAATACTTTCTGGAAGATTTACTAAAGTCAAATGCCCTTAAACAGACAATACTTTGGAATCCAGGATAACTGTACTGAAATAATTTACAAGCTGTTCTGTGGAGGATTAGATTTGTTCTGTATGCTAATGGTAGGAAGAAAACAGAGAAGAAATTTGCATTAAAATATTTTAAAAGTGACTGATGCCCGAAAATAGAGTTCGTAGAATGAGAAGCTGTTATTCCACTGTCACTGGATGTTCTCTCATAACCTGGATATAACTTTTCAAGTGTAGTGAAAAACAATTTTAATGTTAATAAGTGTCCAAAGTATTTAAGGTCATTTACTGACTGAAATCCCCTGTTATAGTTTGCTTTCCAGGGATGAAGGAAATATCTAAAAGCCTGTTGAATCTTCAAGCAACAGTTTAGTGATATTTTGAGTTTAAGTGAGAAAGTTTATATTTGTACCAATTATATTAATCAAAAATCATTAATATATATTGCAAAAGTATTTAGTAACAAGGAAGATAAAGTAAATTAGATCCTCCAATACAGTGGCGTAAGTGATAGATTTACTTTTATGAGAATAATTTAAGAGGACTGTTCAGGAACTGCCAGATAAATATTAGTGCAATTACTACAAAGTTGCTGATGGTATATAATCAATGCCTAAGGCAATACATGGGAATCTGTGTGAATTTTATATGTACCATACAAAACTCGAAGTCAAATAAATACTTTTTTCCCTCCAAGCATACATTACATAAACACAGACATATACGTCATCAGATTCAACCAATACATATTAGTATATCATGTAGCTTAGATATTATGTCAAGCATTGCTATTTTAATAAAATCAATAGGAACTAAAGACCAAAATGAGATATACATATGGAAACCTTCCTCAATAGGCAGCATTCCACATTTGGAAAAAAGAAGCATAAGATATGCCTTTTTTTTAAAGATGATCATTTGTGGAAAGTATTTGGTATGAAGATTTTAAATATAAAAAGAGCAAATATTACATTTCTGAGAATTCCAAAATATAACTGTTACAGCAAAGTATATGGGAAAGTTTTTTGGGCTTCCCCTGGTGGTCCAGTGGGTAAGGACACTGCCTTGCAATGCAAGGGGCGCTGGTTTGAGCCCTGGCCTGGGAAGATCCCACGTGCCGCGGAGCGGCTGGACCGATGTGTCCAATTCCGAGCCAGAGCTCTGGGCGCATGCGCCCAGAGCCGGCTCTACAACAGATGCCACGATGGGGCCAAGAGGATAAAAAAAACAATAGAAGTGACTGATGCCCGAAAATAGAGTTCGTAGAATGAGAAGCTGTTATTCCACTGTCACTGGATGTTCTCTCATAACCTGGATATAACTTTTCAAGTGTAGTGAAAAACAATTTTAATGTTAATAAGTGTCCAAAGTATTTAAGGTCATTTACTGACTGAAATCCCCTGTTATAGTTTGCTTTCCAGGGATGAAGGAAATATCTAAAAGCCTGTTGAATCTTCAAGCAACAGTTTAGTGATATTTTGAGTTTAAGTGAGAAAGTTTATATTTGTACCAATTATATTAATCAAAAATCATTAATATATATTGCAAAAGTATTTAGTAACAAGGAAGATAAAGTAAATTAGATCCTCCAATACAGTGGCGTAAGTGATAGATTTACTTTTATGAGAATAATTTAAGAGGACTGTTCAGGAACTGCCAGATAAATATTAGTGCAATTACTACAAAGTTGCTGATGGTATATAATCAATGCCTAAGGCAATACATGGGAATCTGTGTGAATTTTATATGTACCATACAAAACTCGAAGTCAAATAAATACTTTTTTCCCTCCAAGCATACATTACATAAACACAGACATATACGTCATCAGATTCAACCAATACATATTAGTATATCATGTAGCTTAGATATTATGTCAAGCATTGCTATTTTAATAAAATCAATAGGAACTAAAGACCAAAATGAGATATACATATGGAAACCTTCCTCAATAGGCAGCATTCCACATTTGGAAAAAAGAAGCATAAGATATGCCTTTTTTTTAAAGATGATCATTTGTGGAAAGTATTTGGTATGAAGATTTTAAATATAAAAAGAGCAAATATTACATTTCTGAGAATTCCAAAATATAACTGTTACAGCAAAGTATATGGGAAAGTTTTTTGGGCTTCCCCTGGTGGTCCAGTGGGTAAGGACACTGCCTTGCAATGCAAGGGGCGCTGGTTTGAGCCCTGGCCTGGGAAGATCCCACGTGCCGCGCAGCGGCTGGACTGATGTGTCCAATTACCGAGCCAGAGCTCTGGAGCGCATGCGCCCAGAGCCGGCGCTCTACAACAGATGCCACCGCGATGGGAGGCACACAGGAGCCAAAGAACAAAGACGGATGAACATAGAGAAACAAAAGACCAATAGAAGTGGCCCGCCTCCTCCCCTTCCTCCCCAACCCGACCCCCGCCCAAAATAAATAAATAAATAAATTTTTTAAAAAAAGTATATGGGAAATTTTTAATAAAGTTTGAAGAATCAATCCTCAAGAATATTAAAATTTGACAATTGACTATTTGGGGGATAATCAAAGTGGATTGTCTCATTTGTAGAAAGATCTAAATAAAAGAGAATAACAGCATACAATTTTAAATGTTCTGTATTGTGTTTAATGCAGTGGTATTAAATATCTATATATCTGAGACTATATTCTACCTAAAATTTGCATTTTCTAAATTTTTAGCACAGTGTCACACAGTGTCACACAGTGTCATAATTAGTATCATAAATTGTTAACCTCTTGTATGGGTATTTTTACAGAGAATGTAGTGATTATACATACAAAAAGACTATATTAAGCTTTTTTAGCTACATTTTTACTGTCTGTGGGAATTTTGTTATTTTTTCAACAAATATATATTAAGTTCTTGGAAATGCTCAGAACGCTTGCAAATGCTGAGGACATGGAAAGGAATAAGTCAAACTGACCAGGCCTTTAACGATTTCAAATTCTCCTGGGGGTTATAGACTGGGTGTCCAAAGAGTATACTGCAAACAAAAGCCACTATAATAAACATTAACATCAGTGCTTCAGAATGTCCATAGAAGTTTTTTTTTTTTTTTTTCAGAATTCTTTATTTTTTTGGCGGGGTTCGGGGGGGACGGGTTAGGGAGGGATGGGGGAGGGTAGGCCACTTCCATTGGTCTTTTTCATTTATCTATTTTCATCCATCTTTGTTCTTTGGCCCGTGTGGGCCTCCCATCGCGGTGGCCTCTGTTGCCGCAGAGCATCGGCTCTGGGTGCATGCGCTCCAGAGCTCCGGTTCAGTAATTGGACACATCGGTTCAGCCGCTCCACAGCATGTGGGATCGTCCCAGGCCACGGCGCCCCTTGCACTGAAAGGTGGTGTCCTTACCCACTGGACCACCAGGGAAGCCCACAGAATGTCCAGAATACAACAGAGTTGGTTAGGAAGAATAGAGGTGACATTTGAGTTTGATCTAAAAAAACAAGCATGGATTTATAAGGGAGATAAATATAAAAGCATAAAATGCATAGGTTGTTCAGAAAACACAAGGAACATGAACTTGCAAGAAGCATAGGAAACCTGGGTTACTAATTGGCATATAAAATAGTTCTGGCCAAATTGTGAATATATTTACACATGATGATGACTATAGATTTTAACCTGCAGAGTATTTAATGCAAGAATCAGAGAATTTTTATTTAGAACTCAATAGTTCACCCAATGATTTTAAAAGCTGATGTTGGTCAATCTAGAGATGACCTAAAGAGCAGGAACTGGGGAAGAAATAGGCCAGAAATCAGCACTGTTATATAATTTAGTAGTGATTGACTGCAAGAGGTCAGCTGTAGCTGTGGCCACGTTTTTCAATATTCCAACATGGTATGATGTTTTGAATCAGTTTATTTAAGCAGAAGTAATATTTCACAGAATACTTTCCCTGTGCTGTTCCTAATTATGTTGGCAACAGAGAAGTTTGCATGAGATTTAAAAGCAACAAACATTATGCTCTTAGAGTGGGGCAGCAAGGGCTCTTTCTGCTCATGTGTGTTTTCATTAACCTCCCCGTCTTCACATCTAGTTTATATTCTCTCCTGGTCACAGATCTCATGCTACATGTTTTGAAAATAGTCAAACTGACCAGGCCTTTAACGATTTCAGATTCTCCTGGGGGTTATAGACTGGGTGTCCAAAGAGTATACTGCAAACAAAAGCCACTATAATAAACATTAACATCAGTGCTTCAGAATGTCCATAGAAGTTTTTTTTTTCAGAATTCTTTTTTTTTTGGGGGGGGTTGGGGGGGGACGGGTTAGGGAGGGATGGGGGAGGGTAGGCCACTTCCATTGGTCTTTTTCATTTATCTATTTTCATCCATCTTTGTTCTTTGGCCCGTGTGGGCCTCCCATCGTGGTGGCCTCTGTTGCCGCAGAGCATCGGCTCTGGGTGCATGCGCTCCAGAGCTCCGGTTCAGTAATTGGACACATCGGTTCAGCCGCTCCACAGCATGTGGGATCGTCCCAGGCCACGGCGCCCCTTGCACTGAAAGGTGGTGTCCTTACCCACTGGACCACCAGGGAAGCCCACAGAATGTCCAGAATACAACAGAGTTGGTTAGGAAGAATAGAGGTGACATTTGAGTTTGATCTAAAAAAACAAGCATGGATTTATAAGGGAGATAAATATAAAAGCATAAAATGCATAGGTTGTTCAGAAAACACAAGGAACATGAACTTGCAAGAAGCATAGGAAACCTGGGTTACTAATTGGCATATAAAATAGTTCTGGCCAAATTGTGAATATATTTACACATGATGATGACTATAGATTTTAACCTGCAGAGTATTTAATGCAAGAATCAGAGAATTTTTATTTAGAACTCAATAGTTCACCCAATGATTTTAAAAGCTGATGTTGGTCAATCTAGAGATGACCTAAAGAGCAGGAACTGGGGAAGAAATAGGCCAGAAATCAGCACTGTTATATAATTTAGTAGTGATTGACTGCAAGAGGTCAGCTGTAGCTGTGGCCACGTTTTTCAATATTCCAACATGGTATGATGTTTTGAATCAGTTTATTTAAGCAGAAGTAATATTTCACAGAATACTTTCCCTGTGCTGTTCCTAATTATGTTGGCAACAGAGAAGTTTGCATGAGATTTAAAAGCAACAAACATTATGCTCTTAGAGTGGGGCAGCAAGGGCTCTTTCTGCTCATGTGTGTTTTCATTAACCTCCCCGTCTTCACATCTAGTTTATATTCTCTCCCTGGTCACAGATCTCATGCTACATGTTTTAGGTTTCTGTTCAACTAGAACAACAGGTTTAGAATCAATTAATTTTCTGGCAATCTACTTCTGAATAACAAGTCACCCCAACATTTAACGGCATAAAATAGCCATGTTTCTGTATACCCAAGTTCGTATTTCGGGGGTGTGAGCAGCACATAGCAGGGACCATTTGTCTTTATACCATGAGAATTGGGAATCAGGGTTCGGCTCAAAGAGCAGGATGTTGCTAGGTTAGTTGAACTAGTTTGTATGGACCTTGGTTCTGGCTGCCATATGGATCCTACAGTCCTTCGTCTCATCATTGCTGGGGCCTAATGTATTCAAGGGAAATCTTTTACTCACTGTTTTAGTCCCTGGGTGAGAATGGAAAGACAAGTCAATGCCTGGGCTTCCTTTTCTCTGGTTTTTATCTTTGTCCGTGCAGCATCTACATGTGGGTTCCCTCATGTTTGGGATTCCTCATTGTTTGCTAGACTAATCACAGTCAGACCCAAAGCAAGCATTGTAAGAGACCTGGGTGGAAAGTCACAAAGCTTCTAATGAACTAGCCAGAAGTCCCAGAACACCATTTTTACTGACTTTTATTGGTCAAACCTAGCTAAAGCTAATACAAACACAGGGAGGAATGCTACATCTCAATGAGAGGAACAGCAAAGAAGCTTCAACCATTGTAAACAGCCATCTTTAATGTACTTTTGGAGTAAACAGAAATTATGCATAGACAAAGGTAAACAAAGAGTGAGGAATGATTGAGATTTACAAAACAGATTGAATAATTGGCTCATTAGTGGACAATGAGATTAAAGCTGGTATCTGTGGGCTACACTTGAGATCCATCTAGCAGTAAACTTTAGGTAAATGCATAGAGATAAAACCCATTACCCACATGTTTAGACTGCAGACACCTTCATTACACTCACGTGTAAAAAAACGGCCATTACCCACACTTCAGAAAAATTAATTTGCTCTTAGGGGGCAGCAAGGGCTCTTTCTGCTCATGTGTGTTTTCATTAACCTCCCGTCTTCACATCTAGTTTATATTCTCTCCTGGTCACAGATCTCATGCTACATGTTTTAGGTTTCTGTTCAACTAGAACAACAGGTTTAGAATCAATTAATTTTCTGGCAATCTACTTCTGAATAACAAGTCACCCCAACATTTAACGGCATAAAATAGCCATGTTTCTGTATACCCAAGTTCGTATTTCGGGGGTGTGAGCAGCACATAGCAGGGACCATTTGTCTTTATACCATGAGAATTGGGAATCAGGGTTCGGCTCAAAGAGCAGGATGTTGCTAGGTTAGTTGAACTAGTTTGTATGGACCTTGGTTCTGGCTGCCATATGGATCCTACAGTCCTTCGTCTCATCATTGCTGGGGCCTAATGTATTCAAGGGAAATCTTTTACTCACTGTTTTAGTCCCTGGGTGAGAATGGAAAGACAAGTCAATGCCTGGGCTTCCTTTTCTCTGGTTTTTATCTTTGTCCGTGCAGCATCTACATGTGGGTTCCCTCATGTTTGGGATTCCTCATTGTTTGCTAGACTAATCACAGTCAGACCCAAAGCAAGCATTGTAAGAGACCTGGGTGGAAAGTCACAAAGCTTCTAATGAACTAGCCAGAAGTCCCAGAACACCATTTTTACTGACTTTTATTGGTCAAACCTAGCTAAAGCTAATACAAACACAGGGAGGAATGCTACATCTCAATGAGAGGAACAGCAAAGAAGCTTCAACCATTGTAAACAGCCATCTTTAATGTACTTTTGGAGTAAACAGAAATTATGCATAGACAAAGGTAAACAAAGAGTGAGGAATGATTGAGATTTACAAAACAGATTGAATAATTGGCTCATTAGTGGACAATGAGATTAAAGCTGGTATCTGTGGGCTACACTTGAGATCCATCTAGCAGTAAACTTTAGGTAAATGCATAGAGATAAAACCCATTACCCACATGTTTAGACTGCAGACACCTTCATTACACTCACGTGTAAGGCACAGAGAAGGCAAGTTTAACTTCAAAGGAACCATTAAGGTATTCCTTGACATACATTTTTTAAAAATTTACTGAAATATAAGGGCTTCCCTGGTGGTTCAGTGGGTAAAGAGTCCGCCTTGCAGTGCAAGGGGCACTGGGTTTCATCCCTGGCCTGGGAAGATCCCATGTGCCGTGGAATGGCTGGACCGGTGTGTCCAGTTACCAGCCAGCGCTCTGGAGCATATGTGCCCAGAGCCAGTGCTCTGCAATGAGAGAGGCCACTGCAATGGGAGGCCCACACAGGCCAAAGAACAAAGTTGGATGAAAATAAATTTAAAAAATAAATAAATAAAATAAAAGAATCTAAAAATTTTTAAAAATCACTAGAGTATAATTGATTTACAATGTTGTGTTAGTTTCAGGTGTACAGCAAAGTGAATAAGTTATACATATATTTCACCTTTTTAAAGATTCTTTCCCTATATAGGGAACTCTGAGAAGAGGTCCCTGTGCTATTCAGTAGGTTCCTATAAGTTACCTGTTTTATATACTTTTTATTATAATCTTTTGAAATTAAGGCCAGATGTCTTGCTGAAGGTAGTTTTTCTGCACACAAAGAGGCTTGGGTTCTAGTCATGTAAGTCTCTGTAGGATACATAAGCATAAGATGGACTTGAGGATGTAAAGGTCAAGAGTTTCAGATAATGTGTTAAAAACGTGAAACTCCTCTTCACTTGAACAGTAAGAGGGATTGGTGAAGGGAGTGGGATGCTGCTGCTGAAGCAACTCTGTGAAATCCTCTTAGACCTGCTGGTTCCTGAAGCTATAGTGATTATAAAAGTGAAATAAGATCACATATGAATCATCTGCTTGAAATGGGGAAGGCGGTGGGAGTTCATACACCTGAGGGGAATTAGAGAAAAGGGACTTTCTGCTAGAAAGAACAGAGATGGCATCAAAAGAAATCCTGGTCCTATTCCTTGTTTGACTTTCTGGGACATAACTTCCTTGTCTATGAAATAAAGGGATCAACCATGGATTGCTGATATTACTTTCAATTCCAAAGTCAAAAAAAACATTGGCTCACTTATGAAATAAAGGGCATTAACTATATGTTACACTCACGTGTAAGGCACATGTTTAGACTGCAGACACCTTCATTACACTCACGTGTAAGGCACAGAGAAGGCAAGTTTAACTTCAAAGGAACCATTAAGGTATTCCTTGACATACATTTTTTAAAAATTTACTGAAATATAAGGGCTTCCCTGGTGGTCCAGTGGGTAAAGAGTCCATCTTGCAGGGGAAGGGGCACTGGGTTTCATCCCTGGCCTGGGAAGATCCCATGTGCCGTGGAATGGCTGGACCGGTGTGTCCAGTTACCAGCCAGCGCTCTGGAGCATATGTGCCCAGAGCCAGTGCTCTGCAATGAGAGAGGCCACTGCAATGGGAGGCCCACACAGGCCAAAGAACAAAGTTGGATGAAAATAAATTTAAAAAATAAATAAATAAAATAAAAGAATCTAAAAATTTTTAAAAATCACTAGAGTATAATTGATTTACAATGTTGTGTTAGTTTCAGGTGTACAGCAAAGTGAATAAGTTATACATATATTTCACCTTTTTAAAGATTCTTTCCCTATATAGGGAACTCTGAGAAGAGGTCCCTGTGCTATTCAGTAGGTTCCTATAAGTTACCTGTTTTATATACTTTTTATTATAATCTTTTGAAATTAAGGCCAGATGTCTTGCTGAAGGTAGTTTTTCTGCACACAAAGAGGCTTGGGTTCTAGTCATGTAAGTCTCTGTAGGATACATAAGCATAAGATGGACTTGAGGATGTAAAGGTCAAGAGTTTCAGATAATGTGTTAAAAACGTGAAACTCCTCTTCACTTGAACAGTAAGAGGGATTGGTGAAGGGAGTGGGATGCTGCTGCTGAAGCAACTCTGTGAAATCCTCTTAGACCTGCTGGTTCCTGAAGCTATAGTGATTATAAAAGTGAAATAAGATCACATATGAATCATCTGCTTGAAATGGGGAAGGCGGTGGGAGTTCATACACCTGAGGGGAATTAGAGAAAAGGGACTTTCTGCTAGAAAGAACAGAGATGGCATCAAAAGAAATCCTGGTCCTATTCCTTGTTTGACTTTCTGGGACATAACTTCCTTGTCTATGAAATAAAGGGATCAACCATGGATTGCTGATATTACTTTCAATTCCAAAAGTCCATAAATGGTTTAGGGGAATATAAGAGGTCAATTCCTGGCTCACCTAAATGTGAGGATGACACCAATACAACATGTGTCCTATATCCACATAACCGCACACCTTAACATACCTAGGTAACCTCTTCTCCTTTAAGTAACCAAAAACTGGAGGTTTTTCAGGAGTAATCTTATTTTTAAAAACTTAGGATTTTCCTGGTGGTCCAGTGGGTAGAGAGTCCACCTTGCACTGCAAGGGGCATCAGTTCCATCCCTGGTCTGCCCCTGGTCTGGGAAGATCCCATGTGCCTTGGAGCGGCCTGGTGTGTCCAATTAGGAGTCAGTGCTCTGGAGCATATGTACCCAGAGCCAGTGCTCTGCAAGAAGAGAGGCCACTGCAGTGGGAGACCCACACAGGCCAAAGAATAAAAGATGGATGAAATCAATACAAAAATAAAAGAGGTATGATGGGGAAAAAATTAATTATGCCTTCGTAGTATGTGGCTCAGCAGTAAAGAATCTGCCTGCCCATGCAGGAGCCACAGGTTCAATCTCTGGGTCAGGAAGATTCCCTAGAGAAGGAAATGGCAACGCACTCCACTATTCTTGCCTGAGAAATTCCGTGGACAAAGGAGCTTGGCTGACTACAGTCCATGAGGTTGCAAAGAGTCAGACATAATTTAGTGACTAAATGACAACAACAACCATTCAGACCATATATCTGAGCATTAAGTGTAAATTTTGCTCACTATAAATAGACACGTTTACTGAGACTCCATGCTCAAAGAGGACAAGTTGCCAAGATAAAGAATGTTTGTCTTTAGACAAAGGCATATGAGAAGTTGTGCAGTTGCTCAATGTCAAAATAAAATAAATTGTAAAATACATACAGAAACAAAGAATAATGAGACAGCGTATGTGCTATACTGTGTTCAGTTGCTTCAGCCACGTCCGACTCTTTGCAGCCTCATTGACTTTAGCTGAGAATGCATCTGGACATGGAATTTTCCAGGCAAAAATATTGGAGTGGGTTCCAGTTTCCTCCTCAATGGGATCTTCTCTCCTCCTTCCAGGGATCAACCCCTTTCTGCTAGAAAGAACAGAGATGGCATCAAAAGAAATCCTGGTCCTATTCCTTGTTTGACTTTCTGGGACATAACTTCCTTGTCTATGAAATAAAGGGATCAACCATGGATTGCTGATATTACTTTCAATTCCAAAAGTCCATAAATGGTTTAGGGGAATATAAGAGGTCAATTCCTGGCTCACCTAAATGTGAGGATGACACCAATACAACATGTGTCCTATATCCACATAACCGCACACCTTAACATACCTAGGTAACCTCTTCTCCTTTAAGTAACCAAAAACTGGAGGTTTTTCAGGAGTAATCTTATTTTTAAAAACTTAGGATTTTCCTGGTGGTCCAGTGGGTAGAGAGTCCACCTTGCACTGCAAGGGGCATCAGTTCCATCCCTGGTCTGCCCCTGGTCTGGGAAGATCCCATGTGCCTTGGAGCGGCCTGGTGTGTCCAATTAGGAGTCAGTGCTCTGGAGCATATGTACCCAGAGCCAGTGCTCTGCAAGAAGAGAGGCCACTGCAGTGGGAGACCCACACAGGCCAAAGAATAAAAGATGGATGAAATCAATACAAAAATAAAAGAGGTATGATGGGGAAAAAATTAATTATGCCTTCGTAGTATGTGGCTCAGCAGTAAAGAATCTGCCTGCCCATGCAGGAGCCACAGGTTCAATCTCTGGGTCAGGAAGATTCCTAGAGAAGGAAATGGCAACGCACTCCACTATTCTTGCCTGAGAAATTCCGTGGACAAAGGAGCTTGGCTGACTACAGTCCATGAGGTTGCAAAGAGTCAGACATAATTTAGTGACTAAATGACAACAACAACCATTCAGACCATATATCTGAGCATTAAGTGTAAATTTTGCTCACTATAAATAGACACGTTTACTGAGACTCCATGCTCAAGGAGGACAAGTTGCCAAGATAAAGAATGTTTGTCTTTAGACAAAGGCATATGAGAAGTTGTGCAGTTGCTCAATGTCAAAATAAAATAAATTGTAAAATACATACAGAAACAAAGAATAATGAGACAGCGTATGTGCTATACTGTGTTCAGTTGCTTCAGCCACGTCCGACTCTTTGCAGCCTCATGGACTGTAGCTCACAAGGCATCTCTGGACATGGAATTTTCCAGGCAAAAATATTGGAGTGGGTTCCAGTTTCCTCCTCAATGGGATCTTCTCTCCTCCTTCCAGGGATCAAACCTGCATCTCTTGTGTCTCCTACATTGGCAGGAGGATTCTTTACCTCTAGCGCCCTGGGAAGCATATTAAATGCCAAATACAAAAACAATGTCCTACTAATAAATGGCTATGAAACTATCTTTCAATTTATCAAAGCCAGTGTATTCTGATTTCTGTAATGTTTATGGAGATTTGTAACATCATATAGGAGGCAGTGATCAAAACCATTCCCAAGAAAAAGAAATGCCAAATAGCAAAATGGTTGTCTGAGGAGGCCTTACAAATAGCTGAGAAAATAAGAGATGTATAAGGCAAAGGAGAAAAGGAAAGATATATCCATCTGAATACAGAATTCTAGAGTAAGCAAAGAGAGAAAAGAAAGCCTTCTTAAGTGAACAATGCAAAGAAATAGAGCTGAATACAGAATTCTAGAGTAAGCAAGGAGAGAAAAGAAAGCCTTCTTAAGTGAACAATGCAAAGAAATAGAGGAAAATACTAGAATGGGAAAGATTAGAGATCTCTACAAGAAAATTAGAGATACCAAGAGAACATTTCATGCAAAGATAGGCACAAGAAAACACAGAAATCTGATAGGTATATGGCAGATTCAGGTAGATGTGTGGCAGTAAACACTCCACTATTCTTGCCTGAGAAATTCCGTGGACAAAGGAGCCTGGCTGACTACAGTCCATGAGGTTGCAAAGAGTCAGACATAATTTAGTGACTAAATGACAACAACAACCATTCAGACCATATATCTGAGCATTAAGTGTAAATTTTGCTCACTATAAATAGACACGTTTACTGAGACTCCATGCTCAAAGAGGACAAGTTGCCAAGATAAAGAATGTTTGTCTTTAGACAAAGGCATATGAGAAGTTGTGCAGTTGCTCAATGTCAAAATAAAATAAATTGTAAAATACATACAGAAACAAAGAATAATGAGACAGCGTATGTGCTATACTGTGTTCAGTTGCTTCAGCCACGTCCGACTCTTTGCAGCCTCATGGACTGTAGCTCACAAGGCATCTCTGGACATGGAATTTTCCAGGCAAAAATATTGGAGTGGGTTCCAGTTTCCTCCTCAATGGGATCTTCTCTCCTCCTTCCAGGGATCAAACCTGCATCTCTTGTGTCTCCTACATTGGCAGGAGGATTCTTTACCTCTAGCGCCCTGGGAAGCATATTAAATGCCAAATACAAAAACAATGTCCTACTAATAAATGGCTATGAAACTATCTTTCAATTTATCAAAGCCAGTGTATTCTGATTTCTGTAATGTTTATGGAGATTTGTAACATCATATAGGAGGCAGTGATCAAAACCATTCCCAAGAAAAAGAAATGCCAAATAGCAAAATGGTTGTCTGAGGAGGCCTTACAAATAGCTGAGAAAATAAGAGATGTATAAGGCAAAGGAGAAAAGGAAAGATATATCCATCTGAATACAGAATTCTAGAGTAAGCAAAGAGAGAAAAGAAAGCCTTCTTAAGTGAACAATGCAAAGAAATAGAGCTGAATACAGAATTCTAGAGTAAGCAAGGAGAGAAAAGAAAGCCTTCTTAAGTGAACAATGCAAAGAAATAGAGGAAAATACTAGAATGGGAAAGATTAGAGATCTCTACAAGAAAATTAGAGATACCAAGAGAACATTTCATGCAAAGATAGGCACAAGAAAACACAGAAATCTGATAGGTATATGGCAGATTCAGGTAGATGTGTGGCAGTAAACAATCAAATTCTGTAAAAAAAAAAAAAAAAAGTTAAAAAAACAAAACAAAACACAGAAACAGTATAGACCTAACAGAAGCAGAAGATATTAAGAAGAGGTGGAAAGAATACACAGAAGAACTATACAAAAAAGATCTTAATGACCCAGATGACAGCAATGATGTGATCACTTACCTACAGCCAGACATCTCAGAGTGTGAAATCAAGTGGGCCCTAGGAAGCATTACTATAAACAAAGCTAGTGAAGGTGATGGAATTCCAGCTGAAATATTCCAAATCCTAAAAGATGGTGCTATTAAAGCACTACACTCAATATGCCAGCAAATTTGGAAAACTCAGCAATGACCCTGGACTGGAAAAAGTCAGTTTTCATTCCAATCCCAAAGAAGGGCAATGTCAAAGAATTTTCAAACTACTGCCCAATTGCACTCATTTCACATGCTAGCAAAGTAATGCTCAAAATCTCCCAAGCTAGGTTTCCACAGTACATGACTTAAGCACTTCCAGATGTACCAGCTGGATTTGGAAAAGTTAGAGGAACCAGAGATCAAATTGCCAACATTCGTTGGATCATAGCAACAGCAAGGGAATTCCAGAAAAAAATCTACTTCTGCTTCATTGACTATATTAAGCTTTTGACTGTGAATCACAAGAAACTGTGCAAAACCTGAGAGATGGGGATACCAAACCACCTTATCTCCCTCCTGTGAACCCTGTTTGCAGAACAAGAAGCAACAGTTAGAAGTGGACATGGAACAACAGACTTATTCCAAATTGGGGAAGGAGTACGCAAGGCTATATACTGGCCATTTGCTTATTTAACTTATGCAGAGTACATCATGTGAAATGTCACTCTGGATGAAACACAAGCTGGAATCAATACTGCCAGGAGAAATATCAATAGTCTCAGGTATGCAGAGGACGCCATCCTTATGGCAGAAAGCAAAGCAGAACTAAAGAGCATCTTGATGAAGGTGAAAAAGGAGAGTGAAAAAGCTGGCCTAAAACTCAACATTCAGAAAATGAAGATCATGGCATCCAGTCCCATTATTTCATGGCATATAGATGGGCAAACAATGGAAACAGTTTACTTTCTTGGGCTCCAAAATCACTGCAGATGGTGACTACAGCCATGGAATTAAAAGATGCTTGCTCCTTGGAAGAAAAACTATGACAAACTGAGACAGCGTATTAAAAATCAGAGACGTCACTTTGTTGACAAAAGTCTGTATAGACAAAGCTATAGCTTTTCTAGTAGTCATGTATGGATGTGAGAGTTGGACCATAAAGAAGGCTGAACTCCAAAGAATTGATGCCTTTAAACTATGGTGTTGGAGAAGATTCTTGAGAGTCCCATGGACATCAAGGAGATCAAACCAGTCAATCCTAAAGGAAATCAACCTGACTATTTGTTGGAAGAACTGATGCTGAGGCTGGAGATTCAATACTTTGGCCAATTGATGCAAAGAGATGACTTATCAGAAAATACCCTGATGCTTGGAAAAACAGTAGGCTGATGGAGAAGGGGACAACAGAGGATGAGATGGTTAGATGGCATCACTTGGTCAATGGACATGAGTTCAAGGAGATGCAAGAGATGGTGAAGGACAGGGAAGCCTGATGTGCTGTAGTCCATGGAGTCACAAAGAATTGGACACGACTGCGTGACCAAGCTTAACTTAATGATTATGGAAAGTGCTACCTTGGCTTTTGGGAAATGTGACAGAGTAAGGTACTTTTTTGCTACATACTAAGTCTTTTCACCATTTTTCCCACTAACCTGGCAGAAACTGTGCAAAACCTGAGAGATGGGGATACCAAACCACCTTATCTCCCTCCTGTGAACCCTGTTTGCAGAACAAGAAGCAACAGTTAGAAGTGGACATGGAACAACAGACTTATTCCAAATTGGGAAGGAGTACGCAAGGCTATATACTGGCCATTTGCTTATTTAACTTATGCAGAGTACATCATGTGAAATGTCACTCTGGATGAAACACAAGCTGGAATCAATACTGCCAGGAGAAATATCAATAGTCTCAGGTATGCAGAGGACGCCATCCTTATGGCAGAAAGCAAAGCAGAACTAAAGAGCATCTTGATGAAGGTGAAAAAGGAGAGTGAAAAAGCTGGCCTAAAACTCAACATTCAGAAAATGAAGATCATGGCATCCAGTCCCATTATTTCATGGCATATAGATGGGCAAACAATGGAAACAGTTTACTTTCTTGGGCTCCAAAATCACTGCAGATGGTGACTACAGCCATGGAATTAAAAGATGCTTGCTCCTTGGAAGAAAAACTATGACAAACTGAGACAGCGTATTAAAAATCAGAGACGTCACTTTGTTGACAAAAGTCTGTATAGACAAAGCTATAGCTTTTCTAGTAGTCATGTATGGATGTGAGAGTTGGACCATAAAGAAGGCTGAACTCCAAAGAATTGATGCCTTTAAACTATGGTGTTGGAGAAGATTCTTGAGAGTCCCATGGACATCAAGGAGATCAAACCAGTCAATCCTAAAGGAAATCAACCTGACTATTTGTTGGAAGAACTGATGCTGAGGCTGGAGATTCAATACTTTGGCCAATTGATGCAAAGAGATGACTTATCAGAAAATACCCTGATGCTTGGAAAAACAGTAGGCTGATGGAGAAGGGGACAACAGAGGATGAGATGGTTAGATGGCATCACTTGGTCAATGGACATGAGTTCAAGGAGATGCAAGAGATGGTGAAGGACAGGGAAGCCTGATGTGCTGTAGTCCATGGAGTCACAAAGAATTGGACACGACTGCGTGACCAAGCTTAACTTAATGATTATGGAAAGTGCTACCTTGGCTTTTGGGAAATGTGACAGAGTAAGGTATTTCTTTGTTTGCTACATACTAAGTCTTTTCACCATTTTTTCCCACATTGATGAATTATTGCCCCAAAGTTTACAGAATGGGAGTATTTAGCTCAATGTCAATACATGTCTTATGTGAGTTTAATAGAAGTAAATATTGTCAATTTGAGACAGAAAAAAACAAACACAAGAGTGACTAAGTGATTTTCCCACATTTACTAACAAAAATTCTTGATAAGTAGTAGTATCATTTTTTTTACAAATGTTGACAAAACTATTCCTGAAAAGTGTTGATGATATATTCTAGTCAAAACTGTCATATTTTGTTGATGAAAATATGCATACAAATCCTTCAGAATGCATGCTAATTTTTGCCCTTATATGAGACCTGCAGACGGTTTTCATAAAGTTTGCAAAAAGAATGGTTTGGGAATAGTTCTGTTGCCAATAATGGAGCTAAAATGAGATTCATCTTTTCCTGTTCAATCATCCAGGCTTTTAATCCCAGTATAGTTGATGTTAAAGTACACAAAGGGATGATCAGAACAGAGGAACAAGAAAATATAATATCCACTGATTCTATGAAATGTTATTAACCAGCTATAGTATGAGACTTTCAAGAGCAAACGATAAATGTGTACCTTTGTCAGGTTCTTATGGGTATGGTCAAGGTCTCTTTGATCATTTCTTTAAAAGTCAGTTTTCTTTTCAGAACGAAAGGTTGAAGAATCATCTTATTTGGGAAATTGCTGGACATCAAGGAGATCAAACCAGTCAATCCTAAAGGAAATCAACCTGACTATTTGTTGGAAGAACTGATGCTGAGGCTGGAGATTCAATACTTTGGCCAATTGATGCAAAGAGATGACTTATCAGAAAATACCCTGATGCTTGGAAAAACAGTAGGCTGATGGAGAAGGGGACAACAGAGGATGAGATGGTTAGATGGCATCACTTGGTCAATGGACATGAGTTCAAGGAGATGCAAGAGATGGTGAAGGACAGGGAAGCCTGATGTGCTGTAGTCCATGGAGTCACAAAGAATTGGACACGACTGCGTGACCAAGCTTAACTTAATGATTATGGAAAGTGCTACCTTGGCTTTTGGGAAATGTGACAGAGTAAGGTATTTCTTTGTTTGCTACATACTAAGTCTTTTCACCATTTTTTCCCACATTGATGAATTATTGCCCCAAAGTTTACAGAATGGGAGTATTTAGCTCAATGTCAATACATGTCTTATGTGAGTTTAATAGAAGTAAATATTGTCAATTTGAGACAGAAAAAAACAAACACAAGAGTGACTAAGTGATTTTCCCACATTTACTAACAAAAATTCTTGATAAGTAGTAGTATCATTTTTTACAAATGTTGACAAAACTATTCCTGAAAAGTGTTGATGATATATTCTAGTCAAAACTGTCATATTTTGTTGATGAAAATATGCATACAAATCCTTCAGAATGCATGCTAATTTTTGCCCTTATATGAGACCTGCAGACGGTTTTCATAAAGTTTGCAAAAAGAATGGTTTGGGAATAGTTCTGTTGCCAATAATGGAGCTAAAATGAGATTCATCTTTTCCTGTTCAATCATCCAGGCTTTTAATCCCAGTATAGTTGATGTTAAAGTACACAAAGGGATGATCAGAACAGAGGAACAAGAAAATATAATATCCACTGATTCTATGAAATGTTATTAACCAGCTATAGTATGAGACTTTCAAGAGCAAACGATAAATGTGTACCTTTGTCAGGTTCTTATGGGTATGGTCAAGGTCTCTTTGATCATTTCTTTAAAAGTCAGTTTTCTTTTCAGAACGAAAGGTTGAAGAATCATCTTATTTGGGAAATTTGAAGGAAAGGGAGGCTACAGCAAAGTTTACTGTATACCTAAGAGGATGAATTACACACATTTTTGAGGTCTAATCTAGCACCATAGTATAATAATGTGACAATATACGCAATTATATGCATGTGATGTGATAAAACCAGACAGTTTCACCATAGATAAAAAGGTATAGATAAATAAGCAATAGAATTTTATAAATTCTCAGGGACAATTGTTAATATCATAAAAGTAAAATAGAGAAATGATAATTCTGTCAAAAAATTACATCCCCAGATAAAACAGATGTCTGTGTATCTGGGGGTGTATTGCAGATACCCATCCAGATAGGTCAAGGTAAAGGAATATCCTTTTTTAACTAAAATAAAACATGTATTCTTTGAATTAATAGAATTATCTCCCATTCCAATGTTTTATTGCTAAAACTGGAATACATTTATTTGCATGACATTTGAGGTTAGAATGAAAGAAACAGAAGACAACAAAAATTAAATATTTAAAAATTAAAGTTTCTCCCTAACCAAAATTTTTGTTATGGTGGTATATAATCCAGTGCCACATTCACCACCACTCCATTCATCTATGTCAAAGCCCCCTCAACTATAACTTTGTTCTTTTTTTTTTTTTTGAAAATGAATACTGACATTATAGAATCACTACTAAGATTGGGACAGGTGACTGAAATGAAAAATTCCTGTTTTGAATATGAAAAAAGAATGTTCTCTGAGGCCTGAAATAAATTATTTGCTGAGACTGTGTGTACATGGTCACAATAGTCTTTTCAGTAGCAGACAGAAAAGCATGCCAGGCTCATAAATCTGAGGAAACAAAAGGGAGAATACACCTCAGAAAAAGCAGCCCCCACCAAATCAAACAATGAACAATCTCTCTCTTATTTGGAACAGAAATGTAATGTGGATAAAAATAATATTACATGCAAAATGTGCATAAAACCTACTTCTAGCTTAAGAGAATTGTCCATATATTTTACTGTTGTAAAAACTGAAGTGATTCAAGACTTAACACTTTTGCCTCCCAATAGCCAAGACTGAATTTTGTTAGTATTAAAAACACGAATATTCTATATGAATAGAAATACCAACATAGTAAATAGTGTGTCAGTGCCTCCAGCCAAAGACCACCAACAATCTACCACAGCTGAACAAATTCCAATGAAGCAGATCACATTCCACAGTGAACCATGAGGTGTCAGTAAGAAGGTTTTCTTTGTTGTTGCTGTTTTTGAGGGGGCTGGGTTGGGGAGGGAGGTGGGTGGGCGGACCACTTCTCTTGGTCTTTCATTTATCTATTTTCATCTGTCTTTGTTCTTTGGCCCGTGTGGGCTTCCCATTGCAGTGGCCTCTGTTGTTGTAGAGCACCAGCTCTGGGCACACACGCTCCAGAGCTCCAGCTCGGTAATTGGACACATCGGTCCAGCTGCTCCGTGGCACATGGGATCTTCCCAGGCCAGGATTGAACCGCACACCTTGCACTGCAAGGCGGTGTCCCTACCCACTGGATCACCAGGGAAGCCCAATAAGAAGGTTTTTGAGAGGGTTTATTACAGGATATGTACATTTGTTAGATCATGACTGGGGTGGGGAGCTTTGAGGAAGCAGTAGTTCACTTTGGAGTGGATGATGTCAGGAAGGACAGATTATTCTATGACTGCATATCTAATTAATCTTAACTAAAAGGAAGGAACACTGAAATCAGCTAAAGTTATAATATGTAAAATATGGTGCTAGAGAAGCCTCTTGAGAGTCCCTTGAACAGCAAAGAGATCAAACCAGTCAGTCCTAAAGGAAACAACTCTGAATATTCACTGGAAGGACTAATACTGACGCTTCAATACTTTGGCCACCTGATGCAAAGAGCTGACTCATTGGAAAAGACCTTGATGTTGGGAAAGCCTGAGGGCAGAAGGAGAAAAGGGCAACAAAGGATGAGACTGTTGGATGGCATTACCAACTCCACGGACATGGATTTGGAACAGAAATGTAATGTGGATAAAAATAATATTACATGCAAAATGTGCATAAAACCTACTTCTAGCTTAAGAGAATTGTCCATATATTTTACTGTTGTAAAAACTGAAGTGATTCAAGACTTAACACTTTTGCCTCCCAATAGCCAAGACTGAATTTTGTTAGTATTAAAAACACGAATATTCTATATGAATAGAAATACCAACATAGTAAATAGTGTGTCAGTGCCTCCAGCCAAAGACCACCAACAATCTACCACAGCTGAACAAATTCCAATGAAGCAGATCACATTCCACAGTGAACCATGAGGTGTCAGTAAGAAGGTTTTCTTTGTTGTTGCTGTTTTTGAGGGGGCTGGGTTGGGGAGGGAGGTGGGTGGGCGGACCACTTCTCTTGGTCTTTCATTTATCTATTTTCATCTGTCTTTGTTCTTTGGCCCGTGTGGGCTTCCCATTGCAGTGGCCTCTGTTGTTGTAGAGCACCAGCTCTGGGCACACACGCTCCAGAGCTCCAGCTCGGTAATTGGACACATCGGTCCAGCTGCTCCGTGGCACATGGGATCTTCCCAGGCCAGGGATTGAACCGGCACACCTTGCACTGCAAGGCGGTGTCCCTACCCACTGGATCACCAGGGAAGCCCAATAAGAAGGTTTTTGAGAGGGTTTATTACAGGATATGTACATTTGTTAGATCATGACTGGGGTGGGGAGCTTTGAGGAAGCAGTAGTTCACTTTGGAGTGGATGATGTCAGGAAGGACAGATTATTCTATGACTGCATATCTAATTAATCTTAACTAAAAGGAAGGAACACTGAAATCAGCTAAAGTTATAATATGTAAAATATGGTGCTAGAGAAGCCTCTTGAGAGTCCCTTGAACAGCAAAGAGATCAAACCAGTCAGTCCTAAAGGAAACAACTCTGAATATTCACTGGAAGGACTAATACTGACGCTTCAATACTTTGGCCACCTGATGCAAAGAGCTGACTCATTGGAAAAGACCTTGATGTTGGGAAAGCCTGAGGGCAGAAGGAGAAAAGGGCAACAAAGGATGAGACTGTTGGATGGCATTACCAACTCCACGGACATGGATTTGAGCAAATTCAGGGTGATATTAAAGTTAAGGACAGGGAAGGTTGGTCTACTGCAGTCCACGGAGTTGTGAAGAGTCAGAGACGATTTAGAGACTAAACAATAGCAACAGAAGTATGATCACTCCTAATACTTGGCAGTGGGAGGTATTGTGAGTAGGAGGGGATAGGAGGTGTTTAGATAAAATCAGTGTGTCTCATTTCATTAATGTCGCAGAGTGGCCTTGTCTGATGTTGGTGTTCTGTGGTATCATTTACATCCAACAGCATTGACAACACCATGATCTAGCAGCTTAAAGTGCTAGACCAGTTCCCAGCTACCAAGGAAGCTTTTCTCATTCTCAGGTTTAATATTTAGTTAACCATAAGGTAATAAATAAAAGTGGTCTGGAAAGCACATACACACAAATGTATTAAGTGTATCATTGAATGGACTTTAAAAATAATTTAAAACACAGAAGTATATTTTATAGAGCCCTTACATAGTATATGCTTCAGGCAAGGAACTTTTTACATATTACTTCATTCAGTCTCCATAAAGTAAATACTATTACTGTCTCAGTTCTAAGTATCAGGAAACTGAAGCACAGAAAGATTAAGTAAATTGTCCAAAGATGCACAATTAGTAGGTAGTAAAGTTGAAATTTAAACCTGGGCAGCTGGCTTCAGAGTTTAAACTCTTTACTCCCATGTTGTGCTATCACTAAAAGCTAATTCTACTCTTTTAGACTTTAAACTAATTTTCACATTGTACATGTGGAGTTGTGAGGAAAAATTTGAACCTACCTTATCACCAATCTATTAAAAGTTTGTTTTCCTTCACATTTGACCATTCCTATCTCATGCTCATTATTGACGTTCTAACCCTTAAGTCACTTGGGAATTGCTTGATTAGAAATGAGGTAGTATAGGCTACTCTGAGTTCAATTGTTGTACCAGCTATTATTCAACTCAGATAGCTGATTAACAGAGATAGGCCAAGCAGAGGATAGAATGGAAAATTGTACCAGCTAAAGTCAACATCAGAATGCTTTTGAGGGCAGAAGGAGTTAAAAGGGAAAAACAAAGGATGAGACTGTTGGATGGCATTACCAACTCCACGGACATGGATTTGAGCAAATTCAGGGTGATATTAAAGTTAAGGACAGGGAAGGTTGGTCTACTGCAGTCCACGGAGTTGTGAAGAGTCAGAGACGATTTAGAGACTAAACAATAGCAACAGAAGTATGATCACTCCTAATACTTGGCAGTGGGAGGTATTGTGAGTAGGAGGGGATAGGAGGTGTTTAGATAAAATCAGTGTGTCTCATTTCATTAATGTCGCAGAGTGGCCTTGTCTGATGTTGGTGTTCTGTGGTATCATTTACATCCAACAGCATTGACAACACCATGATCTAGCAGCTTAAAGTGCTAGACCAGTTCCCAGCTACCAAGGAAGCTTTTCTCATTCTCAGGTTTAATATTTAGTTAACCATAAGGTAATAAATAAAAGTGGTCTGGAAAGCACATACACACAAATGTATTAAGTGTATCATTGAATGGACTTTAAAAATAATTTAAAACACAGAAGTATATTTTATAGAGCCCTTACATAGTATATGCTTCAGGCAAGGAACTTTTTACATATTACTTCATTCAGTCTCCATAAAGTAAATACTATTACTGTCTCAGTTCTAAGTATCAGGAAACTGAAGCACAGAAAGATTAAGTAAATTGTCCAAAGATGCACAATTAGTAGGTAGTAAAGTTGAAATTTAAACCTGGGCAGCTGGCTTCAGAGTTTAAACTCTTTACTCCCATGTTGTGCTATCACTAAAAGCTAATTCTACTCTTTTAGACTTTAAACTAATTTTCACATTGTACATGTGGAGTTGTGAGGAAAAATTTGAACCTACCTTATCACCAATCTATTAAAAGTTTGTTTTCCTTCACATTTGACCATTCCTATCTCATGCTCATTATTGACGTTCTAACCCTTAAGTCACTTGGGAATTGCTTGATTAGAAATGAGGTAGTATAGGCTACTCTGAGTTCAATTGTTGTACCAGCTATTATTCAACTCAGATAGCTGATTAACAGAGATAGGCCAAGCAGAGGATAGAATGGAAAATGAGCAAAGGCAGATCAGCCTTGACCTAGCCCCTAATCCCTAGTAATCTGGATTACTAATTATTTCTAGTTTTCCACTTTTGCTGGTTTTGTTTTAAGATTTTAATACAGTTATTCTGCCTTCTCCAATCACAATTAGACAGTCATCTAATGACTATTAGACAGTCACCTAACAGTTGTCAATGATATTTAATTATTTTGTTTGAAATAAAAAATAAAACGAAGGCCTGGGTCTTGAGTGTGTGGTCCTACTGCAACTGCTGCTTCTACAGAGCCCATCTATCTACTCTGTCCCACATATGCCAATATTCTTACTTACTTATTAACAATTACGATCTACAGAGCTTGTCCATAATGGTTAACCAATACAGATTCCCTTAAATAAAATTTTAGATTCCCCATATAGTAAGACCTATGCATTTTGGAAACATGTGCATTTTATAGGACTGCCTAAGGTCCTTCAGGTTGTGACACAAGCTGCCTGCACCACCCCTCAGTTCTAATCATTGAGGCCTTTCATTGGCAAGTTCAATTCACTACAGTGCCTGTGACCACGGAATAAGGCACATTAATATACTCCTCAGCTTCTTTCTGAAAGTCACATGTAACCTAAAGCTTCCTAACTGATGTCTTTAGAGTAAGTACTGAGCATCCAAGTGCACACTAAGTTGGCCCTTCCTCCTGTTTTGTCATGTGGCCCCATTCACATCACTAAGCTCCTAGAATGGTTCCACCAAATACTTGATTTCTCAAGTGAATCCTTTATTGAAGGCTACGCCTAATATCATTACAGATCACTGCCTTGTCTGACATTTTTTCAGACACTAGAAATAAAACAGGAACCAAGTAAGGAAAAGTCCCAACCTTTCTTGAGTTTACATTTTACTGAGTGATTATATTAGCTAGAGCAACTAATAAATCCCAAATTGTATAATGGCTCAAACAAAATAGAAAACTATTTTTCACACAGATAAATAGTCAAAGTGCTACTCTGAGTCAAGGTATAGGTAGGGCTATTTTGCCACACACATCCAGTCAACATGTGGCTTTAGGATCTTGTTGGGATACAATACACAGTAAGCAAAAGAAAATAAATAAATGTGGAATCTTTACGTGTCTTTATATTCCAAAGTCATGTTGCAGGGAGGAAGCCATTGCTGGCTCCACAATGAAACTGTTTCTTTGACTTGCTTTTCATTGCTTTTGTTATTATAATCATACAATATGGTTTGCCTCAGAGGATCATGCCCCTCTGCCTGTTAAACTAAAGTGTCTTTGTTCAGAACTCTGTACACCTGTGGATGGCAGGAAGGGAGATACGAACACAAACTCTGCCTGAGGCTTGCCATTCTAGGAGATGTTTTCAAAATTAATGGTCTTTTTGCTATGCTTCCTCATCTTCCTGCCATCTCTGATCTAAAAAAGAACCTGGCATCCACACCCCAATAAGATGGCTATTTTGAGGCGCTAACCTGCTGTCTTCTCGGGCAGCTCCTTTCTGAATAAAGTCATTTTCCTTGCCTCAACACCTCATCTCTCAGATTCATTGGCCTGTCGTAAACAGTAAACAGAGTGAGTTTGGACAGTCAGAAGTATTATTCTTCACTTCTGCTTATATTCCATTAGAAAGAACAAGTACTGCCTTTAGACATGAGCATGTAGGACCTCTGTCACAGGTTCAGCACCTCAGGGGCTTGTGCTCTAGGGCACCTTCTTTGTGATTATTTAAGGCCCCTGAATCAGCTATTTAGGAGCCCATGCATCAGTTCTTTTCCATCCATCAGCTCTCACTGGTCCACATTGTGACTATGATGCTGGCACTTGTCTGCAGCAGCCACAGGTGGTAAGTAGAGGCAGAAGCTGACTTTTATTCTCTTAAGTCCCCTTTTGATAGTACCAAGTACGACATGTCCACCCATCCCTTAGGAGTGACTACACCTATGTATTTCAAATGATTTTGAGATTTTGCTCCACAATGACAAAGGCCCTGTGATTGTTGTCATTTTGCCTCTAGTAGACATTGTGGCACTATGCTCATCCAAGTCAGTCTTAAGCCATGCCAGAGGACAGATAGACATTTCTCAGATAGGTCTATCTTCTCTTCTTGTTCTACCTGTTGGTCCCATATCTATCTTCTCCACTGGTGATACAATGAGGAAGCCAATGATGTAATCAATATTCTAAGAGGTCACATTTCAGGAATATAGTGGTTATGGTTTAAAGACTTTAAGAGAAGATATGGTTAAAACACATACTATTATACTTTCCTAATGGTAACTTTAAAATGACCAGAGAATAAAGCATCTTTCATATTATTCTGCATTCCCTGGAAAACGCTTCCATTTGTGGTCATCATCAATGAAGAACAATAAGAATTTCTGAGAAAGTCAAGGAAAACTGGTAGTCTCTAACACCATAACAGCTAATACAGTGTCTTGAACAATGATGAAAAGGTATTAAATAAATAGCATTAGAAAATGTAAATGTAAGAGGAATATATATGGTTTAAATACAAATACATTCTAAAAATAAATGAAATTATAAGTAATAATACTGCTACTATTTTCTCACTATGGAAGATAAGGAATTAGCTAGGAATGTTGCACTTGACAATAAAGAACCCAGAAGGGCCTCTTTCTCTAAAGAAGAGGAGAAGTTGCCTGGACGATGCAGAGATTCTTTGCATGTATTTATTGGACAATAAACCAGTTCAGAAGCAACTATTCTTTACTTATGTGCTGCAGGTCGTCAGCTGGGTGCACAGAGAATAGTGGGTATGATGAGACTTTAAGAAATACATACAGAGAGAGAGAGAGAGAGATTCTCTTTTCTTCCCTTTCTCTGGTGGAAGGGAAGGGGCATTAGCAGTCAATCTGTAATTTCTGATGTCATAGGAACAGAATAGCTGACCCATACGGTCGTGTTCCCATGACTGAACTTCCAGTTTCAAAGTTAATGATGCTAGTCCACATAGGAAATTTGCTGGTAAGTCACCAAACAGCCCTCAGATGCAGCCCTTGCACTGCCACTCAAAGTGTCAAAGGGTTTACTCACAGCAATACACACAATCTTTTTTAAACCTGGAACAGAAATTCTCTGACACATTTTACAGGGTATTCAGCAGTATTTTGGTCACTTGATGAATTTATATCACATTGTAACAGAAGCACCATCTTTTACTTGACTAACTTCTGCATTTACTGTATTTTATACAAATTGTTATTAATTCATTTAACTTGAAGGGGGGAAGAATTAAAGTATTACCACTCTATTCCTTCATGATGGAGATTATGCAATCCTTTTTCCTCCTATCATCTCATTCTTAAATTATTGGCTATAATATGGCTATTGTGTGCATGGATGCCAATCTTCTCTTTCACTTGGGAAGCCTATAATGTTCCATACTTATAAGAACCTTTGATAGTCCAAATAGCAGGCAATACTGAATCTCACTGCTAACCTCCAAGCCCAGCCCCTTCATTATCTCAGCTTAACATTTGGTTTCTCAGCTTGGTGCTATGTGCCTGGCATTTGTTTCTTTCCTTTTATAGCTATATGAATTTTGTATGCATACCCAGAAAAACCTATTTAAAACAAAAAAAGGCCCTATTTTGAAAGAACATGAGACTGCTACTATTTTCTCACTATGGAAGATAAGGAATTAGCTAGGAATGTTGCACTTGACAATAAAGAACCCAGAAGGGCCTCTTTCTCTAAAGAAGAGGAGAAGTTGCCTGGACGATGCAGAGATTCTTTGCATGTATTTATTGGACAATAAACCAGTTCAGAAGCAACTATTCTTTACTTATGTGCTGCAGGTCGTCAGCTGGGTGCACAGAGAATAGTGGGTATGATGAGACTTTAAGAAATACATACAGAGAGAGAGAGAGAGAGAGAGAGATTCTCTTTTCTTCCCTTTCTCTGGTGGAAGGGAAGGGGCATTAGCAGTCAATCTGTAATTTCTGATGTCATAGGAACAGAATAGCTGACCCATACGGTCGTGTTCCCATGACTGAACTTCCAGTTTCAAAGTTAATGATGCTAGTCCACATAGGAAATTTGCTGGTAAGTCACCAAACAGCCCTCAGATGCAGCCCTTGCACTGCCACTCAAAGTGTCAAAGGGTTTACTCACAGCAATACACACAATCTTTTTAATCCTGGAACAGAAATTCTCTGACACATTTTACAGGGTATTCAGCAGTATTTTGGTCACTTGATGAATTTATATCACATTGTAACAGAAGCACCATCTTTTACTTGACTAACTTCTGCATTTACTGTATTTTATACAAATTGTTATTAATTCATTTAACTTGAAGGGGGGAAGAATTAAAGTATTACCACTCTATTCCTTCATGATGGAGATTATGCAATCCTTTTTCCTCCTATCATCTCATTCTTAAATTATTGGCTATAATATGGCTATTGTGTGCATGGATGCCAATCTTCTCTTTCACTTGGGAAGCCTATAATGTTCCATACTTATAAGAACCTTTGATAGTCCAAATAGCAGGCAATACTGAATCTCACTGCTAACCTCCAAGCCCAGCCCCTTCATTATCTCAGCTTAACATTTGGTTTCTCAGCTTGGTGCTATGTGCCTGGCATTTGTTTCTTTCCTTTTATAGCTATATGAATTTTGTATGCATACCCAGAGACCTATTAGCAACAGGCCTATTTTGAAAGAACAATAGAGTAAATAAATTCACTTTGAGTTCTTTATACCACATTCAATGTGCCAGCTTAAGGTTGATGCAGAAGCAAAATCACAGACAGATACATCTTTGAATTTCATGTTTATGAAATATGTAAACTGTGACTTAGTGGGGGCAGTAAAGTAGGTAAAAAGGCAGGATCCAAGAAAGGAGTATACTCAGTTGCTTCAGTTGTTTCTGACTCTTTGCGACCCCATGGACTCTAGCTTGCCAGGTTCCTTTGTCCATGGGATTCTCCAGGCAAGAATACCAAAGTGGGTTGCCATGCCCTGCTCCAGGGGATCTTCTGCTCCCAGGGATGAAACTCACGTCTCTTTCGTCTCCTGCACTGGCAGGTGGGTTCTTTACAATTAGAATCACCTGGGAAGCCTAAAAGTAAGGAGAGGGCTGTTTAAGAGGGCTGGGCTTCCTTGGTGACTCAGTCATAAAGAATCTGCCTACCAATGCAGGAGACATGGTTTTGGGTTTTGATCTGGAGAGATCTCACATGCTGCAGAGCAACTAAGTCCCTGCATCAGAACTATTGAGCCTGTGCTCCAGAGCTGTGGAGCCGCAACTACTGAACCGAAGTGCCACAACTATTGAAGTCCACGCATTCTAGAGCCCATGCTCCACAACAAGAGAAGCCATGCAATGTGAAGCCAGTGCAACCCTAGAGTAGCCCCCAACTGCCACAAGTGGTGAAAAGCCTGTGTAGCGACAAAAATGCAACACAGCAAAAAATAAATAAATAAATAAAATTACGTATATAAACAAAGAAGGTGGCACTGCAGAAGGACTTGGAGAAGACACTGGTCAGCTGGAATATGGGGCTGAATGAAAGAAGGGTGGAACTTTAGAGCAGCAGTGAACTAATGGAAGGGCAAGTTTACCTCTAAAATCTCTACATTATACCTGAGCGAGCAGGGAAATACAACCCTTGAAGCTACATTTACTGAGTTAAAAGAAAAAAAAAGAACAGAGACAAAAATCTTTGAATTTGATACTCCCTCTTTTTTTTTTAATTGGGAATAAGATCAAAATATTACAAAAAGCAGAAATATTTACAGTAAAGAATATCAATAACTTGACCTAATGAAGATTTAAGTGCACCTTTGCATTAGCTAGGTTAAAAAAGCTTATAGTCACATTCCAGAAAGAAATCATAGCTTGAACCAGATAGATTATTTTGCCAAATGTGGTATATTTACTTTCAAATGTATCTTTTACACATGACTGTTACTAAAAGCTGGCTTAGAAGAGCAGCATCATTTATTATCTATTTTTGTTCATTTACTATCAAATGTAACCCTCACTACATGGTTACTTTTCAATGATATTTCGCTAGGAAATTGTTTTTACAAGTGCCCATCTGAAAGAGATGGTTAATTCAAATGCCTTTGTTTCAGGTGGTGGAGGTTTTTATCTGGAAAATCCTAAAAATGGACAAGTTTGAAATACTGCTTACTGTATGTCCATATAAATGTTAGTTAAAATAAATATTTTGTCAAAATTCCATGCCAGTTTTATAGTCTTAACTCACAGCAATTTATTCTTATTATCTATTTCCTGTTTCTAGTGTTAGTCACTCAGTCACGTCTCTTTGCAACCCATGGCCTGTAAATCTCTAGGCTTCTCTGTCCATGGGATTTTACAGGCAGGAATAGTGGAGTGAGTTGCCATTTCCTTCTTCAGGGGATATTCCCAACCCAGGAACAGAATCTGGGTTTCCTGCATTGTAGGAGGATTCTTTACTGTCTGAGCTACTAGGGAAGGTTACTTTCTATTTCTATATAGTAGTAAATGTGCAATTTTATATATAATCCCCAAAAAGCACTAATCTAACACTTAATAGAAAAAATATTGTTCAGTTATTAAATATGATATTATAATGTATAGTAATATATATTATGTTATTATCATATAATAATATATAATATAATAATATATATTATAATACATTTGATATATAATATATAATAAAATATAACAATATATAATTATATCATACATTATTTGTTATTAATACTATTAAATTATTACTAATATGATATAATATGCATTATTATATGAGATATATAATAATACATAATTTTAGTATAATATATATGATTTATATACATATTATATATTATATATATTGTTATATAATATATATACCTTATATATTAATATTTATTAATATAATATAATGAAAAATAAAATCATATGTTATATGTTATATATTATAGATATATTAATGTAATATGATATATAAAATACAATATATATAAGATTACATAATATTAATATTATATTATGCATTATTTTATATAATTTTATATATAATATATCTTATTTATATATAAAAGTTTATATAATTTTCATAAAATATAGAATATAAAATATATCATATATCACATATATAAAATAACTGAATTCCCTATGTAATTGAATTTTCTGAATTTGTGTGGCTTTAAAGAGAATGGAGACAAAAAAGTGACATATTTTTAATAGACTCTATTATATGCATCAGTTTTGGGTTCACAGCATATTAAATGGAAATTACAGGTTCCACATACTTACCCTGCTGTTCCCACATTCTAAGCTCCTTTACTATCAAAATTCTACACTAGTTTGGTACATTTTGTACAGGTGATAAACTTTACTAAAACAAAATTACTACACGCAATTTATTCTTATTATCTATTTCCTGTTTCTAGTGTTAGTCACTCAGTCACGTCTCTTTGCAACCCATCTGTCCGGTTTCTCATGGCAAGAATAGTGGAGTGAGTTGCCATTTCCTTCTCCAGGGGATCTTCCCAACCCAGGAACAGAATCTGGGTTTCCTGCATTGTAGGAGGATTCTTTACTGTCTGAGCTACTAGGGAAGGTTACTTTCTATTTCTATATAGTAGTAAATGTGCAATTTTATATATAATCCCCAAAAAGCACTAATCTAACACTTAATAGAAAAAATATTGTTCAGTTATTAAATATGATATTATAATGTATAGTAATATATATTATGTTATTATCATATAATAATATATAATATAATAATATATATTATAATACATTTGATATATAATATATAATAAAATATAACAATATATAATTATATCATACATTATTTGTTATTAATACTATTAAATTATTACTAATATGATATAATATGCATTATTATATGAGATATATAATAATACATAATTTTAGTATAATATATATGATTTATATACATATTATATATTATATATATTGTTATATAATATATATACCTTATATATTAATATTTATTAATATACTATAATGCAGAATACAATAACATGTTACATGTTATATATTATAGATATATTAATGTAATATGATATATAACATACAATATATATAAGATTACATAATATTAATATTATATTATGCATTATTTTATATAATTTTATATATAATATATCTTATTTATATATAAAAGTTTATATAATTTTCATAAAATATAGAATATAAAATATATCATATATCACATATATAAAATAACTGAATTCCCTATGTAATTGAATTTTCTGAATTTGTGTGGCTTTAAAGAGAATGGAGACAAAAAAGTGACATATTTTTAATAGACTCTATTATATGCATCAGTTTTGGGTTCACAGCATATTAAATGGAAATTACAGGTTCCCACATACTTACCCTGCTGTTCCCACATCTGCCTAAGCTCCTTTACTATCAAAATTCTACACTAGTTTGGTACATTTTGTACAGGTGATAAACTTATATTAACATATCCTCAACCAAACTCCAGAGTTCACATTAGGGTTTACTGTTAGTTTTGTACATCCTATGGGTTTAGGCAAATGTTTAACAACATGTGTGCATCAATATAGTGTCATACAAAGTAGCTTTACTACCTTAAAAATCCTCTGTGTCCTGCCTATTTATCAATCCATCCCTCTCAGCTAAGCCCTGACTACCACTAATCCCTTTACTGTTTCCCCAGTTTTGCCTTTTCCCTGGTGTTATACATAGTTGGAATCATACACAGTGTAGCCTTTTCAGATTGGTTTCAATTACCTAGAAGTGTACTTAGAAATATTCCATATATTTTCATGGCCTGAAGCACATGTAGTTTATCTCAGACAAATCTTTCATTGTACATTTCAGAAACACAATCACTGTATTATATGGTAAGAGTATATTTAGTTTGAAAGAAACAGCCAAACTGGCTTCCAAAGTGGCTCTACCATTTTATACTCCCAACAGCAATAAACAAGAGTTAGTATTACTCCTCACTTTGCGAGCATTTGCTATTAGTGTTTTGGATTATGGTCATTCCAATGGATATATTGTAATATCACTGCTGTTTCAATTTTTAATTCTTTGATGGCATACGATAGTGAGTATTTTTTCATATGCCTATTTGCCATTTGTATGTCTCCTTTGGTGTGCTGTCTCTTCAGATCTTTGTTGTTGTCATTTAGTCACTAAGTCATGTCCAACTCTTTATAGACCCCATGGAATTTAACCCACCAGGCCCCTCTGTCCATGGGAATCTTCAGGCCAGAATATTGTCCATTTCCTTCACCATTTCAGATCTTAAGCCATTTTTAAATTGGGTTGTTTCTTATTGTTCAGTTTTAAAAGTTATTTGCATATTTTGTATAGCAACCCTTTATCAGATGTGTCTTTAACAAATATTTTCTCCCAAACTTTGGCTTATCTTCTCATTCTCATGACAGTATCTTTTGCAGGGAGGCTCTTTTTTTACTTCATGGATTGTGCTTTTTGTATTATATCCAAAAAGGCATCCCCACACTTATAGGGAAAATCTTCTTTAGACCTAGGCTTTTTCCTATCTATCTTATATCTGCTTATCTAGTACATACTTACCCTGCTGTTCCCACATCTGCCTAAGCTCCTTTACTATCAAAATTCTACACTAGTTTGGTACATTTTGTACAGGTGATAAACTTATATTAACATATCCTCAACCAAACTCCAGAGTTCACATTAGGGTTTACTGTTAGTTTTGTACATCCTATGGGTTTAGGCAAATGTTTAACAACATGTGTGCATCAATATAGTGTCATACAAAGTAGCTTTACTACCTTAAAAATCCTCTGTGTCCTGCCTATTTATCAATCCATCCCTCTCAGCTAAGCCCTGACTACCACTAATCCCTTTACTGTTTCCCCAGTTTTGCCTTTTCCCTGGTGTTATACATAGTTGGAATCATACACAGTGTAGCCTTTTCAGATTGGTTTCAATTACCTAGAAGTGTACTTAGAAATATTCCATATATTTTCATGGCCTGAAGCACATGTAGTTTATCTCAGACAAATCTTTCATTGTACATTTCAGAAACACAATCACTGTATTATATGGTAAGAGTATATTTAGTTTGAAAGAAACAGCCAAACTGGCTTCCAAAGTGGCTCTACCATTTTATACTCCCAACAGCAATAAACAAGAGTTAGTATTACTCCTCACTTTGCGAGCATTTGCTATTAGTGTTTTGGATTATGGTCATTCCAATGGATATATTGTAATATCACTGCTGTTTCAATTTTTAATTCTTTGATGGCATACGATAGTGAGTATTTTTTCATATGCCTATTTGCCATTTGTATGTCTCCTTTGGTGTGCTGTCTCTTCAGATCTTTGTTGTTGTCATTTAGTCACTAAGTCATGTCCAACTCTTTATAGACCCCATGGAATTTAACCCACCAGGCCCCTCTGTCCATGGGAATCTTCAGGCCAGAATATTGTCCATTTCCTTCACCATTTCAGATCTTAAGCCATTTTTAAATTGGGTTGTTTCTTATTGTTCAGTTTTAAAAGTTATTTGCATATTTTGTATAGCAACCCTTTATCAGATGTGTCTTTAACAAATATTTTCTCCCAAACTTTGGCTTATCTTCTCATTCTCATGACAGTATCTTTTGCAGGGAGGCTCTTTTTTTACTTCATGGATTGTGCTTTTTGTATTATATCCAAAAAGGCATCCCCACACTTATAGGGAAAATCTTCTTTAGACCTAGGCTTTTTCCTATACTATCTTATATCTGCAAGTTTATAGTTTTGCATATTATATTTTGAGTTAATTTTTGTGAAACATATGACCTGTGTCCAAATTCACTTTTTTGCTCATTGATGTCCAGTTGTTCCAGTATTATTTGCTGAAAAAAACAATGGAATTGCCCCACTGTACTGCTTTAACTTTTTTGTCAAAGTTCAGTTGACCATATTTATGTGGAGCCATTATCATGCTTTCTATTTTATTCTGTAGATAGTAGAAAATTGGTATAATTTTTTCCTTAAATGACATTAGAGAAAGTCCTTTAGGGAAGCAATATTGAGAAAATAAGCTCTGATTGGAAACATTCCTAAAGCTTGTCTCCAAGAATATTAAGTGTTTCGTTACTATTTTTTCTTATATAAGCATGATTTCAGAGCACAATGCACTTCATGGGGCTGAAGGAAGGAGACTGTCACAATTATTCCCACAGTACATGAATACACATGTGTGCACATTCACACACAACCACACATACATACAATCACACACATTTCGTGTAGGTTTCCGTTCACATTCTCTTTGCTCCCCCTTAGGAAAGACCACTGACTGCCTTAAGAAAACCCAACTGGGAACCTCTAAGTTTAGTTATGGTCATGGCCATGCTGGGAGAGAATTCTGCAACTTATGTACTAGCACTGTCCAATAGAATTTTCTTCGATGGTAGAAATACATATACATATGCACATAATGTGCATAATATATACATGCATCTATAAAATGCATATATAAATGATGATGTTTAATACTATAGCCAATAGCTCCCTGTGGCTAGTGGAGTATGTGGAGTGTGACTAAGAATGACAGAAATTGAGTTTAAATTTTGTTTAATTATATTAATTTAAAGAAAAATGTATAAACTATCATGTGGCTAGCAGTGGCTGTACTGACAGATTAAGATAAAGACTCCAGACTTTCATTCTTTATGATTTCCCTAGGAGCAAGTTCCTATTTTACTACTCTATCACATGGTACTTAACTCTGGCTGCACATTATATTAGTCCAGGGAGTTTTAAAAATATCAACTTTTTAGCATCACTTGATGATTTTATTGGGAATCTAAGGTTCAGAATAATTGCTGCGGCCTAAGTGTGGACTCACAAATCTTTCCTTATCTCT
Source organism: Tragulus kanchil (assembly GCA_022376925.1). Lineage (NCBI taxonomy): Eukaryota > Metazoa > Chordata > Mammalia > Artiodactyla > Tragulidae > Tragulus > Tragulus kanchil. Next base: position 68,234,053 of record JAIOJX010000028.1, on the reverse strand, counting down.
ATTAGTACAGCTACAACCATTTAAACGAGAAGCTATTCAAAGCCTTGCGATAACAGAATGAAAATAGGCTCAGAAGATACATTCATCCCAATCAGTGATTCTCCGAATGTGTTCAGTGGGATCCAAGATCCATAGAGGATAGTGGAAATTTTGTTACCAATTAATCTGGGATATTTGGAATAAAGGCAATCAAATATATTTCTTTATTATATGATTTCTCAGAAAGTTTGAATGTGGGCTTCCCCCTGGTGGTCCGGTGGGTAAGGACACCACCTTGCAGTGCAAGGGGCGCTGGTTCGATCCCTGGCCTGGGAAGATCCCACGTGCGGCAGAGCAACGGGACCGATGTGTTCAATTACCAAGCCGGAGCTCTGAAGCGTATGCGCCTAGAGCGGGCACTCTGCGATGACAGAGGCCACCGTGATGGGAGGCCCACATGGGACAAAGAACAAAGATGGATGAAAAATAGAGAAATAAAAGACCAATAGAAGTGGCCCGCCCACTCCTCTTCCTCCCCAACCCAACACCCGCCCAAAATAAATAAATAAATAAATCTTTAAAAAAAAAAAAAAAGAAAGAAAGTTTAAATGTATCTAACACTTCTAAGACAAACAAGGTATACCAAGGTTGCTTTTTCCTCACAATTTTCTTGGCCAGGATTTATTGTAGATTTAGTTCTTCTAGAGGCTTCCCCAATGGCTCACTGGGTAAAGAATCTGCCTGCAATGCAGGAGACACAGGAGACATGGGTTCAATTCCTGGGTCAGGAAGACCCCTGGAGGAGGAAATGGCAACCCACTCCAATATTCTTGCCTGAAGAATCACATGGACAGAGGATCTTGGTGGCCTATAGTCCAAAGGGTCTCAAAAGAAAATGGCTAGCAGTGGCTGTACTGAGTTAATAATTTTCTTGATTTCCCTAGGAGCAAGTTCCTATTTAACTACTCTATCACATGGTACTTAACTCTGGCTGCACATTATATTAGTCCAGGGAGTTTTAAAAATATCAACTTTTTAGCATCACTTGATGATTTTATTGGGAATCTAAGGTTCAGAATAATTGCTGCGGCCTAAGTGTGGACTCACAAATCTTTCCTTATCTCTATTAGTACAGCTACAACCATTTAAACGAGAAGCTATTCAAAGCCTTGCGATAACAGAATGAAAATAGGCTCAGAAGATACATTCATCCCAATCAGTGATTCTCCGAATGTGTTCAGTGGGATCCAAGATCCATAGAGGATAGTGGAAATTTTGTTACCAATTAATCTGGGATATTTGGAATAAAGGCAATCAAATATATTTCTTTATTATATGATTTCTCAGAAAGTTTGAATGTGGGCTTCCCCCTGGTGGTCCGGTGGGTAAGGACACCACCTTGCAGTGCAAGGGGCGCTGGTTCGATCCCTGGCCTGGGAAGATCCCACGTGCGGCAGAGCAACGGGACCGATGTGTTCAATTACCAAGCCGGAGCTCTGAAGCGTATGCGCCTAGAGCGGGCACTCTGCGATGACAGAGGCCACCGTGATGGGAGGCCCACATGGGACAAAGAACAAAGATGGATGAAAAATAGAGAAATAAAAGACCAATAGAAGTGGCCCGCCCACTCCTCTTCCTCCCCAACCCAACACCCGCCCAAAATAAATAAATAAATAAATCTTTAAAAAAAAAAAAAAAGAAAGAAAGTTTAAATGTATCTAACACTTCTAAGACAAACAAGGTATACCAAGGTTGCTTTTTCCTCACAATTTTCTTGGCCAGGATTTATTGTAGATTTAGTTCTTCTAGAGGCTTCCCCAATGGCTCACTGGGTAAAGAATCTGCCTGCAATGCAGGAGACACAGGAGACATGGGTTCAATTCCTGGGTCAGGAAGACCCCTGGAGGAGGAAATGGCAACCCACTCCAATATTCTTGCCTGAAGAATCACATGGACAGAGGATCTTGGTGGCCTATAGTCCAAAGGGTCTCAAAGAGTCGCACAAGACTAAACAACTAAGTACACAGACACATACTTCTTCTAGAGCAATGTTTTACCAATTATACCTTGAAACACAATGACATTGGTAATGTGCCTCCTTATGAAGTAAAGAGATTCTCCTATTATCAACCTGGGAAGACCAAAGTCTGATCTTAGTAAGAGAATGAGAAAATTTATTCATTGTATTTATGCTAGTTTCATGTTGGCTGATTCCCTCAGTAGACACTGACTGATATTCAAATGCTTTGTTTCAGGGTTCTAGAGTTATATTGCTTCTTCCATATTCAAACTCTATGAGGTATCTGAAAGTTTACTCCACTTGCAAGCTAATAACTTGGCCAGTCACAGTGTCATCGATGGTGGCAGAAGACATGAAGCTCTTGGGTCAAAGACTCACTCATTATTGCAAAGTACAGCAGGCATCGTGAACTTCATGTTCACAAGGATTCCCCTTCACCCCAAGCCCCAGAGTGCCATACAGAGAGGTAGGAGTGGATGCTATATGCACAGTAGGTTTGCATCACAGTAGCCACTGGGTGCATGTATATTTTCATATTAGTGACTTTATTCTTTTCAGATATTTACCAAGGGGTGGAATTTCTGGATCATATAATAGTTCTAGTTGTAGTTTTTTGAAGAATCTCCATACTGTTTGCCACAGTGACCATACCAACTTAAATTCTCACCAAAGTGTATGAGGGTTCCTATTTCTCCACATCCTCAGCAACATTCATTCTTTTTAGATTTCTCATGATAGCCATTTTGACAGGTATGAGATGGCATCTTATTCTGGTTTTAATCCACAAGTCCGGACTCTGCTAAAATTGAATTGACTGTGAAGAGTCAGTATAGACCACCAGAAAATCAACCCAATAGTAGGTTCAATAACAACTCTCAGATCTGATCATTTAGTTCTTCTAGAGGCTTCCCAATGGCTCAGCGGGTAAAGAATCCGCCTGCAATGCAGGAGACACAGGAGACATGGGTTCCATCCCTGGGTCAGGAAGACCCTGGAGGAGGAAATGGCAACCCACTCCAATATTCTTGCCTGAAGAATCACATGGACAGAGGATCTTGGTGGCCTATAGTCCAAAGGGTCTCAAAGAGTCGCACAAGACTAAACAACTAAGTACACAGACACATACTTCTTCTAGAGCAATGTTTTACCAATTATACCTTGAAACACAATGACATTGGTAATGTGCCTCCTTATGAAGTAAAGAGATTCTCCTATTATCAACCTGGGAAGACCAAAGTCTGATCTTAGTAAGAGAATGAGAAAATTTATTCATTGTATTTATGCTAGTTTCATGTTGGCTGTTTCCCCTCAGTAGACACTGACTGATATTCAAATGCTTTGTTTCAGGGTTCTAGAGTTATATTGCTTCTTCCATATTCAAACTCTATGAGGTATCTGAAAGTTTACTCCACTTGCAAGCTAATAACTTGGCCAGTCACAGTGTCATCGATGGTGGCAGAAGACATGAAGCTCTTGGGTCAAAGACTCACTCATTATTGCAAAGTACAGCAGGCATCGTGAACTTCATGTTCACAAGGATTCCCCTTCACCCCAAGCCCCAGAGTGCCATACAGAGAGGTAGGAGTGGATGCTATATGCACAGTAGGTTTGCATCACAGTAGCCACTGGGTGCATGTATATTTTCATATTAGTGACTTTATTCTTTTCAGATATTTACCAAGGGGTGGAATTTCTGGATCATATAATAGTTCTAGTTGTAGTTTTTTGAAGAATCTCCATACTGTTTGCCACAGTGACCATACCAACTTAAATTCTCACCAAAGTGTATGAGGGTTCCTATTTCTCCACATCCTCAGCAACATTCATTCTTTTTAGATTTCTCATGATAGCCATTTTGACAGGTATGAGATGGCATCTTATTCTGGTTTTAATCCACAAGTCCGGACTCTGCTAAAATTGAATTGACTGTGAAGAGTCAGTATAGACCACCAGAAAATCAACCCAATAGTAGGTTCAATAACAACTCTCAGATCTGACATAGCATTGTTCCTAGGGCAGATTAATATAGCTTCAGATGCCTACTAATCAGTCAGTGATTTGGAGCTTTCTTGTCTATCAAGAAAGACAATCAAGAAGAGTTCACATTCACTAAGAATGTACCACAGCATTTATTAGCTTCATCCCATGGCTGACCACTCTATCCACTTAATATATCCCCAAATGATATTTTCACAAAATATCTTGTTAATTCATCCTCATAATGATTAGACAAAATGAACAAGAGGTGTCTATGTGATCTTTTTAAATGACATGAGCTCCTAAGGGTGGGAAGTAAACCACATGAAGAGTTAGCAATCTGGTACATCGGCAAAAAACAAAATAAAATAAAACAAGAGAGAAGACCAATGGTCAGGGGCATGCCAATACCTCTCCTTCAAAACAAAGGACACATTGCTGTATCATTCATCCCTTTTAATCAGAAGTGAAGCTCACTTCTCAGAAGACCTCTTAAATTATACGAATACCATATTCCACACCTGTAAATGCTCTTCTGACCCAGACATACAGTGATATGGGAGGCTGCCAATCTGAATGAGACCTGGAGCAGAAAAGGCCTGGCACCAAGTCATGCTTCAGTGCAAGCAGTCCTGCCACTCAGATCATATGATCCAGCACATCATGCTGGGTTAGAGGCTTCAGTGGTGGAAAAAATTCAATATGGACTTTATGCAGAGCACCACCAGAAAATCACAAATGAGCCTCTGGAGTAAAGCCATATCATCTCTAGCAGAGAGTCACATATGTTTTAAAATACAGCTATGGGCATGCTGGTGGGTCTTGGCAGAATTGGAATGTTTGGCCATAAATAAACAGGGAACTTACTTTACAGTGAAAAGCTGGCAGAAGGAGGTCCCATGAATGTGGAATCCATGAGTCACCTATGCCACCACCAAGAGATCAACCTGATAGACCATTAGAATTACCCACTGTAGGTGTAAATTGTGTAAATAGTTATAACTCTGAATGAACACATTATAAATGAACAGCAATTCTGACCTGAAAAATTGATAGCTGCCTAGGGTTCAGAATCTTAAAGAATGAGGGTTGGGCCATTCTCTAAGGTAAGCCATCGAGATCAACAGAAGTGATTTCTTGTGGCAAGGGAAATTTATTGTAGGTAGTGGTGAGTGCTAGTTCCAGCCTCAAGGCCATCTGCAGAGACGTCTCTGACCCTCCTATTACAAAAACCCTTTCCTCTTGTCTATCAAGAAAGACAATCAAGAAGAGTTCACATTCACTAAGAATGTACCACAGCATTTATTAGCTTCATCCCATGGCTGACCACTCTATCCACTTAATATATCCCCAAATGATATTTTCACAAAATATCTTGTTAATTCATCCTCATAATGATTAGACAAAATGAACAAGAGGTGTCTATGTGATCTTTTTAAATGACATGAGCTCCTAAGGGTGGGAAGTAAACCACATGAAGAGTTAGCAATCTGGTACATCGGCAAAAAACAAAATAAAATAAAACAAGAGAGAAGACGAATTGTCCTGGGCATGCCAATACCTCTCCTTCAAAACAAAGGACACATTGCTGTATCATTCATCCCTTTTAATCAGAAGTGAAGCTCACTTCTCAGAAGACCTCTTAAATTATACGAATACCATATTCCACACCTGTAAATGCTCTTCTGACCCAGACATACAGTGATATGGGAGGCTGCCAATCTGAATGAGACCTGGAGCAGAAAAGGCCTGGCACCAAGTCATGCTTCAGTGCAAGCAGTCCTGCCACTCAGATCATATGATCCAGCACATCATGCTGGGTTAGAGGCTTCAGTGGTGGAAAAAATTCAATATGGACTTTATGCAGAGCACCACCAGAAAATCACAAATGAGCCTCTGGAGTAAAGCCATATCATCTCTAGCAGAGAGTCACATATGTTTTAAAATACAGCTATGGGCATGCTGGTGGGTCTTGGCAGAATTGGAATGTTTGGCCATAAATAAACAGGGAACTTACTTTACAGTGAAAAGCTGGCAGAAGGAGGTCCCATGAATGTGGAATCCATGAGTCACCTATGCCACCACCAAGAGATCAACCTGATAGACCATTAGAATTACCCACTGTAGGTGTAAATTGTGTAAATAGTTATAACTCTGAATGAACACATTATAAATGAACAGCAATTCTGACCTGAAAAATTGATAGCTGCCTAGGGTTCAGAATCTTAAAGAATGAGGGTTGGGCCATTCTCTAAGGTAAGCCATCGAGATCAACAGAAGTGATTTCTTGTGGCAAGGGAAATTTATTGTAGGTAGTGGTGAGTGCTAGTTCCAGCCTCAAGGCCATCTGCAGAGACGTCTCTGACCCTCCTATTACAAGTTTCCTCTAAGGAAGAAGCCCTACTAGTGCCTCAATGAGCTGCTCACTGAATCTGTGTGGAGAGCTGAAGCTACACGGCCCAAGACGGGACTGTGGCAGAACTGAGCCACTCAGATCTTGAGAGAGCTTTTGCTGTTCACTTGTAATGAATGTGACTAGCTGTTAACTCATTCAAAAGGCTCACCTTGGATTTCAAAGCAACGTGCTCTCTGCTTCAGAGAGACTTTCAACCAATGATTGTGTGAGGTGGTGGGCAATGGATAGCAATTCGGATTTGAACCTAGTCATTCCCTTCCCACACAGGGCTCCTCTAATGGGCATCCCTTGCTCTGTTGTTCTATGTTGAGCTAAAAAGACTTTGCAGATTCAACAACAAGGTCTGATGACTCTCCATTCCAATCCTGCTTCCTCTTCTTTCCTTCCACAGGCATTACTCATAAAATCTACCATACACTTAACTTTAACTGGGCATCTGCTTCCTAGAGAACCCAGCATGCCTCAATTAACCAGTCTTCATTTATTCTCTGATATCATTGAAGAAAGGTCTTGGAAGATTTTACTAATACAATATCATTTCCACTAGATTAAAAGAAAGCCATGATATAGGAATGCTTCTTTACATCCTGATAAAGCAAGACATTTTAGTAATTGATTACTATATTGCCAACAGAAGATAAAAAGTATCAAAAGGAAGATTTATGACTGAATAGTCAAGCTACTAGTTTCCAATTTACTAATTAAAAGAGCCACAATCGGGCTTCCCCTGGTGGTCCAGTGGGTAAGGACACCGCCTTGCAGTGCAAGGGGCGCCAGTTCGATCCCTGGCCTGGGAAGATCCCACGTGCTGCGGAGTGGCTGGACTGATGTGTCCAATTACTGAGCCAGAGCTCTGGAGCACATGCGCCCAGAGCCGGCGCTCTGCAACAACAGAGGCCACCGCGATGGGAGGCCCACAGGAGCCAAAGAACAAGGACGGATGAAAATAGATAAATGGAAGACCAATAGAAGTGGCCTGCCCGCTCCCCTCCCTCCCCAACCCGGCCCCCCCCCCAAAAAAAAAAAAATAAATAAATCTTTTTTAAAAAAAAAAAAAAAAGAGCCACAATCTCATAACCTTGTATCAACAGCTGTCTTCTAATACAGGTGAGAGAGAAAAATGTGCTCACGATTAACACCTACAAATTGAGAGAGGCATAAATTTAAAGCATAACCAAGACAGAGGAAAAATATATTCTGATTTTTATCTTGATTCCATGAATCACTTTGAACAGAAATGTATAATTTCCAAATAGCTGAAATATAAATTAATACAAAAAAAAAGGAATTCAGCAAAAATTGAATGTGACTAGCTGTTAACTCATTCAAAAGGCTCACCTTGGATTTCAAAGCAACGTGCTCTCTGCTTCAGAGAGACTTTCAACCAATGATTGTGTGAGGTGGTGGGCAATGGATAGCAATTCGGATTTGAACCTAGTCATTCCCTTCCCACACAGGGCTCCTCTAATGGGCATCCCTTGCTCTGTTGTTCTATGTTGAGCTAAAAAGACTTTGCAGATTCAACAACAAGGTCTGATGACTCTCCATTCCAATCCTGCTTCCTCTTCTTTCCTTCCACAGGCATTACTCATAAAATCTACCATACACTTAACTTTAACTGGGCATCTGCTTCCTAGAGAACCCAGCATGCCTCAATTAACCAGTCTTCATTTATTCTCTGATATCATTGAAGAAAGGTCTTGGAAGATTTTACTAATACAATATCATTTCCACTAGATTAAAAGAAAGCCATGATATAGGAATGCTTCTTTACATCCTGATAAAGCAAGACATTTTAGTAATTGATTACTATATTGCCAACAGAAGATAAAAAGTATCAAAAGGAAGATTTATGACTGAATAGTCAAGCTACTAGTTTCCAATTTACTAATTAAAAGAGCCACAATCGGGCTTCCCCTGGTGGTCCAGTGGGTAAGGACACCGCCTTGCAGTACAAGGGGCGCCAGTTCGAGCCCTGGCCTGGGAAGATCCCACGTGCTGCGGAGTGGCTGGACTGATGTGTCCAATTACTGAGCCAGAGCTCTGGAGCACATGCGCCCAGAGCCGGCGCTCTGCAACAACAGAGGCCACCGCGATGGGAGGCCCACAGGAGCCAAAGAACAAGGACGGATGAAAATAGATAAATGGAAGACCAATAGAAGTGGCCTGCCCGCTCCCCCCCCTCCCCACCCACCCCTCCAAAATAAATAAATAAATAAATCTTTAAAAAAAAAAAAAAAAAAGAGCCACAATCTCATAACCTTGTATCAACAGCTGTCTTCTAATACAGGTGAGAGAGAAAAATGTGCTCACGATTAACACCTACAAATTGAGAGAGGCATAAATTTAAAGCATAACCAAGACAGAGGAAAAATATATTCTGATTTTTATCTTGATTCCATGAATCACTTTGAACAGAAATGTATAATTTCCAAATAGCTGAAATATAAATTAATACAAAAATAATTTTGAGATAGCAAAAGAGCCCTTAATGTTGAGCATTAGACAATATGAGTTAATTTGAAATATGCTAGGATATAGTGCTTTTTCTTCATGGAGAAAGAAAATAAAATGTATTTTGTTCTCTCATGGTTGTGATGAGTATGATTTATTATACTTAGAAAGAATACGTGTTCACAGAAATTATTCCCTTTTAATTTTGTTGCACATTTTATTACCATGTCTTCAGTGGTATTTATCATTTCATGGACAATTGGCAGTTAAAAAGGTTCAAATATTAACATTTTATTCATCTGCAGACATTTCAGAAATGAGCTATATACAATGTGGATCCTCTATGATATCTTCCCTTGAGCAACTATCCATGCCAACATGTAACTATTCTTTATGGTTTCACCTCTTCTCGAGAATGGGTGCTTGGCATTTGATTATTTCAACAGAGAGATTTTATTTCAAAAAATCAGAGTTGTTAGTATTGACCTCATCAAAGGAGTGAATTAAATTAAATCAGCTTTCGAACATAAGTTTAGTCACATTAATTTTAAGATATTCAGAAACTTTGTCCATTATTACATTTAAAAGTGCACATAATCCAGTGTGAGAACAAAGTTGTAAGGGTCAATATACTAATAACAACAAAAAAAAAATGGGCTTCCCTGGTAGCTCAGTGGTAAAGAGTTTGCCTGTCAATGCAAGAGACTCAGTTTTGATCCCTGATCTGGGAAGATCCCACGTACTGTGGAGCAACTAAGCCTGTGAGCCACAACTATGGAGCCTGTGTTCTAAGGCCTTGGAGCCACAACTACTGAGACCATGTGCCACAACTACTGAAGCCCGTGTGCCCTAGAGCCTGAGTTCCACAACAAGAGAAGTCACCACAACAAGAAGTCTGCTCACCTCAACTAGAGAGTAGCCCCTACTCCCTGCAACTAGAGAAGAGCCTGTGGCAGCAGTGAAAACCCAGAATAGCCAAAAATAAGTAAATAAATTTTTTTTTAAATCTTAAAAAAAATAATTTTGTCTTGTCAAATTTGAGAATTTCTACATTAGAAATGTAAATTTTAAATGACAGGCTTGTTATAAATAACTATTTTTGTTCACCAGTTTTCCATTAGTTCATTAGAGCTTACATTTGTAACAAAAGATTAACGGTGTTGTGTCCATTTAATCAGAACCAGACAAAAAAGCAAAGCGATAATTTACTTAAGAAGTAAACTCTAGAGAAGAATGGTTATTTAAGGGGGCTATTGATTCACAAACTCTTTACTTCAGAGAAGACACAATTATTAATAAACAGGGCAGTTTGGTGGACTCAGAAAGTAATTAAATCCTAGAATTGGAAAGTGGTAGACTCTCTCTCCTTAGAAATCTTTAAGACTAGAGTATATATTTTTCTATGAGTGTCTTTTATCTCTATAATTCTTTGATTCTGAGATGTCTTTGCTATTTATTTCTTGAGATCATTTTAACAATTTCCATCTACTGCAATCGATAGAAATATCTCACGTATGCAAATTTTTAAAGATAATTAATAGTTTTTTTTAAAAAAGCAGTTTTAGGTATACAGAAAAATTAAGCAGAAGCTACAGAGAGTTCTTGGGCTTCCCTGGTGGCTCAGTGGTAAAGAATACACCTGCCAATGCAGGAGACACTGGTTTGACCCTTGGTTGGTAAGATCCACTGGAGACAGAAATGGCAACCTACTTCAGTAATCTTGCCTGGGAAATACCATGGATAAAAGAGGCAGGTGAAGGGCTTCCCCTGGTGGTCCAGTGGGTAAGGACACCGCCTTGCAGTGCAAGGGGCGCCGGTTCGATCCCTGACCTGGGAAGATCCCACGTGCCGCGGAGCGGCTGGACCAATGTGTCCAATCACTGAGCCGGAGTTCTGGAGCGCATGCGTCCAGAGCCGGCACTCTGCGACGACAGACACCACCGCGATGGGAGGCCCACAGGAGCCAAAGAACAAAGACGGATGAAAATAGAGAAAGACCAATAGAAGTGGCCCGCCCGCTCCCCTCCCTCCCCAACCTGACCCCCACCCAAAATAAATAAATAAATCTTTTAAAAAAAAAAAAAAAGAGGCAGGTGACAGTTCATAGTGTCACAAAAGAGTGGAACATGACTTAGCAAGGAAACAAAAGCAACAGAGTTCTTTCATGGCCTCTCTGTTCTCCAGCTGCATATTTTCCCCTGTTATTAACATCTTGAATGAGTGTGGTACATTTGTTACAACTGATGAATGGACATTGATGCATTATTACTAATTGAAGTCCTTAGTTTACACTAAAGCTCAGTTCTATGGGTTCTAAAAAATGCAGTTTTTCACAGAACAGTTTCACTACCATAAAAAAGTTTCTCACCATTACAGTTTATCATAGAACAGTTTCACTACCATAAAGAATCCCCTGCCCTCCACACTTTCATTCCCTCCATGGCAACTATTGATGATTTTACTGCTTCTTTAGGTTTTCCTTTTCTATAAGGTCATATAATTGAAATCAAACCATACTGTCATTTTCATACCAGTGCTATCTTTTCAGGACTGAACCCACCATCTCTATTTTGCATATTGGTGCACCTCTCAAATAGAAAGTGAAAAATATTAGAGTTTGCACTTTATTGCATAAATGATACTTATATTTAGAAACTGCCTGTCATAGGCTTTTTTTCAAATGATTAAGGATAATAATGATAAAAATGCATTAAGTTCTATCTAGATGATCAAATATGAGTTTATGTTGAATTACAATCTACCATCAAAAAATGCCTTTATTTGCTGGTGTACATTTTTATGGCTGCCCAGGTGGCTCTGTGGTAAAGAATCTGCCTGCCAATGCAAGACACACAGGAAATGCAGGTTCAATTCCTGTGTAGGGAAGATCCCCTGGAAAAGGGAATGGCAACCCACTCCATTATTCTTGCCTGGGATATTACATGGGCAGAGGAACCTGGTGCTCCCCCTGGACCTCAGGCCCATGGAGTTGCAGAAAGTTGGACACAACTAAGCATGCATGTATGTACATTTTCACTTGATATATTTAAGAAGCTGAGGATTCCTTTTGACATTTTTAGTTCCTAATTTCTGTGTGAAACCATATTTTTCTATTGAATTTATATACAACCTGAAACAAAACATTGCTAATTCATCAGCTGCATTGTGTATGATCTTTCTCAAGTTTGCTCTCTGTAGTGGAATATAGTATCTAGTTACTGTTCAGATTCCCTTTAAAATTTTTTTCTAGCAGTTGTTTTAAGTACCCTTTCATCCCCTGATTTTTTATTATGATGGTAATGTCAGGTGATAGTTATAATGGGTAGAGAAATGAATCACTATATTTATGTTTTTGTCTGGTCATGAGACCAGAAGAAGAAATCTATAACCATCAGAAACCCAACTTAATTTTTTCCTTCAAGAACCATTAAAGTTTACAGTCTCATTATCATTTTAAAAGTACAGTCTACAAAATATACAAGTATTATGAGTGCTAATTTACATTCCTGGTGGTTAAGTGGAATAGCTGCAGAAAGACATACTCATATTTTTTTTCTACTCAAGCCCATTCCTGAAAGGATTTTCCAGAATAATGGAGATTTGAGACTGAAAAGTAAAGTTCTTTTGAACTAAGCACTGTATACTTTCCATTCCTGCAGTGAATAAAGCTAAACACTACTTGGCACACAAATGGTAACAAGGGAAGAGAAGGGAAGGGAAGACAAGAAAAGGAAAGTGAATACAGAGCAAATTGGAATAGCATATAACATGCCCATGTAAAAAACTGTGTACCTGCAAGTTATACTGTTTTGTAGAAAATATAAACATCTACTGTAAATGCCCCGAAGAGATGTTGGCAGCTGGCCCAATTACTCTCCCATCTTGTTGCAGTACAAAAATGCCTTTATTTGCTGGTGTACATTTTTATGGCTGCCCAGGTGGCTCTGTGGTAAAGAATCTGCCTGCCAATGCAAGACACACAGGAAATGCAGGTTCAATTCCTGTGTAGGGAAGATCCCCTGGAAAAGGGAATGGCAACCCACTCCATTATTCTTGCCTGGGATATTACATGGGCAGAGGAACCTGGTGCTCCCCCTGGACCTCAGGCCCATGGAGTTGCAGAAAGTTGGACACAACTAAGCATGCATGTATGTACATTTTCACTTGATATATTTAAGAAGCTGAGGATTCCTTTTGACATTTTTAGTTCCTAATTTCTGTGTGAAACCATATTTTTCTATTGAATTTATATACAACCTGAAACAAAACATTGCTAATTCATCAGCTGCATTGTGTATGATCTTTCTCAAGTTTGCTCTCTGTAGTGGAATATAGTATCTAGTTACTGTTCAGATTCCCTTTAAAAATTTTTTTTCTAGCAGTTGTTTTAAGTACCCTTTCATCCCCTGATTTTTTATTATGATGGTAATGTCAGGTGATAGTTATAATGGGTAGAGAAATGAATCACTATATTTATGTTTTTGTCTGGTCATGAGACCAGAAGAAGAAATCTATAACCATCAGAAACCCAACTTAATTTTTTCCTTCAAGAACCATTAAAGTTTACAGTCTCATTATCATTTTAAAAGTACAGTCTACAAAATATACAAGTATTATGAGTGCTAATTTACATTCCTGGTGGTTAAGTGGAATAGCTGCAGAAAGACATACTCATATTTTTTTTCTACTCAAGCCCATTCCTGAAAGGATTTTCCAGAATAATGGAGATTTGAGACTGAAAAGTAAAGTTCTTTTGAACTAAGCACTGTATACTTTCCATTCCTGCAGTGAATAAAGCTAAACACTACTTGGCACACAAATGGTAACAAGGGAAGAGAAGGGAAGGGAAGACAAGAAAAGGAAAGTGAATACAGAGCAAATTGGAATAGCATATAACATGCCCATGTAAAAAACTGTGTACCTGCAAGTTATACTGTTTTGTAGAAAATATAAACATCTACTGTAAATGCCCCGAAGAGATGTTGGCAGCTGGCCCAATTACTCTCCCATCTTGTTGCAGTACAAAAAGATATTTTTGGTGATGACAGGTAGAATATTATTGCTTCATAGAAAGAAGAATAGGAGCTAGGTGGTATTTCTAATAGCTAGAACAAAAAATGGCCAATCATTCCTTTCTCCCTTTGCATTTTTGTTACATTTTTAGTACTGTTATGTGTATCTCTATGTATAATTTTATTTTTAATATTTTCATGAGCTCTATTAAGAAGCTCCTAGTATTATATTCATTTTATAGGTGATGAAACTACTCTCATTTGCCTTTTTTCCAGGGACAGTCCAAGAGAGAAGTAGTCAGACTAAAGAAATCTCAGGCCAGTGCATTCAGACTTAAGCACTACAGTGTTGCCTTTCTGTTCTTTACTGCACTATATTCTTCATTAAATAGATGGATATATTTTGGAAATATACACATATTTAAAACCAATATGAATATGAGTGTTACAGAAGTTATTATTTAATTTCAAAGCAGATGAGGTAAACTGATATGGTCAAAGGATTAATACATCCTGTTAGAATTCAGGTCTCATTGACTCTGCCATATATTTTTCATAGAAACTTCTCTTTAGAAGATCCATAAAGCATCCATTCTACTTATCATAAATTCACTCCTTATTTAAAAGAACATTAGTTAGTCATATAAAGCTTAAAACTCACATAGTCTTAAATTGTATTAAGCGTCTCCTTCTCTCCAAGGTAGTGATTTATAAAAATCTTTTAAATTACTGTTTGTAGAAGGATTGAAAAAAATTAATGAGAGATGGGCCTCAGAGGGTTCTTTACATCTCAAACTGAAATTCTTATAAGAATGTCTTTTGTTTCTTTTTTCTGGCAGAATTTATCACTCTCCCTCTTCCTTTTTCTAGATTCAACAAGTGCTAGAAATCTTTGTGATCTATACAGACTTTATGACAATAGATCACAGATATACACAGTATCAAATGTCAGAGAGCTACATGGATCCAAAGTCTAATTCCAGCCTTCAATAAGCTTATCATTCATTTAGTGACATAGTGTATCTGTAAACAAAAATGAAAGTGACAAGAAAAGGCATACCTAAGGAATAAATATATTCATCTGTAAATTTTTTTCTATAGAGGTCCAGATATGAAATATTTTAGGGTTTATGGGATTTATATTGTCTCTTACATTCAACTTTTTTATTACATTTTTTAAAATATAAAAACCATTCTTAGCTCTTGGGATAGCAAAATAAAAAAGAAAAAAAGTGGTGACAGAGCATATGTGTCCCATGGGCCACAATTTTGCCAATGTCTGACTTATAACAATATGTTTATGAGTGCATTTCTATTATCAACAACAAAGACAATGAACTAATAATTAAATAACTAATAATTAATGCTTTCTTCACTTATATTATATATATATAACACATGAGACTTATATTAATAGTAAAATCTTTCCAATCTTGAGTTAGGCTACAGTCAAGCTGAACTCTCTGATATACCTTTATGAAATAAAAAGTTAGTGAACAAAGTCTCTGAGTGTGTACACACACGTGCAGAGTCAACTTTCCACAAAATCTCAGAATGAAAGTCTTCTTTCTTTTACTCATTCCAATACTCTTGTTCATAAAATTTCCACTCACAAGTATATCACTTTTGTGACTGTGTTCTGATTTCCCAGTCCACTCTTTATTAGAAGCAAAAAACTAGAAATTATTAAAAATCTTTAATAAAGACTTTTAATAATGGCCACTAAAAGTAGACTAAAAACAGCAAAAGAAAATAAAGTCTCACAAATGTACATAAAACTATAATATAAATTATTTGTTGTTGTTTAGTTGCTAAGTTATGTCTGACTCTTTGCAATCCTATAGATCTATACAAACCAACCAGGCTCCTCTGTCCATGGGATTGCCCAGGCAAGAGTGGGCAGCCATTTCCTTTCCAGGGAATTTCCCAGCTCAAGGATCAAATGTGTATCTCCCATTGACAGGTGGACTCTTTACCACAGAGCCACCAGGGAAGCCCATGACATAAATAATAGTAAAGTAATACTGAATGTTCACAGATATACACAGTATCAAATGTCAGAGAGCTACATGGATCCAAAGTCTAATTCCAGCCTTCAATAAGCTTATCATTCATTTAGTGACATAGTGTATCTGTAAACAAAAATGAAAGTGACAAGAAAAGGCATACCTAAGGAATAAATATATTCATCTGTAAATTTTTTTCTATAGAGGTCCAGATATGAAATATTTTAGGGTTTATGGGATTTATATTGTCTCTTACATTCAACTTTTTTATTACATTTTTTAAAATATAAAAACCATTCTTAGCTCTTGGGATAGCAAAATAAAAAAGAAAAAAAGTGGTGACAGAGCATATGTGTCCCATGGGCCACAATTTTGCCAATGTCTGACTTATAACAATATGTTTATGAGTGCATTTCTATTATCAACAACAAAGACAATGAACTAATAATTAAATAACTAATAATTAATGCTTTCTTCACTTATATTATATATATATAACACATGAGACTTATATTAATAGTAAAATCTTTCCAATCTTGAGTTAGGCTACAGTCAAGCTGAACTCTCTGATATACCTTTATGAAATAAAAAGTTAGTGAACAAAGTCTCTGAGTGTGTACACACACGTGCAGAGTCAACTTTCCACAAAATCTCAGAATGAAAGTCTTCTTTCTTTTTACTCATTCCAATACTCTTGTTCATAAAATTTCCACTCACAAGTATATCACTTTTGTGACTGTGTTCTGATTTCCCAGTCCACTCTTTATTAGAAGCAAAAAACTAGAAATTATTAAAAATCTTTAATAAAGACTTTTAATAATGGCCACTAAAAGTAGACTAAAAACAGCAAAAGAAAATAAAGTCTCACAAATGTACATAAAACTATAATATAAATTATTTGTTGTTGTTTAGTTGCTAAGTTATGTCTGACTCTTTGCAATCCTATAGATCTATACAAACCAACCAGGCTCCTCTGTCCATGGGATTGCCCAGGCAAGAGTGGGCAGCCATTTCCTTTACAGGGAATTTCCCAGCTCAAGGATCAAATGTGTATCTCCCATTGACAGGTGGACTCTTTACCACAGAGCCACCAGGGAAGCCCATGACATAAATAATAGTAAAGTAATACTGAATGTTCATATTGATGACTTTATTCTAAAGTGAAATTATGTTCAGTAGTTTTTTGGAAAATACAGGAAAGTGTCCAATCATGTTCAGAAAGACTTCAATTAAAATATTTAGAATCTTTGTTTTTAGTTCTGCTATTCTACTAGGTGGGTCATGGAAGATCTTGTTTTGGTTTATGTCCTTGAGTGTTTTGCCTATATTCTCCTCTAAGAGTTTTAGAGTTTCTGGTCTTATATTTAGGTCTTTAATCCATTTTGAGTTGATCTTGGTGTATGGTGTCAGGGAATGTTCCAACTTCATTTTTTTGCATGTAGCTGTCCAAATTTCCCAGTACCATTTGTTGAAGAGGCTGTCTTTGTCCCATTGCATATTTTCACCTCCTTTGTCAAAAATTAGGTAGCCATAGGTGTGTGAGTTTATCTCTGGGTTCTCTATATGTTCTAGTGGTCTGTATTTCTGTTTTTGTGCCAGTACCATACTGTTTTGATGACTGCTGCTTTGGAGTATAGTCTGAAGTTAGGGAAACTGATTCCTCGAGATCCATTCTTCTTTCTCAAGATTCCTCTGGCTATTCAGGGTCTTTTGTGTTTCCATATGAACAGTGTTATTCTTTGGTCTAGCTCTGTGAAGAATGCCACTGGTAGTTTGATTAGGGTTGCATTGAATCTGTAGGTGATATTTGGTAGTATGGTCATTTTCACAATATTGATTCTTCCCACCCAGGAACATGGAATATCTCTCCATCTGTTTAAGTCTCCTTTAATTTCTTTCATTAGTGTCTTGTAATTCTCTGTGTACAGTTCTTTCGTTTCTTTGGGTAGGTTTATTCCTAGATATTTGATTCTTTTGGTTGCAGTGGTGAAAGGGATTGCCTCTTTGATTTCATTTTATGATTTTTCATTGTTTTTGTATAGGAATGCCAATGATTTCTGTGTATTGAGTTTGCATCCCGTGACTTTGCTGAATTTGTTGATTAGTTCTAGTAGCAGGCCATTTCCTTTCCAGGGAATTTCCCAGCTCAAGGATCAAATGTGTATCTCCCATTGACAGGTGGACTCTTTACCACAGAGCCACCAGGGAAGCCCATGACATAAATAATAGTAAAGTAATACTGAATGTTCATATTGATGACTTTATTCTAAAGTGAAATTATGTTCAGTAGTTTTTTGGAAAATACAGGAAAGTGTCCAATCATGTTCAGAAAGACTTCAATTAAAATATTTAGAATCTTTGTTTTTAGTTCTGCTATTCTACTAGGTGGGTCATGGAAGATCTTGTTTTGGTTTATGTCCTTGAGTGTTTTGCCTATATTCTCCTCTAAGAGTTTTAGAGTTTCTGGTCTTATATTTAGGTCTTTAATCCATTTTGAGTTGATCTTGGTGTATGGTGTCAGGGAATGTTCCAACTTCATTTTTTTGCATGTAGCTGTCCAAATTTCCCAGTACCATTTGTTGAAGAGGCTGTCTTTGTCCCATTGCATATTTTCACCTCCTTTGTCAAAAATTAGGTAGCCATAGGTGTGTGAGTTTATCTCTGGGTTCTCTATATGTTCTAGTGGTCTGTATTTCTGTTTTTGTGCCAGTACCATACTGTTTTGATGACTGCTGCTTTGGAGTATAGTCTGAAGTTAGGGAAACTGATTCCTCGAGATCCATTCTTCTTTCTCAAGATTCCTCTGGCTATTCAGGGTCTTTTGTGTTTCCATATGAACAGTGTTATTCTTTGGTCTAGCTCTGTGAAGAATGCCACTGGTAGTTTGATTAGGGTTGCATTGAATCTGTAGGTGATATTTGGTAGTATGGTCATTTTCACAATATTGATTCTTCCCACCCAGGAACATGGAATATCTCTCCATCTGTTTAAGTCTCCTTTAATTTCTTTCATTAGTGTCTTGTAATTCTCTGTGTACAGTTCTTTCGTTTCTTTGGGTAGGTTTATTCCTAGATATTTGATTCTTTTGGTTGCAGTGGTGAAAGGGATTGCCTCTTTGATTTCATTTTATGATTTTTCATTGTTTTTGTATAGGAATGCCAATGATTTCTGTGTATTGAGTTTGCATCCCGTGACTTTGCTGAATTTGTTGATTAGTTCTAGTAGTTTTGTAATAGTGTCTTTGGGGCTTTCTATGTATAATATCATGTAGTCTGCAAATAGAGAGAGTTTTACCTCTTCTTTTCCAATCCTGATTCATTTTATTTCTTGTTCTTCTCTTATTGCTGTTGCTAGAACTTGCTTGATTATGAGGAATAATAATGGTGAAAGTGGACACCTCTGTCTTGTTCCTGATCTTAGAGGGAATGCTTTCAGTTTTTCACCATTCAGGATAATGCTCACTGTGGGCTTCTCATACATTAACATGTGGGACCTAATGAAACTTTTAAAGCTTTTGTACAGCAAAAGAAATTACAAAAAAAGGTGAACAGACAGTCCACAGAGTGGGAGAAAATCATAGCAAATGAAAGAACAGACAAAGAATTAACCTCCAAAATCTACAAGCAACTCAGCACTGGAAAAATGAACAACCCAATCAAAAAATGGGAAAAACATCTAAATAGACACCACTCCAAAGAGAGCATATAGATGGCCAAAAAACACATGAAATGATGCTCAACCTCACTTATAATTAGAGAAATGCAAATCAAAACTACAATGAGATATCACCTCGCACCCGTCAGAATGGCTATCATCAACAAATCAACAGACAATAAATGCTGAAGAGTGTGTGGAGAAAAGGAAACACTCTTGCATTGCTGGTGGGAATATAAATTGATACAGCCTCTATGGAAGACAGTATGGAGATTCCTTAAAAAACAAAAAATAGAAGCACCATACAACCCAGCAACCCCACTAATAGGCTTATTCCCTGATGAAATCAAAACTGAAAGAAGCACCTGTACCCCAATGTTCATTGCAGCACTCTACACAATAGCTAGAACATGGGAGCAACCTAGATGTCCATCAATGAATGAATGGATAAAGAAGCTCTGGTACATATATACAATGGAATACTACTCAGCTGTTAAAAGAAATGCAGAAGAATCAGCCCTAATGAGGTGGATGGATCTAGAACCTATCATAACCAGTGAAGAATCTAGTAAGAGGGTAATGGTAACACATGCAGTGAAGTGAGGGAGAAACAGACATAGAGAACAGACATATGGACAGTGTGGTGTATGAAGAGTGGGCGGGAAGCATAGAGGGAGTAACATGGAAACCTATTATCATATATGAAAAAGATAGCTATTGTCATTACCCTGTGGGAATAGGAGATTCTGCAGGAGTTGATGGCCGGGATGGGTGGGATGAGGGGGACTGAGAGGAGGGAGAGTGCCAGGGATATGCAGATGACTCATCTGGGAACATACATGTCTGTGAACAACAAAACTCTGTAAAAGTTTTTTTTAAAATAAAATAAAATATAAAAAATACTTAGAATTGGGCTTCCTTGGTGGTCCAGTGTGTAAACAGTCTGCTTTGCAGTGCAGGGGGCACCGGTTAGATCCCTGGCCTGGGAGAGCCCCACCTGCAGTGGAGCATCTGGATCCATGTATCTAGTTGCGAGCCGGCATTCTGAAGCACATGCGCCCAGAGCCAGTGCTCTGCAGCAAGAGAGGCCACCGCAATGGGAGGCCCACATAGGCTGAAGAGTAAAGATGGATGAAAATAAATAGGTAAAAAAACAATAAAAGAGGCCAAATTTTTTTAAAAAACTTAGAGTCATGACATTTGGAGTTATTATATAATAAACCCAGAGATAATCTTTGAATCCTCATCTCTCTACATTCATATAGTCAAATGTGCTCTTAAGGTCCTTCCAAACATATATTTTCTCATTCATTTTCTCTTCTTCATTTCCACCACTACATTTAGATTTGCTCTTGTGCAACAGTTGTAACTGTTTCTTAAATGGTATATCCGACTAGAGTCTCTCAGAGACTAATTTATCATCCATTTACCTATCAGGATTCAATATCTAAAATAAAGATCTGATCTGGTAGTTTCTCACCTTAAGTACCTTCATTGGTTCTGCATTCTTTGCAAGATCAAGTCCAGTATTCCTAGTCTACATTCATACCTGACCCCACCAAGCTCTCTCGGCTTGCTCTCCCACAATCTTTCCATACAGGCTCTGCATCAGACAGTTTCAGTTCTTCCTACAAACACCCACTGCTTCCTAAATTCCATTCTCTGCTTCCCTTTCTATAATTCAACCAGTGAGTCATCTTTCAACACATAACTGTCATATATTTTTGAAAAGGGTAATGGTAACACATGCGTGAAAAAATGAAAAAAGGGGGGGGGGCGGGAAGCATAGAGGAGTAACATGGAAACCTATTATCATATATGAAAAAGATAGCTATTGTCATTACCCTGTGGGAATAGGAGATTCTGCAGGAGTTGATGGCCGGGATGGGTGGGATGAGGGGGACTGAGAGGAGGGAGAGTGCCAGGGATATGCAGATGACTCATCTGGGAACATACATGTCTGTGAACAACAAAACTCTGTAAAAGTTTTTTTTAAAATAAAATAAAATATAAAAAATACTTAGAATTGGGCTTCCTTGGTGGTCCAGTGTGTAAACAGTCTGCTTTGCAGTGCAGGGGGCACCGGTTAGATCCCTGGCCTGGGAGAGCCCCACCTGCAGTGGAGCAGCTGGATCCATGTATCTAGTTGCGAGCCGGCATTCTGAAGCACATGCGCCCAGAGCCAGTGCTCTGCAGCAAGAGAGGCCACCGCAATGGGAGGCCCACATAGGCTGAAGAGTAAAGATGGATGAAAATAAATAGGTAAAAAAACAATAAAAGAGGCCAAATTTTTTTAAAAAACTTAGAGTCATGACATTTGGAGTTATTATATAATAAACCCAGAGATAATCTTTGAATCCTCATCTCTCTACATTCATATAGTCAAATGTGCTCTTAAGGTCCTTCCAAACATATATTTTCTCATTCATTTTCTCTTCTTCATTTCCACCACTACATTTAGATTTGCTCTTGTGCAACAGTTGTAACTGTTTCTTAAATGGTATATCCGACTAGAGTCTCTCAGAGACTAATTTATCATCCATTTACCTATCAGGATTCAATATCTAAAATAAAGATCTGATCTGGTAGTTTCTCACCTTAAGTACCTTCATTGGTTCTGCATTCTTTGCAAGATCAAGTCCAGTATTCCTAGTCTACATTCATACCTGACCCCACCAAGCTCTCTCGGCTTGCTCTCCCACAATCTTTCCATACAGGCTCTGCATCAGACAGTTTCAGTTCTTCCTACAAACACCCACTGCTTCCTAAATTCCATTCTCTGCTTCCCTTTCTATAATTCAACCAGTGAGTCATCTTTCAACACATAACTGTCATATATTTTTGAAAACTTTCTTAACAACCCAAGATTGAAACGGTAACTACTTTCTTTCTCTCCTTAATAGTTTGTTTATACAATTAGTGCATGCAGCACTTGTCAAATTTTGTTTTATTTGTCTGTGTACATATCTCCCTCGCCAGACTATGAAGTCTTCTACGAGGTTATCTGTTTTTATCTTCAGATTTCTAGCACAGTCCTGGCACAAAGCAGGCAGTTAATCAATGTTATTGAATTGAATTATTTGACGTGTCTGGATGCTTATAAACAAGACAAACTGTGTGTCTGTTTAGAACAGAAATCTGATTAGGTGTTAAGAGTTATGGACCAAAGAAAATTCATGAGTCAAAATAATAGTTTTCTGCTGATTAAGTATAACTGAAATCATATATTGATATCATTTTAGGTCAGAAACTTTATCTCATTACAATACAAATCTTTCTAAGAGTGGAGCGATATGTTAGGTTATTGTTAGGAATGGAACCCAGAGAGTCAATCATATACATTTTAGGGGAAAGATAAAAGACTTGGAGAGTTATAGGCCCCCTTATGAAGTTGATAATAATAGTTAATTTTATGTGCCAACTTGGCTAAGCCATGGTACTCAGACATTTGTTCAAAAACCAGTCCTGATGTTTCCGTAAAGGTACTTTTTAGATGAAATTCACATTTAAATCTGTGAACGTTTAGTAAAGGAGATTACTCTCCATCATGTGGTATAAAAGAAAAAAACAAACAAACAAACTAATGTTTCCTAAGGAAGAGGGAATTCTGCCTTTACCCTGTCTTTAGACTGGGCCTTCAGTCTGCTGCCTGACCTGCAGGGTGTGAACTTGCTACACTTCAGGATAATGTAAAGGGGAAAGTAGGTTACTGAATACTCAAAGATTTTTTAATAGTCATCATTGTAGCTGGTCATGCACAAGGCTGATTTCCAATAAAGGACTTTTCAAAGCAAATGTGGAGTTTCAAAATAAATCAACTGTCAAGTATCACAATATAAATCTGAAATAACATTTTATCTTGTTTTGTAGTTTCTCTTCACAACAATTGGTCTACACATGTTATATCACTTTTCTTACAAGTAAAATTTTTAATGTTGTTATGTGATCAATTTACACTACCTAAGAGAGAATCACACATTTTATAGTCTGTGTTCTCAAACAGGCTAGGTGGCATCCTGTTGCTAACATGATTCACATGTATTTTTTTTTCTAATATCCTACAAATCTCTTAGGTTCCAGGATTCTTTATTTTTTTCATAGCTGCTTTAATACAAACTATTTTCTAAGTACTTAATTTATTTTTAACTGAAGATCATCCAAAATGAGAGATTTTCTCAAAATCAGTATTTTCAGGTGTAAAATTTTATCAGAAAAATAAGAATGTCTTGACAGTTTAAGGAAAGTATCAAGCCAGTTTCATCTGCAAAAGCAAATCAAGCAGTAGCTATAATCAGAGGAACACAACACTTTTCCTAGTGGTTACTTCCAGAAGACTTGTGCTTTCCATGTATTACATAGTTATCCATAGCCTTATTAGGACTAACATAATTTCATCACTGAAATAATTTACATTTTCCTTTTCATTCCATCATTCGCATTTTAGGGGAAAGATAAAAGACTTGGAGAGTTATAGGCCCCCTTATGAAGTTGATAATAATAGTTAATTTTATGTGCCAACTTGGCTAAGCCATGGTACTCAGACATTTGTTCAAAAACCAGTCCTGATGTTTCCGTAAAGGTACTTTTTAGATGAAATTCACATTTAAATCTGTGAACGTTTAGTAAAGGAGATTACTCTCCATCATGTGGTATAAAAGAAAAAAACAAACAAACAAACTAATGTTTCCTAAGGAAGAGGGAATTCTGCCTTTACCCTGTCTTTAGACTGGGCCTTCAGTCTGCTGCCTGACCTGCAGGGTGTGAACTTGCTACACTTCAGGATAATGTAAAGGGGAAAGTAGGTTACTGAATACTCAAAAGATTTTTTTAATAGTCATCATTGTAGCTGGTCATGCACAAGGCTGATTTCCAATAAAGGACTTTTCAAAGCAAATGTGGAGTTTCAAAATAAATCAACTGTCAAGTATCACAATATAAATCTGAAATAACATTTTATCTTGTTTTGTAGTTTCTCTTCACAACAATTGGTCTACACATGTTATATCACTTTTCTTACAAGTAAAATTTTTAATGTTGTTATGTGATCAATTTACACTACCTAAGAGAGAATCACACATTTTATAGTCTGTGTTCTCAAACAGGCTAGGTGGCATCCTGTTGCTAACATGATTCACATGTATTTTTTTTTCTAATATCCTACAAATCTCTTAGGTTCCAGGATTCTTTATTTTTCTCATAGCTGCTTTAATACAAACTATTTTCTAAGTACTTAATTTATTTTTAACTGAAGATCATCCAAAATGAGAGATTTTCTCAAAATCAGTATTTTCAGGTGTAAAATTTTATCAGAAAAATAAGAATGTCTTGACAGTTTAAGGAAAGTATCAAGCCAGTTTCATCTGCAAAAGCAAATCAAGCAGTAGCTATAATCAGAGGAACACAACACTTTTCCTAGTGGTTACTTCCAGAAGACTTGTGCTTTCCATGTATTACATAGTTATCCATAGCCTTATTAGGACTAACATAATTTCATCACTGAAATAATTTACATTTTCCTTTTCATTCCATCATTCGCATATTTTAGAAGCAAAGAGCCTCAGAGACTTGGTCAATTCATCTTCCAAATTCCCATACTCTAGCAATGAAATTAACCAAGACTCTTGACAACTCATCTCATTTTAGAGTCATCTAAAATAAAGGATTTCCCCAAGTTGGATAAGATGTATATCACCAACCTAATAATTCAACAAATCTTTAGAGCATGATGACATGTATGTGTGGACATGTATGCATATAAACGTATACACTTTAAACTTGTTAACTTATTACAAATTTAACATATGCAAATGGAAGTTTCCTATTAATTATTTTTGTTTGTTTTTTGTCATTCTAATAAAAAATGTGACACCTTTCTGAAATGGAGACTCTCTCCACCATATCCATTACCAATATCATGATAAAATGCTTGGACATTTCTTGTGAGAAGAAGATCATTGCCTTACAGGAACGTTAAGAAGGCTGAACTGTTTTTAAAGCTTTAGAAAATTGTTCTATATGTTCATATTGTTGTATATGTTAAATATAATGATTTAACTCCATGCCCGATGTTGGGCCATCCCAAAACTCTTCTGCAACCTTTGTCGTTTCCTTGAATTGATCTATCATACTCACACAGGTCTATAGCGGAATCATGTAAAATTCTTAAGCAAACCTTTTTGAAGACTTTTTCACATTTCCATTCCATAATACAAACTATTTTCTAAGTACTTAATTTATTTTTAACTGAAGATCATCCAAAATGAGAGATTTTCTCAAAATCAGTATTTTCAGGTGTAAAATTTTATCAGAAAAATAAGAATGTCTTGACAGTTTAAGGAAAGTATCAAGCCAGTTTCATCTGCAAAAGCAAATCAAGCAGTAGCTATAATCAGAGGAACACAACACTTTTCCTAGTGGTTACTTCCAGAAGACTTGTGCTTTCCATGTATTACATAGTTATCCATAGCCTTATTAGGACTAACATAATTTCATCACTGAAATAATTTACATTTTCCTTTTCATTCCATCATTCGCATATTTTAGAAGCAAAGAGCCTCAGAGACTTGGTCAATTCATCTTCCAAATTCCCATACTCTAGCAATGAAATTAACCAAGACTCTTGACAACTCATCTCATTTTAGAGTCATCTAAAATAAAGGATTTCCCCAAGTTGGATAAGATGTATATCACCAACCTAATAATTCAACAAATCTTTAGAGCATGATGACATGTATGTGTGGACATGTATGCATATAAACGTATACACTTTAAACTTGTTAACTTATTACAAATTTAACATATGCAAATGGAAGTTTCCTATTAATTATTTTTGTTTGTTTTTTGTCATTCTAATAAAAAATGTGACACCTTTCTGAAATGGAGACTCTCTCCACCATATCCATTACCAATATCATGATAAAATGCTTGGACATTTCTTGTGAGAAGAAGATCATTGCCTTACAGGAACGTTAAGAAGGCTGAACTGTTTTTAAAGCTTTAGAAAATTGTTCTATATGTTCATATTGTTGTATATGTTAAATATAATGATTTAACTCCATGCCCGATGTTGGGCCATCCCAAAACTCTTCTGCAACCTTTGTCGTTTCCTTGAATTGATCTATCATACTCACACAGGTCTATAGCGGAATCATGTAAAATTCTTAAGCAAACCTTTTTGAAGACTTTTTCACATTTCCATTCCATAATTCAAGCTATATTGATTTCTATAGTCTTCATAATTGAATTTCTGTTTTTTTAAACTTCTACTGCCATTTTAAAATTTTACTTTAATTCTTCTGTTAGGTATTACTTTTTTAGTATAGACTTTCTCCCTCTTGATTGAAAATCTCATGGAAAAATTCAGTAGACTATTTGAGTCCAATCAAAAATAAGTAATAAGAACCAAATGCACAGTTCCTCTTAGAATATTGTTTTCAAATTTGCAGTATTTATTTATTTATGTCCCATGACCGACCATCTCTCTCTTTTGACCAGTTGTGATTCTATGTGCTTTGATTGTGGTAGTCCTGTGATTGAGACATACCTTAACCTTTTTTCCATGAAACATTTTAACTAATTAAAAGATTTATTCTGCCATACTTTTAATTGGTTCTTAAATCTGAGATACTTTAATCTATTCAGAGATTAAAATAACAGATGTGATGGTCAACCCCTTACTTTGACTCATGTGATTCAAAGCCTTCTTTAGTTTTTATATGTACTGTGAAGGACTAAGAAAGGTTCTTCCAAAACCTCAAGTTTCTAGTTTATTTCTCTTCTTTTTTATTTTTATCTGCTAAACTGTCCAATTGTTTAATGAACTTAGATTTTTCATATAATACCTTCCAACTACAGGCAGTAGTTGCCAATACACATTACCTATGTTCACTTTGCTAACACCTTCTTCTAGACTTGCAGGGTCATTAAGTACATGATACCCTTTCATATCAACTCAGAACTCCATTTAACAAATTATTTTCCCAATCGATAGCATAGACTGTTAGTTTTTGAACTCAGTTTCCTCAACAGCTCTGCCTAAATCAACGCTACCTATTTCAGGCTTTGTTATTACAACTTCCCAAATCTGGTGTCAATTTCTCCAGTATTGAGATTATCCTAGGTCTTGCTATAGTAACAAATAATTCCAAAATTGTGGTGATTTAAAGCAATGGAAACCAACACCCATCCACCCTCAAAAAAGGTGATATATTTCTTACCAGACCAGCTCTACTGCAAATCTGTAAGACTCTCCAGGGAACTATCATGCATGTGATGGCTGAACATGGGAACTCCTTTGCAACACACTCTTCTACCTTTTTTGTGGTCAAAGGAACAGAAAACATAAGGAATTACATACCAGTTCTTATATGCTTCTATACAAAAGTGATACATACCACTTCCTTCACATTCTATTGATCAAAATATGTAATGTAGTTTTGCTTACTTCAAGAGGTTGAGGACATGAAACCTTACCACATGCTTGGAATAACAATGTTTGAATTATTGATGTTCAGCAAGAATGAGTAACACAACTGTGACATAGGAGTAAGGAAGTTCCTCCTGTTAGCTCTGTCACTGTCCTTTATTGCAGTACTGACAGAAAACTTGAGCCTAACTGTTAAGACTATCTATCTGATTGGGGCCACATACAATGTTAAAGAATAAACCAAAAATAATCCAGTATTTGCAGCAGGAAGATGGCATCTTCTTCAATTATGCCCTTAAAATGTTACATATAACAACTTTATTTAAGGGAATTTTATCTGAAAGAGAAGCTGAGAGCAGCGGTTTTAGCTTTCTAGAACCTGAAGTTTAGGACAGCATACTAAAAGAACCTTGGACTAGAAAAACCTTGACTGCCAACCCAGAGTAGATTACTTCATGTTTCATGATCTCTCTTCTCTGGCATCTACAATTACATAGCTCGGTTTAATTTCATCTACATCCAATAGGGAAAAGCATGTGACAAATTCCTTTTCTGTAAATAACTTTTCAGATATTTGGCTCCCTCTGCTCATAGCCCAGCACACTCAATGACTTTCACTGCTTCTCATACATTTATTCTCTGCAGAGAACTCTTCCTTTTGTCATGGGGAATCTCTTCCCTGTAGTCCACTAATTCAGACATTTATTCTGATCAGAAGTGCAGTACCTTCCTCAGTCCTGGCTTTCTAAAATCTGCACTATAAATATCTAACTGTTGGAATTCCTTTGCTCTTCTAGTCAGATCTCTTCATCAAAACTACTTTATCAATTCAAAGCTGATTATTTTCCCAAGTGACCCATATCTGGACTATGAGAAACACTCTCACTTCCTCAACAAATTCTGGGAGAGCAAGTAATGCATGGCGTTATTTTCTTTCCTTCCCCCTTTCCTATCTATAGGCAGAACAGCTAGTTAGCAGTCATTTTTCATCATTATGTTTTTGCAGTGTAGATCTCACTTACCATTGGACCCACAAAGATTCCATGAGTTACAGGAAAAGTTCTCTGAAAGATCACTTTCAAGACCTCATTGCTATGCGCAAGTGAAGAGAAATAAGAAGGGCTGGGTCAGGTGACAGTAGACTAAGCAGTACACATGGCAATTTTTATTCTCAAAGAGCTTGGAGTAAGCATATTATACTGAATGCCTTAGATTTCTCTTACAGTCTCTCCTGCAGACTCTCTGACTACATGATTCAGTGTATCTTTTCCCTGATTTATTTTTTTTTCTTTTAAATTTTCTCTTAAATTTACATGTCTAACTACGGTCAGAATGTTCTTCAGAATTTTTCAAGTTGCTTTTCAAATTTTTCCATGGAAAAACTTATATTCTTTTTAAATGTTCATCACTTTCAAATTATCAATCAGGTATTATTTGCTGGTTAGAATGAAATAAACATTACTCCTTCCTGATATTGCTTCTTCCACACTCCAACAGTGAAATTTCAGTGAGGCTAATTGAGAGTATACCAAATGACATGCTTAGATCATACTGAAATTCCTAGATGAAGGTAGGATCATTGGAGTTAACATCTTCCATCATTATTATATAATCTGTATAAATACTAACCATCAGAAAAATAACATCTTACTCATCATTATTATCCTTGCTCATAGCCCAGCACACTCAATGACTTTCACTGCTTCTCATACATTTATTCTCTGCAGAGAACTCTTCCTTTTGTCATGGGGAATCTCTTCCCTGTAGTCCACTAATTCAGACATTTATTCTGATCAGAAGTGCAGTACCTTCCTCAGTCCTGGCTTTCTAAAATCTGCACTATAAATATCTAACTGTTGGAATTCCTTTGCTCTTCTAGTCAGATCTCTTCATCAAAACTACTTTATCAATTCAAAGCTGATTATTTTCCCAAGTGACCCATATCTGGACTATGAGAAACACTCTCACTTCCTCAACAAATTCTGGGAGAGCAAGTAATGCATGGCGTTATTTTCTTTCCTTCCCCCTTTCCTATCTATAGGCAGAACAGCTAGTTAGCAGTCATTTTTCATCATTATGTTTTTGCAGTGTAGATCTCACTTACCATTGGACCCACAAAGATTCCATGAGTTACAGGAAAAGTTCTCTGAAAGATCACTTTTAAGACCTCATTGCTATGCGCAAGTGAAGAGAAATAAGAAGGGCTGGGTCAGGTGACAGTAGACTAAGCAGTACACATGGCAATTTTTATTCTCAAAGAGCTTGGAGTAAGCATATTATACTGAATGCCTTAGATTTCTCTTACAGTCTCTCCTGCAGACTCTCTGACTACATGATTCAGTGTATCTTTTCCCTGATTTATTTTTTTTTCTTTTAAATTTTCTCTTAAATTTACATGTCTAACTACGGTCAGAATGTTCTTCAGAATTTTTCAAGTTGCTTTTCAAATTTTTCCATGGAAAAACTTATATTCTTTTTAAATGTTCATCACTTTCAAATTATCAATCAGGTATTATTTGCTGGTTAGAATGAAATAAACATTACTCCTTCCTGATATTGCTTCTTCCACACTCCAACAGTGAAATTTCAGTGAGGCTAATTGAGAGTATACCAAATGACATGCTTAGATCATACTGAAATTCCTAGATGAAGGTAGGATCATTGGAGTTAACATCTTCCATCATTATTATATAATCTGTATAAATACTAACCATCAGAAAACCTCTTTTATCTTTCCATTATGGCCAGACTATGTACATGAGAACTACTCAAAGTGACAACGCATAATTAAATAGGGAGTTTGTGCCAGAATGTAATACAAATTGCTGATTTCTCTATTGATAAACACTTTTTATTAAAAAAAAAAAAAAAACAGTCATCTGACTTGAACATTGTGGTTAATGTCTTATGTGATTTTCACTCTGGCATAAACTTCTATGTTATTATGTGCACGTAACAAATAGTTCATGGGTTGGTTGCTATGCCAGATCCCACTGTGAATCACACTGATCTAAGGATTCAGCATCAGTTCGAGTTAATTTTCCTTTAACCTCACTATGTAAAATTTAAAGTATCCCTAAAAACAAACATGCATAACACCATGTACATGTGCCCAATAACCTTATAAGACATTTTATTGGGATTCCAGGAAACTTTAGAGCTATTCACTTCTTCAGAACCACCCCTAAAACAAATTTACAGTTAATGTTAAGATCATCAATGTCTGAAGCATGATTGTGCTAACATAACATTAAAAAAAAGAAAACTCTTATGAAAATCAAAAAATGTCTTACTTTGCCCTTGAATTTAAAACATTACAATAAATTTTGTTTAAAAGAAATGACGAAAATTATAATTCAAATTATTCTTAGGTACGTAGATATGTTTAAATTTTGTTTCCAACAGCAGTTTCATGAAAAGCCCAGACACACAGTTAATGAGCTAAAAATGCATCTAGAAATTTGTCAGCCTTCAAGATTTGTAGTCCAAGTACCTTATAAGTAAAAGAAAATACCAGTTGTCTCAATCAATTCTGATTTTAAAATTAAATAGAAGCTAGGAAAATATCAAACAGCCACTTGATCATTGGAAATTATTTATTTAACCTTAAAAATGCCATGCTGCTTTGAGAAAACAGCAGTAGCAAATCTCATGTGAAAACTATTAAGATATTTCTTGTGCAATGTTAATGTCTTCTCTGATTTCAGCCAAAGTCCCAGTTCTCTCTGAGTCTGATTTATGCGGAGGCTGACCTGGGACTAACCCTGTCAGCTTTAACTCTAAGCCAGCCTTTAAGATTGATCTTACTAAATGGATTTCCTTCATTGGAGTTAACATCTTCCATCATTATTATATAATCTGTATAAATACTAACCATCAGAAAACCTCTTTTATCTTTCCATTATGGCCAGACTATGTACATGAGAACTACTCAAAGTGACAACGCATAATTAAATAGGGAGTTTGTGCCAGAATGTAATACAAATTGCTGATTTCTCTATTGATAAACACTTTTTATTAAAAAAAAAAAAAAAACAGTCATCTGACTTGAACATTGTGGTTAATGTCTTATGTGATTTTCACTCTGGCATAAACTTCTATGTTATTATGTGCACGTAACAAATAGTTCATGGGTTGGTTGCTATGCCAGATCCCACTGTGAATCACACTGATCTAAGGATTCAGCATCAGTTCGAGTTAATTTTCCTTTAACCTCACTATGTAAAATTTAAAGTATCCCTAAAAACAAACATGCATAACACCATGTACATGTGCCCAATAACCTTATAAGACATTTTATTGGGATTCCAGGAAACTTTAGAGCTATTCACTTCTTCAGAACCACCCCTAAAACAAATTTACAGTTAATGTTAAGATCATCAATGTCTGAAGCATGATTGTGCTAACATAACATTAAAAAAAAGAAAACTCTTATGAAAATCAAAAAATGTCTTACTTTGCCCTTGAATTTAAAACATTACAATAAATTTTGTTTAAAAGAAATGACGAAAATTATAATTCAAATTATTCTTAGGTACGTAGATATGTTTAAATTTTGTTTCCAACAGCAGTTTCATGAAAAGCCCAGACACACAGTTAATGAGCTAAAAATGCATCTAGAAATTTGTCAGCCTTCAAGATTTGTAGTCCAAGTACCTTATAAGTAAAAGAAAATACCAGTTGTCTCAATCAATTCTGATTTTAAAATTAAATAGAAGCTAGGAAAATATCAAACAGCCACTTGATCATTGGAAATTATTTATTTAACCTTAAAAATGCCATGCTGCTTTGAGAAAACAGCAGTAGCAAATCTCATGTGAAAACTATTAAGATATTTCTTGTGCAATGTTAATGTCTTCTCTGATTTCAGCCAAAGTCCCAGTTCTCTCTGAGTCTGATTTATGCGGAGGCTGACCTGGGACTAACCCTGTCAGCTTTAACTCTAAGCCAGCCTTTAAGATTATGAGGCTCTGATCTGTTACATTCCCTAGAGGAAACGTTTAACTAAGGACTGTTCTCTCTGACAAGTGATAAAGCCGTACTCCTTTCAGGTTATACCAAAGTCCAAGGTTTGGCTAAAATACGGAATGAAAACACAATATGAATTAAAGAAACAAGTAGAAAACTCTGTGTGTAAGAAGCATGAGAAGACAAAGGAAAGGAGAAAGAACATAGGTTGCCTAGAAGCAATCAATTCTTATTTTTATAAAGTTTAGTGTCTAGAAGAGTAATTAGCATCAGGGCCAGATCAATTTTCCTAGACACAGTATTTTATTAGATTGCTACACGACAGCACACTAATTAAAAGAGATTGGTCTAATTAGAATCCCATTAATAACAAGAAAGGCAATGACAGATGTATCACTACATCCCCAGCACCTTGACTCATCAAATGCTCTGACACTCAAGCAGTTGTGAATGTAGTTGCTTTTTTTTATCTTTTTTTTTTTTTTTTGTACTAAGAAAAGAAGAGAACAAATGTGGTAGAGGAGTAGTGGTGAGGGAAAGTAAGTTCTGTAAGACTCTGGCAATAAAGACCTTCAAAAAACAATTAGTAAAGTCCAACCATTAGAGACAGCTCCAGGAAAATTCAAAAATGTCAAAAAAGTTTTTTTGAAAACTTCAAAAAACTTCAAAAACTTTTTTGAAAAGTTTCAAAAACTAAGACTAAACCAAGAACATAAATTCTTAGGACAACAGATGTTACTGCTGAATCACTAAGTCAAATCTAACTGTTCGAGGTCCTATAGACTACAGCGTGCAAGTCTTCACTGTCCTTTATATCTCCCAGAGTTGCTCAGACTCATGTCCTTTGAGTCAGCAGAACCATCTAACCATATCATCCTCTGTCCATCCCTTTCACCTCCTGCCTTCAATCTTTCCAGCATCAGGGTCATTTCTAATGAGTTGGCTTTTCACATCAGGTGGCCAAAGTGTTGGAGCTTCAGCCTTGGTGTCAGTCCTTCCAATGAATATTCAGGGTTGAATTCCTTTAAGATTGATTGTTTGATATCCTTGCTGTCCAAGGGACTCTCAAGAGCCATCTCCAGCACTACAGTTTGAAAGCATCCATTCTTCAGTGCTCAGTCTTTTTATGGTCCAACTCTCAAATATGTACATGACTACTGGAAAGAACATATCTTTAATTATGCAGACTTTTGTCAGTAAAGTGTTATCTCTGTCTGGTTAATATGCTGTCTAGTTTTGTCATAGTTTTTTTCCAAAAAACAAGCATATTTTACTTTGAAGGCTGCAGTCACCATTCAGTTATTTTGGAGCCCAAGAAAATAAAGTCTGTCACTGTTTCCACTTTTACCCCATCTATTTGCCATGAAGTGATCAGACTAGATATCAAGCTCTTAATTTTTGGAATGTTGAGTTTAAGCCAGCTTTTTCACTCTTCTCTTTCACCTACATCAAGAGGCTCTTTGACTCCTCTTCACTTTCTGCCATTAGAATGGTGTGATCTGCATATCTGAGGTTGTTGGTATTTCTCCCAGCATTGTGATTCCATCTTGTGCTTCATCCAGCCTGGCATTTCATATGATGTACCCTCAAAAGAAATTAAATAAGGAGGGTGATAATATACAGCCTTGACATACTCCCTTCCAAATTTTGAACCAGTTTGTAGTTCCATGTCTAGTTCTAATTGTTGCTTCTTGACCTGCATACAGATTTCTTAGGAGACAGGTAATGTGGCCTGGTATTCTTAGCTCTTTAAGAATTTTCCACAGTTTTTTTGTGATTCACAAAGTCAAAAGTTTTAGCACAGTCAATGAAACAGATGTAGATTTTTTGGAATTCCCTTGCTTCTTCTAGGATCCAACAGATGCTGGCAATTTGATCTCTGGTTCCTCTGCCTTTTCTAAATCCAGCTTGTTCATATGGAAGTCCTTAGTCCACGTACTGTTGAAGCCTAGCTTGAAGAATTTTGAGCATTTCCTTGCTAGTGTGCGAAATGAACACAATTGTACAGTAGTTTGAACATTCTTTGGCATTGCCTTTCTTTGGGATTGGAATGAAAACTGAACTTTATAAGTCCTATGGCCACTGCTGAGTTTTCCAAATTTTCTGGCATATTCAGTGCATCATTTTAACAACATAATCTTTGAGAATTTTAAATAGCTCAGTTGGAATTCTATCACCTCCAGTATAGAATTGGAGGCATTCCTACTGATGCCTCCAAGTCCCACATGACTTCATTCTCCAAGATGTCTGGCTCTAGATTAGTGACCACACCATTGTGGTTATCTGGGTCATTAAGATCTTTTTTGTATAATAACATAATCATAACCTTATACAGATTATTATCTCAGATTCTAATTTTGAAAAAAATATTCTATTTCCTCTTAACACTTAGAAACCTCTCTTCCTCTACCAAAAAAACTAACAAATACACATATTAGATGACAATCAGAGAAACTCATATCGACAGGGATATATATATATATATATATATATTTTATTTTTTTTTTGGCTGGGAGTTCGGGGCCTGGGGTTCTCACCAAGCCCTGCCTTTATTTATTTATTTATTTTTTTATTCTTTATTTTAAAGGTTCTACAGAGTTTTGCTGTTCACAGACATGTATGTTCCCAGATCACTCATATGCATATTCCTGGCCCCCACCCCGCCAGTTACCCCATCCCACTCCTCTGGACCATTGCCCCATGTCATTGTAAGCACTCCTATTCCCTTAGCACAATGACAATAGCAACCTTTTCCACATATGACAGTATAGGTTTCCATGTTGCTTCCTCCATGCCTTCCCCTCCCTATTTCTTCCCCACAATGTCCCTATATCTTTATCTGTGTTTTTCGGAGTTCCTGCGTGTTCTTTAGAATTTTCCACAGTTTTTTTGTGATTCACAAAGTCAAAAGTTTTAGCACAGTCAATGAAACAGATGTAGATTTTTTGGAATTCCCTTGCTTCTTCTAGGATCCAACAGATGCTGGCAATTTGATCTCTGGTTCCTCTGCCTTTTCTAAATCCAGCTTGTTCATATGGAAGTCCTTAGTCCACGTACTGTTGAAGCCTAGCTTGAAGAATTTTGAGCATTTCCTTGCTAGTGTGCGAAATGAACACAATTGTACAGTAGTTTGAACATTCTTTGGCATTGCCTTTCTTTGGGATTGGAATGAAAACTGAACTTTATAAGTCCTATGGCCACTGCTGAGTTTTCCAAATTTTCTGGCATATTCAGTGCATCATTTTAACAACATAATCTTTGAGAATTTTAAATAGCTCAGTTGGAATTCTATCACCTCCAGTATAGAATTGGAGGCATTCCTACTGATGCCTCCAAGTCCCACATGACTTCATTCTCCAAGATGTCTGGCTCTAGATTAGTGACCACACCATTGTGGTTATCTGGGTCATTAAGATCTTTTTTGTATAATAACATAATCATAACCTTATACAGATTATTATCTCAGATTCTAATTTTGAAAAAAATATTCTATTTCCTCTTAACACTTAGAAACCTCTCTTCCTCTACCAAAAAAACTAACAAATACACATATTAGATGACAATCAGAGAAACTCATATCGACAGGGATATATATATATATATATATATATTTTATTTTTTTTTTGGCTGGGAGTTCGGGGCCTGGGGTTCTCACCAAGCCCTGCCTTTATTTATTTATTTATTTTTTTATTCTTTATTTTAAAGGTTCTACAGAGTTTTGCTGTTCACAGACATGTATGTTCCCAGATCACTCATATGCATATTCCTGGCCCCCACCCCGCCAGTTACCCCATCCCACTCCTCTGGACCATTGCCCCATGTCATTGTAAGCACTCCTATTCCCTTAGCACAATGACAATAGCAACCTTTTCCACATATGACAGTATAGGTTTCCATGTTGCTTCCTCCATGCCTTCCCCTCCCTATTTCTTCCCCACAATGTCCCTATATCTATGCTGTGTTTTTCGACGAGTTCCCTGCGTGTGTTATCAAGACCGTCCTACTAGATTCCATATATATGTGTGTTAGTATACTGTATTTGTCTTTCTCTTTTTGACTTACTTCACATTTTATGCTAGGTTCTAGAGCCAGCCACTTCATTAGGACTGAGTCTTCTGCATTTCTTTGAACAGCTGAGTAGTATTCCATTGTATATATGGACCAGAGCTTTTGGATCCATTTGTTCGTCGATGGGCATCTAGGTTGCTTCCATGTTCTGGCTATTGTATAGAGAGCTGCAATGAACATTGGGGTACAGGTGCTTCTTCCAGTTTTGATTTTATCAGGATATAAGCCTAAGAGTGGGATTGTTGGGTCATAGGATGGTTCTTTTTTTAGTTATTTAAGGAATCTCCATACTGTCTTCCATAGAGACTGTATCAATTGACATTTCCACCAACAATGCAAGAGGGTTCCCTTTTCTCCGCACCTTCTCCAGCATTTATTGTCTGTCGATTTGTGGATGATGGCCACTTTGACAGGTGTGAGGAGATATCTCATTGTAGTTTGTTTTTTTTTTTTTAATGCATTGTAGTTTTAATTTGCATTTCTCTAATAATAAGCGAGGTTGAGCGTCATTTCATGTATTTTTGGGCCATCTGTATGTCCTCTTTGGAGAGGCGTCTCTTTAGATCTTTTTCCCATTTTTTGATTGGGTTGTTCGTTTTCCCTGTGCTGAGTTGTCTGAGTTGCTTGTAGATTTTGGAGATTAACTCTTTGTCTGTTGTTTCATTTGCTATGATTTTCTCCCACTCTGTGGGGTGTCTGTTCAGCTATTTTGTAATTTCTGTTGCTGTACCTTTAACTTTCATTAGGTAACCTTCATTTAACTTTAACTCAAAACCTTTAACTTTCATTAGGTCCCACATGCTCATTTTTCTTTTCAGTTCCACTATTTTAGTAGGTGGGTCAGAGAAGATCTTGCTTTGATTGATGTCCTTGAGGGTTTTGCCTATATTCTCCTCTAAGAGTTTGATGGTTTCTGGCCTTACATTTAGGTCTTTAATCAATTTTGAGTTGATCTTAGTGTATGGTGTCAGGGAATGTTCCACCTTCATTTTTTTTGCATGTAGCTGTCCAATTTCCCCAGCACCACTTGTTGAAGAGGCTGTCTTTGTCCCATTTTATAGATTCTCCTCCTTTATCAAAAATAAGGTACCCATAGGTGCGTGGGTTTATCTCTGGGTTCTCGATCTTGTTCCATTGATCTATAGTTCTGTTTTTGTGCCAGTACCATACTGTCTTGATGACTGTTGCTTTGTAGTAGAGTCTGAAGTTAGGGAGGCTGATCCCTCCAGCTCCGTTTTTCTTTCTCAGGATTGCTTTGGCTATTCGAGGTCTTTTGTGTTTCCATATGAACTCTGTGATTCTTTGGTCTAGTTCTGTGAAAAATGTCAATGGAATTTGAATAGGTATTGCATTGAATCTGTAGATGATATTTGGTAGTATGGTCATTTTCACAATATTGATTCTTCTGACCCAGGAACATGGAATATCTCTCCATCTGTTTAAGTCTTCTTTAATTTCTTTCATGAGTGTCTTGTAATTTTCTGTGTACATTTCTTTTGTTTCTTTGGGTAGGTTTATTCCTAGATATTTGATTATTTTGGTTTCAATGGTGAAGGGGATTGCCTCTTTGATTTCGCTTTCTGATTTTTCATTGTTTGTGTATAGGAATGCCAGTGATTTCTGTGTGTTGACTTTGTATCCTGCGACTTTGCTGAATTCGTTGATTAGCTCTAGTAGCTTTGTAATAGTGTCTTAGGGATTTTCTATGTATAATATCATGTCGTCTGCAAAGAGAGAGCTTGAGTTCTTCCTTTCCAATCTGGATTCCTTTTCTTTCTTTCTCTTCTCTTATTGCTGTTGCTAGCACTTCCAGAACTATGTTAAATAGTAGTGGTGAAAGTTGACACCCTTGCCTTTTTCCTGATCTTAGTGGGAATGCTTTCAGTTTTTCACCATTGAGGATAATGTTCGCTATGGGCTTCTCATATATGGCTTTTATTATGTTGAGATAGGTTCCTTCTAGGCCCATTTTCTGAAGAGTTTTTATCATAAATGGATGTTGTACTTTCTCAAAGGCTTTTTCTGCATCTATTGAGATGATCATGTGATTTTCGTCTCTCAATTTGTTGATATGGTGTATCACATTGATTGATTTGCAGATATTGAAGAATCTTTGCATGCCTGGGATGAACCTGACTTGATCGTGATGTATGAGTTTTTTGATGTGTCATTGAATTTTGTTTGCTAGGATTTTGGTGAGGATCTTGGCATCTAAGTTCATCAGAGAAATTGGTCTGTAATTTTCCTTTTTTGTGTTGTCTTTGCCTGGTTTGAGTATCAGGGTGATGGTGGCCTCATAGAATGTGTTTGGAAGTGTTCCTTCCTGTGCAATTTTCTGATAGAGTTTTAGAAGGACAGGCATTAGCTCTTCTTTAAGTGTCTGGTAGAATTCGCCTGTGAAGCCATCTGGCCCTGGGCTTTTATTTTTGGGCAGATTTTTAATCACAAATTTGATTTCTGAGCTTGTGATTGGGTTGTTCAAAGGTTCTGTTTCTTCCTGGCTCAGTCTTGGGAGATTAATCTTCCCCAAGAAACTGTCCATTTCTTCCAGGTTGTCCAGTTTGTTGCCATAGAGTTGCTCATAACAGTCTCTTAGAATCCTTTGGATTTCTGCATTATCGATTGTAATCTCTCCTTTTTCATTTTTGATTTTGTTGATCTGGTTCTTCTCTCTGTTTTTATTGATGAGTCTGGCCAGTGGCTTGTCAATTTTGTTTACCTTTTCGAAGAACCAGCTTTTTGTTTTATTTATCTTTACTATAGTTTCTTTCATTTCTTTCTCATTTATTTCTGCTCTAGTCTTTATAATTTCTCTTCTTCTGCTGGCTTTGGGATGTTTTTGTTCTTCTTTTTCCAGTTGTTTTAAGCGGAGGCTTAGGTCATCTGTTTCATATTTTCCTAGTTTTTTGAGGTAGGATTGTATTGCTGTAAGTTTCCCTCTTAGAACTGCTTTTGCGATATCCCATGGGTTTTGCACCGTTGTATATTCATTATCATTTTCTTCTAGGAATTTTTTAATTTCTCCTTTGATTTCCTCAGTAATCAGTTGATTTTTTAGGTATGTGTTGTTTAATCTCCATGTGCTTGTGCATTTAGTGGTTTTTTTCTTGTAGTTGATCTCTAGTCTCATTGCATTGTGGTCCGAGAAGATGGTTGATATAATTTCAGCTTTCTTGAATTGACTGAGGTTAGATTTGTGGCCCAAGATGTGGTCTATCCTGGAGAATGTTCCGTGAGCACTTGAGAGGAAAGTGTATTCTTCTGCTTTTGGATGGAACATCCTAAAGATATCGATGAGGTCCATCTTTTCTAGTGTGGCATTTAAGGCTTGTGTTTCTGTATTAATTTTCTGTTTGGATGATCTGTCCATTGGTGTGAGAGGAGTGTTAAAGTCTCCTACTATTATTGTGTTATTATTGATTTCTTCTTTTAAGTCTGAAAGTACCTGTCTTATGTATTGAGGTGCCCTGTGTTGGGTGCATAGATATTCATGACTGTTATGTCTTCCTCTTGGATGGATCCCATAATCATGATGCAGTGACATGCCTTGTCTCTTACAATCTTCTTTACTTTAAAATCTATTTTGTCTGAAATGAGGATTGCTACTCCAGCTTTCTTTTGATTTCCATTTGCATGGAATATCTTTTTCCAGCCTCTCACTTTCAGTCTATGTGTGTCTCTAGGTCTGAAGTGGGTCTCTTGTAAACAGCATATATATGGGTCTTGCTTCTGAATCCATTCAGCCAGCCTGTGTCATTTGGTTGGAACATTTAATCCATTTACATTCAAAGTAATTATTGATATGAATGCTCCTATTGTCATCTTCTTAGAAGTTTGGGGTTCGATTTGTAGGACTTCTCCTACTCTTGTATTTATTGGCTATATCAGGCCATTTAACACTTGTTGTAGGGCTGGTTATGTGGTACAGAATTCTTTTAGTTTTTGTCTGTCTGAGAAGCTTTTGACTTCTCCATGAATTCTGAATGAGATTCTTGCTGGGTAGAGAATTCTTGGTTGGAGGTTATTCTCTTTTAGCCATTTAAATATGTCTTGCCATTCTCTTCTGGCCTGCGGGGTTTCTGTGGAAAGATCCACAGTTAGACGTATGGGGTTTCCTTTATATGTTATTTGTTGTTTGCTCCTAGCTGCTTTTAGTAATCTGTCTTTATATTTAGTCTGTGTTAGTTTGATTAGAATGTGCCTTGGTGTGTTTCTTCTGGGGTTTATCCTGTGTGGAACTCTCTGTGCTTCTTGGACTTGGTTCACTATTTCCTTTCCCATGCTGGGGAAGTTTTCAACTATAACCTCTTCAAGAATGTTTTTGTGGCCTTTCTTCCCCTCTTCTTCCTCTGGAACTCCTGTAATTCGAATGTTGGCGCGTTTGATATTTTTCCATAGGTCTCTGAGGCTATCCTCAGTTCTTTTAATTCTTTGGTCTTTGTTCTGTTCTTCAGTGTTTAATTCCAACATTCTATCTTACAGCTCGCTTATCCATTCTTCTGTCTCCGATAATCTACTGTTGAGGCCTTCTATAGTATTTTTGAGTTCAGCAATTGAGTTGGTGGTCTCTATTTGCTTATTTTTCATTTCCTGCATGTCTTTTCTCAATGCATTAATTTCCTCTAATATTCTGTTTTTGGTGTTTTGCATCCTCATTAGCATAGCTTCTCTGAATTCTCTTTCAGATAATTTGTCTATCTTCTCCTCTGTCATTTGAATCTGTGCTTCTCTAGTTTGGTCCTTCATTTGTGCAGTGTTTCTCTGTCTTTTCTTTATTAGGTTAGTTTTTGTTTCTTTGTGGGTGTCTCTGTATATGAAGTTCTTTTCTCCACCAGGCTTCTTGGTTGAATTCTCCCTTCCTTTGTGTTTCTGTCCTTCTAGAAGGGTCAATGGTTTGTGTCTTGGGTGGTGTTAGGTCTTGTTTACAGGTGAATAATCTCTAATGTTGTATGTTCTTTGATAGTGTGGGGTCTTGGAATCAGGGATTCCACTCTGAGGATCCTTGGTTTGATGATTGGTCAGGGGCTGTAGGCTCTATGCCTGGTTTGCTATGGTGTTCCGTGATATTAGTTCAAATACTAGCATCTGAGGAACGAGAGGTGCATCCCTCATGGGTGACAGTCATAAAAGCATGCAGATGTTTTCTAACATAGTCATAAGATATACATACACAGCAATAACCACATCTAACCAGTCTCACAGAGATAAAGCATAGGAAATTTTTCTGGCAAACGATGCAATCAGAGATGATACTTGCCTGTTAAGCTCTGAATTAATTAAAATAGTGCCTGGAAAAATAGATCCTGGGCAAGTTCCTGGCTTGGACTATTGCATTGAAAGCAATTTTTTGCTAAGACATGTGTTGGGGGTGAGGAGGAGGAGAGTGTATGGGTAATGAGAAGGAATAGATTCGTCTTGGAAGGATTTTATAGGGTTATGCAGCCAAGATTAGTGTGTTGTATTGTTTAGTGCAGCTGGAAGAGAATAGTGGAGACAGAAAGGTAGGAAATGTTTATCTAGAGGATAGTGGTAGACAGGAGAAAGTTTTACATTTATAACATAGAGGGAGGAAGGAGTGGCAAAGAGGAAAGAAAATTAGAAGTTTCCAAGAATTAAAATTTAAAAAAAAATTAAAAATTAAAAAGGGAAGAAAAACTTAATAAGAAGAGACAAAAAAAAAAAAACAAAAAACAAAAACCAAATCTGACCAATCAAACAAATAAACAGAACCATCCACAACAAATAAACAAACAAAAAAAAGCTAAATACTGTCCCTGGTTTTTATCCTCTCATCTGTCTTGTGGAAGCCAATCTGCTCTCAATGGTGTTGTCTTGATGATGTAGCCTTTCCCTTATAGCACCGGTTGCTATGGTTTGTTTTCATCCAAATAGGCATTGCTGCAAGCTCAGGTGCTGGCCGGGAGCGGGCTGATCCCAGTCCGTCGGGCGGGGGGCCACGTTGCGCGCAGTCCCGGGTTGGGGGGGGCGGGGGGCGCGGGCTGATCCCTGTCCGTCGGGTGGGGGGCCGCGGCGCGTGCAGTCCCGTGTTGGAGGTGGGTGCCCCGGCTCTGCCGCACCCGCCGGTAGCCTCCAATACCTGCCCTTCTCCCGGCTTCCTCTGCTGCGGGTGCAGCTATGGGGCTGCACGGGTTCCTCCGCTGCACTGCTAGTTGTGTCCAAATCCCAAAGGCAGGCACAAGCTTCCCCGTCTTGCTCGAGCCTGGTCCCTGGTCAGCAACCCATGGGCAACTTCCCCTTCAGCTAGTCCCACATAGGAGTGTTTGAACTTACCCGGTGCCAGGCAGAAAGTCACGATTTTCGCCCAGCCAAGCGGCGCGATTTTTGCACTGGGTGCTCCCTCCCGGCTCCAGGTCACTAGGCAGCACTCTGCGCGTTCTGCCTGGCCCTGCTCCGGTATCCTATCTTCTCAGTGTCTTAATTTCTGCCAGCGATCCAGGCGGATTCTTGGAGTTTTCACGCTGAGTGCTGCCCTCTCTCCCCTGAGGCTCCGCTCAGGCCCTCTTTTAGGGCACTTGCTGGTGCACTCTCGGTCGGTCCGGTCCGGCATGGGGGTTAGGATAGAGGGTTCTTAGAACAGTAGCTCCGGGAAAGTTCTGGCTGTTTACTCTTTTACTCTCATGGACCTAAGGA
Source organism: Tragulus kanchil (assembly GCA_022376925.1). Taxonomy (NCBI): domain Eukaryota; kingdom Metazoa; phylum Chordata; class Mammalia; order Artiodactyla; family Tragulidae; genus Tragulus; species Tragulus kanchil. The sequence goes on along the minus strand of JAIOJX010000028.1, from coordinate 68,190,423 downwards.
GTTATTCTGTCGTCTAGTGGCTGGTTTGTTGGTGGTGGTTCATTTCTTGATTAGTTCTGGTGATTCTGTTGGGGAGCTGGTGAAATCTTCCCCTCATTCCTCCGCCATCTTGGCCGCCCAGGATATATTTATTATTTATTGCATAAGTTCTTACTGAGTATGTTCATGTGCCAAGCACTATTCCAGGTGACAAAGATGCAACCTCTGTTTTTATCCTCTCATCTGTCTTGTGGAAGCCAATCTGCTCTCAATGGTGTTGTCTTGATGATGTAGCCTTTCCTTATAGCACCGGTTGCTATGGTTTGTTTTCATCCAAATAGGCATTGCTGCAAGCTCAGGTGCTGGCCGGAGCGGGCTGATCCCAGTCCGTCGGGCGGGGGCCACGTTGCGCGCAGTCCCGGGTTGGGGGCGGGGCGCGGGCTGATCCCTGTCCGTCGGGTGGGGGCGCCTGCAGTCCCGTGTTGGCGGTGGGTGCCCCGGCTCTGCCGCACCCGCCGGTAGCCTCCAATACCTGCCCTTCTCCCGGCTTCCTCTGCTGCGGGTGCAGCTATGGGGCTGCACGGGTTCCTCCGCTGCACTGCTAGTTGTGTCCAAATCCCAAAGGCAGGCACAAGCTTCCCCGTCTTGCTCGAGCCTGGTCCCTGGTCAGCAACCCATGGGCAACTTCCCCTTCAGCTAGTCCCACATAGGAGTGTTTGAACTTACCCGGTGCCAGGCAGAAAGTCACGATTTTCGCCCAGCCAAGCGGCGCGATTTTTGCACTGGGTGCTCCCTCCCGGCTCCAGGTCACTAGGCAGCACTCTGCGCGTTCTGCCTGGCCCTGCTCCGGTATCCTATCTTCTCAGTGTCTTAATTTCTGCCAGCGATCCAGGCGGATTCTTGGAGTTTTCACGCTGAGTGCTGCCCTCTCTCCCCTGAGGCTCCGCTCAGGCCCTCTTTTAGGGCACTTGCTGGTGCACTCTCGGTCGGTCCGGTCCGGCATGGGGGTTAGGATAGAGGGTTCTTAGAACAGTAGCTCCGGGAAAGTTCTGGCTGTTTACTCTTTTACTCTCATGGACCTAAGGAGTTATTCTGTCGTCTAGTGGCTGGTTTGTTGGTGGTGGTTCATTTCTTGATTAGTTCTGGTGATTCTGTTGGGGAGCTGGTGAAATCTTCCCCTCATTCCTCCGCCATCTTGGCCGCCCAGGATATATTTATTATTTATTGCATAAGTTCTTACTGAGTATGTTCATGTGCCAAGCACTATTCCAGGTGACAAAGATGCAACCTCTGTCAAATTTATTTTCATATGAGGAGCAACAATGAAGGAAAAACATTAACCAATAAAAAATATATACATGAAAACCCTTTTCCTTGTTTAGCGGCCCCTAAATAGGACCTGGGTTTCCTTGGACTCCTGTACCCGCTCCAGGGTCTTTCCGTCTGCCATATGGACTCTCATGGTTTGGAGATAGATATATGCTATTCCCCAGGATTTAGGCATTTCCATAGCTTATGAATGATGGCCTCCAATATTTATCTAAGGCTCTCCACACTAACTTCCTGGCCAGTTGTTCCCATGTCTCTTGGGTACTGTGAATTCTCAGGCACTAGCATCTTAAGGTCATTCTAATTTCCATAATAGCCACATGATATATTTGTCTTACATTGATATATCCTATCTCTGCCTTCCTTTTCTCTTTATTCAAAAGAATTCCTTTGTATTGCGCACTCTGAGTATGTATGCCACACTATTCTAAGAGTTTCTAAAGCTCAGCCTCGAGCTTTTCTGTAGTTTTTTCTGTCCACTGTTAAATTGGCTTCAGAAAAGAGAGAGTGGGAATATTTTAAGTTTCCTCCTAAATCATCATACACCCTTCATTCCCAGTAAATTTCCCTCCAAGCGGTTTGGTCACTTTTCTTTTTATCAGATGACAAGATGGACTTTATAACTCACTTCTTGGAGTAAATTTTTATATAATATGCACTATAACTATATGTCTTGGATATTTCAGAAAGCCCCAGTTTCAATTTTATGTGTCTGTGTATGTGTGTGTGTCAGTGTGTGTGTGTGTGTGTGTGTGTGTATCAGTGTCTATATTTAATATTCTAGCCATGTAAATGACAAACTCCAAATATCAATGGCTTAACACAAATAAAGATTCGTTTGTTTCTGATGTTACAATCCAGTCTGGGTTGGACAGTGAAGACTAGGAAAGAAAGGGGATTTTGCTAAGCAATTATTCAGATTCCATGGTTTATTCCATCCTGTGGCACTGTCATCTTCAACCCCAACCCTGGGCTTAGAGATGGAGGGAGAGATTACGATGGTATCTGACAGACTGTTACTTGTTGGGCCCAGAAGAAGCATAGTTCATTCCTATCCATGCTGCATTCATGAAAACTCAGGTACATACTTCCAACCTAACTGAGAGAGAAGTGCCCTAGGTTTACATGTCTAGAAAGAAGAGGGAAAACACTAGTAAGTGCAAGATTTCTCTGCCACATTTTCCTTGTTTAGCCCTAAATAGGACCTGGGTTTCCTTGGACTCCTGTACCCGCTCCAGGGTCTTTCCGTCTGCCATATGGACTCTCATGGTTTGGAGATAGATATATGCTATTCCCCAGGATTTAGGCATTTCCATAGCTTATGAATGATGGCCTCCAATATTTATCTAAGGCTCTCCACACTAACTTCCTGGCCAGTTGTTCCCATGTCTCTTGGGTACTGTGAATTCTCAGGCACTAGCATCTTAAGGTCATTCTAATTTCCATAATAGCCACATGATATATTTGTCTTACATTGATATATCCTATCTCTGCCTTCCTTTTCTCTTTATTCAAAAGAATTCCTTTGTATTGCGCACTCTGAGTATGTATGCCACACTATTCTAAGAGTTTCTAAAGCTCAGCCTCGAGCTTTTCTGTAGTTTTTTCTGTCCACTGTTAAATTGGCTTCAGAAAAGAGAGAGTGGGAATATTTTAAGTTTCCTCCTAAATCATCATACACCCTTCATTCCCAGTAAATTTCCCCCCAAGCGGTTTGGTCACTTTTCTTTTTATCAGATGACAAGATGGACTTTATAACTCACTTCTTGGAGTAAATTTTTATATAATATGCACTATAACTATATGTCTTGGATATTTCAGAAAGCCCCAGTTTCAATTTTATGTGTCTGTGTATGTGTGTGTGTGTGTGTGTGTGTGTGTGTGTGTGTATCAGTGTCTATATTTAATATTCTAGCCATGTAAATGACAAACTCCAAATATCAATGGCTTAACACAAATAAAGATTCGTTTGTTTCTGATGTTACAATCCAGTCTGGGTTGGACAGTGAAGACTAGGAAAGAAAGGGGATTTTGCTAAGCAATTATTCAGATTCCATGGTTTATTCCATCCTGTGGCACTGTCATCTTCAACCCCAACCCTGGGCTTAGAGATGGAGGGAGAGATTACGATGGTATCTGACAGACTGTTACTTGTTGGGCCCAGAAGAAGCATAGTTCATTCCTATCCATGCTGCATTCATGAAAACTCAGGTACATACTTCCAACCTAACTGAGAGAGAAGTGCCCTAGGTTTACATGTCTAGAAAGAAGAGGGAAAACACTAGTAAGTGCAAGATTTCTCTGCCACATTTATCAGTAAATATACTTCTGCTCTTTTGTGTTTCATACATAGAAGTCTATCTTTCCCTCCTCCAAAGAGCACAATTCCTATTTCCACTTCCTCTTCCTGTTCAACTGAAAGAACAGAAATCTTAGATGTGTTATTCCATCTCTAAATGCTAGTTATCTGTTCATCCTGAAACTCCACACTAAAAGTTCAGGTACAGGTTAGGAATAAGATGTCCTTAGACATAGTTGAAACTGGGATTGAGAAGAGAATCTTGTCTTATACTTCTAAGACGTGTAAGTTATTTGGTTCCAGTCATTCAATGTACCAGAAAAACATCTGAAGTTCTTTTTAGACACAAGCCTCAAATTTTCTTCATGTTTGCTTCTTTCCCTCCATGCTTTTTTCTCTCATCTGGCTGAGATTAATAGGTGTGAATAAGAGGAAAGTATCTTTTATGTAATCTTTGACCCAAGGCTGAGTCTTAATGGATTTTTAGTGGTTAAAAAAAAAAAAGCCCTCCCATTCCATTGTCTACTGTATAATATTTACAAGACTGTTTCCTTTATTTTTGCTTTCAAACCATTCTGTTTCTAATTCTCTTCTGTAGTCATCATTGATTGAAATCCTGTGCTACACACAGCTAACATCAATAGTCACTAACTCTTTTTTCTCCAGTCAATTCTCTTGGATATGCTAGCTCAAAAAGTGTCTGGATTGTCTTCAATGTTAGGTTAACCAAAATTTCAGAAATTGAAATCTGATCGAAACAAAGAGGCATTTATTTAGGGTTGTTAAGGTTGCAGTTTAGGAGACACAGATTTGAGAAGCACTTGAATTGTTTTCCTCCAAACTACAAAGTTGGGTGAGGGTCATAAAGGCAAAAAATGTGAGGTCACAGTTACATTAACTGACAAGAAGTAAGGGTGCTTCTTAGGCAAAGATTGGTTGATGTCCAAACCCCAACCCTGGGCTTAGAGATGGAGGGAGATTACGATGGTATCTGACAGACTGTTACTTGTTGGGCCCAGAAGAAGCATAGTTCATTCCTATCCATGCTGCATTCATGAAAACTCAGGTACATACTTCCAACCTAACTGAGAGAGAAGTGCCCTAGGTTTACATGTCTAGAAAGAAGAGGGAAAACACTAGTAAGTGCAAGATTTCTCTGCCACATTTATCAGTAAATATACTTCTGCTCTTTTGTGTTTCATACATAGAAGTCTATCTTTCCCTCCTCCAAAGAGCACAATTCCTATTTCCACTTCCTCTTCCTGTTCAGCTGAAAGAACAGAAATCTTAGATGTGTTATTCCATCTCTAAATGCTAGTTATCTGTTCATCCTGAAACTCCACACTAAAAGTTCAGGTACAGGTTAGGAATAAGATGTCCTTAGACATAGTTGAAACTGGGATTGAGAAGAGAATCTTGTCTTATACTTCTAAGACGTGTAAGTTATTTGGTTCCAGTCATTCAATGTACCAGAAAAACATCTGAAGTTCTTTTTAGACACAAGCCTCAAATTTTCTTCATGTTTGCTTCTTTCCCTCCATGCTTTTTTCTCTCATCTGGCTGAGATTAATAGGTGTGAATAAGAGGAAAGTATCTTTTATGTAATCTTTGACCCAAGGCTGAGTCTTAATGGATTTTTAGTGGTTAAAAAAAAAAAAGCCCTCCCATTCCATTGTCTACTGTATAATATTTACAAGACTGTTTCCTTTATTTTTGCTTTCAAACCATTCTGTTTCTAATTCTCTTCTGTAGTCATCATTGATTGAAATCCTGTGCTACACACAGCTAACATCAATAGTCACTAACTCTTTTTTCTCCAGTCAATTCTCTTGGATATGCTAGCTCAAAAAGTGTCTGGATTGTCTTCAATGTTAGGTTAACCAAAATTTCAGAAATTGAAATCTGATCGAAACAAAGAGGCATTTATTTAGGGTTGTTAAGGTTGCAGTTTAGGAGACACAGATTTGAGAAGCACTTGAATTGTTTTCCTCCAAACTACAAAGTTGGGTGAGGGTCATAAAGGCAAAAACTGTGAGGTCACAGTTACATTAACTGACAAGAAGTAAGGGTGCTTCTTAGGCAAAGATTGGTTGATGTCCAAAGTTGTTGCACAGTTAACAGAGGGAACAACCTTGAGACATAGATTGCAGTTAGCAGACATTGTTTTCTAAATGACTTGAGTCCTTGGGCTAGGTAAAGTTCACAGAAAGTTCAGTTATCAATTGTGAAAAGATGTGTCTAAGACTAGTTCCTCAGTTTAGGTTTTATTTTACAAAAAGTCTATGTGTAAAATTTCCACAGCTCTACTGGATATGCGTGAACTATGATTACTCTATTCTAATTTCAATCTGTTATCAGTTAATATAGGTAACATTTTTATCAAGGATTCTGATACATCATTAGCATATATATCACTGTATTCCCCTCTGTGTTTTGCCCACTTTTAGACAATAATGCCAATATCGTATATTTTGAGGGTTTTTTGCAGTAACACCCTACTTTAGGATTTTAGTCTTAATATTATCTGTATCTGTTATGCTAAGTAGCCTCAAAAGCTCAGGGACCTATGTCACTGATGGTTTGCTTAATGATCACATCTTCCTTTTGCTTTTTTCTTTTCACACAGAAAAGAAAACCCTCTCTGAAGGAGATGATGCCAAATTCTCTCTCACCTTTTGCATCCAGCTGAAAGACTGGATGCAAAGTTCTGTTTCTCTGTGATATCTATTGGGTCAGATGTGGCTCCTTTTGGTACAGAAATTTCCAAAAAGAATCAGTTAGGTAGAGGAGGACCGGGAGGTTTCATAGAGTCATTTAGGAAGCCTGGCATTTTCATCTTGAGCACTATGATTTTCAATACTGTCTCCACACCTGTCATTCAATAGGAAAATAGAATAGAATTTTACACATAGGATTTTTATGACTCTTTAGGCAGTCTGTATCATTTTGTGTATTTTTCACTGGCCAGAACTCAGTTCTATATCATTAATCTAAATTTAAAGGATATGAGACACATTGAAGAGCACTGAACATGGGAAGATGAAAAAAAATATAGTTTGATGAGCATTGTTTGTCCTATGAGTCCATAAATGTAAACATCTTCCATTTCAACAAACATAGATGTGCATTTCAAAAATATCTGTTGTCTTTTGAGGAAGCCCAAGACAATATCGGGAAAAAAAAAAACCTGGAACAGGTAATTTTTCAGAGAATTAAAGTCCTTATTTATAAAATTGTGATCCACACCACCCCAAGCAACTGAGTAAAAAATAGCACCCATATCCATGAGTTCATAGCTCTTTCTTCAGTCCAGGAGATCTTTCTGTATCATGGAGATAAATGGACCTTCTAAGGACAGATAATGTTTTATTCAAGCTAATGACACATCTCTGTATTTTGTTTACCGTGCTTTTTCAGGGTCAGACAGCTACATTCAGATTCTGAATCTAACAATTCAGTGAATAGATGGAATAAAGCTGAGAGTTGGACACACATTGTTACAAAGCCCCTATTTGAGTTCCCTGAATCTTACAGCAAATTTCTATTGGTTATCTACTTTATATATGGTAAAGTAGGTTTCCATGTTACTCTTTCCAAACATCTCACCTTCACCTTCCGCCTTGCAATGTACATAAGTCTCTTCTCTATATCTGTTTCTGCACTGCTGCCATGCCAATAAATTCATCCAGTACCATCTTTTCAGATTCCATATATATGCATTAGTATGCAATATCTATCTCTCTCGTTCTGACTTACTTCACTCTGTATAATAGGCTCTAGGTTCTCTAGGTTCATCCACCTCATTAGAAATGATTCAAATGCATTCCTTTTTATGGCTAAGTAATATTCCATTGTGCATACATACCACGACTTTTTAAAATCCATTCATCTGTCAATGGACATGTGGGCTGCTCAGAAATAAATTTTTAAAAAAACAATTTAATAGTGATTTCATAAGTTTTCCAGATACAACTTTTGGGCCAAGGGATTCTTAACAACACCAACTGCAAATGTAACTCATTTTCACTACCAGATTTTTCAACAGAACAAAGGTAAATGCTAGAAGATATGTAATTTTTGATGGGAATCGGTGATTTGAAATCATGGTTCACCAGCTAAAAACAAACCTTTGTTTAACAGACATCTCAAACATATATATCTAAGCTAAACTGTGTATCTTTTCCCAATAGTCTGGCAGCTTTCCTCAGAATATTGCAAATCAAAATTGATGGAAAAAAATACACAGCTTCTCGGGGCTTCCCTAGTGGTCCAGTGGGTAAAGAGTTCACCTTGCAGTGGAGGGGGCACCGGTTCAATCCCTGGCCTGGGAAGATCCCACATGCCGTGGAGCAGCTGGACTGGTGTGTCCAATTACGAGCCAGTGCTCTGGAGTGCATATACCCAGAGCTGGTGCTCTGCTACAGGAGAGGCCACTGCAATGGGAGGCCCACACAAGCCAAAGAACAAAGATAGATGAAAATAAATAAATAAATAAACAAATAAAAGAGGCCAAAAATTAAAAAGAAAAATACGCAGTTTCTCAAAAAGGTTGACCTTAATCTTAAATGTGTACCAGTGTTTTTCCTCCTCTAACTATTGTCTCACTCTTAGACAGGTCCCTTAAATCAGTATTCTTCACATTTATAGTTCTGCTTTAATTCTCAGAAGAGAATTTTATAAATTATGTAAAAGTATATATAATAATATACATATTTATGTGTATATTTTTTATTTTCCTACTTTGTCAACTGCTGTTATCAGGATTTGACATTTTGAAGAAAGGTTTCTGTTTGAATACTTCTAATTGGATTACTTTATCCAGTCATCTTGAACTATTAAGTATTTAATATGTACTATTTAATGTGTAAGAGTGGAGATAAAACAAAAATAAGAAATATATGGTATAAATCCTGATGAAGCTTACATTCTAACTGGAAAGATGAAACAAGTTCAAACAAGAAATATGCAAAATGGTATAACATTCTTTTCATACAATGGACATGTGGGCTGCTCAGAAATAAATTTTTAAAAACAATTTAATAGTGATTTCATAAGTTTTCCAGATACAACTTTTGGGCCAAGGGATTCTTAACAACACCAACTGCAAATGTAACTCATTTTCACTACCAGATTTTTCAACAGAACAAAGGTAAATGCTAGAAGATATGTAATTTTTGATGGGAATCGGTGATTTGAAATCATGGTTCACCAGCTAAAAACAAACCTTTGTTTAACAGACATCTCAAACATATATATCTAAGCTAAACTGTGTATCTTTTCCCAATAGTCTGGCAGCTTTCCTCAGAATATTGCAAATCAAAATTGATGGAAAAAAATACACAGCTTCTCGGGGCTTCCCTAGTGGTCCAGTGGGTAAAGAGTTCACCTTGCAGTGGAGGGGGCACCGGTTCAATCCCTGGCCTGGGAAGATCCCACATGCCGTGGAGCAGCTGGACTGGTGTGTCCAATTACGAGCCAGTGCTCTGGAGTGCATATACCCAGAGCTGGTGCTCTGCTACAGGAGAGGCCACTGCAATGGGAGGCCCACACAAGCCAAAGAACAAAGATAGATGAAAATAAATAAATAAATAAACAAATAAAAGAGGCCAAAAATTAAAAAGAAAAATACGCAGTTTCTCAAAAAGGTTGACCTTAATCTTAAATGTGTACCAGTGTTTTTCCTCCTCTAACTATTGTCTCACTCTTAGACAGGTCCCTTAAATCAGTATTCTTCACATTTATAGTTCTGCTTTAATTCTCAGAAGAGAATTTTATAAATTATGTAAAAGTATATATAATAATATACATATTTATGTGTATATTTTTTATTTTCCTACTTTGTCAACTGCTGTTATCAGGATTTGACATTTTGAAGAAAGGTTTCTGTTTGAATACTTCTAATTGGATTACTTTATCCAGTCATCTTGAACTATTAAGTATTTAATATGTACTATTTAATGTGTAAGAGTGGAGATAAAACAAAAATAAGAAATATATGGTATAAATCCTGATGAAGCTTACATTCTAACTGGAAAGATGATCAGTTCATCAAGAAAATGCAATGAGGTATGACAGGAATACATTTGGGAAGTGCCAAATGTTATAAGAACATATATTAGAAGTCTGGTATTAAGCCCATGCTCAGTTGCTCAGTGGTGTCCATTTCATATTAAAATAAAATACAGTAGACTGTATTAGGCATTTATATGGTTAAGTATAGAAATGTGAATTAAGTCAAGTGCAGCAGAGAACACTTTCTGTGCTATTTAACCCTGAATATTTTTCAGGCAGCATGCCTTTCACTTTTCTATGAGAATCAAATAAAAATGTTCCTTTTTTTTTTTTTTCTTCAAAATGATATCACTCCCAAATGATTAATTTACTTTTTTTTTTTTTTTTTTTTTTTACTAAATAGCTATCCAGTAATAGAAGTGAGTGGATTCCCCATGCACAGTAATAATGTTCAGAAAAATCAGAATCAATATTTAAAAAAACAAAATTCTGGGAACTTCTCTGGTGACCAGTGGCTAAGACTCTGAGCTCCCAATGTAGAGGGTCTGAGTTCTATTCCTGGCCAAGGAACTAGATTTCACAGGCCCCAACTACAAGATCCTGCATGCCATGACTAAGATAGAAGATCCCAGGTGCCACTACTAAGACTTGGCTCAGTCAAATAATTAAAACAAAAATAAGCCTTTTTAAAAAAAAATATCAAGTTTACTCTGATCTAGAGAATAATACCACAGTTTTAAGAGTGAAAGCATCATCTTGTGACAACCTATAATGGATATAATCTGCAAAAACAATGAATCACTATGTTGTACAGCTGACGCTAACACAATATTATTCTAAATCAATATTTAGAATAATAAATATTTGATGAAATATTTTGGTGAAATATTTTTGGTGAAAAAAGGAGCAAAAATAACATTCAAACTTATTATTTAGAGTCTGGTGATGTCACAATAAATTTTTACTGAAGTATAATATACATCCACAAAAAAAATACAAAGTTGTGTTTCAGTTCAAGAGCTTTGCACTAAGTGAACAAACCTGTGAAAACAGCATTCACATGAAGAAATAAATGACGAGTAACTTAAAGACCCCACGTGTTACCTTGCAATCACTCTCTTTAACCCAGAGGAAACCAGTATCATTACTTCTATGAACAGAGATTGGTTTTTGTGTATTTTGGTACTTTAAAAAAGTAGAATTCTTTATAGCTCATCTTTGTAGCTCACTTCTTTGGCTCTAAATCATTAGTTGTGTTTTTCAAATATGTTGCAGCTTTATCACTAGTGCATGCTCATTGATGTTTCAGTGTTCATTTTACTAACTAGAGCATATTTATCTATCGTACTGTTGATGAACATCTGGGTTCTTTGCAATTCTGATTTTTATAAATAGCATTTCTATCAGCAATTATAATACATGCATTTTGTGAACAAATATACACATTTCTCCTAGATATGTACCCCTAAGAGGGAAAATTCTGGTAACATTATGATGGTGACAGTAGATTCTTTCAGGCAATAATGAACCACACAGAGGGCCTTTATCTCTACTGAATCCTCTATTCCATTTTCAAAACTTTCAGAGGCTTTTGAGTATACACAGCTTGAGTATGACCCAAGGCCAAATAGGAACTGTTCCAAATCCTGGCAGAAGTCTGGATTTAAACCAGAACCAGAATCACCTCCAGGTGGCAGGGCATAAAGGCAACATTTAATAAAACTTCTCCCTAAGTTATTTGAACTTTTGTCAGAAATTGGAGTCCAGGAAGCAACATAGAGAATAAAAGGCTAAATCAAAGAAATCTTGTGTTTTTAAACTTTAGGAAGAGAAAATCAAATACGCTACTAAATCACTTGAGCCCCCAGGTCAAGTTCTGGATAGAAACTTGAAAAGATTAGTGCATTTTTTTCACAATTTTTAAAGGCACATTGATTGACGATTAATCGTTCACAATCAAAGTACTTATTTCATGAATAGACAACCGTCCTTGGGACGGGCTTTCTATACCTCCTAAAAAGAATCAAAAGAGAGACTAAGGAATTCACATTTTGAAAACGATTACAGTGTTTTCTTTTGACACACAGAAATAGTTTGAAATACTGAAGGAAATTACTTGGACATTTTTAGATTTTAAATGGTAACCAAGGAGCAGTAGCTTTTGTTCAGTTTCATCAGTATTTGCAGGATCCATACCAGTAAAACACAAAGGAAAAATAAAAAGTTGTTTTAAAAAATCACCTGGCAGAAAAATAAGAAACTGTGTGGGATATTTTTCCTTTAATTCTCCCGTTAATATCTAAACCTCCTCTCTACGCTTTCTTGGTTTTGTTTAGTTGCTCAGTTTTGTCCAACTCGTTGTCACCCCATGGACTATAGCCTGCCAGGCTCCTCTGTCCATGGGATTTCCCAGGTAAGAATATTGGGGTGTGCTGCCATTTCCTTTTGTATATTTGGGGGCTTCAGAAGTTCTATGATGACGAAAATTCTCAATAATCACTCTTCCCATTTTCTTTATCTATGCAGCTATATTTATTTAATACATTTTCGTACTGTTGATGAACATCTGGGTTCTTTGCAATTCTGATTTTTATAAATAGCATTTCTATCAGCAATTATAATACATGCATTTTGTGAACAAATATACACATTTCTCCTAGATATGTACCCCTAAGAGGGAAAATTCTGGTAACATTATGATGGTGACAGTAGATTCTTTCAGGCAATAATGAACCACACAGAGGGCCTTTATCTCTACTGAATCCTCTATTCCATTTTCAAAACTTTCAGAGGCTTTTGAGTATACACAGCTTGAGTATGACCCAAGGCCAAATAGGAACTGTTCCAAATCCTGGCAGAAGTCTGGATTTAAACCAGAACCAGAATCACCTCCAGGTGGCAGGGCATAAAGGCAACATTTAATAAAACTTCTCCCTAAGTTATTTGAACTTTTGTCAGAAATTGGAGTCCAGGAAGCAACATAGAGAATAAAAGGCTAAATCAAAGAAATCTTGTGTTTTTAAACTTTAGGAAGAGAAAATCAAATACGCTACTAAATCACTTGAGCCCCCAGGTCAAGTTCTGGATAGAAACTTGAAAAGATTAGTGCATTTTTTTCACAATTTTTAAAGGCACATTGATTGACGATTAATCGTTCACAATCAAAGTACTTATTTCATGAATAGACAACCGTCCTTGGGACGGGCTTTCTATACCTCCTAAAAAGAATCAAAAGAGAGACTAAGGAATTCACATTTTGAAAACGATTACAGTGTTTTCTTTTGACACACAGAAATAGTTTGAAATACTGAAGGAAATTACTTGGACATTTTTAGATTTTAAATGGTAACCAAGGAGCAGTAGCTTTTGTTCAGTTTCATCAGTATTTGCAGGATCCATACCAGTAAAACACAAAGGAAAAATAAAAAGTTGTTTTAAAAAATCACCTGGCAGAAAAATAAGAAACTGTGTGGGATATTTTTCCTTTAATTCTCCCGTTAATATCTAAACCTCCTCTCTACGCTTTCTTGGTTTTGTTTAGTTGCTCAGTTTTGTCCAACTCGTTGTCACCCCATGGACTATAGCCTGCCAGGCTCCTCTGTCCATGGGATTTCCCAGGCAAGAATATTGGGGTGTGCTGCCATTTCCTTTTATATATTTGGGGACTTCAGAAGTCTATATGAGAGGCAAAGCTTATGATAGAAACTGAAAATTCTCAATAATCACTCTTCCCAGTCTCCTTTGCAATGTGAGTGTAAGTAGAAGATCTAGATCCTTCCAATAAAATCCAGATGTCTTGTGAATTAAGAACAGTGACTGGTTCTTCCCAAATGGTACCCACAGTGGTAAAAACAGCAACAAATTTCCCAGAGAAACATTGGTAGAGAAAGTACGCCACATTCAGGGCCAAATGTAGAGAGTGGAAGTGTATCAAGGTAGGGGGTGTGTTATGAGTAGAAAACTGTGCCCTCACTATGCTAAATCTGCAGTTTAACTTTGGATACAACCAGGCTACTTAGTTTCTTAGAATCTTCTTGAGCTACATCATATCCTTTTGAGTAATTAATTTTCTAGTACACACATCCAAAGCCATTTCTGTGGCTTGCCACGTAGAACCATTGGACATGGGGTGAAAGTGATCAAATATTGATTACTCTCTTCTAAAACATACTATTTGAGAAATAAATCTTAATTTTATAGTTAAAAACAATTTTCATTTTTCCAAGAGTAATGTGTTATTTCTACTTGCTCAAGCCCTTCATCAAACACTCAATAAAAATTAATGATAGGGCTGCCCTGGTGGTCCAGTGTGTAAAGAGTCTGCCTTGCACTGCAATAGGTGCTGGTTCGATCCCTGGCACGGGAAGATCCCACATACCGTGGAACAGTTGGACTGGTGTGTCCAATTACGATCCAGCACTCTGGAGAGCACACACCCAGAGCCGGTGCTCTGTAATGAGAGAGGCTGCTGCAATGGGAGGCCCACACAGGCCAAAGAATTAAGATGTATGAAAATAAACAAATGAAAGACCAACAAAAGAGGCCCAGAAATTTTAAAAAATTAATGATAAACATAATGTGATTATAGACTAGAATTTCTACCTCAAATAACTTCTGAAACAAATATCATTTGGACATCAGAATAATATTTTTCATTGATTAAAAAATGGGAGGGCCTTTCCTGGTGGTCCAGTGGGTAAAGAATCTGCCTTGCAGTTTAAGGGGCTCCAGTTCGATCCCTGGCTGGGGAAGATCCCACGCACTGTGGAGCAGCTGGACCAATGTGTCCAACTACCGAGCCAGTGCTCTGGAGCGAAGAGAGGCCACTGTGATGGGAGGCCCACACAGGCCAAAGAACAAAGATGGAAATGAATAGAAATGGCAAAAAAAAAAAACCTTAAAAAAAAATAAGTATATTGAAGTCCTAAGTCTATCTCAATGCATTTTTTATAAGTTAAAGAGCAGTCAGAGAGTATTAGCACTGGAAAAAAGCACCCATTTTCAATATTGTTACTTCTCAACAACAGAGCCACAAAACTCTGTCAGCTATAAATGACTGCTCTGTTACCAAAGAGAACTGTATGTTAATCATTTTGTTTATAAAGTTTAGAATGTTTTCTAGAAGGGCATTCTGTAAAAATGTTCTCTAGTGAAGTTAAAGAATGCCAGGAACAAAAATCTTCCTGAGGCAAGGTAATTCTCCTGAGTAAATAAAAATACCTACAGCAGTGAAGACAAATGATGATGACATTTTATAACACAGAGAAGAAGCTTCCTTTAAAATGTAAGATTTGCACAAACCCTTTAGAAAAACCATTGAAAAGGTCAACTTTTTGTCATCCAGTGGTTTTCACCTACAGAGCAATGGCAAATTGGTGTGTTGTAATCAGTCATAGGGATACGTTACAGGTAATTTGTTACAAACAATACTTAAGGTACCACAGGTTGGGAATGATCCCCTTTTTATGAATTACAGTCCGGTCAAGGTTAGCCTCATAAATAACATCACTCTCACTTACATCTCAAACACCATGTAGAGAAGGACTATGCCTTTCATGGGTATATTATTCTTCGGATATGGCATTGGGAAGGAATGTTGAGAATTATAGAATTTTTGTACTATTTAATAGACAAAAGATGTTAGGGAAGTAAGGAATCTATTTAAATCTCTTAACTTTTAGAAGTTAAAAGGGGGAAGAATATACATCCCCAAATGTGCCACATTGTCCTGTGCATTACTTTGAGCTAAAGGCAATCAAAATCAGCAGCCTCAAAATCAAGTAGCCTAAGCGTGTTTTGCCTCACCCTTAATGCTTGAAAAAATTCAGAAAGGGAGTATGTATCAGGAAGAGAACTATTATCAGAAATAACTTCCTTTATCTAAAAAACTTATCTGTATAGCCAGAGAAATGATTTGTTTGTCCAACATTTACATTTCTTATTCTCCTGTGAATTGTCTTCTTTCCCTTTGAAGCTCAAGACCTCATCCCTTTCCTTAGCTCAGTATGGTTTATAAGCCTCCATTGCCTGACTACCTCAAAATCCCATCCTCAGAGCCCCATCTTTGTGGGGCTCCTGGACATATGAAATTAACTGGGTTTTCCTTGCTAATCTATTTTCTATCAATTTAATTATTAGGCCAATCACATAACCTAGAGAAAGGAAAATTTTTCCTCCACAATAAAGTACTGAAAATAAAATTTAAAATAAATTCTTTTTGGACAAAAAAATGAAATTTTAAACTGTAAAAATGTTCTCTAGTGAAGTTAAAGAATGCCAGGAACAAAAATCTTCCTGAGGCAAGGTAATTCTCCTGAGTAAATAAAAATACCTACAGCAGTGAAGACAAATGATGATGACATTTTATAACACAGAGAAGAAGCTTCCTTTAAAATGTAAGATTTGCACAAACCCTTTAGAAAAACCATTGAAAAGGTCAACTTTTTGTCATCCAGTGGTTTTCACCTACAGAGCAATGGCAAATTGGTGTGTTGTAATCAGTCATAGGGATACGTTACAGGTAATTTGTTACAAACAATACTTAAGGTACCACAGGTTGGGAATGATCCCCTTTTTATGAATTACAGTCCGGTCAAGGTTAGCCTCATAAATAACATCACTCTCACTTACATCTCAAACACCATGTAGAGAAGGACTATGCCTTTCATGGGTATATTATTCTTCGGATATGGCATTGGGAAGGAATGTTGAGAATTATAAAATTTTTTGTACTATTTAATAGACAAAAGATGTTAGGGAAGTAAGGAATCTATTTAAATCTCTTAACTTTTAGAAGTTAAAAGGGGGAAGAATATACATCCCCAAATGTGCCACATTGTCCTGTGCATTACTTTGAGCTAAAGGCAATCAAAATCAGCAGCCTCAAAATCAAGTAGCCTAAGCGTGTTTTGCCTCACCCTTAATGCTTGAAAAAATTCAGAAAGGGAGTATGTATCAGGAAGAGAACTATTATCAGAAATAACTTCCTTTATCTAAAAAACTTATCTGTATAGCCAGAGAAATGATTTGTTTGTCCAACATTTACATTTCTTATTCTCCTGTGAATTGTCTTCTTTCCCTTTGAAGCTCAAGACCTCATCCCTTTCCTTAGCTCAGTATGGTTTATAAGCCTCCATTGCCTGACTACCTCAAAATCCCATCCTCAGAGCCCCATCTTTGTGGGGCTCCTGGACATATGAAATTAAATGGGTTTTTTTCCTTGCTAATCTATTTTCTATCAATTTAATTATTAGGCCAATCACATAACCTAGAGAAAGGAAAATTTTTTCCTCCACAATAAAGTACTGAAAATAAAATTTAAAATAAATTCTAATAAGGTATTAAAATGTTGTTTCATGCAACAAAAATGAAGAGAAAATTGTCTAAAGTTGCTTTTGGTAAACTGTAAACAAAAAAAATGGCTAATATAAAAAGCAGAACAAACCACAAAAAGATTAACTCATAATTGAGTTTGTTTAACTTAGTTTTGTCAAACTCATAATCAAGTTTATTTAAATTAGTTCTGTAAAGAACAGGAACGAATTGGTAATATGATGGAATCTGAAGAGTTATTGGATTAATTATAAGCATAAAAAAGAGAAAAGCGTCACAAAGCCTAAAATTAAGTAAAATTATTATAAAACTTGATTGTATTAGGAAAGTATTAACTTTCTGGCTATGATCATCAACAAATATTTCTAGAATTTATTCAAGTATTTTACCTATTTATCTTTTTTTTTTAATTTTGGCCTCCTTTACTTTCATTTATTCATTTTCATCCATCTTTGTTCTTTGGCCAGTGTGGGTTTCCCATTACAGAGGCCTCTCTCCTTGCAGAGCACCAGCTCTGGGTGCAAGTACTACAGAGTGCTGGCTCATAACTGGACACACCACTCCAGCTGCTCCATTGCATGTGGGCGCTTCCCATGCCAAGGATCAAACCAGCGACCCCTGCACTGCAAGGTGGACTTTTTACCCACTGGACCACCAAGAAGCCCTTACCTGTTATCTTTAAGTACTATTTTTGCCTCCACATCAAAAAATATATTAGGCAGTTTCTCTCAGAATTTGCTGAGCTAGGGGCTCCCTAGTGATTCCTGTAGATGGAGGATAAGAAGCCTATTTCATGTAAAGGGAGGATACATCTACAGCATGAAAAGAAGCAGACTCAGTGGAAAATACAATTTTATATACATGTAGGATGATTAAAGTGTAAAAGTCAGTTACTGTTAAGCCTGCTGTTGTGTGCTGTGCTTAGTCATGTCTGATTTTTTGCGACCCCATGGACTGTAGTCAATCTTTCCTCCACAATAAAGTACTGAAAATAAACCCATTTGTGGGGCTCCTGGACATATGAAATTAAATGGGTTTTTTTCCTTGCTAATCTATTTTCTATCAATTTAATTATTAGGCCAATCACATAACCTAGAGAAAGGAAAATTTTTTCCTCCACAATAAAGTACTGAAAATAAAATTTAAAATAAATTCTAATAAGGTATTAAAATGTTGTTTCATGCAACAAAAATGAAGAGAAAATTGTCTAAAGTTGCTTTTGGTAAACTGTAAACAAAAAAAATGGCTAATATAAAAAGCAGAACAAACCACAAAAAGATTAACTCATAATTGAGTTTGTTTAACTTAGTTTTGTCAAACTCATAATCGAGTTTATTTAAATTAGTTCTGTAAAGAACAGGAACGAATTGGTAATATGATGGAATCTGAAGAGTTATTGGATTAATTATAAGCATAAAAAAGAGAAAAGCGTCACAAAGCCTAAAATTAAGTAAAATTATTATAAAACTTGATTGTATTAGGAAAGTATTAACTTTCTGGCTATGATCATCAACAAATATTTCTAGAATTTATTCAAGTATTTTACCTATTTATCTTTTTTTTTTAATTTTGGCCTCCTTTACTTTCATTTATTCATTTTCATCCATCTTTGTTCTTTGGCCAGTGTGGGTTTCCCATTACAGAGGCCTCTCTCCTTGCAGAGCACCAGCTCTGGGTGCAAGTACTACAGAGTGCTGGCTCATAACTGGACACACCACTCCAGCTGCTCCATTGCATGTGGGCGCTTCCCATGCCAAGGATCAAACCAGCGACCCCTGCACTGCAAGGTGGACTTTTTACCCACTGGACCACCAAGAAGCCCTTACCTGTTATCTTTAAGTACTATTTTTGCCTCCACATCAAAAAATATATTAGGCAGTTTCTCTCAGAATTTGCTGAGCTAGGGGCTCCCTAGTGATTCCTGTAGATGGAGGATAAGAAGCCTATTTCATGTAAAGGGAGGATACATCTACAGCATGAAAAGAAGCAGACTCAGTGGAAAATACAATTTTATATACATGTAGGATGATTAAAGTGTAAAAGTCAGTTACTGTTAAGCCTGCTGTTGTGTGCTGTGCTTAGTCATGTCTGATTTTTTGCGACCCCATGGACTGTAGTCAATCAGGCTCCTCTGTGCGTGGGGATTCTCCAGGCAAGAATACTGGAGTGGCTTGCCATGGCGTCTGCCAGGGCATCTTCCCAATCCAGGGATCAAACCCAAGGATCCAACTTAGGTCTCCTGCATTGCAGTCTGATTCTTTATCTTCTGAGTTACCAGCAAAGCTTGCAAATTATGCCAGTTTTACTATTTTCAGATACAAAGTTGTGCTACCTATATCTTAAAAGTGATTAGAACACATTAAATAAGCCCCTTTTGAGAAGCTGCATTTTTAGTATGATTGTCTTTATTGATAATTTATTCAGGACAATGTAATGAATATTGATTAAATAGTCATTCTTAAAGTAACTGGCTTACATTTGGTGCATTAAATAACTGAATTTGACCCTTTTTTTTTTTTTTCAAATTTTCAATGGTCATTTTGTTCAGTTTTAAAACTGATTCAAACGTACTGATTATGTTAGTCTCATAAATCCTGAGAAAAATTCTTTTAAGACAATTCTTCCACAATGGCTGGACAATCAAACTCAAATTTCAAAACTCAGATTGTACAGAATTGTAAAGCAGGTCTTATCTGAAAACCAGCTTTCCTATTAAAAATTTAAAAAGGGTCTGATAAAGGAAAATAAAGAAACCCAAATGTAATTTTAAAATATCTCTTTAATGTATCACTCTTACCTCCCTAAACTAATCAGTCATATATGGATACTTATTCTTTTAAATGATATACATGTTTACACAAAAGTTCTCGGAACTTTTACCTTCATCAGTTACTTTCTTCATAACTGAATCCTTGTATAGGAAGGAACTGAATTCAAAACTATTAAGCATTATTTGTAATGCTATAATATACCCAAAGTGAATATGAATGCATGATTATATGCTGAATGTGTCTACTGTCAAGTTATTTCTAAATACTGGATTTAGATAATTATAAACTTCCATGTTATTCTCATGGAAAAGGAGGGAAAGGATGAGTAAGTAGCTGTATCTTTGTACATACATTTTTATTGATTTTTTTTTTCTGGTTTTGTGAATCTTTAAAGGATACAGAAATATCAATGATCTCAGATATGCAAAGGATACCACCACTATGGAAGAAAGCTAAGAGGAAATAAAGAGCTTCTTGATTTGTAGTAGAGTCTGAAGTTAGGGAGGCTGATTCCTCAAGGTCCGTTTTTCTTTCTCAGGATTGCTTTGGCTATTCGAGGTCTTTTGTGTTTCCATATGAACTGTGTTATTCTTTGGTCTAGTTCTGTGAAAAATGTCAATGGAAGTTGAATAGGTATTTCATTGAATCTGTAGGTGATATTTGGTGGTATGGTCATTTTCACAATATTGATTCTTCTGACCCAGGAACATGGAATATCTCTCCATCTGTTTAAGTCTTCTTTAATTTCTTTCATGAGTGTCTTGTAATTTTCTGTGTACAGTTCTTTTGTTTCTTTGGGTAGGTTTATTCCTAGATATTTGATTCTTTTGGTTGCAATGGTGAAGGGGACTGCCTCTTTGATTTCATTTTCTGATTTTTCATTGTTTGTGTATAGGAATGCCAGTGATTTCTGTGTGTTGACTTTGTATCCTGCGACTTTGCTGAATTTGTTGATTAGCTCTAGTAGCTTTGTAATAGAGTCTTTGGGATTTTCTATATATAATATCATGTCGTCTGCAAAGCAGCAGTCATCAAGACAGTATGGTACTGGCACAAAAACAGAAATATCGACCAATGGAACAAGATAGAGAACCCAGAGATAAACCCACGCACCTATGGGTACCTTATTTTTGACAAAGGAGGCAAAACTATAAAATGGGACAAAGATAGCCTCTTCGACAAGTGGTGCTGGGAGAATTGGAGAGCTACATGCAAAAAAATGAAGTTGGAACATTCCCAGACACCATACACAAAGATCAACTCAAAATGGATTAAAGACCTAAATGTAAGACCAGAAACCCTCAAACTCTTAGAGCAGAATATAGGTAAAACCCTCAAGGACATCAATCAAAGCAAGATCTTCTCGGACCCAACAACTAAAATAGCGGAAGTGAAAAGAAAAATGAACATGTGGGACCTCATGAAACTTAAAAGCTTTTGTACAGCAAAAGAAATGACACAAAAGCTGAACAGACACCCCACAGAGTAGGAGAAAATCATAGCAAATGAAACAACAGACAAAGAATTAATCTCCAAAATAAACTACATCAGCACAGGAAAATGAGCAGCCCAATCAAAAAAACAACCCCCAAAGAGGACATACAGATGGCCCAAAATGAGCATTAGGGAGGCTGATTCCTCAAGGTCCGTTTTTCTTTCTCAGGATTGCTTTGGCTATTCGAGGTCTTTTGTGTTTCCATATGAACTGTGTTATTCTTTGGTCTAGTTCTGTGAAAAATGTCAATGGAAGTTGAATAGGTATTTCATTGAATCTGTAGGTGATATTTGGTGGTATGGTCATTTTCACAATATTGATTCTTCTGACCCAGGAACATGGAATATCTCTCCATCTGTTTAAGTCTTCTTTAATTTCTTTCATGAGTGTCTTGTAATTTTCTGTGTACAGTTCTTTTGTTTCTTTGGGTAGGTTTATTCCTAGATATTTGATTCTTTTGGTTGCAATGGTGAAGGGGACTGCCTCTTTGATTTCATTTTCTGATTTTTCATTGTTTGTGTATAGGAATGCCAGTGATTTCTGTGTGTTGACTTTGTATCCTGCGACTTTGCTGAATTTGTTGATTAGCTCTAGTAGCTTTGTAATAGAGTCTTTGGGATTTTCTATATATAATATCATGTCGTCTGCAAAGCAGCAGTCATCAAGACAGTATGGTACTGGCACAAAAACAGAAATATCGACCAATGGAACAAGATAGAGAACCCAGAGATAAACCCACGCACCTATGGGTACCTTATTTTTGACAAAGGAGGCAAAACTATAAAATGGGACAAAGATAGCCTCTTCGACAAGTGGTGCTGGGAGAATTGGAGAGCTACATGCAAAAAAATGAAGTTGGAACATTCCCAGACACCATACACAAAGATCAACTCAAAATGGATTAAAGACCTAAATGTAAGACCAGAAACCCTCAAACTCTTAGAGCAGAATATAGGTAAAACCCTCAAGGACATCAATCAAAGCAAGATCTTCTCGGACCCAACAACTAAAATAGCGGAAGTGAAAAGAAAAATGAACATGTGGGACCTCATGAAACTTAAAAGCTTTTGTACAGCAAAAGAAATGACACAAAAGCTGAACAGACACCCCACAGAGTAGGAGAAAATCATAGCAAATGAAACAACAGACAAAGAATTAATCTCCAAAATCTACAAGCAACTCAGACAACTCAGCACAGGGAAAATGAGCAGCCCAATCAAAAAATGGGAAGAAGATCTAAAGAGACGCCTCTCCAAAGAGGACATACAGATGGCCCAAAAGCACATGAAACGATGCTCAACCTCGCTTATTATTAGAGAAATGCAAATTAAAACTACAATGAGATACCACCTCACACCCGTCAGAATGGCCATCTTCAAAAAATCTGCAGACAATAAATGCTGGAGAGGGTGCGGAGAAAAGGGAACCCTCTTGCATTGCTGGTGGGAATGTAAATTGATACAGCCTCTATGGAAGACAGTATGGAGATTCCCTAAAAAACTAAAAATAGAAGCACCCTATGACCCAGCAATCCCACTATTAGGCTTATATCCTGATGAAATCAAAATGGAAAGAATCACCTGTACCCCAATGTTCATTGCAGCTCTCTATACAATAGCCAGAACATGGAAGCAACCTAGATGCCCATCGACGAACAAATGGATCCAAAAGCTCTGGTCCATATATACAATGGAATACTACTCAGTTGTTCAAAGAAATGCAGAAGACTCAGTCCTGATGAAGTGGCTGGCTCTAGAACCTATCATAAAATGTGAAGTAAGTCAAAAAGAGAAAGACAAATACAGTATACTAACACACATATATGGAATCTAGTAGGACGGTCTTGATAACACATGCAGGGAACTCATGGAAAAACAGACAGAGCATAGATACAGGGACATTGTGGGGAAGAAATAGGGAGGGGGAAGCATGGGGGGTAACATGGAAACCTATACTGTTATGTGTGGAAAAGATAGCTATTGTCATAGTGCTAAGGGAATAGGAGTGCTTACAATGGCTTGGGGCGAAGGTCTGGGGGTGAGATGAGGGAACTGGGGGTGGGGACCATGGATATGCATATGACTGATCTGGGAACATACATGTCTGTGAACAACAAAACTCTGTAAAACCTTTAAAATAAAGAATAATAATAATAAAAAGAGCTTCTTGATGCTGAAGAAAGAGAAGAGTGAAAAAGCTGGCTTAAAACTCAACATTTAAAAAACTAAGGTCATGGCATCTTTATTTTCTTGGGCTTCAAAATCACTGTGGAAGGTGACTGCAGCCATGAAATTAAAAGTAGCTTGCTTCTTGGAAGAAAAGTTATGACCTAGAACGTGTATTAAAAAGCAGAGACATCACTTTGCCAATGAAAGTCCATATTGTCAAAGTTATAATTTTCCCAACAATTAGGTATGGATGTGAGATTGAGAAAGAAAGCTGAGCAGCAAAGAAATGCCTTGAATGGCTAAATTAAAACTACAATGAGACCCCTCCACCGTCAATGGAAAACTGAGACAATAAATGCTGGAGAGGGTGCGGAGAAAAGGGAACCCTCTTGCATTGCTGGTGGGAATGTAAATTGATACAGCCTCTATGGAAGACAGTATGGAGATTCCCTAAAAAACTAAAAATAGAAGCACCCTATGACCCAGCAATCCCACTATTAGGCTTATATCCTGATGAAATCAAAATGGAAAGAATCACCTGTACCCCAATGTTCATTGCAGCTCTCTATACAATAGCCAGAACATGGAAGCAACCTAGATGCCCATCGACGAACAAATGGATCCAAAAGCTCTGGTCCATATATACAATGGAATACTACTCAGTTGTTCAAAGAAATGCAGAAGACTCAGTCCTGATGAAGTGGCTGGCTCTAGAACCTATCATAAAATGTGAAGTAAGTCAAAAAGAGAAAGACAAATACAGTATACTAACACACATATATGGAATCTAGTAGGACGGTCTTGATAACACATGCAGGGAACTCATGGAAAAACAGACAGAGCATAGATACAGGGACATTGTGGGGAAGAAATAGGGAGGGGGAAGCATGGGGGGTAACATGGAAACCTATACTGTTATGTGTGGAAAAGATAGCTATTGTCATAGTGCTAAGGGAATAGGAGTGCTTACAATGGCTTGGGGCGAAGGTCTGGAGGGGTGAGATGAGGGGAACTGGGGGGGTGGGGACCATGGATATGCATATGACTGATCTGGGAACATACATGTCTGTGAACAACAAAACTCTGTAAAACCTTTAAAATAAAGAATAATAATAATAAAAAGAGCTTCTTGATGCTGAAGAAAGAGAAGAGTGAAAAAGCTGGCTTAAAACTCAACATTTAAAAAACTAAGGTCATGGCATCTTTATTTTCTTGGGCTTCAAAATCACTGTGGAAGGTGACTGCAGCCATGAAATTAAAAGTAGCTTGCTTCTTGGAAGAAAAGTTATGACCTAGAACGTGTATTAAAAAGCAGAGACATCACTTTGCCAATGAAAGTCCATATTGTCAAAGTTATAATTTTCCCAACAATTAGGTATGGATGTGAGATTGAGAAAGAAAGCTGAGCAGCAAAGAATTGATGCCTTTGAACTGTGGTACTGGAGAAGACTCTTGAGACTTCCTTGGACTGCAAGGAGATCAAACTAATCAGTCCTAAAGGAAATCAACCCTGAATATTCATTGGAAGGATTGATGTTGAAGCTGAAGTTCCAATACATCAGCCATCTGATACGAAGAGATGGCTCACTGTAAAAGACCCTGATGCTGGGAAAAATAGAAGGCAAAAGGAGAAGGGGAGGACAGAGGACAAGATAGTTGGATGGCACCGAGTCAATGGGCATGAGTTTGAGCAAGCTCCAGGAGATGGTGATGGATAGGGAAGCCTGGCATGTGACAGTCCATGGGGTCACAAAATGTTGAACACGACTGAGTGTCTGAATTGAAATGAGTAACTGTAGGAATATAGCACTTGTGATCCATTTCTTACCACATTCAGCTTGTTACACCCTTTTAAGTCAGGTTTCTAGTTCTAATTTCTATGGTATTTGTTCCTTGCTAGGGAACTCAAGAATATTCTTTATACTTTGATGGGGAAGACATTTAGGCTCTCCTTTGCCTCCCTTCACTCTTTCCTGTTCTTTTCTTTCACTGCCATGGTATTCCCTCCAAACCAACTTCCCTGGGAGGATGGGGTTTACGTTCCTTCCATGCTCCATTCTCAACTCTTGGTGATATATATATTATATATATATATATATATATATATATATATATAATATTTTGTAAAATTTAGTCATAATTTTATAAAAGAGAAGGACAAACCACAATCCATATTGGATCTATTCCCTTAGCTCTAACCTTTGCACTCTGTTGCCATGGGGCCCTGCTAATGCTGTATCTCTGTAAAACAATGTTGCTTGTGGCCTGAAATATGCATGATCACTCTATCTCAAGGATTTACCTTTCAGGCTTGAACTTTGAAGGTATAACACTTTTGCATTCCTACAGAGATAAATAAGTTGCAGAACAGAAAATAACAATTGTCATATTGGAGGTTTACAGGAACATTTTGACTAGACCTAAGAGGACAGCTGGGAAAACAGAGGATTATCATACTCCCTCTGCAGTCTGGAAAAGTTTGCACTAGCAGCCACACTTCCTCCCCTTTTAATATAAAAGAATCCTGAATTCTAACTTGGGTAAGATGGTGCCTGGAAGCACTAGTGCACCTTTTTCTCAGTCTGCTGGCTTTCTGAATAAAGTCACTATTCCTTGGTCCTAAGACCTTGTCTCTCAACTTAATGGCCTGTCATGTAGCAACATGCTTCCCAGGTGGGGCTAGTGGTAAAGAACCAGCCTGCCAATGCAGGAGACAAAAGAGATCCAGGTTGAATCCCTGGGTTGGGAAGATTCCCTGGAGGAGGGCATGGCAACCCACTCCAGTGTTCTTACCTGGAGAATACCATGGTCAGAAGAGCCTGGCGGGCTACAGTCCATAGTTTCAAAAAGAGCTGGACAGGACTCAAGTGACTTAACATGCATATAGCAACAAGTACAAGCTTGGACTCAATAACAATTTTATCTTTGAATATGCTTAGAAAAGTGAAGAGGAAAGAAGATGAGAGAAAAACAAGCAAACCAAAAAACTGAGACAAAAAGCTTCTGCCCCTGGTAATTTAGCAATTGCTCCAGTAACTAAGTGCTCATGACATTGATAAGCAGTGTTCGAGAAGCAGTGCAGAGGCAGAATAAACTGTTATAAATAGGATAAAAGATCCATGGACCAAAGGGTAACACAACTAGATGAGTCAGACTAAGTAGGGTGGTCTAGAAAGCACATCTCTTGCAAGTGGACCAACTACAGTGAATTGCTCCCATGTGGGAACTGCAGAAAGCAAAGGTCACATGATTAACCTATGACTAGTAAATTTTTTTAATCACTTTTTGGATAAGCAATGAAGACAAAAAAAGGATCTCAGCCCATGGATCATCAGTTTAACTCTGTTCCAGTTTCGTTTTTTCTCTATTATTTGACAAATAGTTCAAACTAGAGCTCTGATATAAGAGCTATTGCAAATAAAAGTCATACCTATTTTTGAAGTTCACTGTTTAATAGGTTCACACATCTGTTTAAATATAGCTACCTACGGAGTTAAATCAATAAAGATGCTGCAGTGGCAGGGTTCTGTATTGTTAGGAAAATTGCCAGCATTAAACTGACTATATGTGCACAGAATGAGATATATACATATAGCTATGCATATAATCATGTATATAATTATGCATATAATTATGTATCATATGTGTAAGTGTACATATGTTTTTTCCAGTTTACATTTTCAAAATCTTATGGTCCACATTCAAAGTAATACATATTGACTGTATCAAACACATTGATTTTAATAATGTACTTTTAAAATGATACTTTAGATGGATTTTTATTAAGCTGAAAATAATTGCCAAAGGTTATTTTGTATCTATACTGTACTTTCAGAAATTATACATAGAAAATCATATCATTTCTTATCATATTTGCAGAGCATGAAAATGACATATTATTGAACCAAATGTTCCCTAATGCTCCTAAAAGCAGTAGTAAGGATGACTATCAGATTGGTGGTAATGATTTGAAATTAAATTCAAGAAATTTTCTGATATTAAGCATGGTTAAGTGCAATCATCATCAAAATTTTTACTTTGTATGGTATATTTTGCATGGTATATTTCAAAAGAAAATAAAATTGAGATTATTAGTGAAAGTCTACTTATTAGGATATTAGCTGTTAAAAAGAATTTTTTTGTATTGTTTTTTACAATATTACCAGGATTTGAAATCAAGCAGAGAAATTTGATGAAACTAAAACTAAAGCATGTGTGTCTTGGCAGGTATAAAGCTCCCCTGGAAGCAGTGCAGAGGCAGTGTTCGAGAAGCAGTGCAGAGGCAGAATAAACTGTTATAAATAGGATAAAAGATCCAGGAAAGGGTAACACAACTAGATGAGTCAGACTAAGTAGGGTGGTCTAGAAAGCACATCTCTTGCAAGTGGACCAACTACAGTGAATTGCTCCCATGTGGGAACTGCAGAAAGCAAAGGTCACATGATTAACCTATGACTAGTAAATTTTTTTAATCACTTTTTGGATAAGCAATGAAGACAAAAAAAGGATCTCAGCCCATGGATCATCAGTTTAACTCTGTTCCAGTTTCGTTTTTTCTCTATTATTTGACAAATAGTTCAAACTAGAGCTCTGATATAAGAGCTATTGCAAATAAAAGTCATACCTATTTTTGAAGTTCACTGTTTAATAGGTTCACACATCTGTTTAAATATAGCTACCTACGGAGTTAAATCAATAAAGATGCTGCAGTGGCAGGGTTCTGTATTGTTAGGAAAATTGCCAGCATTAAACTGACTATATGTGCACAGAATGAGATATATACATATAGCTATGCATATAATCATGTATATAATTATGCATATAATTATGTATCATATATGTGTAAGTGTACATATGTTTTTTCCAGTTTACATTTTCAAAATCTTATGGTCCACATTCAAAGTAATACATATTGACTGTATCAAACACATTGATTTTAATAATGTACTTTTAAAATGATACTTTAGATGGATTTTTATTAAGCTGAAAATAATTGCCAAAGGTTATTTTGTATCTATACTGTACTTTCAGAAATTATACATAGAAAATCATATCATTTCTTATCATATTTGCAGAGCATGAAAATGACATATTATTGAACCAAATGTTCCCTAATGCTCCTAAAAGCAGTAGTAAGGATGACTATCAGATTGGTGGTAATGATTTGAAATTAAATTCAAGAAATTTTCTGATATTAAGCATGGTTAAGTGCAATCATCATCAAAATTTTTACTTTGTATGGTATATTTTGCATGGTATATTTCAAAAGAAAATAAAATTGAGATTATTAGTGAAAGTCTACTTATTAGGATATTAGCTGTTAAAAAGAATTTTTTTGTATTGTTTTTTACAATATTACCAGGATTTGAAATCAAGCAGAGAAATTTGATGAAACTAAAACTAAAGCATGTGTGTCTTGGCAGGTATAAACTATCTTGAAAAGTTTCACGTATACATTCCACTTTTACAACCAAACCAAAAATCTCTGTACTTTCAAAATTTTCTAAACCTTTCACGTCCAAGCACAAATGTTGGTGTATGAATTTGGTATTATATTGGGCCAGCCTTCAAAATGTTGTAGCTTATTCACAGGATGTGTGAACTGCCTAGAATTTTGTAAATCAGAGACTCAGTCACTCCCTTTTACAAATAAGGGCAAAGGAAACTTCAGAAGTTTGAGTAAATTCCTTAAGGTCACACTAAAACTGACTCGGTGGCTTCAGCATAAAGCTCCAAGTAACTTCCACAGTGCTACACTTAAGTTCTTACTTAACAGTCCTGACAGATGATCAGGAAACTATTTTTAAGGCTTTCCAATAAATATAAAGTGTTTAATAATAAAAGTAATTCTGCAGTATTCTGCAGGCAGCTCTAAAGTTAACAGAACTACTGGGTTGGCCAAGAGGTTCATTTGGATTTTTCCCTCCCAATAAACTTTTTGACCAAGCCAGTATTCCTCATGCATATCTATTACTGCTAACAGAAATTTAAAACAAAAAATTGATGTATTTTTTAATGTTGGCCTCTTTCATTGGTTTTTTATTCATTTATTTTCATCCATCTTTATTCTTTGGCCTGTGTGGGCCTCCTATCGCAGTGGCCTCTCCCATCGCAGAGCACTAGCTCTGACCACATGTGCTCCAGAGTGCTGGCTCGTAATTGCACACACCGGTCCAACCATTTCTCGGCACATGGGATCTTTCCGGGCCAGAGATTGCCCCTTTCACTGTAAGGTGGACTCTTTACCCACTGGACCACCAGGGAAGCCCTTGATGCAATTCTTTGAAATATTATTTAAGAGCTATAGATCCTCTGAAAAACCGGCAAAAATATGTTAATATACTAGGACAGGATATACTCTCACTTTATTTTAAAATTGCTTATTATAAATATAATGGTTAGTTTATGGAACATTTAACAAAATTCTGGGGTAAGTTTATAGTAAGATCAATTCCCACTTATCTGTAAATGTATGTAATACTCATTTAAGTTTTAAAATTCAAATGTAAATTAAGAGAAATATTATTACATTTTTTGTGCTTTAAAATATGAGCTCTATGGCTATGTTTGAAGTGGTATTAAGTTCTCCAATAAGAGCACAATTTCCATTTAAATAAAAAGAATGCCACATACCCTACAAGCATGCTGGTTGTTTTTTAGTTGTGCCCTCCATTCCCACCCCAGTGGCTTCAAAGAAACATTTCATTTAGTAACAACTGAGAAGTTGCCTGGGTTTATAAAATGCTTTATCATTCAAATCAGAGACTCAGTCACTCCCTTTTACAAATAAGGGCAAAGGAAACTTCAGAAGTTTGAGTAAATTCCTTAAGGTCACACTAAAACTGACTCGGTGGCTTCAGCATAAAGCTCCAAGTAACTTCCACAGTGCTACACTTAAGTTCTTACTTAACAGTCCTGACAGATGATCAGGAAACTATTTTTAAGGCTTTCCAATAAATATAAAGTGTTTAATAATAAAAGTAATTCTGCAGTATTCTGCAGGCAGCTCTAAAGTTAACAGAACTACTGGGTTGGCCAAGAGGTTCATTTGGATTTTTCCCTCCCAATAAACTTTTTGACCAAGCCAGTATTCCTCATGCATATCTATTACTGCTAACAGAAATTTAAAACAAAAAATTGATGTATTTTTTAATGTTGGCCTCTTTCATTGGTTTTTTATTCATTTATTTTCATCCATCTTTATTCTTTGGCCTGTGTGGGCCTCCTATCGCAGTGGCCTCTCCCATCGCAGAGCACTAGCTCTGACCACATGTGCTCCAGAGTGCTGGCTCGTAATTGCACACACCGGTCCAACCATTTCTCGGCACATGGGATCTTTCCGGGCCAGAGATTGCCCCTTTCACTGTAAGGTGGACTCTTTACCCACTGGACCACCAGGGAAGCCCTTGATGCAATTCTTTGAAATATTATTTAAGAGCTATAGATCCTCTGAAAAACCGGCAAAAATATGTTAATATACTAGGACAGGATATACTCTCACTTTATTTTAAAATTGCTTATTATAAATATAATGGTTAGTTTATGGAACATTTAACAAAATTCTGGGGTAAGTTTATAGTAAGATCAATTCCCACTTATCTGTAAATGTATGTAATACTCATTTAAGTTTTAAAATTCAAATGTAAATTAAGAGAAATATTATTACATTTTTTGTGCTTTAAAATATGAGCTCTATGGCTATGTTTGAAGTGGTATTAAGTTCTCCAATAAGAGCACAATTTCCATTTAAATAAAAAGAATGCCACATACCCTACAAGCATGCTGGTTGTTTTTTAGTTGTGCCCTCCATTCCCACCCCAGTGGCTTCAAAGAAACATTTCATTTAGTAACAACTGAGAAGTTGCCTGGGTTTATAAAATGCTTTATCATTCAAAGTTTACTTTAAAGGACTTTTAACTACTAGGGCTTCTGAGGTGGTTCAATGGTAAATAATCCTCCTGCCAATGCAGGAGATGCAGCTTTGATCCCTGGGTGGGGAAGATCCTCTGGAGAAGGAAATGTTAACTCACTCCAGTAGTCTTGCCTGGGAAATCTCAGGGACAGAGGAACTGGGTGGAAGATAGTCCATGCGGTCACAAAAGAATTGTAGACAATTTAGCAACTTAAAACAATGACAAAATAATAGTTGAAGAGATCCTACAGTACTGTAAAAGGACACAGAAATAACTAGCCTAAGTAATATCTTCTATCATATAATATACATGATTGTATGTACCTTTGCATACAGATTTCTTAAAAAGCTATCAGATAGCAATTTGTATACACAAGCACAAGACAGATTAGTATAAGAAAATGTAGAATTTACAAAAAATAATATTCAGTTGCAAACAATGTAATTGGACTTACTTTACCCTACTGAACTATATACTAAAATAATTAAGATAATAAATTTTGTGTAATGTGTTTTTACTAAAATATAAAAGAATCAAACAATGTATTCATTAATGCCATTTATTGAGGAGTTTTATTAGGATCAATGATGTAGTTCAAAATAATAAAAAATAACAGATTGAAACAAAATGTCTTGAATAATATATGCTAAATATTTTTAATTTATTTTAAAGATAAATACTTCAAAAATAAATTCTATGCTGAAATATTGATAAAAGCCACAGTGGTGATTAAAAAGAGCAATTATTAAAGACTTCATACTTTATCTTATTGCCTATACTAAGAGGTTCCAATCTGAGAGCTAATGAAAATGAAATTGTTTTGGAGGTTAATGCATTCTGGTAGTGTGTACTGAAATAGTCGAAGACCACATGTTGGTCAGAAATTACCAACAGGGTGCCATGCCAGTGAATCATTTACATGGTCATCAACTGAGCTACAGGCAGCAGAAAACAGCATGCCCTAATGAGGTCCCAACCCTTGTCTGAATGTCACAGGTGCTGTCCATTCCATGGCATTGTAGAAAACAAGATGAATATACCATATGCATATAAGGTGTGCTGGAAAAATAAGAACACCAAATGGTTTCCTATTATTTCCCATGAGTGAAAATGACAGCTTAATATATAATACCTTCCTGGAAAGAGCTGTGATATGACATTTATTTGTCGAGAAATAATTCCTTCACTTTTCCCCCAAGCTTATTATTTGCTTACTTGATTTTAAAGTCATGCTGAGCAGCCATTATCATCTCCTTGCATCAATCAATTGAATGGACTATGCTTGTTATACTTAGAATGTCATTTTGAAATGATTCCATGCCTGAGTTTCTGTGTATATTTAATCTGTATTGTGTTATTGTTATGAGTTGAATTGTGTACCCTCTAAAGATACACTGAATCTTAACCCTCACCATCTCAGAAAGTGACATTATTTAAAAAGGGGCCACTGCAAATGCAATTAATTATCTCAGTAAGAGAGGTCATCCTGGTAAAAGATGGGTCTTAACACAATATAACCAGTATCCTTATAAGAAGGAAGAAATCAAAACAAAGGGAAAATATTGTTTAGTGACAGAGGTAGACACTGGAGTGGATTCAGCTGCCAGGTAAGAAATGCCAAGGAAGTATGGGCATCTCCAAAAGCTTGAAAGAGGCAAGGAAAGATCCTGCCCAACATGTTTCAGAGACAGCCTGGCCTGGTTTTGGGATCTCTAGCCTCCAGAACTGTGAGACAATAAATTTATCTTAATTTAAGCCACCCAGAAACTTGTGGTGTCTCATTACAGCAGCCTCAGGCAATTAATGCACTCATGTAGGCCAAATAGGCAGAGAATGTAAGTTTTAAAAAGAGAGGAAGTGAGACAGGGAAAGAATATTTGTGTGTGTATTTTTTTACACATAGTAGAATTCTGTTAAAAAGGTCACAGTTCTCTTGAAGTTATTTCCTAAGCTCATTTAAAAACAGTGATTAAGATGTCTCTAATCCCTCTATTTGATATCCAAATTATGCTTTGCAATTTATTTCATAACTGAGTTATATTAACACTAATATAATATTATATAATACAAAAACAAAGTAAAAATCCTGGTAGAGGGACTTAGGCCTTTTATGTGAATTTGACACACAATATTCACACATTTTTTTTTACTATCTAGCCATATTTCTTTACAATTTTAGAATTCAAGAACCATCCAATTTTAGAAGAATCTTGGAGATTTAGCTTATAATTTATAAGGAAAGGGATTATATTTTTACTTTGTTCAATTGCATAAGGAGAATCCAAAGTGTGTGACTGACAGTATAGTTACAGATTATTTGAGAAATACAAGGGAAGGGAATAATCTACTAAAACTAATAAATACTCTGTTTAGTGTTAGGGTTTTTAAAAAATAATAGTGTTTAAATTTCTCCTTTTGGGGTTTAAAGGGCACGGAAAACCAAATTCTGAAACTTTAATCAAATTTACGGCCTCCTTGAGCAGGAGTTCACTGTTAAAAAGAATGTCTTTTGATGATTCATATTTAGGACAACCACTAATGTCTGATTATTTACAGTTAGGGATGTGGTGAGAGAAGATACAGTCACTTTTAAGAACAAACCTGTAATTTTATAATAATTTTACATTTACTGAAAAAATAATATAGTAGAGAAGGAAGAAATCAAAACAAAGGGAAAATATTGTTTAGTGACAGAGGTAGACAGGGTGGATTCAGCTGCCAGGTAAGAAATGCCAAGGAAGTATGGGCAAAGCTTGAAAGAGGAAAAATCCTAACATGTTTCAGAGACAGCCTGGCCTGGTTTTGGGATCTCTAGCCTCCAGAACTGTGAGACAATAAATTTATCTTAATTTAAGCCACCCAGAAACTTGTGGTGTCTCATTACAGCAGCCTCAGGCAATTAATGCACTCATGTAGGCCAAATAGGCAGAGAATGTAAGTTTTAAAAAGAGAGGAAGTGAGACAGGGAAAGAATATTTGTGTGTGTATTTTTTTACACATAGTAGAATTCTGTTAAAAGGTCACAGTTCTCTTGAAGTTATTTCCTAAGCTCATTTAAAAACAGTGATTAAGATGTCTCTAATCCCTCTATTTGATATCCAAATTATGCTTTGCAATTTATTTCATAACTGAGTTATATTAACACTAATATAATATTATATAATACAAAAACAAAGTAAAAATCCTGGTAGAGGGACTTAGGCCTTTTATGTGAATTTGACACACAATATTCACACATTTTTTACTATCTAGCCATATTTCTTTACAATTTTAGAATTCAAGAACCATCCAATTTTAGAAGAATCTTGGAGATTTAGCTTATAATTTATAAGGAAAGGGATTATATTTTTACTTTGTTCAATTGCATAAGGAGAATCCAAAGTGTGTGACTGACAGTATAGTTACAGATTATTTGAGAAATACAAGGGAAGGGAATAATCTACTAAAACTAATAAATACTCTGTTTAGTGTTAGGGTTTTTAAAAAATAATAGTGTTTAAATTTCTCCTTTTGGGGTTTAAAGGGCACGGAAAACCAAATTCTGAAACTTTAATCAAATTTACGGCCTCCTTGAGCAGGAGTTCACTGTTAAAAAGAATGTCTTTTGATGATTCATATTTAGGACAACCACTAATGTCTGATTATTTACAGTTAGGGATGTGGTGAGAGAAGATACAGTCACTTTTAAGAACAAACCTGTAATTTTATAATAATTTTACATTTACTGAAAAAATAATATAGTAGAGAGTTTCCATATATCCCCAACCCAATTTTCCATATTGCTAACATCTTTTAATATGGCATAATGAGCCAGTATTTACACTTTATTATTAACTTAAATCCATATGTTCTCCATACTTTCTGAGTTTTTTGTGTAATGTCCTTTTTCTTTCTATTCCAGAATTTCAGACAGGATACCATACCCCATTCAGTCATGACATCTTAGTTTCTTCCTGATTGTGACACTTTTCCCAGCTTTGTTCTTGATTTTCACAGTTTTGAGAAATACTGCTCAGGCATCAGAGAGAATGTCCCTCCACTGGTGTTTGTCAGATACTTCTCTCATGACTAGACTGAGATGGTGTGCCATTATCATCACATTGTATTAAGGATTCCTGCAATCCATATATTTATCACTTCTGATGCTGAGCTTCCTCACCTGGCTAATGCGGCATTCAGTGTTTGTCAGGCTTTTTCTCTTGAGGTTATTCTTTTCCCTTTTTCCATACAGTTCTCTTTAAAAGAAGTCATTATATGCATTCCATCAGTAAGAGCTGGAGAGTTATATACTACCTTCTTACAAAAGAAGTGAGTATACATATGACTAATCTGGGAACTTACATATCTGTAAACAACAAAACTCTGTAAAAATATCAAAAAAATAAAAATATTATTAAAAAAAAAGAAGTGAGGGCTTCCCCTGGTGGTCCAGTGGGTAAGGACACCGCCTTGCAGTGCAAGGGGCGCCAGTTCGATCCCTGGCCTGGGAAGATCCCACGTGCCGCGGAGCGGCTGGACTGATGTGTCCAATTACCGAGCCCGAGCTCTGGAGCACATGCGCCCAGAGCCGGCGCTCTGCAACGACAGATGCCACCGCGATGGGAGGCCCACAGGAGCCAAAGAACAAAGACGGATGAACAGAGAGAAACGAAAGACCAATAGAAGTGGCCCGCCTGCTCCCCTCCCTCCACAACCCGACCCCTGCCCAAAAATAAATAAATAAATAAATCTTTAAAAAAAGAGAAGTATTTATACACATTATTTGGAATTTAGAAGTTCAAGAGATTTTTCTATTATTCTCATTTTAACTTAATCATTTCTTTCTATAATAATGGACTCATGGATATTTATTTTAGACTTATTTATTTTATAATATAACAGTATTACTTTGGGAGCTGCTACAGAACAGGGTCTATTTTATTCAGCTTCATACTCTCAGCACTTGGACTGGAAAATTTTAAATAATCAGTAAAATATTTTTGATAATTAAGACAGGAGAGAAAGACAAATAAATCAATATATGCAAAACAGTGAAATACAGACAAGGTTAACACTACGTGTGAAAAAATGGGAGGGGACTTTTAACTCGTACTAGAAAGGAACAAGTTAGAGAAAGCTCTGAAAATACTTTGGACATGAGATAAGTTCTGAAAAAAATAGGAGTCAGTACAGTGATGAACTGTGAAAATGAAAATGAAAAACATATATGTAATATGTTACATATGGATTTATACTATATATTTTTATATTTTTATATTATATGTATGTTATGTGTATGTCTAGTACAAATACATATGGGAGAAAGTATGACCCATATGGAAAACTGTGAAAATGTGCTTGGTATAGGTGAAGTTTGGGCCCTGCAGAGAAAAGCACAAAAAGATATTGGAGAATCAGGCAGAGCCTAGGTAGCGAGAAATCTGTTTATGTCATGGGGGAAGATTGCCATTTTCTCTGACAGCTAATGAAAAGCTACTGAAGACCTTAATAAGGATAGTTGTAGGTGAATCAATGACTTTCAGAAACTCTTAAGAAAGAAACACAATATATTCATGCTTTTAATGAATATGCACATGTTCAGGGCATGAATGAGTTGCTAACTGTGAATTATACGTAATTTAATAAGTGAAAATTATATGATATAGGCAGAAAATAGAAAATTATTCTAGGAATTACTATGAATATGTTTTAAGGTTGGTCAACAGGCTTTAAAAAGAAGCAATGCTTTACTTATCCTGATAAAAGTATCAAAACTGTACCATATTTTTGAGGTTCCATGGATAAGAAAGAGATGATGGATCAACAGTGACTTGCAAAAATTGTAAGATATGTCATTTATGTGTTGATATTTGCCACTTACTGAAAACAAGTCTACAGAATCTCCCTGACTCAAATAACTATTTTTTTGACTATAATATATAACACACACACAAATTTTTCTGTCATTTTGACATTTTGCTGTCTTATTCCAACTTCCATTCTCCTCCAAGTACTATAAAGAGACATCCTAAGTCAAGCAGATGAGAAATTAGCAAGAGATATGGAAGGAGTCAGCCTATGAATGTAACATTCTCCTTTATTTAAAGGTGACTGTTCTCTACAGTTTCATCTTTTGTAAGCGTGTGGCATCTTATCTACTCCACATAAAAACTGAAATGTTTTCAAGTAGTTCAGGCCTTTATTTGACATCTCAACACCTAAAATATTTTCTAGTTGCTCACCAATTTCCAAAATCAATGAATTTAATACATACCAAAATAGCATGTATTTTCTCCATCAACTTGGAAAAAAAAAAACTAAAATACTCTAAGCAAAAGAAGCCATCATTCTGTGTGACCAAAAAAAGATAGGAATAATTGAACATTCTAATATTTGCAAATGTTAGCGACTAAAAAAACTAAACTAAAAAACAGGGGGAAAAAGTAAAATTAAAAAAATTGTATAGATTACAAACTACTTTTTAAACTGGTTGCTCCCATATCACTCCCTGTAGCTAGCACTCACTGTTGGTGTTCAGTTCAGTTTCCAATCTATCCCCTTTTGACTCTGTTAATGTGCTTTCTTCTTCCTTTGGTGTGTTTTTGCCTTTTATAGTCCACATCTTTGATTTTCTCTAGTGTGCTCTACAGAGGTGGCTGAACCTGTTTACCCTCAAACTACAGAGCTGGAGCCTGGGAGTTTATGACCCAGTTAACCAATGACTTCAGGTTATAGCATTTTGCAACTGTGATTCCATCATCTGAAGTGTAATTCACACCAGAGTCATACTCCAGGATCAGGAAAAGCAAACCTCTGTGGAACTGTGCCTGAACCAACAGTTTTGCTGGGCTTCTTTCCCTTCCTTGTCCTGCTTTCTATATTCTCCCTCAGTGATTTCTTTTGGAAGCAACTTCTTGATGAGTGTGGCCAAAAGCTTGGATATTTGAAAGATGGAACTACTGTCCTTTTTTCTCACTCCAAGTACTTATAAAAAAAAGTACATCTCCTGACTCAAATAACTATTTTTGACTATAATATATAACACACACACAAATTTTTCTGTCATTTTGACATTTTGCTGTCTTATTCCAACTTCCATTCTCCTCCAAGTACTATAAAGAGACATCCTAAGTCAAGCAGATGAGAAATTAGCAAGAGATATGGAAGGAGTCAGCCTATGAATGTAACATTCTCCTTTATTTAAAGGTGACTGTTCTCTACAGTTTCATCTTTTGTAAGCGTGTGGCATCTTATCTACTCCACATAAAAACTGAAATGTTTTCAAGTAGTTCAGGCCTTTATTTGACATCTCAACACCTAAAATATTTTCTAGTTGCTCACCAATTTCCAAAATCAATGAATTTAATACATACCAAAATAGCATGTATTTTCTCCATCAACTTGGAAAAAAAAAAACTAAAATACTCTAAGCAAAAGAAGCCATCATTCTGTGTGACCAAAAAAAGATAGGAATAATTGAACATTCTAATATTTGCAAATGTTAGCGACTAAAAAAACTAAACTAAAAAACAGGGGGAAAAAGTAAAATTAAAAAAATTG
The DNA here is from genome assembly GCA_022376925.1 of Tragulus kanchil. NCBI lineage: Eukaryota > Metazoa > Chordata > Mammalia > Artiodactyla > Tragulidae > Tragulus > Tragulus kanchil. The sequence continues at coordinate 68,151,586 of JAIOJX010000028.1, read as the reverse complement.
TATAGATTACAAACTACTTTTTAAACTGGTTGCTCCCATATCACTCCCTGTAGCTAGCACTCACTGTTGGTGTTCAGTTCAGTTTCCAATCTATCCCCTTTTGACTCTGTTAATGTGCTTTCTTCTTCCTTTGGTGTGTTTTTGCCTTTTATAGTCCACATCTTTGATTTTCTCTAGTGTGCTCTACAGAGGTGGCTGAACCTGTTTACCCTCAAACTACAGAGCTGGAGCCTGGGAGTTTATGACCCAGTTAACCAATGACTTCAGGTTATAGCATTTTGCAACTGTGATTCCATCATCTGAAGTGTAATTCACACCAGAGTCATACTCCAGGATCAGGAAAAGCAAACCTCTGTGGAACTGTGCCTGAACCAACAGTTTTGCTGGGCTTCTTTCCCTTCCTTGTCCTGCTTTCTATATTCTCCCTCAGTGATTTCTTTTGGAAGCAACTTCTTGATGAGTGTGGCCAAAAGCTTGGATATTTGAAAGATGGAACTACTGAAACAAATAGCATGCAGAATTTAAAAAGGCAATAGGGAAAGGAGAAATGTACCAAATACAGATGGCGATGTTTATTCTTTACATCTAGAAAATTTCAATCCAGATTTCTCCAGGAACTCATTTCCCCAAATTCCATAGGTGAGACACTCCCCATGATGACTTTGTCCAAAGATAAAGCCTCTCTTTCTTTAGGGGATGTCAGCTTCCAATAACACATTGATGTGTAGGTACAAAGAACAAATCCCTTGCTTTTAATTTGGAATACTTCTAAAACTCTCAGCCTCAGACATCCTTGAAAGGTGAGCTAAAGTCAGTCTTATAACTTCAGTACAGTTTAACTTCTTTCTTTGACCAATCTTGCTTTGTTCATTCTTTTACAGTAATTATTCCCACAAGTACCTGACTATACATCACCTGTATGTATGACCATGCTCTTGCAAAGAGAATACCCATTTAAATACTAGATCTTGGATTCCTAGTGGGTCTTAGTAGAGGAGGGGTGCCTTATAATATAAATAAGAACCATAGGAACTTTTCTTTATAATCTGAATTCTATTATATTTACACAAAGTGATAAACTGATGCCAAGAAAACAATAATTTATCACAAGATGGAATGGTACATCTTGGATTAGACATGAACATAGTTAGAAGGCACAAGAAAGATGCATAAGCAGATGGCCCAGAGACCATGACACTATTTTTACTTGCATTTATCAAGATTATGACGCAAATCAGGAAGGAAAGTTTCCCTAATGACTAACTGATGGAGGAGAGAAAGGCTGAATTTGTTCTCAAAATAATCAGCTCAGACATGGGCACAACAGAATATGTTTTCAGTACTATAGCATCTGAAGGCAACTCTGAGGGAAAGACTTCCCAAATACTGTAGCCTTGGAAGATGCACCTAGTCACCCACTTTGTGTGGAAAGTGACATGAAGCAAGACTATACAAAAACTAATGGGAAGTGGTTAGTTGTTCCAGGAATCTGAAAGAAAAATAACTGGAAAATTGAGAACAAAAACTGTGCCTGAACCAACAGTTTTGCTGGGCTTCTTTCCCTTCCTTGTCCTGCTTTCTATATTCTCCCTCAGTGATTTCTTTTGGAAGCAACTTCTTGATGAGTGTGGCCAAAAGCTTGGATATTTGAAAGATGGAACTACTGAAACAAATAGCATGCAGAATTTAAATGGCAATAGGGAAAGGAGAAATGTACCAAATACAGATGGCGATGTTTATTCTTTACATCTAGAAAATTTCAATCCAGATTTCTCCAGGAACTCATTTCCCCAAATTCCATAGGTGAGACACTCCCCATGATGACTTTGTCCAAAGATAAAGCCTCTCTTTCTTTAGGGGATGTCAGCTTCCAATAACACATTGATGTGTAGGTACAAAGAACAAATCCCTTGCTTTTAATTTGGAATACTTCTAAAACTCTCAGCCTCAGACATCCTTGAAAGGTGAGCTAAAGTCAGTCTTATAACTTCAGTACAGTTTAACTTCTTTCTTTGACCAATCTTGCTTTGTTCATTCTTTTACAGTAATTATTCCCACAAGTACCTGACTATACATCACCTGTATGTATGACCATGCTCTTGCAAAGAGAATACCCATTTAAATACTAGATCTTGGATTCCTAGTGGGTCTTAGTAGAGGAGGGGTGCCTTATAATATAAATAAGAACCATAGGAACTTTTCTTTATAATCTGAATTCTATTATATTTACACAAAGTGATAAACTGATGCCAAGAAAACAATAATTTATCACAAGATGGAATGGTACATCTTGGATTAGACATGAACATAGTTAGAAGGCACAAGAAAGATGCATAAGCAGATGGCCCAGAGACCATGACACTATTTTTACTTGCATTTATCAAGATTATGACGCAAATCAGGAAGGAAAGTTTCCCTAATGACTAACTGATGGAGGAGAGAAAGGCTGAATTTGTTCTCAAAATAATCAGCTCAGACATGGGCACAACAGAATATGTTTTCAGTACTATAGCATCTGAAGGCAACTCTGAGGGAAAGACTTCCCAAATACTGTAGCCTTGGAAGATGCACCTAGTCACCCACTTTGTGTGGAAAGTGACATGAAGCAAGACTATACAAAAACTAATGGGAAGTGGTTAGTTGTTCCAGGAATCTGAAAGAAAAATAACTGGAAAATTGAGAACAAAAAATCCTAGGGAAGAGGCATGTAAATAGATTCATTATACTGAGCACAGAATGTGAAGATCTTCCATCATATACTAAGAGTCTCCAGAAAGCATCTGGCATTGAAGGTTTATCAAACAACCAAGTAGACATAACAATAGGCAGTTGATACTAGCCAAATACTTTCATGATCCACCTCAACACTATACAATGGCCCACAGTGGCAGGAATGGGGTATGGGATACATTTAACAGCATAAGCTCTCATTCACCAAGGGTATTTAAGTTATTCCCATTACTAAACTTCTATCTATTACTGAACTTCTCAACAATACAGACCAAAAATGTCAGCATCTCTAAGAAGTACAACTAATCACTTGGTGACTGATTATATTGAACTCATATATCCTGCAAGGGAAAGCAAATCATCTTACGTGCTTATTCTTCCCACAGGGTTTAGCCAGCACAACTTACCCAAGGCTTTCAGGTTGCTTGACTCATCAACATAGTATCTTCCATTATATCTAATTTAGAACAGTGATCTGCTTTACAGCAAATGAGACTCAGTAGTAGGGACATACTGGAGGATCCATGAGTCATTTCTCTTATAATACTGCTTAGAAGCTGCAGTTGACAAAATGGTAAATAGCCTTTTGAGCTGCAACCTTGGAAAGAAGACCCTGAGAGGATAGGAACCAACTCCCAAGAAATAGCGTATGCCCTAAATCAACGACAATTACACGGTGTTGTATGTCTAATGGGTAGAATACATGAGTTCAAGAACCACAATGTGAAAGCAAAAGTAACTTTTCCTTCATGCACAGTGAATCCACATACAGAATTTGTACTTCTCTCCTCTGAAACCCAGGCTCTTTGGATTGAGATGCCTTAGATTTCAGAGTGGGTATGGTTCTACCAAAGTATGTAGCAAAAATTCTATCAATAAAATATGTCATATCTATACAATGGAATATTATTTAGTGATAAAAAGGAAAGAAGTACTGATTCACGCTAAGAAACAGATAAACCTTGAAACCATTATGCTAAGTGAAAAAAAAAGTAATAAAAGGTCACATATTGTATAACACTTTTGTAGGCATTTTTATGAATAGTTACTCTGATCTTTTCTTGCATAGTATGTATCATAATTATAAATAGAAATTTACTTAACAGCCATGTACATACCAGACTCTAAGATCTGTTAGGATGGGTATCATATCTGCCTTGTTTATTCCAATAATCTGCAATTTCTTCCATAGCACCTTAATAGAGAGAGAAAACATAATGAATATGTACTGAATTAAAATTTGATTAAAATCCCTGCACATTGTAATAACAGTTTGTACTTGATAGAAAACATGTCACCTGGCCTTCATATGTATTTTTACTAAGATAACATTTTATATTTTGAAATAATTTTACTAACTTTTAGATTTCTAAGTATATTCAGGTACTGGTTGTATAGAAAACAGTAAGTGATGGAAACTGTGGCCTAAAACTCTAAAGTTTAATTAAAACTGTTTTCATTCAAGTTGAAAATTTTGCATGATCTAATTTTTAGAGTACTCAAATCAGTGTGATGTGTGAATGTATTTTGTAGGCTTGTAAATGAAGTACTCTGTGAAATGTCTGATAAGAGTGTATTACCACTAAAGAAGAGATTAGAGTGAAACCTTCAAGGACACAACGAAATTTCCCTATTCTACAAGAGGAGAATAATTATATCCGTTCATATGCATTTATATAAATAAACATGCTCACACATACATGGTACTGCAAATATTGAAAGCTAGCATGTTTCATCTAACGGAATAGCTGTTTCCTAACAAACCTAGTCAAAAGAATCTTATGGTGAGATAATAAAAGTGACCATGACCAATATATACTATCTAGATGTTATATTTATTAAATAAAGAAAGAAAAAAATTAAAGAATCTTTTTTAAGTTTACTGATTTCCATAGATTCCTTGATCATTTCATTATTTAGTAAATAAAAATCTCAAAAAATGAAGACTAGGCACCTATATTTTTTAAAACACCCATGTGATCTTGAATTTCAGACAATTTTTATGAATAGTTACTCTGATCTTTTCTTGCATAGTATGTATCATAATTATAAATAGAAATTTACTTAACAGCCATGTACATACCAGACTCTAAGATCTGTTAGGATGGGTATCATATCTGCCTTGTTTATTCCAATAATCTGCAATTTCTTCCATAGCACCTTAATAGAGAGAGAAAACATAATGAATATGTACTGAATTAAAATTTGATTAAAATCCCTGCACATTGTAATAACAGTTTGTACTTGATAGAAAACATGTCACCTGGCCTTCATATGTATTTTTACTAAGATAACATTTTATATTTTGAAATAATTTTACTAACTTTTAGATTTCTAAGTATATTCAGGTACTGGTTGTAGAGAAAACAGTAAGTGATGGAAACTGTGGCCTAAAACTCTAAAGTTTAATTAAAACTGTTTTCATTCAAGTTGAAAATTTTGCATGATCTAATTTTTAGAGTACTCAAATCAGTGTGATGTGTGAATGTATTTTGTAGGCTTGTAAATGAAGTACTCTGTGAAATGTCTGATAAGAGTGTATTACCACTAAAGAAGAGATTAGAGTGAAACCTTCAAGGACACAACGAAATTTCCCTATTCTACAAGAGGAGAATAATTATATCCGTTCATATGCATTTATATAAATAAACATGCTCACACATACATGGTACTGCAAATATTGAAAGCTAGCATGTTTCATCTAACGGAATAGCTGTTTCCTAACAAACCTAGTCAAAAGAATCTTATGGTGAGATAATAAAAGTGACCATGACCAATATATACTATCTAGATGTTATATTTATTAAATAAAGAAAGAAAAAAATTAAAGAATCTTTTTTAAGTTTACTGATTTCCATAGATTCCTTGATCATTTCATTATTTAGTAAATAAAAATCTCAAAAAATGAAGACTAGGCACCTATATTTTTTAAAACACCCATGTGATCTTGAATTTCAGACAATTTTTTATCTATTGATCTAATGTAACTTGTTCATTGTTATCAACAATGGTTGCTTCTTTTAATTAATTTATTCAGTGATTATTTTGTATACACATTGGTCATTGGTCAGTTTTACTACAAAAAGTGGCATTTTCCTAACTCTCTGGGGGTATGGTGTAGGCTGCCTCTGAGAAGAGAATCACAATTTCTGAATAATTAAAGAAGACTATGTTAGCCAGAAGGTGAATTCATCAGTCATTGAGATACAGAGTGTATATGTGAGAGAATCACAAAAGTAAACTTTCTCTTGGCCCTTCTAAATACTAATGATGGGTGGAGCTAAGATGGCGGCATAGAAGGACGTGCACTCATCTCTCCTGCAAAATAGCCTGAATTGCAACGAGTTCCTGAAAAACCATCAACAGGGAGGAGGTTGGATCTGATCACAAAAGAGATACCCCACATCGAAAAACAAAGGAAAAGCCGCATCAAGACGGTAGGAAGGGCGCAATCGCGCTTCTAAAAGTCAAACCCATGCCCGCCAGAGAGGCTGGGCGGGCGGCCAAAGGTGCAAAGCCTGTTGCAGATCAAGACCTGGGAAAGGAGCGGTGATGCCCACAAGGGACTGAGCTAGACCTGCTTTGGAGGGTCCAAGTGCCCCCTTGAACTAGAAGTGCCCTTGAGCAGTCCTCAGAAGGACGGCACTCAGTTCCCTTTGGAAGAAGTTACCATTAACTGGATCATAGAGTTGCCAAGGAGGATTGGAAACTCTGTGCACACTGTGATCTGGGAGAGGGGAACAGCGATCCTGCATGAGACTGAGCCAGACTCACCTCTGAGTAACCTGACATCTCCTGCAGTGGCGGGGGTCGATGGTGGCCTGCAGAAGGGTTGGGGTCACTGCAGAAGTGCTTCCCATAGAGAGTATGGGAATAAATCCTTTGTGAGAGAGACACCATTTTCTCTTGGCTGCTGGTCAAACTACAGGGCTGCTGGTCAAGCTAAAGATTTTAATTTACTATTTCCAAGTTCGATCATTTCATTATTTAGTAAATAAAAATCTCAAAATGAAGACTAGGCACCTATATTTTAAAACACCCATGTGATCTTGAATTTCAGACAATTTTTTATCTATTGATCTAATGTAACTTGTTCATTGTTATCAACAATGGTTGCTTCTTTTAATTAATTTATTCAGTGATTATTTTGTATACACATTGGTCATTGGTCAGTTTTACTACAAAAAGTGGCATTTTCCTAACTCTCTGGGGGTATGGTGTAGGCTGCCTCTGAGAAGAGAATCACAATTTCTGAATAATTAAAGAAGACTATGTTAGCCAGAAGGTGAATTCATCAGTCATTGAGATACAGAGTGTATATGTGAGAGAATCACAAAAGTAAACTTTCTCTTGGCCCTTCTAAATACTAATGATGGGTGGAGCTAAGATGGCGGCATAGAAGGACGTGCACTCATCTCTCCTGCAAAATAGCCTGAATTGCAACGAGTTCCTGAAAAACCATCAACAGGGAGGAGGTTGGATCTGATCACAAAAGAGATACCCCACATCGAAAAACAAAGGAAAAGCCGCATCAAGACGGTGGGAAAGGGGCGCAATCGCGCTTCTAAAAGTCAAACCCATGCCCGCCAGAGAGGCTGGGCGGGCGGCCAAAGGTGCAAAGCCTGTTGCAGATCAAGACCTGGGAAAGGAGCGGTGATGCCCACAAGGGACTGAGCTAGACCTGCTTTGGAGGGTCCAAGTGCCCCCTTGAACTAGAAGTGCCCTTGAGCAGTCCTCAGAAGGACGGCACTCAGTTCCCTTTGGAAGAAGTTACCATTAACTGGATCATAGAGTTGCCAAGGAGGATTGGAAACTCTGTGCACACTGTGATCTGGGAGAGGGGAACAGCGATCCTGCATGAGACTGAGCCAGACTCACCTCTGAGTAACCTGACATCTCCTGCAGTGGCGGGGGTCGATGGTGGCCTGCAGAAGGGTTGGGGTCACTGCAGAAGTGCTTCCCATAGAGAGTATGGGAATAAATCCTTTGTGAGAGAGACACCATTTTCTCTTGGCTGCTGGTCAAACTACAGGGCTGCTGGTCAAGCTACAGGGAGGGAACTTAGCTCCACCCAGCAAGAAAAGGAATTTGGATTAAGAAACTCCCAGGGCCAGCCTGGGCGGGCCTTTTAGTTCTGGAATAGGCCAAATTAAACAAGCAGTCAAAGAGGTCCTCAGATCCAACCACTGCCAGAGGCAAGAAAAAGACTGACAATTCCTGAATAGTCAGCAAGAGACAGAAGAACATAAACACTATTTTCACGTTTTGTCTGAAGCTGGAGTTACTGCTGGATTTTTAAAATTTCATTTTATTCCTTATTCTTTTTTTATTGCTTTTTGTTTTGTTTTGTTTTGTTTTAATTGTTTTTTTCCCTTTCCTCCAAACCCACTCAGTGCCCCACCCCCACCCCACCCTGTTTTTTCAGTTTTGTTTTGTTTTGTTTTTTGGGTGTGTGAGTGTGGATGTCTTTATTTCCTCCATTGAATTCTATTGAAGCTACTAATCTTATCAGTAAGACTGAATATATTCAAATTTATGTAATTTTTTCTTTCTTTCTTTTTCCTTTTAAACCACACATTCTATTTTGGCATAAACTTCTGGTTCCCCATTGGCCTGTTAAGGTTCTGTGGGGGTTTTGTTTGTTTTTATTATTTTTGCTTTGTTTTTCTATATTTTTCTATATACCTGTCTCTGTTTCAATTTTTAAATTTTTTTTTATTTGTACTACTAATTCCTCTATATTTCTTTGCTTTCTCTGATTCTCCTTTCCTATAGCACTAAACTCTTATACATACAATTCTTTATCTCCCTATATTTATCTTTGCAGTATTATTCTATATTTCTCTTCTATCCTCCCTTTCTCTTTTTCCCTTTTCACTCCATATTTCTTAGTCTGTTCTCTCCTCATTGCCTTATCCCCAACGCAGACCCTGCTCTAGCATTATTCTCCAATTTGTGCTCTACTTAGTTTGGTTATCATTGGTGGATATCATTCTTGGTTTTCTCTATTTGCTGTGCTAACATATTGTACTGTATTTTTCACTGGAATGCTTGGGTTATGTTACAGCTGTAAATGTTTGTGTGTATAATTCAATATGCTATATAGTATTTGCATAAAATTTTAATTGCCACTTGTCAAAGGTATACCTTCTGTTTCTCATTCTCGTATATATGTTTTAATATCATTTAGTGCCATAACAAACCAGCCGTGAAATCTTCATTTCCTGGTCAGGCAACAAGCCCAGGGGCTTTAGGGAGGAGCAAAGAGGTCCTCAGATCCAACCACTGCCAGAGGCAAGAAAAAGACTGACAATTCCTGAATAGTCAGCAAGAGACAGAAGAACATAAACACTATTTTCACGTTTTGTCTGAAGCTGGAGTTACTGCTGGATTTTTAAAATTTCATTTTATTCCTTATTCTTTTTTTATTGCTTTTTGTTTTGTTTTGTTTTGTTTTAATTGTTTTTTTCCCTTTCCTCCAAACCCACTCAGTGCCCCACCCCCACCCCACCCTGTTTTTTCAGTTTTGTTTTGTTTTGTTTTTTGGGTGTGTGAGTGTGGATGTCTTTATTTCCTCCATTGAATTCTATTGAAGCTACTAATCTTATCAGTAAGACTGAATATATTCAAATTTATGTAATTTTTTCTTTCTTTCTTTTCCTTTTAAACCACACATTCTATTTTGGCATAAACTTCTGGTTCCCCATTGGCCTGTTAAGGTTCTGTGGGGGTTTTGTTTGTTTTTATTATTTTTGCTTTGTTTTTCTATATTTTTCTATTTAGCTGTCTCTGTTTCAATTTTAAATTTTTTTTTATTTGTACTACTAATTCCTCTATATTTCTTTGCTTTCTCTGATTCTCCTTTCCTATAGCACTAAACTCTTATACATACAATTCTTTATCTCCCTATATTTATCTTTGCAGTATTATTCTATATTTCTCTTCTATCCTCCCTTTCTCTTTTTCCCTTTTCACTCCATATTTCTTAGTCTGTTCTCTCCTCATTGCCTTATCCCCAACGCAGACCCTGCTCTAGCATTATTCTCCAATTTGTGCTCTACTTAGTTTGGTTATCATTGGTGGATATCATTCTTGGTTTTCTCTATTTGCTGTGCTAACATATTGTACTGTATTTTTCACTGGAATGCTTGGGTTATGTTACAGCTGTAAATGTTTGTGTGTATAATTCAATATGCTATATAGTATTTGCATAAAATTTTAATTGCCACTTGTCAAAGGTATACCTTCTGTTTCTCATTCTCGTATATATGTTTTAATATCATTTAGTGCCATAACAAACCAGCCGTGAAATCTTCATTTCCTGGTCAGGCAACAAGCCCAGGGGCTTTAGGGAGGGAGCAGTGACTCCAAAGCTCTACAATACTAGAGAACGCCTAACGCTAAAGAGCAATAAACAGTGAGAATGCCAACAAAGGTAAGCACTTGTATGCAAGTCCTGACATCACCCAACCACCAGCATCACCCAGAATAAGAAGCCCCATCCAAACACCAACAGATGTAACTCAAAGTCTGGGAAAAGGAAATCACAAACAGAGTTAGTTAAAAAAATGATAATAACAATGAAACAGCAGAGAAATACCACGCAAGTGAAGGAACAATCTACAAACACACAAGATCAAATCAATGAAGAGAATTTAGATGAACTTTCTGAAAGCAAATTCTGAAGAATGATAGTAAAGATGATCAAAAACACCAAAAACAGAATGTTAGAGAAATTGCAAGACACAACTAACACACTGAGTAAAGAAACACAAGATATTACAGAAAAAAGTAACAGAGACAAACAACTCAACTGCTGAACTTAAAAATGCTGTAGAAGGCATCAAGAGCAGAGTATCTGACACAGAACACCGGATAAGTGAGCTGGAAGATAGAATGGTGGAAGTAACTGCTGAAAAACAAAATGAAGCTCAAAGAATGAAAAGAGCAGAGGATAGCCTCAGAGACCTCTGGGATAATATCAAACGCACCAATATTCAAATTAAAGGGGTTCCAGAAGAAGAAGAAAAAAAGAAAGGCTATGAGAAAATCTTTGAAGAGATTCTAGTTGAAAATTTCCCCAACATGGGAAAAGAAATAGTCAATCAAGTCCACGAAGTGCAAAGAGTACCATACAGAATCAACCCAAGAAGAAACACACCAAGGCACATACTAATGAAGCTAACACAAATTAAACACAAAGACAGAATTCTAAAAGCAGCAAGGGAAAAGCAACTAGTGACATACAATGGAAAGCCCATATGTTTAACAGATGATCTTTCAACTGAAACTCTTGGGTCTAAGGCATTGTAATATACTTCTGTTTTTTCTCATTCTCCGAAAATATATTGTTTTAATTTTTTTCATTTAGTGCCATAACAAACCAGCCGTGAAATCTTCATTTCCTGGTCAGGCAACAAGCCCAGGGGCTTTAGGGAGGGAGCAGTGACTCCAAAGCTCTACAATACTAGAGAACGCCTAACGCTAAAGAGCAATAAACAGTGAGAATGCCAACAAAGGTAAGCACTTGTATGCAAGTCCTGACATCACCCAACCACCAGCATCACCCAGAATAAGAAGCCCCATCCAAACACCAACAGATGTAACTCAAAGTCTGGGAAAAGGAAATCACAAACAGAGTTAGTTAAAAAAATGATAATAACAATGAAACAGCAGAGAAATACCACGCAAGTGAAGGAACAATCTACAAACACACAAGATCAAATCAATGAAGAGAATTTAGATGAACTTTCTGAAAGCAAATTCTGAAGAATGATAGTAAAGATGATCAAAAACACCAAAAACAGAATGTTAGAGAAATTGCAAGACACAACTAACACACTGAGTAAAGAAACACAAGATATTACAGAAAAAAGTAACAGAGACAAACAACTCAACTGCTGAACTTAAAAATGCTGTAGAAGGCATCAAGAGCAGAGTATCTGACACAGAACACCGGATAAGTGAGCTGGAAGATAGAATGGTGGAAGTAACTGCTGAAAAACAAAATGAAGCTCAAAGAATGAAAAGAGCAGAGGATAGCCTCAGAGACCTCTGGGATAATATCAAACGCACCAATATTCAAATTAAAGGGGTTCCAGAAGAAGAAGAAAAAAAGAAAGGCTATGAGAAAATCTTTGAAGAGATTCTAGTTGAAAATTTCCCCAACATGGGAAAAGAAATAGTCAATCAAGTCCACGAAGTGCAAAGAGTACCATACAGAATCAACCCAAGAAGAAACACACCAAGGCACATACTAATGAAGCTAACACAAATTAAACACAAAGACAGAATTCTAAAAGCAGCAAGGGAAAAGCAACTAGTGACATACAATGGAAAGCCCATATGTTTAACAGATGATCTTTCAACTGAAACTCTGCAGGCCAGAAGGGAATGGCAGGATACTTTTAAACGGCTAAAAGAGAATAATCTGCAACCAAGAATCCTTCACCCTGCAAGGATTTCATTCAAAATTGATGGAGAAATCAAAAGCTTTACAGAGAAGCAAAGATTAAAAGAATTTAGTCACACCAAACCAGCCTTACAACAAGTGTTAAAGGGACTTATATAGACAACAAGTATAAGAGAAGGAGAAGATCCACAAAACAAACCCACCATAACATCTAAGAAGATGACAATAGGATCATTTGTATCAATAATTACTTTGAATGTAAATGGACTAAATGCCCCAACCAAAAGACACAGTGTGGCTAAATGGATTCAAAAACATGACCCATACATACGCTGCCCCCAGGGAACACACTTCAGACCTAGAGACACTCATAGACTGAAAGTGAGAGGCTGGAAAAAGATATTCCATGCAAATGGAAATCAAAAGAAAGCTGGAGTAGCAATCCTCATATCAGACAAAATAGACCTCAAAATAAAGAAGATTCGAAGAGACAAGGCAGGACACTACAGAATGAACAAGGGATCTATCCAAGAAGAAGACATAACAATCATAAATATCTATGCACCCAACACAGGAGCACTCCAATACATAAGACAAACACTTTCAGACATAAAAGAAGACATCAACACTAACACAATCACAGTAGGAGACTTTAACACTCCTCTCACAGCAATGGATAGATCATCCAAACAGAAAATTAATACAGAAACACAAGCCTTAAATGCCACACTAGAAAAGATGGACCTCATCGATATCTTTAGGATGATCCATCCAAAAGCAGAAGCATACACTTTCTTCCCAAGTGCTCACAGAACATTGTCCAGGATAGACCACATCCTGGGCCACAAATCAAACCTCAGTCAATTCAAGAAAACTGAAATTACATCAACCATCTTTTCGGACCACAATGCAATGAGACTAGAGATCAACTGCAGGAAAAAACCGATGAAAACACCAACACATGGAGATTAAACAACACATACTAAAAAACCAACTGATTACTGAGCAAATCAAAAGAGAAATTAAAAACTTCCTAGAAGAAAATGACAATGAATAAATGACCATGCAAAACCTATGGGATACTGCAAAAGCAGTTCTGAGAGGGAAGTTTATAGCAATTCAATCCTACCTCAAGGAACTAGGAAAATCTCAAACAGACGACCTAACCTTATGCTTAAAATAACTGGAGAAAGAAGAACAAAAACACCCCAAAGCCAGGAGAAGAAGGGAAATCATAAGGAACAGAGCAGAAATAAATGAAAAAGAAATGAAAGAAACAATAGTAAAGATAAATAAAACAAAAAGCTGGTTCTTCAAAAAGGTAGACAAAATCGACAAGTCACTGGACAGACTCATCAAGAAAAAAAGAGAAGAACCAGATCATCAAAATCAAAAATAAAAAAGGAGAGATTACAACAGACAATGCAGAAATCCAAAGGATTATAACAGACTATTATGAACAACTCTATGGCAACAAACTGGACAACCTGGAAGAAATGCACAGTTTCTTGAGGAAGATTAATCTCCCAAGACTCAACCAGGAAGAAATAGAAACTATGAATAAGCCAATCACAAGCTCAGAAATCGACTTTGTGATCATAAATCTACTCCAAAATAAAAGCCCAGGGCCAGATGGTTTCACAAGTGAATTCTACTAAACATTTAAAGAAGAGCTAAGGCCTGTCCTTCTAAAACTCTTTCCAAAATTGCACAAGAAGGAACACTTCCAAACTAACATCAACCTCAAAAGTTAGGAGACTTTAAACACTCCTCTCACAGCAATGGATAGATCATCCAAACAGAAAATTAATACAGAAACACAAGCCTTAAATGCCACACTAGAAAAGATGGACCTCATCGATATCTTTAGGATGATCCATCCAAAAGCAGAAGCATACACTTTCTTCCCAAGTGCTCACAGAACATTGTCCAGGATAGACCACATCCTGGGCCACAAATCAAACCTCAGTCAATTCAAGAAAACTGAAATTACATCAACCATCTTTTCGGACCACAATGCAATGAGACTAGAGATCAACTGCAGGAAAAAACCGATGAAAACACCAACACATGGAGATTAAACAACACATACTAAAAAACCAACTGATTACTGAGCAAATCAAAAGAGAAATTAAAAACTTCCTAGAAGAAAATGACAATGAATAAATGACCATGCAAAACCTATGGGATACTGCAAAAGCAGTTCTGAGAGGGAAGTTTATAGCAATTCAATCCTACCTCAAGGAACTAGGAAAATCTCAAACAGACGACCTAACCTTATGCTTAAAATAACTGGAGAAAGAAGAACAAAAACACCCCAAAGCCAGGAGAAGAAGGGAAATCATAAGGAACAGAGCAGAAATAAATGAAAAAGAAATGAAAGAAACAATAGTAAAGATAAATAAAACAAAAAGCTGGTTCTTCAAAAAGGTAGACAAAATCGACAAGTCACTGGACAGACTCATCAAGAAAAAAAGAGAAGAACCAGATCATCAAAATCAAAAATAAAAAAGGAGAGATTACAACAGACAATGCAGAAATCCAAAGGATTATAACAGACTATTATGAACAACTCTATGGCAACAAACTGGACAACCTGGAAGAAATGCACAGTTTCTTGAGGAAGATTAATCTCCCAAGACTCAACCAGGAAGAAATAGAAACTATGAATAAGCCAATCACAAGCTCAGAAATCGACTTTGTGATCATAAATCTACTCCAAAATAAAAGCCCAGGGCCAGATGGTTTCACAAGTGAATTCTACTAAACATTTAAAGAAGAGCTAAGGCCTGTCCTTCTAAAACTCTTTCCAAAAATTGCACAAGAAGGAACACTTCCAAACACATTCTCTGAGGCCACCGTCACCCTGATACCAAACCCAGGCAAAGACAACACAAAAAAAGAAAACTATAGGCCAATTTCAGTGATGAATCTAGACGCCAAAATTCTCAACAAAACCCTAACAAACAGAATTCAACGACATATCAAAAAACTCATACATCATGATCAAGTCAGGTTCATCCCAGGCATGCAAGGATTCTTCAATATCTGCAAATCAATCAATGTGAGACACCATATCAACAAACTGTGAGACAACAATCACATGATCATCTCAAAAGGTGCAGAAAAAGCCTTCGACAAAGTACAACATCCATTTATGATAAAACCTCTTCAGAAAATGGGCATAGAAGGAACATATCTCAAAATAGTAAAAGCCATATATGAGAAGCCCACAGCAAACATTATCCTCCATGGTGAAAAGCTCAAAGCATTTCCTCTAAGATCAAGAACAAGACAGGGCTGTCCACTTTCACCAATCTTATCCAACATAGTCCTGGAATTCTAGCAACAGCAATAAGAAGAGAAAGAAATCAAAGCAATCCAGATTGGAAAGGAAGAAGTCAAACCCTCTCTATTCGAAGATGACATATTATACATAGAAAATCCCAAAGATACTATTACAAAACTACTAGAGTTAATCTGCAAAATCAGCAAAGTCGCAGGATACAAAATCAATATACAGAAATCACTGGCATTCCTAAACATGAACAATGAAAAGTCAGAAAACGAAATCAAAGAGGCAATCCCCTTCACCATTGCAACCAAAAGAATCAAATATCTAGGAATAAACCTACCCAAAGAAACAAAAGAACTGTACACTGAAAGTTACAAAACATCCATGAGAGAAATTAAAGAAAACTTAAACAGACGGAGAGATATTCCATGTTCCTGGGTCGGAAGAATCAATATTGTGAAAATGACCATACTACCACATGTCATCTATAGATTCAATGTGATCCCTCTCAAACTCCCAATGACATTCTTCACAGAACTAGACCAAAGAATAACACAGTTCATATGGAAACACAAAAGACCTCGAATAGCCAAAGCAATCCTAAGGAAGAAGAATGGAGCTCGAGGGATCAGCCTCCCTAACTTCAGACTCTACTACAAAGCAACAGTCATCAAGACAGTATGGTACTGGCACAAAAACAGAACTATAGATCAGTGGAAAAAGATTGAGAACCCAGAGATAAACCCACGCACCTATGGGTACCTTATTTTTGACAAAGGAGGCAAACATATAAAATTGAATGGAACCCAGAGACATATCAAAAAACTCATACATCATGATCAAGTCAGGTTCATCCCAGGCATGCAAGGATTCTTCAATATCTGCAAATCAATCAATGTGAGACACCATATCAACAAACTGTGAGACAACAATCACATGATCATCTCAAAAGGTGCAGAAAAAGCCTTCGACAAAGTACAACATCCATTTATGATAAAACCTCTTCAGAAAATGGGCATAGAAGGAACATATCTCAAAATAGTAAAAGCCATATATGAGAAGCCCACAGCAAACATTATCCTCCATGGTGAAAAGCTCAAAGCATTTCCTCTAAGATCAAGAACAAGACAGGGCTGTCCACTTTCACCAATCTTATCCAACATAGTCCTGGAATTCTAGCAACAGCAATAAGAGAAGAGAAAGAAATCAAAGCAATCCAGATTGGAAAGGAAGAAGTCAAACCCTCTCTATTCGAAGATGACATATTATACATAGAAAATCCCAAAGATACTATTACAAAACTACTAGAGTTAATCTGCAAAATCAGCAAAGTCGCAGGATACAAAATCAATATACAGAAATCACTGGCATTCCTAAACATGAACAATGAAAAGTCAGAAAACGAAATCAAAGAGGCAATCCCCTTCACCATTGCAACCAAAAGAATCAAATATCTAGGAATAAACCTACCCAAAGAAACAAAAGAACTGTACACTGAAAGTTACAAAACATCCATGAGAGAAATTAAAGAAAACTTAAACAGACGGAGAGATATTCCATGTTCCTGGGTCGGAAGAATCAATATTGTGAAAATGACCATACTACCACATGTCATCTATAGATTCAATGTGATCCCTCTCAAACTCCCAATGACATTCTTCACAGAACTAGACCAAAGAATAACACAGTTCATATGGAAACACAAAAGACCTCGAATAGCCAAAGCAATCCTAAGGAAGAAGAATGGAGCTCGAGGGATCAGCCTCCCTAACTTCAGACTCTACTACAAAGCAACAGTCATCAAGACAGTATGGTACTGGCACAAAAACAGAACTATAGATCAGTGGAAAAAGATTGAGAACCCAGAGATAAACCCACGCACCTATGGGTACCTTATTTTTGACAAAGGAGGCAAACATATAAAATGGGACAGAGACAGCCTGTTCAACAAGTGGTGCTGGGAAAATTGGACAGCTACATGCAAAAAATGAAGTTGGAACATTCCCTGACACCATGCACAAAAATCAACTCAAAATGGACTAAAGACCTAAATGTAAGGCCAGAAACCATCAAACTCTTAGAGGAGAATATAGGCAAAACCTTCAAGGACATCAATCAAAGCAAGATCTTCTCTGACCCACCTACTAGAATAATGGAACTAAAAAGAAAAATGAACATGTGGGACCTAAAGAAACTTAAAAGCTTTTGTACAGCAAAAGAAATTACAATAAAGCTGAACAGAAAACCCACAGAATGGGAGAAAATCGTAACAAATGAAACAACAGACAAAGAATTAATCTCCAAAATCTACAAGCAACTCAGACAACTCAGCACTGGAAAAACGAACAACCCAATCAAAAAATGGGAAAAGGACCTAAACAGACACCTCTCCAAAGAGGACATACAGATGGCCCCGAAACACATGAGCCTATGCTCAACTTCACTTATAATTAGAGAAATGCAAATCAAAACTACAATGAGATATCACCTCACACCCGTCAGAATGGCCATCATCCACAAATCCGCAGACAATAAATGCTGCAGAGGGTGCGGAGAAAAGGGAACACTCCTGCATTGCTGGTGGGAATGTAAATTGATACAGCCTCTATGGAAGACAGTATGGAGGTTTCTTAAAAAACTAAAAATAGAAGCACCATACAACCCAGCAATCCCACTCTTAGGCTTATACCCTAATGAAATCAAATCTGAAAGAAGCACCTGTACCCCAATGTTCATTGCAGCTCTCTGTACAATAGCTAGAACATGGAAGCAACCTAGATGCCCATCGACGAACGAATGGATCCAAAAGCTCTGGTACATATATATAATGGAATAGTACACCGCTGTAAAGAGAAATGCAGAGAATCAGCCCTAATGAGGTGGCTGGATCTAGAACGTATCCTAAAAAGTGAAGTCAGTCAGAAAGTGAAGGACAAATACAATATATTTACACATGTATATGGAATCTAGTAGGATGGTGAGGATATCACACGCAGTGAAGCGACGGAAAGACAGACATGGACAGTGGACATATGGACATTTTGGGGAAGGAACAGAGGGTGGGAGGCATAAAGGAAATAGCATGAAGGCCTGTACTATAATAATTGAAGAAGATAGCTAGAGTCATTGCTCTGTGAGAAAAGGAGATCCTTCAGGGGTGCTGTGTGATGGTCGGGAGGGGTGAGAAGAGGCGGGTATACATATGACTAATCTGGGAACATACATAACTGTAAAGAACAAAACTCTGCAACATTTCAAAGTAAAATAAAAGTTAAAAATAAATAAATACTAATTAGGCAAAAGAGCACCGCAATCCGTGATCAGACGAGTTCAGCACCCATGGTCAAATAACTGCAGCAGGCTATCTTACTTGGATGTATTTAAAGATACCTTCATCTCCTTGATATACTTTTTATCCAGTCTCTAGATTTGAATCGTGATTTGAATCATCACAGATGTCCAATTACCGTAATTATTATTATTATTATTTTGGGCCACACCATGCAACATGTGGGATCTTAGTTCCTTGATGAGGGAATGCACCTGTACCCCCTGCAGACGTGTGTAACCTCAGCCACTGGATCTCCAGGAAAGGCAAAGTCCAATGTTTATAGAGAGAACATGCATATGAGAACACAGAAAATGCCATGGGCAGAGGAACTTTGAGGACTACAATCTACAGGGTCAAGAAAGAGTCACACACAACTTAACAACTAAACAACAGCAATGAACTCTTCATGCTGAATTCCAGATTCTCTTTTACAGAATGATAAAATCATCATTTTTAAATAAGTTAAATGCCATTGAGAAAGTTTCTTTATTCACTCAATATTGGAAGTGATTTCCATAATATTGCAAATAATGATAGATGATAAGAAAAAATAAGCAAAACATCCATTGTCCTCACTCTCACTGAACTTATGCTTTAGTGAGGAACACAGACAGTTAAGCAAGCACTTATGATAAACTGATGAGCACTATGATAAGATAATTCAAGATTTTATGGTGAATGTATTTCAGGGACATGTAAGGTATTTATATATTTTTAAAATGGGAACAGGGAATATTTCTTGGAGAACTTCCATTAAGCTGAGCTGAGACAAGACTAAACAAGTGAAGGATAAAGACTATAGTGAGATTCTGAAGAGGAATAATAGGGGTAAGGATCTTGAGTTGAGATACAGCATGTTTTCAGGAAATGAAAAGATCAGTGTTTTGAAGTACAGTGGTAGAGACTTGTGAAAGATCTGTCTAGAGAGATGAGTGGAAACCAAATCATACTGCTCTATGGAGAACTAAATTAAGAACATAGACTTTATCCTGGCTATAGTGTTTGAGCAGAAGTGTTTTATGTTCAAAATTCAATCTAGAACTTTCCTTCTGGAGAATATACTGTGCAAAGAAAGACTTAGCACACTTGAAAACAGCAATATGGAGTGATAAGTTGTTTAGAGATGATTATGAATAGAAGTCAAGCATTTGAATGTAAAAGAGGAACATATTAAGTTAGATATTTCCATTTGTGGGTAGTGATACGTCTTATTTTACATGCATTAGTCATCACTTTGGTTTTATATACTAATCTTATGAACTTGATAAATCTGCGTATGTCTCTGGCAGTTGAATGATATATTAACTTTTGGGGAATTGGTATAGTAAGTTTCTTAGCAAGGAGCATGAACTCTTGGCTTAAACTTATCAAGGGAATGAGTAAATCTGTTAAATCCCTTAGAAATTGTCCACTGACCTTGTCCCAGAAAGTTAGGTATATTTGTTAGGACTCTAAATAAGTTTAAAAGAATATATTGTAACCAAAAAAAAAAAAGAAAGAAAAATGGTTAAAGCTAAAATAAATAAATACTTTCATTACTAGAGATAAAAGTCAAAACAGAAAACTTTTTATTAAATACAATTATTTTAGTCATCATTGCATTTTTCACTTATTTATGATAGTGGAAAACATAAAAGTAGATCCTGGAGGTCATCTAGATAAATGATTGCTTCTTACACAGACAGTTAAGCAAGCACTTATGATAAACTGATGAGCACTATGATAAGATAATTCAAGATTTTATGGTGAATGTATTTCAGGGACATGTAAGGTATTTATATATTTTTAAAATGGGAACAGGGAATATTTCTTGGAGAACTTCCATTAAGCTGAGCTGAGACAAGACTAAACAAGTGAAGGATAAAGACTATAGTGAGATTCTGAAGAGGAATAATAGGGGTAAGGATCTTGAGTTGAGATACAGCATGTTTTCAGGAAATGAAAAGATCAGTGTTTTGAAGTACAGTGGTAGAGACTTGTGAAAGATCTGTCTAGAGATGAGTGGAAACCAAATCATACTGCTCTATGGAGAACTAAATTAAGAACATAGACTTTATCCTGGCTATAGTGTTTGAGCAGAAGTGTTTTATGTTCAAAATTCAATCTAGAACTTTCCTTCTGGAGAATATACTGTGCAAAGAAAGACTTAGCACACTTGAAAACAGCAATATGGAGTGATAAGTTGTTTAGAGATGATTATGAATAGAAGTCAAGCATTTGAATGTAAAAGAGGAACATATTAAGTTAGATATTTCCATTTGTGGGTAGTGATACGTCTTATTTTACATGCATTAGTCATCACTTTGGTTTTATATACTAATCTTATGAACTTGATAAATCTGCGTATGTCTCTGGCAGTTGAATGATATATTAACTTTTGGGGAATTGGTATAGTAAGTTTCTTAGCAAGGAGCATGAACTCTTGGCTTAAACTTATCAAGGAATGAGAAAATCTGTTAAATCCCTTAGAAATTGTCCACTGACCTTGTCCCAGAAAGTTAGGTATATTTGTTAGGACTCTAAATAAGTTTAAAAGAATATATTGTAACCAAAAAAAAAAAAGAAAGAAAAATGGTTAAAGCTAAAATAAATAAATACTTTCATTACTAGAGATAAAAGTCAAAACAGAAAACTTTTTATTAAATACAATTATTTTAGTCATCATTGCATTTTTCACTTATTTATGATAGTGGAAAACATAAAAGTAGATCCTGGAGGTCATCTAGATAAATGATTGCTTCTTACAGAGACTTATAAGAATTTTCAAATGACCTAATGCTATATAGAGACTTTCTTTTAAGTGAAGTAGAACTGTGGGATATTAAGGTTTATTGAATGATTTTCACTGGTAAATAATAAAGAAACTTTAATAAGGAAAGATCTCACTAAATATCTATGAATGTTCAAATCTGTTCATTTTAAAGTAGACACTGACTCCTCATTCAATCTGGTTTTCTTCACCCACATTCTCCTTACTATGACTTTCAAGGATGGGACAACAATCATTGCTCCAGCCCCATCTCAACTCTTCCTTCCCAAGGCAAGATTTTGTCTCCTCTAATTAAGTATAAGGTTCTAGGGAAATCAAAATCAAATTTTCATTGAAGAAAGTTTCAAAGCATTTAATCCAAAAAGCAAAAGTTTTTGATACAAAACAAAGCATTCCCTTCTCTGAATATATGATGAAAGGACTGAAACACTGCACTTTCCTCCATACCAGAGATAGAAGTGTTCAAGAGAAAGGTTAAAATACTGTCACAATTACATTTTAGAAAGTAGAGCGTTGGCTCACACTGAAGTATTCATAGGTACAACACAGTTCTCCTCTATGGGAAAAAAAGTACAATCTTATCTAAGAAGGAGAAAAAAAAAAAAAAAGACTGTGCTGTCACATGTATAAAATACTCAGTTTAAAACAAGGGAACCCCCAATTTTCAAATACTTAGTAACAAAGCAATTTTACCAAGAGAATTTTTAGCATTCAATACATGTGTCATTTTCTTTTTATCTCTTTTAACTGGAACATGTTTGACCTTGAAGATGCATTTGATCAAAAAACGTAATTCCCCTTTGATGAGAATGTCTTTCTAAGATAGATTCCTCTCTGAGCAGGGTAATATGTTCACTTCACAGGGAGCAGCTCTGATTATGTCTAGTAGAAGAGAAGAAACTGTATCTGTTACTGACCATGCCTAGTGAAAACTGTTTTTAAAGACAAAGGCATTATCAAGATGATGAAACTTTTGGCAGCCATTATGAGCTTCAAGCTGTGTCTTATATTCAACTGCTGAATAGACACTACGGTGAAGCATTAGACGGATCTTTTTTTTTTTTTTTTTTATTGGTGACAGCTGCCACTTCATCTATCAGCCATTAAAGGAATAACATTGGAAGATTCATTTAGTTTCCTAGATGAAGGTCTAAATCCTTGTTAGTCTGATTTACCCTAAAGAAGGTAAAGTTTGGACAACATTGCAGAACAGTATTGGGAAAAAAAAAAAAAAATACACACTGAAAAACCTTCTTATTGTCTCTAATGAATCAAACCAAAATAGTGATGAATGTTTTTGGTCTTCCAATTTCTTTCTGTGAAACTGCTCATGGTTTTTCTGACAATTATGGCTTTATTTGGTGAGAGAGATTCCAGACTCTATTAGTATTTGTTTCTGCCTCTGGCATGCATACTAAAGAGACAATAAGAACTCAGGAAAGTCAGCATTTTTGGAAAGTGGGGAAAGGGATGAAATTGCTAGTGGTTCAAGGCCGAGCTCTGCCACGGTTAGAACCTGAAAAGTCAACTTGTCAGTCAATAATTATATATTAATATTGTGTTTATGTGTAAGTTTTGTAGAGTTAAATACTTTAAACTTTCACTTCATTTTGATTTGTTGCTCATTAAAGGATTACTTTATCCAAACACTTGACTGGAAATAGTAATAGGAACAGACAAGTATTTTAATTGTTAAAAGTAAAATCAGGTCTGTAAATCATTAAGAAGCTTGAAGTCTCCTCTTACCTGTCTATAGCAATAGAGCTCCAGTGTCAACTACTGCTTTTTGAAATATATTTGAAGAAGTAAAGTTTAGACAGTTTTTCAACAGAGAGCAGGCTTTCTCTGAGAAAAGGATACAGAAGAGTTAGCTTTTATAGAAATAAAAAAAATTAAAAGTAAAAGTAATAATATATGGAAGAATGTATTCTTTTTTTTTTTTTCAGCTAACTCAAGTGTCCTTTATTGTCTCTTCTCTTATTAGAGTTCTATTTTTATATCAATACTGTGATATGCTTAAGATACAGATCAAAAAATAAAAATATTAAAGATATCAGTACAGAAAATGCATTTAATAAATGAAAGCAAAAATCAAAGCTCTGAAACAAGACAAGCCTTAACTGAAACTGAAAATACTCACGGAGCTATTCATCACCCAAGAAAGGCCAGCAAAAGGTTTGTTTTAAAAGGTAAGCAAATATAGACTTATTTTGTAATACACAAAGTGCTAATTTCAGTTGATCCATTAAAATAGAGACCATCTGAGAAAAACCATCAGTAAAAGTAACAATCATCCAATTTAAATTAATGTTAGATATCAACGTTTACAGCACTATTTTAAATCTGTATAAACAAGTTCAAATATCTGAGTAGCCAGTTCCTTAAACTTTATAGAGAACCCTCCAACCTCAAATACTTAATAGCATGAGCATACATGAATGGTTGTTCGAATATTAATAAGGTGCTAGTGATGGCCCTAAAATAGGCCACTTCCATCTGATAATTATGGATCATCATAATAACCACGTAAATGTATCCTAGTGAACACAAGGAATACTGGAGAGTCCAGTAGTCATGGGTATGAGGTGATCAGAGGAGATCCATTTCCAAAGCCTCGACAATCTGCATGGCTGAAGGACGATCCTTAGGATCCTCATTAGTACACACGGAGAAGAGCTCAATTACTTTCGGGTAGGTGTCATCTAGCTCTTCCATATTAACAGGCGGCCTAGTTTCCAAAGCTGCATAGAATGTATCATCACCAGAGTCACTTTCATCAAAAGTTTTATCTCCATCATCATAAAGATTAAGGTTGGAATAGACAAAGCCATCATTTCCTACAGAGTAAGGCCGAAGGTAAATATATCTGACTTGTCAGTAATAATGCCATTCTCCTCCAGAGCTTCCTTAGGTTTTCCAAGATTTAGTGTCGATGAAGCAGGCTTTAGGTTCAGCCATAGTCATATTTTCATCCAATGGTAGAGAGACTCCTACATCACAGATTTTTAATTGTTTCAAAATCACCTTTAATAACAACATTTGAAGACTTTATATCTCCATGAAGCAGTTTCTTATCTTGGTGCAGATACTTTAACCCTCTTGCCATATTCAAAGCCACTTTTACAACAGTGGCTGCTGGAAACAGAGTGTGGCTATCTTTATTGTCTCTTCTCTTATTAGAGTTCTATTTTTATATCAATACTGTGATATGCTTAAGATACAGATCAAAAAATAAAAATATTAAAGATATCAGTACAGAAAATGCATTTAATAAATGAAAGCAAAAATCAAAGCTCTGAAACAAGACAAGCCTTAACTGAAACTGAAAATACTCACGGAGCTATTCATCACCCAAGAAAGGCCAGCAAAAGGTTTGTTTTAAAAGGTAAGCAAATATAGACTTATTTTGTAATACACAAAGTGCTAATTTCAGTTGATCCATTAAAATAGAGACCATCTGAGAAAAACCATCAGTAAAAGTAACAATCATCCAATTTAAATTAATGTTAGATATCAACGTTTACAGCACTATTTTAAATCTGTATAAACAAGTTCAAATATCTGAGTAGCCAGTTCCTTAAACTTTATAGAGAACCCTCCAACCTCAAATACTTAATAGCATGAGCATACATGAATGGTTGTTCGAATATTAATAAGGTGCTAGTGATGGCCCTAAAATAGGCCACTTCCATCTGATAATTATGGATCATCATAATAACCACGTAAATGTATCCTAGTGAACACAAGGAATACTGGAGAGTCCAGTAGTCATGGGTATGAGGTGATCAGAGGAGATCCATTTCCAAAGCCTCGACAATCTGCATGGCTGAAGGACGATCCTTAGGATCCTCATTAGTACACACGGAGAAGAGCTCAATTACTTTCGGGTAGGTGTCATCTAGCTCTTCCATATTAACAGGCGGCCTAGTTTCCAAAGCTGCATAGAATGTATCATCACCAGAGTCACTTTCATCAAAAGTTTTATCTCCATCATCATAAAGATTAAGGTTGGAATAGACAAAGCCATCATTTCCTACAGAGTAAGGCCGAAGGTAAATATATCTGACTTGTCAGTAATAATGCCATTCTCCTCCAGAGCTTCCTTAGGTTTTCCAAGATTTAGTGTCGATGAAGCAGGCTTTAGGTTCAGCCATAGTCATATTTTCATCCAATGGTAGAGAGACTCCTACATCACAGATTTTTAATTGTTTCAAAATCACCTTTAATAACAACATTTGAAGACTTTATATCTCCATGAAGCAGTTTCTTATCTTGGTGCAGATACTTTAACCCTCTTGCCATATTCAAAGCCACTTTTACAACAGTGGCTGCTGGAAACAGAGTGTGGCTATCTTTATATCCTTCTTCTATTAGGTGATTCAGAGAATTTTCACCTCTATATTCCATAGCAAGACACATACTACCATTGTTAGCTTTAGTGAAAGTATGCTAGCCTATAATGTTTGGATGATTAAGTTTTTTCAAAACCTTAGCTTCATCAGTTAGTCTCTTTTGATACATTTTCTGATAATCATCATTACATCTAGGATTAATCTTTTTCACAGCCAAGGAGAATGAGACAAACCTCTTAGAGATCTTTTCATGAGGTAGACCTTAACCCCAGTACCAAAGCCAAGCTTCTGCATAAACAGAGAAGCAGGAATATTTATATACAGAGTTAAACATGCAGATTTCCTTTTCTCAGGTAATCTGCTTGGTGTCTTGAAATGACTGGTTTCTCCCATTGTAATAACCACTCAAAGTCCGGAGCCATGAGGTGGGAAGATGAGACATCCAGGAAAAGGCTGCCTTGAAAACTGACCCCAATGGCCTCCAACATTCCGCAGCTGCCTGAGGGTACCACCTGCCAACACACGGACTCGGCAACTGGAAATGTCCTTTCTAACCAAGTTTAATCTTTACAGCTGTGTTTCTACATGTACCCCAAATTAATTTGGGGGTATTAATTAATCACTGTGATTCAACAAAATATTATTTATTTGTTCACTGCTTTAAGAATGGGTCCAAATCTTATATATGTTTTCTACACAGACACTCATATCATTTGTAAACAAGAACTATTTTATTTCTTACTTCCCACTCTGAATATCTTTTATTTCCCTTTCACATTGTATTGCATTGACTAGGATTTCCACTACAATATTGAAAAATAATAGTGAAAAACAAATTGGTCAAGGTAAATATATCTGACTTGTCAGTTTCTCCTCCAGAGCTTCCTTAGGTTTTCCAAGATTTAGTGTCGATGAAGCAGGCTTTAGGTTCAGCCATAGTCATATTTTCATCCAATGGTAGAGAGACTCCTACATCACAGATTTTTAATTGTTTCAAAATCACCTTTAATAACAACATTTGAAGACTTTATATCTCCATGAAGCAGTTTCTTATCTTGGTGCAGATACTTTAACCCTCTTGCCATATTCAAAGCCACTTTTACAACAGTGGCTGCTGGAAACAGAGTGTGGCTATCTTTATATCCTTCTTCTATTAGGTGATTCAGAGAATTTTCACCTCTATATTCCATAGCAAGACACATACTACCATTGTTAGCTTTAGTGAAAGTATGCTAGCCTATAATGTTTGGATGATTAAGTTTTTTCAAAACCTTAGCTTCATCAGTTAGTCTCTTTTGATACATTTTCTGATAATCATCATTACATCTAGGATTAATCTTTTTCACAGCCAAGGAGAATGAGACAAACCTCTTAGAGATCTTTTCATGAGGTAGACCTTAACCCCAGTACCAAAGCCAAGCTTCTGCATAAACAGAGAAGCAGGAATATTTATATACAGAGTTAAACATGCAGATTTCCTTTTCTCAGGTAATCTGCTTGGTGTCTTGAAATGACTGGTTTCTCCCATTGTAATAACCACTCAAAGTCCGGAGCCATGAGGTGGGAAGATGAGACATCCAGGAAAAGGCTGCCTTGAAAACTGACCCCAATGGCCTCCAACATTCCGCAGCTGCCTGAGGGTACCACCTGCCAACACACGGACTCGGCAACTGGAAATGTCCTTTCTAACCAAGTTTAATCTTTACAGCTGTGTTTCTACATGTACCCCAAATTAATTTGGGGGTATTAATTAATCACTGTGATTCAACAAAATATTATTTATTTGTTCACTGCTTTAAGAATGGGTCCAAATCTTATATATGTTTTCTACACAGACACTCATATCATTTGTAAACAAGAACTATTTTATTTCTTACTTCCCACTCTGAATATCTTTTATTTCCCTTTCACATTGTATTGCATTGACTAGGATTTCCACTACAATATTGAAAAATAATAGTGAAAAAGGACATTCTTGCCTTGTACCTGATCTTAGTGGGAATCCCATTATATTTTTGTTATTCCCCAACAATTTACCCTGATCTGCATTACATTTATAGAGAAATATGAGAAACAATTATTTGACAATAAAAAGCTGGCTGTAGATTTTGGCAGATTACAAAGTAGTCACTGTAATACCACTCCCCCTGCAAAAAGTTTAAAAATAAAGTAGTAATTGGAAATTTCCATTTTGAGTATTGCTAAGATTATTAAAACATTACCAAAGCGAACAAAAGTAAGTTTTCATATAATTTAGAAAAGTCCAGACTCTTTACTTTACTTCAAATATGTTTTAATAATTTTATTTACTATTAGGTTCATTTAAAATTAAATTCATCATAGAAACTTCAAAAAAATATAAGAGAAGACAGCAAAAAGAAAAGTTACTTACTAATCAGAAGACAACTTCCCTGTTATTACCTCACTTTGTTTTAAGTTTTCTGCATATACTTGATGCAAATATTTTTCAAATGCATATCGCTTTATAACCAATTCCCTATTGTTCAACAAATTTCCTACTATTAAGCTGAAATTTCCTATTGCTAGTTTACTTTTTAAGCTTTTTTTGTTTTTTCTTTTTGGTATTACTCTCTCTAAAAATGTTCACTATTTTGGAATATTCATATTGCTTTCAAATTTTAAAATTTTATATATGGTGATAATAAAAATAATTGACTTGGGAAATAAGCCCTATAGTATATCATTGGCTATGATACTTGCAACACTTGAAAAAGAAAGGTCTGAAGATCTTTATCTTTAATTAAATTTAGTTCCAATAAAAGTGTATTGGTCAACCAACTGTTTTCATCAACTTATTGACCTTGTCATTTTGGGGCCAATTTTACATGAGGCTTAATGCACTGAGCATGAAAACGATAAAACCAGATTCATATTTGAAAAAGTTTATTCTATATATGATTCAGAGAGCTGATTAGAGGGAAATAAAATAAATGTATATGAAACATGAATATAAATTCTATTATACTTAATTAAAATTCTGAGAAGAAATATAAAAGAAGGTAAAATACATGACACACTGGAAATATAAGATTTATATGATTCAAAAAAAGAAGTGGGGTAAGACAATGTTTGAGTTTCTTAAATGGGCAATATGCAAATTTGAATGCTATTTACTGTGGAAGTAATTTCAGGGAAAAGATGATGAATTCATAAATAGAATGTATTTGACAATACAAAGCTGGCTGTAGATTTTGGCAGATTACAAAGTAGTCACTGTAATACCACTCCCCCTGCAAAAAGTTTAAAAATAAAGTAGTAATTGGAAATTTCCATTTTGAGTATTGCTAAGATTATTAAAACATTACCAAAGCGAACAAAAGTAAGTTTTCATATAATTTAGAAAAGTCCAGACTCTTTACTTTACTTCAAATATGTTTTAATAATTTTATTTACTATTAGGTTCATTTAAAATTAAATTCATCATAGAAACTTCAAAAAAATATAAGAGAAGACAGCAAAAAGAAAAGTTACTTACTAATCAGAAGACAACTTCCCTGTTATTACCTCACTTTGTTTTAAGTTTTCTGCATATACTTGATGCAAATATTTTTCAAATGCATATCGCTTTATAACCAATTCCCTATTGTTCAACAAATTTCCTACTATTAAGCTGAAATTTCCTATTGCTAGTTTACTTTTTAAGCTGTTTTTGTTTTTCTTTTTGGTATTACTCTCTCTAAAAATGTTCACTATTTTGGAATATTCATATTGCTTTCAAATTTTAAAATTTTATATATGGTGATAATAAAAATAATTGACTTGGGAAATAAGCCCTATAGTATATCATTGGCTATGATACTTGCAACACTTGAAAAAGAAAGGTCTGAAGATCTTTATCTTTAATTAAATTTAGTTCCAATAAAAGTGTATTGGTCAACCAACTGTTTTCATCAACTTATTGACCTTGTCATTTTGGGGCCAATTTTACATGAGGCTTAATGCACTGAGCATGAAAACGATAAAACCAGATTCATATTTGAAAAAGTTTATTCTATATATGATTCAGAGAGCTGATTAGAGGGAAATAAAATAAATGTATATGAAACATGAATATAAATTCTATTATACTTAATTAAAATTCTGAGAAGAAATATAAAAGAAGGTAAAATACATGACACACTGGAAATATAAGATTTATATGATTCAAAAAAAGAAGTGGGGTAAGACAATGTTTGAGTTTCTTAAATGGGCAATATGCAAATTTGAATGCTATTTACTGTGGAAGTAATTTCAGGGAAAAGATGATGAATTCAGGTATGAATTGAATTGCTTGAATTGTTTATCATCTATTCCTAGGAGCACTTTGATAGATGATTCACTTATGAATACTAATTCCTGATAAGAGATCTGAGTTATAGATATTTATTCCAGAATCAAGAGCATAAGAGTGGGAGATGAAGTAATGAGCCGGTGACTCAAGGACAACATACAGTGTATAAAAAGAAAAAGAGAATGGAAATCAAAATAACAACTAATTTTAAGAGTTAAATACAAAAACTTATGAAGAGTTTGACAAGAAACAGCAAAAGATATGTGTTAAAAATTAGAATTAAAATGTGGTCATCAAGACTAAGGAGGGAGAAAAGTTTAGTGGTAAGCATATGATAATCTGGGCTTCCCAGGTAATGCAGCCGTAAAGAACTTGTTTGTCAACACAGGAGATGAAGGAGACATGGGTTCAGTCCTTGGGTCTAGAAGATTCCCTGGAGGAGGAAATGGCAAACCACTCCAGTATTTTGCCCTCAAAATTCCATCAACAGAGAACCCTGGTGGGTTACAGTCCATGGGGTCTCAAAGAGTCTGACATGACTGAGTGACTGAGGATGCAAGCATATGATAATTCTGTCATATGTACAGGTGACCTTGAACAATTAAGGGATTAGGGGGATCCATCTTCTATGAAGCTGAAAATGCAAGCATAACTTTTGGTTGACCCTTTACATCTGCACTTTGTCTACATCAGTCAGCTCAACCAACTGCGGATTGTGTAGTACTATAGCATTTACTATCTAGAAAATCCACTTATCAGTAGACCCATTCAGTTCAAACCAATGCTGTTTTAGGCCGAACCAAAGAGCTCAAGTGAGAAAAGTGTTACAAAGGAACCACTTTTATCCCTGTTCTCATGATTTCCTGTAAAGAAACTGTGTTTAAGATAACTTTCCTGGCTGTTCTTTACCCAGAAAAACATGAGCTGGAAAAAGGAACCTGAAGATATGTCTCACCTCTTCCCTGTCATGGTGAAAGTGCTTACCTTGGTTAGGTAGGTGTTTGAGTTTCTTAAATGGGCAATATGCAAATTTGAATGCTATTTACTGTGGAAGTAATTTCAGGGAAAAGATGATGAATTCAGGTATGAATTGAATTGCTTGAATTGTTTATCATCTATTCCTAGGAGCACTTTGATAGATGATTCACTTATGAATACTAATTCCTGATAAGAGATCTGAGTTATAGATATTTATTCCAGAATCAAGAGCATAAGAGTGGGAGATGAAGTAATGAGCCGGTGACTCAAGGACAACATACAGTGTATAAAAAAAAAACGAGAATGGAAATCAAAATAACAACTAATTTTAAGAGTTAAATACAAAAACTTATGAAGAGTTTGACAAGAAACAGCAAAAGATATGTGTTAAAAATTAGAATTAAAATGTGGTCATCAAGACTAAGGAGGGAGAAAAGTTTAGTGGTAAGCATATGATAATCTGGGCTTCCCAGGTAATGCAGCCGTAAAGAACTTGTTTGTCAACACAGGAGATGAAGGAGACATGGGTTCAGTCCTTGGGTCTAGAAGATTCCCTGGAGGAGGAAATGGCAAACCACTCCAGTATTTTGCCCTCAAAATTCCATCAACAGAGAACCCTGGTGGGTTACAGTCCATGGGGTCTCAAAGAGTCTGACATGACTGAGTGACTGAGGATGCAAGCATATGATAATTCTGTCATATGTACAGGTGACCTTGAACAATTAAGGGATTAGGGGGATCCATCTTCTATGAAGCTGAAAATGCAAGCATAACTTTTGGTTGACCCTTTACATCTGCACTTTGTCTACATCAGTCAGCTCAACCAACTGCGGATTGTGTAGTACTATAGCATTTACTATCTAGAAAATCCACTTATCAGTAGACCCATTCAGTTCAAACCAATGCTGTTTTAGGCCGAACCAAAGAGCTCAAGTGAGAAAAGTGTTACAAAGGAACCACTTTTATCCCTGTTCTCATGATTTCCTGTAAAGAAACTGTGTTTAAGATAACTTTCCTGGCTGTTCTTTACCCAGAAAAACATGAGCTGGAAAAAGGAACCTGAAGATATGTCTCACCTCTTCCCTGTCATGGTGAAAGTGCTTACCTTGGTTAGGTAGGTGTACAGTTTGGGATACGTTTGATTCATGGAAGTGTTAAAAGGCCCATTTGACTGCACATAGAATCCATGTCCTTCAAGTTAGGTACTGTAAGTGATAATGCTGACATTTTCATCTCCATTTTCACTGACCCATGTCCTATTTTCTCAGCTGTTTCAGACCTCAGACATGAAAGAGAAGTCTGTTATGTACTGACTGGTTCAAACATCAGCAATAGGAACTGAATAGTGTTCATCCATCTAATGTAGGTATAATGTGGTCACAAATAACCATGTACTCATAACTGCATCTGTTTTATTGGACTGGCTGTGGGTGAAGTCAGATGGTGACATGTTGAATAACAAATGTGTTAGAAGTGGTGATGAGAAGGTTGGATGATTTTTCCAAGAATGTTGGCTTTGAAAGAAAAGAAACAGTGTGCTCACTAAGGAGGACTTAGTGTTGAGGGAGTTCTGTGGCTTGGCTATTGTTACCACTTTTAATATGAACAGAGTGTGGTATGCTTAAGGCTTTAGGGGAGAACTCAAGGACGGTGTATGAGCAGGAGCACCTTTGATAGAGTGTGGTCCTTGCAGTGGTGAGAGGGCATAAATTTCAGAACACAGGTAGACAGGACAGCTTATGACTGAACTAACAGCAAGGCAGGTAAGGACATGTTTACATGAACAAAGCACAAGGAATGCAAGGACAAATAAGACACTAGCCTTACCTTCAAGGAGCTCCTTTTGAGGGTTGAGCGAAACAAACTTAATCAAGCCAACTATAATACAAGTTGTAGATTTGACAATTCAACCACTCTTCATGAAAGTGACTCTAATCTCTGAGAGTTCATTGATTTTCTTTTAGAAAATAAATAAAATTAGAGAACAAATTTCTGATGCAGCCTCTATATGAAGGCAGTTTAATACTTGGGAAGAGCCGTATCATTCAAATCACTGTTCTTAAAATTTATGTAAGTCTTTTGGGTCTTCTTCAATATCTTGCCTTAATATTGTGCATAAATACTCAAGAAGGAATCTATTACTGTTAAAGGGTATATGCATTTGGCCTTGAGAACTTCTGGATTGGAGGTTTTAACATTTCTGTGGAATTTCCATCCAGGGCACATAAAACAGAAAAAGAAATTTGTTTTTGAAATGTTCTGAATCTAAAGTATTTTCCCCAAAACTACGACGTATATAATCAAGAATTTCAAAGAGAAAAAACTTAGTACAATCCTTCCAAGTTAGGTACTGTAAGTGATAATGCTGACATTTTCATCTCCATTTTCACTGACCCATGTCCTATTTTCTCAGCTGTTTCAGACCTCAGACATGAAAGAGAAGTCTGTTATGTACTGACTGGTTCAAACATCAGCAATAGGAACTGAATAGTGTTCATCCATCTAATGTAGGTATAATGTGGTCACAAATAACCATGTACTCATAACTGCATCTGTTTTATTGGACTGGCTGTGGGTGAAGTCAGATGGTGACATGTTGAATAACAAATGTGTTAGAAGTGGTGATGAGAAGGTTGGATGATTTTTCCAAGAATGTTGGCTTTGAAAGAAAAGAAACAGTGTGCTCACTAAGGAGGACTTAGTGTTGAGGGAGTTCTGTGGCTTGGCTATTGTTACCACTTTTAATATGAACAGAGTGTGGTATGCTTAAGGCTTTAGGGGAGAACTCAAGGACGGTGTATGAGCAGGAGCACCTTTGATAGAGTGTGGTCCTTGCAGTGGTGAGAGGGCATAAATTTCAGAACACAGGTAGACAGGACAGCTTATGACTGAACTAACAGCAAGGCAGGTAAGGACATGTTTACATGAACAAAGCACAAGGAATGCAAGGACAAATAAGACACTAGCCTTACCTTCAAGGAGCTCCTTTTGAGGGTTGAGCGAAACAAACTTAATCAAGCCAACTATAATACAAGTTGTAGATTTGACAATTCAACCACTCTTCATGAAAGTGACTCTAATCTCTGAGAGTTCATTGATTTTCTTTTAGAAAATAAATAAAATTAGAGAACAAATTTCTGATGCAGCCTCTATATGAAGGCAGTTTAATACTTGGGAAGAGCCGTATCATTCAAATCACTGTTCTTAAAATTTATGTAAGTCTTTTGGGTCTTCTTCAATATCTTGCCTTAATATTGTGCATAAATACTCAAGAAGGAATCTATTACTGTTAAAGGGTATATGCATTTGGCCTTGAGAACTTCTGGATTGGAGGTTTTAACATTTCTGTGGAATTTCCATCCAGGGCACATAAAACAGAAAAAGAAATTTGTTTTTGAAATGTTCTGAATCTAAAGTATTTTCCCCAAAACTACGACGTATATAATCAAGACATTTGTCTGCCAAAGACTGAGTGTTTATTTCAGTTTCCACATGAATGTGTAAAAGGCAGCTGTGGTAAAGAGAAAGGGATACAACAAAATAAAACAAAACACTAAATGTGAACGTAAGACTGGTTTATGTCCAGCTTTGCATTTCCTAGTGTGATCTCTGAAAACATGCTTAATTTTTTCTCTCAGCTTCTTAATTTGTAAACTGTAGAGGGAAAAGGAGAAAGAAAGGCAGCTTTTATTCATCACTAACATTGCTTACTATGAGCTTCTGAAAGATTTATTTATTAGAGAGCAGTAAACATAGTGGTGAAGAGTACAGACTTTGGAGGCAAGCTTTCTATGTTTGAAATTTGACTCCACCATTGAGTAGCCATGTGATCTGGTTAGTTTCTTAAGTTCTTTATGTCAATATTGACTCATCTGTAAAATGTTAATAACAGCAAAAGTATATGACTCATTTGTAATATCTTGTGATTAGTATATAGAATAATATATAGAAACATTTAGAACTGTGCCTGAAACAGGATAAACAGAACATAAAAATAACATAAACTATTTTATAATTCACCCTATATTGTGGTTTCAAAAACAAAATGAAGTCATTGAAATAAATCACTGCTGAGTCTAGTGCCTGACAAATAATAAACTCATGATAAACGGTACCTATGTCTTCCAATAAAATCCGGTTGACAGTCTTGTCATTGGGTAGTATTTGTTTCTATTTTTAAGATAAAGATATTGAAATAATAAAATCCCAAGAAACTTTGAAATATTGAGAAGTAAAATCCAAGCACTACTCTAAATATTAAACAACAATAAACCTATCCCCTTTCCTTTATTGATTTATTCTATATAAATGAGTCAAAATTCAGTAACGTCCATTTCACAGTGTTACTGTGAAGGTTTAGTGCTTCGTAAATGGAAGAACTGGATTAATTTAAAATGTGATCACATCCTATGAAGAAATCTATATTCAAGTCCCATCTACCATAATATTCCAAGAGAATATCAGTTTAGGTGTTGACTACAATTTATGATATCACAAACTGGAGTGTATCAAAGTCTCTTCTGCTTTGGAAGAGAATTCAGATAAAGAACAGGATAAGATGACATCCCAGAACCTATCTAATAGGCATCAAAAGTGATACACAACATTAATATTATGGCTTCTGTATGAGTCAGACTGATGAGTATTTTTTTCACCACCAAACCAAAATTGAGATATTCCTTCAAACAAATACCGCATCAATGTGTGTGAAAAGAGATTCACAATAAGAAATATAAAGTATCTACAAAATAAATCCATGAAAATTCTATTGTAAGGAAAACTGACATTAAAATCCAGAGCAATATAAACTGAGGAAGCTACATTAAACAACACATATTTCCATAAATTAGCTGAAATTCAGCTAATTATAAATGTGTCAAATTTACTAGCAAGATAAAAGAAATTCATTTTGCCTAGTTTATAATGAGAAAAAAATGTGGATTTTTAATTTCAATATACATTTCATTTTCTATAAACATTACAGCTAACATATCTATAAAGTTAACAATAGCCAAGAAAAGTAATGCCTAATAATCCTAGTATCAAGAATTATTGAGTACAAATTAACTATACAGAATTAATAAATGGTATAAATGGTTTTTAATTAATAATTCACTTGACCTTTTAGGAAGTAGGTGATACTTCTTTATTGCTGAATCACACTAGAGACAAGTAGGAGATGTTCTTCAATATCTGCACCAGGTGAAATATAGCCTGAATGATTAGTTGTCATGTTTAGTTTGCTGGAAAAGTAAATACTTTTCCTACCAATATTATTGAAGAACTTATAATTTATTGAAAAAGAATTAACTAGTGTTTGATATTTTAAAAAATGCTAAACCATTTTTATAATTATGAAATCACAAAATCCAAATGATTAAAAGTAATTATTTTGAAGAACATTTCAATTGATTATAAAATTTAGACTTCATCAATATTTCAGAAAGGAACCTCAAATTACTTAAAATAATCAGATCTTTTGTACCTTATAGTTCTGGTTTTTCCTTGACATCCATTGTAAAGCTTACTCATGCTCTGTGATCATTTTTAATATTTAAGGAATTATCTCTATTAACTATACCTTAGAACCCATAAGCATTAATTGAAATAATAGTGTGTTTGCTTAGAAAACACATGGAAGCTGGAAGGGACTGTGTGTAAAGCCATCACAAAACCTATAACTTCAGACTTAAGAAAAAACAAACAAAAGCAGAGGCCCTTGATAAAATTTCTCTCTCTTTCCTCCAGTTCAGTGTTTCATACAATTTTCTAGTCTGAATTTTAAAAACTATACCTAAAATAGTTTTGCAATTCTATCTGTGCATCTACTTATTACCTATCTATTTAGCTACTTACTCATATTAATCATAGCATGGATTCAATTTTTTCTGCTTCTAACTTAAAGATCTCAATGCCTGAAGCAAGACTTACTCCCAGATTCTTCCATTAGGTAAGTAAATAATCCTTTCAGATAACAAATGGTGATGTAGATAAATATATTTTATGTGATAATAATAATAATAATATATAAAATTGGACTATATACTCAATTTTAATGATAGAGCACTATTTTTCTAACACTGAGGCTTATGAAAAAAAATTACACTGTTCCTGAAAAACAAATATATGATACTAGTGAAAGAAAATCATATATTGCATAAACAGATGGAGAGTTATACCATGTTATTGAATGGGCTGTATCAATATTGTGAAAATAACTATGGTACCTAAAGTAATCTACAGATTCAATGCAAGCCCTATCAAATTAGCAATAGCATTTTTCACAGAATTAAAACAAAAAAATTGTACAGTTTGTATGGAAACACAAATGATCCTGAATAGCCAAAGCAATCTTGAGGAAGAAAAATGGAGCTGAAGGAATCAGGATCCCTGATATCAGAGTATATGACAATGCTACAGCCATCAAAAGAGTATGGTACTAGCACAGGGCTTCCCCTGGTGGTCCAGTGGATAAGGACACCGCATTGCAGTGCAAGGGGCGCCGGTTCGATCTCTGGCCTGGGAGGATCCCACGTGCCGCGGAGTGGCTGGACTGATGTGTCCAATCACCGAGCCGGAGCTCTGGAGCGCATGCACCCAGAGCTGGCGCTCTGCGACAACAGACGCCACCGTGATGGGAGGCCCGCAGGAGCCAAAGAACAAAGACGGATGAAAATGGAGAAATGAAAGACCAATGGAAGTGGCCCACCCGCTCCCCTCCCTCCCCAACCCAACCCCCGCCCAAAACAAATAAATAAATCTGAAAAAAAAAATAAAAAAGAGTATGGTACTAGCACAAAAACAGAAATGTAGCTCAGTGGAACAGGATAGAAAGTCCAGTAATAAAGTCATGCATCTATGTTCACTTAATTTATGAGAAAAGAGGCAAGTATATAATAATGGAGAAAAATAGTCTCTTCAATAAGTGGTATTGGAAAAACTGGACAGCTACATATAAAATAGTGAAATTAGAATACTCCCTAATACCATAAAAAAATAAAATCAAAATGGACCTTAATATAAAATTAAAGATCTAAAAGTAATGTTGGGTATTAAAAGAATTTATGAGGAAAGCATAGGCAGAACATTCTTTGACATAAATCACAGCAAGAGCTTTTTCAATCTGTTGACTAGAGTACTAAAAATAAAGACAAAAACAAACTAATGGAACCTATTTAAACTATTTTTATCTTGAATAAACAACATAAAAAGACAACCTACAGAATGGGAGAAAAATAACTGAGGCAACTAACAAGTGGTTAATCTCCAAAATATACATACAGCTCATGCAGCTAAAAAATCAAAAAACCCACTCAAAAAATGGGCAGAAGATCTAAATAGGTATTTCTCCAAAGAAGACATATGGCTGACCAAAACGCACATGGAAAGGTGTTCAACATCACTAATTATTAGAGAAATGCAAATAAAAACTGCAATCAGGTATCACCTCGCACTGGTCAGAATGGCCATCATGAAAACTATCTACAAATATTAAATGATGGAGAGGATGTGAATAAAATGGAACCCTCCTACAGTGTTGAGAATGCAAATTGGTACAGCCATATGGAGAACAGTATGAAGGTTCCTCAAAAACTAAAAATAGAGCTAGTATATAGTTTAGTAATCCCACTCCTGGACATATATCCAGAGAAAACCAAAATTCAAAAGGATGCATGCATCCCAATATTCATTGTAGCACTATTTGCAATAACCAATACATGGTATCAACCTAAATGTCCACTGACAGAGGAATGGATAAAGAAGATGTGGTATATATATATACATGGAATATTATTCAGACATAAAAAAAGAATTAAATGATACCATCTGTACAACATGGGTGGACCTAGATATTGTCATAGTGAGTGAAATAAATCAGACAGAAAAAGATGAATATCATATAATATTGCTTGTATGTAGAATCTAAACAAGGTAGAATGAATTTATCTACAGAACAGCAATAGATTTACAAATGTAGAAAAGAAACTTATGGTTACCAGGGGATAAGAAGGGGGCACAATAAATTGGAAGATTGAGACTGACATATACAAACTATCATATATAAGATAGATAATAAAGACCTTGTATATGGCACATAAAACTCTACTCAGCATTCTGTAATGGCCTACATGGGAAAAGAATTTAAACAACAGTAGATATACATATACATATATAACTGATTCAATTTGTTGTACACATAAAACTAATCCAATATTGTAAATCAACTATACTCCAACAAAAAAATTTTTTAAAGGGGAGGTAACAATTTAGATCCATGAAAGACAAAGGCCTTACAAAGACTTTAGAGAAGAAAGCAAAGCTGCCTCATTTAAGATAAAGAGAGAAAATGCCTTTTCTGGTATAGAGCAGCAAGACTGAATCACACAGTAGCGAGACAAATACACAAATAATTTCCTGCCAGTAGGAGCAAAGATGAGTAAGTCCTGCTATAGACTAAATGTTTGTGTCTCCTTTGTTTCATATGTTGAAATCTTCTTTGGAGGGCAGCTAAAAATCCCATAAAAGGGAAAGATCTAAATGTTCTCCAAAGAAGACATATGGCTGACCAAAACGCACATGGAAAGGTGTTCAACATCACTAATTATTAGAGAAATGCAAATAAAACTGCAATCAGGTATCACCTCGCACTGGTCAGAATGGCCATCATGAAAACTATCTACAAATATTAAATGATGGAGAGGATGTGAATAAAATGGAACCCTCCTACAGTGTTGAGAATGCAAATTGGTACAGCCATATGGAGAACAGTATGAAGGTTCCTCAAAAACTAAAAATAGAGCTAGTATATAGTTTAGTAATCCCACTCCTGGACATATATCCAGAGAAAACCAAAATTCAAAAGGATGCATGCATCCCAATATTCATTGTAGCACTATTTGCAATAACCAATACATGGTATCAACCTAAATGTCCACTGACAGAGGAATGGATAAAGAAGATGTGGTATATATATATACATGGAATATTATTCAGACATAAAAAAAGAATTAAATGATACCATCTGTACAACATGGGTGGACCTAGATATTGTCATAGTGAGTGAAATAAATCAGACAGAAAAAGATGAATATCATATAATATTGCTTGTATGTAGAATCTAAACAAGGTAGAATGAATTTATCTACAGAACAGCAATAGATTTACAAATGTAGAAAAGAAACTTATGGTTACCAGGGGATAAGAAGGGGGCACAATAAATTGGAAGATTGAGACTGACATATACAAACTATCATATATAAGATAGATAATAAAGACCTTGTATATGGCACATAAAACTCTACTCAGCATTCTGTAATGGCCTACATGGGAAAAGAATTTAAACAACAGTAGATATACATATACATATATAACTGATTCAATTTGTTGTACACATAAAACTAATCCAATATTGTAAATCAACTATACTCCAACAAAAAATTTTTAAAGGGGAGGTAACAATTTAGATCCATGAAAGACAAAGGCCTTACAAAGACTTTAGAGAAGAAAGCAAAGCTGCCTCATTTAAGATAAAGAGAGAAAATGCCTTTTCTGGTATAGAGCAGCAAGACTGAATCACACAGTAGCGAGACAAATACACAAATAATTTCCTGCCAGTAGGAGCAAAGATGAGTAAGTCCTGCTATAGACTAAATGTTTGTGTCTCCTTTGTTTCATATGTTGAAATCTTCTTTGGAGGGGGAACCCTGTAGAATTAATTACGAGGATGGAGCCCTTAAGAAAAGGATTAATGCTCTTATAAAAGAGACCCAAGAATGTTTGCTTCCTCCTTTCACTTTCTGAAGCTATAAAAAGAAGATGGCTGTGGTCTGGGAAGAAGGCTTGCACCAGACTCTCAATCCGCTGCCACCTTGATTGTGGACTTCCCGGCCACCAGACCATGAGCAGTAACTTCTTCTGCTTATGAGATCTTCTGTGTTACTCTATTGTTGTTCAGTTGTAAAGTCATGTCTGACTCTTTGCAATCCCACGGACTACAGCATGCCAGGCTTCCTAGTCCTTCACCATTTCATGGAGTTTGCTCAGACTCACGTCCACTGAGTTGCTGATGCCATCCAACCATCTCATCCTTTGGTGTCCCATTCTCCTCCTGCCTTCAATCTTTCCCAGCATCAGGGTCTTTTCCAACGAGTCCTCTTAGAAACAGGCAGCCAAAGTATTAGAGCTTCAGTTTCTTTAGGATCGACTGGTTTGATTTCCTTGCTGTCCAAGGGACTCTCAAGAGTCCTTTTCAGCACCATAATTTGAAAGCATCAATTCTTAACACTCAGCCTTTATGGTCCAAATATCACATCCATACATGACTACTGGAAAAACCACAGTTTTGGCCTTTGTCAGCAAGGTGATGTCTCTGCTTTTTATTATACTTTATAGGTTTGTCATAGCTTTTCTTCCAAGGAGCAAGCATCTTCTACTTTCATGACTGCAGTGACCGTCTGCAGTGATTTTGAAGCCCAAGAAAATAAAATCTGTCACTTTTCCCCCATCTATTTCTACAAAGTAATGGGATTGGATACCATTATCTCAGTTTTTTTTTTCTTTTTTTTTTACTGTTGAATGCAAAATGGAAATAGCTTCTACCATATTAATAAACAAATGTCATAACCATTACTGATTGCTGGTCTCCAAGTGTGAATGAGGGCTCTTAAAACTGCAATCCATTGGATGCTGCCACCCCCCATGGTGATGTTAAGGAGCCAGGGGAATGCAAGAAGCCAGGTGAACAAGACTGACCCCCAGATAGCTGAGGTGCATATGAAAGGAACGAATTCAATGAGCCCAGAGGCTTGCATCTTCCCATAGGTAGAATGCTAAATTCCTTAACTTGGTACCTATCTTTGATGTTCAGACTGCTTGCTCCCTTTGTTGCAAATTTACTTTTAGCCTGACTTCCCTTCCTACCTCCCTGGAGTAGTTTCTCCAGAGCTACTGAGATGCTTGCTTGCTTTCTGGCTCGAGCTCTCTTCTCTCTTTCTCAGAGTCCTAAACATTCTTGCCAAATAAAATAACTCTACTTTCAGGTTGTGACTGTATTTTTAGTTGTCAGTCTTAATTCCAGTTTGTGATTAACCACCCCTTCGTTCCAAAAATGAAAATAACTCTACTTTCATGTCCGGGTCATGTAGATTTTCAGGAGCCCACCATTTCATGGAGTTTGCTCAGACTCACGTCCACTGAGTTGCTGATGCCATCCAACCATCTCATCCTTTGGTGTCCCATTCTCCTCCTGCCTTCAATCTTTCCCAGCATCAGGGTCTTTTCCAACGAGTCCTCTTAGAAACAGGCAGCCAAAGTATTAGAGCTTCAGTTTCTTTAGGATCGACTGGTTTGATTTCCTTGCTGTCCAAGGGACTCTCAAGAGTCCTTTTCAGCACCATAATTTGAAAGCATCAATTCTTAACACTCAGCCTTTATGGTCCAAATATCACATCCATACATGACTACTGGAAAAACCACAGTTTTGGCCTTTGTCAGCAAGGTGATGTCTCTGCTTTTTATTATACTTTATAGGTTTGTCATAGCTTTTCTTCCAAGGAGCAAGCATCTTCTACTTTCATGACTGCAGTGACCGTCTGCAGTGATTTTGAAGCCCAAGAAAATAAAATCTGTCACTTTTCCCCCATCTATTTCTACAAAGTAATGGGATTGGATACCATTATCTCAGTTTTTTTTTTCTTTTTTTTTTACTGTTGAATGCAAAATGGAAATAGCTTCTACCATATTAATAAACAAATGTCATAACCATTACTGATTGCTGGTCTCCAAGTGTGAATGAGGGCTCTTAAAACTGCAATCCATTGGATGCTGCCACCCCCCATGGTGATGTTAAGGAGCCAGGGGAATGCAAGAAGCCAGGTGAACAAGACTGACCCCCAGATAGCTGAGGTGCATATGAAAGGAACGAATTCAATGAGCCCAGAGGCTTGCATCTTCCCATAGGTAGAATGCTAAATTCCTTAACTTGGTACCTATCTTTGATGTTCAGACTGCTTGCTCCCTTTGTTGCAAATTTACTTTTAGCCTGACTTCCCTTCCTACCTCCCTGGAGTAGTTTCTCCAGAGCTACTGAGATGCTTGCTTGCTTTCTGGCTCGAGCTCTCTCTTCTCTCTTTCTCAGAGTCCTAAACATTCTTGCCAAATAAAATAACTCTACTTTCAGGTTGTGACTGTATTTTTAGTTGTCAGTCTTAATTCCAGTTTGTGATTAACCCAGCCTGGCATTTCGCCTGATATATTCTACATATTATTTAAATAAGCTGGCATGACCATATACAGCCTTGACATACTCCTTTCCCAATTTTGAACCAGTTCATTGTTTCATGTCTGAGTCTAACTGCTGCTTCTTGTCATGCATACAGCATTTTCAGGAGACAGGTAAGGTGGTCTGGTATTCCCATCTTTTAAAAAATTTCCAGTTTGTTGTAATCCACACTGTCAAAGGCTTTAACGTAGTCAATGAAGCAGAAGTAGATATTTCCTTAATTTCATTGCTTTTTCTATGATTCAATGAATGTTGGCAATTTTGTCTCTGGTTTCTCTGCCTTTTGTAAATTAAGCACGTAGATATGGAAGTTCTCAGTTCAAGTACTGCTAAAGTCTAATTTAAGGATTTTGAGCATTACCTTATGTGGTATACACATAAAATGAAATATTATTTCTCCATACAAAGGACTAAGATTCTACACATGCTACAACATTGGAGACATTCTAAGTGAAATAATCCATATATAAATGGACAACTATAGTATGATTCCAGTTATATGAGATATCTACAATAATCAAATTCATTAAGAAAGAAGAATGATGGTTACCACGAAACAATAAGCAAAGGAAATAGGAGTTAGTGTTTAATGGATACAAAGTTTCAGTAT
The DNA here is from genome assembly GCA_022376925.1 of Tragulus kanchil. Taxonomy (NCBI): domain Eukaryota; kingdom Metazoa; phylum Chordata; class Mammalia; order Artiodactyla; family Tragulidae; genus Tragulus; species Tragulus kanchil. Next base: position 68,107,537 of record JAIOJX010000028.1, on the reverse strand, counting down.
GGGAAAACAATAAGGAAATGAGTCCCTCGAGCTACAAGGAGATCAAATCACTCAATCCTAAAGGAAATCATCCTTGAATATTCATTGGAAGGACTGATGCTAAAGCTGAAGCTCCAATACTTTGACCACCTGATGTGAAGAAACAACTCATTGGAAAAGACCCTGATGTTGGGGAAAATAGAAGTCAAAAGGAGAAGGGGATGACAGAGAACAAGATGTTTGATGGCATCACTGACCATAGACATGAGTTTGAGCTAGCTCTGGGAGATGGTGAAGGACAGGGAAGCCTGGTGTGCGTCCGGTTGCTTGCTTTCTGGCTCGAGCTCTCTCTTCTCTCTTTCTCAGAGTCCTAAACATTCTTGCCAAATAAAATAACTCTACTTTCAGGTTGTGACTGTATTTTTAGTTGTCAGTCTTAATTCCAGTTTGTGATTAACCCAGCCTGGCATTTCGCCTGATATATTCTACATATTATTTAAATAAGCTGGCATGACCATATACAGCCTTGACATACTCCTTTCCCAATTTTGAACCAGTTCATTGTTTCATGTCTGAGTCTAACTGCTGCTTCTTGTCATGCATACAGCATTTTCAGGAGACAGGTAAGGTGGTCTGGTATTCCCATCTTTTAAAAAATTTCCAGTTTGTTGTAATCCACACTGTCAAAGGCTTTAACGTAGTCAATGAAGCAGAAGTAGATATTTCCTTAATTTCATTGCTTTTTCTATGATTCAATGAATGTTGGCAATTTTGTCTCTGGTTTCTCTGCCTTTTGTAAATTAAGCACGTAGATATGGAAGTTCTCAGTTCAAGTACTGCTAAAGTCTAATTTAAGGATTTTGAGCATTACCTTATGTGGTATACACATAAAATGAAATATTATTTCTCCATACAAAGGACTAAGATTCTACACATGCTACAACATTGGAGACATTCTAAGTGAAATAATCCATATATAAATGGACAACTATAGTATGATTCCAGTTATATGAGATATCTACAATAATCAAATTCATTAAGAAAGAAGAATGATGGTTACCACGAAACAATAAGCAAAGGAAATAGGGAGTTAGTGTTTAATGGATACAAAGTTTCAGTATGGGAAAACAATAAGGAAATGAGTCCCTCGAGCTACAAGGAGATCAAATCACTCAATCCTAAAGGAAATCATCCTTGAATATTCATTGGAAGGACTGATGCTAAAGCTGAAGCTCCAATACTTTGACCACCTGATGTGAAGAAACAACTCATTGGAAAAGACCCTGATGTTGGGGAAAATAGAAGTCAAAAGGAGAAGGGGATGACAGAGAACAAGATGTTTGATGGCATCACTGACCATAGACATGAGTTTGAGCTAGCTCTGGGAGATGGTGAAGGACAGGGAAGCCTGGTGTGCTGCAGTCCAGGGGAGTCAGAAAGAGTCGGACACAACTGAGCAACTGATCTGAATTGAACTGGAGAGGACAGCTGCAATTATTCCCCAGCATTGTGAAGGTACTTAATGCCACAGAATCATCATTAAAAATGGTGAAAAGGATAAATGTCATATGAGGTATATTTTACAGTAAAAAAAATTTAAGTCATTGATGGAGGGAATATGAAAGAAATTTTTAAAAATAAAGGTGCCTATAGTTCCATTTGAATTTGCTTGTGGTACAAATACCACTGTTTTCTACCACTGAAGTCTTTAGAAAAATCTACTATGCTCGTGTTGTACAATCTTAAGAGGCTCGTATTAGTCAATGTGGTACAACAGACTCAGAAGCCCAAGAGGCAGAGAAGACTGTGAATATATAAGTCCCCAGGGAACCTCCATCAATCTTAAGGAAATTTTTTAGACTTTTATAAATCATGGTATTAAGAAGTCGAAGATAATTTTTATCTTCAAGAGCCGATAAGGCGGGCTTCCCTGGTGGTCCAGCGGGTAAGGACACCGCCTTGCAGTACAAGGGACGCCGGTTCGATCCCTGGCCTGGGAAGATCCCACGTGCCGCGGAGCGGCTGGACTGATGTGTCCAACTACCGAGCCGGAGCTCTGGGGCGCATGCGCCCAGAGCCGGTGCTCTGCGACGACAGAGGCCACCACGATGGGAGGCCCACACAGGCCAAAGAACAAAGATGGATGAAAAATAGATAAATGAAAGACCAATAAAAGTGGCCCGCCTGCTCCCCCTCCCTCCCCACCCCACCTCCCAAAAGATAAATAAATAAAATAAATGTAAGAGCCGATAGGCAGCCAACTAACATGTACTTTAACTTCCCAAAGAGAAGCAAAAGAGAACATTGTAGTCAAACTATATGAAGAAGTAACAGGTATCTAAGAAAGAGTTTTCTGCCCAGTGGTGAGGTCTTTTAGGGATTATTTCTTACTCTGTCCAGGAGGGAGCCTCAAATTAAAATCAAATTAGTCAAAAAAAAAAAAAAAAAGCTATATGCTTCAAAAACTATTTTTTCATCCTACCTCCCAAATAGTCAATATACTAAAAAGATATTGTACATTCTAAGTTTTATTTCTCATTTTAATTAAAATAATAGTCACAAATGTAATTAAAATTATGTATAAAATATTATTCACTTTTGAGACTGAAGTTTTCTTTGGACTATTACTTTTATTAAAAATAAACATGTGACAGAAGTTAGTGATTAACATAGGGTGTGTTGACTAAAAAAATGTACAACCTAAAATCTGAGAATTACGTTTTAGTCCGTGGACAAAACTGAGGTTTTTAGCCCAGGAGGCAGACTCTCAGATAGTTCTAAGGGACAGCTCCAAATAGTCAAGGGAGGAACCAGGATATATAGAAGATTTTGCAGCATAGACAGGATAGTTGGAAGCTCAAAATAGTAAAGATTACTGTTAGTCAAAAAAACTAGATACCTAGGGTGAAGGAATTTAGAGCTTTTCTACGAATGGGAAGATGCAAGGATCTGGGGTCACTAAAATCTTTCCTTTGATATGCACTTCAGCTATCTGGGGGCAGTCTCCTATGGTTTTTCATCCTGAGCCTCCTTAGGGTGCTGGTTGCCATGACTGAGACAGCAGGCCGTCCATTTGTTTCCATTCTGAGTTCCCCCAAGACTCATTCATCATCAGGGGTTGCTACAGAAGCTGGATGGCTACAACATCCTTTGTTTACTCATATGGCAGGCAACCGTTTTCCATAGACAGGTGTTAGCTGATCAGTATCAGAAAAGCTGAGAGGCAGCAGAATGGAGGAGTTATGAGAAACCAGGTGTGAACTCAGGCAAAACTAGAGTCACACTAGTCGTGTGGTCTTAGGCAAATCACTTAAATCTTTTTGCTCACACAATTGCTATGAATATAAACGGGGGTTAAAAATACTGAATGTTGTATCTCACTCAGTTTCACAATGAATTTTATTATTTTTATAATCTGTTCTGAAGAATTTAAAGCATCTTGAATACTTAGATGATCAACAAGTATGTGGTAACAATTTATCTACTATTATTAGGTTCCTAATGCTGCTGTAACAAATTACCGCAAACTTAAAAACTTAAACCGACACAGATTTACTGTCTGATAGTTCAGTAGGTTGTAAATCCAATCCAAATCTCCCTCAGCTGAAATTTTGGTGTTTTCAGGGCTGTATCCCCTGCTGGAGTTTCTAGGGGAGAATCATTCCCTTGACTTTTCCAGCTACTAGATGCGGCCCACGTTTCTCAGGTTATGGCCCATCCTTCTATCCTCAGAGCAGAAACCCAGCAATGTTGCATCTGTCTGATACTTGTTTCTCAGACATATCTCCCTCTGACTCTGATCTCGGCTTAGAAAATACACTGATTCTGGGGATTGAGATGTGGACCTATTTTGGGCAGGACATTATTCTACCTATCACATTCATGTTAAAGACATAGTGCTAAGATGGTTTTATAAGTATGCATTTGGTTTCAATAAAGATTTCAAAACATTGCATGAGACTTGTAAGCCACAATTCTGTGTACTGACTATATCCCACGTGACTTACCTATTTTAGGGAACATGATGGTAGAACATAATCAACTGGCCAAATAGGGAATCAGCTGTTTTAGGTATTCTTTACAAATGGTTTGATTCAAAAGAAAGGCACTAATGAGCCTCCTTAGGGTGCTGGTTGCCATGACTGAGACAGCAGGCCGTCCATTTGTTTCCATTCTGAGTTCCCCCAAGACTCATTCATCATCAGGGGTTGCTACAGAAGCTGGATGGCTACAACATCCTTTGTTTACTCATATGGCAGGCAACCGTTTTCCATAGACAGGTGTTAGCTGATCAGTATCAGAAAAGCTGAGAGGCAGCAGAATGGAGGAGTTATGAGAAACCAGGTGTGAACTCAGGCAAAACTAGAGTCACACTAGTCGTGTGGTCTTAGGCAAATCACTTAAATCTTTTTGCTCACACAATTGCTATGAATATAAACGGGGGTTAAAAATACTGAATGTTGTATCTCACTCAGTTTCACAATGAATTTTATTATTTTTATAATCTGTTCTGAAGAATTTAAAGCATCTTGAATACTTAGATGATCAACAAGTATGTGGTAACAATTTATCTACTATTATTAGGTTCCTAATGCTGCTGTAACAAATTACATAAACTTAAAAACTTAAACCGACACAGATTTACTGTCTGATAGTTCAGTAGGTTGTAAATCCAATCCAAATCTCCCTCAGCTGAAATTTTGGTGTTTTCAGGGCTGTATCCCCTGCTGGAGTTTCTAGGGGAGAATCATTCCCTTGACTTTTCCAGCTACTAGATGCGGCCCACGTTTCTCAGGTTATGGCCCATCCTTCTATCCTCAGAGCAGAAACCCAGCAATGTTGCATCTGTCTGATACTTGTTTCTCAGACATATCTCCCTCTGACTCTGATCTCGGCTTAGAAAATACACTGATTCTGGGGATTGAGATGTGGACCTATTTTGGGCAGGACATTATTCTACCTATCACATTCATGTTAAAGACATAGTGCTAAGATGGTTTTTTTAAGTATGCATTTGGTTTCAATAAAGATTTCAAAACATTGCATGAGACTTGTAAGCCACAATTCTGTGTACTGACTATATCCCACGTGACTTACCTATTTTAGGGAACATGATGGTAGAACATAATCAACTGGCCAAATAGGGAATCAGCTGTTTTAGGTATCTTTACAATGGTTTGATCAGAAAGGCACTACAATTAGCCTGTTTCCCAGTGGGCATAATCCTCTCAGTGTATTTTGCACTGATTATAATATGTATAATGTGTACTTTATCTGAGGCTTTCATCCTTAAACCTCAATAAACTTTACAAATACAAGCCAAATCTCATTATCCATGGTCTCCAAAATATTAATTTCAATATGCTAATGCTCACATCAAAAAACTGAAGATTCCTAAATTTTCAATAAGATAAGATTTTAGCCTTAGATGAGCTTCTCCTCTGCTAATGGGAATGTATCCTTAGAAGGTGAAAGGAAGTAATCTAATGAGAACCACAAAAAGGGATCAGGTTTCTTGATGTGTTAGTTCGATGGGGCTGCCAGAACAAAATACCACAAACTGAGTGGCTTAGAACAAAAGCATCGTCTTAGCTCACAGTTCTGGAGACTCCAAATCTGAGATCAAGCTGTCAACATGGTTGATTCCTTTTCGGGGGGTAACTTCTGGTGGTTCTGCTGTCAGTCTTTGATATGGCAACATTACCCCAATTCCTGCCTTCATTTTTGCACGGCATTTTCTTTCTATTCATATCTGTCTCCAAATTTCCCCCTTTTATAAGGACAGTAGTCATACTGAACTAGAGCGCACTCTAATGATGTCATCTTAACCTGATTACCTCCATAAAGATCCTGTTTCTAAAACACGCTACTTCCTGAGATATCGAGGATTAGGATTTCACCATGTGAATTTGTGAAGTCACACAATTTCAACTCATAATCCTTGCTGTTAGACATTGACTTTTATGTATAGATGCCTCCTGGCATTAATGCTGGGCACAATGTCTGAGATACAGAAATTCAACTTCATTGTGTGAGTTTAAACTCTCATACAGAAAAAATGCGCATGCAAAACACAATTTAGGAAAAACAGGTATGAAGCCACAATTCTTCAGACCCAGAATTTTACTTTGTGGATACTATCCATGCTCAGGGACTAGAAAATTTCAAAATTCCTGCTATGAGCTCTGTGAAATAGGTCATTTTACTTATTCCTTTTAGAACTGATCACAAGCTGCTGTCGGCTGCCTGGTGCACTCCAAATCAAATCTGAATACACGGTACAGAGTGTAGCTTAACTCATGATAGCAGTCAGCTCTAACTAAGTCATATTTTTCATGTCACAGGCAGTAAATGAAACACAAATCAAATAGCAGTGAAACTAGGAAATACTACCTTTTAAGATACTGACAGCAAAATCTTTCATCACTTCCCTGGCTAGGTGAAAGTACAAAGCAACAGATATACAAGGAAATAATATGTCTATCCATGAGATGATAGGAATGGCTTAAAGTCAGATTCTTATCTAACATAGTATTTTGTTTCTGCTAAGGATTAGTTCAAAAAGGCCTAATCGTCTGTCATATATTAGATAAACCTCAAAGCAGCTTAAATATTTTTATATTGAATTCATACCTTAGTTATTCATTTATTTAGACATTCAGCAAATAAGCATTCTTCTAAGTTTCATTGGACATCTAATAAACAAAATCTTTATTGAAAAAAAGCTCAGTTCATTTAATTATACTAAACTAAATACTTCTTCCCAGCGTCTAGGAATAAACTCTGATCAATAGATTGGAATTTTTAGTGCTTATTTTGGCATAGTTATTATGGTTATTTGGAAAACATATATTTAAAAATTAACCTGGAATGAAACACAGAGAGACAAGAACGGAATACATAAAATGCATGTGATTCTATTAATAAGAGACATGAAGATCAAAATATGTTATACAAAATAGAAGCTTTACTTGAAGTTTCACTATGAAAACACACAGAGAAAAAAGAAAAATGTTTAAAATACTCAGAATTATCCAAATTTGTGAAAGACAAAAATTATAATGCTCAAGAACCATATTAGATCCCAAGAAGTATAATAAAAAAATAAGTGCATTTAGATGCCTTGTAATGAAACATTTTAAAGCAAATATAAAATCTTGAATGTATAAGAAAGACAGGCTTTTGAAAGTATGACTCCCAACAGCCATGGGAAAAATTACAAATTTTTTGAGTGCTTAAAAATCTATAAGCTATATTAGAGATACTATGGTTTATTTAGGCAACTCTATAAGACAAGCAATTTTTTTCTTTTTCTTTTTGCAGATGCAGAAGTTGAATGAAGAAAAGTTACTTAATTTACTTAAATTTCCCAAGTGCTAGGAAGAGGAGTCTAGATTTGAGCCAACCAAGTTTGGCCCCAATGGTTAGGCTCTAAATCACTATTATGTCTTCTTTCACATGGAAATTCAGGTGACAACTGAGACAACTGCCCTCCCAGTTTAAGTAACTATCAAAATATTGTTCCAACAGGCAAATAAAGATATTTTCATGAGAAAAAAAAAACTGAAGGAAAGTCAACAGATAAAACAAAGAGTTAAAAGACTTACTTTACACTGAGCATGAATGTAGTAGAAATATGATTTTAAAAATACGATAAAAAATATTGTAATACACATGTTTACATAAAGCAACAGTCAAATGAATATTTAATTTGACAAAGCTAAAAAGTAGAACTAAAGGTTCATCAATTGTAATAAATGTACTAATCTAGTGGGAATACTGATTAATAGGAAATGCTATCCTGTGCAGGGGGGCGGGGGGAGGGTGAATGTGGGAAAAATCACTGAATATTCCTTTAGATTTTGCTGTAAACCTAAAGCTGCTCTAAAAAAATAAAGCGTTTTTAAAAAGTCAGTCTAAAATACAGGACAGAAATAGATTGCAGTATTAAAAGAGAGAGTACATAGTCTGTGAAGGAGTAAAAATATCCTCAAATTCTTTCCAGCTTCGCCCAACAAGAAAGAATGTATTTCTCTAATTTTTAAATCCGACTGACCTTATGACTCAGAGCTGAAGTGACAATCAAGGAATAACAGACTTTTCATCTTGCATTCTTGCTCTCTAGCTGCCCTGAGACTCCCTTTACAGATTCTCTGGATTCCCAACTTGTGGATGAATGATTACACAGACAAACAGATGCATTATTAAGGATAAAGAAATAATTGAATCATATTTTTTTTTAAATTCAGTTCATTAAGAAGTTATCAGAATTCTGAATGCATCTGCAAGTAATAAAAGAGAATATATTCTTAGAATTCAAAGAATAATTGTCAAATAAACCATAATGGTAAGAATTTGAAGACATCTCTATTAGAAAGGTGATATACTTACAGGTAGAAAATATGTTACTTATTGAGTGTGACCATCTGCCATTATGTGCCAGTTCTTTATAGCTTACACCTATTCTGATTAGACATATATGCCATAAGGTTTATAAATGCTTTGACATGATTCTCGTCAACAAAGTATTCAATTGTTGAACAATGCACTAATCAAGTTTTATTGAATGGACACATATAGAACTCAGTGCTTTCAAATTGTGGTGCTAGAGGAGACTCTTGAGAGTCCCTTGGATTGTAAGGAGATGAAACCAGTCAATCCTAAAGGAAGCCAACTCTGAATATTCATTGGAAGGACTGATGCTTAAGCTCTAATACTTTGGCCACTAATGCGAAGGGCCAATTCATTGGAAAAGATCCTGATACTAGGAGAGACTAAAGGCAAATGAAGACAGGAGAAGGAGAGAATGAGATGGTTAGATAGCATCACTGGCTCAATGGCCATGAATGTGAACAAACTCTGGGAAATAGTAAGGACAGAGGAGCCTGGTGTGCTGCAGTCCATGGGGTCACAAAGAGTGAGACACGATTTAGCAACCAAACACCACCACTACCTTATAAGCAACTAATGCATATTCTTCCTCAGCATAAATAGAAGCATTTAAAAAAATTTCCCATGTACTTGCCATAAGCAAGTTTTAACAAATTTTAAAATTACCTGTACATAGATAAACATTGTAAATGCACTGTGGAACTAAGGGATCTTACATGGGGGCTAGGCAACAACTAGGAGGAGCAGGATGGGAGGGAGTGGGAAGGGGCACAGGTGGGAGGCATCCAAAATACACCTATGATGGAATGGGGATTATATAGAGCTGTAAACAACAAAACTATGTAAAAGCAAAATAAAATAAAATATATAAAAATAAGTCTCATATAGGTTATATTTGTTGATCATGATGAAATTAATTTAGAACTACACACTAAAACATAAACTAAAAAATAAAACAAGTTTTGGACATTTAAAAACATACTCCTAAGCAATGTATGAATCAAAGAAAAACACCAATGAAAGTTAAAATATTGTTTATGATAAATACTTTGCTGTAGAACAGACATTAACACAACATTGGAAAGCAGATTTATGCCATTAAAAATAAATACATAATAAAAATAAATTGTTAATTAGATAATAAGTGCTGTTAGATATAAAAATTCAAAACAAGAATGTGAAACAAGTTTTAATGAAATCTAATGGGCTTCCCTGTTGTTTCAGACAATAAAGAATCTGCCTGCAATGCAGGAGGCTCAGGTTCAATCCCTGGGTTGGGAAGATCCCTGGAGAAGAGAATGGTACCCACTCCAGTATTCTTGTCTGGAGAATTCAATGGACAGAGGAGCCTGGTGGACCACAGTCCATGCAGTTAAACAGAGCGGGATACAACTCAGTGACTGATAGAAATTTACTTTCAAATAGTAATAATAATAATAACCATATTTTTAAAGTTAGTTTACTATTAAAAACACATTTAAGGTAAATTATCACATTGTCGAATTAAAGAGGAAACATTTTCTCATCTCAATACATGAACATAAATACTCAGGTAAAATAAATACAGTGAAAGAACTATGAGTAGACTAAGAACACAGAGTCTTGACATAAGAGATAAAGAGAAAAATCTGTAACAAAACTTGCACAATACTTGATGGGAAATTTTTAGGTATTTCTTTTGAAAAAGGAGACCACACATAGTAGTGCAGATTGTCAGCCTCACAATTTCAAGGATAGGAGAAAACAGATAAAATAATGGAAGGGAGCCCCCCAAGGAACATATACATATATAGAAAAATGACATATGACTTATAACATATTACACAGATAAATGAAAGAGCAGATACTAGTTGCCTAGTCTCTTATAATTTTTAAAGCAATTTAAATGGATATAGATTTTATAGCAAAAAAAATGAATCTTAGGTGGAATAAAGTGTTATATATAAAAAATATAATTATAATATATTTAGGTGAAAATATTTTGGTAAACTCTGAATAAACAATTTTTGTAAACAAAACACAAAAAGCACAGAAAAGGCAGATAAATATTTATATATTCAATGATATCATACTTAAGAAATTATATATCAGGAAATAAGAATGAAGAATGAGAAAATGTAGTGGTAACTATAACTGAGAGGGCACTGGCATTCAGAAAATATAAAGGAAATAAACTCAGTGAAAAAAAGGGATAAATTCCATATAAAAATGGATAAAAACTATTAGTGAACCTTCTACAGAAAAGGATGAACAAACTGAAAGAAAAAAAATAAGAAAAAATAAACCCAACTTCTCTGGAAATTAGGATCATGTAAATTAAATTCACCAGGTAATACAATTTCCTACTTATCAGATTAACAAGAATGCTTTTATAATCTGTCAGTTCTAAGTATATGTAATGTGATAGCAGAGTCATGCTCTGATATTGTGAATGTAAATTAGTACAACTATTTTAGAAATGTAGATTTATCGTGTATATTTTAGAGGTATGCCTAACATAAAACTCAGCAATCTCATAGGATATTTGAGATGTACTTTATCATAGCATTCTTTTATTACATGTCTCCTACAAAGTACTCATGAAAGGTTTTCTCTAATATTATTTCTTTTTACTTTTTAGCATAACATATGTATTAGCAAGAATGGAAGAATACTCTGTATATGACTCAATATATTAATAGAAGCATTGTCCATGAAACAAAATATAGAAATAATAGGTCTCCCTAGTGGCTCAGACAATAAAGAATCTGCCTGCAATGTGAGAGACCTGGCTTCAGTTACGGATTTGGGAAGATGCTCTGGAGAAAGAAACAGCTACCAATCTAGTATTCTACCCTGGAGAATTCCATGGACAGAGGAGCCTGGCAGGCTATAGTCCAGGGGCTCCCAAAGATTCAGGCACAGCTAAGTGACTTGCACTTTCACTATTGATAAGATAATGGAGTGAGAAAGGAATACAAATCATAGAACAAGATACCACACAGCAGTTAAAATGAATTAAGTAGAGTTATGTGTATTGATATAAATTCAAAAACATAGATTAAAAAAATGTTTCAAAAAACTACACAAAATATTAAAAACACCTTTCTCCTGAAAAACCTGCATGGAGGTCAAGATGCAAGAGTTTTAACAAGATATGGGAAAGTGTACTGGTTCCAAATTGAGAAAGGAGTACATCAAGGCCATAATTGTAACCCTGCTTATGTAATTTGTATACAAGTCACATAATGTGTGAAATGCCAGTCTGGATGAGGCATAAGCTGGAATCAAGACTGCCAGGAGAAATATCAATAACCTCAGATATGGAACCTTCTACAGAAAAGGATGAACAAACTGAAAGAAAAAATAAGAAAAAATAAACCCAACTTCTCTGGAAATTAGGATCATGTAAATTAAATTCACCAGGTAATACAATTTCCTACTTATCAGATTAACAAGAATGCTTTTATAATCTGTCAGTTCTAAGTATATGTAATGTGATAGCAGAGTCATGCTCTGATATTGTGAATGTAAATTAGTACAACTATTTTAGAAATGTAGATTTATCGTGTATATTTTAGAGGTATGCCTAACATAAAACTCAGCAATCTCATAGGATATTTGAGATGTACTTTATCATAGCATTCTTTTATTACATGTCTCCTACAAAGTACTCATGAAAGGTTTTCTCTAATATTATTTCTTTTATTTTTTAGCATAACATATGTATTAGCAAGAATGGAAGAATACTCTGTATATGACTCAATATATTAATAGAAGCATTGTCCATGAAACAAAATATAGAAATAATAGGTCCCCCTAGTGGCTCAGACAATAAAGAATCTGCCTGCAATGTGAGAGACCTGGCTTCAGTTACGGATTTGGGAAGATGCTCTGGAGAAAGAAACAGCTACCAATCTAGTATTCTACCCTGGAGAATTCCATGGACAGAGGAGCCTGGCAGGCTATAGTCCAGGGGCTCCCAAAGATTCAGGCACAGCTAAGTGACTTGCACTTTCACTATTGATAAGATAATGGAGTGAGAAAGGAATACAAATCATAGAACAAGATACCACACAGCAGTTAAAATGAATTAAGTAGAGTTATGTGTATTGATATAAATTCAAAAACATAGATTAAAAAAATGTTTCAAAAAACTACACAAAATATTAAAAACACCTTTCTCCTGAAAAACCTGCATGGAGGTCAAGATGCAAGAGTTTTAACAAGATATGGGAAAGTGTACTGGTTCCAAATTGAGAAAGGAGTACATCAAGGCCATAATTGTAACCCTGCTTATGTAATTTGTATACAAGTCACATAATGTGTGAAATGCCAGTCTGGATGAGGCATAAGCTGGAATCAAGACTGCCAGGAGAAATATCAATAACCTCAGATATGCAGATGACACCACCCTTATGCCAGACAGTGAAGAAGAACTAAACAGCCTTTTGATGAAGGTGAAAGAAGAGAGTGAAAACGCTGGCTTTAAACTCAGAATTCAAAACACGAAGATCATGGCATCTGGTCCCATCACTTCATGGCAAATAGATGGGGAAACAATGGAAACAGTGACAGACTTTTATTGGGTGAGTGTGTGTTGGGGGGAGTGGCTCCAAAATCACTGCAGATGGTGACTGTAGCCATGAAATTAAAAGACGCCGACAAAAGTCCACATAGTCAAAGCTATGTTTTTCTCAGTACTCATGCATGGATATGAGAGTTGGACCATAAAGAAGACTGAGTGCTAAACAACTGATGCTTTTGAATTGTGGTATTGGAGAAGACTCTTGAGAGTCTTTTGGACTTCAAGTAGATCAAACCAGTCAATCCTAGAGAAAATCAATCTTGAATATTCATGGAAGAACTGATGTTGAAGCTGAAGCTCTAATACTTTGGCCACCTGATGCAAAGAGCTGACTCACTGGAAGATACCCTGATGCTGAGAAAGGCTGAGGGAAAGAGCAGAAGAGGGCAACAGAGGATAAGATGGTTGGATGGCATCACCAACTCAATGGACATGAGTTTGAGCAAACTCCTGGAAGGACAGAGAAGGCTGGTGTGCTACAGTCCATGGGGTCAATAAGAGTCAGATGCAACTTAGTGACTTAACAACAACAATGAAAAATTTATCTTTTAAGGATAAATACACATGTAATAAAGCCATAATATCAAGTAAAAGCAAGATCACTTTTTCAGGTCATGAGGAAGAAATATGCCTTAAGGAAGGGATACACACACACACAAAAATCAACTTATATGTGTTAATATTTATTATTTGGCCCTGTTTAGCACAAGGGATCTTTCATTGGAGACTCACTAGTTGTGACATGTGGGCTTAGTTGGTCTGTGGAATGAGGGGTCTTATTTCCCCAACCAGGGATCAATGTCTCCAGCATCGTAAGACCAATTCTTAACCACTAGACCACCAGGGAAATCCCAAACATCAATTTATTGACTAGTCTTCTCAAGCTAAAATTTGGCTCTGTATGGAACATCCTACAATGATTATGCCTATGTGGAACATCAAAACAGTTAAGCAATTCAGTGTATACTCTTTCCAGGTATTTGGCACCATATGAAATAAACATCTGGCTGATCAAAGACAATTTTAAGTAAATACACTGAACAGAAGTATTCTGTTTTCCAAATATAGCCTGATGCATTTCTACATTGTAGTCATCTTCCTCCCTCTCAACTTTCTAGAAAGGAAGGGAATTGACCTATATACCTTTATTCTATAAAAGATACTGCCAAATCTCTATAAATGATAGTTTTATGCTATAGATCAATCAGTTAACTAATGGTGAATCAAAAGTGAAATCAAGGCATAACAGAGAATCAGTATTTGGGAGGTCAGAAAGAGACAGAGAAGGAGAGAAGTGGTGGGAGGAGAAAGGGAGTGGAAGGAAAAAGAGAAAAGAAAAGAAAGAACAGGAGAAGAGGATGAAATAGAGAAAGGAATAAAAATTCAAAAAAAAAAAAAAAAATTAAAGGCCCTGGCAGTCAATAATCTTTGAAAACACATCTAAAAGCTGATAAACTGAAACTTTGTATGTGCTTTCTTTTGATGTGGATTTTAATGATTGCTTTCATATATCAAGGTCTCTTTTTTTAATCTATATTCAGATACTTTTAAAAACTTCTGTAGAAAAGGATTCCTTCCATATGGGTTTAAATAGAAAATCATGCTGGACTGGAAACATCAACATTGCAAATGTATGTCAACATGAACAGGTTCTAAATTTTCTGAGGCCAACTTTTCTCAACTGTAATTGCTTTTGGCATAAAATGCAGAAAGGCAGAAACATCTTAGTTTAGCTGTATTCTTGGCATGAACAATTAAACTGTTGATAGGATAGGGACTCTCTGTAGAATTTCAGAGTCAGTTTGCTTGGAAATATGCATATGTCTAATTTAACACATTTCCTGATACCAAAAGAGAATGAATATATCTCACATGCGTATGTTTGTGTGTTCTGACCTTAAAAGACAGAAAGTTTGGAATTTCAGAAAGACCCCAAATCTACCTAGAAATATCCTATTCACACTGCTTACTTTGGAAAAGTCTGACACACACTCTTAATGCACTGATTAAATTGAATATCATGTCCAAAATTGTGTTCCAACTTATAGGATGAAGAAAAGAGCACAGCATCATTTCTATAATTATTCCAGCCAATGATGCATAACCTGAAAAACATAAGAAAATATCAAACCCTAACTAGGGGACATTCTATAATAATTTTAAAAGTACCAACATGAAGAAAGGGAAATATTTCAGACTGAGATATGAACACTAAATGTAATGTATGACTTAGAGCTGGGTTCATTTGCCAGGAAGTATGTAACTGAGACTATTTAACATCTTTGAGTCTGATGACTAGACAATACGAATGTATTAAACATAAATATTCTAATTTTGGCAGTTATAACTTATTATAGAAGACAATGTCCTAGTTTGTAGCAAAGTATTTTTGAAGGTGATGGACATCAAGCTAAGAAATCAAGGAAAAGTCTAAACTTGACACTGATTAGTCTTATTCATATTGATAATTTGTATCCACATTCAAAAGCTTTGACATACATATTCATGTCTGTTTTGCATGATGACACTCCATAAAAGTTTGCAATAGAGTTACATTCACTAGAACCTCTTTCTATTCTAGATCTGCTTGTTCATCCACTTAAGACAGGTTCCTTAAGTCCTATTGACATACAAAATTACTGGAATTTGTTTTATGTTGATTTTGTATTACATAATATGATTCAGATACTTTTAAAAACTTCTGTAGAAAAGGATTCCTTCCAAATGGGTTTAAATAGAAAATCATGCTGGACTGGAAACATCAACATTGCAAATGTATGTCAACATGAACAGGTTCTAAATTTTCTGAGGCCAACTTTTCTCAACTGTAATTGCTTTTGGCATAAAATGCAGAAAGGCAGAAACATCTTAGTTTAGCTGTATTCTTGGCATGAACAATTAAACTGTTGATAGGATAGGGACTCTCTGTAGAATTTCAGAGTCAGTTTGCTTGGAAATATGCATATGTCTAATTTAACACATTTCCTGATACCAAAAGAGAATGAATATATCTCACATGCGTATGTTTGTGTGTTCTGACCTTAAAAGACAGAAAGTTTGGAATTTCAGAAAGACCCCAAATCTACCTAGAAATATCCTATTCACACTGCTTACTTTGGAAAAGTCTGACACACTCTTAATGCACTGATTAAATTGAATATCATGTCCAAAATTGTGTTCCAACTTATAGGATGAAGAAAAGAGCACAGCATCATTTCTATAATTATTCCAGCCAATGATGCATAACCTGAAAAACATAAGAAAATATCAAACCCTAACTAGGGGACATTCTATAATAATTTTAAAAGTACCAACATGAAGAAAGGGAAATATTTCAGACTGAGATATGAACACTAAATGTAATGTATGACTTAGAGCTGGGTTCATTTGCCAGGAAGTATGTAACTGAGACTATTTAACATCTTTGAGTCTGATGACTAGACAATACGAATGTATTAAACATAAATATTCTAATTTTGGCAGTTATAACTTATTATAGAAGACAATGTCCTAGTTTGTAGCAAAGTATTTTTGAAGGTGATGGACATCAAGCTAAGAAATCAAGGAAAAGTCTAAACTTGACACTGATTAGTCTTATTCATATTGATAATTTGTATCCACATTCAAAAGCTTTGACATACATATTCATGTCTGTTTTGCATGATGACACTCCATAAAAAGTTTGCAATAGAGTTACATTCACTAGAACCTCTTTCTATTCTAGATCTGCTTGTTCATCCACTTAAGACAGGTTCCCTTAAGTCCTATTGTTCATCTCAAGTGGAGCATGTAGATGAAGTCTTACTGGTTGAAGTGTGCTTGAGTTCTTCTCCATGTTGATTTTGTATTACATAATATGATTCTGATTCTTCTAAAACATATTTTTGGAAGAAATCTACAAGCCTACTCAATAGGAAAAAATATATATCCCTGATTTTCTCTCAGTTGATGTTGTCATGAAGTAAAAGTACTGAGGGAAAAAATAGAGGGAAATAGAAGCTTATATGATAAAAATATATAATATTCTAATATTCATACAGGGTGACATAAATTATTCTTTGATCTAGTTATCTTGGACTTTAGAGGAAATTATAATAAATCCTCTGAGAGAAATAAAAATGTATAGAATCAATAATATCAACTCATTCAAAATAATATTAAGATGAGCTGGAGAACTTAGGAACTTAATTTTGGAAAGAAAGATATTACTTAACCAGAACATACTAGCACTCTTTAAATATCTGAAGCAGTTTCACTGAGGAAGAAGAATTAGGATTAATGAATGGAAATCATAGAGAGACAGACTTCAACCCATATTAAAAGTAAAGCAAAAGTTAAAATGTTCCAAAATGTAAGAAGCTGTTTACCAAAGGATTAGTTCACTAGAATATTCAAAGTACAGATAACTGCTTAATAAAGGGGTCAAATAGACCAACGTTCTATCAAATTCATGGAGGAAAACATAGACACAACATTCTTTGACATAAATTGCAGCAATATTTTTTTTTGATCCATCTTGTAAAGGAAATAAAAGTAAAAATAAATAAATAGGACCTAATTATTTTCAGAAACTTTGGCACAATGAAGAAAACCATAAACAAAATGCAAAGACAACCTTCAGAATGGGAGAAAATAATTGTAAATGAAGTGACTGATAAGGGATTAACGTCCAAAATACACAAACATCTCGTATCAACAAACAAATAAACAGTCAGAAAAAAAAAAAAAATGGATGAAAGATCTTAATAGACATCTCTCCAGAAAAGATGGTCATCTCTCACACAAATGGCCAAAAAACACATAAAAGTATGCTCAAAATGGCTAGTTACTAAAAACATGCAAATCAAAGCCACAATGCGGCATAACTTCACAGTGGTATGAATGGTCATCATCAAGAAGTCACACATAACAAATGCTGGAGAAGGTACAGAGAGAAAAGAGAACTCTCATGAACTGCTGGTGGAAATGTAAACTGGCATAGCCACTATGTAGAATAGTGCAGAGGTTCCTTAAAAAACTGAAAATATAGTTACCTAATTATCAAGAAATCCTACTCCCAGGCATATATCGAGAAAAGATGAAAGCTCTGATTAGAAAAGATACATATACCCCAATGTTCACAGCAGCACTGTTTATAAGTCAATACATGAAGGCAGCCTATACATCCACTGACAGATGAATAGGTAAGGAAGACGTGGTGCAAATGGCTTCCCAGATGGCTCAGTGGGTAAAGAAACTGTCTCCAATGCACAAGACTCGTGTCCTATCCCTAGGTCAGGAAGATCCCCTGCAGAAGGAAATGGCAAAGCACTTCAATATTCTTGCCTGGAAATTTCCATGGACGGAGGAGCCTGGCAGGCTGCAGTCCATAGTGTTGCAAGAATCTGACACGATTACTGACTAATTCACCACCACCATCTGTGTATGTATGTATATGGTATAAATATATGTATATGTACACATACACACATGGAATACACATTGCAATACTACTTAGCTATAGAGACTCTTCAGCCATAAAAAAAAAGAAAAAATAATGCCACTTGTAGCAGCATGGATGGACCTATCATACTCAGTGTAGTAAGTCATATAGAGAAAAACAAATACCATATGATACAATTTATATGCGGAATCTAAAATGTACTAAAATTAACTTATTTACAAAACAGCAATAAACTTACAGACAGAGAAAACAAACTAATGGTTACCAAAGAGAAAGGGAGTGAAATAGATTCTTCTTTTTTTAAAAAAAAACCTTTATTTTGCTTTTAACTTTTACAGAGTCTTGTTGCTTACAGATATGTATATTCCCAGATTAGTCATATGTATATCTCCCCCTTCCCACCCCTCCCGACCATCAAATAGATTCTAAGTATGGGATTAACACAGACACAGTGTTATGTATAAGACAAACAACAAGTACCTATGGAAACTATACTCAGGGAACTATACTCAACATGGCATAATAATCGAAAATGGAAAAGAATCTGAAAAAGAATATATAGATATTGACAGGTGCTGTCCTAAATCACTTCAGTTGTGTCCGACTCTTTGCGACCCTATGGACTGCAGCCTGCCAGGCTCCTCTGTCCACAGGATTCTCCAGGCAAGAATATTGGAGTAGGTTGCCATGCTCTCCTCCAGAGGATCTTCCTAACCCAGGGTCAGAACACAGGTCTTCCATTCAAGTATTAACCAGGCCCAACCCTGCTTAGTTTCCAAGATCAGATGAGACTGGGTATGCTCAGGGTGCTATGGCTGTAGAGGAACCCAGGTCTCTTGCATTGCAGGCAGACATTTTTACTTTACTACCTGAGCCACTAGGGAAGCCTATTTAGAAGATACAGATCACACCTTTGATTGCTAACTGTTTATACAAACAGGAACAGATTTTCTAAAAATAGTCTCTCTCACAGACAAGATATAGCCACACTTTATAAATTCCCTGAAATAGGTCTATAAATGATAAACTCAAGAGAAATTATGTACTGGAGGTCAGACATTAAATGAAAGGAAATATGTTTAGCTTTTTATGTATGTTCAATAGGGTTATCACTATCAAGCAATATTCATTGTCCTCCAGCCAGTTAATTTTGTATTGTGGTAACATGGGCAAAAAATATTTTTTTTATCATAGAAGAGTGTGCTTGTTTCTTTAATCATCATTTAGAAAGTGACATTCAAGGACAGGAATGTTTGGGAAATCAGAGCATGACAAATCGCATTACATCTTCCAAGCAAGCAATAGAGCTAAAAGAACAGGAAAGCAGGTGTCTTCATCCAATTTGCATTTAAGAAATAATTTCTTTGGTGAAGTATTATTTAGAATGTGTATAATTTATCATTAGTATACCAAATACTACCCAAATTGTGTTATGATAAATGTCTATGTACCTATGACAACAAATGTACCATCAAAAATTACATTATTCCATTCTTAAAAGAATTTTAGTGATGTAACAGTTACTATCTGTATATTCAGAAGCATATGAATTACTAGATGAGTTTTTCTCTTGTCATATGAATATCTACAAAATGAACTTAACATTTCTTTAAACAAAATTGAAACATCCTCTATCTACCTACTCACCTACCTATCATCTATCTGTCTACCATAAATTCAGCTATAAATAAGAAAAATGCCATAGCCAAGAATGTATGCCTGGGTGGAAAATAAATAATTTAATAAATTATTAACTTATGTATTTAATAATGTGAAATCTATACACATGTGCATGCGTGTGTGTGTGTGTGTGTGTGTGTGTGTGTTCAATTGTTCAGTCATGTCTGATTCTTTGTGACCCTCTGGACTGTAGCCCATGAGATTCCTGTCCAAGGAATTTCCTGGCAAGAATACTGGATTGGGATCCAGGCATTGAACCTGAATCTCCTGCATCTCCTATATTGCTGGCAGATTTTTTACTGCTGAGTCACCAGAGAAGATATCTATATATCTATAAATATATATGGTTGATACATATGTGTGTGTATATATATATATATATAGTTGAAATTGAAGATTCTTAAATACACAGGTAATGAAAAAGAAAAATGACAGGGAAGCAAATTCAACCCAAATTTAGAATAATGATGATGAAAGTTTCATGACAGAGGGTACTCATATAATGGAATAAACCACCAAGAAACTGACATGTTGTTGTTGTTGTTTAGTCGCTAAGTCATGTCTGACTCTTCTGCAATTCCAAGGACTGTAACCAGCTAGGCTCCTCTTTCCCAGGCAAGAATACTGGAGTAAGTTGCCATTTTCTTCTCCAAGGGGGTATTGTGAACCCACATGAGCCATGTAAGAGACTCTTAGTTTCTGATAAATTGAGCATTCATCAGAGTTTATAACTGAATTGGAAATACATACTAATTTAACAAGGGATTAACTCAAGTCTTCATTTTTCATTAGGTCATTGAGCAAGCACCAGGTTTAAAGAAGAAAGAAGATGGATGATCTTGAAATGGTCCATTTGATTTGAAACTTCATAGAGGTGGGGTGTTTGGGGTTTTTTGATAAATGTCTATGTACCTATGACAACAAATGTACCATCAAAAATTACATTATTCCATTCTTAAAAGAATTTTAGTGATGTAACAGTTACTATCTGTATATTCAGAAGCATATGAATTACTAGATGAGTTTTTCTCTTGTCATATGAATATCTACAAAATGAACTTAACATTTCTTTAAACAAAATTGAAACATCCTCTATCTACCTACTCACCTACCTATCATCTATCTGTCTACCATAAATTCAGCTATAAATAAGAAAAATGCCATAGCCAAGAATGTATGCCTGGGTGGAAAATAAATAATTTAATAAATTATTAACTTATGTATTTAATAATGTGAAATCTATACACATGTGCATGCGTGTGTGTGTGTGTGTGTGTGTGTGTGTGTTCAATTGTTCAGTCATGTCTGATTCTTTGTGACCCTCTGGACTGTAGCCCATGAGATTCCTGTCCAAGGAATTTCCTGGCAAGAATACTGGATTGGGATCCAGGCATTGAACCTGAATCTCCTGCATCTCCTATATTGCTGGCAGATTTTTTACTGCTGAGTCACCAGAGAAGATATCTATATATCTATAAATATATATGGTTGATACATATGTGTGTGTATATATATATATATATAGTTGAAATTGAAGATTCTTAAATACACAGGTAATGAAAAAGAAAAATGACAGGGAAGCAAATTCAACCCAAATTTAGAATAATGATGATGAAAGTTTCATGACAGAGGGTACTCATATAATGGAATAAACCACCAAGAAACTGACATGTTGTTGTTGTTGTTTAGTCGCTAAGTCATGTCTGACTCTTCTGCAATTCCAAGGACTGTAACCAGCTAGGCTCCTCTTTCCCAGGCAAGAATACTGGAGTAAGTTGCCATTTTCTTCTCCAAGGGGGTATTGTGAACCCACATGAGCCATGTAAGAGACTCTTAGTTTCTGATAAATTGAGCATTCATCAGAGTTTATAACTGAATTGGAAATACATACTAATTTAACAAGGGATTAACTCAAGTCTTCATTTTTCATTAGGTCATTGAGCAAGCACCAGGTTTAAAGAAGAAAGAAGATGGATGATCTTGAAATGGTCCATTTGATTTGAAACTTCATAGAGGTGGGGTGTTTGGGGTTTTTTTTGATAAATATTCACAGGAATATGCAAATTTTCAATTCTGAACTATTACAAGATGTTTACCCCTATAACACTTTCAAAAGCTTCTTCTCAATATTATTCATTCTAACCCCCTTACCATCTAGCATAAGAGTTTGTATTCCTTATATAAGAACTAGTATAATAAACCTTGATGTCTGTCCACTTCAGACTGGATGTTTGTATACTTCAGAGGATTTATGAAGTCCTGGCTTCATATATACCACTTACTATTGAAATGCTGAAAAGAACACTTAAGATTTTTCTGTGGGTAGACAGAGCAACAACTAGTGCAGGCTGGACATTTTGCTGTTCATGGACACCTTGAGGTGTGCAATCATTTGTTGACTTGTGGTCATGTATTTCATCTCCACCAGAGTCAAGGAGAAGAATTTTCTCAAAATGGATCTATTGAAGATGACACAATCTTTCCTGAAATCAAATAGAACTCCTCCGTAAATCTTATTTACCACAGTTTCAAGCAACATTTCAATCTCCTGATAACTCTAATATCTAGGTAGTCATTAGATTCAAATGAATAAGCATATTATATTCTACACCATCTGGAAGGATTTATTTTGCTTTGAGATCAAATCAAACCTTGAAGACTGGCTGATTGAATTAATCAGAGAAAAACACAGGTATAGACTTACTTCAGCAGACATCTCCTTCTTAGTAGTAGGAAAGCAAAAGATCCTTTATCTTGAAGAGGTTAACAAGAACATCCTAGAATACTGAAAATTTACTTATATGACACATATTTTATGCTATTCCTACCTTACTTGTATCTCAACTCCTGTTAGGTTTGTCTAATTAGGACATAATAATTACAGCTAACACTTCTCTCTTTCTATGTGCCAGTTACTCTTTTAAATGCTAAGTACTTTAAATCTATTAATTCATTGGATCTCCAAAATAACTCTACGTGATGATCACTACTATCAGTTACACATTGTAGATAAGAGACATGAAATACAAAAACCTGTCTCAAGTCATATAACCAGTAAGTAGTGAAGCTCGGTTTAGATCATGTAAGTTCATCCTTATACCTTTATCTTTTAAAATTTTATTTCCCTTTATTTTTATGTCCATTTTATTTCCTCCATTTAGTCTACTACATGGGATTTACAAACATATTTCTTTGAAAATATGATAGTTTAATCTTGTCTTAGCACACACTTCATGGCATCCTATATAAACTTTTCTTTTCATTACTTGCAGAAGGTAAGTGTCTGTAAGAATGTAGTCTGTAGCCTGAGTGATTATCTTTTATTCTCTTTTAGCTTCATTTCAGGCTAATATGATAGAAATGAAAAGTAAGCAAATTAATCACAAGAATATTGTCAATATATGAAAAACACATCAATAATTTTTTTCCAGTTAAAAAAATGATATTTTTACTTTCTTAGTATTTTGGGAAGATTCTAATATAAACAGCAAATATCACTAGGAAATTTTATTTCCCTGAAAACTCTTAAAATGTAACCTTATGGCATATCTTGATAGTAGATGCTTCTTTATGGTTAATAGTTTTCTTGAATTTCTCTTACTCCCTGGTTCACATCATTATGTATTCCCAGTTCTGTTTTCTGTGAATATCACAAGATGCAAAAACCAGGTCATTCTTTTAAGTGAACAGCATGGATTACTCCCTGTTTCTTTACCTTTCCCTGAACTAAACTATCGACCTGAACAGAGAGTGACTTGGGCTTTTACAAGTGTGGTCAAGAAGACTCCTGTAATGGATAAGGGATTAACACAAGTGACAAGTTGATGAGAATATATTCCTTGTCCTGAAATGTTATGCTTAGTGCCTCAGTGAGCCATAATAAATTGAAAATCTCCTTCACCCTTTCCCCCGTCACCTGCCAAATGTGAGGTATAATCACTCACTTACCCATTGCTTAGGCAGTGACAGGTAATTAAAATGGTATCATACAAATAGGACAAGAAAGTGTGAATTCTCATCAGAGAATAACAACTTGCAAAATACTGCAGAGCACATCGTGTTTGTTGTAAATTTCAATCAAGTTTGATAAAACAAGTGTTTACAAAAGAACTAAGCTATCCATGTTAAAAGATGAATATCAACATATGTTATTAAATGAATACATAATCTATTTATACTCATTCAGCATTCAAATACAGAAAATGTATTTTGAACATTTACTGAGCACTAAGCACTGAACAGAGCTCCCACAATGGCTCAACAGTAAAGAATCCACCTGCCACTGCTGGAGACATAGGTTTGATCCTTGGGTCAGGAAGATACCCTGGAAAAGGACACACAACCCACTTCAGCATTCTTGCCTGGGAAATCCCATGAAAAGAGGAGCCTGGCAGGGTATACTTTATGGGGTTAAAAAGAATCAGGTACAATATAGGGGCTAAACAACAACAAAGCTCTGTATCCATCCTCTGGCCCTAATGATTGACTTTGGATTGGCAAGGTTTCAGGTGATTTTTAAAGTACATTTTTCTAAGTTTTTACAATGATTGTTTTTACGCTACTTAAAACACTAAATTTTAAAAATAAACTATGAAATATACAAGTATACAAGTCTTTCATTTCATATAGTTCATGATCTGCTAAAGACTACAAAGGGAGTAGCAATGGACTAATAATTATTAGCTAGTTTGTACTTTAATGTCTACTAAAATAAGGACAGATTGTGCATCTCCCTAAACAACATTAGTGTAAGAATAAATTTTAGGCAGGACCAAACTCCCAGCCTTTTAGAAAATAGTACACTGGGAAAATCAAGCATCACTTATAATTGGGAATGCTAAGTCTTTATTCTCACCGGAATTCTAGTCACTTTTAACTGAGGAAAATTGATCTTTAATTCAATTTTGAGTAAACCCTCAGGAATACCCTACCTGAGCAAGGAGGTAGAGAGCCAATTTCTTGATTACATGAAAGGGGCCAATAGGACATGTAATTTCTATGAGGAGGCAAAAATTTTGAGGTAAACATCAGGATTACCTGCTAGAGTCAATTAAAATGGTATCATACAAATAGGACAAGAAAGTGTGAATTCTCATCAGAGAATAACAACTTGCAAAATACTGCAGAGCACATCGTGTTTGTTGTAAATTTCAATCAAGTTTGATAAAACAAGTGTTTACAAAAGAACTAAGCTATCCATGTTAAAAGATGAATATCAACATATGTTATTAAATGAATACATAATCTATTTATACTCATTCAGCATTCAAATACAGAAAATGTATTTTGAACATTTACTGAGCACTAAGCACTGAACAGAGCTCCCACAATGGCTCAACAGTAAAGAATCCACCTGCCACTGCTGGAGACATAGGTTTGATCCTTGGGTCAGGAAGATACCCTGGAAAAGGACACACAACCCACTTCAGCATTCTTGCCTGGGAAATCCCATGAAAAGAGGAGCCTGGCAGGGTATACTTTATGGGGTTAAAAAGAATCAGGTACAATATAGGGGCTAAACAACAACAAAGCTCTGTATCCATCCTCTGGCCCTAATGATTGACTTTGGATTGGCAAGGTTTCAGGTGATTTTTAAAGTACATTTTTCTAAGTTTTTACAATGATTGTTTTTACGCTACTTAAAACACTAAATTTTAAAAATAAACTATGAAATATACAAGTATACAAGTCTTTCATTTCATATAGTTCATGATCTGCTAAAGACTACAAAGGGAGTAGCAATGGACTAATAATTATTAGCTAGTTTGTACTTTAATGTCTACTAAAATAAGGACAGATTGTGCATCTCCCTAAACAACATTAGTGTAAGAATAAATTTTAGGCAGGACCAAACTCCCAGCCTTTTAGAAAATAGTACACTGGGAAAATCAAGCATCACTTATAATTGGGAATGCTAAGTCTTTATTCTCACCGGAATTCTAGTCACTTTTAACTGAGGGAAAATTGATCTTTAATTCAATTTTTGAGTAAACCCTCAGGAATACCCTACCTGAGCAAGGAGGTAGAGAGCCAATTTCTTGATTACATGAAAGGGGCCAATAGGACATGTGAATTTCTATGAGGAGGCAAAGGAAAATTCTTAAAGAACATGATGGTGTCTTTGTCACTGTCAGGTGGTGTCACTGACAGAAGTAGCATCTTAATGGAACCTACAAGCAAGAGAATCTTTCCATACTGCATGATGTGTCATCGCATTTTGGCTCTGTGCAGATATCTCAGAAAGGAATTTTTTCCTTCTTACTTAAAGTGGACATATATTTTTTAGCTGTGAATGTTAGTATCTTTCCATCAGTTGTATCACTATTTCACTGGGAAAAAAACCACATGAGATAGATGCTTTTTTTTCTTTATATTAGCTGTTTTAGAATCAAGAATAGAAAAAAACTCAAGTCTTTTGAATGATCTAATCTGCTGTTTATTCATGTATTTATGTGTGTAGTGGATGATTATTGATTGCCTCTACAGTAGTATCACCACATTCTCCTTTTAATCACCTTGATTTCCATTTTTGCAAGTTAAATGTATGCCAGATCTTACAGTGGCATGGGTAATTTAGGCTAAACCAACTGGACATTCCATTCCTCTGCCATCATGATAATAGTAAACAAGTAAACAGTAGTAAACAAGAGACTTGATCCAGTGTACTTAAACTAAAATTGATGTGTATTTGGGAATATTAGGGGGGAAT
The DNA here is from genome assembly GCA_022376925.1 of Tragulus kanchil. Taxonomy (NCBI): domain Eukaryota; kingdom Metazoa; phylum Chordata; class Mammalia; order Artiodactyla; family Tragulidae; genus Tragulus; species Tragulus kanchil. The sequence continues at coordinate 68,080,768 of JAIOJX010000028.1, read as the reverse complement.
AAATTCCATCTCATTTCTAAAATAAATAATGAGGAGTCAAGCAGACCAGGAATGTTTTTTCTTTTTTCTTGAAAGGTCTTTTTTTTTGCCTCTAAGTCATCACTTACTTTCATCCATCTTTTTTCTTTGGTCTGCATGGGACTCCCATTGCAGTGGGGAGGTCCTCTCATTCCAGAGGACCAGCTCTGGGTGCGTGAGCTCCAGAGCGCTGGTTTGTAATTGGATACACCCACTCAGCCACTCCTTGGCATGTGGGATCCTTCCGGGCCAGGGATTGAACCAGTGCCCCTTGCACTGCAAGGCAGACTCTACCTACTGGACCACCAGGGAAGCCCTGACCAGGAATTCTGAAAGTCTTTAATGACCACAAAGATTGTTAACCCAGGTATAAAGCAGAATAACTGAAAATTTGAAGAATAGAAGAAAGAGTTCTATGTTAAATAAACAGCTGAATTTTCTTATCTAAGAAAATAAAACCCTACCTGAGCAAGGAGGTAGAAGATTCTTGATTACATGAAAGGGGCCAATAGGACATGTGAATTTCTATGAGGAGGCAAAGGAAAATTCTTAAAGAACATGATGGTGTCTTTGTCACTGTCAGGTGGTGTCACTGACAGAAGTAGCATCTTAATGGAACCTACAAGCAAGAGAATCTTTCCATACTGCATGATGTGTCATCGCATTTTGGCTCTGTGCAGATATCTCAGAAAGGAATTTTTTCCTTCTTACTTAAAGTGGACATATATTTTTTAGCTGTGAATGTTAGTATCTTTCCATCAGTTGTATCACTATTTCACTGGGAAAAAAACCACATGAGATAGATGCTTTTTTTTCTTTATATTAGCTGTTTTAGAATCAAGAATAGAAAAAAACTCAAGTCTTTTGAATGATCTAATCTGCTGTTTATTCATGTATTTATGTGTGTAGTGGATGATTATTGATTGCCTCTACAGTAGTATCCCCACATTCTCCTTTTAATCACCTTGATTTCCATTTTTGCAAGTTAAATGTATGCCAGATCTTACAGTGGCATGGGTAATTTAGGCTAAACCAACTGGACATTCCATTCCTCTGCCATCATGATAATAGTAAACAAGTAAACAGTAGTAAACAAGAGACTTGATCCAGTGTACTTAAACTAAAATTGATGTGTATTTGGGAATATTAGGGGGGAATAAATTCCATCTCATTTCTAAAAATAAATAATGAGGAGTCAAGCAGACCAGGAATGTTTTTTCTTTTTTCTTGAAAGGTCTTTTTTTTTGCCTCTAAGTCATCACTTACTTTCATCCATCTTTTTTCTTTGGTCTGCATGGGACTCCCATTGCAGTGGGGAGGTCCTCTCATTCCAGAGGACCAGCTCTGGGTGCGTGAGCTCCAGAGCGCTGGTTTGTAATTGGATACACCCACTCAGCCACTCCTTGGCATGTGGGATCCTTCCGGGCCAGGGATTGAACCAGTGCCCCTTGCACTGCAAGGCAGACTCTACCTACTGGACCACCAGGGAAGCCCTGACCAGGAATTCTGAAAGTCTTTAATGACCACAAAGATTGTTAACCCAGGTATAAAGCAGAATAACTGAAAATTTGAAGAATAGAAGAAAGAGTTCTATGTTAAATAAACAGCTGAATTTTCTTATCTAAGAAAATAAAACATTTATACTTTATATAAACTAATAATCTTATATAAGACTCTTTGAGAAATTTAAAATATATGGGCACCTTCATATGAAAGTGTAAATTTAAATCTAAGTCAGTACTAGATGGTTATTCTTGAACCAAAGCTAAATATTATTTAGCGTGCTCACGAACTGCACACATATTTTAAACTTGTTTATGCCTAACTTGATTGTTTGATTAACTTGAATTTTTATTTCTTTGAAGATATAGAAAGACATTTGAGCTATAAGGATTCATTTTTGTCCTATGACACACTTGTTTCACTTCTGTTTTTGAGATAGACTATTGTTTTTAGATGATATTAGGAATTTTAATATGAAAGGAAGCTATTATATTTTAAAATTTCAAACTTGATATCAGAAAAAGTTTTAACTTTGTTTCAATTAGTAGCAAGTTTTCTGTTTGCTTGTGCATTTGTGTATGTTCCCCAGCCACAAAATGCTGCTCAGAACATCACTTCCTTTTTATAACTTCTCACCTTCCACAAATGGCTAAAGAAATGACTTCTTCATCTAGCTCCCTATAGCATTTGATGAGTATGTTCTGTTTATTTGATTACCTACCTATCTCTCCTTCTGGAACACAAGATCTTTGATGGCAAGGATTGTGTCATATATATCTCAATATTTCCAGGGCTTGCTATTGCTCCTGACACATAATAGACAGTAAATAACTGTTAATTGGTGTTAAGAGTGGATTTACGCAGTAAGCCCCAATTTACCTGTTTTGGGTTGGTTCATAGAGTGAAGAAGTTACCATGGCATGTCTTCTCTTTTATATTATGAGCATAGTCTTTCTGTTGTGTGAATATAACCTGAGCTTAAGTCTGTTTTGCTGTTTCAGGGCAAAATATATCACAGGGTAAAGAAGGTAAAATTTTTATTGTAAGTCTGTATTTATGTAAGCTTCAACCAGTAAGACACAACTGGTTTTTTAACAGAATCATTTGTGTTAGTAACTTGTTAGTCTTGGGCATTCTTTTATTGAAGCTTTCCTGGCCTGAAAACAATGCTAAGTTTGGATATAACACTGAAATACATTTTTTAAATGACGTTTTTGGACTATTTCATATTTAAATCTAAGGGGACATATTATCTATACATAAAAATACATAAGTAGTTAGTTTTGTTCAAAAGATCTTCATAATACTTATGTGACTATCTCCAAACAAGCAACTTAAATTCATTGACTGTTCCAGTAGTAAAAATCAAGACAATAGTCCTTTTTCTTCCTGAATCTCAATTGGTATGATAATAATTAATATCCATGGAAAGACATACACAGAGAAAATTAGGGATCCAAAGACACTAATGTGGTAGGTAGATCCCAAAAAGTCCCCTGTAAACCACAACTCTTGGTATTCTGATTTTTCCATGTTGATTATGAGCTGCCTCTGTGTAACCACAGAATGCAGGTGACATAGTGTGACTTTCAAGGTCATAAGAAACCTTGAGCCTTCTGCTTTGGTCTCTTCTAGCATTTCTTCAGGAAAAAGCCAGGCAACTGTGACATATTTTACTTTCCTACCCTAAGCCAGCTATGTGGAGAGACTGTATGGGAAGAGAGATGCCCTCAGTTTTAGAGTCTTCTTAGCTCAGACACCAGACATAGGAGTAAGAAAGCCATTTTGGACATTCTAGCCCCAGTGGACTGATGGGTAGAAAAATCAAGGGATTCATTTGACAGTCAGAACCAAAAGATCTTTATCTATTTCCAGTAACTCAAACCACAACACTTTACCTCCCAATCATTATGAACCAGAGGCATACTGTTGGACCTGGGCTCTGCTCAATGTTCTCACTCCCAGAATTTTTTTTTTTTAATTTATTTTTTTGGGGTGGGGGCGGGTTTGGGAGGGAAGGGGATGGGCGGGCCACTTCCATTGATCTTTCGTTTGTCTATTTTCATCCATCTTTGTCTGGCATGTTCGGTTTGAATATAACCTGAGCTTAAGTCTGTTTTGCTGTTTCAGGGCAAAATATATCACAGGGTAAAGAAGGTAAAATTTTTATTGTAAGTCTGTATTTATGTAAGCTTCAACCAGTAAGACACAACTGGTTTTTTAACAGAATCATTTGTGTTAGTAACTTGTTAGTCTTGGGCATTCTTTTATTGAAGCTTTCCTGGCCTGAAAACAATGCTAAGTTTGGATATAACACTGAAATACATTTTTTAAATGACGTTTTTGGACTATTTCATATTTAAATCTAAGGGGACATATTATCTATACATAAAAATACATAAGTAGTTAGTTTTGTTCAAAAGATCTTCATAATACTTATGTGACTATCTCCAAACAAGCAACTTAAATTCATTGACTGTTCCAGTAGTAAAAATCAAGACAATAGTCCTTTTTCTTCCTGAATCTCAATTGGTATGATAATAATTAATATCCATGGAAAGACATACACAGAGAAAATTAGGGATCCAAAGACACTAATGTGGTAGGTAGATCCCAAAAAGTCCCCTGTAAACCACAACTCTTGGTATTCTGATTTTTCCATGTTGATTATGAGCTGCCTCTGTGTAACCACAGAATGCAGGTGACATAGTGTGACTTTCAAGGTCATAAGAAACCTTGAGCCTTCTGCTTTGGTCTCTTCTAGCATTTCTTCAGGAAAAAGCCAGGCAACTGTGACATATTTTACTTTCCTACCCTAAGCCAGCTATGTGGAGAGACTGTATGGGAAGAGAGATGCCCTCAGTTTTTAGAGTCTTCTTAGCTCAGACACCAGACATAGGAGTAAGAAAGCCATTTTGGACATTCTAGCCCCAGTGGACTGATGGGTAGAAAAATCAAGGGATTCATTTGACAGTCAGAACCAAAAGATCTTTATCTATTTCCAGTAACTCAAACCACAACACTTTACCTCCCAATCATTATGAACCAGAGGCATACTGTTGGACCTGGGCTCTGCTCAATGTTCTCACTCCCAGAATTTTTTTTTTTTAATTTATTTTTTTGGGGTGGGGGGGCGGGTTTGGGAGGGAAGGGGATGGGCGGGCCACTTCCATTGATCTTTCATTTGTCTATTTTCATCCATCTTTGCTCTTTGGCCTGTGTGGGCCTCCCATCGCTGTGGCCTCTGTTGTTGCAGAGCACCGGCTCTGGGCGCATGCGCTCCAGAGCTCCGGCTCGGTAATTGGACACATTGGTCCAGCCGCTCTGCGGCACGTGGGATCTTCCCAGGCCAGGGATCGAACTGGCGCCCCTTGCACTGCAAGGCGGTGTCCTTATCCACTGGACCACCAGGGAAGCCCACTCCCAGAATTTTGAGAATAATAAAGAGTTGTTGTTGCTTCATGTCACTATATTTTGGAGTGCTTTATCAGGTAAAAATAGGAAACTAGAACAACCAATGAGAGAAAAGAAGAAACAGGCATCAATAATACTTTGGACCAAGATATTATTCGAGTACTAATTATTGTTCTCCAACACAAAGTCACCAATTATTTCCTTCGAGTCATCTAGAAAGGAAGGCAACTTCAGGAAAGCATGACATGTATGCTGGATCTATGGAGCACCCTTAATAGGAAATAAAGTTCTAGGACACCTGAAATAGAACAGATGGCCTGCCAGATCTAGTCAGGGTTTGTCCTTGCTCATGCAATAGGACTAATGATCCTTTGTGGCAAAAACTTTCAGTTATATTTGTTTAACAGTGCCCAAAGTGCTTCTATATTTCTTTAAAAAACAATGCAGAAAGGTGGCCGATCTCATTCCTTCCCCAGTATTCCGAGCTGTGAACCATGTGGCCTCGGACTACTGCTCTGCTCTTTCGGTTGTGACCCCTCCTCCTGTGGAATTGGCAGAAGCAATATTTTTACTGTCTCTGCTGTGGGTGTGGGCCATGTGTGTACATATGTGTATATGTATAGATCACCCAGCGGTGTGGCTGCTGCCGTCCAGGGCGAAGCAACAGTACAATAAAGGTTGACTCCAAAAAAAAAAAAAAAATGCAATTAATAGAGAAGAAACAAAGAGAATTTGGTGAACCACATACAGTATGAATTCATATGCATAGAAACATCCCAAACATCTGGGTATATCTAAACCTTTTTTTTATAATAAAGTACAGTGGTAATAGCTAGTCCATATCATGTATACAGCTTTTCTAGCAAAAGAAAAGAAACATGAATAGGGCTTTTGACCTTAGTTTCTCTGTAACAAATCATGTTGTGATTACACAGAATGTCAGAGTAATCCCTTTGTTTGGACACATTGGTCCAGCCGCTCTGCGGCACGTGGGATCTTCCCAGGCCAGGGATCGAACTGGCGCCCCTTGCACTGCAAGGCGGTGTCCTTATCCACTGGACCACCAGGGAAGCCCACTCCCAGAATTTTGAGAATAATAAAGAGTTGTTGTTGCTTCATGTCACTATATTTTGGAGTGCTTTATCAGGTAAAAATAGGAAACTAGAACAACCAATGAGAGAAAAGAAGAAACAGGCATCAATAATACTTTGGACCAAGATATTATTCGAGTACTAATTATTGTTCTCCAACACAAAGTCACCAATTATTTCCTTCGAGTCATCTAGAAAGGAAGGCAACTTCAGGAAAGCATGACATGTATGCTGGATCTATGGAGCACCCTTAATAGGAAATAAAGTTCTAGGACACCTGAAATAGAACAGATGGCCTGCCAGATCTAGTCAGGGTTTGTCCTTGCTCATGCAATAGGACTAATGATCCTTTGTGGCAAAAACTTTCAGTTATATTTGTTTAACAGTGCCCAAAGTGCTTCTATATTTCTTTAAAAAACAATGCAGAAAGGTGGCCGATCTCATTCCTTCCCCAGTATTCCGAGCTGTGAACCATGTGGCCTCGGACTACTGCTCTGCTCTTTCGGTTGTGACCCCTCCTCCTGTGGAATTGGCAGAAGCAATATTTTTACTGTCTCTGCTGTGGGTGTGGGCCATGTGTGTACATATGTGTATATGTATAGATCACCCAGCGGTGTGGCTGCTGCCGTCCAGGGCGAAGCAACAGTACAATAAAGGTTGACTCCAAAAAAAAAAAAAAAATGCAATTAATAGAGAAGAAACAAAGAGAATTTGGTGAACCACATACAGTATGAATTCATATGCATAGAAACATCCCAAACATCTGGGTATATCTAAACCTTTTTTTTATAATAAAGTACAGTGGTAATAGCTAGTCCATATCATGTATACAGCTTTTCTAGCAAAAGAAAAGAAACATGAATAGGGCTTTTGACCTTAGTTTCTCTGTAACAAATCATGTTGTGATTACACAGAATGTCAGAGTAATCCCTTTGTTTGTACACAGCCCCTTCCCTATGAATATGCTCAGTAAATAACATCATGGTGATACTTGATTAAAAATAAATATTTCATAGAATGTCTTTTAAGTTTTTCCAGCATCTGATAGTATATGAAGAAAATTTTCTGTGATTGAGAAGATACTCCAAACACCATTTATAAGTAAGCATTCCTGCAACAAATATTAAGTAAATATCTATTATTTACCTAGAACTGTGCCAAGAACTGAGGTTACAAATATTAGTAAAACAGTAGTCTTGTCCTAATGTAGTTTAAAACCTAGTGCAGAATTTAGATGTTATCCATAATCCATTTTTAAAATGCTGCAAAGAAAGAAAAGAGGAAGGATCTTTGCAATATGAGCGTTGAGGAATACTTGCTATAGCAGTGACCTTTCATCTGAGTTCTGCTGGATGAGAAAGCATTGCCCTAAACCTGAGTAGGTGGCTCATTGCCTAGTGTTCTAGGCTACCAAAGAGTATGTAAAAGGCCAGTAGGTGAGAGAGGACATTGAAAATGCTAGGAACTAAAGCATTCAGGCTGACATATAGAGGACTGAGTCATTCAAGACAGTCCTATAGAAATAGGGGCTTCTCAGTGGTTCAGTGATAAAGAATCCACCAGTTCAGGAGATGCAACAGATGCAGGTTCAGTTCTTGGGTTAGGAAGGTCCCCTAGAGTAGGAAATGGCAACCCTTCCTCAGTATTCTTTCCTGCAAAATCCCACAGACAGAGGAGCCTGGTGGGCCATGGTCCATGGGGTCATGAAGAGTTGGACATAACTGAGTACATGCAAAAGGAATAGAGGCCCGCCTTTACATGGTCAGTGTGATCTAGAAGGATTTATTTTTTGTTCTACAAAAAAATCTGTGAAGCTATGCTTAGAGTGAGAACAGCTAGGAGGAGAATACAGAATGAGAAGAGAAGGGGACGTTGAATACCCTGACATCCAAAAGTTAGATAAAAAAGGCTGAGCCAGCAAAGAGACTGGCAAAGTATGGCCAGAGAGTCTGGAGCAAAGAACAGTGACATAAAATGAAAAATAAAACAGAATTTCAAAAAAATGAGTGAACTCAGCCTTGTCAAATGCTGTTGAGAGATTAAATATGCATTGTCTTTGCTGTCTGGAACTCACCTGTTACTCTCAGTGAAAGGCCTCTTAAGAAAGTTGGGAAGTGGTGATGTGAAATCTAGATTAGATTGAATTGAAGAATACATCCGTGACTAAGAACTGAAGAAAGAATACATAGATAACTCTTTAGAAATTTAGATGTGAAAATGAGAATAAATAGAGAAGTTGTCAAGGGAAATAGGGGAATTAGGTGGTTGTAGATATGTCTGTTTGTCTATGGAATGTATGTGTTTTAAGACGAGAAAAGCTAGAGCTTGCTTGAATGCTCCATTGCCAGGACTCAGTAGGGAGGCATATGTTGACAATAGGAAAATGAGAAGAGTACTTCTAGAGTAAGGATCAACAAAAAGCAAACAGAATAGGAAAATGAGAAGAGTACTTCTAGAGTAAGGATCAACAAAAAGCAAACAGGGACCAAAAACAGAGTGTAGGCAAATGTTTGGCACACTATACTTACATAGACCAGTTTTTATTTTCAGACAATGCATATTTCCATTCTTCTGCTCCTTCCTACCTTCCAAATATAATCAAATCCAAAAACTAGTGTATTTAAATTGCTATGAGAAAACTCACATCTCCATTGTTAGAGGAAAATATTTAGTCCATGAAAAATACAAACACATTTAATTAGGAATATGTTTTTCATAAAACAGTGCAATGATTCAGGATATTTAATAAAGACAGAATAAATTGTAGTTCTAATGAAAGTAAAAGTTTTGGAAAATTCCTACGGCTTTCCACAAGCTAATATTGCTCATTAAATCATAGCTTGATTAACAATTTACTTCTATTAAACTGTTTTAAACTCAAATTACTGCATATTCATAGGAAAATAATGCCAATTTTCTTATTACTCAAACTAAATAATAATAATACCAAATTAGTTATTTTTCCCTTTGATTTCATAATTGTGCAAAGAAGACAGCCTAAGATTGCTTCTTACTCAGCAACACAAAGGAATATAACAACATGTAGCATCATAGGTGAATTCTAGAAACTACTTGTGAGCAGAGCAGAAATGTGAGCGTTGGTTATAGAGTATGTATGTTTTTAATAAAGCTATACATTTAGAAGTACATACATTATATCTCAATGAAATTGCATTTGAGTATCTCCATTAAAATTCAGTAACAAAGGGAATTTGTCAATTTCAATCAATACTTTATCTTTGTACTTATTATTTTCCCCAAAAGAATGGCACCCTTCAGAATTGGGATTATTTTTGCTGGCATCCACTCTTTAGTAGCCTGTATTATGTGAGGTCACATTTTCATTTTGTGCATCAAGCCCACAAATTTCAGAGTCCCCAGGTATATAGCAGATAAAGTAAGAGACTCTCTGTTCTATTACCTGCAAACAAATATGTCACTCGATTTCCTCTCCTTCAGTTTCCACATCCAACCACCATTTCTGACCATCCTGGCAGCTTTGGAACCACTGCCTCCCCTTCGAGAAGAGTCTGATTCCACATTAAGCTGGCTTACTCGTAAGGAAGTAAAAGACCACTGCCCTTACTTTTGCCAAACTTTCCCCATCATGAAGAAAGCTCAGTCTTTCAGTTGCGCATCATGGCTGAGATGATTTCACTCTGCACTGCCGCTGTCACAGCCTAGTAACCTCTGATCAGTCCTTTTTTTGACAGATCTAGTCATCCTGAACACAGTATACCAACTTCTGACCAGCCTTTCTTTGACAGATCTAGTCATCCTGAACACAATATACTCTGAGTAAACTAACACTAGTCCACCTCTTTAGCCATTTTTTTCTATCCAAAGATAAGCCTCTTTTTGACTTGCTTCACTTTGTATAATAGGGTCTAGGTTCAAATATAGTATACTAACACATATATATGGAAGCTAGTAAGTTTGTACTGATAAATACACATGCTAAGCATTGATGGAAAAACAGTCATAGAGGACAGACTTATGGACATTGGGGAGAGGGAAAAGTGGGTGAGAGATACGGAAAGAAGAACCGTTATACTATCTTATGTAAAAAAGTCATAATAATAATACCAAATTAGTTATTTTTCCCTTTGATTTCATAATTGTGCAAAGAAGACAGCCTAAGATTGCTTCTTACTCAGCAACACAAAGGAATATAACAACATGTAGCATCATAGGTGAATTCTAGAAACTACTTGTGAGCAGAGCAGAAATGTGAGCGTTGGTTATAGAGTATGTATGTTTTAATAAAGCTATACATTTAGAAGTACATACATTATATCTCAATGAAATTGCATTTGAGTATCTCCATTAAAATTCAGTAACAAAGGGAATTTGTCAATTTCAATCAATACTTTATCTTTGTACTTATTATTTTCCCCAAAAGAATGGCACCCTTCAGAATTGGGATTATTTTTGCTGGCATCCACTCTTTAGTAGCCTGTATTATGTGAGGTCACATTTTCATTTTGTGCATCAAGCCCACAAATTTCAGAGTCCCCAGGTATATAGCAGATAAAGTAAGAGACTCTCTGTTCTATTACCTGCAAACAAATATGTCACTCGATTTCCTCTCCTTCAGTTTCCACATCCAACCACCATTTCTGACCATCCTGGCAGCTTTGGAACCACTGCCTCCCCTTCGAGAAGAGTCTGATTCCACATTAAGCTGGCTTACTCGTAAGGAAGTAAAAGACCACTGCCCTTACTTTTGCCAAACTTTCCCCATCATGAAGAAAGCTCAGTCTTTCAGTTGCGCATCATGGCTGAGATGATTTCACTCTGCACTGCCGCTGTCACAGCCTAGTAACCTCTGATCAGCCCTTTTTTTGACAGATCTAGTCATCCTGAACACAGTATACCAACTTCTGACCAGCCTTTCTTTGACAGATCTAGTCATCCTGAACACAATATACTCTGAGTAAACTAACACTAGTCCACCTCTTTAGCCATTTTTTTCTATCCAAAGATAAGCCTCTTTTTGACTTGCTTCACTTTGTATAATAGGGTCTAGGTTCAAATATAGTATACTAACACATATATATGGAAGCTAGTAAGTTTGTACTGATAAATACACATGCTAAGCATTGATGGAAAAACAGTCATAGAGGACAGACTTATGGACATTGGGGAGAGGGAAAAGTGGGTGAGAGATACGGAAAGAGCAACACTGAACCGTTATACTATCTTATGTAAAAGAGACAACAATTGTCAATGTGCTATGGATCTAAGGGATTGCGCATGGGGGCTATGTGATGGCCTGGAGGGGTGGGAGGGGGGAATGGGATATACATATGACTAATTTGGAGTTATACATATCTATAAACAACAAAACTCTGTAAGATCAAAAAAGCAAAATAAAAAAGCTTGGAATTGGGAAAAGAAAAGGTAAGCATCATCCCAGTTTGATCTTCTGTGAGAATATTTTTTGCCTTTGAGAAAATCTGTAATCCCCGAAGAGCAGACTGTGTACTCACCTATGGATCCAAATACAACAATTGCATCAGAACTGAATGGTCCAACTGTAGTTCAATTTCTGTTCTCCAGATACAAGTATCTATATAACAACTGGTGTTGAGCTGTATCTAGAATAACAATTCTTTTCCAGCTGCTTCTTCAGGAAGAGATGATGATTCAACTTAAGTATCTTCTACTTTCCCAACTGTCTCTCCCATTTTAGATATACATCACACTCCAGAACAAGCAGAGTGTATAAAGGCAGTGCATTAAAACAACCTCCTTTTGTCCAAATAAACTCTCTGACACATAGCTGTGGCTTAATCATTAATAATACTCCACATTATTGGGTACTTGGATTTATATTTTTAAATCTAAAACACATGCTCCTATGTTTTCATTATTTCTTCAATAATCCCAGGTGATATTATTTGTTTCATGAGTTTAAATATATTCTCCTACAACACACTTTCCCATGCACATCCCCTCAAAAGATAGCTTTTTACAAATGTAAAAGTCAAAGTTCTATTTCTTAAGAGACAAAGCCTATTTAAATTTTCAAATCATATTTTTTACCAGTTTTTGCCTCTAAGTACTTTCTTAAATTCTTAGGGAAGTATTTCAGATATATCATTCTGCTGTCAAAACAAAAACTCATATTGTTATGGCTTCCATAACCAATTTAAACCTTTGTTTGAACTAATCTATTAACAAGTATATCTTAGCCCATCCCTAGTCTCCAAAATGATGCCAACAGATCATTTATTTAGTAATTGAGTACACTAATCATGAGATTTTGAAGGAGAAAAAAGTAAGAAAGCAAACAGAAACTTTTAACTACAGAAGAGGATGAATAAAAGAAAACATGGCCAAAAAAGAGGAAAAAGGGAATTGATGAATAAAAAGGAGGATGAAAAAGTAGAGACTAAGACCAAAAAGGGAAAGGAGTAGGAATATGAACCTGACTGAAACATATTTAACTTTGTATGACACTTTCCAATATACTTAATACAGCATTTTCGCACCCTGGGGAAATAAAAAACATGAAACTTAGTCATTCACTTGTGTCCAACTCTGCAATCTCATAGACTGGCTCCTCTGTCCATGGGACAGATACTCCAGGCAAGAATACTGGAGTGGGTTGTCATTGCCTTCTCTAGAGGATCTTCCTGACCCAAGGATTGAACCCAGATCTCTCACATTGCAGGCAGATTCTTTACCATCTGAGCCACTTACAACCTTGTAGTTTTCAGTAAAAGAGTCTAAACTTTGATTTTCTCAGTTTTAATCAACAATCTGAGCTTCAAAACACATATTTGAAACACAAACGTACTTGTCTCAGATCTACCCTACTTCTTTCTAGCACAGTGTCTAGGATAAGCACAATATATTCACAGCAACAATTTGTTCTTCATGGCCCTGATTTCATCAGTGTTGTTATCTGCAACAATGAAAAGAGATTTAGCTTGATACTTAAAAAATGAAAGGAGAGAAAACAATAATAACGACATTAATAATAATATAACAACTAACACACATGCATTAGAAGCACTTTATGAACTCACCCTTAATGATCTTCTCAATAATAATGTCCGGTTGACAATAATAATGTCAGTGTTCTCAGTTGAGAAAACTGAGATTTGCAGAGGTTAAACAACATGATAACAATTCTACACCACACATCAGAATCCAGTTTGTCTGAGGTCACATCAACACACCTTCCACTATACCATTTCAGATTTTCCAAAGTTTCTTAATCATTGTTTCCTGTCCAAACAGGGATACCCACATTAATCCTGTTGCTCTCTATAATTTTAGCTCTCTCTGTACTAAAAATGTTTCTTACCATTTATCCTGAAAATCCAAAAAGTCCTTGCATTTGCTGATTATCAGGTCCTGTCTAATGCAAGGGTGATTTTGGAAGCAGTAACAAGCATGGCACTGACTCAGTTAGTGCAAAATAACCCTACAATACATTGCATGTGAGCATGTTTGGATGCTTGCCCTCTACTTCTTATAGTTGATGATGTACATCTAAATTCCTAGTCACATTATTGATAAGCCTTTCCTTACTGCAAACATTCCCTAAATGCTTTCCTACTAGACTACCTTCTGCTTGAACACATAGGTTCTTTAAGGTTCTTGGCAGGATTACAAAGATAGGATCGGACAGTCTTCTGTGGGACAGGAAACTGTGGTCTTATTAAGCCAGTTTCTACAGGGTTACAAAGACAGACGCACAAAGATAGATAGCAGCACTGGAGATGTCAAAGGTCATTTCTGAGAGAGGAGGAAAAAGTCCCCTCTGAATCATACACCTGCTTGGCCAGACAAATTTCCATTCAAAAATAAATGAATTTGAAGCTTTTGGAAGAAAGCCTCTGAATGCTGCTCAGCTTATTTCCCAAGATAATAGCAGGCATTGTATCATGTTTGTTTGGTCCTCAACATACAAAACCACAAACTTGTTTTTGTTTTTACTTCTCACAGAAAAGATGGTTAAATGAAAAGCTACTGCCTTATTTTGCTAAAGGGGTAAAAAGGATACAGGTTTTTAATTTTCTTTCACGAACAGAAAACTATTTCAAAATATGAAATACTCCAAGTATAATAGGAAGGAAATGAACAAAGGCCTTAAACTGCTATCTCTTTTTGTTTTGACACAACCACAATTGAACATGGCATTCAGTATATCTTACAATAGTGAAACAGAAGAATACAGTAGTAATGAACAGTGCTTAACACAGTCTGTCTCATTTTTCAAGACAGAAATGTCCTGTAGAATGAGTTTAAAGAAATGAAATTTAAAAAGAACTAGAACCATGTCATCAACCACTCAGATTTTCCAAAAAAGTTTCTTTAATCATTGTTTCCTGTCCAAACAGGGATACCCACATTAATCCTGTTGCTCTCTATAATTTTAGCTCTCTCTGTACTAAAAATGTTTCTTACCATTTATCCTGAAAATCCAAAAAGTCCTTGCATTTGCTGATTATCAGGTCCTGTCTAATGCAAGGGTGATTTTGGAAGCAGTAACAAGCATGGCACTGACTCAGTTAGTGCAAAATAACCCTACAATACATTGCATGTGAGCATGTTTGGATGCTTGCCCTCTACTTCTTATAGTTGATGATGTACATCTAAATTCCTAGTCACATTATTGATAAGCCTTTCCTTACTGCAAACATTCCCTAAATGCTTTCCTACTAGACTACCTTCTGCTTGAACACATAGGTTCTTTAAGGTTCTTGGCAGGATTACAAAGATAGGATCGGACAGTCTTCTGTGGGACAGGAAACTGTGGTCTTATTAAGCCAGTTTCTACAGGGTTACAAAGACAGACGCACAAAGATAGATAGCAGCACTGGAGATGTCAAAGGTCATTTCTGAGAGAGGAGGAAAAAGTCCCCTCTGAATCATACACCTGCTTGGCCAGACAAATTTCCATTCAAAAATAAATGAATTTGAAGCTTTTGGAAGAAAGCCTCTGAATGCTGCTCAGCTTATTTCCCAAGATAATAGCAGGCATTGTATCATGTTTGTTTGGTCCTCAACATACAAAACCACAAACTTGTTTTTGTTTTTACTTCTCACAGAAAAGATGGTTAAATGAAAAGCTACTGCCTTATTTTGCTAAAGGGGTAAAAAGGATACAGGTTTTTAATTTTCTTTCACGAACAGAAAACTATTTCAAAATATGAAATACTCCAAGTATAATAGGAAGGAAATGAACAAAGGCCTTAAACTGCTATCTCTTTTTGTTTTGACACAACCACAATTGAACATGGCATTCAGTATATCTTACAATAGTGAAACAGAAGAATACAGTAGTAATGAACAGTGCTTAACACAGTCTGTCTCATTTTTCAAGACAGAAATGTCCTGTAGAATGAGTTTAAAGAAATGAAATTTTGTAGAAAATGAAATGGAAGGGAAAAAATTGGGCACAAACTGTGACCCTTCTACATTTCTGAAGCTGTAAAACAGACAAAAGTAAAAGAAAGGAAAAAAAGTCTATAGAAAAGTGGCTGTTTACCAACGTGTTTAAAGAGAGAAAATATTTGAACAAGAGATGTATCAGCACTTTCCTAAACCCTCACTACTTATAACAAAGTCTAGAAATGAAGGAAGAAGAAAAAATAAAAACTAATAATGGAGGAAAACTGAAGGAAGGAGAAAAAAATAAGTTGAAGGAAACATGAAGAGACATTTTGACATTTTTAAAGCCAAAATGTGCATATGAAAAGAAATAAGGATAGCATATTAGCATGCACATCATCAGCACATATCATTACTTGCCTAAAAATGCATCATCTAACATAAAAAAAAAAAAATTGCACAGCTTTAATGACCTCACAGATAATTCCTAACCCCCAAACTGATTGTTTCTGCAAACACAGGAACTATCTACCCTTGCGTGAGTCTATAAACAACTTCAAACAATAGAATCACACTTATACTTAATGGAGTAAGGAGAGGCTTTTAATTTTTTTCTCATGGACCATTTAAATACTTAACAAATTTAATTGATGTAGTGGCCTGAGAGTTGAGAAATTTTACATCTGTAAACAAATTCAGAATTCATTTTGCATGGAATCATACAAAACTAGAATTGAAAAGAGGGATTATCTCATGTGTACTCCCACATCAGTATGGACTTCTCTACATTAATGTCTCCATTAGATGATCTTCAAGACTATGTTTGAACACTCATTTATTTTCAACTCCTTCACTTTATAGGTAACAAATATAAAACCCAAGAAGATAATGTTTTGAGCTTTTCCCCAAAGGTGCTTATTTACATATAAAACACATTCTTTGAGTCAAATGGATCTTGGAGATACTGATCTTTAAGCAGCATTAGAGAGGTTGGTCCACTGCAGAGCATTGCAGGACTTGACTTTACTAATTTACACTGTAATTTCCCAAGACCATTCAAGTTTTGTTCTTGCTCTGATGAACTCAGAGGGTAGAGAGGGTGGCAGGAGGTGGGGGAAGACATTGAAAGACTCATTTTCTTCAGAATAGATTTTGGAAACATTGCTCTAAGGGGCTTTTTCCAGCGTATACTGTATATAACCTAAATCTCAAAAGTCTCAGGTATTAATCTTAGATCATATGTTTTTGCACTTTTATTGGATGTGAAATATTAGCTTTTGATCATTTTCTATATAAAAGATTTTAGAATTTCCATGAGCTCAATCAACTTCCTCTATGACTCCTCAGGGTTCTTTCCTCATGGATGGATAAGCTGCAAATGCTGGTTTGAAGAAAATAACATAGTGGGCTATGGACTGTTTGTATGGTTCTCAGTCTCAGATGATCTCCCTACAACTGCCTGAACTTGACTAATCAGTCGTTGATTTAATGCATTTGAAAATAGAAGTTGTGCCCAGAAAGCTGTAGTTCACATGTCATCCGTGCCTCTGTACTCCAGCTGAAAAAAGTTGTATGAGGAGAGACGTGAGTAAATTGTCAAAATAATGGTTAATGGGTATCTAGAAAAAAAAAACATAAGGAACTAGGCATGGGACAAAGAAGGGGGAAGGGGATCAAGATACATGAAAGGAACCAAAGAATACTAATTTCAATTCTGCCTAGGTTAACACTGTGACCTAGTTTGCTGCTCCAGTAATTAAAATTCTGCTGTTTGAAGTACCTCCAAAGTGTTCAGAAAGTGTCTTCAGATGAAAGGTCCAAAATCTGACACAGTACTACACTAGGGCTTTTATCTGAAATAAATTGTTTTTTCATTTTTTTAAATTTTTGCCTTTTTAATTTTTTTTCCATCCATCTTCATTCTTCAGCTTGTGTGGGCCTCCCACTGCAGTGGCCTCTCGTTTCAGAGCTCTAGCTCTGAGTAAATAAACTCAGAGCGCTGGCTCATAATTGGACACACTGGTCCAGCACTCCGCGCACATGGGATCTTCCTGGGCCAGGGATCAAATCAGTGCCCTTGCACTGCAAGGAGGACTCTTTACTAATTTACACTGATTCCCAAGTCAGTTTTCTTCAGAATAGGGGAAAGGGTGGCAGGAGGTGGGGGAAGACATTGAAAGACTCATTTTCTTCAGAATAGATTTTGGAAACATTGCTCTAAGGGGCTTTTTCCAGCGTATACTGTATATAACCTAAATCTCAAAAGTCTCAGGTATTAATCTTAGATCATATGTTTTTGCACTTTTATTGGATGTGAAATATTAGCTTTTGATCATTTTCTATATAAAAGATTTTAGAATTTCCATGAGCTCAATCAACTTCCTCTATGACTCCTCAGGGTTCTTTCCTCATGGATGGATAAGCTGCAAATGCTGGTTTGAAGAAAATAACATAGTGGGCTATGGACTGTTTGTATGGTTCTCAGTCTCAGATGATCTCCTACAACTGCCTGAACTTGACTAATCAGTCGTTGATTTAATGCATTTGAAAATAGAAGTTGTGCCCAGAAAGCTGTAGTTCACATGTCATCCGTGCCTCTGTACTCCAGCTGAAAAAGTTGTATGAGGAGAGACGTGAGTAAATTGTCAAAATAATGGTTAATGGGTATCTAGAAAAAAAAAACATAAGGAACTAGGCATGGGACAAAGAAGGGGGAAGGGGATCAAGATACATGAAAGGAACCAAAGAATACTAATTTCAATTCTGCCTAGGTTAACACTGTGACCTAGTTTGCTGCTCCAGTAATTAAAATTCTGCTGTTTGAAGTACCTCCAAAGTGTTCAGAAAGTGTCTTCAGATGAAAGGTCCAAAATCTGACACAGTACTACACTAGGGCTTTTATCTGAAATAAATTGTTTTTTCATTTTTTTAAATTTTTGCCTTTTTAATTTTTTTTTTCCATCCATCTTCATTCTTCAGCTTGTGTGGGCCTCCCACTGCAGTGGCCTCTCTCGTTTCAGAGCTCTAGCTCTGAGTAAATAAGCTCCAGAGCGCTGGCTCATAATTGGACACACTGGTCCAGCACTCCGCCGCACATGGGATCTTCCTGGGCCAGGGATCAAACCAGTGCCCCTTGCACTGCAAGGAGGACTCTTTACCCACTGGACCGACCACCAGGGGAGCCCTGAAATAAATATTTTTAATCTTTTTATTTGTCATTTTGCCATTCTAAAAAGTAAAAATATCTTTGAAAATTCATTTTGATACTGAAAGATAAACACAAAATGTATCAAATATTAGAAAACTATAATGAGCCACTTAACTCCACATAACCAGAAAACAATATTCTGATATTTTCTGATCTTATTAATAATAAATTATCTGATGCTCCCTTTTTTTGACAATTGGCCATAACAGCAGTCACAGAAAAGAACAATTTCTTCAGAAACAAAAGTCAAAGAAGGGCTTCCCTTGTGGCTCAGTGGATAAGAACCTATCTGCCAATGCAGGAGACACAGGTTCGAGCCCTGATCTGGGAAGATCCCACATACCGCAGAGCAGCTAAACCCACACATCAACAAAGACCTAGCACAGCCAAAAATAAATAAATGAAAGTTTTTTTTAAAAAAGTCAAAGAAGAGTATAAATCAAAGATCAGAAGTGTTAAGGTAAGAAACTGTGATAGTGAACATATATATAATATTTCATTTCAGGTGAAGTAATCATAAAAAGTGGCATCCTTCAACAATGTAGAAAATATCAATAAAAATTCCTTAAGAAGAATACCACCCTGATTCCATTATAAAGCCTTGGTTTCAAGAATAACATCTACTACTGTCCATTCGCTGTTTTGAACCATTATTGCCCTAGAAATCAAAACAGTGTCATTGAATGCCTTGTTTATTCAGCAACTCAAAATATCAAAAATGATTTGGCTAATTCATATGGCGTGACTCTTTCACATACTTATTCCCTAAATTCTCCTTTAATTCAGTACTCACTGATTAAATATGTATTTCCACAGGGGCCCAGCCTGAGGTCGACAGTACTGTGCTTGAAAGCTGCTACACTAGGGCTTTTATCTGAAATAAATTGTTTTTCATTTTTTAAATTTTTGCCTTTTTAATTTTTTTTCCATCCATCTTCATTCTTCAGCTTGTGGGCCTCCCACTGCAGTGGCCTCTCTCGTTTCAGAGCTCTAGCTCTGAGTAAATAACTCCAGGGCGCTGGTTCATAATTGGACACACTGGTCCAGCACTCCGCCGCACATGGGATCTTCCTGGGCCAGGGATCAAACCAGTGCCCCTTGCACTGCAAGGAGGACTCTTTACCCACTGGACCGACCACCAGGGGAGCCCTGAAATAAATATTTTTAATCTTTTTATTTGTCATTTTGCCATTCTAAAAAGTAAAAATATCTTTGAAAATTCATTTTGATACTGAAAGATAAACACAAAATGTATCAAATATTAGAAAACTATAATGAGCCACTTAACTCCACATAACCAGAAAACAATATTCTGATATTTTCTGATCTTATTAATAATAAATTATCTGATGCTCCCTTTTTTTGACAATTGGCCATAACAGCAGTCACAGAAAAGAACAATTTCTTCAGAAACAAAAGTCAAAGAAGGGCTTCCCTTGTGGCTCAGTGGATAAGAACCTATCTGCCAATGCAGGAGACACAGGTTCGAGCCCTGATCTGGGAAGATCCCACATACCGCAGAGCAGCTAAACCCACACATCAACAAAGACCTAGCACAGCCAAAAATAAATAAATGAAAGTTTTTTTTAAAAAAGTCAAAGAAGAGTATAAATCAAAGATCAGAAGTGTTAAGGTAAGAAACTGTGATAGTGAACATATATATAATATTTCATTTCAGGTGAAGTAATCATAAAAAGTGGCATCCTTCAACAATGTAGAAAATATCAATAAAAATTCCTTAAGAAGAATACCACCCTGATTCCATTATAAAGCCTTGGTTTCAAGAATAACATCTACTACTGTCCATTCGCTGTTTTGAACCATTATTGCCCTAGAAATCAAAACAGTGTCATTGAATGCCTTGTTTATTCAGCAACTCAAAATATCAAAAATGATTTGGCTAATTCATATGGCGCGTGACTCTTTCACATACTTATTCCCTAAATTCTCCTTTAATTCAGTACTCACTGATTAAATATGTATTTCCACAGGGGCCCAGCCTGAGGTCGACAGTAGCTTAACTGTGCTTGAAAGCTGCCCTAAACTTTTTGACTGAAAGAAAAATGCTTCCCTAATTTCTCTTATCATGAGAACAGCCAACACGTGATGACAGCCAGAGGAAATTTTACATTGGCATAAAGTCCTTTAGTTCAGGATTTAATTTTGACCTCAAAAACAAGCATTTGCCTGGCTTTTCCAAGTCTCTTAGAAAAGAACTCACTTCAAGTTTCCACAAACTGATTTCACAAGATACATGGTGACATTTAGGTCCCTTGGTAAATGCAAGAACTTATCTTAATACCAAGGATGGCACTGAAAACCAGCTGTGTAAGCTGGATTGTACTTATCCTCTCTCGTCATTCCCACCATAGGATTTATGGCTCCAACAGACATGAGAACAATTGAGGCGATTCTGAGCCAACATTCTAAAGATATAACATAGATGACATTTCTTCCATCATAATAGCATAGAATGTACATCACAGAAGAAAGGGGGTTTTAATTATTTTTGTATATTCTCCATTTCATTTTTGTTCCAGTCCCCAAGTTGTTTACATCACAATTTGAGAAGGAAATTGTTACTATAGTTGTCTTATGTGTAACAAGGAGAGATATTTTAACAAGTCGAACATTTCAGATGTTTCCTTCTGGCAGATTTTTTTCATTGTCCTGGTAAATGTTTACTCCCAGTTTAAAGATGAAGACAGACATTAGCATTACTCTTTTGTGATCATAGCTGTGTTTTTGGCTAGTTTTGTTTAAAAAAAAGAAAAAAAAAAAAAAACAACTGAGCATCAAAATAAAACAAAATGAAACAAATTTATGTTTAGAAGTAGTTTAGGTAAAACACTTCAACAGAAGAAAAAAGAGGAAACAATTCTAAGAACATGGACATTACATTTTAAAACACCTCCAGGAATTTTAGTTTCATTGATATTGGTAAACTATTTTCCATATCTCTCTTGCTCTGTTCTTTGGCCTCTCTCCTTTCAGGTACAATCCTTTGCTCATACTTGGTTCTCCACATTTCTTCCAATGAAACCTGAAAATCACAACTAAAGAATTAGAACCGGTTGGCTTCCTTGGTGGCACAGTGGTAAAGAATCTGACAATGCAGGAGACATGAGTTTGATCCCTAGTCCAGGAAGATCCCAGATGCTGCAGAGCAATGAAACTCAGCCACCACAACTACTGAGCCCGTACCCGAGAGCCTGGGAGCTGGACCTGCTGAAGCCTCACACCCTAGGGCCCATGCTCTGCAGCACAGGAAGCCACCACACTGAAAAACCTGTGCAACACTACTAGGGAAAAGCTCACTTAGCAACAAAGATCCAGCACAGCCAAAAATAAAGTTTTAAAAATTTATTAATTCATTAAAAAAAAAAAAAGAAGAAGCAGAACCTGTCCTATCCAGCCTTACAAATAGGTCATATCTGGTAGTAAAATTCTCTCCTTTGCAAAGGATTTCATGGAGCCCTAATGCTATAAGATATTAATATTTTTAGCGAAATCCAGAAACACCTGGAGCCATCACAACTATGACAAAAATTGTATGGTAAGAAAAGAATCTGGTAGATAAGAAAGGTCATTTTGAGTTTGCTATAATGGTGGGAATATCGAATAGACACCTGAAAAGGGTAGACATTAATATTCTAAAAACATCTACAAAAATATATATTGAATAGGAGTTTGAATCAGTTTGATTTCCAGCAGAAGTGGATATTGACAGACATAGGTAGTTAGATGTAGGTAGTTTACCTACCTTACCTTAGACATAGGTAGTTTTATTAGAAACAGATCCTATTAAAGGAGTAGGAAAGTGACAAAGGGAAGGGAAGACAATCAAAATAACATTACCCTGAGACTTACATCTGGGAAACAATAAGCACCATTTTATCAATAGAACAAAAACCTCAGATCCCATTGGATAGCTGAGGAAGGTAGAGAATTGGTGCACCAACCATTGTCAGAAGTCGGTTAAACCGCTACCAGTTATTTCCCTGATACAAGGGAAATAATGTCTTAGCATTACTGTTTAAACAGAAAGGAATTCTGTTCCACAGATTATGGTCAAACTGAGAACTGCAGAAACTAGCAGTTGGAAATTAGGGCAGGGTGCAATAAAATGGTATGGTTGTGAGAAATACAGACAAGGCAACGAGAGTTTGTGCCAGAGATTCAGTGGTGTGCTGAAGCCAACTTGTGCATACTTTCAAGGACTGATTATGCACATCCTTCCATAAGTTCCCAAACAGCGACTCCACATGGGTAGCTTGAAATCAGCTGTGGTGGATGGAATTACACCATGGAAATCTGTAAATGCTACAAATCAATCTTTTAATTTTTTTCTTTCTATTTTGAGTACATCATTGCACAGAGTAATATTTACCAAATACTACAATACTATAAGATATAAAAACTATGCCAGATAATTTTTGTAAGTTATCTTCTTTTTAATACTCCTACTAAGACTGAACAAAAAATATTATAAGAACATGAGTTTCAATAAGCTTTGACACTTAGTGTTTTGAACTACTTCTGAACCTTTGTAATTAAAATAAGTAATATCTAAAATGATGCTGGAGCTGAAGCTCCAATACTTTGGCCATCTGATGCAAAAAGCTGACCCATTGGAAAAGACCCTGATGCTGGGAAATCTTGAGGGCAGAAGGAGAAGGGGATGACAGAGGACAAGATGGTCGGATGGCATCACTGAGTCAATGGACATGAGTTTCAGCAGGCTCCAGGAGATGGTGAAGGACAGGGAAGCCTGGCATGCTGCAGTCTATGGGGCTGCAAAGAGCTGGACATGACTGAGTAAGTGAACTGAATTGAAAACGTTCTGGGTTCATAGTTTACTATACTGAGGACTTAGCTCAGAAGAAAACCCATAAGGATCTCAGCTATTCATTTCACTTTGCCCCTGGAGATAGCAAACACTGAGCAAAAAATTCCCAGATATTTATAAATAATTTCTACTCTAAGGCAGCTAAATAGCTGCCCAGTTTGAGTCAGGTATCATTAAATGCATTCAATTTTCCATGATTCTTTGCATGTGAATTGTCTAGGATAGACATTTCACAACTTTAGCTGAGGTGGATTCAGCCCAAGACTGTGCTCAGTGCTGAAGAGGATAAAAAAACACTAAGTAAGAACCAATGAAATATTACAAACTAATTTGATTTGGAGAAACTTTTTCATCACGGAGGGAAAAGAGAGGAGTTCATAAGAACTAATACCATCACCAAAGGGATCTCAGAGTTTAACAAAACCTGAAGATCCAGTTGATATGGTCTATCAAGATAGAAACTAATTTTGAAAGTACAGAATATAAACTATCAGTGTTTTTCAGATTATATGTTGAGACATCAACAGCTTACTGAGCAATCTGCTTAAAGTGTCTTTTTTACCTTTTCAAATTTTATCTTTCCAGTGGTTTACACCATAATTATGAGAGAGCATAGCCATTTTTGCTTTATTGTCTGCAGTGTTATACAACTTAGACTAGTCTCCTAATTAAAAAAAACAAATCCCCAGTTAATAGTAAGCTTTTCTTCTGCTGGTATTTAAACAGGATGATTCTTCCCAGTGATTTTGGTGACAAGAGAGCACTAAGAGCTCCCTGAAAATACAGGGAAACTAATTAGAACCTGATTCATACCCAGACTTCCCTAATGCTTGCTATCTCTCTTCTTATACCTCCCTCTCTAATAAAATGTATTCGATTAAATTCCTTCATTTACCAGTTCTCTTCTAACACACTTATTGATTGCTTATTTTCAGTTATCTTTATCAGCTTTCATTCTCATTTAATTGTGATGTTTCAACTAACATCAACTTAAAAGAGAGAAAGAATAAAGTAACCAGGAGAAAAGAAGGAAGAGTCTAAGGAATGGGGAATAAAAGGAGAAAAGAATTGATAGAAGAATAAGGCAAATGCTTTAAATGAAAAACAGAGATGGCATAGGCATGAAGAAAAAGGGAGAGGAGAAAAAATAACCAGAGACAGAAATACTGATATCAAGAGAGCAGAATCGAACCGCGTCCAGGCAACGCGCCCGGAAGCCGGTCGGGCGGCGCGCGGCGGCTCGCGCCCCCCGGGAGCCGAGAACCCGGCCGGGCCGCGCGCCGGGCCAGGCGGCAGGCGCGCGCTGATTGGACAGCGCTCCCCGCGGCGCGGGCCCGCAGCCGGGCGCCCCGCACAGCCCGCGCCAGCGGCCGCCGCACCCAGCCGCGCCGGCAAGGACATGGGCAGCCGCGGCGCGCCCGCCCCCCGCGCCGATGTGAATTATTAAAAGGAAAATGGCCCGACGGAGCACTGTATTTCCTTCTCTTGTCACCGAGGAAAGGTATAATATATGGAAAATATGCATCTAAGGCGAGTTCGAACGATGCCCCGACACAGCCAATCCCTGACCATGGCCCCCTACTCATCCGTAAGCCTAGTGGAGCAACTGGAAGACAGGATCCTCTGCCACGAGAAAACCACGGCCGCCCTTGTGGAGCACGCCTTCCGGATCAAAGACGACATTGCCAGCAGCTTGCAGAAAATGCAGAACAAGGGGGGAGGTGACCGCTTGGCCAGGCTTTTCTTGGAAGAGCACATCAGAAACATCACTGCCATTGTGAAGCAACTGAATCGGGATATCGAGGTACTCCAGGAGCAGATCCGTGCCCGGGACAACATTAGCTACGGAACTAATTCTGCCTTAAAGACCCTGGAGATGCGGCAGCTCTCTGGCCTGGGAGATCTCAGGGGAAGAGTGGCCAGATGTGACGCCAGCATAGCCAGACTCTCCGCCGAGCACAAAACGACCTACGAGGGCCTCCAGCACTTGAACAAAGAGCAGCAGGCTGCCAAACTTATCCTGGAAACAAAAATCAAAGATGCAGAAGGACAGATTTCTCAACTTTTGAACAGAGTGGACTTGTCAATATCTGAGCAAAGCACCAAACTGAAGATGTCCCACAGAGATAGTAACCACCAGCTTCAGCTTTTGGATACTAAATTTAAAGGTACAATTGAGGAACTCAGTAACCAGATTTTATCTGCACGGAATTGGTTGCAGCAGGAACAAGAACGGATAGAAAAAGAACTTTTACAGAAAATCGATCAGCTTTCCTTGGTTGTTAAGGAAAACAGTGGAGCCAGTGAAAGGGACATAGAGAAAAAGCTCAGCCAGATGTCAGCCAGACTGGACAAAATAGAAGAGAGTCAGAAGAAGAATATGGAGACACAGAGGACAAAACAAGAAGAGGAGAAGGTACATGGGTGGATCAGCAAGCTCGAGTTACAGATGACCGAGGACTTGAAGGAAATGAAAGCAGAAGTTGATGCGGGTAGGCCAAAAAGAAAACAGGTCTCGTGGTTCATTTTCTGTTTGATCTAAAAGCCGACTAATTAGTATTCCCCCTGAAACTACCTACATACCTGGATAATAAAATTTCCTTAGGTGATTTTCTGAGTAGCTATGCTATATGGAACTAAGATGTTGCTTCAGTTCCAAGGACATGAAGATAGATAGACCTCGAGAGACTGGCGAACAAGCCTAAAATCACTTAGCTTGTAACTGATCTGATGTACATTTTCTTTATTGCCATCTGTAGGTTCTTTTCTGATCATAACCAAGGTCAATATACCTCAGAAATAAGCGTGTATCTTTGAGAGGCCTCTGAAGGCTTGTTTTATACTACAGGCAGTATCCTATCATGACAATGAATAATGTTCCTCTACTCAGAAACCACAGGGCTCATCCTTCCACAATTGTTTGGAAGACAGTGTTAGAGCTGATTTCAAGTTCTGAAGTGCTGCCAGATAAAGGAGGGATTAGATTCATATTTTTTATATTTACTTATTTATTTGGCTGCCCCAAGTCTTAGTGACAGTTTCCAGGATCTTTTAGTTGTGACATGGGTATCTAGTTCCCTGACAAGGGATTGAATCTGGGATCTTCCCAACCAAGAAATTGAACCTGGTCTCAATCCGTCTGTATTGCAGCCAGATTCTTTATGAGCTGAGGAGGTTGGTTGACCATGGTCAGGAAAGAGAAGACAGTTGGGTAATGTGGGAAGGGGAACTAAATTATCTCTTGACTTCTTCCAGTTCCTTTGGTTTTGTGAATTTTCTTCATGGAATTGTTCTATTTTGACCACATGGATAGAAAAAGAACTTTTACAGAAGAATCAAAAATCAGCTTTCTTTGGTTGTTAAGGAAAACAGTGGAGCCAGTGAAAGGGACATAGAGAAAAAGCTCAGCCAGATGTCAGCCAGACTGGACAAAATAGAAGAGAGTCAGAAGAAGAATATGGAGACACAGAGGACAAAACAAGAAGAGGAGAAGGTACATGGGTGGATCAGCAAGCTCGAGTTACAGATGACCGAGGACTTGAAGGAAATGAAAGCAGAAGTTGATGCGGGTAGGCCAAAAAGAAAACAGGTCTCGTGGTTCATTTTCTGTTTGATCTAAAAGCCGACTAATTAGTATTCCCCCTGAAACTACCTACATACCTGGATAATAAAATTTCCTTAGGTGATTTTCTGAGTAGCTATGCTATATGGAACTAAGATGTTGCTTCAGTTCCAAGGACATGAAGATAGATAGACCTCGAGAGACTGGCGAACAAGCCTAAAATCACTTAGCTTGTAACTGATCTGATGTACATTTTCTTTATTGCCATCTGTAGGTTCTTTTCTGATCATAACCAAGGTCAATATACCTCAGAAATAAGCGTGTATCTTTGAGAGGCCTCTGAAGGCTTGTTTTATACTACAGGCAGTATCCTATCATGACAATGAATAATGTTCCTCTACTCAGAAACCACAGGGCTCATCCTTCCACAATTGTTTGGAAGACAGTGTTAGAGCTGATTTCAAGTTCTGAAGTGCTGCCAGATAAAGGAGGGATTAGATTCATATTTTTTATATTTACTTATTTATTTGGCTGCCCCAAGTCTTAGTGACAGTTTCCAGGATCTTTTAGTTGTGACATGGGTATCTAGTTCCCTGACAAGGGATTGAATCTGGGATCTTCCCAACCAAGAAATTGAACCTGGTCTCAATCCGTCTGTATTGCAGCCAGATTCTTTATGAGCTGAGGAGGTTGGTTGACCATGGTCAGGAAAGAGAAGACAGTTGGGTAATGTGGGAAGGGGAACTAAATTATCTCTTGACTTCTTCCAGTTCCTTTGGTTTTGTGAATTTTCTTCATGGAATTGTTCTATTTTGACCACATGGAAAGAAAAGTAGCTATTCAAGAATAATTTTGTTATAACCCACACAAGTTAATTATTTTATTTAAGGAGAAACTGCAATTAAATTTATGAATTTTAGAACTTTGTGAAGATAAAAGTGAATTTTCTTGGTCTTTGGGCTAGTAGAATACGATATTTGACTATTTCATCAGCGGTTAATAAGATGGTAATTAAAAATGCTTTTTCTTGTTACAAAAATGAATTTCTTAGTGAAAAAATAAAATGCAAAATGTATTTTAAAAACCCTTCTATTTTCCTGGGTCTTTTTATGTATATTATCTTTCTATACATGTGGAATATATATTTGTTCTTTTTCAAGTACAACCTCATGCAATACATGCTGATTTGTACTGTGCTCTTTTATTTAGTAGTACGTTGTATCATTTCATTCAGTAAGAAAATTATTTTTTAAACTCAAAAAAAAAAAAAAAAAAGAGAGCAGAATCTTCATAAAGAAACAGTCATCCCATGGTGCAAAATTAAAATTACAGGGATAAGCAAAAAGAATCACCAGTATTTATAGAGAGATGTGTTTTATCTGCTGT
Source organism: Tragulus kanchil (assembly GCA_022376925.1). Lineage (NCBI taxonomy): Eukaryota > Metazoa > Chordata > Mammalia > Artiodactyla > Tragulidae > Tragulus > Tragulus kanchil. The sequence goes on along the minus strand of JAIOJX010000028.1, from coordinate 68,052,386 downwards.
ATCAATTCATATGCTTGATCATGAAGGACGAAGAGGTCTTGCTTCCCATCTCAAAATTAAAGACAGCCACAATATAAATAGTCCTCAAGTCTCAAAAGCTGACCTCCACTTTGAAGATTCTGGGAATACAGAGAATTTCTAATTTTGCCCTTCAACAGTGTTAGAGCTGATTTCAAGTTTAACCAGTGAGGGATTAGATTCATATTTTTTATATTTACTTATTTATTTGGCTGCCCCAAGTCTTAGTGACAGTTTCCAGGATCTTTTAGTTGTGACATGGGTATCTAGTTCCCTGACAAGGGATTGAATCTGGGATCTTCCCAACCAAGAAATTGAACCTGGTCTCAATCCGTCTGTATTGCAGCCAGATTCTTTATGAGCTGAGGAGGTTGGTTGACCATGGTCAGGAAAGAGAAGACAGTTGGGTAATGTGGGAAGGGGAACTAAATTATCTCTTGACTTCTTCCAGTTCCTTTGGTTTTGTGAATTTTCTTCATGGAATTGTTCTATTTTGACCACATGGAAAGAAAAGTAGCTATTCCAAGAATAATTTTGTTATAACCCACACAAGTTAATTATTTTATTTAAGGAGAAACTGCAATTAAATTTATGAATTTTAGAACTTTGTGAAGATAAAAGTGAATTTTCTTGGTCTTTGGGCTAGTAGAATACGATATTTGACTATTTCATCAGCGGTTAATAAGATGGTAATTAAAAATGCTTTTTCTTGTTACAAAAATGAATTTCTTAGTGAAAAAATAAAATGCAAAATGTATTTTAAAAACCCTTCTATTTTCCTGGGTCTTTTTATGTATATTATCTTTCTATACATGTGGAATATATATTTGTTCTTTTTCAAGTACAACCTCATGCAATACATGCTGATTTGTACTGTGCTCTTTTATTTAGTAGTACGTTGTATCATTTCATTCAGTAAGAAAATTATTTTTTAAACTCAAAAAAAAAAAAAAAAAAGAGAGCAGAATCTTCATAAAGAAACAGTCATCCCATGGTGCAAAATTAAAATTACAGGGATAAGCAAAAAGAATCACCAGTATTTATAGAGAGATGTGTTTTATCTGCTGTATCAATTCATATGCTTGATCATGAAGGACGAAGAGGTCTTGCTTCCCATCTCAAAATTAAAGACAGCCACAATATAAATAGTCCTCAAGTCTCAAAAGCTGACCTCCACTTTGAAGATTCTGGGAATACAGAGAATTTCTAATTTTGCCCTCAAAACTGAGCAGGTTGAAACTTCATGGTTTCTATAGGTTGCCAGTGTTCAGAACTACCTGGTATTGAGAATTCTTGAAACCTTATACCCAAAATGGGTTTTCTAGGGCTTTGAGGGGAGAGTTGCTGTGAGATGTGCGGTGGTCCAAGGAGAAGTCTTACACTCCTTTGACTTTGTTTCTACTCAGCTTCAACAAGAATCTCCAAGAAGAAAGGACCCAACTGGTATTCTACTTAGCAGAATGTCTATATTTGGGCTCTAAAAGAAAAATGGCATTGTATGCACATTTTTATTCTGTTGCTGATTCCCTAATTTAGAATAATAATACAGAATAATTACTATAAATATTCTATTTATAGACAAATCTACATTATATACAAATATAACTATGTTCTGTTACATATGAAAATAAGAACATATTTATAAACAAAATTGGGATAGAAGAAAAGGGGAGCCATGAATAAAATATTTACATGTGTAAAGAACAAGCATTTACTTAGACAAAAATAAATAACATTCTAAAAATAATCCAAAAAATAACATAAATTTTTAGCATTTCTTGGAAGTACCTGGACCAATAGTCTGCATAATCCAACTTACGTAATTCAATGCAAATGTGTTTCTTAAGTTATTTAGACACCTGTTACTCAGTAAGTAACTGGAGAAAGGCTTATATTGATATTTATCATTCTGGTTAAACTGTAGCATAAAGAGAAAACTGACCAACCTTAGATGAAACAAGTCACTGTGTGTGTGTTTCTTTTCTGGCCTCTAATTAAACAATGATTTTAAAAGGTGATGAACTCATATATCAGAGTTGATGTTTCAAAAATTAGCATGCTGTAGTTAAACAATAAAACTCTAGGTGGTAGCGGCTGGAGGAGACATTCAATACTTTATCACAGGAAATATAATTAAGTCAATGACATCTGTGCAGTGGAAGAGACATTCTCAGTTTAGATTCATTTTGGAAGCTGTTCTCTTCTTGCCAAGATTGAGAAGCTATAAAGATCTTCCTACCATGCAGCTTAGTTTAGTTCAGCAGGAGGCTGAGTCCTATCACAGAGCAGAGAACAAAGGCAGGAGCCCAGAAGCCAGCATTTGGTAGACAACAGGCTTTGGAGGAGGGCAAGCCTGCTTGAACAGTTTTAGAAGAGAATATACATAACATTAGGTCAGTGGAAATGTAATTGCAGCTTCAGACCATGGAGTTTAAATCGTTATAACAAAGCTCAAACACATTTCTATTAGTCAAAATGGGAGTCATTACAATCAACACATTTCTGTCAATGAGAAATAAGTTTAATTCCTGTAGCATAAAAATCTGTGCTTTGGGATTTGATGAACTCTTGGAAAGCATTTTCTGCATCCTGCTGGTTGTGGAAGTGTTTTCCTGCAAAAAGTCGTCGAGATGCTTGAGGAAGTGGTAGTCAATTGACAAAAGGTCAGGTGAATTTAGCAGATGAGTAGTCCAATTCATTCAACTTTGACATGAAGTCATGTATTGTTTTGGAGAAGAAAGGGGTTCTTTCTGTTGACCAATGCAGGTTGCAGTCACTGTAGTTTTCAAGTATATCTTATCAATTTGCTAAGCATACTTCTAAGATGTAATGGTTGGATCAGATGGGCAGCAGACCACCAAACAGTGACCATGACCATTTTTTGGTGCAGTGGTTTTGGGAGGTGCTTTGGAGCTTTTTCTCAGTCCAGCCACTGAGCCTGTCATTGCTGGCTGTCATATATAATCCACTTTCAGTGTGCATCACAATCTGATAAATGAGTCACTGTTGTCGAGCAGAGTAAGAGAATATGATGCTTTTCAAAATGAAGAGTTTTTTTGATTTGCAGTCAACACATGAGGCACCCACATATGGTGCTTTGTCACCTTTCCAATTTTCTTCAAATGCCAAATGACCATAAAATGGCTGGTGTTGAGTTCTTTGGCACCTTCTCATATAGTTGTGAGAGGATCGGCTTTGATGATGGCTCTGAATTGGTCATTGTCAACTTCAATAGCCAGCCTCTACACTCCTCATCTTCAGGGCTCTTGTCTCCTTTACAAAACATCTTTATTCACCATGGCACTGCACATTCATTCATTAGCAGTTTCTGAGCCAAAAGTAGTATAGATGTTGTGAGTTGTCTCTGCTGCTTGTAAGATCCATTTTGAACTTGAATAAAGAAATTTCTCTAAAATTAGAGAAATTTTTGTCTAACATCATTATTTGGTGATAGGATTTTCACAGAGGAAGACAAGTTTAAACGAGGTCATGAGGATGAGCCCTTAGTCCAAGATGTTCAGTGTCCTCATACAAATGGGAAACTTTGAACAGAGACACACACAGGAGACAAAGTAAAGAAACTTAGGGAGAAGATGGCCATTTATAAGCCAAGGAGAGCAGTCTGGAATATATCCTTCCATTGCAGCCTTCCAAAATAACCCTGTCAGCACTTTCATTTTGGAACCCTAGCCTCCACAACCATGAGAAAATAATTTTCTGTTGTTTAAGTCTCCTAGTTTGTGGTGTTTTGTTATGGAAACCCTGAAAGTAGCATTGGTAAAGAGAAATCATGATAAAATGTCTCCCAACAGCGTGGGTCTCAGCAAATTGTCCTACCTAGTACTAGAAGCAGAGATCAATCATTTTCTGTAAAAGGGCAGAGTATATTAATCAATTTGTTTTCAAGTATATCTTATCAATTTGCTAAGCATACTTCTAAGATGTAATGGTTGGATCAGATGGGCAGCAGACCACCAAACAGTGACCATGACCATTTTTTGGTGCAGTGGTTTTGGGAGGTGCTTTGGAGCTTTTTCTCAGTCCAGCCACTGAGCCTGTCATTGCTGGCTGTCATATATAATCCACTTTCAGTGTGCATCACAATCTGATAAATGAGTCACTGTTGTCGAGCGGAGTAAGAGAAAATAATGATTTTCAAAATGAAGAGTTTTTGATTTGCAGTCAACACATGAGGCACCCACATATGGTGCTTTGTCACCTTTCAATTTTCTTCAAATGCCAAATGACCATAAAATGGCTGGTGTTGAGTTCTTTGGCACCTTCTCATATAGTTGTGAGAGGATCGGCTTTGATGATGGCTCTGAATTGGTCATTGTCAACTTCAATAGCCAGCCTCTACACTCCTCATCTTCAGGGCTCTTGTCTCCTTTACAAAACATCTTTATTCACCATGGCACTGCACATTCATTCATTAGCAGTTTCTGAGCCAAAAGTAGTATAGATGTTGTGAGTTGTCTCTGCTGCTTGTAAGATCCATTTTGAACTTGAATAAAGAAATTTCTCTAAAATTAGAGAAATTTTTGTCTAACATCATTATTTGGTGATAGGATTTTCACAGAGGAAGACAAGTTTAAACGAGGTCATGAGGATGAGCCCTTAGTCCAAGATGTTCAGTGTCCTCATACAAATGGGAAACTTTGAACAGAGACACACACAGGAGACAAAGTAAAGAAACTTAGGGAGAAGATGGCCATTTATAAGCCAAGGAGAGCAGTCTGGAATATATCCTTCCATTGCAGCCTTCCAAAATAACCCTGTCAGCACTTTCATTTTGGAACCCTAGCCTCCACAACCATGAGAAAATAATTTTCTGTTGTTTAAGTCTCCTAGTTTGTGGTGTTTTGTTATGGAAACCCTGAAAGTAGCATTGGTAAAGAGAAATCATGATAAAATGTCTCCCAACAGCGTGGGTCTCAGCAAATTGTCCTACCTAGTACTAGAAGCAGAGATCAATCATTTTTCTGTAAAAGGGCAGACTTGAGACTTTGTAGGCTACACGCCACTTCTGCTATATATTCTATTTTAATATTTTAAAAGTGTAAAAACCATTTTTAGCTTACTGACTGTACAAAACTGAGAAGCACCCTGATCAGTCCATAGGCTTTAGTCTGTCAAACCTTGGAGCAGTGTCAAACCTTTAGTCTGTCAAAACCTTGTATCACAGGCAAAATTTTAAGGATCTTGTTCAATAAATTATAAAACACCATCAAATGCATATTATAAGTATTACCAGTAGATTTCAATAATTTTTCCATAATTTTTAATAAAATATTATTTTCAATCAATTTCCTACCGACAAAAAAGTTCTGGTAAGGCTTAAGCTCTTTTTTTCTACCTTTTATCAACATTTTTAAAGAAATGTTTCAACACTGTATTCAAATTTCAAGTGAACTTCTGACCAAAAAAATTTCTCCTATATTTAGAGTAACATTTATTGTAACAGTTTGATCCTCCCTCACCAAATATGCAATGATTTAACAAGATAAGTATCAACATGCTACCAAGCATTGCCCTCCATTCAGAATTAGCTATATGGATTCCTCAATGATGTCAAAGTATATTTTGGGCAAAAACCAATTGTGAATAATATAGCCTATAAAAGACTTTACAGACCAAAGGCCCAGAGCCACTTCAAAAATATAAAGTTCAGGGCTTCCCTGGTGGTCCAGTGGGTAAGAACACCGCCTTGCAGTGCAAGGGCACCAGTTCGATCCCTGGCCTGGGAAGATCCCACATGCCGCAGAGCAGCTGGACGAATGTGTCCAACTACCGAGCCAGAGCTCTGCAGTTTGCTTGCTAATAACAAAATTGAATTTGCTTCTAAATGCTGGAATGTATATACTGGAATTATAATTGCAGCCTTGGTACTCACTACTATTTCTTAAAAAATCAGTTATTAGGTTTATGAAGTGACAAATAGCTCCTTGTTCTGCTAAAGTAACTAATCTTTATTCTTTATAAATCCATCTCTAAGCATTAAAAAAAAAAAAAGAGTATCCTTTTGAATGCCCAAAATTCACATTTAATTCTTACCAAGCTTCAATTGTGAAGATGAAAATAGAAAGTTATTTTTAGCAGATGAGTAAACTAGCACACAGTTTCTTAAATCAGCAGATATTTCCTCCTTTATCTGTGCTCATCTTATCTTCTTTCCTTCCAATTATGTTTTTTCTTCTTCCTTGAACAGCAAATATGTCATTTCTATCATTCTCCTGCTGGTGGCCTTCTGGAAGATGACTGGATTACCCAATCTTTGGAAGGAACAAGCTGTTTTATGTCTTGAGTGCCATGATTTCGTAGATTCTCTTGCTCTGGGGTCTTTCCCAGGTTATTACAGATTTTAAGCTACTTTCACTGAGTAATGTTCTCCTAAAGGAAATGGAGGAATGAAAACTCTGGCTACATGCAGTTCTCTCAGGCACAAACTCACAGTGATAATATTTTCCTATATGTGAATGAAAGTTGGAAATCGTGAGAAATATTTCAGGGTTTCTCAAACTAGTTAAGAGATGACATCAGATCCCTCTCTGTTATTTGTTAAGCTACAGGTTTTATTTCTGACTCCAGATCTTCTGGATCAAGATCTTCAAAGGGAAGTCCCATGTGCTAGTGCCCTGTTGCTTGTAACATATTATCACAATTTAGTGACTTAAAATAAAACACTCAAAAAAATGAGGTTCTCCCTATGGACTGTAGCCTGACAGGTTCCTCCACCCATGGGATTTTCCTGGAAGGAATACTGGAGTTGGTTGCCATGCCTTTTTCCAGGGTATTTTCTTCACCCAGGGATTGAATCCAGGTCTCATACATCTCCTGCCTTGGTAGGTGGCATCTTTACCATAAGTGCCACTCAAACTATGGAATATTATTCAGCCATAAAAATTAAGTTCTGATACCTGCTACAACATGGATGAACCTTGAAAATGTCATGCTAAATGAGAGTTTGAGCAAGCCCTTGGAGAAGGTGAAGGACAGGGAAGCCTGGCATGCCGCAGTCCATGGGGTCTCAGAGTCAGACATGACTGATCAACTGAACTGAAGTGAAAGAATCTAATCCCCAAAGTCCACATATTACTGTATTTGATTCCATTTATAAGAAATATCCAGAATGTCTTAGAACTAGACAGAAATGGTGGTTGTACAATCTTGTGAATATACTGAATACCACTGAAATATATATTGAAAATGATGAATTTATGGTATGTGAATTATATCTCAAGAAAAAAAAGCAAGTGGCTAATAAACATGGGAACAGATGATCAAACTCACTAGCTATCTTGAATATTCAAATTAAAGCAACAATCATGATTTATTTTTCCCATCATTAGACTGATGAAAATTTGAAATCTATAGCACACACAGAGTTTCATGGTTGTAGAGAAGCCCTTATATTCTGTTGGAGGGAGAGTAATCTGGCATATTGTGTTCATAATCCTTGAGTGTGTGCGTGTGTGTATATACACACTCGGTTGTGTTTGACTCTCTGCAACCCCATGGACTGTAGCCCTCCAGGCTTCTCTGTTCATGGAATTTTCCAAGCAAGAATACTGGAGCAGGTTGCCATTTCCTCTTCCAGGGGATCTTCTTGACTCCAGGATTGAGCCCGCATTTCTTGTGGTTACTGCATTGACAGGCAGATTCTTTACCAATTGTGCTACCTAAATAAACAACCTCAATTCAAATTAAAAAAAAAATGAGGTTCTTGTATCATCTCATAGTTTTCTGAGAATCAGAAGTGGAGGCATGGCTTAGTTGAGTCCTTTGCTCAGGGTATCACAGGTTGAAATCAAAGCATCAGTCAGGCTATCTACCCTGCTAATTGTTCAAAGTCCACCGTCAAACTCATACAGTGTTGAAGGAATTTGGATTCTTGAGATTCTGCCTATAGGACTGAGAGTATCTGTTTATTAATAGCTATTGACTGGAGCCCAGCCCCAGTTTCTAGAGGCAGACTGCAGTTCCCTCTGTCATGCGTCTTATCCATATGGAGTTCATAACATGGCTGTTTGCTTCCTCAAGGCCAAAAGGAGACCTTTTATCACCAGTCTGGTAAGACAGAAAGATGAGGCTAAGTTATACAGAGTCATAATTCTAAAACATAGCTCCCAAGGTTCTTCACCATAGTCCTCAGTAGTAGTGAATATGTTGAGATATCACTTCCATGACAATTATTTTATATAGTACATTTGATCTTAGGATAAGTATTCATGTGGACATGATTTAAATCTCACAGGCCCTATTAAAGCAAAGAGCTTTCTCTATCTCATGGTAGAAGAGGAAGCAAGAGAGATTGGAAGCATGAGAAAGGACTGCCACTTGCCATTGATGGAGACAGCTGAGGCCATGAGAGAATGAGGGCAGTCTCTAGGAGCAAAGACCAGCTCTGACTGATAGCAGGGCAATGGGGATCTCAGCCCAATAACTGCAAAGATCTAGGTTCTACCAACAGCATAAATGACCACAAAAGTGGATTCTTTCCCTTTTTCTTTGGTTAGAAGCAAATCATAGGAATGGTTCTGTCTCCACTCAAGGAGAGGGTACAACTTCATTGGGAGTAATTCTTAACCTGAAGCCTCCAAAAAGAATAAAATCTTGATAACAAATTGATTTTTTCCCAGTGAGACCTTATTTTTTTGTTGTTGTTGTTTTGACTTCTAGACTCCCAAACTGTAAGATAATAAATGTCTGCTGTTTGAAGACACAAAGTTTGTAGTAATTTATTGCATCAGCAATAAACCATTCTTGCCCATTAAGATCTGAGTAGCTTTTTCTAAGTCAAATTATAAATACTGGGGCTTCCCTGGTGGTCCAGTGGGTAGGAACACCGCCTTGCAGTGCAAGGGGCGCCAGTTCAATCCCTGGCCTGGCAAGATCCCACGTGCCATGGAGCAGTCGGGCGGATGTGTCCAATTATGGAGCTGGAGCTCTGGAGCACATGCACCCAGGGCTGGTGCTCTGTGACAACAGAGGCCACTGCGATGGGAGGCCCACAGAGGCCAAAGAACAAATCTGGATGAAAATAGATAAATGAAAGACCAATAGAAGTGGCCCGCCCGCTCCCCTCCCTCCCCAACTCCTCCCCACCAAAAAATTATAAGTACTCTTTTCTCTATTCTTATAAACCTTAGTTTATAACAATTGGGTAGTACGTAGCACATGATGCTCACAATTCTATATATTCAAACTCTGCATCTTTCCAACTGTTAGCTATTCAGGGGCAGGAAGAGTATTTTAAACCACTCTACATCTGACACAATAACTAGCACAAGGCCTTATTAGCCCCTGGTGCTCTATAAATGTTTATTGAAAAAAAAATCATACTTGACTATTTTACAGCAGAAGACAATTTCCATGATACAAGCTTCTGATAAGATAGTGATAAAATATGTGTCTAAAAGACACACATTCAAAGCTTCTTTGATATAGCATTATTCAGACTTTTCCTAGACGTCTATGCAAAAAGAATAACCACAAATATGTCCTTTACAAAAATTAAACCACCTCTATTAATTCTAAGTTTCACTTGTGCCAATTAGTTGTGCTATCTAATAAGAATGCACTCAGTTTACAGGGAAGATGAGGAATTTACTCAAATGACAGAAGCTCAAATATGCTAATCTAGTTTGAATTTTAATCTGGAATGACTGTGTACATGTCATATCTTTTATATGATTTACTATTGTTATAGTCACTGAAAGTAACCAGGACAAATGTTTTTTACAGGTTAATTCTGGTGCTCTTTTCTCCCCTTTATGTTGGTTCTCTTTTGGATACTTTTGTGTCACTCTATTGCTCTCTAGTTGTTGTTTGTAACATCTCTCCAGGCTGCTATTCTCTCCTTGCAGCATTTTATCCTGAACATGGGCTTTTCATGTGGTGCTAGTGGTAAAGAATCTGCCTTCCAATACAGGAGACCGATCCCTGTATCGCGGTAAGAACCCCAGGTCCAATCCCAGGTCAGGAAGATCCCCTAGAGGAGGGCCTGGCAACGCACCTGAGTATTCTTGCCTGGAGAATCCCATGGACAGAGGAGAGCTACAGTCCATGGGGTCGCACACTGTCGGACATGACTGAATCGACTTAACACAGCACATCCTGAACACAGAGTTTGAAGCTCCCTTAATTATACAAGACCAATTAACACCCAGTTTTCCTATTTGTCAGAGAACACAATTTTCAAGATTTAAAAATGAAACGGAAGCTTTCCTGAATCCTCAATTTCTTCCTTGAAACTCCCTTAATCTATCTGTCTTGATGAAATATCACTTTCCTCTAAGGATATACTTCCCCTGATACTCTTTCATGATGATTAACCGTATGTGTCAACTTGACTGGGTCACAGGGAGCCAAGGTGTTTGGTAAAACATTATTTGGGATGTATCTGTGAGAGTGTTTCTGAATAAAATTAACATTTGAATCAGCTGACTAAAGCATATTGTCCTGCCCAATGTGGGTGGACTTAATCTAATCCACTGAATGTCTGAATAGAAAAACAAAGCTGATGAAAGAATTTGTTCTTTATCTGACTGGTGAGTTTGGACATCTGTCTCCATCTGCACTTAGACTGGAATTTATGCCATTGGTTCTTCTAGTTCTCAAAAGTTTAGGTGCAGACTAAAACCATATCATTGACTCCCCTGGTTCTCCAGCTTTCTGGCTACAGGTTTTATAAACTCCCAGCCTCAGTAAATGTTTGAGCCAATTTCAAGAAAGAGAAAGAGAGAGAACAGCAGAGGGAGAAATGGAGGGAGGAAGAACCTATTGGTTCTGCTCCTCTTGAGAACTTCTATTAACACACCTTTCAATTAAGAGCTGCACTCTCTTTGGCACTCCACACACTTAAGAATAGAAAAGTTGCTAAGAGAGTAGATCCTAAAGATTCTCATCTCAATAAAAAAAAAAAAAAAAGAATTTTTCTTTTTGTTTTTCTTTTTCACCTACATGAGATAATGAATGTTGACTAAACTTACAGTGGCAATCATTTCTCAGCACATGTAAGTCATTAAAATTTAAAGAAAAAAAAAGTGAAACTGATTTCCTTGTGCTCTCTAGTACTACTTTCAGATCCTTACTTAATCTTCATATTAAAAATGCCTGCATCTTTGACATTATTGTCATTCTATTGCAATACCCTCTCTTTCTTTTCTCCTAAATATTGTCATTTTCCAAACTTCCCTTCCTCATACTTATTCACTGAAAACTTTAGTCTCTTGTTCTCTGCCTTTCTCTGCAGTCCCAATACTGTTAACATTCAAGTTCTCTCTTTCAACATGCCAATAATGTTAACATTCAGGTTCTCTCTTTCACCACTTCAACATTCAATTTTCTGGCTTTCTTACTGTCAGAGATTATTCCCCTTGGTTATTCTATCATTGTCTCTTCCTCTTGATGACTAAAAACGGGCACTTGCCATTTGTCTTTACAAGGATGAAATCACAAGCTGTTGTAACCACTGACTTTCTACACACCCTGAAAAATGTACAGGGTGGAGATCAGGAAGGCAGCACTCTGTGTTCTGGGGAAAATTAGCAGAACAGACCTTCACATAATTAGATATTTTCGGGATAAGATTTTATGAGCCTAATTCTTGTATCTCTTCATATCTAGGTGAGTTTGGACATCTGTCTCCATCTGCACTTAGACTGGAATTTATGCCATTGGTTCTTCTAGTTCTCAAAAGTTTAGGTGCAGACTAAAACCATATCATTGACTCCCCTGGTTCTCCAGCTTTCTGGCTACAGGTTTTATAAACTCCCAGCCTCAGTAAATGTTTGAGCCAATTTCAAGAAAGAGAAAGAGAGAGAACAGCAGAGGGAGAAATGGAGGGAGGAAGAACCTATTGGTTCTGCTCCTCTTGAGAACTTCTATTAACACACCTTTCAATTAAGAGCTGCACTCTCTTTGGCACTCCACACACTTAAGAATAGAAAAGTTGCTAAGAGAGTAGATCCTAAAGATTCTCATCTCAATAAAAAAAAAAAAAAAAAAAAAAAAGAATTTTTCTTTTTGTTTTTCTTTTTCACCTACATGAGATAATGAATGTTGACTAAACTTACAGTGGCAATCATTTCTCAGCACATGTAAGTCATTAAAATTTAAAGAAAAAAAAAGTGAAACTGATTTCCTTGTGCTCTCTAGTACTACTTTCAGATCCTTACTTAATCTTCATATTAAAAATGCCTGCATCTTTGACATTATTGTCATTCTATTGCAATACCCTCTCTTTCTTTTTCTCCCTAAATATTGTCATTTTCCAAACTTCCCTTCCTCATACTTATTCACTGAAAACTTTAGTCTCTTGTTCTCTGCCTTTCTCTGCAGTCCCAATACTGTTAACATTCAAGTTCTCTCTTTCAACATGCCAATAATGTTAACATTCAGGTTCTCTCTTTCACCACTTCAACATTCAATTTTCTGGCTTTCTTACTGTCAGAGATTATTCCCCTTGGTTATTCTATCATTGTCTCTTCCTCTTGATGACTAAAAACGGGCACTTGCCATTTGTCTTTACAAGGATGAAATCACAAGCTGTTGTAACCACTGACTTTCTACACACCCTGAAAAATGTACAGGGTGGAGATCAGGAAGGCAGCACTCTGTGTTCTGGGGAAAATTAGCAGAACAGACCTTCACATAATTAGATATTTTCGGGATAAGATTTTATGAGCCTAATTCTTGTATCTCTTCATATCTAGGAAAGATTACACTAAAATCCTTCATGGTGATATCTGCTCCTCGTGACTAGCGGTAATCTTCATGAAACAGAAATTTTCTGCAAAAATGCATGCTGGATTGCATGTGCTCCCCTTCACCAAAATCACATATACACTGACCTTCACCCCTGTCTCTTTGGAGCAGATTTTTAGAGATATCTGAAATGTTGTCTCCCAGGCTACAGTCCTTATTTTGCCCCAAATAAAATTTAGTTAGCAACTCTCACATTATGCGTTTTTTTTCAGGTGACACTCTCAACAGGCATTTGTTTCACAAGAAATTATCCCACAACTCCATGACATAAACAAATAAGCATCAATGATCAAACTCAAGTATCCAGATCGCATAGTGAGCTGTGGGTTTACAACTTGACCAGGGTATCGGTTTCCAGAAACAGGACTGTGATTTAATTTGGCCAGCTCTGCTTCACAGGTCTCTGACTCCTTTGGAACCAAAAAGCTACTCAATTTATTGTATAAATGGCACATAAGAAATATAAAAAAGGAAAAGTAAATATGTGACACTTGCCAAGGCCTGAACTAATCACTGACATATAGACATTTCTGCTTACATGTCATCAGCCAATTCAAACACATCAGTGGAGCATGAAAGTATATTCTAGCCACATGTCAGAGGATGTGAGAGTGAAAATTTGTTGAACAATAATCCAAACTGTTACAGCTTTCACAGAGGAACTTTTTGATCTGTCATCATATGAAAATACTCCATTAAAATAGATAGGGGCTTCCCTCGTGGTCCAGTGGGTTAAGACTCTGCCTTGCAGTGCAAGGGGCACTGGTTCCATCCCCTCCAGTGGGTAAGAAATAGATGTCCTGGAGCCGGTGGTAAGCATTTGTCTTTACACCTGATGACAGGGTGGAGTTTTCACGGAAAAAAGCTGTTGTAACCACTGACTTTCTACACACCCTGAAAAATGTACAGGGTGGAGATCAGGAAGGCAGCACTCTGTGTTCTGGGGAAAATTAGCAGAACAGACCTTCACATAATTAGATATTTTCGGGATAAGATTTTATGAGCCTAATTCTTGTATCTCTTCATATCTAGGAAAGATTACACTAAAATCCTTCATGGTGATATCTGCTCCTCGTGACTAGCGGTAATCTTCATGAAACAGAAATTTTCTGCAAAAATGCATGCTGGATTGCATGTGCTCCCCTTCACCAAAATCACATATACACTGACCTTCACCCCTGTCTCTTTGGAGCAGATTTTTAGAGATATCTGAAATGTTGTCTCCCAGGCTACAGTCCTTATTTTGCCCCAAATAAAATTTAGTTAGCAACTCTCACATTATGCTTTTTTTTTTTCAGTTGACACTCTCAACAGGCATTTGTTTCACAAGAAATTATCCCACAACTCCATGACATAAACAAATAAGCATCAATGATCAAACTCAAGTATCCAGATCGCATAGTGAGCTGTGGGTTTACAACTTGACCAGGGTATCGGTTTCCAGAAACAGGACTGTGATTTAATTTGGCCAGCTCTGCTTCACAGGTCTCTGACTCCTTTGGAACCAAAAAGCTACTCAATTTATTGTATAAATGGCACATAAGAAATATAAAAAAGGAAAAGTAAATATGTGACACTTGCCAAGGCCTGAACTAATCACTGACATATAGACATTTCTGCTTACATGTCATCAGCCAATTCAAACACATCAGTGGAGCATGAAAGTATATTCTAGCCACATGTCAGAGGATGTGAGAGTGAAAATTTGTTGAACAATAATCCAAACTGTTACAGCTTTCACAGAGGAACTTTTTGATCTGTCATCATATGAAAATACTCCATTAAAAATAGATAGGGGCTTCCCTCGTGGTCCAGTGGGTTAAGACTCTGCCTTGCAGTGCAAGGGGCACTGGTTCCATCCCTGGCCCAGGAAGATTCCACGTGCTGAGGAGCCACTGGACCAGTGTATCCAATTATGAGAGCATGTACCTGGAGCCGGTGTGCTGAAACAAGAGGGGCCACTGCAATGGGAGGCCCACACAGGCCAAAGAATAATGATGGATGAAAAGAAATAATTAAAATAAATAAATAAATAAAAGAGGTCAAAATTTAAATACAAATATACATACATACATATATATATATATATATATATATATATATGAAACATTCTCTTGTGATCAAGACCTATTTTCCATAGCATTTTCTAAGACAGGTGCTTCCCAACACATCTTACCTATGCAGAAATTTCTAATATCATAAAACCTCTAATATTTCACAAGGTATCATCTGTTTCATACCTTTATATTTTTTAACTTCTTTTAATATATTTTTTTTTCCCCCAGAGTCTTTCCTTATATGCAACCAGACAAGTCTCAATTCATAACCATACCTAGGTTATTTACTGAGCAAGATAAAAATCATGCAACTGTATAGCCTATTTCTCCTGTTATTCTAACTGTTCCTATATCCTCAACACTTCCAGGAATCCATATAATCTGCAGGGGTAAGTTTTTACTACATTTTGCCAAAGTCTGTGTCCAAAATTTATCTCTTAAATTTTGAATCCATAATTTACCAAAAAAAATTAACCTTGTTCTCTATTTCTCCTGTGCTCCATTCTTTGTTGTTTTTATTTCAGTCTGAGAAGGTGGAAAGTTTTTATAAATTATTCAACATAATGACTGGGCCATTAGTATAATATAGAAGCGATAGTAGATATCTATTAGGAAAAAAAAGCCGCATGATCCTATGTCTCAGTTTTCTCTCTCTCTCTCTCTTACCATTCTTCCCAAGTAACTGCCTTTTATTCAACAGATGTACTTACCTTCTACTCCACAAAGTATAAGCCAATAAAAATGACAGTTTCTATTGCTCACTACCACATCTCTGACTTTTCCTACATGTGTTGCCATTGTGGGCTCTATGCTTTTTATTTATTTATTTATTTATTTATTTATTTATTTATTTATTTATTTAGGGCGGGGGTCGGGTTGGGGAGGGAGGGGGAAGGGCGGGCCACTTCTATTGGTCTTTCATTTCTCTATTTTCATCCGTCTTTGTTCTTTGGCCCGTGTGGGCCTCCCATCGCGGTGGCGTCTGTCGTTGCATAGCGCCGGCTCTGGGCGCATGCGCCCCAGAGCTCCGGCTCAGTGATTGGACACATCAGTCCAGCCTCTCCGCTGCACGTGGGATCTTCCCAGGCCAGGGATCAAACCGGCGCCCCTTGCACTGCAAGGCGATGCCCTTACCCACTGGACCACCAGGGGAAGCCCCCCTATGCCTTTTTTATTAGGGAATGCCTCCCCGCACCCCCTACCCCAACTTCCATATGCATATATAATTTAAGTCTGCTCCCTTCACAGGGTTTCTTTCCATCAGACCCTAAATGTAATTTTTTTATTTTATACAAGCAACATCAACCCCATAAACATTTCCTAAATTCCATTTTATGCTCAACTTCTATCCTCTGGGTCTCTGAGAGAGGTTCAAGAGGGAGGGAACATGTGTGCGCCTGTGGCTGATTCATGCTGCTGGATGGCAGATACCAGCAAAATGCTGTAAAGCAATTAACCTTCAATTAAAAATAAATAAAATTTAAAAACTTAAAAATACATTTTCTACATGTGTGTTTCTAATTCATTTCCAACCACACAGTTCTAAATAGGTTTATCTTTCTATCACACTGTTGAAGTTGTTTATTTCATGATCAGGAATGATTTCTTTTTTGCTAGGAAACTTTGCAGTACTTATTTTCATGAATTCTCAGTAGCATTTGACACTGTTAAGACCCTGCCTTCTTGAAATTTTGTCTTCATGTGTCTTTGTGACATTGTATTTCTAGTCCCTGACCCCATTCTCCTTATGATCATGTCACAACATTTCTTCCATTCCTAACCCTAAGGTTGTGTTTGTTATCACCCTGTTTCTACAGTAGCTTCTCTCTGACTTATGGTGTTATGTTCCTCAGCTCTAGCTAGCATCTATATTAACAAGTTGTCAGAAGAGAGGCAGTACATCATTGTGGTTAAAATTATGTGGGACTTGGGTTCACATCAGAACTCCATTACTTGTGAACCACGAAATCTTGGGAAAACACTTAACTTCAATAAACCTCAAATTTACCATTTGTGAAACAAATATATCTAATTCATTTTCATACTTCAGATTTCAGATTCAGCCTAATATTGGGTTATTCCCTTCTTTTTGTTCTTTAAAACTTCATGATATTTTCTATTATAACATAACACAGGAACTCAGTATAGGAACTCTTAACTATATACATATATATAGAGAGTTGTATTCTTTGAAACCAAGTGCCAATTTAATTACTGTATGAGTGATATGTATTGTTATTAACTATTAGAACTGTCTCCAGTTCAGATGTAGCTTTTCATCTCAAGAACTCAATATTCAAATGATGCTTGCTAGAAATCTCTGAATGCAATTCCCCAATCATTTTAAACCCAATATATCCAAACCACTCCTTTTTTCTCTTCACTAAGCTTCTTTCATCTCCCATATTATCTTTCTTAGTTATTTGTGCCATCATCTACCTGTTTGATCGAGACACATCAAGACATTTTACTAGATTTTTTCAGCTCCACGTCCAATCAGTCAGATTCTTGTCAACGTTCCAATATAACTTTTTTCTAATCTATCTTTCAATATTTCCTATTTTGAAACTGTATCTTGAACAACTGTATATTCTAGGCAATTTCCTATGCATGGAAAATACATGACAAATAAAAACAGCACTTTATGGAATTTAGGGTCAAATGAAAAATACAATTCAAATTATATCACAAATATGTGTAAAATTATACCCATCTCTCTCTAGTTCTCTAGTCTTACTGAAGTACCTACTTCAGGTCCTCATTATCTTTTACCCTATTTTCCATGGGTCCCTATCCCTCAGTTTCTTCATACTTGTCCCATTCAATGGTTCTTATCAGATGGCCTTTCTAAAATTCAAATTTAAGTCTGCCATTCACCTGCTGAAGTCCCTTCTCACTGTCCTTAGGAAAGTATTAAATTATTTTAACATTTTTATGTTGTTCTATAATCTCATTTTTTATTACCTTCCTGGTCTTATTAATTTAGACTCCATCCTTGACTGCATTTTTAAGCACCCATTCACTCACACTAGGGCATAATTATAAGAAAGCTATTTTAGTTCATGGAAAACACCACGTGTCCTCTTGGCTAATGGGAACCTCCCAGACTGCACCCTCTTCCTGCGGCTTCTTGCTCGGACTCCTCCCATCACTGCACACATTCCCTACATGCTCCATTCCAAACTTCCGCTCACCACTATGCCTAATTCATTTTCATACTACAGATTTCAAATTCAGCCTAAGATTGGGTTATTGCCTTCTTTACATTCTTTAAAACTGCATGATACCTTCCTCTATAGTAGAGTTTAACATAGGGACTTTTAACTTACTATTTGGCTGGTTGTTTTCCTCACTAAACTGTAAACAATTTGAGTCAAAGCTATCTTGGCTGTGAGTGCTGTCAGTCTTTTGCACAGTACATGGCACATGTTAGACCTTCAATAAATACTTTTGTGGGGTATAAAATTGAAGTAAAGTAAATAATAGAGAGGGAAAGATTCTGAAGCAGACATAAAGCAAACATTTCAATGGCACATTGAGAGGCCAGGCCTCTCCAGAATTTGGAGTGGGCTGTGTATGTTGGAAACATTAGGAAAAAAAAAAGCCTGACATTCATTCGGTGCTCAATAAATATTTGTCAGGTAGGAAACTAAGAAAGACAAATTACAAGTGCTTAAAATAAAAAGAAAAATTAAGGCTGATTCCAAAGTATATGGGAAAACTTTAAAGGATCTCAAGCAGCATAATGCTAGATGACAATAATTATCATTGACTTGGTGCAGACATGCTGAAGACTTCCTCTTATGTTTTGCATAATATTTCCAATTAATCTTTTGAGATGAGAACTAGAGATGTCAAAATCAGCAAAGTATACAACAAAGGAATTCAAATTCAGATTTCTGAGTCAAAAGAGTGTTGCCACAGTTGGGTCAGAGAATGCAGGTCAAAGGCTACTTCAACACTCTAGATATGAAAAGTGAAAGATCTATGTTAGAGTGATGGCAGTGAAAATGGAGAATTGTAACAGGATAATAAAGTTAAAATTTTTAAGTCATGGGTTATAAGCAATGAAGGTGGAAAATAAGTTTTTAAAATAGCATGAAGCTATTTTTCAGAAAGTAAATCATTCTTAATAACTTTAAAATTGATCAGTTAATTTAAAATTTTTGGATGCTCAATACCCAATTTTATTTTGAAGGTATTAATACATAGTAACACTAAAATTCTTAATGAGTTTTTGTTTTCATAAAATCTATTAAAGTTTCTAACACAATACCTATATTTCTCATAAAATACCTATATTTTCTCATAAAATAATACAGAAGAATTTTACCTACCAGCAACTCAACATTTTTCTAATATTATTGACCTATTTCAACTGTCTCATTCAGTCTTTTCAATATCAATGATTGTGGAATAATGCACTTCTAGGAGAGAGGCCTTGTAAACAATTTGAGTCAAAGCTATCTTGGCTGTGAGTGCTGTCAGTCTTTTGCACAGTACATGGCACATGTTAGACCTTCAATAAATACTTTTGTGGGGTATAAAATTGAAGTAAAGTAAATAATAGAGAGGGAAAGATTCTGAAGCAGACATAAAGCAAACATTTCAATGGCACATTGAGAGGCCAGGCCTCTCCAGAATTTGGAGTGGGCTGTGTATGTTGGAAACATTAGGAAAAAAAAAAGCCTGACATTCATTCGGTGCTCAATAAATATTTGTCAGGTAGGAAACTAAGAAAGACAAATTACAAGTGCTTAAAATAAAAAGAAAAATTAAGGCTGATTCCAAAGTATATGGGAAAACTTTAAAGGATCTCAAGCAGCATAATGCTAGATGACAATAATTATCATTGACTTGGTGCAGACATGCTGAAGACTTCCTCTTATGTTTTGCATAATATTTCCAATTAATCTTTTGAGATGAGAACTAGAGATGTCAAAATCAGCAAAGTATACAACAAAGGAATTCAAATTCAGATTTCTGAGTCAAAAGAGTGTTGCCACAGTTGGGTCAGAGAATGCAGGTCAAAGGCTACTTCAACACTCTAGATATGAAAAGTGAAAGATCTATGTTAGAGTGATGGCAGTGAAAATGGAGAATTGTAACAGGATAATAAAGTTAAAATTTTTAAGTCATGGGTTATAAGCAATGAAGGTGGAAAATAAGTTTTTAAAATAGCATGAAGCTATTTTTCAGAAAGTAAATCATTCTTAATAACTTTAAAATTGATCAGTTAATTTAAAATTTTTGGATGCTCAATACCCAATTTTATTTTGAAGGTATTAATACATAGTAACACTAAAATTCTTAATGAGTTTTTGTTTTCATAAAATCTATTAAAGTTTCTAACACAATACCTATATTTCTCATAAAATACCTATATTTTCTCATAAAATAATACAGAAGAATTTTACCTACCAGCAACTCAACATTTTTCTAATATTATTGACCTATTTCAACTGTCTCATTCAGTCTTTTCAATATCAATGATTGTGGAATAATGCACTTCTAGGAGAGAGGCCTTGGAACAGAAGATTCCAGATGCATAAAATATATCTTTACCATTCAGAAACAGAATAATAGAAGGGCATTATATTTAGAAGTCTTTTAACCCTCTGAACCTACAAAATGATAAAGGCCCAAATAAGAAGTTTTCTAATATTTTTCTTTCCTTTAGTATTTTCCTAGAGATATCCTCTATAAAGCAGACTCTTATCTCATCAGCTCTAGAAAAAGAAGAACATGGCAACCTGGCATTAGTTTTAGGACATAAATATCCATGATGGAGAAATTTGAGAGTCAGACAAAGTAAGAACTGTAAGATTATGTTGCAGTTCCTATCTTTGGAAGGAAAAAGTATTCATGGCTCAGTCATGTACAACTCTTTGCATCCCCATGGATGGTAGCCCACCAGGCTCCTCTGTACGTGGAATTTGCCAGGCAAGAACACTAGAGTGGGTTGCCAGGCCCCCCTTCAGGGTATCTTCCCAACCCAGCGACCAATCCCAGGGCATCTGCAATGCAGACAGATTCTTTACTGTCTGAGCCATCAGGGAACTCCTTTGGTAGGAGAGACAAAGAAGAAAGGACTGTGAGGAAAGAGGCTTGGAATACAGCACAGTTTTAACAAAATTTTGGTCAGACTGATAAGGAATTTTGGACCCAAAGTCATCACTCAGAAAAATCCCATATTTAATAGGATTGGGTCTGCCTCAGTGTTATCCTGTCCTCATCCCATGGGAAGTATGGGCTCTGAGCAAACAGCACACAGCACAACTTCTAATTGTGTCCCTACATTAAAGATCTTGTTCTACTGTTTTCTGGTTGTCATAGGCTCTGATGAGAAGCTTACAGAATTTAAAATTTTATTTCCTTCTATGCAGTGTATTATTTCCTGGTGCTTTCAAAATTTGTTTTTTAGGAGTCAGCATCAAAATGGTGCAGTAGGAAAATCCTGAGCTCTCCTCCTGTCACAGACAAACCCAAACTACAACTACAGATAAAACAGTCCTCTCCAAAACCAGTCTCCAGACTAACCAAACAACTCTTCTGCATTTAAGGACATAAAGGAAAAATACATTGAGATTGGCAGGAAGGGAAGAGGTGCAGTCTAGTCAAGATCCACACTCTCCATTCAGTGACCCCCAAAGAGGGGAGATATCACAAAGGCAGATGTCCATCTTATGAACAGAGGGGTTCAAGCCACACTAGTTTTCCCAGATATGGGGACCTACACTGGAAAGAGAAGATCCCACAGTGTCTGGTTTTGAAAACCAATGGAGCATATGTCTAGAAGAGCCCAAGTGTTAGTCACTAAGTCATGTCCAATTCTTTGTGACCCTATGGACAGTAGCCTGCCAAACTCCTCTGCCCATGGAATTCTCCAGGCAAGAATACTGGAGTGGGTTGACATTTCTTTCTCCAGGGAATCTTCACAACCTCAGGACTGAAACCAGGTCTCCCACATTACAGACAGATTCTTTACCATCTCAGCCACCAGAAGAGCCCAAGGACTAGGAAATCAAGACTTTGCCCTGGAAGAACTCATACACAAAACCACTAACTCATTCCCATGGCAGAGGCAGTAGGTTGAAAAACACCTTGGTCATAGAAGATTCATTGACTAATTTCAAGGTGTATGTGGATAGGCAGTGATCTGGTGGCATATTCTCCAGAGGTAAAAGCTTTGGAAAGCTGCATTTTAAGTTCTCACTCCACATAACTAGCACAATGCTGGTGGATGCCATTTCTGTCACTCTACATCAAGCTAACACCAGGTACCCCACCATAGCAGATTATTGAGGACCACCCCATTAAACTGATCTGCAGAGGTATTTTTTTTTTTTTGGGGTGGCTCCCCCTTCTAATTGTGTCCCTACATTAAAGATCTTGTTCTACTGTTTTCTGGTTGTCATAGGCTCTGATGAGAAGCTTACAGAATTTAAAATTTTATTTCCTTCTATGCAGTGTATTATTTCCTGGTGCTTTCAAAATTTGTTTTTTAGGAGTCAGCATCAAAATGGTGCAGTAGGAAAATCCTGAGCTCTCCTCCTGTCACAGACAAACCCAAACTACAACTACAGATAAAACAGTCCTCTCCAAAACCAGTCTCCAGACTAACCAAACAACTCTTCTGCATTTAAGGACATAAAGGAAAAATACATTGAGATTGGCAGGAAGGGAAGAGGTGCAGTCTAGTCAAGATCCACACTCTCCATTCAGTGACCCCCAAAGAGGGGAGATATCACAAAGGCAGATGTCCATCTTATGAACAGAGGGGTTCAAGCCACACTAGTTTTCCCAGATATGGGGACCTACACTGGAAAGAGAAGATCCCACAGTGTCTGGTTTTGAAAACCAATGGAGCATATGTCTAGAAGAGCCCAAGTGTTAGTCACTAAGTCATGTCCAATTCTTTGTGACCCTATGGACAGTAGCCTGCCAAACTCCTCTGCCCATGGAATTCTCCAGGCAAGAATACTGGAGTGGGTTGACATTTCTTTCTCCAGGGAATCTTCACAACCTCAGGACTGAAACCAGGTCTCCCACATTACAGACAGATTCTTTACCATCTCAGCCACCAGAAGAGCCCAAGGACTAGGAAATCAAGACTTTGCCCTGGAAGAACTCATACACAAAACCACTAACTCATTCCCATGGCAGAGGCAGTAGGTTGAAAAACACCTTGGTCATAGAAGATTCATTGACTAATTTCAAGGTGTATGTGGATAGGCAGTGATCTGGTGGCATATTCTCCAGAGGTAAAAGCTTTGGAAAGCTGCATTTTTTTTAAGTTCTCACTCCACATAACTAGCACAATGCTGGTGGATGCCATTTCTGTCACTCTACATCAAGCTAACACCAGGTACCCCACCATAGCAGTTTATTGAGGACCACCCCCATTAAACTGATCTGCCCAGACTGGTCTCTTCAAAGCAGCTCTCACCCACCAGATCTGGCAGGCAGTCTGGTTTAAGACCAGTACCCAGCTAAAGCAGCTCCCACCTCAGAGGATTGGGCCCACTTACCAGGGCACTCAAATATCATAACTGGCCAACCCAACCATCTACACCAAGGCCAACCCTGCCAAGAAGGGCAGCAGCCAGGGCCAAGCCTAGCTGTACTCATTAAAGCACCAACAACAATCCTGGCTAGTCCTCACCCAGCTGTCCAGGGAGCCAGTCCCACCCACCAGAGCACATGCAGCTATTGTGGCACTAGCACAACAGGATGGCACCTTCAGTCTACATAGAGGATACCCTGGAGTAATTGACTGATGAACAGAGGGAATTTCTCCTTGGAGGGGGAAATTTTCTATAGAAGGCCATTTCTTTAAGACTGGGAGATGTAGCTGATCTAGCCGATACATAGAAACACAGAGTGCTAGTTAGAGTGACAAGATAAAGAAATGTATTCCAAATGAAAAAACAAACAAACAAACAAGATAAAACCTCACAAAAAATTATCCAAATACAGCTTTCTTCTCTCTTTTGAGGAAAACACCTCCATTTTATTCAGTCATTCATATTGTCCTTCTCTAGAAAAATGTTACAGTCTCTAACTTCTTGATTTTTCCTTCCAGTTTTATTGAGACTTAATTGGCATGCAGCACTGCATACTTTTGGGCTTATCAGGTAGTACAGTGGTAAAGAATCTGCCTGCCAGTGTGTGAGACAAAAGGGATGTGGGTTCCGTGCCTGGGTCAGGAAGATCTCTTGGAGTA
The DNA here is from genome assembly GCA_022376925.1 of Tragulus kanchil. NCBI lineage: Eukaryota > Metazoa > Chordata > Mammalia > Artiodactyla > Tragulidae > Tragulus > Tragulus kanchil. The sequence goes on along the minus strand of JAIOJX010000028.1, from coordinate 68,028,317 downwards.
AGTAGTGGCAACTTGCTACAGGTTTCTTACTTGGAAAATTCCATGGACAGAGGAACCTGCTGAGCTACAGTCCATGGGACACCAAAAGTCAGACATGACTGAGCACATACACATAGACACAATGTACAGCATAATGATTTTACTTATATAACTCATGAAATTAGTGAATATCCATCATCTCATATAAATATAAAGAAAAATATTTTTCTTATCATGAGAACTCAAGATCTACTCTTTTAACATCTTTTATAGATAATATTCATCAGTGTTACTTATATTAATCACATACATTACATCCCTAGTATTTGTTTATGTTATAAATGGAAGTTTGTATCTTTTGATGATCTTTATCATCATATGAACATATTACGTTATTATTGACTATATTTACCACATTGTCGACTTCATTTATTTTGTAATTCTTAATTTCCCTCAATTATTTCATTCATTCTACCACCCCCTCGCCTCTAACAATCACCTGTCTTATCTATGGCTCTATTTCTGTTCTGTTAAGATCATTCATTTGTTTTGTTTTCTATATTGCACATGTAAGTAAAATCATAATCTATAACTTCATAATACATGAAGCCCAGAACTGAACATGGTAGTCCAAGTGTGATCATACTAGTAGAAATCATAAAGAATTACCATGTCTCCCACACAGTAGCTACTACAGATTTCCATCAGAGCTGCCCCAAATGAACTACCATTTTTAAAATTCCACATGTAGTCATATTAACAAATCAGTCTAGCTGAGCTTATCAGTGATAAACTTTACATTGATTTGCAAACCTTTAAACCTATATGTTTTTGTCAATAAACTATACTTATTTGACATATGAAGAAAGTTGTTAAATGGATGGAAGATAAATACTGCCTATAGCATGGTAGTCATAATCAAAAATAATGGTCACCTTCTCTTACAAAAGAGAGACTTGAATTGTCTCCTATATTCTAGTCTCTATGCTAAATGCCTTTATAACCATTGTGTTTAATTAACACTTCAGCATGACACAATTAGGACAATTATTCCCATTTTTAAAAAAAGATGAAGATCGAACAGAAATTGAGCTGAATGTGTTAAAAGCAGTGTGTAGAGAAACAAATTTAACTTAGGTCTGTGTGGCTACAAAATGCATGATTCTTCTATTGTTATACTGCAAAATATGAAGGTTTGAAATTAGGGCATAATGAATCTTGACACTATTAAGTTTACTGGATGTTCTACAAGTAAATATAACCATACTTTTATAGCAAGGCAATTAAGCTAAATACCTTATACAAACAAAAGAGGTACATGAGTTTAAGAACTCATTTTTCTTTTAAAGTTAAGTTTTGCCAATGTTATATATCCTTATCAAGTGAAATACTGCAAGGGAAGACAAACTGTGGAAGCCAAGATGGACTAGTATCTCATTTAATGTGATTTTCTCAAGTCCATTTGCAACCCATGTATTAGGAAAATTTTTCTCTTTAAGATAGCTGCAACAGGGGCTTCCCTGGTGGTTCAGTGGGTAAAGAGTCCACCTTTAGAGTGCAAGGGGCACTAGTTTGATCCCTGGACCCAGAAGATCCCACATGCCGCGGAGCGGCTGGACCGGTGTGATCAACTATGAGACAGTATTCTGGAGCACGTGTTCCCAGAGCTGGTGTTCTGCAGTGAGAGAGGACACTGTAATGGGAGGCCCGCACATGTCAAAGAATAAAAGAGATGGATAAAAGTAAATATAAATAAAAGATGCATGATGGGAAAAAGATAGCTATAACATTGTTTAAACCTTATTCCAGGAAATCTGTCAAGTTTTATGCTTTCCTCAAATAGTCAGATTCCCAGGACTTATAAATATGCTTGATATATACAAAGTGCTCAGTAATTGTTGAATGTATAGTTAAACATACTTGTTGAGAGGGCCATTTACTTCTAATTTTAAGCCATATTCATTTTTTGAAGGATTCGTTCAGTATAATACCCAGTTGTTATTCTCAGAGAACACTGCTCTTCCCACTTCATATAATTTCAACTTTGATCAACCTCTTTATTTAGACCTCCATCATACACACACACATGCACAAATCTTAAGTAAACTTTTGCATATAACTAATTTGAATTAAACTGAAAGAATATATAATTTACATATTATCAAGGTAGCCAATTTTAAACTGAATATGGGCTTCCATGGTGCCTCAGATGGTAGAGAATCTGCCTGCAATGCAGGAAATGTGGGGTCAATCCCCAGGTCAGGAAGATCCCCTGGAGAAGAGAATGACTACCAACTCCAGTATTCTTGCCTGGGAAATCCCATGAACAGAAGAGCCTGGCAGGCAACAGTTCATGGGGTCGCAAAGAATCAGACACAATTTAGCGACTACACCAGTCAATTGTCATAAACTAACACTGTCACACACTAACACTGTAGTTGGAAGACTGTAGTTAGGCAATCAATTCCAAGAGAAAGTTCACTTGCTTCATGGAATGACATGGGATGAATATAGGGAGGATTTAGTTTTGTTTTTCTAGTTACATACTCACTTTGTTGATAGGTAGTAATACATTACCTAGAAACACCATTCAATATCACTTCTATCTTAACAGCTAGTCTAAACTTCTTTCTAAAAGCTCCTGTCAACATTTGCATCTCATATATTTCAAAGTTCTCAAGTTCACACTGCATCATATTCTTATTTTATGTATTATATTAAGATAATTCATGAGCGAGGAGGACTATTTACCAGAGCAGACAAGCTTTCAACCTCCATTACCTTCAGAACTACTGAAGGCAAGCCAGCCCCTTAGGTTATACTATTACACTGCATTGCTAATTAGTTTATAATAAATGTAATAAACTCTCACAAATGTGAAATGCATGGAGTCATGTTCCATTGAATCAGTTATGCTGTCTGAGCATCAATAACTCAATTCATAGTTAATTAAATACTTCAGCTTTTATTTTGTCTATTTTGAAAATGCTTATATGTGCTCATAAGTTCAATATGTAATTAAAGTGAATTTTTGCTATCATATGTAACATTCATCATTTTCAGTCATTATATGAGCTACATAAGGTCACAGAGCTATAATATATTGCTTAGAAAAGATTTATCTAGGTGATAAAGTGAATTGTATATATTTCAATTTTAGAGTTTCTGATATCAGTGTCTCTCAGAGTAATGAAGTGGAAGACAGACAATTAGTTGATATTTCCAGGATACGTATTTTTTACTGTAGAAAATGTTGTAAGAGCTCTTTGCAAAGTCATTATTTTGCCCCCATATTTACCAATGAAACTATTCAAAAAGGCATGCAATGATTCTTGCCTCCATTCTTCATCACCTCTTTGATTACTAATTCCAACCTTGATTTAAATTATGGCCCAAACATTAATATTACCCTAGACTATTAAATCATTACAAGATTATCCACTATTATTTTACTTATGTTTGCCCTTTTTTTTTTTCTGCTATCACTGAATGATTGCTAGTTTCAAAATAAATTCTAGGCTCCTTCAACTCTCATGAAAATTTTCTCTAATATTTCCTCTATCCTCTTTTGTTTCTTATTTCTATTACAATTGTTCCTCCTGACATGCAAATGTTTTGAAGTTGAAAATTTGACTACTATTTTCTAGCTTTCTTCCTACATACTCATCCAAAATGACCATCCCTCTATATGGATGGTTTTATCAGTCATCTCTTTCCTTTTGACTCCAATATATATAAGTTCTTGTATTTTAGTCCTTTTTCCTTACTGGCACATAGGTAGTTCCCTTTTAGGTATCATGTCATCAACAGAAACTTTGTCTAGAACTATTTTAAAGTAAAATTTTTACTAAAGTACAACATACATACCAATAAAAAAAAAAAGAACCCAAGCCAAAACTGCATGATTTAATGGATTTTCATAAAGGGAGTCTAAGGATATGTGGAACACACATGTCAAGAAATAGTATATCAGTAATATCTAAGAACCCCTGTTGTGCTCGCTACTGTTACTATTCCTTTAAGAGTAACCATTAGTCTGGTTTCTAAAAAGGTAGAATAACTTTGTCTTTATTTGTGCTTGATTTAAATGGAATCATAAAGTTCATATTCTTATGCAACTCTCTCCTTTCTCTCACATTTATGCTTAAGATATCCATTATGTTGTTGAGTATAGTTTCAATTAGTTTATATTCATTGCTAAGTTATATGCCATTATATGAATATACTAACTTTTAAAATCCATTTTATGATAGGTGGACATTTGGAAATTTTCAGATTGGGATTACTATGGATTCTGCTGACATAAAGATGTATATATAAGCCTTGGAAGCATGCAACACTCCTGTCATTTCACTATACCTAGTAGTAGAAGTACTTGATCACAGAGGCTATATATATGTTACATGTTTTAATAAATATTACCAAATACTGTTTCACAATGGTTGAACTAATTTATAATTTGATCCAATTTTGTGTATTATATTTGCAGAGCAAATATTTTTTAAATACTTTTCCACTCCTCCATTACAATCAAAAGCACCAAAATTCTAAAATCACAAATATGGAAACTCAAAGTTATGTTTAATTCCTTTATGTATATATCATCTATGAGTTATTCCAGAGAACATTTTTTAACTTATGTCAGATTGCTCAAATAGTTGGTGTGATCATCACAAAGGCTACATAAAAGTATTGATATTATGGGGAAATAGAAAATACTAACCTAGAGTGGTACTGGTGTTAAACTATAAACAATCAAGTGTCCATGACCCTAGAGAAAATGTAACAACGTAAGCACTTTTGTGGTAATCTGACATTGCTACAATGCCCCAGCTGGTGCTAATTATTCTGATAAAGAATTTATATTGAACTTTATAAAACAGTTGTTCACAATGGATTAAAAGAAGGAAAAGAAAACTGGCTTGGACTTCTCTCCAAGCAATTTAAAAAGCATGAGCCTAGATAGTAAAGTTGAAGCTGAAAGCTTGAAGTTGAAATTTCAAGTTCTAGTTGACTATGGAACTTGAAGGAAAATAATGAAAATACATCTCCAGAGTTGAGAAATGGCATATGGGATGGAGAGAGTGAGTGGAAGAGCTCAGTGTGTACAGAACAATTCAAATCGTGGGTGCAAATGAGATTGCCTCCAGGAGAAGGGCATATTGTGAAGAAAACAGATTTGAGTGCAAAACTCTCCTTACCAGTCGCCTAAAAAGATAACAAGTGAGCTCATTAACAAGTGAGCTGAAGAAGATTACTCAGCAAAATAGGTGAAGAATTAAAAAAAAAAAAAAGTCCATGCTAAAAGAAACAGTGGGGGAGGGGCGGGAGATTTTTGCCAAGAAGAGAGTGGTTTATGTGAATGTGAATACACTGAATGTAACTACTCTGTAAGAAGTACACTATAGTAAAAGGAGAGTTGAGATAATAGCTTGAGTAGGAAAATAGAATTAAGAATATATCTTGCTTGTGGATGAATGTGGTTGAAGCCTATTCTCTGTAATCTTAGAAGAAGCCAGTGGAGATGGACAGAAAGTATGAGTTCCAGCACCAGTCTTTTTTTAACACTTGCCCATAGGACCCTTCCTGACAGAGACTGCTTCTTATTTGTATGTTAACATGCTCCAGTCCAGGCCCTTTTAACACCTACTCATTAAGATATCAAGTTACTGCACATTCCAGAAATCCCAGAGACTGTTCCTCAACCTCATATTCCAAAGGTCTAATAGTAGCATTTCACTTCTGTGCTCAAAGATTCTTTTTTGTTGCTCAGTTACTAAGTTGTGTCTGACTCTGCAACCCTATGCACTTCAGCACGTCAGCCTTCTGTAAAGATTCTTTAGCCTCCTGTGAAGGTCTCATCCCAAGACTTACCTTGATATGAACCCTACAGGTGTACTGCCAGGTTATTTTGCCACCTGAACATACTTTTGATCATTTTCCTCTCTCTCTCTCTCTCTCTCTCTCTCTGTGTGTGTGTGTGTGTGTGTGTGTGTGTATGTGTGTATTATTTTTAGAATTCATTTCTTCAGACCAGTTTTAGATGTACAGAAAAACTGAGTGGAAAGTGCATAGGATTCCCATATACACCCTCAACACCCTACATACCATTTCTCCTATAGTCAACATTTTATGTTAGTGTGGTAAACTTTTTGCAATTAATGAGCCAATATCAAGACATTTTTGCTAACCAAAGTTTATGGTTTTGCTATACAGTTTTTTCTTTGTGTTGTATATATGCTATGGGTTTTGTGGCATGTGTACATAGTTATAGTATCTTTCAGAATAATAGCACTGCCCTAAACATCTCCTGAGCTCCACCTATTCATCCCTTCCTCCCTCTGCCTTAACTCCTGAGCTGCATACAATTTCCATAGCTTTGTCTTTTTCATGTATTTGGAGTTAAATAATATGTAGTCATTTCAAATTGGCTTCATTTATTTATCAGTATACACTTATGGTTTCTCTATGTTTCCTGGTTACATTTGAAATTCTTTGTTGAAAACTTTTCATCTCTTAGTCTTGTGGTTGGGTCATTTGCTTTAGTGTTACATTTGAGTTTTTTCTCTAGTTTTCACTAATCTATTGTAGGTTTTTGATTTGCTGTTACCACAGAATTCATATACATTGACCTACATCCACTTATCATAAACTAATAGTCATTTAAGTTAAACACATTCTAAAAGACCTACATTTTTACTCCCCAGCCATGTTTTGTTTTCAAAACCATATTTTATATCTTCATGCCTATTCCTTAACTGCTCATTGTATAATATTTACAAGTTGATCTCAAATTTTTGTCTTTTAACTTTCATACCAGCTTATGTAAATGGTTAAACCATTGCCGTTATTATATATGTGCATTTACTAGGGTGATTTTCCCTTCATATAATTTTTTATTTATTAATGTAATCTTTTCTTTTTCACTTAAACAAAAGACTGTTTAATACCTCTTTAAATTTGGTTTAGTGTTTAATAACTTCATTTTTGAAAGAGCTTATTTGAGAAGCTCTTTATATTTCTTTCAATTCTGAATGACAAGCTGGGTGGAGTATCTTAGGTTATAGAATTTTTCCTTTCAAACTTTAAATACATCATGCCACTCTTTTCTGTAAAGTTTTTACTGATTAATCAGTTGATATACTTATGGAAATTCCTTTGATATGACTTTATTTTCTCTTGCTGCCTTTAAAAGTCTCTATCTTTAACTTCTGCCATTTCAATATGATAATAACTTATTGTGGGTCTCTTTGGGTTTATCTTGTCTGGGACTTGCTGTGTTTCCTGTACCCAGATATCTGTTTCCTTCAGGTTCAGATTTTCCATAATTTCATCAAATGCATTTTCTTTATGGTTTTGCTATACAGTTTTTTCTTTGTGTTGTATATATGCTATGGGTTTTGTGGCATGTGTACATAGTTATAGTATCTTTCAGAATAATAGCACTGCCCTAAACATCTCCTGAGCTCCACCTATTCATCCCTTCCTCCCTCTGCCTTAACTCCTGAGCTGCATACAATTTCCATAGCTTTGTCTTTTTCATGTATTTGGAGTTAAATAATATGTAGTCATTTCAAATTGGCTTCATTTATTTATCAGTATACACTTATGGTTTCTCTATGTTTCCTGGTTACATTTGAAATTCTTTGTTGAAAACTTTTCATCTCTTAGTCTTGTGGTTGGGTCATTTGCTTTAGTGTTACATTTGAGTTTTTTCTCTAGTTTTCACTAATCTATTGTGGGTTTTTTGATTTGCTGTTACCACAGAATTCATATACATTGACCTACATCCACTTATCATAAACTAATAGTCATTTAAGTTAAACACATTCTAAAAGACCTACATTTTTACTCCCCAGCCATGTTTTGTTTTCAAAACCATATTTTATATCTTCATGCCTATTCCTTAACTGCTCATTGTATAATATTTACAAGTTGATCTCAAATTTTTGTCTTTTAACTTTCATACCAGCTTATGTAAATGGTTAAACCATTGCCGTTATTATATATGTGCATTTACTAGGGTGATTTTCCCTTCATATAATTTTTTATTTATTAATGTAATCTTTTCTTTTTCACTTAAACAAAAGACTGTTTAATACCTCTTTAAATTTGGTTTAGTGTTTAATAACTTCATTTTTGAAAGAGCTTATTTGAGAAGCTCTTTATATTTCTTTCAATTCTGAATGACAAGCTGGGTGGAGTATCTTAGGTTATAGAATTTTTCCTTTCAAACTTTAAATACATCATGCCACTCTTTTCTGTAAAGTTTTTACTGATTAATCAGTTGATATACTTATGGAAATTCCTTTGATATGACTTTATTTTCTCTTGCTGCCTTTAAAAGTCTCTATCTTTAACTTCTGCCATTTCAATATGATAATAACTTATTGTGGGTCTCTTTGGGTTTATCTTGTCTGGGACTTGCTGTGTTTCCTGTACCCAGATATCTGTTTCCTTCTTCAGGTTCAGGAATTTTTTAGCCATAATTTCATCAAATGCATTTTCTATTCCTATCTCTCTCTTCTCCGCCTGTCCCTCCTACTATGTGAATATCTGTACACTTGATGTAGTCCCAAACATCACTTAAACTATCCTCATTTTTTAAAATTTGTTTATCCTTTTGCTATTTTGATTGGGGGTTTCTATTATTCTATATTCTGAGTCACTATGCATTCTTCTGCGTCACTTAATCTGCTGTTATTCCTCCTGGTATATTTTTTTATTTCAGTTGTCATATTATTCAGCTCTGACCAGTTTTTTCAGAAAATTTTCTAGTTTTCTGTTTTATTCTCACTATGTTCATCTATTCTTTTACCAAGTTCCATTAGCAATCTTATGACTATTGCTTTGGACTCTATCAGGTAAATTTATATCTGTCCCATTAGTTTTTTTTTTTCTAATAATTTTAAATTGTTATTTCATTTGAAATATATTCCTTTATTTTCCTCATCTTGTTTAACTTTCTCCGTCTCTATGTAATTAGGTGAAACAGTTACTTATCCCAGTCTTGAAGGTATGCCTTTGTGTGAGAGGGTCCCTACGCAGTCTTTGTGTACCCAGTGGCTTTGGTGAGAGAGCTGGATCTGAAGGGAGCACGAGCTACATTTTCCCCTGGGATACACCGACAGCTCACGTTAATGGTAGGTAGGGCTGAGGTCAAAAGGCTAAAACCAGAGCCATGTTTAATACCTCTTTAAATTTGGTTTAGTGTTTAATAACTTCATTTTTGAAAGAGCTTATTTGAGAAGCTCTTTATATTTCTTTCAATTCTGAATGACAAGCTGGGTGGAGTATCTTAGGTTATAGAATTTTTCCTTTCAAACTTTAAATACATCATGCCACTCTTTTCTGTAAAGTTTTTACTGATTAATCAGTTGATATACTTATGGAAATTCCTTTGATATGACTTTATTTTCTCTTGCTGCCTTTAAAAGTCTCTATCTTTAACTTCTGCCATTTCAATATGATAATAACTTATTGTGGGTCTCTTTGGGTTTATCTTGTCTGGGACTTGCTGTGTTTCCTGTACCCAGATATCTGTTTCCTTCTTCAGGTTCAGGAATTTTTTAGCCATAATTTCATCAAATGCATTTTCTATTCCTATCTCTCTCTTCTCCGCCTGTCCCTCCTACTATGTGAATATCTGTACACTTGATGTAGTCCCAAACATCACTTAAACTATCCTCATTTTTTAAAATTTGTTTATCCTTTTGCTATTTTGATTGGGGGTTTCTATTATTCTATATTCTGAGTCACTATGCATTCTTCTGCGTCACTTAATCTGCTGTTATTCCTCCTGGTATATTTTTTTATTTCAGTTGTCATATTATTCAGCTCTGACCAGTTTTTTCAGAAAATTTTCTAGTTTTCTGTTTTATTCTCACTATGTTCATCTATTCTTTTACCAAGTTCCATTAGCAATCTTATGACTATTGCTTTGGACTCTATCAGGTAAATTTATATCTGTCCCATTAGTTTTTTTTTTTCTAATAATTTTAAATTGTTATTTCATTTGAAATATATTCCTTTATTTTCCTCATCTTGTTTAACTTTCTCCGTCTCTATGTAATTAGGTGAAACAGTTACTTATCCCAGTCTTGAAGGTATGCCTTTGTGTGAGAGGGTCCCTACGCAGTCTTTGTGTACCCAGTGGCTTTGGTGAGAGAGCTGGATCTGAAGGGAGCACGAGCTACATTTTCCCCTGGGATACACCGACAGCTCACGTTAATGGTAGGTAGGGCTGAGGTCAAAAGGCTAAAACCAGAGCCAAGTGAAAACTGGGGCTTCTTCTATGCTCTATGGCCATCACCACCCTATCAGGGAGCAAGGTTGGAGTCTGAGGGGCTGGAGCAAGATCCCTGAGGGAGATGGGTTTCTCCTGGGTGTGATGGCCATCTCCACCTTGGCTGGTATATGGTCGAGGCCTGAGGGCTTGGGACTGTACTTCTGTGCTAGTTTCACTGTGCTGGTGAGTGCACCTTGGTTAGAGGGTGTGTTAGGGTTAGAGGGGTTAGAACCACACTACTGGGCTGCTTCTGATCCCTCTCAGGAGTGCACAGGAACATACGTGCTGGCAATGACTGACTCTGTCATGGTCAGAAGTAGGGCCAGGGCCTAAGCTGGCTCCTTTTCCTTTAAGTGTGCACACTATCAATGGCTATGGCAGCCACTGCCTTAGTAGGGAGAAAGACTGGACCAAGAGGGCTGGAGCAGGAGCCTGGCTCTGGTGAGGCCATGTGCTGGCACTGTCCTGGCAAGGGTGGCCTGACCTGCAGGAAGTTTTAGATCTTTTACCTTTGTGTTGTGACTGAGGGCAAACAAATCTGTGCATGCATTCTTCAAGAGCAGAGTCTCGGGTTTTACAGGCTGCTAGTAAGTGATGCAAACCCCACTGGTTTCCAAGCTGGATAAGGGGACTCCCCCTTTTCCCGTATCAGTCCCCAGGGTTAGGGCTCCTAATATACGGCTCAAACACCTTGCTCCCTAGAGAGGATCCTTGAGCCTGTGATACCTCCACACTCTTCTGGATCCCCTACTAGGATGCTGGTCCTGACTAGATCACTTCACTTCTCAACCTACTAGACTCTGTGGATCTTTCTTTACTCTCTTGGCTATAAAAGAGATATTCTTCTAATCCTCAGGTTGATTTCATCAATAGTTGTTCTATATGTACTTTTTTTTAATGTGCTCATAAGAGGAGATAAACTCAGCATCCTCCTACTCTGCCATCTTGATCTGCAGAGACTGAACACTTCTAGGTATAAACCAAATACTGAAGAACACCTGCAAACCATCAGAATCTAAGAAGAGGCAAAGAAGAATTCTCCTACAGATTTCAGAGAATTCTCCTTCAGATTTCAAGATGTTTAACAACATCTTGATTTAGGACTTCCAGCTTCCAGAACTGTGATACAATAATTTCCTGTTGTTTTTATCCACTTTGGATGTGTAGATAAGGTCACTCTAAGAAACTAATACAGAACATTTTTAAAAATGCAAAACTCAGAAAATGTGGAGCACTGCAGTTGCTCTTAATGCTTTTTGACAGATTAAAAGTACACCACCAAATTCCCAAGTTTTAGTTCAAGAGATGAACTTACATCTAGGGCTTCCTATTGGCATTACTGTGTAAAGAAAAAAAGGTCACTTTTCAGTAAGAACCCCAGGTCAAGACAGTGCTGGCAATGACTGACTCTGTCATGGTCAGAAGTAGGGCCAGGGCCTAAGCTGGCTCCTTTTCCTTTAAGTGTGCACACTATCAATGGCTATGGCAGCCACTGCCTTAGTAGGGAGAAAGACTGGACCAAGAGGGCTGGAGCAGGAGCCTGGCTCTGGTGAGGCCATGTGCTGGCACTGTCCTGGCAAGGGTGGCCTGACCTGCAGGAAGTTTTAGATCTTTTACCTTTGTGTTGTGACTGAGGGCAAACAAATCTGTGCATGCATTCTTCAAGAGCAGAGTCTCGGGTTTTACAGGCTGCTAGTAAGTGATGCAAACCCCACTGGTTTCCAAGCTGGATAAGGGGACTCCCCTTTCCTGTATCAGTCCCCAGGGTTAGGGCTCCTAATATACGGCTCAAACACCTTGCTCCCTAGAGAGGATCCTTGAGCCTGTGATACCTCCACACTCTTCTGGATCCCCTACTAGGATGCTGGTCCTGACTAGATCACTTCACTTCTCAACCTACTAGACTCTGTGGATCTTTCTTTACTCTCTTGGCTATAAAAGAGATATTCTTCTAATCCTCAGGTTGATTTCATCAATAGTTGTTCTATATGTACTTTTTTTTAATGTGCTCATAAGAGGAGATAAACTCAGCATCCTCCTACTCTGCCATCTTGATCTGCAGAGACTGAACACTTCTAGGTATAAACCAAATACTGAAGAACACCTGCAAACCATCAGAATCTAAGAAGAGGCAAAGAAGAATTCTCCTACAGATTTCAGAGAATTCTCCTTCAGATTTCAAGATGTTTAACAACATCTTGATTTAGGACTTCCAGCTTCCAGAACTGTGATACAATAATTTCCTGTTGTTTTTATCCACTTTGGATGTGTAGATAAGGTCACTCTAAGAAACTAATACAGAACATTTTTAAAAATGCAAAACTCAGAAAATGTGGAGCACTGCAGTTGCTCTTAATGCTTTTTGACAGATTAAAAAGTACACACCACCAAATTCCCAAGTTTTAGTTCAAGAGATGAACTTACATCTAGGGGCTTCCTATGATGGTGTTAAAATAGCTATTCTCACCTGTAGTCACAGACAACTGAAAACCAAATGCAAACATGAGTCCTCTGTTACTGATTTATAATGACAGCAAGATTTGAACGCAAACTCTATCATTTTATATAAAGTATGGTACTGCTTTGGAAACACTAGGATCATGAAAACTTGAAAGATTATATTTGAACATCTGAATGGCATGGAATACTCTGATATTTCTCTAGCAGTCAAAGAAGCAAAAAATCTTGTCTGAAAATATTTCCTTCTTTTGTTTTAAAATCTTGTCGGAAAAAAAGTCACGATGCTCCCCCACCACTCCCCCATCGCTCCTTAACTCTAGACGAATAATAAGAATCAGGATAGGATTCACTAAAATAGTAAGATCTCATCAAGGATAAATGACTAGGCAGTAAAGTAATCTCAGAATTTGCTAATCTTGCCAAGAAATTTGTGAGTGATATGAGAAGAAGATGCCTTTATTTTGAAAAGGATTTAGTGACTCTTCTGTGCGACTCTTATTTCAGCATCAGGGGATTCTGAACTCTGCTGTTTACATCTCCAGTTCTTGAAGAAGATGCTCACCAAGTGAAAAAGTTCCGACATGTCTACTTGCCCTATGAAGAGTTATTATGGTAGAAATAACAAAGATAAAGTCCCTAGAACTCTTTCTTTTTACAAAAATAATAAATCATATTGTACACCACATAACGGGGAAAATGATAGAGATGAGAAGCACCACAGAGACTTGAACGATGAATATATCTTGACTGTTTCACCAAATACAGATCATATTTACACCAGAAGAATTCTCCTACAGATTTCAGAGAATTCTCCTTCAGATTTCAAGATGTTTAACAACATCTTGATTTAGGACTTCCAGCTTCCAGAACTGTGATACAATAATTTCCTGTTGTTTTTATCCACTTTGGATGTGTAGATAAGGTCACTCTAAGAAACTAATACAGAACATTTTTAAAAATGCAAAACTCAGAAAATGTGGAGCACTGCAGTTGCTCTTAATGCTTTTTGACAGATTAAAAAGTACACACCACCAAATTCCCAAGTTTTAGTTCAAGAGATGAACTTACATCTAGGGGCTTCCTATGATGGTGTTAAAATAGCTATTCTCACCTGTAGTCACAGACAACTGAAAACCAAATGCAAACATGAGTCCTCTGTTACTGATTTATAATGACAGCAAGATTTGAACGCAAACTCTATCATTTTATATAAAGTATGGTACTGCTTTGGAAACACTAGGATCATGAAAACTTGAAAGATTATATTTGAACATCTGAATGGCATGGAATACTCTGATATTTCTCTAGCAGTCAAAGAAGCAAAAAATCTTGTCTGAAAATATTTCCTTCTTTTGTTTTAAAATCTTGTCGGAAAAAAAGTCACGATGCTCCCCCACCACTCCCCCATCGCTCCTTAACTCTAGACGAATAATAAGAATCAGGATAGGATTCACTAAAATAGTAAGATCTCATCAAGGATAAATGACTAGGCAGTAAAGTAATCTCAGAATTTGCTAATCTTGCCAAGAAATTTGTGAGTGATATGAGAAGAAGATGCCTTTATTTTGAAAAGGATTTAGTGACTCTTCTGTGCGACTCTTATTTCAGCATCAGGGGATTCTGAACTCTGCTGTTTACATCTCCAGTTCTTGAAGAAGATGCTCACCAAGTGAAAAAGTTCCGACATGTCTACTTGCCCTATGAAGAGTTATTATGGTAGAAATAACAAAGATAAAGTCCCTAGAACTCTTTCTTTTTACAAAAATAATAAATCATATTGTACACCACATAACGGGGAAAATGATAGAGATGAGAAGCACCACAGAGACTTGAACGATGAATATATCTTGACTGTTTCACCAAATAAGCTAGACGGGTCTTTGAAAAGGGAAATAAATTTTTATAAGCTTAATCAGGAAGTGACTCCAAATTATAATTACAGTTCCAGATGTGATCCCATTACCAGAACAATTTAATTAAATTCATGAATATCCTACATGGTTTGGAAAGACATGTGAAAAGGAGAAAGAGGTAGAAATAAATCCTACTAAAAAATTCTGTTTCAGGTCTTAGACATATAAGGACATCTACTTCAAAATGGAAGTTGAGTAGCTTGACCCTAACTTTCTAGACTTAAGAAAGACAATATTTAGAGTATCTTTGTGATTTCAAAGAACATAAACTACCTTACATGATCTACTGAGATTTGCAGATGTCCTTGAAGTCTGTAGTCTTTAACTGCATCCCCATCCTTCCTATGAAGGCTCTCTTGTATGATACAGTAATTAGCTCTGCCTCTAGGTACAATAAGACTTGACAGAAGTCAGTAGCGCTGGAAGATCTCTGGTGTATAAGAAAGCTGGTATGCTAGCAGAAACCCTGAAGGTTTTGTTGTATGTCGTATTTATCAGTTAATTCTCTATACAGGCAAAATCCTGTTTGACTTGCTGAGGAACACTGACAAAGCCTGAGCAAATTATCATGGCATAAAACATGACCATTTAACCGAAGCCTCTAATCATGAATTGGATGTTATCATATCCATGAAGGCATATATGTTAATAGAACAAATATCACTTCATTATTAAGTGAAAGTAGTACATACAGAACAGGACCCTTTCTTATGTAGAAAGTGTACATGGTTAGCATTGGAAATTTCCTCATGTTTCCAAAGCATGTATTCCTGCAATAATTCAACTCGCCATCAACACAAGCCCATGAGTATTTTCTGTCATTAGTCATTCGAAGAAACAGTAAACATAATAAACTAAACCTGATGACTCTGCACAGAGTGCTGGCATGACACAGGTGTGGACTTCTAGGCCAGTATAGCTCATCTAAGGATGGAGAAAGTAATAGCTCCCATTAGAAAGTGCTTCAAGATGGACATCTGATCAACTACTTTGCTTATTAAAAAAAAAAAAAAAAAAACACTGCTGTTAGGATTTTCACTGGTCCTCAACCAGTGACCAATTTTGGGCTAGATGTTCAGGCATTTTTTTAAAAAAGAATATTAGAGGATTGTTGACATGGTAGCCTGGAAAAAGAGAATAGGTATGCATCTTAAAAGTAACCTGTTAAAAATATCTTTAGATCATATGTTTGTGTTCACATTCAGTAGGTTGCAATGTTATAAAAAGATCTTAATAATCAAATGGAAAGATAACCACTTCATGCATTCCCATCACCATACTTTCTCAGTCACCACAGTGCCTGCTCAGTGATCTCATGGAAAAGCCTCTTCCAGCAAGAGAGGAAGTGCACATAGGGACCTGTGCAATAGACTTCCCCCATTAATCCAATCAGTCACTAACACCTAGGGAAAGATATTTCCTTGGCAGCTATGTAACCTCTATAAAATTCCTAAATTTGTAGAGCTGGAAAAGCCATATAGTTACTTGATGGCTGGATGATTATATTGGAAAGACCGGATCAACATGTTTTTTCTCCACTAAAATAGACACATTCTAGTTAAGTGCATTTCTTATCTGTTATTATTCCTTTATCACTACTAACACTAGACCAACTAAATGCCTTATATATAATTACAGTGTTGTATAAACATTGATTCTAATAAAGAAACTGGAGAGTTGTTTAATTAATAGCAAGAAATTAAGTGATTCTTTTATGCACAAGGTCTCACCATATACTACACATGAAAGTGGTTGCCCTTAAGGAAAAGTAGAATGGTGTAAGTGTCAACCATAACAGTGCTATCATCCAGAGCACTATAGAATCTATATAATTCATTAGTTCTTATATTTCTTGAGAGAGAGCATTTTGGGGGAAATTTCCTCATGTTTCCAAAGCATGTATTCCTGCAATAATTCAACTCGCCATCAACACAAGCCCATGAGTATTTTCTGTCATTAGTCATTCGAAGAAACAGTAAACATAATAAACTAAACCTGATGACTCTGCACAGAGTGCTGGCATGACACAGGTGTGGACTTCTAGGCCAGTATAGCTCATCTAAGGATGGAGAAAGTAATAGCTCCCATTAGAAAGTGCTTCAAGATGGACATCTGATCAACTACTTTGCTTATTAAAAAAAAAAAAAAAAAACACTGCTGTTAGGATTTTCACTGGTCCTCAACCAGTGACCAATTTTGGGCTAGATGTTCAGGCATTTTTTAAGAAAGAATATTAGAGGATTGTTGACATGGTAGCCTGGAAAAAGAGAATAGGTATGCATCTTAAAAGTAACCTGTTAAAAATATCTTTAGATCATATGTTTGTGTTCACATTCAGTAGGTTGCAATGTTATAAAAAGATCTTAATAATCAAATGGAAAGATAACCACTTCATGCATTCCCATCACCATACTTTCTCAGTCACCACAGTGCCTGCTCAGTGATCTCATGGAAAAGCCTCTTCCAGCAAGAGAGGAAGTGCACATAGGGACCTGTGCAATAGACTTCCCACATTAATCCAATCAGTCACTAACACCTAGGGAAAGATATTTCCTTGGCAGCTATGTAACCTCTATAAAATTCCTAAATTTGTAGAGCTGGAAAAGCCATATAGTTACTTGATGGCTGGATGATTATATTGGAAAGACCGGATCAACATGTTTTTTCTCCACTAAAATAGACACATTCTAGTTAAGTGCATTTCTTATCTGTTATTATTCCTTTATCACTACTAACACTAGACCAACTAAATGCCTTATATATAATTACAGTGTTGTATAAACATTGATTCTAATAAAGAAACTGGAGAGTTGTTTAATTAATAGCAAGAAATTAAGTGATTCTTTTATGCACAAGGTCTCACCATATACTACACATGAAAGTGGTTGCCCTTAAGGAAAAGTAGAATGGTGTAAGTGTCAACCATAACAGTGCTATCATCCAGAGCACTATAGAATCTATATAATTCATTAGTTCTTATACGATAAATTTCTTGAGAGAAGAGAGCATTTTCATACTCACTTTATATACAGTGTTGGACACAAAATGGATGCTTAACAGAATGTTGGTCAAAATTAAATAAATCAATTAAAATTACTTTGCATTAATAGATTCGTAATATATGATTAAGGCCCATTAAAAATGAGATCAGTAACATAAAATATCCAGAAATGCAAATCAAAGTTACTTTTGGGTTTTGCCTAAAAACAGTGCTTTGTTGATATGGTTACAGAGGATGCACTGTTTCTTTCAAATAATCAACTATATTTAAAAGCTGTATTATAACACTCTTCTTTACAAAGAACTAAGCCTTCTGCCCTGACGATGACAAGTGCTTTGCACAAATGAATAATCTCCAAGCCACTAATTTCATTTTGATAACTGTTTTTCTAAAATCATTGGCAAAGCATGTATATTTACAAATCTCAAAAACTGATATTCTGGTAAGGAACAGTAATTTGAAGTTGTGAAGTTGTGAAGTTTCCAGCTTCTAGTTTCCTTGATGTTCCTTATTTTATTTCAGTGATTTAGAAGGATTTAGTCAAATCTTTTTTTCCATACTGATGATTACTGATACATCATTGTTTTCTTATTGTATTTGCAAAGATTTGTGGGACTGCTATGTGACTACACAACTTTAACTGAGTCATCCACTGAAGGAAGACCCAGAGATTGCAGTCCCTGAACTCAGCATCGAATTAGGACACACTAAAAACAAGGAGTGAAAAAATAAGTTTCAGTCCTTGGATTCCTTAATCAATCATCATCTTACAGAAGAAGTGCAAACAAATTATTACAAGCACTGCAAATAAAGTATGCTAAAGTATAAACATTGATTCTAATAAAGAAACTGGAGAGTTGTTTAATTAATAGCAAGAAATTGAGTGAGTCTTTTATGCACAAGGTCTCACCATATACTACACATGAAAGTGGTTGCCCTTAAGGAAAAGTAGAATGGTGTAAGTGTCAACCATAACAGTGCTATCATCCAGAGCACTATAGAATCTATATAATTCATTAGTTCTTATACGATAAATTTCTTGAGAGAAGAGAGCATTTTCATACTCACTTTATATACAGTGTTGGACACAAAATGGATGCTTAACAGAATGTTGGTCAAAATTAAATAAATCAATTAAAATTACTTTGCATTAATAGATTCGTAATATATGATTAAGGCCCATTAAAAATGAGATCAGTAACATAAAATATCCAGAAATGCAAATCAAAGTTACTTTTGGGTTTTGCCTAAAAACAGTGCTTTGTTGATATGGTTACAGAGGATGCACTGTTTCTTTCAAATAATCAACTATATTTAAAAGCTGTATTATAACACTCTTCTTTACAAAGAACTAAGCCTTCTGCCCTGACGATGACAAGTGCTTTGCACAAATGAATAATCTCCAAGCCACTAATTTCATTTTGATAACTGTTTTTCTAAAATCATTGGCAAAGCATGTATATTTACAAATCTCAAAAACTGATATTCTGGTAAGGAACAGTAATTTGAAGTTGTGAAGTTGTGAAGTTTCCAGCTTCTAGTTTCCTTGATGTTCCTTATTTTATTTCAGTGATTTAGAAGGATTTAGTCAAATCTTTTTTTCCATACTGATGATTACTGATACATCATTGTTTTCTTATTGTATTTGCAAAGATTTGTGGGACTGCTATGTGACTACACAACTTTAACTGAGTCATCCACTGAAGGAAGACCCAGAGATTGCAGTCCCTGAACTCAGCATCGAATTAGGACACACTAAAAACAAGGAGTGAAAAAATAAGTTTCAGTCCTTGGATTCCTTAATCAATCATTATCTTACAGAAGAAGTGCAAATAAATTATTATAAGCACTGCAAATAAAAGTATGCTTAAAGGTATTCTGAAAGTACAAAGCAAACTTCTTGACTACAACAAGCTAGAAGCACAGAGGAAAATTTCTTCCCCGCACAACAACAAGAGTTTATTAAATCTGGCTGGTCTAAGAATTAAATCAACACGAGATAGATTAACAGGAGAAAAATCAAACAAATGTTTAATAACCTGTGTATATGGAAGAGACCCAGGAAAACTGAGTGACTTACCAAAATGACTGAAATATTTACTTTATATATTTAGGCTAGAAACAAAAGAGGATGTTGGGGATTAGTGGGGACTTCAAAGAGGAGATAGGTGATTGACATGAGAACAGAAAACCAAATGTTTGGTAAACAAGTGCTTGCAAGGCCATACAATGGGACAAAGAGAAGAATTTGAACAAACAGATGCCTTACTAGGTTTCCCTCTGTCTACACACCTAGTTTATACTATAGTTATCTATTGTGACAGTGGTTTTCCTGGAATAGATCCTCTATATTCCTCAAGGCAGTGCTGGAAGGCCTGTCTTCCAGACTTAAGAATTTACTTCATCCACTTTTTCTCCAATCAATCAATAAAACATTGTTGAGTAGAATTTTAAAATACTGTCTATATTCAGAAGTTATGGTGATAATTTCAGGTCAAAAAAATCAACTACTTGTAAACAATAGTTTTAATTTATTTGGATTTTTGAAACATTTTGAAAGCAGCTCTTCTGCCCCTTTCCTGTTTGCCCATTTCTATTCCCCTCTAACCTTAAAGGAACCTAACTATAGGAATGAGATCACTAAGCAATTTAACTTAACTCCTGAATTATGTTCTCTTGAGTACACACAATGCCTAGTCTAAACTGTTTATCCTTTTCCTAGATTAAAAGAAGTAACAATGAAGAACTATGTAGTTAAAGAATGACTAGCTCTCAAGCCCCAAAAGTGTCTTTAGCAGGCAGATCATGTGAGCAAGAAAACATCTGATGAAAGAACTGGTCTACATGCAATGGGGAATGATTTAGAATCCAAACTCCTGTCTCAATGATTCACTGAAATTCTTCCCTCTTTATTTCCCTTTAAAAACTGCCATAGCTGAGCAGAGCTAGTCTTGGGACGTGAGTCCACCTTCTACCCAGATTGCCAGCTTTTCTTATTAAAGCAACTTTCTACCAACACTTGATTCACATACTGGCTTTCGAGTAGCAAGCTGCCAAACCTGAGTTTAATAACAATTTAAGAAATATGCCTGCTTTGTATGAAGCATTCCAAAACACAAATAAACAATAGTTTATACCATAGTGTTGATAAATAGGAAGAGGTTTTCAAAGCTGTTTTTTTCTGAGGTCAAAAATGTTAAGAACCCCATGGTAATGTTTCCTTATCACTGGAATTTTAAAAAAGCATTATTTCTTAGGCCCTCCAAAATTTCATACTAATAATTGTTTCTTCTAAGATTCTTATGGCCTGATCCTTCAAATGCCTATAGTTCAGTAACCAAAATAATTGATTTCAGTCAAAATTTAATAGGCCAGCTTCTCTCCTAGTGGTTTAATCTAGATTTCATTTCACTTTAAATGCTATTTCTTAGGTGCAATACATAATTATTATTTTCAGTGTCATATTTTACCTATCAGTTGAGTCTCTACATCAGGTATTTACATTTCCTCCCAAATGAACACAAAATAAAGATTGAGAAAATGTTCTTATTTTCAAACTTAAATCAAAGTATAAATTAAATAGGATTAAAATTAAGTATTAGGGGGCTTCCCTGGTAAAGAGTCAGCCTTGCAGTGCAAGGGGTATCGGTTCAATCCCTGGCCCGGGAAGATCCTGCGTGCCATGGAGCGGCTGGACTGGTGTGTCCAATTACGAGCCAGCACTCTGGAGCACATGCACCCAGAGCCAGTGCTCTGCAACGGGAGAGGCCACTGCAATGGGAGGCCCACACCGGCCAAACGGTAAAATGGGTGCAAATAAATAAATAAATAACCGCTGACAAAGGTTAAACTTAAAAAAAAAAAGTTAAGCATTAGATAAGTGTAAGCATCATTCTCTGATGCATTTGGTTTTTTTTTTCCTCTATGAAAATATTTTCATTTCTATCTCTTCATGATTCTGCTGCCTCACACTAAATCAAAAAGAAAAGAAAAAAGTAGGGCAAGTCCAAGTGGTTGTTACTGGTCTTTTTGCTATTAATATAACACTAGTTGAAATAGAAATTCTCCTCTTTTTTACCTTTTAGTTCTACAATGATACTGAATTTTAAATGTTCCAGATCAATGGTATTTATTACTGTGAAATAAATGTAGCTTGCATTGAACATCCTGTTTTAACTTATATATTAAACTAAAAATAACAGCAGATGGAAGTGTTGGAAATGTTTCCACTACATATTTCATTTGAACAATACATTTATTATTACTGCTTATAGCATAGCTATGAAAATGGAAAGTTTCCACCCAAAACAAGTCTCAGAATTTCTCTAGTCTCCTTGACTTTTAAGTAGCTCTGCTGTAGATAAAAAGATGAGAAACTGGGCTTCCCTGGTGGTCCAGTGGGTAAGGACACCGCCTTGCAGTGCAAGGGGAGCCGGTTCGATCCCTGGCCTGGGAAGATCCCACGTACCGCAGAGCAGCTGGACAGATGTGTCCAATTACCAAGCTGGAGCTCTAGAGCGCATGCACCCAGAGATGGTGCTCTGCGACCAGAGAAGCCACTGCGATGGGAGGCCCACACGGGCCAAAGAACAAAGATGGATGAAAATAGACAAATGAAAGACCAAGAGAAGTGGTCTGCCCGACCTGCTCCCTCCCCAACCCGCCCCTCCCCCAAGAAAAGTGTGAAAGAAAAATATATGATGAATTCTTTTGGTGCTGGTGGTGAAAGGGACTCATGCTGAACTGTCAAAAATATTTGACCTTAAACGTACATATGTTGTCTTCTAAAATTATATATCATATAAAATAATATTATTTTATATATTTACATATCACCAAGTATATTTCATATCAAACTTAAATGTGTAACTTTACTGAAATATATGGTCTCAGTGTACAGTGATATTTTCAAAGAAGAAATAAAGAATGACTATAAAGATCAATCTACTCTGTAATCTGAGGAAAGTATCTATAGACTATAACAGAGCTGAAGTGGCTTACCAGACTGATCATAGCATCTTGATGTTTGAATTTCATGCTTCTATTGGAAAAGATGAATCCATTGATAAATGTGAGCTGCGTAAACCCAAATACAGTCTTCAGGATTGAATGTCTTATTCATGATATTTTTGTAAATCATATAATTACCATATCAAGTACACAGTGATTGTGAAGAACATGTAGTGCCAACTTTCTTATGTGTGTGTATAGCGTTCTGAGGATAATTGGATATTTTCGCACTAGCCTTCTAATAAATTATGGATATACCCAGTCAGAAAAGGATGAAATGCATAGCTATAATCAAAATTTCTGAGAAAAAAATGAAAAAGATGTGCTTATCAACACCATTTGCCCTTCCAAATCCATTCCCCATTGTGTTCTAACTTGCACCATGACCCAGGTGGCTGACATGTTGAACTATAAAATCAAATCTCCTGCTCCTTTTCAACTGGGGAGGCTGAGGGGATTTTAGAGGAAGAGATGAGAGCAAGGTCAAGGCTTTATTTACCCTGTTTCTCTTCCTATGAAGTCACTTCAGACTGGCTGACCCCCCTGAAAATATGGCACTACTGCACTCAAAATGGACTACTCTACGCTATTCCTTTCGGTTCTGAAAAACCTTTCCTACCCCACTTCACCCTTATACCTATGAAAAGTAACATTTGCTTCTGTTAGCAAGCTCCTGGGATTCTGTACCAATGCTTTGTGCTTTTTTAAGACTCCAACCATTTCTCTTTTTTTTAATTATTTTCAGTACCAATAAGTCTTTATTCATTGTATATTCCCAAGGAAAAGAAAGGGAAGGGAAAAAGGGTCAGCATGTGTTACAAAATGATAGCAAATGGGAAAGGTAATACCTGGTACAACAAAATCAGCCATCAAATAAACACTGCCCAGATGGGGTCACCAAAGCCCAAAGGGCTATGTCTCCTGCAGTTCAGGAATGAGAAGGAGTGAGGAAAAAAAACAGACGGGTAAAGCCTTTTTTACCCTCCCTCCCGCCCCATAAATTCAAGATTTCATACAAGGCTTTGGTTTCTAGCAGTAAACATGGGAGCTACATTTGTCCATCTCCTATTCAACAACCTTGTGGCTGCTTTGACATAAGTTTCTTGCACCTGCATAAAAGTTCCTGAGTGACTTGGATATACATTCATGTTCTTTTTCGTGGTTTCCCAGCCCCACCTTCTACATGGAAGACCCCTCAGTGCTCTTCTCTAACCTCAGATAAGAAATTAAAGTAGGTCTTCACCCATCCAAATATAGCAGTCATGAATCACACCAAGGAATGGACATGGCTCAGGAGACTGGGAGCAAGGGATGGAGAATTCTTAGCATCTTCAGGATTTTTGCACAAATCATTTAACTGCAGACACACCACAGATTAAATGTATAGGTATATGGCCTATTTTGTGGGGCACAAAGGTGGAAAGAGGAGCAGGTAGGAATCTAATTTTCAGGACAGAAGACCTTGTTTGAAAGAGAGGAAGGAGAACACAATAGAAAGTGTGGTTCAAGATCCCCCCACCCACCGACTTCAAGAAGAGGGGCCCCCAAGCTTAGGCTTCAGATCTTTTTGCCTGGTGCAAAACCTTTTGTCAAAGATGCTTTGGCAAAAAAAAAAAAAAAAAAAGATGCTTTGGCTATTTTTCTCAATATAAAAACCAGTTTGTAAACAATAAAACCCTAAAAGAACATGGAAAAGACCAACACATTATATTTACACAAACCTGGTCACCTAGCAATCCAAATCAGCTACTTGTGAAGTCCTAGAAAGCCCAGACAAATGTAAGAACTAGAAGAGGTAGCACCTGGGGAGACAAGGAACAGACACATGTCACCCAATGCACTCTATTGCATTTGCCCATGACACCCCAGTGAGGTCGGTGTGCAGTGATCACAGCATGTCAACGAAACATCCTCTTCTCTCCTTTAGCTACCATGATCTAATCACTGCTGCAGCAGGGCAGGACACTGGCTCTGGGAACCACAAAGAAGCCACAGCTGATGGTCTCTCTGGAAGCCAAGGATGAAACACCCACAACTGTTAAAGGTTAAGGATCTTGTCCTTGCTTCATATATCCATCCCTGGGCAGCTCAAGACAGGTACAGAGGCATTGCTCTTAAAACCTATCCTCACCAACTCACATTTAATAAAACACACACACACACCCTGCTGTGCATGGTCGGCCCAGCCCAGTCAGGTGAAGGATGGATCTGGTATAGAAAGCGAGTCCTGTGCCCTAGGATCATAGGTGTGGAACAGGAATCCTTTATCACACATACAGATGACCTTTGCCTGATCTTGGCTTCCCCTTTCTGCACCTTTAACCTGGCCCAGCCTCTCCCAACCTGCCTGTACTGCCTTTTCCTATTCAGATCAATTTCCTGTCTTTCATTGGAAGTAGATCAAGTCATGGGGCAATCCAGTTAAAACCTAGTCTCTCATGAAACGTTGAAGATGGAGGGGCTTCAAGAGGACCCTAAGGCAGAAAAGCCAGTTCTAATTGGCTAAAATGAGGTAGTTCAATAGGCTATACATTCCAAATAGTTGTTCTCTCTGGTGACACAGCAACAAAAAGCATTCCTGCTGTGCAGACCCGGAGCTGCTGCCAACTTATCCCTGAGATTGCTCACGTACCTGAGAACACAGTGCAGGAATGAGGGCCTTCAACTAAAATACACAAAAATGCAAAACCAGAATATTTATATTTTGAAAAAAAAAGTTATAATGCACAAGATAGGTCATTTGCACACAGCTAGTGCAGTTGGCATCCTAGAGAAAGTGGGACCCAAGGTACGGTCACCCAAGGGAGCAAATAAATAAAATCGTGTTGGCCCACAATGGGGTGGGAGTGAGCTTAGAAGCAGCAGGTCTTCAGTTGTTCCTTTGACCACCCCTTTTGCCTGTCATCATAACCCACTGCTTAGGAGAGTACTCAGCATTCTATCCCAAGAGGGGGTTATGAAGAGACAAGATGTGGAAAACCCTGCCTTCCCCCTGTGAGGTTTCCTCCCACGGAATGTAGTGACTTGTGGGTTGGGTCCACCAATCTGGTCTCTTCTTAATCTTTTCACTCTGGCATGGGAAATATTCCACATCCTTCTTTAAAACACTTTGCTACAAACTGGAGATTTTAGGGTGGAGACACAGATAAAGCATGCAGGGAGGGTTAAACCCCAAAGCCCTCATGTACATCTGAATAGAGCGTGATTGGAATTCCTTTGCGTCACCCCTTCCCCTCAACCAAGAGGGAAGAGAGGGTGATGCTGTGCACCCCAGCCTGAGATATATGGCAGTGCCAGCTGCCGCTACCCACCTGGTCCCCACTTTCTCCATTCTGCCAGGATTGATGCCTGATCCTCAAAACTTTCTGATCACAAAAGAAGCCCACTGGACTCAATTCTGGGCCTCTGGGAGCATGGCAGGGCTGTGGATCTCTTCCTCCTCCTCCTGAAAGTAGGCTGGCTTTTCCTGGGAGCTGGGAGCTTGCTGGGCCTTCAGTGGGCACGGAAGGCTACCAATATTTTTGCTGATTGCTTCCTGGCATGGCCAATCCAGTTCCTAGTCTCTAATGAAACGTTGAAGATGGAGGGGCTTCAAGAGGACCCTAAGGCAGAAAAGCCAGTTCTAATTGGCTAAAATGAGGTAGTTCAATAGGCTATACATTCCAAATAGTTGTTCTCTCTGGTGACACAGCAACAAAAAGCATTCCTGCTGTGCAGACCCGGAGCTGCTGCCAACTTATCCCTGAGATTGCTCACGTACCTGAGAACACAGTGCAGGAATGAGGGCCTTCAACTAAAATACACAAAAATGCAAAACCAGAATATTTATATTTTGAAAAAAAAAGTTATAATGCACAAGATAGGTCATTTGCACACAGCTAGTGCAGTTGGCATCCTAGAGAAAGTGGGACCCAAGGTACGGTCACCCAAGGGAGCAAATAAATAAAATCGTGTTGGCCCACAATGGGGTGGGAGTGAGCTTAGAAGCAGCAGGTCTTCAGTTGTTCCTTTGACCACCCCTTTTGCCTGTCATCATAACCCACTGCTTAGGAGAGTACTCAGCATTCTATCCCAAGAGGGGGTTATGAAGAGACAAGATGTGGAAAACCCTGCCTTCCCCCTGTGAGGTTTCCTCCCACGGAATGTAGTGACTTGTGGGTTGGGTCCACCAATCTGGTCTCTTCTTAATCTTTTCACTCTGGCATGGGAAATATTCCACATCCTTCTTTAAAACACTTTGCTACAAACTGGAGATTTTAGGGGTGGAGACACAGATAAAGCATGCAGGGAGGGTTAAACCCCAAAGCCCTCATGTACATCTGAATAGAGCGTGATTGGAATTCCTTTGCGTCACCCCTTCCCCTCAACCAAGAGGGAAGAGAGGGTGATGCTGTGCACCCCAGCCTGAGATATATGGCAGTGCCAGCTGCCGCTACCCACCTGGTCCCCACTTTCTCCATTCTGCCAGGATTGATGCCTGATCCTCAAAACTTTCTGATCACAAAAGAAGCCCACTGGACTCAATTCTGGGCCTCTGGGAGCATGGCAGGGCTGTGGATCTCTTCCTCCTCCTCCTGAAAGTAGGCTGGCTTTTCCTGGGAGCTGGGAGCTTGCTGGGCCTTCAGTGGGCACGAGGCTACCATATGGCTGATGCTCTGGCAGAAGTGGCATTTCTTGGGCTGGGGTGGCAGTCTGCATTCCTTGGCGTGATGGTCCAGACCTCCACAGTTGTAACACCTGTATCCCTTTGATCTACGTTTCTGCATATTCCTCCCTTTGGGCCTCCTTTCACACCTCTCCAGGGCCAGCGACTGGGATAGATTCCAGGCCCTTGGCAGACTTCTTAAAGGTGAACTCCATGGCCTCACCCTCCTTCAGGCTCTGAAAGTCCTCCATGTGCAGCTTACTCTGGTGCACAAAGACATCCACGGCGGGGGAGGCGGGGGGTCAAGCACGACCCCTGCGTGGGCAGTCATGGACAGGAAGCTGAATCCCATGCACACCTTGAACCACTTACAGATGCCGGTACTGTGGAGCAGCTGCGGCTCCTTGCCCTCACAGGCCGCGTCCTCTCGCACCTCCTCCGGCGCCTTGGCACAGCCACCTGCAAACTGCTGGTTTGACACAGAGCCCATGGTTGTTGGCTGAGCCCATGGCCCCGGGCCCCTGTTCTGGCAGCTGCTGGCCCCAGAGAAGTCCGGAGACCACCATTTCTTTTTAATTTGGCACCTTATAAATAAAACATCTTCAAATCATCCTAATATGAGTGTGGTATTTTCTGATACGGCCATTGATGTCAAAAGTGCCCTAAGAAACTTACCCTTAAAATGGGATTACAGGATTTGATCAGTTATATAATGCAGGATCTCATAGATAACCTCTATTCTGGGGAAAAGGAAAATAAAAGTGTAAGATCTCGCAGCAAGAGATAGGCAAATCGGCCAAATTATAAGCAAAAATTAAGTTTTATTGGGATTGGGGGGCTGTGCACCCCAGCCTGAGATATATGGCAGTGCCAGCTGCCGCTACCCACCTGGTCCCCACTTTCTCCATTCTGCCAGGATTGATGCCTGATCCTCAAAACTTTCTGATCACAAAAGAAGCCCACTGGACTCAATTCTGGGCCTCTGGGAGCATGGCAGGGCTGTGGATCTCTTCCTCCTCCTCCTGAAAGTAGGCTGGCTTTTCCTGGGAGCTGGGAGCTTGCTGGGCCTTCAGTGGGCACGAGGCTACCATATGGCTGATGCTCTGGCAGAAGTGGCATTTCTTGGGCTGGGGTGGCAGTCTGCATTCCTTGGCGTGATGGTCCAGACCTCCACAGTTGTAACACCTGTATCCCTTTGATCTACGTTTCTGCATATTCCTCCCTTTGGGCCTCCTTTCACACCTCTCCAGGGCCAGCGACTGGGATAGATTCCAGGCCCTTGGCAGACTTCTTAAAGGTGAACTCCATGGCCTCACCCTCCTTCAGGCTCTGAAAGTCCTCCATGTGCAGCTTACTCTGGTGCACAAAGACATCCACGGCGGGGGAGGCGGGGGGTCAAGCACGACCCCTGCGTGGGCAGTCATGGACAGGAAGCTGAATCCCATGCACACCTTGAACCACTTACAGATGCCGGTACTGTGGAGCAGCTGCGGCTCCTTGCCCTCACAGGCCGCGTCCTCTCGCACCTCCTCCGGCGCCTTGGCACAGCCACCTGCAAACTGCTGGTTTGACACAGAGCCCATGGTTGTTGGCTGAGCCCATGGCCCCGGGCCCCTGTTCTGGCAGCTGCTGGCCCCAGAGAAGTCCGGAGACCACCATTTCTTTTTAATTTGGCACCTTATAAATAAAACATCTTCAAATCATCCTAATATGAGTGTGGTATTTTCTGATACGGCCATTGATGTCAAAAGTGCCCTAAGAAACTTACCCTTAAAATGGGATTACAGGATTTGATCAGTTATATAATGCAGGATCTCATAGATAACCTCTATTCTGGGGAAAAGTAAAATAAAAGTGTAAGATCTCGGCGCAGCAAGAGATAGGCAAATCGGCCAAATTATAAGCAAAAAATTAAGTTTTATTGGGATCTTGCTCCTGGGCGAGGTTCACGGGGTCAGTGAGAAGGGCCCGTGAAGTCACGCCCGGAGGCAAAGGGCTTTTATATGCTCAGGGTAAAAAAAATGTAAATCATGGGGAGGGGTAAGGTCTTGTGCCTGTGCAGAGGCATTTTCTTGGTTTCAGCTATACCCGGTCTGGGCGGGAAGATTCCGAATACAGCTGGCACCAGTCATGAATCAGCAAGAAATCTTTTATGACCACTGCCTCCTGAAACGGCTAGGCCCCATGGGCCCCCACTGACCTAATAAAAAGTAATGATAAACTATAGTTTGAGTAAACAGCATTGTGAGTTTGAGTGCTTTGACACTATGCAATGGCAAAGACAGTAATTTTAAAGTTCAAATGTTCACTTGAATTCTTCTATTGCTCCTAGAGAATTAACATAAGGCAACGAGAAATCTGAAACTATGAATTTGAAACCAAAAATACATGTGGAACAACAAAATGTGTATGTGACAACTTTCATGAAGATTCTTATTTCCTCTAGTCACAAGACACACGTGGCTGAGGACAAAGCATAGGAATTTATAGTAAGAGTTACAGTTTCAGCACCAACTAAATGCCCGACTCACCCACTAGAAGGGAAGGATCAGGGCCCTGAGATGAGGACCAGGCACAAATAGACAGATATGAATGAGAACGTGAAACTTTAGCTGCCCCTCTAAGCCTTCCTCCATATGAAAACAATAGTAATAATTCCACCCTCAATTCCTGGTTGCATCTGGGACAATTAGCTCCATAAGACAATAAAATTCTTTTTAGAGCTAACTTCTTTTTCTCCCTGTACTTTCAGATCTACAACAACGCTGGAAAATCCCAGCATTTTCCAGACAGTAAGGTATATTCTAGGAGGAGATAGTAAATATAACATATGAGCTAAAATCCTTCACAGATTTAAATTTTGGGTCTATGTTAAATCTTGGTTCTTAGTGTGTTAGATCACACATAAAATTTAACATTCATTAGGTTCTAATTAATAGCATGGATCCTTTCACACTGGTTTCAGAATTTATTGTGTAGGTTAGGCTTGAGCACCTATGTGCGATAGTAATAATCTACTAGGTTGGCTAATCTAAGCCTTCTATCAACAAAGACTTATAGTTAGTGAAATTGCAAGGCAAAAAAAAGAAAAAAAAGAACCCATGTTATACTCTAAAGGAAAGTCTTAATTCTTAGGAAATACACTTGGAATAAATCGATTAAGTGGAATCTTCTCAGTGATTGCCTAGCCACATCCTCCTGGGATATCTGAGAGGACATTCCCTCAATAAGACATTAAGAAGTGCTTTCATGATGGAATCATGAACATTCTTGATTTCTCTGGTGTTTATACTCTGGAGGCCAGAGATGACATTGTCAGATGATACAAAGAAATTAACTCTGTGACCTCAGTGGTAAGAATGGGATTCTAGAGTGTTAGAAAATGTGAGCACAGAAACCATAAGGAGAAAATGGCTACTATGTTTTTTTTGTTTGTTTGTTTTTTAATATTTATTCATTTATTTGACTGTGGCTGCCTGGTCTTAGTTGCCTCACATGGGATCTTCTGTTGCTGCACACAGGCCTAATTGCTCCACAGCGTGTGGGATTTTAGTTTCTTGACCACAGATCAAACCTACATCTCATGCACTACAAGGTGGATTCTTAACCACCAGATCACTAGAGAAGTCCCTACAATAGTGTTTTGATCTATGGGAATCTATTGATAATTACTCATACCCTCAGAAATGAAATAAATTGACTCCTAGAAGCATACATAAGTGCTTCTTGACATATATAGGATGATAAATTCTAGATGTGCTAAAAAAAATCTAACCCAAATTGCCATTTGGAGATTCACAGCTTTGTTATTACACCAAAGTCAGTTTAAAACAGAGCTTTCCCATGGGGAAAAAGAAAAAAAATTGAAGCTATTCAGTTTCAAGAGTAAACCTCCATCAGATTCTTTATACGGACCCATTATCATTTTCCAGAATCATTTTAGAAGGAGAAATATCCATATTTTGTAATTTTTCAGTTACTGACTCTGAACTCATACTTATCCTCAAAGCATAAAATTTAACATTCATTAGGTTCTAATTAATAGCATGGATCCTTTCACACTGGTTTCAGAATTTATTGTGTAGGTTAGGCTTGAGCACCTATGTGCGATAGTAATAATCTACTAGGTTGGCTAATCTAAGCCTTCTATCAACAAAGACTTATAGTTAGTGAAATTGCAAGGCAAAAAAAAGAAAAAAAAGAACCCATGTTATACTCTAAAGGAAAGTCTTAATTCTTAGGAAATACACTTGGAATAAATCGATTAAGTGGAATCTTCTCAGTGATTGCCTAGCCACATCCTCCTGGGATATCTGAGAGGACATTCCCTCAATAAGACATTAAGAAGTGCTTTCATGATGGAATCATGAACATTCTTGATTTCTCTGGTGTTTATACTCTGGAGGCCAGAGATGACATTGTCAGATGATACAAAGAAATTAACTCTGTGACCTCAGTGGTAAGAATGGGATTCTAGAGTGTTAGAAAATGTGAGCACAGAAACCATAAGGAGAAAATGGCTACTATGTTTTTTTTGTTTGTTTGTTTTTTAATATTTATTCATTTATTTGACTGTGGCTGCCTGGTCTTAGTTGCCTCACATGGGATCTTCTGTTGCTGCACACAGGCCTAATTGCTCCACAGCGTGTGGGATTTTAGTTTCTTGACCACAGATCAAACCTACATCTCATGCACTACAAGGTGGATTCTTAACCACCAGATCACTAGAGAAGTCCCTACAATAGTGTTTTGATCTATGGGAATCTATTGATAATTACTCATACCCTCAGAAATGAAATAAATTGACTCCTAGAAGCATACATAAGTGCTTCTTGACATATATAGGATGATAAATTCTAGATGTGCTAAAAAAAATCTAACCCAAATTGCCATTTGGAGATTCACAGCTTTGTTATTACACCAAAGTCAGTTTAAAACAGAGCTTTCCCATGGGGAAAAAGAAAAAAAATTGAAGCTATTCAGTTTCAAGAGTAAACCTCCATCAGATTCTTTATACGGACCCATT
This sequence comes from Tragulus kanchil, assembly GCA_022376925.1. Classification (NCBI taxonomy): domain Eukaryota; kingdom Metazoa; phylum Chordata; class Mammalia; order Artiodactyla; family Tragulidae; genus Tragulus; species Tragulus kanchil. The sequence goes on along the minus strand of JAIOJX010000028.1, from coordinate 67,995,995 downwards.
ATCATTTTCCAGAATCATTTTAGAAGGAGAAATATCCATATTTTGTAATTTTTCAGTTACTGACTCTGAACTCATACTTATCCTCAAAGACCCTAAATCCTTTCATATTTTACTAGTCAGAGTGACTTTTGAGTTGTCCTAGCAGTGGGGATTTCAGAGCAAGTAATTAAAATAGAATATATTTAATTAACAAGAAGGAGTCTTGTATTTGTTCCGTAGTATATGGAACATAGGTTTATTTTTGTAGGAAGAACAAAATTCCCTGTTTCTCTTCTCTTCCTGAAAATAGTAAACCATCCCTGGAGGAAATCATAGAGATTAGTGCCACCATCAACAATTTGAGATGTGTAAGGTTATGATTCCTAGCATAGCACCAATGAACTAGCCTGTTTGGTCACTGCAAAAACTTTATGAGTCATGGAAAATAACAGTATACCATGAAAAACTTGATCAAGTACTGATGTCCATTGCAGCTATGATTCCAGACAGGATATCTCTATAGGCACAACTCGACACAACTTTTAGCACTTACTATATAGTAAATAATTAATGTTCTAATAAAGTTAGTAAGCAAAACAATAAATGGTTTGCAGTTCCATATCAGAGAAAACTGTGTAACATTACTGTCTTACCACAAGGCTATGTCAACTCTTTAGCTTCCTTTCATAATACATAAAGTGTTTGTTAATTAGCTAGCACTCTGGAGAAATTATTAAGACAAATTTGTGCTGGAAGGTAGGAAATAAACTACAAATGTTCATCGAGTCTGCCTTGTTGGTATAGTTTTCAGGAGTCTAGTATCTTGGATCGTGTCAGAATATTCTTTCTAAAGTAAAAGAATCAGCCTCAAAAAAAAAAAAAATGTGGATGTGTATGGATTTTAGAGGCAAAATACTCTATATTGAGGTGAGCCGCTGTACCCAGACATCACCATCTAATGTGCCTGTTTTCAGTGTGATCTACAAACAGAAATTTCACTTTATGAGACTTAGGTTGTAGTAAAATTGTGCTTTTACTCAGCATAACGACCCAGGAGTTCAAGTGGTTTTGGAATTGTCTTTGGCCTATAGATACTATATGAAACTTCTGGTAATACCACAGAGAAAATCAGAAAAGTTCCTCGAAAAAGATAATGTCTTCCTTTTTGGCAATATTCTACATTAGAAAAGAAGCTCTGGGCTTGTTACTGGGCCCTTGTACAAACTAAATGACTGAACACAAGATATCTAATGACCACATGAACCAAACTACCTATTATAATGATAATTCAACAAGCCTTAGCATTGGATTTCAACAGGCAATATTTCCTTATAAAGTAAATGCCAAATATACAAAGTGAAGCTCTATCAAGCCCTGAAGACATGTGTGACCTGCACAAGCAAACAATTAAGACCCATAGCAACCGAGGACAGAAGAACCTGGTGGGTTCTTATGGGTCACAAAGGAGTCAGACGTGACTAAGCACTACTTAGTAAACCAGAACCACATGCAAGTATCAGTACACGACTAGCCCTCTACAATCGTCTTCAATAAATGGGCCTCAAATGCAGTGAAAAGGCAGTGGAATCATCCTGTATGGAAAAGGCTCTCCACATAGCCTCACATGGAACAGAACTTAGAACAAAGTCAGAAAGCTAATGAACAAGTGTTCTAGTGAAAGATACATAAGAAAGATTGCTGGAACCAAAAACGATTAGTCACTTAAAAGGAATTAGTCTGCAAGAAAGAAACACTGATTTTCCTATTCTTAAATAAACCAAAAAGCAAATGTTTTTAAAAATATAGAAAAAATGAGCACCATGAAAATAATCAAGTAATTTCCTTTGAAAAAATCTGTTGTCAATTACTGTCACCCTATGACGCACTTAAATTTCCCACTATAGGGCTTCCCCTGGTGGTCCAGTGGGTAAGGACACCGCCTTGCTGTGCAACGGGCGCCGGTTCGAGCCCTGGCCTGGGAAGATCCCACGTGCCGCGGAGCGGCTGGACTGATGTGTCCAATCGCCGAGCCGGAGCTCTGGAGCGCATGTGCCCAGAGCTGGTGCTCTGCGACGACAGACGCCACCGCGATGGGAGGCCCACAGGAGCCAAAAGAATGAAGACGAATGAAAATGGAGAAGTGAAAGACCAATAGAAGTGGCCCGCCCACTCCTCTCCCTCCCCAACCTGACCCCCGCCCAAAGTAAAATAAAATAAAAGAAAAGAAAAGAAAAAAAAAAAAATTTCCCACTATAATGATTTTCAGTTTCCTTGAGCTGAACGGAGCAATTGTCAACATTTGTCAACAAATTTCTATCAGTGCAATAATGTACTAAACTGCATTCTTGATCAAATAAGAGCATAACGATCAACAATTATTTTTACCTTTTTTAGAAATGCTGGAAACCAGTCTTAAATGTTAAGTTACTGAATAACCATGGCTTAATATGATTTAGAGGCAAGAATTCAGGGTCTGAATAAGCCGACCTTGATATTCTGAGTACCGCTACTTAATGCATCCAGGTAAGTGATTGCTTAGGTCCAGTTGCAGCATCATGCAAAGGTTCTTGAGCTCAGGATAATTTCAGGGTTCTAAATTAGGACGTCCTAATTATCTGGTGACTTAAATGACCCTAGTTTTACAAAGGCCTATGCCAACTTCAGTTCATCTTAACATTTATCTCCTATAACTAATACTTTTATGATTAAGTAAATTAAATTCTTTCTCTGATTATTACTGCTCACTATGGAACAGAACTTAGAACAAAGTCAGAAAGCTAATGAACAAGTGTTCTAGTGAAAGATACATAAGAAAGATTGCTGGAACCAAAAACGATTAGTCACTTAAAAGGAATTAGTCTGCAAGAAAGAAACACTGATTTTCCTATTCTTAAATAAACCAAAAAGCAAATGTTTTAAAAATATAGAAAAAATGAGCACCATGAAAATAATCAAGTAATTTCCTTTGAAAAAATCTGTTGTCAATTACTGTCACCCTATGACGCACTTAAATTTCCCACTATAGGGCTTCCCCTGGTGGTCCAGTGGGTAAGGACACCGCCTTGCTGTGCAACGGGCGCCGGTTCGAGCCCTGGCCTGGGAAGATCCCACGTGCCGCGGAGCGGCTGGACTGATGTGTCCAATCGCCGAGCCGGAGCTCTGGAGCGCATGTGCCCAGAGCTGGTGCTCTGCGACGACAGACGCCACCGCGATGGGAGGCCCACAGGAGCCAAAAGAATGAAGACGAATGAAAATGGAGAAGTGAAAGACCAATAGAAGTGGCCCGCCCACTCCTCTCCCTCCCCAACCTGACCCCCGCCCAAAGTAAAATAAAATAAAAGAAAAGAAAAGAAAAGAAAAAAAAAAAAATTTCCCACTATAATGATTTTCAGTTTCCTTGAGCTGAACGGAGCAATTGTCAACATTTGTCAACAAATTTCTATCAGTGCAATAATGTACTAAACTGCATTCTTGATCAAATAAGAGCATAACGATCAACAATTATTTTTACCTTTTTTAGAAATGCTGGAAACCAGTCTTAAATGTTAAGTTACTGAATAACCATGGCTTAATATGATTTAGAGGCAAGAATTCAGGGTCTGAATAAGCCGACCTTGATATTCTGAGTACCGCTACTTAATGCATCCAGGTAAGTGATTGCTTAGGTCCAGTTGCAGCATCATGCAAAGGTTCTTGAGCTCAGGATAATTTCAGGGTTCTAAATTAGGACGTCCTAATTATCTGGTGACTTAAATGACCCTAGTTTTACAAAGGCCTATGCCAACTTCAGTTCATCTTAACATTTATCTCCTATAACTAATACTTTTATGATTAAGTAAATTAAATTCTTTCTCTGATTATTAAAAGACTCAAAGACCTCTCTGTCAAAGGTCACAACAACATTGATCAAAAGTCTGCATTCATTTATTATGATTAGAAAACATACTATTTAACCAATTAAAACTAGAAATAAATTAAGAAATACCATAAAGATCATTAAAGAGGAATATATCTGGCCATATGCAGATTTTTTAAAAAATAATTTCTTTTTACTTATCCAACAGAAAAGCCCCTCTCCTTCATAAGAAAGCATAAGCTGAATATAGGGGGAAGCTATCATTATGCCTTTTTAAATTCACTTTCAACATACTCTTAAATAAAGAACAAACCATATTCTTACTCTCTGCTACATGATAAGTTAGAATTCCTTCATTCAGTTATAAAAATTATTGAGTTTGAACTGTGCATATGATACAGGACATGCAGTTGGGGGAGGCAGGGACACTGGGGAAACTATGCAAAGTTTTTTGCAAGAACTTGTTCAAACCTTTTGCTACTGTTAAACTGAATTTTTGTTATTATTCAGATTTAAGAATTCCTAATAATCCTAAAGAATTCTGGTAATCATTGCTTTATCAGATATATGACTGGCAAATATTTTCTACCAGTCTTTGACTAGTCTTTTCATTTTTCTAACAGTGTCTTTCAAAGAACAGAAATTTTTAATTTTGATGAAGTTTAAATTAGAAACTTGTTTTTTGTTTTGGGGTCATGCTTTTCCTTATGTTGTCATCTAGAAGATTTACAGTTTTAGGTTTTGCCTGTAAGTTGTTGATCCACTGTGAGTTAAATTGTGTCAGACGGTTGAAACGCTTTAGCATATGTATTTTCAGTTGTTGCAGCACCATTCCTTGAAAAGACTATCCTTTCTCAACAGAATTATCTTTATAACTTTGTCAAAATTAAATTTTCAGTATATGAGTAAGTCTATTTCTCAGCTCTATTCTTTTCCACTAATCCATATACCGTTTTTTTTTTCTAATTAGGACGTCCTAATTATCTGGTGACTTAAATGACCCTAGTTTTACAAAGGCCTATGCCAACTTCAGTTCATCTTAACATTTATCTCCTATAACTAATACTTTTATGATTAAGTAAATTAAATTCTTTCTCTGATTATTAAAAGACTCAAAGACCTCTCTGTCAAAGGTCACAACAACATTGATCAAAAGTCTGCATTCATTTATTATGATTAGAAAACATACTATTTAACCAATTAAAACTAGAAATAAATTAAGAAATACCATAAAGATCATTAAAGAGGAATATATCTGGCCATATGCAGATTTTTTAAAAAATAATTTCTTTTTACTTATCCAACAGAAAAGCCCCTCTCCTTCATAAGAAAGCATAAGCTGAATATAGGGGGAAGCTATCATTATGCCTTTTTAAATTCACTTTCAACATACTCTTAAATAAAGAACAAACCATATTCTTACTCTCTGCTACATGATAAGTTAGAATTCCTTCATTCAGTTATAAAAATTATTGAGTTTGAACTGTGCATATGATACAGGACATGCAGTTGGGGGAGGCAGGGACACTGGGGAAACTATGCAAAGTTTTTTGCAAGAACTTGTTCAAACCTTTTGCTACTGTTAAACTGAATTTTTGTTATTATTCAGATTTAAGAATTCCTAATAATCCTAAAGAATTCTGGTAATCATTGCTTTATCAGATATATGACTGGCAAATATTTTCTACCAGTCTTTGACTAGTCTTTTCATTTTTCTAACAGTGTCTTTCAAAGAACAGAAATTTTTAATTTTGATGAAGTTTAAATTAGAAACTTGTTTTTTGTTTTGGGGTCATGCTTTTCCTTATGTTGTCATCTAGAAGATTTACAGTTTTAGGTTTTGCCTGTAAGTTGTTGATCCACTGTGAGTTAAATTGTGTCAGACGGTTGAAACGCTTTAGCATATGTATTTTCAGTTGTTGCAGCACCATTCCTTGAAAAGACTATCCTTTCTCAACAGAATTATCTTTATAACTTTGTCAAAATTAAATTTTCAGTATATGAGTAAGTCTATTTCTCAGCTCTATTCTTTTCCACTAATCCATATACCGTTTTTTTTTTTTTTTTTTTTTTTCTAATTTTGGCCTCTTTTTTAAAAATTTATTATTTATTTTCATCCGTCTTTATACTTTGGCCTGTGTGGGCCTCCCATTGCAGTGGCCTATCATTGCAGAGCATTGGCTCTGGGTGCATGCACTCCAAAGTGTTGGCTCGTAAATGGACACACGAGTCCAACTGCTCCTCGGCACGTGGGATCTTCCTGGGTCAGGGATCGCACCAGTACCTCTTGCACTGTAAGGTAGACTCTTTACCCACTGCACCACCAGGGAAACCCCTATATATCTATTTTTATGTTGACACCAATCAAAACTTTATTGTTGCCTTATAATGTCTTAAGATTTTGGCAGTATTAGCTGTCAAACTACCCTTTTCCAAAGTTGCTGTTGGCCATTCTAGGTTCTTTGCATTTTCATATAAATTTTAGGATTAGTTTGTTTATTTCTACCACAAAGAAAATAGTCTGCTTGGATTTTAAGTGGGATCTAGGTAAATCTATAGATAAATCAGAGAGAATTGATATTTTAACTAGATTGAGACTTCTGCCCTAGGAGCACAACTTACCTCTCTAGGTTTTTCTTAATGTCTCTCAACATGGGTTTGCAGATTTCATAATATAGCTCTTGCCATTGTTGGTTAGATTTATTCCTAGTGATTTCACATTTCCTGATGCTAACAAATATGAAATTTATAAAATTCCAATTTCTGAGTGTTAAAAAATATAAAATTTCAAACGTCTTAATGCATTGATACTGTATACTGAATTAAAGATTAAAAGAATATTCTAAATGGTTCCAGTGTAAAGAGGAGGTTATAAAAATCCACTGGTCTCAGACTTCCCACCTGAAACTCTTGAACTAAACTATAATGTCTTTGAAGTCTGAGAGATAAATTACTTTCCATTTAAAATTCTATTTCAAGTCAAGCTATCATTAAAGTTTGGGAATAAAATTTTACAAAATGTTTCCAGCAATAGAATGACTAGTACAGCATTATTTTAATATGCTCAGCATTATTTTAATTTTGTATCTACTGTACCAACATAATTATAATAGCTATGATTCACTTCAGATACATCAAAAATTCAGAAAGTCTGCTTTATATGCCCAATAAGGAAAATACTCATGTTATGCTCCTGCATCACAATGACATAAGCCATCAAAGAAGACTTAGCATTCAAGAAAACACGGGAATGACATAAGCCATAAATTTATTATTTATGTTCATCCGTCTTTATACTTTGGCCTGTGTGGGCCTCCCATTGCAGTGGCCTATCATTGCAGAGCATTGGCTCTGGGTGCATGCACTCAAAGTGTTGGCTCGTAAATGGACACACGAGTCCAACTGCTCCTCGGCACGTGGGATCTTCCTGGGTCAGGGATCGCACCAGTACCTCTTGCACTGTAAGGTAGACTCTTTACCCACTGCACCACCAGGGAAACCCCTATATATCTATTTTTATGTTGACACCAATCAAAACTTTATTGTTGCCTTATAATGTCTTAAGATTTTGGCAGTATTAGCTGTCAAACTACCCTTTTCCAAAGTTGCTGTTGGCCATTCTAGGTTCTTTGCATTTTCATATAAATTTTAGGATTAGTTTGTTTATTTCTACCACAAAGAAAATAGTCTGCTTGGATTTTAAGTGGGATCTAGGTAAATCTATAGATAAATCAGAGAGAATTGATATTTTAACTAGATTGAGACTTCTGCCCTAGGAGCACAACTTACCTCTCTAGGTTTTTCTTAATGTCTCTCAACATGGGTTTGCAGATTTCATAATATAGCTCTTGCCATTGTTGGTTAGATTTATTCCTAGTGATTTCACATTTCCTGATGCTAACAAATATGAAATTTATAAAATTCCAATTTCTGAGTGTTAAAAAATATAAAATTTCAAACGTCTTAATGCATTGATACTGTATACTGAATTAAAGATTAAAAGAATATTCTAAATGGTTCCAGTGTAAAGAGGAGGTTATAAAAATCCACTGGTCTCAGACTTCCCACCTGAAACTCTTGAACTAAACTATAATGTCTTTGAAGTCTGAGAGATAAATTACTTTCCATTTAAAATTCTATTTCAAGTCAAGCTATCATTAAAGTTTGGGAATAAAATTTTACAAAATGTTTCCAGCAATAGAATGACTAGTACAGCATTATTTTAATATGCTCAGCATTATTTTAATTTTGTATCTACTGTACCAACATAATTATAATAGCTATGATTCACTTCAGATACATCAAAAATTCAGAAAGTCTGCTTTATATGCCCAATAAGGAAAATACTCATGTTATGCTCCTGCATCACAATGACATAAGCCATCAAAGAAGACTTAGCATTCAAGAAAACAGAAGATAACATAGGAAAGTAATAAAGAGAATTTATCCCATGACTAATTAAAAAAGAAATTACTAAAGAGGTGATTATCATTCTTTGAAATATTCAGACAGGCATCTACCTTGGGTTTTGTAGGGAAATCTATGAGAGGGCTAGATTTGGTGAACTGTCGTCTCCAAAGTTTAAAAAAAATCTTATGTTGCAAAATAGCAATTCTTTGATTATGATTTATAAATGTCTGGTTCTTTTACTGATGTCAATGTCAATACTTTACATTTAAAGTAAGCATATGTTTTCCCTTAGTTCTGAAGCAATATTGAAGAATTGCAATAATAAAAGTGAATAAACTGAATAAAACTTTTAAAAAGTTATAGAATGGTGAATATACACTAGCTTGTTTCATAAAGTCCTACGGAAACAGATATTCGCATACACTTGCTCAAATACTGAAAATTTAATTTAATTTTAATTTAAGTGTGTCTGCCCTTAATAATGATAATAGAATTATATCTGTGTTCTCTTGACCCAGTTCTCTGATGACCGATGAAACTTGTTTGTAAGAATACAAGATTACATATAATTATCTGTTGAGAAATCACTGTCTATATGAATATTAAACATGTAACTTTGATGCTATATGTTACAATCATTCAAAAGTATTTAGAAAGCTTTAGATTAAAATTTTAATCTCCATGAATAGAAAGCTTGTCAGAAGTTACTTAAAAAATCAAGTTGAAATTGAAATTCCCATTTAAAAAACAAAGATATGTTAGACTGAATCTTCACAGTTGTCTAAAGACTGATGGAAAGATTCAATTTTAAAAAAGAAAGATGAGATAGGATTCTCATAAAAAGCAAATCTTGCTTATTGCAAATACATTCATTCAAAAACCACTTAGTAAACACCAAAGATATTCCAGACACATGGCAGCCATGTTGATCAGGAGGGAAAGCCACTCTAAACTTCAGATAGGAAAATGTCAATGACAGTAAGTGAAAGACATAAATAACCATGTAGTTCTAGACTCTGAAATGGGGAAGTTCAGAGTTTAGAAATCACTTGAAATTGAATTTTCACCCATGAAATTACAAAAACATTCATCAAGGAGAGGATCTGAAGATGCATAGTGTCTCCATAAAGATCACTTGGATGGTTTTAACTTTTAAATTTATATATAGAAAAGGGATACAGAGACATATAACCAAGCACAAATATGAAAGAAACATGAGCTTGTAAGAACAGTGCTAGAAAACCCAGAATCAATTGAGGTCTGTGAATAAACTGCATAAGGAAAATAAAACATTTCTAAGTTACATTTATATCCAAAGTAAGAACAAAGAGAATTTACCTGTAATATGTCTGGCAAGATTTTATAAATCGAACAAGTGACACAAAATAGGATTCAGAAAATTTTATTTTACTTCCATATTCTCTGACCGAAAGAGTAATTTTTAGCCTGGGGAAGGTTGAATAAATATTGGTAAAAGCAATTGAACCTCAAGATATGTAAAGAGATGATAAGATAGCATTTAACTTCTCTAAATGATTTCAAGTCTCCAGGCCTAAAAAGATTACATACTAGAGTATGGTAAAAGCTTACAGATGAGATAGTGAACTGTAGGAACGGAAATTTCTTATCTTCCAGCTACCAGGGAAAATGGGAGATGTGACCAGGAATCCAGAGCTATTAATGTTTAGTCTTGGCCATTTAAAAAAAATAGAGATCTGAATTTTCATGTAACTTTGATGCTATATGTTACAATCATTCAAAAGTATTTAGAAAGCTTTAGATTAAAATTTTAATCTCCATGAATAGAAAGCTTGTCAGAAGTTACTTAAAAAATCAAGTTGAAATTGAAATTCCCATTTAAAAAACAAAGATATGTTAGACTGAATCTTCACAGTTGTCTAAAGACTGATGGAAAGATTCAATTTTAAAAAAGAAAGATGAGATAGGATTCTCATAAAAAGCAAATCTTGCTTATTGCAAATACATTCATTCAAAAACCACTTAGTAAACACCAAAGATATTCCAGACACATGGCAGCCATGTTGATCAGGAGGGAAAGCCACTCTAAACTTCAGATAGGAAAATGTCAATGACAGTAAGTGAAAGACATAAATAACCATGTAGTTCTAGACTCTGAAATGGGGAAGTTCAGAGTTTAGAAATCACTTGAAATTGAATTTTCACCCATGAAATTACAAAAACATTCATCAAGGAGAGGATCTGAAGATGCATAGTGTCTCCATAAAGATCACTTGGATGGTTTTAACTTTTAAATTTATATATAGAAAAGGGATACAGAGACATATAACCAAGCACAAATATGAAAGAAACATGAGCTTGTAAGAACAGTGCTAGAAAACCCAGAATCAATTGAGGTCTGTGAATAAACTGCATAAGGAAAATAAAACATTTCTAAGTTACATTTATATCCAAAGTAAGAACAAAGAGAATTTACCTGTAATATGTCTGGCAAGATTTTATAAATCGAACAAGTGACACAAAATAGGATTCAGAAAATTTTATTTTACTTCCATATTCTCTGACCGAAAGAGTAATTTTTAGCCTGGGGAAGGTTGAATAAATATTGGTAAAAGCAATTGAACCTCAAGATATGTAAAGAGATGATAAGATAGCATTTAACTTCTCTAAATGATTTCAAGTCTCCAGGCCTAAAAAGATTACATACTAGAGTATGGTAAAAGCTTACAGATGAGATAGTGAACTGTAGGAACGGAAATTTCTTATCTTCCAGCTACCAGGGAAAATGGGAGATGTGACCAGGAATCCAGAGTTATTAATGTTTAGTCTTGGCTTTCAAAATGAAAGGAAAAGATAGTGTCTGGAAGAATGTATTATTATAATTTGTGTGTTTTCACACTGCTCTAAGCCAGTAGCCAGGCCATTAATACACCCATGCCTCCAGGATAGTTGCAGATGGAAAACAAACAGAGCTTTTGATTGGTTGCTAGTTCAGTCTTTTGTGAAAACCTACATTCCTTGAAGAGAGGATATTGGGTTGCAGATGCCACTAATACTCATCAGATATACAAAATATTCTTCAACAATTCCCAGCCTCCTGGACATTCAGTTCAGGACCCTGTGACTGGTACAGGCTAATGAATTAAGAGAAGGAGCAACATACTTCATTTCCAGATCAAGGCAGTTAAAAGCCTAATTCCTCCTCTCCTTCTCTCTTTTCCCTTGCCACAAGTTGAGATGGTGCTATGCTTAGTCACTCAGTCGTGTCTGACTCTTTGCCACCCCATGGCCTGCAGTCTGCCTGACTCCCCTCCCCTGTCCATGGAGAGTCTCTAGTCAGCAATACTAGAGTGGGTTGCCATGCTCTCCTCCAGAGGATCTTCCCAGCCCAGAAATCACAGCCAGGTCTCCTGCATTATAGGCAGATTCTTTACCTTCAAAATGAGCTACCAGGGAAGTCCAATAAGGTCAATGTTAAATTACACAAACGGACATGGAAAGTCTACAATAATAGAGTGAAAATCTCGTGTCAGCCTACATGAGACCACTCTTGGAATAAAGATTTTACATTTATATCCAAAGTAAGAACAAAGAGAATTTACCTGTAATATGTCTGGCAAGATTTTATAAATCGAACAAGTGACACAAAATAGGATTCAGAAAATTTTATTTTACTTCCATATTCTCTGACCGAAAGAGTAATTTTTAGCCTGGGGAAGGTTGAATAAATATTGGTAAAAGCAATTGAACCTCAAGATATGTAAAGAGATGATAAGATAGCATTTAACTTCTCTAAATGATTTCAAGTCTCCAGGCCTAAAAAGATTACATACTAGAGTATGGTAAAAGCTTACAGATGAGATAGTGAACTGTAGGAACGGAAATTTCTTATCTTCCAGCTACCAGGGAAAATGGGAGATGTGACCAGGAATCCAGAGTTATTAATGTTTAGTCTTGGCTTTCAAAATGAAAGGAAAAGATAGTGTCTGGAAGAATGTATTATTATAATTTGTGTGTTTTCACACTGCTCTAAGCCAGTAGCCAGGCCATTAATACACCCATGCCTCCAGGATAGTTGCAGATGGAAAACAAACAGAGCTTTTGATTGGTTGCTAGTTCAGTCTTTTGTGAAAACCTACATTCCTTGAAGAGAGGATATTGGGTTGCAGATGCCACTAATACTCATCAGATATACAAAATATTCTTCAACAATTCCCAGCCTCCTGGACATTCAGTTCAGGACCCTGTGACTGGTACAGGCTAATGAATTAAGAGAAGGAGCAACATACTTCATTTCCAGATCAAGGCAGTTAAAAGCCTAATTCCTCCTCTCCTTCTCTCTTTTCCCTTGCCACAAGTTGAGATGGTGCTATGCTTAGTCACTCAGTCGTGTCTGACTCTTTGCCACCCCATGGCCTGCAGTCTGCCTGACTCCCCTCCCCTGTCCATGGAGAGTCTCTAGTCAGCAATACTAGAGTGGGTTGCCATGCTCTCCTCCAGAGGATCTTCCCAGCCCAGAAATCACAGCCAGGTCTCCTGCATTATAGGCAGATTCTTTACCTTCAAAATGAGCTACCAGGGAAGTCCAATAAGGTCAATGTTAAATTACACAAACGGACATGGAAAGTCTACAATAATAGAGTGAAAAATCTCGTGTCAGCCCATATGCATGAGACCACTCTTGGAAACTACATAAAATTCTGGGAGTCACAATTAAAGAGGAATATTGAAAAATCAGGATCATGTGGAAAAGAAACAACTTAATTAGGAAATTGGAAAATATATCAGTTTGGGAGTAGTTGAGGATGTTTAGCCACGGAAAAAAGGCAGGGTTGAAGAAGAATTTGTTAACTGTCTTCAGAACTCTGAAATGCTGCATATTCATGCAAATACTACTTGGTTGGGGGGGATCACTAGGACAAAAGAATTGAAACACATATACACACACACAGAAAAAAACAGATTTCAACACTATGCAGAGAAGGCTTTTATAACAGTCATAGATAGGCAGGAATGAAAAAGGATGCCTCAGGGCAGAAAGCTTTCTCAACACGAGGGTAAGTTCAAGCAGAAGTAAGACTTTAATTTGTCAGAAGTGATGTGGAGAAGATACGAGCTTGTAATGAAGGTTGAACAAGATAATTTTTATAATCCCTTTAATGTCGGTGTTTCTAGGATAATATAAAATAAGCTAGATTTCACTACTCTGTAGAAGTGGTCTATGTTAAAGCTTAATTCCTTAAAGAGGCTGCAGTTCCACTATAGAGCTTCAGAGAAACAGAAAGAAAATGTCATCTTTAAACAATCTCTACTTTTCTGGCTCATGAGAGGTTTCAAAAATTGTATCCTTTCAAAGGACACAGAGAACATGTCATATTTCTATTAAGAAAAAATTTTGAAAGTTAGTATTGACACATGAAATGTCAGTCTCTACTTTTTAACTGCAGTGATAACTTTGACTCAAATAGAGTGCTTTTAAAGAACTCTATCCATATCTTTGGTTTAAGAATAGAGGGTCTGCAAAGGCCTTCACTCAGGGAGTAACAACTTAGATAAAACCAAGCCAAGAGAGCAATAGATAATTTCTAATAGCAGTGTCTGACTCTTTGCCACCCCATGGCCTGCAGTCTGCCTGACTCCCCTCCCCTGTCCATGGAGAGTCTCTAGTCAGCAATACTAGAGTGGGTTGCCATGCTCTCCTCCAGAGGATCTTCCCAGCCCAGAAATCACAGCCAGGTCTCCTGCATTATAGGCAGATTCTTTACCTTCAAAATGAGCTACCAGGGAAGTCCAATAAGGTCAATGTTAAATTACACAAACGGACATGGAAAGTCTACAATAATAGAGTGAAAAATCTCGTGTCAGCCCATATGCATGAGACCACTCTTGGAAACTACATAAAATTCTGGGAGTCACAATTAAAGAGGAATATTGAAAAATCAGGATCATGTGGAAAAGAAACAACTTAATTAGGAAATTGGAAAATATATCAGTTTGGGAGTAGTTGAGGATGTTTAGCCACGGAAAAAAGGCAGGGTTGAAGAAGAATTTGTTAACTGTCTTCAGAACTCTGAAATGCTGCATATTCATGCAAATACTACTTGGTTGGGGGGGATCACTAGGACAAAAGAATTGAAACACATATACACACACACAGAAAAAAACAGATTTCAACACTATGCAGAGAAGGCTTTTATAACAGTCATAGATAGGCAGGAATGAAAAAGGATGCCTCAGGGCAGAAAGCTTTCTCAACACGAGGGTAAGTTCAAGCAGAAGTAAGACTTTAATTTGTCAGAAGTGATGTGGAGAAGATACGAGCTTGTAATGAAGGTTGAACAAGATAATTTTTATAATCCCTTTAATGTCGGTGTTTCTAGGATAATATAAAATAAGCTAGATTTCACTACTCTGTAGAAGTGGTCTATGTTAAAGCTTAATTCCTTAAAGAGGCTGCAGTTCCACTATAGAGCTTCAGAGAAACAGAAAGAAAATGTCATCTTTAAACAATCTCTACTTTTCTGGCTCATGAGAGGTTTCAAAAATTGTATCCTTTCAAAGGACACAGAGAACATGTCATATTTCTATTAAGAAAAAATTTTGAAAGTTAGTATTGACACATGAAATGTCAGTCTCTACTTTTTAACTGCAGTGATAACTTTGACTCAAATAGAGTGCTTTTAAAGAACTCTATCCATATCTTTGGTTTAAGAATAGAGGGTCTGCAAAGGCCTTCACTCAGGGAGTAACAACTTAGATAAAACCAAGCCAAGAGAGCAATAGATAATTTCTAATAGCAGTGCATTCACCTTGAGAAATCACCGGCCTCTCTGGTTTTTCTAACTATGATCAACTAATCTGGAATGGATTTTTAACAGCTCTTCTCCTTTATTTTTAAAAAGAAAAAAAAAAAATCATAATATCAATTTGTGGTACTGTACTTCCTTTTGTCTGGGATAAAACTACCAAACACTAAAGGTTAGAGTTTTACATAAATTTAGACAGTAAGACTAAATGAAAATGAAACTCTTATCCATGGAAAATAGCCTCACTGGAATAAATAGTCAAAATTAATTTATAATACATATTCCCTACACCAAGCAGCATCTACTGAAAGCTCTTTATCTGAAGTATCTACGAACTACTCACACCTTTTCAACAGATCTTAAAAAGGGGCTTCCCTGGTGGTCCAGTGGGTAAAAAATCTGCCTTGCAGTGCAAGGGGCGCCAGTTCAATCCCTGGCCTGGGAAGATCCAACATGCTGTGGAGCGGCTGGACCAGTGTGTCCAATTATGAGCCAGTACTCTGGAGCGCATGCACCCTGAGCTGGTGCTCTGCAACAGGAGAGGCCACTGCAGTGGGAGTCTCACACAGGCCAAAGAAACAACGATGGCTGAAAATAAATAAATGAAAGACCAATAAAAGAGGCCAAAATTAAAAAAAAAAAAAAGAAAAGAAAGAAAGAAATAGCAAAGGGCTTTAAAAAAAAAATACACTGAAGGTATTCTGAGGAAAACCTAAGTCTACAAATGTGAAAGAATTTCCCATAAAACTACATAATTTTCCTATAACCAAATTTTTTCAAAGTTACACTGTTTTCATTAAGTTAAAACTGCCTGTTTCTGCGCTTCTGCATAATGTCTAAAAGGCATTACTCTTTGGAAGCTTTCTAACAGTGTATACGAAATAAACCAGTAGACTCCATTATTAAACAACATTCCTAATTTTTGAAGAAAACTTTAAAGACTTCATATTTTATAAAAAGTGAATTATTTAAGGTAGTTTATTACAAATTTTGCCTGCTTTCAGAAGAACTGATATAATAAGAATCAAAAAGAAGAAAAATTGCCATCTTAACCTCCCATGAGCCATTCTGCAAGGAGTAGTTTCTTTCTCAAGAACAGTTTACTGGAAATTTTTAGTATCCATTTTATGAAATCAGAAGAAATCTCTCCAAGAGTTACTCCTGGAAAAGTACAAATAAATGATACCTTTGGCTTTCAAGGCCTTCTCTAGTGGCTCAGGGTTTTCCCAGCTCAGACAGTAAAGAATCCACTTGCCAATGCAAGAGACTTGGGTTTGATCACTGGTGCTGGAAGATCCCCTAAAGAAGGAAATGGCAACCCACTTCAGCATTCTTGCCTGGGAAATCCCAAAAACAAAGGGGCCTAGTGGGCTATAGACCAGAGGTCACAAAGAGTCCAATGCAACCAAGCAACTAACATGTTTGGCTTTCAAAGCATTGGCATGTATTTGGAATTAAATTTACTGAGTACATTAGATTGCTTCCCAAATGATTAAAACTGAGTGCTGATTCTATTTTTTCAATCAACCAAAATTTTGATGAATTACATTCTTAAATAGTTATGCGTAGACATTTTTCAATTAGTAGTTTTACAAAGACAGGAAGCAATTCATACATTTGACAGCTTAATAACATGGACATGTGTAAATTTCTTGTTCATTTACATAATATCTCACAGGGATTATTCATCAATGCAGCAACAAAAATAGTTTTTTTTTTTGTACTCAAACTACTCAAGGCACATTTGTAGAACATCTGACCTTTAGTCCCTGGACAACCACTTGAATCTGGGATAGATGAGTGAGGAACTTACTCTCTCAGGGTCAATTCAGCTGCATATAGGAAAGAAGAGGGCTTATGCTAAGTAGGACCTATTGAAACCTGAAGGACTCTTGCCCTAGCTAATGAGGAAATTACTAACTCAAGCATACTGTTTCTATAGAGGAATTAAAAAAAAAAAATTCCCAAAAGAAGCCACATGATTTTTGCCTAAAATTTCTCAGTTTTCCAGTGTCAGAACCTACATCAAGATTTTCAAAACACTATGCAGAACAATGTTATGAGAACAAAAGGAAACACATATGCAGCTGAAGGAAACTTAACTTCAGTCTACAAGTGAATGAGTCTTATCTATGGTCTAAAGAATGTACAGGTCATCAACTAGAGAGCATCACAATTCACAATTTTTAAATTTCCTCTTCACATTTTTCCCTCCTTTTACACCTTTATTCTTCAAATACTATCTCTTTTTCCATCCTTCTGAATCCACCTCAGCATGTCCTTTTTCCCTGAGGAAAAACAACTAACACTTCAGGAATATAGAAAGGAAATATATTACAAAATCAACTCTGAGCTATTGAAATAGGCACTAGAATCCACTACAATTCATTTGCTAATGGTAACTCATAGCTCTCTTCAGATGTTTCTACTTGGACCTAGAATTAACCTTAATTGTGTGCCACAACCTTTAGTTGTAAAACACAAGGGACGGGCTTCCCCTGGTGGTCCAGTGGATAAGGACACTGCATTGCAGTGCAAGGGGCGCCAGTTCGATCCCTGGCCTGGGAAGATCCCACGTGCCGCGGAGCGGCTGGACCGATGTGTCCAATCAGCGAGCCGGAGCTCTGGAGTGCATGCACCTAGAGCCGGCACTCTGCGACAACAGACGCCACTGCGATGGGAGGCCCGCAGGAGCCAAAGAACAAAGACGGATGAAAACAGAGAAATGAAAGATCAATAGAAGTGGCCCACCCGCTCCCCTCCCTCCCCAACCCGACCCCCGCCCAAAATAAATAAATAAATAAATCTTTAAAACACACACACACACACACACACACACACAAGGGACAAGAAAAACCTTAAGTATGAATAAAACCATTTATAAGAATTTGATTTTCACACTGATATGAATCTTCTATAATCTATGCTTAATGCAAAATTATATTAGAGACATCTTAAATATTAGAAGTGGTATGTAGGCAAGACAAAAAAAAAAAAATGATCCAATCTGATGACGGTGGGTTCATCCTGATTTCCATTTCAGTTTGCAAACCAACATCATAAGACACAGGAAAACAAGGAACAACTTCCCAGTATCTCTCCAATTACTTAGGAAGACACAACTGAAGGTTTGGTGGTAAAAGAACGCCCCAAAAGAGTAAGAGCTGATAGTAAAAGGCCAAAGTCCCATGCTTGTTGTCTTTTCTTCATTAAGCCAGAAAGGTCTTAACTTCAGTCTACAAGTGAATGAGTCTTATCTATGGTCTAAAGAATGTACAGGTCATCAACTAGAGAGCATCACAATTCACAATTTTTAAATTTCCTCTTCACATTTTTCCCTCCTTTTACACCTTTATTCTTCAAATACTATCTCTTTTTCCATCCTTCTGAATCCACCTCAGCATGTCCTTTTTCCCTGAGGAAAAACAACTAACACTTCAGGAATATAGAAAGGAAATATATTACAAAATCAACTCTGAGCTATTGAAATAGGCACTAGAATCCACTACAATTCATTTGCTAATGGTAACTCATAGCTCTCTTCAGATGTTTCTACTTGGACCTAGAATTAACCTTAATTGTGTGCCACAACCTTTAGTTGTAAAACACAAGGGACGGGCTTCCCCTGGTGGTCCAGTGGATAAGGACACTGCATTGCAGTGCAAGGGGCGCCAGTTCGATCCCTGGCCTGGGAAGATCCCACGTGCCGCGGAGCGGCTGGACCGATGTGTCCAATCAGCGAGCCGGAGCTCTGGAGTGCATGCACCTAGAGCCGGCACTCTGCGACAACAGACGCCACTGCGATGGGAGGCCCGCAGGAGCCAAAGAACAAAGACGGATGAAAACAGAGAAATGAAAGATCAATAGAAGTGGCCCGCCCGCTCCCCTCCCTCCCCAACCCGACCCCCGCCCAAAATAAATAAATAAATAAATCTTTAAAACACACACACACACACACACACACAAGGGACAAGAAAAACCTTAAGTATGAATAAAACCATTTATAAGAATTTGATTTTCACACTGATATGAATCTTCTATAATCTATGCTTAATGCAAAATTATATTAGAGACATCTTAAATATTAGAAGTGGTATGTAGGCAAGACAAAAAAAAAAAAATGATCCAATCTGATGACGGTGGGTTCATCCTGATTTCCATTTCAGTTTGCAAACCAACATCATAAGACACAGGAAAACAAGGAACAACTTCCCAGTATCTCTCCAATTACTTAGGAAGACACAACTGAAGGTTTGGTGGTAAAAGAACGCCCCAAAAGAGTAAGAGCTGATAGTAAAAGGCCAAAGTCCCATGCTTGTTGTCTTTTCTTCATTAAGCCAGAAAAGGTCTTAACTGACTTACAAATATTATATTAATACTAAGTATTAATATACTAAGTATTAATATAATATTTGTAAGTCAGTTACTTTCCTCCCTAAGAATTATAGTATAGGAATTGCAGTCCTAATTTTAATAGATTACACATAGAGACAGGAGAGTTGTATAAAAGAGAATTAATTTTTAAGGTTGAAAATTAAAGAAATACACAGCAAGGACTAAAGGAATTTAGAAAAATAATTTTATTAGAGTAAATAAAGGAAGCTTTGTATATGAGAGATGACTCAGACTAGCATATGAGGGAAACTGACTCTTGTTAACACAGCTTAAAGGAGTGACATTGCAGATTCAGAAAATAATGTATTCACAATCTGCTTGAGAGACCTATTTCATAGGATTGGAAGGATTTGTGAAGGGACACAATAAATGTTGATGCTGGCGTGAGGAATCAGGATCAGTAAGCAAGTTGTAAACGCCAAATTTCAGGCTAAGAAGTTCAGACATTTTTAGGCATTAGGTTTGGCCAAGACTTTTTATGAGGAATTAGAAACAACCACAGCTAAATCTGAATTCTCAGAAAATACGTGGTGAGCCACATAGTAGAGAGACAGAACTTTAAATGTCTTTTCCAAACTGATTTGGCAAAAGCACAAATCAATTGACCTTTAATTCAGACTGAAAGTCCATTTGCTCAGGCTAGCCCATGAAAAAGGGCATACCGAATATCCCTGCTTGTTGGTGCACTTGTGCCTTTAGAGTTGTTCTTTTAAAACACTGTATTTGCAACAGCCAATTGCTTTAAGGCAGCATAAAAGATATCTCTTATAAGAAAAATAATTTTGCATATTTGCATATACAATCGACTTAGCATTTTAAAATGTTATTGAAATATAGTTCAATGTAAAAACATTCCAATCTGATGACGGTGGGTTCATCCTGATTTCCATTTCAGTTTGCAAACCAACATCATAAGACACAGGAAAACAAGGAACAACTTCCCAGTATCTCTCCAATTACTTAGGAAGACACAACTGAAGGTTTGGTGGTAAAAGAACGCCCCAAAAGAGTAAGAGCTGATAGTAAAAGGCCAAAGTCCCATGCTTGTTGTCTTTTCTTCATTAAGCCAGAAAAGGTCTTAACTGACTTACAAATATTATATTAATACTAAGTATTAATATACTAAGTATTAATATAATATTTGTAAGTCAGTTACTTTCCTCCCTAAGAATTATAGTATAGGAATTGCAGTCCTAATTTTAATAGATTACACATAGAGACAGGAGAGTTGTATAAAAGAAAATTTAAATTTTTTAAGGTTGAAAATTAAAGAAATACACAGCAAGGACTAAAGGAATTTAGAAAAATAATTTTATTAGAGTAAATAAAGGAAGCTTTGTATATGAGAGATGACTCAGACTAGCATATGAGGGAAACTGACTCTTGTTAACACAGCTTAAAGGAGTGACATTGCAGATTCAGAAAATAATGTATTCACAATCTGCTTGAGAGACCTATTTCATAGGATTGGAAGGATTTGTGAAGGGACACAATAAATGTTGATGCTGGCGTGAGGAATCAGGATCAGTAAGCAAGTTGTAAACGCCAAATTTCAGGCTAAGAAGTTCAGACATTTTTAGGCATTAGGTTTGGCCAAGACTTTTTATGAGGAATTAGAAACAACCACAGCTAAATCTGAATTCTCAGAAAATACGTGGTGAGCCACATAGTAGAGAGACAGAACTTTAAATGTCTTTTCCAAACTGATTTGGCAAAAGCACAAATCAATTGACCTTTAATTCAGACTGAAAGTCCATTTGCTCAGGCTAGCCCATGAAAAAGGGCATACCGAATATCCCTGCTTGTTGGTGCACTTGTGCCTTTAGAGTTGTTCTTTTAAAACACTGTATTTGCAACAGCCAATTGCTTTAAGGCAGCATAAAAGATATCTCTTATAAGAAAAATAATTTTGCATATTTGCATATACAATCGACTTAGCATTTTTAAAATGTTATTGAAATATAGTTCATGTATAGTATTGCATTACTAGTTTCAGGTTATTACATAATATTTGACATTTGCAAACATTATGAAATTATCACCACAATAAGTCTAGAAACCATCTATCCCTATAAAAATTGATTACAATATTATGGACAACATACTTTATGTTGTATCTTATACCCACTGGCTTATTTATTTTATAACTGGAAATGTGTATGTCTTAGTCTCCTTCATTATGTTGTCTCTCCACCCCTCTTCCCTCCAGCAATCACAACAATCTTGGTATCTATCAATATAAATCTGTTTTCATTTTGCTGTGTTTGTTTTGTCAGATTCCACATATAAGTGACTATTTTTCATTCTCTGTTAACATTTCATTTAGCATAATACTCTTTAGATCCATTCATATTCTTTCAAATGACAAAATTTCATTTTTTATGGTTGAATAATATCTATACCTATATATATATCACATCTTCTTTATCCATTCATCTATCAATGGATAGTTAGGTTGCTTCCTATGTCCTGACCATTGTAAATGAGATTAAAATAAACATCGCTGTGCACATATATTTTCCAGTTAGAGTTTTTGTTTTCTTATGGTAAATACCCAGAAATGACATTGCTGGATCATACAGCAGTTCTATTTTTAATTATTTTTAGAAATTTGCATACTGTTTTCCATAGTAGCTGCATCAATTTACATTCCCAACTACAGTGCATAAGAATCCCCTTTTCCCACATACTTGCCAACACTTGTTATTTGAGGTTATTTTTATTCTGATATGTGTGAGGTGGTATCTCATTGTGATTTTAATTAGAATTTCTCTGATGATTAGTGATTTTGAATACGTTTTCATGTGCTTGTTGGTCACCTGTATTTTTAACTTGAAAAAATGTCTACACAGGTCCTCTGCCTATTATTAATCAAATTATTCCTTTTTTTTTTGATGTTGAACTCTGAGTTCTGTGTATATTTAGGATATTAATACCTATTGGGTATATTGTTTGCTAGTATCTTCTTCCATTCAGTGGTCTGTCTTTTCAACTTGTTGATGGTTTCCTCTGCTATAGAAAATTTTTTTAGATTGATGCTGTTCTACTTTTTATTATTGCTTTCATTTCCCTTACCTGAAGAGACACACTCCAAAAATGTTGCTAAGATCAATATTAAAGGGTAAAAAGTAGGGATGCACACTTATTTTTTGAAAAAATTATGAAATTATCACCACAATAAGTCTAGAAACCATCTATCCCTATAAAATTGATTACAATATTATGGACAACATACTTTATGTTGTATCTTATACCCACTGGCTTATTTATTTTATAACTGGAAATGTGTATGTCTTAGTCTCCTTCATTATGTTGTCTCTCCACCCCTCTTCCCTCCAGCAATCACAACAATCTTGGTATCTATCAATATAAATCTGTTTTCATTTTGCTGTGTTTGTTTTGTCAGATTCCACATATAAGTGACTATTTTTCATTCTCTGTTAACATTTCATTTAGCATAATACTCTTTAGATCCATTCATATTCTTTCAAATGACAAAATTTCATTTTTTATGGTTGAATAATATCTATACCTATATATATATCACATCTTCTTTATCCATTCATCTATCAATGGATAGTTAGGTTGCTTCCTATGTCCTGACCATTGTAAATGAGATTAAAATAAACATCGCTGTGCACATATATTTTCCAGTTAGAGTTTTTGTTTTCTTATGGTAAATACCCAGAAATGACATTGCTGGATCATACAGCAGTTCTATTTTTAATTATTTTTAGAAATTTGCATACTGTTTTCCATAGTAGCTGCATCAATTTACATTCCCAACTACAGTGCATAAGAATCCCCTTTTCCCACATACTTGCCAACACTTGTTATTTGAGGTTATTTTTATTCTGATATGTGTGAGGTGGTATCTCATTGTGATTTTAATTAGAATTTCTCTGATGATTAGTGATTTTGAATACGTTTTCATGTGCTTGTTGGTCACCTGTATTTTTAACTTGAAAAAATGTCTACACAGGTCCTCTGCCTATTATTAATCAAATTATTCCTTTTTTTTTTTGATGTTGAACTCTGAGTTCTGTGTATATTTAGGATATTAATACCTATTGGGTATATTGTTTGCTAGTATCTTCTTCCATTCAGTGGTCTGTCTTTTCAACTTGTTGATGGTTTCCTCTGCTATAGAAAATTTTTTTAGATTGATGCTGTTCTACTTTTTATTATTGCTTTCATTTCCCTTACCTGAAGAGACACACTCCAAAAATGTTGCTAAGATCAATATTAAAGATATGTAGGGATGCAAAGCCACTACAGTCATGTCTGACTCTTTGCAACCCTATGAGCTGCAGTCCACCAGGCTCTTCTGTCCTTGGGAATCTCCAGACAAGAATATTGGAGTAGGCTGCCATGGCCTCCTCCAAGGGATCTTCCCAACCCAGGGATTGAACCTGTGTTTCCTGTAACTTCTGCATTGCAGGAGGATTCTTTACTGCTGAGCCCTAGGGAAGCCCATTAAAAATGTACTCCTTATCTTTTCTTCTAGAAGTTTCATGGTGTCTTACATTTGTCTTTTATCCATTTTGACTTCATGTTTGCATATGGAGTGAGAATATAATCCACTTTGATTCTTTTACATGTAGCTATCCAGTTTCCTGACATTTTATAAGAAGTTATCTTTTCCTTACTATATATTCTCACCTGCTTTGTCAAAGAATAACTGACCATATAAATGTGGGTTTATTTACAGACTCTCTATTCTGTTCCATCAAACTAAATGTCTGTTTTTCTGTCAATATCATACTGTTTTAATTACTGAAGTTTTGTAGTACTATTTGAAGTTAGGGAGCAGGATACCTTCTGATTTGTGCTTCTTTCTCAAGATTGCTTTGGCTATTTGTAATTTTTCCTGTTTCCATATAACTTCTATTTGTTTATAAAGATGTAACTCACAGACTTTTATGAATTAATGAATTACTTACTTCAGGCTGTTCTAGGTTATTGATGCCACACAGGCTTTCCTCTAGTTGCAGCAAGTGGGGGCTCTTCTCTAGTTGCTATGCATGGACTTCTCGTTGGTATGGCTTCTTTTGTGCAGCACAGGCCCTAGGGTGTATGAGCTTCAGTAGATGTAGCATATGGGCCCAGAAGTTGTAGGTCGTAAGTTCTAGAGCACAGGTTCAACAGTTGTGGCCATGAGAGATCTTCCTGGGCCAGCAATCAAACCTGCATCTTCCACACTGACATGCAGATTCTTTATTACTGAGCTACCAGGAAGCCCCATATAAATTTATCTGTCTTTGTTTCATTCCCTTACCTGAAGAGACACACTCCAAAAATGTTGCTAAGATCAATATTAAAGATATGTAGGGATGCAAAGCCACTACAGTCATGTCTGACTCTTTGCAACCCTATGAGCTGCAGTCCACCAGGCTCTTCTGTCCTTGGGAATCTCCAGACAAGAATATTGGAGTAGGCTGCCATGGCCTCCTCCAAGGGATCTTCCCAACCCAGGGATTGAACCTGTGTTTCCTGTAACTTCTGCATTGCAGGAGGATTCTTTACTGCTGAGCCCTAGGGAAGCCCATTAAAAATGTACTCCTTATCTTTTCTTCTAGAAGTTTCATGGTGTCTTACATTTGTCTTTTATCCATTTTGACTTCATGTTTGCATATGGAGTGAGAATATAATCCACTTTGATTCTTTTACATGTAGCTATCCAGTTTCCTGACATTTTATAAGAAGTTATCTTTTCCTTACTATATATTCTCACCTGCTTTGTCAAAGAATAACTGACCATATAAATGTGGGTTTATTTACAGACTCTCTATTCTGTTCCATCAAACTAAATGTCTGTTTTTCTGTCAATATCATACTGTTTTAATTACTGAAGTTTTGTAGTACTATTTGAAGTTAGGGAGCAGGATACCTTCTGATTTGTGCTTCTTTCTCAAGATTGCTTTGGCTATTTGTAATTTTTCCTGTTTCCATATAACTTCTATTTGTTTATAAAGATGTAACTCACAGACTTTTATGAATTAATGAATTACTTACTTCAGGCTGTTCTAGGTTATTGATGCCACACAGGCTTTCCTCTAGTTGCAGCAAGTGGGGGCTCTTCTCTAGTTGCTATGCATGGACTTCTCGTTGGTATGGCTTCTTTTGTGCAGCACAGGCCCTAGGGTGTATGAGCTTCAGTAGATGTAGCATATGGGCCCAGAAGTTGTAGGTCGTAAGTTCTAGAGCACAGGTTCAACAGTTGTGGCCATGAGAGATCTTCCTGGGCCAGCAATCAAACCTGCATCTTCCACACTGACATGCAGATTCTTTATTACTGAGCTACCAGGGAAGCCCCATATAAACTTAGAATTATTTGTTCTAGTTCTATAGGAAATGCTTTAGGTATTTTATAAGAATTACATTGAATCCATAGAATGCCTTGAAATTATGGATATTTTAAGAATACTAATTATTTCAATCCATGAATATGGTATAACTTTCTATATTTTTGTCATTTATAATTTATTTTATCATTGCTTATAATTATGACAGACCTACAGCTAATATCATATTCAATGATTAAAAGCTGAAAGCATTTCCTCTAAAATGAGGAACAAAATGAGGATATACACTCTTGCTACTTTTATTCTACATAATTTTAGAAGTTCTAGCCATAGCAATCAGAGAGAAAAAAAATGAAATTAAAAGAATCCAAATTGGAAAGGAAGAAGTAAACTGCCACTGTTTGCAGATGATATGATACTACACATAGAAAATATTAAAAACACTACCAAAACTATCAGAGCTCATCACTGAATTTTGTATAGTTGAAGAACACAAAATTAATATATAGAAATCTGTTGCATTTTTAACAACAAAGATCAGAAAGAGAATTTAAGGAAATAATCCCATTTACTATCACATCAAAAAGAATAACATATCAAGGAATGATTCTTTCTATAGAGGCAAAAGACCTGTACTCCAAAAACTGCAAGACACTAATGAAAGACACTGAAGACCACATAAATAAATGGAAAGACACACTGTGTTCTTGGAATGGAAGAACCAACATTGTCAAAATGATTATGCTACTTAAAGCAGTTTACAGATTTACTGCAATCCTTATCAAATTTCTAACAGCATTTTTCATAGACTGGTACTATTTTCAGTTTTTAAAATTATTATTTTTTTCTTTTCAACTTGGGTAATTTCCACTACTCTGTCTTACAGCTGACTAATCTATTCCTTTGCATCATTCAGTCTCCTATTGATTCCTTATAGTGTATTTTTTTAATTTTAATTATTATACTCTTCAACTCAGTTCAGTTTGCTTGTTTTTTTATAATTTCTACCGCCTTGATGAGCCCAGCAATCAAACCTTGTAGGTCGTAAGTTCTAGAGCACAGGTTCAACAGTTGTGGCCATGAGAGATCTTCCTGGGCCAGCAATCAAACCTGCATCTTCCACACTGACATGCAGATTCTTTATTACTGAGCTACCAGGGAAGCCCCATATAAACTTAGAATTATTTGTTCTAGTTCTATAGGAAATGCTTTAGGTATTTTATAAGAATTACATTGAATCCATAGAATGCCTTGAAATTATGGATATTTTAAGAATACTAATTATTTCAATCCATGAATATGGTATAACTTTCTATATTTTTGTCATTTATAATTTATTTTATCATTGCTTATAATTATGACAGACCTACAGCTAATATCATATTCAATGATTAAAAGCTGAAAGCATTTCCTCTAAAATGAGGAACAAAATGAGGATATACACTCTTGCTACTTTTATTCTACATAATTTTAGAAGTTCTAGCCATAGCAATCAGAGAGAAAAAAAATGAAATTAAAAGAATCCAAATTGGAAAGGAAGAAGTAAACTGCCACTGTTTGCAGATGATATGATACTACACATAGAAAATATTAAAAACACTACCAAAACTATCAGAGCTCATCACTGAATTTTGTATAGTTGAAGAACACAAAATTAATATATAGAAATCTGTTGCATTTTTAACAACAAAGATCAGAAAGAGAATTTAAGGAAATAATCCCATTTACTATCACATCAAAAAGAATAACATATCAAGGAATGATTCTTTCTATAGAGGCAAAAGACCTGTACTCCAAAAACTGCAAGACACTAATGAAAGACACTGAAGACCACATAAATAAATGGAAAGACACACTGTGTTCTTGGAATGGAAGAACCAACATTGTCAAAATGATTATGCTACTTAAAGCAGTTTACAGATTTACTGCAATCCTTATCAAATTTCTAACAGCATTTTTCATAGACTGGTACTATTTTCAGTTTTTAAAATTATTATTTTTTTCTTTTCAACTTGGGTAATTTCCACTACTCTGTCTTACAGCTGACTAATCTATTCCTTTGCATCATTCAGTCTCCTATTGATTCCTTATAGTGTATTTTTTTAATTTTAATTATTATACTCTTCAACTCAGTTCAGTTTGCTTGTTTTTTATAATTTCTACCGCCTTGATGAAATTTTCAGTGTCTTCCTCCATCCTTCCCCTGAATTCAGTGATCATCTTTATGATCATTATATTGCACTCTTTATTGAATAGATTGTTCATCTCTACTTTCATTTTTTTCTGAGATTATGTGTTATTCCTTCATTGAGAATAAATTCCTCTGTCCTTTTATTTTGCCTAATTCTGTATTTATTTCTATTTTTAAGGTAGCATCAACTGAAAAAAAATGTACAACCTAAAAATTAAAAGTTATGTTTCTTTTTCCCCAGCATGCCTCTTTTTATTTATATCTATTTTCATTCACCTTTTTTTTTTATTCTTTGGTATGTGTGGGCCTCCCACTGCAGTGGCCTCCCCCACTGCAGAGCACCAGCTCTGAGCACATGTGCCCCAGGGCACTGGCTCATAACTGGACTGGTCCAGCTGCTCCACGGCACGTGGGATCTTCCCAGGCTAGAGACTGAACCAGTGTTCTTTGCACTGCAAGGTGGACTCTTAATCCACTGGACCCCAGGGAAACCTTAAAAGTTATGCTTTACTCCACAGAGAAAACTGAGAACTTAAGCTTGGGACACAGCATCTCAGATAACTCTGAGAGACTGCTGTGAATTGGCAAGGAGGGGAGTTAGGTTATATGTAATTTTTGCAACACAGATCAAGTGGTCAGGGTATAGTAATTTGGAATGATTCTTTCTAAGAGGCAAAAGACCTGTACTCCAAAAACTGCAAGACACTAATGAAAGACACTGAAGACCACATAAATAAATGGAAAGACACACTGTGTTCTTGGAATGGAAGAACCAACATTGTCAAAATGATTATGCTACTTAAAGCAGTTTACAGATTTACTGCAATCCTTATCAAATTTCTAACAGCATTTTTCATAGACTGGTACTATTTTCAGTTTTTAAAATTATTATTTTTTTCTTTTCAACTTGGGTAATTTCCACTACTCTGTCTTACAGCTGACTAATCTATTCCTTTGCATCATTCAGTCTCCTATTGATTCCTTATAGTGTATTTTTTTAATTTTAATTATTATACTCTTCAACTCAGTTCAGTTTGCTTGTTTTTTTATAATTTCTACCGCCTTGATGAAATTTTCAGTGTCTTCCTCCATCCTTCCCCTGAATTCAGTGATCATCTTTATGATCATTATATTGCACTCTTTATTGAATAGATTGTTCATCTCTACTTTCATTTTTTTCTGAGATTATGTGTTATTCCTTCATTGAGAATAAATTCCTCTGTCCTTTTATTTTGCCTAATTCTGTATTTATTTCTATTTTTAAGGTAGCATCAACTGAAAAAAAATGTACAACCTAAAAATTAAAAGTTATGTTTCTTTTTCCCCAGCATGCCTCTTTTTATTTATATCTATTTTCATTCACCTTTTTTTTTTATTCTTTGGTATGTGTGGGCCTCCCACTGCAGTGGCCTCCCCCACTGCAGAGCACCAGCTCTGAGCACATGTGCCCCAGGGCACTGGCTCATAACTGGACTGGTCCAGCTGCTCCACGGCACGTGGGATCTTCCCAGGCTAGAGACTGAACCAGTGTTCTTTGCACTGCAAGGTGGACTCTTAATCCACTGGACCCCAGGGAAACCTTAAAAGTTATGCTTTACTCCACAGAGAAAACTGAGAACTTAAGCTTGGGACACAGCATCTCAGATAACTCTGAGAGACTGCTGTGAATTGGCAAGGAGGGGAGTTAGGTTATATGTAATTTTTGCAACACAGATCAAGTGGTCAGAACATTAGAAGATTACTGTTAATTAATGAAAGCAAGGTATCCCAAGTTAAAGAATTTAGCACTTATCTATCTATGGGAAGGTGCAAAGTCTGGACTCACTGAAATCATCCCTTTGATATGTTCCTCAGTTATCTGGGGCCAGTATCCCGTACTTCTCATCCTGAGCTTCCTCAGGGTGCACCATCAGGTGTGACTGCAGTGAACTGACTGCTAGATGAGGTGGGGAGCCATCCTGTCTTCATCCTGAATTCCCTCAGGGATCACCATCAGGGTAGCTGTAATGTGATGGCTTGATGACTGCAACATCATTTGTTTATTGATGTAGTAGGCAATGGCTTCTATTCACAATAGGTTGCTTATGTTTCCTCATCTTGGAGAATGGCTATATGTAAGAGATGTCTTATAGAACTGATCAGCACACTCTCCTAAGATCACCAGAGATATATGTTCTAGAGATTCCCCTTATGTGAGCTGCATAAGCCCTTCTGTTGTGGAAATTTGACTACTGTGGCCACAGTGATAGGCAGAGCAGGCCCAATGTCCTGCATGGTAGTTGTGGGCCCACTGCTCCCTCGGAGCTTTGGGGCTGCTAGTGGCCCAATGTAGTCAACATCAAATCCCTGCTCAGCTCCATGTGGTCCATGGGGGCAGAGGGCTAGTGCCAGATCACTGGAAGGTGAGTTGGGTCCCTGTGTCTGTCTGCATGGCCTAGAAGGGTTTGGTCTGATACTAGCCTGGTGGAGGGTGTGACCAGGTCATTGCACATATGCTATGCACTTTATGGGTGCTATGGATTGGTGTTAATCCACTGCAGGCAGAGACAGGGGAGTTCCTGAAATAACTGCCTATGTGGCCCAGTAAGGGGAGATGATACTGGTACCTGTCTCTTGCAGACTAAGGCCACATTTCCATGCAGTTGTTTGCATGACGTAGATGGGCTCAGGGCTGTGGATGTCTTACTGGTGGGTGGTATTAGTCTCTAATACTAACAGACTGGAAGGAAGATTCCAAAATGTTGCTTGGGACACAGCATCTCAGATAACTCTGAGAGACTGCTGTGAATTGGCAAGGAGGGGAGTTAGGTTATATGTAATTTTTGCAACACAGATCAAGTGGTCAGAACATTAGAAGATTACTGTTAATTAATGAAAGCAAGGTATCCCAAGTTAAAGAATTTAGCACTTATCTATCTATGGAAGGTGCAAAGTCTGGACTCACTGAAATCATCCCTTTGATATGTTCCTCAGTTATCTGGGGCCAGTATCCGTACTTCTCATCCTGAGCTTCCTCAGGGTGCACCATCAGGTGTGACTGCAGTGAACTGACTGCTAGATGAGGTGGGGAGCCATCCTGTCTTCATCCTGAATTCCCTCAGGGATCACCATCAGGGTAGCTGTAATGTGATGGCTTGATGACTGCAACATCATTTGTTTATTGATGTAGTAGGCAATGGCTTCTATTCACAATAGGTTGCTTATGTTTCCTCATCTTGGAGAATGGCTATATGTAAGAGATGTCTTATAGAACTGATCAGCACACTCTCCTAAGATCACCAGAGATATATGTTCTAGAGATTCCCCTTATGTGAGCTGCATAAGCCCTTCTGTTGTGGAAATTTGACTACTGTGGCCACAGTGATAGGCAGAGCAGGCCCAATGTCCTGCATGGTAGTTGTGGGCCCACTGCTCCCTCGGAGCTTTGGGGCTGCTAGTGGCCCAATGTAGTCAACATCAAATCCCTGCTCAGCTCCATGTGGTCCATGGGGGCAGAGGGCTAGTGCCAGATCACTGGAAGGTGAGTTGGGTCCCTGTGTCTGTCTGCATGGCCTAGAAGGGTTTGGTCTGATACTAGCCTGGTGGAGGGTGTGACCAGGTCATTGCACATATGCTATGCACTTTATGGGTGCTATGGATTGGTGTTAATCCACTGCAGGCAGAGACAGGGGAGTTCCTGAAATAACTGCCTATGTGGCCCAGTAAGGGGAGATGATACTGGTACCTGTCTCTTGCAGACTAAGGCCACATTTCCATGCAGTTGTTTGCATGACGTAGATGGGCTCAGGGCTGTGGATGTCTTACTGGTGGGTGGTATTAGTCTCTAATACTAACAGACTGGAAGGAAGATTCCAAAATGTTGCTTGCCAGCACTGATCATTGACCTTGAGATGAGTTAGTTTTAAGGTCACCTTTACTATAAGAGGTGGCTTTGGTTTAATACTAGGGTTGAGTCTTCACAAAGGTGGAATACAAAGGGCTGGGGTTTTCTTTAAGGTGTGCTTTAGGTTGGGATAGGGTATGCAAACAGATCACCAAGGGCTAGGATTAGGGCAAGGGCTCAGGATAGAGTTAGGGTTACCTATACCATGAAATTTGGACTCTATGCATTTCATTTTACTGTAAACTCAATCATAAGATTATAATGAACCCACCTCTTATGGTAAAGCCAACCCTAACACAAGCCCTAATTCTATCCTTAACCTTAGACCAAGGTCTCATCTATGCCTACCGTTTCCCAAGTTAAAGTGAATACTAAAGTAAACACCAGTCCTTCACATTTCACCTTACTCTAAACTCAATCCTAAAACGGAACCGAAGTCACCTTAGGTAAATTTAACCTTAATCCTAGCCCTAACCCTAGTACTACCCCAAGGTCACCTATATGCATACTCTTTCCCAATTTAAAGTGAAACCTAAAGCAAACACCAGCCCTACACATTTCACCTTATTCTAGACTCAATGCTAATATTAAACCAAACCCACCTCTTACAGTAAGGCTAAGTCCACCTTATTCTAGACTCAATGCTAATATTAAACCAAACCCACCTCTTACAGTAAAGCTAAGTCTAACTCTATACTTAGTCTTAGCCCTAATCCTAGCCCAAGGTGACCTGTATGCACATCCAATCCCTACTTAACGCAAACCCTAAATCAAACACCAGCCCTACACACATCACGCTACTCTAAACCCAATTCTAAAATTAAACTGAAGCCAACATTTTCAGTAGAGCCAAGACTAGTCCTTGTATCCCTAGGCTTAACAATAACCCAAGGTCAGGTGTATGCCTACTTTTCCCCAGTTTTAGGATACGTTGCTTTACGTTGGGAAAGGCTATGCATACAGGTCATCTTGCCATAGTGGTAGGGCTAGAGCTCGTGCTAAGATTAGGGTTAGCTATACCATAAAAATTAAAAGCTATACTGTAAAACGCTTCGGTTTAATATTAGGATTGAGTTTAGAGTAAGGGGAAATGGGCAGAGCTACTGTTTGCTTTAGGGTTCAGTTTAAGTTGGGAAAGGCTAGGCATACATGTGACCTTAGCTTACATTTAAGGGTAGGGCTATGGTAAAATGAGTTTTCCAAAATGGCTGCCTTCAGTGTCTACAGGGCTTCCAGATGGCTCAGTGGTAAATAATCTGCCTGCCAATGCAGGAGATCTACATTAAATGCCTGGTTGGGGAGGATCCCCTGGGGTAGGAAATGACAACCCACTCCAGTATGGAAAACTCCATATACAGAGAATTTTGGAAGGCTATAGTCCAGAGGTCACAAAGAGTTGGGCATGACTGGGCACACATGCACAAATGCATGAACCAGTGTCTCTAACCTCAGGGGAGTCGCAGTTGCCTCCTACCTCTTTAGGAGGCTCTCCAAGGTCTGTAAGTAGCTCTGACAGAGGTTTCTTTTAAGTCACTGCCTCTGTACTTGGACTCAGATCATGTGAGATTTTACATGCATGCTTTAATGGCGGTGGGTGTCTATTTCCTACAGCATTCTATTCTCCCCATCATAAGCCCTAATGGTTTGCAAAGTCAGATGTTCAGGTGATCTTCCAGGGATATCCTCTAGGCTGAGGAGTCAACTATGAGGCTTAAACCTCCTTGAGAAAGACCTGTACAAGCTCCATTTGTGTGTTATCAACCTGGAAGATTTTGGTCCTGGTGATACTGCATGTCTGTTCCTCCTACCCATTGCACTGTGGTTTCTTCTTTATGTCTTTAGTTGCAGAAAATCTTTTTTCATACAAAGCTGTTCTGTAAGTAGCTGTAATTTTGGTGTGTTCTTAGGAGGAGTTGAGTTCAGAGTCTATGTGAAATCTTGACCTCCTCTCCTCAATGTTTTTAATGACAGTTCATTTAACACACCAGACACTTTATTTTTCAGTGTACTTCTTAAACTCACAAAAGAAAAAATGTATTAACATGACAATTATGAGGAGGAAAATAATTCAACCAAAAGAATAAATCAAGATAAAATTTCTAATATAAGAATTATTATTTCCTGTGTTTCTGAGGAAATGCTCTGTACTCTTTTCTATCTACCCAGAATGTATATTTAATTCACACAGAAAAGTTGATCTGGACAACATAAATCTAATTGTCTCAACTAAACTATATATTTTTCATAAGAAAGTGATATTTTATACAACATACAGTTGGGATTTTAGAAATTGGAATCCATGTATTTTCGATGAGTGATAGGCAAGAGATCAGGAAACTCCTTTCTACTTACACATACACTCACTTTTATCCCCAAGCCACTATTAAATGGAAATTTAGACTAGTAATATGGTTTCAAGAATCGGAGATCTACATTAAATGCCTGGTTGGGGAGGATCCCTGGGGTAGGAAATGACAACCCACTCCAGTATGGAAAACTCCATATACAGAGAATTTTGGAAGGCTATAGTCCAGAGGTCACAAAGAGTTGGGCATGACTGGGCACACATGCACAAATGCATGAACCAGTGTCTCTAACCTCAGGGGAGTCGCAGTTGCCTCCTACCTCTTTAGGAGGCTCTCCAAGGTCTGTAAGTAGCTCTGACAGAGGTTTCTTTTAAGTCACTGCCTCTGTACTTGGACTCAGATCATGTGAGATTTTACATGCATGCTTTAATGGCGGTGGGTGTCTATTTCCTACAGCATTCTATTCTCCCCATCATAAGCCCTAATGGTTTGCAAAGTCAGATGTTCAGGTGATCTTCCAGGGATATCCTCTAGGCTGAGGAGTCAACTATGAGGCTTAAACCTCCTTGAGAAAGACCTGTACAAGCTCCATTTGTGTGTTATCAACCTGGAAGATTTTGGTCCTGGTGATACTGCATGTCTGTTCCTCCTACCCATTGCACTGTGGTTTCTTCTTTATGTCTTTAGTTGCAGAAAATCTTTTTTCATACAAAGCTGTTCTGTAAGTAGCTGTAATTTTGGTGTGTTCTTAGGAGGAGTTGAGTTCAGAGTCTATGTGAAATCTTGACCTCCTCTCCTCAATGTTTTTAATGACAGTTCATTTAACACACCAGACACTTTATTTTTCAGTGTACTTCTTAAACTCACAAAAGAAAAAATGTATTAACATGACAATTATGAGGAGGA
The DNA here is from genome assembly GCA_022376925.1 of Tragulus kanchil. Lineage (NCBI taxonomy): Eukaryota > Metazoa > Chordata > Mammalia > Artiodactyla > Tragulidae > Tragulus > Tragulus kanchil. The sequence continues at coordinate 67,960,979 of JAIOJX010000028.1, read as the reverse complement.
AAATAATTCAACCAAAAGAATAAATCAAGATAAAATTTCTAATATAAGAATTATTATTTCCTGTGTTTCTGAGGAAATGCTCTGTACTCTTTTCTATCTACCCAGAATGTATATTTAATTCACACAGAAAAGTTGATCTGGACAACATAAATCTAATTGTCTCAACTAAACTATATATTTTTCATAAGAAAGTGATATTTTATACAACATACAGTTGGGATTTTAGAAATTGGAATCCATGTATTTTCGATGAGTGATAGGCAAGAGATCAGGAAACTCCTTTCTACTTACACATACACTCACTTTTATCCCCAAGCCACTATTAAATGGAAATTTAGCTGTTATTTATTTTCATTAGCTTGAAGCTCCATGGTTTGAAAGTCAAGAAGTCCTAATTTATGTTTAGTTTCTAACTTGTGTCTGATCCTTTTATAATCCTAGGGACGGTAGCACACCAGGTTCCTTCTGTCCATGGGATGCTCCAAACAAGAATAGTGGAGTGGGTTGCCATTTCCTTCTCAAGGGGATCAAACTCACATGTCTTTCAGTGGTTCAGGGATCGAACCTGCATCTCTTTTGCTGGTAAGTCGATTCTTTACCATTGAGCTACCAGTGAAGCCTCCATTTGTATATAAGCTGACAAATCTTGGGAAAGTAACTTAACCATCTAGGTTTCAGTTACATAAATAAGGATTATAATAAATTGTCTTCACGGGTTTTACCAGTGCTCACAAGGTAAAGAATCCACCTGCAATGTCAGAGACCTGTCAGTCCCTGGGTTGGGAAGATCCCCTGGAGGAGGGCATGGCAACTCACTCCAATATTTTTACGTGGAGAATCCCCATGGACATAGGAGCCTGTTGGGCTACAGTCCATGGGACCGCAAAGACTGAGTGACTAATCACAGCACAGCATTGTCTTGATGTGCAGGGTTGTAAGAATGAAATGAAATATGTATATAGAATAGTTACTACAATCTCTGGCATAGGATGGGGACAATAATATTACTAATTAACAGAAAGAAATAGATATAAAAGTTGACATCCAAAAATACTGTAAAAACTGTATGTCTTTAGAATGATGTTATTTAACATTACAGGATGAGAGTTTGAGCAGTTCCAAAAGGGACAGTCCCCAACCAACTCATGTGAAAATTTAAGGAAATTTGAAAACCCACCTTCCTTTAAGAAGGAAAACTCCACCCAGTGTAACATGAGCAGTATTCACTTGATGAATATTTATTGAGTAATTCCTTTATGCAGAGTCTTGTGTGGGAAGGTTGTCAGCAATTTCTCCTTTCCTTCAAAACATACATAATGTATTGTGATATGCACATATAAAATTGAAATGCAAGTGATAAGAAATCAAGGGAATATTCCAAAGAAAGAAAGGAAAGAACACACTTGCAACAGATATCAAGGAAAAAATGCTATAGGAATACTGAGCAGAACAGCACAATTGAAGGATTTTCAAGGTTGAGGCTAGTTACATAGTTGAATATAAAGATTAAGGGTCTGGATTTTATATTGAGAGAAATAGAGCACTACTAAAGACCCAAAGCTGAACAGTGATGGGCTAGATCTGACTTTTAGGAAGAGTGATCAGGCAGTAAAAGGGGTAAAGGCTGCAGCCGTGGAAATCAAACAGAAAGCTAATGCATTAGTCCAATGAGGACATAATAAAAGACTAAAGGCTAGTGTCCACCAGAACAAAAACTTCTGAAGGATTATTTTTTAAAAATCAATAAACATAATGACTGACAAGATCTGGAGAAAAGAAAGAAAGAAAAGATGATTGCTACTGTCTTAAGGTGCCATGTGAACAAGCCAACTCAGATATGGTGATCTTTGATGGAAATACAGTAAGAGCACCATCCAGCAGTCACTGTATGCCCAACACCCTTCTAGTTGTCGCATACATTAACTTATTTAGTACTCACAACAATCCCATGAATTAAATGTTATTATTACTGTACCACTGTTTTAGCTACCACCTAGCAAAGAAAGAGGTTAAGTGAAAAAACACTAAAACCTTACAACCAGTATGCAACATTGTCAGATTTGAATTCAAGATGCTTGGCTCCAAGGTAAAGAAATGGCTTTATATACTACACATCCTGTTCCTCAGCATGTCTATAGGAAAGATAACACATTGTTATCAGCCATAATGCTCACAAAACAATTCCCTTCTAAGACTGTTACAGTATTTGTACAATATTCCTTCCTTCCAAAATTCTACTTCAAAAGTCTGTTCCAAAAACCATAGCCCATGAAATAAGCCAGTTAGAAGATATATTTTATTCCTATCTTTTTTATAATCTAGTCAATGCCAAAGAGATGAAAAGCTGTCAAATATTATAATTAGAAACAGTGGTCTAGAACTGACAGCATGATTACAGAAGGTTAGACATGTCAGATTTCATGAGTGGTCTGAAAGAAAAGACTCTCATGTAAAGACCTCTAACTTTTCCATATTTTATGTAACAATGTTGATTTTTATAGTTGATTTTATTTCAAAAAATGATTAGAGGTTCAAAATCAGTGAATTACCAGAACTTGCTGGTAAAGGGCCATGCTCCTAGCTGTGGAGGGCACTTGTAGCCCACAGGATATTGGACATGAAGTGATTAAGGAATAATTTCTTGGAAGTGCTACACCACCATGGGAAGGGGAGGGAGCTTTGCCTGATGTTATTACAGTGTTATGCAAATGGGATCTGATTTCAGTTTAGGTTCCAGGTTGTAACTGACATTTCCCAATTCAGCCTGTTCTTTCCTTCATCTCAGAACAAAACACCAGTTACAGCCTACAGAGCAAAGATGCAGGACAGAATACCTAAATTAAAGACAGAGGGTTAGAATGGCAGGCAGAAATTGGCAGGCAACCAATATTTTTTGTCAACTACATTGGAAAACCATTTTGTGACCAAAATTTTAAGTGGTGACATCTATTTAATGCATAAAATGTTTTAAGATACACACACCTACACATAGAATCCTACTTAATTCTCATAATGTCCCCATCAGGTAGATGCTATTATTATTATCACATTACAGGTCAAGAAACTGAGACATTAGAATACTAAGCAACACTGCAAAGTCACATACCTTGTAACTGGCAGAGTCAGGATAAAAAAATCTAGGTAATTTGACTTCAAACTAGACACTGCTCTTACAACCAGTATGCAACATTGTCAGATTTGAATTCAAGATGCTTGGCTCCAAGGTAAAGAAATGGCTTTATATACTACACATCCTGTTCCTCAGCATGTCTATAGGAAAGATAACACATTGTTATCAGCCATAATGCTCACAAAACAATTCCCTTCTAAGACTGTTACAGTATTTGTACAATATTCCTTCCTTCCAAAATTCTACTTCAAAAGTCTGTTCCAAAAACCATAGCCCATGAAATAAGCCAGTTAGAAGATATATTTTATTCCTATCTTTTTTATAATCTAGTCAATGCCAAAGAGATGAAAAGCTGTCAAATATTATAATTAGAAACAGTGGTCTAGAACTGACAGCATGATTACAGAAGGTTAGACATGTCAGATTTCATGAGTGGTCTGAAAGAAAAGACTCTCATGTAAAGACCTCTAACTTTTCCATATTTTATGTAACAATGTTGATTTTTATAGTTGATTTTATTTCAAAAAATGATTAGAGGTTCAAAATCAGTGAATTACCAGAACTTGCTGGTAAAGGGCCATGCTCCTAGCTGTGGAGGGCACTTGTAGCCCACAGGATATTGGACATGAAGTGATTAAGGAATAATTTCTTGGAAGTGCTACACCACCATGGGAAGGGGAGGGAGCTTTGCCTGATGTTATTACAGTGTTATGCAAATGGGATCTGATTTCAGTTTAGGTTCCAGGTTGTAACTGACATTTCCCAATTCAGCCTGTTCTTTCCTTCATCTCAGAACAAAACACCAGTTACAGCCTACAGAGCAAAGATGCAGGACAGAATACCTAAATTAAAGACAGAGGGTTAGAATGGCAGGCAGAAATTGGCAGGCAACCAATATTTTTTGTCAACTACATTGGAAAACCATTTTGTGACCAAAATTTTAAGTGGTGACATCTATTTAATGCATAAAATGTTTTAAGATACACACACCTACACATAGAATCCTACTTAATTCTCATAATGTCCCCATCAGGTAGATGCTATTATTATTATCACATTACAGGTCAAGAAACTGAGACATTAGAATACTAAGCAACACTGCAAAGTCACATACCTTGTAACTGGCAGAGTCAGGATAAAAAAATCTAGGTAATTTGACTTCAAAGTAGACACTGCTCTTACATAGCCATTTATCAGAGCATATCGAAACAAAGCAGATCTTTCAAATATATTCACAGAAGTTTCATAACGTATTCTTTCAACATTTGGCCATGAAAAGACTCATGAAATCTACCATCAGTATTAAGGGCTTTGAAAGAATACCTCCTAGCCAGAATATTGTGAGATAAGACATTAAAGAGAGAACAAAATTAATCATCGAAACTAGAGCAATGCAACAAGGAATCCAAACTGGCCCAGAATCAAAACTGACCCTTCAATTACCAGGATTTATAGTCACTATGTAATGTTCATGAGATGGAAATAAAAGTTTCCTTTACAGGATTTGGGGAAGGTACTCTCAATGAACTATTTTAAGTATTTCTAACTTCCTATTTAAAAGAAATTTTGTGAAATCAGTGGTATTTAAGTAACCCTTACAGAAATCCATATTAACATAATATAAAGTTTAGGTCTACTAAAGAATATATAAATAAATGATTCAAAAATATTTACTCTAGCTTTAGAATTTTCTTAGTCGTTAATACAACTTTGTGTTTTTATTCTAACTTTAGAACAACATAAAATAGCAATCTATGCACATTTTTTAATCCTATAGGAACAGAAATTGGTCAGTGCCTATGCAGAAACCAGTTATTAAATTTGGACATATTAGAATCAAACCCACCTAACAAAGTCTGGCTCTTAGCATCCCATATAAGAAATTTACTATTTTAGGATCAGTAGCAATTTATGCTTTTGGGGTGGAAATGGGTAAACTTTCCTTTATACTAAGAAGGACCATCTGGGGAGTCCTATAGTTTGTGAAGATTCCTCAATGAGAAGACACACTAAATTTTAGTAATGCTTCACAACACTAAGCTATAGAAAAACTAGAGAAACAGTATTTAGCATTTGGCATGCATCTTGGCCTTTTGCTGAGACCAGAGTCTTGATTAATTGTCAGGCAGAACCGATGCTCTGCCTGTTCCACAATGCAGCACAGATTTTGAGAAGAAACTTGACTGGATGCTGGCACTTTTCATGCAATGCTATTTAAGATTTAATATGCCACATGATTGTACATATACCATCAACTATTGTGACTGTTTTATTGCAGCCATGTGCCTGGTGCTAAAATAGGAATTTCCTCTGAAGAGAGGGGTATAACTTACTGTCCCTCCTGTTAGAACATGTTAAATCCCTCAAGTTAGGTATGGCAGGAAAATTGATGGGGGGGAGGGTACAATATTCAGAATTTTCAAGATCAACTTAAAAACAATTGTATTAAGGGCTTTGAAAGAATACCTCCTAGCCAGAATATTGTGAGATAAGACATTAAAGAGAGAACAAAATTAATCATCGAAACTAGAGCAATGCAACAAGGAATCCAAACTGGCCCAGAATCAAAACTGACCCTTCAATTACCAGGATTTATAGTCACTATGTAATGTTCATGAGATGGAAATAAAAGTTTCCTTTACAGGATTTGGGGAAGGTACTCTCAATGAACTATTTTAAGTATTTCTAACTTCCTATTTAAAAGAAATTTTGTGAAATCAGTGGTATTTAAGTAACCCTTACAGAAATCCATATTAACATAATATAAAGTTTAGGTCTACTAAAGAATATATAAATAAATGATTCAAAAATATTTACTCTAGCTTTAGAATTTTCTTAGTCGTTAATACAACTTTGTGTTTTTATTCTAACTTTAGAACAACATAAAATAGCAATCTATGCACATTTTTTAATCCTATAGGAACAGAAATTGGTCAGTGCCTATGCAGAAACCAGTTATTAAATTTGGACATATTAGAATCAAACCCACCTAACAAAGTCTGGCTCTTAGCATCCCATATAAGAAATTTACTATTTTAGGATCAGTAGCAATTTATGCTTTTGGGGTGGAAATGGGTAAACTTTCCTTTATACTAAGAAGGACCATCTGGGGAGTCCTATAGTTTGTGAAGATTCCTCAATGAGAAGACACACTAAATTTTAGTAATGCTTCACAACACTAAGCTATAGAAAAACTAGAGAAACAGTATTTAGCATTTGGCATGCATCTTGGCCTTTTGCTGAGACCAGAGTCTTGATTAATTGTCAGGCAGAACCGATGCTCTGCCTGTTCCACAATGCAGCACAGATTTTGAGAAGAAACTTGACTGGATGCTGGCACTTTTCATGCAATGCTATTTAAGATTTAATATGCCACATGATTGTACATATACCATCAACTATTGTGACTGTTTTATTGCAGCCATGTGCCTGGTGCTAAAATAGGAATTTCCCTCTGAAGAGAGGGGTATAACTTACTGTCCCTCCTGTTAGAACATGTTAAATCCTGAGGCAAGACATCAAGTTAGGTATGGCAGGAAAAAGATGTGAAGGTGGGGCTTCCCTGGTGGTGCAGTGGGTAAGGACACCACCTTGCAGGTCAAGGGGCACTGGTTCAACCCCTGGCCTGGGAAGATCCCACGTGCTGTGGAGCTGCTGGACTGATGTGTCCAACTACCCAGCCGGAGCTCTGGAGCGCATGTGCCCAGAGCTAATGTTAATGAGCTAATGCTCTGTGATGAGAGAGGCCATAGTGACGGGAGGCCCACACAGGCCAAAGAACAAAGATAAATAAATGAAAGATCAATAGAAGTGGCCGAAAAAAATAAAAATGTGAGAGTGAGGACAGGGATGGAACATGCACAGCTGAAATACAGTGATTTTTTCAAGAATCCTACTGGTGCTGACAAATGGGTGAGCTTTAGCTATCTGGAGGCCTACTTAGGGTGAGGCAAGCATTCAGTCTTTGATTCTGGGCTCTGATGGCTCCAAGAGTAATAAACATGACAGTTTAAATTTGTACCTGAAACATTCTAATGGCTTATAAAAAGTCACAGCCTGGTCTCACTGGTGCTCTGAGGAATAAGAGGAAACTTGTTTTCCTTCCAGATGCCAGATGGCCAGGGTCAGTGCTACCCACCCACTGAGGATAACTATGCCAAGAGGGCAGCAGGAGTAGAGGCAGAAGAGGCAACAACTGGGATTAGACAAAGAGGCTGGAGCAGAAGAACTGAAGACATTAGGAGCATTGGAAACCTGAAAAAAATGATAAAAAAAAGCTAGAAGAGTCTCTGAGAGATTTCTGTCTATCATTCTACTGTTGTTACCAAAAGAATCTGATATAAAATCAAATTCTATTTTCATTACAGATTGGTGAGACCAGATGATTAATTGTCAGGCAGAACCGATGCTCTGCCTGTTCCACAATGCAGCACAGATTTTGAGAAGAAACTTGACTGGATGCTGGCACTTTTCATGCAATGCTATTTAAGATTTAATATGCCACATGATTGTACATATACCATCAACTATTGTGACTGTTTTATTGCAGCCATGTGCCTGGTGCTAAAATAGGAATTTCCCTCTGAAGAGAGGGGTATAACTTACTGTCCCTCCTGTTAGAACATGTTAAATCCTGAGGCAAGACATCAAGTTAGGTATGGCAGGAAAAAGATGTGAAGGTGGGGCTTCCCTGGTGGTGCAGTGGGTAAGGACACCACCTTGCAGGTCAAGGGGCACTGGTTCAACCCCTGGCCTGGGAAGATCCCACGTGCTGTGGAGCTGCTGGACTGATGTGTCCAACTACCCAGCCGGAGCTCTGGAGCGCATGTGCCCAGAGCTAATGTTAATGAGCTAATGCTCTGTGATGAGAGAGGCCATAGTGACGGGAGGCCCACACAGGCCAAAGAACAAAGATAAATAAATGAAAGATCAATAGAAGTGGCCGAAAAAAATAAAAATGTGAGAGTGAGGACAGGGATGGAACATGCACAGCTGAAATACAGTGATTTTTTCAAGAATCCTACTGGTGCTGACAAATGGGTGAGCTTTAGCTATCTGGAGGCCTACTTAGGGTGAGGCAAGCATTCAGTCTTTGATTCTGGGCTCTGATGGCTCCAAGAGTAATAAACATGACAGTTTAAATTTGTACCTGAAACATTCTAATGGCTTATAAAAAGTCACAGCCTGGTCTCACTGGTGCTCTGAGGAATAAGAGGAAACTTGTTTTCCTTCCAGATGCCAGATGGCCAGGGTCAGTGCTACCCACCCACTGAGGATAACTATGCCAAGAGGGCAGCAGGAGTAGAGGCAGAAGAGGCAACAACTGGGATTAGACAAAGAGGCTGGAGCAGAAGAACTGAAGACATTAGGAGCATTGGAAACCTGAAAAAAATGATAAAAAAAAGCTAGAAGAGTCTCTGAGAGATGCAATTTCTGTCTATCATTCTACTGCTGTTACCAAAAGAATCTGATATAAAATCAAATTCTATTTTTCATTACAGATTGGTGAGTCCAGTTTATACAGATAATAATGATGATGGTAGTGGTAGCGGCGGTGGTGATAGTGTTAAACAAATATTCCAGACTTCACTAAGTTATAAGCTCCCATTTCTCTTTAGTGTCTGAATCAAGATTGCTTAATCTTAAACCAGATTTGTAATATTCTACCAGATTCCAGTACCTAAGTGTTTGTGAGGATTTGTAAAGAATACTTGCGTGTTTTCCAGATTCACTCTGCTTTTCACAGACTATCTTAGATGGGGATCAGGTTCATGATCACCACCACTCCTTCAAGTGTCCACCGACTATTTTCTTGAGACTGGAGCCCCATAAACCATGCTATTTAGCCTGTACCACAAAGTTCCTCACAGGGGCACCACCCTTTTTTTGATTCTTCAGAATGGCAGTCGTCCATGCTACAACATATACAAGGATTTTTCAGAGGCTTCATAATAGTATAAAGGAATTACAAAGCTGAGGATTTAAACCTGGACCCTAACTGTGGCATTCTTACAGCCTTAACCCCTTCATTAGTCATTTCTTCTTATTTGGCTCTCCCCCATGACCTGGTGTGCACCCTTCCTACAGTAAGTGCTAGAAAAATGTCTCCCTCCCCTTGGGATCCAAGCTCCAGCTACCCAAACCCTGAAAAAAGGAAACATTTTCCCCCAATATGCCAGCCTGAGGTTTGTCACTCATGATCCAAATTTCTCCCCTTGGGTTAAAATCTTCCCTGTAGACGTGGGATATGAATGCATAGTTTTCACCAGCCTTAAATAATAAGGATTGGTTTTGCCTAAAGTTGTCATTAAAATAATTCATCAGAATCTAACATTTTTCTATTATTTCTCTAGCCAGGATTGTTCATTCTTAAATACCATTTCAAAAAGTACTTTGACAGTCAGAATAAGCTTTAGAATTAATTCTCTCTCATTAAATGATGTGAATGCATGTCCTCATATCCTGGCTGCCAGTTTTTGGTCTCTACTTCTGACACTTCTATGAGATGGGTTCAGTTATTATACCTATAGATACAGAGAGGTTATACAGTTTGCCCAAGGTGACACAGTACATAAGAAACCTTTGATTCTTGCCCATGTAGAATGATTTCAGAACCTTTTGTCTCAACCACTATTCTGAAAGTGCCTTTAGAAAACTATTCTCCAAGATAATGCATTCTAAACATCTATTTAGAAAAAGAAACATTTCTTTCCAGAATAAACAATCCAGCACTCCTCGAATAGACTTTGAACCATTCAGAATAATTCTTTATTTTCTTAGGCTCATTAAATTGCTTGCATTTGACTCACTCTGGCAAAAATAATAATAATAACAATAAGATAATTGGGACCAATAATTAGAACTTTAACTTTATTGGCAGCAAAAATATAGTTCAGGGATCTAGAATAAAGATAATTATTCCTTGCAAACATCTGTGATTGGCTGCTCCTATGTTCCATGGAGTAACAGCTCAAAGTTACTCTCATTCAAGACCCAGATTTTATAGAATGTCACTGGATACCATGACAGAAGAAAAAGGAAGAAACAGGCAATTTCATGAGAAGTGACTTACGAGTCACTGTTGTTCACATTTCACTGACCAAAGCAAATAACATAGTGAATCAGCAGTTAGGTCTGCTATATGGTTCTTTCTCAGTGAATATTGCGAAAAAGAGAGAACTGTCTTGTCCAATGACTTGTCCCTCAGACATGTTATTTATGCTTTTTCCAAAAATTAGAACCTAGTTCCAAAATTTATGACCTGTGGTTCACTTAAGAAAATGTGGCCAACTGATTTCAAAAGCCAATAGTAAACTTACTTGCATCCTTCCTTTCTCCCTTTTTTCTCATGAATAAAAATAGATTGGCAGCTTCTACACCAGACTCTAGGAAAATGACCTAGTCACTTCCCTCATGGTACTTGATGGTCTAAAAGAAATACAAAGCATCTCTTTGTACAAGAAAATTCTCTGCTTCATGATAGAACTAGCAGTTAAAATCTGATTTTAAAAAAGTAGAAACCTAGTTTTATCCCCTTTGGAAAATTATAAACCCTCTCCCAGCCTGTCCCCAGAAAATATTAAAATTATCAACATCACTGTTCAAACGAATAGAAACTATTCCATCATAGTTTCTGAGTGTTGTCAGAATCATTACCACTATTGAAAATAGCTAAATAAGAAACATATGAAACGTCTGGGAGGTAGAAGTAATGAAGTACACTAAATGTCTACTTACTGAATGTACTTCCTGCTTCCCAAAGAAACTACAGTATAAGGTACACACCAAAAAATGTGTGGACTCCATTAGTCTGTTTCTTTATAATGCCTTCTCCATAATTAGAACTTTTCAATCTCAGCACTCCTCGAATAGACTTTGAACCATTCAGAATAATTCTTTATTTTCTTAGGCTCATTAAATTGCTTGCATTTGACTCACTCTGGCAAAAATAATAATAATAACAATAAGATAATTGGGACCAATAATTAGAACTTTAACTTTATTGGCAGCAAAATATAGTTCAGGGATCTAGAATAAAGATAATTATTCCTTGCAAACATCTGTGATTGGCTGCTCCTATGTTCCATGGAGTAACAGCTCAAAGTTACTCTCATTCAAGACCCAGATTTTATAGAATGTCACTGGATACCATGACAGAAGAAAAAGGAAGAAACAGGCAATTTCATGAGAAGTGACTTACGAGTCACTGTTGTTCACATTTCACTGACCAAAGCAAATAACATAGTGAATCAGCAGTTAGGTCTGCTATATGGTTCTTTCTCAGTGAATATTGCGAAAAAGAGAGAACTGTCTTGTCCAATGACTTGTCCCTCAGACATGTTATTTATGCTTTTTCCAAAAATTAGAACCTAGTTCCAAAATTTATGACCTGTGGTTCACTTAAGAAAATGTGGCCAACTGATTTCAAAAGCCAATAGTAAACTTACTTGCATCCTTCCTTTCTCCCTTTTTTCTCATGAATAAAAATAGATTGGCAGCTTCTACACCAGACTCTAGGAAAATGACCTAGTCACTTCCCTCATGGTACTTGATGGTCTAAAAGAAATACAAAGCATCTCTTTGTACAAGAAAATTCTCTGCTTCATGATAGAACTAGCAGTTAAAATCTGATTTTAAAAAAGTAGAAACCTAGTTTTATCCCCTTTGGAAAATTATAAACCCTCTCCCCAGCCTGTCCCCAGAAAATATTAAAATTATCAACATCACTGTTCAAACGAATAGAAACTATTCCATCATAGTTTCTGAGTGTTGTCAGAATCATTACCACTATTGAAAATAGCTAAATAAGAAACATATGAAACGTCTGGGAGGTAGAAGTAATGAAGTACACTAAATGTCTACTTACTGAATGTACTTCCTGCTTCCCAAAGAAACTACAGTATAAGGTACACACCAAAAAAATGTGTGGACTCCATTAGTCTGTTTCTTTATAATGCCTTCTCCAAATTGTGCTTATACTAAAGTAGATGAACCTAACAATTGCTTAGCTATTTTTTCAAAAATCAAAGATAACCTAGATAATATTACTAAAAGTGCAAGTCCATTGCAACATGTTTGCAATTGGACCCTTCAATATTGTTTACTAAAAACTATGAGGTAAAATATGGACACTGAACTCTTTTTTTTTTCCCACATGGAAAGCAAGGTAAATGTTTATTTAAATGATTAAATGAATATGAATAAGCATTCAGATTTTATTAACATTTTCAGGATCCCGTATGGAAGACAAATAAAACATAAAAGTACTTGGCATGTAGCACATGAATTTCAAATTTTAATCCATCCTTAAGGCAATGCCCAAGTATCCTCCTTTGCCCACATCCTCATCTACACTGAATGTTATAAAGTCAAAGTTTTTTTTAAAAGAAATACGAGCTAGAATTGGTTTTTTTTGTTGTTTGTTTTTTTTTTTAAACATTTATTTATTTATTTATTTTGGCAGGGGTGGGGAGGGAGGGGGGTGGGCAGGCCACTTCCACTGGTCTTTCATTTGTCCAGTTTCATCCATCTTTGTTCTTTGGCCCGTGTGGGCCTCCCATCGTGGTGGCGTCTGTTGTCGCAGAGCACTGGCCCTGGGCGCATGTGGGATCTTCCCAGGCCAGGGATTGAACCGGCGCCCCTTGCACTGCAAGGCGGTGTCCTTACCCACTGGACCACCAGGGAAGCCCTGTTGTTTGTTTTTTTTTTAAAATTACACTATCCAGGGGATTCCCTGATGGTCCATTGGGTAAAGTATCTGTCTTGCAGTGCAAGGGGCATCAGTTTGATCCCTGGCCTGGGAAGATCCTATGTACTGTGGAGAGGCTGGACCAGTGTGTTCAATTATGAGCCAGTGCTCTGGAGTGCCCCAGAGCTGGTACTCTGCAGTGAGAGAGGTCACTGCAAAGTAGAAAGAAACTATCATGAAACGTCTGGGAGGTAGAGGGAAAGTACACTAAATGTCTACTTACTGAATGTACTTCCTGCTTCCCAAAGAAACTACAGTATAAGGTACACACCAAAAAAATGTGTGGACTCCATTAGTCTGTTTCTTTATAATGCCTTCTCCAAATTGTGCTTATACTAAAGTAGATGAACCTAACAATTGCTTAGCTATTTTTTCAAAAATCAAAGATAACCTAGATAATATTACTAAAAGTGCAAGTCCATTGCAACATGTTTGCAATTGGACCCTTCAATATTGTTTACTAAAAACTATGAGGTAAAATATGGACACTGAACTCTTTTTTTTTTCCCACATGGAAAGCAAGGTAAATGTTTATTTAAATGATTAAATGAATATGAATAAGCATTCAGATTTTATTAACATTTTCAGGATCCCGTATGGAAGACAAATAAAACATAAAAGTACTTGGCATGTAGCACATGAATTTCAAATTTTAATCCATCCTTAAGGCAATGCCCAAGTATCCTCCTTTGCCCACATCCTCATCTACACTGAATGTTATAAAGTCAAAGTTTTTTTTAAAAGAAATACGAGCTAGAATTGGTTTTTTTTGTTGTTTGTTTTTTTTTTTTTTAAACATTTATTTATTTATTTATTTTGGCAGGGGTGGGGAGGGAGGGGGGTGGGCAGGCCACTTCCACTGGTCTTTCATTTGTCCAGTTTCATCCATCTTTGTTCTTTGGCCCGTGTGGGCCTCCCATCGTGGTGGCGTCTGTTGTCGCAGAGCACTGGCCCTGGGCGCATGTGGGATCTTCCCAAGCCAGGGATTGAACCGGCGCCCCTTGCACTGCAAGGCGGTGTCCTTACCCACTGGACCACCAGGGAAGCCCTGTTGTTTGTTTTTTTTTTAAAATTACACTATCCAGGGGATTCCCTGATGGTCCATTGGGTAAAGTATCTGTCTTGCAGTGCAAGGGGCATCAGTTTGATCCCTGGCCTGGGAAGATCCTATGTACTGTGGAGAGGCTGGACCAGTGTGTTCAATTATGAGCCAGTGCTCTGGAGTGCCCCAGAGCTGGTACTCTGCAGTGAGAGAGGTCACTGCAATGGGAGGCCCATATAGGCCAAAGAATAAAGATGGATGAAAATAAATAAATAAAAAATCAATAAAAGAGGGCAAAATTTTAAAAATTACATTATCCAGGTTTTTAGTGAGTCAAAAATGTGTGTAATCTTTCGTTGCTTTCTATTTTCTCATATTTGTCTTCTTTTAGCTTTGCTTTTCATGCACTTTGGTCATAAAGTGATTCTGATGTAGTTAAGTTTCTTCAAGCTTTCTCTTGTGAGTTGTGTGGACACTGCATTCTTGCACAACAAAGCATCTGTCCTTGAATTATAATTTTCTTTGCCTTTGCTACTACTATGATGAATGCAAACCTCACAATAAATAGAAATCCAGTATTTCTATTCACTTGGCCAATCTCAAATAGGTTAATAATAATAATAAGTAATAATAATAAATAATAACAATAAACAAAAGATTGTTTACTATGCCATATGTCCAACTACATTCACCATATTGGGCATCTGTTCAGCAGACCCACCGTGAATGTCTATTATGTCAGGGAACCTGAAACATTTTTTTAATAGCCACACCTGGCATTGTCTTTTCCACATTCAGTGCTTGACTGAAGCACTGAAGCATCAAAGACAAAGTACATACTTAAGAAACTCAATTCAGGGCTTTCCTGATGGTCCAGTGGATAGAGATTCCACCTTGCAGTGCAAGGGGCATCAGTTTGATCCCTGGCCTGGAAGAATCCCATGTGCCATGGAGATGCTGGACTGGTGTGTCCAATGACAAGCCAGTGCTCTGGAGTGCATGCACCTGGAGCTGGTGCTCTGCAGTGAGAGAGGTCATTGCAATGGGAGGCCCACACAGGCTAAAGAATAAAGATGGATGAAAATAAATAAATAAATAACCAATAAAAGAGGCCAAAAAATTTAAGAAAAAAATGCAATTCATACATTGTGTCCCTCTTTATTTAGCAGCCCATCAGTGCCCTACCTCATATGTCCTGTCAATCAGCACTCTTGATTTTGCCACAGGAATATACAAGCTCATTGGCCTTAGTAGCTATTAAGGCAAGCTCATATTTATATCTGAGAAAACATCTCATATGTTCCACCTGACGAAGCTCATATTTTTTGTGTGTGTGTGATAACCATGCTCTCTGACTAGCATCTCTCTACTACATTGCATTGTGTTAGTTAATTCTGGCAGCCAAAAGCTCTTGCAGTCAACACCTACAGATATCCTGTAAATATCTGGATAACTGAAAGCAATAATAAGAACAAATACTCTAAGTAAACTATATAACCATGGAATGGTTACATTAGAAAGGCCAGACATAAAGAATAGCCAAACCAACTTGAACAATAGGCAGAAACCCCTGTCCAAAATGTCCCTCATACTTAGCATCCAAAATGCTATTAATATTGTGAGTCAGGTTTTCTTCACAACAAAATATTGTTCTCTTGCAGAAAGAAAGCCTCTTTAAGAAACCACTATAAAGGTGGTTTATACAAAGTTTCTTAATACATTCAGTGGTCATTATTATAGTCAGTTAAGAATGGTGTGCTGTGTGTATTTTCCTTGTTTTATTTTCAAACACACAAAAATTAGGCAAATAAAGTTTAGCTAGATAACTGAACATAAAAAATTAGAGCAAAATATTTAAAGGAAAAAAAAAAACAGTAAGATTTTTTGTCTAGAAAATCAGCATCCTTAATGATGTTCTATTTCTATCATGTGAAGCCTAACTGTATTTTTCTCCACTGCACTAGGGCAATCTTGATTATTTTCAGCACATTTATTTAGTTAAAATAAATGTGCTTAACTAAAAGTGGTATTATTTGATCTAACTGCTGAGGAAAGTATCAGAAAGTTATAGTCAGGATATTTTGCTATTGCTTTCTTTCTGTTTAACTTTTTCCCTTAAACGAAACATGCTCTTACAAATGAAGCAACATGGCAGAGGCCAAAAGTGTATTTCCCTGAAATGGAAACCCAAACACCAAACAATATAATAAGCTTTCTGAATCATAGAATAACCATGAAATCTAGCAATAAGTCAATTAGAGAAGGGTGTCAGTGAATAAAAAAAGTGGGGTGTTTTGGAAGTATTATTAAATGAAACAGCACTGACTCAGTACAAAACTTCCCAGTAAGGCAATTCAGAGTTGACCACTTAGATCTACTCTGTTCTATGGCCAGTGCTTAATACCCTGGGTAATGTCCCATGGTTCCAACCAGATTAGAGGACTAAACAAGAGAGTTATATCCACATTCACCATGTTTTGTAAAATTTATTCTGGTTTCGTGGGGTTTTGTGAATGAGTTATTAGTAAACATGTTCATTCATATTGGAGGGAATATTTTAGAAGTCCACATACGTTGTGCTCTGCTGTGCTTACTCACTCAGTCATGTCCAACTCTTTGCAACCCCACGGACTTGGTCCCCCCAGGCTCCTCTGTCCATGGGAATTCTCCAGGTAAGAACACTGGAATGGGATCTTCCCAACTCAGGTATCAAACCCAGGTCTCACGCATTGGAGGCAGATTCTTTACTCTCTGAGCTACCAGGAAAGCTCAAGAATACTGGAGTGGGTAGCCTATCCATTCTCCAGGGATTTTTCTAAGAATTAAACCAAGGTCTCCTACATTGCAGGTGGATTCTTTGCCAGCTGAGCTATCAGGAAATGAAGAAAAAAAACTATGCTCAAATTTCCTTGTTTTATTTTCAAACACACAAAAAATTAGGCAAATAAAGTTTAGATAGAAAAATGAAAAAAAAAAATTAGAGCAAAATATTTAAAGGAAAAAAAAAAACAGTAAGATTTTTTGTCTAGAAAATCAGCATCCTTAATGATGTTCTATTTCTATCATGTGAAGCCTAACTGTATTTTTCTCCACTGCACTAGGGCAATCTTGATTATTTTCAGCACATTTATTTAGTTAAAATAAATGTGCTTAACTAAAAGTGGTATTATTTGATCTAACTGCTGAGGAAAGTATCAGAAAGTTATAGTCAGGATATTTTGCTATTGCTTTCTTTCTGTTTAACTTTTTCCCTTAAACGAAACATGCTCTTACAAATGAAGCAACATGGCAGAGGCCAAAAGTGTATTTCCCTGAAATGGAAACCCAAACACCAAACAATATAATAAGCTTTCTGAATCATAGAATAACCATGAAATCTAGCAATAAGTCAATTAGAGAAGGGTGTCAGTGAATAAAAAAAGTGGGGTGTTTTGGAAGTATTATTAAATGAAACAGCACTGACTCAGTACAAAACTTCCCAGTAAGGCAATTCAGAGTTGACCACTTAGATCTACTCTGTTCTATGGCCAGTGCTTAATACCCTGGGTAATGTCCCATGGTTCCAACCAGATTAGAGGACTAAACAAGAGAGTTATATCCACATTCACCATGTTTTGTAAAATTTATTCTGGTTTCGTGGGGTTTTGTGAATGAGTTATTAGTAAACATGTTCATTCATATTGGAGGGAATATTTTAGAAGTCCACATACGTTGTGCTCTGCTGTGCTTACTCACTCAGTCATGTCCAACTCTTTGCAACCCCACGGACTTGGTCCCCCCAGGCTCCTCTGTCCATGGGAATTCTCCAGGTAAGAACACTGGAATGGGATCTTCCCAACTCAGGTATCAAACCCAGGTCTCACGCATTGGAGGCAGATTCTTTACTCTCTGAGCTACCAGGAAAGCTCAAGAATACTGGAGTGGGTAGCCTATCCATTCTCCAGGGGATCTTCCTGATCTAAGAATTAAACCAAGGTCTCCTACATTGCAGGTGGATTCTTTGCCAGCTGAGCTATCAGGAAATAAGAAATGTCAAACATTTTTCTCAAAAATACACTATGCTAACTATACTTGGAAAAGATTATTTTTCTCTCTGACTTAAAGTAATGACATACACCTATAGATCAGTAAATACAAGATTAGTTTTTCATTACCAATAATAAAATTATAATAGTTACCATTTATTGAACACTTAGCATAAGCCAGATTTGCACTTAGTGTGTATATTATCTCATATAGTACTTACAATCTCTAGATAAAACATTATTATCCTTCTCATAAACACAATGACATTATGAGGTATAATTTATATTCAATAAACTATATATTTAAAGCATACTATTTAATAAGTTTAAAAATATATATATACCAGTGAAATCATAACCAGACTCAGGATAATGGATATAACCATCACCCTCAAAAGCTTCCTAGCACTCACTATAATCCACATATGCCTTTCCATCTCAACTCTATCATTTTTCCTTTCATCAGACAACCACTGACCTGCTTCCTGTCATTATACATTATAATGTAGAGGAACTTGAATCCTCATACACTGCTGATGGAGACATAAAATAGTGTACGTATTTTGGAAAATATTTTTGGCAGTTTCTTTAAAAGTTAAACATACTGCTACAATGTGACCTACATATTTTATTCCTAGGTATTTATCCAAGATAAATAGAGGCACATGTCTCTAGAAAGACTTGTGCATAATGTTCATAGTATTTATGTTTCAAAGAGATCCTTCTGAACCTTAAATTAGGACTAGACTCCAGAAAACTGAAGCGCTAGAAGTCTCACCATACGTTGTGCTCTGCTTTGCTTACTCACTCAGGCATGTCCAACTCTTTGCAACCCCACGGACTTGGTCCCCCCAGGCTCCTCTGTCCATGGGAATTCTCCAGGTAAGAACACTGGAATGGGATCTTCCCAACTCAGGTATCAAACCCAGGTCTCACGCATTGGAGGCAGATTCTTTACTCTCTGAGCTACCAGGAAAGCTCAAGAATACTGGAGTGGGTAGCCTATCCATTCTCCAGGGGATCTTCCTGATCTAAGAATTAAACCAAGGTCTCCTACATTGCAGGTGGATTCTTTGCCAGCTGAGCTATCAGGAAATAAGAAATGTCAAACATTTTCTCAAAAATACACTATGCTAACTATACTTGGAAAAGATTATTTTTCTCTCTGACTTAAAGTAATGACATACACCTATAGATCAGTAAATACAAGATTAGTTTTTCATTACCAATAATAAAATTATAATAGTTACCATTTATTGAACACTTAGCATAAGCCAGATTTGCACTTAGTGTGTATATTATCTCATATAGTACTTACAATCTCTAGATAAAACATTATTATCCTTCTCATAAACACAATGACATTATGAGGTATAATTTATATTCAATAAACTATATATTTAAAGCATACTATTTAATAAGTTTAAAAATATATATATACCAGTGAAATCATAACCAGACTCAGGATAATGGATATAACCATCACCCTCAAAAGCTTCCTAGCACTCACTATAATCCACATATGCCTTTCCATCTCAACTCTATCATTTTTCCTTTCATCAGACAACCACTGACCTGCTTCCTGTCATTATACATTATAATGTAGAGGAACTTGAATCCTCATACACTGCTGATGGAGACATAAAATAGTGTACGTATTTTGGAAAATATTTTTGGCAGTTTCTTTAAAAGTTAAACATACTGCTACAATGTGACCTACATATTTTATTCCTAGGTATTTATCCAAGATAAATAGAGGCACATGTCTCTAGAAAGACTTGTGCATAATGTTCATAGTATTTATGTTTCAAAGAGATCCTTCTGAACCTTAAATTAGGACTAGACTCCAGAAAACTGAAGCGCAGAAGAAGGGAGAACAATTAGAAAGCTATTACAATAATATGGATTGGGATAACAGTGGCTTAACCAGTGTGATGTGCTAAAGTGGTAAAAAGCAGGCAGATTCTAATTAAATTTTTAGACAGACATTACTGCATTTTCTGAAATACTGGATGCGTGGCATAGGAAACACACAGGAGTCAAGGATGTCTCCTAGACATCTGCCCTAAGTGACTGGAAAAATGGAAATGCTGTTAACTGAACAGATAAAACATCAGGAGGAACAAGCTTGGGGAGAGTGCGTTCCCAGTAGTCATGTATGGATGGCGGGGCTGGACCATAAAGAAGGCTGAGCACCATGGAATTGATGCCTTTGAACTGTGATGTTGGAGAAGACTCTTGAGAGTCCTCTGGACTGCAAGGAGATCAAACCAGTCAGTCATAAAGGAAATCAATCCTGAATATTCGTTGGAAGGACTAACGCTAAAGCTGAAACTCTAGTACTTTGGCCACCTGATGCAAAGAGCTGCCTCATTGGAAAAGATCCCAATGCTGGGGAAAAGAGAAGGCCAAAGGAGAAAGGGATGACAGAGGACGAGATGGTTGAATGGCATCCCTGAGTCAATGGACATGAGTTTGAGCAGGCTCCGGGAGATGAAAAAGAGGGAAGCCTGGAGCGCCTCAGTCCATGGCATTGCAGAGTTGAACATGACTGAGCAACTGAACTGAACTGAATGTTAATACTGAAGTGCTATTTATTAGTAAGCACATGGTACCTAAGTATGGAAGTGAGTATAGAAATAGAAAAGATGTAGTCCAAACTCTGATGCTTAGGACTATGAATGTCTAAGAGACAAGGAAGAACAAGCCATGAAATTTGAGAAGGAATAGTTAGGCATAAGGAGGAAAGCCAGGAGAGCATAATATCCTGGAGATCACTTTTTAAAAAGTATTTAAATGAGATCCTAAGACTTGTGCATAATGTTCATAGTATTTATGTTTCAAAGAGATCCTTCTGAACCTTAAATTAGGACTAGACTCCAGAAAACTGAAGCGCAGAAGAAGGGAGAACAATTAGAAAGCTATTACAATAATATGGATTGGGATAACAGTGGCTTAACCAGTGTGATGTGCTAAAGTGGTAAAAAGCAGGCAGATTCTAATTAAATTTTTAGACAGACATTACTGCATTTTCTGAAATACTGGATGCGTGGCATAGGAAACACACAGGAGTCAAGGATGTCTCCTAGACATCTGCCCTAAGTGACTGGAAAATGGAAATGCTGTTAACTGAACAGATAAAACATCAGGAGGAACAAGCTTGGGGAGAGTGCGTTCCCAGTAGTCATGTATGGATGGCGGGGCTGGACCATAAAGAAGGCTGAGCACCATGGAATTGATGCCTTTGAACTGTGATGTTGGAGAAGACTCTTGAGAGTCCTCTGGACTGCAAGGAGATCAAACCAGTCAGTCATAAAGGAAATCAATCCTGAATATTCGTTGGAAGGACTAACGCTAAAGCTGAAACTCTAGTACTTTGGCCACCTGATGCAAAGAGCTGCCTCATTGGAAAAGATCCCAATGCTGGGGAAAAGAGAAGGCCAAAGGAGAAAGGGATGACAGAGGACGAGATGGTTGAATGGCATCCCTGAGTCAATGGACATGAGTTTGAGCAGGCTCCGGGAGATGAAAAAGAGGGAAGCCTGGAGCGCCTCAGTCCATGGCATTGCAGAGTTGAACATGACTGAGCAACTGAACTGAACTGAATGTTAATACTGAAGTGCTATTTATTAGTAAGCACATGGTACCTAAGTATGGAAGTGAGTATAGAAATAGAAAAGATGTAGTCCAAACTCTGATGCTTAGGACTATGAATGTCTAAGAGACAAGGAAGAACAAGCCATGAAATTTGAGAAGGAATAGTTAGGCATAAGGAGGAAAGCCAGGAGAGCATAATATCCTGGAGATCACTTTTTAAAAAGTATTTAAAGGAGGGGGTAATATACCTCTCAAATGATGTTGGTAGGTTTACTCACATGAGGAGAGAAGATTGGATATTCAATTTAGCATCATGATCAATGGTGGCTCAGATGAGGGCATCCCTGGAATGATGGACATTAACTACTGATTATGGTAGAATAGGGAGAGAGGAGTTGCAGATGGACATAACAGGAAGCTGACATTGGTATACTGTGCAGGCAGAGTTCTAAGTCATCTTATCACTTGTGCAGATCCACGTAACTGCCACCACAGTCAAATACAAGACCTAGTACTCCACTACTCAGAGATTTCTCTTGTACTCCATATTTATGGCCATGAACTCATTTCTACCTGATACTATTCCTCACTACTGGCATCCATTAACTTGTTTGCCATCTCTATAATTTTCCTTTACTAAAGTGCTATGTAAATGGAATCATACAGTATATGACCTTCTGATATTTGCATTTTCTCACTGTGCATACCCTTGAGAGCCATCCAAGTTGTTGGCTGGATCAATTATTTGATCCACTTTATTGTACATGGTAAGGATGTAAAACCATTTATTTAACCATTTACCAGTTGTAAGACACTTCAGGAATATTGGTATGTTGAAGAAATCATCTAGTAAAAGAAGGGAGTCCAGTGGTTAAGAATCTGCCTGCCAATGCAGGGAACACAAATTTGATCCCTGGTTCTAGATGACCCTACATTTCAAGGGGCAACTAAGCCCATGCACCACAACTCCTAAGCCTATGCTCTACAGCCCAGGATCCCCAACTACTGAGCTCTTGCTAGAGGGCCCATGCTCTGCAACAAGAGAAGCCACTACAATGAGAAGCCTGCTCACCATAACTAGAGAGCAGCCCCTGCTCACCACAACTAAAGAAAGCCTGGGCTTCCCTGGTGGTCCAGTGGGTAAGGACACTGCCTTGCAGTGCAAGGGGCGCCAGTTTGATCCCTGGCCTGGGAAGATCCAATGTGCCACGGAGCGGTTGGACTGATGTGTCCTGTTACCGAGCCGGAGCTCTGGAGCACATGCGCCCAGAGCTGGTGCTCTGTGACAACAGAGGCAACCGCGATGGGAGGCCCACAGGGGCCAAAGAACAAAGATGGATGAAAATAGACAAATGAAAAAACCCAAAAGAAGTGGCCCGCCCACTCTCCTCCCTCCCCAACCCGCTGCCCCCCAAATAAATAAATAAATAAATGTTTAAAAAAAAAAAAAAGAAAGCCTGCTCACAGAAATGAAGACCCAATGCAACCAAAAATAATAAACACTTTTTTAAGAGGGGGAGCTTGATGGTGCAGAAGAGAGTGAAATTAGGGGAGCAATGTCTTTGGGTAAGCATGTAGAACATAGGGTTCAAGCAGAAACCAGGGACATTCATCCAAAGTGAAGTTTAGGAAGTCAGAGTTGATGGGAAAAAATGCAACCAAATGGGTGTTCTGGGGAGAGAACCTGTGGAAGTTCTTTCCCAATGGCTTCACCTTTCTAAATAAATAAGCGAGCAAGGTCATCAGCTAAAAGTAAATGTTGTGGCAGGTTGAAGGAGAGAAAGAAAATGCATTCAATAAGCATCTGAATAGAGAGTAAAGAGATCAGAGAGATGTCGATGTTATGCTGTGGCACGAATGGCCCAAGAAGAGAATAATCCTGAATTCAAAGTCAAAGTATCCAGCATTTTTTTCATGCTGATGCAGGTGCAGTATGACCTACATTTCAAGGGGCAAAAACTTAAGCCCATGCAGAACACAAATTTGATCCCTGGTTCTAGATGACCCTACATTTCAAGGGGCAACTAAGCCCATGCACCACAACTCCTAAGCCTATGCTCTACAGCCCAGGATCCCCAACTACTGAGCTCTTGCTAGAGGGCCCATGCTCTGCAACAAGAGAAGCCACTACAATGAGAAGCCTGCTCACCATAACTAGAGAGCAGCCCCTGCTCACCACAACTAAAGAAAGCCTGGGCTTCCCTGGTGGTCCAGTGGGTAAGGACACTGCCTTGCAGTGCAAGGGGCGCCAGTTTGATCCCTGGCCTGGGAAGATCCAATGTGCCACGGAGCGGTTGGACTGATGTGTCCTGTTACCGAGCCGGAGCTCTGGAGCACATGCGCCCAGAGCTGGTGCTCTGTGACAACAGAGGCAACCGCGATGGGAGGCCCACAGGGGCCAAAGAACAAAGATGGATGAAAATAGACAAATGAAAAACCAATAGAAGTAGCCCGCCCACCACCTCCCTCCCCAACCCGCTGCCCCCCAAATAAATAAATAAATAAATGTTTAAAAAAAAAAAAAAGAAAGCCTGCTCACAGAAATGAAGACCCAATGCAACCAAAAATAATAAACACTTTTTTAAGAGGGGGAGCTTGATGGTGCAGAAGAGAGTGAAATTAGGGGAGCAATGTCTTTGGGTAAGCATGTAGAACATAGGGTTCAAGCAGAAACCAGGGACATTCATCCAAAGTGAAGTTTAGGAAGTCAGAGTTGATGGGAAAAAATGCAACCAAATGGGTGTTCTGGGGAGAGAACCTGTGGAAGTTCTTTCCCAATGGCTTCACCTTTCTAAATAAATAAGCGAGCAAGGTCATCAGCTAAAAGTAAATGTTGTGGCAGGTTGAAGGAGAGAAAGAAAATGCATTCAATAAGCATCTGAATAGAGAGTAAAGAGATCAGAGAGATGTCGATGTTATGCTGTGGCACGAATGGCCCAAGAAGAGAATAATCCTGAATTCAAAGTCAAAGTATCCAGCATGGCTGTGCTTTTCTCCCGCCTCATTCAACTGCATGATGCAGGTGCAGAAAATGCAGAAGGGCTAATGACTTGAGGTAGGCAGAGGAGAAATGAGAAGAATAAATAAAAACCTAGAGTTTGAAAAGCTGTATTTGGCTTTGCTTTAAAAAAATATGAGTGAAGCACATTATAGCCAATGGATGCTCTGTACATGCAAGCAGCTTAAGAGATAGTGACAGGATGCCTTGAATTATAAAGAGAAATCCAATCCTGTTTCTCGTCACTGTTAACCTGCACCCTGAAAATCCCATTGAGGCACTGCAGTGGTGACTCCCCGGTCCACTGCAGTGCTGACGCTGGGCACTGAACGCTGCCGTTTATTCCAAGGAAGGGTGGCGCTATCTTTAGTCAGTTGCCTCAGCTACTGTATTTCAATGTCTCCAGCCATTTGAATATGTGTAGGCCTTTCCCTCTCTTTTATAAAACATTCATACCTTACCCTACTCAGCCATTCTGATAAACCGTTGCTATTTTTCCATCTGTCAGATCTGAATATCACGTCAGGGAAAGAGAAGTCTGGTTAAAGGCTTCTGTGCAAATTTTCATTTTCCTGACTCATTCGGCTTGGGTGTGAAGGCACAGAAGCTTTGCAGCTCCTCCCACATAATGAATTTGAAGCAGAATAGCCCAGTGGATATTCCTGGGCCAGAGACCACAGCCTATGAAACAACTCAGGGTTGTGTGGTGTGTCTCAGACAATCGGTGTGTCTGTGATTTCACAAAGCAGGCTGTCACTTGGACGAGTACAAATACGGTATCTTAGAGGCTCTGGGGAAAGGACACAGAAGCAGCGACTCAGCTCAGAGACATTTCCACCTCTTGTTGGTGCAGCCCGCCCAGCCTGATGGATTGTCTGTTGTTGAAAACAGAGTGGTCAGCACCATTTCATTGGTGCCTCTGCTTTTAAAGAGGTTGGAAGCTAGGTATCGTTCTAATTAATGTCATTTGTTTAAAGTGAATTTCTGGCATGAAGTCTGGTTACAGGTAACAAGAAACAATAGCTTCTTGGGAAACAGAAAACTATCACAGTAATTTGTTGAACCAGCTTGATCTGTTTCAATAGACTCAAGTTTCACACTCCCTCTTTCTTTCTCTCTGCCTCCCCAGTCCCTTACCCCTCCACCCCACCTTTCTCTCTCAGTTCTAAATCAACACCCCACCTATGCCAGAAAATAAACAAGTTGTGGAATTCTCCAGGCAAGAACACTGAAGTGGGTTGCCATGCCCTCCTCCAGGGGATCTTCCCAACCCAGGGAATGAACCCAAGTCTCCCACATTGCAGATGGATTCTTTACCATCTGAGTCACCAGGGAAGCCCAAGAATAATGGACTGGGTAGCCTATCCCTTCTCCTGGGGACTTCCTGACCCAGGAATTGAACTGGAGTCTCCTGCATTGCAGGCAGATTGTTTACCAGCAGAGCTACTAGGGAAGCGAGAAAATAAACAAGGAACCATAGTACTTATCTGGGTCACAGCACTTACTCGGGCCAAAAGAATAACAAATAGTTTAAATTCTGTCACTAGCAGAGGTCAGAAGTATGACAGAAGCAAATCTGCAGGCCTTTCATTAGGGCCTTTCATTTAGCTCTGCCTAATTACCTTAATTTTCCAAGTTCTTCGAAGTCAGTGCTCAGTTCAACACACAGTTTTAAAATCCTCTTCCCCCAGCTATCAGCAATGTTTATGTTCACCTTTAAACAACAAAGACTGCAAATATAACCTTCCACTGACCTGCTCCATTTTAAGAGACTTAAAACTGACTGAGCAAAGCAAGTTTGTAGGCCTGTGAGATCAAGAACAGGTAATCTCATCAAGCATCAGTGGCCTATATGGGAAACATGTTCTGACAGAGCACTCCACAAGGCTGTTTGCTTGGTGTCTGCTTTAGTGACTGGGTTATAAAAATGCCCAGGGCTCATTGGAAATAGGAGGGGCTGGGAGGCAAGAGGATGGGTGGGTGATTGAGAGGTACAGCCTAGTGCAGGTTCCTCCCCTGCAGATGCTCTGCAGGCCACAGGTCAACATGGCCCATGGGCCTTGCCCCGGAAAAGAACTGGAACTTTTCCCAGATCTGTCCTCAGCTCTGTTCCAGTGTTCTATGGCACCTTCATGCCACCATTCACTGCCCCGCCTCCACTGTGCCTCTTAGGCCACATTCTTTCTCCACATCTTTCTTTCATTCCAAAGGCAGCCAAGGCCAGCATTTTTTGTCACTGCCCTCTCAGTTTCATCAATTTGCCAAACTGTTCACATCAGGGTTTTTGGATACATTGTTCCTTTTGCCTTAAAGTCTCTTTGTTCTGTTTCCTTTATATTGTTTGGTTTTCATCAGAAACTTTTTTTCTTTAGTCTCTCAGTGGGGTCTGACTCTTAGCAACCTCATGGAGGAGTCATGGAATTCTCCAGGTGAGAATGCTGGAGGAGGTTGCTGTTCCCCTGCTCCAGGGGATCTTTCAAACCCAAGGCTCCTGCATTGCTGGTAGATTCCTTACCAGTTGCGCTACTAGTGAAGCCCTCGTAAACATAACCCTTTCCAAGAGAAGCCTTCCCAAAGTGTGGACTTCAAATTAGATTCCCAGCACATTACTACCCCTCGTCACTTCCTGGTCTGGTCCTTCTTTATCACAATTTGACATTTTCTATTTACTTGTTCATAAAATTTGGAAAAGAAGTCTGTTTTACTCACCATTATATCAATACCTAGTACTATACCTAGTCCAGTGTAAAAGTTGCCCTTTATGAATAACACTTGATTTTAGCAGAGTTCTTTTTATTAAGTACCTATTACATTAAAAAAAAAAAAACTGATTAAGAGGTTGCCCCATTTTCCACCAGTAATATGAACTGCCTCCCCAGCATTGTGCCATGACCTTGAAATACACTTCCTACTACCTCATTTAATCATCAACACAACAATGTCATCTAATACTCATTCTATATACAGAGAAGAAAGCAATGCATAGTAGTTATGTGATTTTCCCAAAAGGTTTAGAAATGATAGTGCCAAAATATAAAGTTATATAAGTATTTTGAGCATAGTAGCAAGCCATGAGACACATGTTGTATAAATATTATTTTAAAGGACATTGCCATTAGCTTGATTCTTTAGTGTAGCAGTATCACATCATCCCTGAATCAAGTTCAGGAAATGTAGCATGATAAAAAGTATGGGGTCATCCTTCTAAGTAAGTGTGGGGCACAGACATTCAATTAACACCTAACAGATGAAGTGTGTGATCAAGAGAACTCTAGAGACACAGCACAGTGTACTAACACAAATAAAGGATGTTAACCCTGCCATACAATCCATATAACTATACCAGTATAATGTTATAGCTAAGATTAAGAACTGTAGAATAAGGCAGACTTGAGTTTTAATCCATGCGCCATTATTGGGAACTTTCAAGTCATTTTCTCATCTGTGAAATGAATATAACAATTTCATCTCCCAACATTGGTGTGAAAAGTAAATTAGGTATTTGGTTAACACAATGTGTGACACGTAGTAAATATTCAATAAATACTAATTTTATCATGCAATTATTATTAATATTATTGTTGTCATTAGCTTGAGTTGCCTGCCACTGTAAGACCAGAAATTTTAGCTTCCATCTATGAAAGTTCACAGGCTACATCCTATATGTTGATGGGAGGTGAGGAGATTCCTTGCAACCATGCTGGAGGAGCACTCTACCCTGTCTGTGAGAATTCTACATAATAGCACATTTGCCCCTCTATTATTTATCAAGACTGAAAAAAATCCTTACTCTGAAAAAAAGTCACTTGATATTGTGTAATAGATCTTTCTCATTTACATACACTTACTGTCATTTGCAAGCATGTGGTCATGCAAAAAAACAAAGTTTACTTTCATTTTTTTGAAGTTGTTTTATATATATAGCCTAGGTCTTAGTTTCCACCAAAAGGTTCCACTTTTATTTTATGCTACCTGACAATTTTCTCCCTTGGGGATATCATTTATTATCATCCTAATTATCACTTTGAAGCATTCCTGACAGTTACGCTCAGAACAATTTGCTCAGCCACACCTTGTTTAGGCTACACTCAGATTTGACTTTGCTGGCTGTAAAACTAAATCAGTGCATTTGTACCTAAAACAAGTCTGCAATTACCTCCACAGGGATTTTCAGAATCACTTCATGTGGTGAGTGTAAACATTAATCTGGGTGCTTAACTACTGCTTGGGAATTAATTGGCACTCAGATAGCATATATTAAAGAAGTGCATGACACAATTTAATATAAAAATAAGTTCTGGAATTTTAAAATTGGCACTGCATTAAATATAAGTGTGGGGCACAGACATTCAATTAACACCTAACAGATGAAGTGTGTGATCAAGAGAACTCTAGAGACACAGCACAGTGTACTAACACAAATAAAGGATGTTAACCCTGCCATACAATCCATATAACTATACCAGTATAATGTTATAGCTAAGATTAAGAACTGTAGAATAAGGCAGACTTGAGTTTTAATCCATGCGCCATTATTGGGAACTTTCAAGTCATTTTCTCATCTGTGAAATGAATATAACAATTTCATCTCCCAACATTGGTGTGAAAAGTAAATTAGGTATTTGGTTAACACAATGTGTGACACGTAGTAAATATTCAATAAATACTAATTTTATCATGCAATTATTATTAATATTATTGTTGTCATTAGCTTGAGTTGCCTGCCACTGTAAGACCAGAAATTTTAGCTTCCATCTATGAAAGTTCACAGGCTACATCCTATATGTTGATGGGAGGTGAGGAGATTCCTTGCAACCATGCTGGAGGAGCACTCTACCCTGTCTGTGAGAATTCTACATAATAGCACATTTGCCCTCTATTATTTATCAAGACTGAAAAAAATCCTTACTCTGAAAAAAAGTCACTTGATATTGTGTAATAGATCTTTCTCATTTACATACACTTACTGTCATTTGCAAGCATGTGGTCATGCAAAAAAACAAAGTTTACTTTCATTTTTTTGAAGTTGTTTTATATATATAGCCTAGGTCTTAGTTTCCACCAAAAGGTTCCACTTTTATTTTATGCTACCTGACAATTTTCTCCCTTGGGGATATCATTTATTATCATCCTAATTATCACTTTGAAGCATTCCTGACAGTTACGCTCAGAACAATTTGCTCAGCCACACCTTGTTTAGGCTACACTCAGATTTGACTTTGCTGGCTGTAAAACTAAATCAGTGCATTTGTACCTAAAACAAGTCTGCAATTACCTCCACAGGGATTTTCAGAATCACTTCATGTGGTGAGTGTAAACATTAATCTGGGTGCTTAACTACTGCTTGGGAATTAATTGGCACTCAGATAGCATATATTAAAGAAGTGCATGACACAATTTAATATAAAAATAAGTTCTGTTAAATAACCAGCTCCTATAGCTTATGTTTCAATACAGAAACACTCTAATGATTTAAACTATCATTTGAACTATATTCACTGCATTAAATATAAGGCTATGAGGAGTCATGAAATTTAGAGCTTTGCTCTTAGCCTCAAGAATTCTCTTCATTATGTAAGAAAACCATAAATAATAGTTTTACTATTGGAAGTATACTGCAAAGAAATGTAATTTTATTACTTTTAAAGAGCTTTAAATGTGAATGGAATAACTAAAACCAATGCTTGAACATTTGTAACCCTAGGAATAGATTTTATAAACAATAAGCACTCATACTTTTATGAAATATTCTTTCTTACAAAAGACTTTATTTGGGCTCATAAAATTAAAAACTCAGTTATTTTCACAATGCAAAACAAAACATGATTGGCTAAGTATAGTCAGAGACATTGAAAGATGTCAAGGCATGAATCATATTTTCAGAAAGTGGCTACTGGAGTTAATACCATTCTAGTTTTGTGATTTGTTTATTCAATCACTCATTCATTTGTTTGTCATTCAGTTAGTTATAGAAAATTTATTGATGATTTTATTATGTTTCAGGCTGTATTATAGGCATGGGAAACAAACATAAAACAAACAAAAATTAATGCCCTCAAAGACCATCCATTCTAGTTGGTTGTGTAAGATGGCCAATAAACAGAATAAATAAGCAAAATGTATAGAAAATTAGATGGCAATAATGCCAATGGAATAAATAAAGCAATAACAGGGAATATAAAATGCTATAGAAAATTAAGAAAAAGCAGGAATCATTTATTATCATCCTAATTATCACTTTGAAGCATTCCTGACAGTTACGCTCAGAACAATTTGCTCAGCCACACCTTGTTTAGGCTACACTCAGATTTGACTTTGCTGGCTGTAAAACTAAATCAGTGCATTTGTACCTAAAACAAGTCTGCAATTACCTCCACAGGGATTTTCAGAATCACTTCATGTGGTGAGTGTAAACATTAATCTGGGTGCTTAACTACTGCTTGGGAATTAATTGGCACTCAGATAGCATATATTAAAGAAGTGCATGACACAATTTAATATAAAAATAAGTTCTGTTAAATAACCAGCTCCTATAGCTTATGTTTCAATACAGAAACACTCTAATGATTTAAACTATCATTTGAACTATATTCACTGCATTAAATATAAGGCTATGAGGAGTCATGAAATTTAGAGCTTTGCTCTTAGCCTCAAGAATTCTCTTCATTATGTAAGAAAACCATAAATAATAGTTTTACTATTGGAAGTATACTGCAAAGAAATGTAATTTTATTACTTTTAAAGAGCTTTAAATGTGAATGGAATAACTAAAACCAATGCTTGAACATTTGTAACCCTAGGAATAGATTTTATAAACAATAAGCACTCATACTTTTATGAAATATTCTTTCTTACAAAAGACTTTATTTGGGCTCATAAAATTAAAAACTCAGTTATTTTCACAATGCAAAACAAAACATGATTGGCTAAGTATAGTCAGAGACATTGAAAGATGTCAAGGCATGAATCATATTTTCAGAAAGTGGCTACTGGAGTTAATACCATTCTAGTTTTGTGATTTGTTTATTCAATCACTCATTCATTTGTTTGTCATTCAGTTAGTTATAGAAAATTTATTGATGATTTTATTATGTTTCAGGCTGTATTATAGGCATGGGAAACAAACATAAAACAAACAAAAATTAATGCCCTCAAAGACCATCCATTCTAGTTGGTTGTGTAAGATGGCCAATAAACAGAATAAATAAGCAAAATGTATAGAAAATTAGATGGCAATAATGCCAATGGAATAAATAAAGCAATAACAGGGAATATAAAATGCTATGTATGGATTTGAAATTTTAAAGAGAAAAGTCAGGGTAAGCTTTACTAAGAAGATCACAAAACAAAAAGTTGAAGGAGAGCTGTTGGTTCACAGCCTTCTTGGAACCTCCTGTGTGTAATCTGAAATCTTCCTCCATACTTGAAGAGGAGAGAGAGAGAAAAGAAAGAGGCAGGTCTCTCCAGATTGTTAGGTGACAATTTTATTAAAGGAGGGAACTTCCTTATAAAACTTGTCTTCAGCAGACACAAGATGAGTAGACCTCCACACCCAGGTACCAGTGTGAATCTTAAGTTTACATAGAGTTCTTTACTGGGTTCAGTCATGTATACCATCCAGATACTCTCAGCAACTCATTGCTCTCTCAAAGTCATCTTTTGGCAAGTTTTGCAGAAGAAGGCCAGTAGAGAACACACTCCAAGGAGGGACCTCTGGCTGCCTGTGTCAAGATCATGGGTCAACCCATGTCATGTTGACATGGACTATTACAGGTGAATTCCTAGGAAGGTACTGGGCCCCTGGATATGAGGAAATGAGTGATGATGATATGGATAGCTCAGACAGTCCTCGAACCCCAGATAAGTTTTTTAGACCTATGCTTCACCTTTTAGAAAGTGAGATAAGTTCAGAGGGAGAAGAAGAGTGGGTGAATATGATGACACCCAAAGGGGGGATATATGTTGACCCAAAAGGCAAGAGAATTGTATCTGAAAGGAATAAAAGAAATCATGAACAAAGCCTTTCTAGCGAAAACAAAAGTGAACCTGAGTCACAACTGCCCCGTAAGGTTAGGAGAGGAAAGAAATAAAATAAGAAGGAAACTCCCCAAAGTAATATGTAGCTACTTATTAAGTATAAGGAAGTTTAAATAATAAGCAAAATAGCCTGCTCTAGTCTAGCACAAAGGGTAAAGTCTCTGTGTGATAGTTCCGAGGTTTAGATTTTTCTTTAATCACTAGTTTGAGTAATTAGGAAGAAAGTTTCTTTTGATTCTTTAAGTTTTACTTAAACTTTCTCTAATGTAAATTAGGAAAGGGAAGTGTTTTCTTGAAAGTAATGGAATAAATAAAGCAAAAACAGGGAATATAAAATGCTATGTATGGATTTGAAATTTTAAAGAGAAAAGTCAGGGTAAGCTTTACTAAGAAGATCACAAAACAAAAGTTGAAGGAGAGCTGTTGGTTCACAGCCTTCTTGGAACCTCCTGTGTGTAATCTGAAATCTTCCTCCATACTTGAAGAGGAGAGAGAGAAAAGAAAGAGGCAGGTCTCTCCAGATTGTTAGGTGACAATTTTATTAAAGGAGGGAACTTCCTTATAAAACTTGTCTTCAGCAGACACAAGATGAGTAGACCTCCACACCCAGGTACCAGTGTGAATCTTAAGTTTACATAGAGTTCTTTACTGGGTTCAGTCATGTATACCATCCAGATACTCTCAGCAACTCATTGCTCTCTCAAAGTCATCTTTTGGCAAGTTTTGCAGAAGAAGGCCAGTAGAGAACACACTCCAAGGAGGGACCTCTGGCTGCCTGTGTCAAGATCATGGGTCAACCCATGTCATGTTGACATGGACTATTACAGGTGAATTCCTAGGAAGGTACTGGGCCCCTGGATATGAGGAAATGAGTGATGATGATATGGATAGCTCAGACAGTCCTCGAACCCCAGATAAGTTTTTTAGACCTATGCTTCACCTTTTAGAAAGTGAGATAAGTTCAGAGGGAGAAGAAGAGTGGGTGAATATGATGACACCCAAAGGGGGGATATATGTTGACCCAAAAGGCAAGAGAATTGTATCTGAAAGGAATAAAAGAAATCATGAACAAAGCCTTTCTAGCGAAAACAAAAGTGAACCTGAGTCACAACTGCCCCGTAAGGTTAGGAGAGGAAAGAAATAAAATAAGAAGGAAACTCCCCAAAGTAATATGTAGCTACTTATTAAGTATAAGGAAGTTTAAATAATAAGCAAAATAGCCTGCTCTAGTCTAGCACAAAGGGTAAAGTCTCTGTGTGATAGTTCCGAGGTTTAGATTTTTCTTTAATCACTAGTTTGAGTAATTAGGAAGAAAGTTTCTTTTGATTCTTTAAGTTTTACTTAAACTTTCTCTAATGTTAAAACTAATCAAGAGATTTACACTTGAGTTTGATAATGCCTGAATAAATATAATGGCTGAATGAGAAGTAAAATTAATTGCCCAAATTGTTACTGTCACTTTAAAAAAATACAAAAAGCCTTGGTGTACATGAACTACACTCAGGCTCGAAGTTTGATGAGATTGGTGTATACGAACTACACTCGGGCCAAAATTCTACTCGGGCTCGAAGTTAATGAAATTGTTTTGCTATAAAAGGGGCAGGGGACAGACTGCAGGGAGCTTGCTCATGCAGCTCAGCCACGCTTGGGAAGCTCTTCAGCTCTGGGGTAAGAATATTGTATTGTTGATTGAGTTCTGAGATAATTTTAAAGTTCTGAGATAACTTTAGAGTTCTGAGATAATTTTAAAATCTTGAAGTTATTATTATTGTTACATTGCTGAGAGTCATTGATGCACATTATAATGAATGTTGAATTGATTTATATTAAGTTTCAATAAATCTTATCTTGATTTGAACTCCATGCCTTTTTACTGTTGAAGTTCTAGTCTCAAATTAGAGGGAACTACAGGGCATAGGTTGAAGTTTTCTGATAATAGTACCAGGGCAATTGAGTGTTTCCCCAATTCTATTAATTAGAGATAAGTAACTATGCTCTGCCCGCGGCAATGTCCTCTCTTGATTTACTTCGTCTAACAAGAGAATGAAGTAAATATTGCAGAAATTTTAGAGGAAAGAGGGTTCAAAGAGAAGGAATATTAAGGGTAAATGCTTAGAGGTGAAAGAAGTGACTGGCACTTAGGAGGAAAATCAAGAATGAAAACATGGCTGGCATGTCAATAGAGAGAAAGAAATAAGAGCTGTAGACGGAGGTTGCTAACATCAGATCTAGGAAGGTCTATTGTCAGGACTTTTCCATTAAAGCTGAGTAAAATAGAGTATGATTCAGCTCTTCATTAGGTCTGGAGAAATATTTTAATTATCTACTGTTCCATACACATTGTATAATAATGTCCACTTAGTAGTACACTAAGGCTTATCATTGAACTCCGACTTAAAAAAAAAATACTTCATTATCACCAAGATCAATAATAAAAGTGAAACAAACTGAATTTAAAATTTAAATGCATGCCAGAGAACTTTGTTGAAATAATTTGTCTTCAATCAAATTTTTGAACTGAGGCAGAAACTGCTAATGGGTCTTTAAATGTCTTTCTCCCCATTGACTCAAAACTACACAACTTGTAACTAAGTAGTAGCTGATAGGATGTGAGCAAAAACTACAAGTGCCGGGACTTCCCTGAGTCCAGTGGCTAACGCTTTGCATTCCAATGTAAGGGGTGCAGGCTTGATGCCTGGTCAAGAAGCTAAGATCCTGAGATACCTTGCAGCCAAAAAATGTAAAACATAAAACAGAAGCAATGTTTAGCAGGTTCAATAAAAACTTTTTTTTAAAAAAATGGTCTATCTTAAAAAAAAGCTACAAGTGCCAACTCAAGGTCCTAAGAAAAAAAATTCACGCTTCTATTTTGGTTCCTTCCCTTTTATGACTGCCCAGGAGTCACTGAAAATTGGAACAGAGATGGCAGTAACATATTAAGTTTATCAATTATCCAACCAACTGTGATTGCTTATTCTTGGTTAGTAATATAGAAAAAGACAAAGGCCTTTCCATAGCTCATATTTTGGGGTCTTTGGTTTGTACTTGCTTAACCTGCACTCTATCAAAGAGAGTAGCAAAGCAAGAAGTTAAATGAGACAGAACTCCTAAAACTCTAAATTATTTCATTATAATCTTTAACCCTTTGATATTCACATTAAACTGCTTTACTACATCACACAAGAAGAGATGCAACTACAATTCAATGATGTACTTTTTTATCATAAATAAGGAGCAAGATGCCCTTGACACATTGACTGTATTTTTGGTTCTACCTTTGATAGCTCATCCCATGCGACCTTTATTTCTGTGTCATTAAGGGTAAACATAAGAGATGAAAAAGCATGGCTATGTCAATAGAGAGAAAGAAATAAGAGCTGTAGACGGAGGTTGCTAACATCAGATCTAGGAAGGTCTATTGTCAGGACTTTTCCATTAAAGCTGAGTAAAATAGAGTATGATTCAGCTCTTCATTAGGTCTGGAGAAATATTTTAATTATCTACTGTTCCATACACATTGTATAATAATGTCCACTTAGTAGTACACTAAGGCTTATCATTGAACTCCGACTTAAAAAAAAAATACTTCATTATCACCAAGATCAATAATAAAAGTGAAACAAACTGAATTTAAAATTTAAATGCATGCCAGAGAACTTTGTTGAAATAATTTGTCTTCAATCAAATTTTTGAACTGAGGCAGAAACTGCTAATGGGTCTTTAAATGTCTTTCTCCCCATTGACTCAAAACTACACAACTTGTAACTAAGTAGTAGCTGATAGGATGTGAGCAAAAACTACAAGTGCCGGGACTTCCCTGAGTCCAGTGGCTAACGCTTTGCATTCCAATGTAAGGGGTGCAGGCTTGATGCCTGGTCAAGAAGCTAAGATCCTGAGATACCTTGCAGCCAAAAAATGTAAAACATAAAACAGAAGCAATGTTTAGCAGGTTCAATAAAAACTTTTTTTTAAAAAAATGGTCTATCTTAAAAAAAAGCTACAAGTGCCAACTCAAGGTCCTAAGAAAAAAAATTCACGCTTCTATTTTGGTTCCTTCCCTTTTATGACTGCCCAGGAGTCACTGAAAATTGGAACAGAGATGGCAGTAACATATTAAGTTTATCAATTATCCAACCAACTGTGATTGCTTATTCTTGGTTAGTAATATAGAAAAAGACAAAGGCCTTTCCATAGCTCATATTTTGGGGTCTTTGGTTTGTACTTGCTTAACCTGCACTCTATCAAAGAG
This sequence comes from Tragulus kanchil, assembly GCA_022376925.1. Lineage (NCBI taxonomy): Eukaryota > Metazoa > Chordata > Mammalia > Artiodactyla > Tragulidae > Tragulus > Tragulus kanchil. The sequence continues at coordinate 67,924,153 of JAIOJX010000028.1, read as the reverse complement.
AGTAGCAAAGCAAGAAGTTAAATGAGACAGAACTCCTAAAACTCTAAATTATTTCATTATAATCTTTAACCCTTTGATATTCACATTAAACTGCTTTACTACATCACACAAGAAGAGATGCAACTACAATTCAATGATGTACTTTTTTATCATAAATAAGGAGCAAGATGCCCTTGACACATTGACTGTATTTTTGGTTCTACCTTTGATAGCTCAGTTGGTAAAGAATCCACCTGCAATGCAAGAGACCCTTGCTTGATTTCTGTGTCAGGAATAGCCCTGGAGAAGAGATAAGCTATTCATTCAGGTATTCTTGGGCTTCTCTGGTGGCTCAGGTGACAAGGAAAGCACCTGCAATGTAGGAGATGTGTATTTAATCTCTGGGTTGGGAAGATCCCCTGAAGAAGGGATAGGTTCCCCCCTCCAGTATTCTTGCCTGGAGAACTCCATGACTTGTCCATGTAGTCACAAAGAGTCAGACAGGACTGAGCAACTTGACTTTTACTTTCACTTTGATGGAAAAAGAAATGGAGGGACTTTGGAAATAATATGAACAACTTCTCAAAGCTATATTTTATGTCACAAAAACATTTCCTTTTCTTGTTGCTAATTACAGTGGTATATATATCAAATTTGTTTAGGAATACCTGGGTAATGAGAGTTACATATGATACAGGGAAGCATTCACTTAACTATGATATTTTAATACAGCTAGCTACAGGAAGAGGGAGAGGAGAGATTAAGAAAGACATAGAAGGGCTTCCCAGGTGGTCCAGTGGGTAAAGAGTCTGCCTTGTAGTGCAAGGGGTAGCAGTTGGGTCCTTGGCTGGGGAAGATCCCACATACCATGGAGTGGCTGGACAGATGTGTCCAACTAGCGAGTCAGAGCTCTGGAGCGCTTGTGCCCAGAGATGGTGCTCTGCAACCAGAGAGGCCACTGTGATGGGAGACCCACACAAGCCAAAGAACAAAGATGGATGAAAATGGATAAATAAAATGCCAATAGAAGTAGCCCCCCCAAAAAAACAAAAGCACATGAAAAATAAAACAAAGAAATTTCGAGTGCAGGAAACTGCAATGGGGACACACAGGCTAACACAGCAAAGGAGAAACTTAAAAACAGACTCAAAAAAAGCAGACAAAAAGGAACATGGAAGACAATGTCAAGAACCACAGTGGAAATCTATTCTTATTCAGTTTTTTGTTTGTTTGTTTGTTTTTTAGCATAGCCCTAGATTTTCAGTAAACTCAGAAAACAATTTAGAATATTCAAAGTCTTTAGAGCCATTGTCTGAGTAGTTGATCAGAATAAACAAACCACCAACTAGCTGACAAGTAGCTCAGTTATCTCTGCTTACTATTATAAGTTACAAAGAAATATTTCAAGGACTACTTTACAAATCTCTTTTAATAGATTGCATTCTATCCCTGATTCTTTGCCAGAGGTATAATACTTACATGAATATGTTCAAAGTCACTGACAATTTAACTATTTTTTTCCGTGAACTTTCTTAAATGATTTTGTAGTTGTGTTAGATTATACAATCTGTGGCTCATAGCCATTAGAATTATAAAGTCAGTTGGTTGAAAGGGAAACAACAACAACAACAACAAAAATTCAATGCATATTATTTTAGAGTACTTAAATGACAGTTATCCCTTCATTGATTACAGCCTTGTTGTGGTGAAAGTGTAACTCAATGAAGCTGTGAGCTATGCCATGCAGGGATAGTCAAGATGGATGGGTCATAGTGAAGAGTTCTGATAAAACGTGGTCCACAGGAGAAGGAAATGGCAAACCACTGCAGTATTCTTGCCATGAGAACCACATGAACCACGATTCTCCCCAGGTTGGAAGTTATCCAACATGCTACTGGGGAAAAGTGTTGGGCAATTAATAAAAGCTCCAGAAAGAATGAAGCAGGTGGACCAAAGCAGAAACAGCATTCAGTTGTGGATGTGTCTGGTGGTGAAAGTCCAATGCTGTAAAGAATGATATTGCATAAGAACCTGAAATATTTGGCCTTTGAATCAAGCTAAACTGCAAGTGGTTAAACAGGAGACAGCAAGAGCAAACATCAAAATTTTAGAAATCAATGAGCTCAAATGGACAGGAAGGGTCAAATTTAATTCAGATGACCATTATATCTACTACTGTGGACAAGAATCCCTTAGAAGAAATAGAGTAGCCCTCCTGTAAACAAAAGAGTCTGAAATGCGTACTTGGGTTCAATCTCAAAAGTGACAGGAGGATTTCAGTTCATTTCCAAGGCAAACCATTCAATATCACAGTAATATAAGCCTATGCCCCAACCACTAATGCTGAGGAGGCAGAAGGTGACCAGTCTTATTAAGACCTATGAGACTTTCTAGAACTAATGCCAAAAAAAGAGATGTCCTTTCCATCATAGGGGATTGGATTGCAAAAGTAGGAAGTCAAGAGATACCTGGAGAATCAGGCAAGTTTGGCCTTGGAGTACAAAACAAAGCATGGCAAAGGCTAACAGAGTTTTGTCAGTAGAAAACACTAGTCATAGCAAACATCCTCTTCCAGCAACACAAGAGACAGCTCTACAGTGGACATCACCAAATGGGCAATACTGAAATCAGACTGACTATATATTCCTTGCAGCCAAAGATGGAGAAGCTCTATATAGTCAACAAAAATAAGATCAGGAGCTGACTGTGGCTCTGATCATGAGTTCCCTAATGCAAAATGTAGGTTTAAATTGAAGAAAGTAGGGAAAACTTCTAGGCATTTCAGGTCTGACCGAAATCAAAACCCTTATGACTGTACAGTGGAAGTGACAAATAGACTCAAGGGACTAGATCTGGCAGAGTGCCTGAAGAACTATGGGCAGAGTTTGTTAACACTATAGAGGCAACAATGACCAAAAACATTCCAAAGAAAAAAAAATACATGAAGCAAAGTGATTGTCTGAGGAGGCTTTACACATAGCTGAGGAAAGAAGAGAAGCAAAAGACAAGGGAGAAAGGGAAGTCAGTCAGAAAGAGAAGGACAAATACAGTATATTAACACATATATATGGAATCTAGTAGGATGGTGATGATGGCACATGCAGTGAAGCGATGGAAAGACAGACATGGACAGTGGACATATGGATATTGTGGGGAAGGAACAGAAGGTGGGAGGCATAAAGGAAGTGGCATGAAGGCTTGTACTATCATAAGTGAAGAAAATGCTCTAGTCATTGTTCTGTGAGAAAAGGGGATCCTTCAGGGGTGCTGTGTGATGGTTGGGAGGGGTGGGAAGGAGGGGATATACATATGACTAATCTGGGAATATACATATCTGTAAACAACAAAACTTTGTAAAAGTTAAAAGCAAAATAAAGGTTTCAAAAAATTAAATTTAAAAAAAAAAAAAAGCCAAACTGAATGCAAAGTTCCAGAGAATAGCAAGGAGAGATAAGAAGACCTTCTTAAAAGGACAGTGCAAAGAAACAGAAGAAAATAATAGAATGGAAAGCCTAGAGATGTCTTTAAGAAAATGAAATATCAAGGGAACACTTCATGCAAGCATGGGTACGATAAAGGATAGAAATGGTAAGGTCCTAATAGAAACTGAAGAGATTAAGCAGAGGTGGCAAGAATACACAGAAGAACTATACAAAAAAAATGTCTAAATGACCTGTATAACCATGATGGTATGGTCACTTATCTAGAGTCAGCTATCCTGGAGTGTGAAGTTATGTGGGCCTTGGGAAGCAATACTACAAACAATGTTAGTGGAGCTGAGGGAATTCCAGCTGAGCTATTTCAAATCCTAAAAGATGATGCTGTTAAAGAGCTGCACTCAATATGTTAGGAAACTTGGAAAACTCAGCAGTGGTGGGAAAAGGTCAGTACTGGAAAAAGTCAGTTTTTAATACCAATCACAAAATGGTCAATGCAAAATAATGTTCAAACTATCGTACAATTGCACTTATTTCATATGCTAACAAGGTTATGCTCAAAATCCTTCAAGCCAGGCTTAAACAGTACATGAGCTGAAAAATTCCAGATGTACAAGCTGGGTTTAGAAAAAACAGAGGAACTATAGATCAAATTGCCAACATTCCTTGGATCATGGAGAAAGCAAGGGAATTCCAGAAAAAACATCTACTTCTGCTTCATTGACTACTCTAGAACCTTTGACTGTGTGGACTACAACAACCTGTGGAAAAGTCTTAGAGAGAAGGGGATACCAGACCACCTTACCTGTCTCATAAGAAACCTATATGCCAGCCAAGAATCAACAGTTAGAACAGGACATGGAACAATGGACAGTTTCAAATTGAGAAAGGATTATGACAAGGCTGTATGTTGTCATCTTGCTTATTTAACTTATATGCAGAGTACATCACGTGAAATGCTTGTGTGGATAAACCACAAGCTGGAGTCAAGATTTCTGGGATAAATATCAATAACCTCAGACAGGCAGATGATACTGCTTTAATGTAAAAGAAGGAAACATATCTGTAAACAACAAAACTTTGTAAAAGTTAAAAGCAAAATAAAGGTTTCAAAAATTAAATTTAAAAAAAAAGCCAAACTGTGCAAATAGAATAGCAAGGAGAGATAAGAAGACCTTCTTAAAAGGACAGTGCAAAGAAACAGAAGAAAATAATAGAATGGAAAGCCTAGAGATGTCTTTAAGAAAATGAAATATCAAGGGAACACTTCATGCAAGCATGGGTACGATAAAGGATAGAAATGGTAAGGTCCTAATAGAAACTGAAGAGATTAAGCAGAGGTGGCAAGAATACACAGAAGAACTATACAAAAAAAATGTCTAAATGACCTGTATAACCATGATGGTATGGTCACTTATCTAGAGTCAGCTATCCTGGAGTGTGAAGTTATGTGGGCCTTGGGAAGCAATACTACAAACAATGTTAGTGGAGCTGAGGGAATTCCAGCTGAGCTATTTCAAATCCTAAAAGATGATGCTGTTAAAGAGCTGCACTCAATATGTTAGGAAACTTGGAAAACTCAGCAGTGGTGGGAAAAGGTCAGTACTGGAAAAAGTCAGTTTTTAATACCAATCACAAAATGGTCAATGCAAAATAATGTTCAAACTATCGTACAATTGCACTTATTTCATATGCTAACAAGGTTATGCTCAAAATCCTTCAAGCCAGGCTTAAACAGTACATGAGCTGAAAAATTCCAGATGTACAAGCTGGGTTTAGAAAAAACAGAGGAACTATAGATCAAATTGCCAACATTCCTTGGATCATGGAGAAAGCAAGGGAATTCCAGAAAAAACATCTACTTCTGCTTCATTGACTACTCTAGAACCTTTGACTGTGTGGACTACAACAACCTGTGGAAAAGTCTTAGAGAGAAGGGGATACCAGACCACCTTACCTGTCTCATAAGAAACCTATATGCCAGCCAAGAATCAACAGTTAGAACAGGACATGGAACAATGGACAGTTTCAAATTGAGAAAGGATTATGACAAGGCTGTATGTTGTCATCTTGCTTATTTAACTTATATGCAGAGTACATCACGTGAAATGCTTGTGTGGATAAACCACAAGCTGGAGTCAAGATTTCTGGGATAAATATCAATAACCTCAGACAGGCAGATGATACTGCTTTAATGGCAGAAAGTGAAGAGGAACTAAACAACCTCTTGATGAGGATGAGAGAGGAGAGAGTGAAAAAGCTGCTTAAAACTCAGTATCAGGGCTTCCCCTGGTGGTCCAGTGGGTAAGGACACCACCTTGCAGTGCAAGGGGCGCCGGTTCAATCCCTGGCCTGGGAAGATCCCACGTGCCGCGGAGCAGCTGGACCGATGTGTCCAATCGCCGAGCTGGAGCTCTGGAGCGCATGCGCCCAGAGCCGGCGCTCTGCAACGACAGACGTCACCGCGATGGGAGGCCCACAGGAGCCAAAGAGCAAAGACGGATGAAAATGGAGAAATGAAAGACCAATAGCAGTGGCCCGCCCGCTCCCCTCCCTCCCCAACCCAACCCCCGCCCAAAATAAATAAATAAATAAATCTTTAAAAAACAAACAAACAAACAAAAAACTCAACATCAGAAAGCTAAGATCCAGTCTCATCATTTCATGGCAAATAGAAGGGGAAAAAGTGGAATCAGTGACATCTTTTCTTTTTCAGGGCTCCAAAAGTACTGTGGACGGTGACCACAGTCATGAAATTAGAAGACACTTGCTCCTTGGAAGGAAAGCTATCACAAATCTAGACAGCATATTAAGAAGCAGAGACATCAGCTTGCCAACAAAGGTCTGAATAGACAAAGCTATGTTTTTTCCAGTAGTCATATACACATGTGAGAGTTGGACCATCAAGAAGGCTGAGTGCCAAAGACCTGATATCTCTAAATTGTGGTGCTGCCGAAGACTCTTGAGAGTCCTTGGACTACAAGGAGATCAAAATGTCAGTCCTAAAAGAAATCAACCCTGACTATTCATTGGCAGGACTGATGCTGATGCTAAACCTTCAACAGTTTGGTCACCTGATGCTGTAAGAAAAACCTCCAAAATATGCCAGCCAAGATTAGAACAGGACATGGAACAATGGACAGTTTCAAATTGAGAAAGGATTATGACAAGGCTGTATGTTGTCATCTTGCTTATTTAACTTATATGCAGAGTACATCACGTGAAATGCTTGTGTGGATAAACCACAAGCTGGAGTCAAGATTTCTGGGATAAATATCAATAACCTCAGACAGGCAGATGATACTGCTTTAATGGCAGAAAGTGAAGAGGAACTAAACAACCTCTTGATGAGGATGAGAGAGGAGAGAGTGAAAAAGCTGCTTAAAACTCAGTATCAGGGCTTCCCCTGGTGGTCCAGTGGGTAAGGACACCACCTTGCAGTGCAAGGGGCGCCGGTTCAATCCCTGGCCTGGGAAGATCCCGCGTGCAGCGGAGTGGCTGGACCGATGTGTCCAATCGCCGAGCCGGAGCTCTGGAACGCATGCACCCAGAGCCAGCGCTCTGCAACGACAGACGCCACCGCGATGGGAGGCCCACAGGAGCCAAAGAGCAAAGACGGATGAAAATGGAGAAATGAAAGACCAATAGCAGTGGCCTGCCCGCTCCCCTCCCTCCCCAACCCAACCCCCGCCCAAAATAAATAAATAAATAAATCTTTAAAAAACAAACAAACAAACAAAAAACTCAACATCAGAAAGCTAAGATCCAGTCTCATCATTTCATGGCAAATAGAAGGGGAAAAAGTGGAATCAGTGACATCTTTTCTTTTTCAGGGCTCCAAAAGTACTGTGGACGGTGACCACAGTCATGAAATTAGAAGACACTTGCTCCTTGGAAGGAAAGCTATCACAAATCTAGACAGCATATTAAGAAGCAGAGACATCAGCTTGCCAACAAAGGTCTGAATAGACAAAGCTATGTTTTTTCCAGTAGTCATATACACATGTGAGAGTTGGACCATCAAGAAGGCTGAGTGCCAAAGACCTGATATCTCTAAATTGTGGTGCTGCCGAAGACTCTTGAGAGTCCTTGGACTACAAGGAGATCAAAAATGTCAGTCCTAAAAGAAATCAACCCTGACTATTCATTGGCAGGACTGATGCTGATGCTAAACCTTCAACAGTTTGGTCACCTGATGCAAAGAGCTGATTCACTGGAAAAGACTCGGATCCTGGGAAAGACTGAAGGCAAAAGGAGAGGAGGATGAGATAGTTAGACAGCATCACTCAATAGACATGAATCTTAGCAAACTCTGGGAGATAGTGAACTTCAGGTAAGCATGGTATGCTTTAGTTCATGGGATGGCAAAGATTTGGACATGACCCAGAATCCAAATAACAACAAAATGAAAATTATACAAGTTTAAAGTTAATTTGAAAGAGAAATTTAAGATTTACGTGTCTATTGAATTCAAAAAGCATTATTATTTTTTTTTTTTTAGTATATCTGATGTATTTTTTAAAATCTGACCCAAAGACCATTTTGGAGTACTTATGTAGAATAGTTCAGATATCAGCATGCCAGATAATATCTAACATCTTGTCTAATACTTTGAATGGTGTTATGAAAACCCTCAAAGAATAGTCACTTAAGTGTCCATATGTGATTATTTCCCTGTATATGTTGATTTCTATGCATATTTGTTTGTAAAATGACAGTTTGGGAAACTTAGCATAGACTACAAGAGTATATCTAATAAATAAAACAACAACTTCGTTTTTAATTCAAAACACAATATGAGCTGATAAAGTTATGAAAGTAAAAAAATATTCCAAGTAGGAGGCACAATCTGTTTATTAGATTGCTCATGTTTTTCAAAAATAAAAAAGAAGTCATGATAGGATATAGATCTGATGTAGAATATTATTAAGTTTAAATTAGATTGCTCAAGTGATTGAGATAAAGCAACAGTTCCCACCCAATTCAGGTAAAAGTATACGGTGACCACAGTCATGAATTTGTTGCTCCTTGGAAGGAAAGCTATCACAAATCTAGACAGCATATTAAGAAGCAGAGACATCAGCTTGCCAACAAAGGTCTGAATAGACAAAGCTATGTTTTTTCCAGTAGTCATATACACATGTGAGAGTTGGACCATCAAGAAGGCTGAGTGCCAAAGACCTGATATCTCTAAATTGTGGTGCTGCCGAAGACTCTTGAGAGTCCTTGGACTACAAGGAGATCAAAAATGTCAGTCCTAAAAGAAATCAACCCTGACTATTCATTGGCAGGACTGATGCTGATGCTAAACCTTCAACAGTTTGGTCACCTGATGCAAAGAGCTGATTCACTGGAAAAGACTCGGATCCTGGGAAAGACTGAAGGCAAAAGGAGAGGAGGATGAGATAGTTAGACAGCATCACTCAATAGACATGAATCTTAGCAAACTCTGGGAGATAGTGAACTTCAGGTAAGCATGGTATGCTTTAGTTCATGGGATGGCAAAGATTTGGACATGACCCAGAATCCAAATAACAACAAAATGAAAATTATACAAGTTTAAAGTTAATTTGAAAGAGAAATTTAAGATTTACGTGTCTATTGAATTCAAAAAGCATTATTATTTTTTTTTTTTTAGTATATCTGATGTATTTTTTAAAATCTGACCCAAAGACCATTTTGGAGTACTTATGTAGAATAGTTCAGATATCAGCATGCCAGATAATATCTAACATCTTGTCTAATACTTTGAATGGTGTTATGAAAACCCTCAAAGAATAGTCACTTAAGTGTCCATATGTGATTATTTCCCTGTATATGTTGATTTCTATGCATATTTGTTTGTAAAATGACAGTTTGGGAAACTTAGCATAGACTACAAGAGTATATCTAATAAATAAAACAACAACTTCGTTTTTAATTCAAAACACAATATGAGCTGATAAAGTTATGAAAGTAAAAAAATATTCCAAGTAGGAGGCACAATCTGTTTATTAGATTGCTCATGTTTTTCAAAAATAAAAAAGAAGTCATGATAGGATATAGATCTGATGTAGAATATTATTAAGAAAAACTAAAACTTAACAATTCGCAGCCTCCTGCTACCTTGATTTGCGTGTCAAGTGATTGAGATAAAGCAACAGTTCCCACAACCTAAAATTCAATTCCATTAGGTCAGGGATTCACAACAGAGAATAATCTGGATTATTTACTATCCAATCAGCTTTGATTTTTCATACAACTAAATCAAATATTTAGCTGTAACCAGCCTAATTATTCTGTCACCTAAATAACTGACAAACTTATCCTTCTTTTGTTTACTTTGCTAAAATAAACTTACTATGTAATTTGAGTCTAGTACTATATCATTTCAGTTCAGTTCAATCACTCAGTCATGTCTGACTCTTTGCAGCTCCATGGACTGTGGCACACCAGGCTTTCCTATCCTTCACCATCTCCCAGAGCCTGTTCAACTCATATCTACTGACTCAGTGAAGCCATCCAACCATCTCATACTCTGTCATCCCCCTCTCCTTCTGCCTTCTATTTTTCCCAAACTATAATATAGAAGAAATAGTAAAGTCTTTTCCCATAAGAAGTTAACAAGCACTTGGGGAGAGATGGAAACACCGTCATCCCTCACCGTAAGTACTCACAAAGCAGTGTGATATCTGTTAAATCCATTCTCCACACTGCATTTAGGATGATTCTTACAAAGAGCATATGAGATTATATCATCCTCCTCCATGCCCTTACCCCCAGCAAAGATATGACCCATCCCAATGAATTTCCACTGTGCTTAGCTATAAATATAAAACTCCTTGTCAGTGTTCTTAGTGTTCTTCATAGTCTAAGAGAGGTCCGACCTTGGTCTCTCACTGGCCCTCCCTTCTTCTTCAGCCACACTGCCCGTGCTTCTGCTAGCCACAATGTCTTTACAAAAAGGTGGTTTTGCTTCATCAGATTCACTCCTACTTAAAATCTCAGCACAACTGTCACTTCTCTGACCCCCTATTTTAAATCAAATTCTTTATGTATAATATTTTATAGCACCATGAACTTCTCTGTGCTTAAGGGTTAGAGAGAGTTTTATGTTTTTGTTATTAATTAAAGTTTATCTTCCTCTCTAGGCAATGAACTGAAAAGTAGCAAAATCGTGTTCAGTTCTCCTCACTATCATTAAAGAAGAGCTTTCTTAAAGAGACTGAATACTTTTGCTGTTCATTTGCTCAGTTGTGTCCCTCTTTTTATAACCCCATGGACTCCAGCACACCAGGCTTCCCTGTCCTTCATCATCTCCTGGAGTTTGCTCAAACTCTTGTCCATACAGTCAGTTATACTATCCAACCATCTCATCCTCTGTCACTTCCTTCTCATGCTGCCCTCAATCTTTCGCAGTATCAAGGTCTTCTCCAATGAATAGATTCTTCGCACCAGGTGGCTGAAGTATTGGAGTTTCAGCATCTGTCTTTCCAATGAATATCCAGGGTTGATTTCCTTTAGGATTGACTGGTTTGATTTCCTTGCTGTCCAAGAGACTTTTTTTTTTTTTTTTTGCCTGATTCCTCCAGCTCCGTTTTTCTTTCTCAGAATTGCTTTGGCTATTCGAGGTCTTTTGTGTTTCCATATGAACTGTGTTATTCTTTGGACTAGTTCTGTGAAAAATGTCAGTGGAAGTTGAATAGGTATTGCATTGAATCTGTAGATGATATTTGGTAGTATGGTCATTTTCACATCTTCCGACCCAGGAACATGGAATAGTTCTCCATCTGTTTAAGTCGTCTTTAATGTCTCTCATGAGTGTCTTGTAATTTTCTGTGTACAATTCTTTTCTTTCTTTGGGTAGGTTTGTTCCTAGATATTTGATTCTTTTGGTTGCAATGGTGAAGGGGATTCCCTCTTTGATTTCACTTTCTGATTTTTCTTTGTTTGTGTATAGGAATGCCAGTAATTTCTGTATATTGATTTTGTATCCTGCGACTTTGATGAATTCATCTATTAGCTCTAGTAGCTTTGTAATAGTGTCTTTGGGGTTTTCTATGTATAATATCATGTCGTCTGCAAAGAGAGAGCTTGATTTCTTCCTTTCCAATCTGGGTTCCTTTGATTTCTTTCTCTTCTCTTATTGCTGTTGCTAGAACTTCCAGGACTATGTTGAATAGTAGTGGTGAAAGTGCACAGCCCTGTCTTGTTCCTGATCTTAGAGAATGTTTTAAATCAAATTCTTTATGTATAATATTTTATAGCACCATGAACTTCTCTGTGCTTAAGGGTTAGAGAGAGTTTTATGTTTTTGTTATTAATTAAAGTTTATCTTCCTCTCTAGGCAATGAACTGAAAAGTAGCAAAATCGTGTTCAGTTCTCCTCACTATCATTAAAGAAGAGCTTTCTTAAAGAGACTGAATACTTTTGCTGTTCATTTGCTCAGTTGTGTCCCTCTTTTTATAACCCCATGGACTCCAGCACACCAGGCTTCCCTGTCCTTCATCATCTCCTGGAGTTTGCTCAAACTCTTGTCCATACAGTCAGTTATACTATCCAACCATCTCATCCTCTGTCACTTCCTTCTCATGCTGCCCTCAATCTTTCGCAGTATCAAGGTCTTCTCCAATGAATAGATTCTTCGCACCAGGTGGCTGAAGTATTGGAGTTTCAGCATCTGTCTTTCCAATGAATATCCAGGGTTGATTTCCTTTAGGATTGACTGGTTTGATTTCCTTGCTGTCCAAGAGACTTTTTTTTTTTTTTTTTGCCTGATTCCTCCAGCTCCGTTTTTCTTTCTCAGAATTGCTTTGGCTATTCGAGGTCTTTTGTGTTTCCATATGAACTGTGTTATTCTTTGGACTAGTTCTGTGAAAAATGTCAGTGGAAGTTGAATAGGTATTGCATTGAATCTGTAGATGATATTTGGTAGTATGGTCATTTTCACATCTTCCGACCCAGGAACATGGAATAGTTCTCCATCTGTTTAAGTCGTCTTTAATGTCTCTCATGAGTGTCTTGTAATTTTCTGTGTACAATTCTTTTCTTTCTTTGGGTAGGTTTGTTCCTAGATATTTGATTCTTTTGGTTGCAATGGTGAAGGGGATTCCCTCTTTGATTTCACTTTCTGATTTTTCTTTGTTTGTGTATAGGAATGCCAGTAATTTCTGTATATTGATTTTGTATCCTGCGACTTTGATGAATTCATCTATTAGCTCTAGTAGCTTTGTAATAGTGTCTTTGGGGTTTTCTATGTATAATATCATGTCGTCTGCAAAGAGAGAGCTTGATTTCTTCCTTTCCAATCTGGGTTCCTTTGATTTCTTTCTCTTCTCTTATTGCTGTTGCTAGAACTTCCAGGACTATGTTGAATAGTAGTGGTGAAAGTGCACAGCCCTGTCTTGTTCCTGATCTTAGAGGGAATGCTTTCAATTTTTCACCATTGAGGATGATGTTCGCTGTGGGCTTCTCATATATGGCTTTTATTATGTTGAGATAGGTTCCTTCTATGCCCATTTTCTGAAGAGTTTTTATCATAGATGGATGTTGTACTTTGTCGAAGGCTTTTTCTGCATCTATTGAGATGATCATGTGATTTTTCTCTCTCAATTTGTTGATATGGTGCATCACATTGATTGATTTGCGGATGTTGAAGAATCCTTGCATGCCTGGGATGAACCCGACTTGATCATGATGTATGAGTTTTTTGATGTGTCATTGAATTCTGTTTGCTAGGATTTTGTTGAGGATCTTGGCATCTAAGTTCATCAGAGAAATTGGTCTGTAATTTTCCGTTTTTGTGTTGTTTTTGCCTGGTTTGGGTAGCAGGGTGATGGTGGCTTCGTAGAATGTGTTTGGAAGTTTTCCTTCCTGTGCAATTTTTTGAAAGAGTTTTAGAAGGACAGGCCTTAGCTCTTCTTTAAATGTTTGGTAGAATTCGGCTGTGAAGCCATCTAGCCCTGGGCTTTTATTTTGGCGTAGATTTTTTATCACAAATTTGATTTCTGAGCTTGTGACTGGGTTGTTCAAAGGTTCTGTTTCTTCCTGACTCAGTCTTGGGAGATTAATCTTCCCCAAGAAACTGTCCATTTCTTCCAGGTTGTCCAGTTTGTTGCCATAGAGTTGCTCATAATAGTCTCTTAGAATCCTTTGGATTTCTGCATTATCTGTTGTAATCTCTCCTTTTTCATTTTTGATTTTGTTGATCTGGTTCTTCTCTCTCTTTCTCTTGATGGGTCTGGCCAGTGGCTTGTCAATTTTGATTACCTTTTCAAAGAACCAGCTTTTTGTTTTATTTATCCGTACTATTGTTTCTTTCATTTCTTTCTCATTTATTTCTGCTCTCGTCTTTATAATTTCTCTTCTTCTGCTGGCTTTGGGATGTTTTTGTTCTTCTTTTTCCAATTGTTTTAAGCAGAGGGTTAAGTCATCTGCTTCATATTTTCCTAGTTTCTTGAGGTGGGATTGTATTGCTATAAATTTCCCTCTTAGAACTGCTTTTGTGGTATCCCATAGGTTTTACACAGTCGTATGTTCACTATCATTTTTTTCTAGGAATTTTTAAATTTCTCTTTTGATTTCCTCAGTAATCAGTTGGTTTTTTAGGTATGTGTTGTTTAATCTCCATGTGCTTGTGTTTTTAGCGGTTTTTTTCCTGTAGTTGATCTCTAGTCTCATTGCATTGTGGTCCGAGAAGATGGCTGATATAATTTCAGCTTTCTTGAATTGACTGAGGTTAGATTTGTGGCCCAAGATGTGGTCTATCCTGGAGAATGTTCCGTGAGCACTTGAGAAGAAAGTGTATTCTTCTGCTTTTGGATGGAACATCCTAAAGATATCGATGAGGTCCATCTTTTCTAGTGTGGCATTTAAGGCTTGTGTTTCTGTATTAATTTTCTGTTTGGATGATCTATCCATTGGTGTGAGAAGAGTGTTAAAGTCTCCTACTATTATTGTGTTATTATTGATTTCTTCTTTTAAGTCTGAAAGTATCTGTCTTATGTATTGAGGTGCCCCTCTGTTGGGTGCGTAGATATTTATGACTGTTATGTCTTACTCTTGGATAGATCCCTTAATCATGCTGTAGTGACCTGCCTTGTCTCTTAGAATCTTCTTTACTTTAAAATCTATTTTGTCTGAAATGAGGATTGCTACTCCAGCTTTCTTTTGATTTCCATTTGCATGGAATATCTTTTTCCAGCCTCTCACTTTCAGTCTATGAGTGTCTCTAGGTCTGAAGTGGGTCTCTTGTAAACAGCATATATATAGGTCATGTTTCTGGACCCATTCAGCCAGCCTGTGTCATTTGGTTGGAGCATTTAATCCATTTACATTCAAAGTAATTATTGATATGAATGTTCCTATTGTCATCTATGTAGAAGTTTGGGGTTTGATTTTTAGGACTTCTCCTACTCTTGTATTTATTGGCTCTATCGGGCCCTTTAACACTTGTTGTAGGGCTGGTTTTGCTCTCGTCTTTATAATTTCTCTTCTTCTGCTGGCTTTGGGATGTTTTTGTTCTTCTTTTTCCAATTGTTTTAAGCAGAGGGTTAAGTCATCTGCTTCATATTTTCCTAGTTTCTTGAGGTGGGATTGTATTGCTATAAATTTCCCTCTTAGAACTGCTTTTGTGGTATCCCATAGGTTTTACACAGTCGTATGTTCACTATCATTTTTTTCTAGGAATTTTTAAATTTCTCTTTTGATTTCCTCAGTAATCAGTTGGTTTTTTAGGTATGTGTTGTTTAATCTCCATGTGCTTGTGTTTTTAGCGGTTTTTTTCCTGTAGTTGATCTCTAGTCTCATTGCATTGTGGTCCGAGAAGATGGCTGATATAATTTCAGCTTTCTTGAATTGACTGAGGTTAGATTTGTGGCCCAAGATGTGGTCTATCCTGGAGAATGTTCCGTGAGCACTTGAGAAGAAAGTGTATTCTTCTGCTTTTGGATGGAACATCCTAAAGATATCGATGAGGTCCATCTTTTCTAGTGTGGCATTTAAGGCTTGTGTTTCTGTATTAATTTTCTGTTTGGATGATCTATCCATTGGTGTGAGAAGAGTGTTAAAGTCTCCTACTATTATTGTGTTATTATTGATTTCTTCTTTTAAGTCTGAAAGTATCTGTCTTATGTATTGAGGTGCCCCTCTGTTGGGTGCGTAGATATTTATGACTGTTATGTCTTACTCTTGGATAGATCCCTTAATCATGCTGTAGTGACCTGCCTTGTCTCTTAGAATCTTCTTTACTTTAAAATCTATTTTGTCTGAAATGAGGATTGCTACTCCAGCTTTCTTTTGATTTCCATTTGCATGGAATATCTTTTTCCAGCCTCTCACTTTCAGTCTATGAGTGTCTCTAGGTCTGAAGTGGGTCTCTTGTAAACAGCATATATATAGGTCATGTTTCTGGACCCATTCAGCCAGCCTGTGTCATTTGGTTGGAGCATTTAATCCATTTACATTCAAAGTAATTATTGATATGAATGTTCCTATTGTCATCTATGTAGAAGTTTGGGGTTTGATTTTTAGGACTTCTCCTACTCTTGTATTTATTGGCTCTATCGGGCCCTTTAACACTTGTTGTAGGGCTGTTTTGTGGTACAGAATTCTTTTAGTTTTTGTCTGTCTGAGAAGCTTTTGACTTCTCCATCGATTCAGAATGAGATTCTTGCTGGGTAGAGAATTCTTGGTTGGAGGTTATTCTCTTTTAGCTGTTTAAATGTGTCTTGCCATTCTCTTGTGGCTTGCAGGGTTTCTGTGGAAAGATCCGCAGTTAGACATATGGGGTTTCCTTTATATGTTATTTGTTGCTTGTTCCTAGCTGCTTTTAGTAATCTGTCTTTATATTTAGTCTGTGTTAGTTTGATTAGAATGTGCCTTGGTGTGTTTCTTCTGGGGTTTATCCTGTGTGGAACTCTTTGTGCTTCTTGGACTTGGTTCACTATTTCCTTTCCCATGCTGGGGAAGTTTTCAACTAGAACCTCTTCAAGAATTTTTTCATAGCCTTTCTTGCCCTCTTCTTCCTCTGGAACTCCTATAATTCGAATGTTGGTGCGTTTGATATTGTCCCATAGTTCTCTGATGCTACCCTCAGTTCTTTTAATTCTTTGGGTTTTGTTCTGTTCTTGAGCACTTATTTCCACCATTCTGTCTTCCAGCTCGCTTATCCATTCTTCTGCCTCCGATACTCTACTGTTGATACCTTCTATAGTATTTTTGAGTTCAACAATTGAGTTGGTGGTCTCTATTTGCTTCTTTTTCATTTCCTGCATGTTTTTTGCCCCTATTGTTTTTAACTATTGGATAGATCCCTTAATCATGCTGTAGTGACCTGCCTTGTCTCTTAGAATCTTCTTTACTTTAAAATCTATTTTGTCTGAAATGAGGATTGCTACTCCAGCTTTCTTTTGATTTCCATTTGCATGGAATATCTTTTCCAGCCTCTCACTTTCAGTCTATGAGTGTCTCTAGGTCTGAAGTGGGTCTCTTGTAAACAGCATATATATAGGTCATGTTTCTGGACCCATTCAGCCAGCCTGTGTCATTTGGTTGGAGCATTTAATCCATTTACATTCAAAGTAATTATTGATATGAATGTTCCTATTGTCATCTATGTAGAAGTTTGGGGTTTGATTTTTAGGACTTCTCCTACTCTTGTATTTATTGGCTCTATCGGGCCCTTTAACACTTGTTGTAGGGCTGTTTTGTGGTACAGAATTCTTTTAGTTTTTGTCTGTCTGAGAAGCTTTTGACTTCTCCATCGATTCAGAATGAGATTCTTGCTGGGTAGAGAATTCTTGGTTGGAGGTTATTCTCTTTTAGCTGTTTAAATGTGTCTTGCCATTCTCTTGTGGCTTGCAGGGTTTCTGTGGAAAGATCCGCAGTTAGACATATGGGGTTTCCTTTATATGTTATTTGTTGCTTGTTCCTAGCTGCTTTTAGTAATCTGTCTTTATATTTAGTCTGTGTTAGTTTGATTAGAATGTGCCTTGGTGTGTTTCTTCTGGGGTTTATCCTGTGTGGAACTCTTTGTGCTTCTTGGACTTGGTTCACTATTTCCTTTCCCATGCTGGGGAAGTTTTCAACTAGAACCTCTTCAAGAATTTTTTCATAGCCTTTCTTGCCCTCTTCTTCCTCTGGAACTCCTATAATTCGAATGTTGGTGCGTTTGATATTGTCCCATAGTTCTCTGATGCTACCCTCAGTTCTTTTAATTCTTTGGGTTTTGTTCTGTTCTTGAGCACTTATTTCCACCATTCTGTCTTCCAGCTCGCTTATCCATTCTTCTGCCTCCGATACTCTACTGTTGATACCTTCTATAGTATTTTTGAGTTCAACAATTGAGTTGGTGGTCTCTCTATTTGCTTATTTTTTTATTTCCTGCAAGTCTTGTCTCAATGCACTAATTTCCTCTAATATTGTTTTTGGTGTTTTGCATCCTCATTAGCATATGTGGGGCTCTGAATTGAAAGAGGACCATTGCAAGCATAAAGAAGCTTAAGCACATGTTTGCAGTTTGGAGCTAAGATGGCGCCTACAGGAAGGGGTGTGGGAGTGTAAAGAAGCTTAAGCACATTGTATCAGCTTGGAGCTAAGATGGCGCCTACAGGAAGGGACGTGGGAATGAAGGGAAGCTTAAGCACATTGCTTAAAGAAGCTTAAGCACATGTTTTCAGCTAAGACGGTGCCTACAGGAAGAGACAGAGCGTGATCTAAATTGTTAATTGATGGTCAAAATTTCTGATTGGTTCTCCTGGCTTCCACGCTCGTGAATGATTGCTTGGCCTTTAGCTTGATTGGTGTAATCTATAGGAAGTCCCGTGCAAAACCCCCTTCACTTGCCTATAAAAGCTGTGGATCTTCATGAATAAAGCAGAACTACTTCGATGGAACCCCTGTCGCGTCTGATTGTCCCCCCCCCCGCCTGAGCCAGGGGGCTAGGGGTCGGGCAGTCAAGATTTGCCACTCTCCGAGATCTCCCGGTTCAGCCAGGGGCAATCCCACTGCCTTCCCTTTCTGCGGAAGGTCCCCGCAAGCATAGTTTTTCTGAATTCTCTTTCAGATAATTTGTCTATCTCCTCCTCTGTCATTTGAGGCTGTGTTTCTCTGGCTTCGTCCTTCATTTGTGCAGTGTTTCTCTGTCGTTTCATTATTAGGTTAGTTTTTGTTTCTTTGTGTGTGTCTGTGTGTATAGAGTTCTTTTCCCCCATCAGGCATCTTGGTTGAATTCTCCCTTCCTTTGGGTTTCTGTCCTTCTAGAAGGTTTCAGTAGTTTGTGTCTTGGGTGGTGTTGGGTCTTGTTTACAGGTGAATAATCTCTAGTGTTGTATGTTCTTTGATAGTGTGGGGTCTTGGAATCAGGGCTTCCAATTCGAATGTTGGTGCGTTTGATATTGTCCCATAGTTCTCTGATGCTACCCTCAGTTCTTTTAATTCTTTGGGTTTTGTTCTGTTCTTGAGCACTTATTTCCACCATTCTGTCTTCCAGCTCGCTTATCCATTCTTCTGCCTCCGATACTCTACTGTTGATACCTTCTATAGTATTTTTGAGTTCAACAATTGAGTTGGTGGTCTCTCTATTTGCTTATTTTTTTATTTCCTGCAAGTCTTGTCTCAATGCACTAATTTCCTCTAATATTGTTTTTGGTGTTTTGCATCCTCATTAGCATATGTGGGGCTCTGAATTGAAAGAGGACCATTGCAAGCATAAAGAAGCTTAAGCACATGTTTGCAGTTTGGAGCTAAGATGGCGCCTACAGGAAGGGTGTGGGAGTGTAAAGAAGCTTAAGCACATTGTATCAGCTTGGAGCTAAGATGGCGCCTACAGGAAGGGACGTGGGAATGAAGGGAAGCTTAAGCACATTGCTTAAAGAAGCTTAAGCACATGTTTTCAGCTAAGACGGTGCCTACAGGAAGAGACAGAGCGTGATCTAAATTGTTAATTGATGGTCAAAATTTCTGATTGGTTCTCCTGGCTTCCACGCTCGTGAATGATTGCTTGGCCTTTAGCTTGATTGGTGTAATCTATAGGAAGTCCCGTGCAAAACCCCCTTCACTTGCCTATAAAAGCTGTGGATCTTCATGAATAAAGCAGAACTACTTCGATGGAACCCCTGTCGCGTCTGATTGTCCCCCCCCCCGCCTGAGCCAGGGGGCTAGGGGTCGGGCAGTCAAGATTTGCCACTCTCCGAGATCTCCCGGTTCAGCCAGGGGCAATCCCACTGCCTTCCCTTTCTGCGGAAGGTCCCCGCAAGCATAGTTTTTCTGAATTCTCTTTCAGATAATTTGTCTATCTCCTCCTCTGTCATTTGAGGCTGTGTTTCTCTGGCTTCGTCCTTCATTTGTGCAGTGTTTCTCTGTCGTTTCATTATTAGGTTAGTTTTTGTTTCTTTGTGTGTGTCTGTGTGTATAGAGTTCTTTTCCCCCATCAGGCATCTTGGTTGAATTCTCCCTTCCTTTGGGTTTCTGTCCTTCTAGAAGGTTTCAGTAGTTTGTGTCTTGGGTGGTGTTGGGTCTTGTTTACAGGTGAATAATCTCTAGTGTTGTATGTTCTTTGATAGTGTGGGGTCTTGGAATCAGGGCTTCCACTTCAAGGATCCTTGGTTTGATGATTGATCAGGGGGTGTAGGCTCCATGTCTGGTTTGCTATGGTGTTCCATGATGTTAGTTCAAATACTAGCATCTGAAGAACAAGAGGTGTATCCCTCATGGGTGACAGTCATAAAAGCATGCAGATGTTTTCTAACATAGTCGTGGGATATACATACATACACAGCAATGACCACATCTGACCAGTCTTACAGTGATAAAGCATAGGAAATTTTTCTGGCAAACGATGCAATCAGAGATGATACTTGCCTGTTAAGCTCTGAATTAATTAAAATAGTGCCTGGAAAAATAGATCCGGGTCAAGGTCCTGGCTTGGACTATTTCATTGAAAGCAATTTTTTGCTAAGACATGTGTTGGGGGTGAGGAGGAGGAGAGTGTATGGGTAATGAGAAGGAATAGATTCGTCTTGGAAGGATTTTATAGGGTTATGTAGCCAAGATTAGTGTGTTGTATTGTTTAGTGCAGCTGGAAGAGAATAGTGGAGACAGGAAGGTAGGAAATATTTATCTAGAGGATAGTGGTAGATAGGAGAAAGTTTTACATTTAGAACATAGAGGGAGGAAGCAGTGGCAAAGAGGAAAGAAAATTACAAGTTTCCAGGAATTAAAATAAAAAAATAAAAATTAAAAATTAAAAATAAAAAAAAGAAATTAAAAATTAAAAAGGGAAGAAAAACTTAATAAGAAGATACAAAAAAAAAACCAAACCAAAACAAAACAAAACAAAACAAAAACACCTGACCGATCAAACAAATAAACAGAACCGTCCACAACAAATAAACAAACAAAAAAAGCTAAGTACTGTCCCTAGTTTTTATCCTCTCATCTGTCTGGTGGAAGTCAATCTGCTCTCGATGGTGTTGTCTTTACAATATAGCCTTTCCCTTATGGCACCGGTTGCTATGGTTTGTTTTCAGCCAAATAATCACTTTCCTGCAAACTCAGGTGCTGGCCGGGGTGGCGGGCTGATCCCAGTCTGTATGGGCCGGCATTGGAATTCTCCCTTCCTTTGGGTTTCTGTCCTTCTAGAAGGTTTCAGTAGTTTGTGTCTTGGGTGGTGTTGGGTCTTGTTTACAGGTGAATAATCTCTAGTGTTGTATGTTCTTTGATAGTGTGGGGTCTTGGAATCAGGGCTTCCACTTCAAGGATCCTTGGTTTGATGATTGATCAGGGGGTGTAGGCTCCATGTCTGGTTTGCTATGGTGTTCCATGATGTTAGTTCAAATACTAGCATCTGAAGAACAAGAGGTGTATCCCTCATGGGTGACAGTCATAAAAGCATGCAGATGTTTTCTAACATAGTCGTGGGATATACATACATACACAGCAATGACCACATCTGACCAGTCTTACAGTGATAAAGCATAGGAAATTTTTCTGGCAAACGATGCAATCAGAGATGATACTTGCCTGTTAAGCTCTGAATTAATTAAAATAGTGCCTGGAAAAATAGATCCGGGTCAAGGTCCTGGCTTGGACTATTTCATTGAAAGCAATTTTTTGCTAAGACATGTGTTGGGGGTGAGGAGGAGGAGAGTGTATGGGTAATGAGAAGGAATAGATTCGTCTTGGAAGGATTTTATAGGGTTATGTAGCCAAGATTAGTGTGTTGTATTGTTTAGTGCAGCTGGAAGAGAATAGTGGAGACAGGAAGGTAGGAAATATTTATCTAGAGGATAGTGGTAGATAGGAGAAAGTTTTACATTTAGAACATAGAGGGAGGAAGCAGTGGCAAAGAGGAAAGAAAATTACAAGTTTCCAGGAATTAAAATAAAAAAATAAAAATTAAAAATTAAAAATAAAAAAAAGAAATTAAAAATTAAAAAGGGAAGAAAAACTTAATAAGAAGATACAAAAAAAAAAACCAAACCAAACCAAAACAAAACAAAACAAAAACACCTGACCGATCAAACAAATAAACAGAACCGTCCACAACAAATAAACAAACAAAAAAAGCTAAGTACTGTCCCTAGTTTTTATCCTCTCATCTGTCTGGTGGAAGTCAATCTGCTCTCGATGGTGTTGTCTTTACAATATAGCCTTTCCCTTATGGCACCGGTTGCTATGGTTTGTTTTCAGCCAAATAATCACTTTCCTGCAAACTCAGGTGCTGGCCGGGGTGGCGGGCTGATCCCAGTCTGTTGGGCGGGGGCCCACGGCGCGCGCAGTCCCGTGTTGGAGGAGGGCTCCCTGGCTCTGCCGCGCACCCGCCGGTAGCCTCCAATACCTGCCCTTCTCCGGCTTCCTCCACTGTGGGTGTAGCTATGGGGGTGCACTGGCTCCTCCACCACTGGCACACGCGCACTGCCAGTTACACCTCAAAGTCCCAAAGGCAGGCACAAGCTTCCCCGTCCGGTTCAAGCCCGATCCCTGGTCAGCAATCCAACTAGGAGTGTTTGAACTTACCCGGTGCCAGGCGGAAAGTCACGATTTTCGCCCGGCCAAGTAGTGCGATTTTTGCACTGGGCGCTCCCTTCCAGCTCCAGGTCTCTAGGCAGCACTCCGCTGGGAACTTTCCAATTGCGTTCCCTCCAGTATCCTGTCTTCGCAGTGTCTTAATTTCTGCAGGCGGGGCAGATTCTTGGAATTTTTGCGCTGAGCGCTGCCCTCTCTCCCCCTATGTTCCACTCAGGCCCCCTTTTAGGGCACTTGCTGGTGCGCTCTCTGTCGGTGCGGTCCGGTGTGGGGGTTAGGATAGAGGGTTCTCAGAACAGTAGCTCCGGGAAAGTTCTGGCTGTTCACTCTTCTACTGTTGCGGACCTATGGAGTTCTGCTGTCGTCTAGCGGCTGGTTTGTTGGTGGTGTTTCATTTCTTGATTAGTTCTCCAAGGGACTATTAAGAGTCATCTCCAGCACCAAAATTCAAAAGCATCAATTCGTCAGCATTCAGCCTTCTTAATCCCATAATCCTTCAATAAATATCAGTAGAATGACTGTTATTATTAAGTGGGAAATAAAACTGAATTCAGCATTGCATCAATGGAACTTCAGAAAATCCCCTCCTAATGCTGATAATGAGTTTCCTTCTTCAGCGTAAACTAGTCACTGGTTAGTTGATTGGGTTTTATGTGTTTGTTTCTGAAAAACAAATCTTGGCTTTCTCTTATTACCTAAGAATATGATTGCCTCTCTTACCTATATTATAAACATTTATTTCTTCACATATCTAACTAATACAAAAATGTGTGAATTCAAAGGTACTTCACAGGTTTTAATTACTCAAGGGTATGAATTTGTAAATTTGTTTCAAAATAAATATAAACAATATTCCTTTTAAAAATTCTGTTGGCTCACTTTGTTCTCTTTATGGCTGATCAAAACTGCATAGTTGCTGCATTTTATAAACAAAGTAATTTGTCAGATAAGTTTGTGCTTCTTTAAGAAAGAGTTAGTGCTCCTTCATTTACCTGCATTAGACATTTTTCAAATCTGTTTTTCTCCCTTGATTGAAAAAATCAGAAGTAATTTTTTCAATTTTAAAAAATAAATCACTTATCTCCACCAAGTGTTCATCTTATCTATAGTTTTTTTTCCCATTGTTTATGAAGCAATTTTGTGAACAAATAAGTTACCAAGCATTTATGTGTCAGGCTCTGTGCAAAGTATTTTACATGTACTATCTTATTTTAATATCATGCAGAGACAATTATTAGATTCTCTGAATAACTATAAAGGCACATTCATCAAGTTTCCCCATTATCACCCAGGTAATAAGGGGCATAACTGGGATTTTAAACCAGTTTTTCTTCCTTCCCAAAAGGTTATAGCAAGGATAAAAGAAACAGTATGAAGTGAGAAAAAGATTTCTAAACTAGTGTCTTTTAAAATCCAGAGATAAGCCATAGCTCTGTGACTAACTGACAAGTCTCTAAAGTTCTCTAAAATCACCTTTAAAATAGGGAGAATGTAGAATATCAGGGTAAAAACTATTGTCTGCAGAATGAACGTTAATTGATTCTGTTACCTCATCTTGCCTTTACCCAGCCTCAAAATTAAGTACCCAGAAAGAATGATGAATGGCTTCATGATCATGTATTATACAAGTAGACAGGAATGTAATCATATAGTCAGCATTTTTCATCTTCCAAACCATACACTTATCTTCACAAAGTAGAATTTTTAGATTAGTAGTATTTTTTTTAATGTGGTGTATATCATTAGGAGATAAGACTACTACCAGCTGTTTGAAGGAAATAGGAATTTTACAAAAAGAATCCATTGGAAGGACGTGAATAAGACAGATTGATGCCAGGAGAGGAAATCAAGTCTAACAGCTTCATTTCTTATCCCAGTCCCCTATCTTTCTTACAACTTCCAATGACTTTTATAAAGGATTTTAATATCTTCATTTACATCATCTATAAACTGTCATAATGTGGACATTTTTTCTTACATAAAAATTAATGCTTGAAAAGTACATTGAAATCCTTAGTACTTCAAGTGTTTTACATGAACCCATATCAAAATATGGTCTACTATACCATAAAATGTGGTAAAACAATGGCTTTTCAACAATGTTGAAGAAACCTTAATTAAACAGGCTAGATCCAAGACAGTGCAAAGATCTTCGATATTGCCACAAAAGCATATATAAGTGTAGAATCTATAGTTTTTTCCCATTGTTTATGAAGCAATTTTGTGAACAAATAAGTTACCAAGCATTTATGTGTCAGGCTCTGTGCAAAGTATTTTACATGTACTATCTTATTTTAATATCATGCAGAGACAATTATTAGATTCTCTGAATAACTATAAAGGCACATTCATCAAGTTTCCCCATTATCACCCAGGTAATAAGGGGCATAACTGGGATTTTAAACCAGTTTTTCTTCCTTCCCAAAAGGTTATAGCAAGGATAAAAGAAACAGTATGAAGTGAGAAAAAGATTTCTAAACTAGTGTCTTTTAAAATCCAGAGATAAGCCATAGCTCTGTGACTAACTGACAAGTCTCTAAAGTTCTCTAAAATCACCTTTAAAATAGGGAGAATGTAGAATATCAGGGTAAAAACTATTGTCTGCAGAATGAACGTTAATTGATTCTGTTACCTCATCTTGCCTTTACCCAGCCTCAAAATTAAGTACCCAGAAAGAATGATGAATGGCTTCATGATCATGTATTATACAAGTAGACAGGAATGTAATCATATAGTCAGCATTTTTCATCTTCCAAACCATACACTTATCTTCACAAAGTAGAATTTTTAGATTAGTAGTATTTTTTTTAATGTGGTGTATATCATTAGGAGATAAGACTACTACCAGCTGTTTGAAGGAAATAGGAATTTTACAAAAAGAATCCATTGGAAGGACGTGAATAAGACAGATTGATGCCAGGAGAGGAAATCAAGTCTAACAGCTTCATTTCTTATCCCAGTCCCCTATCTTTCTTACAACTTCCAATGACTTTTATAAAGGATTTTAATATCTTCATTTACATCTCTATAAACTGTCATAATGTGGACATTTTTGCTTACATAAAAATTAATGCTTGAAAAGTACATTGAAATCCTTAGTACTTCAAGTGTTTTACATGAACCCATATCAAAATATGGTCTACTATACCATAAAATGTGGTAAAACAATGGCTTTTCAACAATGTTGAAGAAACCTTAATTAAACAGGCTAGATCCAAGACAGTGCAAAGATCTTCGATATTGCCACATGCCAATCATATCTAAGTGGTACAGTTTGTAAAATAATGCATGAATTAGATCTGATTATAACTTACAGATATAAAGAAATAATATGGTATAAACTTTCAAATTTTTATTCCCCCATGTATAAGAATGTCAATCAAAGGCAAATTCCTCCTGCACCATCAGGAGTGTCTACATTGGCTGCCATGCTCCCATCCTCCTACCCCAACTAGAGCTAGCACAAAGGGGAAAGGGGAGCAAACATAGAGTTCTATGTGGAGACCTGTGTAGAAGCCTAGACAGAGCGTGTATACCTGCACTGCAAGGCCGAGACTCAGTTACAGAGTCAAAGCAAGCTGGGGAACACAGTCTTCATTCACTGTCATGTTATATAACCCAAATTCCATGGAATATATTGATAGAAAATTAGGAGTCTCTGCCACAATGATCTTAAGCAAGTGACATTACCTTTCTAAACAGCATATTCATCATCTATAACAGGGGTTTTAATATCCATCTATATTATTAGGATGTGATGATGCTGCCATGTTCTATTTGAAGGTGCCCATCACACTTGTAAAACAAAATGTTTACACTTAAGCCTTATGTAGACCTAAGATATTATTTGTTCATAACAGTCCTTGAATAGAAAAAAAAAATCTGCAAATAATCTATTGTGTTACTAATACAACACTTTGGACAAGAATCAACACATTTTTAAAGAAATGCTTTTTCAATACAGTTTTAAAGATTCTGTTTATAACAGAGAAATGACTCTCAAGTATTAATCACTAAACTTCTTCTGCCATTTGTAGCTCTTGGAGAAAGTATAACCCACTATCTCCTTAACAAGGAGAATTTTTTTCTAACGCAGGGGCTCAGAAACTGTGCAAAAGTGAAAAGTGACTGAAGCCAATCCTGTCAGATTGCTTGGTACCTATTCGAAGCCACACTATGGAATGTTCAGGAGGGAGTATTATATTTCAGTCACATTGCTATACATTTACCACTTATACATTCCTCAGAAGTCTCTAATAAAAAGCAGTTTCTTTTCAACAATGATGCAACCTCTGTGAAGATAGATTATCTTTTTAATGGGTGAGGTACCAGACAGATAAAAGACTGATGTCTAAAAGCAAGGAAACCTCCATTTGTAGTGATGGGGGAAGTGGAAAGTGTCTGTTAATATAGTAAAGAGAAATCACGGACTGCAAAGTTAAGCCTTGAATTCTCTCTAAGCAAACATAGAGAAAAAGTTGGATCATTTGTCCTCAAAGAAACCATCTCCAAACACTGAAGTTCCTTGGTGAAATCCAAAGAAAGACGATTGCTGACAATTGGTAAAAGAGACACAATGAACCAGTTGTCAGACGTGCCTACTGAATGCCAATTTGTAAAATAAAACCTTTTGAACAACCGCAGGCTGTTTTAAAAGAAGCTGCTGATTCAAACTGAATAACTTCACTTTGCTGTGTTTTCTGCTCTTGTATAGATTATCATTACTATTTTTACTTTCTATTTTCAGCAGAAATTTGAGTTAACCTTTTGTTCCATCTGTAGCTCGCCTTCTGAAGCAGCACCACCTCCTTTTCATTATTCCTTTCAAAAGCACTGAAATTTGCAAAATGTGCCATTTCCCTCCCTCACTCTGTGGAGGAGCAGCACAGCCAGTTTTTCAAGCATGAAGATTCCTAATAATCAAAGGAACTTGAGGACTAAAATGAGTGTGCAGAGTGGATAATACCCAACACCACAGCAGGTGTGATTGGAGAGACAACAACACTCCTCTCACTCTAAAATATGTTCTTTAGAAACCTGTCAAAACACCTGGAACTCCCCACTGTGACTGACTGAAGACGTCAAGTCTCTTAAGAAAAAATTTAACTATTTTCATGAAGATATTCACTACATCACCACCAGTTTTAAATGTTTCAGCTCACACTGGTTTATAGGAGTCTCCCTACCTGAGACACAAGCACTCATCCAATTCCTAAGCAAAAGATCATAGGGAGCTATGAGAGGCTGGGCTCCAAATCTTTTCCTAAATGAGGACACTGGTCAAGTCAAAGGAGCTGTTGACTCCCCATATAATAATATTTATTTAGTATGAGATAATTTCAAATTTTTTTTGAGAATATACATGCAACCTCTGGGAAGATAGATTATCTTTTTAATGGGTGAGGTACCAGACAGATAAAAGACTGATGTCTAAAAGCAAGGAAACCTCCATTTGTAGTGATGGGGGAAGTGGAAAGTGTCTGTTAATATAGTAAAGAGAAATCACGGACTGCAAAGTTAAGCCTTGAATTCTCTCTAAGCAAACATAGAGAAAAAGTTGGATCATTTGTCCTCAAAGAAACCATCTCCAAACACTGAAGTTCCTTGGTGAAATCCAAAGAAAGACGATTGCTGACAATTGGTAAAAGAGACACAATGAACCAGTTGTCAGACGTGCCTACTGAATGCCAATTTGTAAAATAAAACCTTTTGAACAACCGCAGGCTGTTTTAAAAGAAGCTGCTGATTCAAACTGAATAACTTCACTTTGCTGTGTTTTCTGCTCTTGTATAGATTATCATTACTATTTTTACTTTCTATTTTCAGCAGAAATTTGAGTTAACCTTTTGTTCCATCTGTAGCTCGCCTTCTGAAGCAGCACCACCTCCTTTTCATTATTCCTTTCAAAAGCACTGAAATTTGCAAATGTGCCATTTCCTCCCTCACTCTGTGGAGGAGCAGCACAGCCAGTTTTTCAAGCATGAAGATTCCTAATAATCAAAGGAACTTGAGGACTAAAATGAGTGTGCAGAGTGGATAATACCCAACACCACAGCAGGTGTGATTGGAGAGACAACAACACTCCTCTCACTCTAAAATATGTTCTTTAGAAACCTGTCAAAACACCTGGAACTCCCCACTGTGACTGACTGAAGACGTCAAGTCTCTTAAGAAAAAATTTAACTATTTTCATGAAGATATTCACTACATCACCACCAGTTTTAAATGTTTCAGCTCACACTGGTTTATAGGAGTCTCCCTACCTGAGACACAAGCACTCATCCAATTCCTAAGCAAAAGATCATAGGGAGCTATGAGAGGCTGGGCTCCAAATCTTTTCCTAAATGAGGACACTGGTCAAGTCAAAGGAGCTGTTGACTCCCCATATAATAATATTTATTTAGTATGAGATAATTTCAGTATTTGAGAATATAAAACATAAAATTTACTCTGAATTCACTAGCATCTTAAAACTTTTTTTTTTCTCACAATAGCACTATAAATATATTTAAAATATCATTGTATGTGTTTGTGGACTGCAGATTTGCCCAGTTCTCAGAAAGTACTCAAAGCAAATATTCAAAGTTCCTTATAGGAACATCTTGGCACATTGGCCCAGGAGGCTCCCTGGCAAGGCAGGCTATGCCAGCTGGGTGGTGTTACAGGGTGAGCCTTGGTTGGGGGCAGGCAGGTGACCTATGGGGACTGGGCTCAGAGGGACAATTCAGACTCTACTGTAAAGACAGGCAAGAAACAAAACTATTCCTCAATTCTGCCTTGTCAATTCATCCATAATGAAGAATCCCCCACATGTAGAATGACACAGTGTGTGTGTGTGCTCAGTCACTCAGTTGTATATCCAACTCTCTGTGACCCCATGGACGACAGCCCAGGTTCCTCTGTCCATGGAATTTTCCAGGCAAGAATACTGGAGTGGGTTGCCATTTCCTATACTGAGAATGGTAGAGGATACCAATTTGTAGCATAGAACAAGGGCTAAAGATTGGAAGAGGCCTTAGAGATCACATCATCAGACCATTGGTTAGGTAATAGGAGGCCAAAGTGACTGACTTCCCTTTATGGGATAACAAAGTAATTACCAAGGCAGGACTAACTCCAGAGCTTTCTTTGTATGAAGCTATCAACACGAAACATGAGTACGAAAAATATCACATGAATGTTTTCATATATGTATTAAATAAATGTACTGTCTAAAGCATTCTGCTGTGAATCTTCGATGAAGTCTAGTATCATAGAAGAGGTCTAGAACTAGGCCTGAGAACACTTACACACCATACTACTTCTGCCATAAAATGTGCGACCTTAGGCATGTCATCACACACTGATTCATCTTATTCCTTCTGAGAAATATGGATGTTAAGTTTTAAAAAAATCTCTCAAGTCCCTTCAACTTTCTCATTCTGAACATATAAAAATTCCCACAGATGCAAAGCATGACCCCATAATTTATCTGTATTATTGCCATATTGCCATTTTAGAAGAGTATTTAAAGGAGAGTCTTCTATGTATCTTTTTCTGGAAGAGGCAAATGCACAAAGGCTGTGCAGTTAACAATGCAGATTCTATTATTTAATTTTTTGAAAGGCACCTCAAGAAACTTCATTCTGAAACTGAAATACTATAGTCGCAATAAAAATACAGAAACTGGGCTTCCCTGGTGGTCCAGTGGGTAAAGAGTCTGCCTTGCCATGCAGAGGGCACAGGTTCAATTCCTGCACTGGGAGGATCCCACGTGCCGCAGAGCAGCTGGACCGGTGTATCCAATTGCGAGCCAATGCTCTGGAGCACATGCCCCCAGAGTCGGTGCTCTGCAATGAGAGAGGCTGCTGCAATGGGAGGCCCACACAGGCCGAAGTATAAGCATGTATGAAAAATAAATAAATACAAAATCAATAAAAAGAGGCCAAAATATATTTTAAAAATTACAGAATCCTATCACTAGAGAACAATGGGATTATGAAGATATTATCCTTTTAGATAGCTTCGAGGATGATAGCTAATAGCTATGGAGCATTTAGCCTAACACCCCAGATCCGTTTTTTTTACGGGGAAAAATCATTGTGAGTATGAAGGCCATATGAAATGTAATATTACTTCTCCAATTTGTAGCATAGAACAAGGGCTAAAGATTGGAAGAGGCCTTAGAGATCACATCATCAGACCATTGGTTAGGTAATAGGAGGCCAAAGTGACTGACTTCCCTTTATGGGATAACAAAGTAATTACCAAGGCAGGACTAACTCCAGAGCTTTCTTTGTATGAAGCTATCAACACGAAACATGAGTACGAAAAATATCACATGAATGTTTTCATATATGTATTAAATAAATGTACTGTCTAAAGCATTCTGCTGTGAATCTTCGATGAAGTCTAGTATCATAGAAGAGGTCTAGAACTAGGCCTGAGAACACTTACACACCATACTACTTCTGCCATAAAATGTGCGACCTTAGGCATGTCATCACACACTGATTCATCTTATTCCTTCTGAGAAATATGGATGTTAAGTTTTAAAAAAATCTCTCAAGTCCCTTCAACTTTCTCATTCTGAACATATAAAAATTCCCACAGATGCAAAGCATGACCCCATAATTTATCTGTATTATTGCCATATTGCCATTTTAGAAGAGTATTTAAAGGAGAGTCTTCTATGTATCTTTTTCTGGAAGAGGCAAATGCACAAAGGCTGTGCAGTTAACAATGCAGATTCTATTATTTAATTTTTTGAAAGGCACCTCAAGAAACTTCATTCTGAAACTGAAATACTATAGTCGCAATAAAAATACAGAAACTGGGCTTCCCTGGTGGTCCAGTGGGTAAAGAGTCTGCCTTGCCATGCAGAGGGCACAGGTTCAATTCCTGCACTGGGAGGATCCCACGTGCCGCAGAGCAGCTGGACCGGTGTATCCAATTGCGAGCCAATGCTCTGGAGCACATGCCCCCAGAGTCGGTGCTCTGCAATGAGAGAGGCTGCTGCAATGGGAGGCCCACACAGGCCGAAGTATAAGCATGTATGAAAAATAAATAAATACAAAATCAATAAAAAGAGGCCAAAATATATTTTAAAAATTACAGAATCCTATCACTAGAGAACAATGGGATTATGAAGATATTATCCTTTTAGATAGCTTCGAGGATGATAGCTAATAGCTATGGAGCATTTAGCCTAACACCCCAGAGTGACACGTTTATTTATTTCTACAAGGAGATAGTGATAATGTTGATTTTAATCATTGTGAGTATGAAGGCCATATGAAATGTAATATTACTTCTCTTCATAAAAGAACTACGCCTGGACATTCACTGTCAGAGAGGACTGCGGAGGTGGTGACAAGGAGTATATATGCCTTTGGTCCCAGTGTCCCAGACTGGCATGTGTTTAGTCTCTTGGATAGCAATTTAATTTCTTTTTATTGTCCAGTGTATCACACTTGAGTAAAGGATAAAGGGCATAGAAAATTATAATTAACTTTCTATGAATTCTGTTTGTCAGGAGAGAAAAATAACTAACCCTTGGCTATTTCTATATAAAGCTATAACCACCTAGTGACAAAAAGTAACTAATCAAGCAGTAATTTTTGTTAAGAATCACCTTACATTTTTACTGATATCCCCCCCAAGAATGGTGTGTCTACACGACATTATGTAAAAAGAGACTAAGAGAAGCTAAACACACTAAATAGAGCATCACGTTTGTTTGGTTTATAGTAGTGCAAATGTTCATCTCCTGTTTATTTAGTCTCCAAACACTTCTTGAAGGTATGCAATATTTTGAAAAATGTCTTGTGTAAATCTAAAGCCTTTCCAATTAATCACTGCAAAGTTCACAGTGCCTCTAAGGCATATTAAACTTCAACAAAGGTATATTGCTATGTGAGAACACGGAGGGAAAGGATGGCATCTGTGGACATGACATAAAACCTGTTATATACAACACAACAACAGAGGACTGATCTTTTGAGTGCAGAGGGAAGTGGCTTAAAGAGTAAGATTAATCATTAAAGTAGGAAAGAATATTAAAGAGTAAAATATGATTGTCAAATCTATCTGTACTGAACTCAAAGCATTACTCCAAATGGAACTTGTGTTGATTTTGCTTATTAAAGGGTTATGGGATAATACTGTTGTTGCAAGATTAAAAAGTTGCTTCCATTACATTTGGGTTTCTGAGAAAAGTAAGAGACATTGCTAGGTTTCCAAGAATGATTAACTGAAGCATTTTGTATGTTTAGTTACTAATCAAAAGAAGAAACAGACCTGAGTACTAAGAATATAGGAACTCTATCTGAAAGAATGCTTTTAGCTACAATAAACAAAAAGTCAAATTTAAACAACTTTTTAAAAGGGAACTTAATTGGTTTATAACTATAACACGAAATTAGAAAAAATTAGTAAAATTTTATCATAAGAAAAGAAAAGAAATTTTAGTGGCTCCACAGTATATATGCCTTTGGTCCCAGTGTCCCAGACTGGCATGTGTTTAGTCTCTTGGATAGCAATTTAATTTCTTTTATTGTCCAGTGTATCACACTTGAGTAAAGGATAAAGGGCATAGAAAATTATAATTAACTTTCTATGAATTCTGTTTGTCAGGAGAGAAAAATAACTAACCCTTGGCTATTTCTATATAAAGCTATAACCACCTAGTGACAAAAAGTAACTAATCAAGCAGTAATTTTTGTTAAGAATCACCTTACATTTTTACTGATATCCCCCCCAAGAATGGTGTGTCTACACGACATTATGTAAAAAGAGACTAAGAGAAGCTAAACACACTAAATAGAGCATCACGTTTGTTTGGTTTATAGTAGTGCAAATGTTCATCTCCTGTTTATTTAGTCTCCAAACACTTCTTGAAGGTATGCAATATTTTGAAAAATGTCTTGTGTAAATCTAAAGCCTTTCCAATTAATCACTGCAAAGTTCACAGTGCCTCTAAGGCATATTAAACTTCAACAAAGGTATATTGCTATGTGAGAACACGGAGGGAAAGGATGGCATCTGTGGACATGACATAAAACCTGTTATATACAACACAACAACAGAGGACTGATCTTTTGAGTGCAGAGGGAAGTGGCTTAAAGAGTAAGATTAATCATTAAAGTAGGAAAGAATATTAAAGAGTAAAATATGATTGTCAAATCTATCTGTACTGAACTCAAAGCATTACTCCAAATGGAACTTGTGTTGATTTTGCTTATTAAAGGGTTATGGGATAATACTGTTGTTGCAAGATTAAAAAGTTGCTTCCATTACATTTGGGTTTCTGAGAAAAGTAAGAGACATTGCTAGGTTTCCAAGAATGATTAACTGAAGCATTTTGTATGTTTAGTTACTAATCAAAAGAAGAAACAGACCTGAGTACTAAGAATATAGGAACTCTATCTGAAAGAATGCTTTTAGCTACAATAAACAAAAAGTCAAATTTAAACAACTTTTTAAAAGGGAACTTAATTGGTTTATAACTATAACACGAAATTAGAAAAAATTAGTAAAATTTTATCATAAGAAAAAGAAGTTTAAAATTAACCGAAGTTAAGTGGACCTTCCTGGTTATGCAGTGGCTAAAACTCCACACTCCCACTGCAGGGAGCCTGGGTTCTATCCATGGGACTAGATTCTATATGCCACAGCTAAAGATTTCAATGCCACAACTAAGAACTGGCATGGTGAAGTAAATGATAAATAAATATTTTATAAAAATTAACCAAAGTTAAATCAGTAATGACAAAGCACAGAGAAAGAATAGGGTAATAATTCATCTGAAAGATGATGCATATGTTATTTATTTGTACTCACTGTGTACAATATGGGGCACACCTCAATACCTCAAATCTCAGTTTCATTTTACATATTGCATTCTGTAAAAATGATATCCTAATGAGAGGTAATAAGTTATATAAATATAAATAACAAAGTCATGGAAGTGAAAATAAATTAGATACTTATTCATTTATTGAAATATCTACAGTGTGCCAGAGATATTAACAGTAATGAAGAATAACATTCAAACTATCATCATAGTCCATGATCATTTGAAAAATCAGTCCCCAAAACTATGAACAGCAAAAAAGATCACATCTCATCTTAACTATATTTGTGCTTCTAACAGGAACTAATGAAATCCTGAAAGACTGCTTTACTTTTTATACAGTTGCTAATGAGCTTTGATCCAGTTCAAGCAAATATTCATGACTGAAATAATGCAACATATTTTATCCACAGCAACATCATTCTATTGTATAATGTCTACTAGATGCAAATTATTGCTAAATCTAGTGATAGGAAAATACAGCTATAGAAATTAGAAGAAAAGAATTATGAATGCTAAATTCTTACACACAGGAAACTTTTTTTTTTTGAAAAGTAAGAGACATTGCTAGGTTTCCAAGAATGATTAACTGAAGCATTTTGTATGTTTAGTTACTAATCAAAAGAAGAAACAGACCTGAGTACTAAGAATATAGGAACTCTATCTGAAAGAATGCTTTTAGCTACAATAAACAAAAAGTCAAATTTAAACAACTTTTAAAAGGGAACTTAATTGGTTTATAACTATAACACGAAATTAGAAAAATTAGTAAAATTTTATCATAAGAAAAGAAGTTTAAAATTAACCGAGTTAAGTGGACCTTCCTGGTTATGCAGTGGCTAAAACTCCACACTCCCACTGCAGGGAGCCTGGGTTCTATCCATGGGACTAGATTCTATATGCCACAGCTAAAGATTTCAATGCCACAACTAAGAACTGGCATGGTGAAGTAAATGATAAATAAATATTTTATAAAAATTAACCAAAGTTAAATCAGTAATGACAAAGCACAGAGAAAGAATAGGGTAATAATTCATCTGAAAGATGATGCATATGTTATTTATTTGTACTCACTGTGTACAATATGGGGCACACCTCAATACCTCAAATCTCAGTTTCATTTTACATATTGCATTCTGTAAAAATGATATCCTAATGAGAGGTAATAAGTTATATAAATATAAATAACAAAGTCATGGAAGTGAAAATAAATTAGATACTTATTCATTTATTGAAATATCTACAGTGTGCCAGAGATATTAACAGTAATGAAGAATAACATTCAAACTATCATCATAGTCCATGATCATTTGAAAAATCAGTCCCCAAAACTATGAACAGCAAAAAAGATCACATCTCATCTTAACTATATTTGTGCTTCTAACAGGAACTAATGAAATCCTGAAAGACTGCTTTACTTTTTATACAGTTGCTAATGAGCTTTGATCCAGTTCAAGCAAATATTCATGACTGAAATAATGCAACATATTTTATCCACAGCAACATCATTCTATTGTATAATGTCTACTAGATGCAAATTATTGCTAAATCTAGTGATAGGAAAATGCAGCTATAGAAATTAGAAGAAAAGAATTATGATGAGACATCCAACAGACTGGGAACCCATGCTGGGACTTACACACAGGGAAACTACAGAATTCTTTATTGTTATCGATTCTTTTTATTATTTACAATCAAGACCTAAAATAAATCTATATTGTAGTCTAAAGTCCAATTGCTTGAGGTTTTCTCATAGATCTAATAATTTAAAAAGGGAAGGAAATATTTGAATGTATCATTCACCAATAAAGTTGGTTATTGACCTACAAATCATACTTCCTGTGCCCCCACTTCAAATGCTCTTGATCCCATCTCTTATTCTGGCTGCTGCCCCAGTGACCTATCCTCACTAACTTTGATAAGCTTTACATAGGTGAAATTTCAGGTCATTGCTTCATATCTCTTGTTTTCAGGAATTTTTAACGCCACAATGTGGGATGTCTGCAAATACCTGCTCAGCATTTAAGCATGACCAATCTGAAAGCGTGGGAGAAAGAGAGCGAATGCCCAGGAACCATCCTTAATCGATGTGAGATGAAAGCTAACAAATAAATTCTTCCTCCTTTCATCCCTCAGGCAGATCATTCTAAGACACATTTCATAAAACACTTCATAAAATGCAGTAGAATCAACCTGCAGTTTCTCATACTGAATGCCAACTTAATAATGCATCTTTATTTTAGCTTTCCTACTTTCCTGTTTTCTCTCCCATTCCTCACTCCAGTTCTATGTGTATAATCCTTGATCTCAGACTTTCTTGGTAGCCAGGCTAAGGCAGTTGCTATTTTATTTGACTCTACCCAGCAGATCTTTGGAATGGGTTTTGGAAGTTGGATCCAGCTCTAATCCATTGAGCAGAACCCTAGCACACAAGAGCATCACAGTTAGTAAGAATATCACCTTTACCAAATTAGAATGAGATATTAATGGAAAGTTAAACTGTTGGCACCCATGGATACCAAAATAACATTTAATAGGATGTAATTTTACAGAATGAATTTAGGTGCCTTGAATTGATTGCTTTGAAAGCATCACGAAAAGAAATGACAGAGCCTTTTCCATTTTGGATGTAAATCTAGTGATAGGAAAATGCAGCTATAGAAATTAGAAGAAAAGAATTATGATGAGACATCCAACAGACTGGGAACCCATGCTGGGACTTACACACAGGGAAACTACAGAATTCTTTATTGTTATCGATTCTTTTTATTATTTACAATCAAGACCTAAAATAAATCTATATTGTAGTCTAAAGTCCAATTGCTTGAGGTTTTCTCATAGATCTAATAATTTAAAAGGGAAGGAAATATTTGAATGTATCATTCACCAATAAAGTTGGTTATTGACCTACAAATCATACTTCCTGTGCCCCCACTTCAAATGCTCTTGATCCCATCTCTTATTCTGGCTGCTGCCCCAGTGACCTATCCTCACTAACTTTGATAAGCTTTACATAGGTGAAATTTCAGGTCATTGCTTCATATCTCTTGTTTTCAGGAATTTTTAACGCCACAATGTGGGATGTCTGCAAATACCTGCTCAGCATTTAAGCATGACCAATCTGAAAGCGTGGGAGAAAGAGAGCGAATGCCCAGGAACCATCCTTAATCGATGTGAGATGAAAGCTAACAAATAAATTCTTCCTCCTTTCATCCCTCAGGCAGATCATTCTAAGACACATTTCATAAAACACTTCATAAAATGCAGTAGAATCAACCTGCAGTTTCTCATACTGAATGCCAACTTAATAATGCATCTTTATTTTAGCTTTCCTACTTTCCTGTTTTTCTCTCCCATTCCTCACTCCAGTTCTATGTGTATAATCCTTGATCTCAGACTTTCTTGGTAGCCAGGCTAAGGCAGTTGCTATTTTATTTGACTCTACCCAGCAGATCTTTGGAATGGGTTTTGGAAGTTGGATCCAGCTCTAATCCATTGAGCAGAACCCTAGCACACAAGAGCATCACAGTTAGTAAGAATATCACCTTTACCAAATTAGAATGAGATATTAATGGAAAGTTAAACTGTTGGCACCCATGGATACCAAAATAACATTTAATAGGATGTAATTTTACAGAATGAATTTAGGTGCCTTGAATTGATTGCTTTGAAAGCATCACGAAAAGAAATGACAGGTTCCATTTTGCCTTTTATCAACTTTAGAAATGCTTGAAAGAAGAGAGGACTCTAGAAGACTGAGGAAATCCACATCTAGTATAGTTACACAGGACTACTTGTGCCCAGCTGAAAATCAGGCACAAAATTTTTATTGTGAGGTGGTAGAGCAGCAAAAGAACCCAACACACATCCTTGCTAGAATGGCTGAGTCAGAGCCCTAGTAAGAAAAGGTATAAAATACAGCTCTGAAAAAAAAATTGGTGGAGATTTTTTGGTGAAAATTCTAAGAATCTTGAATCCACAGATAACCTCAAATCCTTCAAGGAAGTAGAAGCAGCCTTCTCCCCGTGGATAAAGACAGCCTTCATATTCCTAACTACCCTGCAAAGATTCAAAGGCAGATATCTAGACAGATTTTGCTTCCCTCTGCACAAAGTATATCTGCAACTATTCACTGTTTTCAGTCCAAAAATCAAGGTTAGATCTAGTACAGCCCATACAGGGAAATGCAATTTCTTCCACAATGACAGAATTGCAGGGGCTGCTAATACACACCAGTAGAAACCAGAGAAATATATGTGTGAGTAAGTGGTCTTAAGGCCACTACACTGGGCAGTGGTCAGTGGAACATAACAAGGCAGAAAGTAAGTTTGAATAGAAGATAGTTTATTTTTTTAGAATCCTGTGACTCAGAGTTCAGTATCTTGGTAAAGACACCTAGTTTTGAAAACCTTTAAACAAACACTACAAAGATTCCTCACTCCAGTTCTATGTGTATAATCCTTGATCTCAGACTTTCTTGGTAGCCAGGCTAAGGCAGTTGCTATTTTATTTGACTCTACCCAGCAGATCTTTGGAATGGGTTTTGGAAGTTGGATCCAGCTCTAATCCATTGAGCAGAACCCTAGCACACAAGAGCATCACAGTTAGTAAGAATATCACCTTTACCAAATTAGAATGAGATATTAATGGAAAGTTAAACTGTTGGCACCCATGGATACCAAAATAACATTTAATAGGATGTAATTTTACAGAATGAATTTAGGTGCCTTGAATTGATTGCTTTGAAAGCATCACGAAAAGAAATGACAGGTTCCATTTTGCCTTTTATCAACTTTAGAAATGCTTGAAAGAAGAGAGGACTCTAGAAGACTGAGGAAATCCACATCTAGTATAGTTACACAGGACTACTTGTGCCCAGCTGAAAATCAGGCACAAAATTTTTATTGTGAGGTGGTAGAGCAGCAAAAGAACCCAACACACATCCTTGCTAGAATGGCTGAGTCAGAGCCCTAGTAAGAAAAGGTATAAAATACAGCTCTGAAAAAAAAATTGGTGGAGATTTTTTGGTGAAAATTCTAAGAATCTTGAATCCACAGATAACCTCAAATCCTTCAAGGAAGTAGAAGCAGCCTTCTCCCCGTGGATAAAGACAGCCTTCATATTCCTAACTACCCTGCAAAGATTCAAAGGCAGATATCTAGACAGATTTTGCTTCCCTCTGCACAAAGTATATCTGCAACTATTCACTGTTTTCAGTCCAAAAATCAAGGTTAGATCTAGTACAGCCCATACAGGGAAATGCAATTTCTTCCACAATGACAGAATTGCAGGGGCTGCTAATACACACCAGTAGAAACCAGAGAAATATATGTGTGAGTAAGTGGTCTTAAGGCCACTACACTGGGCAGTGGTCAGTGGAACATAACAAGGCAGAAAGTAAGTTTGAATAGAAGATAGTTTATTTTTTTAGAATCCTGTGACTCAGAGTTCAGTATCTTGGTAAAGACACCTAGTTTTGATCCTAACACACTACATGAATGGTGCTTTTAAATGTGGATCCAATGATAATTCTGTATTCAATACAGATTATGAGACTTCCTTGGAACAGTATTGGGAAAGGAGTCATAAAACTTAGGGAAAATGAAAACATCTGAATGAATTTACTAGGAGACTAGAAAACCCACCACCTGATTACACTTCCTGGGAGGACCCAGAGGACATATCTTCACAAAGACTATAAGCAATGTGCTATTCAAAGAGGCACTAGCATCTTTAATAAGCTTAGAGGGTACCATCTCTGCAGACAGGTGGTGACAGCAGCAGATGACTCCTTCCTATGGGTCTCACTGGTATCAATAGGAATTACAGAATTCCAGAAACACCAGCAACCAGATACAGCACTTAGTAAGAGCAAGACCAGAATGGCAGAGATCCTAACCCATAGACATCAGTAGTAAAACACGGCAAATAGATCACAATGCTTCAATAAGCTTATGTATGTAGCTTTTTGAAACATCATATATATAAATATATGTATATATATTTATAGCTGATACAATGTCATGATATTACTTTCTCTATGAACCTAAAAACAATATAACCAAGGTCTACAAACCAGAAGGCTGAGATGAACTGCTATACTGCAAAATTATAACCCTTCCCACAGTTTTCAAATCCAATCTGTCCACATGTCCACTGTGCATTAATTAATGTATGTATTAGTTTTTAGGATTTCCTTGACAAAGCACCACAGACAAGGTAGCTTAACCAACACAAATTTATTTTCTCACAATTCTGAAGGCCGGATCCCTGGCACCTTAAGTACCAGCAGAGTAGTTGGCTTGTAGATGGCCATCTCCCTAGGTCTTCATTGATCTTCCCTCTGTACCTACCTGCATCCAAATTTCCTCTTCTTATAAGGACACAAGTCATATGGGATTAGGACCAACTCTAAGGACTTCAATTTAAACCAATTACCTTCTTTTTAAAAACTATCTACAAATACAGTCATATGCTAAAATACTGGGGGATTAGAATGCTAACATGAATTTGATAGAAACACAGTTCAGCTCCTAGCAAAGAGGAAACTAGAGTCCCTTGACAAAAGGTATCCACAAGCATATATGACAAACATTTCTTTAATAACTTCCTAAAGAGACCTGTGATCCTACACAGGGAAAATAGAAGTACTCAAGGCTTTTTAAGACACTTACACCAGAGGATATGAAAGTTCATTGTGGGTCCTCTTATTCATGAAGGGGCTTACAAAGACTGAGCGATAAAGATAAATTTGGCCCAAGTTCATAACATGATGGTCCAAAATTCTGACTGATCAATTCAGTTAATTCCTCAGTCTCTAAATGTATAATTGACTGGATATCCTAAGAAGCTGACACAACTTCACACTAGTTTTCTGACCTCTGGTGTGAGATCATATGGTAGGAAGGATCAATGGAAGCACTTTAACCTGCCACTGAACTCTGCCAGATTGTAAAGAAAAAGCAATGTTGCTTTCCAGGAAGAATTTTAGATACCAATGCCACATCCTATCACAACCTTTTTTCAGTTCACTTATTTGTCGCTGATAAAGCAGATGATTGGGACAAATGAAGATGGACTTAACCAAGTGGAAGCCTTATTCACAGTTGCTTCTGTGCTGGAAGTAGTTCTTTACTGAAACATATCAACATAGCCTCTGGAACACTGTAGGTAGCTCTTGATCTACTAGACACATTCTTCTCAGTCTCTACCAGTTCAGGAGATAGACAGAAGTTCTCTTTTACACAGGAGAGACAGCAATCCACATTCACTGTCTTTCCTCAAGACTGTATTAACTAGCCCATTCTCTGTCCTCAGAGAACTGTCCTGTTTCACAGGAAATGTGATCACCATGACGTTCTTCAGAACATTAGTGGTCAATTACAATGTGAAATAATGCTAACTGGAACTCAACAGAAGTAAATAATCTGATAGACAGAATTATAAGAAGCTAAAATGGCTCAGTACTAAAGAACCTGTCTGCCAAAACAGGATTGTCAGGAGATGTGGGTTTAATTTCTGGGTCAAGAAGATCTCTGGAGGAGGAAATAGAAACCCACTCCAGTATATTTGCCTGCAGAATTCCATAGACTGGTGGGCTGCAGTCCATGAGGTCACAAATGAGTAGCTGAGAATGCACGCAAAAGATAAGTGAAATCATGAATCAGTATTTGAAGTTTCTATTATGAAGTCTATAGGTAATCCAAACATCAGGAAAATCCTGAGGCATTCCACTTAAGGACAAAGTGATGCATTTTTGCACTACCATCTATGATGAGAAAAGAAGCCATCACTTGGTAGCCCTTTTTAATATTTGGAGAAAACCTGAAAATTCTATTTTGATCTTTTTAATAAGTGACTTAGAATACTGACTCTTTTGAATAGTTTCCAGGGCAACATAAGGTCCTGGAGGAAGTCGAAGCTGGGAGCAGGCCATCCAAACACTCAGGTCATATAACCTAGCATATCTGATAACGATGGAGGCATTCATGGTATATTTTAGAAAGGCTTTGTGGAATCTCTGGGAAGCCACAGTAGAAGAGTCCTGTACAAATCTAGGAGTTTTGAAAAGCAATGTTGCTTTCAGGAAGAATTTTAGATACCAATGCCACATCCTATCACAACCTTTTTTCAGTTCACTTATTTGTCGCTGATAAAGCAGATGATTGGGACAAATGAAGATGGACTTAACCAAGTGGAAGCCTTATTCACAGTTGCTTCTGTGCTGGAAGTAGTTCTTTACTGAAACATATCAACATAGCCTCTGGAACACTGTAGGTAGCTCTTGATCTACTAGACACATTCTTCTCAGTCTCTACCAGTTCAGGAGATAGACAGAAGTTCTCTTTTACACAGGAGAGACAGCAATCCACATTCACTGTCTTTCCTCAAGACTGTATTAACTAGCCCATTCTCTGTCCTCAGAGAACTGTCCTGTTTCACAGGAAATGTGATCACCATGACGTTCTTCAGAACATTAGTGGTCAATTACAATGTGAAATAATGCTAACTGGAACTCAACAGAAGTAAATAATCTGATAGACAGAATTATAAGAAGCTAAAATGGCTCAGTACTAAAGAACCTGTCTGCCAAAACAGGATTGTCAGGAGATGTGGGTTTAATTTCTGGGTCAAGAAGATCTCTGGAGGAGGAAATAGAAACCCACTCCAGTATATTTGCCTGCAGAATTCCATAGACTGGTGGGCTGCAGTCCATGAGGTCACAAATGAGTAGCTGAGAATGCACGCAAAAGATAAGTGAAATCATGAATCAGTATTTGAAGTTTCTATTATGAAGTCTATAGGTAATCCAAACATCAGGAAAATCCTGAGGCATTCCACTTAAGGACAAAGTGATGCATTTTTGCACTACCATCTATGATGAGAAAAGAAGCCATCACTTGGTAGCCCTTTTTAATATTTGGA
The DNA here is from genome assembly GCA_022376925.1 of Tragulus kanchil. NCBI lineage: Eukaryota > Metazoa > Chordata > Mammalia > Artiodactyla > Tragulidae > Tragulus > Tragulus kanchil. Next base: position 67,880,973 of record JAIOJX010000028.1, on the reverse strand, counting down.
GAAAACCTGAAAATTCTATTTTGATCTTTTTAATAAGTGACTTAGAATACTGACTCTTTTGAATAGTTTCCAGGGCAACATAAGGTCCTGGAGGAAGTCGAAGCTGGGAGCAGGCCATCCAAACACTCAGGTCATATAACCTAGCATATCTGATAACGATGGAGGCATTCATGGTATATTTTAGAAAGGCTTTGTGGAATCTCTGGGAAGCCACAGTAGAAGAGTCCCTGTACAAACTCTGAGGATTTTGCAGCAAGGCCATGCTTTCTGTGACAGAACAACCAGTCCTTGAAAAACAGTTCCCACTGTACTAATGGCCCTAGTAAAGACACAAGACCTGATCATGGGATACTAAGGGACTGTGGATTGGATCTGCACATCATGTCACACAGCAGACAGAAACCAGCTTCATGATAGAAATGACACATTCAGCATGACGCCTGAGCAAATCCAAAATATGGAAGTAAGTTACAAAAAGAAAAGCCTCAGACTCCACTTTAGCTAACTGAATTACATTTGACCTTTTGGGAGGTCTGCCCTAGAACTAACTGATCAAGAAATAAAATACCTGGCTCAGACATGGAGAATAGACATATGGACATTGTGGGGAATGAACAGTGGGTAGGAGCCATAAAGGAAGTAGCATGAAGACCTATACTATCATATGTGGAAAAAATAGCTATTGTCATTGAGCTGTGAGAAAAGACGAACCTTCAGGGGCGCTTTGCAATGGCCTGGAGGGGTGGGATGGGGGGATAGACATATGACTAATCTAAGAACATACATAGCTGTAAACAACAAAACTCTGTAAAAGTAAAAAGTAAAACAAAAATATTAAAAAAAAAAAAAAGTACCTGGCTCACAGATAGATTTGTACCGGTACTGGCCACAGATCAACTGCATCTGTGCTATACTCCCATTAAAGAATGGCTCTAAATGAGGAACTATGATTGCCACTGCACTAGTGGGCAGTAAGAAATATGCTTGGGAAACAAGTGACTTGTGGAAGCATCTCTTGGTGCTTCTGTGTTCAGTAATAACTGTGAACAAACAATTGCAACTATAGTGCAATAAAATGATTCAATTAAAGATTCAATCCCTTCAGGTCAGGGCTAAAAGATCATTTCATGAGGCTAAAAGCTCATTTCATGAGGCAAGCAACATAGGCAAGTTGGAATTCTGAGGGTGAACTTGGGTGAAGAGGTAAGCAATGAATGCCAATTATGGCCTCAAACTGCACCATTGGGAAGAGCTTGCCCCAGAAATTACAGAGAGTCCCTGTACAAACTCTGAGGATTTTGCAGCAAGGCCATGCTTTCTGTGACAGAACAACCAGTCCTTGAAAAACAGTTCCCACTGTACTAATGGCCCTAGTAAAGACACAAGACCTGATCATGGGATACTAAGGGACTGTGGATTGGATCTGCACATCATGTCACACAGCAGACAGAAACCAGCTTCATGATAGAAATGACACATTCAGCATGACGCCTGAGCAAATCCAAAATATGGAAGTAAGTTACAAAAAGAAAAGCCTCAGACTCCACTTTAGCTAACTGAATTACATTTGACCTTTTGGGAGGTCTGCCCTAGAACTAACTGATCAAGAAATAAAATACCTGGCTCAGACATGGAGAATAGACATATGGACATTGTGGGGAATGAACAGTGGGTAGGAGCCATAAAGGAAGTAGCATGAAGACCTATACTATCATATGTGGAAAAAAATAGCTATTGTCATTGAGCTGTGAGAAAAGACGAACCTTCAGGGGCGCTTTGCAATGGCCTGGAGGGGTGGGATGGGGGGATAGACATATGACTAATCTAAGAACATACATAGCTGTAAACAACAAAACTCTGTAAAAGTAAAAAGTAAAACAAAAATATTAAAAAAAAAAAAAAGTACCTGGCTCACAGATAGATTTGTACCGGTACTGGCCACAGATCAACTGCATCTGTGCTATACTCCCATTAAAGAATGGCTCTAAATGAGGAACTATGATTGCCACTGCACTAGTGGGCAGTAAGAAATATGCTTGGGAAACAAGTGACTTGTGGAAGCATCTCTTGGTGCTTCTGTGTTCAGTAATAACTGTGAACAAACAATTGCAACTATAGTGCAATAAAATGATTCAATTAAAGATTCAATCCCTTCAGGTCAGGGCTAAAAGATCATTTCATGAGGCTAAAAGCTCATTTCATGAGGCAAGCAACATAGGCAAGTTGGAATTCTGAGGGTGAACTTGGGTGAAGAGGTAAGCAATGAATGCCAATTATGGCCTCAGGACAAGCTGCACCATTGGGAAGATGGCCTTGCTCAAACAATCCTGAGAAATTACAGAGAGTCTGAATAGATCTGAGTGCTACAAGGCTGGACTGAACATTCTTCGCTTGTGTCTAATTTCAAATGTTCCCAGTGCCACCCTCGCTGTGATCACCAGAACTACAGATACTGCTACCAGCTTCAAACTGATGGAAGCTGTAAGCCCTCACCATAGACCCATGATGTGTGTATACCTCGCATTTCCTCCACGAGGCTTTCTCTAATGGTATGATGTTTGGGATGCTCATGGGAACTCGTTTGTCACTTATTCATGGCACATCTAACCTATAAATATGAGTTACTTCCCACAGGACCATGCTAGCCCAATGGGGGACAGGAGCTGATAGAAATATAGACTCCTTTTAGTCAATAGAGTCCTAAAACACATTTTATAGTCTGCTCAGAAGGTCGTACTATACTCTACTATCTGTCATTCCCACTCCATGAGACTTTATTCCCAAGTGAACTACCTGCCGGCAAAATCTCCTCTCAGCCCCGCTTTTGGGGAAACTGAGTTGAGGTAGAAACTGCCCACTTATTCTTGAAAGTTTATATCTAAGGATGCATACATAATATTAAATATAGTTCCATATTTCTTCATATCAAAACTGCTACATTTTTGTGCATTTCAAATTCCTCCCAAAGGCCCTCCTTTATGAGCAAAAAATAAAATGTTATTTCTTAAACTTGGAAATTGCCATTTTCTACTTTTTAATGAAATTCAGCCAGGATGTCAAATATAATTGACCCACCTTAAAATGTAAAGACATCAGCTATTATTAATGAAGTGTTTCAAGGCACATTTTGCAACATGATCACAGCTAGAATATATATGAAGTTTCATATGATAAAAGATTGACTTATTAACCTTGGAACATTTTCTCTGCATCAGCAACATTTTAGAGCATAGGAAGAGAAGCACCATCTCAAATAATTTGTAAAACTTTAACAACACATCAAAGGGAGAACAGGCAAGTTGGAATTCTGAGGGTGAACTTGGGTGAAGAGGTAAGCAATGAATGCCAATTATGGCCTCAGGACAAGCTGCACCATTGGGAAGATGGCCTTGCTCAAACAATCCTGAGAAATTACAGAGAGTCTGAATAGATCTGAGTGCTACAAGGCTGGACTGAACATTCTTCGCTTGTGTCTAATTTCAAATGTTCCCAGTGCCACCCTCGCTGTGATCACCAGAACTACAGATACTGCTACCAGCTTCAAACTGATGGAAGCTGTAAGCCCTCACCATAGACCCATGATGTGTGTATACCTCGCATTTCCTCCACGAGGCTTTCTCTAATGGTATGATGTTTGGGATGCTCATGGGAACTCGTTTGTCACTTATTCATGGCACATCTAACCTATAAATATGAGTTACTTCCCACAGGACCATGCTAGCCCAATGGGGGACAGGAGCTGATAGAAATATAGACTCCTTTTAGTCAATAGAGTCCTAAAACACATTTTATAGTCTGCTCAGAAGGTCGTACTATACTCTACTATCTGTCATTCCCACTCCATGAGACTTTATTCCCAAGTGAACTACCTGCCGGCAAAATCTCCTCTCAGCCCCGCTTTTGGGGAAACTGAGTTGAGGTAGAAACTGCCCACTTATTCTTGAAAGTTTATATCTAAGGATGCATACATAATATTAAATATAGTTCCATATTTCTTCATATCAAAACTGCTACATTTTTGTGCATTTCAAATTCCTCCCAAAGGCCCTCCTTTATGAGCAAAAAATAAAATGTTATTTCTTAAACTTGGAAATTGCCATTTTCTACTTTTTAATGAAATTCAGCCAGGATGTCAAATATAATTGACCCACCTTAAAATGTAAAGACATCAGCTATTATTAATGAAGTGTTTCAAGGCACATTTTGCAACATGATCACAGCTAGAATATATATGAAGTTTCATATGATAAAAGATTGACTTATTAACCTTGGAACATTTTCTCTGCATCAGCAACATTTTAGAGCATAGGAAGAGAAGCACCATCTCAAATAATTTGTAAAACTTTAACAACACATCAAAGGGGAGAACAGACAGGTTGGTTTCAAATAATGAAACTTGCTTCTTGAGAGGACAGCTGTCTAAGAAGCAAAACTCTCTGTTTACTCTCTGTGGCAGCCTATTACTTCACCTATTATCTATCACCTCTTTGCCCTTGGAAAATTCTCTTTAAATGTATTTACAAAGGTAAAGACAAGTTTAAAGCAATTATCAAAGAAATGTGGGATACATAGGTAGACACAGAGAAATAGGCATTGGGCTTATATTTTCTTCTATTTACATATTTCCCAGGATCTGGTTTGTGTCCCATTTCAGATATCCCTCTTTCTTCCTAACCTTCCTCTTGATCTACAATCAATATTTCAAATCCATACTTGGATGCTCAGTTTCTTCCTTCTATTATTTTTCTACTTCTTAATGCATCATTTCTTTTCTGATAAGAGAGTTCAAAATTGCTTGGGTAGAATTAGCTTTCTTATACAGATTTGTAGATTATTCTAAAACTCTTTGCCAACTCACCCCTACAGTTTAAAATATCTTCATTTTTACAGCACTGGAATATTTTAGCTTATCACTATTATCACTATTAGACTTTTCAAGGTTGTGTTTAGACTTTCTAGGGCTGTATTTTGAACATTTTCTGAAATCTCATAAATTATTAAATTTTATATATATATTTTTTATCTAAAAATCTTTTATTGGTACCTATATAAATTTATTGAAATATATGCTAATGGCTAACAAAATACAAAGTAATCTTTAGGCAATTCTTAAGATATCATCTCCCATAAAGGTTAGATTCCATTGAGATGGGCATTCAAACAATGCTATTGAAAATATAAATTTGCTACAAACTTTCCCATAACTAACTTGGCAACACAAGTCAGTAGGTCAAAACGGCCTTAGTCTTGATCCATAATATATCTCATGACCTATCTTATGGAAATGTCCAGAGATGTGATCAGAAACTTATGGACGGGCTTCCCTGGTGGTCCAGTGGGTAAGGACACCGCCTTGCAGTGCAAGGCGCCAGTTCGATCAAATGCAAGCATAAGAGTGAAGAGAAGCACCAAATGAAGTTTCATATGATAAAAGATTGACTTATTAACCTTGGAACATTTCTCTGCATCAGCAACATTTTAGAGCATAGGAAGAGAAGCACCATCTCAAATAATTTGTAAAACTTTAACAACACATCAAAGGGGAGAACAGACAGGTTGGTTTCAAATAATGAAACTTGCTTCTTGAGAGGACAGCTGTCTAAGAAGCAAAACTCTCTGTTTACTCTCTGTGGCAGCCTATTACTTCACCTATTATCTATCACCTCTTTGCCCTTGGAAAATTCTCTTTAAATGTATTTACAAAGGTAAAGACAAGTTTAAAGCAATTATCAAAGAAATGTGGGATACATAGGTAGACACAGAGAAATAGGCATTGGGCTTATATTTTCTTCTATTTACATATTTCCCAGGATCTGGTTTGTGTCCCATTTCAGATATCCCTCTTTCTTCCTAACCTTCCTCTTGATCTACAATCAATATTTCAAATCCATACTTGGATGCTCAGTTTCTTCCTTCTATTATTTTTCTACTTCTTAATGCATCATTTCTTTTCTGATAAGAGAGTTCAAAATTGCTTGGGTAGAATTAGCTTTCTTATACAGATTTGTAGATTATTCTAAAACTCTTTGCCAACTCACCCCTACAGTTTAAAATATCTTCATTTTTACAGCACTGGAATATTTTAGCTTATCACTATTATCACTATTAGACTTTTCAAGGTTGTGTTTAGACTTTCTAGGGCTGTATTTTGAACATTTTCTGAAATCTCATAAATTATTAAATTTTATATATATATTTTTTATCTAAAAATCTTTTATTGGTACCTATATAAATTTATTGAAATATATGCTAATGGCTAACAAAATACAAAGTAATCTTTAGGCAATTCTTAAGATATCATCTCCCATAAAGGTTAGATTCCATTGAGATGGGCATTCAAACAATGCTATTGAAAATATAAATTTGCTACAAACTTTCCCATAACTAACTTGGCAACACAAGTCAGTAGGTCAAAACGGCCTTAGTCTTGATCCATAATATATCTCATGACCTATCTTATGGAAATGTCCAGAGATGTGATCAGAAACTTATGGACGGGCTTCCCTGGTGGTCCAGTGGGTAAGGACACCGCCTTGCAGTGCAAGGGGCGCCAGTTCGATCCCTGGCCTGGGAAGATCTCACATGCCGTGGAGCGGCTGGACCGATGTGTCCAATTACCGAGCCGGAGCTCTGGAGCGCACGTGTCCAGAGCCGGAACTCTGTGACAACAGAGGCCACCGCGATGGGAGGCCCACACGGGCCAGGGAACAAAGATGGATGACAATGGACAAATGAAAGACCAATAGAAGTGGCCCGCCTGCTCCCCTCCCTCCCTACCCAACCCTGTCCCCCAAATAAATGAATAAATAAATCTTAAAAAAAGAAAAAGAAAAGAAACTTATGGGCAAGACTATATATATATTCATTTCAGAAACATTTATACTAGTAGAAAATTGAAAAAAGGTTTAAAACAAGATTGGCAAAAAATATATATAGCCTAGAATTAATGCTGTCCTTTATAAAACTTGTGTCATTTTAATATAACAATAAAACATTTATGATATAATGTTAAATAGGAATCAAACACTGAATAGACTATTGAATATTCAGTATTGTATACATTTTGGAAAAAATAAAATGAGATACAAAGATTGCAAATATATACAAATCAGGTATAAAATAAAACACTGAAGTTTTCTCTGAATCAGATATGAGGTGTTTTTTATTTCTTTATGTTTGTTTGCATTTTATATATCTGATCACTAATCAACATGTATCTTTTATATAAATAAGAAAGGTTATTCTTTAAAGATTAAAATCCAAATATAAAAAATTAAAATTAAAATTCAATTTGGGATTCTATTTCTTATACACCTAGAAAGTAGGCTGAGGTTCTATCATCATGATATTTAGTTAGCTAAGAGATGAACCATTAATTAACCATTAATAAAAAGTTTTCTCTGTACTTTGATGGCTGCCTTAAGGAAACAATTTTATTTCAAGTGATAGATAGCATCAAAGATAATGAGTGAGAAATGTAGGTAGCTCCCAGAACTGTGCAGAATAAGATATCCTCTACATATCTCATCTCTGTTTCTATCATTCTTCCTCACTGTCTTTCTGAGCAGCCTGGCTTTCTCCATGGGACAGAACATATGCACACTATCTGCTCCTGAGCATCTCCTCTTATAATACTGGCCAATTAGACAAAATATGATGCTCTGATTCAGTTTCAGAACTCAGAAACCTTCTGACCAGTTTAGCTTGGATCAGTTGCAATCATTTGTGGCTAGAGAAAAATTAATAGGGAAGTTTCTGGAAAGCCACACTCATCGAGGCTCAAGAGTCAGAGAAGGCAGTACTCAGAAATGGGAAGTTGTAGATATTACAATGTGTCCAGAATAGTAACTATAAATACATAAATTTATAAATTGTAATTGCATTATTTCAATTAGTATCTCAAATAAAGTATATTTTACAGTACTGTATAGTAATGATTTGATCACATAGGCATATTACTAAACATTTTTGAGAACCCCACCCCAGTGTATACTACATATATATTTATATTACATAGAATACCTTATTTAGACAATTATGTATTTTTGGAAAAGCTCTATTCAATATAAACATGTGAGTCACATATTTAATTTTTAATTATGTAGCACACATTTTTAAACAGTGAAAATAAACAGATGAAATTAATTTTAATAATACATCTTATTTAAACAAATATATTCAAAATATTATTGTTTCAACATGTCACATTAGCTACATTTCAAGTATTCAATAGCATCTCTAGTAATGATTACTCTGTAGGATAGTGTAGCTCTAAATTATACATTCAATGTAGGAAAATGCATAGAGTATATGCTTTCTTTGCACATGTGTATATACTAAATATAGAATATAGTTATTCAGAAATTCTATATAAATGTGAAATTCTCCTTTTTCATACATTCTATATGTTATCATCAGTGAAAACAAGATCTAAAGTTGACTGGCTCACATCATGAACTCCTTATAGCAGAATTCAGATTTAAATTGAAAGAAGTAAGGAAAACCACCAGGCCATTCAGGTATGACCTAAATCAAATCCCTTATGATTATACAGTGGAAGTGATAGATAGCATCAAAGATAATGAGTGAGAAATGTAGGTAGCTCCCAGAACTGTGCAGAATAAGATATCCTCTACATATCTCATCTCTGTTTCTATCATTCTTCCTCACTGTCTTTCTGAGCAGCCTGGCTTTCTCCATGGGACAGAACATATGCACACTATCTGCTCCTGAGCATCTCCTCTTATAATACTGGCCAATTAGACAAAATATGATGCTCTGATTCAGTTTCAGAACTCAGAAACCTTCTGACCAGTTTAGCTTGGATCAGTTGCAGTCATTTGTGGCTAGAGAAAATTAATAGGGCAGTTTCTGGCCAGCCACTCTCAACGAGGCTCAAGAGTCAGAGAAGGCAGTACTCAGAAATGGGAAGTTGTAGATATTACAATGTGTCCAGAATAGTAACTATAAATACATAAATTTATAAATTGTAATTGCATTATTTCAATTAGTATCTCAAATAAAGTATATTTTACAGTACTGTATAGTAATGATTTGATCACATAGGCATATTACTAAACATTTTTGAGAACCCCACCCCAGTGTATACTACATATATATTTATATTACATAGAATACCTTATTTAGACAATTATGTATTTTTGGAAAAGCTCTATTCAATATAAACATGTGAGTCACATATTTAATTTTTAATTATGTAGCACACATTTTTAAACAGTGAAAATAAACAGATGAAATTAATTTTAATAATACATCTTATTTAAACAAATATATTCAAAATATTATTGTTTCAACATGTCACATTAGCTACATTTCAAGTATTCAATAGCATCTCTAGTAATGATTACTCTGTAGGATAGTGTAGCTCTAAATTATACATTCAATGTAGGAAAATGCATAGAGTATATGCTTTCTTTGCACATGTGTATATACTAAATATAGAATATAGTTATTCAGAAATTCTATATAAATGTGAAATTCTCCTTTTTCATACATTCTATATGTTATCATCAGTGAAAACAAGATCTAAAGTTGACTGGCTCACATCATGAACTCCTTATAGCAGAATTCAGATTTAAATTGAAAGAAGTAAGGAAAACCACCAGGCCATTCAGGTATGACCTAAATCAAATCCCTTATGATTATACAGTGGAAGTGACAAATAAATTCAAGGGATTAGATCTGATATACAGAATAATATACTATCAACAGATGCTTGTAACATTGTACAGGAGGCAATGATCAAAACCATACTCAAGAAAATGAAATGCAAATATGTTAAATGGTTGTCTGAGGAGGCCTTACAAATAGCTGAGAAAAGAAGAGAAGCCAAAAGGCAAAGGAGATAAAACAAGTTATACACATCTGAATGCAGAATTCTAAGAATAGTAAGAAATAAGTCTTCTTAAGTAAACAACACAAAGTAATAGAGGAAAACAATAGAATGGAAAAGACTAGGATATCTTCAAGAAATTAGAGATGCCAGGGGAACATTTCCATGCAAAGATGTCCACAATAAAGGACAAAAGTGGTATGGACCTAACAGAAACAGAAGATACTAAGAAGAGGTGGCAAGAATACACAGAACTGTACAAAAAATGTCTTAATGATCCAAATAACCACCATGGTGTGGTCACTCACGAGAGCCAGACATCCTGGAATGTGAAGTCAAGTGGGCCTTAGGAAGCATTTCTACAAAGAAAGCTAGTGGAGGTTATGGAATTCCAGCTGAGCTATTTTAAATCCTAAAAGATGATACTGTTAAAGTACTGCATTCAATATGCCAGCAAAATTGGAAAATTCAGCAGTGGCCACAGGACTGGAAAAAGGCCTGTCTTCATTCCAATCCCAAAGAAGGGCAATGCCAAAAAATGTTCAAACTGCCACACAAACGCACTCATTTCACATACTAGCAAACTAATGCTCAAAATCCTTCAGATATGTGAACCCAGAACTTCCAGATGTACAAACTGGGTTTAAAAAAGCAGAGGAATCATCGAATTGCCAACATTCCCTCGATCACAAAAAAAAGAAAGTAAGGCCTCTGTATATAAATGTGAAATTCTCCTTTTCATACATTCTATATGTTATCATCAGTGAAAACAAGATCTAAAGTTGACTGGCTCACATCATGAACTCCTTATAGCAGAATTCAGATTTAAATTGAAAGAAGTAAGGAAAACCACCAGGCCATTCAGGTATGACCTAAATCAAATCCCTTATGATTATACAGTGGAAGTGACAAATAAATTCAAGGGATTAGATCTGATATACAGAATAATATACTATCAACAGATGCTTGTAACATTGTACAGGAGGCAATGATCAAAACCATACTCAAGAAAATGAAATGCAAATATGTTAAATGGTTGTCTGAGGAGGCCTTACAAATAGCTGAGAAAAGAAGAGAAGCCAAAAGGCAAAGGAGATAAAACAAGTTATACACATCTGAATGCAGAATTCTAAGAATAGTAAGAAATAAGTCTTCTTAAGTAAACAACACAAAGTAATAGAGGAAAACAATAGAATGGAAAAGACTAGGATATCTTCAAGAAATTAGAGATGCCAGGGGAACATTTCCATGCAAAGATGTCCACAATAAAGGACAAAAGTGGTATGGACCTAACAGAAACAGAAGATACTAAGAAGAGGTGGCAAGAATACACAGAACTGTACAAAAAATGTCTTAATGATCCAAATAACCACCATGGTGTGGTCACTCACGTAGAGCCAGACATCCTGGAATGTGAAGTCAAGTGGGCCTTAGGAAGCATTTCTACAAAGAAAGCTAGTGGAGGTTATGGAATTCCAGCTGAGCTATTTTAAATCCTAAAAGATGATACTGTTAAAGTACTGCATTCAATATGCCAGCAAAATTGGAAAATTCAGCAGTGGCCACAGGACTGGAAAAAGGCCTGTCTTCATTCCAATCCCAAAGAAGGGCAATGCCAAAAAATGTTCAAACTGCCACACAAACGCACTCATTTCACATACTAGCAAACTAATGCTCAAAATCCTTCAGATATGTGAACCCAGAACTTCCAGATGTACAAACTGGGTTTAAAAAAGCAGAGGAATCATCGAATTGCCAACATTCCCTCGATCACAGAGAAAGTAAGGGAACTGCAGAAAACCTCTATTTCATTGACTATGCTAAGGCCTCTGCATACACAACAAACTGGAAAATTCTTAAAGAGATGGGAATATCAGATCACTTTAACTACCTCCTGAGAAACCTGTATGCATGTCAAGAAGTAACAGAATCGAACATGGACAATGGACCAGTTCCAAGTTTGGAAAGGAGTACATCAAGCCTCTATATTGTCATCCTGTTTATTTAACTTACATGCAGAGTGCATCATGAAAAATTCCAGGCTGGATGAAATTGGAATCAAAATTGCCAGGAGAAACATCAATAACCTCAGAGCCTCTTCTCTTTTGAATGACTTTTAACTTTGTTCTTAATTGAGGGTAGTTGCTTTTCAGAATTGTGTTGGTTTCTACCCAATGTATGTATGAATCAGTCATACACATGTTTCCTCCATCTTGAACCTCCCTCCCACCTCCCAACCCACCCCACCCTTCCCAGTTATTACAGATCCCTTATTTGAGTTCCCTGAGTCATACAGCAAATTCTCATTGGCTATCTATTTTCAATATGGTAATAAATATTTCCATGTTACTATTAAAAAGCCTCTTGATGAAAGTAAAAGAGGAGAGTGAAAAAGCTGGTTTAAAACTCAAAATTCAAGAAACTAAGGTGATGGTATGTGGTCCCATCACTTCATGGCACATAAATGGGAAAAAATGGCAACAGTGACAGACATTATTTTCTTGGGTTCCAAAAATCACTGCAGATGGTGACTGCAGCCATGAAATTAAAAGACAGTTGCTCTTTGAAAGAAAAGCTACGACAAACCTAGACAGCATATTAAAAAGCAGACATCACGTTGCTGACAAAGGTCCATCTAGTCAAAGCTGTGGCTTCTCCAGTAGTCATGTACAGATGTGAGAACTAGACCATAAAGAAGGCTGAGCATTGAAGAAGTGATGTTTTCAAATTGTGGTGCTAGAAAAGACAAGACATCAAGGAAAGCAAACTAGTCAATTCTAAAGGATATCAACCCTGAATATTCACTGGAAGGACTGATGTTGAAGCTGCACTCATTTCACATACTAGCAAACTAATGCTCAAAATCCTTCAGATATGTGAACCCAGAACTTCCAGATGTACAAACTGGGTTTAAAAAAGCAGAGGAATCATCGAATTGCCAACATTCCCTCGATCACAGAGAAAGTAAGGGAACTGCAGAAAACCTCTATTTCATTGACTATGCTAAGGCCTCTGCATACACAACAAACTGGAAAATTCTTAAAGAGATGGGAATATCAGATCACTTTAACTACCTCCTGAGAAACCTGTATGCATGTCAAGAAGTAACAGAATCGAACATGGACAATGGACCAGTTCCAAGTTTGGAAAGGAGTACATCAAGCCTCTATATTGTCATCCTGTTTATTTAACTTACATGCAGAGTGCATCATGAAAAATTCCAGGCTGGATGAAATTGGAATCAAAATTGCCAGGAGAAACATCAATAACCTCAGAGCCTCTTCTCTTTTGAATGACTTTTAACTTTGTTCTTAATTGAGGGTAGTTGCTTTTCAGAATTGTGTTGGTTTCTACCCAATGTATGTATGAATCAGTCATACACATGTTTCCTCCATCTTGAACCTCCCTCCCACCTCCCAACCCACCCCACCCTTCCCAGTTATTACAGATCCCTTATTTGAGTTCCCTGAGTCATACAGCAAATTCTCATTGGCTATCTATTTTCAATATGGTAATAAATATTTCCATGTTACTATTAAAAAGCCTCTTGATGAAAGTAAAAGAGGAGAGTGAAAAAGCTGGTTTAAAACTCAAAATTCAAGAAACTAAGGTGATGGTATGTGGTCCCATCACTTCATGGCACATAAATGGGAAAAAATGGCAACAGTGACAGACATTATTTTCTTGGGTTCCAAAAATCACTGCAGATGGTGACTGCAGCCATGAAATTAAAAGACAGTTGCTCTTTGAAAGAAAAGCTACGACAAACCTAGACAGCATATTAAAAAGCAGACATCACGTTGCTGACAAAGGTCCATCTAGTCAAAGCTGTGGCTTCTCCAGTAGTCATGTACAGATGTGAGAACTAGACCATAAAGAAGGCTGAGCATTGAAGAAGTGATGTTTTCAAATTGTGGTGCTAGAAAAGACAAGACATCAAGGAAAGCAAACTAGTCAATTCTAAAGGATATCAACCCTGAATATTCACTGGAAGGACTGATGTTGAAGCTGAAGTTTCAATAATTTGGCCACCTGAAGCAAAGAGCCAACTTACTGGAAAAACCTTAATGCTGGGAAAAATTGAGGGCAGGAGAAGAAGAGGCCCACTGAGGATAAGATGGTTAGATGGCATCGTCAACTCAATGGACATGAGTTTGAGCAAATTACCAGAGACAGTGTAGCACAAGGGAAGTCCAGTGTGCTGCAATCCATGGAATCTCAAAGAGTCAGACATGATTAAGTGACTGAACAACAATATGCTATTGTGTTGATAAAATAGGCATACAATTAAATATATAGAAAGTATTATAAGACTTACGGAATGATATAAGTTCTTATGGCTTCATTCACATCCCAGCACATCATGCATGAGTGTATATGACTTCAGAGACCAATACTGTAGCGAGGAGGATCCAAGATGGCAGAGGAATGAGGGGAAGATTCCACCAGCTCCCCAACAGAATCACCAGAACCAATCAAGAAATGAAACACCACCAAAAAACCAGCCGCTAGACGACAGAAGAACTCCATAGGTCCTCGAGAGTAGAGAATTGAACAGCCAGAACTTTCCTGGAGCTACCGTTCTGAGAACCCTCTATCCTAACCCTCACGCCGCACCGACGGAGAGCGCGCCAGTAAGTGCCCTAAAAGGGGGCCTGAGCAGAGCGTCGGGGGCAGTGCTCAGCGTGAAAATTCCTAGAATCCGCCCAGATTGCCGGCAGAAATTAAGACACTGCAAAGATAGGATACTGGAGCAGGACAGGGCGGAACACAATTAGGAAGTTCCCCGCTGTGAGCTGCCTAGAGACCTGGAGACAGAAGGGAGCGCCCACCACGAAAATCACGCCGCTTGGCCAGGCGAAAATCGCGACTTTCCGCCTGGCACCGGGTAAGTGCAAACACACCTAGTGGGGGACTTGCTGAATGGAGTGGGGAAGTTGCCCACGGATTGCTGACCAGCGACCGGGCTCCAGCCGAACGGGGAAGGTTGTGCCTGCCTTTGGGACTTGGACGCATAACTGGCAGTGCGCGCATGCCAGTGGCAGAGGAGCCGGTGCACCCCCATAGCTACACCCGCAGTGGAGGAAGCCAGAGAAGGGCAGGTATTGGAGGCGACCGGCGGGTGCGCGGCAGAGCCAAGGAGGCCTCCTCCAACATGGGACTGTGCGTGCAGCGGGCCCCCGCCTGACAGACTGGGATCAGCCCGCCACCCCGGCCAGCACCAGAGCTTGCAGCACAGTCAGCAATTGGCTGAAAATAAACCATAGCAACCGGTGCCATAAGGAAAAGGCTACATAATCAAGTCCAGAGCAGATTGGCTTCCACCAGACAGATGAGAGGATAAAAACCAGGGACAGTAGTTAGCTTTCGTTTGTTTGTTTATTTGCTGTGGATGGTTCTGTTTATTTGTTTGATCGGTCAGGCCTGTTTTGTTTTTTTCTGTTTTTTTTCTTTTATTTTTTGTCTCTTTAAGTTTTTCTTCCCTTCTCAATTTTTTAATTTCCCTTTTATTTGATTTTTAATTTTTAATTTTTTTTTCTTTAATTTTAGTTCTTGGAAACTTCTAATGTTCTTTCCTCTTTCCCACTGCCTCCTCCATGTTCTAAATGTAAAACTTTCTATCTACCACTATCCTTTAGATAAATATTTCCTACCTTCCTGTCTCCACTATTCTCTTCCAGCTGCACTAAACAATACAACACACTAATCTTGGCTACACAACCCTATAAAATCCTTCCAAGATGAATCTATCCTAACCCTCACGCCGCACCGACGGAGAGCGCGCCAGTAAGTGCCCTAAAAGGGGGCCTGAGCAGAGCGTCGGGGGCAGTGCTCAGCGTGAAAATTCCTAGAATCCGCCCAGATTGCCGGCAGAAATTAAGACACTGCAAAGATAGGATACTGGAGCAGGACAGGGCGGAACACAATTAGGAAGTTCCCCGCTGTGAGCTGCCTAGAGACCTGGAGACAGAAGGGAGCGCCCACCACGAAAATCACGCCGCTTGGCCAGGCGAAAATCGCGACTTTCCGCCTGGCACCGGGTAAGTGCAAACACACCTAGTGGGGGACTTGCTGAATGGAGTGGGGAAGTTGCCCACGGATTGCTGACCAGCGACCGGGCTCCAGCCGAACGGGGAAGGTTGTGCCTGCCTTTGGGACTTGGACGCATAACTGGCAGTGCGCGCATGCCAGTGGCAGAGGAGCCGGTGCACCCCCATAGCTACACCCGCAGTGGAGGAAGCCAGAGAAGGGCAGGTATTGGAGGCGACCGGCGGGTGCGCGGCAGAGCCAAGGAGGCCTCCTCCAACATGGGACTGTGCGTGCAGCGGGCCCCCGCCTGACAGACTGGGATCAGCCCGCCACCCCGGCCAGCACCAGAGCTTGCAGCACAGTCAGCAATTGGCTGAAAATAAACCATAGCAACCGGTGCCATAAGGAAAAGGCTACATAATCAAGTCCAGAGCAGATTGGCTTCCACCAGACAGATGAGAGGATAAAAACCAGGGACAGTAGTTAGCTTTCGTTTGTTTGTTTATTTGCTGTGGATGGTTCTGTTTATTTGTTTGATCGGTCAGGCCTGTTTTGTTTTTTTCTGTTTTTTTTCTTTTATTTTTTGTCTCTTTAAGTTTTTCTTCCCTTCTCAATTTTTTAATTTCCCTTTTATTTGATTTTTAATTTTTAATTTTTTTTTCTTTAATTTTAGTTCTTGGAAACTTCTAATGTTCTTTCCTCTTTCCCACTGCCTCCTCCATGTTCTAAATGTAAAACTTTCTATCTACCACTATCCTTTAGATAAATATTTCCTACCTTCCTGTCTCCACTATTCTCTTCCAGCTGCACTAAACAATACAACACACTAATCTTGGCTACACAACCCTATAAAATCCTTCCAAGATGAATCTATTCCTTTTCATTACCCATGCACTCTCCTCCTCCTCACCCCCAACACATGTCTTAGCAAAAAATTGCTTTCAATGAAATAGTCCAAGCCAGGACCTTGCCCGATCTATTTTTCCAGGCACTACTTTAATTAATTTAGAGCTTAACAGGCAAGTATCTCTGATTGCATCGTTTGCCAGAAAAATTTCCT
Organism: Tragulus kanchil; assembly: GCA_022376925.1. Classification (NCBI taxonomy): domain Eukaryota; kingdom Metazoa; phylum Chordata; class Mammalia; order Artiodactyla; family Tragulidae; genus Tragulus; species Tragulus kanchil. The sequence goes on along the minus strand of JAIOJX010000028.1, from coordinate 67,864,030 downwards.
ATGCTTTATCACTGTAAGACTGGTTAGATGTGGTCATTGCTGTGTATGTATGTATATCCTACGACTATGTTAGAAAACATCTGCATGCTTTTATGACTGTCACCCATGAGGGATACACCTCTTGTTCTTCAGATGCTAGTATTTGAACTAACATCACGGAACACCATAGCAAACCAGACACGGAGCCTACACCCCCTGATCAATCATCAAACCAAGGATCCTTGGAGTGGAAGCCCTAATTCCAAGACCCCACACTATCAAAGAACATACAACACTAGAGATTATTCACCTGTAACAAAGACCCAACACCCCCCAAGACACAAACCACTGAACCCTTCTAGAAGGACAGAAACCAAAAGGAAGGGAGAATTCAACCAAGATGCCTGATGGGGGAAAAGAACTCCATACACACAGACACACATAAAGAAACAAAAACTAACCTAATAATGAAACGACAGAGAAACACTGCACAAATGAAGGACGAAGTCAGAGAAACACAGCCTCAAATGACAGAAGAAGAGATAGACAAATTATCTGAAAGAGAATTCAGAAAAACTACACTAATGAGGATGCAAAACACCGAAAACAGAATATTAGAGGAAATTAGTGCACTGAGAAAAGACATTCAGGTAATGAAAAATAAGCAAATAGAGAGACCACCAACTCAATTGTTGAACTCAAAAATACTATAGAAGGTCTCAACAGTAGAGTATCGGAGGCAGAAGAATGGATAAGCGAGCTGGAAGACAGAATGGTGGAAATAAGTGCTCAAGAACAGAACAAAACCCAAAGAATTAAAAGAACTGAGGGTAGCATCAGAGAACTATGGGACAATATCAAACGCACCAACATTCGAATTATAGGAGTTCCAGAGGAAGAAGAGGGCAAGAAAGGCTATGAAAAAATTCTTGAAGAGGTTCTAGTTGAAAACTTCCCCAGCATGGGAAAGGAAATAGTGAACCAAGTCCAAGAAGCACAAAGAGTTCCATACAGGATAAACCCCAGAAGAAACACACCAAGGCACATTCTAATCAAACTAACACAGACTAACTATAAAGACAGATTACTAAAAGCAGCTAGGAGCAAACAACAAATAACATATAAAGGAAACCCCATACGTCTAACTGCGGATCTTTTAACAGAAATCCTGCAGGCCAGAAGAGAATGGCAAGACACATTTAAATGGCTAAAAGAGAATAACCTCCAACCAAGAATTCTCTACCCAGCAAGAATCTCATTCAGAATTAATGGAGAAGTCAAAAGCTTCACAGATAGACAAAAACTAAAAGAATTCTGTCCACAAAACCAGCCCTACAACAAGTGTTAAAGGGCCTGATATAACCAATAAATACAAAAGTAGGAGAAGTCCTACAAATCAAACCCCAAACTTCTAAGAAGATGACAATAGGAACATTCGTATCAATAATTACTTTGAATGTAAATGGATTAAATGCTCCAACCAAACTACACAGGCTGGCTGAATGGATCCAGAAACATGACCTATATATATGCTGTTTACAAGAGACCCACTTCAGACCTAGAGACTCTCATAGACTGAAAGTGAGAGGCTGGAAAAAGATATTCCATGCAAATGGAAATCAAAAGAAAGCTGGAGTAGCAATCCTCATTTCAGACAAAATAGATTTTAAGTAAAGAAGATTGTAAGGGACAAGGCAGGTCAGTACAGCATGATTAAGGGATCTAACCAAGAGGAAGACATAACAGTCATGAATATCTATGCACCCAACACAGGGGCACCTCAATACATAAGACAGATACTTTCAGACTTAAAAGAAGAAATCAATAATAACACAATAATAGTAGGAGACTTTAACACTCCTCTCACACCAATGAACAGATCATCAGAAAATTAATAAAGAAACAAGCCTTAAATGTCACACTAGAAAAGATGGACCTCATCGATATCTTTAGGATGTTCCACCCAAAAGCAGAAGAATACACTTTCTTCTCAAGTGCTCACGGAACATTCTCCAGGATAGACCACATCTTGGGCCACAAATCCAACCTCAGTCAATTCAGGAAAACTGAAATTATATCAGCCATCTTCTCGGACCACAATGCAATGAGACTAGAGATCAACTACAGGAAATAAATCGCTAAAAACACAAGCACATGGAGATTAAACAACACATACCGAAAAAACCAACTGATTACTGAGCAAATCAATGGAGAAATAACATATAAAGGAAACCCCATACGTCTAACTGCGGATCTTTTAACAGAAATCCTGCAGGCCAGAAGAGAATGGCAAGACACATTTAAATGGCTAAAAGAGAATAACCTCCAACCAAGAATTCTCTACCCAGCAAGAATCTCATTCAGAATTAATGGAGAAGTCAAAAGCTTCACAGATAGACAAAAACTAAAAGAATTCTGTCCACAAAACCAGCCCTACAACAAGTGTTAAAGGGCCTGATATAACCAATAAATACAAAAGTAGGAGAAGTCCTACAAATCAAACCCCAAACTTCTAAGAAGATGACAATAGGAACATTCGTATCAATAATTACTTTGAATGTAAATGGATTAAATGCTCCAACCAAACTACACAGGCTGGCTGAATGGATCCAGAAACATGACCTATATATATGCTGTTTACAAGAGACCCACTTCAGACCTAGAGACTCTCATAGACTGAAAGTGAGAGGCTGGAAAAAGATATTCCATGCAAATGGAAATCAAAAGAAAGCTGGAGTAGCAATCCTCATTTCAGACAAAATAGATTTTAAGTAAAGAAGATTGTAAGGGACAAGGCAGGTCAGTACAGCATGATTAAGGGATCTAACCAAGAGGAAGACATAACAGTCATGAATATCTATGCACCCAACAGAGGGGCACCTCAATACATAAGACAGATACTTTCAGACTTAAAAGAAGAAATCAATAATAACACAATAATAGTAGGAGACTTTAACACTCCTCTCACACCAATGAACAGATCATCAGAAAATTAATAAAGAAACAAGCCTTAAATGTCACACTAGAAAAGATGGACCTCATCGATATCTTTAGGATGTTCCACCCAAAAGCAGAAGAATACACTTTCTTCTCAAGTGCTCACGGAACATTCTCCAGGATAGACCACATCTTGGGCCACAAATCCAACCTCAGTCAATTCAGGAAAACTGAAATTATATCAGCCATCTTCTCGGACCACAATGCAATGAGACTAGAGATCAACTACAGGAAATAAATCGCTAAAAACACAAGCACATGGAGATTAAACAACACATACCGAAAAAACCAACTGATTACTGAGCAAATCAATGGAGAAATTAAAAAATTCCTAGAAAAAAATGATAGTGAACATATGACTGTGTAAAACCTATGGGATACCACAAAAGCAGTTCTAAGAGGGAAATTTATAGCAATACAATCCCACCTCAAGAAACTAGAAAAATACGAAGCAGATGACTTAACCCTCTGCTTAAAACAATTGGAAAAAGAAGAACAAAAACATCTCAAAGCCAGCAGAAGAAGAGAAATCATGAAGATCAGAGCAGAAATAAATGAGAAAGAAACAAAAGAAACAATAGTAAAGATAAATAAAACAAAAAGCTGGTTCTTTGAAAAGGTAATCAAAATTGACAAACCACTGGCCAGACTCATCAAGAGAAAGAGAGAGAAGAACCAGATCAACAAAATCAAAAATGAAAAAGGAGAGATTACAACAGATCATACAGAAATCCAAAGGATTCTAAGAGACTATTATGAGCAACTCTATGGCAACAAACTGGACAACCTGGAAAAAATGGACAGTTTCTTGGGGAAGATTAATCTCCCAAGACTGAGTCAGGAAGAAACAGAACCTTTGAACAACCCAATCACAAGCTCAGAAATCGAATTTGTGATAAAAAATCTACCCAAAAATAAAAGCCCAGGGCCAGATGGCTTCACAGCCGAATTCTACCAAACATTTAAAGAAGAGCTAATGCCTGTCCTTCTAAAACTCTTCCAAACAATTGCACAAGAAGGAAAACTTCCAAACACATTCTACGAAGCCACCATCACCCTGCTACCCAAACCAGGCAAAAACAACACAAAAACGGAAAATTACAGACCAATTTCTCTGATGAACTTAGATGCCAAGATCCTCAACAAAATCCTAGCAAACAGAATTCAACAACACATACCGAAAAAACCAACTGATTACTGAGCAAATCAATGGAGAAATTAAAAAATTCCTAGAAAAAAATGATAGTGAACATATGACTGTGTAAAACCTATGGGATACCACAAAAGCAGTTCTAAGAGGGAAATTTATAGCAATACAATCCCACCTCAAGAAACTAGAAAAATACGAAGCAGATGACTTAACCCTCTGCTTAAAACAATTGGAAAAAGAAGAACAAAAACATCTCAAAGCCAGCAGAAGAAGAGAAATCATGAAGATCAGAGCAGAAATAAATGAGAAAGAAACAAAAGAAACAATAGTAAAGATAAATAAAACAAAAAGCTGGTTCTTTGAAAAGGTAATCAAAATTGACAAACCACTGGCCAGACTCATCAAGAGAAAGAGAGAGAAGAACCAGATCAACAAAATCAAAAATGAAAAAGGAGAGATTACAACAGATCATACAGAAATCCAAAGGATTCTAAGAGACTATTATGAGCAACTCTATGGCAACAAACTGGACAACCTGGAAAAAATGGACAGTTTCTTGGGGAAGATTAATCTCCCAAGACTGAGTCAGGAAGAAACAGAACCTTTGAACAACCCAATCACAAGCTCAGAAATCGAATTTGTGATAAAAAATCTACCCAAAAATAAAAGCCCAGGGCCAGATGGCTTCACAGCCGAATTCTACCAAACATTTAAAGAAGAGCTAATGCCTGTCCTTCTAAAACTCTTCCAAACAATTGCACAAGAAGGAAAACTTCCAAACACATTCTACGAAGCCACCATCACCCTGCTACCCAAACCAGGCAAAAACAACACAAAAACGGAAAATTACAGACCAATTTCTCTGATGAACTTAGATGCCAAGATCCTCAACAAAATCCTAGCAAACAGAATTCAACGACACATCAAAAAACTCATACATCATGATCAAGTCGGGTTCATCCCAGGCATGCAAGGATTCTTCAATATCCACAAATCAATCAATGTGATACACCATATCAACAAATTGAGAGAGAAAAATCACATGATCATCTCAATAGATGCAGAAAAAGCCTTCGACAAAGTACAACATCCGTCTATGATAAAAACTCTTCAGAAAATGGGCATAGAAGGAACCTATCTCAACATAATAAAAGCCATCTATGAGAAGCCCACAGCGAACATCATCCTCAACGGTGAAAAACTGAAAGCATTCCCTCTAAGATCAGGAACAAGACAGGGCTGTGCACTTTCACCACTACTATTCAACATAGTCCTGGAAGTTCTAGCAACAGCAATAAGAGAAGAGAAAGAAATCAAAGGAATCCAGATTGGAAAGGAAGAAGTCAAGCTCTCTCTTTTTGCAGATGACATGATATTATACATAGAAAACCCCAAAGACACTATTACAAAGCTACTAGAGCTAATCAAGGAATTCAGCAAAGTCGCAGGATACAGAGTCAACACACAGAAATCACTGGCATTCCTATACACAAACAATGAAAAATCAGAAAGCAAAATCAAAGAGGCAATCCCCTTCACCGTTGAAACCAAAAGAATCAAATATCTAGGAACGAACCTACCCAAAGAAATAAAAGAACTGTACACAGAAAATTACAAGACACTCATGAGAGACATTAAAGAAGACTTAAACAGATGGAGAGATATTCCATGTTCCTGGGTCGGAAGAATCAATATTGTGAAAATGACCATACTACCAAATATCACCTACAGATTCAATGCAATACCTATTCAACTACCATTGACACTTTTCACAGAACTAGACCAAACAATCACACAGTTCATATGGAAACACAAAAGACCTCAAATAGCCAAAGCAATTCTGAGAAAGAAAAACGGAGTTGGAGGAATCAGCCTCCCTAACTTCAGACTCTACTACAAAGCAACCGTCATCAAGACAGTATGATACTGGCACAAAAACAGAACTGTAGATCAATGGAACAAGATCAAGAACCCAGAGATAAACCCATGCTCCTATGGGTACCTTAGTTTTGATAAAGGAGGAGAAACTATAAAATGGGACAAAGACAGCCTCTTCAACAAGTGGTGCTGGGGAAATTGGACAGCTACATGCAAAAAAATGAAGGTGGAACATTCCCTGACACCATACACTAAGATCAACTCAAAATGGATTAAAGACCTAAATGTAAGACCAGAAACCATCAAACTCTTAGAGCAGAATATAGGCAAAACCCTCAAGGGCATCAATCAAAGCAAGATCTTCTCTGACCCACCTACTAAAATAGCGGAACTGAAAAGAAAAATGAACATGTGGGACCTAATGAAACTTAAAAGCTTTTGTACAGCAAAAGAAATGACACAAAAGCTGAACAGACACCCCACAGCGTGGGAGAAAGTCATAGCAAATGAAAGAACAGACAAAGAATTAATCTCCAAAATCTACAAGCAACTCAGACAACTCAGCACAGGAAAAACGAACAACCCAATCAAAAAATGGGAAAAAGATCTAAAGAGACGCCTCTCCAAAGAGGACATACAGATGGCCCAAAAGCACCTGAAACAATGCTCAACCTCGCTTATTATTAGAGGAATGCAAATTAAAACCACAATGAGATACCACCTCACACCGCTCAGAATGGTCATCATCAACAAATCCACAGACAATAAATGCTTGAGAGGGTGCGGAGAAAAGGGAACCCTCTTGCATTGCTGGTGGGAATGTAAATTGATACAGCCTCTATGGAAGATAGTCTGGAGATTCCTTAAATAACTAAAAGTAGAAGCACCCTATGACCCAGCAATCCCACTCTTAGGCTTATATCCTGATAAAATCAAAATGGAAAGAAGCAACTGTACCCCAATGTTCATTGCAGCTCTCTATACAATAGCCAAAACATGGAAGCAACCTAGATATCCATGGACAAATGAATGGATCCAGAAGCTCTGGTACATATTTACAGTGGAATACCACTCAGCTGTTCAAAGAAATGCAGAAGACTCAGTCCTAATGAAGTGGCTGGCTCTAGAACCTATCATAAAAAGTGAAGTAAGTCAAAAAGAGAAAGACAAATACAGTATACTAACACACATACATGGAATCTAGTAGGACGGTCTTGATAACACAAGCAGGGAACTCATGGAAAAACAGACAGAGCATAGACATAGGGACATTGTGGGGAAGAAATAGGGAGGGGGAGGCATGGAGACACTAACATGGAAACCTATACTGTCATGTGTGGAAAAGATAGCTATTGTCATTGTGCTAAGGGAATAGGAGTGCTTACAATGACGTGGGGCGATGGTCCGGAGGGGTTGGATGGGGGGAAGTGGGGGGGGTAGGGACCAGGGATATGCATATGACTGATCTAGGAACATACACGTCTGTGAACAACAAAACTCTGTAAAACCTTTAAAATAAAGAATAAAAAAAAAATACTGTAGCAATTCAACTTATTTCTCAAAGATGTAGGAATTCTAAATGCATTTGCATGAATCAGTTAATATAACTATTAATTCAATAGTAATCAAAAACATATATAAAAATGAGTTAGGCAATGGATGAAATAAATTTCTGACTACTCTTTACTTGATATTAATGATGAACTATTAAGCTCATCTGTCTTACACCAAAGAAATTATTTTCTGATAAAATACATAGTTTTAAAAAATAAAATAAAACTTTCCAATGAATGTTATCAAACACAAATAAGGAGTCTAGTTCAAGAGAACTTAAATATAACATTTCTCTAAAATTTTTCAAAATACCTTGTATTTTATAAGATTCTTCATAAGCATTCATAAGTGGTTTTGAATATCACTTGCTACAAGAGCACAATCAGGAGATCTTAGAGTTAAATCAGAAATATAAAATGTGTAAAAAACTCATAAGGGGAAAATTAAAACAACAACCCTGAAAGTTTTCCTCAGAATTGTCTCAAGCAAAGGTTGAATCAGCTTTGGAGAATTTATTGTTGTTTCTATTTTCCTATGGAACTCTTTTTGAAAAAATATTTAAGGTTGTTGAAAACTATACTCATCTTCCGGTAGTCTTTCATTTCAACTATATGTTAGAATAGGTTGATGCTAAGGAAACTGAGGCACACAGGAAATACAAAATAAGCTTCTAGAAAATGAAGTCCCTCAGTTGTGTCCGACCCTCTGTGATCCATAGACGAGTCACACCATTCTCCAGGCAAGAATTCTGAAGTGGGTAACCTTTCCCTTCTCCAGGGGATGTTCCCAACCCAGGGGTTGAACCTAGGTCTGTCACACAGAAGGGGGATTCTTTACTGGCTGAGCCACGAGGAAAGCCCAAGCTTCACCATTTTACAGGACTGGTGGTAATAGCCAGGGAGCTTCTAGAAAGACCTGGCTAAATGCCACCAGTCTTGTAAAATGGTGATGGGCAACAGGCAGGGCTTGTGAGGAGCCCTGTGTTTTCCTGTATAGTTCCCTCTTCTGCCCTCTCCTATGCTACCATTAGTGATCAAGTTGAGCAAGAGACTTGGTTATCATAAGTGAAGTGAGAGCAGGTGATACGTCCATCATATCATCTTTGCTTTCTTCCTTTTTATCTTCACCTATGAATTTTAAGGTTTTTTTTTCTTTTGACTAGGAACAAATTAGTAAGTGTTCATTGAGAATTTCTGCCCTAGTTCAGTGAATTTAGAGATTCAGCAACTCTGGATTAAAGTGAGAAGGAACAAATTCGTCTCCAAACTCTGGACTCATCACTTTAAACATATTTTTTCTTCTCAAATTTGTAATTGCAGGGATGGCATCTGTCAGTACATAAGAAAAACAATCTCTTTTAGGATCACCAATTCTGTGTCTACCCCTTCTTCTTATCAGCTGTGTAGCATTACAGAAAAATAAATCCAGGCCCTGTCTTTCCCTGCCTTGGGAGTAGCCAGACATTTTATGAAACCAACAAGACTTAAATACACATAAACATAATTTAAAGTTGTTAAGACATGTACAATTTCTTTGAGAATATTCATCGTACACTATGGATCTACTGAAATAATAAATGCTTGATTTCAGAATAATAATGAATTCCTCAAGCACAATAATATTATGGCTTTACATAAAAAAAAAATGCAGGGGCTTCCCTGGTGGTCCAGTGGATAAGGACACCGCCTTGCAGTGCAAGGGGCGCCACCTCGATCCCTGGTCTGGGAAGATCCCACTTGCCGCGGAGAGGCTGGACTGATGAGTCCAACTAGTGAGCAGGAGCTCTGGAGTGCATGCGCCCAGAGCCGGTGCTCTGCAGTGACAGAGGCCACTGCGATGGAGGCCCACACAGGCCAAAAGAACAACAATGGAAATAAATGAAAGACCAAAAAAAGTGGGCAAAAAAAAAAAAAAAAAAAAGAAATGCACAAGAACCAGTGCTAATGACGTGGATGAATCTAGAATCTATTATACAAAGTGAAGTAAGTCAAAAAGAGGACAAATACAGTACACTAACACATATATATGGAATCTAGTAAGTTGGTACTGATAAATACACATGCAGAGCAGCAATGGAGAAACAGAAATAGAGAACAGACCATGGACACTGGAGGAGGGAAGAGTGGTTGAGAGGTATGAAAAGAGTAACATGGAAACCTACACTACCATATGTAAAAGAGATAACAATTGTGAATGCACTGTGGGACTAAGGGATCTTACATGGGGGCTAGGTAACAACCTGGAGGGGTGGGATGGGGGGTGGGGGAGGAGTGGGAAGAGGGATCAGGTGGGAAGGGTCAAAGATATACCTATGGCAGATTTGGGATTATATATAGCTGTAAACAACAAAACTCTGTAAAAGAAAAATAAAAATAATCAATTAATTAGAAAAAATAATGTTAGGGCTTTAAATCAGACCTCAATACAAAACCACATGTTTTGGCATATGTTAATTGTCACATTTATAAGGGATTTTCCCTGGTGGCTTCAGACAGTAAAGACTCCACATGAAGTGCTTCCCTGGTGGTCCAGTGGGTAAAGTGTCCACCTAGCAATGCAAGGGGCATCGGTTCCATCCCTGGCCCGGGAAAATCCCACGTACTGTGGAATGGCTGGACTGGTGTGTCCAATTATTAGTCAGCCCTACAGAGTGCACGTGCCCAGAGTGGTACTCAGCACTGAGAGAGGCCACTGTAATGGGAGGCCCACACATGACAAAGATTAAAAAAGATGGATGAAAATAAATATAAATAAAAGAGGCATGATGGGGGGGAGGGGAAAGACCCCACATGTAGTGCAAGAGACCCAGGTTTGATTTCTGGGTCAGGAAGATCCCCTGGAGAAGGTAATGGCAACTCAATCCATTACTCTTGCCTGGAGAATTCCATGGACATAGGAGGTCCTGGTGGGCTACTGTCCATGGGGTAGCAAAGAGTTGGACATGACTGAGTGACTAACACACTATAAAGTGAAAACAATTTCCATCAATATCCCCTCATTAAGAAGGAGTTAGTCATAGCAAAAAAAAGATGACTTGAGCAGAATTTACACATTCTTTCCTATCTGTTTTTTGCGGGCATATTATTGAAAATGTATTCATACCATTCATTTGTGTACAATGCCCCTTGTTACAGCACTAGGACTTTCCAACCCTGATTGCAGCTTCTTACAGAATCGCCTTTCCTTTTTCAGCAATGCTGCACCACAGCTCTTCCTATTTTGAGATGCTCCCCGACACTCCTGTCAATACTGCAAGCCAGCACACAGTGTTCTCCGCAGTTGCTTGGCACTATGGCTGAAGCTATCCCCTGTACTCAGAAACACTCTCTCTCACATAGATACACTTTCACAGAATTAAATTTTGCCCCTTATGTGGTACTTATGCATTCTGAGCTCACTGCTTTTTCCTTATGGATTGTACTTGTCTTGGCATCAAGTCAGCATCTGTTAGTCTGTGTCAGGCTACCAAAGCTACACAGGCATCTCCTCCCAAACCTGACCCTCCCAATGTGGCCATTCAGGTCATTCATTTCTCTTGAAACACTTTTCCATTCTGTCTCCACAAAAGGAAAAGAGCTACTTATTTTCAAATGAAGCAACATCATTTTAGACTAAGAAAACTAGCTTTTATATTCACTGTTACCAGAAGAGCTATCACTTACGGAACAGATATTTTCAAGTATATTTTTTCCAACTACATGATAAATTTAAAATAAAATTCTCTGAATCTTTCAGAACTGGGAAAACTGATTGTTTTTTACAAATATTTACAACCTGCTCTAGGCAACTTACAAAACCACAGCATGCCCTGCTTCCCTATATACAACAGGGAGCATTTCAGGTTTCACATTTTTATCATGTGTCCAAAGGTTTGCTTCCTTAAGGAAGTTTTTTTTAAAGTCATAACTTCAAAAAAACAGAGTTTTAAACAATCTAAAGATTTCTCTTCTTGAATAATACTTCTGGTCAGGTTAACACTTGATACATTCATATAATGAATCATTCTACAAGAAGAGAATTAGCTTTCTATGGATTACAACTTCCAAAGTGTGCTTTTTGTAAGTCAGAAAAAAACAACAACTAGTGTATGTTCTTGTACATGGAATCTAAAAAAGCTGAACTCATAGAAACAGAGAACAAAATGGTAGTCTCCAGTGATTAGGAGGTGGAAGGTTAGGGACATGTTGGCCAAAGGGTACAAACATACAGTTCTAAGAGTAAATACTGGGGATCTAACATATAACATGGCAACTGTTGTTAACAAAACTGTATCAGTACCTAAAAGTTTCTAAGAGTACATCTTTTTTTGGGGGTGGGGGAGAGGGCAGGTTGGGGAGGGAGGAGGGGGGGCGGGTGGGCCACTTCTATTGGTCTTTCATTTATCTATTTTCATCCATCTTTGTTCCCTGGCCCATGTGGGCCTCTCATCACAGTGACCTCTGTTGTCTCAGAGCATAGGCTCTGGGCGCATGCACTCCAGAGCTCCGGCTCGGCAATTGGACACATCAGTCCAGCCACTCCGCGACACATGGGATCTTCCCAGGCCAGGGATTGAACTAGTGCCCCTTGCACTGCAAGGCAGTATCCTTACCCACTGGACCACCAAGGAAGCCCCTAAGCGTACATCTTAAACGTTATCACCATATATAGACACAAAGAGCAATTATGTTAAGTGAAAGATGTGTTAACTAACTTTATTATGATCATCATTTCATAACATACATGTGTACCAAATCATCATGCTGCATACCTTACACTTACAAAATGTTATATGTCAATTACATCTCGGTGAAGCTGGGGGTTGTGTAAAAAAAGAAAAATCACTCAACAGCATGAGTGGTTGCAAAAAAAAATCACCCTTAAATTAATAACTATATGGACAAAGTGCAATGCTAAAATCATCTTTATTTCTTTGGCTCAATTCTTCCAAATATTACTTGCCTAATTTTAAAAATATACATTTTGTAGTATGTTTTTATTTTACATGCAATTTTTATTTATCATCATATGCACCTATGAAGCTGTAGAACAGATATTGTTATTTCCTTTGAGGAGTGAAGACACTCAGGCTAAGAGAAGCTATACAGCTTAAGTGGCTTGACCAAGTTGACACAGGGGCATTCAAGTATGGTAGCAAGAGATCTAGATTCCAGGTTTACTACAGACTGAATCTCTCAATAAATCATACTCTGATTCCCCAGAAGTAAATCATTACCAGAGTAATATTAAATTCTCACTATGTAATTAGACATTATGCTGAGATATTAATTACTTAATATTTCTTTTTAAATATTTAAAATTAAACCAATAAAAACTTTATTCTATGACAATAGAGTGTATAGTATGCACAATGAGAAAAGTAGCCTTAACATTAGTTACTTCCTACGAGGAGTTAGGAAAGACTTCAAGGAGGAAGGGATGCTTTAGCCAACTCATTAAACATGATTACATCTTTACCCTGTGTGTAGTATTCTTGGTACATGGCTAGATAAGAGCAGCCCAGAGGATAATATTTAAGGATAAGAAAAAATGGTGATTGATAATCATTTGTTTTATGTAGTTGGGATCCAGGCACATGAAATGGCTGGAGCTGGAGGCAGAAGAGTATAGAATTCTTAAATTCTCATAATTCTTAAATTTCTCCATAATTACATTGCTGAAATTGTTCCAAATATTTCTGATATATGGCACCAAAGCAGAATCCATTTCTGTACATATTACTGGGCATGTTTAACTGTCATATACATTTTATATTTTGAGGAGAGTGATTTGACTTGCGGGTATTAATATATACTTTATATAAACCTTTTTGTTATATTTCCTACATTCCTTTGATGATGCATTGAAAGGGAATTTAAAAAACCAATGGCAAAGGGAAAATGATCATTTAAGCCCTAGGTTAAAAGAGAGAGAGCTGTTTATTAGCTCACTAGGAAACTATCTTCCAGGGTTTAGGGTGACATAAATCACACCCTACTTTGCCTTGGGGAAGTTTGCTCTAGGGTAAGAACAGACGATGGTGAAATAACTATGAAATTGTTGAACTGAGAAGTATTTATATTGGGAAAAGACTACATAAAAAATTGAATAAGCAGCCACAATTATAAATATTAAAAGTTTCCATCTAAAACCTGGAGGTTCTAGTTTCTCTTGAAAATAGAATAACTGGCAGTTGTAACAGTATTTTGACACTTATGCTGGAGACATTCAAGTATGGTAGCAAGAGATCTAGATTCCAGGTTTACTACAGACTGAATCTCTCAATAAATCATACTCTGATTCCCCAGAAGTAAATCATTACCAGAGTAATATTAAATTCTCACTATGTAATTAGACATTATGCTGAGATATTAATTACTTAATATTTCTTTTTAAATATTTAAAATTAAACCAATAAAAACTTTATTCTATGACAATAGAGTGTATAGTATGCACAATGAGAAAAGTAGCCTTAACATTAGTTACTTCCTACGAGGAGTTAGGAAAGACTTCAAGGAGGAAGGGATGCTTTAGCCAACTCATTAAACATGATTACATCTTTACCCTGTGTGTAGTATTCTTGGTACATGGCTAGATAAGAGCAGCCCAGAGGATAATATTTAAGGATAAGAAAAAATGGTGATTGATAATCATTTGTTTTATGTAGTTGGGATCCAGGCACATGAAATGGCTGGAGCTGGAGGCAGAAGAGTATAGAATTCTTAAATTCTCATAATTCTTAAATTTCTCCATAATTACATTGCTGAAATTGTTCCAAATATTTCTGATATATGGCACCAAAGCAGAATCCATTTCTGTACATATTACTGGGCATGTTTAACTGTCATATACATTTTATATTTTGAGGAGAGTGATTTGACTTGCGGGTATTAATATATACTTTATATAAACCTTTTTGTTATATTTCCTACATTCCTTTGATGATGCATTGAAAGGGAATTTAAAAAACCAATGGCAAAGGGAAAATGATCATTTAAGCCCTAGGTTAAAAGAGAGAGAGCTGTTTATTAGCTCACTAGGAAACTATCTTCCAGGGTTTAGGGTGACATAAATCACACCCTACTTTGCCTTGGGGAAGTTTGCTCTAGGGTAAGAACAGACGATGGTGAAATAACTATGAAATTGTTGAACTGAGAAGTATTTATATTGGGAAAAGACTACATAAAAAATTGAATAAGCAGCCACAATTATAAATATTAAAAGTTTCCATCTAAAACCTGGAGGTTCTAGTTTCTCTTGAAAATAGAATAACTGGCAGTTCCGGGCCCACATTACCACCTGGCCACCTCTAGCTAGAAAGCAGAGTGACTGCCCATTTTTGAGGAGGCATAGAAACTCCAGTCCCCACCTTTCTTTTCTGGGACTCCCCACCCTAACACAGTGCATCCAATTCTCATCAGTCATCTCACCTAGGCTTGCTCTTTTCTAACCATAAAATTATGAGAAAGTGAAATATTTTTATATCTGGATTTCTAGCAAAAGAAAATAAAATTTAGTCAAAAAGGACAAATAACTGAAATTTTTTTATATCCAGACCACTTTACTCATATATGTTTTATATTCTTGATTCCCATAGGAATTTAAGTTTACTTCCCCTGATTTTAGATTGTCAGGGTGAATTATTTGAGTCAAAAGAGGACTGTTGACTCTGCTTCCCTAGGCCTGAAGGAACTTGATAACATATCAATTTCCATTTTATTCTCTCTCGAGGAATCTACTCACCGAGACAGTCAATCCAACTGTCCTTGAATTAGCCTTTAAGCCATCTCACAAAATAGTCACATATGGTTTTATAGTTGCTTTGCCCTCTCAGCAAAGATGTCACTCTGAGCTCTATACTCCTCACATAGTTTAAGTATCCCCCAGCTTCATATTTTCACTGCCCTTAGCAGTCTGCTGTCTTACAGCCTGTTAACTCATTCAGTGATTCCCAAGTATCACAATCAAAGTCAGAGAAGACGGTAATGTTTCTAACTCACAAAATACCTGCTTAGCAGTGAAAAAATTGCAGGGCCCAGTAGCCTCCTTAAACAGTACCAATATATACTTTAACCTATGGTGCTAAAGGGAAAAAGAAAGGGAAAATGATCATTTAAGCCCTAGGTTAAAAGAGAGAGAGCTGTTTATTAGCTCACTAGGAAACTATCTTCCAGGGTTTAGGGTGACATAAATCACACCCTACTTTGCCTTGGGGAAGTTTGCTCTAGGGTAAGAACAGACGATGGTGAAATAACTATGAAATTGTTGAACTGAGAAGTATTTATATTGGGAAAAGACTACATAAAAAATTGAATAAGCAGCCACAATTATAAATATTAAAAGTTTCCATCTAAAACCTGGAGGTTCTAGTTTCTCTTGAAAATAGAATAACTGGCAGTTCCGGGCCCACATTACCACCTGGCCACCTCTAGCTAGAAAGCAGAGTGACTGCCCATTTTTGAGGAGGCATAGAAACTCCAGTCCCCACCTTTCTTTTCTGGGACTCCCCACCCTAACACAGTGCATCCAATTCTCATCAGTCATCTCACCTAGGCTTGCTCTTTTCTAACCATAAAATTATGAGAAAGTGAAATATTTTTATATCTGGATTTCTAGCAAAAGAAAATAAAATTTAGTCAAAAAGGACAAATAACTGAAATTTTTTTATATCCAGACCACTTTACTCATATATGTTTTATATTCTTGATTCCCATAGGAATTTAAGTTTACTTCCCCTGATTTTAGATTGTCAGGGTGAATTATTTGAGTCAAAAGAGGACTGTTGACTCTGCTTCCCTAGGCCTGAAGGAACTTGATAACATATCAATTTCCATTTTATTCTCTCTCGAGGAATCTACTCACCGAGACAGTCAATCCAACTGTCCTTGAATTAGCCTTTAAGCCATCTCACAAAATAGTCACATATGGTTTTATAGTTGCTTTGCCCTCTCAGCAAAGATGTCACTCTGAGCTCTATACTCCTCACATAGTTTAAGTATCCCCCAGCTTCATATTTTCACTGCCCTTAGCAGTCTGCTGTCTTACAGCCTGTTAACTCATTCAGTGATTCCCAAGTATCACAATCAAAGTCAGAGAAGACGGTAATGTTTCTAACTCACAAAATACCTGCTTCCAATGGCAATGACTGAACAACAATTGCAGGGCCCAGTAGCCTCCTTATTCAAAGACAGTAATCCAATAAATGACCGAAAAACAAAAGCCTCACTACTATTTAATGAAATGAATTTTAAAGTGTATTATTCAGGCAGAGTCAGACATGACTGAGTGACTGAACTGACTGATTCAGGTAAATGCCTGAAGTTTTCACTTGTTTTGTCTTGCTTAGAAAAATGACTCTTGTAAACCTTGGATTATTGTTGTTTTCAGTTGCTAAGTCATGTCTGAGTCTTTGTGACCCCATGGACTGCAGCATACCAGACTTTCCTGTCCTTCACTGTCTCCCAAAGTTTGCTCTAACTCATGTTCATTGAATCCGTGATGCCATCCAACCATCTCATCCTCTGTCACCCTCTTATCCTCCTGCCCTCAATCTTTCCCAGCATAAGGATCTTTTCTAAAGAGTCAGCTCTTTGCATCTGGTGGCCAAAGTACTGGAGTTTCAGCTACAGCATCAGTTCTTCCAATGAATATTTAGGGCTGATTTCCTTTAGGACTGACTAGTTTGATTTCCCTGCTGTCCAAGGGACTCTCAGGAGTCTTCACAGCACCACAATTCAAAAGGATCAGAACTTTAGCACTCAGACACCTTTTGACCCAACTCTCACATCCATACATGACTACTGGAAAAATCATAGCTTTGACTATATGAAACTTTGTCAGCAAAGTGATGTCTCTGCTTTTTAATACATTGTCTAGGTTTTCCATAGCTTTCCTTACAAGAAGCAAGGACCTTTTTTTTGGAATTTTTATTTTACTTTTTACTTTTACAGAGTTTTGCTGTTTACAGATATGTGTGATCCCAGATTAGTCATATGTATATCCCGCCCCCATCCCACCCCTCCAGGCCGTCACACAGCACCCCTGTAAGATCCTTTTCCACAGTGCAATGACAGTAGCTTTTTTTTTCACATATGATCGTATAGGTTTTCATGCTACTTCCTTTACGCCTCCCATCCACCGTTCATTCCCCACAATGTCCATATGTCTATTCTCCATGTCTGTTTTTTGATCGCTTCACTGCATGTGTTATCATTACCATCCTACTATATTCCATATATATGTGTTAGTATATTGTACTAAGAAACAAGCATCTTTTAATTTCATAGCTGCAGTCATCATCCACACTGATTTTGGAACCCAAGAAAATAAAATACGCTACTGTTTCCACTTTTTAACCCATCTATATGCCATAAAATGATGGGGCTGGATGCCATGATCTTAACTTTTTGAATGATGAGTTTTAAGCCAGCTTTAAACATTGGATAGAGATAGGCATACAGAGCCACATTGTACCAGGAAATAATCAAACCCGACAAATCCAGTGTAAATGGTTGTAAGTGCCTATGCTGCTGACTATGGTCTCAGGAAAGCAAAATGCCCTGAGAGGTGTCATCTATAATGAGATAATGTCAACAATTTTTAAACGTAAACAAACCCCACTATTAAAATAGATGCCAATGTAGACAGGTATAGATATCGATGTAGATATAGATCTACATACATAATAGGTACGGATCTAGAAATATATGGAGATTTCCAGACATCGAAGAATCAGCAGAGTATTAACAGGCAAGCAACATAAAGTGTAAGCAGTGATTTAGGACTGACTAGTTGATTTCCCGGGCTGTCCAAGGGACTCTCAGGAGGTCTTCACAGCACCACAATTCAAAAGGATCAGAACTTTAGCACTCAGACACCTTTTGACCCAACTCTCACATCCATACATGACTACTGGAAAAATCATAGCTTTGACTATATGAAACTTTGTCAGCAAAGTGATGTCTCTGCTTTTTAATACATTGTCTAGGTTTTCCATAGCTTTCCTTACAAGAAGCAAGGACCTTTTTTTTGGAATTTTTATTTTACTTTTTACTTTTACAGAGTTTTGCTGTTTACAGATATGTGTGATCCCAGATTAGTCATATGTATATCCCGCCCCCATCCCACCCCTCCAGGCCGTCACACAGCACCCCTGTAAGATCCTTTTCCACAGTGCAATGACAGTAGCTTTTTTTTTCACATATGATCGTATAGGTTTTCATGCTACTTCCTTTACGCCTCCCATCCACCGTTCATTCCCCACAATGTCCATATGTCTATTCTCCATGTCTGTTTTTTGATCGCTTCACTGCATGTGTTATCATTACCATCCTACTATATTCCATATATATGTGTTAGTATATTGTACTAAGAAACAAGCATCTTTTAATTTCATAGCTGCAGTCATCATCCACACTGATTTTGGAACCCAAGAAAATAAAATACGCTACTGTTTCCACTTTTTAACCCATCTATATGCCATAAAATGATGGGGCTGGATGCCATGATCTTAACTTTTTGAATGATGAGTTTTAAGCCAGCTTTAAACATTGGATAGAGATAGGCATACAGAGCCACATTGTACCAGGAAATAATCAAACCCGACAAATCCAGTGTAAATGGTTGTAAGTGCCTATGCTGCTGACTATGGTCTCAGGAAAGCAAAATGCCCTGAGAGGTGTCATCTATAATGAGATAATGTCAACAATTTTTAAACGTAAACAAACCCCACTATTAAAATAGATGCCAATGTAGACAGGTATAGATATCGATGTAGATATAGATCTACATACATAATAGGTACGGATCTAGAAATATATGGAGATTTCCAGACATCGAAGAATCAGCAGAGTATTAACAGGCAAGCAACATAAAGTGTAAGCAGTGATTAAGCTGTTTTCCATTTGTCCTACTTGTCATTAACATCTGTTTCCAGACTGCACAGGTAGAGGCAAGTTAATAGCACTGCTGCCGAGGCGTTATCTGCTTTCTTTTCTCAGTAGCGGTTATTCTGATTTCTAGGCCTAGAGGCAGAAGAGAAACTGGCACCCATTTCTGAATCTCTATTGAAGCTTAGAATGGAAAATAATAGCCTAAATTTAATGAAAGGATTTTCCTCCTACCCTGGAGCGGCTGGGAAGAATGCAACCCATTCAGTGGAGTGTTCAAGGTTTGTGCAGCCAAAGAGATAATGGATAAAAGTTCAGGTGCTCTGCAATTAGTGCTGGGCAAGTGTTACTGGCAGGCATCCAGCGCCTAAAGATCCAGCACTGCTACAGTCTGCCAAACTGGGTCCTTAGGAAACTTCATTTTCCATCCCTTCAAAAGTCTGACTTGTAATTGTGCTCTCAGACAAAATGAAAGAATAATCTGCAAACTCATAGCGTACATTTCCAGAGAGGTTCCTCTCTGCATACGTCAAGAAGTCAGCCCTAACTCTTCCCACATCACTAAGGGCAGCAGTGACTCCCACACAAAATGCAGGACATGCACCACCTCGTCATTATTTATCAAGGAAAATTTGCTGATCATTCACATCCGAACCATGGAGGAAAGTGGAAGGGATTAATATGTAGGTATCTGAACCCTAGACCAAACCACAAAATGAGGATCTTCCAAGCTGAAATTCAGAATCCATAGTTTTTAGCAAGTTTTATGGCTCTTATTCACATTGAAATTGGAAGCTTACTGATCCTAAGGTTAGTTTTTTCCCTTTCATAAGAATGTATTGAGCACTTAACTTTTAGACTCAAAAATATCTTTTATTTGGTAGTAAAGATCACAGATTATTTATAGTTTCATCAAACTACTAGCCTTGTAAAATATAAATGAGTAAACATGCAAAATCTATTACCACAAATTTTGATCATCTCTATGAAAAAAAAAAAAAAAAGGATGCATCACAAAGAGTAAATAGGGGAAGCTTCCCAGGTGGTACTAGTGGTAAAGAACCTGCCTACCAATGCAGGAGATGTAAAAGAAGAAGATTCAATCCCTGGATCGGGAAGATCCCCTGGAGGAGGGCATGACAACCCACTCCAGTATTCTTGCTGGAAAATTCCATGGACAGAAGAGCCTGGTGGGCTATGGTCTACAGAGTTGCAAAGAGTCCAACATGATTGAAGCGCTGCATGTATGCACATATGCAAGCATATGATCCAAGCTTTAATGATAGATGAACCTAGTAAAACATTATTAACAGGTGATATTTAAACTATGCTTTTAATCAGAAAAAGGGTTTATAAAATGATATAGTATAAGAAAATGGAAAGTTAGATCAGAGAAATATCCTTATTGATTTGGTAAGTGTTTAAGACTATACTACAAGGCAAGGGGAAGTCACTGTAAGTTTTAAGAGTGAGAAAATATACTTTAGTCCACAAATGAGGAATAAACATATCTGAACTGCAAAAGAACATATATGTATATATCTAATACCGGTCGCTTCATTTTCACCCTAACTACTTAGCCCACAAAATGAAAGAATAATCTGCAAACTCATAGCGTACATTTCCAGAGAGGTTCCTCTCTGCATACGTCAAGAAGTCAGCCCTAACTCTTCCCACATCACTAAGGGCAGCAGTGACTCCCACACAAAATGCAGGACATGCACCACCTCGTCATTATTTATCAAGGAAAATTTGCTGATCATTCACATCCGAACCATGGAGGAAAGTGGAAGGGATTAATATGTAGGTATCTGAACCCTAGACCAAACCACAAAATGAGGATCTTCCAAGCTGAAATTCAGAATCCATAGTTTTAGCAAGTTTTATGGCTCTTATTCACATTGAAATTGGAAGCTTACTGATCCTAAGGTTAGTTTTTTCCCTTTCATAAGAATGTATTGAGCACTTAACTTTTAGACTCAAAAATATCTTTTATTTGGTAGTAAAGATCACAGATTATTTATAGTTTCATCAAACTACTAGCCTTGTAAAATATAAATGAGTAAACATGCAAAATCTATTACCACAAATTTTGATCATCTCTATGAAAAAAAAAAAAAAAAGGATGCATCACAAAGAGTAAATAGGGGAAGCTTCCCAGGTGGTACTAGTGGTAAAGAACCTGCCTACCAATGCAGGAGATGTAAAAGAAGAAGATTCAATCCCTGGATCGGGAAGATCCCCTGGAGGAGGGCATGACAACCCACTCCAGTATTCTTGCTGGAAAATTCCATGGACAGAAGAGCCTGGTGGGCTATGGTCTACAGAGTTGCAAAGAGTCCAACATGATTGAAGCGCTGCATGTATGCACATATGCAAGCATATGATCCAAGCTTTAATGATAGATGAACCTAGTAAAACATTATTAACAGGTGATATTTAAACTATGCTTTTAATCAGAAAAAGGGTTTATAAAATGATATAGTATAAGAAAATGGAAAGTTAGATCAGAGAAATATCCTTATTGATTTGGTAAGTGTTTAAGACTATACTACAAGGCAAGGGGAAGTCACTGTAAGTTTTAAGAGTGAGAAAATATACTTTAGTCCACAAATGAGGAATAAACATATCTGAACTGCAAAAGAACATATATGTATATATCTAATACCTTATTTTTCTCTTCTGTTTTATAATTCTTTAGTGCTATACATATCAATATACACTGTGTATATCCTTAAAATTACAACACATTTTAGCTTACAAAATAGATAAATGCAAGTCTCTTTGAAAAATCACACTTTGCCAAGAACCAGCTCTGCTGATTATTACATGGTCCTAATTTCGTTCTCTTTTTAAAAATTTTATTTTACTTTTTACTTTTACAGAATTTTGTTGTTTACAAATATGCATGATCTCAGATTAGTCATATGCATATCCCTGCCAACCCACCCCTCCAGGCTGTTGCACAGCACCCCTGCGGGATCCCTTTTTCTCACAGCGCAATGACAATGGCCATTTTTTCCACATATGATAGTATAGGTTTTCAGAATGATTTGGAAGTCTTCATCTTAAAAAGCTTCCCTGATAAATCAGTGAAGACTAGCTCAGAAGAATTTGTCCACAATGCAGGTGATAAAGAAGATATGGTTCTTTTCCTAGGTTGGGAAGATTCCCTAGAGGAGGAAAGGGCAACCACTCCATTTTTCTTGCTAGAAAAATGAAGCCTGGTCCATGGGGTTGCAAAGAGTCAGACACGACTGCCTGCACACATGCACCTCATCTTAAGAGCATGTGACTCATTTCATTTGGGCAAGCAGTGTGATTTTTCCATACTTACTATAGTGCCTAGCAAATGGTATCACTATTTAATAAATGTGTGAGCAAATAAATGTGTTAGATCACAGTTTTATCATAAAAATGCTTGGAACTTTGATATTCCCAATTATTTTACACATATGGAGTTTCTTATATTGTCATGTGCATCTGCTGATGACTCTTCACCAGATTATATTCTGTAAATAATTCCCTCACTTGAATACGTCCATCTGAAAATAGAGGATAAACTGAGAAAGTATTCAATGTGCCTTTCCTACCAATTTCGCCAAAGATAAATAGATGATATATGCAGACATACATATGTATATATACAGATACACAGATATACATAAATTTCACCATTAAATTCCATTTGTTTAATTAAGGAATATTAAGAACTACTTTAACACAACTTAATAAGCTAAAATTTCCTTTTACTTTGTGCCAACTTTTGCAGATTAAAATCAAAGCAAATAAAAGTATAGCATATTTCCATATAAGCACAATATAACACATATTTAAACAGTAATATAAGGTCATTTTGTCATGAGAATCAACTTTTGTCTTATTGAAATTTTTATGTGACAGCTTCAGTGTTTTTAATTATCAAAATAACTGGAAATCACTTTCATGAGTGAGGTTATTTTTTTTTCTTTTTTATGTGATGACTCATTCTCCCTAGAAACACGTCATCACATTTACTTCCAAGTAACCTCCAAGACTAAGACATCATCACTAATTTGGAAAAGTTATGTAAATGACATCAAATCTTGCCAAACAGGGATTCCCCTGGTGGTCCAGTAGGTAAAGACATCGCCTTGCAGTACAAGGGGCGCTGGTTTGATCCCTGGCCTGGGAAGGTCCCACGTGCCGCAGAGCGGCAGGACCGATGTGTCCAACTACTGAGCCAGAGCTCTGGAGCGCATGTGCCCAGAGCCAGTGCTCTGCAAGGAGAGAGGCCACTGCAGTGGGAGGCCCACACAGGCCAAAGAACAAAGATGGATAAAAACAAATAAATGAAAAACCAACAGAAGTAGCCAAAAAAAAACCTTGCCAAACAAAAATATTGGGGTGGAAATGTTTGTGTTCAAAGAATGTTTATTACAACTATTGGCAACTCTGAAAAGGAAGAAATACAAAGATGTTAACTATCAAGTGGTTTTATTAGAAGGTTATAGACTTTGAAGTTATCATTAATAACATGAAGCAGAATTTTGCCAGTTTCTCTTTCTTGGCAATTTAAGGTACTGTTTGTTTTTGTCTGTCTGTTTTAGTCATTCAATTACCAGTTTATGAGTTGAAAACATAATAATAAAGAGTTTAATATGACTATGGAAGTGCAGATATAGGAATTTCCTGTTCTCTCTGAGAAACACATAGTTTAGAACCACAAACAGAATTATCAGATTGGTTTTAATCATCAAGACTGACTATATGAAAATAGAATACTACTTCAGTCAAAGAGATTTATGAAGTGTTTAGCACCTAACACTGGTAGAATACTTCAGTATGATCATTTAGGTATAGTTAGCAATGAGCATGAATTAATATTTGAAGCAACGTATTGTTTTAAGATATTCTACACTGATTACAAAAATACCCTTCTCTCTGTCCATGACATCTTGCTATAAATTACATAAACTGATGTGTTTCAAGTCATTCAACTTTATGATGTTTTAGCTTTAGAATGCTTTATTACAAAGGAAAAGTTAATGGATACACATAACCACCAATCTACTGATATTTATAAATTAAAATTAAAGATATTCATATATCATCCATCTAGTGATAATTGCTCTATAAACTGCAAAAGACTATACAAATGCTCACAATACTGTAAAATAATTATCTTTCAATTAAAAATGAATAAATTTTAAAAATACTATACAAGTGTTATTTTAATGAAGATTAAACTTCATGGACTCATGACAATTTAAAAATAGTTTCCCCCATTCCACATCATTAAAGCAACTACATGAATGAAGATTTTGACAGTCTATATTTGAAATATTCACAATTTAGATGTAAAATAGCTATGTAAGCTTCAGTAGGGATTTAAGTCATCAAAATATTAATATACATTTCTAGAGTAGACATATAGAGTAGCAGAGGATTCTGGAAATAGAGTTTGATGACTCTGATTAGTAGATTGCAAAAGCTGCCATTTCAAAAACACAAATTATATCTGGGTTTTTTTTCTGTTTATAGAGGAGACCTGAATAAACTGAAATAACCTGAATGTAGATATTTTATACTAAGAAATTTAGTGGTATCCCTGATAATTTCATTGGTGAATATATTTCAGCAGAGTATTGACTTTGAAAACTGTGATGCTTAGTTGGGAAAAAGAATGCTTTTGGTGTAAGCATTTTGACAACTGTGTATACATACAAAATTTATTTGTTCATAAATATGTATGTGCATACTTCTGTAAGTGGTACTTGGCTGGACTTTCAAGGCTGGTATGGGGAAGACTGTGTGTGTGCTTTCACTATAGTCAAGTCTGACTCTTTGCAAGCCCTATGGACTTCAGCCTGTCAGGCCCCTTTCCTACTAGGGGGCCATTCTATCATAAGACTGACTATATGAAAATAGAATACTACTTCAGTCAAAGAGATTTATGAAGTGTTTAGCACCTAACACTGGTAGAATACTTCAGTATGATCATTTAGGTATAGTTAGCAATGAGCATGAATTAATATTTGAAGCAACGTATTGTTTTAAGATATTCTACACTGATTACAAAAATACCCTTCTCTCTGTCCATGACATCTTGCTATAAATTACATAAACTGATGTGTTTCAAGTCATTCAACTTTATGATGTTTTAGCTTTAGAATGCTTTATTACAAAGGAAAAGTTAATGGATACACATAACCACCAATCTACTGATATTTATAAATTAAAATTAAAGATATTCATATATCATCCATCTAGTGATAATTGCTCTATAAACTGCAAAAGACTATACAAATGCTCACAATACTGTAAAATAATTATCTTTAAATTTAAAAAATGAATAAATTTTAAAAATACTATACAAGTGTTATTTTAATGAAGATTAAACTTCATGGACTCATGACAATTTAAAAATAGTTTCCCCCATTCCACATCATTAAAGCAACTACATGAATGAAGATTTTGACAGTCTATATTTGAAATATTCACAATTTAGATGTAAAATAGCTATGTAAGCTTCAGTAGGGATTTAAGTCATCAAAATATTAATATACATTTCTAGAGTAGACATATAGAGTAGCAGAGGATTCTGGAAATAGAGTTTGATGACTCTGATTAGTAGATTGCAAAAGCTGCCATTTCAAAAACACAAATTATATCTGGGTTTTTTTTCTGTTTATAGAGGAGACCTGAATAAACTGAAATAACCTGAATGTAGATATTTTATACTAAGAAATTTAGTGGTATCCCTGATAATTTCATTGGTGAATATATTTCAGCAGAGTATTGACTTTGAAAACTGTGATGCTTAGTTGGGAAAAAGAATGCTTTTGGAGTAAGCATTTTGACAACTGTGTATACATACAAAATTTATTTGTTCATAAATATGTATGTGCATACTTCTGTAAGTGGTACTTGGCTGGACTTTCAAGGCTGGTATGGGGAAGACTGTGTGTGTGCTTTCACTATAGTCATGTCTGACTCTGTGCAAACCCTATGGACTGCAGCCTGTCAGGCTCCTCTATCCATGGGATTCTCCAGGCAAGAATACTGGAGTGGGTTGCCATTTCCTTAACTCCTTTAAATCCAAGCTTCTAGTCTTCCAATTATTCTAACCCTAAACTCTGAACTGACTTGAGCCCCAGACCTCTCTTCACTCAGATCTTGAAATGTGAGATAGAACTTATAACAGACTTTTAATAACAAAGAGTATTATTCTATCAAAAAGGTAGAGTGCCCCCAAATAAATCACATAGCACTAGCATGTACTGAAATTGACAAGGGCATTTTATCAGAACTGGCTTTTCCTTAGGGCTTGATTCATGTGTAAAAAGGAGATTGTCTGGGACTGGAAAGCAGTGTTTAGTGACAGAAACTCTATTTCCTTCCTATTTGAGTAAGATTGGTTAGCCTGGTCCTGAGAAATGTATCTTTTTTTTTTTTATTTCCAACTGCAATCCAAATACACTATTAACCTAAGCATGACCTCACTGATAATTGTTTATGCCTGCCTTTAGCGGCTATGCTTTTTTAAGGAACAATTTGTGATCTTTTGATATGCTAATTTAATATGTTTTATAATTTACCTTTGTTAATGGTGCCCTTTTGCACATCCAAGTGCTAATTATTGAAATGATGTTTCATTCAAGAGGAAATTTTCAGAGGAGAAACACCTTAACTGAGTATTTCAAGCCTGTGCAACTCTTTGTTACTTTTCTGCAGGTCAGCATTCCTTCATCACAGAAGTAAACAGCAACTTGAATAAGACCCAAAGGCACCACTTCATAGTACACTAATTCTTATTCACAATTATGATCAACCGTTAAGAAAAATGAATAAATAACATGAAGTGTGGATAGTTTTAAACTACAGTGCTATTAGAGGCAGAGTACAGTTTGGATCATAATCTAAGTCTTCTTAGATCTATTCTTTATCTTGAGTCTAACAAGATGTTTAATGTTGATCAGGCCATGCAATCACTGGATTCTTCTGTCATCTCTGTAAAACTAGCAAGTTATACTAAGACCATAATCACTCTGCTTCTAAAGAACTGCTGTTTGCGGTTTACACTGTCAGCTCCTCAACCTCTAAGCAATAAACTCCTCTGACTTCTGAAAGGTATAGCAAAGGATTAGCAGAATTTCCAATAATAAGTGCATCTTACTTATGGAAGTTTAGATAAATGGTAGATTTAAAGACGTGACTGTTTTTGTCCAACTGCAGGGAATGGAGTCAGTAGACAGTCCCTAGCTGACAGCTCATACCAGGTCTCTGAACCAAGTCCCAGAACCTATGTCTTTCTCAATACAGAGAGCCATCTGGATCAAAATCTTCCTAAGACAACCCACATCCAGCAACTGGGGGAAGTGTTGGCCCAATATGGAACTTTTCACCTTCCAGGTCTTTTCATTGGATAGGCTGCAACTGTGTTAGTCCTGATTCAGGGCTCTTCTTCCTCCTTTTCATTCTGTTCCATTCTTCTACTTCTTGTTCCCTAATAAAACACTTGTACAACAAATTCCATCTTGTCATCTACTTCCAAAAAACTTAATTTGGGATTATACTCTGTACCAGTTCATCCATAAATGGTGGGTTGTTCCCTTAGTATTCCATGTCTTCAGAAGTCCATGTCAGTTCCAGAGACCAAGAGTAAGAACTCAAGAGGAGTAAGTTCAAAGAGTCTACTTTTGTTATAAATGTCCAGACTATAATTTAGTATTGGATTATGTTCCTAAATGGAAATCAAATTGCAGGATTCACCTATGTCAGTGAGATAAGAGGGAACCCTAATTAAATGCAGACTTCCCAAAGCTTCTCTTAAGATTAAAATTCTGAAAATAAAAATAGCTTCTAGGGCTTTCCTGGTGGTCTAGTGGGTAAAGAGTCCACCCTGCAGTGCAAGGGGCACTCGTTCAATCTGTGGCCCAGGAAGATTCCATGTGGCGCGGAGTGGCTGGACTGGTGTGCCCAGTTAGGAGCCTGAGCTCTGGAGCGCATGTGCCCAGACCCAGTGCTCTGCACCTAGAAAGGCCACTGCAATGGGAGGCCCACACATGTCAAAGAATAAATATGGATGAAAATAAATATAAAAATAAAATAGACATGGTGGGAGGAAACAATTTTTTAAGAAAAGGAACTTAACCTTCACTGGACATTGATTTCTCCAACTATGAAGGAAAGGACCTGGACCAGACAACCAGGGCTAGCATCCCATGGACCTATCACTGTCCTATGAAACAAAAGCATAGCTAACATAGCTGATATTCTAACCTGAAAAGTAGATTGAACTCATATGAAATGGAAAACAATAATATACTATATACAATATATAGTATACTATATACAATATATAGTATACAGTATTATACACACACACACACACACACACACACAATAATGTGCTAAGTCAATTCAGTCATGTCTGACTCAGTGTGATCCTATGGACGGTCACTCACCAGGCTCCTCTGTCTATGGGATTCTCCAGGCAAGAGTACTGGAGTGGGTTGCCATGCCCTTCTCCAGGAATATATTATATATAAAATACTAAATCTGAATGATACAGTATGAGAATAGTGAAGATATGAAATTTCAGGGAACACTGTATAGAAAATACAAGTGATATTTCAATAGGTGTGATAAACAGAAAAGTTTTCCCATCAGGGCACATGGGCTGGTGTGCAGCGAGTTTTAGGCTTCATTGCTTCAAGGGATGAAACTTTAAAAATTCTAACTGACTAATAATTAAACTTCTTAATGAACGTCAGAGGTTCCAGAGTAATCATATGAAGAATGTTGGTATATATCTTTGACACATGAAAAGATGAGTTATTTTCAAAGTTCTTGTTTGAAATGACTAAAATAAAAATATGGGGTAAAGGTAGGAAAGAAGAAGTTAGATATTTTATGGCGTCTTGCTCATTTTCCTTAAACAGACCTTTTAGTCAAACACAAAAAAGGCATCTTGTGTCATTTGCAAATCATTATCTTTTTTGTTGAAAATTCCAGGTCTGTAGGAACGGGGCGGAGTGGCTGGACCGGTGTGCCCAGTTAGGAGCCAGAGCTCTGGAGCGCATGTGCCCAGACCCAGTGCTCTGCACCTAGAAAGGCCACTGCAATGGGAGGCCCACACATGTCAAAGAATAAATATGGATGAAAATAAATATAAAAATAAAATAGACATGGTGGGAGGAAACAATTTTTTAAGAAAAGGAACTTAACCTTCACTGGACATTGATTTCTCCAACTATGAAGGAAAGGACCTGGACCAGACAACCAGGGCTAGCATCCCATGGACCTATCACTGTCCTATGAAACAAAAGCATAGCTAACATAGCTGATATTCTAACCTGAAAAGTAGATTGAACTCATATGAAATGGAAAACAATAATATACTATATACAATATATAGTATACTATATACAATATATAGTATACAGTATTATACACACACACACACACACACACACACAATAATGTGCTAAGTCAATTCAGTCATGTCTGACTCAGTGTGATCCTATGGACGGTCACTCACCAGGCTCCTCTGTCTATGGGATTCTCCAGGCAAGAGTACTGGAGTGGGTTGCCATGCCCTTCTCCAGGAATATATTATATATAAAATACTAAATCTGAATGATACAGTATGAGAATAGTGAAGATATGAAATTTCAGGGAACACTGTATAGAAAATACAAGTGATATTTCAATAGGTGTGATAAACAGAAAAGTTTTCCCATCAGGGCACATGGGCTGGTGTGCAGCGAGTTTTAGGCTTCATTGCTTCAAGGGATGAAACTTTAAAAATTCTAACTGACTAATAATTAAACTTCTTAATGAACGTCAGAGGTTCCAGAGTAATCATATGAAGAATGTTGGTATATATCTTTGACACATGAAAAGATGAGTTATTTTCAAAGTTCTTGTTTGAAATGACTAAAATAAAAATATGGGGTAAAGGTAGGAAAGAAGAAGTTAGATATTTTATGGCGTCTTGCTCATTTTCCTTAAACAGACCTTTTAGTCAAACACAAAAAAGGCATCTTGTGTCATTTGCAAATCATTATCTTTTTTGTTGAAAATTCCAGGTCTGTAGGACCAAATAATATATATGCAAATTTGTCTTGTATCCTTTTTGCTTTGTCACGTGAGCAGGAACAACTTGCGTACCAGACAGGCAAAAGATCATTATTCTGGGGCTAGTCACAGCTGGAAAGGATGACAACTTGGTGAGACCAAAGGTCCCACCTGGGAAGCCTGCTGGGGATCAGTGATTCCCCTAAAAGAAACATCAGAATTCTACTGTCCCACTTCATTAGAGCATCCTTGCAAGACTGTTGAGGTGCCTGATTCTACACAAAAGAGATGATATTCAAGAGACAGAGCAAGGCAGCCTTGAGGCTTGAAGGTACATTAGGTTGAAATATGTGACATTGTTTGACTTCTACCACTGAGTGGCTTCTGGGGCCAGGCAGAGGTTAAGCATCAACTTCTTGCTGCAGAGTAATACATCTGTCCTGGGGCACAAGGCAGGTTATCACCTGTAAAATCTGTGCCAGTCTCCTAAAAAGAAACCTGCTATTTAGAAAGCATTCTTGCCAGAAGTGTACTCTGCCATATGGACTAAAACACACTTAGGAGACAATTTTTATCAGCAAGCAAACTAGCAAAGGCTTGATGTGCCTCTGTGTGCTTTATGCTATCACTGCTCACGAATCATTTGTGACTGAACGACTTGTCATTTGCATGGTCTATCTGGTTTTGTATTCTTACCCATGTTCTTCCTTTCAGCCCTCACCTGATTCCCTACTCACTGAGTTCACACACTAGGCAATAGTATCTAGAAAGAACTATTTGGATTCTTCAACCACTGTCTTTGATAAGCACAGATTTTCTTTTGATGGCATAAACGTTCAGTGTTTGTAGTCGTTCATCTAAAAGACTGGAAGAATGACTGCAGGTATGTTCCTCCAGATTCTAGGAGAGCAACTGAATTTTCCTCTAGAGCATCTATACCAGTTTAGTGAAACTCTACTGTTAGTAGTAGCATTTCTACTAAAGTAGATGCTCTAGAGGAAAATTCTAACATCCCATAAAGATTAGACTGTCCTATGCTGGAAGGAGCACTGGACTGGGAGTAATGTGAACAGAGTGTGACTTTGTCAGGCACTAGTTATGATATTTGGAAAAGTTATAAATGAGAGCAGAATACACTCCAGAGCATGCCACTTTGGTTGAAGACAACTGGGGTTCAGCAGACTCGGAAAAAGCTTTTTATCTTCCTCTGGACTGTCTGAGAGAATTTGGATAGGGGACATGGATCAGGAAGAGAGGCCTTGCCCTGATAACATTTTTTTTTAATTTTGGCCTCTTTTATTAGTTTTCTACTTGTTTATTTTCATCCATCTTTATTCTCTGGCCTGCGTGGGCCTCCCATTGCAGTGGCCCCTCTTGCTGCCAGCACTGGCTCTGGGCGCATGCGCTCCAGAGCACTGGGTCATAACTGGACACACCGGTCCAGCCGCTTCACAGCACATGGGATCTTTCCAGACCAGGGATCGAATTGGCATCCCCTGCACTGCAAGGCAGACTCTTTACCCACTGGGACACCAAGGAAGCCCCTGATAATATTTTATATCAGAAAGATTTATCTGTATGATGCAGTGACATTTGTTTATCTAGCATATGCTCTTCCCACCTTCCTCTGAATCGTCTTCCTTCCCTTTGAAGCCCCAGGCTCCTACCTGCCTTCTTCTCCTTAGCTTAGGATGGTATATAAGCCTCAATTTTCTGACTTCTGAAAAGTCTCATATTTTATGCAGCTTCCATACAGATGAAATTTGTTTTTCTCCTATTCATGTGTCTTCTGTCAGTTTAATTATTAGGACAGTCAAAGAATGTAGAAGGAGATAAGGGAAAGGTTTTGCCATTTAAGCTGTAAAATGAATAATGACCTCTATTACAACACCTATCTCCCAGGATCAAAATATGATTATACATATATAACATTTTGCAAACTTCAAATACAGGTAAGTAAACATTAGATAGATGCTAAATAGACAGATGACAGACAGTATCTTACATTTAAGGTTTTTCGAGGCCTGAATGTATCACTCCTTCATCTAAACTTCTAGAGAATTGATCATTACCATTCATTCATCTGAAATTTATAGATTTGAATTCTAATGCCATTCGTTTCATTAAATATATCAAAAACCCTACCTCGTGCCATATTCTAAGAGCAAGCTTCTGCCACATAGAGCATAGAGTATTGGACCCAATATTTTTTTAAAACTTTTCAAGTGTTTGTGCCTTAATCCTGCATCTAAAAATGCCACATGGGAGTAATGTGAACAGAGTGTGACTTAGGACTATTTTTTTACACTCCAGAGCATGCCACTTTGGTTGAAGACAACTGGGGTTCAGCAGACTCGGAAAAAGCTTTTATCTTCCTCTGGACTGTCTGAGAGAATTTGGATAGGGGACATGGATCAGGAAGAGAGGCCTTGCCCTGATAACATTTTTTAATTTTGGCCTCTTTTATTAGTTTTCTACTTGTTTATTTTCATCCATCTTTATTCTCTGGCCTGCGTGGGCCTCCCATTGCAGTGGCCCCTCTTGCTGCCAGCACTGGCTCTGGGCGCATGCGCTCCAGAGCACTGGGTCATAACTGGACACACCGGTCCAGCCGCTTCACAGCACATGGGATCTTTCCAGACCAGGGATCGAATTGGCATCCCCTGCACTGCAAGGCAGACTCTTTACCCACTGGGACACCAAGGAAGCCCCTGATAATATTTTATATCAGAAAGATTTATCTGTATGATGCAGTGACATTTGTTTATCTAGCATATGCTCTTCCCACCTTCCTCTGAATCGTCTTCCTTCCCTTTGAAGCCCCAGGCTCCTACCTGCCTTCTTCTCCTTAGCTTAGGATGGTATATAAGCCTCAATTTTCTGACTTCTGAAAAGTCTCATATTTTATGCAGCTTCCATACAGATGAAATTTGTTTTTCTCCTATTCATGTGTCTTCTGTCAGTTTAATTATTAGGACAGTCAAAGAATGTAGAAGGAGATAAGGGAAAGGTTTTGCCATTTAAGCTGTAAAATGAATAATGACCTCTATTACAACACCTATCTCCCAGGATCAAAATATGATTATACATATATAACATTTTGCAAACTTCAAATACAGGTAAGTAAACATTAGATAGATGCTAAATAGACAGATGACAGACAGTATCTTACATTTAAGGTTTTTCGAGGCCTGAATGTATCACTCCTTCATCTAAACTTCTAGAGAATTGATCATTACCATTCATTCATCTGAAATTTATAGATTTGAATTCTAATGCCA
Organism: Tragulus kanchil; assembly: GCA_022376925.1. NCBI lineage: Eukaryota > Metazoa > Chordata > Mammalia > Artiodactyla > Tragulidae > Tragulus > Tragulus kanchil. The sequence goes on along the minus strand of JAIOJX010000028.1, from coordinate 67,830,260 downwards.
TTCGTTTCATTAAATATATCAAAAACCCTACCTCGTGCCATATTCTAAGAGCAAGCTTCTGCCACATAGAGCATAGAGTATTGGACCCAATATTTTTTTAAAACTTTTCAAGTGTTTGTGCCTTAATCCTGCATCTATGCCACAAAGACCTAACCAAATGCCTGGCACATGGTAGGATCTTAATACATCATTTCTATTTGAACCTATGATTTCACCTATCATTCATCAGACTGTCAGTAAGGCAGCTGATGACTATCAGTCAGGATTATCTGAGCACTCAATAAAAGCCACTGGTTTAGAGGCCCTTTCCAGGCCTGCTGTATTCAGTTCCTTCTGGGAAAAAATCTGCTGACAGTACATGCATACATAACTGGTCATACTTTCAACCCTGAAATGCATGTAGAATGCCTTGGCTCAAAGGAGGCATGGATAATGCAGCAAGAAAGTTCTGATGTTAGAAACAAATTATAGCTGGAGCTAAATCACCAGAGAAGCTAGAAGTACAATTGTGCAGGTAGGTTTGAAATGACGTGGCTGAGATGAAAGATATCTGAGTAGTTTCTACTTAGAGGCACTGGAGACTCCTTAGGACCTCATCCAGGCCTGGCTAAACACCGTTACCCACCAGAGCACATCTCCCTTGGGAAATAGGAACATTATAAGTTATGCCCTTTGCTGCCAGCCTGAAGTCCTCTGGTATCCCTGGTGAAAATGTATCACTTGAGTCCTTGGCAGGAAAACCTGACAAGACTTGTGTGACAGCGAACTCATTTCTGCTGAGGTTTACATCCAGTTCCTAAAAGACTAACTCAGCAAAGGAAATGTGAATTGACAATACTTGGACAACTAAAAATAAATAGTAAAACAAAAGGACCTGCATGTAACCCAGCATATTCATCCATTCATTCATTTCTTCATTCACCATATAATTTTGAGTTTTAGAGGCAGTGGATAGATTGATGCAGGATATGCATGGTTTCTGCCAAAATAGAGCTCTCATCACAGTTCATGATTACAAAAATCCATGTACGATACATGTTGGATTACAGTTCCTCAAATAACTGCACATGCTGTCAACCTGACAATCCGGTATCCCCTAAGAGACCATGGCAAGAGAAGGAGAAAGTAAATAAGGGCAAGTCAAAGAAGATGAAAGTGTTAGTTGTTCAGTCGGATCTGACTCTTTGGGACCCTATGGACTGTAGCCTGACAGGCTCCACTGTCCATGTAATTTTCCAGGCAAGAATATTGGAGTGGGTTGCCATTCCCTTCTCCAGGGGATCTCCCTGACCCAGAGATCAAACCCAGATCACCTGCATTGCAGGCTGATGCTTTCCTGTCTGAGCCCTCTAGGAAATCCAAATAAGAGAAAGTGAACATTTAATCCAAGTTGTATCACTTAAGAGTTCTTGAAAAGCATTTAATTCTTACCAAATCAATTTCTGACAAATCAATATACTCATGTTTAACATACAGACTATAGTGTTATGAGAAACTATATGTAAAGTTCTTAATGCATAGCAAATGATAGCTATTATTATTGAATGTCTCTATTCTAGATGTTTTGCACATCTTCACTTAGATAACTGCTCCTCCAACACACATACTCACAAAAATATACTAGGATATAAGATTCACAGTGGCAAAGACTTTATCCCTTTTGTTTCCTTCTGAATCTCCTAGTCACTAGAAAATGTTCTGGTACATATTGAGGCCAGAAAAATGTTTTTAGTGAGGGAATAAATGAAAAACAGGATGTGTTGACTGCATTTTAGAGCTGAAAAGGTTTAAGAATCCAGACAAAGATCCTATGATATGCCAGTGACACAGAGAATCCCTCTGTACTTATTGCTATATCCTGAGTCTAAAGGACGGCTCACTTGTGATATGCTCCTCTTGACCTGAAATGCTACATTTCACTTTTCTTCAATTAACTGAAGTTCTATCCAAGTTTTTGGTGCTTCTAAACTGGTTTAGGTTTTCTGTGCAAGTATGTACAAGTCCATTATTCCTCAAGGGATGGACTCTCTCAATTTACAGTATTCATAAGCACACAGAGTAGACAGGTAGATATTGCTTTCAAATTTTTCAAAGAAAAAAAAAACTAAACAAGGAAAATATCATTTAGTTCCATCTCTTTTTATCAATCCACACAGAATTCACTATATTTCAACAATATGTAGTCTTTCATAAATTCATGAAGTTTGAAAAGTGTTGCCAGTTTTAACTATCTACATCATCATTTGTTTGATAATAATCATCTCATTCTGCCACTTTACTCATTCAAACAAAATATTAATTTTCAACTGTTACAATTTTAAATAATGATTATAACTCATTTATTCAACAGGAACAGAATTTAAGGGAGTGACTCCCTAGAAAAGCCCATAAAGGAGACAAGAGTAGTTAAAGGGGTAAGCATCTCTGGGTTCGAGTGAGCAGTATAACAGAGGACCCCAGAAACACTTAGAGAATTATACAGACACCATAGAATTAAAAGCCATAATGAGAGAATAGGATGATAAGTGTTAAAGACATTCACCGTATGGAGAGATCAAGGTGTTGGAATGATCAGAAAGCTTAACAATGGAGGAGGAACATTAATAGGTGACTTGAAAGATCTATAGTCTCTTCCTACTCTCCACACTCATTCTCTAATCATCAGCCATAGTAGTGAGCTTGGTACATTTAGAGAACAGTAAGGAATCTGCCTGGCAGAATATTCAAAACCAGCCTTCCAGGCACTTCCACCAGCTACCAAGACATCAGGCTAACAGTTGACACAATAATTCTCTATTATCATAGGCCCAGGGACTTAGGCGCACCTCTTTATATAGAGACCCTGCCAAAGGGTTGAGGGGGAGTATTTGGAAGCGCTACCCTTTCTTTAGTACCATTTCACAGAAAGTCTATATGGGAACTTTTTGACTATCTAAACTGTCCACTTATAAGCACCAGAATAAGAATAAGTTTTTGTTGTTGTTGTTTTTTTTAAATTTTGGCCTCTTTTATTGGTCTTTCATTTATTTATTTTCATCCATCTTTGTTCTTTGGCCTTCATGGACCTCCCATTGCAGTGGCCTCTCACATTGCAGAGCACCGGCTCTGGTGCTCACTCGTAATTGGACACACCAGTCTAGCAGTTCCACAGCACATGGGATCCGCCCAGGCCAGGAATTGAACTGGCACCCCTTGCACTGAAAGGCAGACTCCTTACCCACTGGACCACCAGGGAAGCTCTAAGAACAAGTTTTAGGGAAAAATTTTATATTTCGTATAAAATTTACATGGAGAATTATGCATGAGTTGATACTCCTGCAAAAGCTTAATATTTCTTAGAGGCAGACTAATATCTACTCACCTGCTTGGGAAGCTCCATGGACCAAACAGGACAAGCAAACTGAAGAGAGTACTTTTATAGTCAGCCTTTGTTAAGAAGAATCATAAATTATGAGCACAAAGAATAAGGTAATATGATTTTTCACACTGCAAAAATGTGCACAGAGAATATGTGAGCGTGAAAAATAGGAAATAGTTTCTTATGAAGGACAAAGCCATTGTGATAGGAAAAAGTATAACGAGTTGCTTAGTTGACTTTCACCAAGGATCTAGCTAGCTCTATAACTGTCTCCAGATGTTGACTGGAGTCCTGCCACTATAATAGATATTTCATTAAAAGTCAAAATTAAAAATGAGAGGATGAGTCGAAAAATCTTCTAACCCTAAACCAGAAGTCAGGAGTCTTATGTGCTCATCTGCTGTCAATTAATTCTAACAACTGTGTACACAATATCATTTCATTCTCAAAAATCCCTAAGTATCCATTTGGAAATCTTCTTTAGATTTTTCCCCATACCACTTCCACCTTTTCTTTCTTTCATTCCCTTAAGATGTTCTCCAGTTCTCTTTTTTACTCACTTGCCTATCCCAAGAACGCCACCCTACTCCAAGAGCTCACTCATAACATTTGAGACACACAATCCCCTCAGTCTCTCTGAATCAAATCCTGCAACTTCATGATAATATATACAAATAGAGCTCTGGGCCCTGAGAACATCTGAGCAGGTCAGGCAGTCCTTGTATACATCATAGTTCCTTTATTGACTTCCTGCTGTGCTGTGCGTTCTCTTGCTCTCAAATTTCTCTTTTCTCCTATGTCTTGTCTACTCTCCCTGTGGCCAGAAATTTCTCCCAGGAGAGAGTCAGTTGCTAGTCATTTGTACCCCATCTGAATCTAATTATGAAATGGGATCCGCCCAGGCCAGGAATTGAACTGGCACCTTGCACTGAAAGGCAGTGTCCTTACCCACTGGACCACCAGGGAAGCTCTAAGAACAAGTTTTAGGGAAAAATTTTATATTTCGTATAAAATTTACATGGAGAATTATGCATGAGTTGATACTCCTGCAAAAGCTTAATATTTCTTAGAGGCAGACTAATATCTACTCACCTGCTTGGGAAGCTCCATGGACCAAACAGGACAAGCAAACTGAAGAGAGTACTTTTATAGTCAGCCTTTGTTAAGAAGAATCATAAATTATGAGCACAAAGAATAAGGTAATATGATTTTTCACACTGCAAAAATGTGCACAGAGAATATGTGAGCGTGAAAAATAGGAAATAGTTTCTTATGAAGGACAAAGCCATTGTGATAGGAAAAAGTATAACGAGTTGCTTAGTTGACTTTCACCAAGGATCTAGCTAGCTCTATAACTGTCTCCAGATGTTGACTGGAGTCCTGCCACTATAATAGATATTTCATTAAAAGTCAAAATTAAAAATGAGAGGATGAGTCGAAAAATCTTCTAACCCTAAACCAGAAGTCAGGAGTCTTATGTGCTCATCTGCTGTCAATTAATTCTAACAACTGTGTACACAATATCATTTCATTCTCAAAAATCCCTAAGTATCCATTTGGAAATCTTCTTTAGATTTTTCCCCATACCACTTCCACCTTTTCTTTCTTTCATTCCCTTAAGATGTTCTCCAGTTCTCTTTTTTACTCACTTGCCTATCCCAAGAACGCCACCCTACTCCAAGAGCTCACTCATAACATTTGAGACACACAATCCCCTCAGTCTCTCTGAATCAAATCCTGCAACTTCATGATAATATATACAAATAGAGCTCTGGGCCCTGAGAACATCTGAGCAGGTCAGGCAGTCCTTGTATACATCATAGTTCCTTTATTGACTTCCTGCTGTGCTGTGCGTTCTCTTGCTCTCAAATTTCTCTTTTCTCCTATGTCTTGTCTACTCTCCCTGTGGCCAGAAATTTCTCCCAGGAGAGAGTCAGTTGCTAGTCATTTGTACCCCATCTGAATCTAATTATGAAAGTTATGTACTTCAGGATAATTACAATTTAAGCACATCAAAATAATATGTTGAAACGCTTGATATACAGGTAGAGATTCTAAATGACGTAGCGGAAAAGATCTTCTCAGGAAGTCTTTTTTTTTCTTTCTCATTTTTTTAATTAGAGGACAATTGCTTTACAGCATTGTATTGCCCTCTGCCATACATTTGCATGAATCAGTCACAGGTATTACACATGTGCCCTCCCTCCTGAACTCCTCTTCCACCTTTCTCCCCCATCCCATCTCTCTAGGTTGTCACTGAGCACTGGGAATCTTTTTCAGAAAACACAGTTTCTAAATACCTCCTTCTGGTGGAAGATATGGTGGAATTCACAGCCCTCTTTTCTTTTCCCCATCCTCTGAGCCAGAACTGCATACTTCCTTCCTTACTGAGCTTTCAGTTATCTACATCTATTCACAGTTGGCATCTGTCTATCAGGCAAGTGTTGAACTCCCGGGAGGCACATTCAGAGGTTGGAGAGAAATCTATTCCAAAGGGACCATGCTCTTTATTAACATCAGTCAGTCAACATCTGAACACCATCCCTTACTGAGACTCTACGGATTCCCTATGGGACATGTATTTACAATGTCTTGCTATGTGAGACTTTTAAATCACTTTAAAAAAAGAAGGAAATGAAAAAGGAAAGAGAGAAATAGTATCCATATCCTAATAAGTATTTCTTCTAGTACTTAATTATTTGTATCTTCTGTGGTACTCACTGATGGGGCAGGGGCAGGGAGTAGGGAAGAAGCAAATATATAGCATACACATTTGTGAGAAATTCTGTGTTCTTATAAGCTGAAATACAAATTTGTCATATTTAAAGTGATTTTCTTCTATAATAGTGAGGAAAAACAAATATGGTTCAAAGTGATTGTTCCTCTTATTTCATCTGAGCAGGTCAGGTCTACATGCCTTTATTGACTTCCTGCTGTGCTGCGTTCTCTTGCTCTCAAATTTCTCTTTTCTCCTATGTCTTGTCTACTCTCCCTGTGGCCAGAAATTTCTCCCAGGAGAGAGTCAGTTGCTAGTCATTTGTACCCCATCTGAATCTAATTATGAAAGTTATGTACTTCAGGATAATTACAATTTAAGCACATCAAAATAATATGTTGAAACGCTTGATATACAGGTAGAGATTCTAAATGACGTAGCGGAAAAGATCTTCTCAGGAAGTCTTTTTTTTTCTTTCTCATTTTTTTAATTAGAGGACAATTGCTTTACAGCATTGTATTGCCCTCTGCCATACATTTGCATGAATCAGTCACAGGTATTACACATGTGCCCTCCCTCCTGAACTCCTCTTCCACCTTTCTCCCCCATCCCATCTCTCTAGGTTGTCACTGAGCACTGGGAATCTTTTTCAGAAAACACAGTTTCTAAATACCTCCTTCTGGTGGAAGATATGGTGGAATTCACAGCCCTCTTTTCTTTTCCCCATCCTCTGAGCCAGAACTGCATACTTCCTTCCTTACTGAGCTTTCAGTTATCTACATCTATTCACAGTTGGCATCTGTCTATCAGGCAAGTGTTGAACTCCCGGGAGGCACATTCAGAGGTTGGAGAGAAATCTATTCCAAAGGGACCATGCTCTTTATTAACATCAGTCAGTCAACATCTGAACACCATCCCTTACTGAGACTCTACGGATTCCCTATGGGACATGTATTTACAATGTCTTGCTATGTGAGACTTTTAAATCACTTTAAAAAAAGAAGGAAATGAAAAAGGAAAGAGAGAAATAGTATCCATATCCTAATAAGTATTTCTTCTAGTACTTAATTATTTGTATCTTCTGTGGTACTCACTGATGGGGCAGGGGCAGGGAGTAGGGGAAGAAGCAAATATATAGCATACACATTTGTGAGAAATTCTGTGTTCTTATAAGCTGAAATACAGATTTGTCATATTTAAAGTGATTTTCTTCTATAATAGTGAGGACAATGGAAAAGCAAAGTAGGGACCTTGAACCTGGTTCATGTAACCTTTGTGACCCCATGAATTGTAGCCCACCAGGTTCCTCTGACCATGCAACTTTCCAGACAGGAATACTGGAGTGGATTGCCATTTCCTACTCTAGGGGATCTTCCTGACTGAGGGATTGAACCTGAGTCACTTGTGTCTTCTGCATTGGCAGGAAGATTCTTTACCTCTGTGCCACCTAATTGAACTGGACTATCTTCACCCAACCTCTACAAAAAGTACTCTTTTGAGCTAGTTTCATCTGTACTATAGGCACCCAGAAATCCTACTGCAATATTCATTTTCATTCTCCTAAATGCATGTCACTAGGCACAAGCAAGGGCCTTAATAAAAACTCCTTTAAAACACATTTTTAATAGGGAAATGCTGCCTTAAATTCTGTCTTTAGCAATGATCCCAGATAATCTAGAGAATAGTACTCTTTTTATTTATTATAACAATCTCACAATATTGAAATAGAATAATAAGCATTCCTAGCTTGCCCTTTTAGATCCCTTTTTGGTCCATTTACCCATTTAGTTATCAGAATATGGTTTTACTCCATGTTCAGAGCCAGCTGTAGGTCATTCTATTTACTGAAACACATTCTCATAATTCTCCTATAATTTTACATAACACACATTTTTAAATCACATAAATTCCTTCATAAGATTTTCTAGTATATATATTTAATCTATATTTGTAACCAAAATTAGGATATATTCTAAGTTCAGAAAATATCTTTCCAACTATGGATGTTTTCTTTTTACATCTTTTGGATTAGTTTGAATTTTATGATGAAAAAGATGAATTTCAAAAGCCAGCAATTTTGATAACCATTACCAAATAATTCTAGAAATACTGGATAAACCTACATGAGGAGACATTAAACATTCTAAAATAACTGAATTACTGGAAATAAACATTTACTTGGTCTAGGTTAGTTACCTTATTCAGGTCATACAACCAAATCATTGGAATTCCAGTTAAATACAAACAATAGCTAACTTCTAGACTACTAGAGCTATGCAGGGAATCATCACATAAAAGGCCTAAGCTGATAGCTCTGTGTTGTTGACAGGTAGGATCATATTCTGGAAAATAGTGGGTGAATATAACAAAGTATCTATTAAAGGTTTCTTTTTCCTATGTACCCAGTTATTTGTTCAACAAATAAATTCTGAGTACTTATTTCATATTTTGTATTGGTTGAGTGGTACTTTCCAGGATGGGGCCATTTCCTAGTCTAGGGGATCTTCCTGACTGAGGGATTGAACCTGAGTCACTTGTGTCTTCTGCATTGGCAGGAAGATTCTTTACCTCTGTGCCACCTAATTGAACTGGACTATCTTCACCCAACCTCTACAAAAAGTACTCTTTTGAGCTAGTTTCATCTGTACTATAGGCACCCAGAAATCCTACTGCAATATTCATTTTCATTCTCCTAAATGCATGTCACTAGGCACAAGCAAGGGCCTTAATAAAAACTCCTTTAAAAACACATTTTTAATAGGGAAATGCTGCCTTAAATTCTGTCTTTAGCAATGATCCCAGATAATCTAGAGAATAGTACTCTTTTTATTTATTATAACAATCTCACAATATTGAAATAGAATAATAAGCATTCCTAGCTTGCCCTTTTAGATCCCTTTTTGGTCCATTTACCCATTTAGTTATCAGAATATGGTTTTACTCCATGTTCAGAGCCAGCTGTAGGTCATTCTATTTACTGAAACACATTCTCATAATTCTCCTATAATTTTACATAACACACATTTTTAAATCACATAAATTCCTTCATAAGATTTTCTAGTATATATATTTAATCTATATTTGTAACCAAAATTAGGATATATTCTAAGTTCAGAAAATATCTTTCCAACTATGGATGTTTTCTTTTTACATCTTTTGGATTAGTTTGAATTTTATGATGAAAAAGATGAATTTCAAAAGCCAGCAATTTTGATAACCATTACCAAATAATTCTAGAAATACTGGATAAACCTACATGAGGAGACATTAAACATTCTAAAATAACTGAATTACTGGAAATAAACATTTACTTGGTCTAGGTTAGTTACCTTATTCAGGTCATACAACCAAATCATTGGAATTCCAGTTAAATACAAACAATAGCTAACTTCTAGACTACTAGAGCTATGCAGGGAATCATCACATAAAAGGCCTAAGCTGATAGCTCTGTGTTGTTGACAGGTAGGATCATATTCTGGAAAATAGTGGGTGAATATAACAAAGTATCTATTAAAGGTTTCTTTTTCCTATGTACCCAGTTATTTGTTCAACAAATAAATTCTGAGTACTTATTTCATATTTTGTATTGGTTGAGTGGTAGACAAGGTTACTTCTCTCAAGGTAATCATCTATCTTTAAGAAAATATACACACAGGAAGAGCAAACAGCAATTAAAATAATACAAGACATCATGTGCCAAGGTCCTGAGACAGTTTTTAAAATCTACTGACATTTTAAAGGCTGAGAAACTCCTTCTACCCAGGGAAATCAGAAAAGGACTTTTAAACCAAGGCTTTGCCATGCAGTCTAAGTAAGATTTCAAGAGCAATGTGGAACACAAGTTAAGGGAATGAAAATGCAGAGGTTTAGAAGAGAGAAAACATATGTATGAAAACAGTGAGAAATCAGACAAGCTAAGAAAGTTACAGCCTGGTCCCTGGAGAGACTAAAGAGATATGCTTTTGACTATAGATTTTCTTTAACATGAAAGGTAACAACTTTGAACAAGTAAGCAAAGCACCCAGAGCTGCCTTCAAGAGGAACACAGAACCACTGCTCCTGGACAGTTTTTCCCCAGAATACCTGGAAGATCAGGTCTAGGGTATATATTCCCACTCTACTACATGCCAGTCACACTAGGTCCTGGGGAGACGGTGTTCATATTCTAAAGACAGAGAAAGACGACGCAGGGGTGGCAAACTTTGCTCTTTTTCCCTTCTAGGTTCTTTGACGTAAAACTAAATTGATGTAAGACAGATTAACAGAATAAAAACAAATTTAAACTTGTATGGACAGGAATCCCATAAATAACAAAGGATGCTTTCACATCTTTTGGATTAGTTTGAATTTTATGATGAAAAGATGAATTTCAAAAGCCAGCAATTTTGATAACCATTACCAAATAATTCTAGAAATACTGGATAAACCTACATGAGGAGACATTAAACATTCTAAAATAACTGAATTACTGGAAATAAACATTTACTTGGTCTAGGTTAGTTACCTTATTCAGGTCATACAACCAAATCATTGGAATTCCAGTTAAATACAAACAATAGCTAACTTCTAGACTACTAGAGCTATGCAGGGAATCATCACATAAAAGGCCTAAGCTGATAGCTCTGTGTTGTTGACAGGTAGGATCATATTCTGGAAAATAGTGGGTGAATATAACAAAGTATCTATTAAAGGTTTCTTTTTCCTATGTACCCAGTTATTTGTTCAACAAATAAATTCTGAGTACTTATTTCATATTTTGTATTGGTTGAGTGGTAGACAAGGTTACTTCTCTCAAGGTAATCATCTATCTTTAAGAAAATATACACACAGGAAGAGCAAACAGCAATTAAAATAATACAAGACATCATGTGCCAAGGTCCTGAGACAGTTTTTAAAATCTACTGACATTTTAAAGGCTGAGAAACTCCTTCTACCCAGGGAAATCAGAAAAGGACTTTTAAACCAAGGCTTTGCCATGCAGTCTAAGTAAGATTTCAAGAGCAATGTGGAACACAAGTTAAGGGAATGAAAATGCAGAGGTTTAGAAGAGAGAAAACATATGTATGAAAACAGTGAGAAATCAGACAAGCTAAGAAAGTTACAGCCTGGTCCCTGGAGAGACTAAAGAGATATGCTTTTGACTATAGATTTTCTTTAACATGAAAGGTAACAACTTTGAACAAGTAAGCAAAGCACCCAGAGCTGCCTTCAAGAGGAACACAGAACCACTGCTCCTGGACAGTTTTTCCCCAGAATACCTGGAAGATCAGGTCTAGGGTATATATTCCCACTCTACTACATGCCAGTCACACTAGGTCCTGGGGAGACGGTGTTCATATTCTAAAGACAGAGAAAGACGACGCAGGGGTGGCAAACTTTGCTCTTTTTCCCTTCTAGGTTCTTTGACGTAAAACTAAATTGATGTAAGACAGATTAACAGAATAAAAACAAATTTAAACTTGTATGGACAGGAATCCCATAAATAACAAAGGATGCTTTCGTATCTTTCAGACAAATAATAAATTTGGGAAGACTTGAGAAGACAAAGCAGTTTGAGTTTGGGGTAGTAAATTAGGAAAGAAGTAACATCTGGGCCTTAACATCCCTACCTCTGCTGATAAGGATGTCTTCAACCTTTCTGGAATGGGGAGAGTACCTTTCACATAAGAGATATATTTCCTGCTTTCAGGAAACCAAGGAAGATTAGGCTGCCTTTCTTCTACTGCCTATTCCTCAAGTACCTACCTTCAATTCAAAATAATATACCAAAGTAGCATATTTGGATATCCTACTTTCTTTCATAGTAATCAACAAGCAGAACAAAGATGTAAATAAATGATTTGATCAGGAGATTAGATTCAGTACTCACGTTTTAAGTGAAAAAATATATATGAAATTCTTGGCTTAGTATTTGGCATGGAGTCAACACAGTTCTACAATAAACTTCTACACTGATTTACTTGGGTGATAAGCAATCTCTTTCTCTCTTTAAAGTTGATTAATTCATTACTCAGACACAGCAAAGCAAGCATTTAAAAGACTTCATAATTCTGGCACTTGAAGAAAGAAGACAAGCTGTATATGAATGGCACTCAAAGAGCTGGTTCTGCTTTTTCCGTTTAAAAAAAAAAAAAAGGTGAATGATCTCTTTGTCATTCAAGGAAGCAGCCAGCTGATTTTACTATTGCCCCATCTTTCCACTAAATACTGCATCAGACACAGTGTGGTATTATCTGCCTATCTTTGATAGGAAACTGTGATTTCTGGGAAGTCACATCATTATTGCAAACTGAGGAGGTTTTTAAACAACAATCAACAAATCTTTCCACACTTTTCTCAAATATTTCATTTCCTCTGAAGCCTGTTGACAGATATCATCTGTCATTTGTCTCATCTGTTTCCAAGTTGGCCTACAATATGCCAAGAGGCAAAACTCCAGGACCAAGAAGGCTCTGTTGTGTTTTTCAGGGAAGAAAAGGCAAAGGAGGCCCGACAATGCTCTCTCTCTCTGTTCGGGGCTGTTACTGGACAGATGTGGCTGTGACTTTTACAGCAGGACACAGAAGTCTAGTATAATACGTGTAGTCTTTATGATGTTCTCTAGGGACTCAGGGCAAGTATTAGCTATGGGAAAGTGCTATTTCTATTGAGCTTTCTGTTACACTTTGATTAAAAAGCAGATATAAACTCAATGTAATCAGGAAAAAAAGCATTTGAAGCTATTTCTTCACGGGTAGACTATTAGCTGAGACTTCAGAAGGAGAGCACATTAAGACAGAAAAAAAAGATGAAGTAATATGATGAAACATCAGTATATTCGTGTAATAGTTGTTCTCAACATCAATACACCATAATCACCCTAGAGATAACTAATGCAATAGCTCAAGGAAGGTGCTGCCCAGAAATCTATATTTTAATAATTATTCCATGAATTGGGTAATCATCTCATACATTTAGCAACCTTAATATAGAAGGTCTCCAAAACACACTCTGAGCTCCTGACATATCCAAAAAAGGGAAAAATAGTTTAGAGAATTACAGTGAAAAATACAATGATGCTTATTTCATAGGGATAAAATTATAGATAATTGGTATTAAGTATAGCCCTGATATTAGGTATACCCTTTTATAAATCTCTCAATTGTCTTCTATGGTGATTTGTCATTTTAAAATGTAAAAATCAATTAAAGTAAAATATAACAAATTAAAGACCTTTATTCAACATATAGACTTTTATGTTCAGAACATAGAGTACCTTAACATAAATAGAAAATTAAATATTTTTTTAAATTTTTGTCAATAGTAACTATGTGTTATCTTTCAGCATCCCAAAATTTTGCTTAGTGTAGAACACTATTAAATATTTGAAGATGATGGAAGAGCATTAATGTATGGCTTTCTGGGAAGTCACATCATTATTGCAAACTGAGGAGGTTTTTAAACAACAATCAACAAATCTTTCCACACTTTTCTCAAATATTTCATTTCCTCTGAAGCCTGTTGACAGATATCATCTGTCATTTGTCTCATCTGTTTCCAAGTTGGCCTACAATATGCCAAGAGGCAAAACTCCAGGACCAAGAAGGCTCTGTTGTGTTTTTCAGGGAAGAAAAGGCAAAGGAGGCCCGACAATGCTCTCTCTCTGTTCGGGGCTGTTACCGGACAGATGTGGCTGTGACTTTTACAGCAGGACACAGAAGTCTAGTATAATACGTGTAGTCTTTATGATGTTCTCTAGGGACTCAGGGCAAGTATTAGCTATGGGAAAGTGCTATTTCTATTGAGCTTTCTGTTACACTTTGATTAAAAAGCAGATATAAACTCAATGTAATCAGGAAAAAAAGCATTTGAAGCTATTTCTTCACGGGTAGACTATTAGCTGAGACTTCAGAAGGAGAGCACATTAAGACAGAAAAAAAAGATGAAGTAATATGATGAAACATCAGTATATTCGTGTAATAGTTGTTCTCAACATCAATACACCATAATCACCCTAGAGATAACTAATGCAATAGCTCAAGGAAGGTGCTGCCCAGAAATCTATATTTTAATAATTATTCCATGAATTGGGTAATCATCTCATACATTTAGCAACCTTAATATAGAAGGTCTCCAAAACACACTCTGAGCTCCTGACATATCCAAAAAGGAAAAATAGTTTAGAGAATTACAGTGAAAAATACAATGATGCTTATTTCATAGGGATAAAATTATAGATAATTGGTATTAAGTATAGCCCTGATATTAGGTATACCCTTTTATAAATCTCTCAATTGTCTTCTATGGTGATTTGTCATTTTAAAATGTAAAAATCAATTAAAGTAAAATATAACAAATTAAAGACCTTTATTCAACATATAGACTTTTATGTTCAGAACATAGAGTACCTTAACATAAATAGAAAATTAAATATTTTTTTAAATTTTTGTCAATAGTAACTATGTGTTATCTTTCAGCATCCCAAAATTTTGCTTAGTGTAGAACACTATTAAATATTTGAAGATGATGGAAGAGCATTAATGTATGGCTGAATAAAGAAACAAACATTTTTATAAATGGAAGAATGAATGGTCAGATAATAAGGAGCAATAGATGAAGAAAAGGAATGTCCTAATGAATAAAGGAGGAGAGGCCAACAGAAAGACACTAGGGTCCTCAAGGGATGACCATTTATGTGCATGATTCTGAAAGAAGGACAGTAGTTTGAGAGAGATATATATGATATAGACATTATATGATATACATCCTAAGATATATACATATATCTTCATATGTGAATTTATATTTATTATGTATATAAATTCTAGTTTAATTTTTTTTAATTGGAGGATATTTGCCTTACAATATTGTGTTGACTTCTTCCATACAGCAACATAAATCAGGTAAAAATATGTTCCCTCCCTCTTAAACCTACTTCCCACCCCCTACCACATCCCACCCCTCTTGGTTGTCACAGAGAGTCAGGCTGAGGTTCCTGTATGTTATACAAGGACTTCCCATTAGCTATCTGTTTTACATATGATCATGTATGTGCTTCAGTGCTACTCTCTCAATTTTTCCCACCCTTTCCTTCCCCTTGTGTCCACAAGTCTGCTCTCTACATCTGTCTCTACTGTTGCCCTACAATTAGGTTCATCAGCACCATTTTTCTAGATTCCACATATATCCATGAATATACAATATTCGTCTTTCTCTTTTTGACTTACTTCATTCTGTAAAACAGGCTCTACATCTTATTCTAGAACTGGATTTCATGGCTGATTAGTATTCTATTGTGGGTTTTGCTAAAATAGTTTAGAGAATTACAGTGAAAAATACAATGATGCTTATTTCATAGGGATAAAATTATAGATAATTGGTATTAAGTATAGCCCTGATATTAGGTATACCCTTTATAAATCTCTCAATTGTCTTCTATGGTGATTTGTCATTTTAAAATGTAAAAATCAATTAAAGTAAAATATAACAAATTAAAGACCTTTATTCAACATATAGACTTTTATGTTCAGAACATAGAGTACCTTAACATAAATAGAAAATTAAATATTTTTTTAAATTTTTGTCAATAGTAACTATGTGTTATCTTTCAGCATCCCAAAATTTTGCTTAGTGTAGAACACTATTAAATATTTGAAGATGATGGAAGAGCATTAATGTATGGCTGAATAAAGAAACAAACATTTTTATAAATGGAAGAATGAATGGTCAGATAATAAGGAGCAATAGATGAAGAAAAGGAATGTCCTAATGAATAAAGGAGGAGAGGCCAACAGAAAGACACTAGGGTCCTCAAGGGATGACCATTTATGTGCATGATTCTGAAAGAAGGACAGTAGTTTGAGAGAGATATATATGATATAGACATTATATGATATACATCCTAAGATATATACATATATCTTCATATGTGAATTTATATTTATTATGTATATAAATTCTAGTTTAATTTTTTTTAATTGGAGGATATTTGCCTTACAATATTGTGTTGACTTCTTCCATACAGCAACATAAATCAGGTAAAAATATGTTCCCTCCCTCTTAAACCTACTTCCCACCCCCTACCACATCCCACCCCTCTTGGTTGTCACAGAGAGTCAGGCTGAGGTTCCTGTATGTTATACAAGGACTTCCCATTAGCTATCTGTTTTACATATGATCATGTATGTGCTTCAGTGCTACTCTCTCAATTTTTCCCACCCTTTCCTTCCCCTTGTGTCCACAAGTCTGCTCTCTACATCTGTCTCTACTGTTGCCCTACAATTAGGTTCATCAGCACCATTTTTCTAGATTCCACATATATCCATGAATATACAATATTCGTCTTTCTCTTTTTGACTTACTTCATTCTGTAAAACAGGCTCTACATCTATTCACTTCACTAGAACTGGATCAAATTTATTCTGTTTTATGGCTGATTAGTATTCTATTGTGGGTTTCTCTGGTGGCTCAAATGGTAAAGAATCAGCCTGCAATGGAGGAAACCAGGGTTCAGTCCCAGGGTTGGGAAGATCCCCTTGGAGAAGTGAATGGCTACCCACTCCAGTAGTCTTGCCTAAAGAACCCTGTGAACAAAGGAGTCTGGCAGGCTATAGTTCATGGCGTCAAAAGAGTCAGACACAACTGAGTGACTAAGCACACACACACACAATATTCTACTGTATATATGTACCACAATTTCCTTATCCATTCATCTGTCTATGGAAATTTAGGTTGCTTCCATATCCTGGCTATTGTAAATACTGTTGCAATGGCCACTGGGGTACATGTGTCTTTTAGAACTGTTGCTTTTCTCAGGATATATGCCCAATAGTCAGATTGCTGGGTCATGTGGTAGCTTTTTCCTAGTTTTTTAGGAAATCTCCACACTGTTCTCCATAGTAGAATATCAATATTCATTCCACCAACAGCATAGGAGTGTTCTCTTCTCTCCATATCCTCTCCAGTATTTGTTGTTTATAGATTTTTGTGATGATGACCATTCTAACCAGTGTGAGGTGATACGTTATTATCATTTTACACTGGAACTTTAAGACTTGGTGTTCAGAGACTATGTGGTTATGGAGCAGTCACAGACAGAAATTCCATCAGACAAGGGTCTAGGAATTGATCTGGCTCTACTAAGTATAAAAACCTAAGATGGCAGAGGAGTGAATACATGCAGAGAAGAACACTCACAACCAGTATGTGTGGGGGATAAATTCTCCACTGTGATATTCTAGAGGTGGTTTAGTTGCAAAGACATGTCTGACTCTTATGACCCCATGGACTGTAACCCACCAGACTCCTCTGTCCATGGGATTTCCCACGGACAAGATTGCTGGAGTGGGCTGTCATTTCCTTCTCCAGGGAATTTCACAACCCAGGGATCAAACCCAGGACTCCCACACTGCAAGCAAATTCTTCACCAATTGAGCCATCAGGGAAGCCCTAGTGATACTTTAGTGATATGCAACCTTCTGACTTTACTTATATGTTGGTTAAAGTTCATTACCTTATTCTTACTTAATCTTCACCAACCATTTAAGAAAGTTTCTGTAATAATAAACATTTTTCTATCACGTTGGGCTCCAGCATTCACTGAGTCTGCGAAATTGAGAGGAAGATTGCACTTTGGGACACATTTGGACTCATTTCTAAATGGAGGGATGGATGATATCACATAACTTTTGCAAATTTTTCAGGGGCTGAGCCTCAGGAGTAAGCTATGTCATAAGCACTTCAGGTCACTGATAACTTACGGACTGATAAACAATAAAGTAGTTGCTTCTTCAGTCTACTTTGAACTTTTAAATTATATGCTTTTTCCTTCTCTGTGAGATTAGTTATGCTGAAGAATATAAAAAAGTTCAATTCACACATTTCCATATGAAGTCTCAATTTAACCAGGAATAAAGAGGATTTTTCATTCAGTTTGCAATCATCCTAGACAGTTTAAAAGTACTTAGTTACATTCACACTCAACTTCTGATAATCCTTAGTTCTACCAGCTTGGTGATGGAGGTGAAGATAAGGTTCAAGTCAGGTCACACTGGAGGGACTCACTAAACTGCCTGGCTGAACCAAAAAATATTTCAGATTAGGGAAAAATTTCACAAAATTTTTTTTAAAAAGTTTCACAAAAAGTATTTGGAGGATTAAATTTTCAAAGTTGCTTAGTCACAGTGAACTACTGAATGCTTTAAAGATGCATATTTTTTCAAACATTTTTGTCATTTTAATGATCAATATTATGTATCAAACTTACTGGGCTATGGAGTGCCCAGATTAATCTTTTCTTGCTGTGTCTATGATGGCATTTCCAGATGAATTTGGCATTTGAATGGGTAGACTGATTAAAGCAACTTGCTTTTCCTAATGTGGGTGAGAACCATCCAATTCATTGATGACCTGAACAGAACAAAAGCAAAGATGAATTCACCCCTAGTGCTTCTTCCTCTGCCTTTGACTGGAGCATACACCTTTTACTCTGCAGGTTCTCAGGACTTTACATTTAAACTGAGTTACAGTACCCACTTTCCTGAGTCTTCAGTTTGCAGACAGCAGATTAGGAGACTTGTCAGGCCTCATAATTACATGAACCAATTCCAATCCCTTAATCAATCAGTCAGTCACTACCAGTCTAGTAGTCTGTTTCTCTACAGAACCCTGGCTAGTATGATCATCATCTACCAATACTGCTTCTTATAATACTCATCTCCACTACTCACCCAGGAAGCCCTGCACATAATTTAAATCTCAGCTCAACCTGCAACTTTCCACTGAGCCCTGGGTAAAGAAGCATAGACATTCCATTCTACATGTTCCCACCATATTGTGTATGTGTTTTACCATGACACTTACAATGTTTACTATGCCTATTGGTTTAAAGATCACATCTCCCCACTATAGCATTTAAAGTGACAGACAGGAAAAAAGGCAAGGCAAAGGGAGGAAGACACTGCCAGGAGCATTGCAAAATGGCATGAAGTTTGCATAAATTATAAATATTAAACAGGCTGAGAGATCTTACATTATCTTGTTGAAATAAGGCACCATTCAAGAGCAAATGTTTAGTAAATACTTTAATGATGGCAGTACAAATCAAAACACTTCCCACTCTTTTGTTTGCTTTGAACCCAAGAAAGATAGAGAAATGATAAAAATGTCTTCAGCCAGAAACATGTCTGTATATTTGAAATTACATAATTCAAAGTATAGACCCCATATAATAAATTTTGTTAATAACATAAATATGCTGTTGGTGATGGTGGTGTTCAGCCACTGAGTCATGCCGAGCTCTTTGCAGCACCATGGACTGCAGCACACCAGGCTCGTCTGCCCTCCACTATCTCCCAAAGTTTGTTCAAACTCGTGTCCTTTGAGTCAGTTATTCTGTCTAACCATCTTATGCTCTGCCAGCCTCTTCTTCTTTTGCTTTTATTCTTTCCTAACATCAGAGTCTTTTCCAGTGAGTCAGCTCTTCCCATCATGTGACCAAAGTATTGAATTTTCAGTGTCAGCATCAGTCCTTACAATGAATATTCAGGGTGGATTTTCTTTGAGATTGACTGTTTTGGTCTTCTTTCTGTCTAAAAGACACTCAAGAGTCTTCTCCAGCACCATGATTCACAAGCATCAATTCTTTTGTGCTCAACCTTCTTTATGCTCCAACTCTCACATCTGTACATGACTACTGGAAAGACCATAGCTTTGACTTTATGAACCTTTGTCAGCAAAGTGATTCTCTGCTTTCTACTTACCAATACTGCTTCTTATAATACTCATCTCCACTACTCACCCAGGAAGCCCTGCACATAATTTAAATCTCAGCTCAACCTGCAACTTTCCACTGAGCCCTGGGTAAAGAAGCATAGACATTCCATTCTACATGTTCCCACCATATTGTGTATGTGTTTTACCATGACACTTACAATGTTTACTATGCCTATTGGTTTAAAGATCACATCTCCCCACTATAGCATTTAAAGTGACAGACAGGAAAAAAGGCAAGGCAAAGGGAGGAAGACACTGCCAGGAGCATTGCAAAATGGCATGAAGTTTGCATAAATTATAAATATTAAACAGGCTGAGAGATCTTACATTATCTTGTTGAAATAAGGCACCATTCAAGAGCAAATGTTTAGTAAATACTTTAATGATGGCAGTACAAATCAAAACACTTCCCACTCTTTTGTTTGCTTTGAACCCAAGAAAGATAGAGAAATGATAAAAATGTCTTCAGCCAGAAACATGTCTGTATATTTGAAATTACATAATTCAAAGTATAGACCCCATATAATAAATTTTGTTAATAACATAAATATGCTGTTGGTGATGGTGGTGTTCAGCCACTGAGTCATGCCGAGCTCTTTGCAGCACCATGGACTGCAGCACACCAGGCTCGTCTGCCCTCCACTATCTCCCAAAGTTTGTTCAAACTCGTGTCCTTTGAGTCAGTTATTCTGTCTAACCATCTTATGCTCTGCCAGCCTCTTCTTCTTTTGCTTTTATTCTTTCCTAACATCAGAGTCTTTTCCAGTGAGTCAGCTCTTCCCATCATGTGACCAAAGTATTGAATTTTCAGTGTCAGCATCAGTCCTTACAATGAATATTCAGGGTGGATTTTCTTTGAGATTGACTGTTTTGGTCTTCTTTCTGTCTAAAAGACACTCAAGAGTCTTCTCCAGCACCATGATTCACAAGCATCAATTCTTTTGTGCTCAACCTTCTTTATGCTCCAACTCTCACATCTGTACATGACTACTGGAAAGACCATAGCTTTGACTTTATGAACCTTTGTCAGCAAAGTGATTCTCTGCTTTCTCATATGCTGTCTAGATTTGTCATAGCTTTCCTTCTAAGTAGCAAACATCTTTTAATTGCATGGCTGCAGTCACCATCCAAGTGATTTTGGAAAGTGAGAAAATCAATCTGTCACTATGTCCACTTTTCCCCCTTTTATTTGCCATGAAGTGATGGTACCAGATTCTATGGTCTCAGGGTTTTTTAATGTTGAGGTTTAAGCAAGTTTTGCACTCTCCTCTTTCACCCTTATCAAGAGGATCTTTAGTTCCTCTTCATTTTCTGTCATTAGAGTGATATCATCTGTATATATGAGGTTATTGATATATTTCCCAACAATCTTGATTCTGGCATGTGATTCATCCAGCCCAGCATTTCACATGATATACAACAGGGTGACAATATACAGCCTTGTCAGACTCCTTTCTCAATTTTGAACCAGTCAGCTCTTCCATGTCCAGTACTAACTGTTACTTCTTGACCCAAATATAGGTTTCTCAAGAAACAGGCAATGTGGTCTGGTGCTCCTACCTCTTTTTAAGACTTTTCCAGTTTGTCGTGATCCACACAGTCCAAGGTTTTAGCTCAGTCAATGAAGCAGAAGTAGAATGGTTTCTGGAGCTCTCTTGCTCTATGATCCAACAAATGTTGGCAACTTGACCTCTGGCTCCTCTGCCTCTTTGAAATTCAGCTGGTATACCTGGAAGCTCTCAGTTCATATACTGAAGAAGCCTAGCTTGAAAGATTTTGAACATTACCTTGCTAGCACGTGAAATGAGCTCAATTCTTTGGTAGTCTGAACGTTCTTTGGCATTGTGTTTCTTTGGGTTTGAAATGAAAACTGACTTTTTCCAGTTCTGCGACCACTATTGAGTTTTCTAAATTCGCTGACATATTGAGTCACTTTAACAGTATCATCTTTTAGAATTTGAAATAGCTCATCTGAATTCTAACATCTCCACTGGCCTTGTTTGTAGTAATACTTCCTAAGAATCTCTTGACTTCACAGTCCAAGATGTCTGACTGTAGGTGAGTGACCACACCATTACAGTTATCCAGGTTATTAAGATCTTTTTTGTATAGCTCTTTAGTATATTCTTGCCACCTCTTCTCTATCTTTTCTGCTTCTGTTAGGTTCATAATGTTTCTGTCCTTTATCATGCCCATCCTTGCATGAAGTGTTCTGTAGATATCTCCAATTTTCTTGAAAACATCTCTAGTCTTTCCATTCTATTGTTTTCCTCTATTTCTCTGAACTGTTCATTTAAGAAGGCCTTATTAACTCTCCTTGCTATTCTATGGAGCTCTGCATTTAGTTGTGTATATCTTTCCCTTTCTCTCTTGACTTTTGCTTCTTTTCTTTCTTCAGCTATATGTAAAACCCCCTAAATAACCACTGTGCTTTCTTGCATTATTTCTCTTTGGATGGGTTTTGATCACTGCCTCCTATACTATGTTACTAACCTCCATCCATAGTTTTTGGGGCACTCTTGTCTACCAGATCAAATCCCTTGAATCTATTTCTCACCTCTACTCTATAAGCATAAGGGATTTGATTTAGGTCATACCTAAAATACCTAGTTGTTTTTCCCACTTTCTTTAATTTAAGCCTGAATTTTGCAGTAAGGAGCTCATAATCTGAGCCACAGTCAGTTCCAGGTCTTGTTTTTGCTGACTATTTAGAGCTTCTCCATCTTTGGCTTCAAAGAACATAATCAATCTGATTTTAGTACTGATAATTTGGTGATGTCCATGTGTAGTGTCATCCCTTGGATTGTTGGCAAAGAGTGTTTGGTATGACCACCATGGCCTCTTGACAAAACATTGTTAGCCTTTTCCCTGCTTAATTCTGTACTATAAAGCCAAACTTGCCCATTATTCTTGGTATCTCTTGATTTCCTATTTTTGTATTCCAATCCCATAATATGAAAAAGACATCCTTTTTTGGTGTTAGTTCTAGGGAGTCTTGTAGCTCTTCATTGAACTGGTCAACTACAACTTCTTCAGAATCAGTGGTAGGGGCATAGACTTGGATTAGTGTGATGTTGGATGGTTTGCCTTGAAAATGAACTGAGATCATTTTGTTGTTTTTGAAATTACATCTAAGTACTGCATTTCAGATTCTTTCGTTGACTATGAAGGCTACTCCATTTCTTTTAAGGGTTTCTTGCCCACAGAAGACATAAGGGTCATCTGAACTCAGTTTTTCCATTCTCATCCATTTTACTTAAATGATTCCTAAGATGCCAATGTTCAATCTTGCCATCTCTGGTGTGGCTACTTTGACTACCAATTTACCTTGATTAATGGACCTAACATTCCAAGTTCCTTTGCAATATTGTTCTTGACAGCATCAGACTTTCACCACCAGATGTATCCACAATGGAGTGTAATTTCCATTTTTGCCCATAAGTATCATTCTTTCTGGAGCTTAATTAATAAGTGCCTCTGCTCTTTCCCAGTAGTAAATAGGACATCTTCTGACCTGGGGGGGCTCATCTTCCGGTGTCATATCTTTTTGCCTTTTCATGCTGTTCATAGGGCTATCCTGGCAAATATATTGGAGTGGTTGTCATTTCCTCCTCCAATGAACCACACTTTCTCAGAACTCTCCACTAGGTTCTGTGTGTCTTGAGTGACCCTGCAGAGCATAGCTCATAGCTTCAGTAAGTTACACAAGCCCCTTCATCACAACAAGGCTTTGATCCATGAAGGGAATAAATTAAATAAAACAGTACCTTTAAAAAAAAAACACACACTATCATTCTGAGTCTTGGATCAATACCTATCAAATCATTCTCAGTTGCCTCTTGATTTCTGTGATCTTCCCTACTTTTTTTTCCTATAGAAAAGGAATTTTCTGGCCCCTCATTATATCCAAAAGTAAAAAATAACTGAAAATAACCAACAGAGTAGAAGTCTCAGTAGGAGAAAGGGCCCTGGGATGAAGAACATGTCTGAAAGGAGCAAAACTAGCAAGTAATGAAGTTAAGGACCAGCTTCAAAATCAGGCAGGTTCAGCATAGTCAAGTC
Source organism: Tragulus kanchil (assembly GCA_022376925.1). Classification (NCBI taxonomy): domain Eukaryota; kingdom Metazoa; phylum Chordata; class Mammalia; order Artiodactyla; family Tragulidae; genus Tragulus; species Tragulus kanchil. Next base: position 67,806,372 of record JAIOJX010000028.1, on the reverse strand, counting down.
CACAGAAGCTAGGGAAGAGTAAAAATGGATGCTAAATGCAGACTCTGAATCACACAACAGGCAAGGTAATAAGTCAGATGAGAATTGCACAGCTGAGGTCTAAGGTAATTTTCTGTCACTAGACCAAGGTTAAAAATGCAGTTCAGAAGGTGTTTTCAAATGAGAACACAGAGAAGAAAGAAATCCCTTAGGTGCCCTGGAAGAAAGTGATGTTTCCTATTAAATAGTCAACCTCTTTCTTCCAGTGAAGAGCTAGCTAAACCACCATAAAAGTATAGGATTGGGCCCTGAAATGTGTAATTTAATCATCATCTAAACAAAAGGTATGTCCCCCAAATTTTTCTGATGCAAAGATGCATATCCATTTGATGTTGTTCAATTCCATGTTATTCAGAACACTTCTGTGGACAAATGAGCATTAAAGAAACATACTCAAGCACTTATTGTACAATGTGCTATGGATTGTTGGGTGCTTTCACAAATTGCATCTTCTCGTTTAATCCCCATAAAACCCTCATTAAATGATTCTCCATTGTATAAATGAGGGAAATAAAGACCTGAAAATTTATTAATTTGTCTAAGTTGACAGAGCTAATAAGGAAAGTATCTAGGATTCAAATTCACATCTATGGGCTCTTTCATTTTTAGGTTCATAGGGCTATCCTGGCAAATATATTGGAGTGGTTGTCATTTCCTCCTCCAATGAACCACACTTTCTCAGAACTCTCCACTAGGTTCTGTGTGTCTTGAGTGACCCTGCAGAGCATAGCTCATAGCTTCAGTAAGTTACACAAGCCCCTTCATCACAACAAGGCTTTGATCCATGAAGGGAATAAATTAAATAAAACAGTACCTTTAAAAAAAAAACACACACTATCATTCTGAGTCTTGGATCAATACCTATCAAATCATTCTCAGTTGCCTCTTGATTTCTGTGATCTTCCCTACTTTTTTTTCCTATAGAAAAGGAATTTTCTGGCCCCTCATTATATCCAAAAGTAAAAAATAACTGAAAATAACCAACAGAGTAGAAGTCTCAGTAGGAGAAAGGGCCCTGGGATGAAGAACATGTCTGAAAGGAGCAAAACTAGCAAGTAATGAAGTTAAGGACCAGCTTCAAAATCAGGCAGGTTCAGCATAGTCAAGTCCACAGAAGCTAGGGAAGAGTAAAAATGGATGCTAAATGCAGACTCTGAATCACACAACAGGCAAGGTAATAAGTCAGATGAGAATTGCACAGCTGAGGTCTAAGGTAATTTTCTGTCACTAGACCAAGGTTAAAAATGCAGTTCAGAAGGTGTTTTCAAATGAGAACACAGAGAAGAAAGAAATCCCTTAGGTGCCCTGGAAGAAAGTGATGTTTCCTATTAAATAGTCAACCTCTTTCTTCCAGTGAAGAGCTAGCTAAACCACCATAAAAGTATAGGATTGGGCCCTGAAATGTGTAATTTAATCATCATCTAAACAAAAGGTATGTCCCCCAAATTTTTCTGATGCAAAGATGCATATCCATTTGATGTTGTTCAATTCCATGTTATTCAGAACACTTCTGTGGACAAATGAGCATTAAAGAAACATACTCAAGCACTTATTGTACAATGTGCTATGGATTGTTGGGTGCTTTCACAAATTGCATCTTCTCGTTTAATCCCCATAAAACCCTCATTAAATGATTCTCCATTGTATAAATGAGGGAAATAAAGACCTGAAAATTTATTAATTTGTCTAAGTTGACAGAGCTAATAAGGAAAGTATCTAGGATTCAAATTCACATCTATAAGCCACAAAGTTCATCAACTCATGTTGAAAGGAGAAGCCAAACTCACATCTACTTTGTAGTCACATAAAAAGAACCCTTGGCTAAATTTTAGTAGCATTTTCTTCATTTAGCATTGCCTACATATAACATCATAAACTTTAAGCCTGCTGGAAAATGTAATAAGGAAGAGAAGTTTTATCACATTTTAAATATTAAAAAGGAAGAAAAATAACTTTGATTTTTGATAAGTGATAAAATGGCTGCAAGACACAATCCTGCCACAGAACTGGAAATTGATTTAGTCCTTCAAAATACTGACCTTCAGTTAACCCATAAAGGTAAGCAAAAAATTAAATAGAAATGTCAAAATTTGTTATAAAAACTGGATCAACATGCTGCATTGGAAAAATACCTACTTTTTAGAAATTGAATATATTAACATATGCATTTTTTAATCTTATCTTTATTCTCACACTATACAAGGCTTTATTTTTATCTTTGTTCCCACTATATTCAAAGCATGTTGGTCTTATTTCTGTTCCCTGAATATATCAAGCTCTTTCCCACTTACAGCCTTTGCATTTGTTACTTTCTTATATTCTTCCCCTAATTATTTGCATGACTAATTTCTTTTTATCTGTCCTGTCACAACTTAAACGTCACATTCCACCTTCAATATCATTTCCTCAAAGATACTCTCATCCAACATCTCAGCTTTTTTTTTTGTTTGTTCACACCAGGTAGCTTGCAAGCTCTTAATTCCCTGACCAGGGATCAAACCTGCTCCTTCAGTGGAAGCATGGAGTCCTAATCACTAGGCCACCAGGCAATTTTCTGAATATCTCAGTTTAAATAGCACCCTCTTTCTACCCCTCCAAACCCATAAACGTATGAAATTAAATTAATCAATTATTTTTCTGTGTATATTTTTTTCTTCTCGACACCAATATGCAAGCTCCTTGAGGGATGTATGTGTTTATTTCTCTATGACCAGGACCTAGAACCATGCATGACACATATTTATGAGCTCACTTATCAACAGAATAGTAAAGTCATCATTTACAAGATGGTTAATTTTGTTACTGTCATAAATTTTGAAATTATAAAAAATTTTTTTTCTAAGTTGACAGAGCTAATAAGGAAAGTATCTAGGATTCAAATTCACATCTATAAGCCACAAAGTTCATCAACTCATGTTGAAAGGAGAAGCCAAACTCACATCTACTTTGTAGTCACATAAAAAGAACCCTTGGCTAAATTTTAGTAGCATTTTCTTCATTTAGCATTGCCTACATATAACATCATAAACTTTAAGCCTGCTGGAAAATGTAATAAGGAAGAGAAGTTTTATCACATTTTAAATATTAAAAAGGAAGAAAAATAACTTTGATTTTTGATAAGTGATAAAATGGCTGCAAGACACAATCCTGCCACAGAACTGGAAATTGATTTAGTCCTTCAAAATACTGACCTTCAGTTAACCCATAAAGGTAAGCAAAAAATTAAATAGAAATGTCAAAATTTGTTATAAAAACTGGATCAACATGCTGCATTGGAAAAATACCTACTTTTTAGAAATTGAATATATTAACATATGCATTTTTCAATCTTATCTTTATTCTCACACTATACAAGGCTTTATTTTTATCTTTGTTCCCACTATATTCAAAGCATGTTGGTCTTATTTCTGTTCCCTGAATATATCAAGCTCTTTCCCACTTACAGCCTTTGCATTTGTTACTTTCTTATATTCTTCCCCTAATTATTTGCATGACTAATTTCTTTTTATCTGTCCTGTCACAACTTAAACGTCACATTCCACCTTCAATATCATTTCCTCAAAGATACTCTCATCCAACATCTCAGCTTTTTTTTTTGTTTGTTCACACCAGGTAGCTTGCAAGCTCTTAATTCCCTGACCAGGGATCAAACCTGCTCCTTCAGTGGAAGCATGGAGTCCTAATCACTAGGCCACCAGGCAATTTTCTGAATATCTCAGTTTAAATAGCACCCTCTTTCTACCCCTCCAAACCCATAAACGTATGAAATTAAATTAATCAATTATTTTTCTGTGTATATTTTTTTCTTCTCGACACCAATATGCAAGCTCCTTGAGGGATGTATGTGTTTATTTCTCTATGACCAGGACCTAGAACCATGCATGACACATATTTATGAGCTCACTTATCAACAGAATAGTAAAGTCATCATTTACAAGATGGTTAATTTTGTTACTGTCTTATAACTAAAGGTTATGGAAGCTTTGAAACATATTCTTATAATTCCTTATTATCTTTCTTTTGAAAATTTATGATAAACAGGACAATAAGTAGGTTAGAGAAAGTTCATATGAATCCGAGAAAATAAATACTCAATTGTGAAAGCCCTTTAGTAACTCAAAATAAACCATAGTTTTCATCTTATTTCTCCTGCTAGATCATGAAGAAACCAGAGCATGGTATAGATTCAGAAATCAACCAAAAGTAGCAAGTTAGATCAAGGAGAGAAATAGAAAAAAACTGGGTCTGGTTTAGTACCAAGAACCAAGAATATTGGGTTAATTAAGCACAGGAAATAAACATTAAAATCCAGAATACAGGAACTACAGCTCAAGATTAAATACACAGAGAGTCAAACCTAGATCCTAGTCCAGAAAGGCAGACCCAGTCATGGGTAAAGTGGTTGGAGGCACATACACATGATTTCACCAGGTGGAGTTTCTGCTGTAACCTGAAGCTAGATTCCTATTTGTTTAGGTCATTCCTTCTATTTGAAGTAGCTATGTTCCCTCAGTGCTTTGCCATCTCCTCTCTATCCATTTCTCTGCCTCTTTAATTTTATTCTTCCTTCATTTTCCCAAAAATTCAAAGCCCTTATTTTTTCTTTTTAAAATAAGGATTTTTCTAATTCCACCTTCAATATCATTTCCTCAAAGATACTCTCATCCAACATCTCAGCTTTTTTTTTTGTTTGTTCACACCAGGTAGCTTGCAAGCTCTTAATTCCTGACCAGGATCAAACCTGCTCCTTCAGTGGAAGCATGGAGTCCTAATCACTAGGCCACCAGGCAATTTTCTGAATATCTCAGTTTAAATAGCACCCTCTTTCTACCCCTCCAAACCCATAAACGTATGAAATTAAATTAATCAATTATTTTTCTGTGTATATTTTTTTCTTCTCGACACCAATATGCAAGCTCCTTGAGGGATGTATGTGTTTATTTCTCTATGACCAGGACCTAGAACCATGCATGACACATATTTATGAGCTCACTTATCAACAGAATAGTAAAGTCATCATTTACAAGATGGTTAATTTTGTTACTGTCTTATAACTAAAGGTTATGGAAGCTTTGAAACATATTCTTATAATTCCTTATTATCTTTCTTTTGAAAATTTATGATAAACAGGACAATAAGTAGGTTAGAGAAAGTTCATATGAATCCGAGAAAATAAATACTCAATTGTGAAAGCCCTTTAGTAACTCAAAATAAACCATAGTTTTCATCTTATTTCTCCTGCTAGATCATGAAGAAACCAGAGCATGGTATAGATTCAGAAATCAACCAAAAGTAGCAAGTTAGATCAAGGAGAGAAATAGAAAAAAACTGGGTCTGGTTTAGTACCAAGAACCAAGAATATTGGGTTAATTAAGCACAGGAAATAAACATTAAAATCCAGAATACAGGAACTACAGCTCAAGATTAAATACACAGAGAGTCAAACCTAGATCCTAGTCCAGAAAGGCAGACCCAGTCATGGGTAAAGTGGTTGGAGGCACATACACATGATTTCACCAGGTGGAGTTTCTGCTGTAACCTGAAGCTAGATTCCTATTTGTTTAGGTCATTCCTTCTATTTGAAGTAGCTATGTTCCCTCAGTGCTTTGCCATCTCCTCTCTATCCATTTCTCTGCCTCTTTAATTTTATTCTTCCTTCATTTCCCAGTTCAAAGCTTATCTCTGAAAATAAGGATTTCTAATTACCCCAGCCCCTAGAATTATCTTCCTTTTCTGAATACATATTGCCATTTCTAATAGTCAATACCATCAGGTTTGCCATTCATTTGTGCTCTAAACAAGAGTCTCCTAGGATTTTTCCCTGAAAAGCTTCTTAGACATAAACCATTTCTTTTGTTTATTTTCCTATAGAGATTCAATAAAGAAATGTTGACTGGAGAATTTACCTACATTTCCTATAGGTAAAATTATTCTCACTATCTATAATCATGCACAAACCCACGAAACACTTGTTACCACTTTTAGAAATGCCAAGCACAGGTGGGTTTAATGTACCAACAGTTCAAACTCAAGTAGATCAAAACCTACAAGAATACTAACTCTGCACAAGCCTCAGACACTTGAAAGTGAGAAAAGTGACACTGTACTTGTGAATGACTCACAGTGGTAAGACTCACAGTTGTAAGACAAATTAGAAGAGAGAGTCTTTAAGACAGTTCAGTGTGAGAGTGGTTGGAAAAGGGAATTTGATTAAATTTTAAATACAGATCAAATAGCTACTGTGATTGGAATCAACGTAAGAAATTGGCTCATGGAGAAGAAGTAACTTATGAGCTTACAGAGGGCTTTCCAATCTAATGGGAAAGGACAACAAAGGAAAGAAGAAATTATATTTTTAAAATAGGATAGTTAATTTTATCAATTATGCAGTTTTACTCCTCACACCTACTTGCATGTAATTCTTGGTTATTAAAGTGAAAGAGAAAACATTACACTGCAAGGAGGCAAAGTGAAGAGAGTTATCAAGAAAATTCAAGAAAATGTTATTTTCATAGCAAGCCATGTGCTACGTTCAATAAAAATGATTTATGACAAACCTGGAATCAATACGAATGCAGATAAAATTTATTCTTTTCAATGGGCAATTCTAGAACTGATACATACCTTGCTGAATATTTATCATGTGAATGCAGAATACTATTTTGCCAATGGTCATTCCTTTTTTTTATTTGAAGTAGCTATGTTCCCTCAGTGCTTTGCCATCTCCTCTCTATCCATTTCTCTGCCTCTTTAATTTTATTCTTCCTTCATTTCCCAGTTCAAAGCTTATCTCTGAAAATAAGGATTTCTAATTACCCCAGCCCCTAGAATTATCTTCCTTTTCTGAATACATATTGCCATTTCTAATAGTCAATACCATCAGGTTTGCCATTCATTTGTGCTCTAAACAAGAGTCTCCTAGGATTTTTCCCTGAAAAGCTTCTTAGACATAAACCATTTCTTTTGTTTATTTTCCTATAGAGATTCAATAAAGAAATGTTGACTGGAGAATTTACCTACATTTCCTATAGGTAAAATTATTCTCACTATCTATAATCATGCACAAACCCACGAAACACTTGTTACCACTTTTAGAAATGCCAAGCACAGGTGGGTTTAATGTACCAACAGTTCAAACTCAAGTAGATCAAAACCTACAAGAATACTAACTCTGCACAAGCCTCAGACACTTGAAAGTGAGAAAAGTGACACTGTACTTGTGAATGACTCACAGTGGTAAGACTCACAGTTGTAAGACAAATTAGAAGAGAGAGTCTTTAAGACAGTTCAGTGTGAGAGTGGTTGGAAAAGGGAATTTGATTAAATTTTAAATACAGATCAAATAGCTACTGTGATTGGAATCAACGTAAGAAATTGGCTCATGGAGAAGAAGTAACTTATGAGCTTACAGAGGGCTTTCCAATCTAATGGGAAAGGACAACAAAGGAAAGAAGAAATTATATTTTTAAAATAGGATAGTTAATTTTATCAATTATGCAGTTTTACTCCTCACACCTACTTGCATGTAATTCTTGGTTATTAAAGTGAAAGAGAAAACATTACACTGCAAGGAGGCAAAGTGAAGAGAGTTATCAAGAAAATTCAAGAAAATGTTATTTTCATAGCAAGCCATGTGCTACGTTCAATAAAAATGATTTATGACAAACCTGGAATCAATACGAATGCAGATAAAATTTATTCTTTTCAATGGGCAATTCTAGAACTGATACATACCTTGCTGAATATTTATCATGTGAATGCAGAATACTATTTTGCCAATGCTCAATGAACAAGCAATAAATATAAACATTGCCTTCCTCACTATTTTCTTTTCTCCTTTCTCTGGCTTTCCAGGACTGGGATAAATGAATAGTAAAGGCCCACCTCACAGTTCACGAAACATGGTAAAGGAAGCATAAATCCCCAGGATAGCATTGCTAACAATCTCTAAAAGAAGTAAATGGCCCATGGATCCTTTAAATGTTCCAAGTACAGCAGTTGAATGAATATGAGTCATACATTAAGTGGGATCATTTGGAAGGATGAATGGATCTTTAAGGTGAAAAGGTTTCTTGTCCAAAGCTGGCAGAAAAGGTATGCAAATATTCTTGCCTTTTACATCTTGCAGTATTAAGATGGTTGTGAATGTATCACAGCTCATTTCAATATGAGCCCCCAGCCATTAGAAAATGAAATCCTCGAAATCAACCCTCTCCTCGAGGGTCATGAAGCAAATTGACTTTGCATTGGTGGTCTCAGTAGAGCCAGAGCTTCTTTAATGTTTATTTCAGTAGCAGAATTGGAGGCAAGAAAGACATAAAACTGAAGTAGTAAATTCTATAGGTCAATATCAGGCATTCCATTTGTTTTTTCTTGAACAAAGATAGAGTTATACCCTCTGTCATTCCAAATTCCTTCTTCTCCCTCTTTATATACAACATATAAGGAATCACCAAGTCCTGTAAAACTTATGCCCCCAAATTACCTATAAAAGTCATGTTTATTTCCTCATGTTTTCACTATCCTGCTTCACAGGACACAAACTCTGTGCCCCCCAAGACTATAAAAATATTATATTAAGATTTTTCTGTTTCAAGACCTGTTCTTTCTTATTTCCCCCACATAAAAGTAGAATAATATTTTTGCTTTCTCATCATGTCATTCTGCAACACGAAACTCTTTTAGAATTTACTATTGTTTTGGGAAAAGCCCAGATACCTCAATGCAACATTTAAAAGGCACTTAAGTTCAATAAAAATGATTTATGACAAACCTGGAATCAATACGAATGCAGATAAAATTTATTCTTTTCAATGGGCAATTCTAGAACTGATACATACCTTGCTGAATATTTATCATGTGAATGCAGAATACTATTTTGCCAATGCTCAATGAACAAGCAATAAATATAAACATTGCCTTCCTCACTATTTTCTTTTCTCCTTTCTCTGGCTTTCCAGGACTGGGATAAATGAATAGTAAAGGCCCACCTCACAGTTCACGAAACATGGTAAAGGAAGCATAAATCCCCAGGATAGCATTGCTAACAATCTCTAAAAGAAGTAAATGGCCCATGGATCCTTTAAATGTTCCAAGTACAGCAGTTGAATGAATATGAGTCATACATTAAGTGGGATCATTTGGAAGGATGAATGGATCTTTAAGGTGAAAAGGTTTCTTGTCCAAAGCTGGCAGAAAAGGTATGCAAATATTCTTGCCTTTTACATCTTGCAGTATTAAGATGGTTGTGAATGTATCACAGCTCATTTCAATATGAGCCCCCAGCCATTAGAAAATGAAATCCTCGAAATCAACCCTCTCCTCGAGGGTCATGAAGCAAATTGACTTTGCATTGGTGGTCTCAGTAGAGCCAGAGCTTCTTTAATGTTTATTTCAGTAGCAGAATTGGAGGCAAGAAAGACATAAAACTGAAGTAGTAAATTCTATAGGTCAATATCAGGCATTCCATTTGTTTTTTCTTGAACAAAGATAGAGTTATACCCTCTGTCATTCCAAATTCCTTCTTCTCCCTCTTTATATACAACATATAAGGAATCACCAAGTCCTGTAAAACTTATGCCCCCAAATTACCTATAAAAGTCATGTTTATTTCCTCATGTTTTCACTATCCTGCTTCACAGGACACAAACTCTGTGCCCCCCAAGACTATAAAAATATTATATTAAGATTTTTCTGTTTCAAGACCTGTTCTTTCTTATTTCCCCCACATAAAAGTAGAATAATATTTTTGCTTTCTCATCATGTCATTCTGCAACACGAAACTCTTTTAGAATTTACTATTGTTTTGGGAAAAGCCCAGATACCTCAATGCAACATTTAAAAGGCACTTAAGATCTTAACGCTAATTAACATCCAAATTCATGTCTACCTTTAGTCCTCTGTGCTAATCACTCCAAGATTATTGCCATTGCTTACACTCATCCTTCTTATCCTCTCCCTTTGACCAGCCCTCCTCCTCCCTACTCCATACAAATCCTTCAAAAGATCCCAACTTAAAATTTACTTGGTTTGAAAAAACTTTCCAGCTCATAAAAGGCTGATTTCTCCTATACAACTAAAAGGTATCCTTCTGTTATCAACGTGTTTATCACAAGGCATTGTTGCTGTATAGAGAGGCAACAGTAGAGCAAAGTCATGTCTACCTTGTTCATTGTGATATGCTCAAAACTTAACAGTGCTCAGATCAATATGCTTGATACAATACATTCAGGTGAACTGAACTGGGCAAAGGTAAGCTAAGATGGATAAGCTCTGGTTCTGGCATTTAGAATAGACTTGTGGAGATAAAACAAAAATAATTTTAAAAAGGCAGTCTCCACAGCAACCCTATTTAAGGTACTGGGTCCTATGCATATTTGAAGCATTTATGCATAGTTCAGAATATACTCTGTGATGTCTTCCCTGACACCTCAACTCAAAAATTTTTCTCTGCCCTGAACAACAATAAGTCTAGTTTACATGGTGTTCAATTTCCCTAGGATCACCTCAAGTCATGTCAGATCATTTATGATTTATGGGGTCAAACAAAAAAAGAAGAAAGTCATCCTGAGCTTGTTCTTACCTGAGATCATGACCGAGCTGGTGAGCCTGAGTGTTTCTTATTGTCCTCCTCCCCCACTTTCTGAGAGCAATATTATGTACTTGGGAGGACTGTAGTGTTTCTCAATCCTTGCAGCACATTCAAATTATGTTGGAAGCTCTAAGCTTCTCTCCAACACAATTGAAATCGAGTCTTTAAGTCTAAGTCTATATTTCCTTGTTTTTATTTATTTTTTTCCAAAAAATTCCCAAGAATTCTGTGAAGGCTGGAAACCACTGGGTTAAATGAGAAGTAAGTAAACTTTTCTATAAATCACCAAATAGTAAATAGTTAGCCTTCTTGAACAATATTGGACCTCTTAAAACTACTGTACTGTTACAGCTGATATATAGTCATAGATGGGGCTCCCCTATGGCTCAGACAGTAAAGAATCTGCCTGAAATGCAGGCGACCTGATTTCAGAAGATCCTTTGGAAAAATGAATGGCTACCTACTCCAGTATTCTTGCTTGGAGAATAACAGAGACTAATGACAGCAGCTGTGTTCCAATAAAACTTTATTTACAAAAACACGCTGTGGACTGGATTCAGTGCACAGGTCATAGTGTATCAGCCTCTGAATTGAAAAATTCTAGGGCTTCCCTGGTGGTCCAGTGGGTAAGGACACCGCCTTGCAGTGCAAGGGGCGCCGGTTCGATCCCTGGCCTGGGAAGATCCCACGTGCCGCGGAGCGGCTGGACCGATGTGTCCAATCACCGAGCCGGAGCTCTGGAGCGCATGCGCCCAGAGCCGGTGCTCTGCGACGACAGACGCCACCGCAATGGGAGGCCCACACGGGCCAAAGAACGAAGATGGATGAAACTAGACAAATGAAAGACCAGTGGAAGTGGCCCGCCCCCCCCCCTCCTCCCCACCCCTGCCAAAATAAATAAATAAATAAATGTTAAAAAAAAAAAGAAAAAAGAAAAATTCTATAACCTCTCTCCAGCTCAATGACATTATTTTGCATGGTTTCCCATTTTTTAATGGTAAGACATATGTTTCATTTAAAAAAAATTAATTGACCGAAAATAAGACATACTAAAATTTGGCAGAGAATTTTTAGAATGTGATTCAGGACAATCATAAACAATGCTCTGCTTATACATGTATTTATAATTTATGAAAATATGCTAAATTATCAAAAATTACATGGCATCTTTCATTTGAAGCAATTGCACACTCTCTACACTTACCCTAATTATTTATAAAAAGAATATCAGTGTTCTTGCCTTTATTTATGTATTCCAAATGACAACAGTAAAACGCAGCTGTTGCTGGGTGGAGATCCCTGAAAACAAGAATTCTGTGAAGGCTGGAAACCACTGGGTTAAATGAGAAGTAAGTAAACTTTTCTATAAATCACCAAATAGTAAATAGTTAGCCTTCTTGAACAATATTGGACCTCTTAAAACTACTGTACTGTTACAGCTGATATATAGTCATAGATGGGGCTCCCCTATGGCTCAGACAGTAAAGAATCTGCCTGAAATGCAGGCGACCTGATTTCAGAAGATCCTTTGGAAAAATGAATGGCTACCTACTCCAGTATTCTTGCTTGGAGAATAACAGAGACTAATGACAGCAGCTGTGTTCCAATAAAACTTTATTTACAAAAACACGCTGTGGACTGGATTCAGTGCACAGGTCATAGTGTATCAGCCTCTGAATTGAAAAATTCTAGGGCTTCCCTGGTGGTCCAGTGGGTAAGGACACCGCCTTGCAGTGCAAGGGGCGCCGGTTCGATCCCTGGCCTGGGAAGATCCCACGTGCCGCGGAGCGGCTGGACCGATGTGTCCAATCACCGAGCCGGAGCTCTGGAGCGCATGCGCCCAGAGCCGGTGCTCTGCGACGACAGACGCCACCGCAATGGGAGGCCCACACGGGCCAAAGAACGAAGATGGATGAAACTAGACAAATGAAAGACCAGTGGAAGTGGCCCGCCCACCCCCGTCCCTCCCCACCCCTGCCAAAATAAATAAATAAATAAATGTTAAAAAAAAAAAGAAAAAAGAAAAATTCTATAACCTCTCTCCAGCTCAATGACATTATTTTGCATGGTTTCCCATTTTTTAATGGTAAGACATATGTTTCATTTAAAAAAAATTAATTGACCGAAAATAAGACATACTAAAATTTGGCAGAGAATTTTTAGAATGTGATTCAGGACAATCATAAACAATGCTCTGCTTATACATGTATTTATAATTTATGAAAATATGCTAAATTATCAAAAATTACATGGCATCTTTCATTTGAAGCAATTGCACACTCTCTACACTTACCCTAATTATTTATAAAAAGAATATCAGTGTTCTTGCCTTTATTTATGTATTCCAAATGACAACAGTAAAACGCAGCTGTTGCTGGGGTGGAGATGGCAATGAAAACTCAAGCAGAACTGAAACAGCCCATTACCTGGGAAATCATGTCCATACAGGCGTCTCAGAAGACTGATTTCAGCAACACCAATGGACTGTAAACTACATTGTTGTATTAGAGGCCAGGTTCATAAAGTTTTATAATGCAGATGAAGAAAAACACGAAATAAGGCTGCAGATGGAATACATAGAAATTCTATTTGCTTACAAGTTCACACTGTCTGTAAGAAAGGAATCTGAGACTGGTTTCTAGGACTGAAATTAAATGGCTACCAAAGATTGGCACAGGTTTTGAAAAGGTTCATCCAAGATAACCATGATACGAAATAGCCACTTTGGATGCTTATTTTGACAGTAAGGAGTGGTTTTCAACTTGTGAAAACTGAACAGTAAAGCACAATGAGGTCATATTTCATCTGTTTTCTTTCTGAAAGGACTAGAACAAAAATCAGTCCACTATTATTAATCAGATCTGAAAGCAATATGATATAAAGGTTTTATGAGGTAAGTGGCAAGTGGACGGCTTTAGTAGAAACAACCTTAAAACAACGCATACCAAGTGTGGATGAGGACAATGGGAGGACCTCTTAGGACAGATTTCTGAGTCTGACCCAGATCTGAGAGACTGACTCTCTAGTGAATGTTGTATTTTAAAATTTGAGAATTGTAGATTTAAAGAGAGAGTGTGCAAAGAAACTCAGTCAAAAGTCTGTTACTAATCACCTGAAAGAACCTGGACAAGTCATCTAACCTTCTGAATACCTTTAAACTCTTGAGCTTTTATGAATTCTGCCCTACACTTGTACAGGAAATAAATAGACCTGTATTTAGAATAGGGATGAATACGACCTATGAGTGGCTGGTGGCAAACTGGAAAAGAATGAAAATTAGCTTGTTTCAGGCCATGATCTGTATTTTTATTTTTTCAACTGAAGAGGGTAACAAACTATTTCACTTCCCCTTTTCTTTCTCTTTAAATACTGAGTACATGTAAGCTGGTAAATCTAATCTTACAAAGTATGGAGGCTAGCATTTACAAATGTACAACACAGAGAGCTAAACTACCTTGCAGCAATCACAACACAGTGTCATTCTAGAAAACATCAATAAAAAATAAAAATAATTTAGAAGTAATTAAGGTGTTCATTGGTCTCTGAAAAAAATAAAACATGGTAAAAATGCATGAAATTCCTAGTCTTCTATCTATATCAAGGAATACGCAAACTGCCATGGCCATTTTCTTTCCTGCCATGCTTCTTCTAGTCAATAGTTTAGATTCTTTATTCAGAGACATTATACTAGCAGATATGACAAGAAATAAATATTCTCTGATATTCTCTGGCTTTCCTTTGTGGCTCAGATGGTAAAGAATCCACCTGCAATGCAAGTGAACCCGGTTTGATTCCTGAGACCGGAAGGCCCCCTGGAGAAGGGATAGGCTACCCACTCCAGTATTCTTGGGTTTCTCTGGTGGCTCAGATGGTAAAGAAACCGTCTGCAATGTGGGAGACCTGAGCCTGATCCCTGGGTTGAGAAGATCCCCTAGAGAAGGGAAAGGCTATCCACTCCAGCATTCTTGCCTGATGAATTCCATGGCTCGTCCATGGGTCGCAAAGAGTTGGATATGACTGAGTAATTTCACTTTCCTTAAAAGTGGGGGATGTAACAGACACTAACAATTTGATATCTTCCCTTTTAAATGAGATTATCAGATTTTAATTATAACAATGGATAACTGTTGTACTCAAACCATTATTTCTCTACTTATTAGACTGAGACATTATCCACTTATTATCTACTAATACAAAATGTGGCAGATTGGAATTCCAAACTTCCTTCACACAACCTATTCAATTTTGTTTATTATTTCCACATTTTCAATGTTTATAAATTTGTGTTCAGTTCTTTAACCATAATTCACATTTTCACTTGGCATTAGGTTTGCTTTAAACAGACTCAATCCATTTATTTATAACTCATTATATTTCCTAAACTCTTTCCTTTGAGTCATCTCTGGATTCCATTATCAAGCATGGCAGGTATGTTCTTTCAATCAGTTAGAACATAGATCTGCCTTGGAATTTGCAGTCCTGGTGACATGAAACAGTGCAAGAGAGGGAAACTCAGGAGTCACCTTGGTGAAGTATGAAACTGGGTTCAAGAGAAGATAATAAATATCCACCTAAGCAGAAAGCTCCATTCGTCTCTACTCTTGCAACTGCAGCCAATGTAGTAGTGGAGATAGAGAAGGGGCTGAAGAAGGGTCACAAGTGATATAACTTAATGGTTATAGAGAAAATTATAATATTTTAAGAAAGAAAAAAAGAAAATGACACAATAAAACTGATAACAAGTAAGAATGGCACTGGATTATTTAAAAGCAATGTTGGATGCTAAATGGCAATGAGGCCAAGGATCCAACATTGGGAGGAAAAATGGTCTTCAATCTAAAATAGTCCATCTAGCCAAAGCATCAATCAAGCATACTGAGAAAATTTAACCATGGCCAAATGTCCCAGTAATAAAACAGAAAAGCATTAGGCAAACCCTTGAATTCTGACATTGCTCCCCCTTCCCACTCCAATGGAACAGAAAAGCAGCAAACATCCAGTTTATAGTATTTATGATCTTGATATGCAGGCAGGATTGGCCATTGAACTTTGAGCCCAATTTAGGCCATAAACAGTCCCTCTTTTATATCTCATCTCATGTATTTTTTGCAATTTTGTTGACTGGTTTAGTATAACTCAAAGCAAAAATAATTTGAGCCAAATGCAAGCAATCTTTGTCTCCAATCTTAAGCCTAGATAAAATCCATGAAACAGCCTCATTCAAAAAGTTTCCAAGATTTACCTCCTTTCTTAGAAATTTAGAGAATGTTCTCTGACCAAATGAAGGAGTAAACCAAGAATATGAAGAAATAAGATTCAAGAAATAAGATATCTAGCAGAGGAGAGAAACTAGGAAAAGAGTAGGATGATATTTGAGCATTAGTTCTAGACAGTAATTCTTCCAGATCAGAGCAGACGGGTAGAGGTTTAAGAGAGGAGACTTCTAAGAAAATGAAATCAAACAGATTGTTTAATAAGTTGGAGTGTTTGGAAATATTATCATTGGTATTTATTAGATTAGACTGGAAAATCCTGGGAAAAAATTGATCATGGGTGTATGTAGAACAGTTAGAACATAGATCTGCCTTGGAATTTGCAGTCCTGGTGACATGAAACAGTGCAAGAGAGGGAAACTCAGGAGTCACCTTGGTGAAGTATGAAACTGGGTTCAAGAGAAGATAATAAATATCCACCTAAGCAGAAAGCTCCATTCGTCTCTACTCTTGCAACTGCAGCCAATGTAGTAGTGGAGATAGAGAAGGGGCTGAAGAAGGGTCACAAGTGATATAACTTAATGGTTATAGAGAAAATTATAATATTTTAAGAAAGAAAAAAAGAAAATGACACAATAAAACTGATAACAAGTAAGAATGGCACTGGATTATTTAAAAGCAATGTTGGATGCTAAATGGCAATGAGGCCAAGGATCCAACATTGGGAGGAAAAATGGTCTTCAATCTAAAATAGTCCATCTAGCCAAAGCATCAATCAAGCATACTGAGAAAATTTAACCATGGCCAAATGTCCCAGTAATAAAACAGAAAAGCATTAGGCAAACCCTTGAATTCTGACATTGCTCCCCCTCCCACTCCAATGGAACAGAAAAGCAGCAAACATCCAGTTTATAGTATTTATGATCTTGATATGCAGGCAGGATTGGCCATTGAACTTTGAGCCCAATTTAGGCCATAAACAGTCCCTCTTTTATATCTCATCTCATGTATTTTTTGCAATTTTGTTGACTGGTTTAGTATAACTCAAAGCAAAAATAATTTGAGCCAAATGCAAGCAATCTTTGTCTCCAATCTTAAGCCTAGATAAAATCCATGAAACAGCCTCATTCAAAAAGTTTCCAAGATTTACCTCCTTTCTTAGAAATTTAGAGAATGTTCTCTGACCAAATGAAGGAGTAAACCAAGAATATGAAGAAATAAGATTCAAGAAATAAGATATCTAGCAGAGGAGAGAAACTAGGAAAAAGAGTAGGATGATATTTGAGCATTAGTTCTAGACAGTAATTCTTCCAGATCAGAGCAGACGGGTAGAGGTTTAAGAGAGGAGACTTCTAAGAAAATGAAATCAAACAGATTGTTTAATAAGTTGGAGTGTTTGGAAATATTATCATTGGTATTTATTAGATTAGACTGGAAAATCCTGGGAAAAAATTGATCATGGGTGTATGTAGAACTGAGCAAACAGAAAAATAGCCAATTATTTTTTTTTTATTATTTTATTCTTTATTTTAAAGGTTTTACAGAGTTTTATAGTTCACAGACATGTATGTTCCCAGATCAGTCATATGCATATCCATGGTCCCCATTTGTCCAGATCCCCCCATCCCACCCCTCCAGACCTTCGCCCCAAGCCATTGTAAGCACTTCCCTTAGCACTATGACACTAGCTATCTTTTCCACACATAACACTATAGGTTTCCTTGTTACTTCCTCCATGCTTCCCCCTCCCTATTTCTTCGCCACGATGTCACTATGTCTATGCTCTGTCTGTTTTTCCATGAGTTCCCTGCGTGTGATATCAAGACCGTCCTACTAGATTCCATATATGTGTGTTAGTATACTGTATTTGTCTTTCTCTTTTTGACTACTTCACTTTCTATGATAAGTTCTAGAGCCAGCCACCTCATTAGGACTGAGTCTTCTGCATTTCTTTTGACAGCTGAGTAGTATTCCATTGTATATATGTACCAGAGCTTCTGGAACCATTCATTCATCGATGGACATCTAGGTTGCTTCCATGTTTTGGCTATTGTATAGACAGCTGCAATGAACATTGGAGTACAGGTGCTTCTTTCAGTTTTGATTTTATCAGGATATAAGCCCAAGAGTGGGATTGCTGGATCATAGGGTGCTTCTATTTTTAGTTTTTTAAGGAATCTCCATACTGTCTTCCATAGAGGCTGTATCAATTTACATTCCCACCAGCAATGCAAGAGGGTTCCCTTTTCTCCGCACCCTCTCCAGCATTTATTGTCTGCAGATTTTTTGAAGATGGCCATTCTGACGGGTGTGAGGTGATATCTCATTGTAGTTTTAATTGGCATTTCTCTAATAATAAGTGAGGTTGAGCATCGTTTCATGTGCTTTTGGGCCATCTGTATGTCCTCTTTGGAGCGTCTCTTTAGATCTTCTTCCCATTTTTGATTGGGTTGTTCATTTTCCTTTAGTGTCTGATTGCTTCTTAGCATTTTAATGAAATCAAACAGATTGTTTAATAAGTTGGAGTGTTTGGAAATATTATCATTGGTATTTATTAGATTAGACTGGAAAATCCTGGGAAAAAATTGATCATGGGTGTATGTAGAACTGAGCAAACAGAAAAATAGCCAATTATTTTTTTTTTATTATTTTATTCTTTATTTTAAAGGTTTTACAGAGTTTTGTTGTTCACAGACATGTATGTTCCCAGATCAGTCATATGCATATCCATGGTCCCCCCCCGCCCCGATCCCCCCATCCCACCCCTCCAGACCTTCGCCCCAAGCCATTGTAAGCACTCCTATTCCCTTAGCACTATGACACTAGCTATCTTTTCCACACATAACACTATAGGTTTCCTTGTTACTTTCCTCCATGCTTCCCCCTCCCTATTTCTTCGCCACGATGTCACTATGTCTATGCTCTGTCTGTTTTTCCATGAGTTCCCTGCGTGTGATATCAAGACCGTCCTACTAGATTCCATATATGTGTGTTAGTATACTGTATTTGTCTTTCTCTTTTTGACTACTTCACTTTCTATGATAAGTTCTAGAGCCAGCCACCTCATTAGGACTGAGTCTTCTGCATTTCTTTTGACAGCTGAGTAGTATTCCATTGTATATATGTACCAGAGCTTCTGGAACCATTCATTCATCGATGGACATCTAGGTTGCTTCCATGTTTTGGCTATTGTATAGACAGCTGCAATGAACATTGGAGTACAGGTGCTTCTTTCAGTTTTGATTTTATCAGGATATAAGCCCAAGAGTGGGATTGCTGGATCATAGGGTGCTTCTATTTTTAGTTTTTTAAGGAATCTCCATACTGTCTTCCATAGAGGCTGTATCAATTTACATTCCCACCAGCAATGCAAGAGGGTTCCCTTTTCTCCGCACCCTCTCCAGCATTTATTGTCTGCAGATTTTTTGAAGATGGCCATTCTGACGGGTGTGAGGTGATATCTCATTGTAGTTTTAATTGGCATTTCTCTAATAATAAGTGAGGTTGAGCATCGTTTCATGTGCTTTTGGGCCATCTGTATGTCCTCTTTGGAGAGGCGTCTCTTTAGATCTTCTTCCCATTTTTTGATTGGGTTGTTCATTTTCCCTGTGCTGAGTTGTCTGAGTTGCTTGTAGATTTTGGAGATTAATTCTTTGACTGTTGTTTCATTTGCTATGATCTTCTCCCACTCTGTGGGCTGTCTGTTCAGCTTTTGTGTCATTTCTTTTGCTGTACAAAAGCTTTTAAGTTTCATTAGGTCCCACATGTTCATTTTTCTTTTCAGTTCTGCTATTTTAGTAGGTGGGTCAGAGAAGATCTTGCTTTGATTGATGTCCTTGAGGGTTTTGCCTATATTCTGCTCTAAGAGTTTGATGGTTTCTGGTCTTACATTTAGGTCTTTAATCCATTTTGAGTTGATCTTAGTGTATGGTGTCAGAGAATGTTCCACCTTCATTTTTTTGCATGTAGCTCTCCAATTCTCCCAGCACCACTTGTTGAAGAGGCTGTCTTTGTCCCATTTTATAGTTTTGCCTCCTTTATCAAAAATAAGGTACCCATAGGTGCGTGGGTTTATCTCTGGGTTCTCGATCTTGTTCCATTGGTATATAGTTCTGTTTTTGTGCCAGTACCATACTGTCTTGATGACTGTTGCTTTGTAGTAGAGCCTGAAGTTAGGGAGGCTGATCCTTCCAGCTCCATTTTTCTTTCTTGGGATTGCTTTGGCTATTCGAGGTCTTTTGTGTTTCCATATGAACTGTGTTATTCTTTGGTCTAGTTCTGTGAAAAATGTCAGTGGTAGTTGAATAGGTATTGCATTGAATCTGTAGATGATATTTGGAAGTATGGTCATTTTCACAATATTGATTCTTCCGACCCAGGAACATGGAATATCTCTCCATCTGTTTAAGTCTTCTTTAATTTCTTTCATGAGTGTCTTGTAATTTTCTGTGTACAATTCTTTTGTGTCTTTGGGTAGATTTATTCCTAGATATTTAATTCTTTTGGTTGCAATGGTGAAGGGAACTGCCTCTTTGATTTCATTTTCTGATTTTTCATTGTTTGTGTATAGGAATGCCAGTGATTTCTGTGTGTTGACTTTGTATCCTGCGACTTTGCTGAATTCGTTGATTAGCTCTAGTAGCTTTGTAATAGAGTCTTTGGGATTTTCTATGTATAATATCATGTCATCTGCAAAAAGAGAGAGCTTGACTTCTTCCTTTCCAATCTGGATTCCTTTTCTTTCTTTCTCTTCTCTTATTGCTGTTGCTAGAACTTCCAGGACTATGTTGAATAGTAGTGGTGAAAGTGCACAGCCCTGTCTTGTTCCTGATCTTAGAGGGAATGCTTTCAGTTTTTCACCGTTGAGGACAATGTTCGCTGTGGGCTTCTCATATATGGCTTTCACTATGTTGAGATAGGTTCCTTCTATGCACATTTTCTGAAGAGTTTTTATCATGAATGGGTGTTGTACTTTGTCGAGGGCTTTTTCTGCATCTATTGAGATGATCATGTGATTTTCGTCTCTCAATTTGTTGATATGGTGTATCACATTGATTGATTTGTGCATATTGAAGAATCCTTGCATGCCTGGGATGAACTCGACTTGATCATGATGTATGAGTTTTTTGATGTGTCGTTGAATTCTGTTTGCTAGGATTTTGTTGAGGATCTTGGCATCTAAGTTCATCAGAGAAATTGGTCTGTAATTTTCCTTTTATGTGTTGTCTTTGCCTGGGTTGGATATCAGGGTGATGGTGGCCTCGTAGAATGTGTTTGGAAGTTTTCCTTCCTGTACAATTTTTTGAAAGAGTTTTAGAAGGACAGGCATTAGCTCTTCTTTAAGTGTTTGGTAGAATTCGGCTGTGAAGCCATCTGGCCCTGGGCTTTTATTTTTGGGTAGATTTTTAATCACAGATTCGATTTCTGAGCTTGTGATTTGGTTGTTCAAAGTTTCTGTTTCTACCTGGCTCAGTCTTGGGAGATTGATCTTCCCCAAGAAACTGTCCATTTCTTCCAGGTTGTCCAGTTTGTTGCCGTAGAGTTGCTCATAATAGTCTCTTAGAATCCTTTGGATTTCTGCATTATCTGTTGTAATCTCTCCTTTTTCGTTTTTGATTTTGTTGATCTGGTTCTTCTCCCTCTTTTTCTTGATGAGTCTTGCCAGAATAGCCAATTATTAATCAAGTGAAGGACAACGATATGATGGGACAAGTAGAAGGGATAAGCATGAGACCATAAAAGCTTTAACCCCTCAATATCATATTAGTAACTAAACATTGCCTACAATTAGTGTTTTCTAAAACTGCATACACATATGAAAGAGATATTTAGGTAAATAATAAATGTTATTGATAAAGCATTGGAAGATACTACCTCTGAGGACTGAATATTCAGAACTGAAAATGCAGTAGAGCAGGAGATCACTGTCTTTCTACGTAAACACTTTAAAACAATAGTTCATTCATGTTCAAAATATAAACTTTGATTTTTTAAAAATCTCAAATTTAAAATGATACATTTAAGATGATACCTGTGAAAATGTATCTTCTTAAACCACAAAGCACCTCCTCTCTCCCCTCAGCCTAAACTCCTCTAGAAAACAGAGCCTGCAGCAAAGCTAAGGGGAAAATGCTTTATTTGGAGACATGTGAGCAAACACAGGAGGTGACAGTGAAGAAAAAAAAGGACTGAGGCAACAAAAGATGTGAACCAATGTGACACAGTACAGTACCATACTCACTACCATTTCATATGAACCACAAAGAGAAGACAAGTCCGTCACCAGTAGAAGAAAGTGGAATATTTTCCAAAAGGCCACAAGGCAGCATTTCAGAGTGTAGCCTTTCATTGGCTCCCCCTCTTTCTGTGTCATTCCCTGAGTCTCATTCCTGCTGCTCACATCACACTTTCAAATAGATCATTTGCATTTAAGTTGTTGTTTCACTCATTGCTTTTATAGGACTAAGAAAGTTGCCCAGAATTTCTTGAATTCTCATAAATTCTAGGCCTCTTAAAATGTGCATGAAGCCTTCTGGCCCTGGGCTTTTATTTTTGGGTAGATTTTTAATCACAGATTCGATTTCTGAGCTTGTGATTTGGTTGTTCAAAGTTTCTGTTTCTACCTGGCTCAGTCTTGGGAGATTGATCTTCCCCAAGAAACTGTCCATTTCTTCCAGGTTGTCCAGTTTGTTGCCGTAGAGTTGCTCATAATAGTCTCTTAGAATCCTTTGGATTTCTGCATTATCTGTTGTAATCTCTCCTTTTTCGTTTTTGATTTTGTTGATCTGGTTCTTCTCCCTCTTTTTCTTGATGAGTCTTGCCAGAATAGCCAATTATTAATCAAGTGAAGGACAACGATATGATGGGACAAGTAGAAGGGATAAGCATGAGACCATAAAAGCTTTAACCCCTCAATATCATATTAGTAACTAAACATTGCCTACAATTAGTGTTTTCTAAAACTGCATACACATATGAAAGAGATATTTAGGTAAATAATAAATGTTATTGATAAAGCATTGGAAGATACTACCTCTGAGGACTGAATATTCAGAACTGAAAATGCAGTAGAGCAGGAGATCACTGTCTTTCTACGTAAACACTTTAAAACAATAGTTCATTCATGTTCAAAATATAAACTTTGATTTTTTAAAAATCTCAAATTTAAAATGATACATTTAAGATGATACCTGTGAAAATGTATCTTCTTAAACCACAAAGCACCTCCTCTCTCCTCTCAGCCTAAACTCCTCTAGAAAACAGAGCCTGCAGCAAAGCTAAGGGGAAAATGCTTTATTTGGAGACATGTGAGCAAACACAGGAGGTGACAGTGAAGAAAAAAAAGGACTGAGGCAACAAAAGATGTGAACCAATGTGACACAGTACAGTACCATACTCACTACCATTTCATATGAACCACAAAGAGAAGACAAGTCCGTCACCAGTAGAAGAAAGTGGAATATTTTCCAAAAGGCCACAAGGCAGCATTTCAGAGTGTAGCCTTTCATTGGCTCCCCCTCTTTCTGTGTCATTCCCTGAGTCTCATTCCTGCTGCTCACATCACACTTTCAAATAGATCATTTGCATTTAAGTTGTTGTTTCACTCATTGCTTTTATAGGACTAAGAAAGTTGCCCAGAATTTCTTGAATTCTCATAAATTCTAGGCCTCTTAAAAATGTGCATGGTTAAACATGGAGACTGAAGATGATTTTCTCCAGAGAGATTTAGAGACATTCCGGGACATTTCCTCCCTGGCGTTTTTGCTTACATTTCAGGGCAAAAAATCTTGTAATGCCTTTCTTTGCTACCCCAGAGGAGATTTTCTTGTATTCCAGGGAAATGAGCAATCTCTCTCCAGAAGAGAAGATAAGAACATCACCAACAGCCCTCATAAAAGCTCAGAGTCCCTGTAGACTGGGATTTCTTCTCCTGCAGTGCAACCCACTGCAAATGGAAATACATATCAGGCACATCATCTCACCTGTGGTAAAGCAAACAGAAACAGCTGAAGCAAGTTATTGCTCTGGTGGCTGCTTTTGGTTAAATAAGCAAATATATACGTATATATTATCTCTTTAACCCGGAGAACTTTTGTTCTGTGTTGCTGGTGGTGGCGGTGGCGGTGGCGGGTGGTGTGGGTGTGTGTGTGTGTGTGTGTGTGTGTGTGTGTGTGTGTGTGTGTGTGTGTGTGTGGGTGTGGGTGTGGGTGTGTGTGCGCGCACGTGTGTCTGTGCATAAGCTGGCAAGTCATCAGACTCTTCATAGTTTCTGACCTAACAGGTTGTTTGAACCCCTGTTAATCTTAAAGGGGCCTCACTTCTCTTATTTAACAGAAATACATTGAATCCAAAAAGGTTTTCCTCATATAGAAAACTTACTTAACTGAAGGCTAAAACCTCAGGTCTAGTTACTGCTGACAGTCAATCTACATTTTCTCAAGAAGTAAGCTTCTCCAGCACATTGATTTTTAACAATTCTGTCACTAGAGTGATATAACGGAACCAATGTGCCACAGTACAGTACCATACTCACTACCATTTCATATGAACCACAAAGAGAAGACAAGTCCGTCACCAGTAGAAGAAAGTGGAATATTTTCCAAAAGGCCACAAGGCAGCATTTCAGAGTGTAGCCTTTCATTGGCTCCCCCTCTTTCTGTGTCATTCCCTGAGTCTCATTCCTGCTGCTCACATCACACTTTCAAATAGATCATTTGCATTTAAGTTGTTGTTTCACTCATTGCTTTTATAGGACTAAGAAAGTTGCCCAGAATTTCTTGAATTCTCATAAATTCTAGGCCTCTTAAAAATGTGCATGGTTAAACATGGAGACTGAAGATGATTTTCTCCAGAGAGATTTAGAGACATTCCGGGACATTTCCTCCCTGGCGTTTTGCTTACATTTCAGGGCAAAAAATCTTGTAATGCCTTTCTTTGCTACCCCAGAGGAGATTTTCTTGTATTCCAGGGAAATGAGCAATCTCTCTCCAGAAGAGAAGATAAGAACATCACCAACAGCCCTCATAAAAGCTCAGAGTCCCTGTAGACTGGGATTTCTTCTCCTGCAGTGCAACCCACTGCAAATGGAAATACATATCAGGCACATCATCTCACCTGTGGTAAAGCAAACAGAAACAGCTGAAGCAAGTTATTGCTCTGGTGGCTGCTTTTGGTTAAATAAGCAAATATATACGTATATATTATCTCTTTAACCCGGAGAACTTTTGTTCTGTGTTGCTGGTGGTGGCGGTGGCGGTGGCGGGTGGGGTGTGTGTGTGTGTGTGTGTGTGTGTGTGTGTGTGTGTGTGTGTGTGTGTGTGTGTGTGTGGGTGTGGGTGTGGGTGTGTGTGCGCGCACGTGTGTCTGTGCATAAGCTGGCAAGTCATCAGACTCTTCATAGTTTCTGACCTAACAGGTTGTTTGAACCCCTGTTAATCTTAAAGGGGCCTCACTTCTCTTATTTAACAGAAATACATTGAATCCAAAAAGGTTTTCCTCATATAGAAAACTTACTTAACTGAAGGCTAAAACCTCAGGTCTAGTTACTGCTGACAGTCAATCTACATTTTCTCAAGAAGTAAGCTTCTCCAGCACATTGATTTTTAACAATTCTGTCACTAGAGTGATATAACGGAAACCCATGGTCTTTTGAGTTAGTTATATGTTTGAAATATTTTCCCAGCATGAAATAGCTATGTACATTGAACAGCTTACTTAAGTTCTCTAAGCCTCATTGTCTAAGAGGTGAAATATATCCTGGAATTAAAGAAAGGATTTAAAAAGATGTATGTCGAGCAACTGGAAGAGCCCCAAGTCATCAGTACTTTAAAAATGTTAATTCCCTTCCTTTTGAGAACTACCACTATGTATTTAAAACTAAACTGTACATTCCATATATTCTTTTGTATTTTAAATAAATCATTCATTGCAAAAAAGGTTTAAGGGAATTTACTTGATACCAGTCTGGAAGGATCTCTTAGCATTATCACTTATAATCACGTGAGCACTGTAGAGGCCAGGCTAGTCTGGTTTAGACTTTTTTTTTTTTTTTTGGTTTTCTTTTACTGATTAGAGTAACTAAAATTTAGAGAAATCTAAATTCTTCAGTAAAGAAAAAGACACATTAATATGAATAATGTCTTTTGTGCAGTTATTTATTTAAAATATGAAAACTCTTTATGATAATGTAGTCAGAATTAAAGATAGTATCTACAGAAATGTGGGGCTCTGAATTGAAAGAGGACCGTTGCAAGCATAAGGAAGCTTAAGCACATTGTTTCAGTTTGGAGCTAAGATGGCGCCTACAGGAAGGGACGTGGGAGTGAAAGAAGCTTAAGCACATGTTTGCAGTTTGGAGTTAAGATGGCGCCAACAGGAAGAGACAGGGCGTGATCTAAATTGTTAATTGATGGTCAAATTTTCTGATTGGTTCCCGTGGTTTCCCCGCTCATGGATGATTGCTTGACCTTTAGCTTGATTGGTGTAATCTATAGGAAGTCCCGTGCAAGACCCCTTTCACTTGCTTATAAAAGCTGTGGATCTACACTAATAAAGCAGAAGGGGCCCCTGTTAATCTTAAAGGGGCCTCACTTCTCTTATTTAACAGAAATACATTGAATCCAAAAAGGTTTTCCTCATATAGAAAACTTACTTAACTGAAGGCTAAAACCTCAGGTCTAGTTACTGCTGACAGTCAATCTACATTTTCTCAAGAAGTAAGCTTCTCCAGCACATTGTTTTTTAACAATTCTGTCACTAGAGTGATATAACGGAAACCCATGGTCTTTTGAGTTAGTTATATGTTTGAAATATTTTCCCAGCATGAAATAGCTATGTACATTGAACAGCTTACTTAAGTTCTCTAAGCCTCATTGTCTAAGAGGTGAAATATATCCTGGAATTAAAGAAAGGATTTAAAAAGATGTATGTCGAGCAACTGGAAGAGCCCCAAGTCATCAGTACTTTAAAAATGTTAATTCCCTTCCTTTTGAGAACTACCACTATGTATTTAAAACTAAACTGTACATTCCATATATTCTTTTGTATTTTAAATAAATCATTCATTGCAAAAAAGGTTTAAGGGAATTTACTTGATACCAGTCTGGAAGGATCTCTTAGCATTATCACTTATAATCACGTGAGCACTGTAGAGGCCAGGCTAGTCTGGTTTAGACTTTTTTTTTTTTTTTTTGGTTTTCTTTTACTGATTAGAGTAACTAAAATTTAGAGAAATCTAAATTCTTCAGTAAAGAAAAAGACACATTAATATGAATAATGTCTTTTGTGCAGTTATTTATTTAAAATATGAAAACTCTTTATGATAATGTAGTCAGAATTAAAGATAGTATCTACAGAAATGTGGGGCTCTGAATTGAAAGAGGACCGTTGCAAGCATAAGGAAGCTTAAGCACATTGTTTCAGTTTGGAGCTAAGATGGCGCCTACAGGAAGGGACGTGGGAGTGAAAGAAGCTTAAGCACATGTTTGCAGTTTGGAGTTAAGATGGCGCCAACAGGAAGAGACAGGGCGTGATCTAAATTGTTAATTGATGGTCAAATTTTCTGATTGGTTCCCGTGGTTTCCCCGCTCATGGATGATTGCTTGACCTTTAGCTTGATTGGTGTAATCTATAGGAAGTCCCGTGCAAGACCCCTTTCACTTGCTTATAAAAGCTGTGGATCTACACTAATAAAGCAGAACTGCTCTGACGGAAACCCTGTCGCGTCTGATTGTCTCCCGCCTGCCGGGGGCAGGGGGGCACAGCAGCAAGATTCACCTCTCTCCGAGATCTCCCTGTTCAGCCGGGGGCAATCCCGCTGCCTTCCTTTCTGCGGAAGGTCCCCACACAGAAATAACTTTCTATATACATGAATTCATCTGTCTCCTGCTTTTTTATACTATACCTGTTCCCTAAAGAAAAATAAATCAACATTTAAAAGTATGTTACCTAAAAATAGAAGATCCTTTCAAAGCTTCTGTGGATATTAACACTATCAATATATGTAATGCGCAGATTTTTCAACTTTTTGAACTCTTAAATGTACATATTTTAAATGAGAAGAGTATGTTAATCATCTCACACTAGTGTTTTCACCTGTGGTACATATTACTTTTAATTCCTATAAAATGGCATTCGTTTCATAGAGAAAGTGTGAACAGCACTTTTTTTAATTTTACCACAGGATAGATAGGGTAGGCAAAACTTTTCAAAAACAATAAAGCAATCAGTATTATAGCAAGTTAAGTTCTTGAAAATATCTAATTTTTGAATGAAAACTCTGTATCAAGGAAAAGTATCTTTGAAGAAAATATTCTTAATTTTTATCTATTATTATTTTATAGTAATTTAAAAACCTATTATTGTTTTTCTAAGATGCATTCATTTTGTTCATTCGTTTTTGACTGGACTAGGTCTTCACTGCTGCGCACGGACTCTCTCCAGTTGCAGTCGGTGGGGACGACTCTCTAGCTGTGGCATGCAGGCTTCTCATTGTGGTGGCTTCTCTTGTGTCGTTAACCAGTTGTAGGGTGCTGAATCAGTAGTTGTGATCTATGGGCTTACTTGTTTCATGGCATGGAGAGATCTTCCCAGACTAGGGATGGAACCCATGTCCCCTGCATTGCAGGGTGATTCTAAGCCACTAGACAACCAAGGACAACTTATTGTGTTTAATTAATGTAATTCTTAACCTTTTTTTGTTAAAACTGTAATTACCTAAGAAGGACTCAGGAAAAATGTTCCCAGAACTGACCTGACATTGTTAGAAACTGGAAGAAAAAAAT
This sequence comes from Tragulus kanchil, assembly GCA_022376925.1. NCBI lineage: Eukaryota > Metazoa > Chordata > Mammalia > Artiodactyla > Tragulidae > Tragulus > Tragulus kanchil. Next base: position 67,777,747 of record JAIOJX010000028.1, on the reverse strand, counting down.
CAGTTCTTGATTTATTCGCAGAAAACAGTAAAGCTTTCTCATCAATTTAAACCTATCAGTGATGTAATTCTGTATACAATTTTTTCCACTTAAGTTTACTGCCTGGAGGGAAAGTGATAATGCTTATGGGCTATATTAGCTACAGAAACACATCTTTCATTAGAAATCAATTGTTTCACTGTTAGCATACGTGGTTATAGATCAGCAAAACAAATACTAGCAAACTAAAAGCTACTAGGTAAAGCATGATCTGTCCCTTAGAATTACACCCTTTTTCTTAGTGTTCTTTCATGGGGAATCAAACTGCTAGGATAGCTCCAGAAAATATGCTTGCCACTTTATAGATCTTTGGGGAAAATTATAAAGCACCTTTGTGTGACTCGCTGTAGGAATGGTTCATTATAACCAGAGAGAATGACAGTCCTTTCTTCAATCTAATGATGTTACATTTTATGAGATTTCAAGTCGATGGAATTATCTTTGATACCAGATGTTACTTATGAAGCAATGGGTGATCTATCTTAATCACAGATTGTGACAGTTTAGGTATAGCAAAACTTTTCAAAAACAATAAAGCAATCAGTATTATAGCAAGTTAAGTTCTTGAAAATATCTAATTTTTGAATGAAAACTCTGTATCAAGGAAAAGTATCTTTGAAGAAAATATTCTTAATTTTTATCTATTATTATTTTATAGTAATTTAAAAACCTATTATTGTTTTTCTAAGATGCATTCATTTTGTTCATTCGTTTTTGACTGGACTAGGTCTTCACTGCTGCGCACGGACTCTCTCCAGTTGCAGTCGGTGGGGACGACTCTCTAGCTGTGGCATGCAGGCTTCTCATTGTGGTGGCTTCTCTTGTGTCGTTAACCAGTTGTAGGGTGCTGAATCAGTAGTTGTGATCTATGGGCTTACTTGTTTCATGGCATGGAGAGATCTTCCCAGACTAGGGATGGAACCCATGTCCCCTGCATTGCAGGGTGATTCTAAGCCACTAGACAACCAAGGACAACTTATTGTGTTTAATTAATGTAATTCTTAACCTTTTTTTGTTAAAACTGTAATTACCTAAGAAGGACTCAGGAAAAATGTTCCCAGAACTGACCTGACATTGTTAGAAACTGGAAGAAAAAAATCAGTTCTTGATTTATTCGCAGAAAACAGTAAAGCTTTCTCATCAATTTAAACCTATCAGTGATGTAATTCTGTATAAAATTTTTTTCCACTTAAGTTTACTGCCTGGAGGGAAAGTGATAATGCTTATGGGCTATATTAGCTACAGAAACACATCTTTCATTAGAAATCAATTGTTTCACTGTTAGCATACGTGGTTATAGATCAGCAAAACAAATACTAGCAAACTAAAAGCTACTAGGTAAAGCATGATCTGTCCCTTAGAATTACACCCTTTTTCTTAGTGTTCTTTCATGGGGAATCAAACTGCTAGGATAGCTCCAGAAAATATGCTTGCCACTTTATAGATCTTTGGGGAAAATTATAAAGCACCTTTGTGTGACTCGCTGTAGGAATGGTTCATTATAACCAGAGAGAATGACAGTCCTTTCTTCAATCTAATGATGTTACATTTTATGAGATTTCAAGTCGATGGAATTATCTTTGATACCAGATGTTACTTATGAAGCAATGGGTGATCTATCTTAATCACAGATTAGTCATCTATGAAAGTATGATGTCTTTCCAATGATGCTCTCTCTAATAAGAACTAAGACACTGAGAAATAATGTGCAATCCATGATAAATAGCCATCCTGAATCAGAAACTACTTTGATTAACACAGGAAAGAAGAGAGGGGGAAACACTGGCAGGAATCTACATGGTGTATTATTAGCTAGTTTTGATCCTTAACAGAATGCAGATATACTACACCTTCCTTGATAGATGAATTTCTGAATGCTTAAGTGTAAATTAAGCAAAGCCTTTAATCCTACAACATTACTCCCACAAAATCAAGTGATTCATATACCAGATGTCTTCTTCCCCTCCTCAAAATACCAAATTCTCTCACATTCATTGACTCCACTTTAAAGATTTCCAGAGCAAAACATGAAAAGTGCCCCCTGCCCAAAAAAAGGTAGCAGAAACACATGCAGTCTCCAATTTATAAATGACTGTTACCAAGGTTTATTTCTAAATCAGTGATTTAGAGTGCATTTATATATTTATTTTGCACATACAGTGATCAAAAACTAGCTCACAAAAACCTAATTCCTAGGTAAAGCCTTTTTCTACTTATTACCTTTTGTTATTTCTTAAAATGAATTATAGACAGTAACCACTTTATCCTTTAAATTTCCAGTGTATATTTATTCTATGGCTTTCAGAATTTTTCTTTTGAAACACATCTTTCATTAGAAATCAATTGTTTCACTGTTAGCATACGTGGTTATAGATCAGCAAAACAAATACTAGCAAACTAAAAGCTACTAGGTAAAGCATGATCTGTCCCTTAGAATTACACCCTTTTTCTTAGTGTTCTTTCATGGGGAATCAAACTGCTAGGATAGCTCCAGAAAATATGCTTGCCACTTTATAGATCTTTGGGGAAAATTATAAAGCACCTTTGTGTGACTCGCTGTAGGAATGGTTCATTATAACCAGAGAGAATGACAGTCCTTTCTTCAATCTAATGATGTTACATTTTATGAGATTTCAAGTCGATGGAATTATCTTTGATACCAGATGTTACTTATGAAGCAATGGGTGATCTATCTTAATCACAGATTAGTCATCTATGAAAGTATGATGTCTTTCCAATGATGCTCTCTCTAATAAGAACTAAGACACTGAGAAATAATGTGCAATCCATGATAAATAGCCATCCTGAATCAGAAACTACTTTGATTAACACAGGAAAGAAGAGAGGGGGAAACACTGGCAGGAATCTACATGGTGTATTATTAGCTAGTTTTGATCCTTAACAGAATGCAGATATACTACACCTTCCTTGATAGATGAATTTCTGAATGCTTAAGTGTAAATTAAGCAAAGCCTTTAATCCTACAACATTACTCCCACAAAATCAAGTGATTCATATACCAGATGTCTTCTTCCCCTCCTCAAAATACCAAATTCTCTCACATTCATTGACTCCACTTTAAAGATTTCCAGAGCAAAACATGAAAAGTGCCCCCTGCCCAAAAAAAGGTAGCAGAAACACATGCAGTCTCCAATTTATAAATGACTGTTACCAAGGTTTATTTCTAAATCAGTGATTTAGAGTGCATTTATATATTTATTTTGCACATACAGTGATCAAAAACTAGCTCACAAAAACCTAATTCCTAGGTAAAGCCTTTTTCTACTTATTACCTTTTGTTATTTCTTAAAATGAATTATAGACAGTAACCACTTTATCCTTTAAATTTCCAGTGTATATTTATTCTATGGCTTTCAGAATCCTTTTCCCATATGGATGCATAGTTATTTGTGTACATGTCATTTCTCTCCCAAATGAAACATCTTAAAATGATCAAAGTCAGACCAAAAAAAAAAAACTTCTGAACAAGAAAAACTGCTAAATGAGTTATACTGAAGATGAACAAAAATCACCTTAGAGAAGATTGTTTTAACTCTTAAATACTTAATTAGCCTGTATATGAAACAATTACAAAAACAGCTATTTTCCCAGAGAAGTGTCAAATAAGAACCTGTGTGGCCTGATTACCTCTTACAAACATTTTGATTCAGATTTGGTTCTTGAGGGAAATTTATACAGGGGTCAAGGAGACTCTGAGAAAGGCATCACATCTTTTGCTCTAATTTCCAATTTAATATGAACTGCAAGGGATTGAGATGGTCATAAGACAGAACTGCTAATGGGGAAAAGAAACACAGACTCCAAAAGGAACCACAGTAGAAGAAAGAAGTTAGACCCTGGGTCTTGGACTCAACACCTATGGCTATGAATTTGATAAAAAAAGGTTAATTCTGTTTCCCTCATAAAAATGTTTGTGAAACGCTTAGTGAAAAAGAGTTTAAGTTTTAAATGTCATAATCCTCAGAACCCAGCAGAGTCCAACTACTGGGCCCAGGGCAGCAATTCAAGCCACCAAGTTTTTCATCACAAAGTGGGACAAGGTTGTGCTCATTTATGATGTTTAACTTCTCAACCATGTTAGATGCAAAGGGCCAACTGCATTAGAAAGCAGCACTGACTTCTTTTGGCTTCTTTTGAGTAAGTACCTCATTTGCTTAGACAACTTGAAACATAAAATTTTCAAAAAGGCAGTAATAGATTCTCCTAAAAGGGACAAAAGTCTGCCTCAAATAATTGGGACAGGGAGAAACAGAGAATGATGTAATAAAATTCTGATCCCATATCTTAAATAACATTTTATCTATAAATATTTGCTATTATAATTTTATTGACTGTTGCTATTTGAATAAACAACTAAACTGTTTATAGAGAAAATGACCAAGGAGTTTGATTTGTGGAGATTCAGATGGGGACATTATAGAATTTTAAAGAGGCTTTACTTGATGACAATTCATTTTCATGTCTCTTTGCATGTTAAGATTTACAGGATTTTCTTCTTCATTGTTGTATTTTAATAATAGCACTGCATTAAATTTTAATAATTACAACTTCCACATTAAATTGCTACTGGTGGGGATGATTTTTCTGAAATAACCAAAAATGAGGGAAGTTGGAAAAAATTAAGAGTGAGAGAAAGCCAGATTAAAGCCTTTGTGTACATGTGAGCAAGAGAGATTTGGATAAAAATACACTAAGCTTTTGCAAGTAAAGAGGAATTTAGTAGTATGAAAGGGAGTCTAATAGATTCCTCAAGGATAAATGACTACTAGCTTTTCCACACATGGCTATGGTGATGGATATTTTTACATCAACCTTTCCACTGAAAACATTTGGGAAAAAAATACAATGTTTCAAAGTTTGTTTGAAGATACTACAGACTCACATAGTAGAAACATTTGGAGAGCAAAATCCCAGAGAGGAATAAAAAAGCATGAACCAGGTATTTGATCCTGATTTTCCTCAATAAACGTTTGTTGATTCATAAGCTGTATCCTCGGTTTCCCTGATGGTTCAGATGCTAAAGAATCTCCTTGCAATGTGGGAGAGCAGGTTTGATCCCTGGGTCGGGAAGATCCCCTGGAGAAGGAAACAGCAACCTACACCTGAAGAATTCCATGGACAGAGGAGCCCTAAAGTCCATGTGGTCGCAAAGAGTTGGACACAACTGACATTTTCACTTTTTTCCCACATTCAGGGAGCATCAAGGAGGACCATAGTGAACACTGGATATTCCTGTTGTGATTGCTGAGTGGCTATACTGTTGATGCAGAGCTAATTAAAGGCAGTCCTATCTTTAGAAAAACTGAAATAAAATTATCTGTCTGCATGTTCCCTAACAGTTTGCCAGAAGCCAACAATAAGTTATCCCTAGAGGAAGACAAGATTATTCAGGACCATAAATAGCACCAAAATGATTACAGCATTCAGCATTTAACCAAAATCTACGTAGCATATCAGACAATAAGATCAAAATACTGAAAAGGAAAGGAAGAGACAATAGAAACAATGCCCAGGGGGAAATCCATGTAAAGGTTTATTCCACTGTGCAAAAGTAGAGCATTCCTATGAAGTCAAAGGAGCATAAATTAAAGAAAAAGTTTCCTTAGGATACATCTTGCTAATGGATGCACAAGATAAATTGAGATAAAGCTCAGTGCTCACAGACAGAGCTTGATGCTGAGAGGCTGAGTATAGTTCCCCAGGAAAGAACTTGGTTGTACCAGTCTCACAGCAGGTGGTACATGCTGCTTTCATAATGGCAAAACAAATGCTGAGCACTGTTTTCCCCTTTTGCCTTTTTTTGTGGAAGCAAAAATCCTCTTCATATTTCTTTTAGCAAAAACAGGTACTAATTTAGATCTTTCATAAAAGCCAAGTAGCGCAAACTTTCCAAAAGAAGTAGATATCTGTATCAAAATTATTAACTATGGAATTTTAAAAGTGTGTTAATATATTCCAGGAAGGAAAAGCTGGAAAATCAGCAGAAAATTAGAAAATACATTAAAGAACCAGATGGAAATTCTCCAATAAAAATTTCAGTAACTGAAATTAAGAACTCCAACAGATTTAATAGTGAATTAGACAGACACAGCTGAAGTGAAGATTAGTGAAGTAGAAAACAAGCCAGTAGAAAATATCTACACTGAAACATAAAGATAAAACAATAGAATATATGAAAAAAGATCATAGAAAAAATATAAAATATGGTAAAAAGCTATAACATACTTGCAATGAAAACTCAAAGAGCTATATTAGAATGATTAGGCTAAACATTTTTGAAAAACTGCAGAAGACATGAAGCCTCAGATTTGAGATTTACTATTAAATTAGTTTTCTTATTGCTTAAAATATTATACATGCAACCTAAAAGTTGTAAGTTAGGTTTTATTTGGTGGGAATTTTACAACTCAAGTCTGAGAGACAGTATCTCAGGGGACCCCTGGGAGAGCTGACTCCAAGGAGGCAGGGGAGGAGCCAGGATATATACAAGATTGCACTAAGGAGCAGAAAACTAAATCTCTCACATGAATAAATTTAGGGATCTGCTCTATATATGGGATGAGACTGAACTAAGGATTCAGCATTTAACCAAAATCTACGTAGCATATCAAAATGCAAAATACTGAAAAGGAAAGGAAGAGACAATAGAAACAATGCCCAGGGGGAAATCCATGTAAAGGTTTATTCCACTGTGCAAAAGTAGAGCATTCCTATGAAGTCAAAGGAGCATAAATTAAAGAAAAAGTTTCCTTAGGATACATCTTGCTAATGGATGCACAAGATAAATTGAGATAAAGCTCAGTGCTCACAGACAGAGCTTGATGCTGAGAGGCTGAGTATAGTTCCCCAGGAAAGAACTTGGTTGTACCAGTCTCACAGCAGGTGGTACATGCTGCTTTCATAATGGCAAAACAAATGCTGAGCACTGTTTTCCCTTTTGCCTTTTTGTGGAAGCAAAAATCCTCTTCATATTTCTTTTAGCAAAAACAGGTACTAATTTAGATCTTTCATAAAAGCCAAGTAGCGCAAACTTTCCAAAAGAAGTAGATATCTGTATCAAAATTATTAACTATGGAATTTTAAAAGTGTGTTAATATATTCCAGGAAGGAAAAGCTGGAAAATCAGCAGAAAATTAGAAAATACATTAAAGAACCAGATGGAAATTCTCCAATAAAAATTTCAGTAACTGAAATTAAGAACTCCAACAGATTTAATAGTGAATTAGACAGACACAGCTGAAGTGAAGATTAGTGAAGTAGAAAACAAGCCAGTAGAAAATATCTACACTGAAACATAAAGATAAAACAATAGAATATATGAAAAAAGATCATAGAAAAAATATAAAATATGGTAAAAAGCTATAACATACTTGCAATGAAAACTCAAAGAGCTATATTAGAATGATTAGGCTAAACATTTTTGAAAAACTGCAGAAGACATGAAGCCTCAGATTTGAGATTTACTATTAAATTAGTTTTCTTATTGCTTAAAATATTATACATGCAACCTAAAAGTTGTAAGTTAGGTTTTATTTGGTGGGAATTTTACAACTCAAGTCTGAGAGACAGTATCTCAGGGGACCCCTGGGAGAGCTGACTCCAAGGAGGCAGGGGAGGAGCCAGGATATATACAAGATTGCACTAAGGAGCAGAAAACTAAATCTCTCACATGAATAAATTTAGGGATCTTCTCTATATATGGGAAGACGCAAGTGTTCAGACATGCTAAAATCATTTCTTTCATATGCATCTAGCTATTTAGGGTCAATCCTTCTTCCTATATTGTTCACATGCTAATTGCTTATTAAGAGATGACAAATGCCTCCTGAGAAACCTGTATGCAGGTCAAGAAGCAACAGTTAGAATGAGACATGGAACAGCAGACTGGTTCCAAATTGGAAAAAGAGTACATCGAGGCTGTATATTGTCCCCCTGCTTATTTAACTTATATACAGAGTATATCATGCAAAATATTAAGCTGGATGAAGCTCAAGCTGGAATCAAGATTGCCAGGAGAAATATCTACCACCTCAGATATGCAAATGATACCACCTAGTGGCAGAAAGTGAAGAAGAACTAAACAGCCTCTTGATGAAGGTGAAAGAGGAGAGGGAAAATGTTGGTTTAAAACTCTACATTCAAAAAACAAAGACAATGGCACCTGGTCTCATCACTCCATGGCAAATAAATAGGGAAAAATGGAAATAATGATATACTTTATTTTCTTGGGCTCCAAAATCACTGTGGACAGTGATGGCAGTCATGAAATGTAAAGACTCTTGCTCCTGGAAGAAAAGCTATGAGAAACCTAGACAGCATAACACAAAACAGACATCACTTTGTCCACACAGGTCTGTGTAGTCAAAGCTTTGGTTTTTTCCCGTAGTCAGATATGAACATGACAGTTGGACCATAGAGAAGGCTGAGTACCAAACTTTGAAACTTTCAAACTGTGATGCTGGAGAAGACTTTTGAGAGTCCTTGGACTGCAAGGAGACCAAACCAGTCAATCCTAAATGAAATCAATCCTGAATATTTATTGGAAGGACTGCTGTTGAAGATCCAACATTTTGGCCACCTGATGCAAAGGGCTGACTCATTGGAAAAGACCATGATGCAGGAAAAGATTGAAGGCAGGCAGGAGAAGGGGACAACAGAAGATGAGATGGTTGGATGGCATCACTGAGTCAATGGACATGAGTTTGAGCAAACTCAGTGAGACAGTGAAGGCCAGGGAAGCCTGGTATGCTGCAGTTCATGGGTTCCCAAAGAGTAGGACAAAATTGAGGAACTGAACAACAATGATGAATGCGGCAGATGGCTGCCTCTCCATCCCCAGCTCCTCAGACCTTAAGAGGAGGAAGTAGTCAATGACTTCCTAATCACTGACTTTGTCTCACCTGGGCTCAGAAATTTGCATTTGGGAATGGTTTGTTTACTGGTAGTGCATGAAGCAGAAAACATTTCATTTCACAGAGTCTTATATTCACAAGGCTGTATTGTCCCCCTGCTTATTTAACTTATATACAGAGTATATCATGCAAAATATTAAGCTGGATGAAGCTCAAGCTGGAATCAAGATTGCCAGGAGAAATATCTACCACCTCAGATATGCAAATGATACCACCTAGTGGCAGAAAGTGAAGAAGAACTAAACAGCCTCTTGATGAAGGTGAAAGAGGAGAGGGAAAATGTTGGTTTAAAACTCTACATTCAAAAAACAAAGACAATGGCACCTGGTCTCATCACTCCATGGCAAATAAATAGGGAAAAATGGAAATAATGATATACTTTATTTTCTTGGGCTCCAAAATCACTGTGGACAGTGATGGCAGTCATGAAATGTAAAGACTCTTGCTCCTGGAAGAAAAGCTATGAGAAACCTAGACAGCATAACACAAAACAGACATCACTTTGTCCACACAGGTCTGTGTAGTCAAAGCTTTGGTTTTTCCAGTAGTCAGATATGAACATGACAGTTGGACCATAGAGAAGGCTGAGTACCAAACTTTGAAACTTTCAAACTGTGATGCTGGAGAAGACTTTTGAGAGTCCTTGGACTGCAAGGAGACCAAACCAGTCAATCCTAAATGAAATCAATCCTGAATATTTATTGGAAGGACTGCTGTTGAAGATCCAACATTTTGGCCACCTGATGCAAAGGGCTGACTCATTGGAAAAGACCATGATGCAGGAAAAGATTGAAGGCAGGCAGGAGAAGGGGACAACAGAAGATGAGATGGTTGGATGGCATCACTGAGTCAATGGACATGAGTTTGAGCAAACTCAGTGAGACAGTGAAGGCCAGGGAAGCCTGGTATGCTGCAGTTCATGGGTTCCCAAAGAGTAGGACAAAATTGAGGAACTGAACAACAATGATGAATGCGGCAGATGGCTGCCTCTCCCATCCCCCCAGCTCCTCAGACCTTAAGAGGAGGAAGTAGTCAATGACTTCCTAATCACTGACTTTGTCTCACCTGGGCTCAGAAATTTGCATTTGGGAATGGTTTGTTTACTGGTAGTGCATGAAGCAGAAAACATTTCATTTCACAGAGTCTTATATTCACAAGGCATTTTTTTTAAAATTATACTTCTGTAGAGTAACAATCATATCAATGACCATTATTCTATGGACTTTACACAAATTAAATCATTTAATGCTCATAAGAACTCTACAAGGTAACTATTATGATTATTCTGATTTGCAGTTAGGAACTGTGGTTCAGAGACTTTACGTCATTACCCATGACTACAAATCCAGTATCTGACATAAAACACTGGCATCTACTTCTAGCATCTAACTCCTAATCAGTGTGCTTATTTTAATGCATGATGAATGACATTTTATGATCAAAGCCTTCCCTGAGAAATTTAAAATCCAAATTAATTTTAACTGTAATTAATTCAGCAAGACTTCAGTAGAAAACTACCCCAAAAGTTCAAGTCTCTTAAAACTGTATGACAATATACTTTACTTTTAAAAATGATTTATGGACAAAGTTAACTGCTTAAAAAATTCAACACTGACCTGAAGGTGCCAAGACACAGACTCACTTCTTGTAATTGGTAAGTAATTTAAAATGTACAACACAGTGATTGGTTCTCTGTGCCATAGTAAACATTGGATCAAATTTATGTGTAGTAAAAACATACAATTCCATTTCATATTCTCTTCTCCAATGAATATGTTTAGTAGGATACAGCAAAGAGCTATGGAAATAGAATACTAAAGTACCTCAAGTCACATTATTACATGATATAATTATAATATATTGCTTATTTGTGTATACAGATATCTACGTGATCAGAGTTTTCCCAAAGTATGCAAACATCTTCCAATATTGAGAAACTAGATATTTGAAAACTCCAGGAATAGGCAATTTTCTTTAAAGACAGGGAGACAGAGTAGGATGACATTCAGTTAGTCACTTCAGTCTCTTAGTCATGTCCAACTTTTGTGACTCCATGGACTGCAGCATGCCAGGCTTCCCTGTCCTTCACCATCTCCCAGAGATGCTCAAACTCATGTCCATTGACTCAGTGATGCCTTTCAACCATCTCATCCTCTGTTGTCCCCTTCTCCTTTTGCCTTCCATTTTTTCTAACACCAGGGTCTTTTCCAATGAGTCGTCTCTTTACATCAGGTGGCCAAAGTATTGTAGAGTCAGCTTCAACATCATTCCTTCCAACGAATAATCAGGGTTGATTTCCTTTAGGATTGACTGGGCTGATCTTGCAGTACAAGGGACTGTCAAAAGTCTTCTCCAACACCACAGTTCAAGGTATCAATTCTTTGGTGCTCAGCCTTCTTTATAGTCCATCTCTCACATTCATACATGACTATTGGGAAAACTGTAGCTTTGACTATACAGACTTTTGCTGAGTCTTTGTTGCTGGCCATAAAGTCCCGTGAATGTCTCAATTTTCTATCCTTCCTCATACTTCAGTGGCCGACTATGCCACTGGCTTTATTAGATCCCATAAAACCCTTTCAACAAATCTCTTGTTGCATAAAGTAGTTTGATTGGCTCTACTTTCACCAAGATTGATATAATACATCAGAGAAGGAAGAAACTTTGGATATGTCACCTAACACTTTTGAATCTTTTTTCCTCATCACTAAAGTGAAGGAGAAATAATAACTGCAAACAATTGTTATTTGTTGAGCATTCTCTATATACCAATCAATTTACAACTATCATGTTATTTAATCCATAAATACAGTGACACTAGAACTCAGCTGAAAGAACTCAGGGACCCACTATCACTGATTGAGAAGTGCACTGGATACTTGCAGATGTCTCTATTAGACCTAGAGCCAGGCCAGTGCATATTCTAGCATCAAATGAGTTAAAGCAACAAGTTATCTGAAACTTATTTAGTTAAATAAAATCTCTAGTCATAAGAATAATAAATTAATGTTTAATTTAGTGATTATCCAAAGTACCTAAATAGCAAATTCAATAGTAACAGTTAAAATTTATTGAGTCCTTATTCACAGCACTACAAACTACGTTAAAGTATTTTCTACATTCTATACCATTTAATCCTCACAAGCATCTATGTAAAGTAGCTGTTAGCAGCCATATTTTACAGATTAAAAACTTGAGGTTCAATTATTAAGAGGTTTTGTCTAATAATTATGTATGTGAATAATTAGATTCATCACTATTGATATAAATTTTTCTGTTAGGAAACTTGGTGTTTATATTAAACAGAGCATAGAAAAGTTACTGTGAAAGTTTTAGTCACTCAGTCCTGTCTGACTCTTTGTGCCCCATGAAGTTTAGCCTGACAGACTCCTCTGTCCATGGAATTCTCCAGGCAAGAACACTGTAGTGGGTTACCATTCCCTAATCCAGGGGATCTTCCTGACCCAGGGATCAAAGCCAGGTCTCCTGAATTGTTGGCAGGCTCTCTATCATTTGACTATTGGGAAAACTGTAGCTTTGACTATACAGACTTTTGCTGAGTCTTTGTTGCTGGCCATAAAGTCCCGTGAATGTCTCAATTTTCTATCCTTCCTCATACTTCAGTGGCCGACTATGCCACTGGCTTTATTAGATCCCATAAAACCCTTTCAACAAATCTCTTGTTGCATAAAGTAGTTTGATTGGCTCTACTTTCACCAAGATTGATATAATACATCAGAGAAGGAAGAAACTTTGGATATGTCACCTAACACTTTTGAATCTTTTTTCCTCATCACTAAAGTGAAGGAGAAATAATAACTGCAAACAATTGTTATTTGTTGAGCATTCTCTATATACCAATCAATTTACAACTATCATGTTATTTAATCCATAAATACAGTGACACTAGAACTCAGCTGAAAGAACTCAGGGACCCACTATCACTGATTGAGAAGTGCACTGGATACTTGCAGATGTCTCTATTAGACCTAGAGCCAGGCCAGTGCATATTCTAGCATCAAATGAGTTAAAGCAACAAGTTATCTGAAACTTATTTAGTTAAATAAAATCTCTAGTCATAAGAATAATAAATTAATGTTTAATTTAGTGATTATCCAAAGTACCTAAATAGCAAATTCAATAGTAACAGTTAAAATTTATTGAGTCCTTATTCACAGCACTACAAACTACGTTAAAGTATTTTCTACATTCTATACCATTTAATCCTCACAAGCATCTATGTAAAGTAGCTGTTAGCAGCCATATTTTACAGATTAAAAACTTGAGGTTCAATTATTAAGAGGTTTTGTCTAATAATTATGTATGTGAATAATTAGATTCATCACTATTGATATAAATTTTTCTGTTAGGAAACTTGGTGTTTATATTAAACAGAGCATAGAAAAGTTACTGTGAAAGTTTTAGTCACTCAGTCCTGTCTGACTCTTTGTGCCCCATGAAGTTTAGCCTGACAGACTCCTCTGTCCATGGAATTCTCCAGGCAAGAACACTGTAGTGGGTTACCATTCCCTAATCCAGGGGATCTTCCTGACCCAGGGATCAAAGCCAGGTCTCCTGAATTGTTGGCAGGCTCTCTATCATTTGAGCCACAAGGGAAAACCTAAGCTACTGTAAGAGACACAAATTAACAAGATTCAAAGTTTTATTTCTCAGTCACACAGAATCCAGGTCTAGAAGGAGGCCTCTACCCTTCTAAACATACCATGCCATCTCTACGTCCTACCAGTCTGTTCTAACACTCCTTTTCGCCCAAAGAGAAGAGACAGTTTACCTTTTAAGGTGTAACCTAAAAGTTGGGCACACATATCCATGACATCTAATATGGAAAAGCAATTACCAAAATATTATGTGCATATTTTATTCTGAAGTAGGCAAGACCATGTATATGCAAAGCATGTGAATAAGCTTTTCGCTATGTGCAGTATAAGGGAAAAGTGGCTATTTATATAGTTTATTGCTGAAAAATGTGCTACAGGGGATAATATTTTTATTTTGTAGTGTACACTGGGATTAATCTTGACAGAGCAGCTTTTTCCCATCTAACAAGGAAAAGCACCACTCAACAATTTTTTAAAGTGATACCTGAAAGCCAATCCAGTACTTTATCACATCCACAGAGAAAAAATTGTGAAAACTTTCATTATGATCACATTTCATTTCCTGAGCATAAAAGTCTTTCAGCATATTGTATGAAGAAATTGGCAATAAATACAAGAATAACTTTCTACACTGAAGCATACTGATATTAAGGAAAAATTGTATTAACCATATTCAAAAGAGGATATGAGATGAAAAACAGTAGACAATACCATTTAATCCTCACAAGCATCTATGTAAAGTAGCTGTTAGCAGCCATATTTTACAGATTAAAAACTTGAGGTTCAATTATTAAGAGGTTTTGTCTAATAATTATGTATGTGAATAATTAGATTCATCACTATTGATATAAATTTTTCTGTTAGGAAACTTGGTGTTTATATTAAACAGAGCATAGAAAAGTTACTGTGAAAGTTTTAGTCACTCAGTCCTGTCTGACTCTTTGTGCCCCATGAAGTTTAGCCTGACAGACTCCTCTGTCCATGGAATTCTCCAGGCAAGAACACTGTAGTGGGTTACCATTCCCTAATCCAGGGGATCTTCCTGACCCAGGGATCAAAGCCAGGTCTCCTGAATTGTTGGCAGGCTCTCTATCATTTGAGCCACAAGGGAAAACCTAAGCTACTGTAAGAGACACAAATTAACAAGATTCAAAGTTTTATTTCTCAGTCACACAGAATCCAGGTCTAGAAGGAGGCCTCTACCCTTCTAAACATACCATGCCATCTCTACGTCCTACCAGTCTGTTCTAACACTCCTTTTCGCCCAAAGAGAAGAGACAGTTTACCTTTTAAGGTGTAACCTAAAAGTTGGGCACACATATCCATGACATCTAATATGGAAAAGCAATTACCAAAATATTATGTGCATATTTTATTCTGAAGTAGGCAAGACCATGTATATGCAAAGCATGTGAATAAGCTTTTCGCTATGTGCAGTATAAGGGAAAAGTGGCTATTTATATAGTTTATTGCTGAAAAATGTGCTACAGGGGATAATATTTTTATTTTGTAGTGTACACTGGGATTAATCTTGACAGAGCAGCTTTTTCCCATCTAACAAGGAAAAGCACCACTCAACAATTTTTTAAAGTGATACCTGAAAGCCAATCCAGTACTTTATCACATCCACAGAGAAAAAATTGTGAAAACTTTCATTATGATCACATTTCATTTCCTGAGCATAAAAGTCTTTCAGCATATTGTATGAAGAAATTGGCAATAAATACAAGAATAACTTTCTACACTGAAGCATACTGATATTAAGGAAAAATTGTATTAACCATATTCAAAAGAGGATATGAGATGAAAAACAGTAGACAATAATAATGTGTGGGAAAATCACTAAAAGGATGACACACGGCTTGCTTTAGTGGAACCTCTCAGTGATATGACGAGTATCTTAAAGAACCTAAAGCCAAGAATTTAGCACCAAAGTAGCACAACTGTTATTGACAAAAACAAAAATAAAACACAAGAATTTCTGAGATCAGTCACTCAAGAGTCTCGCTCTTTCTTAGTATTTGAATATTTTACATTTATTAGAGAAAGAAATAGATTTTTTTTTAACTTCCAAGCAATTTATAAACAACATCCAAATACAACAAAAGAACAGATGCTGCAAAATTGAAAGCAAACAGTGAATGGATCAGGAACTAATGAATCTGGCTTCTGAATGGAAAAGCTTCACTGGCTTAGAAGGAAACTTGATTTAAATATCCAGAGCAATCTAATAATTAAAGCCTCATAATGCATTTATTGTGAGATAAGCATTTTTACTTTAGTTAAGAATATTAAGGGGTTTCCCTGGTGGTCCAGTGGGTAAGGACACCGCCTTGCAGTGCAAAGGGTGCCGGTTCGATCCCTGGCCTGGGAAGATCCCATGTGCCATGGAGCGGCTGGACAGATGTGCCCAATTACCAAGCCGAGCTCTGGAGCCATGCGCCCAGAGCCAATGCTCTGCAACAACAGAGGCCACTGCGATGGGAGGTCCACACCGGCCAAAGAACAAAGATGGATGAAAATAGACAAATGAAAGACCAATAGAAGTAGCCCGCCTGCTCCCCTCCCTCCCCACCGCCCCCCAAAATAAATAAATAAATAAATCTTTAAAAAAAATATATTGAGCAGGTAAGACATAAATTGACTGGATGAGGAATCTAAACTGTCACTCAAACTGGCTATTAGCAAGCATAATAGGTGTACCCTGGTGAAAGTAACCATTTTCATGCATTTGAAGTTGCTTTAATTACCAACTTTAATATTGTCTTTGGGGGGGGGGGTGCGGGGGGCGGGTTGGGGAGGGAGGCGGGCGGGCCACTTCTATTGGTCTTTCATTTCTCTATTTTCATCCATCTTTGTTCATTGGCCCATGTGGGCCTCCCATCGCAGTGGCCTCTGTTGTCGCAGAGCACCAGCTCTGGGCTCACACACTCCAGAGCTCTGGCTCGGTAACTGGACACATCTGTCCAGCCGCTCTGCGGCATGTGGGATCTTCCCAGGCCAGAGATTGAACCGGCGCCCCTTGCACTGCAAGGTGGTGTCCTTACCCACTGTACCACCAGGAAGTCCCCTTCCATTGTTTTGATAAAAGTAAGTATTAATGTATTTTTATTTATGGGACATAGGCGATGTTTTCCTTTTGTTGTTTCATATCTTTTATTAGAAGCGGGAAAGTTATTTTACTTTTTAACTTAGAAATTTAAAAAAAAGAACAGATGCTGCAAAATTGAAAGCAAACAGTGAATGGATCAGGAACTAATGAATCTGGCTTCTGAATGGAAAAGCTTCACTGGCTTAGAAGGAAACTTGATTTAAATATCCAGAGCAATCTAATAATTAAAGCCTCATAATGCATTTATTGTGAGATAAGCATTTTTACTTTAGTTAAGAATATTAAGGGGTTTCCCTGGTGGTCCAGTGGGTAAGGACACCGCCTTGCAGTGCAAAGGGTGCCGGTTCGATCCCTGGCCTGGGAAGATCCCATGTGCCATGGAGCGGCTGGACAGATGTGCCCAATTACCAAGCCGAGCTCTGGAGCCATGCGCCCAGAGCCAATGCTCTGCAACAACAGAGGCCACTGCGATGGGAGGTCCACACCGGCCAAAGAACAAAGATGGATGAAAATAGACAAATGAAAGACCAATAGAAGTAGCCCGCCTGCTCCCCTCCCTCCCCACCGCCCCCCAAAATAAATAAATAAATAAATCTTTAAAAAAAATATATTGAGCAGGTAAGACATAAATTGACTGGATGAGGAATCTAAACTGTCACTCAAACTGGCTATTAGCAAGCATAATAGGTGTACCCTGGTGAAAGTAACCATTTTCATGCATTTGAAGTTGCTTTAATTACCAACTTTAATATTGTCTTTTGGGGTGGGGGTGCAGGGGGCGGGTTGGGGAGGGAGGCGGGCGGGCCACTTCTATTGGTCTTTCATTTCTCTATTTTCATCCATCTTTGTTCATTGGCCCATGTGGGCCTCCCATCGCAGTGGCCTCTGTTGTCGCAGAGCACCAGCTCTGGGCTCACACACTCCAGAGCTCTGGCTCGGTAACTGGACACATCTGTCCAGCCGCTCTGCGGCATGTGGGATCTTCCCAGGCCAGAGATTGAACCGGCGCCCCTTGCACTGCAAGGTGGTGTCCTTACCCACTGTACCACCAGGGAAGTCCCCCTTCCATTGTTTTTGATAAAAGTAAGTATTAATGTATTTTTATTTATGGGACATAGGCGATGTTTTCCTTTTTGTTGTTTTCATATCTACATCATGTTTTAGTACTTTCTGGATGCACATAACAATCAAAAAAATAGCAAGAGAATTTGACATCTTTTGTGACTTCCCCTACTCAATTCCCCCTATTTTCAAAACAATCATGTAGCAGAGATCCAAGGCTGCAAAACAAGATGAATTGAGCAGAAGAAGATAATTAGGAGGAACAATGTGGCACTCATCATTTTAGGCTGTCACAATGCCATCTGTGTTGCTCCAGACCAGAGTAACTTTGACATGACAAATAAACCTCTTAGGGGAAAAAGGGATTCTATTAATTGCTCCACTGTCTGACCAAACACTAGCAATATACTCTCCTCTAAAGCAGCACAAACACAATTATTATTATTAAATTAACAATAGCAATGAATTATAATTTTTAAAACATTTTTTCCTTGATAAAAAATAAGATTTATAGTATCTAAGTCTCACTGGGGTGGTATGAATATATTTATGCAGACTTCTAATTTTATTTATACCTCAGCTGGGGGACTGACTCCAGAAATATTGTTTTCTTCAACCTGCTTATAAATATTGTTCAATGAAACTACATCATGTGTCCTCATGGTAGTCATTCCCCTCAATAGAGAAATGTGCTGGGGTTCTTCACTCAAATAACTTTGGGCGTGCAGACACTGACCTTTTCCAGATCATTACTATTATTAACAACAACAATAATGAGAGCTAAACATCTATTGAAGTTTACCAGCTGCCCTGCTAACTATGTGGATGAGCCTCACTAACCCTATAATTTTATAGATCAGGCATTAGCCAATATTTTTGGCAAAGGAGCAGATAATAAATATTTTTAACTCTGCCAGCTTTATAATCTGTCATAGCTACTCAGCTGCTATTGTGGTGCAAAGGCTGCAAATAAATCAGATAAACATAACTGTATTCCAACCAAACTTTATTTACAAAAACTAGTTGTGGGGATCAGGCTGGATTTTGTCTGTGGGCCACTGTTTGCCTACTCCTACTGAAGATGATGAAACTGAGTTTGAACAAGGTTAGATAATTCATCCAAGGTCACTAAGTAGTGAGGTCAACCTTTGAAAACAGACTAACTCCAGATATTAACCACTATTATACTGCTTCTAGGATTCTGTAGTCTCTTGTATCCTCAATGATGAAATTAAAAATTGCAAAAATTGTAACATCTTAATAGAAGGCACTGAAACTTCTCTCAGAGAGGGAATTTATTTATTCTAAAGGAGTCTTGATAAGTCACTTGGGAAAAGTTGAGGACCAAAAGGATATTATCAGTGAGCCTTAAGGTAAGAGAAAAGATATGAATAGAGATTTTGAGGTGCAGCGTGAGTAAGTAGAGAGAAAAAATAGCTAAATGTGTTATGAGTGATTATAACGTGAATTACAAGAAAAAAGTCAACAGATATAAATGATTTTTTTAAAGCAAGGAGGAGATTGAGAATTTTTAACATTAGGTTACCTAGGCTATAAGTAACAGTCATTACTCCAACAGTCTTTATAGAAAGACATTTTTCTCACATAATATAAATCAAAAGTGAAATAGTCTCCAGATATGTTATATTCACAGATCCAGTTCTCCTTCTCTGCATTGCCTTAGCTCTCTGCTTCTCTATGAGTCAATTCTATTATTAGAAAAACTTTCTCCATGGTAGCAAGATCAGTGCCTGCAGCAACTGTTGCAGGGTGCCTTTTTGTTCATGTGTAGTAAACAAGACAGGAAAAAAATTCTATCCTAATTGTGGAGGAGGTCTCTTTTCTTTCCATCCGAATAGGTCAACCTTTTTGAATGAATAATTAGCTCAACCAGGGACTTCCCTGGCAGTCCATTGGTTAAGAATCTGCTTCCCAATGTAGGGGATGCACGTTCAAACTCTGGTTGGGGAACAAATCTCCCACATGGGCAACGAAACCCAAGAGCTTCAACTGAAGTGAGAAGCCAACACCACCACAACTAAGCCCGTATGCCCTAGAGGCTACGTCTCAACAAGAGAAGCCTGAACCGCAACTAAAGAAAGCCCATACACCAGAACCCAGTGCAGTCAAAAAAAGAAAAAATAGCCCACCGAAAATTCCAAGTGTTTGGGATTTAATTATAAATTCTCCAAATCATTCTTAGTAAGAAGGCTGAATTTTATGAGATTGGCTTACTAGACTAACCATCACATGGCCACACAGCTGCAAATGTGACCATTCCACTTGAGTCATGTGACGTTATAGGGAGATGGATCAGTATCTGAACAAAGATGGAATTCTTTTAGGAACACAGAAGGCACACATCTCTAAGTCTTATAATCACATCTTAAGTTCTGAAACAAGAACTAACTTAAAACAACAAACAAAAAGAAACAGGACTTGCCATTAAGGTCAAGCTTATCTCTGTCTTAGAAACTATTGCACTGTGTCATAAGTCAACAAATACTGAAGGTTAGTTAGGCAATTACCTTAGTGAGACAAATGGCACACCTAGGGTATAAAGAAAAACTGGCAGGCACTTGTGGGAAACAAAGCATAAATAGACATTTTGAAGCAAGCTGAGGGTTGGAGTAATAGCAGCATACTGCTAATGCTGTGGGTGTTCTCCAGCTTGAAGGAATCAGAGAAGGTTTCTAAAAGGGACAGTTCTACTATCTTTTATTAATTAAAAAAGATTAATTTAAAAATTACTCATATAACATAGTATCATAACACACATGAGGACATATCCAACAATAAAATATTTTCTTTACAATAGTATGAAACATGTGAAAGTATCAGTTGCTCTGTCATGTACAACTCTTTGCAGCCCCAAGGACTGTAACCCACCAGGCTCCTCAGTCTCTGGAATTCTCTAGGCAAAAACACTGGGATGGGGCTTCCCCTGGTGGTCCAGTGGGTAAGGACACCGCCTTGCAGTGCATGGGGCGCCGGTTCGATCCCTGGCCTGGGAGGATCCCACGTGCCGTGGAACAGCTGGACTGATGTGCCCAATTACCGAGCAGGAGCTCTGGAGCCCATGCGCCCAGAGCCGGTGCTCTGCAACAACAGAGGCCACCGCAATGGGAGGCCCACACGGGCCAAAGAACAAAGACGGATGAAAATAGAGAAATGAAAGACCAATAGAAGTGGCCCACCCATTTCCCTCTCTCCCCAACCTGACCCCAGCCCAAAATAAATAAATAAATTAATTAAAAAAAACACACACACTGGGATGGGTATCCATTCCCTTCTGAAGAGGATCTTCCTGACCCAGGAATCAAACCTGGGTCAGGGTTGTCATGTAGGCTGATTCTTTACTGTCCGAGCCACCAGGGAAGCCCCATAATAATATAGATATAGGCTAAGTGTCTTAATATCACAACATTTCTTCAAAGACACCATATTAAGGTACTAGTAAAGGTTAGAAATGATTCATGTATAAACTATACACAAATGTACAAAGGTACACATATAGGCAACTCACACACTAAGTACACCCAGAGAGTATGTGTATTCACATTTACTTGCATTCCCTTATAAATCTAGAAATTAGGCCTAGGTATTAGAGGTAAAACTACATGTTGAACACAGGAATAGAATTTTGATTTGTACAGAAGAAACATATATGGAAAATTGCTACAGCATCCTTTAAACATGCAATTTATTTTGAAATGGGAATATATTTTATCTACAGGATGTTCATTTTCTTAATAACTAAATCTGGTATAATTTGCTGAAAAGACATCTTGCACTTGCACTTAAGGGAAGTACTCATGGTTATAGGTAGCTGAACATTTTAGAAGGGAAATCACTTTACTGAATTTAGAGCTTTAGAAGGAATACATTAATGTGTAAAGGAAAGAAGACTCAAAGCATAAATGCTTTTAAATTGTCTTTTCCCTAGATAAAAATTATAGTACCCTGGCTTTCAAGCATACATTAAATATTCAACAATAGTCTTTTTCTTGGAATTATTTCGAAAGGGTTCAACCACAGTACTATTGATATTTTGGTCTGGATAGATCTTTGTCATTGGAGCTGCCCTGTAAACAGCAGAATGTATGGCAGTACCCCAGCCTCTACCTACTAGAAGCTAGCAGCACCTCCTATTGTGAGAATTAAAACAAAAATGTCTCCAAACATTGTCAAATAGCCACTGGGGGACAGAAATTACCCTGGTTGAGAACAACGGTCTTAAGAAATAATTTGACTATCAATCTACAGTTTAAAAATAATATGTAAAAATAAAATTCCTACCTATTAATAGTTTCCAATATAGAAAATAATTTGTAAAAAATAATGAGCAAGCTGTTAAAGTATGGAATAGCTTGAAGATTTGTATAAATTAGGAAAACAGCTTAAGGGTCATGAGAACTACAGGGCCAATAGAGATAAAATGTCAATAGTGACAGAGTAGAGAAACCCCAACTTAGCTGAGTGGAAATCTTCATTGCATGTAGTGAGGATCTAGTGATCAAATATACCATTCAATACACAAGTTCCTGGCGCATGGGAAGCCACATCTGTGCTTGATTGAAATGACATCCCCTCTGCCAACAGTCTAGTTTTAATGCTGGATTAAGTAGTTTTGACTGTTACCCTTTGAGGGAGGGAAAGGGGAAGAGAATTTGTGATTATACATGAAACAATTGGACAAGAATCTGGTTGTCTACAGTCCATGGGGTTGCAAGAATTGGACATGACTAAGCAACTAAACACATGAAACAATTAGATAAAACACTTAATCCTTTAAAAACTATGAGTCAGACATGACTAGCCATCACTTTCACTTTTAGTTGCTCAATTGTGTCCGACTCTTTGTGACCCCATGGACTACAGCACACAAGGCTTCCCTGTCCTTCACTATTTCCCTGAGTTTACCCAAACTCATATCCATTGAGTCAGTGATGCCATCCAAACATTTCATCCTCTGTCGTCCCCTTCTCCTCCTGCCTTCAATCTTTCCCAGAGCAGGGTCTTTTCCACGGAGTCAGCTCTTCACATTAGGTGGCCAAAGTATTGGAGCTTCGGGTTCAGCAACAGTCCTTCCAATGAATATTCAGCATTGATTTCCTTGAGGACTGACTAAAAATTTTATATGTGGAAAATCAGATGTGAGTATTGTGTATTCAGAGAGTGGATCCTTATAGATATTTGTCAGTTTTGTTATCTGTAACCATTTCCTCTCCCCTTAGAGATAAGGTCTCTGTCTTTCCACCTGAACAGGCAATGATAGTGGCCTTCCTTTCTAATGAAAGATATGAAAACACATGATCCACAGATAGCTGTATCTCATCTCCTTGGCCCAAAGATTATTCCAGGCATGGTTACACGTTTAGATGAATCCAATAAGAGTTTCTCCTTAGTATTTTTCTAAGTGAACATTTTGGATAAAATTCCATCCTCCTTCCTAATCTTCACTCTATAGAAATCTTTTTATATAGGAGAATCTAAAAGACTATACCCACAGAAGGGTAGAGACAATATTCTAAAAGAAAGAAGCCTGGCAAAATTGAACTTCCAGTTTCCGTGTCTGAGATGAACAAGAATAGTCTTCCCTTCTTCTATGAATTATGTCATTTTCTACCTAATAAAAAAATTGTTTCTTTATGTTAGATTTCCACCTATTATTGCTCAAAGAATCTTGGTGAATACAATATCCCATGGGTATGGCTTTTCACAGAATACCAACTGAACTATTTTAAAGGAGATTTTCTAAAATCTTTTCCAGGTATAGAAGTTCTGTAACTCTCATTGTCTTAGCTTTGCGCATCATCAAGCAGAATTAGCAAAACACTAAAAGAAGCCAAGAGCATATTCACACATTCTAGACACTGTCATGCCATGTGCCCTGTAGGCCAATCTCAAGAGGATTTATTTTGACCCCTGGACCAGCACACAAGGCTTCCCTGTCCTTCACTATTTCCTGAGTTTACCCAAACTCATATCCATTGAGTCAGTGATGCCATCCAAACATTTCATCCTCTGTCGTCCCCTTCTCCTCCTGCCTTCAATCTTTCCCAGAGCAGGGTCTTTTCCACGGAGTCAGCTCTTCACATTAGGTGGCCAAAGTATTGGAGCTTCGGGTTCAGCAACAGTCCTTCCAATGAATATTCAGCATTGATTTCCTTGAGGACTGACTAAAAATTTTATATGTGGAAAATCAGATGTGAGTATTGTGTATTCAGAGAGTGGATCCTTATAGATATTTGTCAGTTTTGTTATCTGTAACCATTTCCTCTCCCCTTAGAGATAAGGTCTCTGTCTTTCCACCTGAACAGGCAATGATAGTGGCCTTCCTTTCTAATGAAAGATATGAAAACACATGATCCACAGATAGCTGTATCTCATCTCCTTGGCCCAAAGATTATTCCAGGCATGGTTACACGTTTAGATGAATCCAATAAGAGTTTCTCCTTAGTATTTTTCTAAGTGAACATTTTGGATAAAATTCCATCCTCCTTCCTAATCTTCACTCTATAGAAATCTTTTTATATAGGTGAATCTAAAGACTATACCCACAGAAGGGTAGAGACAATATTCTAAAAGAAAGAAGCCTGGCAAAATTGAACTTCCAGTTTCCGTGTCTGAGATGAACAAGAATAGTCTTCCCTTCTTCTATGAATTATGTCATTTTCTACCTAATAAAAAAATTGTTTCTTTATGTTAGATTTCCACCTATTATTGCTCAAAGAATCTTGGTGAATACAATATCCCATGGGTATGGCTTTTCACAGAATACCAACTGAACTATTTTAAAGGAGATTTTCTAAAATCTTTTCCAGGTATAGAAGTTCTGTAACTCTCATTGTCTTAGCTTTGCGCATCATCAAGCAGAATTAGCAAAACACTAAAAGAAGCCAAGAGCATATTCACACATTCTAGACACTGTCATGCCATGTGCCCTGTAGGCCAATCTCAAGAGGATTTATTTTGACACCCTCAAATTTGAAAGTTTTGAACATATTGTAGATACACTGAATACCTTAGAATTCCTCCTATGTCTACCTTGAAAATGGTAGATTAGAGCAGAGTTCACAGTTCTAAAACTAGTCTTCAAGGTGAAAGATGTTTGGATTATTAAAATGATTACTAGCCAACAGCTGTCTAAAGTAAAATCTGTTTTTCCTCCATGTTATGAACTGAATTATGACAGCCACCAAATTTACATGTCAAAGCCTTAATTTCTAATGTGACTATTTTTGGAGAGAGGCCTTCGAGGAGATAATTAAAGTTAACTGAAATAAAAAACTAAGGTCCTGATCCACTAGGTCCTGTGTCTTTATTGTAAGAGGAACAGAGAGATTTCATTTTCCTTCAAGAAGGCCACCCTCTGCAAACCAGGGAGAGGCTTTGCCAAAAACCAGCCCTGAAAACACTTTGATCTTGAACTTCTAGCCTCTAGAACTATGAGAAAATAAACTTTCATGGTTTGAACCACCCAGTCTGTGATTCAAACTGAACAGACTAATATCCTCCATGACTTCTGTTGCTGGCTTGTCCATTCATTATTGGCACATCTGTTGGCATGTATTATCTTTATGTATGTATCATCAGCTTGTTCATTTGACAGATATTTTATTTTCTATTTTATGCTGGAAATTGTCTCAATTCCAATGTCTTCATTCTCTGTACTAAGATTCTCTGGAAGAAACAGAACCAATAGAAGATATACATGCAGTCTAGAAAGATAGTACTGATGAATTTGTTTTCAGGGCAGCAATGGAGAAACAGACACAGAGAACAGATTTACGGATATTAAGGGAAGGGAGAAGAGGGTGAAATGTATGGAAAGACTAACATGGAAACTTACATAACCATATGTAAAATAGGTAACCAATGGGAATTTGCTGTAAGACTAAGGGAACTCAAACATGGGCTCCGTAACAACCAGGAGGGGTAGGATGGGGAGGGAGATGGGAGGGAAGTTCAAGAGGGAGGGGACATATCTATACCCATGGCTGATTCATGTTGATGTTTGGCAATAAACAGCAAAACTCTGTAAAGCTGTTATCCTTCAATCAAAAAATAAAAATTAAAAAAAGAAGATAGGTATGGACATATGAACCTACATTATATGTATGTTTATACACACAACCACACACATAATAGGAATTAGCTCATGCAATTATGAGTCTGAGAAGTATCACAGTATCCCATCTGCAATGAGGAAATCCAGTGGAATAATTTGGTCTGAGGCCAAGGGCTTGAGAACCAAGGTGCCGCTGGTATAAGTCGCAGAGTTCAAAAGTTTGAGAACCAAAGCCTACAGTGTCCAAATGCAGAAAAAGATAGATGCCCCAGATCAAGAAAAAATTTAAAATTCACTCTTCCTTCACCATTTTGTTCCATTCAGGTCCTCAAAGAATTCGGTGATGCCTACCCACTTTGGTAAAAGTGAATCTTTTTATTGGATTTATTGAATCAAATACTAATCTCTTCCTGAAACACCTTCATAGGCAGACCCATAAACACTCTTTTACCAGTTACCTGGGCATTCATTAGCCCAGTCAAGTAGATATATAGAATTAACCATCACGTTTTCCAAAAGATTCTGAAATCAGACACGCCTTTTCGTACATCAGAGACACTGGAATTAGCCCACCTTGATTTCACTGTTCTCCCTTCTTTATAACCACCAAATAACAGAATTGAACAATATCCACACTGTAGCCAAAACAGGTCAAAGTATTACTTTCTTCCATTTCTAGTCCTCTGTTAAGAAGAAGGAAAGGAAATAACATTTATGCAAAGACTATACTAGATACTGTGTGTACTTTATTTTACTTAGCAAATACCTAGGAGAGAACTCTTCAGGAATTGTAATTGTTTAAGCTTATTTTACAGGATTAGAATTAAAAATGCCAGCAATATATTTTTCAGTTCTGAACTTAGAACTTTAGCTTTAAAAGTTAGACTCATACTTTTGCAACAATAACAATCTCAACCTCATAACATCTCTACAAAGCCTGTCATGCATTTTAAAATTTCATTTTGCCTGAGTTGCAACTTGACTTTTTCAATATCTCATGTAAAATTGAAATACTAATGCAACTCAGTGGTCCAACTGGCTGAAATGGAGATGCACAGCTAGCTATAATAGTGGCTCAAGGCAATCAAATGTAGCGTCTAAATGTACATATCATCTATAGAATTAAAGCAGTTTAGAGCTTGTTAGCCGTCTTCTTGAATTTTTAACATCCATGGCATCTGCCATTTTCTCTTCAATTAGTAGATGATATATAGCATAGTGGTAACCTTGAAATCTGTTAATTTTTGTTTTCCCTGTTTAGTTTTATAAGCATTGTGGAATATTCTGTCCTGTGGGTATATGAGCATGATTTTAAAATATGTAGTAAGTATATTCAAGTACAAACCTTCAGCTCAGAGGACAGTACTTATAAGCAAGAAACAAAAAAAGCAGTACATTAACACATTCTCAGTATATCTCTGTCAACAAGTTTAATTTAGATGCCTAAAATACTCATCCCTGGGCAAAAATGCCAAGTAATATTTTAGGTTTTGTCAAAATTTCTGAAACTCTTTCAAAATTTCACAAGTTCTGAATTCTACTAAGTGATATTTTCCTTCCTCTTAATTTGTTTGGGTTGCAAAGGAAATGACATTTTCCAACATATTTCTAACTTAAATTTATGTTTTTTGCTATGCCAACATAATATCTCAACTTGGAGAAACAGCATTTCTGACTCCAAACAGCTCTAATGCAAGCAGTAGATGTTCATGAAGCCTTTGTAAATGATACGCTTGGTCCAAAGGGCAAAATTGAAAACAAATTTGAGAAAGTAGAAGTCACATGACACACATGTGAGAAGTCACATGCAAGAAGTCAGTTAGGTCCTTAAATGATTGGACTCTAAAATTTCTCCTCTCTTTTTTAGTGGAGCTATAAAGGAATTGAACTAGTAGAAAGACTGCAATGCATCTATTCTTTTTAAGTTTATATGTGCATTTTTTTAATTACCTAAGAATAGCTTCCCCTCAATGAGCTATGATGTGGATAAGTAAAGAAGCATAAGATATGGAGAGGGAGAAAAAAAGAGGAAAAAAAAAAAAGCAATGCAATTTTTGAAAGCTTTAAGCATATAATAATTTTCCCAAGATGCTTATTTGTTTATCTATCATATCTTTGTTTTAAATGCCAATTGTTTCATGCTTTTCAATATCTCATGTAAAATTGAAATACTAATGCAACTCAGTGGTCCAACTGGCTGAAATGGAGATGCACAGCTAGCTATAATAGTGGCTCAAGGCAATCAAATGTAGCGTCTAAATGTACATATCATCTATAGAATTAAAGCAGTTTAGAGCTTGTTAGCCGTCTTCTTGAATTTTTAACATCCATGGCATCTGCCATTTTCTCTTCAATTAGTAGATGATATATAGCATAGTGGTAACCTTGAAATCTGTTAATTTTTGTTTTCCCTGTTTAGTTTTATAAGCATTGTGGAATATTCTGTCCTGTGGGTATATGAGCATGATTTTAAAATATGTAGTAAGTATATTCAAGTACAAACCTTCAGCTCAGAGGACAGTACTTATAAGCAAGAAACAAAAACAGCAGTACATTAACACATTCTCAGTATATCTCTGTCAACAAGTTTAATTTAGATGCCTAAAATACTCATCCCTGGGCAAAAATGCCAAGTAATATTTTAGGTTTTGTCAAAATTTCTGAAACTCTTTCAAAATTTCACAAGTTCTGAATTCTACTAAGTGATATTTTCCTTCCTCTTAATTTGTTTGGGTTGCAAAGGAAATGACATTTTCCAACATATTTCTAACTTAAATTTATGTTTTTTGCTATGCCAACATAATATCTCAACTTGGAGAAACAGCATTTCTGACTCCAAACAGCTCTAATGCAAGCAGTAGATGTTCATGAAGCCTTTGTAAATGATACGCTTGGTCCAAAGGGCAAAATTGAAAACAAATTTGAGAAAGTAGAAGTCACATGACACACATGTGAGAAGTCACATGCAAGAAGTCAGTTAGGTCCTTAAATGATTGGACTCTAAAATTTCTCCTCTCTTTTTTAGTGGAGCTATAAAGGAATTGAACTAGTAGAAAGACTGCAATGCATCTATTCTTTTTAAGTTTATATGTGCATTTTTTTAATTACCTAAGAATAGCTTCCCCTCAATGAGCTATGATGTGGATAAGTAAAGAAGCATAAGATATGGAGAGGGAGAAAAAAAGAGGAAAAAAAAAATAGCAATGCAATTTTTGAAAGCTTTAAGCATATAATAATTTTCCCAAGATGCTTATTTGTTTATCTATCATATCTTTGTTTTAAATGCCAATTGTTTTAGTCAGTTCTGACTATTATAATGTAATACCATTGACTGGATGTCTTAAACACAGAAATATATTTCTCACAGCTCTGGAGTCTGTCTGAGATAAGGCCTGGTGGAGTCTGTTTCTGGTAAGAACCCTTCCTAGTTCACAAAGGCCACATTTTACTGGGCCCTCATAGGGAGAAGAGAAAGAGAAAGCCCTCTGGGATCTCTTCATATAAGGACACCAATTCCATTGTATTAGGACACCACCTTATGACCTCATTAATTACCTCCATAAAGGCCCCATCTCCAAATGCAGTCACCTCAGGAGTTGGAGATTTCCACCTATGAATTTAGGGAAAGGTCAGTAATAACACTGCGGTTGTTCTAACAGAAATACTCTACTCACCAAAGCTAAACAATCTCCTTTTCTATAAAAAACCTACAAACACATGAAAGCATGTTGAACACCTCAGTATATTATTTTTTTTCAAATCATCCATGTTCCAGACAGATTATCTTAGATATAGGCTCAACAAAAAAATCCACAAAAGAAGAAAATCAAATAAATATTTTCTGAGCCCCTATTATGTGAAAATATTACTAGACATTATGAAAGGACACTTCCATATGATCTATATGGCTATTTCCAATAGTTTGTAGCACCAGTAAACACCATATATCCAAAGTTTTGTGTAATGATTACATTGTTGCACATGAGGCTTTTCTACTGTGCCGTTTATTACTAATATAAA
Organism: Tragulus kanchil; assembly: GCA_022376925.1. Classification (NCBI taxonomy): domain Eukaryota; kingdom Metazoa; phylum Chordata; class Mammalia; order Artiodactyla; family Tragulidae; genus Tragulus; species Tragulus kanchil. The sequence continues at coordinate 67,747,888 of JAIOJX010000028.1, read as the reverse complement.
GTAAAAGGATGTTGCTGTAAGGAAAGAATGGATCAGGCAGTGCTACATGTGGCATACAAAAGTAGTATAAGTTCTCTAAAACTTTGCCTTGAATTTCAATAATTTCATCTTCTCTGTTTTTCCTCTCCCACACTGAAAAGGCACAAAGACCTTTTCTATTGTATAATGTTCCCCATTTAATTACCTAAGAATAGCTTCCCCTCAATGAGCTATGATGTGGATAAGTAAAGAAGCATAAGATATGGAGAGGGAGAAAAAAAGAGGAAAAAAAAAATAGCAATGCAATTTTTGAAAGCTTTAAGCATATAATAATTTTCCCAAGATGCTTATTTGTTTATCTATCATATCTTTGTTTTAAATGCCAATTGTTTTAGTCAGTTCTGACTATTATAATGTAATACCATTGACTGGATGTCTTAAACACAGAAATATATTTCTCACAGCTCTGGAGTCTGTCTGAGATAAGGCCTGGTGGAGTCTGTTTCTGGTAAGAACCCTTCCTAGTTCACAAAGGCCACATTTTACTGGGCCCTCATAGGGAGAAGAGAAAGAGAAAGCCCTCTGGGATCTCTTCATATAAGGACACCAATTCCATTGTATTAGGACACCACCTTATGACCTCATTAATTACCTCCATAAAGGCCCCATCTCCAAATGCAGTCACCTCAGGAGTTGGAGATTTCCACCTATGAATTTAGGGAAAGGTCAGTAATAACACTGCGGTTGTTCTAACAGAAATACTCTACTCACCAAAGCTAAACAATCTCCTTTTCTATAAAAAACCTACAAACACATGAAAGCATGTTGAACACCTCAGTATATTATTTTTTTTCAAATCATCCATGTTCCAGACAGATTATCTTAGATATAGGCTCAACAAAAATCCACAAAAGAAGAAAATCAAATAAATATTTTCTGAGCCCCTATTATGTGAAAATATTACTAGACATTATGAAAGGACACTTCCATATGATCTATATGGCTATTTCCAATAGTTTGTAGCACCAGTAAACACCATATATCCAAAGTTTTGTGTAATGATTACATTGTTGCACATGAGGCTTTTCTACTGTGCCGTTTATTACTAATATAAAGTAAAAGGATGTTGCTGTAAGGAAAGAATGGATCAGGCAGTGCTACATGTGGCATACAAAAGTAGTATAAGTTCTCTAAAACTTTGCCTTGAATTTCAATAATTTCATCTTCTCTGTTTTTCCTCTCCCACACTGAAAAGGCACAAAGACCTTTTTCTATTGTATAATGTTCCCCAAAGTTTGCTTCATGAGAAGGAAACCTGGTTGTACTTTATGTGTATTCGAGAGAAGATTCTCTGAAGAACACTTGCTTCTTGAACCCTTTCTGGTTCTACATTAGTTAACAACATGAACTTGATTTAGTCAGTTTGCAGATTTCTCATATATAAAAATCAGGCTTTGAATGAAAAAGTAAGCACAGATTGCTTTCAGTTTTGGAATGCTACAACTGGGTTTTTGAAATTTATTTTTAGCCTACCTAAAATGTAGTGTCCATTAGCTTAAAGAATTTTCTTCCCTACATCATGGTCCAAAATTTCATAACACCATGTCAAAAGTGTAATATATGCTTGTAACAGTTTGTTTCCTTTAAGAGAGAAAATAGAAAGATTCTATGCTACGAACTGAAATTATTTTCCTCCCAGGCTCTCTGTGAATAAGACTTAAGTTATTCAGTATCCCAGGTTCTCAATGTGCTGACATATCTCAAGGGAGAGCCTGGACATTTTAATTGCCAGTGTTACACAAAGCCTGCTCTGCTTCTATTGTTAGAAAGTGCTACAGTGGTTTTCACCAAATGTTTTTGAGGCCCCAGGGTTTCTCCATACAAGTATTAATGGAAGTTTAAGCTCGAAGTCTGGGTTTATGTCAAAGATCATATTTTTTCCCCTGTACATGCCCAGTTCTCAGAATGGACCTCTGTAAATGCTTATTTGTTCCCTTTTGAAAAACCCTAAAAACTGGAAATTCAGTAACAAATTAAAACTGTATTCCACAAATCAAAGTGTTTTTCCCTTACATCTCCAGATTTCTCATATGCCACCTGTTTCAACCTTATTATTCTCAATATTTGCTTTTCACTTTCAGCATGTTTCCTCTGGTAAGATGTGGCATTTTGTCCTTGAGAAGTGAGTGCAAGTTACTATATTTTCCTTCTTAGCCCTCTCATGAGACAGGCCATGAAATGCCAAGAATAATGTAAACTATACAGGAAAATACCATGACGTACTACACCTAGAAATATCTCAGCTTAATAGGTGTTGTGCCATTAACGGTGGATTTTTATGGAGGTAAGGAGATGTAAATCTGTCATGTAGACAAAGATTTACAATAATGCCCACTTCAGTGGATGATTTTCATCACAGTTAGGACTGTCAGGCAACTTGCGCGTTTTCTCAAATCTTTTAAGTTATGAAGACCTCTTTGTATTAATCCAAGGTTGGTATCTTGACCTTCCTGGAGTCAATGCTGATGATGTACTTTGCCATTTTTCCTTTCCATTATCACTGATGTGATTTTAGTCAGTGGGGTGGAGTTTTAGTTAAATAAAATTGATTGAAAACACTGGTTGGAACGATGTAATTGGCAATAATTTTCTAGAAATAATGCTTTTTATTTTTGTTAGAGTATTAATATATAATTTTTATAACTCATATCTAGACATAGACATCATTTTCAAGAGATACATACAGTTTATTAATGTGAAGTCACTTGGAAGGCAACCCCACTTATTCAGTAAGCTATTCATAGATTTGGAGGATATGATTGCATTAGGAAAAGAACAAGTAAAAGATCAACTTGGTTTTTAAAAATGTTTCAGTCTTATTTTTAATGAAATAAATTTCTTTTTTTGACCATTCTTCAGTTTATTCTTTTCTTTTATCTTTATTTTTTGTACATGTACGGCTGAGTCCCTTTTCTGTTCACCTGAAAATACCACAATATTGTTAATCAGCTATATTCCAATACAAAATGTTTTGGGTGCTAAAAATAAAAACATTTTTAAAAATTAATGAAGTAAATTACTTTAATGGAAAAAGGTACAGACAGCCTTACTTAGTTTTTTGGGTTACAAATTTGAATTTTTAACTCAATATGCTACATAGACATATAATTATATTTTAAAGCCATAGTCCACTCATCTCTTTATATGTACTTGGATACCACAAGATATATGAGATATGATTATAACTTGTATTTATACATGTTAAAATACCTTCAGTGGAATTTCTAGGATATTGTCTACCTTGAAGTCCTAATTTCACAAGTTTACAAGTTACTCAATGAATAATATACAAAATACCATGACGTACTACACCTAGAAATATCTCAGCTTAATAGGTGTTGTGCCATTAACGGTGGATTTTTATGGAGGTAAGGAGATGTAAATCTGTCATGTAGACAAAGATTTACAATAATGCCCGCTTCAGTGGATGATTTTCATTACAGTTAGGACTGTCAGGCAACTTCGCGTTTTCTCAAATCTTTTAAGTTATGAAGACCTCTTTGTATTAATCCAAGGTTGGTATCTTGACCTTCCTGGAGTCAATGCTGATGATGTACTTTGCCATTTTTCCTTTCCATTATCACTGATGTGATTTTAGTCAGTGGGGTGGAGTTTTAGTTAAATAAAATTGATTGAAAACACTGGTTGGAACGATGTAATTGGCAATAATTTTCTAGAAATAATGCTTTTTATTTTTGTTAGAGTATTAATATATAATTTTTATAACTCATATCTAGACATAGACATCATTTTCAAGAGATACATACAGTTTATTAATGTGAAGTCACTTGGAAGGCAACCCCACTTATTCAGTAAGCTATTCATAGATTTGGAGGATATGATTGCATTAGGAAAAGAACAAGTAAAAGATCAACTTGTTTTTAAAAGTGTTTCAGTCTTATTTTTAATGAAATAAATTTCTTTTTTTGACCATTCTTCAGTTTATTCTTTTCTTTTATCTTTATTTTTTGTACATGTACGGCTGAGTCCCTTTTCTGTTCACCTGAAAATACCACAATATTGTTAATCAGCTATATTCCAATACAAAATGTTTTGGGTGCTAAAAATAAAAACATTTTTAAAAATTAATGAAGTAAATTACTTTAATGGAAAAAGGTACAGACAGCCTTACTTAGTTTTTTGGGTTACAAATTTGAATTTTTAACTCAATATGCTACATAGACATATAATTATATTTTAAAGCCATAGTCCACTCATCTCTTTATATGTACTTGGATACCACAAGATATATGAGATATGATTATAACTTGTATTTATACATGTTAAAATACCTTCAGTGGAATTTCTAGGATATTGTCTACCTTGAAGTCCTAATTTCACAAGTTTACAAGTTACTCAATGAATAATATACAAAAGCTTATAGTAAAACTACATATGTGTATTTGATATGTGCTCAGTTGCTCAGTTGTGTCTGACTGTTTGCAACCCTTTGAACTGTATAGCCCACCAGTCTCTTCTGTCCATTGGGTTCTCTGGGCAAGAATACTGCAGTGGGGGCTTCCCTGGTGGTCCAGTGGGTAAGGACACTGCCTTGCAGTGCAAGGGGTGCCAGTTCGATCCCTGGCCTGGGAAGATCCCATGTGCCGTGAAGCGGCTGGACTGATGTGCCCAATTACCGAGCTGGTGCTCTGGAGCCCATGCGCCCAGAGCCGGTGCTCTGCAGCGAGAGAGGCCACTGTGATGGGAGGCTCACACAGGCCAAAGAACAAAGATGGACGGAAATAAATAAATGAAAGATCAATAGAAGTGGCCCCTCCCCCCCAAAAAAAGTTTGTTTTTTTTTTTTTTAAAAAAAGAATACTGCAGTGGGTTGCTATGTCCTCCTTCAGGAGATCTTCCAAACCCAGGGATAGAATGCAGGTCTCCTGTATCACCTGCATTCCCAGCAGATTCCTTACTGCTGAGCCATCAGGAAAGCCCATGTACTTGATGTGCATATGTGTATTCTAGAATATATATAAGGTAGAAGGAAATGGGCTTCCCAGGTAGCACTACTGGTAAAGAACCTGCCTGCCAATGCAAGAGACGTAAGAGATGTGGGTTCGAGCCCTGGGTGGGGAAGATCCCCTGGAGGAGGTCATGGCAACCCATTCCACTATTCTTGTCTGGAAAATCCCATGGACAGAGGAACCTGGTGGGTTACGGTCCACAGAATCTCAAAGAGTCAGACCTGACTAATACGTCTTAGCACAGTACACACTGAAGTGAAAGAGTGAACCAACAGCTACAGCTGCTGTCACTAGGGCTAGATATTAACAACAGGGCACAAGTTTAATTAGGAGTTAGCATTCTGAAGATTGCTGGTTGATGGGTTTTTTCACCAAAGGGCAAAAACACCAATGACCCTTTTCCTAGCAAAACGTTATGACAACAGTCTATAGTAAACTGAAATAAAGACAAGCATGAAGCAAAGCCAAACCTCTGCAGAGAGGAATGTCCTCAGATTATTTTCATTTCCCCTCCATTAACGCTACAATGCATTCTTTGTATGTAGTGCAGTTTCCTAGTAAATAAAGGAGGTGAGCAAACTACCGAGGTACACTGGAAAACATCCATGAGTTCTAAAAGAGACCAGTGAAGGTTCAATGGGATCTTGAGCAAGGAGACAGTTGCCAGACAGCACAGACCAGGAGACCACTGCCCGCTTTAGCCAAGACAAAGGTATGGAGAACAAGACTGTCAGCCCTCTCTACCAGTTACCACTCGCGTGACTTATTTTTGTTTTTAAAACTAAATTCATCTATTCCTTACAAGATGTGATATGATAGGGATAAAACATACTCCTTCTTCAAGATACTGGAGAATCATTCTCCACAGAGGAAGCTGGTTGAAACTTCCCAGATGTTAATATATATAATACCATAAACTAAAAAAATAGAGTTATTCGTAAGGTCTACCACCTGGTGACCACATGAGAGTCAGCAGAAATGATGCAATATTTTCAAAGATTTTGGTGCTGTGTTTTAAAATATTTAAGACCTTATTTAAATTTTAGTTATTGAGTTTTATTAAAACTAAGTAAAGTTTTTCATAGATAATAAATAACCTATTATTACAGAAGAAGACATAGTATTAATATATGTAGTTAGCATCTTAAATTTTCATCTATTCAACCCACTGAGGAAAACTTGTTCTGCACGCGTACGTATATGTTTTAGGCAATAGCTTATCTATTTAATCCATTTGAGGATTTGACCATGAGCAGTTTGGTCCTGGTATCTGCCATCTATCAATTTGTTTGGGGAGATTTAGGCTAAACAGAAATGAGAAAGTATTATATGACAAATTATACTTATTAGTCATCTTGATAATTTAGATTTATATTAAAAACACTTTACTCTTCCGATGTTCTGTATACATAGCTTCCATTGTAAGCACTAATTAAATTTCTATATATCCAATGAAGAAAAAGAATAAATATTCATGACAATATATATGTATACATTTTCCTTCATATTTAAACAGAAAGAAGAGTAGTATAAAAAGGATACAAATTTGCTCTACATCTATCATCCCAGGAGAAGCACCAAGAGAAAAGGATTTCATATTTAAATTACAGTACAAACTGCAGCTTGTTATACCTTATTTTAGAAATTCACACTACTCTACTTGTATTTCAAAGTTTCTGAAAAATCACACTGTAAAGAAACCTGTTTCACTCAGTTTAACACAGAACATTACCAATTCATTTAGCCATAGAGATCTTTTTTCAAATGTATTATTAATTTATGAATATTCTGAAATGCTACTCTAATTAATGTCATTTAAAATCTTGATATAAACATGGCCCTCTAGAGACTGCTTAAAAGATAAAATAAAGATAACTTTAACATATGTTATACAATCCTAAATATTTTATTGAAACTATTGTTCAATTGAAAGATTTCTCTTCAAACTTAGGATGCTAAAATAAACTCTTACTTCATTACTGTATAATCCAAAGAATCCAGTGTTAAAGCAAAAATTTCACAGACATCAACAAATGAAAAATGGAAAAAGGAGCCACATTGTATAAACCCTTCCTTGACCACTGTTCCTTCAAACTATCAACACAATCTATAGCAGGAAATACCACCACAAAATTAGCAAGGCAACCAGAACATTTTGCTTAATTGCCAACAATGCCACTTCTAGGTGTAATTGGAAAACCTCTAATCATTATTCATATTTCTCCATCCCAACATACCCACAAAATTCTATTTTTAAAGTAAGGGATTAATATAGATTTCTAATAAAGTGCTTAGAAAACATAATTTTACAATAAAATTAAATGTTGAATTTGATTTTAACCAAAAAACCCTCAAACTTCAAATAAACTAATAATTAATAGATACTCTTGAAACTTGACTCTAAGGAGTCCAGGGATTATCTCCAGAGGACCTCTCCACCATTTTCACTTTTATGCAAATGTTCAAATACACGAACATTTTTTATTGTGAGGGAGTTTATAATTTTAATAGTGTTGAAATTTCAAGAGGCCTAATAAACTACACCAATATTTCACATCTCAATTCAGAAGCTACCAAGAAATACACAGAAATCAAGTAGACAGACACTCCAACTGATTACTAATAAGATGCTTAGAGAACATGGAGATTAAGAGATGTATGGTCCTAGTGCTCTCAGGACTAGGTCTTGAAACTGTGCAAAATGGAGCTCCTGAACTTAAGTCCACTTTGTGAAAGAGTGACTGGGAAAAATCCATGTAGCAATATAGAGATTAGATGGAAATTTACTTCTGTTTGCCTGGACTCTGAATGGAAAAGATTGATAATGATGTTGATGATGATAATAAAAAATACTACTAATAAAATCACTCCTAAATATTTGACATCATAAATCTACTTTTAGCTTAGGGTTAACCATCATTGTAGCTGGGAAAATCTCAAACTAAAAATTTTAAATGGTCTTACATTATTTACATACACTGGCACTCAGTAAAAGTAAATGCAAATCTTCCTTGGAAATCTAACTTCAATCTTGGCCGCAATTTCTTACAAGTTAGCTACAGTTCACAATTAAAATTTTTGAAATAAACAAAGAAAGAAGCCACCATGAGTGAAAATCAGTTGAAATAATAAAAAACAATGTAAGTTTCCTAGTGACTTCAGAAGATGTAAACATAAGATACAGTATGCAAAATAACTGCTGATGAAATCTTTAAAGACAATTAATTTCCTCTTTAATTTCTTAGTTTCCAATGTCTTTTTTGTGTAATAAAATTTATCACAGAATATATGATGAGATCCAGAGACTGGCAAACTATGCCCCATGGGCCAAGTATGGCTGTGCGCATTCATTTATATATGGTCTAGGGCAGCATACAAGAGATTGGAATACAGATCATCCTTGACTTATGATGGAACTATGTCAAAATAAATCCACTGTAACTTGAAAAGATAAGTCAAAAATGTATTTAATACACCTAATCTACTGAACCCTATAACTTAGCCTAACCTACCTTAAGGGTTTCCCAGGTGGCACTACTTGTAGAGAACACCCCCGCCAATGCATGAGATTGAAGAGACATAGGTTCTATCCCTGGGTCAGGAAGATCCCCTGAAGATGGGCATGGCAACCCACTACAGTTACTCTTACCCAGAGAATCTCATGAGGGCAAGGAGTCTGGTGCACTGCAGTCAAAAAGAGTTGCACACAACTACAGTGACTTAGCACATGCACACACATGAAGCTACCAAGAAATACACAGAAATCAAGTAGACAGACACTCCAACTGATTACTAATAAGATGCTTAGAGAACATGGAGATTAAGAGATGTATGGTCCTAGTGCTCTCAGGACTAGGTCTTGAAACTGTGCAAAATGGAGCTCCTGAACTTAAGTCCACTTTGTGAAAGAGTGACTGGGAAAAATCCATGTAGCAATATAGAGATTAGATGGAAATTTACTTCTGTTTGCCTGGACTCTGAATGGAAAAGATTGATAATGATGTTGATGATGATAATAAAAAATACTACTAATAAAATCACTCCTAAATATTTGACATCATAAATCTACTTTTAGCTTAGGGTTAACCATCATTGTAGCTGGGAAAATCTCAAACTAAAAATTTTAAATGGTCTTACATTATTTACATACACTGGCACTCAGTAAAAGTAAATGCAAATCTTCCTTGGAAATCTAACTTCAATCTTGGCCGCAATTTCTTACAAGTTAGCTACAGTTCACAATTAAAATTTTTGAAATAAACAAAGAAAGAAGCCACCATGAGTGAAAATCAGTTGAAATAATAAAAAACAATGTAAGTTTCCTAGTGACTTCAGAAGATGTAAACATAAGATACAGTATGCAAAATAACTGCTGATGAAATCTTTAAAGACAATTAATTTCCTCTTTAATTTCTTAGTTTCCAATGTCTTTTTTGTGTAATAAAATTTATCACAGAATATATGATGAGATCCAGAGACTGGCAAACTATGCCCCATGGGCCAAGTATGGCTGTGCATTCATTTATATATGGTCTAGGGCAGCATACAAGAGATTGGAATACAGATCATCCTTGACTTATGATGGAACTATGTCAAAATAAATCCACTGTAACTTGAAAAGATAAGTCAAAAATGTATTTAATACACCTAATCTACTGAACCCTATAACTTAGCCTAACCTACCTTAAGGGTTTCCCAGGTGGCACTACTTGTAGAGAACACCCCCGCCAATGCATGAGATTGAAGAGACATAGGTTCTATCCCTGGGTCAGGAAGATCCCCTGAAGATGGGCATGGCAACCCACTACAGTTACTCTTACCCAGAGAATCTCATGAGGGCAAGGAGTCTGGTGCACTGCAGTCAAAAAGAGTTGCACACAACTACAGTGACTTAGCACATGCACACACACATGTAGCCTACCTTAAACATGCTCAGAACACACACATTAGCCTACAGTTGGGCAAAATCATCTAACACAAAGACTGTTTTTGTGTTCAATATCTCATGTAATTCACTGACTATGGTAATAAAAGTGAGAAATAATAGTTGTATGGATTGTATCAGTTGTTTACCCATGTGATCACATGAATGGTGGGGAACTGTGGCTCCCTGTCATGGCCCAACAGCATGAAAGAGTATCTAACTGCATATCCCAAGCACAGAGAAAGACAAAATTCAAAATTCAAAGTACAGTTTCCAGTGAGTGTGTATTGAGTTCATGTCATCATAAAGCTGAAAAATAGTAAGTCAGGACTGTTTGTAGACATAACCAAAAATCCATGGTCCTCAAAATCTAAAATACTACTATCTTGCCCTTTATAGAAAAACATATTGCCACCTTTGGAGTAAATAAATATTTAACAACACTCAAATAATAAAAATGTCAATAACATAGAGATCTCCACATCCAAGTACAAATTCCTCCCAATGATCACATACCTGTAGCAAAATGATAGTTCAAACTGTAGCATAGCAATTAAAAATTCCTGTATATTTCCTAGAGTTTCTTTTGTCAAATATGGAAATAGCAAATATTTTCTCCAGTTCTATAGTTGCTTTCATTGATGGTTACTGTTTCATTTACAGGTGAATTATATTTTAAAGATTCCTTAAGGTAGTAAAAATGTGTTTTTGACACTCTTCATTCCTTTTGCTAGATCTGAGTATCCATCATTTTATTCTACCTGAGAAATTTCCTCTAACATTTCTTATGCAGCTCTCCTTGTAATAAAGTCTTGAATTTGCTGTTTGTCTGAAAATATTTTTATTTTGCCTTTATTAGGGATATTTTCAACAGATACAGATTTTTAGTTAACAGCGTGTTTTGTTTTATCAGCACTCTTAAAATATTATTGCATTACTTTCTGACTTGCACTATTTCTGATGAGAAGGTGATCATTATTACCTATATCCTGGCTTTTATTGCCTTTCTGTGAAGAGTTTTGAGCTTTACAGTTAGGTAGTCAAGTAACTCGTGAATCAATTTTATCTTTTTCATGCTTGTCGTTAAGCTCTGTCTTGACAAGTCAGATGCACTGTTTGCACAAGGATTTTTTACTATCACTGAGGCCTGATTCTTCTAGGATCTTTACTGAACATACCTGATAATCAGTTGGATGTCTTCCAATCTGGCTAGTTAGAACTTTAACATCTCTTAGTCTTGTGTAAATTTTGGGAATTATTTGAATTACAACCTCCCTGAGAGTTTTTGGCTGGCCTCATGTAGTTTCACTCAGGTATGCCCAGATTAGTATTCTGTAACAGATTCAAAGAGAATCCTCTCTGCATAATCTCCTTCCTCTCCATCACTAGTCCTATCCATTCTAATCATTCAGTTTTCCTGATCTTCCATCTCTGTCTTCTCAACTCAACAAGATCACTACATTCTGCCTGCATCCCTATACCTCTTCACACACACACACACATGCACATGCACACTCACACACGCACACATTTTGGGTACTTTGCAGAAGAGCATCAAGCAGAAAGATAGGACAATCACACACTGGGTTCATCTTGCTTATTGTTTTTCTTCATCACAACACTGTGCTACCTTCTGTCCTATGTCCTATGCGAAAACCCCAGTTTCACATAGTTTGTCTTCTTTTCTGTTTGTTAATGGGAGAGGACATGTGTGTACTCAAACTTGGCCAGAAATAGAAATTAGCAGGCTGTTCTTGAGGCCAGTCCTCCATATTCCAGCCTACCTGAGTTAACTGAATCCTCCTAAAATTCCTTTGAACTCTTGACATAGGGGTTGAACTCTTGGCCAATGATGGTCAAGCCATTACACATATTGTTGACATTAATTGCCTGGACATTTTATTTTTACTTATTTATCACAGTTCATTCTAGTCAGAGAATTTAGTCTGTATGATTTTTTAAAATATATTTAGACTTGGGTGTCTTTCTTCCTTTTAAACTAATGGCAGAATTTCTCTCAGGATGCCTGAAAAAACCAAAGGGGTAAGTTAACAGCGTGTTTTGTTTTATCAGCACTCTTAAAATATTATTGCATTACTTTCTGACTTGCACTATTTCTGATGAGAAGGTGATCATTATTACCTATATCCTGGCTTTTATTGCCTTTCTGTGAAGAGTTTTGAGCTTTACAGTTAGGTAGTCAAGTAACTCGTGAATCAATTTTATCTTTTTCATGCTTGTCGTTAAGCTCTGTCTTGACAAGTCAGATGCACTGTTTGCACAAGGATTTTTTACTATCACTGAGGCCTGATTCTTCTAGGATCTTTACTGAACATACCTGATAATCAGTTGGATGTCTTCCAATCTGGCTAGTTAGAACTTTAACATCTCTTAGTCTTGTGTAAATTTTGGGAATTATTTGAATTACAACCTCCCTGAGAGTTTTTGGCTGGCCTCATGTAGTTTCACTCAGGTATGCCCAGATTAGTATTCTGTAACAGATTCAAAGAGAATCCTCTCTGCATAATCTCCTTCCTCTCCATCACTAGTCCTATCCATTCTAATCATTCAGTTTTCCTGATCTTCCATCTCTGTCTTCTCAACTCAACAAGATCACTACATTCTGCCTGCATCCCTATACCTCTTCACACACACACACACATGCACATGCACACTCACACACGCACACATTTTGGGTACTTTGCAGAAGAGCATCAAGCAGAAAGATAGGACAATCACACACTGGGTTCATCTTGCTTATTGTTTTTCTTCATCACAACACTGTGCTACCTTCTGTCCTATGTCCTATGCGAAAACCCCAGTTTCACATAGTTTGTCTTCTTTTCTGTTTGTTGAGGGAGAGGACATGTGTGTACTCAAACTTGGCCAGAAATAGAAATTAGCAGGCTGTTCTTGAGGCCAGTCCTCCATATTCCAGCCTACCTGAGTTAACTGAATCCTCCTAAAATTCCTTTGAACTCTTGACATAGGGGTTGAACTCTTGGCCAATGATGGTCAAGCCATTACACATATTGTTGACATTAATTGCCTGGACATTTTATTTTTACTTATTTATCACAGTTCATTCTAGTCAGAGAATTTAGTCTGTATGATTTTTTAAAATATATTTAGACTTGGGTGTCTTTCTTCCTTTTAAACTAATGGCAGAATTTCTCTCAGGATGCCTGAAAAAAACCAAAGGGGTAAGTAGAGGCTACAGGTGATGAGCCAAACTGTAGCTCTAGCTGGTTTCCAATAGCAGAGAGAATTCTATTATAGAGTTTGTAGGAAGAATTCTTGATTCACCAGGCATCTGTTTCTGTTCTCTGCACAAAACAATTCAAGAGGCTTCTCCCAATATCAGCCACTAGTCAACACACATTACAGGAGAGAGTATTGCTTTCTTTCTCTAACTATCTTTCTTGGGGGACACTATAATTGCATCCCTTCCTAGGAGGCCTTCCCATTTGCCACTCTCTCTGCCTTTCCATTTAGTACTTGTTTTTAGCCATACCTTCCAAGCCATGGTATGGTTCTCTAGTGCTTACTCATAAAGTAAACAGTAACAACAGACTTGCCAATGTCTCTCCTATGCCCCATTTCCAGGAAAGTATGATTGAATCTTTCAGGTAAAGGATCACAGACTACCATTACAATGTACCAATAGACTTCATTTACACTTAGCCCTGTTTGGGTTTTATGACATGAGGTTATAACTTACTCCCAAAGTATCTTTAGGAATGTGCTCCAAGTTAATGATTGAAATAGCAGGCTTCATGGGGTGACACCTTCCTCTACTGGCATGCACAAATTTGATCCTGGCCCCAGGCTAAACAAAGCAGAAAAATGTAAAATATGTGCATTCTCTGCTTTCCCTTCTCATATTTAATTGACCAAACAGTCTCTCAAAATTTGCTCCACCTATTCTAAATATTTAATGCTTCAATTTCCCATTCCAATTTTTAGAGAGTACAGCTCAGTGGGTCAAAGAATGAGATATGTTCATGTAATGTTTTATTTTCTTATTCTTTCTTGTACACTAGTACCAGTAAAACGTTTTTGTTCATCAAAAGAAATAGATCTTAGTGAGTCAAAATGATAGAGAATTTTCCATTAAAAATTTAACTGCTTCTCTGCATTTTTCCGATTTTTTTATCGTATACAAAGTCATTCTATCAAATTTAGTCTGTATGATTTTTAAAATATATTTAGACTTGGGTGTCTTTCTTCCTTTTAAACTAATGGCAGAATTTCTCTCAGGATGCCTGAAAAACCAAAGGGGTAAGTAGAGGCTACAGGTGATGAGCCAAACTGTAGCTCTAGCTGGTTTCCAATAGCAGAGAGAATTCTATTATAGAGTTTGTAGGAAGAATTCTTGATTCACCAGGCATCTGTTTCTGTTCTCTGCACAAAACAATTCAAGAGGCTTCTCCCAATATCAGCCACTAGTCAACACACATTACAGGAGAGAGTATTGCTTTCTTTCTCTAACTATCTTTCTTGGGGGACACTATAATTGCATCCCTTCCTAGGAGGCCTTCCCATTTGCCACTCTCTCTGCCTTTCCATTTAGTACTTGTTTTTAGCCATACCTTCCAAGCCATGGTATGGTTCTCTAGTGCTTACTCATAAAGTAAACAGTAACAACAGACTTGCCAATGTCTCTCCTATGCCCCATTTCCAGGAAAGTATGATTGAATCTTTCAGGTAAAGGATCACAGACTACCATTACAATGTACCAATAGACTTCATTTACACTTAGCCCTGTTTGGGTTTTATGACATGAGGTTATAACTTACTCCCAAAGTATCTTTAGGAATGTGCTCCAAGTTAATGATTGAAATAGCAGGCTTCATGGGGTGACACCTTCCTCTACTGGCATGCACAAATTTGATCCTGGCCCCAGGCTAAACAAAGCAGAAAAATGTAAAATATGTGCATTCTCTGCTTTCCCTTCTCATATTTAATTGACCAAACAGTCTCTCAAAATTTGCTCCACCTATTCTAAATATTTAATGCTTCAATTTCCCATTCCAATTTTAGAGAGTACAGCTCAGTGGGTCAAAGAATGAGATATGTTCATGTAATGTTTTATTTTCTTATTCTTTCTTGTACACTAGTACCAGTAAAACGTTTTTGTTCATCAAAAGAAATAGATCTTAGTGAGTCAAAATGATAGAGAATTTTCCATTAAAAATTTAACTGCTTCTCTGCAGTTTCTTCTCTATCAGGATAAGCAAAATCTAAAATATATGTGTGTATATAATTCCAGTTAGCCTCCATTTATAGACTATAGGAATTACATTGGTAAGAAACCCACACAGTCCACTTGCCAGTTCTAGGGAAGTGAAAGCTTGTCTTCAGGAAATTCTTCCTACAATCATATTTGGGTGATTTCTACCCTGTAGACATTTGGTCTCTTCGGGTGCTAAGGAAATGTATTGTCATCAGACGCAACCATGCATGACATGGGCACCTGTGTTTCATTTCATGAAGACAGGTCATCAGTTCTAGGTCCCTGGTTAAAGTTTCACTTATCCTTTTCCTTCATATTTCTTTTGGTTTTTGTTCAATTAACAACGTATTAGAGACAACTCTGACTACTTTGTATGAGAAAACTTTATTCTCATCTACCATTTCACACAGGCTGCTACCATTCCCAACATGTTCTGTCTCTCTTATCCTGACCTTTCACTTTCAAATCTGTTCAAATTCTCTGCCACTACTAGGCACGACCATTCCACCTTTTTACAAGGTAGTTTCCCAATCACTCATTTTGACCCTTGGGTCTCACTTTAGAGATTGCTATAAGTGGTTGGGGCATGCCTTGGATATTGAGATCTCGAAGAGTGTTTTTAAGGTGCAATCAAAGTTAAGCACATTGATTTACAGTCTTGTTTTGGCACAAGCGGTTCTGAAACCTCTTTGAGCAGATCTTAATTTCATAATAGCATTCCCCTACCTTCCCTGGTAATTTAAATTATTTGGTCCTTAATAAAAATACACATTCAATGGCCACATTTCCATCCTAGTAAATCAGAATCTCCAAGAAAACTCCAGGAAGTGGTATTTTTTAAACAAGCATCCAGGTGATTCTTCTCATGGAAATTTAAGAGTGCTCATGCTAATGCTCAATGGCTTCACTCGTGTCTGACTCTTTGTGACACCATGCAAAAAGAACAGCCCTCCAGACTCCTCTGCCCATGGGATTCTCCAGGCAAAACTACTGGAGTGGGTAGCCATTTCCTTCTCCGGGGGATCTTCCCAACCCAGGGATTGAACCTGTGTCTGTGTCTGCTGCATCTCTTACGAAAGAGTGATACATTATAAGTAAAAGAATATATATTATGATTCTTGCTATTTTTAATTGAGGGAAAAAATAGTGTTTAGATCAGTGCACTGAAATTTAGTCTTCACATTTTGTTATCTTTATATTCATTAATTATGTCATAAGCCAAATGATTCTATCTAAATTTCCAAGGGGGGAAGGTATGTGATTTGGATTTATGTTTTAGAAAGAAAAGGAAATTTAAGAGCAGTTTTCAGCAAGAATGAAACTTAAATTTCCTACTAATCTTAAAGGTTAACTTTGCTCGTGCAGGTGATAAAAACTACCAAGTTCACCATCTCAAGCATAAAAACTCCCACTACAACACTGGAAAATAAATTAAAATGAGCATTTATTTTAAATGAAATAAAATCTCATTTAGAGATTATAACCCTACCAGTTATATGATAATTGAATACCAATTAATTATTAGAAAGTTAGCATTTGTGAGGTTAAATAAGTATTTGACAAGAAAGATTACAAAATCCAAATTAAAACACCAAGAAATTTAATTTGTCGAAATTACCATAAAACTCATATAGTGCTTCTTTGGAATTAATGAGACAGAACTCAGTGTGGTAGTGACATTACAGGGCAACTTTATGTATTTCCAGTGCAATAAATGTGCTTTTATCAATTAAATACACAGTTTTAGTATTTAATGTGTAGGGCTATCTTGCCAAATGACAAGAAGTATGTTCATTAGCTTATGTGATTTAATTTATTATCATAAAATTTATTCAGCTTTATAGATGCTTAAAATAGCTAAATTCATTCCACCAGATTTAGGACTCATTTAGACAATATATGTTTTGCTTGAAACTTTTATCTTAATTAAGATCTTCTGATTCAAGCAAAATGCATCAGTAACCAAACTTAACAATCATACCTAAGGAGTATCTAATGTTTTCTCCTTGAATTATTCAACGACTATGATTGTGTCAGTCTGAACAAATTTCAAAATAGGGAGGACTCAGCAACATCATCTGTTCCAGCTATCAAACATTAAAGTGTAACGAACAGGTTGTAGTAATAATTTATCAAAATAGCAAAAGAACAGCCCTCCAGACTCCTCTGCCCATGGGATTCTCCAGGCAAAACTACTGGAGTGGGTAGCCATTTCCTTCTCCGGGGGATCTTCCCAACCCAGGGATTGAACCTGTGTCTGTGTCTGCTGCATCTCTTACGAAAGAGTGATACATTATAAGTAAAAGAATATATATTATGATTCTTGCTATTTTTAATTGAGGGAAAAAATAGTGTTTAGATCAGTGCACTGAAATTTAGTCTTCACATTTTGTTATCTTTATATTCATTAATTATGTCATAAGCCAAATGATTCTATCTAAATTTCCAAGGGGGGAAGGTATGTGATTTGGATTTATGTTTTAGAAAGAAAAGGAAATTTAAGAGCAGTTTTCAGCAAGAATGAAACTTAAATTTCCTACTAATCTTAAAGGTTAACTTTGCTCGTGCAGGTGATAAAAACTACCAAGTTCACCATCTCAAGCATAAAAACTCCCACTACAACACTGGAAAATAAATTAAAATGAGCATTTATTTTAAATGAAATAAAATCTCATTTAGAGATTATAACCCTACCAGTTATATGATAATTGAATACCAATTAATTATTAGAAAGTTAGCATTTGTGAGGTTAAATAAGTATTTGACAAGAAAGATTACAAAATCCAAATTAAAACACCAAGAAATTTAATTTGTCGAAATTACCATAAAACTCATATAGTGCTTCTTTGGAATTAATGAGACAGAACTCAGTGTGGTAGTGACATTACAGGGCAACTTTATGTATTTCCAGTGCAATAAATGTGCTTTTATCAATTAAATACACAGTTTTAGTATTTAATGTGTAGGGCTATCTTGCCAAATGACAAGAAGTATGTTCATTAGCTTATGTGATTTAATTTATTATCATAAAATTTATTCAGCTTTATAGATGCTTAAAATAGCTAAATTCATTCCACCAGATTTAGGACTCATTTAGACAATATATGTTTTGCTTGAAACTTTTATCTTAATTAAGATCTTCTGATTCAAGCAAAATGCATCAGTAACCAAACTTAACAATCATACCTAAGGAGTATCTAATGTTTTCTCCTTGAATTATTCAACGACTATGATTGTGTCAGTCTGAACAAATTTCAAAATAGGGAGGACTCAGAAACAGTCTATCTGTTCCAGCTATCAAACATTAAAGTGTAACGAACAGGTTGTAGTAATAATTTATCAAAATAGCTTTGTTCAAAATTCAAAGTATAAATGAATGAAATACAATAGTGTTGACCAAAGAGGGAGCAAAGTAATTGAGCATTTTTCAATACAGGGCCAAAGGGCCCCTGGAATCCTGGTGAAATCTGCCCTGCTTACCTTCATAGCCAATTCTACCCCCAGCTTGTTCCTACCAAAATGACTCAGGCACTCTATGTCTAATGCAATAATTGTGCATTTATTAATTAAATACAGTTTTAGTATTTAGCTTGTAATGGTTATCTTGTTAAATGACAAGAAGTACATTCATTAGATTATGTGATTTAATTTATTATCATAAAATTTATTCCACTTTATAAGTACTTAAAATAGCTTAATTCATTTCACCAAAGTTTCTATGTTTTGCTTCCAGGCTAACACCCCAGTTGTTATAACCCACCTCCCATCTTGGTTTCCCTGGTGACTCAGATAATAAAGAATCTGCCTGAAGTGCAGGATACCCTGGTTCGATCCCTGGGTAGGGAAGATACCCTGCAGAGAGGAATGTCTACCCACTCCAATATTCTTGCCTGGAAAATTCCATGGACAGATGAGCCTGGTGGGCTATAGTCCATGGGGTCCCAAAGAGTCAGACACAACTGAGCAACTAACACACACAGACACACCCTTCCATGCAAGTGCTCTTCTGCATCCCACTCTACTTTGTCTCTTAAGGGTGACTGCTAATCTAATTAACTAAGCAGCTATAATTAAATCCACTGTGTGTGTTAAAGCAATGATTCTCATACTTTAATATGAATACAGATCACCTGGGAACCTTGTCAAAATGCAAATTCTGAGGCCTGTGATTTTGCAGTTCCATCATGCTTCAGGATCCTGCTGATCCAAAGATCACACTTAGAGTAGAAAGAAGCTCAAAGATGGCTTTTTCCCTTTCACTTAAGTACCGCTTTAACTTAAAGAGTGTCTTTCCAGTCTACTCTGAAATTTCAGTGCCTCAGAAAAATAAGGATTGCTTGGCTTAATTGCAGACTTATTGAATCTGGAATCTCTATGGAATCAGCCCAGCAATCTACAGTTTTAATAATCTCCCCATGTGATTCCCATACAGCTCAAAGGTTAAGTCACAAGTTCATCTCCAACACCATTCTTCTGTCTTGCAAGTCATACCTATGTGTCTTGAGACTTGTTCTTTACAGATGAAGTTCCAAACTTCAGTCAGAAAGAGAAGGACAAATACAGTATATTAACACATATATATGGAATCTAGTAGGATGGTGATGATGGCACATGCAGTGAAGCGACAGAAAGACAGACATGGACAGTGGACAATAATGTATCTTATTAATTAAAATACAGGCACTCTATGTCTAATGCAATAATTGTGCATTTATTAATTAAATACAGTTTTAGTATTTAGCTTGTAATGGTTATCTTGTTAAATGACAAGAAGTACATTCATTAGATTATGTGATTTAATTTATTATCATAAAATTTATTCCACTTTATAAGTACTTAAAATAGCTTAATTCATTTCACCAAAGTTTCTATGTTTTGCTTCCAGGCTAACACCCCAGTTGTTATAACCCACCTCCCATCTTGGTTTCCCTGGTGACTCAGATAATAAAGAATCTGCCTGAAGTGCAGGATACCCTGGTTCGATCCCTGGGTAGGGAAGATACCCTGCAGAGAGGAATGTCTACCCACTCCAATATTCTTGCCTGGAAAATTCCATGGACAGATGAGCCTGGTGGGCTATAGTCCATGGGGTCCCAAAGAGTCAGACACAACTGAGCAACTAACACACACAGACACACCCTTCCATGCAAGTGCTCTTCTGCATCCCACTCTACTTTGTCTCTTAAGGGTGACTGCTAATCTAATTAACTAAGCAGCTATAATTAAATCCACTGTGTGTGTTAAAGCAATGATTCTCATACTTTAATATGAATACAGATCACCTGGGAACCTTGTCAAAATGCAAATTCTGAGGCCTGTGATTTTGCAGTTCCATCATGCTTCAGGATCCTGCTGATCCAAAGATCACACTTAGAGTAGAAAGAAGCTCAAAGATGGCTTTTTCCCTTTCACTTAAGTACCGCTTTAACTTAAAGAGTGTCTTTCCAGTCTACTCTGAAATTTCAGTGCCTCAGAAAAATAAGGATTGCTTGGCTTAATTGCAGACTTATTGAATCTGGAATCTCTATGGAATCAGCCCAGCAATCTACAGTTTTAATAATCTCCCCATGTGATTCCCATACAGCTCAAAGGTTAAGTCACAAGTTCATCTCCAACACCATTCTTCTGTCTTGCAAGTCATACCTATGTGTCTTGAGACTTGTTCTTTACAGATGAAGTTCCAAACTTCAGTCAGAAAGAGAAGGACAAATACAGTATATTAACACATATATATGGAATCTAGTAGGATGGTGATGATGGCACATGCAGTGAAGCGACAGAAAGACAGACATGGACAGTGGACATATGGACATTGTGGGGAAGGAACAGTGGGTGAGAGGTGTAAAGGAAGTAGCATGAAGGCCTGTGCTATCATAAGTGAAGAAAATAGCTCTAGTCATTGCTCTGTGAGAAAAGGGGATCCTTCAGGGGTGCTGTGTGATGGTCAGGAGGGGAGGGAAGGGGGGGATATACATATGACTAATCTGAGAACATACATATCTGTAAACAACAAAACTCTGTAAAAGATAAAAGTAAAATAAAGGTTTAAAAAAAAAAAAAGCATACCAAATAGTGGAGGCTTAAGACAGAATGACAGTTTAGGTAAAAACTCATTTGGGGAAAGTAAGACATTCAAATCATTCATGATGCCATGAATTTGTTCTGAACTACAAAGCAACCCCTTAATTTCCTCTGATGTGGACACCATGGAGACTACATAAAATTTCTTGTAAATAAAGTTCTTTTGTGCTGCTAGCAGTAGTGGGAGTGCTTGCCGCAGCATGTAAGTCTCTTGAGTTGTGTCACTTGGCTATCTCCAGCTTGCCAATTTTCTCTTATTGATGTTGCTTCCAATTGCCATTACGCGGTACCACATGGCGGGTGCTAAGTCATTGCTAATGATTATATGCTTCAGTAGAATCTTAGAGTCTACACTCTCAGGAGACTGTAAAAGTTGTCATGAAAATGTAAAACTAGAGACTCAAGCATGTGGCCTCTCAATTGATCTACACACAGTTTCAAACGGCAACATTTCAATAGAAGTGAACATGCTCCAAACTGAGCAACTTCTCCTAAAAATGTAAAGATTAAATGCATCCAAGTTAGTATTTTATGGAAACATCTCCAAAAAAAGGCATAAATGAAATGACTTTATGAAAGGACAGCATTGAAAGTAGCCCACAAATATATAAAGATAGACCTTATGTAGCACTTACCCTCCATGAACACTGCCTTTCTTTTTCCCAAAGGGAAATCTAATAATCTGATTCACTTGCTGAGCCTGGAAGCTTACTATTATGATGATAGATATGTTGATCATATTGAGATATTTCTGAGAAGTGATACTCTGAGTAATATTTCTTTCAGACATTACTTGTAGTCTTCAAATGAGCTTGATTTTAAGCATGGTGTATTTTGTTGCTCAAAGGAGAATGTGGAAGTAAGTCAAGACTTCACAAATTCTGTACAGAAGTAAGCGATTTAAAACTTTGACATTTTCAGAAATGTGTAAGGATTCAAGCCAAATTTAGCTTATTCTGAATCATTCTGCCTAACTGTAGGAAAAATAAAATAGAAGGAGAATTCTTTGACATTAGGGAAGAGAAGTTATTTATTGCTGTATCTATATGTGACATATATGGCAAAAATAAAAGGATGGCAGAACAGGGCAAAAAGGTTAAAAAAGAAAAATGAATAGAATTCTAGTAAATAAAAACTTGAACAATAACTCTCTTAATATACTTGATCCTAGCTAAGAAATGCTTTACTTCTACTCCTTATTTTAACTCTGTACTTCATTTTATAAATGGAATGCTTTAATATATGTTGATAAGTGTAAATTTAACTGTTTTCACAAAAAGAAAAATAGTAACTAACATTCATTCTAAGCTGTCAATCACACACTGTGGGGGTAGAATTATAAACAAGACATTTCCTCTCAAGATTGTGGTGCTTTAATGCCTGATAAGTGCTATATAACAATCAATGTAAGTGATGTAAGAGAGTAGAAAATGTTAATGTGATTCAAAAGGGTGACATCATAGGGTTGGAAACCCAAGGACTGCTTCACACAGTAGATACTTTATGACTGGGACCCCAATGCTTATGTAAGATTTTAGAAGGATTAATTTAAAAATTAAGATTTATCAAAAATTTCAAT
This sequence comes from Tragulus kanchil, assembly GCA_022376925.1. NCBI lineage: Eukaryota > Metazoa > Chordata > Mammalia > Artiodactyla > Tragulidae > Tragulus > Tragulus kanchil. The sequence continues at coordinate 67,725,059 of JAIOJX010000028.1, read as the reverse complement.
GAGGGCTTCCCTGGTGGTCCTGTGGGTAAGGACATTGCCTTTCAGTGAAAGGGGTGCCAGTTCAATCTCTGGCCTGGGAAGATCCCACGTGCCACAGAGCGGCTGGACTGATGTGTCCAATTACTGAGCCTGAGCTCTGGAGTGCATGCTCCCACAGCCAGTGCTCTGAAGTGACAGAGGCAACCAAGATGGGAGGCCCACACAGGCCAAAGAACAAATATGGATGAAAATGGATAAATGAAAGACCAATAGAAGTGGCCCACCCACTCCTCTCCCTCCCCAACCCGAACCACTCCCCCCCAAAAAAAACCCTATGAAGCTCCAGAACATTTCAAAAAAAAAACATTTTTTTTTCAATGAAAACAGAAAGGTTGAAAGTATAAAATGTGCTTGACTGAACCCATGTAAGAACGAAGTGAAGAGGCAGCTAATGAAGCAGTAGGGAGCCATGTCATAGAGGCACTTGACTAGCATGCTAAGGATCTTTCTCCTGATTCAACAAAGAAAATCATTAAATACATTAGAGTAAATAAATGACATAATTAAGCCTTCTTTATGATGGATTTGAATACAGATTAGACTGGCTAGAAATAAGTACTGAAGAACGGTCTTAAAGATATAGAGGAAGAAAAAACCAAGGAAAATCAGATGGACAGGATAGATGTTGAAGAGACAGAAACTACAGAACTTGATAACAGGTTGGATGAAAAGTTTAACCAGAGATAAGCAGGAGGTAGAGGAGAGGGAGGGCCTCCCTGGTGGCTCAGCAGTAAAGAGCCTGCCCGTCAATGCATACAGGAGACACAGGTTTGATCCCCAAATCTTCTGTTTGGGAAGATCCTCTGGGAAGAAATTGGCAATCCACTCTAGGATTCTTGCCTGGGAAATTCCATGGACAGTGGAGCCTGGTGGCCTACAGTCCATGGAGTCACAAAGAGTTAGATATGACTGAGCATGCACATGTAGGAGAGGGAACCCAAATTATCTCTAGAATTTGAAGTTTAGATGACTTAAGAAAAGAGAATATTTTTTCCAAACATTATGTAAAATTGAAAAGTCAAATGTATAAATGGATATTTTTCCATTTTAATTCAGATATTAAAAGTTTGAAATTATTAATTGAACTTAGCCATTTAGATAACTGTTTCAATTATCTACTTTGTATCTACTAACATACATGTAGTCTTTTTAAGATAATATGAATAGGGCTTCTGTAGTGGACCAGTGAGTAAAGAGTCTGCCTGCAAAGTAAGGGGCACAGGTTGGATCTCTGGCCGGGGAAGATCCCACATGCCATGGAGCGGCTAAATCGGTGCGTCCAATTATGAGCCTGAGCTCTGGAGTGCATGCGCCCAGAGCCAGTGCTCTGCAACAAGAGAGATTACTGCAGTGGGAAGCCCACACAGGCCCAAGAATAAAGACAGATGAAAATAAATAAACAAAAAAATCAATAAAAGAAGCCAAAATTTAAAAAAAAGATAATACGACTAGATCATACTATGAAACATATACATAAATTGAAAATTAAGTAGTGTCATAATAGGAAATATTTCTATAATTATTGTTTTAATAAAATCATTGATTTACACTTTTAAGGTATAGTTATGCAAATACAACACTCATGCTACTGACTTTGCACCACTAACCTTGCTTCAACAAATAAGATAAAAACAATAGTAACTGAGTTTATACATAGACTGTGTACGGAATATTCCTCAAAGATTTTTGCCTTAATTTGCTTATATAATTTCAGTTTTTAGGCAATATTACACATGTAAATATCTTTAGTATAGTCTTATGTATGGGATGTTTGTCATTGAACAACAAAAATTCACTTAGATAATATTGTATCAGTTAATATATTTTTATGACATGATAAAAGTTAGCTATAGTTTGGTTGATCAATAACTTTTTCCTAAAATACGCTGTCTCAGGCACTGTGTTAGAATTAGAGGTGTTAACACTGAAAAAGAAGTAGGCTCACTTTAAAGAAAGTTATTGTCTAAAAGAGTAGAAAAGCCACCTGACTATAACACAGCTTGAGAGTTTAGGACACAATGCAATGGTGGACAAAAGATGAGTACCTAGGGCTGGTTTGATAGATCAAAGAAGGTTTCTTCAGCCTAATTGTAAGGGATAACTCGACCAGAGAGGCAGACAGGAAAGAATTTCCCTGGATGGAAGTGAGAAACCAGAATGAGCTGTGGATGGTAATAAGGGAGAGGACTGCTAGAAGAGGAGGATGACGAAAGGTTTGTGTGAAAGAATTTGGGATTTTGCCCGGAAGGAAAGGAGTCATCAAATCTTTAAGGAGTCAGACAGGATTAATCGCATGTGTGTGTTACAAAGGTTGTTCCAGGTTCAATGCAGAGAAACAAACAAACTGGATAGAAAAGGGAAATTGGCTCTGAGGATATTGTAGAATATGAAAGGTGATACTCATGGATTTAATTAAATGTTTTAAAGTGGATGTAAGGAGAGTATTCTAAGACATAGTAGAAATGGTAAAGGAATAAATGAGGGAGATAAGATGATCTAAGATAATATCAAGATCTTCAGATTGAGTAACCAGGGAGATAGTTAACGGTATTCACTAAAATAGAGATGGTAGGAAAAGACCAAGTCTGGGATTATTGAACTTCATGTATATTGAACTAAAGATACTGAAGTGACCCAAATAGAGACAACCAATTGGCAAATGAACACATAGGCTTGAAACAAAGAAAAGGAACTGTTCTAGACATTACTCATCAGTACCATGTACGGCCGTTGAAATTAAGGAAGTAGATGAGATTGTTCAGGGATACTATTTGATTGACAAAAAGAGAAGACAAAGGATAGAGCCTTGATAATACTAAAATTTAATTTAAAAAAATGTCAGGGATGAAACAGGAAAATGAGAAGAGTGAACTGTGATGAAACCAAAAGAAATGTATGGGATGTTTGTCATTGAACAACAAAATTCACTTAGATAATATTGTATCAGTTAATATATTTTTATGACATGATAAAAGTTAGCTATAGTTTGGTTGATCAATAACTTTTTCCTAAAATACGCTGTCTCAGGCACTGTGTTAGAATTAGAGGTGTTAACACTGAAAAAGAAGTAGGCTCACTTTAAAGAAAGTTATTGTCTAAAAGAGTAGAAAAGCCACCTGACTATAACACAGCTTGAGAGTTTAGGACACAATGCAATGGTGGACAAAAGATGAGTACCTAGGGCTGGTTTGATAGATCAAAGAAGGTTTCTTCAGCCTAATTGTAAGGGATAACTCGACCAGAGAGGCAGACAGGAAAGAATTTCCCTGGATGGAAGTGAGAAACCAGAATGAGCTGTGGATGGTAATAAGGGAGAGGACTGCTAGAAGAGGAGGATGACGAAAGGTTTGTGTGAAAGAATTTGGGATTTTGCCCGGAAGGAAAGGAGTCATCAAATCTTTAAGGAGTCAGACAGGATTAATCGCATGTGTGTGTTACAAAGGTTGTTCCAGGTTCAATGCAGAGAAACAAACAAACTGGATAGAAAAGGGAAATTGGCTCTGAGGATATTGTAGAATATGAAAGGTGATACTCATGGATTTAATTAAATGTTTTAAAGTGGATGTAAGGAGAGTATTCTAAGACATAGTAGAAATGGTAAAGGAATAAATGAGGGAGATAAGATGATCTAAGATAATATCAAGATCTTCAGATTGAGTAACCAGGGAGATAGTTAACGGTATTCACTAAAATAGAGATGGTAGGAAAAGACCAAGTCTGGGATTATTGAACTTCATGTATATTGAACTAAAGATACTGAAGTGACCCAAATAGAGACAACCAATTGGCAAATGAACACATAGGCTTGAAACAAAGAAAAGGAACTGTTCTAGACATTACTCATCAGTACCATGTACGGCCGTTGAAATTAAGGAAGTAGATGAGATTGTTCAGGGATACTATTTGATTGACAAAAAGAGAAGACAAAGGATAGAGCCTTGATAATACTAAAATTTAATTTAAAAAAATGTCAGGGATGAAACAGGAAAATGAGAAGAGTGAACTGTGATGAAACCAAAAGAAATGTTTTGAGGAAATAATATATTTAATACTACTAAGTGATCGTAAGAAGTGAGAAGTGTCTACTGGAGTCATTAACAAGAATGTTATGAGTAAGCACAGGAAGCTACACAGTATTTGTGGGTAAATAGGTGAAACTTAGTTTGCAATGAATGAGAGAAGATAAGTTGCAGAAAGTAAGAATAGACAATTCTTTTAGATAGACTTGCGAAGATACTTGGAAAGGGGAATAGAATAGATAAAAGACTATCTTAAGGAGGAAAAAGACCTGGCATGGTAAACACTCATTAAAAGTATGAGTACAGAGTGACTTCAGAGATATAGGATGGAATCAAAACCCGTCCAAGTGAAATAATCAAATTTAAGGGAGGAAGTATTTTTGTCTTTATATGAAAGAGGAAATAATGGATTCATATTTTTTCTTATCGAAGTGTATTAACTGTCTATTGCTGTGTTAAAAATTACTTCAAACTTAGCTGTGTACAACTACAAAACTTTCTTATCTCAATTTTCATGGCCTGGACACTGATTACCTATGTCATCCCAGGGCCTAACAGAGTAAAATAAAGGCGTTGGTTGGGGCTGTGTTCACTCAGTCAGCATCCCCTTCTGAGTCACTAGTTGGCAGAATTCATGAGACTGAAGTCCCTGCCTTATTGCTGGGCATCAGTCAGGGATTGTGCTAGCAAACTACGTGCTGTCCCTTTCATGTTGCCCTCTCCACAAGATCGGAGAGTTTCAAAGGGATAAAATTCTAAGATAATATCAAGATCTTCAGATTGAGTAACCAGGGAGATAGTTAACGGTATTCACTAAAATAGAGATGGTAGGAAAAGACCAAGTCTGGGATTATTGAACTTCATGTATATTGAACTAAAGATACTGAAGTGACCCAAATAGAGACAACCAATTGGCAAATGAACACATAGGCTTGAAACAAAGAAAAGGAACTGTTCTAGACATTACTCATCAGTACCATGTACGGCCGTTGAAATTAAGGAAGTAGATGAGATTGTTCAGGGATACTATTTGATTGACAAAAAGAGAAGACAAAGGATAGAGCCTTGATAATACTAAAATTTAATTTAAAAAAATGTCAGGGATGAAACAGGAAAATGAGAAGAGTGAACTGTGATGAAACCAAAAGAAATGTTTTGAGGAAATAATATATTTAATACTACTAAGTGATCGTAAGAAGTGAGAAGTGTCTACTGGAGTCATTAACAAGAATGTTATGAGTAAGCACAGGAAGCTACACAGTATTTGTGGGTAAATAGGTGAAACTTAGTTTGCAATGAATGAGAGAAGATAAGTTGCAGAAAGTAAGAATAGACAATTCTTTTAGATAGACTTGCGAAGATACTTGGAAAGGGGAATAGAATAGATAAAAGACTATCTTAAGGAGGAAAAAGACCTGGCATGGTAAACACTCATTAAAAGTATGAGTACAGAGTGACTTCAGAGATATAGGATGGAATCAAAACCCGTCCAAGTGAAATAATCAAATTTAAGGGAGGAAGTATTTTTGTCTTTATATGAAAGAGGAAATAATGGATTCATATTTTTTCTTATCGAAGTGTATTAACTGTCTATTGCTGTGTTAAAAATTACTTCAAACTTAGCTGTGTACAACTACAAAACTTTCTTATCTCAATTTTCATGGCCTGGACACTGATTACCTATGTCATCCCAGGGCCTAACAGAGTAAAATAAAGGCGTTGGTTGGGGCTGTGTTCACTCAGTCAGCATCCCCTTCTGAGTCACTAGTTGGCAGAATTCATGAGACTGAAGTCCCTGCCTTATTGCTGGGCATCAGTCAGGGATTGTGCTAGCAAACTACGTGCTGTCCCTTTCATGTTGCCCTCTCCACAAGATCAAAATTTGCTTCTTCAGAGACGATGAAAGAATGGCACTGTTGCTTCAACTCTCTCCAACACCAGGAAGGGTCCAGTCTCTTTTCATGGGTCACCTGATTAGATCAGGCCCACCCAGAGTCATTTCCCCTGAGGCTAACTCAAAGTCAACTGACTTTCAACCTTAATTCCATCTGAGAAATTTCTTCACCTTTATCGTATAATGTAGTCTAACCACAGAAGTGACATCCATTCTATTCACAGGTTCTTTCCTGTGAATGGAAGGGGATAACACAGACTATATACTCCAGGAGACAGGAATCTTGGCCATCTCAGAATTCTGAATTCTGCATAACAGATCAAGAAAACCATCACCCTGAATTTAAATATTTTTCTTTCTTTCTGAAATGCAGATGTGTGTGTGTTCTCATCTCTAAATACATACATTTTTTTACATCTTTTATTGAAGTCCTCATTTTAAAAGAAAAAAAAAAAGAAAAGGAAAAAAAAAGACCTAGAAGTTTAATATTTAATGAAAAAAAAAAAAAACACTATTAAATCTGGTGAAACCCTCCTAATGCAGAGCTGGGGGAAGACTAGAATTGCAGAGAAAGACCATTAGTTTACACAGAAATCTAAATCATAGTATTCAATAAAACTGAAATATATATAATGGGACAATAAAGGCAGTTCTTACAACTCTCTCTTACAACTCTCCCCAGTGGTCTTGATGACACTATCTTTGGAAAGATTTGCTTTGTTGTTGTACTAACTGTTGTCCCTCTTTGGGAGGACTCAGGCCCAGAGCTTAAGGCAGCACTGGCTTTCCCTGTTTCCTAAAGGTTTAGTTTCCACAAGCATACACAGTTCTGGACGTTCTCAGGAAAGGAAGAACAGAATGTTGGGGACTCTACCTTTTGAATTCTGGATCTCTTCATACATAGACGTAGGTACCGGTTCATAATGGAATCTGATCCTACTCAGTATCAGCCTTCAAAAGAAAATTGCTTTCATGGATAGCAAAAAAAACCAACACGGCACAAACTATTTCCCACTTAATGTATTCTCTCAGGATTGTACAAAACTAAACTATAATAAAATCCAGACAAAAAAATTGAGAAAAGATGCAACAAATGTATCTTTTCTTGCATGCAATTAGTACTGTAAATTATAACACCTATGACAAAAAGTACATAGCACAGTATCTCCCTCAGAAAATTTATACAATAATTAGGCTCTAAGACTATCCAAACACAGTGCAGTTATCAATTAACAGTGTCTTCATGGGTGTGGAAAGCAGAAGAGAGTGGAAATGTAAGTACAATTAAGATATACTCACACATATGTGGGACCTAATGAAATTTAAAACCTTTTACACAGTAAAGGAAACTATAAACTAGGTAAACAGACAACCCACAGAATGGGAGAAAATCATAGCAAATGAAACAACCAACAAAGAATTAAGTGAAATACCTTATCTGGAAATCTTGGCCATCTCAGAATTCTGAATTCTGCATAACAGATCAAGAAAACCATCACCCTGAATTTAAATATTTTTCTTTCTTTCTGAAATGCAGATGTGTGTGTGTTCTCATCTCTAAATACATACATTTTTTTACATCTTTTATTGAAGTCCTCATTTTAAAAGAACAAAATCTAAAAAAAAAAAAAAAAAAAAAAAAAAGACCTAGAAGTTTAATATTTAATGAAAAAAAAAAAAAACACCATTAAATCTGGTGAAACCCTCCTAATGCAGAGCTGGGGGAAGACTAGAATTGCAGAGAAAGACCATTAGTTTACACAGAAATCTAAATCATAGTATTCAATAAAACTGAAATATATATAATGGGACAATAAAGGCAGTTCTTACAACTCTCTCTTACAACTCTCCCCAGTGGTCTTGATGACACTATCTTTGGAAAGATTTGCTTTGTTGTTGTACTAACTGTTGTCCCTCTTTGGGAGGACTCAGGCCCAGAGCTTAAGGCAGCACTGGCTTTCCCTGTTTCCTAAAGGTTTAGTTTCCACAAGCATACACAGTTCTGGACGTTCTCAGGAAAGGAAGAACAGAATGTTGGGGACTCTACCTTTTGAATTCTGGATCTCTTCATACATAGACGTAGGTACCGGTTCATAATGGAATCTGATCCTACTCAGTATCAGCCTTCAAAAGAAAATTGCTTTCATGGATAGCAAAAAAAACCAACACGGCACAAACTATTTCCCACTTAATGTATTCTCTCAGGATTGTACAAAACTAAACTATAATAAAATCCAGACAAAAAAATTGAGAAAAGATGCAACAAATGTATCTTTTCTTGCATGCAATTAGTACTGTAAATTATAACACCTATGACAAAAAGTACATAGCACAGTATCTCCCTCAGAAAATTTATACAATAATTAGGCTCTAAGACTATCCAAACACAGTGCAGTTATCAATTAACAGTGTCTTCATGGGTGTGGAAAGCAGAAGAGAGTGGAAATGTAAGTACAATTAAGATATACTCACACATATGTGGGACCTAATGAAATTTAAAACCTTTTACACAGTAAAGGAAACTATAAACTAGGTAAACAGACAACCCACAGAATGGGAGAAAATCATAGCAAATGAAACAACCAACAAAGAATTAATTTCCAAAATACACAAGCAACTCAACATTGAAAAAACAAACAACCCAATCAAAAAATGGGAAAAAGAGACATCTCTCCAAAGAAGACATACGGATGACCAACAAACACATGAGAAGATGCTCAACATCACTTATTATTAGAGAAATGCAAATCAAAACTACAATCAGATATCACCTCATACCTGTCAGAATGGCCACCATTAAAAAAAACTACAAATAATAAATGCTGGAGAGGGTGTGGAGAAAAGGGAACACTCCTGCACTGTTTGTGGAAATGTAAGTTGATATAACCACTATGGAAGACAGTATGGAGATACCTTAAAAAACTAAAAATAGAAGCACCATATGACCCAGTAATCCCACTATTAGGCATATATCCTGATGAAATCAAAATTGAAAGAGACACCTGTACCTCAATGTTCACTGTAGCACTCTATATAATTGCTAGAACATGGAAGCAACCTAGGTGTCCATCGACAAATGAATGGATAAAGAAGCTATAGTACATATATACAATGGAATATTTCTCAGCCATAAAAAGAAATACAGAAGAATTGGTCCTAATAAGGCGGATGAATCTAGAACCTATTATACAAAATGAAGTAAGTCAAAAAGAAAAGGACAAATACAGTATACTAGTGCATATATATGGAATCTAGTAAGGTGATACCGATAAATGCACACTCAGAAGAGTAATGGAGAAACAGACTTAGAGAGCAGACCTGTGGTCATTGTGGGAGGGAAAATCAGACAAGAAGTATGGGAAGAGCAACAAGGAAACTTACACTATCATATGTAATAGAGATTACCACTGTGATTAAGCTGTAAGATCAAAGGAACCTACAGGTGGACTAAGCATCAACCTTGTGGGGATGAGAAGAGGGAAAAGGAAGGGAGAGCTCAGGGAGAGGGTCAGGGATATACCTATGGCTGTTTGGGGATTATGTATACCTGTAAACAAGAAAACTCTGTAAAAACATAACGATAACTTTGCTGTACATCTGAAGCTAATGCAACATTGAAAAAAAAATATGTGGGACCTAATGAAATTTAAAACCTTTTACACAGTAAAGGAAACTATAAACTAGGTAAACAGACAACCCACAGAATGGGAGAAAATCATAGCAAATGAAACAACCAACAAAGAATTAATTTCCAAAATACACAAGCAACTCAACATTGAAAAAACAAACAACCCAATCAAAAAATGGGAAAAAGAGACATCTCTCCAAAGAAGACATATAGATGGCCAAAAAACACATGAAAAGATGCTCAAAATTGATTATTATTAGAGAAATGCAAATCAAAACTACAATGAGACCTCACACCAGTCAGAATGGCCACCATAAAAAAAAAAACAAACAAAAAAAACTACAAATAATAAATGCTGGAGAGGGTGTGGAGAAATGGGAACACTCCTGCATTGTTGGTGGGAGTGTAAATTATTACAACCAATATGGAAGACAGTATGGAGATACCTTAAAAAACTAAAAATAGAAGCATCTTATGACCCAGAAATCCCATTATTAGGCATATATCCTGATAAAATGAAAATTGAAAGAGACACCTGTACCCTAATGTTCACTGTAGCACTCTATATAATTGCTAGAACATGGAAGCAACCTAGGTGTCCATCGACAAATGAATGGATAAAGAAGCTATAGTACATATATACAATGGAATATTTCTCAGCCATAAAAAGAAATACAGAAGAATTGGTCCTAATAAGGCGGATGAATCTAGAACCTATTATACAAAATGAAGTAAGTCAAAAAGAAAAGGACAAATACAGTATACTAGTGCATATATATGGAATCTAGTAAGGTGATACCGATAAATGCACACTCAGAAGAGTAATGGAGAAACAGACTTAGAGAGCAGACCTGTGGTCATTGTGGGGAGGGAAAATCAGACAAGAAGTATGGGAAGAGCAACAAGGAAACTTACACTATCATATGTAATAGAGATTACCACTGTGATTAAGCTGTAAGATCAAAGGAACCTACAGGTGGACTAAGCATCAACCTTGTGGGGATGAGAAGAGGGAAAAGGAAGGGAGAGCTCAGGGGAGAGGGGTCAGGGATATACCTATGGCTGTTTGGGGATTATGTATACCTGTAAACAAGAAAACTCTGTAAAAACATAACGATAACTTTGCTGTACATCTGAAGCTAATGCAACATTGTAAAACAAATATATTCCAATTTAAAAAAAGATATATTCACACATATGATCTAGAAAAATAATGTAAAACAGATAAAATAAGGAAAAATAATAATAGCTATTAGGTACTGAATCCCATGTTGTTACAGCCATTAAAGTAGATACTGTGTATACACTACCATCACAGTGACTTAGCAAGTCTATTTGTGTCACTTCTTATAATCTTGCAATAGGGGCAGACAGAAAGGTTAAGAAACTTGTCCTGGGACACAGAAGTAGTGAGAGGCTGTAATGTGTCCCTGGGTTTAGCTGACTTCAAGGCCAATGCAATTAATCCTATGTCACATTGCCTCTGGTGAGAAGGAATGCCAGTGAGGATTCTGATGTCAGATATCTCAAGAGCACTGGAGTAGCACATGGTGAAATAACTTTATAGACTCTTCTGATTGCTCAGCAACTATGTTTCTTAGAAAAGTGCCACAAAACATAAACTGATTATGTCCTCTTGCCTTGCACATGAGAATATGTCCTCAAACTGGTCTATTTTCGATTTTTTTTTTAAAACTTTTATTTATTTATTTTTGGCTGTGCTGGGTCTTTGTTGATGTGTGGGTTCAGTTGCTCTGCGGTATGTGGAATCCTCCCGAATCAGGGCTCGAACCTTTGTCTCCCGCACTGGCAGACGGGTTCTTATCCACTGAGCCACAAGGGAAGCCCCTCAAACTGGTCTATTTTCACACTAGTTTTAATGGCAAAGATTTTTTAAAAAATAAACACCTTAACTATAAGAGACTTCTGTAGCAGAAATTTTATAGGTAGTTAAATTCTTGGATTTGGCCATTTCTTCTGGTTAAAACTAAACTTTAAAAAGGCTTCGCTTGTAGCTCAGAGGTAGACAGTTTGCCTGTCAATGTAGGAGACACAGGTTCAATCCCTGATCTGGGAATATCCCACATGCTGTGGAGCAACTAAGCCTGTGAGCCGCAACTACTGAGCCTGCGCTCTAGAACCTAGGAGTCACAACTGTTGAGCCCTTGTGCCACAATTACTGAAGCCCCTGTGCCCTAGAGCCCGAGTTCCACAACAAGTGAAGTCACCACAGCAAGAAGCCTGCTCACCTCAACTAGGGAGTAGCCCCTACTCCCGCAATTAGAGAAGAGCCTGCAGCAGCAGTAAAAACCCAGAATAGCCCAAAATAAATAAATAAACTTAAGAAAAAACAAAACCCTAGTTAAATACTGATTTGAATAAACAAGGCATAATACTTCAATTTCTCAGACTTCTTCCTAGTTGTTATCTTGTATGAATCTGCACCCATCTTCTTGAAGAAAAAAAGGTAAGTCATTATCTGAGGGAGAAAAACACAGACTACTTTAGTAACATACTTATGAGTACTGGGAATGACTCTAATAGCTTTTGTGTTATGTGTCAATATAACTGCTATTTCCTCTAGTGTTTCTCTCCTTCCTTTTTGAGAAGCTAACATAAGAGACTTCTGCCTGCGAGTCCAGAGCCAGAAACTCATTATGATAGCAGCCCTGCAAGGCAGTGCGGGGAACTAAACTGTGAAATTGTGATTCCTTGAGTGGAATGGAGGAAGCACCATGTACTGCTAGCTTTCTAACAGACTGAACCACACAGTCACAGCAAATAGTAAGAAAACCCTGAAGGCTGACTCTGTGTGTGTGGTTATTTTAGTGGTATTCAAGGGAAAAACTAATGAGAGAGGGATATTTGTTGAAATGAATGTTTTCTTGGCTAAGAGATGTCTGTTTAACATCTTTTCATTGACGTCTGACAGGTAGTCTGACTACTGTTTTATATTTCATGTTTCTAAAGCATTCATTTTGATGGAGAGTATGAAGAATGAAGGTTGGTGAAATTTGCTGAATTTTGCAAAATTTCGTAATAAATCAGATGTTTATTTATTCTTCCTCTTGGACAGAGTTAGTAATCAAGTAGCCAAAACAATCAACCCTCCCTTCTACATATATTTTCCCATCAAAATTATATAAGGAAATAAGATAAATAGCTCAAGACCAATTTAGTGCCATTCTTATACTGAGCCTATATGTACAAAGAGAACTGTGGAGCTCAAGAACTATTTGATGTAAGTTGCCATCCTGGATAATCTAGTGAAAAAAACTGCAACTTGCAACTTCAAAGAAATTCATCTCAAGCTATGATTGCCTAAAGTGAGTAAATTTATGTAAATTGTTCCCTACCTGTTATTTTCTATTTGTTCCTATAACAAAGAGGAAAAACGAGCAATGTGAAGGAGTTAAACTTGGATATAATTTTAAGTCAGACAACAGTGTTTTGGTTTGGTATAGGTCATGAGATGTCAGAAAAATTAGCATAACTCAAAGGAACACACGTTAAATGCTCATGTGCATTTAAATATGTTCAAATATGAAGAGAAACCAAAGAGAACTGTCACATATAGGAATCATCTCAGTCATTCTTTCCTAATTATTTCCTACCCTCTCTGCCATGCCTCTTTTTAGGTCAGATTTTTGGCTAATGGTCCCTCCTGCCTTTTCTTTCTCCTCGATCTTCTCTCAGACTCTAGAACAGGGATTGGGACAATGCTAGTGGTGGTTTGCCAGGCATACGTCTGTATAAAAAAGATAAGGACTGTCTGTGGAGTTGGAAGAAAAGGTTGCTTTTTTTTTTTTTCTCTTTTATTTATTTATTTATTTATTTATTTATTTATTTTTGTACATGTATGTTCCCAGATCAATCAGATGCATATCCCTTGGCCCTCCCCCACCCAGGTTCCCCCCCACATCCCTCCAGACCATTGCTCCAAGTGGTTGTAGGTACTCCTATTCCCCTAGCACAATGACAATAGCTATCTTTTCTACACATGACAGTATAGGTTCCCATGTTACTCCATCCCATTGTTCGGTCTCCACAATGTCTTTATGTCTATTCTCTGTTTTTCATGAGTTCACTGTGTGTGTTATCATGACCATCTTACTAGATCCCAAAAACCTATTATGTCTATGAAGAATGAAGGTTGGTGAAATTTGCTGAATTTTGCAAAATTTCGTAATAAATCAGATGTTTATTTATTCTTCCTCTTGGACAGAGTTAGTAATCAAGTAGCCAAAACAATCAACCCTCCCTTCTACATATATTTTCCCATCAAAATTATATAAGGAAATAAGATAAATAGCTCAAGACCAATTTAGTGCCATTCTTATACTGAGCCTATATGTACAAAGAGAACTGTGGAGCTCAAGAACTATTTGATGTAAGTTGCCATCCTGGATAATCTAGTGAAAAAAACTGCAACTTGCAACTTCAAAGAAATTCATCTCAAGCTATGATTGCCTAAAGTGAGTAAATTTATGTAAATTGTTCCCTACCTGTTATTTTCTATTTGTTCCTATAACAAAGAGGAAAAACGAGCAATGTGAAGGAGTTAAACTTGGATATAATTTTAAGTCAGACAACAGTGTTTTGGTTTGGTATAGGTCATGAGATGTCAGAAAAATTAGCATAACTCAAAGGAACACACGTTAAATGCTCATGTGCATTTAAATATGTTCAAATATGAAGAGAAACCAAAGAGAACTGTCACATATAGGAATCATCTCAGTCATTCTTTCCTAATTATTTCCTACCCTCTCTGCCATGCCTCTTTTTAGGTCAGATTTTTGGCTAATGGTCCCTCCTGCCTTTTCTTTCTCCTCGATCTTCTCTCAGACTCTAGAACAGGGATTGGGACAATGCTAGTGGTGGTTTGCCAGGCATACGTCTGTATAAAAAAGATAAGGACTGTCTGTGGAGTTGGAAGAAAAGGTTGCTTTTTTTTTTTTTTCTCTTTTATTTATTTATTTATTTATTTATTTATTTATTTTTGTACATGTATGTTCCCAGATCAATCAGATGCATATCCCTTGGCCCTCCCCCACCCAGGTTCCCCCCCACATCCCTCCAGACCATTGCTCCAAGTGGTTGTAGGTACTCCTATTCCCCTAGCACAATGACAATAGCTATCTTTTCTACACATGACAGTATAGGTTCCCATGTTACTCCATCCCATTGTTCGGTCTCCACAATGTCTTTATGTCTATTCTCTGTTTTTTCATGAGTTCACTGTGTGTGTTATCATGACCATCTTACTAGATCCCATATATATGAGTTAGTATACTATACTTATCTTTCTCTTTTTGACTTACTTCACTTTTTATGATAGGTTCTAAAGCCAGCCACCTCATTAGGACTGAGTCTTCTGCATTTCTTTTAACAGCTGAGTAGTATTCCATTGTATATATGTACCAGAGCTTCTGGATCCATTCATTTGTCGATGGACATCTAGGTTGCTTCCATGTTCTGGCTATTGTATAGAGAGCTGCAATGAACATTGGGGTACAGGTGCCTCTTTCAGTTTTGATTTCATCAGGATATAGGCCTAATAGTGGGATTGCTGGGTCATAGGGTGCTTCTATTTTTAGTTTTTTAAGGAATCTCCATATTGGCTTCCATAGAGGTTGTATTAATTTACATTCCCACCAGCAATGCAAGAGGGTTCCCTTTTCTCCACACCCTCTCCAGCATTTGTTGTCTGTCGATTTGTTGATGATGGCCATTCTGACAGGTGTGAGGTGGTATCTCATTGTGGTTTTAATTTGCATTTCTCTAGTAATAAGCGAGGTTGAGCATCGTTTCATGTGCTTTTGGACCATTTGTATGTCCTCTTTGGAGAGGCGTCTCTTTAGATCTTTTTCCCATTTTTTGATTGGGCTGCTCATTTTCCCTGTGCTGAGTTGTCTGAGTTGCTTGTAGATTTTGGAGATTAATTCTTTGTCTGTTGTTTCATTTGCTATGATTTTCTCCCACTCTGTGGGGTGTCTGTTGAACTTTTTTGTAGTTTCTTTTGCTGTACAAAAGCTTTTAAGTTTCATGAGGTCCCATATGTTCATTTTTCTTTTCAGTTCTGCTATTTTAGTTGGTGGGTCAGAGAAGATCTTGCTTTGATTGATGTCCTTGAGGGTTTTGCCTATATTCTCCTCTAAGAGTTTGATGGTTTCTGGTCTTACATTGAGGTCTTTAATCCATTTTGAGTTGATCTTAGTGTATGGCGTCAGGGAATGTTCCAATTTCATTTTTTTCCATGTAGCTGTCCAATTCTCCCAGCACCACTTGTTAAAGAGACTGTCTTTGTCCCATTTTATAGTTTCTCCTCCTTTATCAAAAATAAGGTACCCATAGGTAAGGTTGGTTCTTATAGGTCACTTCTCCTCAAAAGATGATTGGTGAGAGGTAATCAGGTAACCTGGAACTTAGCCTCATAATAACGTGTAGATATTTGAGTTTCAGCCTCCCTCAACACCTGTGAGCAGAAGCAGTCTCCAGGTATTCTCCACAGGTCCTACTTCTTGGGGGTGGGCGTTGGGGGTGGAGGGAGCTGCTCCTCAGTTATGAGATACTCCTCAGTACTCATTTATGATTCTCAAAATTTAACTCCTGTGTCCAAAGCCACTTTTATCAGTGGGTTTTTGTCCTCCATTAAAAAATAAATATCCTTTAAAAATTGGATAAATCTCTCAAAATACAGTACTTAAAAGAAAGGTTTTGACAGGTCAAATAAGAGCTAACATTATCATTGCCAAGTATATGTTAAAACATCACTTAAGCAGTGGAAATTTCTGCAAAATCAGATATAAAATAAAATAATTCCAGGGCTTCCCTGGTGGCCCAGTGGGTATTGTAGTGCAAGGGGCACAGGTGCGATCCCTGGCCTGGGAAGATCCCACATGCTGCAAAGCGGCTGGACCGATGTGTCCAATTACTAGCTAGAGCTCTGGGGCACATGTACCCAGAGTCAGTGTTCTGCAACTAGAGAGGTCACTACAATGGGAGGTTCACACAGGCCAAAGAATAAATATGGATGAAAATAAATAAATAAAACACCAATAAAAGGAGCCAAAAAATTTTTTAAATACTCATTAAAAAAATAGAGTAACAATTCCAAGTGCACCTGAATACATATAAATATGCATGCACATGTATGCTATATATTTATGTATTAAAAATGCTACATTATATGCAAAGGGAAGAGTATGTTAAGATGGACTGTGATAACTCTAGGGAATTTGGAGAATTAATATCAATCATATCAGCCTCACAATACATATCATTATATAATAAGTAAGCTCTATATGCATAAAAGAACTATTTTTACATTATATAAAATTTTCTTTATATTATGTAGAAATAGATGAAATCATAAAAAGATGATTTTATAAGAGGGAAGAGCTCCATATAAGTATTTTCAGCAAATTTTATATTTTAAAAAATTATAAATATGCTGTATAAAACATAGAAATTTCTACAAAAAATAACACTAAAATAAAAAAAAGTGATATGAAGTTAAAATTAATAAAGTAATATATATATATGAAACTGTTCAACTCTGCCAGTTCTCAAAAGAACACACTGAAATAAGAATAATGTGCCTTGTTAAAAGCAAAAACAAGGAGGGAATTTGATAATCAAGCTGACACTTTAATACATAAAATGTAACAAATTGGAAGATTCCTTTTGGAAAAAGGATTTTTAAGTATGTTTCAAAACATATAAAATCCTTTATCCCAGTTATCTCATTTTTGGTAACAAGATAAAGGAAATAAAGAAAATAATAAGAAAAAATGAGGAAAAGTTAATACACATAAAATATTTAGCATAACCAAATATAAACTCAATAAAATTATCAGGATTCTATAACATAAAAATACTTATTCATAGCATTAAATGATAAATAAATAGTTATATCTATCTATTAATTATAAGCATATAAAAATCATGCCAAGATAGGAACCATATGGGGAAAAGAGGATATATAAAGAAGTTTGACTTGTTAAACGCACTAGAGCACAGGTGTTCTTGTGGCGGCTTCCTGAATCCCACCTTACCAGACAGCTGTCACATGGTCCCCCCACCAAATTCTCCCCACCCCAGACTTCTACATTCCTTCCTCCTGCTGCGAGGTTAGAGATGCCAGCATGGACAAGGGCCAGTCTATGTTGACAAAGCAGCATGAACTGGGAAGAACCTGGGTCCTTCCAAACAAGGCAGAGCAGAATCATATTTCAACTCTAGTTTGCCCATCTCTGACCTTTCTTTGCATAATAAAAAGTAAGCAATAAACTATGTCACAGAAACCATTGCTAGTTTTTACTATACTGTTATTCACAGAAAAATATTCTGCCAAGAAGCTTACCCCAAAAGCCAGTTAGCTGCTAGCCATAATCAGTTGAAAATTGCTGTCAGCAAGTTAGAGACAACAATCTGAGGAAAGTAGGACAGTAAAAACGTTGCTAAGATTCACTCTAGAACATTCAAATAACTGACTGAATCTAGGCAGTCAGTCCCTCCAAAGTCAAGCATTCTCAATAGGGGTGATACTGGTCCAAGGGAATGAAAATTGGCTCTTGGAGGGATAAAAAGTTGTTATTTATTATAATGGTTTATGGCTCTCCAACATGCCGCAGTATATAAAGGGATATGCAATGTATCTGTGGTATTAACATTTTGTGGGGGGTCAGACTAGCATTCCTGAAAAAAAGGTCTAAAAATGCTCCCCAACTCTTTGCAACCCTATGGATTGTAGCCCACCAGGCTCTTCTGTCCACGGATTCTCCAGGCAAGGAATGCTGCTCACTGTGAAATGTCCTCTCCTGCCTGTTCTATCAAACAAATCCTACTTACTCTCTTAGACTCGTAAGTTTCCCCAATCTTGTTAACTACTTGTCACACTGTTCTGTTAGTGACTTTTTTTTTTTATCTTTCCCTCTAGAATTTTTTTCAGATTATAAGAAGATGATTGTGACTTTCAATTCTGCATGCATAACACATTGCTTGGCATGTATTAATAGCACAAGAAATGTGAATGGTTGAATAAGCACCCCAGGGACAATTTTCCTTATTCATAGCATTAAAAAAAAAGTTATATCTATCTATTAATTATAAGCATATAAAAATCATGCCAAGATAGGAACCATATGGGGAAAAGAGGATATATAAAGAAGTTTGACTTGTTAAACGCACTAGAGCACAGGTGTTCTTGTGGCGGCTTCCTGAATCCCACCTTACCAGACAGCTGTCACATGGTCCCCCCACCAAATTCTCCCCACCCCAGACTTCTACATTCCTTCCTCCTGCTGCGAGGTTAGAGATGCCAGCATGGACAAGGGCCAGTCTATGTTGACAAAGCAGCATGAACTGGGAAGAACCTGGGTCCTTCCAAACAAGGCAGAGCAGAATCATATTTCAACTCTAGTTTGCCCATCTCTGACCTTTCTTTGCATAATAAAAAGTAAGCAATAAACTATGTCACAGAAACCATTGCTAGTTTTTACTATACTGTTATTCACAGAAAAATATTCTGCCAAGAAGCTTACCCCAAAAGCCAGTTAGCTGCTAGCCATAATCAGTTGAAAATTGCTGTCAGCAAGTTAGAGACAACAATCTGAGGAAAGTAGGACAGTAAAAACGTTGCTAAGATTCACTCTAGAACATTCAAATAACTGACTGAATCTAGGCAGTCAGTCCCTCCAAAGTCAAGCATTCTCAATAGGGGTGATACTGGTCCAAGGGAATGAAAATTGGCTCTTGGAGGGATAAAAAGTTGTTATTTATTATAATGGTTTATGGCTCTCCAACATGCCGCAGTATATAAAGGGATATGCAATGTATCTGTGGTATTAACATTTTGTGGGGGGTCAGACTAGCATTCCTGAAAAAAAGGTCTAAAAATGCTCCCCAACTCTTTGCAACCCTATGGATTGTAGCCCACCAGGCTCTTCTGTCCACGGGATTCTCCAGGCAAGGAATGCTGCTCACTGTGAAATGTCCTCTCCTGCCTGTTCTATCAAACAAATCCTACTTACTCTCTTAGACTCGTAAGTTTCCCCAATCTTGTTAACTACTTGTCACACTGTTCTGTTAGAGACTTTTTTTTTTTATCTTTCCCTCTAGAATTTTTTTCAGATTATAAGAAGATGATTGTGACTTTCAATTCTGCATGCATAACACATTGCTTGGCATGTATTAATAGCACAAGAAATGTGAATGGTTGAATAAGCACCCCAGGGACAATTTTCCTTTAAGTCCAAAGCTCCAGTAATTCTCATTTTACAATGGCCACAATTCTCCCTCCACTTGGATGGTGACAAACTAAGGCAACCACTGAGAACACAGCATTTTTCAAACAATATGTTGAAGAACTAGGTAAAAGAATACAGTTCAACCACAATAATACCCTGTTCCTACTTAATTGTACCAACTCAAGCTATCCTGAAAAAATTACAAGCTTTATCCTTATTCGTATTCATTATTATTTAGCATTTTCCTTGTTTAATTTCAAGCATCAAGCTGACTTGAAATGTGCTGTTTTAACAATAGGACAGAGTTTGATATTTGGTATTTACACAAACATTTCTGAAAAGACCACAGCTGAAAAGAATCTAAGCTTTTCCAGTTTGCAGAAAATGTCACATTCATTCATTGCAAACATAAGTCTGTTTGCTAGTGGTTTATTCTACCAGTGTCATTCAATGACATGAAGTAATTCCACTTAAACAGTAGTCACTGAGTACCTACTACATGTGAAGTGTTGTGAAGGTCTATAGGGGATTTAGAGTAAAATGAAGCATGCCCTATCTTCACAATTCTTACCTTCTTTTTGAGAAACTATCATGCAAGGTAATATAGTTTAAGTGTTATGAACAATATACAGACAGATGTTTGAGAATCTGAGATAGGTCATAAATTTCAGGCAAATAAGATCTCATGGATATGTTGGCTTTCAGATTGTGTTCTGAAGGAGGAAAAGGATTATAATAGAAGAAGATAGGGGACAAAGTATTAGATGGAGTGAATAACACAGAACCAAGAAAGCACATAATACTTTCTGAGAACAGTGCATGATCTACATTTGATTTATATGCATGTTAAATTTGAGAAACACTCAGACAGCACCTGTGTAGCAAAGAAAGACAATAGCAAGGTAGTCTGGAGTCATTTCCTAGAGAAATTATTATGCTGTGGCAAAAAAAAAAAAAAAAACACTGTTAGCCAGCCTTGTGAGTTGGAGCTATGCTTTCAGCAGATTAGCATAACACATTTGCAAGGTAATTTACAAAGACTTTCAGATGTAAGGAAACCACCAGCTCAATCTTGCAATGGTCTGGAAAGAGATGAATTAGGATCGTAGGAGAGAAATGCAAAATAGAGGATGGATGAAGATTTCAAAGTAAAATCTACAAATCTTGACAACTCTGAATGCCAAGGATAAGGGAATGATACACAACAAGGAATAATTATTCCTAGGTGTTGAACCTAAGTAACTAGGAGAACGATGTGGTATCAACAAAAAGAGGAAAATAAGGAGGGCAAACTGGTCTAGACGTTGAGGAAATAATGAATTCATATTTGGACATGTTTAACCTTATATACCAGCAAACATCAAAATGAACATATTTAGAAGGCAGTTTAAAATATAGTCTCAATAGTTCAGTTCAGTAGCTCAGTCATGTCTGACTCTTTGCAACCCCATGAACTGCAGCATGCCAGGCTTCCCTGTCCTTCACCATCTCCCGAAGCTTGCTCAAATTCATGTCCATTGACTCAGTAATGCCACCCAACCATCACATCCTCTGTCATCCCCTTTCCTTCTGCCTTCTATTTTCCCCAACATAATGGTCTTTTCCAATGATTCGGCTCTTCGCATCAGGTGGCCAAAATATTATAATTTCAGCCTCAGCATCAGTCCTTCCAATGAATATTCGGGTTGATTTCCTTTAGGATTGACTGGTTTGTTATCCCTGCAGTCCAAGAGATGCTCAAGAGTCTTCTTCAGCACAACAGTTCAAAGGCATCAATTCTTCAGCACGCAGCCTTCTTTATGGTCCAACTCTCACATCCACACATGACTACTGGGGAAACCATAGCTTTGATGATACAAGACTTTTGTCGGCAAAGTGATGTCTCTGCTTTTTAATACTCTGTCTAGATTTGTCATAGCTTTTCTGTCAAAGAGTAAGTGTCTTTTAATTTCATGGTTGCAGTCACCATCTGCAGTGATCTTAGAGCCCAAGAAAATAAAACCTGTTACTGCTTCCATGCTTTGCCCATCTATTTGCCATAAAGTGATGGGACTAGATGCCATGATCTTCGTTTTTTGAATGGTGAGTTTTAGGCCAGCTTTTTCACTCCCTTGTTTCACCCTTATCAAGAGGCTCTTTAGTTCCTCTTCACTTTCTGCCATTAGGGTAGTGTCATCTGTCTATCTGAGGTTATTGATATTTCACCTGGCAATCTTGATTCCAGCTTGTGCTTCACCCAGCCCAGCATTTCATATGATGTACTCTGAACATAATAAGCAGGATGACAATATGCAGCCTTAATGTACTCCTTTCCCAATCTGGAACCAGTCTGTTGTTCCATATCCAGCTCTAACTGTTGCTTCTTTTCCTTCATACAGGTTTCACAGGAAGCAGGTGAGGTGGTCTGGTATTCCCATCTCTTTCAGAATTTTCCACAGTTTGATTCACACAGTCAAAGGCTTTAGCATAATAAATGAAGCAGAAGTTGGAAACAAGCAAAAAATACCAGAAATCATGTATGCAAAGATAATTGTTTAATATGTGGAAATATTTGAAAATACAAAAAATATGTGGATATAAATTAAAAGAATCATGGAAGGAAACTGGAGATTGCTAATTTTAAGAGACAGGAGTAAAAAGAGAGTAAAACCTCCATAGGATATGTGGGAAAAACCAGAGCAGCCTCTGCCACTAAGACAAGGAAAAGGTTACCTTTCCAAGAAACCATCAACCTGCGTGACAGGGCTTCCAAGGGGTAAAAGAAAAGAAAAGGATGAGAATTTACCATAGCAAATCAATTTTGATAATCAAACATGATATACTATGTTAATTAAACATAGTATATAACTGGTATAACTGGTATCAAGTATTTTTCAGTATTTCTAAAGTACCATAAAGGTAATACAAAGGAAAACAAGTGTGTTATAGAACAAATACTGCAACAAAATTAATATGTTTTATTTTATTTGGTATTGTATCCATGACCTTGAAAAATCAGTTACACAATCAGTATTATGTATATTCTGCATATAACTTTAGAGGATTCATATGGGTAACAATCTTTTTGAAACAATTAATAATCCAGAATTTTTTTCATTGCTTCAACATGGATTACATTGTAAATTAACTTACACCCTGAGTACAGTTACAAAAAGTATTAGCTGTGAACTTGCTTTGTAAACACTAGAAAATCATAACTTCTCTGGTGTCAGCTCTTTCCTCTGTTATACATGTAGGGGCTGATGAAATCTCTGAGGTACCTTCCTGACCTCATATATATTCTCATATAGTCCTCAAATATTGTATTAACTAATTAACTTCCTTAATAAACAGAAGAGGGTCTGATTGAAAAGAGTGAAAGCTACAAGATGAAGAACAAGATGACAAACTAATCTTGATTCCAGCTTGTTTCACCAGGTTTAAGCAAAAGGATGACAATATGCAGCCTTAATGTACTCCTTTCCCAATCTGGAACCAGTCTGTTGTTCCATATCCAGCTCTAACTGTTGCTTCTTTTCCTTCATACAGGTTTCACAGGAAGCAGGTGAGGTGGTCTGGTATTCCCATCTCTTTCAGAATTTTCCACAGTTTGATTCACACAGTCAAAGGCTTTAGCATAATAAATGAAGCAGAAGTTGGAAACAAGCAAAAAATACCAGAAATCATGTATGCAAAGATAATTGTTTAATATGTGGAAATATTTGAAAATACAAAAAATATGTGGATATAAATTAAAAGAATCATGGAAGGAAACTGGAGATTGCTAATTTTAAGAGACAGGAGTAAAAAGAGAGTAAAACCTCCATAGGATATGTGGGAAAAACCAGAGCAGCCTCTGCCACTAAGACAAGGAAAAGGTTACCTTTCCAAGAAACCATCAACCTGCGTGACAGGGCTTCCAAGGGGTAAAAGAAAAGAAAAGGATGAGAATTTACCATAGCAAATCAATTTTGATAATCAAACATGATATACTATGTTAATTAAACATAGTATATAACTGGTATAACTGGTATCAAGTATTTTTCAGTATTTCTAAAGTACCATAAAGGTAATACAAAGGAAAACAAGTGTGTTATAGAACAAATACTGCAACAAAATTAATATGTTTTATTTTATTTGGTATTGTATCCATGACCTTGAAAAATCAGTTACACAATCAGTATTATGTATATTCTGCATATAACTTTAGAGGATTCATATGGGTAACAATCTTTTTGAAACAATTAATAATCCAGAATTTTTTTCATTGCTTCAACATGGATTACATTGTAAATTAACTTACACCCTGAGTACAGTTACAAAAAGTATTAGCTGTGAACTTGCTTTGTAAACACTAGAAAATCATAACTTCTCTGGTGTCAGCTCTTTCCTCTGTTATACATGTAGGGGCTGATGAAATCTCTGAGGTACCTTCCTGACCTCATATATATTCTCATATAGTCCTCAAATATTGTATTAACTAATTAACTTCCTTAATAAACAGAAGAGGGTCTGATTGAAAAGAGTGAAAGCTACAAGATGAAGAACAATATGACAAACTATGGGTCTCAAATACATAGCGAGAAGGGTATATTAAGTTCTAAATATTTTGTTGTAGAGAAGTTCCAGATATATGATAAGAGACAGAAATCTAACCTTGGATGCTCAGCAGTGCTCTTTTGCCCCAGGGAGTGACAGATTGGAATAGCAACATTATTCTTGAAACAGAGCTTCAAGAAAAATGTGAGGCAAAAACAGAGATAGTCCACTGGCGAATATCCTGCAAATATTAACATGAGACTATCAGAGCTCTGCCAGGGCTAAAAATTAGTATTTAATCCTTAAAAAAAAAAAAAAAATCAGGTTAACACACATCTAGCTCCTTCAAGAAGATTCTCTCATTCCAAAGACCCCGGGCTAAATCCAACACTCAAGTACTTAGGAGTCACTTAAAGGAAGCTCTGTCAGGAAGATGGATAGTCGTCCAACCCAGCATCACCACACTCCATGTGTGCATGCGTGCTAAGTCATTTCAGCCGTACCTGACTCTTTGAGATCCTACGGACTGTAGCCCACCAGGCTCTTCTGTCCATGGGATTCCCCAGGCAAGAATTCTAGAGTGGGTTGCTCTGCCCTCCTCCAGGACCTTAACTTAGGACCCACACTTTAGAAATCTCTCATTCCACCGGAGGTTATGAAGTTCACTTGGAGTATATGTGAAAGATTGTTTTTTTCTTTCCCAGTGGGGGGAAATCTACCATCTATTCTCAAATGTGTTCAGTAATTTACAAAAAAAATGTTAAACCAAAGATGGATTATTTTTTTCCTTAGCTTTTAATTCTTAATAGTAGAAGTAAATAAAGATGCCAATCAGACTAATTCATCAGAATAAATAAAAAATGATAAATAAATGCAGGGCTGGTTAACCCAATAGCTTTTGTTAAACATAGTACCTGTTCTACTTATAGAAAAATTTGACATAGCAATTGACCTTAGTTACTGATACATTATTTTTAGCCAAAAAAGAAAGCCAGCTATCTTACTAACCACATATTTTTTCTTAATTTTTGTTTTATTAACTTTCATAGAATTTAAAATAGTGATATGTGTCATTTAAGGTTTAGAAACGTGAAAACGAAATACTTTAGACCTGACATAAAAGTTGAAGCTATGGTTTTTCCAGTACTCATATGTGGATGGTAGAGTTGGACCATAAAGACAGCTGAGTGCAGAACAATTGATGCCTTTGAACTGTGGTGTTAGAGAAGACTCTTGAGAGTCCCTTGGACTGCAAGGAGATCAAACCAGTCAGTTCTAAAGGAAATTAACCATGAATATTCATCGTAAGGACTGATGCTGAAGCTGAAGCTCCAATACTTTGGCCACCTGATGGGAAGAGAGGACTCATTGGAAAAGACTCTAGGAAAGATTGAGGGCAGGAGGAGACCTGGGAAAAGAGGAAGAGAAGGGGCTGACAGAGGATGAGATAACTGAAAGGCTCAAGTGATTCTTTTTTCTTTCAAGTTCAAGGAGTTTCCTAAAATAGGTCTTGATGGTCTTTCTGTGTTGATATTCTTGACGATAGAATGTATTATTTCAATAAGAGTTTAATATCTCCTTTTTAGCCTCCAGATAAACTTTCTTTAATTCCAGTTTTGAGTATTTGTTCTTTCTTTCTTTAGATTTCTTCTTCAGATACTTTTATCATCTATGTGTATCTTCTTTGCTTATCTCTCTTTGTTCCTTTTTCCTTTTGGATTTCAGTTTTTTTTTAACTTTTAACGTTTCATTTCTCTTAAGACATTATTTGTTAATGTCTGTTTGTTTGCCCCATCTAATATGATTTTTTATGTCTCATTCTTTCTTGAGTTCCTTCATCTTATTTCTGATATTTTTTTAAAAATTCAGACACGTCATTCATTTGTATCTTAGAGTACATCTAAATGTCATTAAACTTGCTTTGAAATAGGTTATAATTTTTATCTGTTTAATAGGCAGATAATTCTAGCATGCTTTCACCTTCAGTCTATGTATTTGGGGCTGTGCTGGATCTTTGCCACTATGCACACGCTTTCTCTAGCTGTGGAGAGTGAGGGTGGCGGCTATTCTCTATTTATGGTGCATGGGCTTCTCATTGCAGGGGCTTCTCTTGTTGCAGAGAACTGTTTCTTAGGATGCTCGGGCTTCAGTAGTTGTGAAATGTGGGCTCAGTAGTTCTGGCTAGCATGCTGTAGAGCCCAGGCTCAGCAGCTGTGGCACACAGGCTTAGTTGTTCTGCAGCATGTGGGTTCTTTCCAGATCAGGGATCAAAGCCCATGTCCCTTTCATTGGCAGGTGGATTCTCAACCAACCACTGGACCACCAGGGAATTGCTTTACCTTGATAATTGTTAATGGAATTTAGAATAAAAGTTTTTGTTATTTATTTTTATATAAAATTATTTTTCTGAGACTTTAGAAGGTACCTTAGTTTAAATGGCATTTTCTAACTTCAAAGGTTCCTTCTTCTAGAATTGGTGTGCAGTGTTTTAAAATTTGTTGAATTGCTTTCTGAGATTTTCTGGTTCTGTTTTCCTTTCCCACTTTTACATGAACATCCCTTTCTTATCATTGTCCATCTCCCGACCAATATTGGTTCTACTCTTGGCTGTTTCGCCCCACTATGGGACCCTATCCTTGAAGGAAATCCTGGTTAATCAGTGTCAGGAGTTCATGGGGGTGGGCCAACCCCAGATCGTTAAACACACTCACCCATTATGGGAACAGAAGAAACTCCTCCGCTTTTAGCTATTATTTTCTGATGATGCACCACATTCTCCAGTGATATTTTTTGGTTGGTTTGTGAATTCCTATTTCAGATCCTTCAATCATCCTGTTACTTTCTTTTGCTAAGCTGATGTTGCTATGCAGGCTTTATGGCTGTTGATGACTTAGTCTCATCTTTTTATATTTTTAGGTCCAAATAAATAACTTGTGACCTAGCCTTGTTATAAATATTGACAATAAGCTTCTATTTTATTTTTCTTTCCAGCTGTCACTATATTCCCAGAATTTCCCAAGCCATAGTACTTTTAGATACAGATATAGGTACAGCTATAGTTAGAGATGTAACTACAGATGCAAATAGAGTATAGGAAAATATACAGTTATGGATATAAATATATACAAATATGTATAGATAAAAATGCCTAGCAGAATAAGCACTGAAATACATGTTAGCAAATTGATGAGATCATGGATGACTTTGTTTCGATAACAATTTTTTTTAAGTCACATAAAAAAGAAAAACAAAGCTAGTACTTAAGGGTTTATAAGAATTGCTATCATCTGCTCAGGAGTGTATGGAAACGGCCCTTATTCAAATCCCATCAGCATCTAAATCTCAGTTACCTCAAATTCAGTTATCTTTCTTTCTTGCTGAACACTGATAACTATCAGATAAATGTAGATCAAAGCCACAATAAGGTATCACCTCACACATGTCAGAATGACTATCATTAAAAAGACCACACATAACAAATGATGATAAGGATGTGGAGAAAAGTAAACTCTCCTAAGCTGGCACAGCCATTGTGAAAAACACTAAGGTGATTTCTCTAAAAACTAAAAATAGAACTACATATGACCCAGCAGTTTCACTCCTGTGTATTTATCTGAGAAAACCAAAAACACTAATTCAGAAAGATACATGCAACCCAATATTCATAGCAGCATTAATTATAATAGCCAAGACATGAAAACATTAACCAAGATATAGAAACAATCTATGTGTCTATCAGCAAATGAATGGATAAAAAATATATGGTATATATAACACAAGCAGCTCAGACAACTCAACACTTGGAAAGACTTCATGGGGGTGGGCCAACCCCAGATCGTTAAACACACTCACCCATTATGGGAACAGAAGAAACTCCTCCGCTTTTAGCTATTATTTTCTGATGATGCACCACATTCTCCAGTGATATTTTTTGGTTGGTTTGTGAATTCCTATTTCAGATCCTTCAATCATCCTGTTACTTTCTTTTGCTAAGCTGATGTTGCTATGCAGGCTTTATGGCTGTTGATGACTTAGTCTCATCTTTTTATATTTTTAGGTCCAAATAAATAACTTGTGACCTAGCCTTGTTATAAATATTGACAATAAGCTTCTATTTTATTTTTCTTTCCAGCTGTCACTATATTCCCAGAATTTCCCAAGCCATAGTACTTTTAGATACAGATATAGGTACAGCTATAGTTAGAGATGTAACTACAGATGCAAATAGAGTATAGGAAAATATACAGTTATGGATATAAATATATACAAATATGTATAGATAAAAATGCCTAGCAGAATAAGCACTGAAATACATGTTAGCAAATTGATGAGATCATGGATGACTTTGTTTCGATAACAATTTTTTTTAAGTCACATAAAAAAGAAAAACAAAGCTAGTACTTAAGGGTTTATAAGAATTGCTATCATCTGCTCAGGAGTGTATGGAAACGGCCCTTATTCAAATCCCATCAGCATCTAAATCTCAGTTACCTCAAATTCAGTTATCTTTCTTTCTTGCTGAACACTGATAACTATCAGATAAATGTAGATCAAAGCCACAATAAGGTATCACCTCACACATGTCAGAATGACTATCATTAAAAAGACCACACATAACAAATGATGATAAGGATGTGGAGAAAAGTAAACTCTCCTAAGCTGGCACAGCCATTGTGAAAAACACTAAGGTGATTTCTCTAAAAACTAAAAATAGAACTACATATGACCCAGCAGTTTCACTCCTGTGTATTTATCTGAGAAAACCAAAAACACTAATTCAGAAAGATACATGCAACCCAATATTCATAGCAGCATTAATTATAATAGCCAAGACATGAAAACATTAACCAAGATATAGAAACAATCTATGTGTCTATCAGCAAATGAATGGATAAAAAATATATGGTATATATAACACAAGCAGCTCAGACAACTCAACACTGAAAAAACAAACAATCCAATTAAAAAATGGGAAAAAGACCTAATGAGACATCTCTCCAAGAAGACATACCAATAGCCAAAAAACACATGAAGAGATGCTCAACGTTGCTTGTTATTAGAAAAAAAGCAAATCAAAACTACAATGAGATATCACCTCACACCAGTCAGAATGGCCATCATCAACAAATATACAGATGATAAAGGCTGGAGAGGGTGCAGAGAAAAGGGAATACTCTTGCACTGTTGGTGGGAATGTAAATTGATACAGCCACTATGGAAGATAGCATGGAGATACCTTAAAAAACTAGGAATAGAGCCACCAAATGACCCAGCAATCCCACTATTAGGCCTATACCCTGAGGAAATCAAACTTGGAAGGGACACCTGTACCCCATTGCTCACTGCCGCTCTCTATACAACAGCTAGAACATGGAAGCAACCTAGAAGTCCATCGACGAATGAATGGATAAAGAAACTATGGTACATATACAATGGAGTACTTCTCAGCTGTAAAAAGAAATGCATTTGAATCAGTCCTAATGAAGTGGATGAATCTAGAACCTATTATACAAAGTGAAATAAGTCAAAAAAAGAACAAATAAAGTGTACTGAGACATATATATGGAATCTAGAAAGATGACACTGATAAATGCAGAGTAGCAATGAAGAAATAGGCATAGAAAAAGACCCATGGACATTGTGGGGAGGGAAGAATTGGTGAGAGGTATGGAAAGAGTAACATGGAAACCTACACTATCATATGTAAAAGAGATAACCATTGTGAGTACACTGTAAGATTAAGGGAACTTTCATGGGGGCTATGCAACAATGGGGAGGAATTGGGAGGGGGGCTCAGATGGAGAGGTCAAAGATAATACCTATGACTGATCTAGGTTTATGTATAGCTGTAAATAACAAAACTCTGTAAAAGCAAAATAAAAATAATTAATAAAAAATAATATGGTATATATAGTCAATGGAATACCAGTGCAATATTTAGTTGTAAAAAAGAATGAAACATTATCATCTGTAACAATGTGGATGGACTTGGAAGGTCTAAGTGAAATAAGTCAAATACAAAGACAAATACTGTAGGATACCACTTACACGTGGAATCTAAAAAATAAAACAAACTAGTGAATATAACAAAAAAGAAATAGACCACAGATGTATAGAGCAAATTAGTGGTTACCAGTGGGGAGAGGGCAGAGGGAGGGGCAAGACTGGGGTAGGAGATTAAGAGGTATGACCCACTATGTATAAAATAAGCTACAGGGATATGGTGTATAACACAGGGAATATAGCCAATATTTTATAACTAACTATAAATGGAGAACAACCTTTAAAAATTGTGAAATCCTATGCTGTACACCTGAAACTTATATAACATTGTACATCAACTGTATCTCAGTAAAAAAAATTAACTGTAAAAAAATAACCCTTTTACATTATCTCTCTCATTTCAACCAATGTACATTTATGTTCTTTAGGGTACAGAAAATGGCTCACTATTCATTCTTCCCTACCCTGCAATTTTAATGTGGATTCCATGCTTTGAATGCTCTAGTCTTCCTGACATACATTCAAGCTCAACTTCTGCTATTCTGTTACAAACCTCTTATTTTGGAACAGTGCACAGTTATTCCTTTTCAAACATTCTTCCACTTGTAGACTAATATCTCCAACAGAAAATTATAAAAGTCTACTTGGGAACTATAAAGTCAGGAATTCTACTCTCTTTCTGAGTTCTTTTTTGTTCCTTTTTTACCTAAGGTAACAACTCTCACACTCATACCTAGCTTAATCATGAATTGACACACTATTATACATAAAATAGATAACTAATAAGGTCCTACCATATGGTACAGGGAACTGTGCTCAATACTCTGTAATGATCAATATGGAAAAAGAATCTAAAAAAGAGTGTATATATGTATATGAATAATTGATTCACTTTACTGTACATCTGAAATTAACACAACATTGCAAATGAACTATATGCCAAAAAAAAAAAAAAAAAGATTAAGAGGGAGGGGCTTCCCTGGTGGTCCAGTGTGTAAGGACATCACCTTGCAGTGAAAGGGGTGCTGGTTAGATCCCTGGCCTAGGAAGATCTCACGTGCCACAGAGGGGCTGGACCAATGTGTCCAACTACCTAGCTGGAGCTCTGGAGTGCATGCGCCCAGAGCCGGTGCTCTGTAGCGAAAGAGGCCACTGTGATGGGAGGCCCACACAGGCCAAAGAACAAATATAGATGAAAAATGAATAAATGAAAGACCAATTGGCCAAATAAAACCAAAATAAAATCCTTAAAAAAAATGATCAAGGGAGAAAAACAAAGTGGGTAATGTTTCATTTTCACCTCTATATACAAGTGATTGTCTCTGGATAGTGACATCATCATTGTTTATAGATGTTGCAGTGTTGATACTAACTTTCTTGTGGGCATTAGTTCACCATTCAACTACCATCAGACCTCTTCAGAATAGCTTAGGGTCTTTATTATGTCATATTTATACCTACCATCAATTAAATGTGGGTGTCACTGTTCTCAAGGAGCAGATGAGAGAAGCAATTGTAACAACTGAATTAATACTTGCATTTAATGTTGTTCAGTGGTAAACTGAGGCATAATAAAAATTAAAAGAGCTTGAGTAAAAATTTATTTGAATCAAAAGTGCTAATTCAGAGTTGATTAGGAGCCCTCTATTAACAGAAAGACTTTTACAGAGAAAAGGAAGAAGCTAAAAATGTAAATTATTGGGTTGACTATAGCCTAAGTGGTTGCCTTATTTGGAAAATCCCAGTTGGCTGTTTAAGATTTATTGTCCTTTAGGCTTCAGTTCTAAACCTTGAGGCATTAGAGGTTTAGGCTTTGGTTTGCTTAGGTCATCTACTAAGGCATTAAATCCACCTCAGCCCAATGGCCTCTTTAACTAATTTAACAAGGTTTTCTCCCTTTCCTGCTATTTCAAAGGGTTCCCTAAAACACAAAGTCTTCTGAAAAACGTCCTTTTTCCTCTTTGGGTTCACCACCCACTCTTTTTTTCCTATAGGTTTCACCATTTGAAATAACAGGTATGCAAGCATTAGATGGGTATTTGTAGGTGGAGCTTTCTGCTGCAGAGACAGCAAATGCCTTGGTGCCTTCCTCTGAGCAGCACTCACGTGCCACAGAGGCTGGACCAATGTGTCCAACTACCTAGCTGGAGCTCTGAGTGCATGCGCCCAGAGCCGGTGCTCTGAGCGAAAGAGGCCACTGTGATGGGAGGCCCACACAGGCCAAAGAACAAATATAGATGAAAAATGAATAAATGAAAGACCAATTGGCCAAATAAAACCAAAATAAAATCCTTAAAAAAAATGATCAAGGGAGAAAAACAAAGTGGGTAATGTTTCATTTTCACCTCTATATACAAGTGATTGTCTCTGGATAGTGACATCATCATTGTTTATAGATGTTGCAGTGTTGATACTAACTTTCTTGTGGGCATTAGTTCACCATTCAACTACCATCAGACCTCTTCAGAATAGCTTAGGGTCTTTATTATGTCATATTTATACCTACCATCAATTAAATGTGGGTGTCACTGTTCTCAAGGAGCAGATGAGAGAAGCAATTGTAACAACTGAATTAATACTTGCATTTAATGTTGTTCAGTGGTAAACTGAGGCATAATAAAAATTAAAAGAGCTTGAGTAAAAATTTATTTGAATCAAAAGTGCTAATTCAGAGTTGATTAGGAGCCCTCTATTAACAGAAAGACTTTTACAGAGAAAAGGAAGAAGCTAAAAATGTAAATTATTGGGTTGACTATAGCCTAAGTGGTTGCCTTATTTGGAAAATCCCAGTTGGCTGTTTAAGATTTATTGTCCTTTAGGCTTCAGTTCTAAACCTTGAGGCATTAGAGGTTTAGGCTTTGGTTTGCTTAGGTCATCTACTAAGGCATTAAATCCACCTCAGCCCAATGGCCTCTTTAACTAATTTAACAAGGTTTTCTCCCTTTCCTGCTATTTCAAAGGGTTCCCTAAAACACAAAGTCTTCTGAAAAACGTCCTTTTTCCTCTTTGGGTTCACCACCCACTCTTTTTTTCCTATAGGTTTCACCATTTGAAATAACAGGTATGCAAGCATTAGATGGGTATTTGTAGGTGGAGCTTTCTGCTGCAGAGACAGCAAATGCCTTGGTGCCTTCCTCTGAGCAGCACTCACCACCAAGTCCAAGAGCCGCTGTATCTCCACTCTTCCAGGAATTGAAATAGTCAAGGGATACCCTATTGTGATTTTGCACTGAAATTATACTCCAATAAGTACATTCCTTTCTTTGTGGCCACCCTTCAGCAAGTTAGGCCTTTGATTAATTTAGCTGTTAATGACTGATAATAAAAATCACAGCTCATCAAAAACTATTCCACATGTTCCTTTATCCAGTGGAATGATGCTTGAAAAACAATCCAAGATGATAAAGACACCTTTTAAATGGTTCAAATGGTTTATGAATCAAATGTATTCCTGTAAATAATTCTGAAGATTTACAGATGAAGTCAATCTCAATAAACTGCCAAATGAAATCCTAAAGGTATTGAAAATTAAATGTTTACACGATGTGATTTTAACTTATCCCTTAATTTCTGACAGTAGGTTTGGAAACAAGGCATATCATGGAAGAATCAAAAATAATTGCATAGTAATTCATAATACTTTCATATATATATATATATGTATATATATATATATATATATATATATATATACACACACACACCTTATTTTTAATTCTATATTCTATTTAATGAGTATTTACTGAGCTTCTCTCATGTGTCAATCACCAAGATAGGCTTGGGGGTACAATGATGTCCCCTTCAACCCAGTGGTGAAGGAGACATCATCATCACTGTTTAAAATATCAGGAAACAGTTACCTTTATCAAAGTAACTGACAGGTAAATTGATAACAGAATTGGAACCAGGATTCACTCTGTAAGACTATGATTTCTTATCAACCATTAACACTCCTATTGGATCATTTGCTCTAATAACATGGCTATCAAATTTTCTCATCCACAGTAAAATCAATAGTAACACTCTGGCTGCAGAAAAAACTCTACTTTTACTTGAAACCAAATTCTCATGCACATTTGTCTCTGCCATAAAAACATTTTTATACACAATCAAAACACAAATTCCCAATTCTAAGCTGGCAAGCTTTGGTCTATGCGATGGGTATTTGTAGGTGGAGCTTTCTGCTGCAGAGACAGCAAATGCCTTGGTGCCTTCCTCTGAGCAGCACTCACCACCAAGTCCAAGAGCCGCTGTATCTCCACTCTTCCAGGAATTGAAATAGTCAAGGGATACCCTATTGTGATTTTGCACTGAAATTATACTCCAATAAGTACATTCCTTTCTTTGTGGCCACCCTTCAGCAAGTTAGGCCTTTGATTAATTTAGCTGTTAATGACTGATAATAAAAATCACAGCTCATCAAAAACTATTCCACATGTTCCTTTATCCAGTGGAATGATGCTTGAAAAACAATCCAAGATGATAAAGACACCTTTTAAATGGTTCAAATGGTTTATGAATCAAATGTATTCCTGTAAATAATTCTGAAGATTTACAGATGAAGTCAATCTCAATAAACTGCCAAATGAAATCCTAAAGGTATTGAAAATTAAATGTTTACACGATGTGATTTTAACTTATCCCTTAATTTCTGACAGTAGGTTTGGAAACAAGGCATATCATGGAAGAATCAAAAATAATTGCATAGTAATTCATAATACTTTCATATATATATATATATGTATATATATATATATATATATATATATATATATATATATATACACACACACACCTTATTTTTAATTCTATATTCTATTTAATGAGTATTTACTGAGCTTCTCTCATGTGTCAATCACCAAGATAGGCTTGGGGGTACAATGATGTCCCCTTCAACCCAGTGGTGAAGGAGACATCATCATCACTGTTTAAAATATCAGGAAACAGTTACCTTTATCAAAGTAACTGACAGGTAAATTGATAACAGAATTGGAACCAGGATTCACTCTGTAAGACTATGATTTCTTATCAACCATTAACACTCCTATTGGATCATTTGCTCTAATAACATGGCTATCAAATTTTCTCATCCACAGTAAAATCAATAGTAACACTCTGGCTGCAGAAAAAACTCTACTTTTACTTGAAACCAAATTCTCATGCACATTTGTCTCTGCCATAAAAACATTTTTATACACAATCAAAACACAAATTCCCAATTCTAAGCTGGCAAGCTTTGGTCTATGCTGTATTTGGGTACTTTAAAATGAAAGTAGTTGAAGGAAGAGAGACTTTATCCCTGAGCTGGATTTGTTCATCTAAAACTATTCTGATGCTCATTACCTATTCCGTGACTCACTAGCCTATTAGTCTACTGTAGGAATAAAAGCAGCATTTATTTTTCTTTCTTTAATCTCCTCATTCTTAATTGCCATATCGACAAAAAAGAAACAGTTGTTTACTTTCCAAATTCTCTGGAGCACCAGCCAAATTAATCCTTTTACATGGTGTTTCTTCAGCTCCAGAAACAAGTAGCATGCAAAGCAGCAAAAGGCTCCCGTAAGAGGCAGTAAACACAAGATGCCTTAGCCTTGACTGGGAGAGCCCTGCAGGCACTTGCTTTACTTTGGAAACAGCCCTTAGGGTCTGAGGAGAGAGGGATTAACTAGGGTAGGATTAAGGAGTAGGCTGGCTCAGTATTCTCCCCAGCTCCCAACGGGTGTCAATCTATAAAGGAGAACCTGGTAAACACTTCCTCTTAGGCCATTCACCCTTCTTTCTTGAAAACATAATCCCACTTTTGCTCCACAGCAACTTGTCCAGTCTGAGTGATGAATCATGGTTGGTCTGTATGAATCTTGATATTTCTTTCCGTTTGAAAAATATCTTCATTCACAGCCTCCTTTACAGCTATAGGGATTATTTGACCTGATTCTGGAAAGTACTCTGAGATAAATAAAAATGTTAGGGCAGTAATCTTTTCTTCCTTTTGGTTTGGGGCACTGTTGTGATGCTGTACCCATAACAGAAAAGTGAGACATAGCTCATTCCAGGGGAAGTGAGACCTAAATATTAAGTAGGAATTATCAGAGTTAAGAATAGGGCTCCAGGCTTCCCTGGTGAACCAGTGGGTAAAGAGTCTCTCTTGCAGTGCAAGGGGCACCTGTTCAATCTTTGGCATGGGAAGATCCCACATGCCACAGAGGGGCTGGACTGGTGTGTCCAATTACCACCCAGAGCTCTGGAGAGCAACGCACCCAAGCACAGGTGCTCTGCAATGAGAGCAGCCACTGCAATAGAAGGCCCACATAGGCCAAAGAATAAAGATGAATGAAAATAAATAAATGAAGGACCAATAAAAGAGGCCAAAATTAAAAAAAAAAAAAAAAAGAATAGGGTTCCAAGAAGAAATATAAATGTATAATAGCCCAGAGACAAGTAACAGCATAGAAACACGAAGAAATTAAGAAATTTACCATGACCAAATTATAAATCATGAGGTTAAGACAGCTAAGAAATAAATTGGACAGATAGGTAATAATCAGATCATAAAGGGCCTTCTAAGCCACACTAGGAGTTTATTATTTACATTAAAAGCAAATGAAGCACATTAAAGTTTTGATCAAAGAAATGACAGGCAAAGCACCAGATTCAAGGGGAATCTAAAGCTTTGTTCACCTTCCAAGGAGAGAGAGAACTCAGACTCAGGAACAAAACTGGAACTGGCACCGGCACGGAGGCCAGCAAAGGTTTAAAGCATTTTCAGATAACAGGAAGATTCTTGTGTGACCTGGGCAGAGCTGTGGAAGAAGCCTGAAGCAGCTTTTCATTTTAAGCTAGCAGATCTCAAACTTTACCATGTATAAGATGAGGCAAACTTGCTAAAGTAGATTCCTGGGCTCCACCACTAGGATACTTCTCTTCAGGAGGTAAGAGTAGGATCCCCCCCAAATCTCCTTTTTTCCACAGGAATCCTATTATAATAATTATTATGCATGGAGATGAACCAAGGATCATACTTGGAGAAATGCAGATTTGAGGGGGAAGACAAAGACATGGGAGAACTTAGCTCAAAAGAATAAGTAATGGTGTGCTGTAAGAAGAGTGGGAACATCTCAGAAAGTAGAGACTACCATCCGTGCAAAATTAGAAGGAAGAGCTGTGCTGAATTTGATGGTAATACTTTAAGCAAGACTAGAAATACGATCCAATTCAATGAGAGAAGTCACCAAATACAATTTACTATGAAGTAAAGTTCACTTTTCAAATGTCCTATATAGAGAAATTCTTTTATAAACTTTTTTAAAGTTCTATTGAAAATACTTCAAAATTACTTTCCCTTAAACACACCAGAAAAAAAAAAAAAGGAGAATTTAAAATATCAAAACTAAAAGAGAATGAAGAAGTGCAGAAGATGCCACCAGAAAATATCTCTTTGATGTAAGGATTATTTTGAGAAACAGCAGACATAGGAGAACCTCTGAAAATACAGAAGTGATCCCCTTGTAAGAAAAATTCACATTTATAAAGGA
Source organism: Tragulus kanchil (assembly GCA_022376925.1). Classification (NCBI taxonomy): domain Eukaryota; kingdom Metazoa; phylum Chordata; class Mammalia; order Artiodactyla; family Tragulidae; genus Tragulus; species Tragulus kanchil. The sequence goes on along the minus strand of JAIOJX010000028.1, from coordinate 67,687,176 downwards.
AGTCTCTTAATTGTGAGGGCATACCAAGAAGAAGAGGATGACTCACTAGAAACTCCTTTCAATGAAGAAGGCACCATTTAGATTACATAGCAAATCTTACTCTTATTTATCAATATCATAAATAAATTATCAGTATCATCCTTTTCCTGGTCACCTCCCTATAACTGCCCCCTTCACATCTTTTTTCCTTTGTCTTTAGTTGAAAGGGAAGTTAAGCCTGAATTTTAAGCCACATCTGAGAGTTACTCATTTTTCCCTTGGTATCTCCTATGTGTACACAAATCACACATGTTAATAAGTGTCTTATTTGTTTTCTCTTATTAATCTTTTGTTATAGGTGTTCCAGATGAAAATTTTAAAGGGTAATGAAAAGTATATTTTCCTCCCCTATAGAACTAATATAATAGATAAACAGCAGAAACCTATATGTTCCTTTATTGAGAAAAAAAATATAATTAGCATAAGGACATGAAAAATCATTATTTGATGATTTCTTATGGAAAGATGCTGTACTTTAATTTTGGGTTCTCATTATAAAACAAAAATATTGTTATTAAGGGAACAAAATCCCAGTTCATGTAAGTATCATAAAATCAGAACCTAGTCTCAATAGACTCCATATTCAAGGAGTAAATCCACAAACTAGAGCATTAGAAACAGATCATATATAAAATGATAAAAAAATAGTTACAAGGAAAATTTTGAAACTTTCAACTTAGAAATAAACTAAGAACTTGTATAAAAGGAGCAAAATTTTAAAAACAAAACTTTCGGTCTCTCTCAAATGTCCTATATAGAGAAATTCTTTTATAAACTTTTTTAAAGTTCTATTGAAAATACTTCAAAATTACTTTCCCTTAAACACACCAGAAAAAAAAAAAAAAGGAGAATTTAAAATATCAAAACTAAAAGAGAATGAAGAAGTGCAGAAGATGCCACCAGAAAATATCTCTTTGATGTAAGGATTATTTTGAGAAACAGCAGACATAGGAGAACCTCTGAAAATACAGAAGTGATCCCCTTGTAAGAAAAATTCACATTTATAAAGGAAGTCTCTTAATTGTGAGGGCATACCAAGAAGAAGAGGATGACTCACTAGAAACTCCTTTCAATGAAGAAGGCACCATTTAGATTACATAGCAAATCTTACTCTTATTTATCAATATCATAAATAAATTATCAGTATCATCCTTTTCCTGGTCACCTCCCTATAACTGCCCCCTTCACATCTTTTTTCCTTTGTCTTTAGTTGAAAGGGAAGTTAAGCCTGAATTTTAAGCCACATCTGAGAGTTACTCATTTTTCCCTTGGTATCTCCTATGTGTACACAAATCACACATGTTAATAAGTGTCTTATTTGTTTTCTCTTATTAATCTTTTGTTATAGGTGTTCCAGATGAAAATTTTAAAGGGTAATGAAAAGTATATTTTCCTCCCCTATAGAACTAATATAATAGATAAACAGCAGAAACCTATATGTTCCTTTATTGAGAAAAAAAATATAATTAGCATAAGGACATGAAAAATCATTATTTGATGATTTCTTATGGAAAGATGCTGTACTTTAATTTTGGGTTCTCATTATAAAACAAAAATATTGTTATTAAGGGAACAAAATCCCAGTTCATGTAAGTATCATAAAATCAGAACCTAGTCTCAATAGACTCCATATTCAAGGAGTAAATCCACAAACTAGAGCATTAGAAACAGATCATATATAAAATGATAAAAAAATAGTTACAAGGAAAATTTTGAAACTTTCAACTTAGAAATAAACTAAGAACTTGTATAAAAGGAGCAAAATTTTAAAAACAAAACTTTCTGGTCTCTCTCTCTAATGGCTTATGAAATAAAAAAATTCTGGTTAATGATGCATGATTAAAAGGGGCAGAAAACAGCTTTAAAATGTAGTCCTTTTCTTTTGGACATTAATTCATTTAAGCACGTATGCATAGATGTTAAAATCATATGACTGAAAACTGAAACGTAAAAATTAAATTCTAAGAGCTCCCTTTGTGCAAGTGAGCCAAATAATAATAGCTTCCAGGGTTTTCTCACCTTGGTTAATGAAGTAAGGAAGGAAAGTGGGAAGGAAGGAAAGGGAAGAAAAGGGGAGGGAAGAAAAAATGAAGCAAAGAAGGAAACAATGTTCTGTTAGATTGTCAGTAATCTGGAGTTGCTTTTATCCACCACAAAACTTCAGCTCTTAAATTCACAAACCCAATTGTCTTTGAAAGACATCTTGTCAGCTACCTTTCTATTTTGCAGTGTAGCCAAGCCAATTTGGTGTATTTGGTGATGACACTGTTCTTCTCCATTATTTTATCATGCTATATAAGCTTCAATAAGAAAAAGATTTTAATGTCATTCAATTTGATGATCAACTTGAGTGCACTGTTTCTTACATTCTACTTCCAATTAGTGTTATGACTGTTCATGAGCCTACCTTATAACAAACACACTTTGAGTAACTTTTATTTAAGTGGAAACCAACTAGAAAATTCCATTATTTAGCTGAGAAAAAGCAACAGGTTACCATGACTTGGCACCCCAACATAACAGGGTCATTCAGATTAGAATGGCATTACAACAGCAATTGTTCTGATCTCTCTCGTTATAGTCATTATATTTGGTCATTTTATTTAAATGCATCATTTAGTTTGACAGCAAATTGTATGACAGGATAAAAGGGACCTTGGCGGGGATGGGGGGGACCATCCCTAAGTAAAACTGATTTAATATCAAATAACTCAAGGCTAACTCTACAAAATGTGTTGCTAGCTTGCCATATCTTCTTTACCAAAAACACTACCATAGCTAAACCAAGCCATTTAACCTTGAGGATTCAAGAAACAAAGTTGACTGCTGAAGTCTTTAAGGACCTTTAAGGACCTTTAAGGACCTATTATACTATAGAAAACCCAACAATTATTTAAAAAAAAAAAAAAAAAAACTAAGTCACTTACAAAAATGTATTTCAAACATTAAAAATTAGGATCAAGTAGTGTTTAGGATTTTTAACTTAAAATGTCTATGAAGTTACACAGACTTGACCTTAACTCCTGGTTTTGTCACTTTATAGGTTATATATAACCCAGAGGGGAAAAATGATTATTAGTACTAATACTTGAGAAATTGAAATATCTATTCACAGAATTATTTTTAGGAATTATGTAAAACAAAAAGATTCTACTTAAAGGAAATCAACCTGGAATATTCATTAGAAGGACTGTTGCTGAAGCTGAAGCTCCAATACTTTGGACACCTGATGCAAAGAATCAATGCATTGGAAAAGACCCTAATGCTGGGAAAGACTGGACGCAAAGGGAGAAAGGGGCAGCAGAGGATGAGATGGTTAGATAGCATCATTGACTTAACGAACATGAATTTGAGCAAACTACAGGAGATAGAGGAGGCCAGTGGAGTCTAGTATGCTTAAGTCCACAAGGTTGCAAAAAGTTGGACATGACTTAGTGACTGAACAAACAGCAATGGGGAACTTTCACTAATGGTATGGTTGCTATATAATTAATCAGAGGAATGACAACCCCTATCAATAGTAATGTTTAAGTTCAAGATTGAGTTTAAAGAATATGCGATTATTTACATATTTCTTTCAACATGGCTTATAAATCCAGATATGTCAACCAACATTATTTCTATTTCGGACATTGAAAAAGGAATGGCATTACAACAGCAATTGTTCTGATCTCTCTCGTTATAGTCATTATATTTGGTCATTTTATTTAAATGCATCATTTAGTTTGACAGCAAATTGTATGACAGGATAAAAGGGACCTTGGCGGGGATGGGGGGGACCATCCCTAAGTAAAACTGATTTAATATCAAATAACTCAAGGCTAACTCTACAAAATGTGTTGCTAGCTTGCCATATCTTCTTTACCAAAAACACTACCATAGCTAAACCAAGCCATTTAACCTTGAGGATTCAAGAAACAAAGTTGACTGCTGAAGTCTTTAAGGACCTTTAAGGACCTTTAAGGACCTATTATACTATAGAAAACCCAACAATTATTTAAAAAAAAAAAAAAAAAAACTAAGTCACTTACAAAAATGTATTTCAAACATTAAAAATTAGGATCAAGTAGTGTTTAGGATTTTTAACTTAAAATGTCTATGAAGTTACACAGACTTGACCTTAACTCCTGGTTTTGTCACTTTATAGGTTATATATAACCCAGAGGGGAAAAATGATTATTAGTACTAATACTTGAGAAATTGAAATATCTATTCACAGAATTATTTTTAGGAATTATGTAAAACAAAAAGATTCTACTTAAAGGAAATCAACCTGGAATATTCATTAGAAGGACTGTTGCTGAAGCTGAAGCTCCAATACTTTGGACACCTGATGCAAAGAATCAATGCATTGGAAAAGACCCTAATGCTGGGAAAGACTGGACGCAAAGGGAGAAAGGGGCAGCAGAGGATGAGATGGTTAGATAGCATCATTGACTTAACGAACATGAATTTGAGCAAACTACAGGAGATAGAGGAGGCCAGTGGAGTCTAGTATGCTTAAGTCCACAAGGTTGCAAAAAGTTGGACATGACTTAGTGACTGAACAAACAGCAATGGGGAACTTTCACTAATGGTATGGTTGCTATATAATTAATCAGAGGAATGACAACCCCTATCAATAGTAATGTTTAAGTTCAAGATTGAGTTTAAAGAATATGCGATTATTTACATATTTCTTTCAACATGGCTTATAAATCCAGATATGTCAACCAACATCAATTCCTACCTCTTTCTATTTCATCTCTTTTAAAATTACAGTAACTAATATAAATTTTTAAAAACAAAGAAAATAGCACATATATACACAAGATTCCTTACAAAATTAATCTGTTGTGTTAATATGAACCCCCAGCTTAATTCTAAAAGCATATAACCAAATGCCATCACTTATGTTCTTCCAATAGGAATTTATTCCTTTCCATTAATAAACCATTGTTTTCAAAATATCTGGAAATCATATTCCTAAGTATCATTTCAATGTAAACAAAGGAGGTGCTTCCACCATCTTGTAGAAAATAGGGGAAGACATCTAGGAATGACAAGTGACATCAATAAAACAGCTTGGGTGAGGTTCGTACCTTAGCAAGTAGGGAAACAGCTCCCTTGGAAAGGGATGAAAGAGAATAAGATTTTTTTAAAAAGCTATTTCACAGTTTTGCCCAATGGTTTCATAAGTTTGGGTTCTAATAAAATTTTTATGTGTTTGATACTTGCTATAAAGTATCATCACATAAAGAATGAGTAGATCTGCCCAGAATCTACTGAGGGTCTAAAGGAAATCCACACTGAGTCTATTGAGAGTCCACTGAGGGTACCTCTGTCTGTGATGCCTCTTAATTAAGGATGCCTATTGAGCCATTTCCTGGAGATGGGCATGGCAACCCACTCCAGTATTCTTGCCTGGAGAATCCTACGGACAGAGGACCCTGGCAGGCTGCAGTCCATAGGGTCACAAAGAGTCAGACACAACTGAGTAACACAAGCACAGCACAGAACGACACATTGTGCCATTTAGGAGCAAAAATTAGCATCACCTAGAATTTCTTGAGAATCCTAATTTTTCTAATTAAATTTGCATTCATGCTATCTCTTCAGTCATATCTGACTCTTTGTGACTCTATGGACTATACCTCCAGGCTCCTCTGCCCAAGGAGTTCTCCAGGCAAGAACACTGGAGTGGGTTGCCATGTTCTCCTCGAGGGGATCTTCCCGACTCAGGAAATGAACCCACTGTATCTCCTCCATTGGCAGGCGGTTTCTTGACCACTAACACCATCTGGGAAGCTCACATGCTTAGCTAGTTACTATTTAATATATGTGAGATAAAGCAGTCCTGGAGTTCCCTTCTGAAGGACCAAATGCTGAGCAAGGTTACAGTCTTTCTGCTCTTAGCTTTCCTGTTTACACATGCAGTGAACTTCCTCCCCACTCTGGGGCCTTAAAGCAGTGGAAATAGATTACCATTGCATCACTTTTGCCCCACTTCATACATTCCTCCTTTCAGAGAGAGCACTGTCCTTTTCTCTTTCCCTGATGCCAAAAGAGTGGAAAATTTGCAGAGAAAAATCAGTTCACTAATAGGGAAAGTAATGTAGCAAGTATTACAAATATTACACCTTTAATATGTAGGGTTTCTATGATAGAAATGAGTAGGTTGAAAATTTTAATAATAAAGAACAACATAAGCAAAGAAGAAAGCAAACAAGAGTGCCAGCAGAGACACAGATTTCATTTAAAAGTATAATGCTTATTTTATGACTTGGTCCGGAAACCATTCTAGGGTAAAGAATCAATTTACAGTGAGGGAAAATAACCTTTATGTTAATTACTAACAGAGTTGTTTCCAGAGAGCATTGTAGTCAGAAAGCATATTTTCTAGGAAAAAAGTAATATTTCATCAAATGCAAACTAGTTTTACAGAGCATTTTAATATTGGGTTTTGTAATGAAATAGAGTAAAATGCACACTGAAAAATGTTGTTAACAAGACAGATTTCTTTCATGTGGCCACAAATTAATAAAACTAAAAAGAATCTGAGGGGAGTTTAGTAAATACTAATTTATTTACTAAATGATCATTCAACAAATATTTACTGAATACGTACCATATGCCAAGCACTACTGTAGGACTTGTACCAAAAGAAATACTGTCAAGCAGGAGACAGACAATAAAGATAAAGTAAAATTCATATGAATAAGTGATGTATTCTAAGAATAAATCATAACAAATGGGAGGAGAAGATCCTATGATGTCAAGATTAGGCTTTGAAATCTTAAGAGTGACCAGGGAAGTTACAGTAAAAAGATTGATTTTTGAATAAAACTATGAAGGAAGTGAAGGAGCTAACCATGTTGATATAATAGGGAAGAACATTCTCAGATGTGCGAGCAGCAGTACAGAGGACTTGTCTTGAACATAGGTCTGGTACGTTTGAGAAAAGGCGAAGCAGACAGAGCTGCTGGGTTGTAAGATGCCGGAGTGAAGACTGAGAGGCCCTGTGGAGTCAGATCGCACAGACAGAGCTATAGCCAGGATCGGGGGTTTTACTCTGAATTAGCCATGGAAAAACTAAACTAGGTGCAGAGAAGTGACCTAGTCTGAATAAAATTTCAAAGTAATATTCTGACCATCATGTTGAAAATAGGCTGTAGGGCGAGAAGGTTAGAAACAGAAAGGCCAGCTGAGAGACTATCACAACGATCTAGATAAGAACCCGTGGCAGCTTGGGGTTGTGTGACAGCAACAGATGTGATGAGAATGGTAAGGTTCTGGGTATATTTAAAGATAGAATCAAGTAGGTTTCCCTGGGATCTTGGATGTGAAGTTCAAGAAAAATGAAGTAGTCAGAGAAGGCACCAGGCTTTTGGACTAGGAAACTGGAAACAGAAAATTGCCATTTACTGAGATGGCAGCAAAGTGTGGGAGAAGTTGGCTTGGGGGAGTATATCAGGAGCTCAGTTTTAGACATGTTAAATTTTAGAAGCCTATTAGACTTCTAGATGCAGAGGCAAAGGGGCAGTTGGAGCTCAGGAGAGAAAATGCACACTGAAAATGTTGTTAACAAGACAGATTTCTTTCATGTGGCCACAAATTAATAAAACTAAAAAGAATCTGAGGGGAGTTTAGTAAATACTAATTTATTTACTAAATGATCATTCAACAAATATTTACTGAATACGCCATATGCCAAGCACTACTGTAGGACTTGTACCAAAAGAAATACTGTCAAGCAGGAGACAGACAATAAAGATAAAGTAAAATTCATATGAATAAGTGATGTATTCTAAGAATAAATCATAACAAATGGGAGGAGAAGATCCTATGATGTCAAGATTAGGCTTTGAAATCTTAAGAGTGACCAGGGAAGTTACAGTAAAAAGATTGATTTTTGAATAAAACTATGAAGGAAGTGAAGGAGCTAACCATGTTGATATAATAGGGAAGAACATTCTCAGATGTGCGAGCAGCAGTACAGAGGACTTGTCTTGAACATAGGTCTGGTACGTTTGAGAAAAGGCGAAGCAGACAGAGCTGCTGGGTTGTAAGATGCCGGAGTGAAGACTGAGAGGCCCTGTGGAGTCAGATCGCACAGACAGAGCTATAGCCAGGATCGGGGGTTTTACTCTGAATTAGCCATGGAAAAACTAAACTAGGTGCAGAGAAGTGACCTAGTCTGAATAAAATTTCAAAGTAATATTCTGACCATCATGTTGAAAATAGGCTGTAGGGCGAGAAGGTTAGAAACAGAAAGGCCAGCTGAGAGACTATCACAACGATCTAGATAAGAACCCGTGGCAGCTTGGGGTTGTGTGACAGCAACAGATGTGATGAGAATGGTAAGGTTCTGGGTATATTTAAAGATAGAATCAAGTAGGTTTCCCTGGGATCTTGGATGTGAAGTTCAAGAAAAATGAAGTAGTCAGAGAAGGCACCAGGCTTTTGGACTAGGAAACTGGAAACAGAAAATTGCCATTTACTGAGATGGCAGCAAAGTGTGGGAGAAGTTGGCTTGGGGGAGTATATCAGGAGCTCAGTTTTAGACATGTTAAATTTTAGAAGCCTATTAGACTTCTAGATGCAGAGGCAAAGGGGCAGTTGGAGCTCAGGAGAGAAAAATGAGTCAGATATATAAATGTGTGAATCATAAGTATCCAGATAGAATTTATAGTCTGGAGTCTAAATAAAATCAATGAAGGAGAAACCAATCCCACAAAAACTTGAGTAGGAGAGTACAAAGATGGCTTCCTAGGTGGCACAGTGGCAAAGAATCCACCTGCCAATGCAGAAGACGCAAGAGATGCTGGGTTCAATTTCTGAGTCAGGTAGATCCCCCAGAGTAGGAAGATTTTCCTGGAGTAGGAAACAAAGAACTATAGAATATTTTTGCCTAGAAAATTCCATGGACCAAGGAGCCTGGTGCTACAGTCCACGGGGTTGCAAAGAGTCAGACATGACTGAGCACATACACACTCAAACATGTACACAAAGATGGGAGGGGAGCTAGATGAGTTGAGTCCGGTATATTAGAAACCAAGAGAATACTGAAGACAAGAAATAGAGAAATATCAGATATTGAGACTGGGTACCTATATACTCAAGTTTTTAGTATCTTCTGGTTTGTTGCCCTTTCAGTCTTTGGATTAACTGATGCTGCACTATAGCTGGTTATGTCTGAAGATTCAGTGAAATGATAAAAGTTCCTGAGCACCAGACTTGTTAATAGTGGATGAATGAGCTGATTACCCAGGAAAATTTGCTACTAGGAATATTTTTGGACTAAACTATTCAAGACCATTGAGTAAAGTTCCTTCTATTTTTGAGGGTCCTGGAAGTCAAAAAGATGACCTCACATTCTCACAGAATTTATTAAAGCTGACACATGAATAACTTCAATTACAAATACAATGCATATAGATACCATTCTATAAAAGCCAGGTGGGCAAGAAGTGTACATTTGTTTATTTTTCTATACTTGAACATAATTTTGTTTTTAGACCTCTATTTGATCAAATAAAAACAAAATCTTAAGTTATGGCTATTTCCTTTATTCCCAGAGTTATGTCATATATATCAAGAGTTCTTAGGTAATACCCCAGTATCAAGGAATGAGGACATAGTATTGGTCCTTACTCTTGAGCTCTTCCTGTCTGCATCCTCTGAGATGAGCATGTTACCAACTAATCCTCACTCACTGACCAATGCAGGATGCCTCTGTGTTTTCTCACGACCACTCCAGTAGTAACCCTCCAGATCTGACTCCCATTCTCTGTTACTTACACAGAGGCAGAGAAAACAGTCAACTGCCCTCCCTCACTGCTGTAGGTTGTGAGAAGTTCTGTGAGGCTGCTTCAGACTCTCTCATTTTACACTTGCCATCCAAGTCTGCCTTTTGCCTCCACACAGTGTTGAGAACAAGGGTGAGCTCTGGATCTTGGGACTTCAGGTCCTCACTTAGAAAGAGAGAATAGCTCTTGCTCTGAGATCTGGGATCTGTCTATGCCTTCCCAGTTTTCAAGCAAGGGTGGAAAAACAGAACACAGGGGCCAGCCATACATAAACTTCCTTCCTTCTAATTATTCTTTCTCAGTCCAAGTAGATTGTATTGAATTGCTAAGTCTGGAAAATACTGATTCTGTCTACCATGCTTTCTTCTAATTCCATTGTTTGATTAAAAAAAAAAAATGTTAAGGTTTAGAAACTTGTTTGTGCCCTTTCAGTCTTTGGATTAACTGATGCTGCACTATAGCTGGTTATGTCTGAAGATTCAGTGAAATGATAAAAGTTCCTGAGCACCAGACTTGTTAATAGTGGATGAATGAGCTGATTACCCAGGAAAATTTGCTACTAGGAATATTTTTGGACTAAACTATTCAAGACCATTGAGTAAAGTTCCTTCTATTTTTGAGGGTCCTGGAAGTCAAAAAGATGACCTCACATTCTCACAGAATTTATTAAAGCTGACACATGAATAACTTCAATTACAAATACAATGCATATAGATACCATTCTATAAAAGCCAGGTGGGCAAGAAGTGTACATTTGTTTATTTTTCTATACTTGAACATAATTTTGTTTTTAGACCTCTATTTGATCAAATAAAAACAAAATCTTAAGTTATGGCTATTTCCTTTATTCCCAGAGTTATGTCATATATATCAAGAGTTCTTAGGTAATACCCCAGTATCAAGGAATGAGGACATAGTATTGGTCCTTACTCTTGAGCTCTTCCTGTCTGCATCCTCTGAGATGAGCATGTTACCAACTAATCCTCACTCACTGACCAATGCAGGATGCCTCTGTGTTTTCTCACGACCACTCCAGTAGTAACCCTCCAGATCTGACTCCCATTCTCTGTTACTTACACAGAGGCAGAGAAAACAGTCAACTGCCCTCCCTCACTGCTGTAGGTTGTGAGAAGTTCTGTGAGGCTGCTTCAGACTCTCTCATTTTACACTTGCCATCCAAGTCTGCCTTTTGCCTCCACACAGTGTTGAGAACAAGGGTGAGCTCTGGATCTTGGGACTTCAGGTCCTCACTTAGAAAGAGAGAATAGCTCTTGCTCTGAGATCTGGGATCTGTCTATGCCTTCCCAGTTTTCAAGCAAGGGTGGAAAAACAGAACACAGGGGCCAGCCATACATAAACTTCCTTCCTTCTAATTATTCTTTCTCAGTCCAAGTAGATTGTATTGAATTGCTAAGTCTGGAAAATACTGATTCTGTCTACCATGCTTTCTTCTAATTCCATTGTTTGATTAAAAAAAAAAAATGTTAAGGTTTAGAAAGTCCAATGGCCTTTCTCCTAATGAAGAATTTCAAAAGTTGTTTCTTCTTTTCTCTCTTCATTTCTCATATTGGTTATATCTATTCCCTGAAACCTTAATGTGGAATATTGTAGCTGCCTGCTTTAGAAAAAAATAAAGGCAAACTATAAAGAACTGTTTTTTTTTTTTTTCACTAGAAACACTTGCTTCCCTGAAAAACATTTTTTTATTTAGAATTCATTGCAATTTTTTACTGCAGTGCTAAGAAGGTGGGGCCTTATTTTATTTCTCCAGAATCTTCCCTCCTACATACAAACAGCTAAAAGTATTATCTTCACCAGGCCCTCTAACATTGAGTGGTAAAATTGGAAGCTGGGTGAAGTTTTTAGCATACTGTATTGGATACTTGTGAAGCAATATAACATATGTATATTGTTCCTGGCACACAGAACTGTTAAAACCCTTGTAATTTTGTAAATGATGAGAACCCTGGGAGTATCTCTTGTTCTAATGAGGTAACACTGGGTGGGCTTGGAGCTGGCCACCAGAAAGACCAAGCCTTTTTTTGATGTTTGGCATTTTCAGCCCCTACCTGCCCCCCATCCCAGAAGCCTGTTCTCCAGGGTAAAGAAAAAATGAAGTTAACGATTGGTCATTTTTCTGTGAGGAAGCCTCCATGAAAATCCCAATAGTACAAAGTTCAGGGAGCTTCCAGGTTGACAAACATGACCACACTAAGGAGAGTGATGCACCCCAACTCTACAAAGACAAAAGATGTGCTCTCAGGACCTTCCCTGACCTTGTCCCGTGTATCTCTTTACCTAGATGTTCACCTGTATCCTCTGTCACATATGCATGCATGCTCAGTCATTATAGTCTGCCAGGATCCTCGGTCCATGGGATTCTCCAGACAAGAATACTGGAGTGGGTTGCCATGCCCTCCGCCAGATGATTTTCCTGACCCAGGGGTCCAACCCTTACCTTAGCACGAAGAGTTTCTATAACTTACTAGCAGAAATAATTTTACAGATGGGAAGATTCGTTAAAACTTAACTTCCAGAGTTGACACTTTCGTTCTTCATTTCTTAGCTATCTTCCCTTTTACAAAATAAAAAAGAGCACAGTAGCTGAAAACTGAACTGGATTAAAGTGGCTAAAATAATGTGCTTTGAAAAATCTATTCTGTTTATAGAAAATGCCTTCTGAGAGGCTGCATTGATCTTTATTTTACTTTATATGCCTAAAAATTATTCAATTCTAGGATTATGGAATTTGAAAATTCTTTGATTCTAATTAATCAGAACATTTTCTTTTACTTAGTCCTGGAAACCCATAAAAAGTTATTAGCTGTCAGAAGCTTTAATGCCAGTTAATTAGAGGCCCTGACTCTGTGCCTGCTGTTAGTTATTGTGAAAGCTGAAAGGTTAACAAGAATGGGCTGCTACCAATCGCCTTGCCAGGTGTTTTTCCCTACAGTTAATGGACTTGAGCCAATTGAAATGATCACTCTGAACTAGTCACAGAGACTCAATCTTCACGTAGAAATATTGGTAGGAAAAAAAGTTGGAATTTGTATTGTTGTTTTTCACCATCATCACATTTGAAACCATTAAAATCAACAGATAGTTAATCTCCTATTTGTAAATGAAGGTCTGACAAATCCAAAAAGGAAGAAAGAAACCTTTTAAAATAATGTGCATGTCTAACATGTTCCATTAAAATAATAATAGTCCTTCAGTGAAACACTGTCTTGTAAAACTTCTCGCTTTTTTTAAGGCATGCTGGTTAGGACTACATAGGTATTAACGTGTCTAAATTCTTTTAATGGCTGGGTTTATAAATCTGAAGAGTATAATGAAATAATCAGAATCAACCAGATAGAACTGGAGCCAGTCACAGTGGGCATTTGAGACATGCACGCTGTTTGGGGGCACTGAATATGTATTTATCCAATCCAAAGTGGAACAGATGGCAAGCAAACAGGTATGCACTTGTTTTATCTTCCAGATATTGCGGTTCACTAATTATCCCTGTTTATTCTAGGAACATCTGCAAAACTCAGATGAAAGACAAACAGAGGTGACTGAAAAAGATTTGAAGGGAAGTGTGAAATTCTAGAGCTTTCACTCTGTCAGATGAAGACAGAGGGGTTCTCACCCTCTGCCAATTCTGCAGAATTTTAGGTAGCAGAATTTGAAATTAAGTACTTCACTGAAGAAAATACAAAGGAAGAAAATGCTCTAATTGCATATAATCCAAAATTTAACAAGTGGGAACAGAAGAATGTATATAACACAAGCAAAAGATACTTATGCTACCCTAATATCTAAATGCCTTTCTCCACATAAAAAATCTAGAGTTCCTTGGAGAAATGACCAAGGAAAATTCAATGGCAGCACTAAATATTCTTATCGTGTCAGGAAGCTTTGAAAAGTGCTCAGTAATTGATGGAAACCTACAGGAAAATATAGAGGTTAGTTTCAAAGATCCAACTGGCCAAATCTGAGACAATTGAAACTTTCTAAAGAAAATAATAAATTATATTAATTTAAGAAGGGTCAATTAAATGTATGGGGGGAAAAGCTCTTTTAAATGAAATACATTTCACTCTGAACTAGTCACAGAGACTCAATCTTCACGTAGAAATATTGGTAGGAAAAAAAGTTGGAATTTGTATTGTTGTTTTTCACCATCATCACATTTGAAACCATTAAAATCAACAGATAGTTAATCTCCTATTTGTAAATGAAGGTCTGACAAATCCAAAAAGGAAGAAAGAAACCTTTTAAAATAATGTGCATGTCTAACATGTTCCATTAAAATAATAATAGTCCTTCAGTGAAACACTGTCTTGTAAAACTTCTCGCTTTTTTTAAGGCATGCTGGTTAGGACTACATAGGTATTAACGTGTCTAAATTCTTTTAATGGCTGGGTTTATAAATCTGAAGAGTATAATGAAATAATCAGAATCAACCAGATAGAACTGGAGCCAGTCACAGTGGGCATTTGAGACATGCACGCTGTTTGGGGGCACTGAATATGTATTTATCCAATCCAAAGTGGAACAGATGGCAAGCAAACAGGTATGCACTTGTTTTATCTTCCAGATATTGCGGTTCACTAATTATCCCTGTTTATTCTAGGAACATCTGCAAAACTCAGATGAAAGACAAACAGAGGTGACTGAAAAAGATTTGAAGGGAAGTGTGAAATTCTAGAGCTTTCACTCTGTCAGATGAAGACAGAGGGGTTCTCACCCTCTGCCAATTCTGCAGAATTTTAGGTAGCAGAATTTGAAATTAAGTACTTCACTGAAGAAAATACAAAGGAAGAAAATGCTCTAATTGCATATAATCCAAAATTTAACAAGTGGGAACAGAAGAATGTATATAACACAAGCAAAAGATACTTATGCTACCCTAATATCTAAATGCCTTTCTCCACATAAAAAATCTAGAGTTCCTTGGAGAAATGACCAAGGAAAATTCAATGGCAGCACTAAATATTCTTATCGTGTCAGGAAGCTTTGAAAAAGTGCTCAGTAATTGATGGAAACCTACAGGAAAATATAGAGGTTAGTTTCAAAGATCCAACTGGCCAAATCTGAGACAATTGAAACTTTCTAAAGAAAATAATAAATTATATTAATTTAAGAAGGGTCAATTAAATGTATGGGGAAGAGGGGAGGAAAAGCTCTATGTAATAAAAGATGGAGAAGGAATAATAAAATTAGAAAATCACCATTTCACAAATGACAATATAAGAATTTATATAGGCAAGAATCATCAAATGATGCTAAAAAATATAGAGTAAAAGGATTCCCACACACTCAAAGTTTAACTAACAGATTGTTTATTAATTATGAAAAAAGGTATTTTTAGAATAGTGATAGTATCTTAACAGGGATGAAAGCAAGCATCATTAGTAATGTGAAAAATTAGCATTTTGCTTCTTCTGATATGATGCACTGGGAAATATAAACTAGCGAAGAATACTTATATATGAAACTAGTCATAAGAAAGCAAACAAATCCAAATTGTAGAATACTTTACAAAACAGCTGACCTGGATTTGACAAACTTATCAAGCTGTGAAAGACAGAGAAAAAAAAAAAAAAGAACATAAAAAGCAAAGGAATGATTATAGATTAAAAGAGACTAAGGAGACATAACTAAAAGCAAACCGTGATCCTTGATTAGACCACAAAAAATAATAAAATACATGAATAAAAGCTACATTCACACAGCTATAAAGGACACATGGGTCAACTGGGAAAACCTGAATAGAACTGCATCTCAGATATTACTGTGATGATATTCTGTTTCTTAGATATGAAAATATTGTGTTCATGTAAAAGGATGGTCTATTTCTTGTGATATACATGTTGAAGTAGAGTAAATATCACAATGTTTGCAATTTAATTTCAAACATTTCAGCAGAAAGGACATAAATGAAAATATATATTTTTTCATATACATAGAAGAAGATAGAACTTTTTAAGTAAATGTAGCAAAATAATAAAGAATAGACCATCTAAGGGGGAGATATAAGTATACTTATTACACTATTCTTTTAACCTTTGTACAATTTCATTTTTTTAAAAAATTTTGAAACAATAATGCTGATCTCTGAGTGGCTTCAATCAGCTGTCCAGGAAACACTATGCACTGAAATACCAAACATAAATAATGTCTGTTGGCTGCCACATCAGTGGCCCTCAATCAGCTGTCAAAAAACACATACCTAATTAAATGTATGGGGAAGAGGGAGGAAAAGCTCTATGAAATAAAAGATGGAGAAGGAATAATAAAATTAGAAAATCACCATTTCACAAATGACAATATAAGAATTTATATAGGCAAGAATCATCAAATGATGCTAAAAAATATAGAGTAAAAGGATTCCCACACACTCAAAGTTTAACTAACAGATTGTTTATTAATTATGAAAAAAGGTATTTTTAGAATAGTGATAGTATCTTAACAGGGATGAAAGCAAGCATCATTAGTAATGTGAAAAATTAGCATTTTGCTTCTTCTGATATGATGCACTGGGAAATATAAACTAGCGAAGAATACTTATATATGAAACTAGTCATAAGAAAGCAAACAAATCCAAATTGTAGAATACTTTACAAAACAGCTGACCTGGATTTGACAAACTTATCAAGCTGTGAAAGACAGAGAAAAAAAAAAAAAAGAACATAAAAAGCAAAGGAATGATTATAGATTAAAAGAGACTAAGGAGACATAACTAAAAGCAAACCGTGATCCTTGATTAGACCACAAAAAATAATAAAATACATGAATAAAAGCTACATTCACACAGCTATAAAGGACACATGGGTCAACTGGGAAAACCTGAATAGAACTGCATCTCAGATATTACTGTGATGATATTCTGTTTCTTAGATATGAAAATATTGTGTTCATGTAAAAGGATGGTCTATTTCTTGTGATATACATGTTGAAGTAGAGTAAATATCACAATGTTTGCAATTTAATTTCAAACATTTCAGCAGAAAGGACATAAATGAAAATATATATTTTTTCATATACATAGAAGAAGATAGAACTTTTTAAGTAAATGTAGCAAAATAATAAAGAATAGACCATCTAAGGGGGAGATATAAGTATACTTATTACACTATTCTTTTAACCTTTGTACAATTTCATTTTTTTAAAAAATTTTGAAACAATAATGCTGATCTCTGAGTGGCTTCAATCAGCTGTCCAGGAAACACTATGCACTGAAATACCAAACATAAATAATGTCTGTTGGCTGCCACATCAGCAAACCTTTTGCGAGTTCACACTGGTACACAATGCTACTTGATCATCATAGGTCACCACCAATGGGCAAAATAAAACTACATACAGTGTGAATGATGGGGCTTTCCTGGTGGCTCAGACAGTAAAGAATCTGCTTGTCAATGCAGGAGATACAGGAGACTTGGCTTCTACCCCTGGGTTGGGAAGATCCACTGAGAAGGAAATGGCAACCCACTCCAGTATTCCTGCCTGGAAAATTCCATGGACAGAGGAGCCTGGTGGGCTGCAGTCCATACGGTCACAAAGAGTCAGACACAACTTTCACTTTCACACAGTGTAAATGATATCAGATCAGAGTTTCATCCCAATTCACATGACATATGGCTTTCTTTGAGTAGGTGACTCAAAAATCTTTATTAGGGGGGTTTCCCCTGGTGGTCCAGTGGGTAAGGACACCACCTTGCAGTGCAAGGGGAGCCAGTTCGATCCCTGGCCTGGGAAGATCCCACGTGCCGCGGAGCGGCAGGACCGATGTGTCCAATTACCGAGCTGGAGCTCTGGCGTGCGTGCGCCCAGAGCCAGTGCTCTGTGAAGACAGTGGCCACCGCGATGGGAGGCCCACAGGAGCCAAAGAACAAAGACGGATGAAAATAGAGAAATGAAGCACCAATAGAAGTGGCCCGCCCATCCCCCTCCCTCCCCACCCCATCCCCCAAAAGATAAATAAATAAAATTAAAAAAAAAAAAATCTTTATTAGGTGGAAGAAGCTGTATAAAACTTCCTGGGATTTGATGGTGATCAATTGGTTGTGGGTGCATGTTAAGTCACTTCAGTAGTGTCCTTCTCTTTGTGATGTTATGAACTGTAGTCAGCACGCTCCTCTGTCTATTGGTTTATTTAGGTAAGAATACTGCCGTGGTCCCCATGCTGTCCTCCAGGGGATCTTCCCAACCCGGGAAAGATCTCTTCTGTCTCCTGCATTGGCAGGAAGGTCCCTTACCACTAGCTCCACCTGGGAAGCCCAATCAATCGCTTAAATTTCCCTAACATACAGAATAATTCCTGAATAAAACAAAATTGTTAAACAACAAGCCCAATAACAACGTTAAATCAAAATAAAAATTGTCTGTTGGCTGCCACATCAGCAAACCTTTTGCGAGTTCACACTGGTACACAATGCTACTTGATCATCATAGGTCACCACCAATGGGCAAAATAAAACTACATACAGTGTGAATGATGGGGCTTTCCTGGTGGCTCAGACAGTAAAGAATCTGCTTGTCAATGCAGGAGATACAGGAGACTTGGCTTCTACCCCTGGGTTGGGAAGATCCACTGAGAAGGAAATGGCAACCCACTCCAGTATTCCTGCCTGGAAAATTCCATGGACAGAGGAGCCTGGTGGGCTGCAGTCCATACGGTCACAAAGAGTCAGACACAACTTTCACTTTCACACAGTGTAAATGATATCAGATCAGAGTTTCATCCCAATTCACATGACATATGGCTTTCTTTGAGTAGGTGACTCAAAAATCTTTATTAGGGGGGTTTCCCCTGGTGGTCCAGTGGGTAAGGACACCACCTTGCAGTGCAAGGGGAGCCAGTTCGATCCCTGGCCTGGGAAGATCCCACGTGCCGCGGAGCGGCAGGACCGATGTGTCCAATTACCGAGCTGGAGCTCTGGCGTGCGTGCGCCCAGAGCCAGTGCTCTGTGAAGACAGTGGCCACCGCGATGGGAGGCCCACAGGAGCCAAAGAACAAAGACGGATGAAAATAGAGAAATGAAGCACCAATAGAAGTGGCCCGCCCATCCCCCTCCCTCCCCACCCCATCCCCCAAAAGATAAATAAATAAAATTAAAAAAAAAAAATCTTTATTAGGTGGAAGAAGCTGTATAAAACTTCCTGGGATTTGATGGTGATCAATTGGTTGTGGGTGCATGTTAAGTCACTTCAGTAGTGTCCTTCTCTTTGTGATGTTATGAACTGTAGTCAGCACGCTCCTCTGTCTATTGGTTTATTTAGGTAAGAATACTGCCGTGGTCCCCATGCTGTCCTCCAGGGGATCTTCCCAACCCGGGAAAGATCTCTTCTGTCTCCTGCATTGGCAGGAAGGTCCCTTACCACTAGCTCCACCTGGGAAGCCCAATCAATCGCTTAAATTTCCCTAACATACAGAATAATTCCTGAATAAAACAAAATTGTTAAACAACAAGAAAAAAAAAACTTGTTTAAACTGCTAAGCCTGCTAAAAACAAATACAACATATGCTTCTACTGTTTCTCAGAAATAAGTTGCCTTTTCTGCCAATCTGAAAAACTGAAGTTGTGGTTATTTGACTGTTTAGAAAATCATTCATTCAACAAGTATTGGTTGATTACACTTTTAAGTGCTGTCAGAAAAAGATACACAAATACATAGTATACTATTAAAAAAAAAAAAAAGCAAGCAAGCAAGAAAGAAGTATGAAGAAGAAAAGCATAAAGAAAAGGAAATAGAAAATGACGGTTGATATGTGGGGTAGGGTGGCCAGAGAATACTCTTCTGGAAAGGTGCTCCTTGAGCCAACATATGAAAAAAGGAGCTAGAGAACCATGTGCATATTTTCACCAAAAGCACTTCAGATGGAAGAGACAACAGCAAGGACAAAGGCTCTGGTGGGGTAGTTTGTATAGAGCAAGGCAAAACCTACAAGATGGCATACATGGATGAAGAGGAGCAAGAAAGAGAAGAATGATGGAATCAAGGCCAGCTGTTTATTGTTTTTTTTGTTTGTTTTCCTTTTTTTTAAGGCATTCTACTGGTTAACATGAACTTTGTGCAAAGATAAAGGTATCTCTTCTCCAAGGAGATGGGTTTATATTGGACTTGGTGAAAAAGCAACTGCCCTCATTTATGCACATTTTGGAGACACAAACTGCATAATCATATTAGTAACCCTGGGTAGAACACCAAGGAAAAAGTAGGAAGGAAAGTGTGTGTGCTAAGGCACTTCAGTCATGACCAACTGCTTGCGACCCTATGAACAGCAGCCCACCTGGTTCCTCTGTCCATGGGTTTCTCCAGGCAAGGATACTAGAGTGGGTTGCCATTTCCTCTTCCTGGGGATCTTTACAAGCCAGGGATTGAACTTGAATCTCTTATGCTTCCTGCATTGGCAGGTGAGTTCTTTACCACTGACACCACCTGGGAAGCCCAGGAAGGAAAGCTGGTCAATTCACAAATAAAGAGGAGACAATGCTCATCTGAGTAGTCACTGTCCAAAGCTATAGTAGGTAGGCTAATATAAAAGTATACATAGTAAATACATCACTAATAAGGTTATTTTCAATTGAAACATTCCTCCTTATTTTTTGTTTTTTTTAAAGATTTATTTATTTTGGTGGGAGTGGGGTGGGGAGGGAGAGGGGCAGGCGGACCACTTCTATTGGTCTTTCATTTGTCCATTTTCATCCATCTTTGTTCTTTGGCCCATGTGGGCCTCCCATCGCGGTGGCCCCTGTTGTCGCAGAGCACCAGCTCTGGGCGCACGCGCTCCAGAGCTCCGGCTTGGTAATTGGACACATCAGTCCAGCCACTCCGCAGCATGTGGGATCTTCCCAGGCCAGGGATCAAACCGGCGCCCTTTGCACTGCAAGGTGGTGTCTTTACCCACTGGACCACCAGGGAAGCCCACATTCCTCCTTCTTAACAGATGTTAAATTCAACATTTTGCCTGACTATCTTTCACAGAGTATTGTTCTACAACTCAAATATAATATGAAATATTTTTAAAAGATATTGAATTTCTAGTAAAATATGCAAAATTTCATGAGGTTAATGACAGTGACATTGGAGATTTCTTGAACCACAGAACTATCATTACCAAATTAGGAAATGGCAAGTCTAGACACTTATCACTTGAAGAAGAAAGGTCAATACGATGGTAACACAATTTGAAATTGAAAGGAAATATTCTGAATATAAAAGGACCTAGAGAGACTTTGGGAAAATGGGTAAGTAAAGTTTGTATAGTAATACTCTAAATGATGACATGCAAAAGTCACAAATGAAATAATAATATGTGACAGGTTACTCAGGAAAATTATATCAGGTGAAAAACATTCCTTAAACAATACTTTTTTCAGTTTTTTAATTAGATTTGTTATTCAGACATAAATTAAATACAAGAAAAAACATAGTTTCATTTCTCAAGATAAATGCCAGTAAGATATTTTAATAATGTTGTATAAAAGTTTGATCTCCTTTTAAACTGAGCTGACAATAAATTAGAATACAAGAAAACATAGTTTCATTTCTCAAATACCATAATTTAATACCTGGGAAGCCCAGGAAGGAAAGCTGGTCAATTCACAAATAAAGAGGAGACAATGCTCATCTGAGTAGTCACTGTCCAAAGCTATAGTAGGTAGGCTAATATAAAAGTATACATAGTAAATACATCACTAATAAGGTTATTTTCAATTGAAACATTCCTCCTTATTTTTTGTTTTTTTTAAAGATTTATTTATTTTGGTGGGAGTGGGGTGGGGAGGGAGAGGGCAGGCGGACCACTTCTATTGGTCTTTCATTTGTCCATTTTCATCCATCTTTGTTCTTTGGCCCATGTGGGCCTCCCATCGCGGTGGCCCCTGTTGTCGCAGAGCACCAGCTCTGGGCGCACGCGCTCCAGAGCTCCGGCTTGGTAATTGGACACATCAGTCCAGCCACTCCGCAGCATGTGGGATCTTCCCAGGCCAGGGATCAAACCGGCGCCCTTTGCACTGCAAGGTGGTGTCTTTACCCACTGGACCACCAGGGAAGCCCACATTCCTCCTTCTTAACAGATGTTAAATTCAACATTTTTGCCTGACTATCTTTCACAGAGTATTGTTCTACAACTCAAATATAATATGAAATATTTTTAAAAGATATTGAATTTCTAGTAAAATATGCAAAATTTCATGAGGTTAATGACAGTGACATTGGAGATTTCTTGAACCACAGAACTATCATTACCAAATTAGGAAATGGCAAGTCTAGACACTTATCACTTGAAGAAGAAAGGTCAATACGATGGTAACACAATTTGAAATTGAAAGGAAATATTCTGAATATAAAAGGACCTAGAGAGACTTTGGGAAAATGGGTAAGTAAAGTTTGTATAGTAATACTCTAAATGATGACATGCAAAAGTCACAAATGAAATAATAATATGTGACAGGTTACTCAGGAAAATTATATCAGGTGAAAAACATTCCTTAAACAATACTTTTTTCAGTTTTTTAATTAGATTTGTTATTCAGACATAAATTAAATACAAGAAAAAACATAGTTTCATTTCTCAAGATAAATGCCAGTAAGATATTTTAATAATGTTGTATAAAAGTTTGATCTCCTTTTAAACTGAGTTGACTTTAAATGGTCTTTCTTAAATACCAATAATTCTCTGCTAATTGAACCTTCTATTTTCTGACTCTTGAACATTATACCTAATTCCACAGTTTACACAATGCATCAATTTACCACTCCCAAACACACTCTCCTTCCAGAAAGATAAGCTTATTTTCAAGGCTCTCCAAGAACTTACAAACAACAAATATAGAAATATTGGCATACATTAAAACATGTTATCTGTTTCAAGAGAATTGCAAAATATTAAGAAATTCAAAAGAATAAATCCTCTCTATTTTAAGGCATCCGTCACTACTCCACAAACATGTTTGCATCCTATAAAAATGAATAGGATTTCCACAGACATGAAGAATTGAATATATAGTTAATGTGCAGGAAATAATTTGTAGTCTAATTAAGCCCTGGATAACATGTATATGGAAGAAGCTCGATTGAAGGCTGATAGTAAATGTTGGGGTTTGGGTCCTGGAAGACTTGAGTACCAAGTTGAATTGAATGGAGTGTACACATTGAGGAGGAAGTGAAATAGACTGATAAAATCTATATTGTCCTCCTTTTTTTCTTTCCAAGAATTTGATACCATGCACTAAAGTTTTATAAAGTAAATTTCTTGGAACCTCACAGAGAAACTGATTTAATTTTCTTAACAGCCATTATTTCCATTGATTAACCTAAATGAAAATGTATATGTTTTAGGCAATTCTCAACTATATGCACAACAGGGGCTTATCCAGAAGAAGAAAGGTCAATACGATGGTAACACAATTTGAAATTGAAAGGAAATATTCTGAATATAAAAGGACCTAGAGAGACTTTGGGAAAATGGGTAAGTAAAGTTTGTATAGTAATACTCTAAATGATGACATGCAAAAGTCACAAATGAAATAATAATATGTGACAGGTTACTCAGGAAAATTATATCAGGTGAAAACATTCCTTAAACAATACTTTTTTCAGTTTTTTAATTAGATTTGTTATTCAGACATAAATTAAATACAAGAAAAAACATAGTTTCATTTCTCAAGATAAATGCCAGTAAGATATTTTAATAATGTTGTATAAAAGTTTGATCTCCTTTTAAACTGAGTTGACTTTAAATGGTCTTTCTTAAATACCAATAATTCTCTGCTAATTGAACCTTCTATTTTCTGACTCTTGAACATTATACCTAATTCCACAGTTTACACAATGCATCAATTTACCACTCCCAAACACACTCTCCTTCCAGAAAGATAAGCTTATTTTCAAGGCTCTCCAAGAACTTACAAACAACAAATATAGAAATATTGGCATACATTAAAACATGTTATCTGTTTCAAGAGAATTGCAAAATATTAAGAAATTCAAAAGAATAAATCCTCTCTATTTTAAGGCATCCGTCACTACTCCACAAACATGTTTGCATCCTATAAAAATGAATAGGATTTCCACAGACATGAAGAATTGAATATATAGTTAATGTGCAGGAAATAATTTGTAGTCTAATTAAGCCCTGGATAACATGTATATGGAAGAAGCTCGATTGAAGGCTGATAGTAAATGTTGGGGTTTGGGTCCTGGAAGACTTGAGTACCAAGTTGAATTGAATGGAGTGTACACATTGAGGAGGAAGTGAAATAGACTGATAAAATCTATATTGTCCTCCTTTTTTTCTTTCCAAGAATTTGATACCATGCACTAAAGTTTTATAAAGTAAATTTCTTGGAACCTCACAGAGAAACTGATTTAATTTTCTTAACAGCCATTATTTCCATTGATTAACCTAAATGAAAATGTATATGTTTTAGGCAATTCTCAACTATATGCACAACAGGGGAACACTGACAAGAATATCCCCAAATCCGCGTGAAGGTCACATTGTTGGCTTGAGACTGTGACCTGGTTTTCTGAAGCAAGAAAAATTGCTATGAGGAGCAGGTTCATAAAGCTGTTCTCCTGGGCAGCAAACAAACAGAGAAGTCTGCCTCTCTGGGGAGTTACTCTGCTGCCATGTGTGTGTTCACGTCTGCTCGGTCAGCTCAGAGCTTTGATCGTGTGCTCTTAGCAAGTGTCTCAGTCATGAGGATCAGGGTAAATACAGATAAAGGTGGTACAAAACACACTACATATTTTCAGTAGAAAAAATAACATGGAACACAGATGGTCCACATATAAATTTACAGCCTAAATTTCTCCAGCATTGTTTTCTATGTCAAGATTCTGGACACATATCTAAGTTTTTCACCTAAAAGTTATACTCTCTTAGACAAGTACATATCACTCTGGGATCATTTTCTCATTGCAGAATGAAAATAATAAAAAGCACATATTACATAAGGTTGTGAGAAAATTAAGTGAGATTAGATTCATGAAATATTTACAAGTCTAGCACTTAGAAATAACTCAATAAATGTTAGCTATGATGATTATTTGCAATTTTATCCCTAGAAAAAGTCACGTTATTATTGAATGTATTAGAAGATCAGAATAAAGTTTTGAATATTTAAAGTATTCTAAAAAACACAAGGACTCAATATGTGTTTGTCTTTTGGCAAAAATGGAAAAATATGTTACAAACAACAGTATAATATCATGTATTTATAAATTCCAATTACAGAAGGGAATGGTTATTAAATTGAAGAGAACCAGAGGGAACTGAAATGCCTAATTATCCTCTCTTTGGGATTAGTGTTGCATGAAGTCACTTTTCCTAGACATTAGAATGGACAAATTCACCCATAAGCAAAAGAAAACAAATGGAAAATGAATGGAGTGTACACATTGAGGAGGAAGTGAAATAGACTGATAAAATCTATATTGTCCTCCTTTTTTTCTTTCCAAGAATTTGATACCATGCACTAAAGTTTTATAAAGTAAATTTCTTGGAACCTCACAGAGAAACTGATTTAATTTTCTTAACAGCCATTATTTCCATTGATTAACCTAAATGAAAATGTATATGTTTTAGGCAATTCTCAACTATATGCACAACAGGGGAACACTGACAAGAATATCCCCAAATCCGCGTGAAGGTCACATTGTTGGCTTGAGACTGTGACCTGGTTTTCTGAAGCAAGAAAAATTGCTATGAGGAGCAGGTTCATAAAGCTGTTCTCCTGGGCAGCAAACAAACAGAGAAGTCTGCCTCTCTGGGGAGTTACTCTGCTGCCATGTGTGTGTTCACGTCTGCTCGGTCAGCTCAGAGCTTTGATCGTGTGCTCTTAGCAAGTGTCTCAGTCATGAGGATCAGGGTAAATACAGATAAAGGTGGTACAAAACACACTACATATTTTCAGTAGAAAAAATAACATGGAACACAGATGGTCCACATATAAATTTACAGCCTAAATTTCTCCAGCATTGTTTTCTATGTCAAGATTCTGGACACATATCTAAGTTTTTCACCTAAAAGTTATACTCTCTTAGACAAGTACATATCACTCTGGGATCATTTTCTCATTGCAGAATGAAAATAATAAAAAGCACATATTACATAAGGTTGTGAGAAAATTAAGTGAGATTAGATTCATGAAATATTTACAAGTCTAGCACTTAGAAATAACTCAATAAATGTTAGCTATGATGATTATTTGCAATTTTATCCCTAGAAAAAGTCACGTTATTATTGAATGTATTAGAAGATCAGAATAAAGTTTTGAATATTTAAAGTATTCTAAAAAACACAAGGACTCAATATGTGTTTGTCTTTTGGCAAAAATGGAAAAATATGTTACAAACAACAGTATAATATCATGTATTTATAAATTCCAATTACAGAAGGGAATGGTTATTAAATTGAAGAGAACCAGAGGGAACTGAAATGCCTAATTATCCTCTCTTTGGGATTAGTGTTGCATGAAGTCACTTTTCCTAGACATTAGAATGGACAAATTCACCCATAAGCATAGATCAAATGGAAATGAACAGATTCACTGACAGACACCTTGAAAAATGAAATTATTCAGATGTTCAGACCAGACATCTGAGGCAGAGAATCACTTTATAAACTCATCACTGTTGTGCTGGAAATAAAGTCTCACACCTGATTTTATTTTTTTCTTTTGGTGGTTGCTGTCAGATATTGTAGGAACTCTTTTCCCTAGGTGTTTGATATCTACAGGGCAAATGTTTTCACTCTGCTCAGTGAACTGTGCTGAAGCATCTCTTTCTGAAACCCCTCATGACTGCTTTTGAAGGGATTTAGGCCTCTAGAGCATTTTTAAAGATAACTTATGTGGGGAAAAATGAGTCCTCATCTTTCCACCCCACTGGTGACCATTCTAAACCTCCTGCTAAGCACATACTATCATTGGTCATTAACAAAGACAATGCCTTATACTTGTCTTTTCCTCACTTCCAGAAAGCTCCTTGTTCTGGAATGTTCTAACATGCAAAGTGCAAGTTAAAGCTATTACTCAACTGTGGAGACATATTGGTCTTAGGGTGTTACGGTGTTTTTTTGTTTTGTTAGAAAATTTTGAGATGCTTTAAATAAAGAATGTATGGCACTGTAGTCCTGAAGGATAGAGCAAGTTGCTTCTAGGCAATTTGTTCTATTTAATTGTCTTTTCCAACCCCAGGCTATTCCAGACTATCAGGTAAGACAGAGTAGCTATGCCAGACATCCCTGACCTTACATATATTTCCTTTTCTTCGCCTAGAACTTTATCCTGACATTTCTATAGACGAATGGGAAAGAACACCAGGGTACATTCTCAACACCTACCGGATTGCTATATTTTGTATACTTCTAAAATCAACATGTGTTAAGCTGAGATATTAAACAATACTCCCCTAAATATAGATGATAAGTGGAAATCTGTTTTAGTGCTTGAGAGCAAACTATTTGGATTTAGACCAATCCTAAATAAGAACGTCAGCCTCAAATATTTAGCTGAATAAACTTAAACAAGCTAGCCACCTTCTCTGACTCCATTTAACCTGTAAAATAGGAATAAAGATATCTCACACGATTGTTGTGTGGAGAGATGTGACTATGTTTAAATGTGTTAGCTTTTGTGACACCCAGCATTTAATAAGCATTCACTGATTTGTGGCTATTATTCTATAGCTTTCTTCAATTTTTTGTGTTCTAAATACAAGCAGACTACCAAGTCAGTCAAATAGAGGTTCAAAGAATACTATATATTTTAAGATATTAGCAGTAGGCTTCACCTTCCTGAATCTCAAGTTTATTCAACTATTTTCTCAAAGCTGTTTCGAGGATTAAACGAAATAATGACCATAAAGTACCTAAAGTACAGCCTAGAATTTAATACTTACCCTGTGTCAGTTTGTTTTTTCATTTCCATTAATATAGTTCCCAGCTAATATATAAATGTGGTAATATTTAATCATCATAAGTCTAAATAATACTATTGACGGGTCAAAATCCATTCTCAGCTCTGCTGTCCATTGTAGGCTGCAGACACTGGAAAACCAATTGGAAGCAAGACAGCTCTAGTTCAGGTAAACAAGATATTAGATGTGCTAGGGCTTTCTTGGAAGAATTTTGATTTTCCTAATGAATGGGATAGAGGGGGCTCATTCCATTCCCTCCCTCCTCCTTTATGTGTTAACACAGCTCGTGACTGTTGGACCTGTAACAATCACCTTAAGACCAGGAGAGGAAAGCCAATACAATTTAGAGACAGCAACACCAACAGGATTATCCGTAAATCAATGCCACCAACTGCTTACTCAGCATTTCTTGTCGATCAAGATAACGCTTTAGTTTGAAAAGGTAAATATTGGTTGGGTTTTCTGCCACTTTTAAAGTGTGCATTTGATAATGATAGTAAACCTACTCCTGTCTACAAAATGGCCCCAAGAAACCAAAAACCATATGTGTATGCGTGTATGTGTATGTATGGCCTCTGCTACCAATCTGAATTTTTTTTATATATTGCTATGTGTACTCCTGGCAAGAGGCTCCTTTATCCTTTATTCTAATATTTCTGGGAGTGATACTATAAAATGACACATAGATAGTTGTGTATTTACATCCTTCTTGACACAGCTAATGAATCCTCTTGTTTTTAAAGTGCAGAAAGAGAGAAAGCTAGATATAAATAACATGGATAACACTGACACTTGGAGCAACTCTCAGGTAAATTCCATTATTATCATCCCTATTTTACAGATGAGGAAACTGAGAAATTGAGAGGTTTAAATTCCCTTAATTTGTAACAGGTCTTAATTTGAACCCAGACAATATGGACCTATATTATACTATTTTGGTCTCGTGTTCTTTATCAGTAAAAGAAGATGATTTGACTAGATAACTTCTAAATTTCCTTTCACATCTACTTTTTATACTTCTTTGAGAGCATTAACTGCCAGTTTTTCTTAGTTCTTCTGTTCCTATCACCATTATTTGAGAGAAATACGATCAAGCAGAATACAGTTTAGCATGGACTGTGGATTTAGACCCTGTCTGGGTTTCAGTGCTGTCTTAGCCACTTAATTTTCTGACAATGAGAAATTTACTCAACCTCTCTAAGCCTAGTTCCCTCATTTGTGAAATTGTATGTAATACCACATAGATAGTAATAAGACCCAAGGACTCAATGAATTCAGTAAATTCAATTTATTCACCTGTATAAAGCTCTTAATACACAGGGCCTGGACCATAATCCTCAACAAATATCAGTCTTCATTTCTGTTGTTACGGCTATTATGTTATCCTCTGAAACTCAGTTTCAGGTTGGCGAGGATTTTCCTGTAAATTAAAATCTATTTTCATGAGAAAACAATCACTAATATATTTGATAAATTTCATTAATCCTCAATCACATCATGTTAAAAATATATATCTTGAGATATGTATTCTTTCTCCAGGAGAATCCTGAAAAATAAACTTGAAATTCATGTTTATTTTACTGGGCCTATAGCAAAAGGAAAAAAAAAAGTTCACAATGATAGTAACAACTTTTCCTTAATTTTCAATACCCGTCACTAACTTGAAATGTGAAAGAGTGGTAAAAGCAGATCAGCTTCATATAAAAGATTACATTAAAAAACTGGATTCCATCCAATTATCAGATTCTAATAACACACATCCCAAGGTACTTAAGGAACTGACCAGAGCAATTACTGAGCCACTAAATATCATTTATGAGTTCTATGGGGACACAGTGCCTCTGATAGCAATAACTCATCACCTTCCT
Organism: Tragulus kanchil; assembly: GCA_022376925.1. Classification (NCBI taxonomy): domain Eukaryota; kingdom Metazoa; phylum Chordata; class Mammalia; order Artiodactyla; family Tragulidae; genus Tragulus; species Tragulus kanchil. The sequence continues at coordinate 67,657,559 of JAIOJX010000028.1, read as the reverse complement.
TTATGAAAGGGAAAGGACAGTTCTAAAAGCAATAAGCCAATCACTTCAACTAGTTGATCTATGGATTTCCAACCACACTCTTCAGAACCTATTAAAATCTTAATCTGTCCCACCTGCATATCTACATTCCCCTTTTAACTCTACCTGGACTATACACATGTGTAAAATTTATATTAATGTATAAATGATATATTTATATAGCATAAATTTTATAAATTGGACTTGATTTTTGAGGAAGGACTTAAAGATTAAAAAGCAAGCAACAGGCAAAACTCCCCTGGTGGTTCAATGGTTAAGAGTCCTCCTTGAAATGCAGGGATTAGGGGTTCTACCCCTGGTCAGGGAACTGAGATCCCACATGCAGCAGAGCAGATAAGTCTATCTGCTGCAACTGTTGAGCCCATGCGTTCCAGAGCCAGTGTGCTACAACCAGAGAATCCATGCAAGCAGCAAAAGGTCACATACAAAGCAACAAAGATCCTGTTTGCTGCAACTAAGACTGAACACAGCCTAAATAATTAATAATATTAAAAAAAAAAAAAAGCAGGCAGCAGGCAAACAGAATTTTGAATTACTTTGACTAAAAAGACTAAAGGACAAAAATCACTAGATTGTTTTAAATCAATAAAGAATACATATTTTTTACTTACAAGACTTTTGATTTACAACCTTATGTCAAGCAGAGTGTGTACTACTACCAGGATGTGAAGTTTTATTCTCTGTTCTTTAATAGCACCACTCAAAGTATTAATGCTCAGCTATTACTGAAATCCACAAGCCCAAAGTTGGGATTTATCTAGTTGATGAGAGTGAGTTAATCAGCATCCCTACCATGACTTCCAGGCCACCAAAGTTTTTCAAGGACAGTAGAGGCTTTCTTGGTGGTTCAGTTGGTAAAGAATTTGCCTGCAATGCAGGAGACCTGGGTTCAACCCCTGGGTCAGGAAGATCCCCTGGAGAAGGAAATGGCAATCCACACCAGTATTCCTGCCTGGAGAATTCCATAGACAGAGGAGCCTGGGAGGCTACAGACCACAGCGTCACGAAGAGTCGGACAAGACTGAGTAACTACCACTTTAACTTTCACAATGACCCCTCACCGAGGTGTTTTTTAAATGCCTTTTTGATAAAGTGTTTCTGGTCTTCTAATAGATATTGTTAGAAAAGTATCTGAATAGTTTGTTCTATTAAATGAATTCAATATTTCTATCTCCCTGGGACTTTTAATTCCTTCTGTAATATGCCAGAGAAATTCCAGCATGAACAGTTTTTGTGATGGTAGGTCACCAATGACTCTAGTCTATAATTACTCAAGCTAATTGATGAAAATCACTCCCAGGTGCTTAAACTAGTACATTCAGTTCTATAAATTTTGTGGGTAGTATATATCAATCTTATTTGTCCAATCAAATAACACCCACAAAATTCACATATATACATGCTCCCAATTGCTACTAATAGAAACAGATATGGTCCAACAATCCCTTGGATGCATAAACTACACTTTGCCAAAGAAGGTTTCAAATGCCTCCATCTGGTCTATAGTGGGATCTCTTCTCAAGAGTAGAGGAATCGTGAAGGAGAGAGGCAGTAAGCACCAAGGAGAAACAGCACTTCTTTGTGAGACACCCCCCTCAGTAGCAGTCGTTAAAAGTTTGATTCGAGGAAAGTTTTATTTCTTCAGATAGGGTAGGGAGATAAGATTCCATTGTTCCAGTTGGACTCAGTCTTGAGTTAGCACTACAACTCTATAACCCTTACAATCAGGCCTTGGGCTTGGTCCTCAGCCATATCTGTCTTGTGACCACAGGAAATGAAAGACTCCTTCAAAGATGCTTTTGATGATTTCGTTTAGCTAACTACAACTTCTATACCATTCTGCCCTTTCCAGTTGCCACCAAAGTTGATTTATCTAGGTGATGAGAGTGAGTTAATCAGCATCCCTACCATGACTTCCAGGCCACCAAAGTTTTTCAAGGACAGTAGAGGCTTTCTTGGTGGTTCAGTTGGTAAAGAATTTGCCTGCAATGCAGGAGACCTGGGTTCAACCCCTGGGTCAGGAAGATCCCCTGGAGAAGGAAATGGCAATCCACACCAGTATTCCTGCCTGGAGAATTCCATAGACAGAGGAGCCTGGGAGGCTACAGACCACAGCGTCACGAAGAGTCGGACAAGACTGAGTAACTACCACTTTAACTTTCACAATGACCCCTCACCGAGGTGTTTTTAAATCCCTTTTTTGATAAAGTGTTTCTGGTCTTCTAATAGATATTGTTAGAAAAGTATCTGAATAGTTTGTTCTATTAAATGAATTCAATATTTCTATCTCCCTGGGACTTTTAATTCCTTCTGTAATATGCCAGAGAAATTCCAGCATGAACAGTTTTTGTGATGGTAGGTCACCAATGACTCTAGTCTATAATTACTCAAGCTAATTGATGAAAATCACTCCCAGGTGCTTAAACTAGTACATTCAGTTCTATAAATTTTGTGGGTAGTATATATCAATCTTATTTGTCCAATCAAATAACACCCACAAAATTCACATATATACATGCTCCCAATTGCTACTAATAGAAACAGATATGGTCCAACAATCCCTTGGATGCATAAACTACACTTTGCCAAAGAAGGTTTCAAATGCCTCCATCTGGTCTATAGTGGGATCTCTTCTCAAGAGTAGAGGAATCGTGAAGGAGAGAGGCAGTAAGCACCAAGGAGAAACAGCACTTCTTTGTGAGACACCCCCCTCAGTAGCAGTCGTTAAAAGTTTGATTCGAGGAAAGTTTTATTTCTTCAGATAGGGTAGGGAGATAAGATTCCATTGTTCCAGTTGGACTCAGTCTTGAGTTAGCACTACAACTCTATAACCCTTACAATCAGGCCTTGGGCTTGGTCCTCAGCCATATCTGTCTTGTGACCACAGGAAATGAAAGACTCCTTCAAAGATGCTTTTGATGATTTCTGACTTCCTATACACTGGGCTGTATTTTTATGACTCTGAACTCGTCCATTTACCCTATATGATCTCCAGGACCTCAGAACAGCCAGCAAATCCACAATCTTTATAGAGACTATTGCTACCATCAGACCAAGTGCTATAGCACTTGATCCCTTACTCCCTTGCTTTCTACTTGCAGTTAAAACTATGCTGCACCAGGGCTTCCCTGGTGGTCCAGTGGGTAAGGACACCGCCTTGCAGTGCAAGGGGCGCCAGTTCAATCCCTGGCCTGGGAAGATCCCACGTGCCGCGGAGCAGCTGAACCGATGTGTCCAATCACTGAGCTGGAGCTCTGGAGCACATGCACCCAGAGCTGGTGCTCTGCAACAACAGAGGCCACCTCAATGGGAGGCCCACATGGGCCAAAGAACAAAGATGGATGAAAATTGACAAATGAAAGACCAAGAGAAGTGGCCCGCCTGCTCCCCTCCCTCCCCACCCCACCCCTCCAAAAAATAAATAAATAAATCTTTAAAAAAAAAAACAAAAAACTATGCCGCATCAGAGAAAATTTGAGAAATGATGACGACATGGTAAGACTACCACAGATTCACAGATTACCAGTATTCTGTTCCTCCCTATCAAAAGGATATCTATGAGCTTTTCAAGTGTATGGAGCTATTCCATCCAAGAACCCATATTTCAGGACCACTATCAGATACTTTATCATATACCAACAGTCAGATAGCATCACGCTGGGCCTAAAGGGGTAGAGTGAACAGTGATGATGATGTGGAGTAGTTAGTTGTCCACCTGAATGGAGCTGGTGCAACCAACCACAGGGAGATAGTTTAGTGTGTAGATGCCCTGATGCCACTCCGCTCCCATCTGAATTTCTGAACCTGAAGAAGTTAAATAGAAACTGTTCATCACACATAAATTTAAAGGGGAAAATATTTCAATAGGGATCTTGCAGCTGTAAATTAAGTTCGGATTTCATATTAAGGGTCATGCAAAGCCCTTTAAAATCTTTAAGTTGAAAATAGCACGAGACTATATTAAAGATTTGAAAATAATTCTTTGGCCATTATACAGAAAATGGATTTGAGATAGAGTTGAGAGAGAAAATGAAAGGATGAATTTGGAGCTTTGGGCAAGAGATAATGTTCATGTGTATTAGAAAGGTGGAAGTAGAGACGGATATAAAGGTATGGCCTGAAACACATTTTGGAGGTAAAATTACAAGGATTTAGTGGTAAATACAATGTGGAGAATGAGAAAGAAAATGTCAGATATGAGACTCAGTTTTCTGAACTCACTAACAAGCTAGAGGGGGTTGTAATTTAAAAGTTCTATTCACTATGAGCTAGTTGAGAATTAAGTTTGAAAAAAGAAATCCCTACAGAGAAAAGAAAAATATATAAAGTGTAAAAAGTTGCACAAGCTGCATAGTTTTCTAGGAACAAAGCACATTTTATTATAGCCTGTTTCAGCATTTTGAAATCTAACCACAAATAGAAAAGTCGGCTTTATGGCTGTCTTCTGTCACCAGCAAATGGGAGCTTTTAGGGATGTCTGCTCACTTCTTTGAAATAAATGCTATTAGTTACTGAAGGCAATAGTTATTTCTGACAAGTGAATAGAATATTGATTTTATTCTATTTTCCTCTGGTAATTTTAAAAGAAATATTCATAAGAAGTAAGGTTCAAGGCCTAAATGTTTGAAAATAATAACAGAATCAATTTACAATTATTTAACCCATTCTCAATATTTCCTGCTTCTGTGTTTCATGGGCTGTAGTTCATATCTGCCATTAGTCAAAATGTTGTTTATTCTTTTCAGAATTATGTATTCCACAAAAGATCCTGAGGGATAAAACAGAAGTTTCAAGGTCTGTTATGTACACACTTCCCCAAATTTCTGAAATTTTTTAACATATTAACTTTCCTGATAGACAGTGGCCATACCTTCTAATGAGAAAATCTTAAAAGACCAAAGTTTCCTCTCTTTTTCATATGGATTAAAGTCACTAACATTGGAATAGTAGAGAATGTCAACCTCTCTCAACCCTGATGGTTCCTTTTCAATGGTGGGTCTTTCTGGGACCATCAGATGGATAATTTTGTCAATGACCTTTTCAGGACTTTTATCAGAGGATCTTGGCAAATATAGTGCCAACTGGGAAAAGTCTTGGTTCAAGTTCTTATTAATGATGCACAGGGAGAAAAAGGGTAGAATCCATAAAAAGCAGCTACTATAAACTACATCAGACATATGTGTATGGAATCTAGAAAGATTGTGCTGATAAATGAAAATGCAGAGCAGCAATGAAGAAGTGGACATGGAGAATAGTCTTAACAGGACATTGGGATGAGGGACGGGAATATGCTCTGGAACTAGGGAATCTCAAAACAGGGGCTCTGTGGCAATCTGGAGGGGTTGGGATGGGGAGGGGGATGGGGGGACATATGTATACCTATGGCGGATTTGGATAGATCTGTGTCAGTAGACAACAAAGCCCTGTAAAAAAATAATAATAATAATAAATAAAAAGAAAAAAGCCACATCAGGAAGAAGATTAGTGCCTAGAATTTCATGGCAAAAATGTCCAGAAATTGCTATGTCCAGAAAATATATCATTTAAAGAATCTTATGCTTCCTTAGAGGTAAGAATGCTCTGGAACAGCTTAAGTGCCTAAGTGTAAAATGTCTGAATAATTTATGATGTTTTGACTACTAACCCCACCAAAAGTTGTCATAGGAGCAACATAACTTGAGCTACTTCTTTGAAATTAATGTTCATGATTTGTCATGTAATCTGAAACTCCAGACTGGGATTTTTATTGTTGTTGTTGTTGTTATGTGATCTGAAACTCTGAAATGACTGGTCTAGATGTGAGTGCTAATCTCTAGAGACTAAACAATGAAGGTACTCTCTGTGGGGTTTTGACGGTGTGCGTTAGTCATTCAGTCATGTCTGACTCTTTGTGACCCCATACAGCCCACCATGCCCCTCTGTTGATGGGACTCTCCAGGCAAGAATACTGGAGTAGGGAGCCATTCCTTCCTTCATGGGGATCTTCCTTATCCAGAGATCAAACCCATGTCTCCCACATTGCAGGCAAGCTCTTTACTGGCTGACGCACCAAGGAAGCAGACCAAATCAGGGCTTCTCTGAGAGAGGCTATATATGAAGCACATGTGTTCCTACCACGAAGACCTGAGTCAGGAGAAACTTCCAGAAGTGTTTGACAAGCATATTTGTATTTGAGGGCTTTATTTTAATTATGCTGAACAATCAGGAGAATTGAAATAGAATGCTGTAAAGACAAGCATTTTTGCCACTTCCCAAACACAATACAGGTTTAATGCACCTAAATTTTCACTCCAGACATAGGAAGAAAAAAAATGACCTAGACGAGCTCTTTCAGCAACAAAAAGATGCTTTGTGCTGGTAATTGTCAGAAAGACAATTTACTCTAACTTATTTATAGGAAATTAACAGAATTGTTTATAAAAAAGCAAACCTTTTGCTATCAGCAGAAAAATGTATACAATAGCATTGTTTCATGGGTAACTAGGAGTGACCTGTGGCTGGCTGCCTGGCTGGTTCTCATTCCTTCCTTGGGTTAGTGAGCCTTTCATGGTTACATTTTATTCTTCTACTTCTCACTCTCAATTGCCTTTCACTTCCACCTTCTTTCTGAAACGTATAAAGGGAAAACTCCTTTTAAAATACGTGAAATACATGAAATGATGCTCAATCTCGCTTATTATTAGAGAAATGCAAATTAAAACTACAATAAGATACCACCTCACACCCGTCAGAATGGCCATCATCAACAAATCTGCAGACAATAAATGCTGGAGAGGGTGCGGAGAAAAGGGAACCCCCTTGCATTGCTGGTGGGAATGTAAACTGATACAGCCTCTATGGAAGACAGTATGGAGATTTCTTAAAAAACTAAAAATAGAAGCACCCTATGACCCAGCAATCCCACTATTAGGCTTATATCCTGATGAAATCAAAACTGAAAGAAGCACCTGTACCCCAATGTTCATTGCAGCTCTCTATACAATAGCCAAAACATGGAAGCAACCTAGATGTCCATTGACAAACGAATGGATCCAGAAGCTCTGGTACATATATATAATGGAATACTACTCAGCTGTTAAAAGACATCACCGACCATCCAGGGACTTCCAAGAATACTGGAGTAGGGAGCCATTCCTTCCTTCATGGGGATCTTCCTTATCCAGAGATCAAACCCATGTCTCCCACATTGCAGGCAAGCTCTTTACTGGCTGCGCACCAAGGAAGCAGACCAAATCAGGGCTTCTCTGAGAGAGGCTATATATGAAGCACATGTGTTCCTACCACGAAGACCTGAGTCAGGAGAAACTTCCAGAAGTGTTTGACAAGCATATTTGTATTTGAGGGCTTTATTTTAATTATGCTGAACAATCAGGAGAATTGAAATAGAATGCTGTAAAGACAAGCATTTTTGCCACTTCCCAAACACAATACAGGTTTAATGCACCTAAATTTTCACTCCAGACATAGGAAGAAAAAAAATGACCTAGACGAGCTCTTTCAGCAACAAAAAGATGCTTTGTGCTGGTAATTGTCAGAAAGACAATTTACTCTAACTTATTTATAGGAAATTAACAGAATTGTTTATAAAAAAGCAAACCTTTTGCTATCAGCAGAAAAATGTATACAATAGCATTGTTTCATGGGTAACTAGGAGTGACCTGTGGCTGGCTGCCTGGCTGGTTCTCATTCCTTCCTTGGGTTAGTGAGCCTTTCATGGTTACATTTTATTCTTCTACTTCTCACTCTCAATTGCCTTTCACTTCCACCTTCTTTCTGAAACGTATAAAGGGAAAACTCCTTTTAAAATACGTGAAATACATGAAATGATGCTCAATCTCGCTTATTATTAGAGAAATGCAAATTAAAACTACAATAAGATACCACCTCACACCCGTCAGAATGGCCATCATCAACAAATCTGCAGACAATAAATGCTGGAGAGGGTGCGGAGAAAAGGGAACCCCCTTGCATTGCTGGTGGGAATGTAAACTGATACAGCCTCTATGGAAGACAGTATGGAGATTTCTTAAAAAACTAAAAATAGAAGCACCCTATGACCCAGCAATCCCACTATTAGGCTTATATCCTGATGAAATCAAAACTGAAAGAAGCACCTGTACCCCAATGTTCATTGCAGCTCTCTATACAATAGCCAAAACATGGAAGCAACCTAGATGTCCATTGACAAACGAATGGATCCAGAAGCTCTGGTACATATATATAATGGAATACTACTCAGCTGTTAAAAGAAATGCAGAAGACTCAGTCCTAATGAAGTGGCTGGCTCTAGAACCTATCATAAAAAGTGAAGTAAGTCAAAAAGAGAAAGACAAATACAGTATACTAACACACATATATGGGATCTAGTAGGACAGTCTTGATAACACATGCAGGGAACTCATGGAAAACAGACAGAGCGTAGACATAGGGACATTGTGGGGAAGAAATAGGGAGGGGGAAGCATGGGGGGGTAACATGGAAACCTATAGTGTTATGTGTGGAAAAGATAGCATAGTGCTAAGGGAATAGGAGTGCTTACAATGGCTTGGGGCGAAGGTCTGGAGGGGTGGGATGGGGGGATCTGGGTGGGTGGGGACCATGGATATACATATGACTGATCTGGGAACATACATGTCTGTGAACAACAAAACTCTGTAAAACCTTTAAAATAAAGAATAAAAAAAAAAAAAAAAGAAGAAAGGACACTAGGTAAAAACTAAGTAAAAGTGAATACGGTATGTATTTTAACAAAAATGTATCAATGTTATTTCTTTAGCTGAGATATATAATATATAAATATATAGTATTAATAATAGAGGAACTTGTGGGGTAGGTAAATGAGAACTCTCTGTACTATTTATACAAGTTTTCAAGAAATATATAAATATTCTGAAGTTAAAAAAAATAAATAAATAAAATAAAATAAAATACGTGAAATAGCCTCATTTCACTGAAGGAAAGGTGGTGGTGTCAAGAAGGAAAGATAAGAACCAACGGTGGAACTAGAAACCTTGAATTATGAAGAATTCAGCATAGCATGGGCTTTGGCAAATTATCCTTTAGATACACCGTTAGAGTTTGAAACTGAAAGAAATTCTTACTAAATTTCAGTTCATTTATTTTGTAAATATAAAATTTCAAATATATTTTTTACTTAAGGTAAACAATGCCTAGAGTTGAAAATAGAATATAAACATTTTAATAAAAAGATGAATAACAAGTGTTAATATAAAAGAAAAAAAAAGTTTTATATTTCAATATGGAAGATATTTATCTATTTTGGGATAAGGAGTTTTTTTAATGTTTATACCATAAAGAGATTTATGGCTTTAATTCCTAAATTTTTGAAACTTATACCTATAATATATAATTCAAATGAATTTTAAAAGTAAATGGAAAAGAGAAAAATACAATTGTAATATAAATAAGAAATAACTTTATTTATATATTAAATGAGACAGAGAAAACAGAAAGAGATATCTAACAAATCTAACACAGTAACAGAAAAATGTGTTGAAATGTAAGAGACAACTCAAACAAATAAGCAGATAGACTAATTTTTTAAATTATATTCAAACTTTTATACAACAGAACATATAGATAATAAAATAAAACCATAGTGATATATATGTTTTAAATATATTCATTGTAAGTCATTGAAATAGAGGAATTAATATTCTCATGTACAACTCATACATTGCTATTAGAATAATATGAATATCACTATTTTAAAATATATATACATTAAAATTATGATGTTTTATTCATTCAACCCATCAACTTTATTTAGGGAATTTTATGAACCAGAGACATCGCCACCAGTAAATCAAGATACATATATTGTTATGGTTGCTCAGTTGCTAAGTAGTGTCTGACTCATTGCAACACTGTAGACTGTAGCACGCCAGGCTTCCCTGTCCTCCACCATCTCCTGGAGTTTGCTCAAACTCGTGTCCATTGAGTCAGTGATGCCATCCAACCGTCTCATTGTCTGTCACCCCCTCCTCCTCCTGCCCTCAATATTTCGCCACATCAGGGTCTTTTCCAGCAAGTCAGCTCTTTGCATAAGGTAGCCAAATCACTGGAGCTTCAGCTTCAATCCTTGCAATGGATATTCAGGGTTCATTTTCTTTAGGATTGACTGGTTTGATCTCCTTACTGTCCAAGTAACTCAAGAGTTCTCTCAGCACCACATTAAAAAGCATCAGTTCTTTGGCACTCAGCCTTCTTTATGGTCCAATTCTCACATCTGTGCATGACTACTGGAAAACCATACCTTTGACAATACATACTTTATCAGCAAAGTGATGTCTCTGTTTTTGAATACACTGTCTAGGTTGGTCATATATTTTCTTCCAAGGAGAAAGTTTTCTTTTAATTTCATGGCTGCTGTCACTGTCTGCAGTGATTTTGGAGATCAAAAAATTAAAGTCTGTCACTATTTCCATTGTTTGCCCATCTATTTGCCATGAAGTGATGGAGCCAGATGCCATGATCTTAGTCTTTGAATACTGAGTTTTAACTCAGCGTTTTCACTCTCTTCTTTCATCCTCAAGAGGTTCTTTAGTTCCTCTTCATTTTCTGCCATTAGAATGGTATCAACTGCATATCTGAGGTTGTTGATATTTGTCCTGACAACCTTGATTCCAGTTTGTGAGTCTCTATTCTGGTATTTCACATGATGTACTCTACATAAAAGTTAAATAGGCATGATAACAATAAACAGCCTGATGTACTCCTTTCCCAATTTGGAACCAGTCAGTTGTCCCACATTTGGCTCTACCTGTTGCTTCTTATCCTGCATACAGATTTCTCAGGGTTGGGCAAGTAAGGTGATCTGGTTTTAATTTCAAAGGCCGTAGTCTCTTTATTTAGGGAATTTTATGAACCAGAGACATCGCCACCAGTAAATCAAGATACATATATTGTTATGGTTGCTCAGTTGCTAAGTAGTGTCTGACTCATTGCAACACTGTAGACTGTAGCACGCCAGGCTTCCCTGTCCTCCACCATCTCCTGGAGTTTGCTCAAACTCGTGTCCATTGAGTCAGTGATGCCATCCAACCGTCTCATTGTCTGTCACCCCCTCCTCCTCCTGCCCTCAATATTTCGCCACATCAGGGTCTTTTCCAGCAAGTCAGCTCTTTGCATAAGGTAGCCAAATCACTGGAGCTTCAGCTTCAATCCTTGCAATGGATATTCAGGGTTCATTTTCTTTAGGATTGACTGGTTTGATCTCCTTACTGTCCAAGTAACTCAAGAGTTCTCTCAGCACCACATTAAAAAGCATCAGTTCTTTGGCACTCAGCCTTCTTTATGGTCCAATTCTCACATCTGTGCATGACTACTGGAAAAAACCATACCTTTGACAATACATACTTTATCAGCAAAGTGATGTCTCTGTTTTTGAATACACTGTCTAGGTTGGTCATATATTTTCTTCCAAGGAGAAAGTTTTCTTTTAATTTCATGGCTGCTGTCACTGTCTGCAGTGATTTTGGAGATCAAAAAATTAAAGTCTGTCACTATTTCCATTGTTTGCCCATCTATTTGCCATGAAGTGATGGAGCCAGATGCCATGATCTTAGTCTTTGAATACTGAGTTTTAACTCAGCGTTTTCACTCTCTTCTTTCATCCTCAAGAGGTTCTTTAGTTCCTCTTCATTTTCTGCCATTAGAATGGTATCAACTGCATATCTGAGGTTGTTGATATTTGTCCTGACAACCTTGATTCCAGTTTGTGAGTCTCTATTCTGGTATTTCACATGATGTACTCTACATAAAAGTTAAATAGGCATGATAACAATAAACAGCCTGATGTACTCCTTTCCCAATTTGGAACCAGTCAGTTGTCCCACATTTGGCTCTACCTGTTGCTTCTTATCCTGCATACAGATTTCTCAGGGTTGGGCAAGTAAGGTGATCTGGTATTACCATCTCTTTAAAAGTTTTCCACACAGTCAAAGGCTTTAGCGTAGTCGATGAAGCAAAAGTTGGTGGGGTTTTTTGTTTGTTTCAGAATTCCCTTGCTTTTCCTATGATCCAATAGATGTTGGCAATTTCATCTCTTGTCTGGAGAATTCCATGGACAGAGGAGCCTGATGGGCCACAGTCCATGGGTTCACAGAGAGTTGGACAAAACAGAAGTGACTTAGCACAGCACAGTGGCACAGAAGCAAAGAGTTTGTTTTAAATGGGCTCATGAACACTTCTCACAGCTGTCTCTCCTTGTCCCTCACCCCATCTTCTGGCTCATAATAGAGGGAGCAGGCAAGGCCACGCAACTCCCTCTTCCTCCCAGGAAAAGGTTTGGCTGCATATTTTTTACAAATGCTTCCCGAAGGCTGTGCTTCAAATCAGCGTGCCTTTTGGACTTCAGTGGGTTTCTCTGGCAGCCTGAAAGAATGCTTTCCACACCATATTCCCCAGGCTCATTCCAAAGATAAAGCCAATTCTCCAGCTTTTCCCTAGAAGGATCTAGTTCATGAATCTATTGCCCAACTTCTTCAGCTGCCACCTGATGGACTGGCTCCTAATTCAGAAGCTAACAGGATTTGGGATTCATAAATTGTCCAGGTACGAAGAGTACAAAGAAGCAGTCTTTTATGGTTATGCAAGCAGTTCTAGTGGCTATTCCTGCAGGCTTAGCACAAAACAAGCATGAGAAAAGGACCAGTTCCCAGTTTCTCCAGGTTGGAGTCAAAACTACAAATCTAACATTCTGATTTTCCCAGCTGCTACCTAGAGTAGGGCTTCCAATTAGCATGCATCTGGGAGTTGACAGGGGAAACAATTAGTAGTCCTCTGGGAGTCTAAACAGACAACATTTTCTCCACTTTCTGAGACTGACAGGACTTGGAACAGACTCATCTCCTGGGGCCACTATGAACAAAGATGGTGGTTTGAATAAATAGGTTTGGGAAGTACCCAGAATCTTAGGACAGGCTGACTGACAAAGTTTATCTTTTATATGAGGCCAGGATTTTAAGACTAGAAGAGATAGCTATTTCATGTAATGCACAGAAACTAACACAGAGAGTCAAAGAAAAATAACAGGAGACTATGCTCCAAACAAAAGAACCAGATAAATCTCCAGAAACCAACCCTGACAAATAGGAGATAATCGATTTATCCAAGAAATAAAATCCAAAATAAAAGTCATAAATACGTTCACCAAGATCAGGAAAGCAACACATAAACGAAGTGAGAATTTCAACAAAGAAATAGAAAACCTAAAAAGGACCAAGCCAAAATCATAAAGCTGGTGAATGCAATCACTGAATTGAAATAGTCAGTAGAAGGACTCAACTACAGTCTAGATCAAAGAGAAGAAAAAAGCAGCAAACGTGAAGACACGTCGGTGAAAGATATCCACTCAGAGGATCAAAAAGAAAAATCAGGGCTTCCCTGGTGGTCCAGTGGGTAAGGACACTGCCTTGCAGTGCAAGGGGTGCCAGTTCGATCCCTGGCCTGGGAAGATCCCACGTGCCGTGGAGCGGCTGGACCAATGTGTCCAATTACCGAGCCAGAGCTCTGGAGCGCATGCGCCCAGAGCCGGTGCTCTGTGACAGCAGAGGCCACTGTGATGGGAGGCCCACATGGGCTGAAGAACAAAAATGGATGTAAATAGATAAATGAAAGACCAGTAGAAGTGGTCCACTCGCCCCTCTCCCTCCCCAGCCCACTCCCCCGCTCCCCCCCAGCACCCATTGCGTCAATGAGCAAGATGCAAGGACTATTCCTGCAGGCTTAGCACAAAACGAGCATGAGAAAAGGACCAGTGCCCAGTTTCTCCAGGTTGGAGTCAAAACTACAAATCTAACATTCTGATTTTCCCAGCTGCTACCTAGAGTAGGGCTTCCAATTAGCATGCATCTGGGAGTTGACAGGGGAAACAATTAGTAGTCCTCTGGGAGTCTAAACAGACAACATTTTCTCCACTTTCTGAGACTGACAGGACTTGGAACAGACTCATCTCCTGGGGCCACTATGAACAAAGATGGTGGTTTGAATAAATAGGTTTGGGAAGTACCCAGAATCTTAGGACAGGCTGACTGACAAAGTTTATCTTTTATATGAGGCCAGGATTTTAAGACTAGAAGAGATAGCTATTTCATGTAATGCACAGAAACTAACACAGAGAGTCAAAGAAAATAACAGGAGACTATGCTCCAAACAAAAGAACCAGATAAATCTCCAGAAACCAACCCTGACAAATAGGAGATAATCGATTTATCCAAGAAATAAAATCCAAAATAAAAGTCATAAATACGTTCACCAAGATCAGGAAAGCAACACATAAACGAAGTGAGAATTTCAACAAAGAAATAGAAAACCTAAAAAGGACCAAGCCAAAATCATAAAGCTGGTGAATGCAATCACTGAATTGAAATAGTCAGTAGAAGGACTCAACTACAGTCTAGATCAAAGAGAAGAAAAAAGCAGCAAACGTGAAGACACGTCGGTGAAAGATATCCACTCAGAGGATCAAAAGAAAAATCAGGGCTTCCCTGGTGGTCCAGTGGGTAAGGACACTGCCTTGCAGTGCAAGGGGTGCCAGTTCGATCCCTGGCCTGGGAAGATCCCACGTGCCGTGGAGCGGCTGGACCAATGTGTCCAATTACCGAGCCAGAGCTCTGGAGCGCATGCGCCCAGAGCCGGTGCTCTGTGACAGCAGAGGCCACTGTGATGGGAGGCCCACATGGGCTGAAGAACAAAAATGGATGTAAATAGATAAATGAAAGACCAGTAGAAGTGGTCCACTCGCCCCTCTCCCCCCCCAGCCCCCCCCCCCCCCCCCCCCCCCACCAAAAAAAAAAGAAAAACCAATGAAATAGAGTGAAGGTAGCATCAGGGACTTATGGCACTCTATCACTGGAGTAACATACATAGTATGAAAGTCCCAGAAGCAGAAGAGTGAGAAAAAGGAACAAAAAAAATTATACAAATAAATAATGGCTAAAAACTTCCAAATCTGAGAAAAGAAATAAACATTCAGATACAAGAAGCCCTAAAAATACCAACATATAAATCAGAGACTCCCACAAAGACACATTATAATCAAATTGTCAAAGTTTAAAGCAAAAAAACAGAATTTTGAAAGCAGCAAGAAAAAAGTAGTTTGCTGCATATAAGGAACCCCCTATAATGAAGATCTTTCAGCAGAAACTTGCTACTCAGAACAGACTGATTAGGTATATTTAAAGTAATGAATGAAAAAAGTTCCAACCAAGAATACTTTATCCAGCTATAGTATCTCTCAAATATGAAAGAGAGATAGAAGTATTTTCAGACAAAACTGAAAGAGTTTACCACCCCTAGATCTACCTTTTAAGAAATGCTAAATGAAGTTCTTCAGCTGAAAAAGAAGTATAAAACTCACTGGTAAAAGCAAATGTATGGGGCTTCCCTGGTGGTCCAGTGGGTAAGGACACCGCCTTGCAGTGCAAGGGACGCTGGTTCGATCCCTGGCCTGGGAAGATTCCATGTGCCATGGAGCGGCTGGACTGATGCATCCAATTACCAAGCCGGAGCTCTGGAGTGCATGCACGCAGAGTCGGTGCTCTGCGACAACAGAGGCCACTGCGATGGGAGGCCCACAGGAGCCAAAGAACAAAGATGAATGAAAATAGACAAATGAAGGACCAATAGAAGTAGTCCCCCTGCTCCCCTCCCCCCCCCCCCCCCCAAAATAAATAAATAAATAATTCTTAAAAAAAAAAAAAAAAAAGCAAATGTATGGTCTAACTCAAAGTAATATTGTAACGGTGCCGTGGTGTGGTATACGTGGTGCAGCAGGACATGCTCAGTCATGTCTAATTCTTTGCAATCCCACAGACTGGAGTGTGCCAGGCTCTTCCATCCATGGGATTTCCCAAGCAAGAATACAAAGTGGGTTGCCATTTCCTACTCCAGGGGATCTTCCTGAATCAAGATCAAACCTGAGTCTCTTGCATCTCCTGCACTGGTAGGCAGATTCTTTACCACTATGCCACCTGGCAATGGTAGTGTGTAAAACACTTTTATCTCTAGTATAAACATTAAACACAAACTTATTAAGCATATCTATAACTACAATACTTTGTTAATGGATACACTATGTAAACCAGGCTTCTCAGATGGTGCTAGTGGTAAAGAATCTGCCTGCCAGTGCAGGAGACAAAGGGATGGGGATCTGATCCCTGGATCAGGAAGATCCTTTGAGGTAGGAAATGGCATCCCACTCCAGTTCTCTTGCCTGGAGAATCTCATGGACAGAGGAGCCTGGTGGGCTACAGTCCCTAGGGTCACAAGAAGTCAGACATGATTGAAGCAACTTAGCATTCACACAATGTAAACAGATATGAATGAAGATATCAAAAATACAAAAGTGGGGAGTATAAACATATAGAGTATTTGTAGGCAAAGATAGTAATGTTTATCCAGCTATAGTATCTCTCAAATATGAAAGAGAGATAGAAGTATTTTCAGACAAAACTGAAAGAGTTTACCACCCCTAGATCTACCTTTTAAGAAATGCTAAATGAAGTTCTTCAGCTGAAAAAGAAGTATAAAACTCACTGGTAAAAGCAAATGTATGGGGCTTCCCTGGTGGTCCAGTGGGTAAGGACACCGCCTTGCAGTGCAAGGGACGCTGGTTCGATCCCTGGCCTGGGAAGATTCCATGTGCCATGGAGCGGCTGGACTGATGCATCCAATTACCAAGCCGGAGCTCTGGAGTGCATGCACCCAGAGTCGGTGCTCTGCGACAACAGAGGCCACTGCGATGGGAGGCCCACAGGAGCCAAAGAACAAAGATGAATGAAAATAGACAAATGAAGGACCAATAGAAGTAGTCCCCCTGCTCCCCTCCCTCCCCACCCCCACAAAATAAATAAATAAATAATTCTTAAAAAAAAAAAAAAAAAAGCAAATGTATGGTCTAACTCAAAGTAATATTGTAACGGTGCCGTGGTGTGGTATACGTGGTGCAGCAGGACATGCTCAGTCATGTCTAATTCTTTGCAATCCCACAGACTGGAGTGTGCCAGGCTCTTCCATCCATGGGATTTCCCAAGCAAGAATACAAAGTGGGTTGCCATTTCCTACTCCAGGGGATCTTCCTGAATCAAGATCAAACCTGAGTCTCTTGCATCTCCTGCACTGGTAGGCAGATTCTTTACCACTATGCCACCTGGCAATGGTAGTGTGTAAAACACTTTTATCTCTAGTATAAACATTAAACACAAACTTATTAAGCATATCTATAACTACAATACTTTGTTAATGGATACACTATGTAAACCAGGCTTCTCAGATGGTGCTAGTGGTAAAGAATCTGCCTGCCAGTGCAGGAGACAAAGGGATGGGGATCTGATCCCTGGATCAGGAAGATCCTTTGAGGTAGGAAATGGCATCCCACTCCAGTTCTCTTGCCTGGAGAATCTCATGGACAGAGGAGCCTGGTGGGCTACAGTCCCTAGGGTCACAAGAAGTCAGACATGATTGAAGCAACTTAGCATTCACACAATGTAAACAGATATAAATGATGATATCAAAAATACAAAAAGTGGGGAGTATAAACATATAGAGTATTTGTAGGCAAAAGATGAAGTTAAATTGTTATCAGCTTAAAATAGACTTTCATAACTATAAAATGTAAGCCTTATGGTACTACAAAACAAAACAGTATAGTAAATATACAAAAGGTAAAGTGAAAGACATTAAAGCATAAAACAATTAAATCATAAAGGGAAACAGCAATAGCAAAGATAGATGAATGGATAAAGAATATGTGGAACATGTATATAATGGCATATTGCTCAGCCATAAAAAAGGATGAAATAATCCCACTTGCAATAACATGGTTGGACCTAGAGAATATCATACTAAGTGATATAATAATCTTTCTTTTCTCTTAAAGATAAATATCATATGATATCACGTGTGTGTAGAAACTCTAAAAATCATACAAATGAACTTATTTAGCAAAGAGAAATAGCCTCACAGATAGAAAACAAATTTATGATTACAAAAGGAGACAAGAGAGGGCTTCCCTGGTGGTCCAGTGGGTAAGGACACTGCCTTGCAGTGCAAAAGGAGACAAGAGGAGAGGAACAAATTAGGAGTTTGGGATTAACATATACATATATGAAATAGGTAACCAACAAGGGCCAACTACATAACACAAGGAAGTATACTCAATACCTTTATTAATCTATAAGGGAAAAGAATCTGAAAAAGTACACACACACACACACACACACACACACACACATATATATATATACAGACACATACATATTTATTTTTTAAAGGGTTAGATAGTAAACTTTGTTATGTGTATTTTATCACAATTTAATATACTACTAAAAAGCATAAACTATAGAATTAATAGTAATAATGACAGAGATGATGATAAAGATGATGATGATGGACTCTCAAGAGTCTTCTCTAACACCACAGTTTGAAAGCATCAATTCTTTGGTGCTCAGCATTCTTTATGGTCCAACTCTCTCATGACAAATGGAAAAAACATAGCTTTGACAATACGAAACTTTGTCAGCAAAGTGATATCTCTGCTTTTGAATACACTGTCTACATTTGTCATAGTTTTTCATCCAAGGAGCAAATGTCTTTTAAGTCATGACTGTAGTCACTGTTTGCAGTGATTCTGGAGCCAAAGAAGATAAAATCTGCTACAGTTTCCACTTTTTCCTCATCTATTTGTTTTTCTCATCAATTTGCCATGAAGTGATGGGGCTAGATGCCATGATTTTAGTTTTTTGAATGTTGAATTTTAAGTCAGCTTTTCACTCTTCTCTTTCACCCTCATCAAGAGGCTTTTTAGTTCCCCTTTGCTTTCTACCATTAGAGTGGTATCATCTGCATATTTGAGGCTGTTGATACTTCTCCTGGCTACTGTGACTCCAGCTTGAGACTCATCCAGCCCAGAATTTCACACGATGTACTCTGTATACAAATTAAATACACAGGGTGACGATATACAGCCTGATATACTCCTTTCCCAATTTTGAACCAGTCAATTGTCCCACATCTGGTTCTAACTCTTGCCTCTTGTCCAGCACACAGATTTCTCAGGGGGAAGGTGAGGTGGTCTGGTATTCCCATTTCTTGAAGAATTTTCCACAGTTTGCTGTGACCTGCACAGTCAAAGGCTTTAACGTAGTTAATGAAGCAGAAGCAGGTGTTTTGTTTGTTTGTTTGTTTTGTGGAATTCCCTTGCATTTTCTATGCTCCGTCAGATGTTGGCAATTTGCGCTCTGGTTCCTCTGCCTTTTCTAAATCCAGCTTGTACATACAGAAGTTCTCAGTTCAAGTCTAGTATGAGGCCTACTGTTGAAGCCTAGCTTGAAGGATTTTGAACATTACCCCCTAGCATGTGAAATGAGCACAATTGTACAGTAGTTTGAACATCCTTGGCACTGTCTTTCTTTGGGACTGAAATGAAAACTGACTTTTTCCAGTCCTGTGGCCCCTTCTGAGTTTTTCAAATTTGCTGGCATATTGAGTGCAGCACTTTAACAACATCATCTTTTAGGATTTGAAATAGCTCAGCTTGAATTCCATTATCTCCACTTGCTTTGTTCATCATAATGCTTCCTAAGGTCTACATGACTTCACACCCCAGAATGTCTGGCTCTAGGTGAGTGACAACACCATTGTGATTATACAAGTCACTAAGACCTTGTTGTGTGGTTCTTCTGTGTATTCTTTCCACTTCTTATTAATCGCTTCTGCTTCTGTTAGGTCTTTGCTGTTTCTGTCTTTTATTGTACTCTCTTCACATGAAATGTTCCCTTGGTATCTCCAATTTTCTTGAAGCAATCTTTAACAGCTTCATCTTTTGGATTTTAAAGGAAACTATAACTACAGATAATAAATAAGTGAAATAACATAAATAAATGAAAGGGAAAACTAAAATGAAGATATCTTTTAAAGTATTTTAAAACAGTTTTTAATACAGGCTCAAATTCCTGGCATTTTGAAAAACTTTCCCTTGAACTCTATAAATAAAAAATTGACATCAAATCAACAGTATTTTAAAAGGAGGATATTTAAATCACTTTAAAGAAAGCTTTCGAAACATACAGATGGTCCCCAAGTTATGAAGGTTTGTACCTTTAATTTTTCTACTTTATAATTGTGTGAAAGAAACATACATTTAGGGTTTCCCTGGTGGTCCAGTGGGTAAGGACACTGCCTTGCAGTACAAGGGGTGCCGGTTCCATCCCTGGCCTGGGAAGATCCCATGTGCCGCAGAGTGGCTGGACCGATGTGTCCAATTACTGAGCCGGAGCTCTGGAGAACATGCGCCCAGAGTCAGTGCTCTGTAACAACAGAGGCCACTGAGATGGGAGGCCCACATGGGCTGAAGAACAAAGATGGATGAAAATAAATAAAAATGAAAGATCAATAGAAGTGGCCCGCCTGCCTTCTCCCTCAGTTCAAGTCTAGTATGAGGCCTACTGTTGAAGCCTAGCTTGAAGGATTTTGAACATTACCCCCTAGCATGTGAAATGAGCACAATTGTACAGTAGTTTGAACATCCTTGGCACTGTCTTTCTTTGGGACTGAAATGAAAACTGACTTTTTCCAGTCCTGTGGCCCCTTCTGAGTTTTTCAAATTTGCTGGCATATTGAGTGCAGCACTTTAACAACATCATCTTTTAGGATTTGAAATAGCTCAGCTTGAATTCCATTATCTCCACTTGCTTTGTTCATCATAATGCTTCCTAAGGTCTACATGACTTCACACCCCAGAATGTCTGGCTCTAGGTGAGTGACAACACCATTGTGATTATACAAGTCACTAAGACCTTGTTGTGTGGTTCTTCTGTGTATTCTTTCCACTTCTTATTAATCGCTTCTGCTTCTGTTAGGTCTTTGC
This sequence comes from Tragulus kanchil, assembly GCA_022376925.1. Lineage (NCBI taxonomy): Eukaryota > Metazoa > Chordata > Mammalia > Artiodactyla > Tragulidae > Tragulus > Tragulus kanchil. Next base: position 67,636,630 of record JAIOJX010000028.1, on the reverse strand, counting down.
TGTTTCTGTCTTTTATTGTACTCTCTTCACATGAAATGTTCCCTTGGTATCTCCAATTTTCTTGAAGCAATCTTTAACAGCTTCATCTTTTGGATTTTAAAGGAAACTATAACTACAGATAATAAATAAGTGAAATAACATAAATAAATGAAAGGGAAAACTAAAATGAAGATATCTTTTAAAGTATTTTAAAACAGTTTTTAATACAGGCTCAAATTCCTGGCATTTTGAAAAAACTTTCCCTTGAACTCTATAAATAAAAAATTGACATCAAATCAACAGTATTTTAAAAGGAGGATATTTAAATCACTTTAAAGAAAGCTTTCGAAACATACAGATGGTCCCCAAGTTATGAAGGTTTGTACCTTTAATTTTTCTACTTTATAATTGTGTGAAAGAAACATACATTTAGGGTTTCCCTGGTGGTCCAGTGGGTAAGGACACTGCCTTGCAGTACAAGGGGTGCCGGTTCCATCCCTGGCCTGGGAAGATCCCATGTGCCGCAGAGTGGCTGGACCGATGTGTCCAATTACTGAGCCGGAGCTCTGGAGAACATGCGCCCAGAGTCAGTGCTCTGTAACAACAGAGGCCACTGAGATGGGAGGCCCACATGGGCTGAAGAACAAAGATGGATGAAAATAAATAAAAATGAAAGATCAATAGAAGTGGCCCGCCTGCCTTCTCCCTCCCCAACCCGTCCCCCTCACCAAAAAAAAACAAGAAAAAGAAATATACATTCAGTAAGTTGACTGAATTCTGAATTTCGATCTATTTCCCAGAGCTACAGATACACAGTACAACACTCTTGCGTAGTGCCAATAAGCAGCAGCAATGAGCCACAGCTCTCAGTCACTCATATTATCATAATAGTAAATAAGCAAACCCATACTCTTACAATCATTCTGTTACCATGTAACCCTTCTGTGTTTCACTTTCAGTACAATAGTCAATAAACTACACAAGATATTCAACACTTTATTATAATACATGCCTTGTGGTAGGTGATTTTGCCCAGCTGTAGGCTAATTTAAGTGTTCTGAGTACATTTAAGGTGGGCCAAGCTAAGTAATGATGTTCAGTAGGCTATGTGTACTAAATATGTTTTCAACTTATGATAGGTTTATCAGGATATAAGCAGATAAAGATCTGTATTTAAATAATCCTTTTACAGATAAAGTGTTAATGAAACAAGATCTCTGAAATTGTATAAACATTGTACTCTGAATATATTTAGTACTTTAGAACTTGCTGCTATTTCATCTGGCCTCTTCATCCCAGTCAGTCCAGCTATGAGTTGTGGTTTTATTATTTAGAACACTGGCAATTCAAACACTGCTTCTGGGCATGGGCTCAAGTTTTGTGTGGCTCCTTAGAGAGTCCACTCTAAGAATAAGAAGGCATATGCCTATGAAGATGCATTGTGAGGGTTCCTCCCGTGAGCATCATTAACTGCATGGCAAACATGCCTCTCCTCCATTTTATGATGAAGGGAGAATAGTTTTGCTGTACTTGAGTACAATGGTACTGTCTCTGAAGAGCAAAAAAAGCACTTTATTTTCCAACAGATCTTAATTTACCTTATAGACTTTATCTTCAGCAGGGGTCTCCTGGCCGTCTTTCAAGAAAGGATGTAATGAACCTCTTCTGCTTCATGATTTTCAGAACAAAGGCTACAATTCACTTTTCATCACAATATCCATGTGGTTCTTACAACATCATCACTTTCTCTCAGTTTTATAAAATGAAGATCACAAAGAAAGATTTAATCACATTTTTTTCTATGAATCCTACCTTAACCCCATCCCAAGAAGAATACAGTTCACCTGTTAGTAAGATGATTCCAGCTCAGTTCAGTTGCTCAGTTCTGTCCAACTCTCTGTGATCCCATGGACTGCAGCATGCCATGCATCCCTGTCCTTCACCATCTCCCAGAGTCTGCTCAAACTCATGTTCATTGAGTTGGTGATGCCATCCAACCATCTTGTCCTGTCATCCTCTTCTCCTCTGCCTTCTATTTCCCAGCATCAGGGTCTTTTCCAAGGAGTCATCTCTTCACATCAGGTGGCCAAAGTACTGGAACTTCAGCTTCAACATTAGTCCTTCCAATGAATATTCAGGGTTGATTTCATTTAGGATTGACTGGTTTGATCTTCTTGATGTCCAAGAGACTTTTAAGAGTCTTCTCCAACACCACTATTCAAAGGCATCAATTCTTCAGCACTCATCCTTCTTTATGGTCCAACTCTCACATCCATATGACTACTGGAAAAACCATAGCTTTGACTACATGGCCCTTTGTTGACAAAGTGATGTCTCTGTTTTGTTTTGTTTTTTTTCTTATTAACATGACCAAACTGGGCTCTTTCACTTTTTTTTTTAAATTTTGGCCTCTTTTCATTGATTTTTTATCCATTTATTTTCATCCATCTTTACTCTTTGGCCTATGTGGGCATCCCACTGCAGTGGCCTCTCCAGTTGCAAAGCACTGGCCCTGGACACATGTGCTCCAGATCACTGGCTCACAATTGGACACATCGGTTCAGCCACTCTGCGGCACATGGGACTTCCTGGGCCAGGGATGGAACCGGTTTCCCTTGCACTGCAAGGCAAACCCTCCACCCACTGGACCACCAGGGAAGCCCCTTTTATACTCTAGGTTTGTCATAGTTTTGCTGTACTTGAGTACAATGGTACTGTCTCTGAAGAGCAAAAAAAGCACTTTCTTTTCCAACAGATCTTAATTTACCTTATAGACTTTATCTTCAGCAGGGGTCTCCTGGCCGTCTTTCAAGAAAGGATGTAATGAACCTCTTCTGCTTCATGATTTTCAGAACAAAGGCTACAATTCACTTTTCATCACAATATCCATGTGGTTCTTACAACATCATCACTTTCTCTCAGTTTTATAAAATGAAGATCACAAAGAAAGATTTAATCACATTTTTTTCTATGAATCCTACCTTAACCCCATCCCAAGAAGAATACAGTTCACCTGTTAGTAAGATGATTCCAGCTCAGTTCAGTTGCTCAGTTCTGTCCAACTCTCTGTGATCCCATGGACTGCAGCATGCCATGCATCCCTGTCCTTCACCATCTCCCAGAGTCTGCTCAAACTCATGTTCATTGAGTTGGTGATGCCATCCAACCATCTTGTCCTGTCATCCTCTTCTCCTCTGCCTTCTATTTCCCAGCATCAGGGTCTTTTCCAAGGAGTCATCTCTTCACATCAGGTGGCCAAAGTACTGGAACTTCAGCTTCAACATTAGTCCTTCCAATGAATATTCAGGGTTGATTTCATTTAGGATTGACTGGTTTGATCTTCTTGATGTCCAAGAGACTTTTAAGAGTCTTCTCCAACACCACTATTCAAAGGCATCAATTCTTCAGCACTCATCCTTCTTTATGGTCCAACTCTCACATCCATATGACTACTGGAAAAACCATAGCTTTGACTACATGGCCCTTTGTTGACAAAGTGATGTCTCTGTTTTGTTTTGTTTTTTTTCTTATTAACATGACCAAACTGGGCTCTTTCACTTTTTTTTTTAAATTTTGGCCTCTTTTCATTGATTTTTTATCCATTTATTTTCATCCATCTTTACTCTTTGGCCTATGTGGGCATCCCACTGCAGTGGCCTCTCCAGTTGCAAAGCACTGGCCCTGGACACATGTGCTCCAGATCACTGGCTCACAATTGGACACATCGGTTCAGCCACTCTGCGGCACATGGGACTTCCTGGGCCAGGGATGGAACCGGTTTCCCTTGCACTGCAAGGCAAACCCTCCACCCACTGGACCACCAGGGAAGCCCCTACTCTACTTTTGAATATGCTGTCTAGGTTTGTCATAGTATTTCTTCCAAGAAGCAAGTGTATTTTAATTTCACTGCTGCAGTCACCATTCATGGTGATTTATAAACCCAAGAAAATAGTCTGTCACTGTTTGCATTGTTTGCCCATCTAGTTTCCACAAAATGATGGGACTGGATGCCATGATCTTAGTTTTTGAGTGTTGAGCTTTAAGCCAGCTTTTTCGCTCTCCTCTTTCACCTTCATCAAGAGGCTCTTTAGTTCCTCTTCACTTCCTGGCATAAGGGTGGTGTCATCTGCATATCTGAGGTTACTGATGTTTCTCTTGGCAATCTTGATTCCAGCTTGTGCATACCAACCCATCCTCCCCTAACTCAAAAAAATTGACCAAACTTCAGATCAGGGAGACAGAATTGAGCCCAACTCCTTACTGATCCTTACTTCACAATAAATGTCCTTTCTTTTCTCAAAAGCCAGTGTCATAGTATTGGCTTCTATGTGTTTTGGTCAATGAGCCCTTTGCTCAGTAATATTACTTTCATTTAGTATATATTATTATTACATTTAAGTAAGAGAACCATATACACTACATTTTGAATGTCAAAGTTGATTTTAAATGAATTTGGGGATTTCCCTCATGGTCCAGTGGCTAAGACACCATGTTCCCATGGAATCGCAGGGTTCCGATTCAACCCCTGGTCAGGGTACTAGATCCCAGACGCCACAACTAAGAGTTTGTATTCTTCAGCTGTAACAGAGTTCACATGCTGCAACTAAAAATCCCACATGCCACAACTAAATGATTTTTCATGCTACAATTGGGATTGAAGATCCCATGTGCTGCATCTAAGACCTGGTGCAGTCAAATAAAACAAATAAATAAAAATATTTTTAATGGATGATTTTTAATTCAATTTTTTTTCTTAATGCAATATTTTTCTATAGCAAAAGCTCTCAGAAATCTAGTGACACATTTCCAATTTCTTAGGTTTATCATCTAGCAATCAAGAGTATATGCTCATTAATTTTAAACCGTCGACTCTAGATTAACAATGAGTCAACCTACAGTATGTGCTAGAAAGGTGCATGGTGGTGTATGTGCATGGAAAGAGCTTTACATAATATTTGTTTTTATTATTATCTCCATACTATCTGACTAAATAGACTACTTATGAATATGGTAATGAATAATTTGGACTCATAGTTTGCTTTGTTTAACAAAGCATCAGAATCTACCTCAGGGAATCTCTGATTTGAATCTCAGCTTAAAATATCCCTAGCTTAAATTATTCAGCTAGTGAGTGTGAGACTCCCAGTTTCCTCCAAGCCTCTGAACTGAAACCTCCTTGATGTTTTGCCATTTCCTTGAGAGACAAAAAGGCCACCTCCTGAGAAAACAATTGTAAATGCTTGAGCAAGTAATTGCTGCCTTGTAATATTACACCATGCTTCATGATCTCAAGGCTCACGTCTAGGAGATAACATCTGAACTGATGTACCAGCCAAAAATCCATAAATTCAGGATTGAGCATAGTATGTATTATCTATTTCTTAAAAATAAATAAATATAAAAATATAAAGAAATAAAATCTCCATCACTCTAAAAATGTACCTGAGAGTGCAAGTTCAGACCCCAGACCATGCACAGGAGCCATCTGAGATGATCTGCTGCAAAGGGACACTCGCCTCTCCTTGGAGCAACCACATAGGAGTACAGGCTAGGTACACATTTCAAACCAGAAACGACTGAACATCCCTTCCTATGTCCTTTTCCTCACTCCTTCTACCTCTGAGTAAAAAAAGTATAATTTTTTTAGTGTCTATGAATAAATAATGTGTTGAATCAATTTCAGGACTTTTGCAAAATTTTTCATGCTACAATTGGGATTGAAGATCCCATGTGCTGCATCTAAGACCTGGTGCAGTCAAATAAAACAAATAAATAAAAATATTTTTAATGGATGATTTTTAATTCAATTTTTTTTCTTAATGCAATATTTTTCTATAGCAAAAGCTCTCAGAAATCTAGTGACACATTTCCAATTTCTTAGGTTTATCATCTAGCAATCAAGAGTATATGCTCATTAATTTTAAACCGTCGACTCTAGATTAACAATGAGTCAACCTACAGTATGTGCTAGAAAGGTGCATGGTGGTGTATGTGCATGGAAAGAGCTTTACATAATATTTGTTTTTATTATTATCTCCATACTATCTGACTAAATAGACTACTTATGAATATGGTAATGAATAATTTGGACTCATAGTTTGCTTTGTTTAACAAAGCATCAGAATCTACCTCAGGGAATCTCTGATTTGAATCTCAGCTTAAAATATCCCTAGCTTAAATTATTCAGCTAGTGAGTGTGAGACTCCCAGTTTCCTCCAAGCCTCTGAACTGAAACCTCCTTGATGTTTTGCCATTTCCTTGAGAGACAAAAAGGCCACCTCCTGAGAAAACAATTGTAAATGCTTGAGCAAGTAATTGCTGCCTTGTAATATTACACCATGCTTCATGATCTCAAGGCTCACGTCTAGGAGATAACATCTGAACTGATGTACCAGCCAAAAATCCATAAATTCAGGATTGAGCATAGTATGTATTATCTATTTCTTAAAAATAAATAAATATAAAAATATAAAGAAATAAAATCTCCATCACTCTAAAAATGTACCTGAGAGTGCAAGTTCAGACCCCAGACCATGCACAGGAGCCATCTGAGATGATCTGCTGCAAAGGGACACTCGCCTCTCCTTGGAGCAACCACATAGGAGTACAGGCTAGGTACACATTTCAAACCAGAAACGACTGAACATCCCTTCCTATGTCCTTTTCCTCACTCCTTCTACCTCTGAGTAAAAAAAGTATAATTTTTTTAGTGTCTATGAATAAATAATGTGTTGACTATTGCATCCATCAATTTCAGGACTTTATCAAGGGCAGTATAAATTCTATTCTACTTCAGTGTAACATCAGTTTATATTTTGACTTCCCCTAATCAACCTTTGGGAAACCAAGTCTGCTTGGTTTAGCTATATTAACTATAGAACAGATTTTCATGGAAAGGGGTAGGAGGCTCTACATCCTTTGACTCTCCCTTACGTATTTGTGACTTCTTATGTTCTGTGACCAGTATCACAATCTTCATCCCTCATGGTTTACACTGGATTGTATAAGAAGGTAACAAAATGCAGGGTTTGAGAATGTGACCTCATCTCAGCTCTGGTGCATGGTCACTATACAATATTTGACAAGCTACATAACTTCCCAGGCCTTGGTCTTCTCATTATAAACTGGGAATAATAGTAGAACAAAACCTAGACTGTGATATTGGGAGGCACAAAGTTAATTTGAGTAAAATACTCAAACAGCAACTTCCACAGGGTACTGCTGTTGTAGAGAGATTCTCTTATAGGAAAACCATATGGCCTACAAAGCTTCTATGCATATTCAAGGCCTCGACCACATGTCCATCCCTTTCACTTGAGACATTCCAATTTGTGTCACATTTTTCAGTCTCAAATTCACAATATGTCTTTCTCTAAATTCTCAAAACCCCTTTGATATCTAAAGATAATCGGGAACTAGAAAAAACTTTGTTCCAGGTGATCTTTATCTATTTCTTAAAAATAAATAAATATAAAAATATAAAGAAATAAAATCTCCATCACTCTAAAAATGTACCTGAGAGTGCAAGTTCAGACCCCAGACCATGCACAGGAGCCATCTGAGATGATCTGCTGCAAAGGGACACTCGCCTCTCCTTGGAGCAACCACATAGGAGTACAGGCTAGGTACACATTTCAAACCAGAAACGACTGAACATCCCTTCCTATGTCCTTTTCCTCACTCCTTCTACCTCTGAGTAAAAAAAGTATAATTTTTTTAGTGTCTATGAATAAATAATGTGTTGACTATTGCATCCATCAATTTCAGGACTTTATCAAGGGCAGTATAAATTCTATTCTACTTCAGTGTAACATCAGTTTATATTTTGACTTCCCCTAATCAACCTTTGGGAAACCAAGTCTGCTTGGTTTAGCTATATTAACTATAGAACAGATTTTCATGGAAAGGGGTAGGAGGCTCTACATCCTTTGACTCTCCCTTACGTATTTGTGACTTCTTATGTTCTGTGACCAGTATCACAATCTTCATCCCTCATGGTTTACACTGGATTGTATAAGAAGGTAACAAAATGCAGGGTTTGAGAATGTGACCTCATCTCAGCTCTGGTGCATGGTCACTATACAATATTTGACAAGCTACATAACTTCCCAGGCCTTGGTCTTCTCATTATAAACTGGGAATAATAGTAGAACAAAACCTAGACTGTGATATTGGGAGGCACAAAGTTAATTTGAGTAAAATACTCAAACAGCAACTTCCACAGGGTACTGCTGTTGTAGAGAGATTCTCTTATAGGAAAACCATATGGCCTACAAAGCTTCTATGCATATTCAAGGCCTCGACCACATGTCCATCCCTTTCACTTGAGACATTCCAATTTGTGTCACATTTTTCAGTCTCAAATTCACAATATGTCTTTCTCTAAATTCTCAAAACCCCTTTGATATCTAAAGATAATCGGGAACTAGAAAAAACTTTGTTCCAGGTGATCTTTATCTATTACCATTCTTAGGAAAAGTAATTTTTAAACACACGTTATATCCATGCAGTATGTTAGCCACTAAGACATCATAACAAAAGATATGACTTTGTCTGAAGTCTTCTTATTGAGTCTTCTTATGGAAGGAGGAAAGGAAAGGTAAATTAGTGAACCAATAGCTACAAGTTTTATGCATTATCTTTCGTTTAGTGTACAAATGACAATAGTTGATATTGTTGCCTTGTCCTGCATCCTGTATCTTAATTTGTTGTTGCTATTGCTTTGAACATCTCCACTAAGCTCTAATCCTCACCACATTTAGTTTCTGACTGCTACCAGTCATCTCTCCCTCCCAACTGCTACCCTAGCTTCTGTTATGTGAAGCTTGCTCTGAGCAACTTCATTTGCTATCGCCAGTTCTCTGATCTGCTTCATCCCCAGGCATAGAAAGAGGTAAAATTGAAGGGTCTAAGAAGGCAGGGACCATATCTGGGAGGGTTGAACATTATTATAACCCAGAACCTAGCAGAGTATCTGGCATGTTGTAGGTAGACTGTAAATACATGAATGAAGATATGAAAGAATTAGTGATGAATACACAGAACAGTAAAGAGGACTGATTTTTTTTTTCTTTCTCTTTTCCCCTTAAGTCCTGGACCCCTTAATCCATATATGGAATCAAGAAAAGGCATTTAAAAGACATTGGGTTAATGTCATATTAACTTCTTCAATGATATCCTCTTCCCATTGGGGGAAAAAGAAACTTGTTTTATATTATCTTATAAACTGGGAATAATAGTAGAACAAAACCTAGACTGTGATATTGGGAGGCACAAAGTTAATTTGAGTAAAATACTCAAACAGCAACTTCCACAGGGTACTGCTGTTGTAGAGAGATTCTCTTATAGGAAAACCATATGGCCTACAAAGCTTCTATGCATATTCAAGGCCTCGACCACATGTCCATCCCTTTCACTTGAGACATTCCAATTTGTGTCACATTTTTCAGTCTCAAATTCACAATATGTCTTTCTCTAAATTCTCAAAACCCCTTTGATATCTAAAGATAATCGGGAACTAGAAAAAACTTTGTTCCAGGTGATCTTTATCTATTACCATTCTTAGGAAAAGTAATTTTTAAACACACGTTATATCCATGCAGTATGTTAGCCACTAAGACATCATAACAAAAGATATGACTTTGTCTGAAGTCTTCTTATTGAGTCTTCTTATGGAAGGAGGAAAGGAAAGGTAAATTAGTGAACCAATAGCTACAAGTTTTATGCATTATCTTTCGTTTAGTGTACAAATGACAATAGTTGATATTGTTGCCTTGTCCTGCATCCTGTATCTTAATTTGTTGTTGCTATTGCTTTGAACATCTCCACTAAGCTCTAATCCTCACCACATTTAGTTTCTGACTGCTACCAGTCATCTCTCCCTCCCAACTGCTACCCTAGCTTCTGTTATGTGAAGCTTGCTCTGAGCAACTTCATTTGCTATCGCCAGTTCTCTGATCTGCTTCATCCCCAGGCATAGAAAGAGGTAAAATTGAAGGGTCTAAGAAGGCAGGGACCATATCTGGGAGGGTTGAACATTATTATAACCCAGAACCTAGCAGAGTATCTGGCATGTTGTAGGTAGACTGTAAATACATGAATGAAGATATGAAAGAATTAGTGATGAATACACAGAACAGTAAAGAGGACTGATTTTTTTTTTCTTTCTCTTTTCCCCTTAAGTCCTGGACCCCTTAATCCATATATGGAATCAAGAAAAGGCATTTAAAAGACATTGGGTTAATGTCATATTAACTTCTTCAATGATATCCTCTGCCCATGGGGGAAAAAAGAAACTTGTTTTATATTATCTTACAGTATTTTAATATCAGATATCTCAGTGTACCCCATCTCTCCTATCTGTACAGTCCAAAAAGATCTCCAAAGCAGTCTTTCTAGAAATAAAGGTAGAGCTCTCTTCCCTCCTCAAAGAATGGATTTTGGCCAAGTAGTTCTATTGCAAGCTGCTGAAATCTGTGACTGTTCATTTGGAATAAAGCTGACTAATAAAACTAAAGTATTATAAGTCTAAATGTAGTGGAAGAAATATAAAGAGAAGATGCAATGAGCTCTAACAAACATATATGGCCATGAAGGAAGAGAAAGACAAAGCAAATGCCTAAAGGTACCTGGGTACATAGGGGAAAAGTTTTAATATATTATTTAAAAAATATGAGAGATTGAACTTGCATTATCCAACAGGATGATCTGTCATTTAAAATCCCAAAATAAGAATGAAAGGAAGAAGACATAAAAATATAGAGCACACTGAAACTAGTAAGGGAGATAGAGACAACAACTACATAGATGATCATCACAATTGATTGAGTACATTTTCTACAAATATGAGAGATGGAATCCAGGGTCCAAGTACTGTGAATCAATATGGCTCATGATAACTGTCTGTTCGCTATGATGCTGAGCACACTGCTTTAAGTGGCAAAGTCCCATTACCTTCTCACAATCCCTACTATAGATGAGAAAGCTAGGACTAGATCTGAATACTACAGGCACAAACTGTGCCTCCAAATACCGGGGAAAAATTGTTTACTTGCTGTAGGGAGAAGGAAACATTTCTTAAACGGAATGAGAAAGACCGTAGATTCTGACTACATAAGGATTGTTTTACAAGTGGAGAGAAGAAGGTTAAGAGCATTTTGCCTGGGCTTCCCTGGTGGTCCAGTGGGTAGAGACACCGCCTTGCAGTGCAGGGGGCACTGGTTCAATCCCTGGACCCAGGAAGATCCCACATGCTGCAGAGCAACTGAACCAGTGTGTCCAATTGTGAGCCAGATCTGAGCGTGAAAAACACCCTTAATCCATATATGGAATCAAGAAAAGGCATTTAAAAGACATTGGGTTAATGTCATATTAACTTCTTCAATGATATCCTCTGCCCATGGGGAAAAAGAAACTTGTTTTATATTATCTTACAGTATTTTAATATCAGATATCTCAGTGTACCCCATCTCTCCTATCTGTACAGTCCAAAAAGATCTCCAAAGCAGTCTTTCTAGAAATAAAGGTAGAGCTCTCTTCCCTCCTCAAAGAATGGATTTTGGCCAAGTAGTTCTATTGCAAGCTGCTGAAATCTGTGACTGTTCATTTGGAATAAAGCTGACTAATAAAACTAAAGTATTATAAGTCTAAATGTAGTGGAAGAAATATAAAGAGAAGATGCAATGAGCTCTAACAAACATATATGGCCATGAAGGAAGAGAAAGACAAAGCAAATGCCTAAAGGTACCTGGGTACATAGGGGAAAAGTTTTAATATATTATTTAAAAAATATGAGAGATTGAACTTGCATTATCCAACAGGATGATCTGTCATTTAAAATCCCAAAATAAGAATGAAAGGAAGAAGACATAAAAATATAGAGCACACTGAAACTAGTAAGGGAGATAGAGACAACAACTACATAGATGATCATCACAATTGATTGAGTACATTTTCTACAAATATGAGAGATGGAATCCAGGGTCCAAGTACTGTGAATCAATATGGCTCATGATAACTGTCTGTTCGCTATGATGCTGAGCACACTGCTTTAAGTGGCAAAGTCCCATTACCTTCTCACAATCCCTACTATAGATGAGAAAGCTAGGACTAGATCTGAATACTACAGGCACAAACTGTGCCTCCAAATACCGGGAAATATTGTTTACTTGCTGTAGGGAGAAGGAAACATTTCTTAAACGGAATGAGAAAGACCGTAGATTCTGACTACATAAGGATTGTTTTACAAGTGGAGAGAAGAAGGTTAAGAACATTTTGCCTGGGCTTCCCTGGTGGTCCAGTGGGTAGAGACACCGCCTTGCAGTGCAGGGGGCACTGGTTCAATCCCTGGACCCAGGAAGATCCCACATGCTGCAGAGCAACTGAACCAGTGTGTCCAATTGTGAGCCAGCACTCTGGAGCGCATGGGCCCAGAGCAAGAGCTCTGCACCAAGACAGGCCACTGCAATGGGAGGCCCACATAGGCCAAAGAATAAAGAGGAATGAAAATAAATTAATGGAAAACCAACAAAAGAGGCCATAGTTAAATTAAAAAAAAAGAGAGAGAGCATGTTGCCTGACATCATGTTTCTCTTTGAAAGGTGAGATAAGAGGATAAGAATATTGGTGGAAACATGGGATCATTGATGTGGGGGTGGGGAAGGATAGAGGGAATTACCATGAAAAGATTATAATGCAAAGTTGAAAACACAGCAGCAACACCAATCTGTCCAATAATGTCACAGTCTCCAAAAATGCCTGGAAACTCATGGACGAGGACTGGGTGCCATCATACACACCGCTGTTGGTAGGCCTGATTGAAAGTAGAATGTCTATGAGGCGGGTGTAGGGGAAGAACCAGGACATGAGGATCCCTGAACCTCTAGTATAAGAGGAAAAAATGAAGAGGATGGTCTTGTAAAGGAAAAAAAGGTATATCTACCCCACTTTAGATGGGACACAGAGCCAACAGATAAAGGGGTCTAAGAAGTGAGAGACAGTACCTAGGAGTAGTGACAGAACACAAGGTTGACTGATGTCTGACTGAGGAAGACAAAGACTGCAGAAAAGATGGGCCTCTTGGTGCCCAGCATAAAGAAATACAATAGTGAGGAAATGTAAAGCACCTCCTGAAAACACCAAGAAATAACCAAAGGCAACATTTGCAGACAGACCTGGGCTTCTGAGTGAGAAAATCCTGAGGAGAACTATTAAAACAGTCACATGTGGACACAGAGGCTGAAGGGAAGTTCTAGAGAAATCTGTAGTACTTTAAGTACTGTGCAACATTACATTTCGGTAGTATCTCTTAAATTCATTTAAAATATGAATAACATCTAAAAAACAAGCTGTGAATGAGGTTTCTGATTTTCAAGATCAACAGTTTGCCAACACGAGTGAGGAAAAGTGATTTCTTGCCTCTTGAGGAAACATGAACTCTGTCTCTATGTCCTCTCAGCCTTTGTGGCCTCTCCTGGCTGCCCCTGTCAATCTAACTAATAAAGCCCCAGTCGGTAAAGTAAGCTGGTGTCCCCCTCGGTGAAGTGTTTTCTTCAGTTTCTAATTGGGCCACTTGTTCATCAGCGCAGCACTCGCAGGGAGGAAATGGCTGAGACTGCTGCCTTCTTTCACACTGCATGACTTGACACCCTGCAGCAAGAAGGCCACCCACACAGATGCCAAACAAATGCTCTCGACCTGAAAGAGACATGGGTATTTTCACTGGCCTCTGCAATCAGTCTGTCAAGTCGGAGGAGAGGAGGAGCCTTCCAGGGCACCCTCTTTCACACCTTCTTGTCAAAGGAAATGTAACTGCTCTGTTTGTTTACTAACAAAGATGTCAAAGTCCTCTTTATGTCTTCACTTCTCCACGGATAATAATATCAGAGAAAAGAGAAAAATGGGCTTTTTTCTTCTTTGCCTAACAGAATGTCATCAAAGAACCGTAATCTGTAACTGTGGAAGATGAAAGTACTGTTGATATGGCTTAAGGACACTGTACTCTTGCAAATATTCCTACCTAAGAGGTGTCCTGGGCCTGCCTAATTTTGCATAGACCCGCTTTCAAAATATTAGTACAAAATTCTCTTTGTTAAATATAACAGATGTAGGATGGGCAGATGAAAGGATTTGAGGTTTTTCTACTTTTGCAATACATAATAACATTGCTGTAATCTCTATATACTTCAACTCTGGACTCCAAACTGATTTAAAACATATTAGATTCACAGATTCCTATGTGCAGTACTAAAACGCACAAATAAGACAAACATGCATAGCAAGAGGAACACTATTTCCAACCAAGAAATAGAACAGTTCGATTTAAATATTATCACCATTACTCCATTTGACCATTCAAGAATCAATGGATTTCCAGATGGAGAAGATTCAAATGTTGATACCTCAAGTCCTCTACATACACACAAGTTTCATTCCAAAAGCATGTTCTTAAATCCAGTTTATTTGTAAGGCCAAAAAACGTGGCCTAGATACTCAGCTTTTACAGATAATGCCAGAGACATGAAGTAACTTAAGTGATTGGACATGCAAATGCACATTTGTATCTTTGAAAGCTCACAACTTGCAGGTTCATAGTAGGTTTACTTACTGTATAGAATTTGCTGACCTCTACCTGGTCAATTTTGGGGCTGGTGTCCCCTCGGTGAAGTGTTTTCTTCAGTTTCTAATTGGGCCACTTGTTCATCAGCGCAGCACTCGCAGGGAGGAAATGGCTGAGACTGCTGCCTTCTTTCACACTGCATGACTTGACACCCTGCAGCAAGAAGGCCACCCACACAGATGCCAAACAAATGCTCTCGACCTGAAAGAGACATGGGTATTTTCACTGGCCTCTGCAATCAGTCTGTCAAGTCGGAGGAGAGGAGGAGCCTTCCAGGGCACCCTCTTTCACACCTTCTTGTCAAAGGAAATGTAACTGCTCTGTTTGTTTACTAACAAAGATGTCAAAGTCCTCTTTATGTCTTCACTTCTCCACGGATAATAATATCAGAGAAAAAGAGAAAAAATGGGCTTTTTTCTTCTTTGCCTAACAGAATGTCATCAAAGAACCGTAATCTGTAACTGTGGAAGATGAAAGTACTGTTGATATGGCTTAAGGACACTGTACTCTTGCAAATATTCCTACCTAAGAGGTGTCCTGGGCCTGCCTAATTTTGCATAGGCCCGCTTTCAAAATATTAGTACAAAATTCTCTTTGTTAAATATAACAGATGTAGGATGGGCAGATGAAAGGATTTGAGGTTTTTCTACTTTTGCAATACATAATAACATTGCTGTAATCTCTCTATATACTTCAACTCTGGACTCCAAACTGATTTAAAACATATTAGATTCACAGATTCCTATGTGCAGTACTAAAACGCACAAATAAGACAAACATGCATAGCAAGAGGAACACTATTTCCAACCAAGAAATAGAACAGTTCGATTTAAATATTATCACCATTACTCCATTTGACCATTCAAGAATCAATGGATTTCCAGATGGAGAAGATTCAAATGTTGATACCTCAAGTCCTCTACATACACACAAGTTTCATTCCAAAAGCATGTTCTTAAATCCAGTTTATTTGTAAGGCCAAAAAACGTGGCCTAGATACTCAGCTTTTACAGATAATGCCAGAGACATGAAGTAACTTAAGTGATTGGACATGCAAATGCACATTTGTATCTTTGAAAGCTCACAACTTGCAGGTTCATAGTAGGTTTACTTACTGTATAGAATTTGCTGACCTCTACCTGTCAGAAGGAAATGTTAATACAGATTTCCAGACTCAGAGTGAATCAGGATTTTAATGGATGGGTTACAGTTATTGGTACTTTAAACAGTCCCTTCCAAAATTCACATTTAATAAACCAGATGCACTTTGCTATATCTATGCTATACCTACAACTGGGACATCTTGAGACACCAAGATGTTATCATTAGAAACTTCCTTCTGTTTACTGTTTTGAATTTTTTTTAATGAAATGCTTACATTTGCAAGAGTTATGTGAGCTGAAGAAGACAACACCCGTGCCTTCTATAAGCTTTACAGTAGATACCTCTAATGAAAATGACATGTAGAAAAGCATATCTACCCATGAACAATCATTGAGCTCCAAGGTACTTGGTAACAGAAAGGAAACTGGCAGTTGGTAGTGTGGGAAAAAAAAAACTGACTTGACTTTCACTAGTGAGGAAATAATTCCCCCAAGAAGATTTCAGTGTCCTTTCCAAGGTGGTGGGGAAGCATGCCTGACAGGGCTAGCCATACAAGGAAGTGAGATGTAATGGACAAAAGCACAGCAGGCCCACAGAGAAGTCTCAAAGGGGGACAAAGGAAGATAATCCCCAATAAAAACAGCAATATTCTCTGCACAGGGCTCCAAAAGGTTCAAGAAAACATCCCACAGTGGAAAGGGATCTGACAAAGGACTGGAAGGCTCAGATTCCACAGAGATACCAAGGGTGTCTTGAGGGAGTCATAGGGCCCCTACCCCTAATTTCTACCAATCTCTCAGCTGCCCCAAATAATAATAGTATCCTTTAATATGGACAATTGACATTTTTCAATCTTTAACAGTGACTAAATCATCTTTAGAAAAATGCTTTTCTTATGGAATTGCAGAATTAATCTAATTTTGAAAATTTGGAAATTTCCCTGGTGGTCCAGTGAATGACTTTGCCTCAGTGTGGAGAGTGTGGGTTCAATCCCTGGTCGGGAAGCTAAACTCCCACATGCCTTGTGGCCTAGGAACCAGAACATAAACACAAGCAATTCGATCCCATTGTTAACATTAAAAAAAAAGAAAGAAAGAAGAAAATATAGTTGCTAGGCATATATGGCTTCAAGACAGACCCTTTCATTCTCCTTCCATTGGATAAGCCCACTCAAAGTGGATATACTGAGTGACCACTATCTTTGTTCTAGTCCTGGCAGAGAAAAATTTCTCCTTCTCTTTGCAACTTATTTTCTTCACCATCAGAAACATTCAGGGTGGATCCATATGACTGCTGTGGTCATTTAGCTAAAATATTGTATTTTTACTCTTTTCATGCTGTAAAATATTAGCACTCTCTTATGACCAAACCCAAGCCCCAAATCATCTTGCTCTGTGCTCTTTAATTTGCCTTGAGACTCTGCTTGTTCTGACTTGATCTCTTGATAGTGGCTAATCTGATGGAAAGAAAAAAAAATTAATTCCACAAATGGCCCTCTGGTGATCAGGGGCTCTGAAATGCTAAGTTTTCTTTGTTAGTAACTCCCCCCTCACCATCAGTTGATTTTTCTCTTTGCACATACCACAGATTCCATCTCTGTTTCTGTGCCAGCTCCTGGCAAACACCCACGCCGCCCTCACTTACTATGATCAAGTTAAAATGTGTATCAAAATAAAGCCTAAATATTGTAAAGCCTAATAGAAAATTTATTCCATCTCTATTTTTATGAGTTTTGATAATGCTGTAAATTTTGTTTTCAGCCAAGGGATGCCATCCTGTGGGGAAACTTGGTAATACTGAGCTCTTGCTAACTTATTTCTGGTAAGCTCTGATGAAGTCAGCAATAGATAAATGTATACTGTACACTCTACTACCATTGCGATTGAGCTAGAATAAGCTCAGGATGGCCCCTACCAAAAACTCTTGAGTCCCCACTGGCAACAGCAGCCTAAATTATTTATTGAAAGGCTACTAGCAAACTCAATAAGGGAACTGGTTTTGTTCCACAGATGATTGTACTTTTTACTACAAATATAAAACCTCATGTCTTCACAATGTTTCCTGAAAAGTCTGCACAGAGATTTCTTTTCTTCAAAAATGAGAAAGAAAAAAATAATGTGTGGTATTATGTCTCAGTGAGGTAAGAACTCAGTTCAGTTTTATGACTGAGCTCACTGACCGCCTCACCGAATGAATCAACCTGATTAGCTGTCGAGTACAAACTGCTGAGAGCCTGCCACGGTGCGGTCACCTTTACACTTAACAGCACAGGAAAATTACAATTTCAAAAAAAACATTTAGTCACTTACTCTAAAATAGCAAATCCAGTCATTGTCATGAGTGTTGCTTAACACAATTTCATGCCCTCTCAGCCTTGCTGAGCGGCCTTTTTTCCTCTCAGTCTTCGCACAGGGGAAGGTGAATGATTAAAGATGGCATACTCACCCCAGGCAGCTGCCTATCAGCCCCTAAGGCACGCAAGAACCCTGCCACCAGAGAAAGGTGACAAACAGGGAACGACCCTTTAGGGCAGCCATACTTGTCCAACCGCATTTATCCAAGGAGTAGGTAAACTGTAAATTATACCTGGGTTCTCTTTCGCGTGTGCCTGAATAGTATTCTGGTGATGCCACCACCAAATATGGCAGGTACCCTCTTGTACTAAAGTAATTTAAATGTTTTTCCCATTTCCACTACTAGATTGAAAGTTCCCAGGATTCAGGAAAAATTTTACACAGCTTTGAATCTTTCAAAAAAATAAAAGAAAAAAAACATGCCTTTGTGACTTACTGTAGAAAGAGAGTAAGAGAAACAGTTACAGAGAGTGCAGTTACCTCTTGGCTACATAATACTTCTTTAAATTGTCCAATTGCATCATGCCCAAATTACCTCTAGAACTTACATATGTGGGGAAACTTGGTAATACTGAGCTCTTGCTAACTTATTTCTGGTAAGCTCTGATGAAGTCAGCAATAGATAAATGTATACTGTACACTCTACTACCATTGCGATTGAGCTAGAATAAGCTCAGGATGGCCCCTACCAAAAACTCTTGAGTCCCCACTGGCAACAGCAGCCTAAATTATTTATTGAAAGGCTACTAGCAAACTCAATAAGGGAACTGGTTTTGTTCCACAGATGATTGTACTTTTTACTACAAATATAAAACCTCATGTCTTCACAATGTTTCCTGAAAAGTCTGCACAGAGATTTCTTTTCTTCAAAAATGAGAAAGAAAAAAATAATGTGTGGTATTATGTCTCAGTGAGGTAAGAACTCAGTTCAGTTTTATGACTGAGCTCACTGACCGCCTCACCGAATGAATCAACCTGATTAGCTGTCGAGTACAAACTGCTGAGAGCCTGCCACGGTGCGGTCACCTTTACACTTAACAGCACAGGAAAATTACAATTTCAAAAAAAACATTTAGTCACTTACTCTAAAATAGCAAATCCAGTCATTGTCATGAGTGTTGCTTAACACAATTTCATGCCCTCTCAGCCTTGCTGAGCGGCCTTTTCTCCTCTCAGTCTTCGCACAGGGGAAGGTGAATGATTAAAGATGGCATACTCACCCCAGGCAGCTGCCTATCAGCCCCTAAGGCACGCAAGAACCCTGCCACCAGAGAAAGGTGACAAACAGGGAACGACCCTTTAGGGCAGCCATACTTGTCCAACCGCATTTATCCAAGGAGTAGGTAAACTGTAAATTATACCTGGGTTCTCTTTCGCGTGTGCCTGAATAGTATTCTGGTGATGCCACCACCAAATATGGCAGGTACCCTCTTGTACTAAAGTAATTTAAATGTTTTTCCCATTTCCACTACTAGATTGAAAGTTCCCAGGATTCAGGAAAAATTTTACACAGCTTTGAATCTTTCAAAAAAATAAAAGAAAAAAAACATGCCTTTGTGACTTACTGTAGAAAGAGAGTAAGAGAAACAGTTACAGAGAGTGCAGTTACCTCTTGGCTACATAATACTTCTTTAAATTGTCCAATTGCATCATAGAACAACTATCCATTTTCAAAGTTATCAATTTTCCCAATAACAGAAAAAAATCAAACCTTAGTCAAGAAACTGTATAATAATGATAGACACTCAGCTCATCCAGCACACATGGAGAAACAGAAAATACAGGCTGAGCAAGAGAGAAAAAAGGATCAACAGCTAGACCATCAGTTTCATTTGTACCTCATATGATTAGAAGAGAATTTTTCAATCTCAGCACCATTAACATTGTAGACTGGATAATCCTTTGCTATGGGGTAGCCTTGTAGACTGTAGGAAGCTTAACAGCATCCCCAGCCTCAACACACTGGATGCCAGTAGCACCTTTTCCACAGCTGTTACAACAAAACAGGGCTCCAGGTGTTGCCAGCCAAATGTCCCCTAGAAGACAAAATAATCTTGGCTGAGAACAACTGGCCTAGAGTTAACTTGTACTTAAGATGAACTCGCCAAAAGGAATAAAATATATGATAGATTTTTATATCATGGTCATGTCCTATTTAGTGAACATCTTTCTGCATATCATCATTTTTTGAAATTGAATTAAGAATGTAAAGCAGATATTAAGAATGGGTTCTTAATATCACAACCTCTTAAATCCATTTAACATTCCTGAGCTGGGGACACTTGTCCTCAGCTCAGACCTCTGACTCACTGGTCTGTCCAGTCCAGTCACTGCAGTGGGTGATAAACACCAGATTGAGACAGGGCTACTCAATAGCTAAGAGAGGCCTTTGACACTTGTCCAACCGCATTTATCCAAGGAGTAGGTAAACTGTAAATTATACCTGGGTTCTCTTTGCGTGTGCCTGAATAGTATTCTGGTGATGCCACCACCAAATATGGCAGGTACCCTCTTGTACTAAAGTAATTTAAATGTTTTTCCCATTTCCACTACTAGATTGAAAGTTCCCAGGATTCAGGAAAAATTTTACACAGCTTTGAATCTTTCAAAAAAATAAAAGAAAAAAAACATGCCTTTGTGACTTACTGTAGAAAGAGAGTAAGAGAAACAGTTACAGAGAGTGCAGTTACCTCTTGGCTACATAATACTTCTTTAAATTGTCCAATTGCATCATAGAACAACTATCCATTTTCAAAGTTATCAATTTTCCCAATAACAGAAAAAAATCAAACCTTAGTCAAGAAACTGTATAATAATGATAGACACTCAGCTCATCCAGCACACATGGAGAAACAGAAAATACAGGCTGAGCAAGAGAGAAAAAAGGATCAACAGCTAGACCATCAGTTTCATTTGTACCTCATATGATTAGAAGAGAATTTTTCAATCTCAGCACCATTAACATTGTAGACTGGATAATCCTTTGCTATGGGGTAGCCTTGTAGACTGTAGGAAGCTTAACAGCATCCCCAGCCTCAACACACTGGATGCCAGTAGCACCTTTTCCACAGCTGTTACAACAAAACAGGGCTCCAGGTGTTGCCAGCCAAATGTCCCCTAGAAGACAAAATAATCTTGGCTGAGAACAACTGGCCTAGAGTTAACTTGTACTTAAGATGAACTCGCCAAAAGGAATAAAATATATGATAGATTTTTATATCATGGTCATGTCCTATTTAGTGAACATCTTTCTGCATATCATCATTTTTTGAAATTGAATTAAGAATGTAAAGCAGATATTAAGAATGGGTTCTTAATATCACAACCTCTTAAATCCATTTAACATTCCTGAGCTGGGGACACTTGTCCTCAGCTCAGACCTCTGACTCACTGGTCTGTCCAGTCCAGTCACTGCAGTGGGTGATAAACACCAGATTGAGACAGGGCTACTCAATAGCTAAGAGAGGCCTTTGACACTTCAAGATTTTGAGAATCTATGGATGTCAAAATTTTAAGAAATTCCACATCAAGTCCACAGAAAAAGTTTAAGATGCCTTATATGACCAATGATAGAAAATGTAATTCAATCCCTCTTTCAAAAGTGGGGATAAATATTCATCACAAAGACAAAATTTTCTCATATACAACTGACCTCTGGGTTGTCATTCTATAATTAGATAAAAGAGGGACCCTCTTCTCTTTCTCTCTCCACTCACCTATCTACACAGTGAGTCTAGTTTCTTTGTTTCTCCTCTCTGCCTTCTTAAGGTGAATTCTTCTCATGGTGTAGGATATATGTTTCCTTTTTTTTTTTTAATTTTGTCCCCTTTTATTAGTTTTTTGGTTTATTTCTTTTCATCCATCTTTATTCTTCAGCCTGTGTGGGCCTCCCATGGCAGTAGCCCTCTCACTGCAGAGCACTGGCTCTGGGCGCATGTGCTCCAGAGCACTAGCTTGCAACTGGACACACTGGTCCAGACACTCTGCGGCACGCGGGATCCTCCTGGGCCAGGGATGGAACCAGTGCCCCCTGCATTGCAAGGCGGACTCTTCACCCAGTGGACCACCAGGGAAGCCCCACGTTTCCTTTTTTAAAATCTATGAGGAGAAGGCCTGGCTGAGGGCCTTGCTGAGTTCCCTGGAAGCTGGAGCTTCAAGTTCACCCCCACCCTCCTCTTGAAGAAAAAAAAAGTCTATGGAAAGAAGGAATATAACAGCTCTCTCAGAAAGAGTCCTGGAAGTCAATCAAGAAGGCCCCCTAAAGTCTTACCCATCCCTGAGCCAATAACTGCAACTGTAAGATGAAACATGCTGACCGGTTCTAGCCATCCAGGGCCATAGCGTGACCAGATGAACAATGGATAGAACCAGAAGAAATCTGGGTGATATCTGGAGTGGGCAGGGAGGAAATGAGTTCCAGAAATGTCACCAATACTGTTCATTACTACCGGTTAATTTTTTCCAGTGTTACATTAAAAAATAACACATTTAAAACAAAAATTACAATGTGATGTATTTTACTGTTTGAAATATTCTATGATTATATGATTAGTATGTTGAAATATCAGTTCATAGTATTCTACCCTGATGTGGTTTGATAGCAAACACAAGTCTGAAGTATGAATGATCATCTTTCAATTCTTCATTATATATGCAACTGCATATTAATTCCTCATTTTGAGATCAGAAAAAAAGTGATAAATCTGGGGCCCTCTTTGAATGTTGAGTGAAAGTGTCAGTCGTACAGCCCTGTCTGACTCTTTGCCACCCTGTGGACTTCAGCTCACCAGCCTATCCTATCTGTCCATGGAATTCTCCAGGCAAGAATACTGGAGTAAGTAGCCATTCCCCTTCTCCAGGGGACCTTCCTGATCCCTAGACTGGACCTGGGTCTCCTGCACTACAGGCAGATTCTTTACAGTCTGAGTCACCAGGGCAGCCGTTTCTGAAGGTAAAGCTCTGACCAAATGCAGGACAGCAAAAGGTAGCTCTCACCACCACCACCATCAGTGCCATAGACAGGGCATCTATTTATTTTGTCCTTTTAATTTCTTTAGTAAATTTTTAAAGAGAGTCACAAAATTGAAAATAGGTTCACATTTAAATGATGAAAGGAAATATAAATATCCCTACCTAGAGAGTATTCAGAAAAGTAAACCCCCAGTTAGAGAGAATTACTTAACAATTTCCATGAAGGTGAAGTGCACTCTGCGGTAAAGAGCTTTAGAGATTGGGAAAAGGCTGAAGTTAAGCTGAGTTCCCTGGGGGATTGTAGAAGCAGTTTATTTTAAATATGCTAAAATGTTAGAGTATTATCTTTCTAATAAGATGAGATCAAAGAGGAGTCAACAAACAGAACTAGGAAAATAGATGCTATTTCAGAGTTTAAAAGTTCATTCAGAGTGTGTGCCTTCCGGCTTCCTGCTGACTCCTGCTAAGGTTTGTCAGAACATTCGAGATTTTCCAGAAAGTCTGCAGAGTAGCCAGTAAGGATTTCTTTGATATTTCTAAACATAAAAGCAGCCTCTAGCTTCCACACAGACTATGTCCTAAGAGTTCAGGTTGCTGAGTTACTTATTTAGGATTCCGTTTGCATTTTCCCTAGAGATAATCAGATAGCTAGAGGAGATGAAGCAAAGTTCTGTCTTGAGAATTTTCTGAAATTTAAATGCCACACTGCAACATATCTGTTAGAAAATACATTTAGGATCTCAGCTTGGAATGGCAGAGACCTATTTCCCATCAGAGTAAAACTACTTCAGTTTCCAGTCCCTGGGTCAGTGGCTCAACACCAAAAGGGAGAAGAGGATAAAATTGGGAAATCTAAAAGCGAAAACCTCTAGAATCAGGGAGCAGAACACATTCCTTTCTCCTCAAACTGCACGCTTTACCTCCATAACCTGGACCCTTCTCACTCTGGAGTTTGAGAAGGGTTCTAACCAGGGGACCTTCCTGATCCCTAGACTGGACCTGGGTCTCCTGCACTACAGGCAGATTCTTTACAGTCTGAGTCACCAGGGCAGCCGTTTCTGAAGGTAAAGCTCTGACCAAATGCAGGACAGCAAAAGGTAGCTCTCACCACCACCACCATCAGTGCCATAGACAGGGCATCTATTTATTTTGTCCTTTTAATTTCTTTAGTAAATTTTTAAAGAGAGTCACAAAATTGAAAATAGGTTCACATTTAAATGATGAAAGGAAATATAAATATCCCTACCTAGAGAGTATTCAGAAAAGTAAACCCCCAGTTAGAGAGAATTACTTAACAATTTCCATGAAGGTGAAGTGCACTCTGCGGTAAAGAGCTTTAGAGATTGGGAAAAGGCTGAAGTTAAGCTGAGTTCCCTGGGGGATTGTAGAAGCAGTTTATTTTAAATATGCTAAAATGTTAGAGTATTATCTTTCTAATAAGATGAGATCAAAGAGGAGTCAACAAACAGAACTAGGAAAATAGATGCTATTTCAGAGTTTAAAAGTTCATTCAGAGTGTGTGCCTTCCGGCTTCCTGCTGACTCCTGCTAAGGTTTGTCAGAACATTCGAGATTTTCCAGAAAGTCTGCAGAGTAGCCAGTAAGGATTTCTTTGATATTTCTAAACATAAAAGCAGCCTCTAGCTTCCACACAGACTATGTCCTAAGAGTTCAGGTTGCTGAGTTACTTATTTAGGATTCCGTTTGCATTTTCCCTAGAGATAATCAGATAGCTAGAGGAGATGAAGCAAAGTTCTGT
Organism: Tragulus kanchil; assembly: GCA_022376925.1. Taxonomy (NCBI): domain Eukaryota; kingdom Metazoa; phylum Chordata; class Mammalia; order Artiodactyla; family Tragulidae; genus Tragulus; species Tragulus kanchil. Next base: position 67,611,847 of record JAIOJX010000028.1, on the reverse strand, counting down.
CTTGAGAATTTTCTGAAATTTAAATGCCACACTGCAACATATCTGTTAGAAAATACATTTAGGATCTCAGCTTGGAATGGCAGAGACCTATTTCCCATCAGAGTAAAACTACTTCAGTTTCCAGTCCCTGGGTCAGTGGCTCAACACCAAAAGGGAGAAGAGGATAAAATTGGGAAATCTAAAAGCGAAAACCTCTAGAATCAGGGAGCAGAACACATTCCTTTCTCCTCAAACTGCACGCTTTACCTCCATAACCTGGACCCTTCTCACTCTGGAGTTTGAGAAGTGTGCTGTCCTAACTAACCCTTTGTAACAAAATGCCCCACCATGCCCCCTGCTTTTCTTTTACCTTGAAATAAACTCATCACTACTTGGCGATTTTGCAGATTTATATTTTAGGCAAAAGTACAGAGAAGCTATTAGAAATAATACTTCCTCTTTTGCCTTTTTTTGACCTTCCTTTACTTTGCCTCATAGGTAAAATCGCCATGAAATTGAAAACATCAGCTGGTTGTAAGAAGCATCTACCAGCTTTATGGACATGACACAGTTTACAGATTTTCCAAAGTTACCAGGCCTTGAAGAAGTAGTTTAAATCACAGGAGAATGCAGATTAAGAATGCATTGCCTGATTCTACTATTGGTGTTTAAATGGTTAAAATTCATTTCTTGTTGTATAATTCAGAGGTGAAATGAAAGTTTAAAATTGGATATTTGATTTAACTACAAATAAAGACAATCAACCAAGTCCATACCTGGTTATTCTAGGGCATAAGAGACATTTTGCCAATGCATTGGGAAGAAATAGTCAAATAAAACAAGAAATGACTCCAAGTGAAGGGAAAAAATGAAGAAAAGATCATATATTGCATGGAGAAATATTTTTTTAAAATAACTAAGAATAATAATCATTTTACAGAAAGAGAAAAAGTGATGAAACAGGAGTATGATTCATTTCTGTTCTTTTCTCAGAACAGATGGGTATTTTGTAAGCAATGTATAGATTTTGGAACTGTCACAACAATGCGAACCACGTAGATGGTTTAACTTGGCTCCCATTCCTAGGATTACGAGCAAGTATTCCCTCATAGTTCAGTTGGTAAAGAGGCTGCCTGCAGTATAGGAGACCTGGTTCAATTCCTGGGCTGGGAAGATTCCCTGGAGAGGAAAATGGCAACTCACTCGAATATTCTTGCCTGGGGAATCCCACGGGCAGAGAAACCAGATGAGTTCATTGGGGTTGCACGCGTCAGACACAACTTAGCGACTAAACCACTATGATGTCTGAAGTTGATGTGGGCGTGTTAAGGATGACATCTGCATCACCAGCCAGCCACCCTCCAGAGCTTTTAACTGCCCTCAACACCTGGAGTTTTGTGTCTTGGGGAAGCAATGGTTATACAACCACTGAAATACTGTTATCAGTTGTTCCAGACTAATCAGCATTATTGAGAAAGTATTAAGATGCTTACTTCATATTAAAGAAATTCTCAGGAACGCTAGTAAAATGACATACACCAGGTACATATAATCCGTAAAACTAATCTAGAAAAGTCATGTAAGAGAGGACATTAATTCACATGATACTTACCTAATAACATAAAGACCTTTATTCCTCTTCCACAATCTAAAAGCACTCCCCAACATTAAGGGCACATATTTACTTTGTAAAAATTTTAATTGGAAGACAATTGTTTTACACTGTTGTGTTGGTTTCTGCCATACAACAATGTGAACCAGTCACAAATATACATATGTCCCCTCCCTCTTGAGCCACCTTCCCATCAACTACCCCATGTCACTCCTGTACGTTGTTACAGAGCACTAGGTTGAGCTCCCTGAGTTATGTAATAATTTTAAGTCTGAAAAAACCCTTTGGGGGAATTTTTTCAACAGCTATCTACTCTCTGAAATTTTCTGTAACATAAAGAACTTCTTATCAAGAGCTCATTATCAAAGCTGGTTTTTCACAGTCAACAAGAAGCTAAAGTGCGATGGGAAAGAATTTATATGGTAATCACTTTAGATGGAAACCACCAGATGGCACTGTGTTGGTAATTTTCCTTATGCAGTAATGTGCTTGTGGTTGGTCCTTGGGGAGATGCAAGATAGCACTTTGGTGTAGTGTCTTATAGGAAATAATTAAACATGCCAGTAAAGTTTGTTCTATTGCTGAATTTGTGACTATAATCATTTATTTTCTCTCTGCTACCCACAGTGTAGAAATTCAACAACCACAACATTCTATGCTCCTAACTGCTTGACCAGAGAAGGAAAGAACCACTTTAGGTAGATGGGTTGGGAGTGTCTTGTGGTTGTTGGATTTCTGCACTGTGGTCAGCTGATAACGAGAAATGATCTCAGCCACAAACATGGCAGTGATATGAGTATCTTGTAGTTTATCTAAATAATGTTTAGTGTTTTACACTGAGTACTTTACAGACATTATTTCATTGATCCCAAAAAAGATCTCCATGACATAAAGTATAGAGATGTTGCCACTAGTTATTATAAAGAACTTTCTTACCAAGCAACAATTTCATAAGTAGGTCAACAAAACATAACTTAGAAATATAATTCTGGTATTTAACTAATCTAGAAAAGTCATGTAAGAGAGGACATTAATTCACATGATACTTACCTAATAACATAAAGACCTTTATTCCTCTTCCACAATCTAAAAGCACTCCCCAACATTAAGGGCACATATTTACTTTGTAAAAATTTTAATTGGAAGACAATTGTTTTACACTGTTGTGTTGGTTTCTGCCATACAACAATGTGAACCAGTCACAAATATACATATGTCCCCTCCCTCTTGAGCCACCTTCCCATCAACTACCCCATGTCACTCCTGTACGTTGTTACAGAGCACTAGGTTGAGCTCCCTGAGTTATGTAATAATTTTAAGTCTGAAAAACCTTGGGGAATTTTTTCAACAGCTATCTACTCTCTGAAATTTTCTGTAACATAAAGAACTTCTTATCAAGAGCTCATTATCAAAGCTGGTTTTTCACAGTCAACAAGAAGCTAAAGTGCGATGGGAAAGAATTTATATGGTAATCACTTTAGATGGAAACCACCAGATGGCACTGTGTTGGTAATTTTCCTTATGCAGTAATGTGCTTGTGGTTGGTCCTTGGGGAGATGCAAGATAGCACTTTGGTGTAGTGTCTTATAGGAAATAATTAAACATGCCAGTAAAGTTTGTTCTATTGCTGAATTTGTGACTATAATCATTTATTTTCTCTCTGCTACCCACAGTGTAGAAATTCAACAACCACAACATTCTATGCTCCTAACTGCTTGACCAGAGAAGGAAAGAACCACTTTAGGTAGATGGGTTGGGAGTGTCTTGTGGTTGTTGGATTTCTGCACTGTGGTCAGCTGATAACGAGAAATGATCTCAGCCACAAACATGGCAGTGATATGAGTATCTTGTAGTTTATCTAAATAATGTTTAGTGTTTTACACTGAGTACTTTACAGACATTATTTCATTGATCCCAAAAAAGATCTCCATGACATAAAGTATAGAGATGTTGCCACTAGTTATTATAAAGAACTTTCTTACCAAGCAACAATTTCATAAGTAGGTCAACAAAACATAACTTAGAAATATAATTCTGGTATTTAACTATCTAGATTTTGACTTGTGAGTATTTATGATATAGAGCCTCAAATGAAATTTCAAATCTACATAATGCCATGATGTGTACAGAATCACAAAATATTTTGACATAGTACATAAAGACCCGACCTAAAGGACTATTTAACTTTGTACCTTGGGAAGGCCAAAGAACCTCTGAGCCTAAATGACTTCATTATGAAATTAAGCAGAGTTGAACTAGATACATCACATCTGCAGTAAAGTTTGTAAGTACAGACTTTGGAGTCAGAAAGTCTCCAATTTGAATTCCTGCTCCGCCACTCAATTATTCAACTAAGTATTTAACTTTTTGAGTCTCAGCTTCTATCCTCTAAGGGTAATAATAATACCAATCTCAGTCTTCTTGTTTGAGAAAATTATGTGCAATAACTGTAAATTATTCAGCATAGTTCCTGGTCTATATTAAGCATTCAATAAATACTAACAAATATTAGCAAACATGGTTTAAAGAGTTTCTTTATTAGACATGACTTACTGAGTCAGTGCCATAGGTTCTATACATTGACCCAGGTTCTGCCAATACATAGTGCTACTTAGTTTTTTAAAAAATTTAGGTAAGTAATAGCTTATTTTGTTGGCCCTCCCTATCTACTGTTTTGCAAAGGGAGTGAGCAGGTCTGGCCAGAAAGTTAAGGCAGCTATCCAGGACTCAAAGAAGAGTGACTTAATCAAAGTCGCAGCTGGTATGAATGTCAGAGCTACCCACAGTGTAGAAATTCAACAACCACAACATTCTATGCTCCTAACTGCTTGACCAGAGAAGGAAAGAACCACTTTAGGTAGATGGGTTGGGAGTGTCTTGTGGTTGTTGGATTTCTGCACTGTGGTCAGCTGATAACGAGAAATGATCTCAGCCACAAACATGGCAGTGATATGAGTATCTTGTAGTTTATCTAAATAATGTTTAGTGTTTTACACTGAGTACTTTACAGACATTATTTCATTGATCCCAAAAAAGATCTCCATGACATAAAGTATAGAGATGTTGCCACTAGTTATTATAAAGAACTTTCTTACCAAGCAACAATTTCATAAGTAGGTCAACAAAACATAACTTAGAAATATAATTCTGGTATTTAACTATCTAGATTTTGACTTGTGAGTATTTATGATATAGAGCCTCAAATGAAATTTCAAATCTACATAATGCCATGATGTGTACAGAATCACAAAATATTTTGACATAGTACATAAAGACCCGACCTAAAGGACTATTTAACTTTGTACCTTGGGAAGGCCAAAGAACCTCTGAGCCTAAATGACTTCATTATGAAATTAAGCAGAGTTGAACTAGATACATCACATCTGCAGTAAAGTTTGTAAGTACAGACTTTGGAGTCAGAAAGTCTCCAATTTGAATTCCTGCTCCGCCACTCAATTCTTCAACTACGTATTTAATTTTTTGAGTCTCAGCTTCTATCCTCTAAGGGTAATAATAATACCAATCTCAGTCTTCTTGTTTGAGAAAATTATGTGCAATAACTGTAAATTATTCAGCATAGTTCCTGGTCTATATTAAGCATTCAATAAATACTAACAAATATTAGCAAACATGGTTTAAAGAGTTTCTTTATTAGACATGACTTACTGAGTCAGTGCCATAGGTTCTATACATTGACCCAGGTTCTGCCAATACATAGTGCTACTTAGTTTTTTAAAAAATTTAGGTAAGTAATAGCTTATTTTGTTGGCCCTCCCTATCTACTGTTTTGCAAAGGGAGTGAGCAGGTCTGGCCAGAAAGTTAAGGCAGCTATCCAGGACTCAAAGAAGAGTGACTTAATCAAAGTCGCAGCTGGTATGAATGTCAGAGCTTTATCTACTGTTCCAAAAGTTTCTGCTTGCAGTAATGTCCTTGGTCCAGGCTGCACTATGCCAACCCAAGTAATATTTCAAAGGTTAATTTATGTTTGGTTGCTCAAAGCATATATCAACTATTCCAATCTTCATGACATTTCCAGCCCAGGGCCAAGACCCTTAAAAGTTACAGCCATAAACAAAGCAGGGGTACACTGCTAAATTAAAATGGAGAAGAAATTATTATTCACAGGGAAGTATATTTTAGTTATTTCACCAAATTTAGACTAACCCAGGTTAATTTGGTGGTATTTCCTGATAATGTCTGTGTTTATGCATAAGGGAAAAGGTTCAAGTCATCCACTATTGTCTAAGTAATCTCTGAGGAAGAGTATAATAAACAGCTTCTCTAACAGTCCCAGTAAAATACCTATGAAGATTTCAGAAGAAAACAAATAATAAGGACTTAGAGCCAATATTCAAGCCAAAAATTGACTAGAATTTTCACTTAGTATCAGCTGCTGCTGCTGCTGCTTAGTCATTTCAGTCATGTCCAGCTCTGTGTGACTCCCATGGACTGCCGCCCATCATACTCCTCTGTTCATGGAATTCTCCAGGCAAGAATACTAGGAATGGGTTACCATGCCCTCCTCCAGGGGGATCTTTCCAACCCAGGAATGGAATACAGGTCTCCTTCATTGCAGATATATATATATACACACACACACACACACACACACATATATACATATATGTATACACACACACACACACAAACCATGAGGGAAGCTCTGTGTGTGTGTGTGTGTGTGTGTGTGTGTATTTGAGACCCCCAAGGACTGTAGCTCACCAGGCTTCTTTATCCACAGAATTTTCCATGCAAGAATACTGAAGTGGGTTGCCATTTCCTTCTCTGATTTAGTATCAGAGTAGGGGATAAAAATGAAAATTGCAATTAGCAAAAAAAAAAAAAAGGTGTGGCAGATATGTTCCAAAGATGATCATACTGATATATCCCCACCCATGTATTTTTACAATGTAACACTGATGGTCCTTCATTAAAAGGCAGGGTCTATTCTCCTGTCCCTTTCAACAGATAGAATATAGAGGAAGAGATGCTGTATGACTTCTGTGGCTAAATTAGAAAAAACAATATTGCTTCTACCTCATTCTCTGACTGTCTCTGTTGTTGTTCAGTTGCTAAGTCATGTCCGAGTCTTTGCAATCTCATGAATGGCAGCACACCAGGCTTCCCTGCTCTTCACTATCTCCCGGAGCTTGCTCAAATTCATGTCCATTGAGTCGGTGATGCCATCCAGCCATCTGATCCTGTCACCCATTCTCTTATTTTGCTCAGTTGTTCCCAGCAAAACTGAGTGTCTCTCTCTGTATCTCACACTTTGAATTCAGCCACCATTTGTGAGGAAATGCGGACCTAACAAAGAAGCCACCAGTTGGTCCTTTAGCCACAGAACCAGCTAAGGTCTAAACCAACTGCCAGGATAATCAACCACTACATGCACAAATGAGTGAAACTTCTGATGATTCCAGCCCTCAGACTTTGTAATGCTCCAATTGATACAGAGTAGAGCAGAGATGAGGCACCCTAGTGAATCTTGCCCAAATATCAAAGTTGATAGCAAAATAATTGTTACTGTTTTAGGTCACTAAGTTTTGGGGTGGTTTATTACACACCAAGAAGATAGCCAAAAGACCCTGACCCACACACATAAAAGAGAGGGACCCAGTGGTTCTTATATTAAAATCAGAGATCCAGTGTTTTTCTCACTGATGATCCTATTGTTCAGAGAACCAGATTCCACTGGAGAACTGGATTGCTCTTCCTCCAAAGGCATGGTTACTATCCTTAGAGTTAAGTATAATATTACAATAAAAGCAATTTCATAGCATTCATTAAGATTCACTGAGTAATTATGAGTAACTAGATACAGGGTTAATGATTTTGCCTGAAAGTTGTCATTTGACACCCTCATCAATACCATGAAGCATGTAAGAGAAAGTTAAAAAGTTAAAAAACTCCAAAATTCTTCAGCTCTAAGCTGAAGAACACTGTATAAAATCAGTGTGCTGAACCACATGTGAAAATTTTTTTTCCCAAACTCTTTTATCAATGAGGAAATAATTATTTCACTGGGAGCCCTTTGGAAAATAATGAAAAAAAGAATGTAATAAAATAAAATATGCCAAAATGTATGGGATGTGGCCAAAGAAACCCAGAAAGCCAGGGTAAAATGTACTTTGAGTTCTCTCTTCTTGTTCAGTTGCTAAGTCATGTCCGAGTCTTTGCAATCTCATGAATGGCAGCACACCAGGCTTCCCTGCTCTTCACTATCTCCGGAGCTTGCTCAAATTCATGTCCATTGAGTCGGTGATGCCATCCAGCCATCTGATCCTGTCACCCATTCTCTTATTTTGCTCAGTTGTTCCCAGCAAAACTGAGTGTCTCTCTCTGTATCTCACACTTTGAATTCAGCCACCATTTGTGAGGAAATGCGGACCTAACAAAGAAGCCACCAGTTGGTCCTTTAGCCACAGAACCAGCTAAGGTCTAAACCAACTGCCAGGATAATCAACCACTACATGCACAAATGAGTGAAACTTCTGATGATTCCAGCCCTCAGACTTTGTAATGCTCCAATTGATACAGAGTAGAGCAGAGATGAGGCACCCTAGTGAATCTTGCCCAAATATCAAAGTTGATAGCAAAATAAATGTTACTGTTTTAGGTCACTAAGTTTTGGGGTGGTTTATTACACACCAAGAAGATAGCCAAAAGACCCTGACCCACACACATAAAAGAGAGGGACCCAGTGGTTCTTATATTAAAATCAGAGATCCAGTGTTTTTCTCTCACTGATGATCCTATTGTTCAGAGAACCAGATTCCACTGGAGAACTGGATTGCTCTTCCTCCAAAGGCATGGTTACTATCCTTAGAGTTAAGTATAATATTACAATAAAAGCAATTTCATAGCATTCATTAAGATTCACTGAGTAATTATGAGTAACTAGATACAGGGTTAATGATTTTGCCTGAAAGTTGTCATTTGACACCCTCATCAATACCATGAAGCATGTAAGAGAAAGTTAAAAAGTTAAAAAACTCCAAAATTCTTCAGCTCTAAGCTGAAGAACACTGTATAAAATCAGTGTGCTGAACCACATGTGAAAATTTTTTTTCCCAAACTCTTTTATCAATGAGGAAATAATTATTTCACTGGGAGCCCTTTGGAAAATAATGAAAAAAAGAATGTAATAAAATAAAATATGCCAAAATGTATGGGATGTGGCCAAAGAAACCCAGAAAGCCAGGGTAAAATGTACTTTGAGTAATATTAAGTGATTTTAATGCTTTCACTTTAAGAAAGGATAAAAACAAATCAAGTATTCAATTCAGTAACTTCTGAAATCAATCTAAAGGAAACAGAATGGATTATCACACTGGTTAAAGCAATGGTAAACAAAATAGAAAGACTCGCAGTATAAAGAAAAAAATACAGAATAAATCAAAGAGCAATGTGTCATAAAAAGAACAGAAATGGCAAGTATTGGGTATACCAGTCAGGTTAGGTGGACTGCAAGGAAAAATAATAACAAAGTTCCAGTCATTTAATAAAAGCTTATCAAATGCTTATACCATAATCATACAAAATGGTGATGGGAGTTAGCAGGATTTTGTTTTATAAACTTGGCTTCTTTCATTTTATGATGTCACCATCTCAAACAAATAAACTCCAAGAATGCCCTAAAAAAGGAAGAGAGTTCATGTATGAGGTTTATGATCTACATTTAAAAGCTGTATATAATTCTGTCACATTCCTTCCACCAGAATGCAGTCATACAGCTATATATATATATAACCAGGAAACAAGTTCACTAACACACCCAAGAGGAAAAAGAAAGGGGTTAGGTGGGCAAGAAAAATCCATTTTACTTCTCATTCCATGTGTAGACTATACTCATTCACGCTCAAGGAAAATTTAATGTCCTAAGCATTCATTGTAATCAGTTGAAAGTTCAAGAACTCCTGATGATGCAAGGTTCTTCTTAACTTGTTCCTGTTTCTTCCTATGGTCTTATGGATAGTGAACCAAAAAGAAAAATTATCTGCTCTCATAGTAATGAATCCAGAACAGCATAATTGCAGTAAACACTTGTAGTCAGAAAGAGAGGAACAGAAATCACAAAGCAGTTATTTCTGTCTGTAGTCATTCAGCAAAGGAAACCTGTCTCTTCAACACATGTTCTCACAGTCATTTCAGCAATGATTAGTTAGGTATGTGCACCTGCACACATGCTCAGGTCTTAGAGAGGAGATGGAGATAGAAGATAAGAGACTTAGTGTTTTTTCACTGGGAGCCCTTTGGAAAATAATGAAAAAAAGAATGTAATAAAATAAAATATGCCAAAATGTATGGGATGTGGCCAAAGAAACCCAGAAAGCCAGGGTAAAATGTACTTTGAGTAATATTAAGTGATTTTAATGCTTTCACTTTAAGAAAGGATAAAAACAAATCAAGTATTCAATTCAGTAACTTCTGAAATCAATCTAAAGGAAACAGAATGGATTATCACACTGGTTAAAGCAATGGTAAACAAAATAGAAAGACTCGCAGTATAAAGAAAAAAATACAGAATAAATCAAAGAGCAATGTGTCATAAAAAGAACAGAAATGGCAAGTATTGGGTATACCAGTCAGGTTAGGTGGACTGCAAGGAAAAATAATAACAAAGTTCCAGTCATTTAATAAAAGCTTATCAAATGCTTATACCATAATCATACAAAATGGTGATGGGAGTTAGCAGGATTTTGTTTTATAAACTTGGCTTCTTTCATTTTATGATGTCACCATCTCAAACAAATAAACTCCAAGAATGCCCTAAAAAAGGAAGAGAGTTCATGTATGAGGTTTATGATCTACATTTAAAAGCTGTATATAATTCTGTCACATTCCTTCCACCAGAATGCAGTCATACAGCTATATATATATATAACCAGGAAACAAGTTCACTAACACACCCAAGAGGAAAAAGAAAGGGGTTAGGTGGGCAAGAAAAATCCATTTTACTTCTCATTCCATGTGTAGACTATACTCATTCACGCTCAAGGAAAATTTAATGTCCTAAGCATTCATTGTAATCAGTTGAAAGTTCAAGAACTCCTGATGATGCAAGGTTCTTCTTAACTTGTTCCTGTTACTTCCTATGGTCTTATGGATAGTGAACCAAAAAGAAAAATTATCTGCTCTCATAGTAATGAATCCAGAACAGCATAATTGCAGTAAACACTTATAGTCAGAAAAGAGAGGAACAGAAATCACAAAGCAGTTATTTCTGTCTGTAGTCATTCAGCAAAGGAAACCTGTCTCTTCAACACATGTTCTCACAGTCATTTCAGCAATGATTAGTTAGGTATGTGCACCTGCACACACATGCTCAGGTCTTAGAGAGGAGATGGAGATAGAGAGAGATAAAGAGACGGTTTAGAGAATGTCCATCTCCTCTTAATTGACTCAAACTGAAAATGGCATCTGACTTTTGCTTAAGTTTTATCACCTGAACTAGTCTCAGCCAAATATGAAGATTTACAGGAACTATTTAGTTGTGGGACCCCAGGAGAAGTAATGAATTGGCAAACTTCTGACTAAGATGTTGCAACTGGACTGAGCACATCTGCTGCTCTGAGAAATTTCCAGTCTAGGCAAGAATGATAGGGCAAGGAAAGGAAAACCCTGTACGCAGAGTAGGGTGGGACTCATTACCAGTAACAAATAACTGTGGAGCAGGTATTTACAACCATGATCTGGATAACTGGAATGACTGGATTCAAGGCCTTGATACCTAGTAATAGAAACAGAAGAGAAAATGGCTCCTTCCAAAAGAAAGAAAACTAGGAAAAGGAACTCAAGTTCTAGAAGACTGGATCACCATAAGTCAGAGTAAAACCACAATAATCTTGTTTCAATTTGAGGCACCTAAGTTTTAAATTTTTAAGTAGGAGTATTTATTACCACTTTTCACCACATTTTTACATCAATCCTGAGATCAAGATTGGTTCTAATGTATAGCTAAATCTATATAGAGTTAACCTGCCATGTCTGGAAGTAGAAACCCTGTCTGTACTGAGCCCAAGTGACTCAGACGGTAAAGAATCTGCAGGAGACCTGGGTTCAATTCCTGGGTCAGGAAGACCTCCAGGAGTAGGAAATGACAACCCACTCCAGTTTTCTTGTCTGGAAAATTTCATGGACAGAGGACCCTGGTGGGCTACAAAGACTCCAACATTACTGAGTGACTAACACACTGAGACAGAAACCAAAGCACTACACTAGCAAGCCAAGAATAAAAAATATATATATTAAAAAAACAGAGACAATCTTAGAGTAAAGGGAAGATCCATGGATGATGGAACAGATACTCAAGTTTTTCCAATCCCAAGTTATCTTCTAGTAATGAATCCAGAACAGCATAATTGCAGTAAACACTTATAGTCAGAAAGAGAGGAACAGAAATCACAAAGCAGTTATTTCTGTCTGTAGCAAAGGAAACCTGTCTCTTCAACACATGTTCTCACAGTCATTTCAGCAATGATTAGTTAGGTATGTGCACCTGCACACACATGCTCAGGTCTTAGAGAGGAGATGGAGATAGAGAGAGATAAAGAGACGGTTTAGAGAATGTCCATCTCCTCTTAATTGACTCAAACTGAAAATGGCATCTGACTTTTGCTTAAGTTTTATCACCTGAACTAGTCTCAGCCAAATATGAAGATTTACAGGAACTATTTAGTTGTGGGACCCCAGGAGAAGTAATGAATTGGCAAACTTCTGACTAAGATGTTGCAACTGGACTGAGCACATCTGCTGCTCTGAGAAATTTCCAGTCTAGGCAAGAATGATAGGGCAAGGAAAGGAAAACCCTGTGCAGAGTAGGGTGGGACTCATTACCAGTAACAAATAACTGTGGAGCAGGTATTTACAACCATGATCTGGATAACTGGAATGACTGGATTCAAGGCCTTGATACCTAGTAATAGAAACAGAAGAGAAAATGGCTCCTTCCAAAAGAAAGAAAACTAGGAAAAGGAACTCAAGTTCTAGAAGACTGGATCACCATAAGTCAGAGTAAAACCACAATAATCTTGTTTCAATTTGAGGCACCTAAGTTTTAAATTTTTAAGTAGGAGTATTTATTACCACTTTTCACCACATTTTTACATCAATCCTGAGATCAAGATTGGTTCTAATGTATAGCTAAATCTATATAGAGTTAACCTGCCATGTCTGGAAGTAGAAACCCTGTCTGTACTGAGCCCAAGTGACTCAGACGGTAAAGAATCTGCAGGAGACCTGGGTTCAATTCCTGGGTCAGGAAGACCTCCAGGAGTAGGAAATGACAACCCACTCCAGTTTTCTTGTCTGGAAAATTTCATGGACAGAGGACCCTGGTGGGCTACAAAGACTCCAACATTACTGAGTGACTAACACACTGAGACAGAAACCAAAGCACTACACTAGCAAGCCAAGAATAAAAAATATATATATTAAAAAAACAGAGACAATCTTAGAGTAAAGGGAAGATCCATGGATGATGGAACAGATACTCAAGTTTTTCCAATCCCAATTTTTGAGAATTTACTGATACTAATGATCCAAGGGTGACCAATAAACAGGATGCTCACTTCAGATGACAATTTATGCTCAATTGCAAGACCAAGAGTAATTGAGATGATATTATTCAACCCAATGATGTAAGCCCATTTCATCATTACCCTACTGGTATTTTCCTATAAATATTTCATTTAAATCAGAGTCTCTAAAATTTTGACAAGAAAAAAATCTAAGGGACAATGACAATGATACATTTTGAAGAACACTAACTTATCTGAGGGGAGACTGTACTAAATATAAAATAATTTTTAAGGCTTTGAATTTCTAGTTCAACTCTGTAGAATACTTTTCTCCACGTGATCACCCAGGCTTTTTGGCATTAACATTTATTCTACTAATTAAAAAAAGAATGTAAATCAAAAATAACAACTTGCAGTAAATAGGTCTATTTTAATCTGTATTTTATGAATGATATTACATTCTCATGTGCTGTGGCTTACAGTAATCATAATCTCTTCCACATCAGTATATAGTGATTTACTCTTCTCAAGCTTTAATATGAGTCATTTTGCAAGTAGCCTAAGTACCCATTAGTTAATGCTTTGCTGCTGCTGACCTCAGTAGATTTTTTAGTAAAGCTTTATATAGCATTTATAGGTCACAAAAATGCCAACAATGTTCATTATGGTCATTTTCTAACCTACCTGACAGCAAGATGTTTTCCCTCAACTCATTTGTATGTATATTCCTTTATTAATTCTTCACCTCATGACAAATTATAGTGAAATTCTTGTCACTTTGCATGCAGCATGATATCTGAGCAAATATCTCCTAAATTTATTATAAACAATGCACACAGAAATCGTATCCTGTGACTTGAAGACAGGCAAACCACAAACCTGGACCCTGTACTTGCAGCCTGAAAAGCATTAGGGAAAACAGAAAAGTGAGAAAAGTCAGAATCTTTGCAAAAATTGAAAATGTTCCTTCTTTCCCATCCTCAAAGGCAGCATGACAACTAATTGCTGTCAACAAACAACTCTTTCAAAACCAGTGTAAAAACTCTTTTAGGGGGATTTTTAGAAGGTAACTTTGTGTATAAGAAATACTTGTCTTCAGAAAGACAGATGGATTTTTTTTTAATAAGAAAAGGTGCTTAAAAGACTCCTAAATGCACAGAAATGCAAAGGTACATCAAGTCTTTTTGTCTGCAGATAAAGGTTATTGAAATGATGGCATTTGACTGGTCCGGATATCAACATGTACTGACAACACTGAAGAGTTCAATGAACAGAATTCAAAATGTTTAGACCCAAACTAATTGCTAAGAGAGGAATGACAAAGTGGTTAGACCAATCATTAAGTTGATCTACATGAGATGCATCTAATTCCAACAGCCCCAAGGCTTTGAATTTCTAGTTCAACTCTGTAGAATACTTTTCTCCACGTGATCACCCAGGCTTTTTGGCATTAACATTTATTCTACTAATTAAAAAAAGAATGTAAATCAAAAATAACAACTTGCAGTAAATAGGTCTATTTTAATCTGTATTTTATGAATGATATTACATTCTCATGTGCTGTGGCTTACAGTAATCATAATCTCTTCCACATCAGTATATAGTGATTTACTCTTCTCAAGCTTTAATATGAGTCATTTTGCAAGTAGCCTAAGTACCCATTAGTTAATGCTTTGCTGCTGCTGACCTCAGTAGATTTTTTAGTAAAGCTTTATATAGCATTTATAGGTCACAAAAATGCCAACAATGTTCATTATGGTCATTTTCTAACCTACCTGACAGCAAGATGTTTTCCCTCAACTCATTTGTATGTATATTCCTTTATTAATTCTTCACCTCATGACAAATTATAGTGAAATTCTTGTCACTTTGCATGCAGCATGATATCTGAGCAAATATCTCCTAAATTTATTATAAACAATGCACACAGAAATCGTATCCTGTGACTTGAAGACAGGCAAACCACAAACCTGGACCCTGTACTTGCAGCCTGAAAAGCATTAGGGAAAACAGAAAAGTGAGAAAAGTCAGAATCTTTGCAAAAATTGAAAATGTTCCTTCTTTCCCATCCTCAAAGGCAGCATGACAACTAATTGCTGTCAACAAACAACTCTTTCAAAACCAGTGTAAAAACTCTTTTAGGGGGATTTTTGAAGGTAACTTTGTGTATAAGAAATACTTGTCTTCAGAAAGACAGATGGATTTTTTTTTAATAAGAAAAGGTGCTTAAAAGACTCCTAAATGCACAGAAATGCAAAGGTACATCAAGTCTTTTTGTCTGCAGATAAAGGTTATTGAAATGATGGCATTTGACTGGTCCGGATATCAACATGTACTGACAACACTGAAGAGTTCAATGAACAGAATTCAAAATGTTTAGACCCAAACTAATTGCTAAGAGAGGAATGACAAAGTGGTTAGACCAATCATTAAGTTGATCTACATGAGATGCATCTAATTCCAACAGCCCCATTTTATTTACTAAAACAGCAACCGCATACAGTTTAAGCATAGACTTCAGAATTAGGTCAGTTAGGCTTGCCTCTTGGCTCTTTCCCAACTCACTGTGTCATTTGGGCTAAGTTGTCTAATGTCTTTGTTGTTTGAGTTTCCTCATTTAGGAAGTGGCAGAGAGCTTATAACAATATGAAGCTTTATGAAGATTAAATGAGTTAATATTTATATGTAAAACAGTTCTGAACAATGCCTGGCCATTCATTAAAAGTTAGCTATTACTAGTGTTCCTAAATTGTAATGAGATAACATCAGAAATGTGAAGTGACTTCCAAGGTTGACAGCTGCTTAGTTGCCAACACTGTCCTCTGAATTCCAGACCTCATTTCCCTGTCAGTTTTTTCCTGAAACTTCTCATACAAACTGAAATAAAAATAACATGGGTTTCAGCAACATACTTTTCAATTTTTTTCATATTCAGATGAGTATTGGCTAGTCCTATCATGTGAGTAAACTGCAGCATTTCCCAACTTTCAAACTTTTTTCCCAGCCTTCCTTTCTGTCACCCCCAACCAAATGCCTGGAAAACTTTTTAAATTGAAATACGATCAATTAGAACTCAGACCACATTTCCCCAGGTCATGCCAAGAATCAACATTTACTCTGAGAAGGACTAAACCTCAAAGGCCCCAGTTACATGAGCTCCTTTTTTTTTGGCCCAGCATGTTAGATTCAATCGCCAAACTCTACAACTTTCCACTGCATACAAATGAAACAAGGACAAGATGTTAACAGACATGCTTAAAAGGTAACTTTGTGTATAAGAAATACTTGTCTTCAGAAAGACAGATGGATTTTTTTTTAATAAGAAAAGGTGCTTAAAAGACTCCTAAATGCACAGAAATGCAAAGGTACATCAAGTCTTTTTGTCTGCAGATAAAGGTTATTGAAATGATGGCATTTGACTGGTCCGGATATCAACATGTACTGACAACACTGAAGAGTTCAATGAACAGAATTCAAAATGTTTAGACCCAAACTAATTGCTAAGAGAGGAATGACAAAGTGGTTAGACCAATCATTAAGTTGATCTACATGAGATGCATCTAATTCCAACAGCCCCATTTTATTTACTAAAACAGCAACCGCATACAGTTTAAGCATAGACTTCAGAATTAGGTCAGTTAGGCTTGCCTCTTGGCTCTTTCCCAACTCACTGTGTCATTTGGGCTAAGTTGTCTAATGTCTTTGTTGTTTGAGTTTCCTCATTTAGGAAGTGGCAGAGAGCTTATAACAATATGAAGCTTTATGAAGATTAAATGAGTTAATATTTATATGTAAAACAGTTCTGAACAATGCCTGGCCATTCATTAAAAGTTAGCTATTACTAGTGTTCCTAAATTGTAATGAGATAACATCAGAAATGTGAAGTGACTTCCAAGGTTGACAGCTGCTTAGTTGCCAACACTGTCCTCTGAATTCCAGACCTCATTTCCCTGTCAGTTTTTTCCTGAAACTTCTCATACAAACTGAAATAAAAATAACATGGGTTTCAGCAACATACTTTTCAATTTTTTTCATATTCAGATGAGTATTGGCTAGTCCTATCATGTGAGTAAACTGCAGCATTTCCCAACTTTCAAACTTTTTTCCCAGCCTTCCTTTCTGTCACCCCCAACCAAATGCCTGGAAAACTTTTTAAATTGAAATACGATCAATTAGAACTCAGACCACATTTCCCCAGGTCATGCCAAGAATCAACATTTACTCTGAGAAGGACTAAACCTCAAAGGCCCCAGTTACATGAGCTCCTTTTTTTTTTTGGCAGCCAGCCTTAAATCACTAGATGACATGTTAGGGATTCAATCGCCAAACTCTACAACTTTCCACTGCATACAAATGAAACAAGGACAAGATGTTAACAGACCATTCATCCTGAAAATATCTGACCTCAAAATGTCTGACCATAAATGAAGCCATGTGAAAAGGGGCACAGTGTAAAGTTATGCAAAAATAACAAGTCTGGCTTGCACCCTTGGCTCTACCTTCAACCAATTTTCGTCAAGTAAATGAGTTGGAATAAGTGATACTTAGTGATATTCAGATTCAAGACTTTAATACTACTGCGGATTGTTTTTTTGTTGTTGTTTTTCTTTCAGGGGTATGTGTCTAATTTAAGACTCTATGTTGCTACCTGGTGATCTCTTATATCTTCCTGGAATATTTTAAACCCAATGGTTTTCTCTATGAAAGGGAAAAAAATATGGCTCTCCAAACAGGAATTAACTTGAAAATAATCATCTAATAAAACAAATTATTATGTTGACTATTCATTAGCTGAGGTTTTCACACAGGAATCTTTAAATGCCTACCTAGATAAAAGAGAAAAATTTAATTTTGCTGATAAAGTTAGACCAATTCATCAGTTACCTATGCAGTGGGTGTGTTTCATACATGAGGGAATATTGGCCAAATGATCTTAAAGAATTTCTTTTTAAAATAGGAAGTTCTACTAGGTTTCCTTGGGGAATGGGAGGGGTGTGGGAACGAAAAGCAATTGTAAGATGATTGAAAATGTATTGTGTCTTCATAATATCAATGAAATATTTACCATTTATCAAAATTATTAAGATGAAGTTATTAACTTTCTGACACATTAACACTGTTCTTTTCTATGTTTTCAAAAATGAAACTCCCTTTAGAAATGGAGTTTCCTCCCTTTCGGTGGCCAGTACTCATCATACGTTAAGACAATTAAACAGTTGTATTTAAAACACATTCAGATGCTCCTAGAATGGCCTTTGTTGCTAACTCTGGACATATCTTTTCTGCAATGATACATTTTTAAATATTCAAGAGATATTGAACGAATCAAAGCCTGTTAACAGACCATTCCATCCTGAGAAGGACTAAACCTCAAAGGCCCCAGTTACATGAGCTCCTTTTTTGGCAGCCAGCCTTAAATCACTAGATGACATGTTAGGGATTCAATCGCCAAACTCTACAACTTTCCACTGCATACAAATGAAACAAGGACAAGATGTTAACAGACCATTCATCCTGAAAATATCTGACCTCAAAATGTCTGACCATAAATGAAGCCATGTGAAAAGGGGCACAGTGTAAAGTTATGCAAAAATAACAAGTCTGGCTTGCACCCTTGGCTCTACCTTCAACCAATTTTCGTCAAGTAAATGAGTTGGAATAAGTGATACTTAGTGATATTCAGATTCAAGACTTTAATACTACTGCGGATTGTTTTTTTGTTGTTGTTTTTCTTTCAGGGGTATGTGTCTAATTTAAGACTCTATGTTGCTACCTGGTGATCTCTTATATCTTCCTGGAATATTTTAAACCCAATGGTTTTCTCTATGAAAGGGAAAAAAATATGGCTCTCCAAACAGGAATTAACTTGAAAATAATCATCTAATAAAACAAATTATTATGTTGACTATTCATTAGCTGAGGTTTTCACACAGGAATCTTTAAATGCCTACCTAGATAAAAGAGAAAAATTTAATTTTGCTGATAAAGTTAGACCAATTCATCAGTTACCTATGCAGTGGGTGTGTTTCATACATGAGGGAATATTGGCCAAATGATCTTAAAGAATTTCTTTTTAAAATAGGAAGTTCTACTAGGTTTCCTTGGGGAATGGGAGGGGTGTGGGAACGAAAAGCAATTGTAAGATGATTGAAAATGTATTGTGTCTTCATAATATCAATGAAATATTTACCATTTATCAAAATTATTAAGATGAAGTTATTAACTTTCTGACACATTAACACTGTTCTTTTCTATGTTTTCAAAAATGAAACTCCCTTTAGAAATGGAGTTTCCTCCCTTTCGGTGGCCAGTACTCATCATACGTTAAGACAATTAAACAGTTGTATTTAAAACACATTCAGATGCTCCTAGAATGGCCTTTGTTGCTAACTCTGGACATATCTTTTCTGCAATGATACATTATTACTAGAGTAAGTCCACTGAAACCACATTCAAGAGATATTAAGAAAACATAAGAAGATAATAAAATTATGCATTTTCATAGTCAAAGAATTTATATAACATCCATGTATCTATAGAAGATACATCCTACTAGAATTGAGGCACTGGTGGCAAAAAATGAACAAATGTATAGTGACATAACCTTCTGACTCATTCCAGGTAAGAGAGAAAAATAGAGATTATGAAGAACAAAAAAATAAAAACAGCTAAATTTCCACAAATATATGTTATTACAGATTAAAGGAAAATGATTAAGCTTGGGAGAGCTTGAGAACCAGACAATTAAAATGTTTCAAATAAGTAGTATGGAAATCCATCTAAATATATATAATATGATACTGACAAAAATTAAAGCTTTGTACTACTAAACCCCAAGATCTATTTACATGCTAATATTTTATAAATGTGGAATAAACTCAGAAGTTAAGCATCCATTTGAGGATTTGCTCTGATATCTTAACCTGATATACAAAGAGGACTAATTTTTATAATGTTTAATTTGTTCTTAAATATTTCTTAAAGAATTCTAAAGTAGTTTTGGGTTCAGATGTTGATTAACAGTGTTTATGATGGGTGTGGAAGAGAGTATTGGAAAAATATTAAGGTTTTCATCATCCCTACATGGCAAGCATTGAGCAGGGGAGAGTCATGATGAATGACATACTCTTCAACATCAGCATTTAGCTTTTTCCATAGTCAAATTTTAGAATTAAATACATATCCTTTTTAAAATTATTGAGCTTTTTTTTTTTCTTTTGGCCACTTAAATTGATCTTTCATTCATCTATTTTCATCCATCTTTGTTCTTTGGCCCGTGTGGGCCTCCCATTGCAGTGGCCTCCCTCGCTGCAGAGAACTGGCTCTGGGCGCATGTACTCCAGAGCTCCGGCTCAGTAGTTGGACACATCGGTCCAGCCGCTCTGCGGCATGCAGGATCCTCCCAGGCCAGGGATTGAACTGGCGCCCCTTGCACTGCAAGGCAGTGTCCTTACCCACTGGACCACCAGGAAAGCCCTAGAATGGCCTTTGTTGCTAACTCTGGACATATCTTTTCGATACATTATTACTAGAGTAAGTCCACTGAAACCACATTCAAGAGATATTAAGAAAACATAAGAAGATAATAAAATTATGCATTTTCATAGTCAAAGAATTTATATAACATCCATGTATCTATAGAAGATACATCCTACTAGAATTGAGGCACTGGTGGCAAAAAATGAACAAATGTATAGTGACATAACCTTCTGACTCATTCCAGGTAAGAGAGAAAAATAGAGATTATGAAGAACAAAAAAATAAAAACAGCTAAATTTCCACAAATATATGTTATTACAGATTAAAGGAAAATGATTAAGCTTGGGAGAGCTTGAGAACCAGACAATTAAAATGTTTCAAATAAGTAGTATGGAAATCCATCTAAATATATATAATATGATACTGACAAAAATTAAAGCTTTGTACTACTAAACCCCAAGATCTATTTACATGCTAATATTTTATAAATGTGGAATAAACTCAGAAGTTAAGCATCCATTTGAGGATTTGCTCTGATATCTTAACCTGATATACAAAGAGGACTAATTTTTATAATGTTTAATTTGTTCTTAAATATTTCTTAAAGAATTCTAAAGTAGTTTTGGGTTCAGATGTTGATTAACAGTGTTTATGATGGGTGTGGAAGAGAGTATTGGAAAAATATTAAGGTTTTCATCATCCCTACATGGCAAGCATTGAGCAGGGGAGAGTCATGATGAATGACATACTCTTCAACATCAGCATTTAGCTTTTTCCATAGTCAAATTTTAGAATTAAATACATATCCTTTTTAAAATTATTGAGCTTTTTTTTTTTCTTTTGGCCACTTAAATTGATCTTTCATTCATCTATTTTCATCCATCTTTGTTCTTTGGCCTGTGTGGGCCTCCCATTGCAGTGGCCTCCCTCGCTGCAGAGCACTGGCTCTGGGCGCATGTGCTCCAGAGCTCCGGCTCAGTAGTTGGACACATCGGTCCAGCCACTATGCGGCACGTAGAATCCTCTCAGGCCAGGGGTCGAACTGGCGCCCCTTGCACTGCAAGGCAGTGTCCCCACCCACTGGACCACCAGGAAAGCCCCCCAAATTACTGAGCTATTTTTAACAATAACAAAGAAAGGAAACTTTCATTCAGATTCAGTACCAATTTACAGGGCTGTATGCCACAGGCTGAATGGCACAACAACAAAGGCATGGTTCTACAGTTCTGGAGACTGGAAGTTTTAGAACAAGGTGTAAGCAGACTTGCTTTCCCCTAAGGCCTCTCTCCTTGACTTGCAGATGATGCCTTCTAACTGTGTTCTCACCTGGAATTTCTCTGTTTTCGAGCATCCCTGGGGTCTTTCCCTCATCTTATAAGGACATCAGACATAATTGTACTAGGGTCCACCCAAAGACCTCATTCAGTCTTAATTACCGCTTTAAATGCTCTGTTGTCAAAGACAGTCATAATCTGAGGCACAGGGAGGGTTAGTGTCAATATATGAATTTGGGGGTAAACATGTCAGTTCTTAACAGAATCTATACTTCTACAATCACTATTTTTCTCACTTAGCGATGTCTTCTCAAAGATGTTCAGAGAATCAAGCACCACCTTGTAATGAAATCTGCTAGAGGAAGAACCAATATCCTATCCAGAATGTTTGGCAGCAGGAGGAATGCCCAAGCACTCAATGTTTCTTACACCTTATGGCTGGTGTGCAACAGTTTTATTTGCTCTTAAGGAAATTAAGGAGTTTAAGTTTACTACTTATTCATGATAAATTAATTCTATCCCTGACACCAAAACATTTGATTTGGGCAAAGACCAGAAACAGGAAGACTGGTAAGAATACTGACAGTATTCTGAAAAAATGGAAAGAAAGGATAAATTCAAGAAGTATTAATGAATGTCTTGTTGGACTTGATGAGAGCTTGCAGGTACAGGAAAAGAAGAAGGGTGGCCTTGGGAAGGAGCCTACAGAACTAGCCCTCCCATTCAGGGAGACCAGATCTCAGTTCTTGTGCAAAGGCCTCCAGTGTGACAAGGGAATGTAAAACAAAAGGAAACATTTATGTAAATAGAAATGAATCCGGACACTTTCACGGAAACCCCCAAATTACTGAGCTATTTTTAACAATAACAAAGAAAGGCAGTGTCCCCACCCACTGGACCACCAGGAAAGCCCCCAAATTACTGAGCTATTTTAACAATAACAAAGAAAGGAAACTTTCATTCAGATTCAGTACCAATTTACAGGGCTGTATGCCACAGGCTGAATGGCACAACAACAAAGGCATGGTTCTACAGTTCTGGAGACTGGAAGTTTTAGAACAAGGTGTAAGCAGACTTGCTTTCCCCTAAGGCCTCTCTCCTTGACTTGCAGATGATGCCTTCTAACTGTGTTCTCACCTGGAATTTCTCTGTTTTCGAGCATCCCTGGGGTCTTTCCCTCATCTTATAAGGACATCAGACATAATTGTACTAGGGTCCACCCAAAGACCTCATTCAGTCTTAATTACCGCTTTAAATGCTCTGTTGTCAAAGACAGTCATAATCTGAGGCACAGGGAGGGTTAGTGTCAATATATGAATTTGGGGGTAAACATGTCAGTTCTTAACAGAATCTATACTTCTACAATCACTATTTTTCTCACTTAGCGATGTCTTCTCAAAGATGTTCAGAGAATCAAGCACCACCTTGTAATGAAATCTGCTAGAGGAAGAACCAATATCCTATCCAGAATGTTTGGCAGCAGGAGGAATGCCCAAGCACTCAATGTTTCTTACACCTTATGGCTGGTGTGCAACAGTTTTATTTGCTCTTAAGGAAATTAAGGAGTTTAAGTTTACTACTTATTCATGATAAATTAATTCTATCCCTGACACCAAAACATTTGATTTGGGCAAAGACCAGAAACAGGAAGACTGGTAAGAATACTGACAGTATTCTGAAAAAATGGAAAGAAAGGATAAATTCAAGAAGTATTAATGAATGTCTTGTTGGACTTGATGAGAGCTTGCAGGTACAGGAAAAGAAGAAGGGGGTGGCCTTGGGAAGGAGCCTACAGAACTAGCCCTCCCATTCAGGGGAGACCAGATCTCAGTTCTTGTGCAAAGGCCTCCAGTGTGACAAGGGAATGTAAAACAAAAGGAAACATTTATGAGTCAAAATAGAAATGAATCCGGACACTTTCACTGGCTTTAAAATGATGTTAAAGGGCTTCCCTGGTGGTCCAGTGGGTAAAGAGTCTGCCTTGCAATGCAAGGGGTGCCAGTTCAATCCCTGGCCTGAGAAGATCGCATATGCTGTGGAGCGGCTAGACTGGTGTGTCCAATTACGAGCCAGTGCCCAGAGCCGGTGCTCTACAACAAGAGAGGCCACTATGATGGCAGACCCACATATGATCAATAAAAGAGGCCAAAAATTTTTTAAAACAGATATTAAATAAAATCCTGTGGTTTCACAGAAGAGAACAAAGGGAGAGGATCATGGGCACCATTCATTGCCAGGATAACTCTGCTCTATTCTCCTCTAGGAATTTATTTGAAAATAGAATTTGTCCCTCGTTCCTCCCCAAATTTTGAAATCCAATAGGCCATACAATGTTAAATTCTCTTTCCTTTAAACATTACTGAAATTGAATCTGAAAATACATTTGAAGACCTAACTCAGAAATTTTATGGGATAGCCCTTTTCAATAAAATCCCTATTAGTTGAATATCTATTTTAAATTGGTCTTAAATTTGAATTTATCATCTTCATATGAAAAAATGAAAGTTTAGAAGATAAATATACTGAGAATACATTCATAAATAATAAATTTTATCTTTTAATTATCAGGGTAAAATATTCATTGTTTACCATCTTCTATAGCTAAAGTTAAGTTTGGAAGAATTTTAAGTGCAGCAGGAGGTATCAGTATTGTAAAGGTAAGGTGTAATCCAGCCTTTATCATAACCACAGAGGTTTGAAGTGGAATGAAAATTATAAGATAACAGGCCTCTGTGAATCTGGAGGTATGTGTGGTTGGGGAGGGGGGACAGAAAGCAGGCGAAGGTCTGGGAGGATCCTCTGGAGTAAAGAAGAGGTCAGGGTTGAGGAAGACTTATCTTGATAGTCACACACATATATACACATACTCTTTAACCATTAGAAACCGTCAATACATTTCTGCCTGAGCCCTCAAGTCTAGCTGCCTCCACCCAGAAAAACAAGAGAGAAGAGGGGAAATCTCAGTTCTTGTGCAAAGGCCTCCAGTACGGGTAAACAAAAGGAAACATTTATGAGTCAAAATAGAAATGAATCCGGACACTTTCACTGGCTTTAAAATGATGTTAAAGGGCTTCCCTGGTGGTCCAGTGGGTAAAGAGTCTGCCCTGCAATGCAAGGGGTGCCAGTTCAATCCCTGGCCTGAGAAGATCGCATATGCTGTGGAGCGGCTAGACTGGTGTGTCCAATTACGAGCCAGTGCCCAGAGCCGGTGCTCTACAACAAGAGAGGCCACTATGATGGCAGACCCACATATGATCAATAAAAGAGGCCAAAAATTTTTTAAAACAGATATTAAATAAAATCCTGTGGTTTCACAGAAGAGAACAAAGGGAGAGGATCATGGGCACCATTCATTGCCAGGATAACTCTGCTCTATTCTCCTCTAGGAATTTATTTGAAAATAGAATTTGTCCCTACGTTCCTCCCCAAATTTTGAAATCCAATAGGCCATACAATGTTAAATTCTCTTTCCTTTAAACATTACTGAAATTGAATCTGAAAATACATTTGAAGACCTAACTCAGAAATTTTATGGGATAGCCCTTTTCAATAAAATCCCTATTAGTTGAATATCTATTTTAAATTGGTCTTAAATTTGAATTTATCATCTTCATATGAAAAAATGAAAGTTTAGAAGATAAATATACTGAGAATACATTCATAAATAATAAATTTTATCTTTTAATTATCAGGGTAAAATATTCATTGTTTACCATCTTCTATAGCTAAAGTTAAGTTTGGAAGAATTTTAAGTGCAGCAGGAGGTATCAGTATTGTAAAGGTAAGGTGTAATCCAGCCTTTATCATAACCACAGAGGTTTGAAGTGGAATGAAAATTATAAGATAACAGGCCTCTGTGAATCTGGAGGTATGTGTGGTTGGGGAGGGGGGACAGAAAGCAGGCGAAGGTCTGGGAGGATCCTCTGGAGTAAAGAAGAGGTCAGGGTTGAGGAAGACTTATCTTGATAGTCACACACATATATACACATACTCTTTAACCATTAGAAACCGTCAATACATTTCTGCCTGAGCCCTCAAGTCTAGCTGCCTCCACCCAGAAAAACAAGGAGAGAGAGAAATGAGGCAGCAAGAGAGGAAGAGAGGAGAGGAAGGAAGGAAGGACAAAGGAAAGAAGGAAAATAGATCTAATAACATTTAAAAGAGGACCAACTGAAAAACTACTGTTAGGTACTACATGATTTCTACTTGAAAAATCAATGTTAGATTACTGCAAAACCGTTGCACTAAAAAACTGACATTTCACTGCTAACTGAGCTTTCAAGACAGAAGAACATTTTCAAAGCCTAATTTCTGTTTTATGCACTTATTTTTTCCCTGGCATTTTTAACATGCCGAGATACAGTGAAGTTAATGAGGTCAACAATACCAGTGTCTGTGATCAAACTACTAGCCAATTACTGTTTAAACTAGAGAATGAATGTACATTTTCTATGTACTCCTAATACCAGAAACTTGTCAGCCTGTGAGCATATTTATTTTGCTATTAGATTTTATGCCAGCTACTAATTTATCCATGAAGACTGCTAGCATGTTTTGAAGTTTATGTAATTAACCCTACACTAGTGGATGATACTTAGCAATATGGATCTTGAATTTATTTTTGATAAATTACAGTTTAGCAGGAGAGGTAAAGACTACTCTCAGCCTTGTTGAGTATGTTAGTGCATTGATTAAATTCTAACCACAAATTGAGCCAGGTTCTCTCATTACAAAAATCCATATGATTTTCTACAGCAAGCAAGGACCCTAAGGATAATTCAATTGAGAATTCTCAAATATAAACTTCTGAGCATTTTGATAGTTTTCATATTTGAAAACATCACTAAAATCTTGCAAACATCCTGTGCACTTTTTTTCTGATCTCTCCCCACTTTCACCCATCCACGTCCACTCTGTTCAAACAGCTTTCATAGAATAAAGAAGCTTTACAGTTAAAAGGACAGAGAAAAGCATAATACTCTGCCTCAGTGATGGCAGGGGCTTCAAAATTAGTTAAAGCAGGAAAAGCTAATACCGCTCAGTGTGGCATTGGGGACTTCAGGATTCAATGTTTATTATCCTCTGGAGTAAAGAAGAGGTCAGGGTTGAGGAAGACTTATCTTATAGACCATATACACATACTCTTTAACCATTAGAAACCGTCAATACATTTCTGCCTGAGCCCTCAAGTCTAGCTGCCTCCACCCAGAAAAACAAGGAGAGAGAGAAACGAGGCAGCAAGAGAGGAAGAGAGGAGAGGAAGGAAGGAAGGACAAAGGAAAGAAGGAAAATAGATCTAATAACATTTAAAAGAGGACCAACTGAAAAACTACTGTTAGGTACTACATGATTTCTACTTGAAAAATCAATGTTAGATTACTGCAAAACCGTTGCACTAAAAAACTGACATTTCACTGCTAACTGAGCTTTCAAGACAGAAGAACATTTTCAAAGCCTAATTTCTGTTTTATGCACTTATTTTTTCCCTGGCATTTTTAACATGCCGAGATACAGTGAAGTTAATGAGGTCAACAATACCAGTGTCTGTGATCAAACTACTAGCCAATTACTGTTTAAACTAGAGAATGAATGTACATTTTCTATGTACTCCTAATACCAGAAACTTGTCAGCCTGTGAGCATATTTATTTTGCTATTAGATTTTATGCCAGCTACTAATTTATCCATGAAGACTGCTAGCATGTTTTGAAGTTTATGTAATTAACCCTACACTAGTGGATGATACTTAGCAATATGGATCTTGAATTTATTTTTGATAAATTACAGTTTAGCAGGAGAGGTAAAGACTACTCTCAGCCTTGTTGAGTATGTTAGTGCATTGATTAAATTCTAACCACAAATTGAGCCAGGTTCTCTCATTACAAAAATCCATATGATTTTCTACAGCAAGCAAGGACCCTAAGGATAATTCAATTGAGAATTCTCAAATATAAACTTCTGAGCATTTTGATAGTTTTCATATTTGAAAACATCACTAAAATCTTGCAAACATCCTGTGCACTTTTTTTCTGATCTCTCCCCACTTTCACCCATCCACGTCCACTCTGTTCAAACAGCTTTCATAGAATAAAGAAGTCTCAAAATTACAGTTAAAAGGACAGAGAAAAGCATAATACTCTGCCTCAGTGATGGCATTGGGGGACTTCAGGATTCAATGTTTATTAGCCTCAGCCCAAGGCTAGTCCAGAATTTCTACATAGAACAGACTTAGAAAAACAGTCTGGTGGGGGAAAAGGCAATGGGAAAGTAACTGCAGAACTTACATTCAGGCTGTGTTTACAGTGATTACTTGTTTGCCCAGGTGCAGGGCTGCTGCCAGTGGAGATTTTTAGGATTCCCCCACTCCCAAATCTACTATCCCTGCCACCACTATCTCCCATTGCCACAAATCCCACGCCAGTGAGAACTTGTGGCCGAGATTGCCAAATGACAATGAGTGAAAACATGGTGAAGTTAACTGTCCAGATTAGATAGCAACAAACACTCAAAGCAAATTGAATCAAGAAAGCAGGACCATCACAATTACAACTGTAATTGGTGCTTCCATAGAAAATCCCAGTATATAGTAAGAATACAAGAAAATCTAATCTAGGCTAGAAGCCCAGGGTAGACTATTCCAAGGAAGTTAACATGTAGCAGCGTTTATTTATTTTGCTATTCCACATGTTGGTCAAATGCAATGAGCTCATTCATTGATCAACAAAAATTTTCTTGAACTTCTACTATGCCAGGCACTCTTTCAAAGGGCTGGGAATACAGCATGAAATAATACAAACAGCAAACCCTGCCTCTCTACAATTAAAATTCTGGGGGAAAAAAACGATAAAAAATTAAGCAGGGCTTCCCTGGTGGTCCAGTGGGTAAGGACACCGCCTTGCAGTGCAAAGGGCGCTGGTTTGATCCCTGGCCTGGAAAGATCCCATGTGCCACGGAGCGGCTGGACCCATGTGTCCAATTACCGAGCCAGAGCTCTGGAGCGCATGCGCCCAGAGCCAGTGCTCTGTGACAACAGAGGCCACCGCGATGGGAGGCCCACACGGGCCAAAGAACAAAGATGGATGAAGAATAGACAAATGAAATACCAACAGAAGCGGCCCACCCGCCCCCCCTCCCACCACCCACCCCACCCCCCCAAAATAAATCAATAAATAAATGTAAAAAAAAAATTAAGCAGTGAGGCATGCGGTTCAATGGTCATTGGTGAGGAAATAAATAACTAGGAAGGAGCAGATATATTCTATAGAATATTTTATAACAAAAGCAATAAACATGTTTATTGAAACAGAGATTTCTGAAAACACAGTATTGAGGATAAGAAGTAAGATATAAAACAAGCTCTGAAACATAATACCACCTAAGCATTTAAGAAATACCTCCCACATATAACAACACTATCTATACGACAAGGATTCATACATACCCATCTCAAACCTATTTAGAGTGAGTGACCATGCGCAGAGAGGAGAGGAAAAGAGAATCAGGAATGGGAGGGAAGTAATAATAAACTGAATCAAAAAGCAGATTTTAAAAAAACTGATAGTAATAATGTGCCAAAAACTTCCGGAAATGTTTACCTTAATTCTTTGAATTTACAATTCCAAGAACAAAAGAGAAAATAGCTATCATTTTCCATTTCATATCACATCTTCATTTCAGCAACTTTATAATAAGTGTACTTTTAAAGTATACATGGTGACCACATAGTTTCAATTTTTCCTTTTCAAAAAAGTGAGAAACTGGCAAAAATGAAATTCAAAACTACAACTGCAAAGAACAAGCCTTCCATGTTCCATGCAGATAGAACTGAGGCATCCAAAATAAGTCCACTTCATAGAAGTGAACATTACTTATCACAATTATGTATGCTTACTGTGCAGAAATCACATTTCAAAGTGTCCCAGGTACCTCCAAGGAAAATAGAGACTTATTATCTAAATCATTCAAAAAATGCAAGCTAATAGCCTTAATTACCTTTGAGATTCATGAAAACTGAGTTTTGTGGGCTTTTTCCTAAATCAAAATAAACCCTGCATTCAATGTTAAGATGGTTGTTCAGTGTTGGTTTATCTTTTCATTGTGAACAGGAGTACAATTTAGCATACAATTTCTGTACTGTTAGGGAAAGTTAGCCATGCACACAGATATTCAGCAGTAGCATCTAAAAAGGGGTTATTTTGAGTGATATTTCCGGCCATCATTGTCTTTCTGAGGGCTTACAGACCCACCCAAAAGAGCCTTTACAACTTTGCTGGGCTTGTACAGCTCTTAATTTGAGGAAGGAGCAGATATATTCTATAGAATATTTTATAACAAAAGCAATAAACATGTTTATTGAAACAGAGATTTCTGAAAACACAGTATTGAGGATAAGAAGTAAGATATAAAACAAGCTCTGAAACATAATACCACCTAAGCATTTAAGAAATACCTCCCACATATAACAACACTATCTATACGACAAGGATTCATACATACCCATCTCAAACCTATTTAGAGTGAGTGACCATGCGCAGAGAGGAGAGGAAAAGAGAATCAGGAATGGGAGGGAAGTAATAATAAACTGAATAAAAAAGCAGATTTTAAAAAAACTGATAGTAATAATGTGCCAAAAACTTCCGGAAATGTTTACCTTAATTCTTTGAATTTACAATTCCAAGAACAAAAGAGAAAATAGCTATCATTTTCCATTTCATATCACATCTTCATTTCAGCAACTTTATAATAAGTGTACTTTTAAAGTATACATGGTGACCACATAGTTTCAATTTTTCCTTTTCAAAAAAGTGAGAAACTGGCAAAAATGAAATTCAAAACTACAACTGCAAAGAACAAGCCTTCCATGTTCCATGCAGATAGAACTGAGGCATCCAAAATAAGTCCACTTCATAGAAGTGAACATTACTTATCACAATTATGTATGCTTACTGTGCAGAAATCACATTTCAAAGTGTCCCAGGTACCTCCAAGGAAAATAGAGACTTATTATCTAAATCATTCAAAAAATGCAAGCTAATAGCCTTAATTACCTTTGAGATTCATGAAAACTGAGTTTTGTGGGCTTTTTCCTAAATCAAAATAAACCCTGCATTCAATGTTAAGATGGTTGTTCAGTGTTGGTTTATCTTTTCATTGTGAACAGGAGTACAATTTAGCATACAATTTCTGTACTGTTAGGGAAAGTTAGCCATGCACACAGATATTCAGCAGTAGCATCTAAAAAGGGGTTATTTTGAGTGATATTTCCGGCCATCATTGTCTTTCTGAGGGCTTACAGACCCACCCAAAAGAGCCTTTACAACTTTGCTGGGCTTGTACAGCTCTTAATTTGAGGTAGGAGAATTATTCTGTCCTGATTGGTTGGAGGATTGGGATTCCTATTGCCTTCCTGTAGATGGGCATAAA
Source organism: Tragulus kanchil (assembly GCA_022376925.1). Taxonomy (NCBI): domain Eukaryota; kingdom Metazoa; phylum Chordata; class Mammalia; order Artiodactyla; family Tragulidae; genus Tragulus; species Tragulus kanchil. The sequence goes on along the minus strand of JAIOJX010000028.1, from coordinate 67,580,558 downwards.
TATCTATTGCCAATTTAGCTAGTTCCTCATCCTATTTTACAGCTGATTAAAGATTCAAAAGATTAACATTGGAAAAGGCTGTTGCTGCTACCGAAAAATTCCATTTCCTCTCATTTGGTTTTAGATCTAAAAGTCTTTGAATGGCATAAAGTATTCTAACAAGAGTTTCCCCTCCTTTTCCTAGGGGATTTAAGTCTATAAGTTCTGAAATAAGGAAAGGGAAACTAGGAGAAATGAAAACAAAAGGTCCTGAGCAATCTCATCTTGTCCAATAATCCCACCAGTTTTAGAAGCAGCTGTCCCAAATTAACAGTTCTCAAATCTGTTGGTCCCAGCCTTATTTCACATTCCTAAAATTATTGCTGAAGACTCCAAAGAGCTTTTACTTCTGTGAGATATATCTATCAGAAATTAAAGCTAATAAATTTTAAAAACACACATTCTAGTAGCTGTCAAAATGATTATGTCATCAAACATCAGTTCTAGCATTGTTAGGAAGATAGTTTTGACCTTGAAAATCCCAAACATGTTTTAGGGATCTTCAAAAGTTCACAGTTAAGATTTTAAGGTCCATTCTTCTAAATGGATTAATGCTGAGATATATTATTACAGAAATTATACAACTTTGCATATAGGAATGGGATGAACATCTCCCCCCACTCACCAAAGTGGTAAACTAGGTTCAGATAGAAGCCATATATGAAATCTGCTTGAGGCACAGTGAAATAAGAGAAAACACATTTGGTCTCCACCCCTCATTCCTGATACAGAGCTCCTAAAACACTCTTTAAGTTTCCTGAGTGAAAAGAACACGAAGAACATCTTTTGATTTCATATTTGGTCTTTTTACCCTAGTTCCAGACTCCTGACACAGGGTTCCTAAATCACTTGGAAGCTCTTGCGTGATAGGAGTGTATTTTATTCCAATGAGGAAACTTTTGGTGGGCTCCTGAATAACATCAGGATGAGGGCTGGTCACCAGAAAGACTAAGCCGTGATTAGAAGCTTGGAATCTTCTGCCCTATCTCCCATCCCTCCAGGAAGGGAAGAGAGGTTATAGATTGAATTAATGACAGCTCATGCCTATCTAGTGATGCCATAAAAATCCCCAAAGTATGGAATTCTCAGAGCTTCAAGACTGATCAACAAACCGAGGTGCTAGGAGGGTAGTCCCCAACTCCATGAGGACAGAAGTCACCTGTGTATCTCTATCTGGCTATTCATTTGTTAATTTTACCACATTACTTATTATATAATAAACTGGTCACATTTCAACCTACCTTCTTTTTCCCTATTTCCTCCCAGGTCCCAGCTAATGTAATATGACAAATTGCCTTAAAATGCTTACTGATAGGTGGGAATAACATGTATTTGTGTTTTTAACTGAGATCTGTTAAACAAACTAACTTCAAGCTAAAGGAGCAAAATTCTATTGATAAAAATTTCTAGTGCCTTCTTATCAGGACTGGCAGTATGTCAGTCTTACATTGATAAAAAATTTCTGAGGCCAGAGATTAGCACAAATTTTCACCTGGCATGAAATTTTACCTGGCCAATAAAAAAAAAAAAAAATCATGCCAGCAGCAACCAATTTTTCTTCTGAATATGAGAACAATCCTGACTTTAAAGATGCTTTGATGTTTTTAAATATCTGCAAATCCAGCTCAGTTCTTGGCACATAGCAAATCATTGCTAATGTTAAAGTGAATTCCACTGAATTGACCATCAATCTCTTGGTGTAAAACAGAAATATCTGAAGGCTGGTGGAATTCCCTCAAGCTATTAAAATGCAATCTCTTGTGTTTTCTGTGTATAAAAATGGACTTCTGGTCCTTTTCCAAAGTTAAGGTAGTTTCCAAAGATCTCCAATTTAAGATCTAGATAAATGAACCAACTGTTTTCATTCAGTTCTTCCTTCTTACTTCTTCCTTCTTACTTCCTTCTTTCTTCTATGCTTTATTTATTTTCTAAACAACTAGTTATTAGGCACTGTCTTTGTTTGAACTACTATAAAAAAATACTATAGGCTGACTGGCTCAAACAACAAACATGTGTTTCTTACATGTAGCTCTGAAGTCTGACAGCTCAAGATCAAGGTACCAGCAGATTCAGTGACAGCCGGCTTCCTAGCTCATACACAACCATATTATCACTGTGTCCTCACATGGTAAAAGGACAGGGCAAGCCTTCTGGGGGTTTCTTCTTAAAGGCATTAATCTTCTTCATGAGGGCTCTATCCTCTTGACCTAATCACTTCCCAGAGACCCTCATCTCCTATCATAATGATGATTAAGGATATCAACATATGAATTTTAGGAGACACATTCAATCTATAACAGGAACCAACTATGTGTCAGTCACTGTTGCGGACGTAGGACTGAATAACACAGATCCCTCTGCCTGGGAGGCACTTACTTTCAGTGACGCAATAGCTAACTTCAAGCTAAAGGAGCTTTTTGATAAAATTTACCTCTATCAACTAAGGAGCAAATTCTATTGATAAAATTTGCCTTCTTATCAGGACTGTCAGTATGTCACCCTTACATTGAAAAAAAATTTCTGAGGCCAGAGATTAGCACAAATTTTCACCTGGCATGAAATTTTACCTGGCCAATAAAAAAAAAAAAAAATCATGCCAGCAGCAACCAATTTTTCTTCTGAATATGAGAACAATCCTGACTTTAAAGATGCTTTGATGTTTTTAAATATCTGCAAATCCAGCTCAGTTCTTGGCACATAGCAAATCATTGCTAATGTTAAAGTGAATTCCACTGAATTGACCATCAATCTCTTGGTGTAAAACAGAAATATCTGAAGGCTGGTGGAATTCCCTCAAGCTATTAAAATGCAATCTCTTGTGTTTTCTGTGTATAAAAATGGACTTCTGGTCCTTTTCCAAAGTTAAGGTAGTTTCCAAAGATCTCCAATTTAAGATCTAGATAAATGAACCAACTGTTTTCATTCAGTTCTTCCTTCTTACTTCTTCCTTCTTACTTCCTTCTTTCTTCTATGCTTTATTTATTTTCTAAACAACTAGTTATTAGGCACTGTCTTTGTTTGAACTACTATAAAAAAATACTATAGGCTGACTGGCTCAAACAACAAACATGTGTTTCTTACATGTAGCTCTGAAGTCTGACAGCTCAAGATCAAGGTACCAGCAGATTCAGTGACAGCCGGCTTCCTAGCTCATACACAACCATATTATCACTGTGTCCTCACATGGTAAAAGGACAGGGCAAGCCTTCTGGGGGTTTCTTCTTAAAGGCATTAATCTTCTTCATGAGGGCTCTATCCTCTTGACCTAATCACTTCCCAGAGACCCTCATCTCCTATCATAATGATGATTAAGGATATCAACATATGAATTTTAGGGAGACACATTCAATCTATAACAGGAACCAACTATGTGTCAGTCACTGTTTCAGACGTAGGACTGAATAACACAGATCCCTCTGCCTTGGAGGCACTTACTTTCAATGACACAATAGCTAACAAGCATATTAAATAAGTAAACAACATGATATTGAAGTTGTTTTGCACTGTGTTAACCTGTTGAAACTGAAATTCTGTTGAAACCGGAATCACTTTCCATGTATAGTATTGGTTAGCATTGTGCCAAAGTCAAATTTGTGGGAGATTAAGAAATATATATAAAGATTTATTATAGGAAATGACTCACAGATTATGGAGGCCAAGAGGTCCCACAATTTACTGTTTGCAAGCTGGAGAATCAGGGAAGCCAATGGTGTGATTCAGAGTACAAAAGCGCTGAAGATTTGAGGGCCAGTGGTCTGAGTCCAGTCTGAATCTGAAAGTCCCCAAACCAAGGGAGCCAATGTTCCAGGGCAGGTGAAGATGAATGTCCCAGTTCAAGCAAAGAGTAAATTTGCCTTTCCTCCACCTTTTCATTTTATTCAGGCCTTCGACAGATTGGATGAGGCCCACCCACACCGGTAGAGCATGATCTTCTTTACTCAGTCTACTGATTAGAGTGCCAGTCTCTTCCAGAAACACTCTTTGAGACACACCGAAAAGTAATGTTTGACCAGATATCTGGCATCCCTTAGCGCAGTCAAGTAGAAAAAGATAACCATCGCGGTGGTAGCAAAATAGCAGCCATTGCTGTCTGAAGGTCATTCATACTGCATGAAGAGAGGGGCAGAAATTAAGGCACTGGTGGTTCCAGCTTGTCCTCCCTGCAAACATCTAATTCATCTTCCCTTCAGAGGCCCTGCTGGTCAATGGATCCACCATCGCATGGCCTTCCATAGAAGCTCGGTACCAGCAGATTCAGTGACAGCCGGCTTCCTAGCTCATACACAACCATATTATCACTGTGTCCTCACATGGTAAAAGGACAGGGCAAGCCTTCTGGGGGTTTCTTCTTAAAGGCATTAATCTTCTTCATGAGGGCTCTATCCTCTTGACCTAATCACTTCCCAGAGACCCTCATCTCCTATCATAATGATGATTAAGGATATCAACATATGAATTTTAGGGAGACACATTCAATCTATAACAGGAACCAACTATGTGTCAGTCACTGTTTCAGACGTAGGACTGAATAACACAGATCCCTCTGCCTTGGAGGCACTTACTTTCAATGACACAATAGCTAACAAGCATATTAAATAAGTAAACAACATGATATTGAAGTTGTTTTGCACTGTGTTAACCTGTTGAAACTGAAATTCTGTTGAAACCGGAATCACTTTCCATGTATAGTATTGGTTAGCATTGTGCCAAAGTCAAATTTGTGGGAGATTAAGAAATATATATAAAGATTTATTATAGGAAATGACTCACAGATTATGGAGGCCAAGAGGTCCCACAATTTACTGTTTGCAAGCTGGAGAATCAGGAAGCCAATGGTGTGATTCAGAGTACAAAAGCGCTGAAGATTTGAGGGCCAGTGGTCTGAGTCCAGTCTGAATCTGAAAGTCCCCAAACCAAGGGAGCCAATGTTCCAGGGCAGGTGAAGATGAATGTCCCAGTTCAAGCAAAGAGTAAATTTGCCTTTCCTCCACCTTTTCATTTTATTCAGGCCTTCGACAGATTGGATGAGGCCCACCCACACCGGTAGAGCATGATCTTCTTTACTCAGTCTACTGATTAGAGTGCCAGTCTCTTCCAGAAACACTCTTTGAGACACACCGAAAAGTAATGTTTGACCAGATATCTGGCATCCCTTAGCGCAGTCAAGTAGAAAAAGATAACCATCGCGGTGGTAGCAAAATAGCAGCCATTGCTGTCTGAAGGTCATTCATACTGCATGAAGAGAGGGGCAGAAATTAAGGCACTGGTGGTTCCAGCTTGTCCTCCCTGCAAACATCTAATTCATCTTCCCTTCAGAGGCCCTGCTGGTCAATGGATCCACCATCAGACGCAGAGGTGACAGCCTTCCATAGACTTCTACTCCAGCTCCCCTTTGCATCTCCTGGGATGTGTTTTCCACCAGATTTCACAGTAAGCTCTGGCTTGCAGTGCCCTAGCTCTGTGAAGGTTAGTTGGTGACTTTGATGTTGGCCTGGAATAGAAATAGAAATTTGCAAGTCATTAACATCCAAATGATAAAGACTGTGGAAATCACTTTACTGTTGACAAAATTATTAGTATTTAATTTAAATCACACATCTGTAAAGTATGCAGGACAGGTATCGTGATTCCTATTTTCTAGATAAGAAAATTAAGTTTCAGAGGTCATGCCAGTTTTAAAAGGTAGAACTGATACCCAACCTTTCTGCTAACTTCCAATCCTCCATTTCTTAGGGCATATCTTAAAATCTAAAAACTGAGAACCCAAAACTGAAACTTAGAGATTATTTCTAAATTCTCTTGACAAGACTATTATTAATAAATTTATAACCAGATATAAGCTACACCTACATGAATATCTCCACTCCGCAAGCACCAATATGCAGCAAAGCTTTACCAGTGTTCTAGTGATGAGAAAATGGAGATTCACCAGGCAAATATCACTTCATTTCTATAATTCTCATTAATCACTGTGGTCTCCACAAAACTCCTTGGTTTTTCCACTAGTTCTTTTTCTTTCAATGCCAACCCCTTACCTGTCCCACTTCTCACATCTGTACTCCAGTTTAAAAATGTTTTCTCAAGGCTTATTACACTCCACTTTATTCTCCAAGCAACTTAGCACCACCCCTGCTTCTGACATCCTACACTATCACACTCTTCAACCGCCGTTTCTTCAGTTTTGTGCAAAGTCAACAGGCAAAAGTTTTCCCAATGCCAAGATCTAGATTGGCCCTCGTTAGATAGTACAGGAAAGCATAAAAATATTTTCCTGCTGCGGTGGTAGCAAAATAGCAGCCATTGCTGTCTGAAGGTCATTCATACTGCATGAAGAGAGGGGCAGAAATTAAGGCACTGGTGGTTCCAGCTTGTCCTCCCTGCAAACATCTAATTCATCTTCCCTTCAGAGGCCCTGCTGGTCAATGGATCCACCATCAGACGCAGAGGTGACAGCCTTCCATAGACTTCTACTCCAGCTCCCCTTTGCATCTCCTGGGATGTGTTTTCCACCAGATTTCACAGTAAGCTCTGGCTTGCAGTGCCCTAGCTCTGTGAAGGTTAGTTGGTGACTTTGATGTTGGCCTGGAATAGAAATAGAAATTTGCAAGTCATTAACATCCAAATGATAAAGACTGTGGAAATCACTTTACTGTTGACAAAATTATTAGTATTTAATTTAAATCACACATCTGTAAAGTATGCAGGACAGGTATCGTGATTCCTATTTTCTAGATAAGAAAATTAAGTTTCAGAGGTCATGCCAGTTTTAAAAGGTAGAACTGATACCCAACCTTTCTGCTAACTTCCAATCCTCCATTTCTTAGGGCATATCTTAAAATCTAAAAACTGAGAACCCAAAACTGAAACTTAGAGATTATTTCTAAATTCTCTTGACAAGACTATTATTAATAAATTTATAACCAGATATAAGCTACACCTACATGAATATCTCCACTCCGCAAGCACCAATATGCAGCAAAGCTTTACCAGTGTTCTAGTGATGAGAAAATGGAGATTCACCAGGCAAATATCACTTCATTTCTATAATTCTCATTAATCACTGTGGTCTCCACAAAACTCCTTGGTTTTTCCACTAGTTCTTTTTCTTTCAATGCCAACCCCTTACCTGTCCCACTTCTCACATCTGTACTCCAGTTTAAAAATGTTTTCTCAAGGCTTATTACACTCCACTTTATTCTCCAAGCAACTTAGCACCACCCCTGCTTCTGACATCCTACACTATCACACTCTTCAACCGCCGTTTCTTCAGTTTTGTGCAAAGTCAACAGGCAAAAGTTTTCCCAATGCCAAGATCTAGATTGGCCCTCGTTAGATAGTACAGGAAAGCATAAAAATATTTTCCTGCTGCAAATGTTCCTCCTGTTCTGAAGGCCTCTGATGTGGAAAGAGAATGCAGCATATTGTAATGAGCACAATACACAGAGGGTCAAAAAAAAAAAAAAAAAAAAACCCTGGATTCTAGTCCAGTTGCTACCATGTAATAGCATTACCTTCGTTCAGGGCTTCTCACTTGGGCAATATTGACCCATTGGTCTGAGTAATTCATCATTATGGGGCCTGTTCTGTGCATTGCAGGAGGTTTAGCAGCATCCTTGACCTCTGCCCACCAGATGCCAGTAGCACCCATCCCCCAGCTGTGACAACTAGACACATCTCCAGACATTGCCAAATGTCCCCTGAGGGGCTGGAGGGAGGGACAAATCGCCCCCAATTGAGAACCCCTGTGTTGCTGAAATAGGTCTGCTTCCTCCTTTGTAAACTGAAGCGATTGCACTATAGGTCACAGTATTGTTAAGTAAATTGAGGGCTTCCCTGGTGGGCCAGTGGGTAAGGACACTGCCTTGCAGTACAAGGGGCGCCAGTTCGATCCTTGGCCTGGGACGATCCCACGTGCCGCGGAGCGGCTGGACGGTTGTGTCCAATTACCGAGCCAGAGCTCCGGAGCGCATGCGTCCAGAGGCGGCGCTCTGCAACTGGCAGACGCCACCGCGATGGGAGGTCCACACAGGCCAAAGAACAAAGAAGAATGAAAATTGATAAATGAAAGACCAATAGAAGTAGCCCACTCTTCCCCCTCCCTCCTGACCCCCTCACACACACCCCTAAAAAAAACAATGCTGAGTGACGAAAGTGTAAAAATAAAGTGTCTTTTTTTTTTTAAAGAAAATTGAGATTATTCTAAATTGCTCTACAGATATCTTTTAGTACTGACAAAATAATTATATTTTCCTCTATTGAACCACTTGCTTATGGGTTTTCTAGCTTATCTACCCACAGGCACTAATTAAACATTTCATCCAATATTCATTCATAATTTAATCTTTGTATTCAGGAAGCAAGGTAAATCATCTTAGTCTCTGCTCTTCTACCAGGGACAGATCACACCTGCCATTCAATTCAACAGTCACTCCTATGATTATCATGCAATATTTGATTCAAAAATTCATATTCAGTTTTAGAAACACTCACGGGGTAGACGCTGCCACTACATTTGACAGCGCCTTTTAAATTTGGGCAGCTCTTTTCCTAATCTGCATCACAATTCAGTGAAGGATGATCTACCATAGCAAGAAATGGTCTGGACAAGCTTCTGATTAGCAGGAGGTTCCAAACAGCCGTGTCTCTGCCAGACAGATGTCAGCAGAATCCAACCTCCCAACCTTGCTGCAGCAGGGCACCGAGCTGCCTAACCAAGCTGCTTTGACATCCCCCTCATTAGTTAAGATTTCATACAAAGACTGTTCAATAATAAATCCATTTTTTGTAGAGCTCAATATGTATGGGCCCTTCCAAAATCACCTTGGCATCAATCCCAGGACATAATTTATTGCCTAATGAGCAAGCAAGCTTTTCAATTATTTCCTCTCTCCCAAATCTTACTCTCTGTGATTTGACTGTCTTACTGCCAAATCCTAGAAACCTGAATCCAAAGGTAAAATGGTGGTCCAGTGGGTAAGGACACCACCTTGCAGTGCAAGGGGCGCCAGTTCGATCCTTGGCCTGGGACGATCCCACGTGCCGCGGAGCGGCTGGACGGTTGTGTCCAATTACCGAGCCAGAGCTCCGGAGCGCATGCGTCCAGAGGCGGCGCTCTGCAACTGGCAGACGCCACCGCGATGGGAGGTCCACACAGGCCAAAGAACAAAGAAGAATGAAAATTGATAAATGAAAGACCAATAGAAGTAGCCCACTCTTCCCCCTCCCTCCTGACCCCCTCACACACACCCCTAAAAAAAACAATGCTGAGTGACGAAAGTGTAAAAATAAAGTGTCTTTTTTTTTTTTTTAAAGAAAATTGAGATTATTCTAAATTGCTCTACAGATATCTTTTAGTACTGACAAAATAATTATATTTTCCTCTATTGAACCACTTGCTTATGGGTTTTCTAGCTTATCTACCCACAGGCACTAATTAAACATTTCATCCAATATTCATTCATAATTTAATCTTTGTATTCAGGAAGCAAGGTAAATCATCTTAGTCTCTGCTCTTCTACCAGGGACAGATCACACCTGCCATTCAATTCAACAGTCACTCCTATGATTATCATGCAATATTTGATTCAAAAATTCATATTCAGTTTTAGAAACACTCACGGGGTAGACGCTGCCACTACATTTGACAGCGCCTTTTAAATTTGGGCAGCTCTTTTCCTAATCTGCATCACAATTCAGTGAAGGATGATCTACCATAGCAAGAAATGGTCTGGACAAGCTTCTGATTAGCAGGAGGTTCCAAACAGCCGTGTCTCTGCCAGACAGATGTCAGCAGAATCCAACCTCCCAACCTTGCTGCAGCAGGGCACCGAGCTGCCTAACCAAGCTGCTTTGACATCCCCCTCATTAGTTAAGATTTCATACAAAGACTGTTCAATAATAAATCCATTTTTTGTAGAGCTCAATATGTATGGGCCCTTCCAAAATCACCTTGGCATCAATCCCAGGACATAATTTATTGCCTAATGAGCAAGCAAGCTTTTCAATTATTTCCTCTCTCCCAAATCTTACTCTCTGTGATTTGACTGTCTTACTGCCAAATCCTAGAAACCTGAATCCAGGTGAGAAAGGGAGGGGGATTCTTAAAGAGCCAGTCCATGCTACACAAAAGAATTGGACACAATGAGGGGACCTCTACCCTACTTGGCTGTGGTCGCTGATGGATCAGCACTGTGTCAAGACAACCCCTCTTTCCAGAAGTCTGAATCTGTATGGGAAGTTTCCTAAGAACAACTGTCTTTTTATTCTTATTCTCTTTCATTTTACCCAGAAATCCCCTCTATTTATCTCCACCCACAGACACAAGTCTAGCGACCCTGGAGAAGTTCCTGATTTAAACAGGGAGTTTCAGCTTTTCCCACTGAAGATCAAAGGGCAGATCAGAACAAAAGCCAGATTTGACCCACAGCATCAGATGTCTCACCTACTTGCTTTTCTCTCCTTCCCTCTTCATAGATCTCCCATAAGTCTGCCTTCCAGATCTGCAATCCTTTCTCCAGCATTAGTATCTAACAGTGCCCTGCTCATCCCCAACCCTTGTCTTTCAAGTGCATCCTGACACCTGGTTCCCACCCTCTGTATTCTTATTCCAGGTTCAAGTCACCTTCCTTGGTTTATGTCCTTTACCTGAGGCCACTGATTGTCTAGCATCACAACACCGGAGGTGGCAGGTGATCTTGAAATAGACTACATTTGACAAGATACATAGCTTTTGAAATTCTGGACAATTGTTGGCCTAAAAAATTGCATATGAGGAGAATAAATAACTTTTATACTGACACAATTCATCCTTTCAAAAGTAAGCTGCTTTCATTATTTATAATAGTCAAGACATAGGAGCAACTTATGGGTCCATCAACAGATGAATGGATAAAGAAGAATGGAATATTACTCAGCCATAAAAAATAATGAACTATTGCCATTTGCAGCAACATGGATGGGCCTAGAGAATATCATACTAAGTGAAGTCAGACAGAAAAAAAAGATATTATATGATATCACTTATATGTGGTTCTAAAAGTAATACAAATGAATCTATTTACAAAACAGAAACAGACTCACAGTCATAGAAAACAAACTTATGACTACCAAAGGGGAAGGGTGGGGGAGGGAGATATATTTTAGAGTATGGGATTAACAGATATATACTATTACATGTAAAATAGATAAGCAATAGGGTTTAGTGTATAACACAAAGAACAATATTCAATATCTTATAATAAACTATAACAGAAAACAATCTGGAAAAAATTATATATTTCACTTGTAGCTGAAAGCAACACAAAATGGCAAATCAACTATGCTTCAATTTTTAAAAAGTAGGTTGTTTTACAAGCATTTTCTTTCTAGTGTTTTATTAACTTTCAATCCCTTACTAAAATCTCTCTGCAATGCAGAAGATGCAGGTAGAGGAGGGCTCAATCTCTGGATTGGGAAGATCCCCTGGAGAAGGAAATGGCAACCCACTCCAATATTCTTGCCTGGAAAATCCTATGGACAGAGGAGCCTGGCGGGCTACTGTCCACAAGATAACAAAGAGTTGGGCATGACTGGGCAACTGAACACACACAGAAAAACCACTAGAAAGTGAAGACTGAAGAATGTGTGAGGATTTATTTCTTAATAAATTGTTATTTACAATTTTCCTAAATAATCTACTCTTAGAAAAGAAGTTTTTCTAAGCATGAGGATGGCCTTGCACGGGTTCATTAATACTCTTCCCTCCCCAACCCAGCTCCAAGCCCTGCTTTGAATCACTGACTGGTATGTAGTATATACCTGTCAACACAATCAAGCTTAATGCATCACACTTAAGTTAAACCTGAATTTAGGTACAACAGCACTGAGTAGACTCTTAGGACCAATTCCCTCTTATGGGACTGTGAGGATACTGTGAAATATGTCCATGAAATTTTGGATATCTTGGTTACCACAGAAGTCTAACCTCTTCTCCCCACCAAAAATTGGAGTGTAAGGGGGGAATGCAAGACCTCTTGATAGCTTGAGCAGAAGTGTGAGGTAGAGACAGAGAAACGGTTATTCTCACTTTCTGTTTCCTGGATACCAAAGAAAAGTCACTGCCGATGGTTACCTCTAAGAAGGAAATATAAGATATTCCAGGTATAAAATTTCAAAAGAAAAGAGGATTACCAAAGGAGAGAGAGGAGTGACCAGAAGCAAAAGGATTAGCGACTGTCCCTGCGATGCCCTAGGGAAGATATAGGCCATCTAATAAGAGCTTTCACAAAGCCTCAGTCAGTAGCTTTATGGGATGAACTCCCCCCCAGGCTCTGGCCCTCAGCCAGGCCTCTTATTTTGTCATTCAGCAAAAGCAGACTCCTCTCCTAGAGCCAGATTCTTATCAATACATTTATGAAAAGGAAACACAAGACCAGATGCCAATGTGTTAATATTCTGTGTGCAATAGGTTTGAACTGTAGTAATTTAGTTAAGCTGGAACTACATTTCCCATGATCTTCCCTTGTTGGCTAAAAATGCTTTGCAGCTTTACACAGACTGCCTCCTTGTAATAACTCTTTTCTTTCTAGTGTTTTATTAACTTTCAATCCCTTACTAAAATCTCTCTGCAATGCAGAAGATGCAGGTAGAGGAGGGCTCAATCTCTGGATTGGGAAGATCCCCTGGAGAAGGAAATGGCAACCCACTCCAATATTCTTGCCTGGAAAATCCTATGGACAGAGGAGCCTGGCGGGCTACTGTCCACAAGATAACAAAGAGTTGGGCATGACTGGGCAACTGAACACACACAGAAAAACCACTAGAAAGTGAAGACTGAAGAATGTGTGAGGATTTATTTCTTAATAAATTGTTATTTACAATTTTCCTAAATAATCTACTCTTAGAAAAGAAGTTTTTCTAAGCATGAGGATGGCCTTGCACGGGTTCATTAATACTTTTCCCCTCCCCAACCCAGCTCCAAGCCCTGCTTTGAATCACTGACTGGTATGTAGTATATACCTGTCAACACAATCAAGCTTAATGCATCACACTTAAGTTAAACCTGAATTTAGGTACAACAGCACTGAGTAGACTCTTAGGACCAATTCCCTCTTATGGGACTGTGAGGATACTGTGAAATATGTCCATGAAATTTTGGATATCTTGGTTACCACAGAAGTCTAACCTCTTCTCCCCACCAAAAATTGGAGTGTAAGGGCGGAATGCAAGACCTCTTGATAGCTTGAGCAGAAGTGTGAGGTAGAGACAGAGAAACGGTTATTCTCACTTTCTGTTTCCTGGATACCAAAGAAAAGTCACTGCCGATGGTTACCTCTAAGAAGGAAATATAAGATATTCCAGGTATAAAATTTCAAAAAGAAAAAGAGGATTACCAAAGGGAGAGAGAGGAGTGACCAGAAGCAAAAGGATTAGCGACTGTCCCTGCGATGCCCTAGGGAAGATATAGGCCATCTAATAAGAGCTTTCACAAAGCCTCAGTCAGTAGCTTTATGGGATGAACTCCCCCCCAGGCTCTGGCCCTCAGCCAGGCCTCTTATTTTGTCATTCAGCAAAAGCAGACTCCTCTCCTAGAGCCAGATTCTTATCAATACATTTATGAAAAGGAAACACAAGACCAGATGCCAATGTGTTAATATTCTGTGTGCAATAGGTTTGAACTGTAGTAATTTAGTTAAGCTGGAACTACATTTCCCATGATCTTCCCTTGTTGGCTAAAAAAATGCTTTTTGCAGCTTTACACAGACTGTTTAACCATCTCCCACAATTGTATAAGGAATAATCTCTATTTAAAAAAAAATCATAGAGGTTCTGTTTCTTTAACCCTACCCTGATTTATATTTAAATAAGAACTAAAATGAGTCCTGCAGGCTTTCTTCAAACCTATATGGCCAGCACATTCCTTGTCTGTAGAGAAAATCAACTGGGAATGAAATAGTAATCAGGAGCTTACTTAGATAGCTGGCCTTGCCAAATGTGCCTCTGTGAATGTTCCTTTCAATACTTTCAAGAGTAACTAATCTCTGAGAGACCTTCTTTCCTTATATGTATTAATTATTCAATCATAGTTCAATTTTTTTTTCTGATCATAATAAGGCAAGCTTGCAAATCTCTTTTCTGATCTATTATGATCTAAATACTGAAAAAAAAATTTTTTTTGTAATCTAAGACTCTTCTCCACAATTGAAATTCTTCATTTTTTAGGATCTGCAAATGAGAGATAAATTTAGCAACTGCTTTTATGAAGCAAATACCCCTGTGGAGGCTAGCAGACTTTCTCATCTTAGAATGTATTAACTCCATCTGTTTGTTTTCCTCTTGCTGTGGTCATCTGTGCTGAAAGAATTAGTGTTTTAGCAAAGAGTTAGAAAGGAAGAAATTTGTTTTAGAATGCAGGGATCTTTGAGGGAAGAGGAATTCAGTTGAATCATCACTAGAGAGTCTGACAGACACAAGGAATACAATTGTTCAGGGCTTCTGAGGAGAGGAGGAGAAGGAACGCCCTCCAGATACTTTTTCTGATTCCAAATTCCACAGTCTTAAGTACTTCAGCAGCCAATTTAGATTCAGCAATAGATTCTTCCCAAATCCCAGACCCTGACTCAGTCAGTAGCTTTATGGGATGCTACCCCAATCTTATTTTGTCATTCAGCAAAAGCAGACTCTCTCCTAGAGCCAGATTCTTATCAATACATTTATGAAAAGGAAACACAAGACCAGATGCCAATGTGTTAATATTCTGTGTGCAATAGGTTTGAACTGTAGTAATTTAGTTAAGCTGGAACTACATTTCCCATGATCTTCCCTTGTTGGCTAAAAAAATGCTTTTTGCAGCTTTACACAGACTGTTTAACCATCTCCCACAATTGTATAAGGAATAATCTCTATTTAAAAAAAAATCATAGAGGTTCTGTTTCTTTAACCCTACCCTGATTTATATTTAAATAAGAACTAAAATGAGTCCTGCAGGCTTTCTTCAAACCTATATGGCCAGCACATTCCTTGTCTGTAGAGAAAATCAACTGGGAATGAAATAGTAATCAGGAGCTTACTTAGATAGCTGGCCTTGCCAAATGTGCCTCTGTGAATGTTCCTTTCAATACTTTCAAGAGTAACTAATCTCTGAGAGACCTTCTTTCCTTATATGTATTAATTATTCAATCATAGTTCAATTTTTTTTTCTGATCATAATAAGGCAAGCTTGCAAATCTCTTTTCTGATCTATTATGATCTAAATACTGAAAAAAAAAATTTTTTTTGTAATCTAAGACTCTTCTCCACAATTGAAATTCTTCATTTTTTAGGATCTGCAAATGAGAGATAAATTTAGCAACTGCTTTTATGAAGCAAATACCCCTGTGGAGGCTAGCAGACTTTCTCATCTTAGAATGTATTAACTCCATCTGTTTGTTTTCCTCTTGCTGTGGTCATCTGTGCTGAAAGAATTAGTGTTTTAGCAAAGAGTTAGAAAGGAAGAAATTTGTTTTAGAATGCAGGGATCTTTGAGGGAAGAGGAATTCAGTTGAATCATCACTAGAGAGTCTGACAGACACAAGGAATACAATTGTTCAGGGCTTCTGAGGAGAGGAGGAGAAGGAACGCCCTCCAGATACTTTTTCTGATTCCAAATTCCACAGTCTTAAGTACTTCAGCAGCCAATTTAGATTCAGCAATAGATTCTTCCCAAATCCCAGACCCTGACTGAGAAAATCAGATGGTGAGTTCTAGTTCAAATGCTAAGCATACGAATAGCACTCTCCTCAGTCAACACCAACGGCATCTTCATAAATGGTTCTCATTAGGTGTCATTTGAAGGTCTTTGCCATAAATATGTGACTGGCTGAAGAGATCTTGCAAATCTAAAAATAATCAAACTACAATCAGCAATTATTGACAAGATATAAGAATCACTGCATTTTTGTTGGTATTGGTAACTTGAACACAACCTCCAAAGTACAGGCCAAATGGAAAGTTTTTCTCACTGACAGAATTCCAAATCCTGCTTTTTAAAAATAGTCTTTTCAGCCTTGAAAAGAGCCTGGAATTACTGGAATAAAGATGAAAGAGTGGAGATAACCATATTTTATAAAATTCCACTTTCAAGCAAACTTTATGAAGCATTTTATTCTGTATAGAAACTTTCAAATAGCCTAAAGGCTTTCATTGACCAGCTGTATATTCTATCTGTTACATGTCCTCAGAGTGAAAAGATTCCCTCAGCAGAGGCACCTGCAGGATGTGAAACACTTCATTTTTACTCCGAATATCAGTTCTGTGGAAGCATCAGCTCTACTGGCTCATCATCTACATTCACAATGGACATCTGGAGCCAGCCAAAGGAAACATTAGACTTGTTTGTGTTATCAAATTAAAAAGGAAAAAGAGAATGGTTGAAAGTTCTGCGAGTCTCTGTAACATTTAATTATGCTTTCGACTGCAGCCCAATCAAAAATATGCTTTTGCAGGAAAATTGGCACTAAGAAAAAACATGCTTTGCTATTCAGATTGTTGCTGGGTCAAGCTCTCAATTCACAAGCTTAGAGAAAAGCAGCCATGACACGATTATCGGGTCTTTCTGCAGAAGCCAAAGCTTCACCACTCCTCCACGCGACTTAATTTCCTCCCCATCCCCAGAAGGTGTTATTATCCCTCCTCTTTTGACTGAGGAACCAGAAATTGTTCAGTCAACAGGTAAAAGAAGTTAACTAGAAGAAAAAAAAAAGAAGTTAACTATATTTGCAAGGTTGTGCGGTCAATATCCCTGCTATCTTTGGGGATAAATCCAAAACCATGTACATCTGTGAGCTCAGTCACTCAGTCATGTCCAGCTGTTTGTAACTCTCAGGAATGTAACAGACCAGGCTCCTCTGTCCTTGGAATTCTCCAGGCAAGAATACTGGAGCAGGGCTTCCCTGGTTGTCCAGTGGGTAAACAGTTTACCTTGCAATGTAAGGGGCACCAGTTCAATCCCTGGCCCGAGAAGATCCCACGTGCCGTGGAGCAGCTGGACCTCTGTGTCCAATTAGGAGCCAGTGCTCTGGAGCACACACACCCAGAGCCAGTGCTCTGCAACGAGAGAGGCCTTTGCAATGGGAGGCCCACACATGCCAAAGAATAAAAGATGGATGAAAATCAATATAAAAAATAACAGAGGCACGATGGGGTAAAAAATATCCCCCCCACAAAAAAAAAAAAAAGAAGAATACTGGAGCAGGCAGCCACTTCCTCCTCCAGGCAGTATATATGGCTAGACACATATTTGATAATGGAATATTGTACACCTCAAAGTATAGTATTTTGATACTATTCTCATGGAAAGTTGATCTTATTTGGGGAGGTTTTAAGATGAGAATCTAAGCAATTTTCAGATCACATCTTTGAAAGGAAAAGGTCTTGCTGTGCAAAAAGGGAGGGGCGGTGATAACCACTGGCTGCTTCTAAATGACCTTTATACTGACTATTCCTAGTGAAAATGTTTCAGATATTAGGCTACTTCTACACTAACCCCAAAGTAACTCAATCATCTGTCTGCTGAGGGACTTAGAGAAAGGACTTCAATAGACAGATGATGGTATTAGTGAAAAGTGTTTTTCTAGCTTATCCAGCCTTTGCATAAACATTTATTGAGCCTTTACTGTGTTTATTGCACCATATTAAATAACACGAGAAATTCAAAATAGAGCTTGCAACCCAGCTGGAAAGAAAAAGCATAGTATAGAGAAATGAGAGAATGGTATTTAAAAACACATTTCCCAAGGAAGTTTTATATAGGTGAATTTTAATTTGTGATATCCCTACCTCAACCCATTCACTTACAAACACGCACACACACACACACACACATCATTTTTGGATTAAATTTTATATAATTTTATATATCATTCCTCTGGAAAATATTCCATATTTAAGACTAAAGTTAACCTTTTAAAACTCAGGGTTTTTTTTAAAAAAAAGAAAAATGAGACAAATTAATAACCAGTGCTTAAGCTATCCTAGAGTTTATTATAGTATAGTAACATACTATTGAATAGTAATTACAGTTACTATACTATGGCTTCCCTGATGGCTCAGTGGTAAAGAATTCCCTGCAATGCAGGAGACCCAAGTTTGATCCCTGTATCAGGAAAATCCCCAGGAAAGGGGAATGGCTATTCTCTCCAGTATTCTTGCCTGGAAAATCCCATGGACAGAGGAGCCTGGTGGGCTACAGAGTGCTATAGTAACAAATAATACAGTGTAGTAACAACCAGAAGCTTACATAGCCTGGTTTTTACTCTACTATAATCAGATACAAGAAAACATATCACCATCACCATGCAAAATGTTGTAGTATTATGGATGTTTGTCTCATGTTGTTTATATTTAAAGTATTCTTTAAAATCCTAGTGTTTTTGAATAAAATTTTCATTGTTCTAAGTGACTGAACTTCCTAATTTACATTTAATTTTTAATTATTTCAATATTATACTGAACCTCACTTTTAAAGGACTTGTAATTCTTTGGTTTTCACATTTCTACAGCCATTATAATTCATCACCTGGCAATACCTCTGTGAGGCACCATGTATTTTTATTTGACAAATGACATAGAGTTGGCACAATGTTTGGGCTTGAAAATCTGTTCATCACTTATTTGTATTTTTTGACATACTAACAGCTACTCCTTTCTTTTTTTAATCCAGGAAAGTGTTTAGATTCTATTCTTACATTTGTTTTTTACTGAAGTTGCTCCACGTACAATATGGAGATATTAACATAGCAGAATGTCTCTGACAAACTAGAATAATGCCTGTGGTTAGCCTGCTCATACCTAAATGTTAAACATCTGTTAAAGGAACCCTCATGGGGTCAAAGGCTTTCCAGGTGGCTCAGCGGTAAAGAATCTGCTTGCCAACTCAGGAGTCACAAGAGAGGTGGGTTTGATCCTTGAGTCAGGAAGATACCCTAGAGGAGGAAATGGCAACCCACTCTAGTATTCTTGCCTGGAAAATCCCAAAGATAGAAGAGCCTGGTGGACTGCCATCCATGGGGTCGCAAAAGAATCAGACACAACTGAGTGACTCAGCACACACGGGCTGGACAGAGCAGATATGGGGAGGCCTCCCTGACTCTGTGGCCAAGCTTCAGCACAGCCATGCCATCTCACAGGCTGACATACCCCAACCTGGACATTTGCTGCCCACAAAGCTCAGGAACATGTCCTGGCAGGAAAGCAGGTTTGTCGGCCAACATTTATCATGAAAAATCATTGATTTATTGCCTCATATAACCCTCAGTGCTTGTGTTGTGTAGACTGGATTTCTTCTTTCCCTATATTGTTTCATTAGTGGATTATAAGAAGTCCCTGTAAAGCCAGAGCTGTCTCACTTCTCTAGCTCAGTGGTTTTCAAACTCCAGTGCACATGAGAGTCAACTGGAGGGCTGGCGAGGCCCTCCTCCTGTGGGGCGGTCTTGGGCAGAGCCTAAGTATTTATATCACTAATGTGTTTCCAGGTGCTGCTGCTTCTCCAAAAATCAGGCTTCAGACATCCACTGCAGGCCCTATGACGTCTGCTTATGTTAAAATCACACACAACACTATAGTCAGTTTAAGTTAAAAACAGTCTCAGTGGCTGCCAGAGACAAATGGGTGGCAAGTAGACCAAAATGGTAAAGGAGATCAAATAAACAATGCACAGCCTGGTGACTGTAGTTAATAATATTGTCTTCAATATTTGAAAGTTGCTAAGAAAGTAGATCTTGAAAGTTCTCATCACTGGAAAAAAAGTAACTATGGAAGGTGATGGATATGGAAGTTACCTGGTCTTATGTGGTCATCATTTTACTGTATTTACAAAGAAAAGCTACCGTCTCATACTAACAGCTACTCCTTTCTTTTTTTAATCCAGGAAAGTGTTTAGATTCTATTCTTACATTTGTTTTTTACTGAAGTTGCTCCACGTACAATATGGAGATATTAACATAGCAGAATGTCTCTGACAAACTAGAATAATGCCTGTGGTTAGCCTGCTCATACCTAAATGTTAAACATCTGTTAAAGGAACCCTCATGGGGTCAAAGGCTTTCCAGGTGGCTCAGCGGTAAAGAATCTGCTTGCCAACTCAGGAGTCACAAGAGAGGTGGGTTTGATCCTTGAGTCAGGAAGATACCCTAGAGGAGGAAATGGCAACCCACTCTAGTATTCTTGCCTGGAAAATCCCAAAGATAGAAGAGCCTGGTGGACTGCCATCCATGGGGTCGCAAAAGAATCAGACACAACTGAGTGACTCAGCACACACGGGCTGGACAGAGCAGATATGGGGAGGCCTCCCTGACTCTGTGGCCAAGCTTCAGCACAGCCATGCCATCTCACAGGCTGACATACCCCAACCTGGACATTTGCTGCCCACAAAGCTCAGGAACATGTCCTGGCAGGAAAGCAGGTTTGTCGGCCAACATTTATCATGAAAAATCATTGATTTATTGCCTCATATAACCCTCAGTGCTTGTGTTGTGTAGACTGGATTTCTTCTTTCCCTGTATTGTTTCATTAGTGGATTATAAGAAGTCCCTGTAAAGCCAGAGCTGTCTCACTTCTCTAGCTCAGTGGTTTTCAAACTCCAGTGCACATGAGAGTCAACTGGAGGGCTGGCGAGGCCCTCCTCCTGTGGGGCGGTCTTGGGCAGAGCCTAAGTATTTATATCACTAATGTGTTTCCAGGTGCTGCTGCTTCCCCAAAAAATCAGGCTTCAGACATCCACTGCAGGCCCTATGACGTCTGCTTATGTTAAAATCACACACAACACTATAGTCAGTTTAAGTTAAAAACAGTCTCAGTGGCTGCCAGAGACAAATGGGTGGCAAGTAGACCAAAATGGTAAAGGAGATCAAATAAACAATGCACAGCCTGGTGACTGTAGTTAATAATATTGTCTTCAATATTTGAAAGTTGCTAAGAAAGTAGATCTTGAAAGTTCTCATCACTGGAAAAAAAGTAACTATGGAAGGTGATGGATATGGAAGTTACCTGGTCTTATGTGGTCATCATTTTACTGTATTTACAAAAGAAAAGCTACCGTCTCAGTATAGATACCAAAAGTACACAAACAGAGTTACATATAAAGACATGACACCATAAAACTAGAAGAGAACATAGGTAAAACGTTTTCTGACATAAATCGTACCAATGTTTTCATAGGTCAGTCTCTCAAGGCAATAGAAACAAAAGCAAAAACAAACAAATAAGACCTAATCAAACTTATGAACTTTTGTGCAAAAGAAACCATAAACAAAATGAAAGACAATCTATGAAGTAGGAGAAAATATTTGCAAACAATGAGACCAATAAGGGGTCAAGTTCCAAAATATACAAGCAACTCATTTACAAACTCAACAATGAAAAAAAAAAAAAAAAACTCAACTGAAAAAAATGGGTAGAAGACCTAAATAAACATTTCTCCAAAGAAGACATAGATGGCTCACAGACACATGAAAAGATTCTCAACATCACTAATTGTTTGTGGCTGCCGTTTAGTCACTAAGTCATGTCTGACTCTTTTAGAGAAATGCAAATCAAAACTACAATTCGAAACCCCCTCGTTCTGCTCAGAATGGCCATAGTTTAAATATCTATATATAACCAATGTTGGAGAGGGTGTGAAGAAAAGGGAAGCCTCCTTCACTGGTGGTGAGAATGTAAATTGGTGCAGCCATTATGGAAAACAGTACGGAGGTTTGTCACAAAACTAGAATTGACATATAATCCAACAACCCCACTCCTGGGAATGTATCAGAACAAAACTGTAATTCAAAAAGATACCTGCACCTCTGTATTCACAGCAGCACCATTTTCAATAGCTAAGACATGGAAGCAAAGATATTCATCAAGAGATGAATGGATAAAGGAAATGCAGTATATGTATATATACATACATATATATATATATATGTGTGTGTGTGTGTGTGTGTGTGTGTGTGTGTGTGTATACACACAACGGAATACTACTCAGACACAAAAAATAATGAAATAATGCCATTTGCACCAACATGGATGAACTTAGAGATTATTATACTAAATGAAGTCAGAAGGAGAAAGATAACTATCATATGATATTACTCACATGTGGAATCTAAAATATAGCACAAATGAACTTATTTATGAAACAGAAGCAGACTCACAAACATAGAAAACAGACTTGCGATTCTCAATAGGAAGGGGGTGTGGGAAGGATGGACTGGGAGTTTGTGATTAACAGACACGCACTGCTACACATAGAATGAATAAACAATAGAATCCTGTACAGCACAGGGAACTTGTATTCAATAGCCTGTGATAAACCACAATAGAAAAGAACATCAAAAAGAATATATATATATATATATATATATATATATATATATACACACACATATATATATGTATAACTGAATCACTTCGCTGTTACAGTAGAAATTAACACAATATTATAAATCAAACATAATCCAATGAACTTTTTCAAAAATTATCCAAATCAAGATATTAATCCTAATCCAGGATGAGAGCTCTCCACTGTTCCTTCCTCAAGTCTGGTATACCAGTGGGCCGTCTGCCTTTTGGAAAGGGAGTACTGTCATCCCCTGCATCCTCTCTCCCTCACTCACAAGCTGTTGGCATACACCCGAGTAGCTGGGGGAAGGATATGAGCAGTAAACAATTAAGGGAAGTAAGATTTAAAAGTTCTTAATTGGCTGCTGTTGCTGTGCCAAGTTTGCTTTCTGCACCCTAGGTAGGTCTAGCAGATGTAGAAAGCTGACTCTGCTTTCTGGGCATGTCTGAGGGTCCTTTGGAGCCTCCCACCCTGAACCTGTCCTACCAGAGCTCCTGTGAGCGGGGTGACACTGGTTCTTTGACTAGTGGCTAGCCTCTGAGTCTTGCTTCTCTGGAGGTTCAGTCCACTCAACTCATAGATTCTCATTTGGTAACTGCTCACCCTCCCTGGGGGTTCCCTTGGGGAACTGCTAAAATAGTTCCAGGCCCACACTCTCTCTACAGATTTACATGAAAAACACTCACAATCTTGCCCCAGTGCCAGCCAATGAAGGGTGCTGTGTGTTAGTTGCTCAATCATGTCTGACTCTTTGTGACCCTATGGACAGTAGGTCACCAGGCTCCTCTGTCCATGGAAGTCTCCAGGCAAGAATAGTGGAGTGGGTTGCTATTTCTTGCTCCAATGAGGGGTGTTATAACCACCCCTATGCAGCTCTCTGTGAGCATACTCTGCTACAGGTCAACTTATGCTCTCACATTTCTGTTGAAGGTGTACCCTAACAGGAGAGAACACATCAGGCTTTCTGATTCATCCCATTGAGGCTCTTTCTCACCAAGCCTTAGAGTGAATTGACAGCTGCCACTCCCTGGCCCCCTTAACAGTCATGGAACAGGGCTTCCCTGGTGGTCCAGTGGGTAAAGACACTGCCTTGCAGTGCAAGGGGCGCCAGTTTGATCCCTGGCCTGGGAAGATCCCATGTGCCATGGAGCGGCTAAACTGATGTGTCCAACTACCGAGCCAGCTCTCTGGAGCGCATGCGCCCAGAGCCGGTGCTCTGCAGCAAGAGAGGCCACTGCGATGAGAGGCCCACACAGGCCAAAGATGGAAACAACTGAAAGATCAATAGAAGTGGCCAAAAAAAAAAAAAAAAAAAAACAGTCATGGGACAGAACAGGGCACTGTCAAAGGACCACTTCCTCCTATAAAGTCCTCCTCACAAAAAAATCTGTTCAACATCCTTGTCCTCTTTCTTTGCTCCACTTTGTCCTTTCACTTCCTTATCACAAGATAAAAGTGTCTCTACTTATTATCAGGCTTCCTGGTGGCTCATGCAGTAAAGAATTTGCCTGCAATGAAGGAGCCCTAGCTTTTGAGTTCTGGGTCAGGAAGATTCCCCTGGAGGAAAATGGCAACCCACTCAGTGTTCTTGCCTGAAGAATTCCCTGGACAGAGAAGACTGGTGATCTACAGTCCATGGGGTCACAAAGAGTTGGACATGACTGAGCGAGTAACACTAATTAGCATTTTCTTTGAATTTCTGCATTTTGATCTGGCATATCACTAAGGATTCCCTCTCTCTTTCTCTGAGTGCCTCAGCTAAAATGTTCAACTTTAGCATCCTGTAAACATGAGAACCTTGCATCCCTTGAGTCAACCTGGTTGCCCCACCCCCGCCCCCAGCATCAAGACTCGTTTTCTCCAGACAATTCAGTTATACCAAATGTAGTGAACAGTACAGATTTGTTGAAGATGTCACAGGGACAGATGATGGTCATAGATCAGATATAGCCCTGCATGCCATATGCTAATTTTGTTTAGCCATTTCCCTTCCCCAAAGACTCTGGTCAAGTGCATCTTTTTATCATCCCTTTATAGCACTGGATTTAACTTTTCTTTTCCCTCCCTTAACCCTCCAGATTACTCCATAGACATGTCTAATCCCTCTCTCCTTTGTTTTGTATATTTATTTTCTTCTTTTTCCTAGAGAAGTGGGATCTAACATCAGGGTCCTGTAGGTTCAGCTTCTTCCTAGCAGTCATTTCTGTAGCATCGAGTAGGGACCTCTATAAGCATCTTATTTTAACCCCTTTATTGCTGTGATTACATTATCTCATTTAGCCTTCAAGAAAAACACTGTGAGTGAAATATTAAGAGTTAATATTATAGATGATGTAATTGGGATGCAGAAACTATTAAGCTACTCACCCATCCTCGCAAATTAGAGAAATGGCTCAATTTATTTTTCATGTATCTGGAATACATTCCACTATACAACAGTGAACCGCATGCTAGTAAGCCTGATCCACAGATTTCCTTCCTTCCTAGTTTACCCAAGTATTGGGCTGGTAAAGACCAGAATGAACTTGTTGACCAACCGAGTATGTCCTGACAGGCTGGTGTCAGAAGAAGAAACAGGTGCTAGCCGATAACCTGGCTCAGGAACAGTAAAAGCTTTGTATCAACCTACCAGAATCAGCATTTCAAGGAGAAATATCTTCTTTTTAGCCAGTGACTTGCTATCACCAACAACCACATTGGCCACTATTTTAAAAGCTTAATTTCAAATTGCTTGTATCCCAAGTTCTCATCAATCAGCTTTGACTGACACAGGTTTGTAGCATTTTGAAACAAGAGAGGGCAACTGTCCTCCCTTATGGAGGAACAAGGGATTTGCTTCTGAAGCTGCTATTAACATTAATGGGAGTTGTACATTTACCTTGTCTCATTTCAGGGAGAGGAGAGAGCTAGCTGGATGATGAATGAAGATAAGATTATTCTATTCAAAGCATTGTTCAAAATTTCTAATAGTAGCCATGGTTTATCTCCTTGTATGCCTTTACGAACCAAATTTTGCTCCAAAATCACAATGCTTTAGATTATCAGCCATATCAGGTAATGTCATCAATGATCAGTGCCTGCTGTTAAAATAAATGCTATGTTCTGTTTTGCATCTCAACTTGTTTTTCATGGAGACTCCTAGGGGCTTGTGCAACAGTGGGGATCCATTTATCAGCACAAAGCAGCCTATTGTTTACACATGATCACTTGGTAATCATACAGCCTCTGTACAAGAAGTCAAGGAAAATAATAAGTGTAGCTCAATCTGCAAGGCTGGAACAAGGGGGCTGTCTTTCGACAATCAAGCACTATTTATGAGGATTAATGTGGTGTTTGATAAACTGCCAAACAACTACAGAAGCCAGATTTAAAACAAGGCCCACTGAAGACCTTCTGGGCTCTTTATTTCTATGAAGACACTTCACAGAGCATGCTGAGAAATTGCTTAATAATTAGAAGTCAAATGTATTAAAAGAAAGCAAAGCTAAGTGTTTGCCTAACAAAACCAAATAATCTCATTTCTTCTCTTTTTCACACCAAAGGAATCGCATTCTTCAATCACAAAAGGTAAAGATGTTGTCTCCTTTTTATAGGAAACCTCAGTGTCTCCAAAGCACATGTACACTTTTCCTGTATTCGAATATTTGCTCCTGGTAGAGGGTTTCCTTGATAGACCAGATTGGAAAAAATCCACCTGCAATGATCCTTGGATCGGTAAAATCCCCTGGAGCGGGTACTAGCTACTCACTCGAGTATTCTTGCCTGGATAATCCCATGAACAGAGGAGCCTGGAGGGCTACAGTCCATGGGGTCACAAAGAGTCAGACACGACTGAGCAACTAACACTCCTGGTATGAGCACAGCTCCACAGAGGAGGCAATTGTCTATGTGACATGACTTCAGGAACACTACAAAGCCCTACCAACTCCAAAATTTCCTTTTCAGCTTCTCAACTGGTGGAAATGGGATTAAAGTACCATTCTCAAACTAGGTGTTGGGAGAAGCTCATAAGGATTTTCCCACGGGGAGGAGAGAGCTAGCTGGATGATGAATGAAGATAAGATTATTCTATTCAAAGCATTGTTCAAAATTTCTAATAGTAGCCATGGTTTATCTCCTTGTATGCCTTTACGAACCAAATTTTGCTCCAAAATCACAATGCTTTAGATTATCAGCCATATCAGGTAATGTCATCAATGATCAGTGCCTGCTGTTAAAATAAATGCTATGTTCTGTTTTGCATCTCAACTTGTTTTTCATGGAGACTCCTAGGGGCTTGTGCAACAGTGGGGATCCATTTATCAGCACAAAGCAGCCTATTGTTTACACATGATCACTTGGTAATCATACAGCCTCTGTACAAGAAGTCAAGGAAAATAATAAGTGTAGCTCAATCTGCAAGGCTGGAACAAGGGGGCTGTCTTTCGACAATCAAGCACTATTTATGAGGATTAATGTGGTGTTTGATAAACTGCCAAACAACTACAGAAGCCAGATTTAAAACAAGGCCCACTGAAGACCTTCTGGGCTCTTTATTTCTATGAAGACACTTCACAGAGCATGCTGAGAAATTGCTTAATAATTAGAAGTCAAATGTATTAAAAGAAAGCAAAGCTAAGTGTTTGCCTAACAAAACCAAATAATCTCATTTCTTCTCTTTTTCACACCAAAGGAATCGCATTCTTCAATCACAAAAGGTAAAGATGTTGTCTCCTTTTTATAGGAAACCTCAGTGTCTCCAAAGCACATGTACACTTTTCCTGTATTCGAATATTTGCTCCTGGTAGAGGGTTTCCTTGATAGACCAGATTGGAAAAAATCCACCTGCAATGATCCTTGGATCGGTAAAATCCTGGAGCGGGTACTAGCTACTCACTCGAGTATTCTTGCCTGGATAATCCCATGAACAGAGGAGCCTGGAGGGCTACAGTCCATGGGGTCACAAAGAGTCAGACACGACTGAGCAACTAACACTCCTGGTATGAGCACAGCTCCACAGAGGAGGCAATTGTCTATGTGACATGACTTCAGGAACACTACAAAGCCCTACCAACTCCAAAATTTCCTTTTCAGCTTCTCAACTGGTGGAAATGGGATTAAAGTACCATTCTCAAACTAGGTGTTGGGAGACAGTCCTTCATGTAATTCTCCTGCTTAGACACATCTCCCCAGGTATCCAGGAAGGAAAGGCCATGATGATCTTTACACAGCACCTTTTATCAGGGTATGTTTGCATTGAGCTTTCTTGGGAGGTGAGGTAACACTTCTCTCCAGACAAAGAAAAGGTGTGTTTACAGTTTGCTGTAAGAACAGTGGATGCTCCAAAGTTAGTGTGGGTAAACAAATTGCATGTGAGGCATTCATCTGCCCACTAGCACATGGGATTTACAGCAAGGGAAATTGTCCAAATGTACCGATGCATGCTTGAAGTCAATCTACCCCTGAATATTTCATAAGCAGATTAATTCTATTTTAAGCCATGCTATTTAGAATTGTGTGTCTGTCACTTAAAACCAAGAACTCGAATAAGACTGGGCTTAAATTTGGGTAATATAGCATACTATACTGAAGTGTTCTAGTACAGTCTGGCATATTAAAGTCATAAGAAGTCCACCTGTAAAAAAAAAAATTGTTTAATTTTAACTTGGGATTTCTCAATTTTCCATGAACCTGTTTGTTTTTTAGTAACATTTATCAATTTCTTATAAGACTGATGTTCCACTAACATCACTTGGAGAAATACTGGAATATTCTTTTCACTGCAAAGTTGTTATAAAAATCATAAATCACTTTTGGCTCTCTGAGCGGCACCATAGTGGTTGGCAAGAACAATTCCCTTTTCCTGTATTCGAATATTTGCTCCTGGTAGAGGGTTTCCTTGATAGACCAGATTGGAAAAAATCCACCTGCAATGATCCTTGGATCGGTAAAATCCCCTGGAGCGGGTACTAGCTACTCACTCGAGTATTCTTGCCTGGATAATCCCATGAACAGAGGAGCCTGGAGGGCTACAGTCCATGGGGTCACAAAGAGTCAGACACGACTGAGCAACTAACACTCCTGGTATGAGCACAGCTCCACAGAGGAGGCAATTGTCTATGTGACATGACTTCAGGAACACTACAAAGCCCTACCAACTCCAAAATTTCCTTTTCAGCTTCTCAACTGGTGGAAATGGGATTAAAGTACCATTCTCAAACTAGGTGTTGGGAGACAGTCCTTCATGTAATTCTCCTGCTTAGACACATCTCCCCAGGTATCCAGGAAGGAAAGGCCATGATGATCTTTACACAGCACCTTTTATCAGGGGTATGTTTGCATTGAGCTTTCTTGGGAGGTGAGGTAACACTTCTCTCCAGACAAAGAAAAGGTGTGTTTACAGTTTGCTGTAAGAACAGTGGATGCTCCAAAGTTAGTGTGGGTAAACAAATTGCATGTGAGGCATTCATCTGCCCACTAGCACATGGGATTTACAGCAAGGGAAATTGTCCAAATGTACCGATGCATGCTTGAAGTCAATCTACCCCTGAATATTTCATAAGCAGATTAATTCTATTTTTAAGCCATGCTATTTAGAATTGTGTGTCTGTCACTTAAAACCAAGAACTCGAATAAGACTGGGCTTAAATTTGGGTAATATAGCATACTATACTGAAGTGTTCTAGTACAGTCTGGCATATTAAAGTCATAAGAAGTCCACCTGTAAAAAAAAAAATTGTTTAATTTTAACTTGGGATTTCTCAATTTTCCATGAACCTGTTTGTTTTTTAGTAACATTTATCAATTTCTTATAAGACTGATGTTCCACTAACATCACTTGGAGAAATACTGGAATATTCTTTTCACTGCAAAGTTGTTATAAAAATCATAAATCACTTTTGGCTCTCTGAGCGGCACCATAGTGGTTGGCAAGAACAAGCGGCCTTATGAAAGAAGGCAAAAAGGAAGCCAACAATAAAGTGGTTGACCCATTTTCTAAAAAAGATTGTTATGATATGAAAGCACAAGATATGTTTAATATAAGGAATATAAACATTGGTCACAAGAACTCAAGGAACCAAAATCGCATCTGATGGCCTCAAAGGTCGTGTTTTTGAAGTGAGTCTTGCTGATCTGCAGAATGATGAAGCAGCATTTAGAAAATTCAAGCTGATTACTGAGGATGTTCAGGACAAAAACTGCCTGACTAATTTCCATGGCATGGATCTTACCTGTGACAAAATGGATTCAATGGTCAAAAAATGGCAGACCATGATTGAAGCTCATGTTGATGTCAGGACTAGCAATGGTTACTTGCTTCATCTGTTCTGTGTGAGTTTTACTGAAAAATGCAACAAGCAGATTCAGAAGACCCCTTGTGCCCAGCACCAGTAGGTTCACCAGATCCGCAAGAAGACAATGGAAATCATGACCCAAGAGGTGCAGACAAATGACTTGAAAGGGGTGGTCAATAAATTGATTCCAGATAGCATTGGAAAAGACATAGAAAAGGCATGCCAATCTATTTATCCACTCCATGATGTCTTTGTTGGAAAAGTAAGAATGCTGAAGAAGCCCAAGTTTGAATTGGGAAAACTCATGGAGCTACATGGAGAAGGTAGTAGTTCTGGAAAAGCTACTGGGGACGAGACAGGTGCTAAAGTTGAATGAGCTGATGGATATAGCCGCCAGTGCAGGAATCTGTTTAAAATGCAGACTTTAAATGGTGACAAATAAAAGATCTTATTTGTGCTAAAAAAAAAAAATCATAAATCAAAAAATCAAACAGAATAAACAGAAAATGCATGTGCACGTGAAAGCTTCCATTGATACAGTCATGGATTTATTCCAGCAGTGTTTAAGAAAAACCCACTGTGTGTCAGATACAGTGGAAGACACTGAATATATAAACCCAGAAGGGAAATTAGAGCAGAGTATTACACAAGAATCAATGTATTTCTATTGACCGTAGAGATATTGTAAATGTCTAAACATATTGGAGTGTTTCATTTCCATTAAGGAAGTTTGATACCAAACTTTATCACACTAAGACCCTATTACAGAACTGAAAAGTCAATCTATTTTCTTGATATTTGTTGGAAATCACAAAGCAAATTTCTCAGATTACACAGAGTCACGGTCTTTCAGAAGACAACCAGAAATAGTTAAAATATCTAACCTATTTAGAATATGAGGATAATGTAATTTTGTAATGGAAAACCCAATAGCATCAGATTTACAGCCCAATTCATAGTCCGAAGGGTTCCAATTTGGTCAGGAAATAAAATCAAAGTCAATAAACTCTTGTGTTAAATATTCTAGACAATGAATGCAAACTGTTTTGCAATGTTATAAGATGGAAGAACACATTAAAGAAAATATCTGTGAAGCATAATGTAATCTTGAAACCAGATGCACCAGGAAATGAGTTATATGAATCAATTCAGCTCAACATATTTTTCAGTTCCTACCATTTGCCTCATCCTGTGCTAGGCACTTGGGGGATATTTTAAAACACACAAATAATACAGCATCAGACAGTCGTCTTATTTGGTTTGAATAATCAGCATGGAAAGTATATATCATTTCTAACTTGCCCTCTAAGTGCCCACGAAAAATCAGAAAACAGAAACACCTCTATAAAAAGCACAGGCTCTAAACACAAGAGGTTGAGGAAGCTCTCTGAAATTGGGTCAGAACAGCTCAGGAAAATTTCAAAGAGAATCTCAAGGGGAAAAGAATTTATACCAGCAGAGTCATGAGGAGTTTAGTTTAGTTTTGTTTTTTGTTTGTCTGTTTCCAAACTGAAAAAAAATGTGCATAGTATCACTGATTTGACTCAGGCAGAGGAAAACACTGATATGCAGATAACATTAAGTTTGGACAGAAAGTAGAGGATCAATGATAGACAACAGGGAGAAAGAGGAAATGTCTTAAGATTTTAACAAGCATTTCTTGAGTAGATACTATGGGGAAAACATTTGGGAAGGCTTTGAAAGTATATAAAAGTTAATAATTTCTATAATTGTCAAAAGAAGTGTCAATAAATCAGATATGGAAAATAATACACTTAAGGAAGCATGAAGCAAGGGTCACATGATTGAAATAATCATATGCTATTGGAGGTTTGAAATGAGGTAGATTGCTTCTGCTTGGAAGTTTGCAAAGCTGGATATACTCTGAAACTTTGAAATGAGGTAGATTGCTCTGTTAGTCACGGTCTTTCAGAAGACAACCAGAAATAGTTAAAATATCTAACCTATTTAGAATATGAGGATAATGTAATTTTGTAATGGAAAACCCAATAGCATCAGATTTACAGCCCAATTCATAGTCCGAAGGGTTCCAATTTGGTCAGGAAATAAAATCAAAGTCAATAAACTCTTGTGTTAAATATTCTAGACAATGAATGCAAACTGTTTTGCAATGTTATAAGATGGAAGAACACATTAAAGAAAATATCTGTGAAGCATAATGTAATCTTGAAACCAGATGCACCAGGAAATGAGTTATATGAATCAATTCAGCTCAACATATTTTTCAGTTCCTACCATTTGCCTCATCCTGTGCTAGGCACTTGGGGGATATTTTAAAACACACAAATAATACAGCATCAGACAGTCGTCTTATTTGGTTTGAATAATCAGCATGGAAAGTATATATCATTTCTAACTTGCCCTCTAAGTGCCCACGAAAAATCAGAAAACAGAAACACCTCTATAAAAAGCACAGGCTCTAAACACAAGAGGTTGAGGAAGCTCTCTGAAATTGGGTCAGAACAGCTCAGGAAAATTTCAAAGAGAATCTCAAGGGGAAAAGAATTTATACCAGCAGAGTCATGAGGAGTTTAGTTTAGTTTTGTTTTTAGTTTGTCTGTTTCCAAACTGAAAAAAAATGTGCATAGTATCACTGATTTGACTCAGGCAGAGGAAAACACTGATATGCAGATAACATTAAGTTTGGACAGAAAGTAGAGGATCAATGATAGACAACAGGGAGAAAGAGGAAATGTCTTAAGATTTTAACAAGCATTTCTTGAGTAGATACTATGGGGAAAACATTTGGGAAGGCTTTGAAAGTATATAAAAGTTAATAATTTCTATAATTGTCAAAAGAAGTGTCAATAAATCAGATATGGAAAATAATACACTTAAGGAAGCATGAAGCAAGGGTCACATGATTGAAATAATCATATGCTATTGGAGGTTTGAAATGAGGTAGATTGCTTCTGCTTGGAAGTTTGCAAAAAGCTGGATATACTCTGAAACTTAAGGAATGAATGATTTTGACAGGTGTAAAACCAACTGAGGAAGAATGGATAGAACTTGATAACCCATTGTAGAGAAAGAATATGGAAGATGCTCTCAAACGAGACAACGTTTATCTGAAGTCACTTTAAAATGGTCAAACACAATGTAACTGTAAAGAACTATGCAGTAGCCTGTGTAACTTAAGGTCACTTGAACTTTGATTCTTTAACCACAAAATGGTTCAGTCGTGATTCCTCCCTTTTTCACATGACGGTTGGAGAGGCTTTAATATGAAAATGAACAGGGAACCTTGCCATTTGCTACAACATGGATGGACCTGAGGGCACTGTGCTCAGTGGGGAAAGTCAGACAGAGAAAGACAAATGCCATGATCTCACTTACATGTTGAATCTTTGAAAAATAAAATAACATCAAACTCATAGATGCAGAGAAAGGTTTGGTAGTTACCAGAGGCCAGCGGTGGTAAATGGGAGGTGGGTACAATGGGCAAAGGTGACCAAAAGGTATGAACTTTCAGTTATAAAATAAATCAGTCCTGAGGACGCAATGTACAGCATGGTGATTCTAATTAACACTGCTGTAGTGTATATTTGAAAGTTGATAAGAGAGTAGATCTTAAAAATTCTCATCAGGGGCTTCCCTGGTGGTCCAGTGGGTAAGGACACTGCCTTGCAATGCAAGGGGCGCCAGTTCGATCCCTGGCCTGGGAAGATCCCACGTGCCGCGGAGCGGCTGGACCGATGTGTCCAACCACCGAGCCAGAGCTCTGGAGCGCATGCGCCCAGAGCCGGTGCTCTGCGACAACAGAGGCCACCGCGATAGGAGGCCCACACGGGCCAAAGAACAAAGATGGATGAAAATGGACAAATGAAAGACCAATAGAAGTGGTCCACCTGCTCCCCTTCCTCCCCACCCCACCCCCACCAAAATTAATAAATAAATAAATCTTAAAAAAAAAATTCTCATCACATGGAAGAGGAGCTTAAAACTATCAAATATTATTAATTGATTCTACATCACTATAAGATAAAAAGTTAAAAAGAAAAATTCTAATCACAAGGAAAAGTAGTTTTGAAGTATATGTGATGACAGACGTTAACTAGACTTATTTCAGTGATCATTTAATAATAAATACAAATATTTAATCAGTATGTTGTTCATTGGAAACTAATACAATGTTATATGCAATTGTAGTCCAATAAAAATGTATCAATATATTTTAATTTTTTACCGTACGTATTTCTTTTTTTTTCTTTTTTTTTCATTTATTTATTTATTTATTTATTTATTTTTATACATGTATGTTCCCAGATCAATCAGATGCATATCCCTTGGCCCTCTCCCCACCCAGGCTTCCCCATCCCTCCAGACCATTGCTCCAAGTGGTTGTAGGTACTCCTATTCCCCTAGCACAATGACAATAGCTATCTTTTCTACACATGACAGTATAGGTTCCCATGTTACTCCCTCCCATTGTTCGGTGCTCAGTGGGGAAAGTCAGACAGAGAAAGACAAATGCCATGATCTCACTTACATGTTGAATCTTTGAAAAATAAAATAACATCAAACTCATAGATGCAGAGAAAGGTTTGGTAGTTACCAGAGGCCAGCGGTGGTAAATGGGAGGTGGGTACAATGGGCAAAGGTGACCAAAAGGTATGAACTTTCAGTTATAAAATAAATCAGTCCTGAGGACGCAATGTACAGCATGGTGATTCTAATTAACACTGCTGTAGTGTATATTTGAAAGTTGATAAGAGAGTAGATCTTAAAAATTCTCATCAGGGGCTTCCCTGGTGGTCCAGTGGGTAAGGACACTGCCTTGCAATGCAAGGGGCGCCAGTTCGATCCCTGGCCTGGGAAGATCCCACGTGCCGCGGAGCGGCTGGACCGATGTGTCCAACCACCGAGCCAGAGCTCTGGAGCGCATGCGCCCAGAGCCGGTGCTCTGCGACAACAGAGGCCACCGCGATAGGAGGCCCACACGGGCCAAAGAACAAAGATG
Organism: Tragulus kanchil; assembly: GCA_022376925.1. NCBI lineage: Eukaryota > Metazoa > Chordata > Mammalia > Artiodactyla > Tragulidae > Tragulus > Tragulus kanchil. Next base: position 67,545,925 of record JAIOJX010000028.1, on the reverse strand, counting down.
GATGAAAATGGACAAATGAAAGACCAATAGAAGTGGTCCACCTGCTCCCCTTCCTCCCCACCCCACCCCCACCAAAATTAATAAATAAATAAATCTTAAAAAAAAAATTCTCATCACATGGAAGAGGAGCTTAAAACTATCAAATATTATTAATTGATTCTACATCACTATAAGATAAAAAGTTAAAAAGAAAAATTCTAATCACAAGGAAAAGTAGTTTTGAAGTATATGTGATGACAGACGTTAACTAGACTTATTTCAGTGATCATTTAATAATAAATACAAATATTTAATCAGTATGTTGTTCATTGGAAACTAATACAATGTTATATGCAATTGTAGTCCAATAAAAATGTATCAATATATTTTAATTTTTTACCGTACGTATTTCTTTTTTTTTTCTTTTTTTTTTCATTTATTTATTTATTTATTTATTTATTTTTATACATGTATGTTCCCAGATCAATCAGATGCATATCCCTTGGCCCTCCCCCCACCCAGGTTTCCCCATCCCTCCAGACCATTGCTCCAAGTGGTTGTAGGTACTCCTATTCCCCTAGCACAATGACAATAGCTATCTTTTCTACACATGACAGTATAGGTTCCCATGTTACTCCCTCCCATTGTTCGGTCTCCACAATGTCTTTATGTCTATTCTCTGTTTTTTCATGAGTTCACTGTGTGTGTTATCATGACCATCTTACTAGATCCCATATATATGAGTTAGTATACTATACTTGTCTTTCTCTTTTTGACTGACTTCACTTTTTATGATAGGTTCTAAAGCCAGCCACCTCATTAGGACTGAGTCTTCTGCATTTCTTTTAACAGCTGAGTAGTATTCCATTGTATATATGTACCAGAGCTTCTGGATCCATTCATTTGTCGATGGACATCTAGGCTGCTTCCATGTTCTGGCTATTGTATAGAGAGCTGCAATGAACATTGGGGTACAGGTGCCTCTTTCAGTTTTGATTTCATCAGGATATAGGCCTAATAGTGGGATTGCTGGGTCATAGGGTGCTTCTATTTTTAGTTTTTTAAGGAATCTCCATATTGTCTTCCATAGAGGTTGTATTAATTTACATTCCCACCAGCAATGCAAGAGGGTTCCCTTTTCTCCACACCCTCTCCAGCATTTGTTGTCTGTCGATTTGTTGATGATGGCCATTCTGACAGGTGTGAGGTGGTATCTCATTGTGGTTTTAATTTGCATTTCTCTAATAATAAGCGAGGTTGAGCATCGTTTCATGTGCTTTTGGACCATTTGTATGTCCTCTTTGGAGAGGCGTCTCTTTAGATCTTTTTCCCATTTTTTGATTGGGCTGCTCATTTTCCCTGTGCTGAGTTGTCTGAGTTGCTTGTAGATTTTGGAGATTAATTCTTTGTCTGTTGCTTCATTTGCTATGATTTTCTCCCACTCTGTGGGGTGTCTGTTGAACTTTTTTGTAATTTCTTTTGCTGTACAAAAGCTTTTAAGTTTCATGAGGTCCCATATGTTCATTTTTCTTTTCAGTTCTGCTATTTTAGTTGGTGGGTCAGAGAAGATCTTGCTTTGATTGATGTCCTTGAGGGTTTTGCCTATATTCTGCTCTAAGAGTTTGATGGTTTCTGGTCTTACATTGAGGTCTTTAATCCATTTTGAGTTGATCTTAGTGTATGGCGTCAGGGAATGTTCCAATTTCATTTTTTTGCATGTAGCTGTCCAATTCTCCCAGCACCACTTGTTAAAGAGGCTGTCTTTGTCCCATTTTATAGTTTCTCCTCCTTTATCAAAAATAAGGTACCCATAGGTGCGTGGGTTGATCTCTGGGTTCTCAATCTTGTTCCATTGATCTATAGTTCTGTTTTTGTGCCAGTACCATACTGTCTTGATAACTGTTGCTTTGTAGTAGAGTCTGAAGTTAGGGAGGCTGATCCTCCAACTCCATTTTTCTTCCTCAGGATTGCTTTGGCTATTCGAGGTCTTCTGTGTTTCCATATGAACTGTGTTATTATTTGGTCTAGTTCTGTGAAAAATGTCAGTGGTAGTTGAATAGGTATTGCACTGAATCTGTAGATGATATTTGGAAGCATGGTCATTTTCACAATATTGATTCTTCCTATCCATGAGAAACCTACAGCGAACATTATTGTTAATGGTGAAAAACTGAAAGCATTCCCTCTAAGATCAGGAACAAGACAGGGGTGCCCACTTTCACCACTGCTATTCAACATAGTCCTGGAAGTCCTAGCAACAGCAATAAGACAAGAGAAAGAAATCAAAGGAATCCAGATTTGAAAGGAATATCTCATTGTGGTTTTAATTTGCATTTCTCTAATAATAAGCGAGGTTGAGCATCGTTTCATGTGCTTTTGGACCATTTGTATGTCCTCTTTGGAGAGGCGTCTCTTTAGATCTTTTTCCCATTTTTTGATTGGGCTGCTCATTTTCCCTGTGCTGAGTTGTCTGAGTTGCTTGTAGATTTTGGAGATTAATTCTTTGTCTGTTGCTTCATTTGCTATGATTTTCTCCCACTCTGTGGGGTGTCTGTTGAACTTTTTTGTAATTTCTTTTGCTGTACAAAAGCTTTTAAGTTTCATGAGGTCCCATATGTTCATTTTTCTTTTCAGTTCTGCTATTTTAGTTGGTGGGTCAGAGAAGATCTTGCTTTGATTGATGTCCTTGAGGGTTTTGCCTATATTCTGCTCTAAGAGTTTGATGGTTTCTGGTCTTACATTGAGGTCTTTAATCCATTTTGAGTTGATCTTAGTGTATGGCGTCAGGGAATGTTCCAATTTCATTTTTTTGCATGTAGCTGTCCAATTCTCCCAGCACCACTTGTTAAAGAGGCTGTCTTTGTCCCATTTTATAGTTTCTCCTCCTTTATCAAAAATAAGGTACCCATAGGTGCGTGGGTTGATCTCTGGGTTCTCAATCTTGTTCCATTGATCTATAGTTCTGTTTTTGTGCCAGTACCATACTGTCTTGATAACTGTTGCTTTGTAGTAGAGTCTGAAGTTAGGGAGGCTGATTCCTCCAACTCCATTTTTCTTCCTCAGGATTGCTTTGGCTATTCGAGGTCTTCTGTGTTTCCATATGAACTGTGTTATTATTTGGTCTAGTTCTGTGAAAAATGTCAGTGGTAGTTGAATAGGTATTGCACTGAATCTGTAGATGATATTTGGAAGCATGGTCATTTTCACAATATTGATTCTTCCTATCCATGAGAAACCTACAGCGAACATTATTGTTAATGGTGAAAAACTGAAAGCATTCCCTCTAAGATCAGGAACAAGACAGGGGTGCCCACTTTCACCACTGCTATTCAACATAGTCCTGGAAGTCCTAGCAACAGCAATAAGACAAGAGAAAGAAATCAAAGGAATCCAGATTGGAAAGGAAGAAGTCAAGCTCTCTCTTTTTGCAGACGACATGATATTATACATAGAAAATCCCAAAGACACGGTTACAAAGCTACTAGAACTAATCAATCAATTCAGCAAAATTGCAGGATATAAAGTCAACACACAGAAGTCACTGGCATTCCTATACACAAACAATGAAAAATCAGAAAATGAAATCAAAGAGACAATCCCCTTCACCATTGCAACCAAAAGAATCAAATATCTAGGAATAAACCTACCCAAAGAAACAAAAGAATTGTACACAGAAAATTACAAGACACTCATGAGAGACATTAAAGAAGACTTAAACAGATGGAGAGATATACCATACGTATTTCTTTTTAAAAACGGCTTTACTGAGGTATAGCTAATGTGTAAAAAGAGAGACTGTACACAGTTAAACTATATAATTTAATGACTGAATACATGTACCTGCAAACCATCACCACAATCAAGATAATAAAGATATCCATCACTTCCAAAAGTTTCCTCATGCCTTTCTTTATTGATTTTTAGGTTTTTTTTTTATTTTGTGGTAAGAACACTTTATATTAATATGATATCTACCCTTTTAGAAAATTGTACAGAATTTTTAGCAACAGGCATCATATTGGACCGCAGGCCCCTGCAATTTATTCATCTCACATAAGAAGAATTTTATATCTACCCAACTCCCCTATTTCTCCCTCCACACTGCTCCAGGCAAGCAGCATGCTTCTCTCTGCTTCCACCAGTTTGATTATTTTAAATATCCCACATTAGTGTGATCATACATATTTATCTGACCAACGTGTTTTTCAAATTATCAATCACTTTAAGGTTTGTTTATGACTCCCAAATTAAAATCTAGACAATTAGATAAGTCAGTCAACTTTAAACAAAGTTAAAATAAAAACAAATGTATTGTTTCCCAGAAAACCAATACGAACAAAGCAAAAATCTTCTGACTAAAGATACAAATAAGAAAATCTAAAAGGCTTACAGGAGCAAAAATGAAGTCAAATTTACCTATCTGACAGCCTGCTCACAATGCAGGTTTCTGCCTTAGCCTTAGAGAAATTCTACTGTGTTCTGACATATTTATCTGTGAGAGACTCTGCCATTGCATTAGCATTCTTCAAATTATTTTTACATTCAAATTGATTTCAATTACATAGACATTTGAAAACATTAATATTCATTTGAGATATCGCTGATATCTTCTCAGTGTGCTAAACTTTTTTAGGCACTGGTTCATAATTAGCTCACTCCACATGTAACTGCGAGAACAACCCCATGAAATTCTGATTAGTACAAGAGCCTTTTTGCATATGCTCAAAGTTACTAAATTATAAACATTCCATTGCCAAAGAGTTCACACATCCAACTATTCTACCAAGATCTCACTTTCAGATTTTTCTTTCCCATTGTCTGAGAATAAGTAAACTGAGTGAGAAAGAAGCTCAAGCAATACAACACATCTATTTGTTATGACAGAGAAAGGAAGGAAGAATTTGCTTGGTTCTTAGAGGGGAAATTTTTAAAATGTCTGGAGGGGAAAAGGACAAAGACAACTTGACCCCTACCTGTGGTTTCTGTAAGATACTTCATGTGAATGAAATGGATGTCCTATGGCTTTTCAGAAAAAACTCTAAGTTGATTTGTGAAAATAGACAATTTCAGGACTCATAGGCAGAGAGAAACACAGATATACTATCAGGACTTGAGGGGAGGAGTCATGGAATTGTTAGTGTTTGAAGCAGTACGATTTTAATATTACTGGCAGAGAAACCCACAAATATTATCTGGGGTATATGAGAGTTAAATGAAATAATACATAAAATTCAAACATGTTGAAGGGATTAAAGAAACAGCCACTGCAACTATTATGTTACCTCTTTTAGGCTTCACAATCTACCTAAATTTGCTTGCAACAAAAAGATCTGGGGCTGTATTCCCCAAGCGTTCCAATGGAAAGTAAGATTGGGAGACACTGCCCCCTGGTGGTCTGCTTGACTCTGAGAAGAGCAACCTCACTAGCAGACATAGATGTAAGGCAGGGCATAAAAAGAAAATCTAAAAGGCTTACAGGAGCAAAAATGAAGTCAAATTTACCTATCTGACAGCCTGCTCACAATGCAGGTTTCTGCCTTAGCCTTAGAGAAATTCTACTGTGTTCTGACATATTTATCTGTGAGAGACTCTGCCATTGCATTAGCATTCTTCAAATTATTTTTACATTCAAATTGATTTCAATTACATAGACATTTGAAAACATTAATATTCATTTGAGATATCGCTGATATCTTCTCAGTGTGCTAAACTTTTTTAGGCACTGGTTCATAATTAGCTCACTCCACATGTAACTGCGAGAACAACCCCATGAAATTCTGATTAGTACAAGAGCCTTTTTGCATATGCTCAAAGTTACTAAATTATAAACATTCCATTGCCAAAGAGTTCACACATCCAACTATTCTACCAAGATCTCACTTTCAGATTTTTCTTTCCCATTGTCTGAGAATAAGTAAACTGAGTGAGAAAGAAGCTCAAGCAATACAACACATCTATTTGTTATGACAGAGAAAGGAAGGAAGAATTTGCTTGGTTCTTAGAGGGGAAATTTTTAAAATGTCTGGAGGGGAAAAGGACAAAGACAACTTGACCCCTACCTGTGGTTTCTGTAAGATACTTCATGTGAATGAAATGGATGTCCTATGGCTTTTCAGAAAAAACTCTAAGTTGATTTGTGAAAATAGACAATTTCAGGACTCATAGGCAGAGAGAAACACAGATATACTATCAGGACTTGAGGGGAGGAGTCATGGAATTGTTAGTGTTTGAAGCAGTACGATTTTAATATTACTGGCAGAGAAACCCACAAATATTATCTGGGGTATATGAGAGTTAAATGAAATAATACATAAAATTCAAACATGTTGAAGGGATTAAAGAAACAGCCACTGCAACTATTATGTTACCTCTTTTAGGCTTCACAATCTACCTAAATTTGCTTGCAACAAAAAGATCTGGGGCTGTATTCCCCAAGCGTTCCAATGGAAAGTAAGATTGGGAGACACTGCCCCCTGGTGGTCTGCTTGACTCTGAGAAGAGCAACCTTATTAGCAGACATAGATGTAAGCTGCTCTGACTGGAGTCCTGTGATCAGTGAGAGAGAAGCTGAACATGTGTTCGAATTGGGATGCAATCTTGTAGAAAGACCTGAAAGTTTCCCCAAAGATGAATTAGATTATAGAGAACCCCTCAGCAACCAGAGGAACATCCAGTGTGAGTTCCAAGTGGGTCAGATGGAATAGCCAGGTCGGGATTGCAGAGGAACCAGGAGTTCCAGATGAAGGTCTAAACAGGCTTGACCATCCCTTCACCTAGCCTGCCCAAAGTCCTGTCCCCTGGGCAATAGAAAGACGAACTATTAAGAAGAATTCAGCATCACTAGTGATGCAAGAGTTTTAGCGGATTTCCTGGCCTGTGGGAGAGAGATGACTAAGAGTCAGGGAGACGAAGGCGGTGGGCCTGAGTGACGTGGGGTGATGCATCAGAGGAGCTCAGCACCAGCACAGGCAAAGGCTGGTGTAACTGGTCCAGTGGGGCGGAAACAAGCCGAGAAATTGCTGCCCTTCCAGGCAGAACTTTTTAGGACTGCCCTGTTTTTCCCAAGCCAGGGGTTCTAGAGGAAATGCAAAGCGGATCTAAAGAGGAAGAAATCTACCAGTAAGGCAATCATGGAATACAGTCACTGGCTCGGTTAGTTACACTTTATATCCACTTCACAGGCATGGGTACTGAGATTCAGAAGTTTGATTGAATTCACACAATGTTTTTTTCCAGCAGAAAGATTAGGACATGGATCTACATTTCATTAATTTCTGATTTACTTATACCAACCTGCCTCTCTTTAAAAAAAAAAAAATCTTGGATGCCCAGAGACATTTATTATCCCTCTGCTCCTTTCAATTTTAAAGTTTTCTTATTTTATCCTATACTTAATTACATGAGCTTTTCCCAGTATTCTCTGGAGTAGGCAGGATATAAATATCACATAAACAAAATAAATTATATTTCTATGGGACAGTGTTACGAGTTTCAAACATCCGACCTCTACATGAGATTTTTACTACATTCTTTTCATGACTGGAGATCAAAATATATTTGGGTCAATCAGAAGATCCTTTTACAACCTATCCACAGATCCCATTAAAATGATAGGAAATAAGTAATATTCTGTATACTGTCAACTATTTTGAGAAGACTATTCTAAAATGTTCAATCACTTGGCCTTAACAGATTCTTCCAATATATAGTGACTTTATAAATTTATATATAAACCTCATGGGACAAATTTATGCTCTTATAATTATATATTATCCTCTTTTGGAGTTTTTTTTTTCCTAAACTTCCAGTGAGAAAGAAGTAATGGCACTGAAAATAGTGACTAAGTCGCTGAGAAATTAATTAAGATATTTAAGATGCAATAATCTTTCCATAATGAACAGAGATATCCAATAATCAAGGCTTTTTAGGAAAAAGCAACCAAACAATGCTTTCTAAATAGAATCACAGTGTGGACAATAATACATTCAAATTAGATAGGCTGCAAACCACTGAACTATAGCTTGGTTGCTATACCATGTGCACAGTGCCTACCAGTGTAACTCTGATTTCTGAAGAAAATATTAAAAGTTTTCCTTTACCTATTTACCTAAAGAAATCGATTTTTCTCTAATCATATTTCATTCTCCTTTGGAGAATGAAAGCAGTTCTCTAAAAATTTACATTTAATGCTTAGATTTCCCCCACGCTTTTGTGTGGAGCAGGGTGCCTACCTAGTTCAGTGGAGCTTAACTCACAACCCATGCTAGGCTCCCCACATGAGAATTTCCATTGGGGTATTACTATGTTCTCAATGTTGGTAACAAGCACTCAAAGCCCTAAGAAAAATATGCCCCAGGAGAAGGCGGGTACCACAGTAGTCATAATCAGGCCACACTTGTGTTTTAAGCACAAAGAGAATGCATGCAAGGACTTATGTGCTTACCAAACTATTAGACATGTTGGAGGAATAGAGGTCAGGTAACTGAGCCATTAGAATTCAGGGCTTGAAAGCTTGCAGAATCCAAGGGAACATGTTGACAGTGATCAGAGCTGCCGCTAGCACTGAGCTGAGGCGTTCATAGGACAAAACTGGAGGACCCTGCAAAATCTCACATCAGGTGAAAGCCACATATCTGAACTGCCAAGAGAAGTCATCATGGGTTCTGGTTCTCTCTTACCTTCCAAATTCATAGGTATGCTGCTAATCAGAAAAATTTGTGCTTTCTCCTATGTCTGGAGCTAGAAATTCTCACTGTCCAGATTTCTAGTTTCTAGAATGACTCTTGGCAGGAAAAAATCTTAGGGCGCTTTAAGAAGTATTTATTATTAGGGACAAGGAATCTGATTTGGGTACATGGGCTTATTGAGTGAGGTTTCATTATGGTTCAACTGTAGCTGAAGATGGATTTTCATTTTAGCCAACGTCAGCCACATTCTGAAAACAGTAGTTAAGTATGTGTATAGTTCTAAAAAGATGCAACCCTGAGAGAAACTATGGACCATCCTTGGCTGAAGAAGTGAGGTTAACCTCCACCAGAAAACCTGCACAAGAATCTAGACCAACAAAGCATAAATGCAGCTGTGAGCCCTGCCAATCTGATTTTCAAGAGCAACACTGTACGCCAGCTATGGATACAAGGGCTGCAGATTAGAAAAATGAATCCCACTAGAAAATCAGTCATTCCCTAGTCCTCTTTTGAAGAGGCAATTGTAAGCAAGATCTACCCCTGGGAGTAATCCTCTGAGGTCATTGAGCAATTCAGAACAGAAGGAGAAAAATACTAGATGTCCTGCTATTTGGGAAATTATAAAATCAAATGGGTTTTAATTTCAGTTTTTTACATTTCCAGATGAAGATGGCAAATGACTGCACTTATAGGCCTCTGCTGTCTTCCAAAAAGTCCAATAAGGTGTATTTTTTAATAAAGGCATGAACTCACATGGACAGAGGATATTTGGAAAGGAGACAAAAATGACACAGTTTTGGAAACTAGAAAGCAGCTGCATGATGTGAATTACTTGGCAAATCTGAGAAAACTGAATTCTGAGCCAGCCTAGGAAAGGCTAAAAGGCAAACTGATACATGCAAAAGAGTCCCGTAAAGACCCAAGATTTAGTGGACCTGGTGGAGAGCTGCCGCTAGAAAAACTGAGCTGAGGGGGGTTCATAGGACAAAACTGGAGGACCCTGCAAAATCTCACATCAGGTGAAAGCCACATATCTGAACTGCCAAGAGAAGTCATCATGGGTTCTGGTTCTCTCTTACCTTCCAAATTCATAGGTATGCTGCTAATCAGAAATATTTGTGCTTTCTCCTATGTCTGGAGCTAGAAATTCTCACTGTCCAGATTTCTAGTTTCTAGAATGACTCTTGGCAGGAAAAAATCTTAGGGCGCTTTAAGAAGTATTTATTATTAGGGACAAGGAATCTGATTTGGGTACATGGGCTTATTGAGTGAGGTTTCATTATGGTTCAACTGTAGCTGAAGATGGATTTTCATTTTAGCCAACGTCAGCCACATTCTGAAAACAGTAGTTAAGTATGTGTATAGTTCTAAAAAGATGCAACCCTGAGAGAAACTATGGACCATCCTTGGCTGAAGAAGTGAGGTTAACCTCCACCAGAAAACCTGCACAAGAATCTAGACCAACAAAGCATAAATGCAGCCGTGAGCCCTGCCAATCTGATTTTCAAGAGCAACACTGTACGCCAGCTATGGATACAAGGGCTGCAGATTAAAAAAATGAATCCCACTAGAAAATCAGTCATTCCCCAGTCCTCTTTTGAAGAGGCAATTGTAAGCAAGATCTACCCCTGGGAGTAATCCTCTGAGGTCATTGAGCAATTCAGAACAGAAGGAGAAAAATACTAGATGTCCTGCTATTTGGGAAATTATAAAATCAAATGGGTTTTAATTTCAGTTTTTTACATTTCCAGATGAAGATGGCAAATGACTGCACTTATAGGCCTCTGCTGTCTTCCAAAAAGTCCAATAAGGTGTATTTTTTAATAAAGGCATGAACTCACATGGACAGAGGATATTTGGAAAGGAGACAAAAATGACACAGTTTTGGAAACTAGAAAGCAGCTGCATGATGTGAATTACTTGGCAAATCTGAGAAAACTGAATTCTGAGCCAGCCTAGGAAAGGCTAAAAGGCAAACTGATACATGCAAAAGAGTCCCGTAAAGACCCAAGATTTAGTGGACCTGGTGGTTTCTGTGGGTAAAGGTGATGATGGAAACAGCAGGACTGCTTGAAAGTCTTCTCTGAGAAACCACTGGACCTACTGGACCCTCACCAACTGTGTGAAAGTGGACAGACTCCTCACTCACTCTGGCAGACTAGACGTTCACTCTGCAGAGTGAAATGGAAGGTCTCTCTGCTACTCTTGCAGGCAGAGGCACCATAATAAAAACAGGGGAATTAAATCAAAGTCCCCACACTAAACACTGAGACTCCCATCATCCTATGCTCCTCCCAAGCCCTCCCTCTGACACTGTCTCTCTGAATAAGGGCTGTGAGGACTTACCCTCCAGGCAGGAAGTGAAAAGCACCTTTGCTGGGCAGTATTGAAAGTCTAAGAGAAAAGCCTTAAAAATGCTCCTCAGAAAGAATTTCCCAAGGAAACATACTGGTCAAATCACTCTACTCTGAAGCCCACAGTCTACACACCCCACACATGCACTCAACTTCCAAAAGAGGGCTTTCTTTTTTTTTTGGTGACTTCTTAAATAGGAATGGCCCCTAAAGATGTCTGAGGCAAGGCCCCAAGTGACAGACAATGACAAACACCCAGTAAAACATCATGAGGGAAAACAAGACTACACTGAAAGAAGAAAAGTGAATTTTTAAAATTGCATTCATATTTTCAGAGAAATAAAAGAAGATATTACATGAAACAATCAATCCAAAAATGACACATTAATTAAAGCAATATTAATTGCTACAATAGAAACACCTTGCTATCTCAATGGCTTGGCATCATAAATACTTACGTCTTACTTATATAAAGCTCAGTTAGGGTCTTCCCTAGTAGCGGTAAAGTTTGCCTGCCAATGCAGGAGACACAAATTCAATCCGTGATCCAGGGAAGACCCCACATTCTGCAGAGCAACTAAGCCCATGAGTCACAACTATGGAGCCTGTGCTCTAGAGCCTTGGAACCACAACTGTTGAGTCCACGTACCACAACTACTGAAGCCCGTGTGCCCTACAGCCCGAGTTGAGTTCCACAACAAGAGAAGTCACCACAACAAGAAGCCTGCTCACCTCAGCTAGAGAGTAGCCCCCATTCCCTGCGACTAAAGAAGAGCCTATGGCAGCAATGAAAACCCAGAATAACCAAAAATAAATAAATAAATAAGGCTCAGTTAGAAATAGGACAAAGGGGAGGGCTTTGTTCCACATTGTAATCCAGAGCCCAGGTTCCTTCCATTTGTGACTTCTCCCATCCCTTTGGTCTTTGGAGTTCTATCTATTCATCTGACCAATGATGAAAGAAAAGACAAAAGAGAAATACTTGGTCTTAACTCTTTGACCTGGAAAAGATACACTATTTTTGTTCACTTCCCATCAGCAAGATGCAAGAGGAGCTTGGAAATGTGGTCCCTGAGAGTGCAGTCACTTTCCAACTCTATTTTAAGGAAAGAGATACATGTCTATATTGGATAGCTGACTGCACCACACAAGTGAAAAAAAAAAAAGGAAGAAATCAAAAGACCGTTCAGAAAACAAAATGGAAAAAAAAAACGCTTAGAAAACAAAAGTGTAATAGCAGTCATTAAATAACTAATGTAAAAGTTGGAAGATAGAACTGAGTATATCAAAATGGCAAAGGATAGATAATAGAATAGAAACATTCAAAAAATAGAGGTCAATCCATAAAACCTCACATCGAAATAATACATTCTAGGAAGAAAAATATAAGGCAAAGAGAGGAAGGAAAAATAGTAAAATAAGCAATTCAGGACCAGTTCACAAAACTTAAAAATATCATATTATATCACTAGATTAAAAATGTTCATCAGGGCTTCCCTGGTGGTCCAGTGAGTAAGGATACCGCCTTGCAGTGCAAGGAGCCCCGGTTCAATCCCTGGCCTGGGAGGATGCCACATGCTGTGGAACGGCTGGACCGATGTGTCCAATTACCGAGCCGGAGCTCTGGATCGCATGCACCCAGAGCTGGTGCTCTGCGACAACAGAGGCCACCGTGATGGGAGGCCCACACAGGCCAAAGAACAAAGATGGATGAAAATGAATAAATGAAAGACCAATAGAAGTGGCCCGCCCACCCCCCTCCCTCCCCACCCCACCTCACCCCCACCCAAAAAAAGAATAAACAAAAAAATAAAATAAAAAAATGTTCATCAAAGTTCTGACATATATATAAAATTGACTTATACCAAGATGTATTATATGGTATCTCATGTCACTGGGAACAACAAAAAGATTGTAGAAACTTTAAGAACACACACAAAAAGATCACAGTTCACACAATCATCAAGAATTACAACGGCATTGGACTTTTCAATACTAAAATAGCAGCTTCAAGAGAGTGGAACATTGTGATCAGAAATACAAAGGAGTATAGTTTTTAACTTAGTATTCTAAATCCAACCAAATTAGCAGTTAAGAGTAATGGTATAAAAAAGACAGTTCCAAACATGCAAGTTCTCAAAAAGTTTACATTATATGCAAACTTTTTCAGGATGCTCCTAGAAATGGAGAAAAGTTGGAGAAAACTCATAAGAGTCCCTTGGACTGCAAGATCAGTCAATCCTACAGGAAATCAATCCTGAAAATTCATTGGAAGCACTGATACTGAAGCTGAAGCTCTAATACTTTGGCCACCTGATGCAAAGGCACAACTCATTAGAAAACACCCAGATGTTGGGAAAAATAGAAGACAGAAGAAGAGGACAATAGAGGATGGCATAGTTGGATGGCATCACCAACTCAATGGACGTGAATTTGAGCAAACTCCCGGAGATGGTAAAGGACAGGGAAGCCTGACATGCCACAGTCCATGGGGTCACAGAGTCAGACACGACTGAGCAACAGAACTGAACTAGAAATGAGTTCCATCATAATGAGAAAAGAAAGACCAGAGAAGAGAATTAGAAGAATAAGATCTAGTTTGAAATAGAAATAAAGACAATTCTCAGGATAATGAAGAATGGAAATGTCTAGATAGTAAGTGTGCATCAGGCCTAGAGATCAGCCAGTTTATACAGGAACAGGGAGACGTGTCATGAAAAGGATGAAATTGATAGCATACCTGTAATACTATGTTGAGAAGCTAAATAGCTGGGTAAAACTGGAGAGAAAGCAGTCGCAGTAGTGGTGGGGGTAACCTTAGTAACGACGGCAGCAGCAGTGGTGACCATATAAAACGAGAGTAACAGAACTTAAACCTAGCCAAAAGAAAGGAAAGTGGTGAAGGAAAAGAACAACTTAAAGAATGACAGAGCACATATGAAATGCTGGTAGTATATAATCATGTAGTCAAGTAAAACTGCAGACTTTGTAAAAAGCACAGCTCTGTCTTAAAACACCTAAGTTGATTGTTTCAATTTTAGGTTATTTGAACATCTCCTATGAAGCTACCACGGCATTGGACTTTTCAATACTAAAATAGCAGCTTCAAGAGAGTGGAACATTGTGATCAGAAATACAAAGGAGTATAGTTTTTAACTTAGTATTCTAAATCCAACCAAATTAGCAGTTAAGAGTAATGGTATAAAAAAGACAGTTCCAAACATGCAAGTTCTCAAAAAGTTTACATTATATGCAAACTTTTTCAGGATGCTCCTAGAAATGGAGAAAAGTTGGAGAAAACTCATAAGAGTCCCTTGGACTGCAAGATCAGTCAATCCTACAGGAAATCAATCCTGAAAATTCATTGGAAGCACTGATACTGAAGCTGAAGCTCTAATACTTTGGCCACCTGATGCAAAGGCACAACTCATTAGAAAACACCCAGATGTTGGGAAAAATAGAAGACAGAAGAAGAGGACAATAGAGGATGGCATAGTTGGATGGCATCACCAACTCAATGGACGTGAATTTGAGCAAACTCCCGGAGATGGTAAAGGACAGGGAAGCCTGACATGCCACAGTCCATGGGGTCACAGAGTCAGACACGACTGAGCAACAGAACTGAACTAGAAATGAGTTCCATCATAATGAGAAAAGAAAGACCAGAGAAGAGAATTAGAAGAATAAGATCTAGTTTGAAATAGAAATAAAGACAATTCTCAGGATAATGAAGAATGGAAATGTCTAGATAGTAAGTGTGCATCAGGCCTAGAGATCAGCCAGTTTATACAGGAACAGGGAGACGTGTCATGAAAAGGATGAAATTGATAGCATACCTGTAATACTATGTTGAGAAGCTAAATAGCTGGGTAAAACTGGAGAGAAAGCAGTCGCAGTAGTGGTGGGGGTAACCTTAGTAACGACGGCAGCAGCAGTGGTGACCATATAAAACGAGAGTAACAGAACTTAAACCTAGCCAAAAGAAAGGAAAGTGGTGAAGGAAAAGAACAACTTAAAGAATGACAGAGCACATATGAAATGCTGGTAGTATATAATCATGTAGTCAAGTAAAACTGCAGACTTTGTAAAAAGCACAGCTCTGTCTTAAAACACCTAAGTTGATTGTTTCAATTTTATGCCTGGCACTCTTGCACTTTTCTAGAACACATCTCCTATGAAGCAGAAAATGGCCCGTGTTGCCACTATGGAGATACTTTCTTTCGAGGTACAGCCGAGAGTTCAGTCTCTTACAACTTTTGCCTCTAATATGCAGCACTGAACTGAAATAATTTCACAGATTCTGTAAAAATATTGGCAACATTTTCAAACTTTTATTAAAATGTTCATCTTTTAAAGTTTTTAAATTATGTCCTTTGAGAAAAGGTGTTGGCAATTCTCTGGGAGTGTTCTGCAAAATAAAATTAATCTTTAATAATTAAGCACAGGAAAGTCAAGTTGGAACTGAAAGTCTGTGAAAGCAGGAGACTTACCTATCCATCTGGTTCAATTTGTGCCAGCAGTAGCTAATTAGTGCAAATTTAATACTTATAAGAAATGCTCTATAGTAAGTAAAACTTGAGCTTTAATACCCTAACTTCCTAAATTTCAGATAGTATCTCTGACATTTATACCACAGCAGGGCTCACATGAGAGGAAAACATAACCCCACATAATTATCACTCCCGGCCACCTCACTGCAAGTTTGGGTCAGAAGGCAATGGTTAGGGGAAAAGGTTTAGCAGGGTTTTTTTGTGTGTTTTTTTTGTTTTTTTTTCATTCTTTATTTTAAGATTTTACAGAGTTTTGTTGTTCACCAACATGTATGTTCCCAGATCATTCATATGCATATCCCTGGACCCTCCCCACTCCCAGTTCCCACCTCCCACCTCTCCAGACCATCGCCCCAAGTGATTGTAAGCACTCCTATTCCCTTAGCACAATGACAATAGCTATCTTTTCCACACATAACACTATAGGTTTCCATGTTACTCCCTCCATGCTCCCCCCTCCCTATTTCTTCCCCACAATGTCCATATGTCTATGCTCTGTCTGTTTTTCCATGAGTTCACTGTGTGTGTTATCAAGACCGTCCTGTTAGATTCCATATATGTGTGTTAGTATGCTGCATTTGTCTTTCTCTTTTTGACTTACTTCACTCTTTATGATAGGTTCTAGAGTTAGCCACCTCATTAGGACTGAGTCTTTTGCATTTCTTTTAACAGCTGACTAGTATTCCATTGTATATATGTACCAAAGCTTCTGGATCCATTCATTTGTCGATGGACATCTAGGTTGCTTCCATGTTCCGGCTATTGTATAGGGAACTGCAATGAACATTGGGGTACAGGTGCCTCTTTCAGTTTTGATTTCATCAGGATATAGACCTAATAGTGGGATTGCTGGGTCATAGGGTGCTTCTATTTTTCATTTTTTAAGGAATCGCCATATTGTTCTCCACAGAGGTTGTATCAGTTTACATTCCCACCAGCAATGCAAGAGGGTTCCCTTTTCTCTCCAGCATTTAGTGTCTGTTGATTTGTTGATGATGGCCATTCTGACAGGTGTGAGGTGGTATCTCATTGTGGTTTTAATTTGCATTTCTCTAATAATAAGCGAGGTTGAGCATCGTTTCATGTGCTTTTGGGCCATCTGTATGTCCTCTTTGGAGAGGTGTCTCTTTAGATCTTTTTCCCATTTTTTGATTGGGTTGTTCGTTTTTCCTGTGCTGAGTTGTCTGAGTTGCTTGTAGATTTTGGAGATTAATTCTTTGTCTGTTGTTTCATTTGCTATGATCTTTTCCCACTCTGAGGGGTGTCTGTTGAGCTTTTTTGTAATTTCTTTTGCTGTACAAAAGCTTTTAAGTTTCATGAGGTCCCACATGTTCACTTTTCTTTTCAGTTCCGCTATTCTAGTAGGTGGGTCAGAGAAGATCTTGCTTTGATTGATGTCCTTGAGGGTTTTGCCTATATTCTCCTCGGTTTAGCAAGTTTTCTCAATGGCAATTTGTGTGTTACATACCTAAGAACTATCTGTAGCACATGTTAAAATGCGCATTCTCGGACCCTGCCACAGAACAACTGATTCAAAATCTCTATGGTAGATCTCAAACTCTTTAATTCACAAATATACCCTGTGATTCTCAGGCAGCTGAAATTTGAAGACACGCAGATTTCAGGTGCAATAGCTGAAGGTCAGAGTGTGGCAGGAGTCGTGGGGCTACGAAATTCAAGCAAAGACAAGGACTCTCATTCACGGAGATAAAAGCATGAAAAGGTTACTGTAGAAGCCACAGACTGAAATAGGAGAACCGGAAAGCAAGCCTTGGCAATACAAGTTTACAAGGACTGAGAATCAAGGAGCTCAGATGTCTCAAGACAAGGAAGATTCTTCCTAATCTTCTGTGGAGGTAAGGGCTTATGATTGGATGTGGACATTCTTGGACCTGCTGTACTATTTATTACTTATATGATTAAAGTTGTATATTTTTTCTTTTAAATAAAGCATTGAGATAAAGTGATGGGGAGGGGGTAGAATTATACTTTGGTGTCTTTTAGAATTGAGTGTAACTTCCTATGTAAGAAAAAATAAAATAAGCCAGAGAGTAATTTTATTTTCCTCTAACACAAGAGCTAATAAAGCAGCACCATAACTTCTTTAGGAGCCCATGCTTCCTCAAGCTCTCTGCTATATACTCTCCTAATAGTCGAGCTAGGGGCTTATGCTTACGTTATTTTTGCTGGAGCTCCTGGAGCTCTGGTCCTTCCAACAGGAAGCACCAATACAAGAAAGTACAAATCAGCCAAGTCCATCCTCTGTCTAAGGCACTTTCTCAGAATCCCTACAAAACAACTTTGAGCTACATTTCATTAGCCGCTTCTTTTCTCTTGACTGTGCAAAGGAGACTATGAAATGTAGCTTTGGCTGGACACACTGAAATCTTCAGCAAAACTGGGGTTACAGTGCTCAGAAAGAAGGCGAGAATCTATATTGAGAAAGCATCCCTATGTCCAAATTCTGGTCTATCCTTAACATTTTGCTTAAAAAATTCACCTGTCTTACTTAGCCCTCAGTTTCTCCTGTGTAAAATAGGAACTGACACTTTTCAGGGTTGCTGTAACATTTGGAAACATATGTAACATATGTAAAAGATGACACAAAGAAAATATTTAATCATTGAAACAATAACCAAAAAAGATGTAACTTCTAGAATATATTTGTATATTTATTGAACCTAGTTGTAAAAAAGTTAATTATCTGACCGTGCTTAATACCAACAAATACTAGAACTCTATCACACTGCCTTGCCAGGGTAGCTCACTACTTCATTCTGTCTCATTCCATTCTTACCATCCCATCCTCTGCAGAAGATTAGGAGTTAACAGATGCTTACAAGGTTAGCCAAATGCTAAAGAAAACTAAGTATTCAGAAATAATGGAAAAGTCTCACAATAAAAGGATCCACATAGCATATGTGATGGATAATCCAAATCCACATGCCCCTCTACTTTCCACCAAAACAGTGGCCTCCTTAGCCCAACAGACATTTTGTGTTAAAGACATATCCCTTTTCTTCCTTAAAAATAGTAAGTTCAGACATCTCCAGTAATGTTTCTACAAGGAGACTGAAGGATGTCTATTCCACTATGGTTCATTCCAGTGCTCTCTTTTCAGGATGCATGCCCCCTTGCAATGTGATTTACCACTCCTTCCATCAGGAGGTGAAGTGAATTTCCTCCCCTCTTGAATGTGACTTGGACTTATTTTGATCAGTAGAAGGTAGCAGAAGGGATATGATGTAACTTACAAGACGAGGTAGCCCTCACAGGCCTTGTGACTGTCTGCACCCACCCGAAGCACTGTTCTGAGACCACCTTGTAAGAAACGAGGTCTAGCCTGCGTGGAGGCAAGTGTAGGCACCCCCGCGTACAGCCAGCACCAACTGCCAGATATGGAGTTGGCCCACTTCCGACTACCTAGTCAGGAGATCCTCAGCTGAACAAAACTACAAGTGAGAGTGAGCCCAGAGAAATCAACAGAGGAACCACTCAACCCACTGACAGACAATGAGAAGCAGCAAATAAGCTCTTGTAAGCCATTAAGCTTTGATGGTATTTAAGACGTAACAAGGACACCGCCTTGCAGTGCAGGGGGCACCAGTTCAATCCCTGGCCTGGGAAGATTCCACGTGCGGACCGGTGTGTCTAACTACTGAGCCAGAGCTCTAGAGTGCATGTGCCCAGAGCTGGTGCTTTGCAACCAGAGAGGCCGCTGCAATGGGAGGCCCACACAGGCCAAAGAACAGAGATAAATAAATGAAAGATCAATAGAGGTGGCAAAAAAAAAAAAAGATGTAACAATATAAATAACTATCACTTTGTACATAAATAAGTTGAAGCTTGTATTTACCTTACAGTGGTCTTGGATCCTATGGAAAGAAAGTTACCACAGTCCTGTCCCACAGTGGGTGCTCATTAATTATTCTTAGAATGAATGAATGAGTCATGGTGAACCTTTTTTAATTCTATAAAGATCCACAGTTTATCATCTGCATCATTAAATCTCTGCCAGAATTAAGATGAGAGCACCATCTATCGGTTAGTCAGATAATTTTGTGGAAACAAGCAGGAGGAGTTCACTCTCTTCTTTTCATGTGAAGCTTAATAATTCAGTAACACTTCTAAGCGAGCATATGTTTGTCTTAGAGAAAAAAATCTTAATATAGATACACTGAGTATTTTTCCTCTTTGCTCTCTCTTATAATAAGAGCTTCAACACACAACACTTCACTATTTTATTGCTCCCTAAAAAGCTACCCCAAAACAAAATTCACCTTTTATGGACTCAGACTATCCAATATCAAATGAGATTTCAAACTCTTTCTCTATAAAAGAAATAAAATTTATCTGTTATACATTTTATATCTTGGCTTATAGGCTACAAAAGTAGATGTTTTATGGATATCTTTTTGAGAACTGTTTTTAATTGAGGCAACAGAATATTAGGAAACTAATATTCAACCCACAGACAGCCAGCACCAACTGCCAGATATGGAGTTGGCCCACTTCCGACTACCTAGTCAGGAGATCCTCAGCTGAACAAAACTACAAGTGAGAGTGAGCCCAGAGAAATCAACAGAGGAACCACTCAACCCACTGACAGACAATGAGAAGCAGCAAATAAGCTCTTGTAAGCCATTGCTTTGATGGTATTTAAGACGTAACAAGGACACCGCCTTGCAGTGCAGGGGGCACCAGTTCAATCCCTGGCCTGGGAAGATTCCACGTGCGGACCGGTGTGTCTAACTACTGAGCCAGAGCTCTAGAGTGCATGTGCCCAGAGCTGGTGCTTTGCAACCAGAGAGGCCGCTGCAATGGGAGGCCCACACAGGCCAAAGAACAGAGATAAATAAATGAAAGATCAATAGAGGTGGCAAAAAAAAAAAAAGATGTAACAATATAAATAACTATCACTTTGTACATAAATAAGTTGAAGCTTGTATTTACCTTACAGTGGTCTTGGATCCTATGGAAAGAAAGTTACCACAGTCCTGTCCCACAGTGGGTGCTCATTAATTATTCTTAGAATGAATGAATGAGTCATGGTGAACCTTTTTTAATTCTATAAAGATCCACAGTTTATCATCTGCATCATTAAATCTCTGCCAGAATTAAGATGAGAGCACCATCTATCGGTTAGTCAGATAATTTTGTGGAAACAAGCAGGGAGGAGTTCACTCTCTCTTCTTTTTCATGTGAAGCTTAATAATTCAGTAACACTTCTAAGCGAGCATATGTTTGTCTTAGAGAAAAAAATCTTAATATAGATACACTGAGTATTTTTCCTCTTTGCTCTCTCTTATAATAAGAGCTTCAACACACAACACTTCACTATTTTATTGCTCCCTAAAAAGCTACCCCAAAACAAAATTCACCTTTTATGGACTCAGACTATCCAATATCAAATGAGATTTCAAACTCTTTCTCTATAAAAGAAATAAAATTTATCTGTTATACATTTTATATCTTGGCTTATAGGCTACAAAAGTAGATGTTTTATGGATATCTTTTTGAGAACTGTTTTTAATTGAGGCAACAGAATATTAGGAAACTACCCTTTGAAATCATTCCAGGTTAAAAACCACAGTGTCTAAGTTCCCTGATATAGAATGTTAGTGCATCAATCACCCATCTGAGTGGAGTAAACCCAAACTGTCTTGGTGAGAAAATCCTGATTCACACACAGAATCTCATCAGGCACCTATTCATCTGAGGTCATCTGGATGTTGAATCGGATATATATACTGTGTGGAAAAAAAGATTTTCCCTTTACTGTTAACCTTTATGCAGCAAGTAGAAATGAGAGGAGGAACCAGCAGTACCTCACCTCCACAAAGTCATTTTCTGGGCTTGTTCCCAGCTTGAGCAAGCAGTTAAAGATCCCCTCCTCCATGGTCAGGGAATCTCCTTCTCTAAAAATTGTTCTTCCTTTCTCTCTGGTCATGGGCTTCTTGTAACAAGGGGATCTGTGTTATGTAGAACAGAGATGACAGTGATTAGGGTGCCTTGCAATGCAGTAGTGCTCTAGATAGAGACCACCTGTCACAAAGGGGCTGTGAGTCAGAGGTGATACAAAGTGGGCTGCAGACACTTCTGAAAAATAGAGATAATGGGGTCCCCATTAATGCATTTTAAATGAGGTAAGAGATATTGATTGATTGTTAAAGGACAGGCAGAATTTGGGAACTTAAAATTATCAGAAAATGTAATCTTAAATCAAAAGCTATCATTGACGGGGGGTGTGTGTGTGTATGAATATGTGCATGCAAGAGAGACTGAGAAAGAAAGAATAGATAGCTTGAAAGCCAAGTCATGCTTCCACTTCCCTAAATATTCTAAAATCAAGGCAGACCATATGAAAAAAATTATTTCCTCATTTGAACCATGACTTAATTTCTTTTTATTTGGGCAACCACCGTGCTTTGTCAGAATTTCCAGCAATGTCCTCTTAGCCAGTGCCCCACATCTGTTTTCATAACCCTCGAATATACTCCCTACACATCAGCCGGAACTGCTCTTTGAAAAATGCAAATCCTATCTTGTCACATGCCTGCCTGAAGTCTTCTGTGACTTCCTAATGGAATTAAAGATAAATCGCTAACTTTTGCCCAGGGGGCCATGCATGATATAGCCTCTACCGACCTCTTCAGTTCCTCTCCTGGTCTCTGGCCCTCTTCAGAACCTGATAGATTTATAAGAGAAGAAGTCTAGTAAACAATGCTTCTCTACTCCATACAAGTTCTAAACCAAAATGCAGGCAGAAGAGCAAGGTAAATAGGGACTTTTTAAAAAATTTCTATCACATATTACATTGGTTTGGAAGGAATTTAGCCTTTAAATAAATTTCTGAATTTTGAATAAATAAATTCCTAAAGGCTAAACATGAGAATTAGGTTCGCCCACCCACACGCGTAGGCTTCTCCAGTGGCTTAGTGGTAAAGAATCTGCCTGCAATGCAAGAACCACAGGAGACATGAGTTCGATCTCTGGGTCAGGAAGATCCCCTGGAGGAGGGCATGGCAACCCACTCCAGGAATCTTGCCTGGAGAATCTCATGGACAGTACAGCCTGTTGGGCCACAATTCATAGAGTCACAAAGAGTCAGAAGTGACTTAGCAGGCATGCACACACCCATACAGGCAACAGTGAATGATACTTCATGCCCATGAACCTTAGTAGCCTCAGCTTAATTACTTCATGCAAGACCTAGAGATAATGGGGTCCCCATAATGTTTTAATGAGGTAAGAGATATTGATTGATTGTTAAAGGACAGGCAGAATTTGGGAACTTAAAATTATCAGAAAATGTAATCTTAAATCAAAAGCTATCATTGACGGGGGGTGTGTGTGTGTATGAATATGTGCATGCAAGAGAGACTGAGAAAGAAAGAATAGATAGCTTGAAAGCCAAGTCATGCTTCCACTTCCCTAAATATTCTAAAATCAAGGCAGACCATATGAAAAAAATTATTTCCTCATTTGAACCATGACTTAATTTCTTTTTATTTGGGCAACCACCGTGCTTTGTCAGAATTTCCAGCAATGTCCTCTTAGCCAGTGCCCCACATCTGTTTTCATAACCCTCGAATATACTCCCTACACATCAGCCGGAACTGCTCTTTGAAAAATGCAAATCCTATCTTGTCACATGCCTGCCTGAAGTCTTCTGTGACTTCCTAATGGAATTAAAGATAAATCGCTAACTTTTGCCCAGGGGGCCATGCATGATATAGCCTCTACCGACCTCTTCAGTTCCTCTCCTGGTCTCTGGCCCTCTTCAGAACCTGATAGATTTATAAGAGAAGAAGTCTAGTAAACAATGCTTCTCTACTCCATACAAGTTCTAAACCAAAAATGCAGGCAGAAGAGCAAGGTAAATAGGGACTTTTTAAAAAATTTCTATCACATATTACATTGGTTTGGAAGGAATTTAGCCTTTAAATAAATTTCTGAATTTTGAATAAATAAATTCCTAAAGGCTAAACATGAGAATTAGGTTCGCCCACCCACACGCGTAGGCTTCTCCAGTGGCTTAGTGGTAAAGAATCTGCCTGCAATGCAAGAACCACAGGAGACATGAGTTCGATCTCTGGGTCAGGAAGATCCCCTGGAGGAGGGCATGGCAACCCACTCCAGGAATCTTGCCTGGAGAATCTCATGGACAGTACAGCCTGTTGGGCCACAATTCATAGAGTCACAAAGAGTCAGAAGTGACTTAGCAGGCATGCACACACCCATACAGGCAACAGTGAATGATACTTCATGCCCATGAACCTTAGTAGCCTCAGCTATTAAGTTGAACTGCTGACTATAGATCAGAAGAGCCTAGGGTGTCCTGCAACACCAAATGACCCCAAAACTTCTGTGACTTAAAACCAGAAAGACTTGTTCATTTAAAGTGTCTATCACAGGCCAGATGAGACTCTATTCTATGTTCTGGTCCTCTCTCTGGAATCTAAACTAAAGGCGCAGCACCTGGCTGCTATTGTAGAAAGGTAAGACAGGGTTCTGGAAAGTCTCTTGGTTTTTCTGGCAATCAGATGCTCTGCTCCCAAAGTGAATCATACCACTGTCAATCCCAACCCAGTGGCCAAAACTAATAAATACGGCTTCACCAGTAAATTAAGTCCTCCATGTGTCCAGAGAAGAGCGCTGGATGCTGGTGAGCAGAAACAAGGAACACCTCTATGGCCAACTGTGGGCAATAGCTCTGTGTCAGCATACACTTCCTAAGAGTCATGAAAATGGAGATGTTAGGCGACAAATACCAAAAGCTGCCACTCAGAGTTTCATGTAGATGGATAATACTACTTTAAGTAAAATTCTTCCTCACAGAAAACAGGTGAATGAGAAAGAAGTATTCTTCCTGACAAGATCCACTGTGAAAATTTGAGGTTTGAGTTAAACCAAGATTAAAAATTAAGCAAGGTTTGTAGTTAGGTATTCTTCTGAGAAGGTGGACATCCTGACATGGAGAAACACATTGTACACAGCTTGCTGAGTATGTAGGAGGCTCCAATGGTAAAACCGTGAAGGAATTAGCGTTGAATAAATAAATTCCTAAAGGCTAAACATGAGAATTAGGTTCGCCCACCCACACGCGTAGGCTTCTCCAGTGGCTTAGTGGTAAAGAATCTGCCTGCAATGCAAGAACCACAGGAGACATGAGTTCGATCTCTGGGTCAGGAAGATCCCCTGGAGGAGGGCATGGCAACCCACTCCAGGAATCTTGCCTGGAGAATCTCATGGACAGTACAGCCTGTTGGGCCACAATTCATAGAGTCACAAAGAGTCAGAAGTGACTTAGCAGGCATGCACACACCCATACAGGCAACAGTGAATGATACTTCATGCCCATGAACCTTAGTAGCCTCAGCTATTAAGTTGAACTGCTGACTATAGATCAGAAGAGCCTAGGGTGTCCTGCAACACCAAATGACCCCAAAACTTCTGTGACTTAAAACCAGAAAGACTTGTTCATTTAAAGTGTCTATCACAGGCCAGATGAGACTCTATTCTATGTTCTGGTCCTCTCTCTGGAATCTAAACTAAAGGCGCAGCACCTGGCTGCTATTGTAGAAAGGTAAGACAGGGTTCTGGAAAGTCTCTTGGTTTTTCTGGCAATCAGATGCTCTGCTCCCAAAGTGAATCATACCACTGTCAATCCCAACCCAGTGGCCAAAACTAATAAATACGGCTTCACCAGTAAATTAAGTCCTCCATGTGTCCAGAGAAGAGCGCTGGATGCTGGTGAGCAGAAACAAGGAACACCTCTATGGCCAACTGTGGGCAATAGCTCTGTGTCAGCATACACTTCCTAAGAGTCATGAAAATGGAGATGTTAGGCGACAAATACCAAAAGCTGCCACTCAGAGTTTCATGTAGATGGATAATACTACTTTAAGTAAAATTCTTCCTCACAGAAAACAGGTGAATGAGAAAGAAGTATTCTTCCTGACAAGATCCACTGTGAAAATTTGAGGTTTGAGTTAAACCAAGATTAAAAATTAAGCAAGGTTTGTAGTTAGGTATTCTTCTGAGAAGGTGGACATCCTGACATGGAGAAACACATTGTACACAGCTTGCTGAGTATGTAGGAGGCTCCAACAAATGGTAAAACCAAAGTGGATTCTAGAAACTACGGGGTAGGATCATCAATCTTCAAGGAATAAAGAGAAAACTCAGTTTTTATAAGACTTACCCCATAGCTTCCTGAGAGGCCCCAAGACAATAATAATTGTTAGGTTTATGGGCTATTAAAGGGTTAATAAGGCAGTTGCAAACTCCCCGGCCCTAAAGGATCAGCATCATAGGGCCAGTTGCTGATCTGCTGGCGCCTGAGAGTCTCTCAAGGCCGGTGATAAGGAGTTCGCCCTGGCCAGAAAGATTCTCCACTACATCTGGAAAGTGACAAGAACTTCACACCCCCATGCCCACAGACAACTCAAGGACAGCAGACTCATCACTAATTTCCTGCTCAGTTTAGACAAAGATTTCGCTTCTGCGCCTGCTCTGAAGAATCCTCCTTCCCTTTTTTCTTCTCCCCTTTCCTCCCTAATAAAACCTCCTCGTTCCATCTCTGGGGTGCGATTTCCCTGGCCCATCTCTGGGACCTGTGGATCTCACCCGGGAACTCTTCCCAAATGGGCTCTTTCCCTAACAGCTTGCTATCCGCCATGTCTTTGCTATTCTTACAATAATGTTTGGGTTTTTTTAATAATTTTTTTAAATTATGGCCTCTTTTATTGATTGGTTTTGTATTTATTTATTTTCATCCATCTTTATTCTTTGGCCTGTGTGAGCCTCCCATTGCAGTGGTCTCTCGTAGACAAGCACCAGCTCTGGGCACATGTGCTCCAGAGTGCTGGCTCACCATTGGACACACTGGTCCGGCCGCTCCATGGCACATGAGATCTTCCCAGGCCAGGGATGGAACCAGTGCCCCTTGCACTGAAAGGCGGACTCTCCACCCACTGGACCACCGGGGAAGCCCCAATAATGTATGTTTATATGACAGAATTTTCTTTGATAAGCTTTTTATTGGAACATTATGTGCATACACAGAGCATACAAACCACAAATGTATAACCTGATATATTTTCACACACAAAAAATGGATATCTCTGGGTGACCTAACACCCAGATTAAGAATCAGAACACAACTCTCCTTCAGAGGCCCCTTGGGTTTTCTTTTAGTCACTAACACCACCTCCCAAATTAGCCTATATATAGCGATTACACCTTTGGGAAGGGGAGTGTAAGTGGAAGGTGGATAAAGAGGAAATTTCACATCTTATCTTGTGTTACCTGAATTTTTCACAGAGAATGTAATTATATATTGCCTTTAAAATTACAAAAATTTAAGGTTAAATTCACTTTAAGCCCTCCTATCTTGAGCTAGTAATTTCTCTTTATAGCCCTGTATTATTAGGTTCCATTCAGGTACACAGCTGTGGTTATGACACAGCCTCTGGGGTAACATAGAAATGAGCTGAAGTCATGTCTTACCAGTCAGGAGCCCTTTCTGGGCCTGGTCGAGCAACTCAAGCTCTCAAAGTCTAAGTCTCATCATTTATAAAATTTTGATAATGACTAATTCATAAAGAATTAAATGAGGTAGTGTTTGTAAAGTACTTAATATTATTACCTGAAACATACTAAGGGCTCTATAAATTGTACTTGTTACTATTATGTGCAATAAAAATGTCAGGTAACTGGCCTTCATAAAGAATGTCCCTCATTTAAATCATTGAATTAAAAACCTAGTTATCTTTTTCCTTTGAATAGCTGAAGAGAACAAATAGTATTTATCATTCACAAGGTCGGAGAAACAGAATTACAGTATCTTAGAAACCCTCAAATTCATTCATTCATTCATTTGTTTGTTTATACAAATAAACTAAAATCAAGACAGTCAGTGATTTGTTTATACTCACACCACTGGTTAGCAGAAAAGTCAAGGACGAGATTTCAATTTCTCTGACTTCTGGTCTAATGCTTTCCTCACCAGTCCATGACCCATGCACTCAGCCATACCATAATACAGTTAACAGATATTGAACGTCTTATAAGTACACACCAGCAAAATTCAGACCAAAAATGCCTATCCTAGGAAAAGGTGGAAAAACACTTTCCATTTTAATCTGACTTCATTTACTCCATCGGAAGCATCTGTGCTTACTAGAAGGGACTGCGCAGAGATCACCTATGTATTGGATAACCGCTAATATGTGGTATGAAAAATTAATTCCATTTCAGAATACATTGAACAAGAGGGGATCTTATCAGCCATCTGCTGCTGAGTCCTCTGTTGTCCCGGTTGCTTATATTTATGCTAGTGAAAAATCAGCCCTGAGGGCTCCAGAAGTCTTTCGTTCTTCTATCTCCCTCATACACACTCTAGCCAGAGAACAGCACTGCGACGGAAATTAGAGAGCTGTGAATTCACCTTGAATGAAAAGGGTAAGGCGACAAACAGGGGGCCTGAGAAGGAAAAAAGGGAGCAGTGCCAGAGAAGAATTTCCTCAAGTACGGATGGCTTTGGTTTGGGAGGGAGAACTTGTGATTTAGTAGAAAAGAGCTTTGAACTTGTGTTTCAATCTTGACTTCCTGATTTTGAATCCCACTGTTACTGCTGTAGCCTTGTGTGAGTCACTTGTTTGGCGTTCGTTTCCTCATTCCCTGGAGCCTAACACCTCCCATAAAACTGTAGTATAATTTTCAATCGCTGTAAGATGAAAAGATTTCAAACTATGTCAACCATAAAGAAAGCTTTAATGTTTTAGCCATTCAACACACTACATCACTAAATCAGTCTCATAATTATTGCTTGTAATAATTTAAATTCTTTTAAATTTTAAATTTTATTGACAAATTGGGGAAAATGACCCTCTTTAAAAATGTTTAAGATTAAAAAGAGTATATTCCCTACATATTTGAATAAACAGAAAGAAATATTGCAATCAGCAAAGAGGATACATCAGAGATGCACACATGGGCAGATCAAAGAAATATTAATATTTAATACATAGGAGTAAACATAAGAGAGTTGAAAAATGAAACTTTTCTTAACCACTACATGCATTTTCTCAAATGACCATATAGTCTATGTTCTTTCACAAGCATAACACACAGAGATAGCATCAATAACTCTAAATACCTACTTTGTTAATGGGCCATTTTTCCTTAAACAGTAGAAAAACACTTTCCATTTTAATCTGACTTCATTTACTCCATCGGAAGCATCTGTGCTTACTAGAAGGGACTGCAGAGATCACCTATGTATTGGATAACCGCTAATATGTGGTATGAAAAATTAATTCCATTTCAGAATACATTGAACAAGAGGGATCTTATCAGCCATCTGCTGCTGAGTCCTCTGTTGTCCCGGTTGCTTATATTTATGCTAGTGAAAAATCAGCCCTGAGGGCTCCAGAAGTCTTTCGTTCTTCTATCTCCCTCATACACACTCTAGCCAGAGAACAGCACTGCGACGGAAATTAGAGAGCTGTGAATTCACCTTGAATGAAAAGGGTAAGGCGACAAACAGGGGGCCTGAGAAGGAAAAAAGGGAGCAGTGCCAGAGAAGAATTTCCTCAAGTACGGATGGCTTTGGTTTGGGAGGGAGAACTTGTGATTTAGTAGAAAAGAGCTTTGAACTTGTGTTTCAATCTTGACTTCCTGATTTTGAATCCCACTGTTACTGCTGTAGCCTTGTGTGAGTCACTTGTTTGGCGTTCGTTTCCTCATTCCCTGGAGCCTAACACCTCCCATAAAACTGTAGTATAATTTTCAATCGCTGTAAGATGAAAAGATTTCAAACTATGTCAACCATAAAGAAAGCTTTAATGTTTTAGCCATTCAACACACTACATCACTAAATCAGTCTCATAATTATTGCTTGTAATAATTTAAATTCTTTTAAATTTTAAATTTTATTGACAAATTGGGGAAAATGACCCTCTCTTTAAAAATGTTTAAGATTAAAAAGAGTATATTCCCTACATATTTGAATAAACAGAAAGAAATATTGCAATCAGCAAAGAGGATACATCAGAGATGCACACATGGGCAGATCAAAGAAATATTAATATTTAATACATAGGAGTAAACATAAGAGAGTTGAAAAATGAAACTTTTCTTAACCACTACATGCATTTTCTCAAATGACCATATAGTCTATGTTCTTTCACAAGCATAACACACAGAGATAGCATCAATAACTCTAAATACCTACTTTGTTAATGGGCCATTTTTTCCTTAAACAGTAGATAAACCAAGGTCAATTACACTGATATATTCTTGAAAATGGGTAATATCATCATTGCCTTCTCTAAAGCACTTCAAAGAGATGCATTCCTTATGAACACATTCAACAGTGCTTACTCTCAAAAGAGAAACACTACTGAAAACACACAAGAACCATTCTTCAAACAAACTCTGATTTCCATCTTAATACTCTTGCAAATTTATGAGAGTAGCATTTCAAGGAATCTTAACCAACACAAAGCATTAAAAATGGTGGTTAATAACTGTAAAGGTTTACTTAATCGTTAATATAAAGTTCCCTTTTTTCCTTGTTTACATTTTTCACAGTGAGCAAATACATTAGGTTAACTCATCCAAAGAAAAACAGATTAAAGGACTATTTTGAAAGTAGCTTTTAACAACTCTTATTGTGAAATATCATTCTCAGAAAAAGTACATTAAACATAAATACACAGAACGGTGCATAAGTATAAAGTGAGCCCCCATGTATCTACCATCTAGGTCAGGACATGGGGTGTTACTGGCCCTGCAAAATTTCCCTGTGAGCTTCTTCTGCAATTCATCTTCCCTATCCATTGGTGACCACCACTACCATGACTTTCATTGTAATATGTCTTCTGTTTCTTTATACTACTAATCCCAGTGCATTTATGTTTAAAAATATAGCTTACTTGTTTTGAACAGGATTATTACTAATAATAATAGTTAATAATAATTAGTAATAGTTGATAATAATTAATAATTATTTTATTATTTTGAACAGTATTATTCTGTGATATTTTATTGGTTTCCAATTTGAGGATACCACAAGCAATTCTGCTCTGAATAGTCTTACAATGTATCCTGGTACAAGTGTGCCCAAGTTTTTCTAGGCATCAAGAATTGTGAAGAGGGTGTTTCCCTGGTAGTTCAGCGATAAGGAGTGCACCTGCCAATGCAAGAGACATGGGTTTGATCCCTGCTCCGGGAAGATTCCAAATGCTGCGAAGCAGCTAAGCCCATGAGCTATAATTGTCGAGCCTGTGCTCCAGAGTCTCGCAGCCGCAACTATGGAAGCCCATGTGCCCTAGAGCCCGAGTTCCACGACCATAGAAGTCACCACAACAAGAAGCCTGCAACTAGAGAGTAGTCCCTACTCACTGTGACAAGAAAAGAGCCTGCAGCAGCAGTGAAAACCCAGAAGAACCAAAAATAAATAAATAAATAAAATGCATTAAAAAAAAAAAAAAAAGAATTGTGAAGAGTCTGAGATCATACACAGCCTGCAAATTAACAAGTCAACCTACCAAAATTTCATGAATGCTGGGAAAAGACATGAGATTCCTGGGTCAAAGGCAAAGGGTAAGGCATTCCTCAGAGCAACTGAGTAGCCAGAGAGCCAACATTTGCACTGGTTTCCTGAGCCTCAGTTCCTATGGAGTGACACAGAGACAGACATATGCCCATAACTGCTCAAGAGGAAGCCTAAGCTTGGAAACCCAACTTTTTTTATATAGTGGATAATAAGCCTGACCAATTTTTGCTTCCATGGTGACACTGTATCTATCTTCCAGGTCTATTTTCTGCACAAATATTCTGGAAAACATTTTTAAAAGACACTACCTCTGTCTAAAAGATGTACAGAAATGCAAGACCCATGAAGAATTCTCTCCAAATGCTAGTTAAGGAGCATTTTTTAATCAGAAAATTAACATTCCTATCTATTTATCTTCTTCTCTAATTAAAAAAAAAAAGCTATGGGAAGTACTTAAGAGTTGGTGAGGAGATTGAGATTTCCACTTACAAGTATCTTTGAAAAACATGAAGTAAATTACTAGAGACAAAATTATTTTAAATTTTATTTTAAAAGATCTAAATACCTGTCATGGCTTCAAGGTACTTCAGAATAAAATGTTCTGTTAACTTTCTTACTTTATAGCTGATAAAAATAAAATTCTTCACAAACCATTCTTTATTTGATAAAATTCTGCATTAGTGGTCTGCAAGGGGATAAACATGTAATCATACATAGGGAAGAAGTCCTAAACTCTAATCACGAACGAGATCCATTCTCAACACCACAGTGAGCCTCTGATGATTAGAGAGGAATATCATCATGACTCCCTGCGTATCACCTTAACTTGAATTTCTTCTTTATCTTAGCCCTCCTACCTAACCATGTCAGAGAAGTTTTGCTTAAAAATGGATTTTCTTAAGTCATAGCATTGCTCAAGTTCCAATGGAATTCAGAAAATGCTACAAATCCAGTTGTGTTTTGTTGCTGGTGTTTTTTTTACAAGAGTCATTCTGTGAAATATTTACCAGCTGTATTAAACATGTCTTCTTATTCTTATGCTTTAACATCTGGGACTTTGCTGACACTGAAAAAGACTGCCCCTCCCAGGGTCAGCTACTTAGCGATAGCCACAACTCACCATCACCTCCTCTATTGTTCTTCTAATCAAGGTCGCTGTCCATCAACTCTGGCTCACCCATTCAGTTCCTCAAAATCTGTAATAAAGACTCTTGCCTTCCTTTCCTTCTGACTCCTAATCAGCTCTGTGATTTTCCCAGGTGGTTCTACATTGAACGCATACATGAGTGCTTCCTTGCTCAGTTGTGTCTGCTTTCTTGCCACCCCATGGACAGTAACCAGCTAGGCTCCTCTGTTCATGGGATTCTCCAGGAAAGAATATTGGAATGGGTAGCCCTTCCCTTTTCCAGGATATCTCTCTAACCCAGGAATCAAACCTGGATCTCCTGCACT
Source organism: Tragulus kanchil (assembly GCA_022376925.1). Taxonomy (NCBI): domain Eukaryota; kingdom Metazoa; phylum Chordata; class Mammalia; order Artiodactyla; family Tragulidae; genus Tragulus; species Tragulus kanchil. Next base: position 67,513,335 of record JAIOJX010000028.1, on the reverse strand, counting down.
GCACCAGGATTCTTTTCCATCTGAGCCACTTGGGAACTGCTCTACATAGAGTACCATACTTTGTATTTCTAGGAATCTGTAAATATCAAAACTATTTCCTTCATGATAGTCATTTCTGTGTCTGTGTGACTTACTATGCCTGATTAAAACAAGTCCCAGGGACAGTTTAAAACACCAGAACACCCTCTACTGTCAATAACTCTAACTACACTCTACCCACACAAACATATTGCTATAGTCACCAAGAGGTCCCATAGTTTCGACTTATTTTGTCATGTTGGCATAGAAAAAATGAAGAGAAATGGAAGGCAGAGAGGATGACTGTTTCTAAAGTTGATATCTGACTATAATTTATTTCTTATAGATTTCAAAAATATTGTCTAGGGAAGATTTCTTGAGAGATAAGTAAACAAGAAATAGCATATTTTGCCACAAACCTAGTAAGGGTGATTCAGGTTTCATACTGAAACCAAGCAGGACCCTGTGGACTCCTGGGTGCAGAAAGTTTTTTGTGTCCCCCATTGCTTATTATAGAGAACAGACTCCAGACTCCTTACCTTCTTGAGTTCCTTCTGCTTGTGTGGATCACAGCAAACTGTGGAAAATTCTTAAAGAGATAAGAATACCAGACTACCTTACCTGCTTCCTGAGAGACCAGTATGCAAGTCAAGAAGCAATGGTTAGGGCTTCCCTGGTGGTCCAGTGGGTAAGGACACTGCCTTGCAGTACAAGGGGCGCCGGTTCAAGCCCTGGCCTGGGAAGATCCCACGCACCGTGGAGCGGCTGGACTGATGTGTCCAATCACTGAGCCGGAGCTCTGGAACACATGCGCCCAGAGCCAGTGCTCTGCGACAACAGAGGCCACCGCGATGGGAGGCCCACACGGGCCAAAGAACAAAGATGGATGAAAATGGATAAATGAAAGACCAATAAAAGTGGCCCGTCTGCTCCTCTCCCTCCCCACCCCACCCCAACCAAAAAAAAAAAAAAAAAAAAAAAAAAAAAGAAGCAATGGTTAGAACCAGACATGGAACAATGGACTGGTTCCAAACTGGGAAAGGAACACATCAGGCTGTATGTAGTCACACTGCTTATGCAGTGTACATCACGTGAAATGCTGGGCTGGATGAAGCACAAGCTGGAATCAAAATTGCTGGGAGACATATAAATAACCTAAGATATGCAGATGAGACCACACTATGGCAGAAAGAGAAGAGGAATTAAAAGAGCCTCTTGATAAAAGTGAAAGAGGAGAGTAAAAAAGCTGGCCTAAAACTCAACATTCAAAAAATGAATATCATGGCATCTGACCCGATCACTTCACGTCAAATAGACAGGGAAACAATGGAAACAGTGACCGATTTTATTTTCTTGGGCTGCAGAATCACTGCAGATGGTGACTATAGCCATGAAATTTAAGATGCTCACTCCTTGGAAGAAAAGCTATGAGAAACCTAGACAGCATATTAAAAAGCAGAGGCATTCCTTTGCCTACACAGGTCTGTACAGTCAAAGCTATAGTTTTGCCAGTAATCACGTATGGGTGTGAGAGCTGGACAATAAAAAAAAGGCTGAGTGCTGAAGAATTGATGCCTTTGAACTGTGGTGTTGGAGAAGACAATTGAGAGTCTAAGGAGGTCAAACCAGTCAATCCTAAGGGAAATCAAGCCTGAATATTCATTAGAAAGACTGATGTGGAAGCTGAAGCTCCAATTCTTTGGACACCTGATGCAAAGAGGCAACTCACTAGAAAAGATCCTGATGCTGGGAAAGGCTGAAGGCAGGAGGAGAAGAGGATGAACGAGGATGAGACGGTTGGGTGGCATCACTGATCAATGCCTATGACTTGGAGCAAATTCCAAGAGATGATGAAGGAGAGCGAAGTCTAGCAGGCTGCAGTCTGTGGGGTCTCAAAGAGTCAAACATGACTGAGTGACTGAACAAATCAGGGAAGAGAGTGGATGCAGAGACAAGGGAGCAATGGCCAAGAAACAATAGTGCAGCCTGGGGCACGGTGCTCAGTCCACCCTAAGAGACATGCATAACAATATCTTCTGAGTTCTTTATAGAATTAAGTGTGTTCCAGTTCAGTCATGACCAACTCTTTGTAACCCCACTGACTACAGCCCGCCAGGCTCCTCTGTCCATGGAATTTCCCAGGAAGAATATTGAGCGGGTTACCATTCCCTCCCTAAGGATTGACCCAAGGATCAAACCCGAGTTTCCTATGTCTCCAGCATTGACAGGCAAATTTCCGTCATCTGGAGTATAGAACTAAAATCCCCAAATATGCAGAAAGGAGAAAAAGATATGCAGATGAGACCACACTATGGCAGAAAGAGAAGAGGAATTAAAAGAGCCTCTTGATAAAAGTGAAAGAGGAGAGTAAAAAAGCTGGCCTAAAACTCAACATTCAAAAAATGAATATCATGGCATCTGACCCGATCACTTCACGTCAAATAGACAGGGAAACAATGGAAACAGTGACCGATTTTATTTTCTTGGGCTGCAGAATCACTGCAGATGGTGACTATAGCCATGAAATTTAAGATGCTCACTCCTTGGAAGAAAAGCTATGAGAAACCTAGACAGCATATTAAAAAGCAGAGGCATTCCTTTGCCTACACAGGTCTGTACAGTCAAAGCTATAGTTTTGCCAGTAATCACGTATGGGTGTGAGAGCTGGACAATAAAAAAAAGGCTGAGTGCTGAAGAATTGATGCCTTTGAACTGTGGTGTTGGAGAAGACAATTGAGAGTCTAAGGAGGTCAAACCAGTCAATCCTAAGGGAAATCAAGCCTGAATATTCATTAGAAAGACTGATGTGGAAGCTGAAGCTCCAATTCTTTGGACACCTGATGCAAAGAGGCAACTCACTAGAAAAGATCCTGATGCTGGGAAAGGCTGAAGGCAGGAGGAGAAGAGGATGAACGAGGATGAGACGGTTGGGTGGCATCACTGATCAATGCCTATGACTTGGAGCAAATTCCAAGAGATGATGAAGGAGAGCGAAGTCTAGCAGGCTGCAGTCTGTGGGGTCTCAAAGAGTCAAACATGACTGAGTGACTGAACAAATCAGGGAAGAGAGTGGATGCAGAGACAAGGGAGCAATGGCCAAGAAACAATAGTGCAGCCTGGGGCACGGTGCTCAGTCCACCCTAAGAGACATGCATAACAATATCTTCTGAGTTCTTTATAGAATTAAGTGTGTTCCAGTTCAGTCATGACCAACTCTTTGTAACCCCACTGACTACAGCCCGCCAGGCTCCTCTGTCCACGGAAGTGCCCAGGGAAGGGTATGGGAGCGGGTCACCATGCCCTCCCCTAAGGGATCTTCCTGACCCAAGGATCAAACCCGAGTTTCCTATGTCTCCAGCATTGACAGGCAAATTCTTTACCACTGTGCCATCTGGGATGCCCTATAGAACTAAAATCCCCCAAATGGAAGGTATCAGCGTTCTTCTTTCCAGAGAAGACCTCCTGAGGCCAGATTAAAGGGAACTAGAGAAGCTCATCAGGAGATTACTTGAGACCAGATTAAAGAAGTACAGGCCCTCCTGCTGCTGCTCAGTCACTTCAGCCGTGTCCAACTCTGTGTGACCCCATGGACTGCAGCCTGCCAGGCTCGTCTGTCCATGGGATTCTCCAGGCAAGAATAATGGAGTGGGTTGCCATACGCTCCTCCAGGGGACCTTCCCAACCCAGGGATGGAACCCAGGTCTCCTGCATGGCAGGAAGATTCCTCACCACGGAGCCATCAGGAAAACCATATATATATCTGAGACTCCATGGACCAGCTCACCAGGCTTCTTCTTCGTCCATGTAATTTCCCAGGCAGGAATACTGGGGTAGGCTGCCATTTCCTCCTCCACGTGTGTTAAGAGTCCCAAACTGGGTTTTGGCTGAGACTGAGGCCTGGTCTGATGAGTTCCAAACTGGATTTGGGCTGGTTTTGAGACCTGGCACATGGGTTCAAGTCTCCATCTGAGGTAAATGGTTTCACCTTTGTCTGGCAAAGAAACAAATCTATTCTTTGTACTTTATCGAAAACTCTGTCTCCCAGATGCAATTTGGCACCCGTGTACAGAAACCAGTTTGCAGCATCAATACCTGAGGAAACACATGACTTGGAGCAAATTCCAAGACTGAGTGCGGGGCAAAGAGTCAAACATGACTGAGTGACTGAACAAATCAGGGAAGAGAGTGGATGCAGAGACAAGGGAGCAATGGCCAAGAAACAATAGTGCAGCCTGGGGCACGGTGCTCAGTCCACCCTAAGAGACATGCATAACAATATCTTCTGAGTTCTTTATAGAATTAAGTGTGTTCCAGTTCAGTCATGACCAACTCTTTGTAACCCCACTGACTACAGCCCGCCAGGCTCCTCTGTCCATGGAATTTCCCAGGGAAGAATATTGGAGCGGGTTACCATTCCCTCCCCTAAGGGATCTTCCTGACCCAAGGATCAAACCCGAGTTTCCTATGTCTCCAGCATTGACAGGCAAATTCTTTACCACTGTGCCATCTGGGATGCCCTATAGAACTAAAATCCCCCAAATGGAAGGTATCAGCGTTCTTCTTTCCAGAGAAGACCTCCTGAGGCCAGATTAAAGGGAACTAGAGAAGCTCATCAGGAGATTACTTGAGACCAGATTAAAGAAGTACAGGCCCTCCTGCTGCTGCTCAGTCACTTCAGCCGTGTCCAACTCTGTGTGACCCCATGGACTGCAGCCTGCCAGGCTCGTCTGTCCATGGGATTCTCCAGGCAAGAATAATGGAGTGGGTTGCCATACGCTCCTCCAGGGGACCTTCCCAACCCAGGGATGGAACCCAGGTCTCCTGCATGGCAGGAAGATTCCTCACCACGGAGCCATCAGGAAAACCATATATATATCTGAGACTCCATGGACCAGCTCACCAGGCTTCTTCTTCGTCCATGTAATTTCCCAGGCAGGAATACTGGGGTAGGCTGCCATTTCCTCCTCCACGTGTGTTAAGAGTCCCAAACTGGGTTTTGGCTGAGACTGAGGCCTGGTCTGATGAGTTCCAAACTGGATTTGGGCTGGTTTTGAGACCTGGCACATGGGTTCAAGTCTCCATCTGAGGTAAATGGTTTCACCTTTGTCTGGCAAAGAAACAAATCTATTCTTTGTACTTTATCGAAAACTCTGTCTCCCAGATGCAATTTGGCACCCGTGTACAGAAACCAGTTTGCAGCATCAATACCTGAGGAAACACACCCCAACACCTCGCTTTTATAAAGCTAAAACTGCAGAGCTCCATTTGAAACAAAAAGAACCTGCCACATCTAGCATTCAGGTGAAACCCCTGTTCTGAAGGATCTCAAGAGAATGCTACAATTTGAATGGATGTATCTCTTATTGTAAAATTTCGTTAAGGAGATACTGACTCTTTATTACAGAGCCAGATTCAGTATTGAGAACTTGGGAGGAAATCCAGCCAGAGGCTGACAAACAACAATCTTTCAAAATAAAAATGAATAAGAGGGACTTCCCTGGTGGTCTGGTGGGTAAGGACACCACCTTGCAGTGCAAGGGGCGCCGGTTCAATCCCTGGCCTGGGAAGATCCCATGTGCCGCGGAGCAGCTGGACCGATGTGTCCAATGACCGAGCCGGAGCTCTGGAGCACATGTGCCCAGAGCCGGTGCTCTGCGACAACAGAGGCCACCACGATGGGAGGCCCACACGGGCCAAAGAAAAAAGATGGATGAAAATGGACAAATGAAAGACCAATAGAAGTGGCCCACCTGCTCCCCTCCTCCCCACTCCACCCCCACCAATATAAATAAATAAATAAATCTTTAAAAAATAAAAAATAAAAATAAAAATGAATAAGAGGAAAGCTGACTGCTAGGAGACTGATGGCCATGGGTATGATTGGGTTACTGTATAAATTAAGATGCACCAGAAAAAAAAAAAAGAGCTAGAGAAATGCTGCAGGAGGAGAAGGAGGACAGAAGATTTTCATTGTACTTTCCTCCCAATGTTTCAGAGTGTTAGTAAGACAAGCAACCCAATCTGAAGACTGCTGACCAGAAAAAAATAGAGCTTAAGGGGTAGGCTGCCATTTCCTCCTCCACGTGTTAAGAGTCCCAAACTGGGTTTTGGCTGAGACTGAGGCCTGGTCTGATGAGTTCCAAACTGGATTTGGGCTGGTTTTGAGACCTGGCACATGGGTTCAAGTCTCCATCTGAGGTAAATGGTTTCACCTTTGTCTGGCAAAGAAACAAATCTATTCTTTGTACTTTATCGAAAACTCTGTCTCCCAGATGCAATTTGGCACCCGTGTACAGAAACCAGTTTGCAGCATCAATACCTGAGGAAACACACCCCAACACCTCGCTTTTATAAAGCTAAAACTGCAGAGCTCCATTTGAAACAAAAAGAACCTGCCACATCTAGCATTCAGGTGAAACCCCTGTTCTGAAGGATCTCAAGAGAATGCTACAATTTGAATGGATGTATCTCTTATTGTAAAATTTCGTTAAGGAGATACTGACTCTTTATTACAGAGCCAGATTCAGTATTGAGAACTTGGGAGGAAATCCAGCCAGAGGCTGACAAACAACAATCTTTCAAAATAAAAATGAATAAGAGGGACTTCCCTGGTGGTCTGGTGGGTAAGGACCCTTGCAGTGCAAGGGGCGCCGGTTCAATCCCTGGCCTGGGAAGATCCCATGTGCCGCGGAGCAGCTGGACCGATGTGTCCAGTGACCGAGCCGGAGCTCTGGAGCACATGTGCCCAGAGCCGGTGCTCTGCGACAACAGAGGCCACCACGATGGGAGGCCCACACGGGCCAAAGAAAAAAGATGGATGAAAATGGACAAATGAAAGACCAATAGAAGTGGCCCACCTGCTCCCCTCCTCCCCACTCCACCCCCACCAATATAAATAAATAAATAAATCTTTAAAAAATAAAAAATAAAAATAAAAATGAATAAGAGGAAAGCTGACTGCTAGGAGACTGATGGCCATGGGTATGATTGGGTTACTGTATAAATTAAGATGCACCAGAAAAAAAAAAAGAGCTAGAGAAATGCTGCAGGAGGAGAAGGAGGACAGAAGATTTTCATTGTACTTTCCTCCCAATGTTTCAGAGTGTTAGTAAGACAAGCAACCCATGGATCTGAAAAGACTGCATGTAGTCAGGGAGGTCAAGGAGGAAGAAGTAGGAGGTCACTGAATAAGCAAGTCCTTTGGGAAGTACCCACATGAGAAGGCAATCCCTTCCAGTTCAGTGAATGCTCTCCTATGTTGGCTCTGGAGAAGAACCCTTTTATAAAAACCTGTCACTATAAATTAAACGGGGGCATTACTTTACCCAACTAGGTGCCAGAAGCAAGGAAAGGACTGTATAGAAGGACTTACTACCTTTAACCACATCTGAGAGTGAGCATGGGAATTGTCTAAGAGCAAAATAAGACAAATAAGAGAGGAGCAGAAGGGCAGTCAGACACTTGCTGAGTCACAAGGGAAAATGACTTTAAAATATTCTGGAGACAATGACTGTCTCTCTAGTGTGAGATCACAGACTCCAAGGTAATAAATTCAGTTTGGGGGAAAGAAAAGAAAAGATAAAAACTGGTGCAAAAACAACAGTCTCAAGCCTGTAGGACAGTCTCCCAGTCAAAGGTTTCAGTGCTTACTGTCAAAGGCCCCAATGCTTTCACCTGGGAGACACCATCAAGAGATCCAGGAGCAAGGAGAGGAAAATGAATGCTCTGAGTAACTGGGAGCTGACATGCATAACAAAATAGAAATATAAACAATGCATTTAAGTTGACTTTCCTTGTCAGCAATGCAACTGTTTCTTCTGGATAAAGTATGTCATGACCTTGAAGCCCTATGATTTGAACAAATGAAGTTGAGGGTTGATGGGATCAAAACTCAGTAGTATTCAGAGATTTTAGAGCCTCAGCAGAGTTTCCAAATGGATCATGTTCACTTTCTGCCTAAGCACATTCACTTGTTGTTTTTCTCCTCTTTACTGTATCCACTCATCTGACTCTCTCCAAAATCAACCTTCAAGTTTCCCCATTCCACTTCTTCTTTGAAGCTGTTACCAGCTATTTTTACCTTTATTGGTACCTCCTAATTTTAAATCCTATCAGTTAGTACGTGGAGATTACCAACCAACTGTCTTCTAATTGTTCTGTGCATGCATGCATATATATGCCACTAAGTCACTTTCCTCCCAATGTTTCAAAAGGTAAGACAAGCCTCTGCCATGTAGTCAGGGAGGTCAAGGAGGAAGAAGTAGGAGGTCACTGAATAAGCAAGTCCTTTGGGAAGTACCCACATGAGAAGGCAATCCCTTCCAGTTCAGTGAATGCTCTCCTATGTTGGCTCTGGAGAAGAACCCTTTTATAAAAACCTGTCACTATAAATTAAACGGGGGCATTACTTTACCCAACTAGGTGCCAGAAGCAAGGAAAGGACTGTATAGAAGGACTTACTACCTTTAACCACATCTGAGAGTGAGCATGGGAATTGTCTAAGAGCAAAATAAGACAAATAAGAGAGGAGCAGAAGGGCAGTCAGACACTTGCTGAGTCACAAGGGAAAATGACTTTAAAATATTCTGGAGACAATGACTGTCTCTCTAGTGTGAGATCACAGACTCCAAGGTAATAAATTCAGTTTGGGGGAAAGAAAAGAAAAGAAAAAATTGGTGCAAAAACAACAGTCTCAAGCCTGTAGGACAGTCTCCCAGTCAAAGGTTTCAGTGCTTACTGTCAAAGGCCCCAATGCTTTCACCTGGGAGACACCATCAAGAGATCCAGGAGCAAGGAGAGGAAAATGAATGCTCTGAGTAACTGGGAGCTGACATGCATAACAAAATAGAAATATAAACAATGCATTTAAGTTGACTTTCCTTGTCAGCAATGCAACTGTTTCTTCTGGATAAAGTATGTCATGACCTTGAAGCCCTATGATTTGAACAAATGAAGTTGAGGGTTGATGGGATCAAAACTCAGTAGTATTCAGAGATTTTAGAGCCTCAGCAGAGTTTCCAAATGGATCATGTTCACTTTCTGCCTAAGCACATTCACTTGTTGTTTTTCTCCTCTTTACTGTATCCACTCATCTGACTCTCTCCAAAATCAACCTTCAAGTTTCCCCATTCCACTTCTTCTTTGAAGCTGTTACCAGCTATTTTTACCTTTATTGGTACCTCCTAATTTTTAAATCCTATCAGTTAGTACGTGGAGATTACCAACCAACTGTCTTCTAATTGTTCTGTGCATGCATGCATATATATGCCACTAAGTCACTTCTGTCATGTCTGACTCTATGCAGCCCCATGGACTGTAGCCCGCCAGGCTCCTCTGTCCATGGGATTCTCCAGGCAAGAGTACTGGAGTGGACTGTCATGTTCTATGTGTGCTAACTGCCATTTCTCAAGTAGCTGATCAAGTGTTTAATGAAAAGTATCACCACTTCTCCTACTTCCTTTTAATTCCCAGGCCATCTGGAATAGCACTTAGATACAAAGTAAACCCTCCATTAAAAAGTTGTTTTTAGAGGCTCCTAAATGATGCCTTAACCAGTAATATATTTTTTGCCTTAAAATGGGATACTAGAGTAGGTTGAAAAAAGTTCATTAATCAAAACAAGTATTATTAAGAGACTAGTTCGAGGGTTTCCCTGGTAGCTCAGTGGTGAAAGAGTTTGCCTGCCAATGGAGGAGACATGGCTCAATCCCTGATCCTGGAAGATCCCACATGCTGTGGAACAACTAAGCCTGTGAGCCACAACTATGGAGCCTGTGCTCTAGAGCCTCAGAGCCACAACTACTGAAGCCCGTGTGCCCTAAGAGCCTGAGTTCCACAACAAGAAAAGTCACCGCAGCAAGAAGCCTGCTCACCTCAACTAGAGAGTAGCCCCCACTTGCTGCAACTAGAGAAGAGCCTACAGCAGCAGTGAAAACTGAGAAGAGCCAAACATAAATAAACATTGACTAGTTTGAAAAAAATTAGCTTAATATTCAGAATGTTGAGGGTTGATGGGATCAAAACTCAGTAGTATTCAGAGATTTTAGAGCCTCAGCAGAGTTTCCAAATGGATCATGTTCACTTTCTGCCTAAGCACATTCACTTGTTGTTTTTCTCCTCTTTACTGTATCCACTCATCTGACTCTCTCCAAAATCAACCTTCAAGTTTCCCCATTCCACTTCTTCTTTGAAGCTGTTACCAGCTATTTTTACCTTTATTGGTACCTCCTAATTTTTAAATCCTATCAGTTAGTACGTGGAGATTACCAACCAACTGTCTTCTAATTGTTCTGTGCATGCATGCATATATATGCCACTAAGTCACTTCTGTCATGTCTGACTCTATGCAGCCCCATGGACTGTAGCCCGCCAGGCTCCTCTGTCCATGGGATTCTCCAGGCAAGAGTACTGGAGTGGACTGTCATGTTCTATGTGTGCTAACTGCCATTTCTCAAGTAGCTGATCAAGTGTTTAATGAAAAGTATCACCACTTCTCCTACTTCCTTTTAATTCCCAGGCCATCTGGAATAGCACTTAGATACAAAGTAAACCCTCCATTAAAAAGTTGTTTTTAGAGGCTCCTAAATGATGCCTTAACCAGTAATATATTTTTTGCCTTAAAATGGGATACTAGAGTAGGTTGAAAAAAGTTCATTAATCAAAACAAGTATTATTAAGAGACTAGTTCGAGGGTTTCCCTGGTAGCTCAGTGGTGAAAGAGTTTGCCTGCCAATGGAGGAGACATGGCTCAATCCCTGATCCTGGAAGATCCCACATGCTATGGAGCACCTAAGCCATGAGCCACAACTATCGAGCCTGTGCTCTAGAGCCTCAGAGCCACAACTACTGAAGCCTGTGTGCCCTAGAGCCTGAGTTCCACAACAGAAGTCACCGCAACAAGAAGCCTGCTCACCTCAACTAGAGAGTAGCCCCCACTTGCTGCAACTAGAGAAGAGCCTACAGCAGCAGTGAAAACTGAGAAGAGCCAAACATAAATAAACATTGACTAGTTTGAAAAAAATTAGCTTAATATTCAGAATTTTCCAGACTTGGTATGGACAAACACTAAAAACAGTATAATTCCAGCATTATAGAAGTGTTCTTGTGTAGAATTAAGGTATAATGGGGTTAAGATGAGCATTCTAGAGGCAGAATGGTTGAGAGACATCTCATCGCTCAAGCACTGGGGCTGCTGGGTATAGTCACCTAACAGAGCCACTTCGCTTATTTATAAAATGAGAATATTCATGGTACTCACCGCAGAAAGATGAAAGTAGGATTAAATGAGAAAACACATATAAAAACCTTAGCATAGTGTGCATCACATAGTAAATGTTCAATACAGGTTAGCTAGTTAGTAGCTTTATTCACCTCCCTGAAATCCCAATTATATCTGTGGGCACTTACAAATTCTAATCAACATCAAAGATACTGGCTCAGTATTAAAATTATAAGATTATTAGATAAAATTATACCTTCAGTTTGGTTTATGTTAGGAATAAAATGTAAAAAAATAATAAGAAAAACCACTTTAATATGGCTCTTTATCATCACAGACAAGTCCATATTTGTTTACTGTTCACCATGAACATCCAGAGGTGATTCAAATAAACTTATATGTATCTTGGATACATACAAGTGAGACATCATACTAGGCACTGGATGGAAAGAAAGGAAAAAACTAGTGAGATATAACTTATGAATTTGTAAGAACCAATAATCTTCAGAGCTAGAGAAGCCAAGAAGCACTGTATACTAATGCTTCAGTCTTCACTTAGTAACTAAGCTTCTTCAGACTGAGAAAGGAAAAGATGGGACCTGGCTAATGAACATTGGAAGACAATCAGATTGGGAAGTTAAGCCAAAAATTTAAACAATTTTAAAATGTATTAATTTTAGTACATAAAGAAGCCTACAAATGAGCCATACAAAAAGTAAGTCACTGGGAACAATCAAGGATTTAGAGGGAGCAGCAGTGATATGCTGGTTTAAAACTGGTTCCAGGGGGGGGGTGAGACATGATTTCAACTATTTGCCAATTGCTTAGCATGTAAATATTCACACCATGGATGATTTAAAATTGTTAATGAAATGTCATTGAGCATAGATTTGAAAGGAGACATGAACATTCAACTCACGCTCCAGCACACCAGTGTCAAAATTTGCAGGAAAGTTTGAAAGACTGACTAAATTTTTAAAAAAAAGAAAAGAAAAGGAAAACCTACCTAATAGAAAGTAGAAGTTCTAAGTGCAGGGAATATCTGCAAAAAGGGAACAGGTATTAGGAGATGGTGTAGACATCTCATCGCTCAAGCACTGGGGCTGCTGGGTATAGTCACCTAACAGAGCCACTTCGCTTATTTATAAAATGAGAATATTCATGGTACTCACCGCAGAAAGATGAAAGTAGGATTAAATGAGAAAACACATATAAAAACCTTAGCATAGTGTGCATCACATAGTAAATGTTCAATACAGGTTAGCTAGTTAGTAGCTTTATTCACCTCCTGAAATCCCAATTATATCTGTGGGCACTTACAAATTCTAATCAACATCAAAGATACTGGCTCAGTATTAAAATTATAAGATTATTAGATAAAATTATACCTTCAGTTTGGTTTATGTTAGGAATAAAATGTAAAAAAATAATAAGAAAAACCACTTTAATATGGCTCTTTATCATCACAGACAAGTCCATATTTGTTTACTGTTCACCATGAACATCCAGAGGTGATTCAAATAAACTTATATGTATCTTGGATACATACAAGTGAGACATCATACTAGGCACTGGATGGAAAGAAAGGAAAAAACTAGTGAGATATAACTTATGAATTTGTAAGAACCAATAATCTTCAGAGCTAGAGAAGCCAAGAAGCACTGTATACTAATGCTTCAGTCTTCACTTAGTAACTAAGCTTCTTCAGACTGAGAAAGGAAAAGATGGGACCTGGCTAATGAACATTGGAAGACAATCAGATTGGGAAGTTAAGCCATAAATTAAGCAATTTTAAAATGTATTAATTTTAGTACATAAAGAAGCCTACAAATGAGCCATACAAAAAAGTAAGTCACTGGGAACAATCAAGGATTTAGAGGGAGCAGCAGTGATATGCTGGTTTAAAACTGGTTCCAGGTGGGGAGTGATACATGATTTCAACTATTTGCCAATTGCTTAGCATGTAAATATTCACACCATGGATGATTTAAAATTGTTAATGAAATGTCATTGAGCATAGATTTGAAAGGAGACATGAACATTCAACTCACGCTCCAGCACACCAGTGTCAAAATTTGCAGGAAAGTTTGAAAGACTGACTAAATTTTTAAAAAAAAGAAAAGAAAAGGAAAACCTACCTAATAGAAAGTAGAAGTTCTAAGTGCAGGGGAATATCTGGAATAAAACCTTTAAATAAGAATGAAGCACAGGGTATTAGGGAGATGGTGTGAAGTCAGCATGATCAGAGTATAAATAGTGAGTCTAGAAAAGTGGGTTTGGATATTTGGCAATTTCAAGTAGAGTGAACTTAACAGTTTAAATTTAATTCAGTAGCAAGTGAAGATTCACCAAAGACTGATGAAGAGAGAGCTGACCTCCTGATAGTAATTCTGGAAGAGGAGTGATGGTTTGTTGTATTCTGTACCAGAAAAGGGAGTGACTGGAGACTTGGTGACCAGGTGTAAAACCAGAGTAGCAGGACTACAGTGCAGTGTGAGTGTGTGTGTGTGTGTTTGTGTGTGTCTGTGTGTGGCTCAGTCATGTCCAACTCTTCACAATTCTACCAGGTGTAAAACCAGAGTAGCAGGACTACAGTGCAGTGTGTGTGTGGGCGGGGGGGTGGCTCAGTCATGTCCAACTCTTCATAATCCTATGGACTGTAGCCCACCAGGTTCCTGTGCCAAGGGATTCTCTGGGCTAGAATACTGGAGTGGGTTGCCATTCTCTTCTCTAGAAGGTCTTCCCAATCCAGGGATTGAACCTGGGTCTCAAACACTACAGATGGATTCTTTACTGTCTAAGCCACCTAGGAAGCCCACAGTGCATATCAAGAAGTCTTCTGATGTTGTCAAATTTTCCCCTGCAATGTTGTTTTCAATTCTTTCTGCCTCTTTATAGTGTAGTACTAATAGCAAATAGGCAGAAAGAATTGAAAGCAACATCGTTGGGGGAAAAACGTGACAGCGTCTGAAGACTTCTTGATACAAAGTATAAAGAAGAGCTAAAAGACAACAATACGTAACGTTTTCACACATTTGGTGGCTCAGTGGTAAAGAAACCCCTGCAATGAAGGATCTGGGTTCCATCCCTGGTGGCCAGGACAATATTTTTGCCAATTGCTTAGCATGTAAATATTCACACCATGGATGATTTAAAATTGTTAATGAAATGTCATTGAGCATAGATTTGAAAGGAGACATGAACATTCAACTCACGCTCCAGCACACCAGTGTCAAAATTTGCAGGAAAGTTTGAAAGACTGACTAAATTTTTAAAAAAAAGAAAAGAAAAGGAAAACCTACCTAATAGAAAGTAGAAGTTCTAAGTGCAGGGGAATATCTGGAATAAAACCTTTAAATAAGAATGAAGCACAGGGTATTAGGGAGATGGTGTGAAGTCAGCATGATCAGAGTATAAATAGTGAGTCTAGAAAAGTGGGTTTGGATATTTGGCAATTTCAAGTAGAGTGAACTTAACAGTTTAAATTTAATTCAGTAGCAAGTGAAGATTCACCAAAGACTGATGAAGAGAGAGCTGACCTCCTGATAGTAATTCTGGAAGAGGAGTGATGGTTTGTTGTATTCTGTACCAGAAAAGGGAGTGACTGGAGACTTGGTGACCAGGTGTAAAACCAGAGTAGCAGGACTACAGTGCAGTGTGAGTGTGTGTGTGTGTTTGTGTGTGTCTGTGTGTGGCTCAGTCATGTCCAACTCTTCACAATTCTACCAGGTGTAAAACCAGAGTAGCAGGACTACAGTGCAGTGTGTGTGGGGGCGGGGGGGTGGCTCAGTCATGTCCAACTCTTCATAATCCTATGGACTGTAGCCCACCAGGTTCCTGTGCCAAGGGATTCTCTGGGCTAGAATACTGGAGTGGGTTGCCATTCTCTTCTCTAGAAGGTCTTCCCAATCCAGGGATTGAACCTGGGTCTCAAACACTACAGATGGATTCTTTACTGTCTAAGCCACCTAGGAAGCCCACAGTGCATATCAAGAAGTCTTCTGATGTTGTCAAATTTTCCCCTGCAATGTTGTTTTCAATTCTTTCTGCCTCTTTATAGTGTAGTACTAATAGCAAATAGGCAGAAAGAATTGAAAGCAACATTGTTGGGGGAAAAATGTGACAGCGTCTGAAGACTTCTTGATACAAAGTATAAAGAAGAGTTAAAAGACAACAATAAGTAACGTTTTCACACATTTGGTGGCTCAGTGGTAAAGAAACCCCCTGCAATGAAGGATCTGGGTTCCATCCCTGGTGCAGGACAATACTCTGGAGAAGGGAATGGCAATTCACTACAGTATTCTTGCCTGGAGAATTTCATGGACAAAGGAGCCTGGTAGGCCACAGTCCACAGGGTGGCAAAGAGTCAGACACAATTGAACGACTAACACTTATTTATCTCATTCAACATCTTAGAGGAGAAACAATGGACAAAAGCTAATATGTGGGGACAGCCAACAACTTCAGCTTTAGACATACCCACTTTATTATTTTTTTTTTTTAATAGAGGATTCCTGATTGTGTTCATGACAGAAAGATCTTACAAGAATGTTAAAAAGGTTTCAAGGTTAAAAAAAAATTGAAGTCCAGTTCTTTAACGACTTTCCGGTTTTTAGCACAGCCTGGTTCTTTGACTTTATGAATGGAAAAAGGTGGCATGTATCCACTGGCTTAATCTAAGGTGTCAACAGTCTCTCTCTGAAGCTACTGAAATAAGAGGAGTGCCCACAATTACTAAAGATCTTCTGGTGATAAAAGAGATATTGCATAAACTCATGGCTCTATGCATCAGAATGATTGAGGATTTCATTAAAAAAAAAAAAAAAATGTACTTCCATTGACTTTCCAGTTAGGCTAGTTTTCAGGAATACGTTCTCTTCATTCTTAGCTGAGTCTGTTGAAAGGCAACAACGGCTCACCACCCCTAGGTCGCAGGCATACAGCCTCTGAAAGCTGGTCCGAGATCTGCTTTTACTGAGTCTTTTTGTAGGACAGAAAGAGACTGACTCCATACCCACTTTAGATCCCAGTAATGTCCACTCTATTCTCTGCCCGTCAGATATCCCAAATGGTGGCCCCTGACAGTGCATATCAAGAAGTCTTCTGATGTTGTCAAATTTTCCCCTGCAATGTTGTTTTCAATTCTTTCTGCCTCTTTATAGTGTAGTACTAATAGCAAATAGGCAGAAAGAATTCAAAGCAACATTGTTGGGGAAAATGTGACAGTGCCTGAAGACTTCTTGATACAAAGTATAAAGAAGAGTTAAAAGACAACAATAAGTAACGTTTTCACACATTTGGTGGCTCAGTGGTAAAGAAACCCCCTGCAATGAAGGATCTGGGTTCCATCCCTGGTGCAGGACAATACTCTGGAGAAGGGAATGGCAATTCACTACAGTATTCTTGCCTGGAGAATTTCATGGACAAAGGAGCCTGGTAGGCCACAGTCCACAGGGTGGCAAAGAGTCAGACACAATTGAACGACTAACACTTATTTATCTCATTCAACATCTTAGAGGAGAAACAATGGACAAAAGCTAATATGTGGGGACAGCCAACAACTTCAGCTTTAGACATACCCACTTTATTATTTTTTTTTTTTAATAGAGGATTCCTGATTGTGTTCATGACAGAAAGATCTTACAAGAATGTTAAAAAGGTTTCAAGGTTAAAAAAAATTGAAGTCCAGTTCTTTAACGACTTTCCGGTTTTTAGCACAGCCTGGTTCTTTGACTTTATGAATGGAAAAAGGTGGCATGTATCCACTGGCTTAATCTAAGGTGTCAACAGTCTCTCTCTGAAGCTACTGAAATAAGAGGAGTGCCCACAATTACTAAAGATCTTCTGGTGATAAAAGAGATATTGCATAAACTCATGGCTCTATGCATCAGAATGATTGAGGATTTCATTAAAAAAAAAAAAAAAATGTACTTCCATTGACTTTCCAGTTAGGCTAGTTTTCAGGAATACGTTCTCTTCATTCTTAGCTGAGTCTGTTGAAAGGCAACAACGGCTCACCACCCCTAGGTCGCAGGCATACAGCCTCTGAAAGCTGGTCCGAGATCTGCTTTTACTGAGTCTTTTTTGTAGGACAGAAAAGAGACTGACTCCATACCCACTTTAGATCCCAGTAATGTCCACTCTATTCTCTGCCCGTCAGAATCCCATGGGCCTCCGAGATTGGTGGCCCCTGACCTATGGTTGTGCTCTGTCATTCTCAAAGTCCAAACCCGACACTGGAACTCTCTCCAATTACATGGCATAGCAGAGATCTTAAATTATTTTTCTTGTTGGAATTCCCTACTCTCCTCCCTTCCCTGGTATTTTTTTTCATCCCTACCCTCTTCATCTACTTACTCTCTTTTCAGCCAATTCTTAGGTTCTTTCTTTTATAGTAAATAGTCTCATTTTAAAGAAAATTCACTTTTATAATACATATATTTCTAAATGCTGTTATAGTACAACGCTTTGTATTCACACTAGGTATACTGGCATATTTATTATTCGATTCATTCTCCTAAAAAATCCTACGGGATAAGTGAGGGTAGCTATAATTAACCTCGTTCAGTAAATGGAGAACCAAGGCATAAGAGATAATTAATATAATCAAGTAACTGATTCCAAGGCAATCAATGATTCGAATTTCTTTCTCAATATGGTACCTAATAAAAAAAAAAATATTGCTTCCCACCTTTTAATTTCCTTAAAAGAAAGATGTTAATTTTTTTGTTATGTACAGTAATTCTATCTCAAAACAATGTAAGATAAAATCTAAACTAAAAATAAATGCCTCCTGATTAAAATTCCATTGCTTTTTTCCAAACTTGACTTGTTTTGTAGGATTATCTACAACAACCAGAGATGACGACTAATAAGCAAAATTCTAAAGGAAGATAATACCAACACTTTGAAGCTAGTTTTCAAGTTTCCGAATACGTTCCCCTCTGTCATTTGCTTAGTTTGAAAGAATGATTGAGGATTTCTTTAAAAAAAAAAAATGTACTTCCATTGACTTTCCAGTTAGGCTAGTTTTCAGGAATACGTTCTCTTCATTCTTAGCTGAGTCTGTTGAAAGGCAACAACGGCTCACCACCCCTAGGTCGCAGGCATACAGCCTCTGAAAGCTGGTCCGAGATCTGCTTTTACTGAGTCTTTTTTGTAGGACAGAAAAGAGACTGACTCCATACCCACTTTAGATCCCAGTAATGTCCACTCTATTCTCTGCCCGTCAGAATCCCATGGGCCTCCGAGATTGGTGGCCCCTGACCTATGGTTGTGCTCTGTCATTCTCAAAGTCCAAACCCGACACTGGAACTCTCTCCAATTACATGGCATAGCAGAGATCTTAAATTATTTTTCTTGTTGGAATTCCCTACTCTCCTCCCTTCCCTGGTATTTTTTTTCATCCCTACCCTCTTCATCTACTTACTCTCTTTTCAGCCAATTCTTAGGTTCTTTCTTTTATAGTAAATAGTCTCATTTTAAAGAAAATTCACTTTTATAATACATATATTTCTAAATGCTGTTATAGTACAACGCTTTGTATTCACACTAGGTATACTGGCATATTTATTATTCGATTCATTCTCCTAAAAAATCCTACGGGATAAGTGAGGGTAGCTATAATTAACCTCGTTCAGTAAATGGAGAACCAAGGCATAAGAGATAATTAATATAATCAAGTAACTGATTCCAAGGCAATCACTGATTCGGAATTTCTTTCTCAATATGGTACCTAATAAAAAAAAA
Source organism: Tragulus kanchil (assembly GCA_022376925.1). Classification (NCBI taxonomy): domain Eukaryota; kingdom Metazoa; phylum Chordata; class Mammalia; order Artiodactyla; family Tragulidae; genus Tragulus; species Tragulus kanchil. The sequence continues at coordinate 67,494,350 of JAIOJX010000028.1, read as the reverse complement.
AATATTGCTTCCCACCTTTTAATTTCCTTAAAAGAAAGATGTTAATTTTTTTGTTATGTACAGTAATTCTATCTCAAAACAATGTAAGATAAAATCTAAACTAAAAATAAATGCCTCCTGATTAAAATTCCATTGCTTTTTTCCAAACTTGACTTGTTTTGTAGGATTATCTACAACAACCAGAGATGACGACTAATAAGCAAAATTCTAAAGGAAGATAATACCAACACTCTTTGATCTTGTATAATTTACTACTCAAATAAGACAAATTAGAAACAAAGCTTTAGTTTTCACTGTGATTTCCAGCCTAGATGTAAAAATCACACAATTTTTAGTGTACTTCTATAAACAAGAGTGTGTTTAAATACAAATAATAGAATATAAAGATGAAAACTATGCAAGGCAGCTTCAGGTCCAGAAGGTGCTTACTCTGTAAATATCTCAAACTGCAGTCTCCTCACGTCTCAGATCCTTAGCAAAAGGCATGCAATCAAGCCTCCATTCTGAGCTGAATGCTTCTAACTTATTAATTCTAACAGACAAGATAAGGGGAAAGAAAACCTCTGAAGCATGTAAATTCCATTGTTTTAATGTATAAGCAGTTTTAACCCTGAAGGGTAGCTCACCAACTACTGAGGGGCTCTTGAATGCTGAATGATGTTCTTCAGCTCTTCATTTTGAGTTCAATGTAATTATTCTGTATGTGAGCAATTGTTCCTGAAGACACTGGTTTTAAAACTTAGGCCAACTTCTCTCAACATTGGAAGGCAGACCTTTGCGAATAACAGGGTTATAAAGTCAGAAGCAATAGGGATATAAGCACATTAAATGCAGACTGAGTGAATAATATTCTGCATTTATAGAATGAGGCTAGTTAGAGCTACCCTCATTTATATTATTTTCACAGTAATGGATGAAATAATAAATATCCCAACATAACTAAATAGTAAATTTTCTAATTATGCATTTTATAATCAAGAGGCCAAAAAACGCAAGCTCTCTCTTTTTGATGTCTTCAAAATATTTTACTACTATACTAAGATTTTTTAGACTAAAGAAAAAAGTTCATATACATTATCTTGAATCTTAGAGTGAGCAGAGTATTGCATTTCTGGTAGGATTATTATTATTTGATATTTTGTGATACTCTTGTTTCATCTGTTGTGGAAAATACATTTTTAATCGGTAAATATGACAGCCATGAAAAAATATAGAGTAGAGGGGGAAGTTTTATTATCAGGGTCCCTCAAATTTGGCTCTTATTGCAAACTATCTCTAGACTACATCCACCTGAAAAATGAGAATATAGTTATTTACAATTGCTTTATTCATGAAAATATTTTTCAACATTTTTATTCTTTATAGTAATCGTGAAGTCATATCTATAAAGTGCTTTGAACTCCTTGGAGAAAGGAAGCATGTAAATGCAAAGCATCACTGTTATTACTCTGCAATAAATTTCAGCTAACATAGTAGGTAATTAAAGGAGAGAGCTGGGGAGTAATTAAAAGTAATTGATATCTCACTGTCCTTGCAAGGTGCTGTTTTTGCTGTTCCTCAATACGTTCAAAGTGGTGTCAAGTACAAAAAATAAATAAATAATTCTCAAACGAAAGCAGAACTCTGTCAAGTCCCCGTTTTCCAACTAGGACCTTCTGAGACATAGTATCACCAATCTCAGAGAGGTTTTCAGTAACTCACAAACCCTGTTATTAACAAGAAACAAGATGCTTTAAAAAGCCAGTGTCCTCTAGGGTCTTTCTGCCTCTCACATGAGGAGTAACCACTAAAGCACTGGTTGGAAATAGTCTGACCACTTAACTGTTGTTGGTTTCTTGGGATACAGGTATAAAATAAGTTGTTTTATGCTTAAAAACACACACGGCCTAAATGTATCAGGTATAAGGGGCTGAAAGGTTTGTGGGCACTGAGACCTTCTCATAGAGATTCCTCCTGCCTCTTCACTTGCTGCTAAAGCCTCACTACTTGGTCTTTAAACTTTTGCTAGGCCAAGATTGGGATTCCCTAGTGGCCCAGATGGTAAAGAATCAGCCTGCAATGCAAGTGACTCAGATGTGATCCCTGGGTCACGGAGATCCCCTGGAGAAGGAAACGTCATGCCATTCCAATATTCATGCCTGGAGAATTCCAAGGACAGAGGAGCCTGGCAGGCTATACAGCTCATGGCATCACAAAGCGTTGGACATGGCTGAGCGACTATAACCCAAGACCATCCCCACTGTCATGAGTTTCTTCCTTTCCCAACTAAGACTGGCCTGCCCGAAATTTTTCCGACAGCCATGAAAAATATAGAGTAGAGGGGGAAGTTTTATTATCAGGGTCCCTCAAATTTGGCTCTTATTGCAAACTATCTCTAGACTACATCCACCTGAAAAATGAGAATATAGTTATTTACAATTGCTTTATTCATGAAAATATTTTTCAACATTTTTATTCTTTATAGTAATCGTGAAGTCATATCTATAAAGTGCTTTGAACTCCTTGGAGAAAGGAAGCATGTAAATGCAAAGCATCACTGTTATTACTCTGCAATAAATTTCAGCTAACATAGTAGGTAATTAAAGGAGAGAGCTGGGGAGTAATTAAAAGTAATTGATATCTCACTGTCCTTGCAAGGTGCTGTTTTTGCTGTTCCTCAATACGTTCAAAGTGGTGTCAAGTACAAAAATAAATAAATAATTCTCAAACGAAAGCAGAACTCTGTCAAGTCCCCGTTTTCCAACTAGGACCTTCTGAGACATAGTATCACCAATCTCAGAGAGGTTTTCAGTAACTCACAAACCCTGTTATTAACAAGAAACAAGATGCTTTAAAAAGCCAGTGTCCTCTAGGGTCTTTCTGCCTCTCACATGAGGAGTAACCACTAAAGCACTGGTTGGAAATAGTCTGACCACTTAACTGTTGTTGGTTTCTTGGGATACAGGTATAAAATAAGTTGTTTTATGCTTAAAAACACACACGGCCTAAATGTATCAGGTATAAGGGGCTGAAAGGTTTGTGGGCACTGAGACCTTCTCATAGAGATTCCTCCTGCCTCTTCACTTGCTGCTAAAGCCTCACTACTTGGTCTTTAAACTTTTGCTAGGCCAAGATTGGGATTCCCTAGTGGCCCAGATGGTAAAGAATCAGCCTGCAATGCAAGTGACTCAGATGTGATCCCTGGGTCACGGAGATCCCCTGGAGAAGGAAACGTCATGCCATTCCAATATTCATGCCTGGAGAATTCCAAGGACAGAGGAGCCTGGCAGGCTATACAGCTCATGGCATCACAAAGCGTTGGACATGGCTGAGCGACTATAACCCAAGACCATCCCCACTGTCATGAGTTTCTTCCTTTCCCAACTAAGACTGGCCTGCCCATTTTTCTGTACTTAAATTTGTCCATTCTTCCATGCTTACATTCCCATGATTTCATTTTTCAGAGTTCAGATGCTTCTTCTTAGGATCAAGTTCAGAATTTCTTTCTCCAAACCTTTAGTGATTCCTAAGGACACCAGCCACACCACAGCAAACAGTGCAGATATTTAGGGAATATTTTCTGACCAAGGTTATGGCATACTTCCTGGAATAGAAAACCTTTTGGAATTCTTTCAGACTATTATGATGTTAAGATGTGAGAAATCCACATGAAACTATGTTGGAGTAATGACGGCAGTGAGTGGGGCAGAACTGACCAGTGCTAGTAATCTGTTATGCAGAAGTCTTCCAGCTTGTTTTAGTCTTAGGTAAATTCATGCCCCTAACAAGCAGCACAAAACAGTATCTTCTGTTGTGACACTACACCTCCAAGATGGCTTTAGAACTGTCTCCAACTACTTCTTTCAGTCTACAGGTAATGCTTACACTTCCACAGTAAGATCTGGTTTTCTCCCTTCCCTCCTATATGTCCTTGTTTCAGCTATTCCTGAGGTTATCCTATCAATGAGACCACCACCTCTTCTAAGATAACTTCCTGCCCAAGATGCCTCCACTGCTGACTATAACAGCTGGCAGAGTCTGCCAGGTCTGCAGAGATGTTTAGGCACGGTAGAATCTTAGGGAGTTAGCTTCAGTCCTAATCAAGGTTCTCCAATAGTGGTCAGCTAAGGCAGATACAAACAAACAAAAAAAGAGCCCGATATTTACAGGACTTGCTATGCCAAGTGTTCATGCTGATACATCCCTTTCAAAGTTAGTCACTACAGTTATCTTATTGGAGACATGGAGACCTGCAATGCAAGTGACTCAGATGTGATCCCTGGGTCACGGAGATCCCCTGGAGAAGGAAACGTCATGCCATTCCAATATTCATGCCTGGAGAATTCCAAGGACAGAGGAGCCTGGCAGGCTATACAGCTCATGGCATCACAAAGCGTTGGACATGGCTGAGCGACTATAACCCAAGACCATCCCCACTGTCATGAGTTTCTTCCTTTCCCAACTAAGACTGGCCTGCCCATTTTTCTGTACTTAAATTTGTCCATTCTTCCATGCTTACATTCCCATGATTTCATTTTTCAGAGTTCAGATGCTTCTTCTTAGGATCAAGTTCAGAATTTCTTTCTCCAAACCTTTAGTGATTCCTAAGGACACCAGCCACACCACAGCAAACAGTGCAGATATTTAGGGAATATTTTCTGACCAAGGTTATGGCATACTTCCTGGAATAGAAAACCTTTTGGAATTCTTTCAGACTATTATGATGTTAAGATGTGAGAAATCCACATGAAACTATGTTGGAGTAATGACGGCAGTGAGTGGGGCAGAACTGACCAGTGCTAGTAATCTGTTATGCAGAAGTCTTCCAGCTTGTTTTAGTCTTAGGTAAATTCATGCCCCTAACAAGCAGCACAAAACAGTATCTTCTGTTGTGACACTACACCTCCAAGATGGCTTTAGAACTGTCTCCAACTACTTCTTTCAGTCTACAGGTAATGCTTACACTTCCACAGTAAGATCTGGTTTTCTCCCTTCCCTCCTATATGTCCTTGTTTCAGCTATTCCTGAGGTTATCCTATCAATGAGACCACCACCTCTTCTAAGATAACTTCCTGCCCAAGATGCCTCCACTGCTGACTATAACAGCTGGCAGAGTCTGCCAGGTCTGCAGAGATGTTTAGGCACGGTAGAATCTTAGGGAGTTAGCTTCAGTCCTAATCAAGGTTCTCCAATAGTGGTCAGCTAAGGCAGATACAAACAAACAAAAAAAGAGCCCGATATTTACAGGACTTGCTATGCCAAGTGTTCATGCTGATACATCCCTTTCAAAGTTAGTCACTACAGTTATCTTGTTGGAGACATGGAGACTTGGAAAAGTTGAATAATTTCCCCAAGGTCACATTGTTTCAGAGCCAGAATTGCAATCAAGCCTGCATCACTTCTAAGCCCCTCTTCCCACTGAGCACACGTGCACAGTCTGGCATCCAAGGGGCACGAAGTCCACTGAGAGAGCAGCTGATAGGCTCTGACTATTTGTTCTCTGAACTGCTTCTGCTCTTGGATAAGTGTAGAGATTTTGGATTTATACAGTGATTATAATCAGACATCGTTAAGAAACTGCAGGTAAATGAATCTGCCCTTTAGCAAAACTGGGACCAAAAGGATGGAATTTCCTTCCAAATATCAATAGAAATGATAAAAGAAAAAGAAGTCAGTACTATACTCCAGTCTTTAAAGGGCGCTTCTAGGTCTGTAATTTTAGAGCAACGGCTGCTGTGGGTATGGGGTCTTTCCCATGATGAGACAATTCCCTTGCTCAGTAACTGCACCCGTTAAACTGAAGCACCATGAGAGACACAGCAAATGCTTGTCATCAGTCAGAGACTGGCTTGCTATTTTCTGTGAATTTGACATAGCCCTGTTTCCCCATATGCCTTGCCTTGTCGGGCTACACATTGTCTTCCCACTCTCCCTCCCCCTCTTCATTTATCACCTTCTGTTTCCTCCCCTGCTTCTTCTGTTTTCAACTGAGTAATGTTAAATGTTTTAAGTGTGAAATAATATGCATCATACTGTGGCTCTTCAGGGTAACAATAGAAATATGTGTACCACCACTACGTGCTGGGTGTGTGTGTGTGTGTGTGTGACTCTGATGTATGAACCATAGTAGTCACAGCGATCTTGTGGGAGACCTGAAGTAAGTGTGGGATGGGTGAGTGAAGGTGTTAATAAAAACATAAAGTCTTTCTCAGGGCACTCTCACTGTCCTTCTTTGGACCTTGACAACCACTGCTATCCATGTATCATCACAAAAGCACTGGCAAATGCAAAAAGCTCTGATAATTATTTTGCAGGAAAGTGTAAAGGTCTGCAGTGTTTTGAATATATCAGCATGGCAACATAGCATCTATGTGGTAGATGTAGAAAGGATGTAGATAAATAAGAGCTTGATACATTTTTCCCACGTTAAAGAAATTCACAGCACTATATAGATGACAACCAACTTTACAGACATATATCTCAAGCTAAGTAGTGTCTTTTGTACAAGTAGTTTTTAAAAACTGGTGATCTCTGAGACAGTGTTCATCAGCTGCACCTTAACCCCTTCCCACTGAGCACACGTGCACAGTCTGGCATCCAAGGGCACGAAGTCCACTGAGAGAGCAGCTGATAGGCTCTGACTATTTGTTCTCTGAACTGCTTCTGCTCTTGGATAAGTGTAGAGATTTTGGATTTATACAGTGATTATAATCAGACATCGTTAAGAAACTGCAGGTAAATGAATCTGCCCTTTAGCAAAACTGGGACCAAAAGGATGGAATTTCCTTCCAAATATCAATAGAAATGATAAAAGAAAAAGAAGTCAGTACTATACTCCAGTCTTTAAAGGGCGCTTCTAGGTCTGTAATTTTAGAGCAACGGCTGCTGTGGGTATGGGGTCTTTCCCATGATGAGACAATTCCCTTGCTCAGTAACTGCACCCGTTAAACTGAAGCACCATGAGAGACACAGCAAATGCTTGTCATCAGTCAGAGACTGGCTTGCTATTTTCTGTGAATTTGACATAGCCCTGTTTCCCCATATGCCTTGCCTTGTCGGGCTACACATTGTCTTCCCACTCTCCCTCCCCCTCTTCATTTATCACCTTCTGTTTCCTCCCCTGCTTCTTCTGTTTTCAACTGAGTAATGTTAAATGTTTTAAGTGTGAAATAATATGCATCATACTGTGGCTCTTCAGGGTAACAATAGAAATATGTGTACCACCACTACGTGCTGGGTGTGTGTGTGTGTGTGTGTGACTCTGATGTATGAACCATAGTAGTCACAGCGATCTTGTGGGAGACCTGAAGTAAGTGTGGGATGGGTGAGTGAAGGTGTTAATAAAAACATAAAGTCTTTCTCAGGGCACTCTCACTGTCCTTCTTTGGACCTTGACAACCACTGCTATCCATGTATCATCACAAAAGCACTGGCAAATGCAAAAAGCTCTGATAATTATTTTGCAGGAAAGTGTAAAGGTCTGCAGTGTTTTGAATATATCAGCATGGCAACATAGCATCTATGTGGTAGATGTAGAAAGGATGTAGATAAATAAGAGCTTGATACATTTTTCCCACGTTAAAGAAATTCACAGCACTATATAGATGACAACCAACTTTACAGACATATATCTCAAGCTAAGTAGTGTCTTTTGTACAAGTAGTTTTTAAAAAACTGGTGATCTCTGAGACAGTGTTCATAGTACAGTGATACCTGAATGAACACAAATCTCTCTGTAGCAAAGGTTCAAGTATGGACATGGTTGGATGACTATTGTTGTTCTAAGGACAAGGTCAATAGAAGTAGCAAATGAGGCGGATAAGATAGGGATGATTTTTTTTCAAGCAGATCAGTATGATCTGGGTGGCACAAAGGCACATTCTTGGGCACTATAGTAGGGATCAGTCACCTAGGAGTACAGAGCTGGGGGAAGGGGAGCCTTCTGGGTTTTAGCTTGCCTAAAAGAGTTTACACAGGGAGCCTATATCAGGAATAGAGTTGTTAGTAAAATAAACCTCTTTTCATATCAGAAAAACCTCTCGGCATGTCATGGCAAATATTTGTTTAGCAAACCTTTGCTCTTCCCAAATCCCCTTGGGTGGATGTGTCTTCCTCTCATTTCAGTATTAGATTCTCACCCCATTCTCCTTAACTCAGAATAGCATAGAGGCACCAGTTGTTTGACTGCCTTTGAGTCTCACATTCCTATGGGGATTCCATATGTGTATAATTAACTTATCTCCTATTAATCTGTCTTATATTAATTTGATTGCTAAATAGCGAAAGAACCTACAAGTGTAGGGAAAAGTATTACTCCTCTGCACTTCCAAGAGAAACTGGAACATCAAACATCGAAGGATTAGGAGTTCATAAGAAGGACAAATACACAAGGAGAAAAATTCCTCCCCAAGACAATTACAGGAAGGTCTCCACCTGATGAAAATTTCCCAGTTCTTCCTACATTACCTAGTAGCAGGACAAGTAGTAGTAGAGAGGTACTTAGCAAGAAATGACCATAAGCCAGTGTGGCAGGTATAATGCAAGTGTATAGAAATCTGCTATGGGCTAAAGGAGAATCCCTTCTTTGACTCTGAAAGAGGATTTAGTGGAGGTTCCAGAAAAGAGATTATGCTAGAGTAGATGATAAACCATCAGTTGATACTTGGGCAGAAGGAGAGAGTAGAAACTTGAGATGGTGAAAAAGCATATGCAAAGACTAGGAGGGTGTTTAGGAAACAGGGAGGAAGTCAGTGATGAGTAGCACAGAGGTATTACAGGCACTTTCTAGGATACGGTTTTGAAATGGATGATAGGGTTAAATACTGAAGTACTTTATAAGCCAGTCTATAGAGTTTGGATTTGGAGCTAACATTAAGCAGAAGTGTGATATGTTGAGATTTCTAGTTTTAAAAATAAGTTGGAAAACAATATAAAATCATAAACTAAGTGATGGTGAGAATTTGGATAACCAGTGAAACTATTAAATAAATACTCAGGAGTTAAGAGACCATAATAATCTAACTTGTATTGCAAGTATAAACAAAAAAACTGATTAGCAAGAAAATGTAGATTCTTGGGCACTATAGTAGGGATCCCCTTCCCAAAAGAGTTTACACAGGGAGCCTATATCAGGAATAGAGTTGTTAGTAAAATAAACCTCTTTTCATATCAGAAAAACCTCTCGGCATGTCATGGCAAATATTTGTTTAGCAAACCTTTGCTCTTCCCAAATCCCCTTGGGTGGATGTGTCTTCCTCTCATTTCAGTATTAGATTCTCACCCCATTCTCCTTAACTCAGAATAGCATAGAGGCACCAGTTGTTTGACTGCCTTTGAGTCTCACATTCCTATGGGGATTCCATATGTGTATAATTAACTTATCTCCTATTAATCTGTCTTATATTAATTTGATTGCTAAATAGCGAAAGAACCTACAAGTGTAGGGAAAAGTATTACTCCTCTGCACTTCCAAGAGAAACTGGAACATCAAACATCGAAGGATTAGGAGTTCATAAGAAGGACAAATACACAAGGAGAAAAATTCCTCCCCAAGACAATTACAGGAAGGTCTCCACCTGATGAAAATTTCCCAGTTCTTCCTACATTACCTAGTAGCAGGACAAGTAGTAGTAGAGAGGTACTTAGCAAGAAATGACCATAAGCCAGTGTGGCAGGTATAATGCAAGTGTATAGAAATCTGCTATGGGCTAAAGGAGAATCCCTTCTTTGACTCTGAAAGAGGATTTAGTGGAGGTTCCAGAAAAGAGATTATGCTAGAGTAGATGATAAACCATCAGTTGATACTTGGGCAGAAGGAGAGAGTAGAAACTTGAGATGGTGAAAAAGCATATGCAAAGACTAGGAGGGTGTTTAGGAAACAGGGAGGAAGTCAGTGATGAGTAGCACAGAGGTATTACAGGCACTTTCTAGGATACGGTTTTGAAATGGATGATAGGGTTAAATACTGAAGTACTTTATAAGCCAGTCTATAGAGTTTGGATTTGGAGCTAACATTAAGCAGAAGTGTGATATGTTGAGATTTCTAGTTTTAAAAATAAGTTGGAAAACAATATAAAATCATAAACTAAGTGATGGTGAGAATTTGGATAACCAGTGAAACTATTAAATAAATACTCAGGAGTTAAGAGACCATAATAATCTAACTTGTATTGCAAGTATAAAAAAAACTGATTGAAGAGAAAATGAGGAGGTGGACATCCTGGGTGGAAAATGTTAGGGACAGAGAAAAACCAAGTAAGATGTTAAATTTTTTCTGCTTGAGGAATGAAGTAGATAATGATGCTTTTAACCAAGCAGAAAATATAGCTCAAATGTCAAATGTTACAATAGGCCTCCATCATCTGACAGCAACAGATCTTCAGCTTCCTCCTCAAAGCTTCTTTTAGTTAATGTTCCCAAAGCCATTAATTCAACTAGAGTCATTACAAACCTCCACCCATGTTCTTCTTCTCTTACTTGGGCTTCCACTCATCTGTATCTGCTGCCTATACAGTAACTTGGAACAACGTCCCCATCTGCCACAAGAATGTGCCTTGTCAGTGACCACATCAAGGACACCCTGTCTGAATTATGCTAAGGTTTCCATGTTTACAACCTACAGGATGGCACTAAGTTCCATGCCAAGGCAGGACACTGGGCAATACTGGGCTCACCCTCTACAGCTTCTCCTCCACTAGAATGTCTGCTCTATGAGTTGACTGCAAAGATTTCCATGTTTCATTTACTGCAGTATCTTCTGTATTTAATGCTTGGTACATAACAGGTGTTTGATAAATATTTTTAATTCAACTTCTTATTTTAAGATAGGTACAGGCTCATATGCAGTTGTAAGAAATAATACAGAAGAGACAGAGTGTCCTTTAGCAATCTCCCCTAATGGTAGCAACTTAAAAAACTAGATCATAAGCAGTAAAAAAAAACCCCCCCTTCTGTATTCTTAATGCTTGGTACATATGCAAAGACTAGGAGGGTGTTTAGGAAACAGGGAGGAAGTCAGTGATGAGTAGCACAGAGGTATTACAGGCACTTTCTAGGATACGGTTTTGAAATGGATGATAGGGTTAAATACTGAAGTACTTTATAAGCCAGTCTATAGAGTTTGGATTTGGAGCTAACATTAAGCAGAAGTGTGATGTGTTGAGATTTCTAGTTTTAAAAATAAGTTGGAAAACAATATAAAATCATAAACTAAGTGATGGTGAGAATTTGGATAACCAGTGAAACTATTAAATAAATACTCAGGAGTTAAGAGACCATAATAATCTAACTTGTATTGCAAGTATAAAAAAAACTGATTGAAGAGAAAATGAGGAGGTGGACATCCTGGGTGGAAAATGTTAGGGACAGAGAAAAACCAAGTAAGATGTTAAATTTTTTCTGCTTGAGGAATGAAGTAGATAATGATGCTTTTAACCAAGCAGAAAATATAGCTCAAATGTCAAATGTTACAATAGGCCTCCATCATCTGACAGCAACAGATCTTCAGCTTCCTCCTCAAAGCTTCTTTTAGTTAATGTTCCCAAAGCCATTAATTCAACTAGAGTCATTACAAACCTCCACCCATGTTCTTCTTCTCTTACTTGGGCTTCCACTCATCTGTATCTGCTGCCTATACAGTAACTTGGAACAACGTCCCCATCTGCCACAAGAATGTGCCTTGTCAGTGACCACATCAAGGACACCCTGTCTGAATTATGCTAAGGTTTCCATGTTTACAACCTACAGGATGGCACTAAGTTCCATGCCAAGGCAGGACACTGGGCAATACTGGGCTCACCCTCTACAGCTTCTCCTCCACTAGAATGTCTGCTCTATGAGTTGACTGCAAAGATTTCCATGTTTCATTTACTGCAGTATCTTCTGTATTTAATGCTTGGTACATAACAGGTGTTTGATAAATATTTTTAATTCAACTTCTTATTTTAAGATAGGTACAGGCTCATATGCAGTTGTAAGAAATAATACAGAAGAGACAGAGTGTCCTTTAGCAATCTCCCCTAATGGTAGCAACTTAAAAAACTAGATCATAAGCAGGATACGGACATTAAAGCAGTCACAACACAAAACACGACTGTCACCACCAAAGTCCCCTGTGCCACCCACTTCTGTCCAAAGGCAACTGCTCCAAATATTGCTGTCAGATGAGATCTACAGAAGCAACTGTAAAACACTGGAGATAATATTGAAGAACTCTATGCTTGAATTGTTTCACAATTAATTTCAGTTTTACCTCAGTTTAAAGAAACTTAAATGTGACCAATTGACACTGAGATTTTTAGAGGAAAAAGACAAAAAGAAATTCTAATCAGTGCAAATAATACTAGTCCTAAATCAAAAGACTGACAAATCATTTTAGTGTACAGTACAGTTATTTAGGTTAAAGTAGAATCAAGGGCTTCCCTGGTAGCTCAGTGGTAAAGAATCTGCCTGCCAATGCAGAACACATGGGTTCGATCCCTGATCCGGGAAGATTCCACATGCTGTGGAGCAACTAAATCTGTGAGCCACAACTATTGGGCCTGTGCTCTAGAGCCTCAGAGCTGCAACTATGGAGCCTATGGGCCGCAATTACTGAATCTCATGTGCCCTAGGGCCCGAGTTCCACAACAAGAGAAGTCACTGCAACCAGAAGCCTCCTCTTCAACTGGAGAGTAGTCCTCACTCTCTGCAACTAGAAAAGGGCCCATCAGTAGCAACAAAGACCCAGAATAGCCAAAAAATAAATCAATAAAAAAATTTTTAAATTAGTTTCTGTAAAAAAAAAAAAAAAAAAAGAAATAAAGATGTTTAAGGTCATCATCTTTAAGCAACAGCAACCCACAAACGCTATCTTATTTTTAAAGAAAGAAACTGAAGCAAACGGAAGTTTAAAGGAGCAGGAAATCATAAAATGTGTTCGAGATTGAAGATGCTATGTTCTAAGACTTTTCTTCATGTTGGTCCTCCACAGCCACAAACTTGGCCATGTGACTCTCCTGCTCAGCTTCCCATTGCCTAAAGACAATGTCCAAAGTCATCTGCATGGTTTGCTGAGATCTTGCATTGTCGGATCCCTGAATATTTCTCCAGTCTATCACCTGCAGTTCCCTGTCCTTTACCTCCCTCTGTAGAAACGTCTGCCAACATTTTCCTACACACACAAAGTTGTGTCTCCATTCAGAACCACTGCTGGAACTATTCCCTAGCCTGACTGCCTCCTCACACTCACTTCTATCCTCTCACTTCCTCCGACTAGACCCTGATTCTTACTCTTTTAATTCTTACTCATTTCACACATTACTTCTCCCATAAAGCTTTCTTCCAGGAAGGCCTTCCCTGTCACCACCTAGATAACCTGAGTCTATTAATCAATATTCCTTTACACCAAGCCACAGAAACTCAATTAGAAGAGCTTAGGAAAACAAAAAAAAAAATCTGTGTTGCTCAAAAACAAATTATAGAAAGAGCATCCCATGAGAAGAGATGTCAATTTTATTGTGAAAAATCTGCATTATTACACAGAGTACATGGTATTGTAATCTGTTAATGTGTCTGTCTTCCTTGGTCTATATGCCTGAAGGTATTCACCTTGGGATTTCCCAATGTCAAACACAATGCCCAGTCCAACAGAAGTTGAACATATCTTTTTCATATAAAGTAAATTATATTATGATTGGAAATTTAGGGAAGTGATGTCTAAAGGGAATACTATATACATAGGAAATCTTTTGTTTTTTTTGACATAGGAGATCTTGTTTATAAGTATAGGCAAAGAATTTGGTGACTAGAGTTTCAAAATGAAAGAAAAATTGAGGATGATGGTCTTTAAGAATATGCAATGATTTCTAGGCTTACATTTGAAACTTGGGGAAAAACAGGGATACCTTTTTCTTGAGAAAGGAGGAAGAAGGAGTGAAAAAAAAAGAAATAAAGATGTTTAAGGTCATCATCTTTAAGCAACAGCAACCCACAAACGCTATCTTATTTTTAAAGAAAGAAACTAAAGCAAACGGAAGTTTAAAGGAGCAGGAAATCATAAAATGTGTTCGAGATTGAAGATGCTATGTTCTAAGACTTTTCTTCATGTTGGTCCTCCACAGCCACAAACTTGGCCATGTGACTCTCCTGCTCAGCTTCCCATTGCCTAAAGACAATGTCCAAAGTCATCTGCATGGTTTGCTGAGATCTTGCATTGTCGGATCCCTGAATATTTCTCCAGTCTATCACCTGCAGTTCCCTGTCCTTTACCTCCCTCTGTAGAAACGTCTGCCAACATTTTCCTACACACACAAAGTTGTGTCTCCATTCAGAACCACTGCTGGAACTATTCCCTAGCCTGACTGCCTCCTCACACTCACTTCTATCCTCTCACTTCCTCCGACTAGACCCTGATTCTTACTCTTTTAATTCTTACTCATTTCACACATTACTTCTCCCATAAAGCTTTCTTCCAGGAAGGCCTTCCCTGTCACCACCTAGATAACCTGAGTCTATTAATCAATATTCCTTTACACCAAGCCACAGAAACTCAATTAGAAGAGCTTAGGAAAACAAAAAAAAAAATCTGTGTTGCTCAAAAACAAATTATAGAAAGAGCATCCCATGAGAAGAGATGTCAATTTTATTGTGAAAAATCTGCATTATTACACAGAGTACATGGTATTGTAATCTGTTAATGTGTCTGTCTTCCTTGGTCTATATGCCTGAAGGTATTCACCTTGGGATTTCCCAATGTCAAACACAATGCCCAGTCCAACAGAAGTTGAACATATCTTTTTCATATAAAGTAAATTATATTATGATTGGAAATTTAGGGAAGTGATGTCTAAAGGGAATACTATATACATAGGAAATCTTTTGTTTTTTTTGACATAGGAGATCTTGTTTATAAGTATAGGCAAAGAATTTGGTGACTAGAGTTTCAAAATGAAAGAAAAATTGAGGATGATGGTCTTTAAGAATATGCAATGATTTCTAGGCTTACATTTGAAACTTGGGGAAAAACAGGGATACCTTTTTCTTGAGAAAGGAGGGAAGAAGGTAAACTCAGTGATGATGCAAGCAAGATCAGAAGTTGGGAGATGAGTTGAGAGACCTTACACCTGCTGGTATATCTTTTCTCTCCAAAACAGTATGCAGTGGGTTTAGTTCACCTGCTTAAGAAGGAAAAGGCAACAGTATTTGGCACTGAGGTAGGAGAATTAAAGGAAATAGTAAATTCCTGAGAAAAACAGAAGAGTTTCTTCCAAGAGACAAGGAGAAGTGAACTGGAGAGATACTTAACACCTACTTTCCCACAGGCCCCTTGTCTCACACACAGCCAAAACAACAAGGCCAGAAAATTCCATGAAAGTTGATGCCTCATTTTACCCATGGAGTTGGCTCTTCCTAGAAAGCAATTCCTTCTGTTTAGTTCAACGCTCATATCAATACTTTTTACCTGCTTTTACCTCTTTTCTCTCACCTACAATATACTCATGTCTTACTCATTCTAAAAAAGAGATGGTTTACTTACAGTCCATTTACTCCCGCATCCATTGTTCTCTGGTTTTGGCTCCACTGCCACTGAAATAGCTTTTGCAAAGGTCATTATCACCGAGTTACAAGGAACTATAGCCTTTTCCCTCTCAATCTTCCTTCTTTACTGTGTTTCTGGAAGCTTGTGAGCCCAGAATGTGAAACATTCTCAGACTTTGACTTCAACTTCAGATGTAGCAATCAGAAAACACCCTACTCAATGAGGACATTGTAGGGGTACAGCTAAAGATTGTGGCCTGAATCCAGGCCACGCAGTTTCCTCACTGAGTGATGTCAGAGAAGTTATTTGGCCTTTCCAAACTCAGTTTATGTAACTGCAAAATAGATATAATACCCATTTACTAGTGCTGCCTTCACTACTCAACCCTTTAGCCTTTAAGAAATACTGGAAATTCTCTGGTGGTCCAGTGGTTAGGATTCTGTGCTTCCATTGCAGGGGGCATGGGTACTACCCCTGTCCTGGTCAAAGAACTAAGATCTCACAGACTGCATGTTACAGCCAAAAAAAAAAAAAAAAACTGAACACACCTACAATATACCAGGTTAATATTTTGAACGCTTGGAGTCCATTAGTCAGGGCAGAGAGAGGATGAACAAAAACCATAACCCTAATATATTACCCAGCAATCCCACTACTTGGCATATACCCTGAGGAAACCATGATTCAAAAAGAAACACCTACACCAAATGTTCATTGCAGCAGTATTTACAATAGCCAGGACAGGGAGGCAAAAATGTCCATCAACAGGTAGATAAAGAAGATGTGACACATATGTACAATGGAATATTATTAGTCAATAAAAAGGAAAAAAAATGGGTCATTTGCAGTGATGTGGATGAACCTAGAGTCTATCATGCAGACTGAAGTAAGTCAGAAAGAGAAAAACAAATATTGTGAATTAATGTGTGTGTGTGTATAATATATATATAATCTAGAAAAATGGTGCTTATGAACCTGTTTGTAGGGCAGGAGTAAAGACACAGACATGGAGAATGGACTTGTGAACACAAGTGGGAAGGAGAGTGTGGGACACATTGAGAGAGTAACACTGACAATATACACACTTCCACAGGTAAAACAGACAGCTGGTGGGAAACTGCTCTGTAGCACAGGGAGCTCAGCTCTGTAATGACCTAGAGGGGCTGCACGGGGAGAGGGAGAGAAGAAGGCTCAAGAAGGTGGGGATATATACAAACAGCTGACTCACACTGCTGTCCAGCAGAAATGAACACAACATTGTGGAGCAATTATGCTCCACTTAAAAAAGCCCGTGGGGCAGGGAGGGACTGTTAAGTGGAGAAAGAACATAATCTCCAAC
The DNA here is from genome assembly GCA_022376925.1 of Tragulus kanchil. NCBI lineage: Eukaryota > Metazoa > Chordata > Mammalia > Artiodactyla > Tragulidae > Tragulus > Tragulus kanchil. Next base: position 67,477,515 of record JAIOJX010000028.1, on the reverse strand, counting down.
ATACCTTAACAGGATCACTCTGGCTAATGTGTAGAGAATATATCATATGGGGTAAGGACAAAAACCAAAAATGAGGATGTTACTGCACCAATCCTGGTGAAAGATGAAAAAAACAAAAATGAGGATGTTACTGCACCAATCCTGGTGAAAGATGATTGTGGCAAATATTGGAAAGGTGGTAGCAAGTTGTGGTGAAAGTGAGAAGTAGTTGTACTGCAGACAGATTTTGAAAGAAGAAATAAAAGTATTTTCTGATTAAGTTGGCTCTAAGAGCAATAGAAAAAAAAAAAAAGTATGATTCCAACATTGAGTTGGCTGGAGCAACTAAAAAGGTGAATTTGTCACTTTCTGTGATGTGGAAGACTGGTATGTGGAATGAATTTCATATAAAATTTGGATAGTGAAATATTCCACTGTTCTTTGAATTTGTCTCTCTGATTCTAAGACTTGAAGTAATCATTCCCTTCCTTGTCACACAGCCTTGCAACATTCTTGAAGTAAATTCATACATGGAATTTCATTTGTTCTGATATTTATAATCATTTTTTAGAAAGGCAAAAATATATTGTTATTTTTCATGGAACAGGTGAGATAACCAGACTTCATTGAGATTAACTGAAGGCCACAATGTGGTTAGAATGCAGTGTACACTACATCAGGTATTTTATCTCTTTACCTGGTATGCTTTAGCCCCTAAAATGCTTTCCAAGAATTAGGGCAGTGCAAGATAACTTCAAGATTATGCAGCTCAAAACCTCCTACATTTCACCTGAGGGTCCAAGTAACCTGTTCTGTGTTCATTGGGGTTGCGGTGGGCTCAGCTTGTAAGGGAAACCTAGAGGCAGACTTTGGCACGTGGGGAAACTGCTCTGTAGCACAGGGAGCTCAGCTCTGTAATGACCTAGAGGGCTGCACGGGAGAGGGAGAGAAGAAGGCTCAAGAAGGTGGGGATATATACAAACAGTTGACTCACACTGCTGTCCAGCAGAAATGAACACAACATTGTGGAGCAATTATGCTCCACTTAAAAAAGCCCGTGGGGCAGGGAGGGACTGTTAAGTGGAGAAAGAACATAATCTCCAACATACCTTAACAGGATCACTCTGGCTAATGTGTAGAGAATATATCATATGGGGTAAGGACAAAAACCAAAAATGAGGATGTTACTGCACCAATCCTGGTGAAAGATGAAAAAAACAAAAATGAGGATGTTACTGCACCAATCCTGGTGAAAGATGATTGTGGCAAATATTGGAAAGGTGGTAGCAAGTTGTGGTGAAAGTGAGAAGTAGTTGTACTGCAGACAGATTTTGAAAGAAGAAATAAAAGTATTTTCTGATTAAGTTGGCTCTAAGAGCAATAGAAAAAAAAAAGTATGATTCCAACATTGAGTTGGCTGGAGCAACTAAAAAGGTGAATTTGTCACTTTCTGTGATGTGGAAGACTGGTATGTGGAATGAATTTCATATAAAATTTGGATAGTGAAATATTCCACTGTTCTTTGAATTTGTCTCTCTGATTCTAAGACTTGAAGTAATCATTCCCTTCCTTGTCACACAGCCTTGCAACATTCTTGAAGTAAATTCATACATGGAATTTCATTTGTTCTGATATTTATAATCATTTTTTAGAAAGGCAAAAATATATTGTTATTTTTCATGGAACAGGTGAGATAACCAGACTTCATTGAGATTAACTGAAGGCCACAATGTGGTTAGAATGCAGTGTACACTACATCAGGTATTTTATCTCTTTACCTGGTATGCTTTAGCCCCTAAAATGCTTTCCAAGAATTAGGGCAGTGCAAGATAACTTCAAGATTATGCAGCTCAAAACCTCCTACATTTCACCTAAGGGTCCAAGTAACCTGTTCTGTGTTACTCCATTTGGGGTTTTGAAATCTTTTGGAAACTCTCAAAAGACTTTAGATTGAGATTTCCTTCTGGAATATTGAATAACTAATGTACATTTTTTCAATGAGAAAATTGCCCAGTGGGGAGGAGGAAAAACAGAAGAGAGCCATGTACTGAAAGACAAATACAGAGGGGAGAAATCTGCCAGGCCAAATGCTACCATCTGAGTAAGAAGGATGAGTCCTGAGAACTGAATCAACCATTGGTTGTAGAAACATGACAATCATGGGGGGCTTCCCAGGGGTAAAGAACCTGCCTGCCAGTGCAGGAGATGTAAGAGACTCAGGATCGATCCCTGGGTCAGGAAGATCCTTCGGAGGAGAAAATGGCAATCCACTCCAGTATTCTTGTCTGGAGAATCCCATGGACAGAAGAGCTTGGCAGGCTATAGCCCATGGGGTCACCAAGAGCTGACACAACTAAGGTGATTTAGCAAGCAGTCACGGGGGACCTAGACAAAGGCAGTTTCAAAGTAGTAAGGGAGTAGTCTGAGGAGGTTAAACCTAAAGAGAGGAGAAAACTTGGAGAAAGCAAGGAGCTTATGACAAACTGTAACAAGCGAGGAGCTTATAACAAATTGCTTTTTACAGAAAATGGAGTCAAAAGCAAATATTTCCTTCTCTCTTTTTCCTAAGATGCGAGAAAAGTAGGTTTGCATGCTATTGGGGGCAGCTCAGAGATGTAGGTGATATCAGTAAAAATCACAAAGGTAATATCCTTGAGTGGACAAGAGAGATGGAATCCAGTGCTCAAGAGAAGGAACTCACAAAAGTTGCAACATTCTTGAAGTAAATTCATACATGGAATTTCATTTGTTCTGATATTTATAATCATTTTTTAGAAAGGCAAAAATATATTGTTATTTTTCATGGAACAGGTGAGATAACCAGACTTCATTGAGATTAACTGAAGGCCACAATGTGGTTAGAATGCAGTGTACACTACATCAGGTATTTTATCTCTTTACCTGGTATGCTTTAGCCCCTAAAATGCTTTCCAAGAATTAGGGCAGTGCAAGATAACTTCAAGATTATGCAGCTCAAAACCTCCTACATTTCACCTGAGGGTCCAAGTAACCTGTTCTGTGTTACTCCATTTGGGGTTTTGAAATCTTTTGGAAACTCTCAAAAGACTTTAGATTGAGATTTCCTTCTGGAATATTGAATAACTAATGTACATTTTTCAATGAGAAAATTGCCCAGTGGGGAGGAGGAAAAACAGAAGAGAGCCATGTACTGAAAGACAAATACAGAGGGGAGAAATCTGCCAGGCCAAATGCTACCATCTGAGTAAGAAGGATGAGTCCTGAGAACTGAATCAACCATTGGTTGTAGAAACATGACAATCATGGGGGGCTTCCCAGGGGTAAAGAACCTGCCTGCCAGTGCAGGAGATGTAAGAGACTCAGGATCGATCCCTGGGTCAGGAAGATCCTTCGGAGGAGAAAATGGCAATCCACTCCAGTATTCTTGTCTGGAGAATCCCATGGACAGAAGAGCTTGGCAGGCTATAGCCCATGGGGTCACCAAGAGCTGACACAACTAAGGTGATTTAGCAAGCAGTCACGGGGGACCTAGACAAAGGCAGTTTCAAAGTAGTAAGGGAGTAGTCTGAGGAGGTTAAACCTAAAGAGAGGAGAAAACTTGGAGAAAGCAAGGAGCTTATGACAAACTGTAACAAGCGAGGAGCTTATAACAAATTGCTTTTTACAGAAAATGGAGTCAAAAGCAAATATTTCCTTCTCTCTTTTTCCTAAGATGCGAGAAAAGTAGGTTTGCATGCTATTGGGGGCAGCTCAGAGATGTAGGTGATATCAGTAAAAATCACAAAGGTAATATCCTTGAGTGGACAAGAGAGATGGAATCCAGTGCTCAAGAGAAGGAACTCACAGTTGAAAGAGATGTGTGTATTTCTTCTGTGTAACAGGTGAGAAAATAAAGCATGCAGATACAAAGGCTGCTAAGACAGCCAGATGAGGGGCAGTGTGTGGAGTTCTCTCTGCATGTGCAGGAAGGTGGGGAACAGGTCATATGTGGAAAGAGAAAATGAGGAAGGAGGAGCTTGAAGTTTGAAGTGAGAGAGGAGAGTGTAAAACAGCCATGTAAAAGATGGAAAGAATGAATGGACTAGATAAAAACAGAATGGCTGTCAGGATAAATTTGAAGATGTTCTGGATGTGCCTGGTCCAGGGCCATGGGTATATCCACAGTCCAAGGTTCACAGTAGCTATTACTATTGTGCTATTTAAAAGTTCCCTCTGCCTTAATAGAGGTATTAGAGAACACTGAATTATCTACCTGAAAATTGCTTGACTTATTTTTAGGCAAAAATTGAAGAGCGTCCTCTTTAATGTACAATTACTTGGCATTTCCATAATCCTTTATGTCTGCAAATTATTCTACAGTCATGCTTTTTATGTATGCTTCACCACCCCTGACTTACACACGGAATAAAATGAAGCAAATCAGAGAAGGTACAATACTTCAGCCAGTATTGGGTTGGCCAGAAAGTTTGTTCAGATTTTTCCATAACATGTTTATTTATTTATTTCAAATATTTGTTTATTTATGTTATTTGATTGTATCAGGTCTTAGATGTGGCATGTGGGATCTTGTTCCTGACCAGGGAATGAACCTGAGACCCCTGCATTAGAAGTGAAGAGTCTTAACCATGTGCTTCCCTGGTGGTCCAGTGGGTAAGGACACCACCTACAGTGCAAGGGCGGTTCAATTCCTGGCCTGGGAAGATCCCAAGGCTGCGTGTAAATCTTCTGGAGAAAGGCAAGGAGCTTATGACAAACTGTAACAAGCGAGGAGCTTATAACAAATTGCTTTTACAGAAAATGGAGTCAAAAGCAAATATTTCCTTCTCTTTCCTAAGATGCGAGAAAAGTAGGTTTGCATGCTATTGGGGGCAGCTCAGAGATGTAGGTGATATCAGTAAAAATCACAAAGGTAATATCCTTGAGTGGACAAGAGAGATGGAATCCAGTGCTCAAGAGAAGGAACTCACAGTTGAAAGAGATGTGTGTATTTCTTCTGTGTAACAGGTGAGAAAATAAAGCATGCAGATACAAAGGCTGCTAAGACAGCCAGATGAGGGGCAGTGTGTGGAGTTCTCTCTGCATGTGCAGGAAGGTGGGGAACAGGTCATATGTGGAAAGAGAAAATGAGGAAGGAGGAGCTTGAAGTTTGAAGTGAGAGAGGAGAGTGTAAAACAGCCATGTAAAAGATGGAAAGAATGAATGGACTAGAAAAAAACAGAATGGCTGTCAGGATAAATTTGAAGATGTTCTGGATGTGCCTGGTCCAGGGCCATGGGTATATCCACAGTCCAAGGTTCACAGTAGCTATTACTATTGTGCTATTTAAAAGTTCCCTCTGCCTTAATAGAGGTATTAGAGAACACTGAATTATCTACCTGAAAATTGCTTGACTTATTTTTAGGCAAAAATTGAAGAGCGTCCTCTTTAATGTACAATTACTTGGCATTTCCATAATCCTTTATGTCTGCAAATTATTCTACAGTCATGCTTTTTATGTATGCTTCACCACCCCTGACTTACACACGGAATAAAATGAAGCAAATCAGAGAAGGTACAATACTTCAGCCAGTATTGGGTTGGCCAGAAAGTTTGTTCAGATTTTTCCATAACATGTTTATTTATTTATTTCAAATATTTGTTTATTTATGTTATTTGATTGTATCAGGTCTTAGATGTGGCATGTGGGATCTTGTTCCCTGACCAGGGAATGAACCTGAGACCCCTGCATTAGAAGTGAAGAGTCTTAACCATGTGCTTCCCTGGTGGTCCAGTGGGTAAGGACACCACCTTACAGTGCAAGGGGCGCCGGTTCAATTCCTGGCCTGGGAAGATCCCACGTGCTGTGGAGCGGCTGGACCGATGTGTCCAACCACCAAGTCAGAGCTCTGGAGCCCATGCACCCGGAGCTGGTGCTCTGCAGCAACAGAGGCCACTGCGATTGAATAAATAAATAAATAAGAGTATTAACCACTGGACCATCAGGGAAGTCCCCTAATTTATTTATTTTAACTGAAGAATAATTGCTCTACAATATTGTGTTGGTTTCTGCCAAACAACATGAATCAGTCTCTCCCTCCTACCTCCTATCCCATCCCATCCCTCTAGGCTGTCCCAAAACCCCACCTTGAGTTTCCTGAGTCATACAGCAAATTCCCACTGGTTATCTATTTTACATATGATAGTGTATATATTTTCATGCTACTTCTTCCATTCGTCCCATCTTCTCTTTCCCCACCCCACCTCCATCTATGTTCACAAGTCTGTTCTCTATGGTTGTTCCTGGGTTTGAAGAATCAATATTATGAAAATGACTATATTATAAAAAGGAACTTATAGATTCATTGCAACCCCTATCAAATTACTAATGGTATTTTTCACAGAACTATACAACAAAAAATTTCCATATCATTTTATAGGAAAAAAACCTGAATGAACTTTTCTGCCAACCCAATACCTGGCATCAGGAAACAGATAAAAATGACCTCTCTTGGATTCTACAGTTTATAACAACATTTCCTTGAAATATATTTGAGGAATATATATTTGTGGACCATTAGTCCCAACGGGTGCTCTGTGAGTCAAGAGTTCTAAAGCAAAAAGAATGGGAACTGTATATGGTGAATCCTACTCTAAAACTGCCATGCTGAGTATCTGCATCTTTGAGAAGCCTGATGTTAAAGAGATCTGCTTAAGTTATTTGACCTAGGATTTCTGAAGCTGATCTGATCACAAAATACTTTTTTCTTAAAAAAAAAAAAGATCCTGTTTCATGGGTGTATGTAGCAGTTACTGAGGGGCTTCCCAGGTGGCGCTAGTGGTAAAGAGCCTGCCTGCAGACGCAGGAGATGTAAAGAGACGCGGCTTTGATCTTTGGGTCGGGAAGATCCCCTGGAGGAGGTCATGGCAACCCACCCCAGTATTCTTGCCTGGAGAATCCCATGGACAGAGGAGCCTGGTGGACTACTGTCCCTTGAGTCACAAAGAGTTGGACACAACTGAAGCAACTTAGCACGCACGCACACACAGCAGTCATCGGGATTGATTCCCATATCCATTAATCCCTTCTTCCTTGGTAGCAATTCCAGTTTCATCTGGGCACACTGCAGCTTAGCCAACAGGCAATTTCCAAGCTCCACTTGCTGTGAGCACTGGCCTTGTAACCAAATTCTGATCAGTGAGATGTACGTGGAAATATTTTGTGTGATGACCCAGACATAGCCTTACAGGTAAGGAGTACTCCTTTGTCTACAGCATCACTCCTCCTTTCTGCAGACAGAACGCAGACGGATGGCTGTAGCCTGAGAAGCCAAAGCAGCAGGAGACTCGGTAAAGACAAGAAAGCTCCAAGACAGCAGGGAGCTGGATTCTTGATCATGGTTCAATCACTACACTGGCCACACAGTGACTCAGGGCAAGAGAGATAACCTTTTATCTCGTATACAGTTGTTATTTTAGATTGTCTTTTTTTGCTATTTCTCAAGGCTAAATCAAACCCTAACTAATACACTGTAAACACCTATTATCATCTCATAGAACGGTGTTCTTCAGAGGATGCTTTGAGACATGCTGGTCCAAAGTCATACCCCTGGAAAGTCATGCTTCTCCCACACTCCCCACAAGCACATCTTTGAGTCTAAACATGAAGTCTTCATTGATGTGTGGCATTTACGTTTCATTCCAAATGCTATCAAACAAAAGGCATCAGGAAACTGGGAAGAGCAATGCCTCTTGTCAAAAATAAACATGAGAGTCTGAATTCTGCTTCTTGACCTTAGACAAGAACTCCAAAATCTCTGTTCCTGTTTCCCTTGTGAAATGAAAATATCTCCTGTCATATTAGCAAACAAGAAATGTCACAGCCAGCAGCAGTTTCTGGCCTCCAAACATGAATGAGGGCTCCCCAAACTGTGATCCAACAGATGCTGCCGCCCCCACAGTGATTGCTGAGGAGTGAGGAAAGGCAAGAAGCAAGGTGAACAAGGAAACAGGACTGACCCCAGATAGCTGAGGTGCATATGAAAGGAATGAATTCAGTGAGCTCAGAGGCTTGCATCTTTTCATAGAATGCTAAATTCCTTAACACTACCTGATCTTTGATATTCTGACTGCCTGCTCCCTTTATTTCAAACTTGTATTATAGCCTGACTTCCCCTCCTGTCTTCTTGGAGCAGTTTTCTCAGAGCTACTGACACGCTGTCTCCTGGGCTCAGAGTCCCTAAACATCCTCACCAAATAAAACAACTGTCTACATTCAGGTTGTGACAATATTTTTCAGTTGATACCCTAAAGACATAGGAAAGATAGTATATTTTGCATCTCACATAGTTGTTATAATGGTTAATGAAATACATATCCCTCAAAAACTAATCCTAAGAATTATGTAGCTCATGACACAAAAGATCTTACTGTTACTGTTATTCCAGCATAACAGAGGGAGCTCTAGTTCCAAATTTACTGATGTGTGGGTGTATACATGGGACTTCCCAGGAGGCACTAGCGGTAAAGAACTCTCCTGCCAGTGCAGGAGACGTAAGAGACGCAGGTTTGATCCCTAAGTCAAGAAGATCCACTGAAGAAGGAAATGGCAACCCTCTCCAGTATGCTTGCTTGGGAAATCCCGTGGGAAGAGGAGCCTTGGTGGGGACGGTGAGTGGGGGTGTGGATACATCCATGGGGTCGCAAAGAGCCAGACACAACTGAGCAAATGAGGTGAGAGCTCACATAATTTCTGTAGATGTCACTTCTCTGTGGACAGGTAGAGTCAGATAGACTCCTTGGTCCCATCCCAATGTAAATTCTAAGTGCAGAAGGCATTCTCAGAGAGTCTCTGTTCCTTGACAAGAACTCCAAAATCTCTTGTCAAAATAAACATGAGAGTCTGAATTCTGCTTCTTGACCTTAGACAAGAACTCCAAAATCTCTGTTCCTGTTTCTTGTGAAATGAAAATATCTCCTGTCATATTAACAAACAAGAAATGTCACAGCCAGCAGCAGTTTCTGGCCTCCAAACATGAATGAGGGCTCCCCAAACTGTGATCCAACAGATGCTGCCGCCCCCACAGTGATTGCTGAGGAGTGAGGAAAGGCAAGAAGCAAGGTGAACAAGGAAACAGGACTGACCCCAGATAGCTGAGGTGCATATGAAAGGAATGAATTCAGTGAGCTCAGAGGCTTGCATCTTTTCATAGAATGCTAAATTCCTTAACACTACCTGATCTTTGATATTCTGACTGCCTGCTCCCTTTATTTCAAACTTGTATTATAGCCTGACTTCCCCTCCTGTCTTCTTGGAGCAGTTTTCTCAGAGCTACTGACACGCTGTCTCCTGGGCTCAGAGTCCTAAACATCCTCACCAAATAAAACAACTGTCTACATTCAGGTTGTGACAATATTTTTCAGTTGATACCCTAAAGACATAGGAAAGATAGTATATTTTGCATCTCACATAGTTGTTATAATGGTTAATGAAATACATATCCCTCAAAAACTAATCCTAAGAATTATGTAGCTCATGACACAAAAGATCTTACTGTTACTGTTATTCCAGCATAACAGAGGGAGCTCTAGTTCCAAATTTACTGATGTGTGGGTGTATACATGGGACTTCCCAGGAGGCACTAGCGGTAAAGAACTCTCCTGCCAGTGCAGGAGACGTAAGAGACGCAGGTTTGATCCCTAAGTCAAGAAGATCCACTGAAGAAGGAAATGGCAACCCTCTCCAGTATGCTTGCTTGGGAAATCCCGTGGGAAGAGGAGCCTTGGTGGGGACGGTGAGTGGGGGTGTGGATACATCCATGGGGTCGCAAAGAGCCAGACACAACTGAGCAAATGAGGTGAGAGCTCACATAATTTCTGTAGATGTCACTTCTCTGTGGACAGGTAGAGTCAGATAGACTCCTTGGTCCCATCCCAATGTAAATTCTAAGTGCAGAAGGCATTCTCAGAATCTTAAGGCTAGGATGGGGCCTTTAGGAGATTGTTAAGCCATGTCTCTACATTAAGGTGAGATGACACCTAAACTATCCTGAAATTACAAATCTATTAGTTTATAAAGACCTTGAGAGAATAAATTCTGAAGTCTCAACTTCAAGAGCAGATCTGAGGTTTAACAACCCTCACTATAAGAAATTGGAGAAGGAAATGGCAGCCCACTCCAGTATTCCTGCCTAGAGAATTCCCATGGACAGAACAGCCTGGCAGGCTACAGTCCATGGGGTTGCAAAGACTTGCACAAGACTGAGTTACTAAGCATAGCACAGAGCACTATAAGAAAATTGTTCCCCCAGAATTAAACTCCTAACCCTAATTTAAGTCTCTGGCTCTCTTGTGCATCAACAGTCTGCAAAAAGCTGGTATGATTTGTCCAATGTTCACCCTTTATATATTTAAAGAGAGTTCCTAAGATGATCTTCACAGGCCTATACTGAGTTTAAAAGTCACACTTGCCTTGGCAACTATTTTTTTTTTTATGTTTAGTAAAGATCATGGGAGGTATCTAACTCACCAATGAGGACTTTCATGCACATAATAGAATTACTTTACTTCTAAAGTTACAGATATTTAGATATCTATTTATAAAAAGAAGAGATTGGGTAACAGATCTGCAAATCAAAACATGCTCTAAAGCTAAAATTATCATTTCTAAACTAAGTAGCAGGAGAAAAAAAAAAGTCTATTAGTTTAAACAGGCACATACATTATTCAAATTTTATAGCTAACTTTTTAAACTTAAAAGAAAAACAAATGTCTAATTGATATTCATTTATTCTTGTCACTATATAACCAGAACAGTACAAGCAACTTTTGTATGGCATTATTCACACAGAAAATGTTCCAACATCCTTTACAAAATTAAAATAATGCATGATATTAATTTTGTTTGTTTTCACTTTCTGGGACATGTCTGACATATATTACTGAATGTATTCAGTCTCAACTTGCTATTTTTATTGTAAATTCTGATGAAGGGTGTTAACATTGAACTCAACAAAATCCATCAAATGATTGATTTTCTTAAACCAGTATGAAATTAGGCTAGTAAAACAGTGCTATTTAAAAACATTAATTAAATGTCTATGCTTGCTTATCAACCCTGATCCCCTGTGCACTCTTTAACTGCATAACTCTACAGAACTGAGAGTCTCCATTTGTCTCTATTGACAAAATTACCTTTATGAGATCAGAAATGCACAGAAAGTAGTCGAGCTAGAAAAAGGGAAAAGGGAGCCAAAAGAAGAGAGTGCCAACAAAAATCAATTTTCATATGTAAGGATACTGTATAAATAAGAGTGAATTTTTTCATTGTTAGAAAAATGAACTTAAAGAAAGCTGGAATGAAATTTGTGGAGGTGGTGGATGGAATCAGAAATGTCTGTTTTTAACATAAATATGAATAGGCAGATATAGAAGCAAATACAGATAATTCTACATGAAGACCAGAGCTTAAATATGTATATTTCACAGCTCTGGCCAATGAGAGACCCTAGTAGCAATACTGTTCTAGCTGTGAAATAAATACAGATATGTCCATATGAAGACCATAGTTTAAATATGTATATTTCACAGCTCTGGTCACTGACAGACCCTAGTAGCTGTACTGTTCTGGGAATAATGAGAATACCTAGCTCCTGGGTCTTCATTTATAAATGCTGTCCTCCATCGAAGGAATCAGGGTTCTTGGAGGTATGGTGGACTCTAGGACTGAGGCAGGGAAATATCAGACAATCCTGGATTACATCGAGGTGGCAGAAAAAAAGAAAATGTTGGAAGACAGTGGGAGCAAACTGAAGAACAACTTGTAGACTTTCAATAGCCAAATCTCAGTCAACCAGAACAATAAAATAAGTGATATATTGGATTACAATCCATAGTGATATAAATAAGTAAGTGAATAAACAAATGAAGGAGAAGGAATAGCTTTTGTTACACTAAAATTCTAATTAATAGATGTGGGAGGAATTATGAAAATAGAAAAATCACCATTCAGCAAACAAGGCAGAAATAACTATATTAGGCAAAAGTCACAGATGGATGCTAAAATTAGACAGAAATATAAGAAACAGGGTATTTGCATAGTTACAAAACATCTCCTCACAAGATACTTATTAATTACACATGACAATATAACCTTATAATGGAGAAACCTGGCAGACACTACCTTAAATCATGTGAGAAAAATTAAAACTGAAATTTTTATTAAATTTAATTTTTATTAAAAATTAAAACAAGACATCATGACTTAAGATATGTCTTAGTGCTATATCTCCTAATATGATGCACTGAGGTTACAACATTACTTCAGTGATATTCTTGCTAAAAATGCATAAATTGAATTTAATCATGAGGAAATATCAGCTAAACCCATATTGAGTGACATTCTACAAAATAGCGGTCCATGCCCTCCAAAATGTCAAGGTCATAAAAGACAAACAAAAAGGCATTATAACAGAATTGCAAAGGCTAACAAACCATAACAACTAAAGGAAAAATGGGATTCTGCACTGAACTTGGACTAGAAAAACAGCACTATCAGTTGTACAACTGGCAATATTCAAAGTTTCTAGATTAATACTATCACTGTATACATGTTCATTACTTCATGTTATTATTTTGATTGTGATTATACAAGGTGTTGACATTATGAAAAGTTGGCTTAATGGTGTGTAAGAATTTTTTGTAACTTTTAGTAAATGTAAGATTAAATCACTGCAGATGATGACTGCAGCCATGAAATGAAAAGATGCTTGCTCCCTGGAAGGAAAGCTATGACAAATCTAGATGGTGTATTAAAAAACAGAGACATCACTTTGCTGACAAAGGTCCATGCAGTCAAAGCTATGGTTTTTCCAGTAGTCATGTATGGATGTGTGAGTTGGACCATAAAGAAGGCTGAGCACCAAAGAATTGATGCCTTTGAACTGTGGTGTTGGACAAGACTCTTGAGAGTCCCTTGGACTGCAAGCAGGTCAAACCAGTCAATCCTAAAAAAAAAAAAAAAATCAACCCTGAATATTCACTTGAAGGAATGCTGCTGAAACTGAAGTTCCACTACTTTGCCCACCTGATGCAAAGAGCTGACTCACTGGAAAAGACTGATACTAGGAAGGATTGAAGGCAAAAGGAGAGCAGCAGAGGATGAGATGGCTAGATAGCATCACCAATTTAATAGACATGTATTTGAGCCAACTCCAGGGGATAGTAAAGGACAGGGAAGCCTAGTGTACTGCAGTCCATGGGGTCACAAAGAGTCAGACATGACCCAGTAACTGAACAGCAACAAAGATGATTTCAAATTAAAAGCTAATTTACATAAATCCACCTTCATCCCTATCTCCATGAGCTTCCATTGGCAATACTTTACTTTAATGCTACATATTTGACCGTGAAATAAACAGTGACAATCTTAGTAGCATAAAGTGAAGTTGCCCAGTCGTGTCCAACTTTGCAACCCCGTAGACTGTAGCCTGCCAGACTCCTCCGTCCATGGGATTCTCCAGGCAAGAATACTGGAGTGGGTTACCCTCTCCTTCACCAGGGGATCTTCCCATTCCAGGGATAGAACCCAGGTGTCCTGCATTGCCGGTGAATACTGTATGAGCCACTAGGGAAGCCTTAATGGCATAAAGCAACCATATTTATTCTAATCGTTGTACAACTGGCAATATTCAAAGTTTCTAGATTAATACTATCACTGTATACATGTTCATTACTTCATGTTATTATTTTGATTGTGATTATACAAGGTGTTGACATTATGAAAAGTTGGCTTAATGGTGTGTAAGAATTTTTTGTAACTTTTAGTAAATGTAAGATTAAATCACTGCAGATGATGACTGCAGCCATGAAATGAAAAGATGCTTGCTCCCTGGAAGGAAAGCTATGACAAATCTAGATGGTGTATTAAAAAACAGAGACATCACTTTGCTGACAAAGGTCCATGCAGTCAAAGCTATGGTTTTTCCAGTAGTCATGTATGGATGTGTGAGTTGGACCATAAAGAAGGCTGAGCACCAAAGAATTGATGCCTTTGAACTGTGGTGTTGGACAAGACTCTTGAGAGTCCCTTGGACTGCAAGCAGGTCAAACCAGTCAATCCTAAAAAAAAAAAAAATCAACCCTGAATATTCACTTGAAAGAATGATGCTGAAACTGAAGTTCCACTACTTTGCCCACCTGATGCAAAGAGCTGACTCACTGGAAAAGACTGATACTAGGAAGGATTGAAGGCAAAAGGAGAGCAGCAGAGGATGAGATGGCTAGATAGCATCACCAACTTAATAGACATGTATTTGAGCCCACTCCAGGGGATAGTAAAGGACAGGGAAGCCTAGTGTACTGCAGTCCATGGGGTCACAAAGAGTCAGACATGACCCAGTAACTGAACAGCAACAAAGATGATTTCAAATTAAAAGCTAATTTACATAAATCCACCTTCATCCCTATCTCCATGAGCTTCCATTGGCAATACTTTACTTTAATGTTACATATTTGACCGTGAAATAAACAGTGACAATCTTAGTAGCATAAAGTGAAGTTGCCCAGTCGTGTCCAACTTTGCAACCCCGTAGACTGTAGCCTGCCAGACTCCTCCGTCCATGGGATTCTCCAGGCAAGAATACTGGAGTGGGTTACCCTCTCCTTCACCAGGGGATCTTCCCATTCCAGGGATAGAACCCAGGTGTCCTGCATTGCCGGTGAATTCTTTACTGTATGAGCCACTAGGGAAGCCTTAATGGCATAAAGCAACCATATTTATTATTATGTATCATGGTTCTGGAGATTTAATTTGATTTCACTTTTACTTACTAAATGTTGCAAAAATAGCTGAGAGTTTTATGTATCATTCACTGAGCATCCAATGTCAATATCTCATATAACCATAACACAATTAATGACCTCAAAAAATAAACATGGATACTATAATACTATTGTTATTATGCCTCAGGTTTCTAGGGGCGATTGGACTAGACTAGGTGGTTCTTTCATGTGACTAAAATCACAGTTACAGGAGCTGGAGTCACCTGAAGGCCTGTTGCCATTCCCCCTACATTTTAGAAAACACTAATCTCCCTGAATTTTCTTCAACATGTGCCTTCTTAATTATGTCTATTCTCTGCTATAATCATTGCTGTCACTCTAACAAGTACACTCTTTCTACGGGTTTTTAAAACATTCTTCTGGTGGAATATTTGCCTACTTCTTATTACAGTTAATTAAATCAGAAAACACCACCAATACATTACATAGATTGAATTGAATTAATAATTTTTAAAAGTTATACATGATTTTTAAAAAAATCCTAGCATATTAAAAAAGGCAGGCACTCATCTAACAAAAACAGAAAACCCTGTAACAAACATAATAATTATAAAACTTTTAATACATTAAAATCATGTACAATGCAACTTGTTTATTGCCTAAAAACCTTTATCAATCTAACAGTAAGAAAACTGAAGAAAATAATAATTATAAGAGAAAGACCATTTTTTCTCGGATACCACCTAACTGTCATACAAAAATAAATAGCATAAACAGAAAAACTCTTAGAAATAATAGGAAAGCTCAGTTTTCTGGATATGAGCATAACATAGAATCAATGGCATTTCATAATTCAATAATAACAAAATATATTTTTAAATGTTAAATAATCTCATGAAAAGCTATTAAGTCTCTACAACTAAATGCAACAAAATAGAGGTCACCACAAAATAGTACAATATATGGCTACAGGCTCTTTATATGATCTAAATAAATGGAAAAGTACACCATACTAATGGATAAAAATTCCCACTCATAATTATGTCAATGATTCTCTAATTCTTCTCACTACTGCTTTTACCATCATTCTGGAAACCTTAGCTAATATAATAAGACAATAAAAGGAACACATATTGAGAATGAAGAAATAAAACTGTCTTCATTCACAGACCATCTGATGTAGAAATTTTGAGAGAAATGAACAAAAAACTTTTAGAACTAACAAGCTATTATAGAAAGGTTTCAGGATGCAAGGTTAATCTACAAAATTCAAGCACTTCCCTATATACTAGAAATGAACAAGTAGAATCTGAAGTTAAAAACACATTACCATTTATATTAGCACTCTCCACCCCCCACCAAAAGAAATACTCATGTATGAATCTTTTAAAATTGTGTACAAAATTTTTATGAGGAAAACTACAAAATGAAAGCTATCAATGAAGTACTATCCAAATGGAGAGATGATGCATTGCTGTCACTCTAACAAGTACACTCTTTCTACGGGTTTTTAAAACATTCTTCTGGTGGAATATTTGCCTACTTCTTATTACAGTTAATTAAATCAGAAAACACCACCAATACATTACATAGATTGAATTGAATTAATAATTTTTAAAAGTTATACATGATTTTTAAAAAAATCTTAGCATATTAAAAAAGGCAGGCACTCATCTAACAAAAACAGAAAACCCTGTAACAAACATAATAATTATAAAACTTTTAATACATTAAAATCATGTACAATGCAACTTGTTTATTGCCTAAAAATCTTTATCAATCTAACAGTAAGAAAACTGAAGAAAATAATAATTATAAGAGAAAGGCCATTTTTTCTCGGATACCACCTAACTGTCATACAAAAATAAATAGCATAAACAGAAAAACTCTTAGAAATAATAGGAAAGCTCAGTTTTCTGGATATGAGCATAACATATAGAATCAATGGCATTTCATAATTCAATAACAACAAAATATATTTTTAAATGTTAAATAATCTCATGAAAAGCTATTAAGTCTCTACAACTAAATGTAACAAAATAGAGGTCACCACAAAATAGTACAATATATGGCTACAGGCTCTTTATATGATCTAAATAAATGGAAAAGTACACCATACTAATGGATAAAAATTCCCACTCATAATTATGTCAATGATTCTCTAATTCTTCTCACCACTGCTTTTACCATCATTCTGGAAACCTTAGCTAATATAATAAGACAATAAAAGGAACACATATTGAGAATGAAGAAATAAAACTGTCTTCATTCACAGACCATCTGATGTAGAAATTTTGAGAGAAATGAACAAAAAACTTTTAGAACTAACAAGCTATTATAGAAAGGTTTCAGGATGCAAGGTTAATCTACAAAATTCAAGCACTTCCCTATATACTAGAAATGGACAAGTAGAATCTGAAGTTAAAAACACATTACCATTTATATTAGCACTCTCCACCCCCCACCAAAAGAAATACTCATGTATGAATCTTTTAAAATTGTGTACAAAATTTTTATGAGGAAAACTACAAAATGAAAGCTATCAATGAAGTACTATCCAAATGGAGAGATGTGTGTGTGCATGCTAAATCCCTTCAGTCCTGTCCAACTCCTTGCAACCCTATGGACTACAGTCCACCAGGCTCCTCTGCCATGGGATTCTCCAGGCAAGAACACTGGAGTGGGTCACCATGCTCTCCTCCACAGGATCTTCCCAACCCAGGATCGAACCTGCATCTCCTGTGTCTCCTGCACTGGCAGGCAGACTCTTTACCACTAGCACCACCACAGAAGTCCCCAATAATCCATGTTTATTGACAGAAAGCCTCAATATTGTGAAGATGTCAGCTCTTCCCAGATTGATCTATAGACTTAACGGAATCAAAATCCCAGTAGGTTATTTTATGTGTGTCAACAAAACAATTCTAAAGTTTATATGTGGCTTCCCTGGTGGTCCAGTGGGTAAGGACGCCACCTTGCAGTACAAGGGGCGCTGGTTCGATTCCTGGCCTGGGAAGATCCCACGTGTCACGGAGTGGCTGAACTGATGTATCCAATTACCTGAGCCGGGGCTTCGGCAGAGAGAGACCACTGTGATGGGAGACCCACACAGGCCAAAGAACAAAGATAGATGATGAACGACCAATAGAAGTGGCCAAAAAAAAAAAAAAAAGTTTATATGGAGTGACAAAAGACTCAGAATAGCGAATTCATTAATGAAAAAGAGGAACAAAGTTTGAGAATTTTCACTAATGGAATCAAGACTTACTGTAAATTACAGTCCAGTAATCAAGGCTGTGCAGTATACTTGAAAGCACAAACCAACAGATCGGTGGAAGAGAATAGAGAGCCCAGAAATAAATCAAAATACATACAGTGAACTGAACTTTGATAAAGGAGCAAATACAATAGAACAAACAAGTCTTTTTAACATATAGTACTGGAACAATTGAATATTTATATGCCAAAAAAATGAATCTAGGAATAGACCTTACACTCTTCACAGATACCAGCTCAACCAGACTTATTCACTTTAATCGTGAGAAGTGTTATATATTAGGGAAGTCTTCTACATGAGTGAATTTATTATTTTTTTAAATTTTGGCCTCTTCACTTATTTATTTTCATCCATCTTTGTTCTTTGGACTGTGTGGGCATCCCATTGCAGGGGCCTCTGGTTTCAGAGCACCCGCTCTGGGCACACGCGCTCCAGAGCACTGGCTCATAATTGAACACACCAGTCCAGCTGGTCCGTGGCACGTGGGATCTTCCCAGGCCAGGGATCAAACCAGCACCCATCGCACTGCAAGGCAGACTCTTTACCCACTGGACCATCAGTGAAGCCCCAAGTATATTTATTTTTAAGTCCTATGTTTGATGTTCTTTCACATTAACCTAAATAACAGATACATTTCTGCAAAAAGAAAATGGATAATATGCAGAGAGCAAGTTACTAACTACTTATGAGATTATAGACAGTTAGTTTTCCCAACAACTTATTTTTTGAGATTTCAGTTACAATCTCAAAACAGGCTATATCATAAAATTTATGAGAAGTCCTTATATTCAAAACAATGAAGCACCAATAGTACACTGTCTTATACTACCATTTATTTTAGTCTCTATCAAAAGAGGATAAAAAAACCACTGATGCTTCAAGAACTTGAGTTCTTCCCATTCCCATCTTGAGTGATGGATGAAGGAGCTATGTTTAGGATCCTCATGCCTCATGCTGTCTTCTGACTCAGTTACATTCCTTGAGGATCAAAACTATGGTTGTTGGGGCTTCCCCTGGTGGTCCAGTGGGTAAGGACACTGCCTTGCAGTGCAAGGGGCACCAGTTCGATCCCTGGCCTGGGAGGACCCCACATGCCATGGAGCAGCTGGACCGATGTGTCCAATTACCGAGCCGGAGCTCTGGAGCGCATGCGCCCAGAGCCGGCGCTCTGCAACGACAGACACCACCACGATTGGAGACCCACAGGAGCCAAAGAACAAATGGATGAAAATAGAGAAATGGAAGACCAATAGAAGTGGCCCGCTCGCTCCCCTCCCTCCCCAACCCGACCCCCGCCCAAAATAAATAAATAAATCTTAAAAAAAAAAAAAAAAGACTATGGTTGTTGCATTCGATTTCTTTTCTTATGCTTAGAGTAGTGCCTGGTATATAGTAGGAGACCAATAAATATTACAGTAACAGTCTCCACATTTCACAGATATGAAAGCTGAGCAAGATGGAGGAGCAGCAGGTACCAGAATGGCTGAGGGGTTAAGGCGTTGGACTTAAGATCCCATGGATTTATATCCTCATGGATTTGAGTCCTACTTCTAGCACAAGTTAGCCTGCTTTTCTGAATAGAGCAGTGGAGGAGCCTGTGCAAGATGGGAAAAGCAAAGCCCACACTGGTGACTTCAGCAGTCTCGTTGCCATCTCCCACATTAAGAAATGGAGGGCCCTAAGACCACCTTCTCCTGTTAGGCGACTTCCATGGAGGACAACTGATTTCTCATGTTCCTCAAATGAAGGTGGCTCAAAGAGAGCAAAACAAAATTAATAGGATAATATGGTAAAATACCATTTACTGACAGTCATAGCATCCTGATCAAAGAAACTAATGAGGAAATTTCTGTGATCTTACTTTCCGAAAACCTGTTAAAAAGCCTAAGAGCTTTTTATCATAAAATTTTTTTGAGAAGTCCTTATATTCAAAACAATGAAGCACCAATAGTACACTGTCACCATTTATTTTAGTCTCTATCAAAGAGGATAAAAACCACTGATGCTTCAAGAACTTGAGTTCTTCCCATTCCCATCTTGAGTGATGGATGAAGGAGCTATGTTTAGGATCCTCATGCCTCATGCTGTCTTCTGACTCAGTTACATTCCTTGAGGATCAAAACTATGGTTGTTGGGGCTTCCCCTGGTGGTCCAGTGGGTAAGGACACTGCCTTGCAGTGCAAGGGGCACCAGTTCGATCCCTGGCCTGGGAGGACCCCACATGCCATGGAGCAGCTGGACCGATGTGTCCAATTACCGAGCCGGAGCTCTGGAGCGCATGCGCCCAGAGCCGGCGCTCTGCAACGACAGACACCACCACGATTGGAGACCCACAGGAGCCAAAGAACAAATGGATGAAAATAGAGAAATGGAAGACCAATAGAAGTGGCCCGCTCGCTCCCCTCCCTCCCCAACCCGACCCCCGCCCAAAATAAATAAATAAATCTTAAAAAAAAAAAAAAAAAGACTATGGTTGTTGCATTCGATTTCTTTTCTTATGCTTAGAGTAGTGCCTGGTATATAGTAGGAGACCAATAAATATTACAGTAACAGTCTCCACATTTCACAGATATGAAAGCTGAGCAAGATGGAGGAGCAGCAGGTACCAGAATGGCTGAGGGGTTAAGGCGTTGGACTTAAGATCCCATGGATTTATATCCTCATGGATTTGAGTCCTACTTCTAGCACAAGTTAGCCTGCTTTTCTGAATAGAGCAGTGGAGGAGCCTGTGCAAGATGGGAAAAGCAAAGCCCACACTGGTGACTTCAGCAGTCTCGTTGCCATCTCCCACATTAAGAAATGGAGGGCCCTAAGACCACCTTCTCCTGTTAGGCGACTTCCATGGAGGACAACTGATTTCTCATGTTCCTCAAATGAAGGTGGCTCAAAGAGAGTGAAACAAAATTAATAGGATAATATGGTAAAATACCATTTACTGACAGTCATAGCATCCTGATCAAAGAAACTAATGAGGAAATTTCTGTGATCTTACTTTCCGAAGCTGTTAAAAAGCCTAATTTTCTGTTCCTATTTGGTTAAAATCCCTTGACATCCATTGATGCTTAATATAATCTAAGAACAAAAACAAACGTTGCTCCCTACATGTGTCCTTTAAAGAACTTGCTCTTCAGGAAGATTATATAACAGACACCTTTCAGATGGTTCTGGATTAATTAACAGAAAGAAACCTTAATTGTGACTATGGATGTTTAAACCAGGTGTAATTTCCTGGCTATGTTCAGCCAAATCTGTTACAGACCCTTTCCATATTGCACTCCTGGGTTCAGTCTGGTCTCCGTAGATGGGTATACATTTATTCCAGCTAACTGTGACCCAGCAAGCTTCCAACAGCATCTTGGCAGTGCAGTTTCACACAATGGGTGGGCAGGTCTGTTCTGCATATTAGGAAAGGCCCTTGTTTGCCAATGCAACAGGTTTTTTATTCTGAATTCATTTAAAGCCTCAAATGACACAGAGGAAATACCACAGAGGAACTAGGTAACAATGACAGTCACCGTTCTCAGGATATCTGGGCTTTGTCCACAGAAGCATTTAGGGAGGTGACTTGCTACACTGTGCTCTGTTTCTGCCACTAGCTCTCAGGATATCAACATAGATTAGTAAGGACTTTTATTAATGGGAAAATATTTAGCATTTTTACTACTGCTTATAAAATAAATACAACAGGGGAAGTGAGATTCACTCTCATTTCTTACTTTGTGTATTTTATGGTTTGAATTTCCAAATAGCATGTGTCACCTTAGTAAATTTTATACATTTATGAAATATTTTTAAAGAGTGAATATTATTTCAGCTAAGTAAACATGTTATACCTACTGACTGTTTTTTAATTCTGATAATACCAAAATACATAAAATAGAAATCTCACCATCTAGAGATATACAGTTACCTGCTTTGAATAGAGCAGTGGAGGAGCCCAAAAAAACCCTGGTGACTTCAGCAGTCTCGTTGCCATCTCCCACATTAAGAAATGGAGGGCCCTAAGACCACCTTCTCCTGTTAGGCGACTTCCATGGAGGACAACTGATTTCTCATGTTCCTCAAATGAAGGTGGCTCAAAGAGAGCAAAACAAAATTAATAGGATAATATGGTAAAATACCATTTACTGACAGTCATAGCATCCTGATCAAAGAAACTAATGAGGAAATTTCTGTGATCTTACTTTCCGAAGCTGTTAAAAAGCCTAATTTTCTGTTCCTATTTGGTTAAAATCCCTTGACATCCATTGATGCTTAATATAATCTAAGAACAAAAACAAACGTTGCTCCCTACATGTGTCCTTTAAAGAACTTGCTCTTCAGGAAGATTATATAACAGACACCTTTCAGATGGTTCTGGATTAATTAACAGAAAGAAACCTTAATTGTGACTATGGATGTTTAAACCAGGTGTAATTTCCTGGCTATGTTCAGCCAAATCTGTTACAGACCCTTTCCATATTGCACTCCTGGGTTCAGTCTGGTCTCCGTAGATGGGTATACATTTATTCCAGCTAACTGTGACCCAGCAAGCTTCCAACAGCATCTTGGCAGTGCAGTTTCACACAATGGGTGGGCAGGTCTGTTCTGCATATTAGGAAAGGCCCTTGTTTGCCAATGCAACAGGTTTTTTATTCTGAATTCATTTAAAGCCTCAAATGACACAGAGGAAATACCACAGAGGAACTAGGTAACAATGACAGTCACCGTTCTCAGGATATCTGGGCTTTGTCCACAGAAGCATTTAGGGAGGTGACTTGCTACACTGTGCTCTGTTTCTGCCACTAGCTCTCAGGATATCAACATAGATTAGTAAGGACTTTTATTAATGGGAAAATATTTAGCATTTTTACTACTGCTTATAAAATAAATACAACAGGGGAAGTGAGATTCACTCTCATTTCTTACTTTGTGTATTTTATGGTTTGAATTTCCAAATAGCATGTGTCACCTTAGTAAATTTTATACATTTATGAAATATTTTTAAAGAGTGAATATTATTTCAGCTAAGTAAACATGTTATACCTACTGACTGTTTTTTTTAATTCTGATAATACCAAAATACATAAAATAGAAATCTCACCATCTAGAGATATCAGTTGAGAATATCAGTATGTACATATTTATTTAAACTAAATTGTAAAAATACAATTGTAAAGACACAACATGGCTAATCTGGTCTTGCTGTATATTTCTCTTAATAAAACATAATGATCGGGCTTCCCTGATGGCCCAATGCAGTGCAACGGGTGCTGGTTCGATTCCTGGCCCAGGTAGATCCTACTGCGATGGGAGGCCCACACAGGCCATCAAGAATAAAGATGGATGAAAATAAATAAATAATAAATCAATAAAAAGAGACCAAAACTAAAAAAAATAATGATCAGCCTTCCATATAAATTTATGAATGTCTGTAACATTTTTAATGGCCAAAAAACATTTCATTATGGAGATGCATTAAATATTTTCACTAATTCCCTAATAATACACAGTTTTCTTCTAATCCCTTAACATTATAAATAATACTACATAAACATTTAAATGCTTCTCTGATTAATTCCTTAGGATAAGGAGGTTGAAGATGATGTCAACTTTAAGTCTCTTACTGCCTATTGCCAGAGTATCATTCTAAAGGTTGAATCAGTCTGTATTCCTATTCACAATATAGTCAAGTTATGAGTCATTTATGATGGTTCTCCAGTTTTCCCATAAAACAAAAGGAAATGTTTTTAATTAATAATAATAGAAGCTAAAAAAAGCAAGAGTATTAACACCTCAGCAGTCTTGTTTAAAGTCTTTCCTCTGAGAGGAAAGAAGGGACTAACTACCATTTGCTGAGGACCTGTAACAGACCAGTCACTACACAAAGTGCTTGGCAGTAGGCATTCCATTCAGCCTGCAATAACAATCTTAGGAGACAGACTAGTATTATCATCTTGATGTCACAGAAAAAGCTGAGTTTCATAAAGTTGAGTATCTTCACCAAGGTTTCCTAGATAGTAAGTATGAAAAGTACAGAAAACTTGGTTTTGGCACCATGTTTTTCTGTCATTCAGGTGTGATGTGCTCCACCAGATTCCCACATGTTAGTGACACATGACCTTGCTAGGGTCCCTATAATGCAAGGTACTATGGAAGAAATGCTTGGTTCAAAATTTATTTCTTTTATAGGGAAATACATGAAGCAATCAGGAAGAAAATGAGGACACTGTTTTGTGACACTTTCACATAATTTTTTGACCCAGAGGCCATCCATACACTGTAAAACTTCACAAAATTTCAGAGAGAAAACTTTCAAATAGGTTTAGGGAAGAGATACTTTCAGCTACACATTTTGCCTTAAATTTTTTTCAAAAAGAGAAACAATTTTAACTTACTAATGAGTATGTACCTTGAGAAATAAATGGTAGGGAAAAATAAAAGACAAAACGAGAGCCTAGATAGCAATGCCGCGCATTGGGGAATATGCACTGAGGAACAACAGTGACAATTTCTAATGCGGAACTCACATCCCACACGCCCATATGAAAGACAAAACCTCACGTGATAGACTTCGCTATTAGTTATAGCTCTGTTCTCATACTTAGTGTTAATGAAGCAGGAGGAAGAAAATGAACATATTTTTATTAGAAATAAATGGATAGCTTCACTTGTTTCAACTTTATAGATTCTGTTTGTTGATTACACTTTCTGATTTTTTTCATGTTGGAATTAAATCATAAAGTCATTTTTAAAAGAGAATTATCCCCTTATAACATTCAATGCAGTATCATGCTGAAGAGTACAACTTCAGTTAAGTTTCCCACAAAAATGACTACTCTTTAACCTGGCATTTGAATGAAATAAACAGAGAAACATAAAAATTCTGTGAGTGTTTTTTCCAGTCTTTTCCTCCCTAAAATAAGGCAGCGTGGACAAATTCCAAATCTAAAAGCAGCTGATTATAAATCCCCTATCGGTCTTTAACAATGTATTTCCTCTTTTTCCTCCAACATCACAACCTGCTCTTAAAATATATGCAGCGCCCTAACTCTTATAGGAAATTCTGGAAACTCACAGAATGCTAATCATGTTTTATATTTCACAACTTTGATTTACAAAATGGCACAATGAAAGTCAGAAAAGAAAGAAACCAGAAAAATCCTAGCTGATTTACACATGGAAGACAAAGTGTTTTTTTTCTTTTACTGTTTGCACATGTAAGACTAAAGAAAAAAATTTAGGAGCAGAAGTGATGCTGACATTCTCATCTCATCTGATAGATATTTGAAAAGCAAATCACCATTCTTATTTATCTGTGCTGTGGGAAATTGGTTTCAGCCAAACTCTGACAAAAGACATCCTCCATGATCTGGGAACATACATGTCGGTGAACAACAAAACTCTGTAAAATCTTTAAAATAAAGAATTTAAAATTAAAAAAAAAAAAAAAAAAAGACATCCTCTAGAACCCTGACACTGATGCACATAGGGTGGTTATCTTGAATCTGAGACCAAGTTAGAAGTGTCTCCCTCCCTGTTCCCCCTCACCACACACAGAGAGTACCTCTGTGCCATTCTCACAGAAAACCTACGGAATATCCCATGGCATTCATCATGTGTTATCACAGCACTCAGCTCAACTGAAGCACTTCCTGTATAAAATCAATTATTTCAATCCTTCTGAAAGAAATCTCCCCAAATAAACAAATACTTGAATAAAATGGCACTATTTGTACTGAAGAGCAAGAACTTTAGATTTAACAACCTATTACGTGCTAGTTAAAATGAATGACTTCCCTACAGATGTAAGACGTTGGCATTTATTGTGCATTATTAATCGGAAAAAAAAAAGGTGTGATCATACCGATCTGTTGAATCCCAATTTTAAAGGCCACAGATAAACTCTGATTAATGTAATTTGTACTGATCAGATAGCCCCTTTCAATTCTCTTACACGTATTGGGAACATAGCTTAACCAGCTCCCATATCTGCAGAAGTAGTGTTTCAGAAAGTGAGAATTCTGTAATTAGAAGAACATGTAAGAAGAAGCACACCTGCTCTTACTGGCAGATAGGGTTCATTAGAACTCTGAGAACAGGGGTCCCTGACTCAATTTAGGCAACTTTTATTTACGGAAGACTTAGAAAACCCGTAAAGAAAGACTAGGTGGCCTTCAGGCTATTCCTAAATTACCCCAGGAGTAACACAAGGCTTCATTTCTGCTGGGCAGGGAATCCACTTACTTTTCCACTGAGGGGCCTTCTTTCCCTCTCACTTTTATTGACAGCAGCCGGGGTCTTCTCCACTGAGATTCAGGCCTGGGGGCATTTTCAATTAGAGCTGACAGAAACTTTTTAACATTCTTTCCAATATTCAATCCAAATGCCCTAAACCCTGGACAGGACAACAGATGGGTTGGAAGCTGGTGTTCACACACAATCTATATATCTTCACCCTTGTTGCATTATGAATATGTAAGAATGCAACATTGACAATCACGGAGAGTGTACACTTCTAATAATTTGGTTACTTTCCAGACCATGAACATACAACCTGTGAGCCAGACCTGACACTAACCCTTAGAATCATTATGTTGATATTAGAAATCAGCTATACCCCCAAAATGCATTTGACCTTGCATGGGGGGATAGAAGCAGAGAAAGGAGGCTCAGGAATTAGCTAATACTGGAAGAGATGGAGATCTAAGTCTTACTCTGTTGTGAATAGCTATCATCTCTTATAAATAAGTAAGAAGTTATTTGAAATATTTAAAGTTTACATTTAGTGTTTTCTGTACCTTAGAAAATATCATTTCAAAATATCTACCCTATATAAATATATATACACACATATATAATTGAACAAATAGAAGGAGCAAATAGGGATTACACAGTAGTAGGCACTGTTGTAATCACAACCCTACAAAGTGGATACTACTGGTATCATATTAGTGACAGACTGAACTGAGAGGTTAGGTAACTGACCCAAGGTCACACTGCTAGGAAATGAGTGGTAAAACTTGGTACAGATGCAAGCCTTCTGGCTCCAGAGTTCACGCTCTTAAACATCATATTATACAATCTTTTGCAGTTTTCCAGAAACAAATTACATTTTTCTTTTAAATCTGCATACAGAGACATTAGCTTTATTTACTCTGTTACCCAAGCCCTCCCTCCCTGCACCTCCAAGCTCCCTGACAAGGTTTATCCTAAAGTATATCATTTAAATTTTTATTTTCTCAGAGATGATGTTGAATATGGCACTATTCTTTGCAGTTCCCTGATAAATGCAAACAAAATTTTGAACCAATATTTGATAAACTATAAAGCTGTGCCAAAGAAATTTCTATCACTACAAAACACACGTTTCAATGGCCCAGTGATTCTTTTGTTTATATCTTTGTTCCGTTATTGATTTATAACATGTAGGAAATATGATCTTTTGAGTTAATCTTACAGATGAAGAGTCTCATAGAGAGAGAAGTGAACAGGTGGCGTGATTCCAGGAAAGGCTAGGAATCTTAGTACTTTTCTGCATAGCAATTTAGAGTACAATTCACATCAAAAGTGAAGCAAGCTATCTGTTGTCTGGGTTAGAGATTACAGGAAAAAGCACAAGGATCACCAACAAGCATATCATCTCTGACTCCAGCGATGTTCCTGCACCTTCTAATTGATGCTATGCTGTACTAATCAATATATTACAAGCACCTAATAAGCACTCCTGCAAATTCTAGGGAAACAGCTCACCCTGCAGTAAACCCTGAATATTCATACCCAAGTGCAAATGTTAATTCATGCAATGCTTGGGTTAAAGGCATGCTGTCAATCCTACACATTGGGTTCAGCAAAGTGAAACTGAATTTCGTGCCTTTTCAGGTAATTACAAAATTCTGCCTGACATGCTTTAAGAATGGTCAAAAAAGGGAATTCCCTGGTGGTCCAGTGGCTTAGATGCCACAGTCCCAATGAAGGGGGCCCAGGTTTGATTCTTGGTCAGGTAACTAGATCCCACATACCTCAACCAAGAGTTCAAATGCCACAAAGAAGACCTACAGTAGTCAATTTTTTTAAAAAAAGAATGGCCAAAACAAAGTACACACGGACAATGGACAGCTATGTATACTGACTGTCCTCTTGTCAAGCAAGAAAAGACAGGGGCTGGGGCTTCCCCTGGTGGTCCAGTGGATAAGGACACCGCCTTGCAGTGCAAGGGGCGCTGGTTCGATCCCTGGCCTGGGAAGATCCCACGTGCCGCGGAGCGGCTGGACTGATGTGTCCAATTGCCGAGCCGCAGCTCTGGCGCGCATGTGCCCAGAGCCGGCGCTCTGCAACAACAGATGCCACAGTGATGGGAGGCCCGCAGGAGCCAAAAGAACAAAGACAGACATAGAGAAATGAAGGACCAATGGAAGTGGCCCGCCTGCTCCCCTCCCTCCCCAACCCGACCCCCGCCCAAAAATAAATAAATAAATCTTAAAAAAAAAAAAAAAAGACACGGGCTTCCCTCGTAGCTCAGTGCTGAAGAGTTCACCTGCCAGTGCAGGAGACACAGGTTCAATCCCTGATCCAGGAAGATCCCACATGCTGCAGAGCAACTAAGCCTGTGAGCCTCAACTATAGAGTCTGTTCTCTAGAATCTCAGAGCCACAACCATGGAGCCCATGAGCCACTATTACTGAAGCCCATGAGCCCCAGAGCCCGAGTTCCCCAACAAGAGAAGTCACCGCAACCAGAAGCCTGCTCACCTCAACTAGAGAGTAGCCCCCACTCCCGCAACTAGAGAAGAGCCTGCAGCAGCAGTGAAAACCCAGAATAGCCAAAAATAAATAATAAATCAATAAAATTTTAAAAAGGACATGATGACACAGGAAGAGAAGCACAGCCTTAGAGGTCATGGGCCTTTTCATTACATCTCTTATGGCCCTATAAGGAAAGAGGCATGTCACAAATAGCCAGACTTTTTAAAACATCTCAAGCTGCAAATAACTGGTTTTTCACCGCACAGTTTGGGACAATAACCAGTAGCTTTTAAACACGTGGACTTCCCTGGTGGCTCATGGTGAAGAACCTGCCTGCCAAAGACAGAGACAGAGGAAACACAGATTTAGTCCCTGGGTGGAAAAGATGCCCTAGAGGAGGAAATGGTAACCCACTCCAGTATTCGTACCTGGAAAACTCCTTGGACAGGGGCTGGGGCTTCCCTGGTGGTCCAGTGGATAAGGACACCGCCTTGCAGTGCAAGGGGCGCTGGTTCGATCCCTGGCCTGGGAAGATCCCACGTGCCGCGGAGCGGCTGGACTGATGTGTCCAATTGCCGAGCCGCAGCTCTGGCGCGCATGTGCCCAGAGCCGGCGCTCTGCAACAACAGATGCCACAGTGATGGGAGGCCGAGGAGCCAAAAGAACAAAGACAGACATAGAGAAATGAAGGACCAATGGAAGTGGCCCGCCTGCTCCCCTCCCTCCCCAACCCGACCCCCGCCCAAAAATAAATAAATAAATCTTAAAAAAAAAAAAAAAAAGACACGGGCTTCCCTCGTAGCTCAGTGCTGAAGAGTTCACCTGCCAGTGCAGGAGACACAGGTTCAATCCCTGATCCAGGAAGATCCCACATGCTGCAGAGCAACTAAGCCTGTGAGCCTCAACTATAGAGTCTGTTCTCTAGAATCTCAGAGCCACAACCATGGAGCCCATGAGCCACTATTACTGAAGCCCATGAGCCCCAGAGCCCGAGTTCCCCAACAAGAGAAGTCACCGCAACCAGAAGCCTGCTCACCTCAACTAGAGAGTAGCCCCCACTCCCGCAACTAGAGAAGAGCCTGCAGCAGCAGTGAAAACCCAGAATAGCCAAAAATAAATAATAAATCAATAAAATTTTAAAAAGGACATGATGACACAGGAAGAGAAGCACAGCCTTAGAGGTCATGGGCCTTTTCATTACATCTCTTATGGCCCTATAAGGAAAGAGGCATGTCACAAATAGCCAGACTTTTTAAAACATCTCAAGCTGCAAATAACTGGTTTTTCACCGCACAGTTTGGGACAATAACCAGTAGCTTTTAAACACGTGGACTTCCCTGGTGGCTCATGGTGAAGAACCTGCCTGCCAAAGACAGAGACAGAGGAAACACAGATTTAGTCCCTGGGTGGAAAAGATGCCCTAGAGGAGGAAATGGTAACCCACTCCAGCATTCGTACCTGGAAAACTCCTTGGACAGAGGAACCTGGTGGGCTATCGTCCATGGGTTCATAAGGAGCTGGACACAACTGAGCATGCATACACTTACACACAAACACGAGACACTCCTCAGTGGTGATGTTTAATATTCTTACACATTTAAATAAAAAAATCTGGCTATGGAGTTCTTTTTTTTCCTTTTATCTCTTATATTAAGCTAAAAACTGAAAGGAAAATGAGATTCCTCCCTTCTGTTCTCCCCACTTTCTCTAGCTTCAGCTTAACTCAATATTATTTTATTAAAATGGACAAATTATTTATAGGGATTAGGAAGTACATTACTATGTGAAGCATAAAAGTAATTTTGTACAATTTTGAAAGTTATATATTCTTTTTTCATTCTTTTGAGTTCATAATACACTCACAGATATCACATGACATGAGAAGTATGCTTAGCAAAGCTGTTCTGTAAAGCTGTTCCAGTGTTTGCTTAATGGTCTCATTGCTGCCAGGGGATGACACACTGTGAGGCAGCCATAAATTACAGGTTGATTAAAAAATACACACACACACATTAAAGTCTGTATGTTGTCTAACACTAAACATATTAAGTTTAGCCTGCATTCTTAAATGGTGATATGAATTGGTACCAAGAGGCCTGTAAGGATGGAGAAAAAAAGAGCAGGAAGGTAAATAAAGAGGAGAAACATAGTTAAGAAAACTGGAGCAAAAAGTAGTAACAAAATGACACTAAATTTGTAGCAGGGAAGTACATCAGAGCCTCTTTAAACTGCAATGAAAAAATGCAGAAACACAGCCTTAGAGGTCATGGGCCTTTTCATTACATCTCTTATGGCCCTATAAGGAAAGAGGCATGTCACAAATAGCCAGACTTTTTAAAACATCTCAAGCTGCAAATAACTGGTTTTTCACCGCACAGTTTGGGACAATAACCAGTAGCTTTTAAACACGTGGACTTCCCTGGTGGCTCATGGTGAAGAACCTGCCTGCCAAAGACAGAGACAGAGGAAACACAGATTTAGTCCCTGGGTGGAAAAGATGCCCTAGAGGAGGAAATGGTAACCCACTCCAGCATTCGTACCTGGAAAACTCCTTGGACAGAGGAACCTGGTGGGCTATCGTCCATGGGTTCATAAGGAGCTGGACACAACTGAGCATGTATACACTTACACACAAACACGAGACACTTCTCAGTGGTGATGTTTAATATTCTTACACATTTAAATAAAAAAATCTGGCTATGGAGTTCTTTTTTTTCCTTTTATCTCTTATATTAAGCTAAAAACTGAAAGGAAAATGAGATTCCTCCCTTCTGTTCTCCCCACTTTCTCTAGCTTCAGCTTAACTCAATATTATTTTATTAAAATGGACAAATTATTTATAGGGATTAGGAAGTACATTACTATGTGAAGCATAAAAGTAATTTTGTACAATTTTGAAAGTTATATATTCTTTTTTCATTCTTTTGAGTTCATAATACACTCACAGATATCACATGACATGAGAAGTATGCTTAGCAAAGCTGTTCTGTAGCTCCAGTGTTTGCTTAATGGTCTCATTGCTGCCAGGGGATGACACACTGTGAGGCAGCCATAAATTACAGGTTGATTAAAAAATACACACACACACATTAAAGTCTGTATGTTGTCTAACACTAAACATATTAAGTTTAGCCTGCATTCTTAAATGGTGATATGAATTGGTACCAAGAGGCCTGTAAGGATGGAGAAAAAAAGAGCAGGAAGGTAAATAAAGAGGAGAAACATAGTTAAGAAAACTGGAGCAAAAAGTAGTAACAAAATAACACTAAATTTGTAGCAGGGAAGTACATCAGAGCCTCTTTAAACTGCAATGAAAAAATGCAGAAACACAATATCATAAGTTAAATACGGTCATTCATAAAAGAATATCTGTAGCTTATTGCCAACCTACTGTGGGAGTAAAATTCATGAATAATATTAAAGGTATTTACATGATCCCCTGTTCTCCTGAATAGTGTTTGCCTAATGTAATAAGATCTGGATTGCTTGAGCAAAATACAAATTTTCTTGTAAGACCTAAGACTGACTTCCCCTGCCATTGAAAAAAAAAGAAACTTAAAAAAAAGAACTTCTTTGAACACAACCATTTATATCAATATTACCACTTTATTCCATTTATGATACAGATTATTGTGATTAAATTAATACTCTGTAATAATTATACTATACTACTCATGTTAGAGATCCTAACCTCCTTTTTTTTTTTTTAATATATCTTCAAGTTTGTTTCATTTAAAATAGTCTTAAAACCCAAATTTAATTTAAACAATCCAAATCTTCCCTTGCAAAGTAAATAGAATATGAGAAAATTCAGCCTATCTTTAAAAATAGAATTTCTTTAATAAACCAAAATCTAACTAAAATTACACATCTCTCCAAATTTTCTGAAGTTACTTTTAACATACATATCTATCTCATTTCCTTCCTGCTCTTCAAAGTTGACAGAATTACATTTACAAATGCACAAAGAAAATACAGCTAAAAAGCTCTCCTCTTTTTCTTTTCTGTTTTTCAACTTCTCTCAGTGAATATGTTTAAATAAAATATCCCTGGAAAATGAGCAAAAATATGCCTTTATTAATATCAGGGTTTTCTAGCAGTAACATTCTCTCAAACTGTATGAGTGGAAGATAGCTTGTCTTTATAATTTATCTGTATCTAATCTCTTAACCTGGACATTATCTCCAGATAGTTAGGGCTTCCTGAGAGTATTTTAGTTGCTTTTCCTGAAAGGTTTCTTTCACCCTTTATTAACATGCTTAGCTTGGTTCATCTAAGGCAAGTGTTTGATAGGTTTTTTTTTAACCATTCTTTCAAATCTTCCCCAAAGCATAGGGTTATACGGGTTAGCTCAACCTCGAGAAAAGTAGTAAAAACAAAATAACACTAATTTGTAGCAGGAAGTACATCAGAGCCTTTAAACTGCAATGAAAAAATGCAGAAACACAATATCATAAGTTAAATACGGTCATTCATAAAAGAATATCTGTAGCTTATTGCCAACCTACTGTGGGAGTAAAATTCATGAATAATATTAAAGGTATTTACATGATCCCCTGTTCTCCTGAATAGTGTTTGCCTAATGTAATAAGATCTGGATTGCTTGAGCAAAATACAAATTTTCTTGTAAGACCTAAGACTGACTTCCCCTGCCATTGAAAAAAAAAGAAACTTAAAAAAAAGAACTTCTTTGAACACAACCATTTATATCAATATTACCACTTTATTCCATTTATGATACAGATTATTGTGATTAAATTAATACTCTGTAATAATTATACTATACTACTCATGTTAGAGATCCTAACCTCCTTTTTTTTTTTTTAATATATCTTCAAGTTTGTTTCATTTAAAATAGTCTTAAAACCCAAATTTAATTTAAACAATCCAAATCTTCCCTTGCAAAGTAAATAGAATATGAGAAAATTCAGCCTATCTTTAAAAATAGAATTTCTTTAATAAACCAAAATCTAACTAAAATTACACATCTCTCCAAATTTTCTGAAGTTACTTTTAACATACATATCTATCTCATTTCCTTCCTGCTCTTCAAAGTTGACAGAATTACATTTACAAATGCACAAAGAAAATACAGCTAAAAAGCTCTCCTCTTTTTCTTTTCTGTTTTTCAACTTCTCTCAGTGAATATGTTTAAATAAAATATCCCTGGAAAATGAGCAAAAATATGCCTTTATTAATATCAGGGTTTTCTAGCAGTAACATTCTCTCAAACTGTATGAGTGGAAGATAGCTTGTCTTTATAATTTATCTGTATCTAATCTCTTAACCTGGACATTATCTCCAGATAGTTAGGGCTTCCTGAGAGTATTTTAGTTGCTTTTCCTGAAAGGTTTCTTTCACCCTTTATTAACATGCTTAGCTTGGTTCATCTAAGGCAAGTGTTTGATAGGTTTTTTTTTAACCATTCTTTCAAATCTTCCCCAAAGCATAGGGTTATACGGGTTAGCTCAACCTCGTTTAACTTGACGGGGTGTAGGACAAGACTTCTGGCCTTATCTACTTCCCTACCTGGTTGTTCTGGCTTTGTTTGGTTGTTGTTCTTTAGCCAGCATTTTAATTATCTGAAGAAATCAATTGTTATCTCTTCTCAGAATCACCAGGTGGACTGTTACTGAGTCAAGTTTAATGTATTTCAACCTTTCTCCCTGTCAAATAGGGAAGTAAGTCCACTATCCAAATAATATGGGAAAGCACTTTAAGATACAGTGTTTTCATGTTCCTTCCTTCAAGCAGACGTGAAAGGACATCTCAACAGGACACTGCTCTGCTCTTTACCACAGGTTCATGTAGGTGAACCAGTGAACCACATTTGATTCAGCAGATGTATCTGACAGTCTTGTCCTATACAACGTGCTGTGCTCTGGTCAATGGAGATAAGGAGATGAACCGGGGTGCTCCTTGTCATGAAGGAGTTCACAGAAACCCAGAGGCTTATCTTTTAGTTTTAAGCATCACAGTAGTTATGAAATATATAGGTCTTCCCTGGTGATCCAGTGGGTAAGGACACCGCCTTGCAGTGCAATGGGCGCCAGTTTGATCCCTGGCCTGGGAAGATCCCACGTGCCGTGAAGCAGCTGGATCAATGTGTCCAACTACCAAGTCATAGCTCTGGAGCCCATGGTGCAGAGCTGGGGCTCTGCAGCAAGAGATGCCACTGCAATGGGAGGCCCACACAGGCCAAAGAACAAAGATGGAAATGAAAGACCAATATAAGTGGCCAAAAAGAAAAAGAATGAAGACTATAAAGAAATAATTGTGTAAAATAATTGGCGAGCAAAAACCTCTGTAAATTTTACATCAGATGCTGAATTTTCTAGCAGTAACATTCTCTCAAACTGTATGAGTGGAAGATAGCTTGTCTTTATAATTTATCTGTATCTAATCTCTTAACCTGGACATTATCTCCAGATAGTTAGGGCTTCCTGAGAGTATTTTAGTTGCTTTTCCTGAAAGGTTTCTTTCACCCTTTATTAACATGCTTAGCTTGGTTCATCTAAGGCAAGTGTTTGATAGGTTTTTTTTTAACCATTCTTTCAAATCTTCCCCAAAGCATAGGGTTATACGGGTTAGCTCAACCTCGTTTAACTTGACGGGGTGTAGGACAAGACTTCTGGCCTTATCTACTTCCCTACCTGGTTGTTCTGGCTTTGTTTGGTTGTTGTTCTTTAGCCAGCATTTTAATTATCTGAAGAAATCAATTGTTATCTCTTCTCAGAATCACCAGGTGGACTGTTACTGAGTCAAGTTTAATGTATTTCAACCTTTCTCCCTGTCAAATAGGGAAGTAAGTCCACTATCCAAATAATATGGGAAAGCACTTTAAGATACAGTGTTTTCATGTTCCTTCCTTCAAGCAGACGTGAAAGGACATCTCAACAGGACACTGCTCTGCTCTTTACCACAGGTTCATGTAGGTGAACCAGTGAACCACATTTGATTCAGCAGATGTATCTGACAGTCTTGTCCTATACAACGTGCTGTGCTCTGGGCCATGGAGATAAGGAGATGAACCGGTGTGCTCCTTGTCATCAAGGAGTTCACAGAAACCCAGAGGCTTATCTTTTAGTTTTAAGCATCACAGTAGTTATGAAATATATAGGTCTTCCCTGGTGATCCAGTGGGTAAGGACACCGCCTTGCAGTGCAATGGGCGCCAGTTTGATCCCTGGCCTGGGAAGATCCCACGTGCCGTGAAGCAGCTGGATCAATGTGTCCAACTACCAAGTCATAGCTCTGGAGCCCATGGTGCAGAGCTGGGGCTCTGCAGCAAGAGATGCCACTGCAATGGGAGGCCCACACAGGCCAAAGAACAAAGATGGAAATGAAAGACCAATATAAGTGGCCAAAAAGAAAAAGAATGAAGACTATAAAGAAATAATTGTGTAAAATAATTGGCGAGCAAAAACCTCTGTATAATCATTCATTCTATCAGATGCTGAATCTAGAGAGACAGAAATAGCGGTACACTGATTGCCAAAATGTTCCCAATTTCTCAGCTCCTGTTCATGCCCTGTGCAGACTGACTTCTTACAAAGGTCCTCTCTTACAAAGGTAGAACACTGTAGTGTTGCTCCAGATATGCTACGGTGAGACCTTAACTGGTGTGGGGATAGCAAGAACAGAAGAGGAAGGGAAGACCAACATGGCTTCATTAAATGGACTGGGTTTGCCCCCCAAATGTATTTACTCATTCTCAAGAATCTTTCCATCTATTCATATCAATGAAAATATCAATGAAAACATGATAGTGTCTCTAACCTCAAATATTCACTTGAGAAAACATTTCAGCCATCTCTTCTCTGTATTACAACCCAATTTGACAGTGCTCTGATAAAGGTAATTACAGACAGGGAATGAGACCACAAAGCCATGACACAGTGAGGTTTAGAGTTTAGGAAGACCGTCCTAAATGCACTGTGGTGATTAATGGAGAGGAACAAGCATGAAGTCAAGAACACTCAGGAGACTGCTATCGCGGTCCCAATGAGAAACGGTGGGTGAGAAAATGTGGGAGCACTGGAGACATATGTAAATAGATGTGGTATTTTGGAAAGGAAATATGAGGGAATAAGGAGTAGATAAGTAACATTCTGACTTTGGCAACTTGTGGGTGGAAGTGCCAAGCATAAAACTAAAATATATTGGAGGGGTAGCAGGCTAGAGGTAAGGTAGTTCACTCTTTGACATGCTGTGTTTGAGATCATTTGCATCCTGAGATAAAGATATACAAAGAGAAGCCATCAATTTATTTAGCATTTTGTCCAGTCTTGCATAGTACATAACCCACAATAAGTCATTTGTGAATTCCCTGGCCTGGGAAGATCCCACGTGCCGTGAAGCAGCTGGATCAATGTGTCCAACTACCAAGTCATAGCTCTGGAGCCCATGGTGCAGAGCTGGGGCTCTGCAGCAAGAGATGCCACTGCAATGGGAGGCCCACACAGGCCAAAGAACAAAGATGGAAATGAAAGACCAATATAAGTGGCCAAAAAGAAAAAGAATGAAGACTATAAAGAAATAATTGTGTAAAATAATTGGCGAGCAAAAACCTCTGTATAATCATTCATTCTATCAGATGCTGAATCTAGAGAGACAGAAATAGCGGTACACTGATTGCCAAAATGTTCCTAATTTCTCAGCTCCTGTTCATGCCCTGTGCAGACTGACTTCTTACAAAGGTCCTCTCTTACAAAGGTAGAACACTGTAGTGTTGCTCCAGATATGCTACGGTGAGACCTTAACTGGTGTGGGGATAGCAAGAACAGAAGAGGAAGGGAAGACCAACATGGCTTCATTAAATGGACTGGGTTTGCCCCCCAAATGTATTTACTCATTCTCAAGAATCTTTCCATCTATTCATATCAATGAAAATATCAATGAAAACATGATAGTGTCTCTAACCTCAAATATTCACTTGAGAAAACATTTCAGCCATCTCTTCTCTGTATTACAACCCAATTTGACAGTGCTCTGATAAAGGTAATTACAGACAGGGAATGAGACCACAAAGCCATGACACAGTGAGGTTTAGAGTTTAGGAAGACCGTCCTAAATGCACTGTGGTGATTAATGGAGAGGAACAAGCATGAAGTCAAGAACACTCAGGAGACTGCTATCGCGGTCCCAATGAGAAACGGTGGGTGAGAAAATGTGGGAGCACTGGAGACATATGTAAATAGATGTGGTATTTTGGAAAGGAAATATGAGGGAATAAGGAGTAGATAAGTAACATTCTGACTTTGGCAACTTGTGGGTGGAAGTGCCAAGCATAAAACTAAAATATATTGGAGGGGTAGCAGGCTAGAGGTAAGGTAGTTCACTCTTTGACATGCTGTGTTTGAGATCATTTGCATCCTGAGATAAAGATATACAAAGAGAAGCCATCAATTTATTTAGCATTTTGTCCAGTCTTGCATAGTACATAACCCACAATAAGTCATTTGTGAACGGATGTTCAAAAGAAGACCAATCTGAACTTACATCTTGAAAAGGGAATTAATACTATACACCCAGGAGAATACGTGCTGTGGAATAAATTAGATCAGATCTGTCCAGCGTGTACACTGCACACACAGCTAGCTGGTCCTAAAAGCAATCATTTGGCAAGTATTGCAGCAATGTAACAGTAATTTTAATCTGTTTTATCAAATATAAAGAAATTGGACTCATTTTATTTCATTTTTGAGTTTTCTGGGGGGGGGGGGGGTTGCTTTGGTTTCACAGTTTTACAAAAATTTGCCTGTGATGGATTAGATATGTTAAAGCAAACAAACAATAAAAGAAAATCCTGATCCATCACTAGAGACAGCTTAAGTATCAAACTGGACCATTTAAAGACTATGCTTACAGCAATTCCTCTTTGACTCATTCTCATCTCTTACTTGTCCTCCTTCCCTGTTTTTCTAAATTCAACTTTATTCCCTTCCTAGGATCCCAGTAGTAAATTAAAGCTTCTTTTGTGTGCTTCATATGTTTATCCAACTTGGCTCCAAAATTTTCCTATAGCATGGATAAAAGCCATTTCTTTTCTTGCTCCGAGTACTGCAGAAAGAACAATGTGCTAGGCAAAATTCCAAGTAGCCCTCTGGTGTCCCCTGTGTCACCTTTATTCTTGGAGTGTGGGTGGGACCTATGACTTGCCTCTAACCAAACGAATATGGTAAGAGTGATTGGATGTCACCTTCTTTAGATAGATAGGTAATAGATTTCCTATCAAATTCACTTTTCCATTGACACTGAAGAACCCAGCCACCATAAATTCTAAAACAACCAAAAGAGACAGAATTATAACAACAATCTGTGGGCACATGAGGTGGATCATTTTCTGGTTGGTCTTCAGATGAGACCTCACTGTCAGCCAATAGTAGAATAAGTAACATTCTGACTTTGGCAACTTGTGGGTGGAAGTGCCAAGCATAAAACTAAAATATATTGGAGGGGTAGCAGGCTAGAGGTAAGGTAGTTCACTCTTTGACATGCTGTGTTTGAGATCATTTGCATCCTGAGATAAAGATATACAAAGAGAAGCCATCAATTTATTTAGCATTTTGTCCAGTCTTGCATAGTACATAACCCACAATAAGTCATTTGTGAACGGATGTTCAAAAGAAGACCAATCTGAACTTACATCTTGAAAAGGGAATTAATACTATACACCCAGGAGAATACGTGCTGTGGAATAAATTAGATCAGATCTGTCCAGCGTGTACACTGCACACACAGCTAGCTGGTCCTAAAAGCAATCATTTGGCAAGTATTGCAGCAATGTAACAGTAATTTTAATCTGTTTTATCAAATATAAAGAAATTGGACTCATTTTATTTCATTTTTGAGTTTTCTGGGGGGGGGGGGGTTGCTTTGGTTTCACAGTTTTACAAAAATTTGCCTGTGATGGATTAGATATGTTAAAGCAAACAAACAATAAAAGAAAAACCTGATCCATCACTAGAGACAGCTTAAGTATCAACTGGACCATTTAAAGACTATGCTTACAGCAATTCCTCTTTGACTCATTCTCATCTCTTACTTGTCCTCCTTCCCTGTTTTTCTAAATTCAACTTTATTCCCTTCCTAGGATCCCAGTAGTAAATTAAAGCTTCTTTTGTGTGCTTCATATGTTTATCCAACTTGGCTCCAAAAATTTCCTATAGCATGGATAAAAGCCATTTCTTTTCTTGCTTCGAGTACTGCAGAAAGAACAATGTGCTAGGCAAAATTCCAAGTAGCCCTCTGGTGTCCCCTGTGTCACCTTTATTCTTGGAGTGTGGGCGGGACCTATGACTTGCCTCTAACCAAACGAATATGGTAAGAGTGATTGGATGTCACCTTCTTTAGATAGATAGGTAATAGATTTCCTATCAAATTCACTTTTCCATTGACACTGAAGAACCCAGCCACCATAAATTCTAAAACAACCAAAAGAGACAGAATTATAACAACAATCTGTGGGCACATGAGGTGGATCATTTTCTGGTTGGTCTTCAGATGAGACCTCACTGTCAGCCAATATCTTTTCTGTAGCCTTATGAGACTTCCAAGTTGAGGATCCAGTTGAGCCAGGTCTGGAGTCCTAACTGAGAGATGGTGTGAAATAATAAATGTATGTTGTTTTAAGCTGCTCAACGTGTGGTCATTTGTTACGCAGTGCAGAAAGCCAGTTCAATTAGACAGGTTATAGTTGCTTGGATACAAATGAAGAGAAACATGGAAACATACAAATGGAACGCTGGTGGTACTATTTCTATCACTCAAGACAGGAGGGGAAAAACTGTGAGAAATAAAAATTATTTTTGGATAGAATGAAAAAGTCTTCGACATGGGCAAAATCTCATTTAAAAAGAATTTTAAAACCAAGTCAAATGCTTGAGACATGTCAAAAAGAAGCACTATAAAAGTTCATACAGGGCTTCCCTGGTAGTCTAGGGGGTAAGGACACCGCCTTGCCGTGCAAGGGGCGCCGGTTCCATCCCTGGCCTGGGAAGATCCCACGAGCCGCACAGAGCGATTGGACCAATGTGTCCAACTATGGAGCCAGAGCTCTGGAGCACATGTACCCAGAGCCGGTGCTCTACAGCAAGAGAGGCCACTGCGATAGGAAGCACACACAGGCCAAAGAACAAAGATGGATGAAAATGAATAAATGAAAGGGCAATAGAAGAGGCAAAAAAAAAAAAAAAAGTTCATACAATATGGAATTTCAACATCACTATTGTTAGAAATTGGAGGTGGGGTAAATGGTGCAAATTTGGAGATAATCAATACAGATAAACAGAACGCATTTTGGAAATTAAAGACAGAAGAAATATTTAATGGAAATTAAGCCCTCTGGTGTCCCCTGTGTCATCTTTATTCTTGGAGTGTGGGTGGGACCTATGACTTGCCTCTAACCAAACGAATATGGTAAGAGTGATTGGATGTCACCTTCTTTAGATAGATAGGTAATAGATTTCCTATCAAATTCACTTTTCCATTGACACTGAAGAACCCAGCCACCATAAATTCTAAAACAACCAAAAGAGACAGAATTATAACAACAATCTGTGGGCACATGAGGTGGATCATTTTCTGGTTGGTCTTCAGATGAGACCTCACTGTCAGCCAATATCTTTTCTGTAGCCTTATGAGACTTCCAAGTTGAGGATCCAGTTGAGCCAGGTCTGGAGTCCTAACTGAGAGATGGTGTGAAATAATAAATGTATGTTGTTTTAAGCTGCTCAACGTGTGGTCATTTGTTACGCAGTGCAGAAAGCCAGTTCAATTAGACAGGTTATAGTTGCTTGGATACAAATGAAGAGAAACATGGAAACATACAAATGGAACGCTGGTGGTACTATTTCTATCACTCAAGACAGGAGGGGAAAAACTGTGAGAAATAAAAATTATTTTTGGATAGAATGAAAAAGTCTTCGACATGGGCAAAATCTCATTTAAAAAGAATTTTAAAACCAAGTCAAATGCTTGAGACATGTCAAAAAGAAGCACTATAAAAGTTCATACAGGGCTTCCCTGGTAGTCTAGGGGGTAAGGACACCGCCTTGCCGTGCAAGGGGCGCCGGTTCCATCCCTGGCCTGGGAAGATCCCACGAGCCGCACAGAGCGATTGGACCAATGTGTCCAACTATGGAGCCAGAGCTCTGGAGCACATGTACCCAGAGCCGGTGCTCTACAGCAAGAGAGGCCACTGCGATAGGAAGCACACACAGGCCAAAGAACAAAGATGGATGAAAATGAATAAATGAAAGGGCAATAGAAGAGGCAAAAAAAAAAAAAAAAGTTCATACAATATGGAATTTCAACATCACTATTGTTAGAAATTGGAGGTGGGGTAAATGGTGCAAATTTGGAGATAATCAATACAGATAAACAGAACGCATTTTGGAAATTAAAGACAGAAGAAATATTTAATGGAAATTGAGTGATGCAGAGTGCAGGGCTAAGGAGTGTAGACTTTAACATGGTGGAGGTAAGGATGAAGGAGAAAAAGACTAAATGAGGATGTTCTAAGGAGAAGTGATTAAGGCATGACAGCT
Source organism: Tragulus kanchil (assembly GCA_022376925.1). NCBI lineage: Eukaryota > Metazoa > Chordata > Mammalia > Artiodactyla > Tragulidae > Tragulus > Tragulus kanchil. The sequence continues at coordinate 67,435,250 of JAIOJX010000028.1, read as the reverse complement.
GGACGCATCAGTCCTAAAGCAAGGTACTTCTTACTCTTCGACTGTTGTTAAAAAAAAAAAAAGATAAAGGACCTGTGAAGAGGACAAGAGATTTTATAAAGCTCACATAGAATTGTCTCAACTTCTTAATGAAGAAGGAAAGTTGTCCACTTCAAAACGAGGGGGAGTGATTGGACCCTGACTGGAAGGTTTGAAATAGCTGTTGTGCAGACAGTGTTAGAGGATCAACAAGAGATTAATGGAAGGATTAAGAAGCAATTAAAGTCAGACAGCGTGAACTGGTAGTAGGCCAAGTCTGTAGAGTGTTGCTTGAAATCTGTCACTGATGCTGGGTAACAGCTAGTAGAGGAGCTGGATTGATGGCAGATCGGTGGCTCGTAGAAAGCACAGCATACATCACTAAGGATGAGACTTGCATACTCAACTCGATTTGAAAAGGACAGACAGAAGATGGAGATTTTAACAACAGATGGCAAGTGTACTTTCAGCCAGCTATGACACTGGTAATTTTTAAAAATTTGACCACTAGAAAACAGAAAACACCCTAGAGTGCTTTAATCAAAGCCTACTTTAGCATGGCCCTTAACAGTCCAGCTAACTTCCTTAGACCAGTCCTTCGTATTCCCCATTTCCTCACAGATTTTGTTTTCAAATATGTATAAGGAATTGTCATTTTTTTAAAAATGTTTTAAACAGAAACAGCATGGCCTACTAGAAATTTTTATGTAGTGCATAGTATCCTGATTCTGTAACTTAACTAGCTCCACTGGGAAATTTATTCCATCTCTTTGTGCCTTAAGTTCCTTATCATAAATAGGGATAATAATCTCTAATTTTCAGTGTAGAGGTGATCATTAAATGGTATAATTTATGTATTGGTACAATGGCATGCATAATGGATTTTCAAATAACATTATTTTTTCATAGAAGCAATGAAATTTCATATATTATATTTGCTTTCTAAAACAAGCCAGTAAAAAATACTGATAAAAACTGAAAAATACAGAAAAATAGAAAGGAAAGATAAAAGTGATTAAAAATCCATCATATAAGCTTTGAAACCTTTGTTTTAGTACTAAGTATAAAATGCTATAACTAGAGAGAACTTTAGGCCAAAAAGTTCAATCCTTGCATTTTACAGATGAAAAAACTGAGGCCCAGAGAATAGAGCTGGTTTTTCTAAGAGTGCGGGGCTTCCCAGGTGGCTCAGCAGTGAAGAATCTGCCTGCAATGTGGGAGACCTGGGTTTGATCCCTGGGTTGGTAAGATCCCCTGGAGTAGGAAATGGCAACCCATACCTAGAAAATTCCATGGGCAGAGGAGCTTGGCAGGCTACAACAGTCCACAGGGTCACAGAGTCAGACACAACTGAGTGAGCATCCCTTTTTTTCTTCTAAGGGTGCAAAGCTTATTAGCTATTGAGACAAAGCTAGAAATGAGGTCTTCTAACTCCAGTGTCTTTCCACTCACTGTGATGAGAATTGTCAGCAGCTAGTGTTTGCTGGGTCCACATGTACTCAGGACACTCACTACTCTGGGTGTACAATCATCATTTGTTGTAATTTCACACCTATTAGAAAAGCAATTGAAAATGTACATGTATATAAGCAAAAAGACAATCTTTCTAAATAGCATGTGTAAAAACACCTTATAGCTATGCCTGCAGCACAAACTGTACAAATTTCATTTCCTCCAGTGTCATAGTTTGCAAATAATCTATTTTCCAAGAAAAACATTAATTTTCAACTACCCTTGCAAAAAGTACAATCTTTGTAGCTCTAAATCAGTCCCAAGGAATTGTCATTTTTAAAAATGTTTTAAACAGAAACAGCATGGCCTACTAGAAATTTTTATGTAGTGCATAGTATCCTGATTCTGTAACTTAACTAGCTCCACTGGGAAATTTATTCCATCTCTTTGTGCCTTAAGTTCCTTATCATAAATAGGGATAATAATCTCTAATTTTCAGTGTAGAGGTGATCATTAAATGGTATAATTTATGTATTGGTACAATGGCATGCATAATGGATTTTCAAATAACATTATTTTTTCATAGAAGCAATGAAATTTCATATATTATATTTGCTTTCTAAAACAAGCCAGTAAAAAATACTGATAAAAACTGAAAAATACAGAAAAATAGAAAGGAAAGATAAAAGTGATTAAAAATCCATCATATAAGCTTTGAAACCTTTGTTTTAGTACTAAGTATAAAATGCTATAACTAGAGAGAACTTTGGGCCCAAAAAAGTTCAATCCTTGCATTTTACAGATGAAAAAACTGAGGCCCAGAGAATAGAGCTGGTTTTTCTAAGAGTGCGGGGCTTCCCAGGTGGCTCAGCAGTGAAGAATCTGCCTGCAATGTGGGAGACCTGGGTTTGATCCCTGGGTTGGTAAGATCCCCTGGAGTAGGAAATGGCAACCCATACCTAGAAAATTCCATGGGCAGAGGAGCTTGGCAGGCTACAACAGTCCACAGGGTCACAGAGTCAGACACAACTGAGTGAGCATCCCTTTTTTCTTCTAAGGGTGCAAAGCTTATTAGCTATTGAGACAAAGCTAGAAATGAGGTCTTCTAACTCCAGTGTCTTTCCACTCACTGTGATGAGAATTGTCAGCAGCTAGTGTTTGCTGGGTCCACATGTACTCAGGACACTCACTACTCTGGGTGTACAATCATCATTTGTTGTAATTTCACACCTATTAGAAAAGCAATTGAAAATGTACATGTATATAAGCAAAAAGACAATCTTTCTAAATAGCATGTGTAAAAACACCTTATAGCTATGCCTGCAGCACAAACTGTACAAATTTCATTTCCTCCAGTGTCATAGTTTGCAAATAATCTATTTTTCCAAGAGAAAAACATTAATTTTTCAACTACCCTTGATATCAAGGAAAGCATTGTAGCCATAAGTCATATAGTTTGTAAGCTCTTAAAACTCAGTCCCAAGGGCTCTTGTGCCTTTTCAACAGGCCTAAATGATGTAAATTAATCCACTGAAAGTTCAGAAAAAAACATTTTCCCAGATTGTTAAAGACCTTGAGCCTAGCCCACAGACTTGACATTTAGCCTGCAATATGGTACAGCTCAAATTAGCTTTTCTCTAGTGAACAAGGGAAAAGAAATAAGGAAATATGCAGAGACCTCCAAATGATGGTCCTAGGAGATCCACGGATGAGTTAATTTGCAGATGATAATTTAGCAAAGAAATACCTGAAGCATATCCCCGTATAATGATTTAGACATTAGTTCCTCAAGTTTTGTTTGCACAATCTTTAAAAAGTATTTCTGAAACAGAACACCTCTGTCTGCTTCTTTTCAAACAATAAAAAGTTGAGGATTATTAATTGGATGGTGTAACAAGTATTACATCTGCCCTGGTGGCTCAGACAGTAAAGAATCTGGCTGTAACGCAGGAGACCTGGGTTTGTTAAGTTCCCTTGGAGAAGGCAGTGGCTACCCACTCCAGGATTCTTGCCTATTATTACCCAGACCTCTAGCCTAGGAGTATACTTTCAGTTCAAAGAATGTTTATGGAATGTGTGCACTGTGTGTATGATGAATGCAAAGAGTGAATGTAAGCCGTATATGAGAATTCTCATTTGGTTTAACAAACACTTATTATCTGCCTACCATGTGCCACTTACTTTAGGTAACTGAAGATAAAAAACTAAGCAAGCCCCAGGCCCTGCCATCTAATCTATAACTTATGAGGAAGGTAGACACATTAAAAGATAATTTATTTATGAGGATGGTTAAGGATATAATGAGGGTAGTATCTGGAGCACAGATATGAAGGAGGAATAGGAAGTACTTTCCTGGGTGTACAATCATCATGTGTTGTAATTTCACACCTATTAGACAAGCAAGTGAAAATGTACATGTATATAAGCAAAAAGACAATCTTTCTAAATAGCATGTGTAAAAACACCTTATAGCTATGCCTGCAGCACAAACTGTACAAATTTCATTTCCTCCAGTGTCATAGTTTGCAAATAATCTATTTTTCCAAGAGAAAAACATTAATTTTTCAACTACCCTTGATATCAAGGAAAGCATTGTAGCCATAAGTCATATAGTTTGTAAGCTCTTAAAACTCAGTCCCAAGGGCTCTTGTGCCTTTTCAACAGGCCTAAATGATGTAAATTAATCCACTGAAAGTTCAGAAAAAAACATTTTCCCAGATTGTTAAAGACCTTGAGCCTAGCCCACAGACTTGACATTTAGCCTGCAATATGGTACAGCTCAAATTAGCTTTTCTCTAGTGAACAAGGGAAAAGAAATAAGGAAATATGCAGAGACCTCCAAATGATGGTCCTAGGAGATCCACGGATGAGTTAATTTGCAGATGATAATTTAGCAAAGAAATACCTGAAGCATATCCCCGTATAATGATTTAGACATTAGTTCCTCAAGTTTTGTTTGCACAATCTTTAAAAAGTATTTCTGAAACAGAACACCTCTGTCTGCTTCTTTTCAAACAATAAAAAGTTGAGGATTATTAATTGGATGGTGTAACAAGTATTACATCTGCCCTGGTGGCTCAGACAGTAAAGAATCTGGCTGTAACGCAGGAGACCTGGGTTTGTTAAGTTCCCTTGGAGAAGGCAGTGGCTACCCACTCCAGGATTCTTGCCTATTATTACCCAGACCTCTAGCCTAGGAGTATACTTTCAGTTCAAAGAATGTTTATGGAATGTGTGCACTGTGTGTATGATGAATGCAAAGAGTGAATGTAAGCCGTATATGAGAATTCTCATTTGGTTTAACAAACACTTATTATCTGCCTACCATGTGCCACTTACTTTAGGTAACTGAAGATAAAAAACTAAGCAAGCCCCAGGCCCTGCCATCTAATCTATAACTTATGAGGAAGGTAGACACATTAAAAGATAATTTATTTATGAGGATGGTTAAGGATATAATGAGGGTAGTATCTGGAGCACAGATATGAAGGAGGAATAGGAAGTACTTTCCTCATCTTTGATTCAAAATTCCTACAAAAGAAGATGAGTAATGTCCTAGAGAGGATGAGTAACTTAGCAAAGTGGCAAACGATGAAAAATCATCCAAGGATAAACATAGACCTAAGGCATTAGCCAGTGTGGTATATTCTGAGAACCACAGCTGTTGCATGTAGCTGAAGAGTAAAGCTCAGAGCAGAGAATAGAGATAAGGATTAAAAGGTATTTAGGCCAGATATTGGAGAGACGTATCTACTATGCTCAGTAACTAAAGAGCTTGGGCCTTGTTCTGAAGGTCACAAGTAGCTAATCAAAGCAGGAATGTGTAGTAGAAAGTTCACTATGGGTACTGTGGGCTGGTAGGGTGAACTTAAAAGGAACCACATGAAAAGGATGGGGCCAGCTGGAAGAGACCAGATGAAATATGATGACGCCATGGTTTGGGGCATGGCATGCCTTGATATGATTGCCTATCATTATGAAGACAAACAAGAGCTGGGCAAACTGGAAGAAAATGAAGTTAACTGGGGACATGTTGAGAGGAAGGTGCCTGTGAAACGTCCAAGATAAAAGATTTGGCAGGTGGAGGTTCTGTGAGACTCACATTCTGGGATTTCGCTTGGTGCATCTTCCTCCCGTTTTGATAGCTCACGGCAACTCTTCCATATTACCTGCCCCTGGAAGAACTAACCCAGAGAATCTAAAAAGAAACATATCCCCTTTGCAGTTTTATGTTTCCTCCTAGGAAGCATGTGCCACCTTTGATAGGAAGCTGGACTGTAGGCCGAGACCAAGAGAGGACAACAGGATTGTGTCGCAGATAAAAGAGTGGTGCCTCCCAGGATCACGGCCTCATGCAGTTACTTGTGCCCCTCTGGTTCCACTCATGCAAGGACAGCTTCACGTATTGAGTCAAAGAAGTGGCCAGCCATATTCTCAGTCTCAGCTCACCTTGTAACTTCTCTTGTTCTTCCGTCTCCCTACCCCATAACCAAATCTCTTCTGATGGAACTGAATCAAGACTACATTCCTGTCAAATCTGCATCTCCCAGAAACCCACCTTTCCCTCTCCCCTGTTTCATGCCAGTAACTTCCCTCTCCCACCTTGGCCTGTCCAACTGCCCCAGATTAGTCAGCTTGTTTGACTCATATTTCACTCACAACATAAGGATTCTAGACATAATTTTATTTAGTAACATTTACTTTTTTTGTCTTCCCATCTTAAAGACTTTATGCCCACTTCATAAACTCAAAGGCCTTTAATTTATGGCAAAGTGACACAGTGGACCTGGACTTGACTGCCAGTCCTACCACCCAACAGGCAAGTCCACATAGGCTTACTAAATCTTAGTTTCTTTACCAGTAAAACAGAGGTTAAAGGGCCTGGCATGTGGTAGGTAGACAATAAGCATTTTTTCCCTTTTTGCCCTATGTTTTTAAAATTGAAGTAGAGTTGATTTACAATAATGTCTTAACTTTAGATGTGCAGCAAAGTGATTCAGTTATATATAAAGACATATTTCAGATTATTTTCTTTTACAGGTTACTATAATATATTGAATGTGCTATACAGTAAGTCCTTGCTGCTTACCTATTTTGTGTATAGTGGTCTGTATCTTAATCCCATGCTTCTAATTCATGTCCCCCCCTTTTCCACTTTGGTAACTATAAATCTGTTTTCTATGTTTGTTAAGCTATTTCTCTTTTATAGATAGATATATGTTTTTTTTTAGATTCCACAGATGTGACATCATAAAATATTTTTCTTTCTCTGTCTGACTTCACTAAGTATAGTATTCTCTAGGTCTATCCATGTTGCCACAAATGACAATATTGCATCCTTTTCATGGCTGAGCAATATTCCATTGCATATGCGTGTGTGTGTGCGTGTGTGTGTGTGTCACATCTTCTAAAGACAGTTGTCAGTTAATGGGTACTTGGGTTGTTTCCATGTCTTTGCTATTGTAAATAGTGGTGCTACAAATACTGGGGTGCAAGTATCTTTTCAGGTTTGAATCTTTGCCTTTTTTCGGTTACAGGGTTGCCCTATTTTTAGTTTCTTCAAGGAGCCTCCATACTGTTCTCCATAGTGTTGGCACCAATTTACATTCCCGCCAACAGTGTAGAAGGGTTCCCTTTTCTCTATACCCTCTCCAGCATTAATTTTAAATTTTTTGATGATAGGCATACTGACCAATGTGAGGTGACATCTCGTAATAGTTCTGATTTGCATTCCTTTAACAATGAGCAACACTGAACATCTTTTCTTGTACCTGTGGGCTATCTGTATGTCTTCTTCTGGGAAATATCTATTTAGGTAGTGTGCCCATTTTTCATTGGATTGTTTGGTTCTTTTATCTGTTACACTATATGAGTTGTTTGTATATTTTTGGAGATTAATCCCCTTATCAGTCACATTGTTTGCAAATATTTTTTCCCAATCCATAGGCTGACCTTTCATTTTGCTTATGGTTTCCTTTGCTGTGTGATACCTTTCAAGTATAATTAGGTTTCATATGTTTATTTTTGCTTGCATTTCCGTTAGTCTAGGAGATGGACCCCCCAAAAATATTGCTGTTATTTTTGTCAGAGTGTTCTGCATATGTTTCCCCTAGGAGTTTTATAATATTCAGTCCTATATTTAGATCTTTAACCCATTTTGAGCTTATTTTTCTATATGGTATTAGAGAGTGTTTTAATTTCATTGATTTACATTTAGCTATCCAGCTTTCCCAACACTATTTTTATTGAAGACGCTCTCCTTTGTCCATGGTATTTTCTCACCTCTTAGTGTTGGATTAATTGACTGGAAGTGTGTGGGTTTATTTCTGGGCTTTCTAGTCTGTTCTTTTTTTTCTATATGTCTGTTTTTCTGTCACTATCATGCTGTTCTGATTACTGTAGCTTTGTAGTGTAGTCTGAAATCTGGATGCCTCCAGTTTTGTTTCTTTCCAACTCAGAATTGCTCTTCCAATTCTGGGTCTTTTGTCCTTCCATATAAATTTTAGGATTATTTGTTCTAGTTCTGTGGAAAAAAAAAAAAAAGGCATGGGCATTCTGATATGGATTGCATTAAATCTATAGATAGGCTTGAATAGTATGGCCAGTTTAATAATATTAAGTCTTCCAATCCAAGAGCATGGGATATCTTTCCATTTCTTTGAATTGTCTTCAATTTCCTTTATCAGTACTTTTGGTTTTTAGCATATAGTTCATTTACCTCCATGGCAAAATTTATTCCAAATTTTTTTGATGGAATTTTCTCTGTTATTTAATTATTATTTCTGTATATTAATCTTGTATCCTGCTACCTTGCTGAACTCATTTATTAGTTCTAATAGACTTTTGCATTGTGACTTTAGGGTTCTGTATATACAGTATCATGTCATTTGTACATACTGACAATTTTACCTCTTTCCTTCAAAACTAGATACACTTTTATCTCTTTTTCTATCTGATTGTTGTAGCTAGAACTTCCAATACTGTGCTGAATTTAAGCGGTGAAACTGGACATCCTTGTGTTGTTCCTGGAACTATTGAGATGATCATGTGTTTTGGTTTTTAAATGATTTATTTATTTGGCTCCACTGGATCTTAGGAGCCACATGTGGATCTAGTTCCCTGACCAGGGATCAAACCCAAGCCCCCTGCATTGAAAACACAAAGTCTTAACCACTGGGCAACCTGATCATGTGGTTTTTGTCTTTCCTTTTGTTAATGTGGTGTATCACATAGGTTGATTTAAATTTGTTGAACCGTCTTTACCACCTTGAAATGAGTCCAACTTGACCATAGTGTATGAGATCCTTTTATGCATTGTTGGATTTAGATTGCTAGTATTTTGTTGAGAATTTTTGCATCTATATTCATTAAAGACATTCGCCAGTGATTTCTTTAGTAGTGTCTTTGTCTGGCTTTGGTATTAGAGTTACGGTGACTTTATAGAAAGCCTGTAGGAGTATTCCCTCCTCTTCAGTCTTTTGGAAGGATAAGTTCTTTGTATGTTTTGTACATTTTCTCAGTGAAGCCATCTAATCCTAGACATTTGTTTGCAGGGAATTTTACTGTTCTTATTATTATAGGTTCTATTTCACTTCTAGTGATCAGTCTGTTTAAATTATCAATTTCTTTTTGACTCAGTTTTGGCAAGCTATACATATCTAGAAACTCATCTATTTCTTCTAGGTTGTCCAATTTATTGGCATATAGCTGTTTATAGTACTCTCCTATGATTTTTTTATTTCTTTGATATTATTATTTCTTCTCTTTCATTTCTTACTTTGTGTTCTCTTTCTTTTCCTCATGATAAACTTGGTTAGAGGCTTGTCACATTTTTTTTGTCTTTTCAAAGAAAAATCTCTTAGTTTTACCCATTTTTTCTATTATTTTTTAATCTCTCTTTTACTTATTTCCTCTCTGATCTTTACTATTTTTTCCTTTGTGACTTTAGGGTTCTGTATATACAGTATCATGTCATTTGTACATACTGACAATTTTACCTCTTTCCTTCAAAACTAGATACACTTTTATCTCTTTTTCTATCTGATTGTTGTAGCTAGAACTTCCAATACTGTGCTGAATTTAAGCGGTGAAACTGGACATCCTTGTGTTGTTCCTGGAACTATTGAGATGATCATGTGTTTTGGTTTTTAAATGATTTATTTATTTGGCTCCACTGGATCTTAGGAGCCACATGTGGATCTAGTTCCTGACCAGGGATCAAACCCAAGCCCCCTGCATTGAAAACACAAAGTCTTAACCACTGGGCAACCTGATCATGTGGTTTTTGTCTTTCCTTTTGTTAATGTGGTGTATCACATAGGTTGATTTAAATTTGTTGAACCGTCTTTACCACCTTGAAATGAGTCCAACTTGACCATAGTGTATGAGATCCTTTTATGCATTGTTGGATTTAGATTGCTAGTATTTTGTTGAGAATTTTTGCATCTATATTCATTAAAGACATTCGCCAGTGATTTCTTTAGTAGTGTCTTTGTCTGGCTTTGGTATTAGAGTTACGGTGACTTTATAGAAAGCCTGTAGGAGTATTCCCTCCTCTTCAGTCTTTTGGAAGGATAAGTTCTTTGTATGTTTTGTACATTTTCTCAGTGAAGCCATCTAATCCTAGACATTTGTTTGCAGGGAATTTTACTGTTCTTATTATTATAGGTTCTATTTCACTTCTAGTGATCAGTCTGTTTAAATTATCAATTTCTTTTTGACTCAGTTTTGGCAAGCTATACATATCTAGAAACTCATCTATTTCTTCTAGGTTGTCCAATTTATTGGCATATAGCTGTTTATAGTACTCTCCTATGATTTTTTTATTTCTTTGATATTATTATTTCTTCTCTTTCATTTCTTACTTTGTGTTCTCTTTCTTTTCCTCATGATAAACTTGGTTAGAGGCTTGTCACATTTTTTTTGTCTTTTCAAAGAAAAATCTCTTAGTTTTACCCATTTTTTCTATTATTTTTTAATCTCTCTTTTACTTATTTCCTCTCTGATCTTTACTATTTCCTTCTTCTGCTGACTATAGCTTTTGTATATTCTTTTCTAATTCTTTAAGGTAATAAGCTGTTTCTTTCAGATTTTTCTCTTTTCTTGAGAAAGACCTGTATCTCTTAGAACTTCCCTCTTAGAACTGCTTTTGCTGCATCCCATATGTTTTGTAAGATTGTGTTTTCATTTTCATTTGCCTTGAGGTTATTTCTGATTTATTCCTTGACTTCATCATTGATCCATTGTGGGTTTTTTAGTAGCATACTATTTAGTATCCACATGTTCTTTTCCTTTCCTGTATTTGTTCCTGTGCTTGACTTTTTATTTCGTCCTATTGTGGTCAAAGCAAACTTGTGAAATGATTTCTATCCTCTTAAAATTTGTTGAGGCTTGGCTTTTGATCTATGATGTTCTCCATCCTAGAGAAAATTCCATGCACACTTGAAAAGAATGTCTATTCTACTTTTGGATTTAGTGTCCTGTAGATATCAATTAAGTGCAGCCAGTTTGTGCCATTTGTAACCTCTATTGCCTTATTGATTGTCTATCTGGATGGCCTGTCTATTGATGTCAGTGGGATGTGAAACTCTCCTACTTTTATAGTATTCTGTTTAATTTTTCACTTTGTCTGTTTTTGTTTTATATATTTAGGTACTCCTGTATTATGTTAGGAGTAGGAAATGGCAACCCCCTCGTATTCTTGTCTGGACAATGCCATGGATGGAGGTGCCTGGTGAGGTAGAAGTCCGTTTGGTCTCAAATAAATATATATATGGGGCTATGTTTTGTACATTTTCTCAGTGAAGCCATCTAATCCTAGACATTTGTTTGCAGGGAATTTTACTGTTCTTATTATTATAGGTTCTATTTCACTTCTAGTGATCAGTCTGTTTAAATTATCAATTTCTTTTTGACTCAGTTTTGGCAAGCTATACATATCTAGAAACTCATCTATTTCTTCTAGGTTGTCCAATTTATTGGCATATAGCTGTTTATAGTACTCTCCTATGATTTTTTTATTTCTTTGATATTATTATTTCTTCTCTTTCATTTCTTACTTTGTGTTCTCTTTCTTTTCCTCATGATAAACTTGGTTAGAGGCTTGTCACATTTTTTTTGTCTTTTCAAAGAAAAATCTCTTAGTTTTACCCATTTTTTCTATTATTTTTTAATCTCTCTTTTACTTATTTCCTCTCTGATCTTTACTATTTCCTTCTTCTGCTGACTATAGCTTTTGTATATTCTTTTCTAATTCTTTAAGGTAATAAGCTGTTTCTTTCAGATTTTTCTCTTTTCTTGAGAAAGACCTGTATCTCTTAGAACTTCCCTCTTAGAACTGCTTTTGCTGCATCCCATATGTTTTGTAAGATTGTGTTTTCATTTTCATTTGCCTTGAGGTTATTTCTGATTTATTCCTTGACTTCATCATTGATCCATTGTGGGTTTTTTAGTAGCATACTATTTAGTATCCACATGTTCTTTTCCTTTCCTGTATTTGTTCCTGTGCTTGACTTTTTATTTCGTCCTATTGTGGTCAAAGCAAACTTGTGAAATGATTTCTATCCTCTTAAAATTTGTTGAGGCTTGGCTTTTGATCTATGATGTTCTCCATCCTAGAGAAAATTCCATGCACACTTGAAAAGAATGTCTATTCTACTTTTGGATTTAGTGTCCTGTAGATATCAATTAAGTGCAGCCAGTTTGTGCCATTTGTAACCTCTATTGCCTTATTGATTGTCTATCTGGATGGCCTGTCTATTGATGTCAGTGGGATGTGAAACTCTCCTACTTTTATAGTATTCTGTTTAATTTTTCACTTTGTCTGTTTTTGTTTTATATATTTAGGTACTCCTGTATTATGTTATGGAGTAGGAAATGGCAACCCGCCCTAGTATTCTTGTCTGGAAAATGCCATGGATGGAGGAGCCTGGTGAGGTACAAGTCCATTTGGTCTCAAATAAATATATATATGGGGCTTCCCTGATGGCTCAGTGGTGAGATATCTACCTGCAATGCAGGATACCCAGATTCAATCCTTGGGTTGGGAAGATCCTGCTGGAGGAGGGCATGGCAATCCACTCCAGCAGTCTTTCCCAGAGAATTCCAAGGATGGAGAAGTCTGACAGACTGCAGTCCACAGGGTCACACAGAGTCAGACACACCTGAAATGACTAAACAGCAGCAGCATATTATGTTAATGGGTAACATCCTCTTCTTATATTGATCTGCTTATCATTATATGATGTCTCTTTCTCTTTAGATCCTTTGTTTTAAATTTTATCTTGTCTGATATGAGTAGTGCTACTCCCACTTATTGTCATTTCTACATATATGAAATATCATTTTCCAACCCCTCACTTTCAGTGTGTTTCTTTCACCCTGAAATGTGTTTCTTGTAGGCAGCATATTATAGGTTCTTGTTTTTTGTCCAATCTATTACTCTGTGTCTTTTGATTGGAGCACTGACATTTAAAGTAATTGTTGACAGGTATGTATTTATTGCCACTTAAACCTCGGTTTCCAGCTGTTTTTACAGTTCTTTGTTGTTTGTTCCTTGATAATTTAATGATTTTATTCTACAGTATTCTTGAGTTCCCTTCTTTTGATTTTTATGAACTTATTGTATATTTTTGGTCTATGGTTACCATGGAGTTCAAGTCCCATAACTATATCTACTTGCTGTAAACTGATAGTAATACAAGTTCAAACACATTATAAAAGATATATATTTTTATACCCCCCTTCCTCACATTTTGTGATTTTGATGTCTTATTTCACATTTTCATGATGATTCTTTTCCTGTTAATTGCATCTACAGGCACTTTTACCAAAAAAATATATATACTGTTTTTTTTTTTTTTTTTAAACTCTTTTATTTATTTATTTTTGTCTGTGCTGGGTCTTTGTTGATGTGTGGGTTTAGCTGCTCTGCGGTATGTGGGATCTTCCCGGATCAGGGCTCGAACCTGTGTCTCCTGCACTGGCAGACAGGTTCTTATCCACTGAGCCACAAGGGGAGCCCCTATACTGTTTTTTAATATATGTACTGGGCTATTGAAGTGATCTTCAATCCTTTCATATATTTCCTTTTCCTAGCTATGATTTTCCCTTTCCTATGATTCTTGCTTGCTTTTCTATTTAGAGAAGGCCTTTCAAAATTCTTTTAGGATAGGTTTACTATTGCTGAATTCTTTTAGTTTTTGTCTTAAGAAGTTCTTTGTTTCTCTTTTCACTTGAAGTTCTAAGCTTGCTGGGTAGAATGTCCTTGGTTGCAGGGTTTTCCCTTTGAGTTACTGCAGAGAAATCAGCTGACAGCCTTATGAGAGTGTTTCCTGTAACTGACTCTTTGTCTCTTGCTTCCTTGAGAATCCACTCTTTAACTTTCACCATTTTTTGTTTTAAATTTTGGCGTCTTTTTATTGGTCCTTCATTTATTTATTTTCATCCATCTTTATTCTTTGGCCTGTGTTGGCCTCCCATTGCAGTGGCCTCTCTCGTTGCAGTTCTCTGGCTCTGGGCTCTTAGGTATAATTTGGTACACTTTGTATTACCCCATAGATCGCTTATGTTACTTTCTTTTTTTCTCATTTGTCTTTCTGTCTGCTCTTCTGATTAGGTGATTTCCATTATTCTATCTTCCAGATCACTTTATTTGTTCCTCTGAGTCATTCAGTCTGCTACTCACTGGTTTTTATCTCAGTAACTGTGTTATCTGATTTTGATTGGTTCATCCCCATAGTTTCTAGTTCCTTGTATCAGCATTTCTATCAACTATCTTTCCTAAGTTCTTTATCATTTTTTATAACTTCCTCTTTGAACTTGGGGCTAGCAGACAGATGAGGTCTGTTTTATTATTATTTTATTCAGCGGATTTCTCTTGCTCTTTTCACTGGGAGAAATTCCTGGATTTTCATTTTACTTAACTCTCTGTCAATTTAGAAGTACACCTACCATGGTCTTGAAGGTGTATTTTTATGTGGGGGTATCTCTGTGCAGAATGTGTGTGTCCAATATTTCTGGTGCAAGGACTATTCGTGGTATGAATGCTAGCCACATCTTTCCTTGGAGTCTGCTGAGCATTATCTCCTTGATAGCACGTGTATTGGTGTTGTGGTGCCCAGAGCCTATGTTGTATTAACATTTGAGGTTGTGACTTCTCATTGCTCTGGAGCTGTTGGAGGTAGGATCTTCTCCCCAATTATTGGAGTATGAGCTTTAAGAGTCAAATCTGATCAGGCTCCACTGTCCTTGAATGGGTGACCTGCCCTAAAAGTAGGGATTGCTGAAGCACGTGAGACCCACACAGTCATAGCAAACCTATGGGCAACCTGTGTACATGTTCCTGGTTCTCTGCAGAAACAGTCCAAATAACATCCTTTTTCTTGTGTTCAAGTCAGATACCAAGGCTGTTGCATGGTGTAGACTGGGGCTGGGGACCAGTGCATAGTGGCTGCGGGAACTGAGGTGCCTGCCTCTGTGCAGGACGTCTCCCAGCGCCTGCCCAGATCGGGGGTTACGCTGCAGTGTGGAGTGGGCAGAGCTGGGGCATCCCTGCAGGGAAACAAATGACCATGTACTCCCTCTCAGGACCTAACTGCTAAAATTCAGAATCTAGCCGCTGCATGTTCCTGTGGTGCCACCTGGTGCACAGGCCATGTCTGCAGAAGCTGGACCTGCAGTCACAGTTCCCACACTGACAATGGGCTCCACTGTGCCCCCTGGAGCACATCCCAAGCCCTCAGCTGCCTGCCTCTGTCATTTTCTCTCATCTCCTCTTCATCATGCATTCTATTTTTGTCCTTCTGCTTTCATATTTTATACAGTTTACTTTTCCTCATCCCGTTCTCTAGCTTCCCTTCTCTCCCTTTAGTAACTCCCTCCTGGTTTCAGTCACACAATGCAGACAGTTCAGCCATTGAGAAAACCACAGATTTTTAAACAGATACAGTCATAATATCTTTCATTTCTTCTCACATCTCTGATTTCTTTTCAAAATAAAGACTCCATGAACAAAACATGTCTTTTCTTAACTTATTTCTATATCAAAGTGGCCATCAAGCGGGTACTTAGATCTTCCTTGGAGTTTTTTTCTGCGGGGTTTTTTGGCAAGGACTATTCGTGGTATGAATGCTAGCCACATCTTTCCTTGGAGTCTGCTGAGCATTATCTCCTTGATAGCACGTGTATTGGTGTTGTGGTGCCCAGAGCCTATGTTGTATTAACATTTGAGGTTGTGACTTCTCATTGCTCTGGAGCTGTTGGAGGTAGGATCTTCTCCCCAATTATTGGAGTATGAGCTTTAAGAGTCAAATCTGATCAGGCTCCACTGTCCTTGAATGGGTGACCTGCCCTAAAAGTAGGGATTGCTGAAGCACGTGAGACCCACACAGTCATAGCAAACCTATGGGCAACCTGTGTACATGTTCCTGGTTCTCTGCAGAAACAGTCCAAATAACATCCTTTTTCTTGTGTTCAAGTCAGATACCAAGGCTGTTGCATGGTGTAGACTGGGGCTGGGGACCAGTGCATAGTGGCTGCGGGAACTGAGGTGCCTGCCTCTGTGCAGGACGTCTCCCAGCGCCTGCCCAGATCGGGGGTTACGCTGCAGTGTGGAGTGGGCAGAGCTGGGGCATCCCTGCAGGGAAACAAATGACCATGTACTCCCTCTCAGGACCTAACTGCTAAAATTCAGAATCTAGCCGCTGCATGTTCCTGTGGTGCCACCTGGTGCACAGGCCATGTCTGCAGAAGCTGGACCTGCAGTCACAGTTCCCACACTGACAATGGGCTCCACTGTGCCCCCTGGAGCACATCCCAAGCCCTCAGCTGCCTGCCTCTGTCATTTTCTCTCATCTCCTCTTCATCATGCATTCTATTTTTGTCCTTCTGCTTTCATATTTTATACAGTTTACTTTTCCTCATCCCGTTCTCTAGCTTCCCTTCTCTCCCTTTAGTAACTCCCTCCTGGTTTCAGTCACACAATGCAGACAGTTCAGCCATTGAGAAAACCACAGATTTTTAAACAGATACAGTCATAATATCTTTCATTTCTTCTCACATCTCTGATTTCTTTTCAAAATAAAGACTCCATGAACAAAACATGTCTTTTCTTAACTTATTTCTATATCAAAGTGGCCATCAAGCGGGTACTTAGCTTTTCTAAATCACTGCTGATGTGTACCTCGGTCAACTGAATATAAGTGAGGCTCCTTTCTCTGCACTTATTTTCTAGGTTGTTCCTGTTGTGACCATACTGTGAAACAGAGGTATTCTGCTTATTAGTGCCTGTGGCTCTCACCCCAGTGTCCTGAGATAGCATCTCTATAACCCAAAGTTGCAGGTTCCTTGCTGTATTTATCAATAGTAAGCCTGTGGCTACGCAGCTCATCTCACACATTAAAGGATGTAGATTCATAAGATCTCAGGTCTCCTAAGTTGTTATTGTGCCTTTAACCATGCTTGAAATGAAAGGCGATATTCTGTAGGCTGTTTAATTAAAGCATTAAGGAAGTGGTAGTCTCCCCATCAGGCAAAATTCTCTGCAAATTCACAGTAATTGGTTGCATCAAATACACTTCCAGTGCCAATTAACCGAAACTTGACTAAAAGTGGCTTAAAACGTTATCTCCTATTTTTGAAGTCCAGAGGTATAGCTCATTTGTGGTTAATTCAACAGGTCAGCCTTGTCCTTAAGGACCCAGGTACTTGACATTACTCTCATCTATCTCTAGGACATCCACAATCTAGTCATGGTTGCAAATGGTTGTAGCAAGGCTAGGCATCATTTACCAACATGTTTAGAGAAGAACAGAGGCTTCCTTCCTGTATTTTCCTTCTGATTGGGGAGGGTATCTTTCCTGGAACACACTTGAATTCCTCCAGGTTCCACTCTCTATGATTGAATCACATGCCCATAGGAACCAATCATTGATAAGAGGTGTGGGCAGCATGTTTGCCTTAGACTCATCCTGCCTCATAAAGCTACTGTCTCACCCCAAGGGGAGGGCAGGGACCCTTTGGGAATGCAGAACTCCATGGAGGCAACTGAACAAAACTTGGTATCAGTGTGACCAAATGGAGAGAAATGGCTGTTGGGGTGGCAACCAACAGTGTCTTACCCCAGTCATGGCAAAGGTCAGGAAGTACTATGGCCTGTATCATGCTCCAAATCAGGGCTGAAATAGGGTGCTAGGGGCACAAAATTTAGGATAGCTTTCACTCTCGGTACTAGCACGAACCTGAGAGTAGACTCTTTCTTAAATTTTGTGTCCTAGGAACTTTGCTGGTTTCACCCTCATCCTGACACTGGGTGTGGACATGGTATAAGCTCAACAAATACATTTATTTAATTGCAAGGTGTGTTAAGAAATCTGTTTTGCCCATACATACCTTGACTGATGGCTGAAATTCTATCACTAACAGTTTATTTCTTTGCGTAAAGCCATGCCTTCTCTCTATGGTATACTTTTCTACATTCAAATTCCCTTAAAGAGGGAGTTTATTATACTAACACATTTCTTCCTCAAAAGAGAAGAGATGAGATCTGGACTCAAACTAATAGGTTATTTGCACTCACCACCTGTGCTAGACTTGGGAGGCTCGAGGCAACTTTGCTACATCTCAGTGAAAGAATGCAATGTTGAGAGATGCTGGGCAAAGACTGGGAAGAAATGTAGTATTTCAGCAGAGTGTTTTCAGAGCACCATAGGACTCTACACAAATTCTGAGCACAACATCACTAGAAAGGGATAAAGCAGGAAAGTAAATGGTATGGTATTGAGAGCAGTTAGTTTTTGCTGCAGGGCAAACCATCATACAGGGCTTCCAGGTGGCTCACCAGTATTGAATTTGCCTGCAATGCAGGAAACCAGGGTTCAATTCCTGGGTCAGGAAGATTCCCCTGGAGGAGAGCATGGCAACCCACTCCAATTATTCTTGCCTGGAGAATTCCATGGACAGAGAAGCCTGTTAGGCCACAGTCCATAGGATTTCAAAGAGTTGGACATAACTGAAGCAACTTAGCATGCACGCACACACGCAAACCATCACATTCAACATGGAGACTTCAAACAGCACTTATCATGCTCTGGAATCCATGCATCAGCAGGGGAGGCTCTGTTGATTTGGGACAGATTCAGCTGATGCCCTCTCAATTCACTCACGTGCACTTTAGACAGGAGCTGCATGATCTAGAATGACCTTACCATCCTAGGCCATGTATCTTTCATCATCCAGCAGGCAAGCCCCACTTTCTCAAGTGGGTTTTTCCAGGTTTCTCTAAGAACATGGGGGCAAACTCCAAATGCAAGTGCTTTTCAAGGCCCTGCTTGTGTCATTTTGCTCATAACCCATTGATCAAAGAAAATTACACTGTGAGGCTGAAAACCAGTGTTGGGAGAGGTGGGACATAGCTGGAAGGGTATGTGTTTGGATATTTATGGCCATTTTGCAATGACACACAAAGGTTCTTGCTTGGAAGCATCAGCAAGATACTTACTAAAGGATTCCAGGAATTGTTGGGAGGCTTTCTATAGATGTAGATGAGCCACAGGAAACACACTATATAAAACGTGTGTCAGGGGCTTCCCTGGTGGTCCAGTGGGTAAGGACACCACCTTGCAGTGCAGGGGGCGCCGGTTCGATCCCTGGCCTGGGAAGATCCCACATGCCACGGAGAGGCTGGACTGATGTGTCCAATTACGGAGCCAGAGCTCTGGAGTGCATGCGCCCAGAGCCGGCGCTCTGTGACAACAGAGGCCACCACAATGGGAGGCCCACAAGAGCCAAAGAACAAAGACGGATGAAAATAGACAAATGAAAGACCAACTCAAAATGGATTAAAGACTTAAATGTAAGGCCAGAAACCATCAAACTCTTAGAGGAGAATATAGGCAAAACCCTCAAGGACATCAATCAAAGCAAGATCTTCTCTGACCCACCTACTAGAATAGGGGAACTGAAAACACAAATGAACATGTGGGACCTCATGAAACTTAAAAGCTTTTGTACAGCTAAAGACATTACAAAAAAGCTGAACAGACAGCCCACAGAGTGGGAGAAAATCATAGCAAATGAAACAACAGACAAAGAATTAATCTCCAAAATCTACAAGCAACTCAGACAACTCCCCCCAAAAAAGGGTAAAAGCCCCCAAAGACATTACTCAAGTTTGCTCTGGAATCCATGCATCAGCAGGGAGGCTCTGTTGATTTGGGACAGGCTGATGCCCTCTCAATTCACTCACGTGCACTTTAGACAGGAGCTGCATGTCTAGAATGACCTTACCTTCCTAGGCCATGTATCTTTCATCATCCAGCAGGCAAGCCCACTTTCTCAAGTGGGTTTTTCCAGGTTTCTCTAAGAACATGGGGGCAAACTCCAAATGCAAGTGCTTTTCAAGGCCCTGCTTGTGTCATTTTGCTCATAACCCATTGATCAAAGAAAATTACACTGTGAGGCTGAAAACCAGTGTTGGGAGAGGTGGGACATAGCTGGAAGGGTATGTGTTTGGATATTTATGGCCATTTTTGCAATACGACACACAAAGGTTCTTGCTTGGAAGCATCAGCAAGATACTTACTAAAGGATTCCAGGAATTGTTGGGAGGCTTTCTATAGATGTAGATGAGCCACAGGAAACACACTATATAAAACGTGTGTCAGGGGCTTCCCTGGTGGTCCAGTGGGTAAGGACACCACCTTGCAGTGCAGGGGGCGCCGGTTCGATCCCTGGCCTGGGAAGATCCCACATGCCACGGAGAGGCTGGACTGATGTGTCCAATTATGGAGCCAGAGCTCTGGAGTGCATGCGCCCAGAGCCGGCGCTCTGTGACAACAGAGGCCACCACAATGGGAGGCCCACAAGAGCCAAAGAACAAAGACGGATGAAAATAGACAAATGAAAGACCAACTCAAAATGGATTAAAGACTTAAATGTAAGGCCAGAAACCATCAAACTCTTAGAGGAGAATATAGGCAAAACCCTCAAGGACATCAATCAAAGCAAGATCTTCTCTGACCCACCTACTAGAATAGGGGAACTGAAAACACAAATGAACATGTGGGACCTCATGAAACTTAAAAGCTTTTGTACAGCTAAAGACATTACAAAAAAGCTGAACAGACAGCCCACAGAGTGGGAGAAAATCATAGCAAATGAAACAACAGACAAAGAATTAATCTCCAAAATCTACAAGCAACTCAGACAACTCAGCACAGGAAAAACGAACAACCCAATCAAAAAATGGGAAAAGGACCTAAACAGACACCTCTCCAACGATGACATACAGATGACCCAAAAACACATGAAACGATGCTCAACTTCACTAATAATTAGAGAAATGCAAATCAAAACTACAATGAGATATCACCTCACACCCGTCAGAATGGCCATCATCCACAAATTGACAGACAATAAATGCTAGAGAGGCTGCGGAGAAAAGGGAACACTCCTGCATTGCTGGTGTAAATTGATACAGCCTCTACGGAAGACAGTCTGGAGATTTCTTAAAAAACTAAAAATAGAAGCACCCTTTGATGCAGTAATCCCACTCTTAGGCTTATACCCTGATGCAATCAAAACTGAAAGAAGCACCTGTACCCCAATGTTCATTGCAGCTCTCTATACAATAGCTAGAATATGGAAGGAACCTAGATGCCCATCGACAAACGAATGGATCCAAAAGCTTTGGTACATATATACAATGGAATACTACACAGCTGTAAAGAGAAATGCAGAAGAATCAACCCTAATGAGGTGGCTGGATCTAGAACGTATCATCAAAAGTGAAGTCAGTCAGAAAGAGAAGGACAAATACAGTATATTAACACATATATATGGAATCTAGTAGGATGGTGATGATGGCACATGCAGTGAAGCGACAGAAAGACAGACATGGACAGTGGACATATGGACATTGTGGGGAAGGAACAGTGGGTGACAGGCGTAAAGGAAGTAGCATGAAGGCCTGTACTATCATAAGTGAAGAAAATAGCTCTAGTCATTGCTCTGTGAGAAAAGGGGATCCTTCAGGGGTGCTGTGTGATGGTCAGGAGGGGTGGGAAGGGGGAGATATACATATGACTAATCTGAGAACATACATATCTGTAAACAACAAAACTCTGTAAAAGTTAAAAGTAAAATAAAGGTTTAAAAAAAAAAAAAAGTGGCCCGCCTGCTCCCCTCCCTCCCCAACCTGCCCCCCGCAAATAAATAAATAAATAAATATGTTTAAAAATAAATAAATAAATAAAACGTGTGTCATTAATAGTAGCTGCTTCTAGGGCTTCCCTGTTGGTCCACTGGGTAAGGACGCCGCCTTGCAGTGCATGGGGTGCCGGTTCCATCCTTGGCCTGGGAAGAACCCACATGCTGCGGAGCGGATGGACGGATGTGTCCAATTACCGAGCTGGAGCTCTGGACCACATGCGTCCAGAGTTGGTGCTCTGCGACAACAGAGGTGACTGCAATGGGAGGCCCACATGGGCCAAAGAACAAAGACGGATGAAAAATAGATAAATGAAAGACCAATAGAAGTGGCCCACCCACCCCCCTCCCTCCCCAAACCTCCCACCCCCAGAAAAAAAAAAGGAGTAGCTGCTTCTAAAGGAAACAGAAAAGCTGCCAGTATGGCAAATGCTGGCAGTATCCATTTAGGTACTGCCCAGGGGAAGGATTAGCAAGAAAATGCAAGTAGACCTTCTTTCTGCTTCTATCAACACCTGTGGAAATGGAGATATCAAGTTATTTGAATCATAACTTCTTTGCTCAACTTTCCTGCTCATAAAGAAAACTCCCTGTTTTAACTTCTTATGTATTTGACCCATAGAGAGAACAACACAGTAAAGACAATCTGAAGACTTGGTCTGCTGAATACTTATATAGTTCTTTTTTGAAAATTACTACATTAGCATTCTGACTTACATACTCCAGTATCCTGTGAGATTTTAACAGTATCTAAGGCTTCATTTCCAAAACAAACCACAGATCTTTTCATATCACATTGTAGAACAAATTACAATTTTATAACTATAATTTAACATATTTATTCATTATCAACACTAACTGGAAGTATATTTTATTTTAAGCCTTTAAACAATTATTCTGAAAAAGCAATCTTTAGGTTCATAAGATCGCAAAGGTAAAAAAAAGGGCTTTAAAAAAGTTACTATCCTGAGTTAACATGAGCCAGCTTCATCCAGTCTAATAAAATCAAAAGCACTGATAAGTGTTATTAGACTTGCAGAGCCTAAAAGTAGATCTTAAACCAAGGGAGATCACCAAGAATGTACCACTCTCTGTACTGTACTATTACATATATATTCTAGCATACTTAGTAGTAAACTAGAAATGCTAGGGATCATCATTAAAGCAAGCATGCTGGACTGGGCAGTATCTAAAGACCATTTGATGAGCATCCTACAATTGTACAACTCTCTGTCCTACTCAAGACCTGGACACACTCATTCTATAACTAAATGGAGACACTTATAGTCTTCTAAAGTGGGATCACAAACTACCATTTGGCGGTACACTGACTATTTTTGTCCTGCCTGTGGGTAAGAATGCTTTCTACATTTTTCATGGTTGCAAAAAATCCAAAAAAAGAATAATATTTTGCTGCACTTCAGTATATGAAAGTCAAACTTCAATGCCGATACCCTATGCTCTAGTATAGTACAACCACATCCATTCATTTACTTAATGTCTATGGTTGCTTTTGTTACCCCAACCACAGAACTGAGAAGATGCAACAGAGACCACATGGCTTACAGACTCTAAAATATTTACTACTTGGTCCTTTATCAAAATAATAATAATAACATCACCAATCCCTGTTCTGGTGGAAGAAAACTGAGTATCTGATCCTCTGTTTCTCCACGCCCGTTAACGCCTCATACTTTTTTCTAAATTTTTCTTCCATAGATGAACCATACCTAAAATAACTTGCTCTCCCCCCTACCTCTTCTGCCGCGTGCAGAGGTTTTAGTGTGTGCTCCACTTCACAAGTAGCATGTCAGGCAAATCATGCATATAATTCACATTTTAAATGAGTTAATTATTTAAGCGCTCAATCTTTTAGTCCGTCTATCTGCCAGCATTACAAGGAGGAAATGAATAAACATGAGGGCATTTCCTACTCCTCCCTCTATCATTCATTAAAAACGTTTCAGAGACTCATTAGTCAGGAGCTTAAGCAGCCTTTATAGTAGGCTGATAAGATGCCAGACATTACTCTCCCAACTACATGAGTATCACCTAAATGGAGGGAGTAAAATTCCTATCAGCACAGTAGAAATTAACTGTGACTCAGCCTCTCACTGCCTTTCTCTAGCTCTTCAGGAAAATCTAATTCCATCTCTGTGATTTATTTAAATGGCTGGAAAAAATGGTCAGGCGAATAAAGCACTCGGATGCATAAAATGATGTGTCACTTGCATACCACAGAGTGCTTTCTGTTCTATCGTCAGGAAATGAAAAAGAGTAAGAAAAAATGGGCAGTCTTTAAAAGGATTTTAAATCAGAACACTGTCTGGCCCCAACTCCCTCATGACTCCTAAAAGCCTGTGGTGTACTCTCTCCCTTTGATGCTGTTAGGATGGCAAAAAGTGTTCTTGTGCTTTAAATTCACTTTCCAAAACATGTTGTTGCTATTAAAGTCACACTGGCAATGCCTCTTGAGTAACTTGGACTAAAAGGCACACAATTATCTGCATCTTATTCTCATCTGACTGCCGGTTCTCCCCCTTGTCACACACACAATGCACATGTCGTAAGCCCCCCATGGGCAGTGACCTTAGGAAAAGTCCGTTGGGTCCAGAAGCTTTTGGTAGCGTTCTACGATAACTAGTGTTTATGACCTCTTGTAGTTTTTCTGGTCACATCTGGTTGTGCTTCTTTGGGGGTTTATGGAAAAGAGCACTGTTTTCAACAAAGGAGAGATCACTTGGGAGGGGTAATGAGGAAGGGGTCCGTGCTTCCATTTTTTTTAACAAAAATGCCATGGTCTGGTGAATTAAATGAGTGCCTTTTGAGTGCTTATAGTTTTCACACTTCCTCTTAATGTTGCAAATCCCTTGAGTTCAGCCTGTGTGCCCAGTGCCACTGTGGCATCTGTTAGCAAAGGCAGAAGAGATTAATTTGTAGACTCCTGATAGTTGCTTCAAGTTCCAAGGGTTGAAAAAATGTATGCCTGGTGGGGAGATGTTTATTTTGGCAGGGAGGGGAAAGGACAGTGGATTGGGGCCAACATGAACAGAAAAGCATAATGGAGCCTTGTGCTGCCACTTAAATTGAAGTCTGCCTACCTCCTTCAAAATGGCAGCACTTGGCAGTGAAGTACTTCCCATGAAAAATAATGAGCTCTCTCATTACAAAGTAATAGTTTATAAAGCAAAATTTCAAAGCATAATTAATAAGCTTGTGAAAAGTTCCAGGAAAACAGAGCCTAAATGTCAGTGTTGAGAGATACACAAGTTTATATGTGGCAAGCGATATTAGCTGGCAAGGTTGGGAGGCTTACCCAAAACTTCAAGCTAATTTTTCTTTTATGAAAGTAGTTTGCTGTATTCTTTACCACCTTTTATTGATCATGTTACCCCTGAATTTATATTCTAGCACATTTAACGAAACCTTTTTCAAAAAAAAAAAAAAACCTGAGATTGTCATGTAAGAGAGTTCAAAACATTTCCTTTTGTGAGAGCCAATCACTGGATGCCTTAGAGGAGAATGATGTAATTTTCCAATCCAAAATGTTGAACATAGGGTACTCAGTGGGATAGATGATTTGAAGTCAGGATTGTTCCAGAAAATCTAGGATGCTTTGGTTACCATAATGAAGTTAAATATAATATTGCAAGTTCCTTTATTCTTAGATAGTAAAACAAGGTTTTTTGCTTTCCATACACATGCAAGCCCCCATGGGCAGTGACCTTAGGAAAAGTCCGTTGGGTCCAGAAGCTTTTGGTAGCATTCTCGATAACTAGTGTTTATGACCTCTTGTAGTTTTTCTGGTCACATCTGGTTGTGCTTCTTTGGGGGTTTATGGAAAAGAGCACTGTTTTCAACAAAGGAGAGATCACTTGGGAGGGGTAATGAGGAAGGGGTCCGTGCTTCCATTTTTTTTAACAAAAATGCCATGGTCTGGTGAATTAAATGAGTGCCTTTTGAGTGCTTATAGTTTTCACACTTCCTCTTAATGTTGCAAATCCCTTGAGTTCAGCCTGTGTGCCCAGTGCCACTGTGGCATCTGTTAGCAAAGGCAGAAGAGATTAATTTGTAGACTCCTGATAGTTGCTTCAAGTTCCAAGGGTTGAAAAAATGTATGCCTGGTGGGGAGATGTTTATTTTGGCAGGGAGGGGAAAGGACAGTGGATTGGGGCCAACATGAACAGAAAAGCATAATGGAGCCTTGTGCTGCCACTTAAATTGAAGTCTGCCTACCTCCTTCAAAATGGCAGCACTTGGCAGTGAAGTACTTCCCATGAAAAATAATGAGCTCTCTCATTACAAAGTAATAGTTTATAAAGCAAAATTTCAAAGCATAATTAATAAGCTTGTGAAAAGTTCCAGGAAAACAGGAGCCTAAATGTCAGTGTTGAGAGATACACAAGTTTATATGTGGCAAGCGATATTAGCTGGCAAGGTTGGGAGGCTTACCCAAAACTTCAAGCTAATTTTTCTTTTATGAAAGTAGTTTGCTGTATTCTTTACCACCTTTTATTGATCATGTTACCCCTGAATTTATATTCTAGCACATTTTAACGAAACCTTTTTTTCAAAAAAAAAAAAAAAACCTGAGATTGTCATGTAAGAGAGTTCAAAACATTTCCTTTTGTGAGAGCCAATCACTGGATGCCTTAGAGGAGAATGATGTAATTTTCCAATCCAAAATGTTGAACATAGGGTACTCAGTGGGATAGATGATTTGAAGTCAGGATTGTTCCAGAAAATCTAGGATGCTTTGGTTACCATAATGAAGTTAAATATAATATTGCAAGTTCCTTTATTCTTAGATAGTAAAACACGGTAGCTTCCATATTTTTCTGCTTAATATGCAAGCATCCCTTCATCATTTTCTGTTGATAAACACCGCCTGATGGCCCAACCTCTAACCAAAAGAATGGTTGAGGACCCGGTCATGGGAGCACTATACCGTTTGACTTTCATGATTAAGTCACTGGTGGGTGAATAAGCAAATCCCAACAGTACCCTTCTGGGATTGCAATGTGGAAACTGAGGGAAATGACCGTCTCCTTTCTTTAAAGATGTAAACTGATACCCTACAGGCCTGAGGGTGCCAGCAAAAAAACCTGCAAAACAACAGGAGAGGCTGAGGCTCATACGCAGAGAAAGAGGAAAAGCTGAGTAGAGGAGACAGTGTCCTGGGTCTGCTCATACCTGGCTGCCATTTCCCTTTATTTCTCTACCTGGTGGTGAATCAATAATGTCCACTGTTTTGCCTGGGTTGGTTTGAGGTGGGTTTCTGCCCATAATAATCAATAGGCAAGATACTCTCTCATAAAGAGTGCAAGATCTAGCTATAATGAGAAAATTATTGAAATTGTATTTAATCAATTCCATAGCATTCTCTGTATACAGAGAATGGTATTATGTGCTCTTTTCTGGTTAAAACAAGAAGGATATTGAGCAGGGAGAAAGGGGAAATTAATGATAGCTATCTTCAGAATAGAAACACGATAGACTAAGGTTAGATGTATGGACAGTCTTACAAGTTTACACAATTCAGACATCAGTTTGAAACTATAAAAGAGACAATAACTGGCATAATAATTTTGCTACATTTTCAGAATCTGGGGTTTTTGCAACTTTCTAGTGTTTACCATTTCTATGCCCAATAGCCATTTCTCCATATTGATTAAAAGGAAAATCCCTTAGAAGTTCCCTGTCAATATAGGATGCACAAAAACTGAAGATACATACCATCCATAAAAGCAAAGCATTATCTAGGGTTGAGCTAGAGCCAGAGCCAAAACTTAGAGAAATAAAACTTTTTAAATAATGATTTTAAGGTTGTGCAATCTTAAAATTTGTTATATATACATGTTGACAGCACACACACTTCCTCAGCAGCATAAACCATAACTGAGTCTAGTTAGCAAGACAAATTAGTCAAAAAAAGAAAGCTACCAGATGGCGCACACTGTTAATAACGCCCATCTGTGAATTACAAAGCTGATTTGCGGGTGCATTTGGTGCTTCTTTTCTTGGGCAACAAAGTTGTTAGTAACAACTTTGGGGAGGTGCCTAGTTTCACAGGTAACTTCAGTTTATTCTCAGCCTGGAATTTTTTTTTAAATTTTAGCCTCTTTTATTCGTTATTTATTTATTTATTTATTTTCATCCATGTTTATTCTTTGGCCTGTGTGGGCCTCCCATTGCAGTGACCTCTCTCACTGCAGAGCACCGGCTCTGGGCGCATGCGCTCCAGAGCACTGGCTCTCAATTGGACACACCGATCCAGCTGCTCTGTGACACATCGGATCTTTCTGGGCCAGGGATTGAACCAGTGCCTCTTTCATGGCAAGGTGGACTCTTTACCCACTGGACCACCAAATAAGTGCCTGGAAAATTGTAAGTACCACATAAGTGTATTTAAAATAAATGAGTAAGTGCTCAATAAATATTTATGGAATAAATGAATATATATACATGGGTACATAATTAAAAGCCATAATACTGAGTACACAGTGTATATCCTTGTTGTTTCACTGAACATTATATTGTTAGCATTTCCTATATCAGCAAAAGATATCTTATTTTGTTAATTTTTCACTTTCTACTTAATCATTCTTCTCAGTTAACATACTGCTATTTCCCTCCACAAACGTGCAAGCTAACACGATCACCAACAAGCGGTCGCGTGGCCTTCTCAATGAGACCTCCCCTGGCCTGGCAATCCACCTAGCCTCTACTCTTCGCCCTTATCACTCGGCTCTACTTTATGATCCCCCACGGCATCTGTTCTCTTCTACCACACTGTATTATAAACCATAAATGTTTACTTATTATAGTTAGATTGATCCATAAAAGCAAAGCATTATCTAGGGTTGAGCTAGAGCCAGAGCCAAAACTTAGAGAAATAAAACTTTTTAAATAATGATTTTAAGGTTGTGCAATCTTAAAATTTGTTATATATACATGTTGACAGCACACACACTTCCTCAGCAGCATAAACCATAACTGAGTCTAGTTAGCAAGACAAATTAGTCAAAAAAAGAAAGCTACCAGATGGCGCACATTGTTAATAACGCCCATCTGTGAATTACAAAGCTGATTTGCGGGTGCATTTGGTGCTTCTTTTCTTGGGCAACAAAGTTGTTAGTAACAACTTTGGGGAGGTGCCTAGTTTCACAGGTAACTTCAGTTTATTCTCAGCCTGGAATTTTTTTTTAAATTTTAGCCTCTTTTATTCGTTATTTATTTATTTATTTATTTTCATCCATGTTTATTCTTTGGCCTGTGTGGGCCTCCCATTGCAGTGACCTCTCTCACTGCAGAGCACCGGCTCTGGGCGCATGCGCCCCAGAGCACTGGCTCTCAATTGAACACACCGATCCAGCTGCTCTGTGACACATCGGATCTTTCTGGGCCAGGGATTGAACCAGTGCCTCTTTCATGGCAAGGTGGACTCTTTACCCACTGGACCACCAAATAAGTGCCTGGAAAATTGTAAGTACCACATAAGTGTATTTAAAATAAATGAGTAAGTGCTCAATAAATATTTATGGAATAAATGAATATATATACATGGGTACATAATTAAAAGCCATAATACTGAGTACACAGTGTATATCCTTGTTGTTTCACTGAACATTATATTGTTAGCATTTCCTATATCAGCAAAAGATATCTTATTTTGTTAATTTTTCACTTTCTACTTAATCATTCTTCTCAGTTAACATACTGCTATTTCCCTCCACAAACGTGCAAGCTAACACGATCACCAACAAGCGGTCGCGTGGCCTTCTCAATGAGACCTCCCCTGGCCTGGCAATCCACCTAGCCTCTACTCTTCGCCCTTATCACTCGGCTCTACTTTATGATCCCCCACGGCATCTGTTCTCTTCTACCACACTGTATTATAAACCATAAATGTTTACTTATTATATTTAGATTGACTTTTGCCTTCCTTGCTGAAGCACAAACTCCTTTTAGAGCAGGGAAACAACTTTGCTCACTGATATATCCCAAGCACCTTAAAGAATCTCTCTTACAGAGCTTGTGTTCAGTAAATATATGTTAAATTGTAAGGATACCCTGCCCCCTTTTAAAATTCTTATCAATAATGTTGTGATGAGCATTTCTATGTGTAAAGTTCTCTCACAAGGTCTATTTTATCTTTCACAGTCTAAACATGAAATTAGTAGCTCAAGTGATATAATCATCTTTACAGTTTCTACTAGTTATTGCCAAATAATTTTCCAGAAACTCTTCCAGATCTCTCCCAGGGAAGATAAATATTATATGTGTCTTGTGGGGAGGGAGGCTGAAAAATAACAGGAATCAGCCCCCATCCATGCTTCTGCTGCTCTGCCCACCATTGAGCCAACCCTCTTCCCCAGCACTGAGGATTTGCTCAGCTCACTGGCCTAAGTCCTGGACACTGGTAACACAGGAGTGAATGAGTGGCTGTGGATTAAAAGATGATGCATCTGTGTGCATTCTCTCTCAAGAGAGAATCTGTATTTGAGCACCTGCAGTAATCTGCAAATGCACACCTCCTGCATCAGCTGATTACCTTCTTATTCCTCTGATTCAACCTATTTTCTTCTATGCATAGGTTCTAGGTCTGTATTTTGAAAACTGAAAATACAAACCTTGGGTCAACAGAGCCCATTAAATATTTGAATATCCTTCTCATATGATATAAATTTGAAATAGTCCAAAATCTTGGATTTTCTTATCTGACTACTAGCTTCATTTGCTTCTATTCCTTTAATTAATTGGCTCTTCAAAACCTAATATAATATGCTAGCAACAGTCTGAGCAGAGCACACTATCACCTCCCTCACTCAGATAGCATTTTTCTGTTAATGCCCATTAGCTTTATTGGCTGCCACAACCCTGTTGGTTCATTAAGTTTCCTACTGAACACTTCTCCCATCCTATCTGGTTATTCTGTTGACACCCAACTTCTTCTCTACTTATGTCCTTTTTGCCTTTTTTTTTTCCTTTTGCTGAAGCACAAACTCCTTTTAGAGCAGGGAAACAACTTTGCTCACTGATATATCCCAAGCACCTTAAAGAATCTCTCTTACAGAGCTTGTGTTCAGTAAATATATGTTAAATTGTAAGGATACCCTGCCCCCTTTTAAAATTCTTATCAATAATGTTGTGATGAGCATTTCTATGTGTAAAGTTCTCTCACAAGGTCTATTTTATCTTTCACAGTCTAAACATGAAATTAGTAGCTCAAGTGATATAATCATCTTTACAGTTTCTACTAGTTATTGCCAAATAATTTTCCAGAAACTCTTCCAGATCTCTCCCAGGGAAGATAAATATTATATGTGTCTTGTGGGGAGGGAGGCTGAAAAATAACAGGAATCAGCCCCCATCCATGCTTCTGCTGCTCTGCCCACCATTGAGCCAACCCTCTTCCCCAGCACTGAGGATTTGCTCAGCTCACTGGCCTAAGTCCTGGACACTGGTAACACAGGAGTGAATGAGTGGCTGTGGATTAAAAGATGATGCATCTGTGTGCATTCTCTCTCAAGAGAGAATCTGTATTTGAGCACCTGCAGTAATCTGCAAATGCACACCTCCTGCATCAGCTGATTACCTTCTTATTCCTCTGATTCAACCTATTTTCTTCTATGCATAGGTTCTAGGTCTGTATTTTGAAAACTGAAAATACAAACCTTGGGTCAACAGAGCCCATTAAATATTTGAATATCCTTCTCATATGATATAAATTTGAAATAGTCCAAAATCTTGGATTTTCTTATCTGACTACTAGCTTCATTTGCTTCTATTCCTTTAATTAATTGGCTCTTCAAAACCTAATATAATATGCTAGCAACAGTCTGAGCAGAGCACACTATCACCTCCCTCACTCAGATAGCATTTTTCTGTTAATGCCCATTAGCTTTATTGGCTGCCACAACACCCTGTTGGTTCATTAAGTTTCCTACTGAACACTTCTCCCATCCTATCTGGTTATTCGTGTTGACACCCAACCTCTTCTTCTCTCTACTTATGTCCTTGTATTTTTGGAGTTAAGTTCAGGGCCTTAGACAGTGCTAGTGACCATAGAAAACAGCCTATTATATACTCCATTACAACCATTTGCTTATTTCTAGATAGTTTTCCCAACTCTATTGTAATCTCATGTTTGTAAGAGGCACTGTGCAAGAAGAAAATTAGATATGGTATGTTTTATGGAAGGTACATGCCATACACAATCAGCAAGGGGTTTTTCAGCATTTTCTGTGACAAAATTCTAAGTCAATTTCAAAGGATGCTGACTATGGAAAACTGACAGAGGAAATAAGTCAGCAAAAGAATTTAAAACACAAAGGACAATGGGAATACTGAGCACAAAAATGGCAGTAAGGGGTGGCTCATATATCTGGGGAAATTAGACTGTCGTTTTTAAGCACTCATCAGTTAGATCTTAAGCATGCACCTGTTTCGCAGACATAAGCTTTGTGTCTAAGTCTCATGTAAACACATTAAACAATTAGAATATGTATCTAGACTCTCCACTGGGAGAATTACTTTAATTACATTTCATCCTATTTTGCCTGATAAAGAGGCATTGTAATACAATAGGGAGACTGCACATGGAGAATGTTCAGATCAGGGATGTTTTCAATGTCCTTTCCTCCACTAGCTTACACGATCTAAATTCCCCAACCAGGACTTGAACCCAGATCCTGAGCAGTAAAATCAGAGTCCTAACCCTTGGGCTGCCAGGCAATTCTGGAATATAACCATTTTTAAGACAAAGCAAATCCAGGAAAATAGGGAAAGCTGTTTGGCACTTACTTTTGAAGAAGTGTACCTTTCTTTGAAGGCCAGACTTGGAGGAGAATTTGTGAAATGATAAAATATTGTATTTTACAATCTCATGATCTCTTTTTCTCTGTGTCGTTATTTCTGATCTACTCCTATCACCAAACTTCCCTACCTTGTGTTCTACTCCACTGAAAAACAGCTAGCTGACTAGGTATCTATTTAAAAACTTAGCATGAGATAAGGACTGTTATTATTGAGAATCTACGTATTTATCTTAGGGGACTCTGGAAAGCTTTGAATAATCCCTGAAGCTCAGAATACCTGGGAGTTACACCTTTTGCCTTAAAAGGAACATTCCAGAAAGCAGTTTATGGTTACCAGGTTTCCCAGGCACCATGTTCAGACACTGCTTTCAATAGCTTTATACTCTGAAGATTATACAACTCAAAACAGCACTGTAGTTAAAAATAAAAGCCTGTGTTCAAATTCTCTTTCACGCACTAGAGTTGTGACATAACCTTTTTGGACCTCCATTTTCTCATTTGTGTTAGGGTATGGGTACCAACTCAGAAGGTTAATTTAAGAATGAAATCATAGGGGCTTCCCTGGTGGCTCAGTGGTAAGGAATCTGCCTGCCAAAGCAAGGGACATGGGTTCAATCCCTGATCAGGGAAGATCCCACATGCCGAGAAGCAATTAAGCCAGTGCACTCTAGAGTGTTGAGCCTGTGCTCTAGAGCTTGAGAACTTCAACTACTGAAGTTCACAAACCCTAGAGCCCATGTTCCACAACAAGAGAAGCCACTGCAATGAGAAACCCATGCACCACAACTAAAGAGTAGCCCCCACTCACTGCAACTAGAGAAAAGCCTGCCCAGCAGTGAAGACCCAGCACAGCCAGAAATAAATAAATAATTTATATTAAAAAAAAAAGAGAGAGAATGAAATCATAGCTTTTCTTATACGTGGAAGACATTCAAAAAGTATGAAAAGTGTGAAAGTGTTAATTGCTCAGTCATGCCCTACTCTTTGCGACCTATGAACTGTAGCCTTCCAGGCTCCTCTGTCCATGGGATTCTCCTGGCAAGAATACTGCAGTGGTTTGCCATTTCCTACTCTAGGGGATCTTTCCCAACCCAGGAATCAAACCCATGCCTCGTGCATCACAGGCAGATTCTTTACTAAGTGTAGTGATAATTATATTAGCTCGCCACTGTTGTGTCAAAAACGACCTCAAAATGTAATAGCACAAGACAACAAAAAATTTTCTTTATCTCATCATTCGTATGGGTCAAGAGTTTGGAAGTAGCATAACCAGATAGATCTGGTTTAGGGCCTCTCATGAAAGTGGAGAGAAAATGTTGACCAGGGCTGCAGTTATCAAAAGACTTGACTGAGGCAGAAGCATGCACTTCCAAGGATGGTTAACTCAGGCACATTGGCAGAAGGTCTCACTTCCTTGTCATCTGGACTTGTCTTCCTACACTGATATCTGGCTTCCCCCAAAGCAAATGATCCAAGAGAGAAAGGCTGAAGCTGCTGTGTCATCTATAAGGTTGCCCCAGAAATTGCCCTTAATTATTTTCACAGTATCCTATGGGCGGCCTATGCCATTCTTATTCGACATGGAAGAGGACTACAGAAGTGTGTGACTCCCAGGAGAAAACGGTCAGTAAGAGCCTTCTTGGACACTACCTACCATGATGTTAATGATAGTTTTGATGATGATGATGATGATGACACAAATCCCAGGAGATCAAGAGCTCCCAAAGGAAGTGAGCAGTACTTCGTGGGCCTCAGGGTACACAAGAAAGAAGTTGGATATTCCATGTGAAACTTTGATCATTTTAAGAAGACCCAAGAAAGTCCTGAGAGAACTTTTCTCTGGGGGAACTACATAACTTACTAGTTCCCATGTTCCTAAAATATATTCTAAACTCTTTCAACAAATATTTATTAAGTGCTAGGAACTATTCTAGTTGCTCAATCTATGTCAGTAAATAAAACAAAGATCCTTGCCTTCATGGAATTTCTATTATGCTGTAGAGAGAGGCAGACATAGAGAAGACTTGTGGACACAGCAGGGGAAGGAGAAGGTGGGAGGAATTGAGACAATAGTATGGAAATATATGCATTACCGTTTGTAAAATAGGTAGCAAGTAGGAGTGTGTGGTGTTGACACAGGGATCTCCATTCTGGGCTCTGCAAACAACCCAGAGGGGTGGGGTGGGCGCGAGATGGGAGGGAGGTTCAGGAGGTGAAAGACATATGTATACCCATGGTTGACTCATGTATGGCAGAAACCAACACAATACTGTAAAACAATTATCCTCCAATTTAAAAAAAAAAAGGTTGGAAACCCACTGTTGTGTCAAAAGACCTAAAAGAACCCCTTTCCCATATTCGTATGGTCAAGTTGAGCATAACCAGATAGATCTGGTTTAGGGCCTCTCATGAAAGTGGAGAGAAAATGTTGACCAGGGCTGCAGTTATCAAAAGCTTGACTGAGGCAGAAGCATGCACTTCCAAGGATGGTTAACTCAGGCACATTGGCAGAAGGTCTCACTTCCTTGTCATCTGGACTTGTCTTCCTACACTGATATCTGGCTTCCCCCAAAGCAAATGATCCAAGAGAGAAAGGCTGAAGCTGCTGTGTCATCTATAAGGTTGCCCCAGAAATTGCCCTTAATTATTTTCACAGTATCCTATGGGCGGCCTATGCCATTCTTATTCGACATGGAAGAGGACTACAGAAGTGTGTGACTCCCAGGAGAAAACGGTCAGTAAGAGCCTTCTTGGACACTACCTACCATGATGTTAATGATAGTTTTGATGATGATGATGATGATGACACAAATCCCAGGAGATCAAGAGCTCCCAAAGGAAGTGAGCAGTACTTCGTGGGCCTCAGGGTACACAAGAAAGAAGTTGGATATTCCATGTGAAACTTTGATCATTTTAAGAAGACCCAAGAAAGTCCTGAGAGAACTTTTCTCTGGGGGAACTACATAACTTACTAGTTCCCATGTTCCTAAAATATATTCTAAACTCTTTCAACAAATATTTATTAAGTGCTAGGAACTATTCTAGTTGCTCAATCTATGTCAGTAAATAAAACAAAGATCCTTGCCTTCATGGAATTTCTATTATGCTGTAGAGAGAGGCAGACATAGAGAAGACTTGTGGACACAGCAGGGGAAGGAGAAGGTGGGAGGAATTGAGACAATAGTATGGAAATATATGCATTACCGTTTGTAAAATAGGTAGCAAGTAGGAGTGTGTGGTGTTGACACAGGGATCTCCATTCTGGGCTCTGCAAACAACCCAGAGGGGTGGGGTGGGCGCGAGATGGGAGGGAGGTTCAGGAGGTGAAAGACATATGTATACCCATGGTTGACTCATGTATGGCAGAAACCAACACAATACTGTAAAACAATTATCCTCCAATTTAAAAAAAAAAGGTTGGAAATAAAAATAAAATGACAGAGGCAATTAAAAATTAGTACACTATGTGGTATGCTGACAAAGTGAAAATAAGAAAAAGTCCACAGCATGGGATGGGGTTTTAAGGCTGGTGAGGAATAGGGGGCAAGCTGCAAGGTTAAATGTTTTAAATGAATGAAATGAACAAGTTAAGGTCTACTTCTGGAGTCTTTGGTAGGGAGAACTTCAAGCTATATATATTGATGAAAAATAACTTAAAACACGAATTGAAAGCAGTAGCTTACAAGGCCCGGGGATGCTGGGTGTCAGGACCTGAACACGAATAGCCGTTAGACTGGACACGTTAGGAACTGCACACAAAGGTCACTGTGCCAGACACCGTGCGAGGCCACCAGTAACGATTCAGGGCAGCCAGAGCACTGTGAACAATGTCCAGCCAAGAGAAAGGGTGACTGACTGGAAGAGTCTACCTGCTTAGAGGGCTCCAGCTTCCAGACCATGTAGCAAACCTTCAAAGACTGCATTCGCATCTCCTTTTCACAGAAAATGAAACCAGCATTTAGAAGTCAAATGGCTTTACTAAACATCTGACTCATTTCAATGACAGTGTTCTTTTAATTACGGTAGCTCTTCTCCAAGATCTTCTTGGTCATGTGGTGGGAGATTAACAGCATTACTAAAAGCCCTGAATGAACAGAGACATCATTTGTGACTCTAAACATGGGACTCAAGAAGGATCCACAAAGTTAAATTTTATGAATACAATATGGCAGTGTCTGCATTCAGTGTCTGTGTTGATCTCTCTTTTACAACTCAAATGAGATTTCTTAAGCCTCATGTGCCACCATGCTAGACATGACTCAGAACTCGTCTTCTCCTGAAGGGTCTATAAATATGGTAGAAATGACAAGCAGCAGAATGCAGAGACTGCTCCACACACATGGAACTTCAAGACTTGCCTTCGTGTGTGCAGTGAGGGCCACACTCCCCAGAGCAACCTGAACTCAACATGGCAGCAGGAGCTGGCATAAAGGAGAAAAGCTTTTCCTCTACTCTCTTAGGGCCCCTGCAGGCGCTGAAAATGAAACTGACAAAAACAGATTAACAGCAGAAAGCATACAATTTTAATGTGAGTTTTACCTGACATGGAAGCCTTCATAAAAAAGAGAAAATCTGGGGCTTCCCTGGTGGTCCAGTGGGTGGAGAGTCTGCCTTGCAGTGCAAGGAGGACCGGTTCAATCCCTGGCCTGGGAGGATCCCACGTGCTGCAGAGTGGCTGGACCGGTGTGTCCAACTATGACCCAGCGCTCTGGAGCACATGTGCCCAGAGGTGGTGCTCTGCAACGAGGGAGGCCACTGCAATGGGAGGCCCACACAGGCCAAAGAATAAAGATGGATGAAAATAAATTTAAAAACCAATAAAAGGAGCCAAAATTTAAAAAACAAAAGAGAAGGTCTGAAGAAATTATTAACCTTGCAAGTGTTTATATTAAGTTTGATGAAGAGCAGGAAATGATGGGAAAATGTCATAGGACAAAAGGAAAAGGGCAGGGGCAAAGAGCAGTAAGCTAAGAGAAACAGTAAACCTTCATCAGAGTTGGTTGTGGGGTTTTTATTGACTTTGTTTTTTTGGCCACTTCTATTGGTCTTTCATTTATTTATCTCTGTTCTTTTGCCTGGTGTGGGCCTCCCATTGCAGCAGCCTCTCTTGCTGCAGAGCACTGGCTCTGGGCGCACGGCCTCCAGAGCTCCAGCTCAGTAGTTGGACACATAGGTCCAGCCTCTCCACAGCACGTGGGATCTTCCC
Source organism: Tragulus kanchil (assembly GCA_022376925.1). Classification (NCBI taxonomy): domain Eukaryota; kingdom Metazoa; phylum Chordata; class Mammalia; order Artiodactyla; family Tragulidae; genus Tragulus; species Tragulus kanchil. The sequence goes on along the minus strand of JAIOJX010000028.1, from coordinate 67,397,549 downwards.
AGGCCAAGGATCGAACCGGCGCCCCTTGCACTGCAAGGCGGTGTCCTTACCCACTGGACCACCAGGGAAGCCCCATCAGGTTTTTTATAAGCTCCTCAATAGATATGCAGCCTTTTCTTTCCAACAGATAAGCACCTGCCCAAAGTCTGAACAAGACCACCCCATATCTTGGCTGCGTGGTATTGAACAAGCGCACATGACATACAAAATGCATGCCCATGGCTTAAAAGTAAAAGAAGTTGACGTTCGTTTGCCAAATAAATGCCACTTCAACCTCATCTTGCTTTTGTCAAAAAATTACATATTCCTACACATAAATCACAAGCACACTAAGCACAGCCTCGAAATTTGACACCAATCTTCCCTCTTGAGAATCATTACTCAGGTTTTCATCTCTGAAAGCGAATGGTGACATTTCTTCTTCAAAAAGAACTCATTTTAATTTTAATTTCTACCCATTTTAAATTAGGATACAGCGCTAAGGAACGCTTGCCTCTGCCCCTGTCAAGCCCAAGGAAGTCAGTCGAGGGGTGGAGGGGGGCAGGGATGAAACAGGAAGAAGGGAAACACCTGTCAAGCCCATGTGAGCCCGAGGGCGCACAGGGGAGGCAGAGAGGCTCCGCTCATCAACACAGGCTTTTGACAGATGCCATCTCCCCGTCGTCATCTCCCCCTTGCCAACTTTTGGCTTTTATCATATTCAAGAATTAAATTCTCAACTTTGAGGGGGTGGCAGTGGAGGGGAAGAGACAATGTTTATTCCCCATACTCTTAGCTCTGGTTTGCCAAGCTGATTCCCGAATATGTAAATACTCTGCACATGGAGATGCTAAAGACTGTGTTCTTGGTCTTATTAAAGATAGGAATTAAGTCTGAATGTTCTCAGGATTGACTGGCAGAAAAGTGAGGGAGGTATATTTCCTCCAATATAGTTGTTTAAGCTAATTTATCTAGAAATCCTGATAAAATAGCTAGGTACTTTGCGATTGCTGTTTTGGAAATACAGGTTTACTTAGGAGCTGGGGTGGGGAGCAAATAAACGGTTTTAAGGAGAAAGAGCGTTTCGCTGTTGCCAAGGCTTTTCTTCCACAGTAACTCACCAGTGAGGCAGCCTGCCAGCATAATGCATGGCTCCCTGAGCAAAGTATGGGCCTTTGCTTAGCAATATCAGGCTTTTGGTGAGACATTTGGGAGTCATTAGGCCTTTGAGGTATTTTAATCTCACTGTGCTAGAAATATGTGACATTAGAAAGGCTACAGGTTGACAGCATATCACACTCATGAAAGAAAGAAAAATTCTTATGTTAGGTAAGAAAACATTGTGGGAAAGGGTATTAGAGCCTTTTCAAGTAAGACTGTACTTTCCTTTTGAATCAAAACTGGATTGGGAAACCCCTTTATGTAGAGTGGTTCGGCTAACCCTATATAAAAATTAAACCTAACATACCTGAGAGAGCTGGAAAACACCTCCCTAGTCAGGTTTTCTCTAGATGGTGACATTTCTTCTTTAAAGAACTCATTTTAATTTTAATTTCTACCCATTTTAAATTAGGATACAGCGCTAAGGAACGCTTGCCTCTGCCCCTGTCAAGCCCAAGGAAGTCAGTCGAGGTGTGGATGTGGGCAGGGATGAAACAGGAAGAAGGGAAACACCTGTCAAGCCCATGTGAGCCCGAGGGCGCACAGGGGAGGCAGAGAGGCTCCGCTCATCAACACAGGCTTTTGACAGATGCCATCTCCCCGTCGTCATCTCCCCCTTGCCAACTTTTGGCTTTTATCATATTCAAGAATTAAATTCTCAACTTTGAGGGGGTGGCAGTGGAGGGGAAGAGACAATGTTTATTCCCCATACTCTTAGCTCTGGTTTGCCAAGCTGATTCCCGAGTATGTAAATACTCTGCACATGGAGATGCTAAAGACTGTGTTCTTGGCCTTGTTAAAGATAGGAATTAAGTCTGAATGTTCTCAGGATTGACTGGCAGAAAAGTGAGGGAGGTATATTTCCTCCAATATAGTTGTTTAAGCTAATTTATCTAGAAATCCTGATAAAATAGCTAGGTACTTTGCGATTGCTGTTTTGGAAATACAGGTTTACTTAGGAGCTGGGGTGGGGAGCAAATAAACGGTTTTAAGGAGAAAGAGCGTTTCGCTGTTGCCAAGGCTTTTCTTCCACAGTAACTCACCAGTGAGGCAGCCTGCCAGCATAATGCATGGCTCCCTGAGCAAAGTATGGGCCTTTGCTTAGCAATATCAGGCTTTTGGTGAGACATTTGGGAGTCATTAGGCCTTTGAGGTATTTTAATCTCACTGTGCTAGAAATATGTGACATTAGAAAGGCTACAGGTTGACAGCATATCACACTCATGAAAGAAAGAAAAAATTCTTAGAGGGTGAAAAATATGATTAGTGCCTCGCAAATTTCTTGAAATAAGGCATATTTGTGCACTAAATCTGGAAAAGTGGTAAGTATTGATAAGCCATTTTCGACAGACTTTTCAAGTAAGACTGTACTTTCCTTTTGCCCCAGACTGCATTTCAGAAGAAACAAGGAAGTCCAAAGGAGACAAATAAATATATAACAGGCTAGCAAACAAATTTATAACAGAATATTAGAGGCCAGGATCAACGCATTCCACCCCTACCCCCACCCCCACGAACTCCTCAAGTTCCAAATCTTTACTCAGTTATTGGCAACCAAGAAGTAAAAGTAAAATCCACTAAGGATAGTTGTGATGGAGAATTCGAATTTACTCCTTTGATTGCAGGCTACCACTTGATTTACAAATATGTTGAGGGCTATTTCTATCAGAGTTGAGTCAGAAAAACAAGCACAAGCTAGATCAGGTGGTTAAGCCAAATACAAATACTTTTTCTCATCACTGTTCCTGGATGAGCCTTACTGAGCATTAAAATACTTACTGAGTATGAAAATGAATTAACATAGGACAGCTACATACATTTTTACTCAACAGAAGGAAGTGGCTGGTTAGCACTGTTTTCAAACTGTAGGTCACAAAGCATTCGTGGGTCATGGAATCAACTAAGTCACAGCCAGTTTTTAAAAAAAATTTGTGTGGGGGAGGGCACATTTCAGGGTTAAAGATAAATATTTTTGTAATAGAAGTTTCTGTGTCCATTGGTTTATATGTGTGCATCATCTTATAAATGTGATTCACATTCCTTTACAAAATTTGAACGCCACTGCCTTAGCTTAGTCTCCTCATCCTGACTATTCATTATCTCAGTTGGGAGCTTGTCAAAGCTCCGTAAAAAATCGTACCATATTGAAGTCACTAGAGGGTGTTTGGAGTATAGCTTGAGTTGTTGATTAAAAGGAGATCCTCATGCTTTAGATTTCAGGTACAAAAGTGGAGAGGAAGTCATTTTGTAAATAAAGAGGTTTTTATTCATGCTTAGATCGAGAAGCACCTCATTTCCCGGTCTTCAGAGAATGGGGACTGCAGGAAAGGGTAGAGAAGGGACTGAATTACTTCTCTTGAAGCAGGAGATCTATTTGATCTATTCAAATGCATGAGTGCCCGCCCTGCCCCTGCCCACTGCACAGGATGACCGCATGACGGGTATGTCCGTGACAGTCAGTTACATCAGTTGTCCTGGTATAATTATTAATAGTTTACCCTTCCACTCTCAAAAATGCCCTGCTTGGATGATAAATTATATGACCATCCTTTCTGCAAGAAAATAACAATGTCCCTGGTCTGCAAAGAAAATTTGTAGGTGTACCAAAGACATTTTATCCTTTTATTTAAATTACTATTTCCACACACTTCTCTCTTTCCTGGCAAACTCTCTGAGCCATATTTGTCAGAGGAAGCGCCATGTTTTCCTACTCAAGAATGTCAGTAAAGACTAGAGAAATGTTTCTCACATCAAACTCATGATTCATAGTTAACTGAACACCTATGAGAATATGGGTAATTTTTAAATTTCACTTGAGGCTATTCTAAGCTTTAAAACATTTATGTAGGCATACCTTGCATCATTCGGATGGTCCCAATAATGTGTTTTTATGCTCAATCGTGTCCAACTCTTGGCAACCTCATGGACTGTAGTCCACCAGGCTGCTCTGCCTATGGAATTTTCCAGGCAAGAATGACTGGAGCAGGTTGCCATTTCCTTCTCCAGGGTAATCTTCCTGATCCAGTGATTGAGCTCACATCTCTTGCATCTCCTGCACTGGCAGGCAGATTCTTTACCACTTCCGTGCTAATACTGTTTCTATTATGATTAAATGAAAACCTTTTAAATATTTGTGAAAAAATAGTCTAAGAAACCCCAAAGTGTTCTTCATAAACACATTCTTTATTCATGGAAAGTTGAAAATAAAATGGCATCCTAGGACACCACAAAAATATTTTTCTGAAGTCCAAACAGAAAAATTGGTGGAAGAATGGAGAAATTATGGGATGCATAACAGCCAAAACACTGAACTCTGGAGCCGTACACTTTAATGATAGATATCATGCCCATATTTTGAGTGGCAATGTAGTTTTTCAACAAAGCAGCATCATCTGAAATGTTAAATAAATACTACTTATTTCAACTTTATTTTTCAACTTTTAAAATTTTTACAGGGTGTTGTAAATTTTAAAATTGTATAAAACTAGAAGTATATAGAATTTTACACATGGGTCTGTTTGTTTATAGCTAAATGATTAATTAATAAAAAGCACTGGGGCCCCAGAGAAGTTTTTCTCTTTAAAGGGGTACTTATATTACCAAAGTTTGAGATACATAAGAGTGAAAAGTCTCATACCTGGAAACAGACTGGTTTTCTGGAAAAAAGCAACAGAAACAGCCAGACTCTCTTAATAGCCATGTGAGCAAAAAGGAATCTAACTGCAAAGAAGGTGAACTAACATGAGAAGCTATATTCTTCAGCTGGACTCTCCTGCCTGCTTCTCTCTGGTCAGTTCCATTGCCTACTCAGAGCTTCCTCTTCTGTTTATCAACTTCTCTCAGATTTATTTTGGTTCTCTACTACTGTCTATTTTCATCCTTGACTTCTGTACCCAGTCTTTAGCTTCAATCTCAATTATAGGCCAGAGAATTTTTTTTAAAAAAGAAGAGATTGGATTAAATAAAATAATACTTATACAAATAATTTAGAACAGTGCCTGAGATATAGTAATGGCTGTGATATAAAAACATATTTAGTTTCGATAGAGATAATCTATTTTACTTGAAAAATTAGGTAACCAAAGTTTAGAACGTCTGAGACCTATTTATTGTCACAGATCAAGTTAAAAGTAGAAGTAGTTCCAAATAACATTAATGTTCACGTTTCAGAAAAAAAGCCCTCGAGTAAACTGATAAGTTTATAGAGAATAAGATTTTTCTATCATTCTGCAAGTGCTACTTTAATAATCTATTTTTTAACTTTCCTTGATGTGCTGAGGTACAGTTTCTTTTTCTATTTTAAGATATCTTCATCTGCTGTTCTGCCCTTGGATATTCCTTGTAGGTTTGAAATATCCTCCAGAAGACAATTATGGATTTATCCATTGGCATTCCAACATTATTATTGAGCCTATTTCATTCTGAAATTTCCCACACTGTATGCATGCCTAAGCATGCCCATAATAGAGTGGATTCTCTATTTAATTTGCATCTCTCTGTCCAATGCACAAGCTCTTGAAAATGGTTTGACTATTCTTTCCATTGACTGTTTAAAAAAACAACTAAGTATTGCTGCCCTAGAAATTTACACATGGGTCTGTTTGTTTATAGCAAATGAAATTAAAAAAAACACTGGGGCCCCAGAGAATTTTTCTCTTTAAAGGGGTACTTATATTACCAAAGTTTGAGATACATAAGAGTGAAAAGTCTCATACCTGGAAACAGACTGGTTTTCTGGAAAAGCAACAGAAACAGCCAGACTCTCTTAATAGCCATGTGAGCAAAAAGGAATCTAACTGCAAAGAAGGTGAACTAACATGAGAAGCTATATTCTTCAGCTGGACTCTCCTGCCTGCTTCTCTCTGGTCAGTTCCATTGCCTACTCAGAGCTTCCTCTTCTGTTTATCAACTTCTCTCAGATTTATTTTGGTTCTCTACTACTGTCTATTTTCATCCTTGACTTCTGTACCCAGTCTTTAGCTTCAATCTCAATTATAGGCCAGAGAATTTTTTTTAAAAAAGAAGAGATTGGATTAAATAAAATAATACTTATACAAATAATTTAGAACAGTGCCTGAGATATAGTAATGGCTGTGATATAAAAACATATTTAGTTTCGATAGAGATAATCTATTTTACTTGAAAAATTAGGTAACCAAAGTTTAGAACGTCTGAGACCTATTTATTGTCACAGATCAAGTTAAAAGTAGAAGTAGTTCCAAATAACATTAATGTTCACGTTTCAGAAAAAAAGCCCTCGAGTAAACTGATAAGTTTATAGAGAATAAGATTTTTCTATCATTCTGCAAGTGCTACTTTAATAATCTATTTTTTAACTTTCCTTGATGTGCTGAGGTACAGTTTCTTTTTCTATTTTAAGATATCTTCATCTGCTGTTCTGCCCTTGGATATTCCTTGTAGGTTTGAAATATCCTCCAGAAGACAATTATGGATTTATCCATTGGCATTCCAACATTATTATTGAGCCTATTTCATTCTGAAATTTCCCCACACTGTATGCATGCCTAAGCATGCCCATAATAGAGTGGATTCTCTATTTAATTTGCATCTCTCTGTCCAATGCACAAGCTCTTGAAAATGGTTTGACTATTCTTTCCATTGACTGTTTAAAAAAACAACTAAGTATTGCTGCCCGAGATATACAGTTTTCTGACAGGAACATAAGAGCAAAAAGACTCTATTTTAAAATGTCTAGATCACTGTGAAAAAAATAACATCAAGTCTTCTAGTAGAACTCTAGCTAACTATAGAGTAGGAAATGCAGGTTACTTAAAGAATAAGCCGGAACACTTTATACACTGTAATAACAGGCTTCCTTAGTAGGATTACTCATACTTTTATGAAGTTAAAAAAGATGTAATTGAAAAAAAAAAAAAAAAGAAAAAAAAGATGTAATTGTGTCTGTGTGTGATATTTGTGTGTGAGAGATCTCACAGCAAGAGAACCTAGTATGAAATGCTGAAAGAACTAAGATTTCATCCTGAAAACAATGGGGAGTCACTAAACAATTTTAAGCAGGTTAATGACATAGTGAGGTTTTGTTGTAGGGTTTTTCCATTGCTTCAGCAGCAATAGAGTGTGCTGGATGGTAAGGTGTGAGACAGCAGGTGGGAAAGGGCTTTATCTCTGTGGAAGCATGGCGACTGAACTTATCTGGAGCTGCAGGCTTAAATATCAGATGCGGTAGAACACGGAAGCATGAAGGAGGTGAAAGCACTGTGAGAAAAGTTTTAAGTTATCAACCACAGGATCGAGGATGGGTAAGGAAAGGAGACCAGGAGAGAAGGGACAGGAGGACTTAAGAACGAGCACGACGAGGAAATTGGACTGCAGTTTCAATGAGAATGAGAGAGTAAGAAAGCTGGAAGAACAGAGGTACCTAACTTTTCCTAAATGGGAAAATTCTAGGTCTGTGCTGTCCAACATGGTAGCCACTGGCCTCATGTGGCTATTTACATTTAAGCTCATTAAAATTAAAAACTATATTCCTCAGTCATGGTAGCCACATTTTAAGTGCTCAGTAAGCATCCATGGCTACCATAGTATCCATATTGGCCAGGGTGGATAAAACATCTCCATCATAGAGCAAACTCCACTGGAGAGTTTAGTGTGGCTCTAGACAATGCCAATTTCTAGGCAATTTCCAGGAGTGTAAATTGAAGACAGATAGAGATAAGTCACTGGGGGAGAGGCAGTAAAGGAATCAGGAAGGTGAGATTGTTGAGGAGTTTCCCACAGTGATGGTGAATTCAGCCTGTGGCAGGAGTGCCCGTGGAGAAGATATGAGCTGGATGGTAGAGGGTGTAACTAGACAGATGAATGTGTAAACTTTGTTGGGAGTTATAACACTCTTCCTACTAGTGTATACTAGTGTGTACAAAACCCTCAGGCCCTTTATGTCCTTTGCTTCTAAGTATGTTTGTCTCAGTCTAGACCAAAACCCACAGTGATGTCGCAAACCCCACTTAAACCTCTCCTGAACCATTCTCCTAGAACAAAAATAACCTCTATTGAAACTATATCAAAACTAGCTTCAGCCACATGAATACTGTGGGGTGAAAAAAGAACCTGTTAACTCTATATTGTTAGATTAACTAAGTAGCTGAAAATAATGCATCTACAGCATAGCTTCACCTGCAAGATTTAACAAAGATTATTTGTACTAGGATGTATGACAAAAGTAATTAGTTTGAGGGCTTCCTCTGGTGGTCCAGTGGGTAAGGGCACCGCCTTGCAGGGCAAGGGGCGCCGGTTCGATCCCTGGCTTGGGACGATCCCACGTGCCGCGGAGCGGCTGGAAGGATGTGTCCAATTACCAAGCCGGAGCTCTGGCGCGCATGCGCCCAGAGCCGGCGCTCTACGACGACAGAAGCCACCGCGATGGGAGGCCCGCAGGAGCCAAAGAACAAAGACGGATGAAAATAGAGAAATGAAAGGCCAATAGAAGTGGCCCACCGTCCCCTCCTCCCACCCCACCCCTCGAAAGATAAATAAATAATAAAAAAAAAGTAATTAGTTTGAATAACATGGGTAATTTGGGTATGTCTGTTGTGTTTAGTAAGCAAATTTGTTATACTCTAGGACTTACTCTTAAGACTTTTATGATCAAAAAGGATGATTATCAATGAAACTATTATATTGGCTTTTCATGGTTAAAGAATATCACATAAAACAATTTCTGGTGGCATCTGAGCTACGTGTCAACAGCCTTGCCTTTCTTAAGAGTTGACAGCTACGAGCTACAAGCCTACAGCAATCCCGCTCTAGTAACATGAATTGAGACAGGAGATAAGTCACTGGGGAGAGGCAGTGGAACGAAGTATATTGGGCAGCCTGTGGCAGGAGCCCGTGGAGAAGATATGAGCTGATGGTAGAGTGTAACTAGACAGATGAATGTGTAAACTTTGTTGGGAGTTATAACACTCTTCCTACTAGTGTATACTAGTGTGTACAAAACCCTCAGGCCCTTTATGTCCTTTGCTTCTAAGTATGTTTGTCTCAGTCTAGACCAAAACCCACAGTGATGTCGCAAACCCCACTTAAACCTCTCCTGAACCATTCTCCTAGAACAAAAATAACCTCTATTGAAACTATATCAAAACTAGCTTCAGCCACATGAATACTGTGGGGTGAAAAAGAACCTGTTAACTCTATATTGTTAGATTAACTAAGTAGCTGAAAATAATGCATCTACAGCATAGCTTCACCTGCAAGATTTAACAAAGATTATTTGTACTAGGATGTATGACAAAAGTAATTAGTTTGAGGGCTTCCTCTGGTGGTCCAGTGGGTAAGGGCACCGCCTTGCAGGGCAAGGGGCGCCGGTTCGATCCCTGGCTTGGGACGATCCCACGTGCCGCGGAGCGGCTGGAAGGATGTGTCCAATTACCAAGCCGGAGCTCTGGCGCGCATGCGCCCAGAGCCGGCGCTCTACGACGACAGAAGCCACCGCGATGGGAGGCCCGCAGGAGCCAAAGAACAAAGACGGATGAAAATAGAGAAATGAAAGGCCAATAGAAGTGGCCCACCCGTCCCCCTCCCTCCCCACCCCACCCCTCGAAAGATAAATAAATAATAAAAAAAAAGTAATTAGTTTGAATAACATGGGTAATTTGGGTATGTCTGTTGTGTTTAGTAAGCAAATTTGTTATACTCTAGGACTTACTCTTAAGACTTTTATGATCAAAAAGGATGATTATCAATGAAACTATTATATTGGCTTTTCATGGTTAAAGAATATCACATAAAACAATTTCTGGTGGCATCTGAGCTACGTGTCAACAGCCTTGCCTTTCTTAAGAGTTGACAGCTACGAGCTACAAGCCTACAGCAATCCTGCTCTACTAACATGAATTAACAAGTCAGTACAAATGCCTCTCATTCCTTGGTCCCTCATCCCAGGGATTACTGTAATACCAGAATGAGGGTAAATTTTACCATTTTGCAGAAGTTAGTAAATGGACAAGCCTATCACTTAGTAATTATAAGCTAAAATAAGTCCCTCTTTTCTCCTGTCATCCTTGCTAACCCCTCTTAACTTGCCCATTCTTGTTAATATCTGCAATTTTTCTTTCACTGGTTTTTAAGAACTAGGAAGAAGCTGGATGTTTCTTATTTTTTAATAAGCTATACAGTTTTAGTCTGTTGATTCAGCTAGGATATCTAGTTATTTGTGTGTAATGGGCTCTTCCACAGCAATATGCAGCAGAAAATTCCTTTTGACAAGCCATAGCAAGCTTAATTGAGTCATGATGTATGCCATCAAATAGCTTCCAGTGAGGCAGTCTTTTTCCTAAGGTAGTATATGCTTTCACCCAGTTTCAACATGACTATATGATCTCACATGACTAAGGAAATTACTTTCTTCATTGGTGAAAAGCTACAGAAAGGTATGGAGTTAACATTTGATTGAACTAATTAAATTTTAAAGATGCATACATTCTACAAGGCTTTCTTTCCCTTTAGATTTAGTGAAACCTATTTTTACAAAATATTAGCACCGAATGAACAGGTCAATTTTTTAAGTTTGTTTTTCTACTCTATAGTTTAATCATTCCCTAATGAGAATCCCAAATCAATTCTTTTAAATTTTTCATTCTATTTGAAATGTCATATAAGTAATATGAATAGAAATGACTCTTGTCAAGATAGCATCTCTGATCTCTCCATTGACTTTGCATGAACTATTCCAGGGTAATTTGGGTATGTCTGTTGTGTTTAGTAAGCAAATTTGTTATACTCTAGGACTTACTCTTAAGACTTTTATGATCAAAAAGGATGATTATCAATGAAACTATTATATTGGCTTTTCATGGTTAAAGAATATCACATAAAACAATTTCTGGTGGCATCTGAGCTACGTGTCAACAGCCTTGCCTTTCTTAAGAGTTGACAGCTACGAGCTACAAGCCTACAGCAATCCTGCTCTACTAACATGAATTAACAAGTCAGTACAAATGCCTCTCATTCCTTGGTCCCTCATCCCAGGGATTACTGTAATACCAGAATGAGGGTAAATTTTACCATTTTGCAGAAGTTAGTAAATGGACAAGCCTATCACTTAGTAATTATAAGCTAAAATAAGTCCCTCTTTTCTCCTGTCATCCTTGCTAACCCCTCTTAACTTGCCCATTCTTGTTAATATCTGCAATTTTTCTTTCACTGGTTTTTAAGAACTAGGAAGAAGCTGGATGTTTCTTATTTTTCAATAAGCTATACAGTTTTAGTCTGTTGATTCAGCTAGGATATCTAGTTATTTGTGTGTAATGGGCTCTTCCACAGCAATATGCAGCAGAAAATTCCTTTTGACAAGCCATAGCAAGCTTAATTGAGTCATGATGTATGCCATCAAATAGCTTCCAGTGAGGCAGTCTTTTTCCTAAGGTAGTATATGCTTTCACCCAGTTTCAACATGACTATATGATCTCACATGACTAAGGAAATTACTTTCTTCATTGGTGAAAAGCTACAGAAAGGTATGGAGTTAACATTTGATTGAACTAATTAAATTTTAAAGATGCATACATTCTACAAGGCTTTCTTTCCCTTTAGATTTAGTGAAACCTATTTTTACAAAATATTAGCACCGAATGAACAGGTCAATTTTTTAAGTTTGTTTTTCTACTCTATAGTTTAATCATTCCCTAATGAGAATCCCAAATCAATTCTTTTAAATTTTTCATTCTATTTGAAATGTCATATAAGTAATATGAATAGAAATGACTCTTGTCAAGATAGCATCTCTGATCTCTCCCATTGACTTTGCAGCCTGAAGCTATTCCAAATTCTGACATCACTTTTAATGTTTTCAGGACAGATGTCATTAGGGTTTTCAGCACAAGTCATGGATAATCAGCAGACATTAGTTAACTTGTGAACCTTCATCTGAATATCCATCCTTCAGATGCCCAGGGGAATCTGCCTGATATTAGAGCTCCAATGTCACCCTGCAGAGTAACATCAGTAATGGGCATCAGCCTTACTTCCCTCCCCAGTGCAGCAATAAGGCAAGGAAAGGAAGATTGTAAACCATTGATTTGAACCATATAAATGCGATGAACATAAATTGTGCTATCTGCTATATTCGTCCCCAATGCAAAATTTACCTAATATATAACACAAGTAGTCCTATTCGACTGCATCAAAGGACTTCTTGGGATCTAATAAAATTGTTGCTACTGGTTCTAGTTTTCTCTTTGTATTCCAAATGAGTTGCACTAGTCTATGCAGATGATCTGATGCTTATCTCCAGATATAAAGTCTTTCTTGGATACGGGTCTATTAGATTTGTGATTACTTCATGTAGCAAGAGTTCTAGTGTCTATTATTTTATGTCTACTGATTTTCTATGAAAGGATATTTTTCATAATACTATTAAGAGGGTAACATGCAATCCTCAATATGAGACTATATGGATATGTAATATGGTAAAGAACCGTAGGCTGCCTTGATTCCAAGCCATAGATAATATCTGATGCTTTAAAAATTCAGTACAAACCATTTAAATGCATTACACTTATTCACAGTCCATTTCTGAAACAAGGGGTTGTTCAGGGCACTGATGGCTGAGAGAAGTTAATGTGTTGGTAAGCAACCGAAATTTTTATAAAGCTATTTTGAAAGTAACTCAATGCCACAGAAAGTAATATCAATTACTCCCTGCTTTTGAACTGACATTGCAAGGTTGTTCCAAATTCCTACTTGTCAATTCAGCATCTGCAAAGAAAAGGAAAGCACAGAATACCTTTATGGGAGATTTCTGAGTATTGCAAACACAAGAGGTACTTCTTTCGAACACAGCCTGAAACATTTCAAAGTTGAGGTTCTTCCCCCAAGTATTAATTAACTCTTTAATGCCTGAGAATAGGGAATTGAATATAAGGGGAAAGCTGAGCAATGGAGAATAAGGATAAAGTCAGTTGATAATCTTGAGGGTTCCTACAAACTATGCCCTGTGAGACAGCGATAGAGTAGTGAGAAGGACCTGGCCTTTGGAGCTAATTTTAACCTTGGTTCCATACTTTACTTACCAGCATAGACTTGGCACTAAACTTGGGTTTTCTCATTCACAAAAGTGGTTGTGATACTCACTGCTGGAGTTGTTTTAAAGTTCAAAGAAGATAACATATAAAGGAAAATATTTAATGCTCAGTAAATTGTCAGATATTTCATTATAATTATTGCTAACAACAGTGAGCTATATGTATCTATATCTGTACTTTTCAGTAATCATAGAAAGGTCTAATCCAGTAGAATATCAAGTATTCAGATTAGGCATTATGTTTGGAAAATAATGACATTTGACAAAGTGCACTGTGTGAACTTACTTTGTGATTAATCTATACAGAATAAATGGAATTTTTAATTTTAAAATAAATAGACTTTTTAAACATATAATATCTGAAGATTGGATTTCAAATTGAAAAAAGAAACCAATAAGCACAAACTAAATACACACAAACACACAGTAAAAAATCTTTTCCATTCTTCTTCTTTCATATTTACCTGGTATATCTGATTGACTCCAATAGATCCAGTTTTTCTTCGAATATATTGGTTAGATACAGAGGAAACAAAATGGTTAAAGCAATAGAAGTACAAAAATAGCATTCTTTAAAAGACTTCCCATTTAGAGGAACCTAGTTACGTATGTTCACAAAACAAATAAAACACAGTTAATGAGTAAAAAGTCTCTGGTTTAAATGCACAGAATGTAATAATTCGAAAGAATTCAGCTTCAGCAGAATTTTGTATTTCTAGTCAGAGTTTTTTAAAGTTAATTTCTAAATAGATGGAATCATTTTAAGTATGCTACCTAACTTTTCTTAATAGTAGGGAGAATATGTTTGGAAAGAGTGAAGCAATTTCTAGAGGAAACACATGATCCAAATCGGAGGCGAAACCCTAAGTATATATACAGAAATATATATAATATTCCCAGCATATGTGTAAACAAAGGAAGCCACTTAGTAAATGGTACTGGGCTTTGGTAAGAGTATAATCCACTCTAATTAGGCATCTCCCTCTTGTGCATTAATATGTGACATCACACTCTCAGATAACATTTCATAACGGAGTGAAACAAAAAGCCTCTCCAGATTGCAACTGTAAGATAATCAGATTCTGTAGTGTTCATTATGACTGCAATTATGTAGCAAAACTCCCCAAATATAGTTCAGTTATTGTGGTTATTAATCATTCTGGTTTTGTTTCAAGTACTTGCTTTATAGCCTGCTGGAAAGACTCCATTATTCTACAAGCTGAATGTCAAAAGTCAAACATGTGCACATGAATCTGCTGTTCTAACGGCCTTTCAACATAATTTACCCTTTCAATTTGTATTTGTGAATACAAAAAACAGTGAAGAAATAAAGCTGGTGTCAACAGAGTCACTGACCTTTACAGTAAACAGAAGATAGTTCTTAACGAAAAACAACTTGGCAAATAAGAAACTTATTTTGCCAGAACTAGAAATAGTGCTGCTTAAGAAGTTTCTCTCAGAATACCAATCAATTTTTACAGAAAAAGGGAAAAAAATCAAAGAATCTGTATATTTGATAAGGAGAAAATTGATAAGAGGGCCAGCAAATGTGTACTTTTAAAGTTTCAAACCACCAACATTATGGATAAAAAGTATTTCTAAACATTTTACACCTAAAACCATATATTATGATTAATTTAACTACAAAAGGCCAAATAAAAGACAGTAGATTTATTATACAGAACAAACACCATCTGCACCATCTTAAATCATTACTATAGATATTTTCTAGGAAAAAAATACACCTGAAAAGTTCTGAGATGCCATAATATTAACTAAAATAGGATTCCAATCAGACCCAGGGATAGTGACTCCATTATTATTTAAATGTTAACATGTGGAGAGCCTAGAAAAATACAATGATACACTGATGTGTTATCCATGTAACTGCTACAATGTTAATGATGTACTACTGCATGCAATGTAATTGATGGTATTATCAATGTAATGGTTCATAAAATGGCTATCGCCAGTTTCAAGTAGCCCATGATTTTTTCAATTTTGCTACATACATTGGGCCCCAGGCTTTGCCCTTATCTGGAATTACCAAAAGCCCACATTCCTGGCCAGTGGGAGCAAATGTGAAGTCTTGAGAGCAAGCTCTTTCCATTTCCTTAATGTCCACAGGCATGATGTTACTGTAGGAGTTTAAAACTTTACTGATCACATCTTGATTTTCTGCCTTAGAAAGAGTGCACGTAGAGTATACAAGTAGCCCTCCAGGACGCAAGGCTTTAATTGCAGACCTGTGTGTAGTCAGGAAAATGCAGATTGGTTAGGTACATTAAAATGGAACTATGGGGGGCTTACATAGTTGAAATTAATCATACTCTGACTCTGACTGTAATAACTTTGGGTGTTTTCTAGCCTTACAAATGTTCTCCTCTAATATATCCCTGGATGACTGGGAAAATGATAATCAGACCAATTCAAATGGGAAAGACAGACAGTGGGTTTGAGTGGTTTCTTGGAGGTAGAGTGTGGAATAATGCATTTGTCTTTGAATGTACTGAATGGTAGGTACTAACTGGCAGGTGAGAAGGAGCACCGGAACATCAGGAAAGGGGTTAGGGCTTAGTGACAGATGAAGTCATGGGAATAAATAAGATTTCCCAGGAAAACAGGAAGGGGGAAAAGTGGACTAAAAACACTATATGCAAACAGAATACCAATATGCAAAGTGAGCAGAACTTAGAAAAAGAATTTATAAGGCTTCTCCAGAAGAACGTGTGGCTTCAGGGCACAGATGGGAAGGAAAGGCTTTTCCCTCATGGGGAAGATTTGATCATATTGCAGATGCAGATCCGGGAGAACAGTCCCAGGACATCAGGCTGCAGATGGAGGAGTTAGCTTCAGAAAAGATGGATTCCAGCACCTCATCTGAAACAACCAGGGAGCATGAACAGGGAACCAGGATGTTCTAAGGTAAATGGAAAGTCATGATAGACAGCCTTAATAATAAGAGTGGAGTGGGAAGCAAGGTCACCTACTGGAGAGAGAAAAGCAGGTAAGTTTTAGTTCTGCTGCTGTGGATAACCCCAGAGGTACTAATCGAGAAAGTCATGAACCCTTTAGGATAGCACATGGGCCCCCCAGGCTTTGCCCTTATCTGGAATTACCAAAAGCCCACATTCCTGGCCAGTGGGAGCAAATGTGAAGTCTTGAGAGCAAGCTCTTTCCATTTCCTTAATGTCCACAGGCATGATGTTACTGTAGGAGTTTAAAACTTTACTGATCACATCTTGATTTTCTGCCTTAGAAAGAGTGCACGTAGAGTATACAAGTAGCCCTCCAGGACGCAAGGCTTTAATTGCAGACCTGTGTGTAGTCAGGAAAATGCAGATTGGTTAGGTACATTAAAATGGAACTATGGGGGGCTTACATAGTTGAAATTAATCATACTCTGACTCTGACTGTAATAACTTTGGGTGTTTTCTAGCCTTACAAATGTTCTCCTCTAATATATCCCTGGATGACTGGGAAAATGATAATCAGACCAATTCAAATGGGAAAGACAGACAGTGGGTTTGAGTGGTTTCTTGGAGGTAGAGTGTGGAATAATGCATTTGTCTTTGAATGTACTGAATGGTAGGTACTAACTGGCAGGTGAGAAGGAGCACCGGAACATCAGGAAAGGGGTTAGGGCTTAGTGACAGATGAAGTCATGGGAATAAATAAGATTTCCCAGGAAAACAGGAAGGGGGAAAAGTGGACTAAAAACACTATATGCAAACAGAATACCAATATGCAAAGTGAGCAGAACTTAGAAAAAGAATTTATAAGGCTTCTCCAGAAGAACGTGTGGCTTCAGGGAAGAGATGGGAAGGAAAGGCTTTTCCCTCATGGGGAAGATTTGATCATATTGCAGATGCAGATCCGGGAGAACAGTCCCAGGACATCAGGCTGCAGATGGAGGAGTTAGCTTCAGAAAAGATGGATTCCAGCACCTCATCTGAAACAACCAGGGAGCATGAACAGGGAACCAGGATGTTCTAAGGTAAATGGAAAGTCATGATAGACAGCCTTAATAATAAGAGTGGAGTGGGAAGCAAGGTCACCTACTGGAGAGAGAAAAGCAGGTAAGTTTTAGTTCTGCTGCTGTGGATAACCCCAGAGCAGGTACTAATCGAGAAGTTCTTTACCGGATGCAAGAGCCCAGTCGGCCCAGGCTCACACCTACGGTTAAACAACTAGAGCACATTCCAATAACTGAGGTTTCTAGTGAAGAGCCAAATTATACGAGTAAGTTCAAATTCTGTTTTCTATATTCAATTATTAAAAGATTGAAGAATACTAACTCAAAACAAACTGATGGCAAGAGTTTTTCCCACTGCCCTTCTTTAGACATCCTTAAATATAATGTTAAAATATGTACTAACTCGGAGGTGGAGCTAAGATGGCGGCGCAGAAGGACGTGAGCTCATCTCTCCTGCAAAATCGCCATAATTGCAACTAGTTCCTGAAAAACCATCGACAGGAGGTTGGATCCGATCACAAAAAAGATACCCCATATCCAAGAGCAAAGGAGAAGCTGCAACAAGGTGGTAGGAGGGGCGTAAAGGAAGTAGCATGAAAACCTCTACCTTCATATGTGAAAAAATAGCTATTGTCATTGTGCTGTGAGAAAAGGGGCTCCTGCAGGGGCGCTGTGCGACGGCCTGGAGGGGTGGTATGGAGGGGATATACATATGACTAATTTGGGATCATACATATCTGTAAACAACAAATCCCTGTAAAAGTAAAAAGTAAAATAAAATCTATTAAAAAAAAAATACGTACTAACTCAAAACAATAAAGTAACAAGGAGAGAGATGCAACACTTTTTTTGAAAGATGGTATGTAGATAGAGGAATAGTCGTGAATGAAGAGAAGAGAGGACTACAGCCACAGAGTCCATAATTTGACCTGTCAAAACCACAGGGGAAAAGCCAAACAAAATGTTACAGGAGTAGGAAGTAAAACAAAGATATTAATTCAAAGCATATATAAGAAACCATGGATTTCAGACTCCCTTACATGGCAAATTGGGCAGCAAGGTAAAAAGTTGGAAGCTTTTAAGTTGAAGTATATTTGATTCACAATGTTGTGTTTATTTCTGCTGTACCACAAGGTGATTCAGTTATTCTTTTCCATGATGGTTTATCATAGAATATTGAATATAGCTCCCTGTGCTATACAGTGGAATTTCATTGTTTATCCATTCAATGTATAATAGCTTGCATCTGCTAACTCCAAACCCCCAATCTACCCCTCCTCCACCTCCCATCCCCCTTGGCAATCACACGTTTTCTATGTCTGTGAGTCTGTTTGTTTTATATATGTTTATTTGTGTCATATTTTAGATGCCATATATAAATGATATTATGGTATTTATCTTTTCCTTTCTGACTTACTTCACTTAGTATGATAATTTCTAGCTCCATCCATATTGCTGCAAAGGGCATTATTCCATTTTTTTTTTTTTTTTTTTTTTAATGGCTGAGCAGCATTCCATTACATATGTGTACCACATCTTCTTTATCCATTCATCTGTCAGTAGACATTTAGGGTGTTTCTATGTCTTGGCTATTGTAAATTGTGCTTGGCTATTATGAACATAGGAGTGCATATATCTTTAGAATTACAGCTTTCTCAGGATACATGCCCAGGATTGGGATTGCTAAATCATCTGGCAACTCTATTTCAGAGTTTTTTGAGAACCTCCATTATGTTTTCCATAGTGGCTACACCAACTTTCATCCCCAACAGCTCTATAGGAGAGTTCCTTTTTTTCAACACACTCTCCAACATTTGGTATTTGTAGACTTTTTATTGATGGCCATTCTGACTGGTGTGAAGTGCTACCTTGAATTTTGATTAGCATTTCTCTAATAATTAGTGATATTGAGCATCTTTTCATGTTCCTATTGGCCATTTGTATATCTCCTTTGGAAAAATGTCTATTTAGGTCTTCTGCCCATTTTTTAATTGGGTTGTTCACTCTTCTGTTGTTATTGAACTGTATGAGCTATTTATGTATTTTGGATATTATGCCCTTGCCAGTTTCAATGTTTGCAAATACTTTCTCCCAATCCATAGGTTGTCTTTTGTTTTATTAATGGTTTCTTTTGCCTGCAAAAGCTTTTCATGAGGTCCCATTTGTTTATTCTTGCTTTTATTTCTACTGTCTTTGGGAGACTGACCTAAGAAAACAATGGTTCAATTTATGTCAGAGTATGTCTTGCCTATGTTCTCCTCCAGGAGCTTTATGGGGTCGTATCTCATATTTAAGTCTGTAAGCCATTTTCAATTTATTTTTGTATATGGTGTGAGGGAGTGTTCTAACTTTACTGATTTACATGTAGCTGTCCAACTTCCCCCGAACCACCTGCTTTCATCCATTATATATTCCTGCCTCCTTTGTGGAAGATTAATTATTCACAGTTGTGTGGGTCTTTTTCTGGGATCTATATTCTGTTCCCTTGATCCATATCTCTGTTTTTGTGCCAACCCCATACCATTTTGACTACTGTAGCTCTGCAGTATTGTCTGAGATCTTGGAGAGTTTATGCCTCTTGCTTTGTTTTTGTTCCTTAGGATTCCCTTGGCAATTTGGGTCAATTATGGTTCCATACAAATTTTTGGATTATTTGTTCCATTTCTGTGAATGTCATGGATAATTTGATAGGGACTGCAGTAAAACTGTAGATTGCTTTGGGTAGTATGGCTACTTTAACAATATTAATTCTTTCCAGTTCTTTGAATCATCATTCATGTCCTTTATTAACATTTTATAGTTCTTAGAATATGAGTTTCACCTTGTCAGATTTATTCTTAAGTATTATGGGAGAAGTGTGACTTTGAAAGTCTTTTTTTTACATTTCCTTTCTGATATTTCATTGCTGTTATAAATAAACACAACTAATTTATGTACATTGATCTTGTCTCCTGCTACCTTGTTGAATTCATTTATCAGTTCTAGTAGTTTTTGTGTAGAATCTTTACGGTTTTCTGTATCTAGTATCATGTTATCTGCATATGATGACAACTTTACCTCTTCCCTAAACTAACAAAGTTGGATAAATTATTTAGGGAGACCTAAGGCACCCCTCAAACCAAAGACCTCTGTATTCAGCAAATCATAAAGTGACATCATCAGGCAAAATATATCACCCCTAAAATAAACCTCCTAGTTCTTTACTGTCACATTATTAAATAAAAATGTACTTTTTCAATGAGATCAAGAAAGAGCTTTACTTGGTCTTTGGGAGACTGACCTAAGAAAACAATGGTTCAATTTATGTCAGAGTATGTCTTGCCTATGTTCTCCTCCAGGAGCTTTATGGGGTCGTATCTCATATTTAAGTCTGTAAGCCATTTTCAATTTATTTTTGTATATGGTGTGAGGGAGTGTTCTAACTTTACTGATTTACATGTAGCTGTCCAACTTCCCCCGAACCACCTGCTTTCATCCATTATATATTCCTGCCTCCTTTGTGGAAGATTAATTATTCACAGTTGTGTGGGTCTTTTTCTGGGATCTATATTCTGTTCCCTTGATCCATATCTCTGTTTTGTGCCAACCCCATACCATTTTGACTACTGTAGCTCTGCAGTATTGTCTGAGATCTTGGAGAGTTTATGCCTCTTGCTTTGTTTTTGTTCCTTAGGATTCCCTTGGCAATTTGGGTCAATTATGGTTCCATACAAATTTTTGGATTATTTGTTCCATTTCTGTGAATGTCATGGATAATTTGATAGGGACTGCAGTAAAACTGTAGATTGCTTTGGGTAGTATGGCTACTTTAACAATATTAATTCTTTCCAGTTCTTTGAATCATCATTCAT
The DNA here is from genome assembly GCA_022376925.1 of Tragulus kanchil. Taxonomy (NCBI): domain Eukaryota; kingdom Metazoa; phylum Chordata; class Mammalia; order Artiodactyla; family Tragulidae; genus Tragulus; species Tragulus kanchil. The sequence goes on along the minus strand of JAIOJX010000028.1, from coordinate 67,376,521 downwards.
GTCCTTTATTAACATTTTATAGTTCTTAGAATATGAGTTTCACCTTGTCAGATTTATTCTTAAGTATTATGGGAGAAGTGTGACTTTGAAAGTCTTTTTTTTACATTTCCTTTCTGATATTTCATTGCTGTTATAAATAAACACAACTAATTTATGTACATTGATCTTGTCTCCTGCTACCTTGTTGAATTCATTTATCAGTTCTAGTAGTTTTTGTGTAGAATCTTTACGGTTTTCTGTATCTAGTATCATGTTATCTGCATATGATGACAACTTTACCTCTTCCCTAAACTAACAAAGTTGGATAAATTATTTAGGGAGACCTAAGGCACCCCTCAAACCAAAGACCTCTGTATTCAGCAAATCATAAAGTGACATCATCAGGCAAAATATATCACCCCTAAAATAAACCTCCTAGTTCTTTACTGTCACATTATTAAATAAAAATGTACAATGAAGGATAATTAAGGGTGAGAAATGCTTATGCAATATGTGAGATCAAGAATAAAAGAAACAGTGAGATGGAGTGTGTGGTGGCAGGGAGGCTCAAGAGGGAGGGGACATGTATACTTATGGCTGATTCATGTTGATATATGGCAGAAACCAACACAATAGTGTAAGTAACCTTCATTTAAAAAATAAATGAAGAAAAAAAAGACTAAAAGAAAGAAATAAAAAATGGCCTATAAAGAAACAGAGAGGGCTTCCCTGGTGGTCCAGTGGGTAAGGACACCGCCTTTTTTTTTTTTAAAGATTTATTTATTTATTTATGGGGGGGTTGGGTGGGGAGGGAGGGGAGCAGGCAGGCCACTTCTATTGGAAGGACACCACCTTGCAGTGCAAGAGGCACCGGATTGATCCCTGGCCTGGGAAGATCCCACGTGCCATGGAGCAGCTGGACCGATATGTCCAACTACGGAATCGGAGCTCTGGAGCGCATGCGCCTGGAGCTGGTGCTCTGCAGCAAGAGAGCCCGCTGTGATGGGAGGCCCACACAGGCCAAAGAACAAAGATAAATAAATGAAAGATCAATAGAAGTGGCAAAAAAAAGAAAAAAGAAACAGAGAATTCAGGGAACAAAAGAGACAATATTAATAACAAGATCTAATAAATGCAGAAATGTCAGCAAAAATATACACCCTCTAAAACAATAAGAGAATGCCACGAAACTGACAAAGAAGAGAGCTCTTAGGAATGAAATACATATTTATCAAAGTGCAAAGGAAAGGTATTGCATTGTGCAAACCTCCCCTAAATAACAAAGGGATAAATATTTAAAAAGTGAAAGTCTTTTTTACATTTCCTTTCTGATATTTCATTGCTGTTATAAATAAACACAACTAATTTATGTACATTGATCTTGTCTCCTGCTACCTTGTTGAATTCATTTATCAGTTCTAGTAGTTTTGTGTAGAATCTTTACGGTTTTCTGTATCTAGTATCATGTTATCTGCAGATGATGACAACTTTACCTCTTCCCTAAACTAACAAAGTTGGATAAATTATTTAGGAGACCTAAGGCACCCCCCAAACCAAAGACCTCTGTATTCAGCAAATCATAAAGTGACATCATCAGGCAAAATATATCACCCCTAAAATAAACCTCCTAGTTCTTTACTGTCACATTATTAAATAAAAATGTACAATGAAGGATAATTAAGGGTGAGAAATGCTTATGCAATATGTGAGATCAAGAATAAAAGAAACAGTGAGATGGAGTGTGTGGTGGCAGGGAGGCTCAAGAGGGAGGGGACATGTATACTTATGGCTGATTCATGTTGATATATGGCAGAAACCAACACAATAGTGTAAGTAACCTTCATTTAAAAAATAAATGAAGAAAAAAAAGACTAAAAGAAAGAAATAAAAAATGGCCTATAAAGAAACAGAGAGGGCTTCCCTGGTGGTCCAGTGGGTAAGGACACCGCCTTTTTTTTTTTTTTAAAGATTTATTTATTTATTTATGGGGGAGTTGGGTGGGGAGGGAGGGGAGCAGGCAGGCCACTTCTATTGGAAGGACACCACCTTGCAGTGCAAGAGGCACCGGATTGATCCCTGGCCTGGGAAGATCCCACGTGCCATGGAGCAGCTGGACCGATATGTCCAACTACGGAATCGGAGCTCTGGAGCGCATGCGCCTGGAGCTGGTGCTCTGCAGCAAGAGAGCCCGCTGTGATGGGAGGCCCACACAGGCCAAAGAACAAAGATAAATAAATGAAAGATCAATAGAAGTGGCAAAAAAAAGAAAAAAGAAACAGAGAATTCAGGGAACAAAAGAGACAATATTAATAACAAGATCTAATAAATGCAGAAATGTCAGCAAAAATATACACCCTCTAAAACAATAAGAGAATGCCATGAAACTGACAAAGAAGAGAGCTCTTAGGAATGAAATACATATTTATCAAAGTAAAGAATATTTTACAGAAGTATTTGGAAGTTAAGGTTGAAAAATCTTCCAAAACAGCAAAAGAGTGGATTGACTGAAAATGAGACAGGGAAGACAAATCAAGTAGGTCTAAATTTCAATTAACAGGAGTACTAGAATGACAGTACAAAGAACTTGCGGAGAGGCATTTGAATTAGTGCAGTAATAAGAAAAGAATTTTCTAGAAATGAAAAGAAGTGTTCAGATTAAAAAAACTCATCAAAAGACTGGAACATTCTTTATTATTTATTCAGCATCTATTATGGTGCTGGGATGTTGGATACATATTGAAATAGAAAAGCAACAACAGCAAAAAAGGACTCTCACTTTCATGATGCTCACATTCCAGCTGGAGGAGATAGTCATTAAAAAAATAAATAAGGGCTTCCCTGGTGGTCCAGTGGGTAGAGAGTCCACCTTGCAGTGCAAGGGGCACCGGTTCGATCCCTGGCACAGGAAGATCCCACATGCTGTGGAGTGGCTGGACTGATGTGTCCAATTACTAGGCAGCACTCTGGAGTGCACGTGCCCAGAGCCCATACTCTGCGGAGAGAGAAGCCACTGTGATGAGAGGCCCACACAGGTCAAAGAATTAAGATGGATGAAAATAAATAAATGAAGGACCAATAAAAGAGGCCAAAAAATTTTTAAAAAATAAATAAGCCATGGACTGAATTGTGTCCCCTTAAAAATTATGTGTTGAAACCCCAACCCCTGGTACCATAGAATGTGACTATATTTGGAGATAATATCTTTAAAGATATAATGGAGTTAAAATGAGGTCATTAGAATGGGCTCTAATCAAATATGTGTGGTGTCCTTATAAGAAGAGGAAATTTGGACACAGAATTATAGAGGGAAGACCAAGTGAAGACACTGGGAGAAGACAGCTATCCAAGCAGAGAGGCCTGAGAATAAACCAGCCCTGAGGACTCTCCGCAGATCTTAGACTTCTAGCTCTCATAACTGTGTGAAATTTCTGTTGTTTAAGTCATTCAGTCTATAGTAATGTGTTATGAAAGTCTTAGCAAACTAATACAAACTATTTAAAAATATATGCACACACACACACACACATATATGTATAAAGACACACATAACTACATATACACATACACATGTATATGTATGCATGTGTGTTTTTCCTCCAATTCAATGCAAAAACTGATCGCAAGTCCTACAATTTAATATAATTGTGACATTTACACACCTGGTCTCGTGAGACTGCCCCTCAAATGCCAAGTACAAGTTCAAGTCTCTGGCACTTCTGAGCCACGGGCTATAAAATGGGAGATTCCACAACTCTTTCCTTGGATTACATAATTTTCTAGAATCTATTACCCACTATGCTACTGATTTATTATTGGAAGATACAATTCAGGAACAGCCAGATGGAAGAGATGCACAGGGCCAAGTGTGGAGAGGCATGAGCAGCTGCCATGCCCTCTCCAAGCACACCACCCTCCCAGCACCTTCTCTCCACCCTGAAAGCCCTCCAAATCTCCTCAGGGATGAGTTTTTGTAGAGGCTTCATTTAACAGGCACAGCTGGTTAAACCACTGGCCACTTGGATTGAACTCAATCTCCAGCCCCTGTACCCTCCTTAAATAGGGGTAAGGGGTGGCACTGCAAGTTCCAACCTCCAATCACACAGTCAGTTTCCTTGGCAACCCGGCAACCAGTCCCCTATTCTTAGGGGCTGCTCAAAGGTTACCTCATTATCATAAACTCCGGTATGGCTGAAAAGAGCTCATTAAGTATAACAAACATTGCTCCTCTCACCCTTACAAAACCAGATATTACAACAAAAGGCATTCCTATCACTCTCATTGCATAGGAAATAACAAGGGTTTTAGGAGGTCTGACCTGAAACCAGGTACAAAGATGAAATATATATTCACAATATCACAGTTTGCATATATTTTTAACATAGTGAGAGGTTCTGTGAAGAAAATTAAATCAAGGTAAAAAGATTAGGAGTGCTGAGATGGTAACAGGGATTGCAATTTTAAGTAGGATAATTAGAACAGGGTGACACTTCAGAAAGTAACATCTGAACAAAGATCCGAGGAGATAAAAAAGTGGGCCGTGTAGATATCTGAAGAGCAGCATTCTGCACAAATGGAACAGCCAGTGTAGAGACCCTTAGAGGGTGTGAGGAAGGAGGAGGCCAGGGTGGCCGTGGCCGTGGCCCAGGGAGGAAAGAGGCAGAAGGATGAGGTCAGAGAGCTAAGCGGAGAGTGTACAGAGGGTCTTATAATGAATGAAAACATCCACACTTAGATGCATTATTGTTAAATTGTAGAAATTTAAGAACAAAGGAAAAATGCTAAATGTCTCCAGAGAGAAAAACTGGTCACCTCTAAGGGTCCAGAAATCACACTGGCATCTGTGGACTAGTACACTCCAAATCCTGGGGCGGGGAGCGGGGAGTAGTTTAAAGTGGCTCCCCTGATTGATTATTTCTGAAAAGCTACAAAAATTCAGGAACAGCCAGATGGAAGAGATGCACAGGGCCAAGTGTGGAGAGGCATGAGCAGCTGCCATGCCCTCTCCAAGCACACCACCCTCCCAGCACCTTCTCTCCACCCTGAAAGCCCTCCAAATCTCCTCAGGGATGAGTTTTTGTAGAGGCTTCATTTAACAGGCACAGCTGGTTAAACCACTGGCCACTTGGATTGAACTCAATCTCCAGCCCCTGTACCCTCCTTAAATAGGGGTAAGGGGTGGCACTGCAAGTTCCAACCTCCAATCACACAGTCAGTTTCCTTGGCAACCCGGCAACCAGTCCCCTATTCTTAGGGGCTGCTCAAAGGTTACCTCATTATCATAAACTCCGGTATGGCTGAAAAGAGCTCATTAAGTATAACAAACATTGCTCCTCTCACCCTTACAAAAACCAGATATTACAACAAAAGGCATTCCTATCACTCTCATTGCATAGGAAATAACAAGGGTTTTAGGAGGTCTGACCTGAAACCAGGTACAAAGATGAAATATATATTCACAATATCACAGTTTGCATATATTTTTAACATAGTGAGAGGTTCTGTGAAGAAAATTAAATCAAGGTAAAAAGATTAGGAGTGCTGAGATGGTAACAGGGATTGCAATTTTAAGTAGGATAATTAGAACAGGGTGACACTTCAGAAAGTAACATCTGAACAAAGATCCGAGGAGATAAAAAAGTGGGCCGTGTAGATATCTGAAGAGCAGCATTCTGCACAAATGGAACAGCCAGTGTAGAGACCCTTAGAGGGTGTGAGGAAGGAGGAGGCCAGGGTGGCCGTGGCCGTGGCCCAGGGAGGAAAGAGGCAGAAGGATGAGGTCAGAGAGCTAAGCGGAGAGTGTACAGAGGGTCTTATAATGAATGAAAACATCCACACTTAGATGCATTATTGTTAAATTGTAGAAATTTAAGAACAAAGGAAAAATGCTAAATGTCTCCAGAGAGAAAAACTGGTCACCTCTAAGGGTCCAGAAATCACACTGGCATCTGTGGACTAGTACACTCCAAATCCTGGGGCGGGGAGCGGGGGGGAGTAGTTTAAAGTGGGAGTTATTTACTGCCGCACTGTAAAATAAACATACAGAAGGGAGACAGAAACTTCCAGATATCTGATGACTCAGAAATTTCACCTCTAGCAAAAGGAGGAGGTAAATCAAGACAGAGGAGAAATGTGACACAGAAAACAGTGAACACCACAGAGGAGAACAGGGAAGGGAGTGAAGTCCCAGGATGGTAACCGCGTGGGAGCCCTTGGAGGCTAACTGCTCCAGATCAGAAGGACAGGGAGACTCCGGGGAGAGGGGAGAGAAGAGATGAAATAACTGAAAACTGAAACAACCTTGAAGATGTGGTACATGCACCTGGGTGGTGGGGAGAGGAGGGCAGGCGGAGATAGAGACGGAGGAGAGAGAGGAGGAGGTGCAGGGCAGAAAGGGAGTCTATTCCACTAACCTGACTGTAAGAAAACGTTCCTCTCAGTGTCAATCTGATCACAACATGAAACCAACGGAAAAGGACATTCAGTTCTAATGTATTAGTCCATCCTGTGACGAACAATATTTACAAAACTAATCAACATATGTTATTTGTCCTCAATGTTCAGAATCATTGCATAGACTGATCTTAGTGATGTTACAAGATAGATTACAGAATCTCAGGAAGATCAGTGTCAACCTTGACAACATAAAGGTGCAGGTGTAAGACCCTGGGAAGTAGAAGGGAGAAGTGTAAAGTGGGGTGGGGGTGTGAAAAGTCTTGTACTGCAAAAAGAGAAACCAAGAGATACTGCCCTCATTACTTCAAAAAATAATTAAAGCTTAAAGTGTGCTTAGAGACACCTTCCACCACCAAGAGAACAAGAAATGAAGACCGACATGTCTCAAGTTTCCAAGTTGATGGAGGGAGATACTGTATTAGGACGAGAACATAGGGTGCAGAGGGAAATATAAGTGAGATAAGCCCCAGTCAGAAGTCAGTACAAGTACACCTTGGAGATACTGCTGATTTGGTTCAAGACCACAACAAAGCAAATGTCACAATAAACTGAGTTACAAATTGTTTGGTTTCCCAATGCATACCAAAGTCATGTTTATGCTTTACTGTGGACTAGTACACTCCAAATCCTGGGGCGGGGAGCGGGGGGGAGTAGTTTAAAGTGGGAGTTATTTACTGCCGCACTGTAAAATAAACATACAGAAGGGAGACAGAAACTTCCAGATATCTGATGACTCAGAAATTTCACCTCTAGCAAAAGGAGGAGGTAAATCAAGACAGAGGAGAAATGTGACACAGAAAACAGTGAACACCACAGAGGAGAACAGGGAAGGGAGTGAAGTCCCAGGATGGTAACCGCGTGGGAGCCCTTGGAGGCTAACTGCTCCAGATCAGAAGGACAGGGAGACTCCGGGGAGAGGGGAGAGAAGAGATGAAATAACTGAAAACTGAAACAACCTTGAAGATGTGGTACATGCACCTGGGTGGTGGGGAGAGGAGGGCAGGCGGAGATAGAGACGGAGGAGAGAGAGGAGGAGGTGCAGGGCAGAAAGGGAGTCTATTCCACTAACCTGACTGTAAGAAAACGTTCCTCTCAGTGTCAATCTGATCACAACATGAAACCAACGGAAAAGGACATTCAGTTCTAATGTATTAGTCCATCCTGTGACGAACAATATTTACAAAACTAATCAACATATGTTATTTGTCCTCAATGTTCAGAATCATTGCATAGACTGATCTTAGTGATGTTACAAGATAGATTACAGAATCTCAGGAAGATCAGTGTCAACCTTGACAACATAAAGGTGCAGGTGTAAGACCCTGGGAAGTAGAAGGGAGAAGTGTAAAGTGGGGTGGGGGTGTGAAAAGTCTTGTACTGCAAAAAGAGAAACCAAGAGATACTGCCCTCATTACTTCAAAAAATAATTAAAGCTTAAAGTGTGCTTAGAGACACCTTCCACCACCAAGAGAACAAGAAATGAAGACCGACATGTCTCAAGTTTCCAAGTTGATGGAGGGAGATACTGTATTAGGACGAGAACATAGGGTGCAGAGGGAAATATAAGTGAGATAAGCCCCAGTCAGAAGTCAGTACAAGTACACCTTGGAGATACTGCTGATTTGGTTCAAGACCACAACAAAGCAAATGTCACAATAAACTGAGTTACAAATTGTTTGGTTTCCCAATGCATACCAAAGTCATGTTTATGCTTTACTGTGGTCTATAAACCTGGCCTGGCAGGCAGGCCAATGGTAAAGACTGTCAGTGCAGGAGACTTGGGTATGATCCTTGGGTCGGAAGATGCCCTGGAGGAAATGGCAATCCACTCCACTGTTCTTGTCTGGAGAAGCCCATAGAAAGAGCTGCCTGGCAGGCTACAGTCCACGGGGTCACAAACAGTTGAACACGACTGAGTGGTTGAGCATGTATGTACACACTATATTACGTGTGCAATAACATTATATCTAAATGATCAATGTGTACAGTGGAAAAATACTTTATTGCTAAGAAATGCTAATCATCCTCTGAGCCTTCATCAAGTCATAATATTTTTACAGTAATAACATCAAAGATCACTGATCACAGATCACAGTAACAAATATAATAATAATAAAGAGAAGTCTGAAATACGGTGAGAATTACACAAAAGTGACAGAAAGACACAAAGTGAACTAAGTCTACTGAAAAAATGGTACCAACAGACTTGCTGGATGCATGGTTGCCACAAACTTTCAATCTGTGGAAACACAGCATTTGAGAAATGCAATGAAACACTGTGTGCCTCCAGTCAATGTCTAAAGCTGTTAAATAAAATAATAAGGGATATACATATTATTTCTAGGTTTAGTAGTAACTTGAAGAATAAATGAAGAACAAATAATTAGAAGTGGTTGCCTCTGTAGAGTAATGCTAGGGGAAGAGAGGGGAGTGACAGGAATAAGATACTTTTAACTAAAAATTTATTTCTATTTTTATTTTTTTACCCATATTATATATTCCTAAATACAAATTAAAGTGTAACTATGACAGTACGATAATTATTAGAAAATTTCCCAAAGAGATCAGTTTTCTTTATTTTTAAATTTTGACTATTAAGGAATTAATCCTCTAAAAACCTCATTCCCTGAAGTTCAGATAACCAAAATTGTATGATATGCAGTATTTCCAGTCTTCTCATGTACCCATTTATTGATAAAAAAATATTTGGAAGGTGACCACCATTATAGGCTTACTTAACGTTCACTGTTTGTTGTCACTTTCTTAAAAAAAAAAAAAAACTTCTTTTTTTTAATCTGCCTTACTTGTCACTGTCCCCTAAATATGCCCCATAGAAACTTTTAAAATGGATCAGATGCAGACACCATTAATGTGAACTGTCAAAGAAGTAACAGCTTCTAGGAGGAAGAAAAATGGACCCCAATATGAAGTACATTAAGGCTGTATATTGTCACCCTGCTTATTTAACTTATATGTAGAGTACATCATGTGAAATATCAGTATAGGTGAAGCACAGTCTGGAGTCAAGGTTGCAGGGAGAAATATTAATAACCTCAGGAATGCAGATGACACCACCCTTATGGCAGAAATCAAAGAGAAATTAAAGAGAGAGAACTTTCTTGATGAAAGTGAAAGAGAGTGAAAAAGCTGGCCTAAAACTCAACATTCAAAAAACAAACATCAAGAGACCCTGAATAAAAGGTGAGGAGAATATGTTGCCTCAAAAACTTAGGGCCATGTCCTTCCTCAGCCCAGAAGAAGTTACACAAAAGATATGTTGCCCCTCTTCCCTTGGCAACATAATTTCCTTAAAAGAAAAAGGGGCATTGATAGGGGTGAATAGGCAGACTTGGTAAGGAGGCCAGCAGTTTCTAAGAAAGAGGAGGAGGGGTAACACATTTTCAGCCAAGGTGCCTTTACCTTGATTGCCATGCCTATGACAATAATCTATTTTGTTTAGGACTTTCTTTAGCCCAGAGCTAATGTTTATAAGAACAATGTATCTTGCTGGAGGACATGTTGCTCCTCCTTAACTTGTACCCATGTTATCTAAAGATGTATGTTGTGGGTGTGGGTCTGGAAAGGCCTTTATCACCTTAAAATATTCTTTTGATCTATTATTAATAACCAACTGGAAAAGTACAAAACGCCTCACCTAAACTAGCTTCTGGGGGCACTCTTTTATCCCACTCACAGTTCCTTCAGCTGGAAGCTTTCTCTATCTCTTTTTTCTTTAATAAAACTTCCTGCACACAAAAAAATGAAAATCATGGCACTGGGTCCCACCACTTACGGCAAAAAGATGGGCAAGCAATGGAAACAATGACAGACTTAGTTTCTTGGGCTCCAAAATCACTGTGGATGGCAACTGCAGCCATGAAATTAAAAGACGCTTGCTCCCTGCCATTTATTGATAAAAAATATTTGGAAGGTCCCCTTAGCCTTAGTCACTTTTTCACTCTAAAAAAATTTTAATGCCCCATAGAAACTTTTAAAATGGATCAGATGCAGACACCATTAATGTGAACTGTCAAAGAAGTAACAGCTTCTAGGAGGAAGAAAAATGGACCCCAATATGAAGTACATTAAGGCTGTATATTGTCACCCTGCTTATTTAACTTATATGTAGAGTACATCATGTGAAATATCAGTATAGGTGAAGCACAGTCTGGAGTCAAGGTTGCAGGGAGAAATATTAATAACCTCAGGAATGCAGATGACACCACCCTTATGGCAGAAATCAAAGAGAAATTAAAGAGAGAGAACTTTCTTGATGAAAGTGAAAGAGAGTGAAAAGCTGGCCTAAAACTCAACATTCAAAAAACAAACATCAAGAGACCCTGAATAAAAGGTGAGGAGAATATGTTGCCTCAAAAACTTAGGGCCATGTCCTTCCTCAGCCCAGAAGAAGTTACACAAAAGATATGTTGCCCTCTTCCTTGGCAACATAATTTCCTTAAAAGAAAAAGGGGCATTGATAGGGGTGAATAGGCAGACTTGGTAAGGAGGCCAGCAGTTTCTAAGAAAGAGGAGGAGGGGTAACACATTTTCAGCCAAGGTGCCTTTACCTTGATTGCCATGCCTATGACAATAATCTATTTTGTTTAGGACTTTCTTTAGCCCAGAGCTAATGTTTATAAGAACAATGTATCTTGCTGGAGGACATGTTGCTCCTCCTTAACTTGTACCCATGTTATCTAAAGATGTATGTTGTGGGTGTGGGTCTGGAAAGGCCTTTATCACCTTAAAATATTCTTTTGATCTATTATTAATAACCAACTGGAAAAGTACAAAACGCCTCACCTAAACTAGCTTCTGGGGGCACTCTTTTATCCCACTCACAGTTCCTTCAGCTGGAAGCTTTCTCTATCTCTTTTTTCTTTAATAAAACTTCCTGCACACAAAAAAATGAAAATCATGGCACTGGGTCCCACCACTTACGGCAAAAAGATGGGCAAGCAATGGAAACAATGACAGACTTAGTTTCTTGGGCTCCAAAATCACTGTGGATGGCAACTGCAGCCATGAAATTAAAAGACGCTTACTCCCTGGAAGAAAAGCTATGCCAAACTTAGACAGCTAGGTATTAAAAAGCAGAGACATCACTTTGCTGACAAAGATCTGTATAGTCAAAGCTATGGCTTTCCCTGCAGTCATTCATGGATGTGAGAGTTGGACCATAAAGAAGGCTGAGCGCCAAAGAATTGATGCCTTTGAACTGTGGTGCTGGAGAAGACTCTTGAGAGACCCTTGGACAGCAAGGAGATCAAACCAGTCAATCCTAAAGGAAATCAACCCTGAATATCCATTGGAAAGAATGATGCTGAAGTTGAAGCTGAAGCTCCAGGTTTGACCACCTGACGCAAAGAGATGACTCACTGGAAAAGAGCCTGATAGTTGGGAAAAATAGAAGGCAAAAGGAGGGCTTCCCCTGGTGGTCCAGTTGATAAGGACACCGCCTTGCAGTGCAAGGGGCGCCGGTTCGATCCCTAGCCTGGGAAGATCCCACGTGCCGCGGAGTGGCTGTCTTAGTTCGTTGTGTTGCTTTAACGAAAATTCCTGAGACTAGGTGGTTTAAACAATACACAGTTATTTCTCATAGTTCTAGAAACTATGGTTAAGGCACCAGTAGGCTCAGGGTGGGGATACCTGCCTCCTGGAGCATAGAAGGCCCCTGGTGTGGTGGGAGGGGTGAAGGAGCACTCTGGAGTCCCCATTACAAGGGCACTGATCCCTATTTATGAGTGCTCTATCCTCATAACCTATTCACCTCCCAAAGACCTGATGCAATCATATATAGGATTAGGATTTCAATATGAATTTTGCAGGAGGCAAACTTTTGCAAGTCAATAGCATTCCTCTAGAACCTCCAAAAGAATTCACAACTGCTAACACCTTGATTTTGAAACTATTACCTCCAGAAGTGTAAGATAAAAACCTGTCTTAGGGCTTCCCTGGTGGTCCAGTTGGTAAGGAATCCACCTTGCAGTGAAAGGGGCGCTGGTTCAATCCCAGGCCAGGGAAGATCCCACATGCCATGGAGCCGCTGGGCCAGTGTGTCCAATTACGAGCCAGCGCTCTGGAGCGCATGAGTCCAGTGCCCATGCTCTGCAACGAGAGAGGCCACTGCAATGGGAGCTCACAAAGGCTGAAGAACAAAGATGGATGGAAATAAATACATGAAAGACCAATAAAAGAGGCCAAAATTAAAAAAAAAAAAATCTGTCTTATTTTAAATGTCTTAATTTAAACTAAATTTGTGGCAATTTGTTAATAACAGCAATAGGAAACTAACACACACCTGGTAATGACTTTTTAATTTTTCTTACAGTGACATACTAAGGCACCAGTGAAAGGAAAAAATTAAAAGTGTTAGTTGCTCAGTCATGTCTAACTCTTTGCAACACCATGAACTGTAGTTTGTCAGGCTCCACTGTCTACGGAATTCTCCAGGCAAGAATACTGGAGTGGGTTGCCATTTCCTTCTCCAGGGGATCTTCCTGACCCAAGCATTGAACCTGGGTCTCCCACATTGCAGGTGGATTCTTTACCATCTGAGCCACCAGGGGTAGCCCCATGGCATCAGTAGATCTTGCTAAAATTGTGTAAGTTACAACTACACTCATTTTCATAGCATTAGGTGTAAAATTTTCTTCAAAAAGGCCAGATTACTGTGCAAGAGATATATATAATTTGAATGAAGGTATCTTTAAGTTCCCATTAAAAGGACTCATTTTGATCCTAGTTCCACAATCAGCAAAACCAATACCTTAACAACTAAGTATGATTCTTTCTCATTACAGTTGTACAAAAATACGAAGAAGTCTCATCATTTACAAACAATATGTTCCTGGCTTGATGCAAATTTAAATTAATTTCTAGAATGTTGCCAAAATTAGCTAATTCTTCTGCCTTTGTTTTCATTCCAATATTCATAATTTTTAATAATTATTTTTATTTTACTTTTTACATTTACAGAGTTTTGCTGTTTACGGATATATATACTCCAAGATTAGTCATATTCAGTATTCATAATTTATCTAAAATTAGGTTGGTATACCTTAACTGGCCACATTGATTTCTTAACAAGGAAACAGTGTGTGGCAACACAGAGGCTTTTTTTATGAATTGGGTTAATCTCAATATCCCAGAGCAAAATGTTTACGATTCCTTTCAAATGGTTGCTGCTGTTTTGCTGCTGCTGATTGCTGTTTAAATACAACTTTTGTCTTTTAGCTTATTGTAGTTATAGAACTCAAAAATACCATAATTTTGAATTCAAAGATCAAGGAAAACAGGTAATATGGAAAAAAAAATCTGTCTTATTTTAAATGTCTTAATTTAAACTAAATTTGTGGCAATTTGTTAATAACAGCAATAGGAAACTAACACACACCTGGTAATGACTTTTTAATTTTTCTTACAGTGACATACTAAGGCACCAGTGAAAGGAAAAAATTAAAAGTGTTAGTTGCTCAGTCATGTCTAACTCTTTGCAACACCATGAACTGTAGTTTGTCAGGCTCCACTGTCTACGGAATTCTCCAGGCAAGAATACTGGAGTGGGTTGCCATTTCCTTCTCCAGGGGATCTTCCTGACCCAAGCATTGAACCTGGGTCTCCCACATTGCAGGTGGATTCTTTACCATCTGAGCCACCAGGGGTAGCCCCATGGCATCAGTAGATCTTGCTAAAATTGTGTAAGTTACAACTACACTCATTTTCATAGCATTAGGTGTAAAATTTTCTTCAAAAAGGCCAGATTACTGTGCAAGAGATATATATAATTTGAATGAAGGTATCTTTAAGTTCCCATTAAAAGGACTCATTTTGATCCTAGTTCCACAATCAGCAAAACCAATACCTTAACAACTAAGTATGATTCTTTCTCATTACAGTTGTACAAAAATACGAAGAAGTCTCATCATTTACAAACAATATGTTCCTGGCTTGATGCAAATTTAAATTAATTTCTAGAATGTTGCCAAAATTAGCTAATTCTTCTGCCTTTGTTTTCATTCCAATATTCATAATTTTTTTAATAATTATTTTTATTTTACTTTTTACATTTACAGAGTTTTGCTGTTTACGGATATATATACTCCAAGATTAGTCATATTCAGTATTCATAATTTATCTAAAATTAGGTTGGTATACCTTAACTGGCCACATTGATTTCTTAACAAGGAAACAGTGTGTGGCAACACAGAGGCTTTTTTTATGAATTGGGTTAATCTCAATATCCCAGAGCAAAATGTTTACGATTCCTTTCAAATGGTTGCTGCTGTTTTGCTGCTGCTGATTGCTGTTTAAATACAACTTTTGTCTTTTAGCTTATTGTAGTTATAGAACTCAAAAATACCATAATTTTGAATTCAAAGATCAAGGAAAACAGGTAATATGGAAAAAGTTCATTTGGAGTTCATATAGCCAATACGTTTCTATACAGAGACTTACTTTCTTTCTTCATAGTGTCTAAGATAAGTCATTTGCTCCCATAATAGTCACATATATTTTGAAACAGCCCATAAGAACCAAGTAATTATTATACTAATTAATTAATTTGGATAGATTTCATTCAAATCAAAAAGAAAAGTCTTTTTAAAAACTGTCCTTTTTTTCTAAGGCCAGTTAGACAGTAGGGTGTGAGAAAGATGTTACTTCAGGATAGAAATTATGACAATCAGAACAGAAGAAAGATACAGATTAGTAGGTCTTAACAAACCCAGTAAGAAATTTTAAGTCTTGTAGGGGGAAAAACATTTAGAAGTTCGAGAGATTTAAATAATACAAATAAACTGGCAAAGTCATGGTAATGACCACATGAAAACATAAGTCAGGACTAGAGAAAAAAAATAAGCAATGTCAGACCTGGGATCTGGTAGAAGGTAAAAGATTGCTCTATGCTTGTGTAAATTTTGTGCCATGTAGTTTTTAATTTTTTTAATAAGAGGAAGTAAAACTAAACGACTAAGCAACATCCATCTAGGCATAATGGTACCCTCTGCTAACCTTTTCCAAATGAGCTATGTACCTTGGCTACTCAGAGACTGTAAGTTCCACGGCTTAACAAAATCCTGAATAATGACATATTTTTCAATTGTGCTATAACAGTATTACATGAAATTATAAGTTGAATTAATACAGGAGTTTTTCCTATTGACTTATAACTAATGGTAAATAAATGGTAAGTAGCATTTTCTAATTCTACTTATCTGTAGAAGGCAGAAAAACACTTGTTATGAGTAAAAAATTTTTCTGTAAGGTAAAGCAACATATTTCTTAACAAGGAAACAGTGTGTGGCAACACAGAGGTTTTTGAATTGGGTTAATCTCAATATCCCAGAGCAAAATGTTTACGATTCCTTTCAAATGGTTGCTGCTGTTTTGCTGCTGCTGATTGCTGTTTAAATACAACTTTTGTCTTTTAGCTTATTGTAGTTATAGAACTCAAAAATACCATAATTTTGAATTCAAAGATCAAGGAAAACAGGTAATATGGAAAAAGTTCATTTGGAGTTCATATAGCCAATACGTTTCTATACAGAGACTTACTTTCTTTCTTCATAGTGTCTAAGATAAGTCATTTGCTCCCATAATAGTCACATATATTTTGAAACAGCCCATAAGAACCAAGTAATTATTATACTAATTAATTAATTTGGATAGATTTCATTCAAATCAAAAAGAAAAGTCTTTTTAAAAACTGTCCTTTTTTTCTAAGGCCAGTTAGACAGTAGGGTGTGAGAAAGATGTTACTTCAGGATAGAAATTATGACAATCAGAACAGAAGAAAGATACAGATTAGTAGGTCTTAACAAACCCAGTAAGAAATTTTAAGTCTTGTAGGGGGAAAAACATTTAGAAGTTCGAGAGATTTAAATAATACAAATAAACTGGCAAAGTCATGGTAATGACCACATGAAAACATAAGTCAGGACTAGAGAAAAAAAATAAGCAATGTCAGACCTGGGATCTGGTAGAAGGTAAAAGATTGCTCTATGCTTGTGTAAATTTTGTGCCATGTAGTTTTTAATTTTTTTAATAAGAGGAAGTAAAACTAAACGACTAAGCAACATCCATCTAGGCATAATGGTACCCTCTGCTAACCTTTTCCAAATGAGCTATGTACCTTGGCTTCTCAGAGACTGTAAGTTCCACGGCTTAACAAAATCCTGAATAATGACATATTTTTCAATTGTGCTATAACAGTATTACATGAAATTATAAGTTGAATTAATACAGGAGTTTTTCCTATTGACTTATAACTAATGGTAAATAAATGGTAAGTAGCATTTTCTAATTCTACTTATCTGTAGAAGGCAGAAAAACACTGTTATGAGTAACTACTGTAGATGAAGCAAACATATTATTTTGATCAGATCAGGTGAAAGGGTAATCTAACACTTTAAACTGAAACACGAACTAGCAGACATCATCTTAGATTTTATGTATTATTCAATAGACAATGTCCAGGTATAATGCAGAACTGCGGGAAGTATTTCTAAAGGAAGCAAGACAGTCACAAATTTTCATGATTTTGCTACTCCAACTGGTTTAACTTCATATATGTACAAATTAGATATGAAGATATGTAATGTTTCACATGAGCAATATTAAAATAGACCCAACCTATATTTATTCTGTAAAGTAGCCTAACAATAAAATTAAAAAAAAAAAAAAAAAAGAAAGACAGCCCCATAATACAATCCCTCTATCATTTCCTGGAACATATATATTCCCTTCAGAAGTCTCCCACCTAAGTGCTCATCAGGTTTAATCCTATTTGAAATATGAAATAAGATTCTATCTCACAACAGTACTGCAGGAAAATAAAGCTGATCTTGGTTAAGAGTATAGAATAAAATAGTGCAAAATGCTTTTACCATAGTACTTCTAAGAGAAAAAGAATAATGGCTTTCTTGCCACAAAATATATACCAGATACCTTGTTGCTTTATGGCAGATACTAGCTGTACAAAGTTTTCCACATCTTTGGTTTCCTTTCAGTGTATTATGGTATATGCTGAAATGCATTTCATACTTAAACCACCTAGTCAAAGCAAATCACATTCTAAAAAAAAAGAAACCATTAAATAGAATATAACATTAAATTAAATTTTCCCCATTTACAAACAGAAACTTTAATTGATTTTGGCAGTTCAGAGAGTAGATCCAAATGGCACTTCAGATGTTACTATCTCTTACACTCCATTGTGAAATACAAAAAGCTCTGTAAACTGGCTTTCTTCTCAAGTTGGTGCCAGATTCATTTGGCCTCAACATTTGACCTGAACTGATGTAAGGCTATTTATGTCAAGACTGAGCCCAGGTGGTATAACTACTCAAACGTTTTGCTGAAGACATGTAAAAGTTTGATTACAGGGTGCAGCCCCAGATCCTACTAAGGGAGGTAGGTGATGTGATATAACAAATACGTATCATATTACCTTTTAAAAAAACTGGAATTCTGAAACATACCTGCCTCAAAGACTTTTTTTTTTTAAAGATTTATTTATTCAGTTAGTTTGGGCGGGAGTCGGGTTGGGAAGGGAGGGGAGCAGGCGGGCCACTTCTATTGGTCTTTCATTTCTCTGTGTTCATCCGTCTTTGTTCTTTGGCTCCTGTGGGCCTCCCTTCGCGGTGGCGTCTGTCGTTGCAGAGCACTGGCTCTGGGCGCATGCGCTCCAAAGCTCTGGCTCGGTAATTGGACACATAAGTCCAGCCGCTCCGCGGCACGTGGGATCTTCCCAGGCCAGGGCTCGAACCGGCGCCCCTTGCACTGCAAGGCGGTGTCCTTACCCACTGGACCACCAGGGGAAGCCCCTCAAAGACTTTTAATAAGATTTTGGGGTTGTAGTTTAGAGTCAAGTGAGTCAAAATGCAAAGCTAATTAAAATATTTTCTATACTGTACTTACATGATAAATTAGCCACATAGTTATTTGATGAAAACATAAATATTACTTTTTAAATTAAATCACTCAAATACTAACTTTAAAAAGGCATCATATAGGCAAACCTGCAATCTTTATGCAGAATCCATCACTATTTTCCCATTCTAATATCAAGTAAGAAAAAATACTGGATTATTTTTCTCTCAATACACCAAGGTTTCTTCCTCACCATCCCCTCCCAAATGTATTATGAGTTGCATGGCTATTTTTTTTAAAGAACACTTTATACAATCAACAATAAAGCCATTTTTAGAAATTCATTTTGTAATTTTTTTCAGTGTAGTGCTTTTCACTGAATTTCTCTATCCTTGAAAGATCTGCTTAGAAAAAAAACGGAGCATTGAGCCTAAGGAGCCATTTATAATACTGGTGAGAACGGGTTGCTGGGTTGCATTCCCAGCAGAAAAAGAGAGATCACCTTTATATTTCCAGACTAGTTCACACAGTCTTCCAGCTATCAACAACTGCAGTATAATGACCAAAGAAATAAAAGTAAACTGATTACCTGATTTTAACATCTTGAAGAAAAAAATATACTGCCTTAATGAAAAAGTAATTCAATGACCTTTAAAAACTAAAAAAGAAAAAACCTCTAAGACACATTGGAACCCTCACAGTTATCACAGCTTCAAGAGAAGAGTATTTCAAGCCTACCAAACTTGAAAATACGATGCCCGTGTTCTGTTGTTCCTCTGGCAAATCTCTTGAGTCTTAGAGACTGTTATTTTTACAAACAGCTATTAAAACAACCTAGGGCTTCCCCTGGTGGTCCAGTGGGTAAGAACACCGCCTTGCAGTGCAAGGGGCGCCGGTTCAATCCCTGGCCTGGGAAGATCCCACGTACCACGGAGCAGCTGGACCAATGTGTCCAATTACCGAGACGGAGCTCTGGGGCGCGTGCGCCCAGAGCCAGCGCTCTGCAACAACAGAGGCTGCTGCGATGGGAGGCCCACAGGGGCCAAAGGAACAAAGATGGATGAAAAACAGATAAATGAAAGACCAACAGAAGTGGCCCGCCCATCCCCCTCCCTCCCCACCTCAAAAGATAAATAAATAAAATAAATTTAAAAAAAAAAAAAAACCTAAAACATTTTAAAAATATAAATTCCACTTTTCCGGTCTATTCTTCTGGTTGTTGATTAGAAATCTGGCATTCTGTTGGAAGAGTCAGTGTTAATTAGATCCCTGAATTTCACTGGTTTTTGCATTTGGGGAAAAAAAAAGCCCAAACTGCAGAAGAAAACAATGAGCACAGCAATACTGCCATCTTTTGACCAAAGCAGAAAGGTGATTTTTCTCCCCTTAGATTAATTCCTTATGATTAACCATCAAAGGACAAACATCTTTTTATATCTTCCTGGAATGTGTTTGAAGCTACAGGTTCAGTGTCTCCTACATTAACAGCTGCTGCTGCTGCTGCGTAGCCACTTCAGTCGTGTCCGATTCTGTATGACCCCATGGACTGCAGCCCACCAGGCTCCTCCATCCATGGGGCTTCTCCAGGCAAGAACAGTGGACTGGTCTGCCATGCCCTCTTCCAGGAGTGTCTTCCCAACCCAGGGATGGAACCGGGTCTCCTGCATTGCAGGCAGATTCCTCACCAGTGAGTCATCAGGAAAACCCTATATATGTGTGTGTGTGTGTGTATGTGTGTGTGTGTATGTAAATATATATATATATTTTAAACCCCATGGAATTTTCCAGGCAAGAATACTGCAGTGGGCTGCCATTTCTTTCCCACATTAACAGCTAGTACAGAAGTAAAGCAATCATAGACTCTACATTCTTGAAAAATTCAGATTAAAGCTAAACACTACTGTGGTTAATATATTTACTACTCACACGTGTGTGTGCTCAGTCGTGTCCAACTCTTTGCAACACTACGAACAACAGCCCACCATGCTCCTCTGTCGAGGGTATTTTCCAGTATTGAATCCAGTCTCTTATGTCTCCTGCATTGATGGGCAGGTTCTTTACCACTAGTGCCACCTGGGAAGTCCCATATTTATTTTTCATCTTTCTTCATGTCCTTTCTATCACCATTAGAGTCAAGGGAACATCTACATTCTTTCAAATGTAAATATGGAGAATCAGTCAAGTGCAACGACCTAAAAAATCCTTAAATTGATACATTAGCAAAACTGTTCCTGTCATCTTAGAAACTCCAGCATTAAATATTTTTTTAACCAAGTTAGAATACAGTAATTTCAAAAACTTAATAAGAACATCAATGTTTCCACTGGTCCCTTGTACCCATTTAATATTCAAGTAATGTTTCAGAAGTTCTATAAAAGGTTACTTTATGAGCTTACTTGCAACTTATGTGAACAAGAAAAAGCTATGTAATTAATAATGTGAAAACTATATGAAAACTACCGGCAGTCACTGTATTAATATCTTACTGTCCAAATGACAAAAACTAAATCCAAAACTAAAAAAGGTGAAATGCTTCCAGAGAACACATAGTCTTCCATGAGGAAATTCTTTCTCTTTCTTTAGGATAGAGTATTCCTTAATTAATGGGAATGTGGATTTGGTCCAAAAATCAAATGAGATACTAAATCCTATGTTAACCAAGTGAAGGACAAGTGATCAATCTAATTAATACTGATATCTTATGTTTATTTGGTGCTTAACTTTAAAGAGCACACATGGAGTCTTAATAAAACCTTATGAGGTGTACAGAGTAAATCGTCTGACCCAATTTATCAGATAGAGGGTCACAAAGACTCAGCGACTTGTCTGAAGTTAAATAGTTAATTAATGTAGCACAAAGACTGCCACCATAATCTAATACCAGGAAAAGGACTGCAAGCGTTGCCACCGATGTATATTATACCCTGAACAAACTATTATGATTGCTAAAACTGTATGGAACCTGGGGCAATAAGGAGGATGACACATGCATACATTTTATTATCCCAACTGCCCCAAATACTCATTGAAGATAAAGAATAACTATGGACCTTTAGACATTTTTAATAAAAAGGAACTAAGAATTAGTAGGTCAGAAGCTATGGCCTGAGAATCCTGGCTACTTGCTCCTTTTGTAGAGCATACAACCTTCACCTATTCAAGTACTATTGCCCTGAATTTATGATGAGATAAATGAAAGCAAATACCTGATACTGGGACATGATTTGAACCTCTTCATCTCAGATTTACATCAAAATCACAGTCTTGAAGAATTTTAACACATTGGCTTCAATGGTTAGAAACTCAAAGGCAGCTATTCCTTCATTAAAATTCCAAATAACTTGGAATAAATTGGTAGTTATTTCAAATTCCAAAGAATCTGGTAATTCCTTTAACCAAATTTTGATTCCACAACTCTAAATGGTAGAGTAAAATATCCGTTTCCTCAGAAGTTTACTGATAAATGAGTACAAAGGCAGCCTGAGTTAAGGTTATTTGCGCATTCACCTCACCATACTATTTGATTCTGTCATTCATCCTCAGCTTCAAAACACTTGCTCTCACTGTGTCTTCCTGGATAGTGGTCTTTCTTTGTTCATCTCCTACTTCTCTAAGGTTCCCTTTTACCTTTCTTCCCTACCTTTCCTCTTCTTCCTATTCCTTAAATATCAGTTTTCCCTATAACTTTACCCTTGGTTTGTTTTTCCCTAAAGTTAGATGTTACATATATATTATCTCATTCAATTTTTTTCTTCTTTTTGGCCTCTTTTATTAGTTTGTTTATTTATTTAGTTATTTATTTATCCATTTTCATCCATCTTTATTCTTTGGACTGTGTGGGCCTCTCATTGCAGTGGCCTCTCTCGTTGCAGAGCACCGGCTCTGGGCGCATGTGCTCCAGAGCACTGGCTCATAATTGGACAAAACTTTCCAGCCACTCCATGGCATATGGGATCTTCCTGGGCCAGGGATCAAACCGGTGCCCCTTGCACTGCAAGGTGGACTCTTTACGCACTAGACCACCAGGGAAGCCCTCTCATTCAATCTTTCAATTAAGTTACTATTCACCATTTGCAGATAAGGTATCTAAAGGCAAGGGGGTTAATTAAGCAACTTGTATGAAGCCACCCAGTTAAATATCCAAACCAGGCTTCAAATCCATGCACTAGAACTCTACTACTCACGTTCTTAACTAGTTATATGCAACACCTTCCTTTTCTTCTCACTCCAGAGCCAAACGATCCACAAATCCTATTAATTCTCAATTGAAAATATCTTGTAAATCTGACCACGTATCTATATTCCCTTCCCATTCACTTAGTTAAACCGTTTGTCATCTACTCCTTGGTTACTGTAAAATCTTTCAAATTGGTTTTCTTGCTAAAGGAGTTTCCTCGTTAATTTTCTTTGCATACTCCAGCATTATCTGATCAAGGGATTTCCAGCTTGCCACAGACACTTCTAACTGTTCTTCAAAACCTGTTCTTAGTGCTCGCTTTGGCAGCACATATACTAAAATTGGAACGATACACAGAAGATTAGCACGGAAAAAAAAAAAATCTGTTCTTACTTCCTTCTGTAGTAATGAAAATTTTAACTGGGCACAGCTAAGGCTAATTTCCTAAACTGTCTTCAACTAAAGGTGGTCATATGTCTAAGTCTGACCAGTAAGATGTGACTGAAAGAAAGTAAGGTGAGGTGTGCTCTCATGCTCCTACTAGCTGCAATGAAGATTCAACAGTAAGAGTTGGCATTGCCCCTCTGGACCATGAGGTAGAAGACCTTCCAGATAGGGTCTGGATCTCTGATGACTGTGAAGATACCTCATGATTCTCATCTCTCTAGATGCTTAGTAGTTTCTAACATAAATTGTGCTTACATAAATTATTTTTCAGTTTGCTTTTGAGCAGGTGATCTTTTATTCATATTTTCAGACCTACTTCAAAACTCACTTAATCTCTGAAACCTTCACTGATTCCCCAAGGAATTCCTCCCTCTTCTGTTTTTCCTAAGCAATAAAATTCTGGCTACTTGAAAACAGGGTTTATGCTATATTCATTTTGTATATTTTTATTTATAGCACAACTAGAAAGTATGTTGTCAAAATATATATATTTAAAATAAGTGAATGAATGAATGAATGCTACCTTAATCAAGGGGTACGTCGACAAAAGAACTTTTCAGTGTAAAACAAAAGAATATATTGAATTACAAGTAATTCAAAAATTCTGAGTGGGGAAGAGTTCAAACAATACACAACTCTTATATAATAGAACAAATGGAAATGACAGAGGCCTGAGATTTTAATAATAATAAAAGAGGGAAAATAATAATAATAAAGTTTTTGCTAACAAGTAAAAAAAAAATTTGCCTCTTGCCAACAATTCCTACAGAAGTAAAATAATTTAATGAATGTTACTGGTTAGTAGCTGTGCTCTCGTTTCTGAGAAGAACAGTTAGGGAACTTTTAGTAAGTGAACTTGTCTCTATAGAAAACTTGGTCATTATTTTAAAACTGAGATATGTGGTACCAAAAATCCAGTTAAGATCTATTTAAAAACCAGTGTTGACCCTGACACTGCCCTTATAGTAATGCAAGGGAAATTAACCAAGGATGTGGGGACGTGGCGGGAAGGGGAGGACTGGCAGTCTATTTAAAAGGAAGAAAATAAATCTACTCTTTAAAAAGAAATACAAACCTAATTTGGTGTGCCAACAAAAATACTTTAATTACTACAAAATTTAACAAATGGTAAGTCCATACCTTTAACCAACAGCTATGAGTTCCATAAAGCTTTTGTCTCTAAGTTGTTCCCTCTTGTCTGCCCTCAACCCTAGATGTTTAATTCCACTACATTTCATGTCTTTTCTTCCTTTAACCATTTTGAGGAGTTCTGTTTCATTTACTTTTTATTATTTGTGTTTTTCCCACATTACCTAGTTGGCTTCTAGTATTCCTTTCCAATTTTTCTACTTTTGTTCCTTTTCAGCAATTCCCCATTTGTTTCATTTTCCAACTGCCTACTTCTTATTGTATCATTCTGTATCAGTTTACTACTTCTACTGGCAAACAGCAGCCAGGGCAGGAAAGCAAATATAAAAATCCCTATCATTATTATGTTCTACAGAGAAAGAAAGCATTAAGGTGAAAAGTTGAAGTTCATGTACAATCTATCATATAAATGTAAATGCAAAATTAAGTTTCAGGTACTATAACCATCTAAAACACAGATATTTCTAGGTTGATAGTTACCCACTGCTATCATCAGTTTAAAAAGTATTATTTTATAAGCCTTGAGGGTAATCTTCACTGTGCTTACAGTAAATAATCAAATTTCTAGATATCAAACTGTTTATTATCAAAGAAGTTCTATAAATTCAAGATAAAGAAACATGATGGAGCTTGCTATTTTCAGAGACACCATACCCAGAAGCTATTCCTTTGTCAGCCTAAGAAACAAAATTATGCTGATAATTATCTTCCTCCTACTGGCAGTAAGTTTTTACCTTGAAAAGAAGTATTTTTATATCATGCTGGCAGAGCAGACTAATGACACTAGACACTTCTTAAATAGATTATAAATGACAAGTTCTAACATATTTATTATCAGTTTCTACTTGTACAAGATGTACAAGTTTAGCACATCTTCCCAACAGTTAATCACCTCATTATGGTGGGTATGGGAGGGTGGGTTAGGAATTAAAAACTCTCTGCTAAGACTGAATATGATGAATCCAGTTTTGTGTTGCTTAAATCAGAGAACAGTGACAACAGATGACTTTAGGCCTGCCAAACTTTTATAATAGGGTCTTTGATCTACTACCGGATAGTCTCTTCACTCATACAAAGAAAAAGAACAAAAAAGCTTTCAAGAAAACCACCAGAAGTGTTTTGACTTTCAAGCTTAACCAGATGGAAATACCATGGTTCTACTTGGATTTGCTGTGGTGAATAAATTCCACTACATTTCATGTCTTTTCTTCCTTTAACCATTTTGAGGAGTTCTGTTTCATTTACTTTTTATTATTTGTGTTTTTCCCACATTACCTAGTTGGCTTCTAGTATTCCTTTCCAATTTTTCTACTTTTGTTCCTTTTCAGCAATTCCCCATTTGTTTCATTTTCCAACTGCCTACTTCTTATTGTATCATTCTGTATCAGTTTACTACTTCTACTGGCAAACAGCAGCCAGGGCAGGAAAGCAAATATACAAATCCCTATCATTATTATGTTCTACAGAGAAAGAAAGCATTAAGGTGAAAAGTTGAAGTTCATGTACAATCTATCATATAAATGTAAATGCAAAATTAAGTTTCAGGTACTATAACCATCTAAAACACAGATATTTCTAGGTTGATAGTTACCCACTGCTATCATCAGTTTAAAAAGTATTATTTTATAAGCCTTGAGGGTAATCTTCACTGTGCTTACAGTAAATAATCAAATTTCTAGATATCAAACTGTTTATTATCAAAGAAGTTCTATAAATTCAAGATAAAGAAACATGATGGAGCTTGCTATTTTCAGAGACACCATACCCAGAAGCTATTCCTTTGTCAGCCTAAGAAACAAAATTATGCTGATAATTATCTTCCTCCTACTGGCAGTAAGTTTTTACCTTGAAAAAGAAGTATTTTTTATATCATGCTGGCAGAGCAGACTAATGACACTAGACACTTCTTAAATAGATTATAAATGACAAGTTCTAACATATTTATTATCAGTTTCTACTTGTACAAGATGTACAAGTTTAGCACATCTTCCCAACAGTTAATCACCTCATTATGGTGGGTATGGGAGGGTGGGTTAGGAATTAAAAACTCTCTGCTAAGACTGAATATGATGAATCCAGTTTTGTGTTGCTTAAATCAGAGAACAGTGACAACAGATGACTTTAGGCCTGCCAAACTTTTATAATAGGGTCTTTGATCTACTACCGGATAGTCTCTTCACTCATACAAAGAAAAAGAACAAAAAAGCTTTCAAGAAAACCACCAGAAGTGTTTTGACTTTCAAGCTTAACCAGATGGAAATACCATGGTTCTACTTGGATTTGCTGTGGTGAACTAAGAGTCTCTCCTGGTCATCTCTCCTTCTTGTCTCAAGATGGCTCCAAAAACAATGCTGTAGAATCCTTAGATATTTACAAAGTAGAGTGTGAAAACCACTGCCCACTAAATAATTCTTTGGAGGAAAGCAACAGCTATCATCTACTAACAAATAAAACCACTTAATACTTCTAGTGGCCAGGTTATTAAAAAAAACTAAAAGGCCATAAAGTTTACCAAAGGCATTTTAGTGACTCCATTTAGGTCAATAGCATATGACAAGTTCAGATACCTATAGCAGAATGAGACCAAGTGCCAGGAAAACCTTTCTGACAGGGGGAAAAAAAAAGTCACAGGGACTCCTGATGAAAAAGCTGGTATAATCTTGCCTCTTCAGCCTTAGGTCAAATCCTTTGGACTATAAAAATCATTTTTCCCAGCAGAAAGAAAATTCAAAAGATTCAGTAGAGGTGAAAATAAAACAGAGCACCAAATGACAGGAATACTCAAATGACAAAGAAGCACTTCCTCCCAAGTCAAAAATAGTCAGGTCATCCTCTGCCATATTTACAGCCACTATTTAGCAATCTTGAAAAAAAAGTTTGACATTTTTTAAATAGAAAAATTTATGTGCTCCTCTTGCCAAATACTTATTATATACTATTATTAAACATGTTGGGCTTCCCTTGTGGCTCAGTGGATAAGAACCCGTCTGCCAATGCAGGAGACACAGGTTCGAGCCCTGATCCGGGAAGATCCCACATACCGCAGAGCAGCTAAACCCACACATCAACAAAGACCCAGCATAACCAAAAATAAATAAATAAAAGTTTAAAAAAAAAAAAACAGGTTTGTTCAGCTTCATTTTGATTGATATCCATTAGAGGCTTTTCAAGTTATCAAGAAAAAAATAAATTATTTTTAACAATGATATTTTATAGTCTGAATCAACTATGATGAATAAAATGTTTAAGTATCACTTTATTTTGAATAAATTTGTGTCCAAATATTAACCCACTGATAATCATTAGGCACTTTGAAAGTTACAACAATTTCCTAATTCACTTTCCTTTATCTATTTGCACCCTTGTATCCATCCTTTATATGGAATTAATAAGTCTAATATAAATACAATTATGTCACTCCATTATTAAAAATACTTCAGCAGGTCCCCACTATATACTTAAGTTACATTAATAGAATAAAGTACTCAAATTAAATATTATTCAAAATCACAAAGAATTAAAACAGATAGAAGCAGTACTGTCTAGTTCACCTGAAGGAGGACATGGCAACCCACTCCAGTATTCTTGCCTGGAAAATTCCATGGACAGAGAAACCTGATGGACTATAATTCAGGGGCTGCAAATATTTGGATGTGACTGAACACATACTATCTAGGTCAAGACTAAGTAGGCAGAATAGAACCCCACTTTTTGACAGGCAAAATAGGGGGACCCATTAGGGTACTAAAGTTGGTAGGAAAGCTACTAATAAAACCTATATTCTACTAACAAAACAAAATTTGTATGCTACTAATAACATGCTCTTCAATCATATAAAGTGACACATAACAAAGCTACAAGGAGAAATGTACAAATTCAAATTACACATTTAAAAAGCCCCCAGCAAAAATTCTATCCTCTGACATATTTACAGCCACTATTTAGCAATCTTGAAAAAAAAGTTTGACATTTTTTAAATAGAAAAATTTATGTGCTCCTCTTGCCAAATACTTATTATATACTATTATTAAACATGTTGGGCTTCCCTTGTGGCTCAGTGGATAAGAACCCGTCTGCCAATGCAGGAGACACAGGTTCGAGCCCTGATCCGGGAAGATCCCACATACCGCAGAGCAGCTAAACCCACACATCAACAAAGACCCAGCATAACCAAAAATAAATAAATAAAAGTTTAAAAAAAAAAAAACAGGTTTGTTCAGCTTCATTTTGATTGATATCCATTAGAGGCTTTTCAAGTTATCAAGAAAAAAATAAATTATTTTTAACAATGATATTTTATAGTCTGAATCAACTATGATGAATAAAATGTTTAAGTATCACTTTATTTTGAATAAATTTGTGTCCAAATATTAACCCACTGATAATCATTAGGCACTTTGAAAGTTACAACAATTTCCTAATTCACTTTCCTTTATCTATTTGCACCCTTGTATCCATCCTTTATATGGAATTAATAAGTCTAATATAAATACAATTATGTCACTCCATTATTAAAAATACTTCAGCAGGTCCCCACTATATACTTAAGTTACATTAATAGAATAAAGTACTCAAATTAAATATTATTCAAAATCACAAAGAATTAAAACAGATAGAAGCAGTACTGTCTAGTTCACCTGAAGGAGGACATGGCAACCCACTCCAGTATTCTTGCCTGGAAAATTCCATGGACAGAGAAACCTGATGGACTATAATTCAGGGGCTGCAAATATTTGGATGTGACTGAACACATACTATCTAGGTCAAGACTAAGTAGGCAGAATAGAACCCCACTTTTTGACAGGCAAAATAGGGGGACCCATTAGGGTACTAAAGTTGGTAGGAAAGCTACTAATAAAACCTATATTCTACTAACAAAACAAAATTTGTATGCTACTAATAACATGCTCTTCAATCATATAAAGTGACACATAACAAAGCTACAAGGAGAAATGTACAAATTCAAATTACACATATCTCTTTCAATAACTGACTGAAGAATCAGATTTTTTTTAAAATAATACAACAGAGGGCAGAACAACAGAATTAACAAATTTCTCTGAATGAACATTCATTACACTGAAATGAACATGTCACTGAATGAACAGATAGAACACTGTACTAATAAGGAAACTTACAATTCACATTCTTTCCAAAGCAACATAAAATATTTATAAAAACTGACCTCATATGGAGCTATAAAGCAAGTCAAAATAAATTTCACACTGCTGATATAACAATGCTTCCTGATCATAATAAAATAATGAGAAAGTCAGCCAGAAAATCTACATATGTTTGGAAATAGAAAACAGACTTACAATAAAAAAGATGAACAATGTTTTGAATACTGGATCTCGGACAAATCTCAGGAAAGACTGATTAACAAAGATAAAAAGAAAACATCGCTATAAATCCTACAAATATTAAAAAGATAACAAGAAGATATTGTGCACAATTTTATTTCAATAAGTCTGTAGACTTGGATGAAATGGGAAAATTACTAAAAACACAAACAAAAACCCCCAAACTCATGGTACTGATTCAAGAAGAAAAAGCTTATAATCATTAAAGAAACTATATCAATTTTCAAAATTCATCCCACAAAGAAATTCTAGGACTATGGGCTTTAATTGGAGATCCTATCAAACATACAAGAAAAAAAAATTCAATGCTACCTAAGCTATACCAGAGCATATAAATAAAAGCCCACTATTCAATTCATTATAAGAGGCTACCATATCCTTGATTTCAAACTCTAACAGTACTTTAAGAATGAAAAGCTATATGTAGTCTCACTTATGGACATAAATGTAAAACTCCTAAATAAAACAGACAGATTATAGAAAAATTACATATATATATTTCTATATAATACATAATGATGAAAGTTTTATTGAAAATCCAAAAGAAGCTATATAGATTTTTAGACTTAATAAATTTACCAATATTGTGAAATAATGAAAAATGTCGTAACTCCCCAAATTAAAGCCAATGATGGCAAAATAAGGCCCCTAAATAATAAAAAAATATGTTTCTAAGAAATATACAGAGTGTGAAATTCCAGAGAAATGAAACAACAGACCATGTAAACTATGAAAACAAAAGACTGGAATTTTACAGATGGTGGCTCAGACAGTAAAAAAATCTGCCTGCAGGCACGAGACCCAAGTTCTATCCCTAGGTCGGGAAGACCCCCTGCAGAAGGAACTGGCTACCCACTTCAATATTCTTGCCTGGGAAATCCCATGGATAGAGGAGTCTGGTGGGCTACAATCCATGTGGCTGCAAAGAGTTGGACATGACTGAATAACTAACGCACAACACATAATGTAATCCCAATCAAAATCTCAACAAGTTTCTCAGGAAACTTGACAAACTGTTTCTAAAATACACATGGGGGCTTCCCCTGGTGGTCCAGTGGGTAAGGACACCGCCTTGCAGTGCAAGGGGCACCGGTTCGATCCCTGGCCTGGGAAGATCCCACGTGCCGCGGAGCAGCTGGACCAATGTGCCCAATTACCAAGCCGGAGCTCTGGAGCGCAAGCCAGTGCTCTGCAACGACAGACGCCACCGCGATGGGAGGCCCACAGGAGCCAAAGAACAAAGACGGATGAAAATAGAGAAATGAAAGACCAATAGAAGTGGCCCGCCTGCTCCCCTCCCTCCCCAACCCCATCCCCGCCCAAAATAAATAAATAAATAAATAAATAAAATAAAATACGCATGGCGTTTGTATGGAAACACAAAAGACCCTGAATAGCCAAAGCAATCTTTATAGAAACTTGAGGCAAGGAGGGTGGTATTTCTCCCCTATGATTAATGCTGTCTTTGTGTCCTGTTTTTAATAACTCTGTCCTTTTTCTAGTACTCTTTGACCTGTCATAAATCCACATGTCTACATTAACATCGGTCTGACTTTATTCTACTTAACTGCTTCACTGATCTTCAAGCTAGTGCTACATTAACTTAATTACCATTGTATTAGTATCATAATATGTAGATACAAATCATACTTAATAGTAAAGAAAATAGATACCACCCATTCACTATATTAGCTGTTTCTCCTCTCCTTGTTTGAAGAGGCTCAAGTACATAGATGGAGAGGGTCTTGAACTGTTCACTCCAGCAAACCGCCTATCTGCTACCTTGTGGGTAAGTTGCTGAGGGGGAATCTCCTCCTTTATAGAAACCTGAGGTATAGATATAATAAATTACAAAAAAAGTAATAACTTCTCTTTTTAAAAGACAAAAACATACATGAAACACCAAAAGAGTAAAAGGGCAAGCCACAATTTGGGAGAAGATATCTGTACAACAATGTCAAAAACTATGAAGAGGCTGATATTTCACCTGTGCTTGCAAGCTGAAAAATAAGCCCACCAGTTTCCTGGCTGTTGACATGAGACTCCTGAATCATACACGATGGACAGTTAATTACTCATAACAATAATTGTAGCCAAGTCTCACAAGGTTTGACTCTGCCTATTTACCACTGGTGCCTCATGGTACTCAATAAATACTCAATAGAAAGAATAAATGGGCTGGGCCGCTCCGCGTTTGGAGGGCCGGGGCCATGGCGTCCTGGGCCGAGCTTTCGCCTAGCATCGTGGAGTATTTCGAGGGCGAGGACTTCTACCGCTGCGGCTACTGCAAGAATGAGTGGGCAGTCGCTCCCACGGCATGTGGGCACATTCGATGACTGTACAGGATTATCAGGATCTCATAGACCAAGGATGGCGAAGATGAGCCCATGGAGCCCACCATGGAGGACGCCGTTTCCAGTGACTTTGCATTAGTAAGTTGGATGTACACTGTGAACGAGAAGCACTCAGTGATGACCTCAGAAGGAGCTTAGAGAGTGAAGCGAAGAAGAAAGCAAAGAGGGAAGAACTGAATGAACTGATGCATTCACAAGACATGGAAGAGGAGTTGGGTTTTGTTGAACCGTCGAACTCAGTTAAAGTGCACGCGATGCCTCAGCCAGGCAAAGGGGCAGATTTGCGTAAGCCTCCATGTCGTAAAGCTAAGGAAATCCGGAAAGAAAGGAAAAGGTTAAAACTCATGCAGCGGAACCCAGTTGGAGGAGAGGCCTTCAAGGCTCAGTGTCAGCCCTCATCTTTGCTCCCGCCAAAGACTAAATCCAACCAGCCCAAGTCACTGGAAGATTTAATTTTTGAATCTTTACCAGAGAATGCATCACACAAATTAGAGGTGAGGGTGGTGCAATCATCTCCACCAAGTTTCCAGTTCAAAGCCACATTTCAGGAGTCTTACCAGGTCTATAAACGTTACCAGATGGTTGTTCACAAGGACCTACCTGATAAACCAACTGTGAGCCAGTTCACCAGATTCCTTTGCAGCTCACCTTTGGAGGTGGAGAATTCCCCTAATGGGCCAGATTGTGGCTATGGCTCCTTTCACCAGCAGTACTGGCTTGACGGGAAGATCATTGCTGTGGGGGTGATTGACATCCTTCCGTACTGTGTATCATCTGTGTATTTGTACTATGATCCTGATTACTCATTTCTATCTCTGGGTGTCTACTCTGCACTCCGAGAAATTGCTTTTACTAGACAACTTCATGAGAAAACACCTCAACTCAGCTATTACTATATGGGTTTCTACATTCATTCATGTCCCAAGATGAAATACAAGGGTCACTATAGACCGTCGGATTTGCTGTGTCCTGAGACATACGTCTGGATCCCCATTGAGCAGTGCCTGCCTGCCCTTGAGAACTCTAAGTACTGCTGTTTCAACCAAGACCCAGCAGCAGTGGACGAGGGTCACAGTAAGGAGCCTGACCGCCTGCGGGTGTTTTTCAAGAAAGCCATACTGCCTTACGATGTTTCTAAGAAGCAGCAGAGAGACCCGCGCGAGGAGACCGCAGTGCTGCAGTACGCGAGCCTGGTGGGGCAGACGTGCTCCGAGCGGATGCTGCTCTTCTGGAGCTGAGTGGCTCGCCCGCCCGTCCCTGGCGCACCGGCCTGGCCCTGCACGGCTGACGCGGGCCCCCTTGGAAGCTCTGCAGCCATCCGCAGATTAGACCTTTTAATTTTGATGCCTATATAGTTTTTCTAAAATACGTTTTAAAAATATGACATTGACTCACAATTGGGGGCTTATCATTTCAGAACTCTGTTTTATGAACAAGAGATAGTAAACTTCTCTTGTTAATATTTTGGAAGGTAAAATATTTTGGCAGGTAAAATTTAAACGTGAACCTTAAGTCCTTTGAATCACAGTTGTACTTTTTCTGTTCTGTGAGAGAAATCAAAACAGACTGTTTCCTCAGATCCACTTAAAACATCAGCTGATGCTGAAAAGCCTTAAGCGTGGGGAAGAAAGGAGGAATTCTGTTTCGTCACTTAGAAAATGCCTTCTCAAGGGATCAAACCTGGATGCTCTTCAGCGTTCAGGATCACATCTCTGCGGAGTGTTACTTATGTAGCATCACAGAAAACTCGAAAAAAGGAAGTAGGACAGACTTAGAAAAAGTCTGTGTATGGACATCGATGTCTGTTTCCCCAGGACAGTTTACTCCTGTGGGCTGCCTCAAGCGCGGTGTCTTGTCTAGTGTAATTATTCCGCCTGCTCCATTTTACTCTGCAAAACATCCCAATTTGGACAATAAAATAGGTGATTACCTTCATTATACATGATCCAAACTGAGGTACTGTGCTTTATTTCTCAAAATCTAAGAAGTAGAGTTTTTTTTCTTTTTTTTTTCAGAAAATTGTTGACTCCTGCCTTGACTGAAGCCCCATCAAAGAGTAATATTTGTGCATGGGTCTTTATTTCCTTGGAACTCAGGACACTTGTCTTTGGCTATTGATTAAAACTTAGCTTCTGTCTGACTGCTTTACGGGGGGTCACAGTAAGGAGCCTGACCGCCTGGGTGTTTTTCAAGAAAGCCATACTGCCTTACGATGTTTTAAGAAGCAGAGAGACCCGCGAGGAGACCGCAGTGCTGCAGTACGCGAGCCTGGTGGGGCAGACGTGCTCCGAGCGGATGCTGCTCTTCTGGAGCTGAGTGGCTCGCCCGCCCGTCCCTGGCGCACCGGCCTGGCCCTGCACGGCTGACGGGCCCCTTGGAAGCTCTGCAGCCATCCGCAGATTAGACCTTTTAATTTTGATGCCTATATAGTTTTTCTAAAATACGTTTTAAAAATATGACATTGACTCACAATTGGGGGCTTATCATTTCAGAACTCTGTTTTATGAACAAGAGATAGTAAACTTCTCTTGTTAATATTTTGGAAGGTAAAATATTTTGGCAGGTAAAATTTAAACGTGAACCTTAAGTCCTTTGAATCACAGTTGTACTTTTTCTGTTCTGTGAGAGAAATCAAAACAGACTGTTTCCTCAGATCCACTTAAAACATCAGCTGATGCTGAAAAGCCTTAAGCGTGGGGAAGAAAGGAGGAATTCTGTTTCGTCACTTAGAAAATGCCTTCTCAAGGGATCAAACCTGGATGCTCTTCAGCGTTCAGGATCACATCTCTGCGGAGTGTTACTTATGTAGCATCACAGAAAACTCGAAAAAAGGAAGTAGGACAGACTTAGAAAAAGTCTGTGTATGGACATCGATGTCTGTTTCCCCAGGACAGTTTACTCCTGTGGGCTGCCTCAAGCGCGGTGTCTTGTCTAGTGTAATTATTCCGCCTGCTCCATTTTACTCTGCAAAACATCCCAATTTGGACAATAAAATAGGTGATTACCTTCATTATACATGATCCAAACTGAGGTACTGTGCTTTATTTCTCAAAATCTAAGAAGTAGAGTTTTTTTTCTTTTTTTTTTCAGAAAATTGTTGACTCCTGCCTTGACTGAAGCCCCATCAAAGAGTAATATTTGTGCATGGGTCTTTATTTCCTTGGAACTCAGGACACTTGTCTTTGGCTATTGATTAAAACTTAGCTTCTGTCTGACTGCTTCTATGCCTTGCAACACATCGCATTGAATAGAGCAGGAAGCGGCGTGCCCTCGCTCCAGGACAGGAGGCCGGCCCGTCGCCTGCTCTGAAGGCACAGAGGCGTTGCCACACGCAGTAACTGGCAACCGGCAGCGGAGCTGGGCCCTCGGCCCCTCCTCCTCGTCGCTTTGGGCCTTCGCTCATCAGCAGGTGTCCCTCATCCCCACCTTTAAGGTGGCAGGCACTGGGCCGGGGGCCGGAGCAGGCGCAGGTGTGTGCGCGCACAGCTGCGTTGCGTTGCGCTGGGCCCAGTGACGGGCGCTGCCCGTCCTGTGCTCATCCAGAGCTGCCTTCAGAGCCTATAGAACATTAAAAAGAAGAATCCCTCTGAAGTGAGCTTAATGTTTTTATGAAAATGATACTCTAAGCACATAAACATTAAAAACAACATAAATAAGAAAGTGAGAGTCACCTGAAGTTCTACTGAGTTGAAAGAAATCTCAAAATGGGGCTTGAGAAGTGTCTATTCAAGCAGGCAGTGAGTCGGCGCCTGTGCACTTGGTCCTGACATCCCTAGTGTGATACCCTCGAGCGTGCACACCCCTAAGGGCTCTCAGCGGAGCCCTTAGCCTGTGGAGTGGAATTCATTAAGATCGCAACTCGGTATCAGATGAAGCCTGAATCTTACTTTTTACTACAACTCTGGCTGCTTCCTGCAGAATTCAGTTTAGGGTCCCCTCAGAGGAAAAGGATTAAGCCCCCTACCTAAGAACTGGGTCCTGTCGCTGAGGGTGGCCGCGTGGGTTGGCTCCAGTGAAGCTCCAGAGAGAGGTGGCCCCGCAGACTCTTCTACTCGGTTACTATGTTCTGTTCTTGTGTTGTTGTTCTGAGAGTAGGTACTGCATCAGTCCAAATGAACAAGTGTCCTCAAAGGACAGGTACTTGTCCACTGCAGGCCTCGTGGAGGGAATGTTGAGAGCGGGCTAGGAGAGCACAATCAAAGCGGGTGCCTTCACTTGCACTGTTGACAGTCCAGCTGAGGAGTCTGATTTTATGTTAATGGTTTTCATCTAAGGAAGACACTTATATCTTTTCAAGGCTGGAAGCTTTGCATTTGCATCTTCACGTTGTAGTCCCTTTCGATTTCAGGTAAATTTACACCAGCCTCCCTGTCTTGGGAGCAAAAATGTAACAGAGGTTTTCCATGCTGCCGTCTTTATTTAAATTATTTCAGTTCTATGAGACTTTTACTTTTTTAAATGTAATCTGAGCACTTTTTAAAAAATATTCTGAAAGATAGAAGCTATCATCAGATGAATATATTATTCATTTGATTAAAATTATTTAGATAAGACATTATTACTGTTTATGTTTACTTTCAAGCAGCGTGTTCTAATTTTTATCCATTTTACAAAATATCAGCTGTATATGATTTTTTATGTATGGGAATTTATTATGTAAATGAACCTTTTCAGATTTGTAGACAGTATATGGCTTGATTTTATAGGCTTTCTATTATTTCATTAGAATACAGATGAGAAAGACGATCATTTACTTAAAATGTATCTACTGATGCTCACTTTAAAAAGGGGAATAAAAGGAAACCATTGGGAAATTGTTGAATTAGAAGTTACTCAAATGTGTCTTATTTTCCAAAAGAAAACTTGTGACTGTTAATGACAGAACACGTTTGATTGCATGTGACATATTTGCACTTGTATATGCTTTTTGAACAGTTCATTTGATAAAGATTGAATGGAAAAAATAAAACTTTCTGTCTACAAAAAAAAAAAAAAAAAAAGAATAAATGGTTAGGGAAGAATTATTGCCATCCTTGCCTCAAGTTTCTACAAAGAAGGAGCGCCTTCCTAACCTATCCACAAGGTTGAGGGTAGCCAGTTTGCTGGAGTGAACAATTCAAGACTCTCTCAGCCTATGCACTTGAGCCTCTTGAAACAAGGATAGGAGAAGCAGCTAATACAGTTACTGAATGGTATTTATGACTATTATTTTTACTAGTGGATAGAGGCAAAATGGAAAAAAAGTCACAATTCCCGAGCATCAAAACCTCTCTTGTTCTTTTGGATTTGACTGAGCTTTGGCACACTGGATCCTAACCCGTCATCATTTTTTTTTAATTAATATTATAGACAAGAATTTTTATTCTAGTTATACAGAATTTTTCCACATTAAGATATCTCTTAGGGCTTCCCTGGTGATCCAGTAGGTAAAGAGTCCGCCTTGCAGTGCAAGGGTTACCAGTCCAATCACTGGACTGCATGCCACAGAGCGGCTGGACTGGTGTGTCCAATTACGAGTCAGTGCTCTGGAGCGCGTGCACCCAGAGCTGGTGCTCTACAACAAGAGGCCACTGCGATGGGAGGCCCACACAGACCAAAGAGCTAAGATGGATGAAAATAAATAAATGAAGGATCAATAAAAGAGGCCCAAATTCTTTTAAAAAAGGTATCTCTTAATAAATGTCCTTCATTCTCTTAATTGTATTTCCGTGCAGAGGATATAAGGGGGAGGGCTATTACTTTCTAACAGTTGGCTAGAGGAGCTGAGTTTCCAGACTTAGATGTGGACCTGGAATAAAAGCCTTGCACTTGAGACTCAGCTCTAAATCTGTTCCTCAGTTTAGTTTCATCAGAGGTGGCTGGCTGGGGTTTGGGGATGAGCCTACACAAAGGACTGGACGGTCTAATCATATTCTCATGAACGAGAGAGCTTACCGACTTTCAAGCTTTACTAAAATAACTTGAAGTAAATAAGCAATCAAGTGGCACAAAAGAAGCAGAGACATCCAATGTGGCTTCTTAAGTCTTGCTTCTAGCTCAGAATAATAGATGATTTCTATAAGCAAAGTTGACAAGTCACTTCACACAATGGGAAGCATTTAGGCTATGTCACACATCTCCAACACACCTTAGAGAGTTGAACAGTTTACACAACATTCTCCAGGAAGACATGCCTCAAAAATCTATAGATTCTAGGCTGTGTTTACCACAAGCCATCCTAACTAGGGACATTCTGCTCAAAGTATGCCCTAAGAGCTCTCCTCTTAGCAAAATTCATTAAGTCTATTTATCAAGGAGGTCAGTTATCAACATGTTTAACCAAGTTACCTGCCTTCTTTCTGTGGGAGTGTCTTACTGGAAATCAAAAGAGAAATAGATCACAGGCCAGATGCTAACTCCTTCCTCAAAGAGTTATCAAGCTCTTACCTGGGTCATTAAAAAAAAGCCTGATGGAGGGCTCAAGGGAGAGGGCTCAGGGGACAGGGCTCAGGGATATACCTATGACTGTTTGGGGGATTATGTATACCTGTAAACAAGGAAACTCTGTAAAAACGTATAACAATAACTTCACTGTACACCTGAAGCTAATGCAACATTGTAAAACAAATATACCCCAATTAAAAAAAAAAAAGCCTGATGTTTTCATCTCCACTAGGATATATTTTTGTAACTATTCCTTGCATTAATGAGATTCTGTCATTAGAAAGAACAGTCTTTCTTCAAGCCACATGGCAGAGCAGTTTTCTTGGGTTCCCTTACCCTACTGCTCTCTGCCCAGGCGCCCTTTCCAATAAAATCTCTTTGTCCGCAAAAAGATAAAAAAATAAAAAAACAGTCTTTGAAACTCTTAATTACCTGAATGAACCTACGAATAAAGTGATTAACATGATGTAGTCATTTGAAAAGTATGTTTTCAAGGACTACTTAATAATAAAATGTTCCTAATGAAGTAAGTGGAAAAAAATACCATGTTATATATCACTATGATTTCCATTATTGTAAGTACTATATGCAGTCAAAGGAAGTAAGTCCAAATAACAATAGCTTCTTTCAATGGATGACTTATTTTATTTTTTTATATTTCTTCGTATATTCTAAATGCTTTATGAGACTAGATTACTTTCATGATTATGAAAAATTGTTAGAAAAATATCTTCAGTTTAAATATTGATATTTATCCATTGCTTATTTTGAAAAATATATCTTCTTATGCCCACACTGCATTTTTAACCTAAGTGAAGTTAGATGTTTCTCCTTTTGTACCCTCTACAACCAGTTGTACACCATAACTAGTCCCTCTGTTACCAAATTCGTATCATATTTTATGATAACTGCCCTGAGGACCTTGAAGACAAGTCATCTCCTATGTACCTTCAGTGTCTAGTAAAGTTCCTGCCACAAAGTAGATATTTAATAAGTGCTGATAAAATCTTATTTTCAAGACTGTCTTTTACACTGTCAATCTACCCTTGAAACATATTTTTATGATTGAAAGTACAACGGCTACAAAGTATAGCTACGGATATCCCCTCAACTCTTTACAATTTCATTCAATGTGGAATATTTTGATCTATAAATTCTTTTTTTTTTTTTTTAATTTTGGCCTCTTTTATTGTTTTTTTTTTGTTGTTGTTGCTGTTGTTATTTATTTATTTTCATCCATCTTTATTCTTTGGCCTGTGTGGGCCTTCCATCACAGTGGCCTCTCTCGTTGCAGAGCACCAGTTCTGGGCTCATGT
Source organism: Tragulus kanchil (assembly GCA_022376925.1). NCBI lineage: Eukaryota > Metazoa > Chordata > Mammalia > Artiodactyla > Tragulidae > Tragulus > Tragulus kanchil. The sequence goes on along the minus strand of JAIOJX010000028.1, from coordinate 67,336,989 downwards.
GCTCCAGAGCGCTGGCTCGTAACTGAACACATTGGTCCAGCCTCTCTATGGCACATGGGATCTTCCCAGGCCAGGAATTGAACCAGTGCCCCCTGCACTGCAAGGCAGGCTCTTTACCCACTGGACCACCAGGGAAGCCCTCTATTAATTCTTATTAAAAAGAAACGTGTACTTTGTCCTAATTACAGATTTTTAATCTCAGAATTTTTAGCTCTTGCCACCTAACGTAAAGAAAGAAAGAGGAGGAGGAAGAGGAGGGGAAAGAAAAAGGAGAACTAGTATTAGTAATGATAGTAGCAGTAGTAGTAATAATGGTTAGCTTTTCTTTTCTGGATTCCAAACATATGACCAAGCATATGAGGGATAACATGCAAAGTTAACTGAGTTAAACTTTAAAATGAAAATATACTCATCACTGAAGGAGTACTGGAAATCTTTCAGTCAATATGTCCAAAGATTTTATTTCCAATATATACATATCAATTTTTGGTCACTGTGTTGACGAATGATGAAGACCGTGCTCCAAAGTCCAAAGTATCCCTATGTCAGCTCAAGAGCATGACAGAAGAGATGTTATTGATTGTTTAAAACGCAGCTCTTGCTGTAAGAGTAACATTTGCTAAGGACTCTTATCTGGATGATTTATACAAATCTGCTAAACATTATCAAATAATATAAGCTTCCTTTTTCAATGAACTCACAAATCCAATTTTAGTTGTCAAGCACTGAGAAAAGAAAACCAGAAGGGGTCACTATTTTAAACATGATTGATTTTCTCCAAGAAAATAGGTAGCATGATACATTACTGCAATAAGACACTTATATTTTTGTTATAAATCAAACTTCAGTTCATGCTTTCTTATCTAAAAATTATGGGAACTTCTCTTGCACTAGCACGGCCACTTTCTAAAAAGACTGTATATATCACTTGTACCATATTTTCCTCACTTTGTTTTTCCAAATGTACTTAAATAAAAATGAGGCAAGAAAATCTGATTATGTAGTGCACACATAACATAGTACGCTACTAAAATGACTGGTCTCAAAGTAATTTGAGAAATGATAACAAAGGTATACTTTCAAATGTCACTTCATTAACAGAACAGCCTTACACTCAATTTTTCTTATATTTTCAACCCACATTCTCACGCTCTGAAACATGTAAGAGTTGTATATATCTTATGTATTCATGCTGTATAAATCTAATGGGAGACTCTAAATTTTCTTCCTCTGTTTGGATAAACTGAAGAGTCCTCAGTAAGTGTAAAATGAACTCATACAGTTTGGGTTTTCCTATTTTCTTTCCCCTTCAGTATACCGAAAAAGGAAGGAGGAAGAGGAGAAAGAAAAGGAGAACTAGTATTAGTAATGATAGTAGCAGTAGTAGTAATAATGGTTAGCTTTTCTTTTCTGGATTCCAAACATATGACCAAGCATATGAGGGATAACATGCAAAGTTAACTGAGTTAAACTTTAAAATGAAAATATACTCATCACTGAAGGAGTACTGGAAATCTTTCAGTCAATATGTCCAAAGATTTTATTTCCAATATATACATATCAATTTTTGGTCACTGTGTTGACGAATGATGAAGACCGTGCTCCAAAGTCCAAAGTATCCCTATGTCAGCTCAAGAGCATGACAGAAGAGATGTTATTGATTGTTTAAAACGCAGCTCTTGCTGTAAGAGTAACATTTGCTAAGGACTCTTATCTGGATGATTTATACAAATCTGCTAAACATTATCAAATAATATAAGCTTCCTTTTTCAATGAACTCACAAATCCAATTTTAGTTGTCAAGCACTGAGAAAAGAAAACCAGAAGGGGTCACTATTTTAAACATGATTGATTTTCTCCAAGAAAATAGGTAGCATGATACATTACTGCAATAAGACACTTATATTTTTGTTATAAATCAAACTTCAGTTCATGCTTTCTTATCTAAAAATTATGGGAACTTCTCTTGCACTAGCACGGCCACTTTCTAAAAAGACTGTATATATCACTTGTACCATATTTTCCTCACTTTGTTTTTCCAAATGTACTTAAATAAAAATGAGGCAAGAAAATCTGATTATGTAGTGCACACATAACATAGTACGCTACTAAAATGACTGGTCTCAAAGTAATTTGAGAAATGATAACAAAGGTATACTTTCAAATGTCACTTCATTAACAGAACAGCCTTACACTCAATTTTTCTTATATTTTCAACCCACATTCTCACGCTCTGAAACATGTAAGAGTTGTATATATCTTATGTATTCATGCTGTATAAATCTAATGGGAGACTCTAAATTTTCTTCCTCTGTTTGGATAAACTGAAGAGTCCTCAGTAAGTGTAAAATGAACTCATACAGTTTGGGTTTTCCTATCATCACTATACCTTCCAATAAGACTTACATGCCAAAAAAAAAAAAAAAAATCAGATTACTTTTTTCATGATTAGATATAATTATAGACATGCATTAATTTTTTAAAAGAATTTATAAAAAAACTATCAATAGTAGATATCTACTAATATTACTCCTTTTAAAATTTTTAACATCAAGAAATTTCTATTAACTAAGGCACTGATTTTTATCAAAGAATCACATTCATAACAATATGTGCAAAATTAATGCTTGGCTGTAGAATGATTAGTAACAGAATATTGGTTTTCAAAAGCTAGAATTCTGAATATTGTGCATGTTGCCTATTTAATGTAAATATGAATGATTTCTGGTAAGATGAGTGAATAATAACCATGGAAGGCATAAAATATCTTTGAGCACTGTATCTGTTAGTAGACAAATGCAGAAACATACAAATCTAGCCTTTGACAAAACAGTACAAACAAAAAGATTTCCCTATCTGCCGCTTAACTATCCTTCTCACTTCTCCCTTCCAAGTGGCATCTTCTGACTACAGTATCAGGCTAGGCAGTGTTTGCTTGCTTGCTTTCTAACTGTTCTTTGCAAATGCAAATAAGGATCTGCATCAATTCTTTATATATCTGACTGAAACCCATATGCATCAAGGTATTCACTCTCTTGCATGGGTTTGCATTTAAAACTTCTATTCCTGTGGTGCTGGTTAGCTCAGTTGGTTAGAGCATGGTGCTAATAAAACCTTCTATTCCTTACTGTGGCATAAAAGGATTGCCTTTAATTAAAAGATGGAAAGGCAATAATTAGATAAGGAGGATTTAGGAGAAATTTCTTTGTATGTAATATAGTAAAAGAGCTATCCTTGATGAGAAAATTACTACAGTCCTTTATTTCTTCATTTTTTGGAGTCAGGGGCAGGAGATAAAAGAGAGATTGTGGCTGGCATTATCATTTTTTCCTTTATCTTTTTAACCCTCAAATTTGTAGATGTCGGGGAATGAGAACTATTATCTATGACTATAGCATGTGTATCGTGCTCCTTCCCCTTTATCATCATAGTCACACAGCCAAGGGGCTCAGAGTTTCAACTGCTTCAGGTGGCTCCAAAACCTCTCATAGAAACAAGTCATCAGAGGCACAGAATGCAGAGTAGTTGCTCAAGGAAACGAATGGGAGAGGACTGGTGTGATGGTCTGTCCCAAAGACATATAATTATTTGAAAACCTACATTCACTGTGATTGGGAGGTCAGTTCTGCACCCTATTAATACGCTACTAAAGTGATGTGGTGCTGAAGGCATTTCTTTTGGGGAGCAAGATGATGGGAGAGGGGTGGACACTAAAAAAGAGCCTCAGTTGTTAGGGCACAAGACTGTGGAGGTGAAGATGACACAGAAGCATGATCTTTGTGATGAGGATTAAAATGTCACATGATGTCAAGGGAAATGTATCAAATGAGGGAAAACTGAACTGAAAAAGCTTTGGTTATGTAAAAGCAACAGTACAAACAAAAGATTTCCCTATCTGCCGCTTAACTATCCTTCTCACTTCTCCCTTCCAAGTGGCATCTTCTGACTACAGTATCAGGCTAGGCAGTGTTTGCTTGCTTGCTTTCTAACTGTTCTTTGCAAATGCAAATAAGGATCTGCATCAATTCTTTATATATCTGACTGAAACCCATATGCATCAAGGTATTCACTCTCTTGCATGGGTTTGCATTTAAAACTTCTATTCCTGTGGTGCTGGTTAGCTCAGTTGGTTAGAGCATGGTGCTAATAAAACCTTCTATTCCTTACTGTGGCATAAAAGGATTGCCTTTAATTAAAAGATGGAAAGGCAATAATTAGATAAGGAGGATTTAGGAGAAATTTCTTTGTATGTAATATAGTAAAAGAGCTATCCTTGATGAGAAAATTACTACAGTCCTTTATTTCTTCATTTTTTGGAGTCAGGGGCAGGAGATAAAAGAGAGATTGTGGCTGGCATTATCATTTTTTCCTTTATCTTTTTAACCCTCAAATTTGTAGATGTCGGGGAATGAGAACTATTATCTATGACTATAGCATGTGTATCGTGCTCCTTCCCCTTTATCATCATAGTCACACAGCCAAGGGGCTCAGAGTTTCAACTGCTTCAGGTGGCTCCAAAACCTCTCATAGAAACAAGTCATCAGAGGCACAGAATGCAGAGTAGTTGCTCAAGGAAACGAATGGGAGAGGACTGGTGTGATGGTCTGTCCCAAAGACATATAATTATTTGAAAACCTACATTCACTGTGATTGGGAGGTCAGTTCTGCACCCTATTAATACGCTACTAAAGTGATGTGGTGCTGAAGGCATTTCTTTTGGGGAGCAAGATGATGGGAGAGGGGTGGACACTAAAAAAGAGCCTCAGTTGTTAGGGCACAAGACTGTGGAGGTGAAGATGACACAGAAGCATGATCTTTGTGATGAGGATTAAAATGTCACATGATGTCAAGGGAAATGTATCAAATGAGGGAAAAACTGAACTGAAACCAAACCATGCTTTGGTTATGTAAAAGCAACAGTAATCAAAATAAGTCATGTTAATTGCTTTATATTTATGCCTAATTACCATGCAGTACAATAATGATTATGTTGTTATTTCTGTCAGATTATTTTTTCTAGAAATTTAATTGCATGTGCAAATTCTAAGTATTCAGCCCTTTAAATCTAGTGTTTTTAAACAATTATTTACTGACCCACATGCCAGACATCAAACTGCATATTGGGAATAAAAACAATAAGACAACCTCCCATGGGGCTTACAGTCTTGTTGAAGAAAAAACAAGTACTAGACAAATGTCAAACAGAACTGGCAATCAATATATTTTCAGATGAAGGTAAGGACAGGAAGGGAATACCAATCCCAGTCCTAGAGGGTCAGGTAAGGAGACTGATTCCTAAAGACCTAGTAGAGTTAGCCAAGAGAAAGGGGAAAATGAGTTAGAAGAACCCTCAAACAAAAGTAAGAGGAAATGCACTAGCTCCAGAAATGCGACACCATAACTGAGACTGACAAACTGCTCAGCTGGACCACAGTGCAAGACAAATCCTGAGACAGTAAGGCGAGGGACGTAAGAAGGAGCCATATTTAAAAAGGACCTGAAAGTCATACTAAGGACTCTGAAATCTTAACAGTGTAGGAGAACCACTGCAGACTTCAAAGAGAATGGCATAATCAGATTTACATCTTAGATCAGATCTGGCTTTCCTGTGGGGAGTGAAGTAGTGGAGCTCACACCTGGAGGTGAGCAGGGCAGTCAGAAGCCAGTTGCAGTGATTTAGGAGACAGCTGCCAAGGGCTTAGGTTAGGCTATTAAAAACAGAAAGAAGTGAATGGGCTTGAAAAATATGTAACAGGTACAACTGAAATGTCTTAGTGATCGATTAGGTATAAGAGAAAGAGGATTTGTGGATGGATTTCTGCCTTAGGCAAAGGCATGGTGCTATGGTAACTCAGTAATGCGATCTATTACTGAGAGCAGAGAGGGAAAGAGGCAGATTGATGAGATTTCTATTTGATTTTTGTTGTTGATTTTGACAGGGGAGGGGCACAGGAGAGCAGAAGAAACTGAGTTCCCTCTTGACAAATTCAGTTCTATGTGTCTGAGGAGCTTAGAGATCTCTGACATACGATTTGGTATATAGGTTTGAAGCTAAGAATAAAGATCTGAGCTTAGACACACATATGAGAGACAGCATCTTATATCAGCTGAAGTTATCAGATAAGCAGAGAAGAGGAAACCCAAAATGTATGGGACAACCTGATTAAGACCCAATGAAGAAAATAAGTAGGAAGAAAACAAGTAAAGCACATGATCACAGAAATCGAGGAAGGGAATATTTTAAGAAGGAAGAAGCAGTCAACAAGTCAAGTACAAAATAAAATGTAGACCGGTATAGTCATTTTAGTGAACAATTCAATAATCTGTACCTACTAAAATGTCTGATCCTTAATTCCATTTCTTGATATTTAATCAAAAAAAATGTTAGGCTTGTGTGTCCAATGAGACAGAGATCAGACTGTAAAAGTAAGAAAAAATGTAAATATCCAAAAATAAAGGATTAACTGGAATATTATAGATTAACCTTATTGAATATTTCACTGAACTTGAAGAGAACAAAACAGATTTATGAGAAAAAGACTTTAATAAATATTAAGTACAAGAAGGAGCTAGTTTCAGAACAATGTATAATAGTAACAGAAGTTATTTTAACATATTTCTCTATGCATATATAGTTATAAGAAATATTACAGTAAGAGTTGGAAGAGTATACAGTAAAGTCCAATAATCACCTTTGTGAAGAAAGCTGGTATTTAGTTGAGTCTCTGCTCAAGGGGACCTTTTGTGTGATTTGTACTTTTTAAATTTTTTATAGTGAAAATGTTTCCATGTAACAATTGTATAATAAATGACATTTTAAAAATGCTAACAATGGGCTTCCCCTGGTGGTCCAGTGGGTAAGGACACCGCCTTGCAATGCAAGGGGCGTCGGTTCGATCCCTGGCCTGGGAAGATCCCACGTGCTGCGGAGCGGCTGGACTGGTGTGTCCAATTACCGAGCCAGAGCTCTGGAGCGCATGCGCCCAGAGCCGGTGCTCTGCGGCGACAGATGCCACCGCGATTGGAGGCCCACAGGAGCCAAAGAACAAAGACGGATGAACAGAGAAAAATGAAAGACCAAGCTCCCCTCCCTCCCCAACCCGACCCCGCCCAAAAATAAATAAATAAATCTTTAAAAAAAAAAATGCTATCAAGAGATCAAGCAAAATTTAAATTGAGAAATAACAAGTTAATGGTTGTCCAGTAATATTAATAAGCATAAATTTGGAAGAATAAAGGGAATAGAGGTTACATTACAATGAATTGAGACAAACAGAAGGAAAAGCAGTACATAGAATGCAAAATAGAAAGTGTAATATGGTACAGAAAGAAAAAAAAGTGGAGGAAGGATTTTGTATGAGAGTAAAGAAAAATGGTATTCTCAGAAAGCCTGGCTGCTTACAGCTTTAAAAAAAATAGATTATAATGCTAATAAGCCACAGTAAGACTTAAGGTCTGTTGAAGGTGTCAGGCATAACAATGGCAAAATCTGAAATAACAGGAATAATTAACTAAAGAGCCAGATCAAGAAAGTTTAGGTGAGAAAAAAAGACTTAGGCCTGGATCGATGTGACATCCCAAAACTAATAACCATAGAGATAGAAGGGAAAGGTGGAAGAGAATTCTCAAAATATCTTAAGATTATAGTAAATGAAAGGCTGACATTGGAAGAGTATACAGTAAAGTCCAATAATCACCTTTGTGAAGAAAGCTGGTATTTAGTTGAGTCTCTGCTCAAGGGGACCTTTTGTGTGATTTGTACTTTTTAAATTTTTTATAGTGAAAATGTTTCCATGTAACAATTGTATAATAAATGACATTTTAAAAATGCTAACAATGGGCTTCCCCTGGTGGTCCAGTGGGTAAGGACACCGCCTTGCAATGCAAGGGGCGTCGGTTCGATCCCTGGCCTGGGAAGATCCCACGTGCTGCGGAGCGGCTGGACTGGTGTGTCCAATTACCGAGCCAGAGCTCTGGAGCGCATGCGCCCAGAGCCGGTGCTCTGCGGCGACAGATGCCACCGCGATTGGAGGCCCACAGGAGCCAAAGAACAAAGACGGATGAACAGAGAAAAATGAAAGACCAAGCTCCCCTCCCTCCCCAACCCGACCCCGCCCAAAAATAAATAAATAAATCTTTAAAAAAAAAAATGCTATCAAGAGATCAAGCAAAATTTAAATTGAGAAATAACAAGTTAATGGTTGTCCAGTAATATTAATAAGCATAAATTTGGAAGAATAAAGGGAATAGAGGTTACATTACAATGAATTGAGACAAACAGAAGGAAAAGCAGTACATAGAATGCAAAATAGAAAGTGTAATATGGTACAGAAAGAAAAAAAAGTGGAGGAAGGATTTTGTATGAGAGTAAAGAAAAATGGTATTCTCAGAAAGCCTGGCTGCTTACAGCTTTAAAAAAAATAGATTATAATGCTAATAAGCCACAGTAAGACTTAAGGTCTGTTGAAGGTGTCAGGCATAACAATGGCAAAATCTGAAATAACAGGAATAATTAACTAAAGAGCCAGATCAAGAAAGTTTAGGTGAGAAAAAAAGACTTAGGCCTGGATCGATGTGACATCCCAAAACTAATAACCATAGAGATAGAAGGGAAAGGTGGAAGAGAATTCTCAAAATATCTTAAGATTATAGTAAATGAAAGGCTGACATTGGAAGAATACAAACAAATAGTGTAACTGCCTGAAGAGAAATGTTCTAAGGACCTGTCGGCTGGTGCTACTCGGAATGACCAGAATGAGCTGAGACACAATCTGGGGCAAGAACAAGACTGTATTAGTACTGGTTGTGATATTCAGGTAATGATGCATGTTCATTGCTGAGAATCAATCAGAAGTTGGAAGTAAAGCATGTTGTCAGCATTGCCTGTTAACTGTCACTCATTCTTCTTCCACATGTAAGAAGTGACAGTTACTATGAGTGATAAGGCATCATTTAAGTGTATTCAAAGTAGTCCAAAGAATCTTGGTTCAGGATTAAACAGTAAGAATACTTAGGATTAGGGTATAAGTATAAATTTCTTTTGAAACCAGGTCAGAATGCCCCAAAATGGCTCTGTTCTGAAGTTTCTCTTGGTGGTCATACCTTTCTGGAAAATTCTTAGAGGGGAGGTAAGTGTTAACAATAAAGTACAACTTCTTACTCACCCAGAACACCGCATCCTTACTAAAAAATAAAAAATGCGTCCTGGTCCAAAGCTACTCTTATATAGCGCAGCTGGTCACATTCTGGTGAAAGAAAAGGGTGATGAACCCTACACTTGGGATGGCCCTGATAAGCAAACTTTAAATCACAACAAAATCATTCATGTCCTTTAAAAGGCAATGCACAGCAACACTCAATTTCATTAAGGGGGTAGGGGGTGGAAAAGGGCAGAGGCAACCTCACAACATGAGACTCAAAGGGAAGTGGTTGAGACTTTTCCGGGTGCAGCCTCTGAAGGAGTAACATTGACATCTACACAGGATACTCCCCATGTGGATGCTGCCTGTGTCATTTTTTGCCATGCCTACTGAAATTACATCAGAAACCAACATAAACTTTGGATTAATAGCTCTCACCTTAAGAGCTCCATCTGTAGAAAAGGCAGATTCCTCCTTTGGCTTATCCTACAAGCTGCCTTCTGAGAGTCAGAAGAGAACAACCAACTTCGATCATTTGAGCACGGGGCATCAACTAATACCTATAGGAAGAAAAAAAAAAGACACATAATGCAAGTATGCACTGAAAACATATCCTCAGATACAAAGTATATAGGAAAGCTACACACATTATGGCAAAAAGAGTCAATAAATAAATTTATTTTAAAATTGAAAATATACTATGGTAAGTTCTTTATGACATTTCTTCATTAATACTTTACAGAAGAATTTCCTACGCACTTGTAGTGTGTAAGGTTTTTTTTAGGGGGAAGAGGAATGAGAGGACTAAGAGTCTACTAATATTTCATATTCTTGATGACTACAGCAAAAACTTTTACAAAAGTCATTCATTTGAACAGATGTTACTATATTTCTGAATTCTCAGCATTTATACTTAAGAACTTACAATTCAATTTCAGTTTACTGAAATGCTCTTTTTCTTCAACTGTCATACTCTGATTCAAAATGTTACAAAACTACAGCAGTACAGTGTACATCTTTGTGTACTAACTCAGATAATATCTGATCCCTTCCTGAGTATCTTTGAGATATCTGGAAATAACAATGCATTGTATAATCCCCAATCCCAATGTTACCGCTTCCTTTGAACATGCTGACCATCAAATGAAAACTGCTTCCATGTTCACTTTATCAGAATTTTCCAGGGTACTGAGAAATTGTATCAGGCTATGTCTGGAAGCAGATGAAAAACCACCACAACAAAGCAACATAACAGTGGTATCACTGGGAGTCTATCAGTCTGTCAGAATGTAATAAAAGTACCTTGTCAAACGTTTCAGGCTGGGCATCTCCCATTTCTCTGCCATCCAATTCAGACACTTTAATTACATTTACCAAAGGCTGTGGGATGAAAGATTCTAATGTCTGCCTCAGCCACCGCAATCTCAGACTATCGTATTCATTACAATGAAGATAACCTACATACAAGGGATGAAAAAGTTTTAAAAAATGAACAAATTGGAATTGTTAAATTTCCACTTTTGATCAAATAAATTTCAGAAATAAACTAGTTCATCATAATTATGCAGGAATAGGGCTCAGAGGTAAACATTAAGATTAAACATTAAGATCTTATGTTTAAAAACAGAAGCACATGCACAAACACTTCATAAAACATTTATCATAGCCTACATAGCCTCTCAGAAGCTCTCACCACTTACTCGTTTAACATTAATTTTCAAGGTAAAAACATTCAGAGAATTATGGATTCCTAAAGATATACTATATAACCAATACCTCAGACACAGTTCTCTCCTAAAGCTCTTGACAGTAAATGATTATAATATAAAGTTCCTTCTAGGACAGAACACCTTCATTTTAAATAAAGCAGAGTATGTGGTATGTGGAAAACAACATATGAAGTGTAACTGGCTTTACGGTAAGAAAGGCACGGGCTCAAATTAAGGGCTGTAAGACTCCAGAAAAAAACTTACTTAGATCTTCCCCAGAGTCTCAGTTTTCTTATCTGTAAAATGGGGACTGTACCTAGTGAAGGGGTTTAGAACACTCAACTCCAAAACAGGCTGCTTTGGCATACCAATTATTTTGAGTTTAAGGCTCTTGAATAACAGCACATGCAGGAAGGGCGTTTGGACCATTCTTCCTCTTCCTGAAAGCAGGAGATGAACTCCCATGTGAAAGATACCCTCCAAGGGGTGGGATGGAGGGGATATACATATGACTAATCTGGGATCATACATATCTGTAAACAACAAAACTCTGTAAAAGTAAAAAGTAAAATGAAAATTAAGAAGGAAAACAAAAAAAAGAAAGATACCCTCCACATACCAAGAGTAAAGAAATACTCTTATCAGCAGAGATAGGGAAGGCCAAGAGAAAAAAATGGGTATGCTCTATTCCTGTTACCCTCTCTTATGTCAGTCACTGTCAGAAGCCCTGATGGGACACAGGAGAAATTTTACTACTCCTTTCTTACCAAGTGGTTGTTAAGATGAAATGCTACCCCTTAAACTTATATAGTTCTGTATGTCAATTATATCTCAATGAAACCAGGAGGAAAAGATGAATTGCAATAATTTAGTAACATATCTAGCATAGGACTACAAAAATAGTAACAAGAAATATTTGTAATAATTACTAATAATTCTTGAGTCCCTATTAAGGGCTAGGCACTATTCTAAGACTTTACACATAGTAACATTTAATCCTCATAAACCCCAGGTGGAGAGTTTTATTAATATTTCTGTTTTATTGATTAGGAAACTGAGGGAAAGAGAGGTTAACTACTTTGCTCAGATTTACACAACAGGAACCCAAGACACCTTTGTTCCAGAGCCTACCTACTTCTCAGCACTATGCTATGCCACTTCTCAATAATGGAAGCATTTAGCAAATGGTCCTCTCCCTAATAAAACAGTTGTTTGTTTACCTTTCAGTTAAAGATATATTTATAAACATGTATATCTATTATAGTAACATAAATTTCATATAATATAAATTTAAAGACAAGCATATTTTAAAAGTATAAAAGCATAAAGAAAGAACATCAAAATTACCTAAAACCCTCAGTCTTCAGATTTAAAGACAAGCATATTTTAAAAGTATAAAAGCATAAAGAAAGAACATCAAAATTACCTAAAACCCTCGGTCTTCAGATAAGCACCATTTTACATTTTGATTAAATAATAACACTATATCTCTTTATGCCTTACCTACATCTAAAACTGATATAAATGGAATTATATAACATTTCTGTAGGGTTTTTTTTTGCCACCTTACTCTTCATCTCCCCACTCCATAACTGTTCAACTACCCATCAAAAGGAAGCTATATTATCAAGCTGATATACATATGCTTATATAATTATCTACATACCCAGAATTATATTTACACACTTTTATACCCCCTGACTCTCCACATATGTCAATATTTCAAAGGCAATACTACCAAGGCTGATAAATAGTATATAGAAAAAAAAGATGTCCACTTTCATTCAACCATGGCCAATTGCTGGGCATTCACACAACTGTCACTAATAAAAACATTCAATAAGCATCTTTATAAAGATCTCCTCTCATAATATGTTTTTATTATTCATGGGATAATACCAGAGGGATAGACAGGTTTGGGGGTAGGGAATTTTTAGTTTTAATAAATACTACCCTTTCCTGCCACCAAAATCTCACAGAACTAAGCTTTATTATTAATCTGACATGGTTTATTATGTTGTATTATAAACCTTGCTCTCTAACACAATTCTTTTCATTTGTCTACTCACCATTTGGTTTTGCTTTCTTATTACCTGCCTATTCTTATCATTTGACCTTTTCTTTTTTCCCACTGCACTGTTTACTAATAGGTAAGATGCAGTTTCCATTTGAATATTAATCTTTATCTGCCATCTGATTTTCAAATATGTTTCCTAAACTGATTTTCTGAATTTATCTGTATTATCTACATAAATATACAAGTCTCACAATTTTTGTAATAGTCAATCATATCACTATGATGTCTTTTGTATTCTACTTAAAGTGGCACTTTCGACCATTAAATTTTTAGGTATAATTCAACTAAACCTTCACACAAGCCACACTTGGCATCATCCCACGTGGGACAGAAACCACATCTTGCCAAGACAGCAGAGTCAGACATTCCTCTTTCATGGAAGGCCCTGCCTGCAGTGGTCCACAAGTGGTGACTCGGGGAGAAGATAAGCCTCGCTCTGGCCCAGTGCGGGAGGGCTCCTGGCTGACAAGCCCCAGGTCCCGCAGCATCAGTCTTTTTCTAATGACTCACAAGCCCAGCTCCCAGTAACTGGGACATGTTACACCAATGACAAGAGTCTCTGCACGCAGGCCCAAAACATGGCATCCCTGTCAGATCTCTAAAGCTTATTTGCTCTTTCCCAGGGCACATGCATTTTACAAGTCAGGGTCATTTTTATCACAAGCCTAGGAACAAAGTGACAATTTCTCTCAGGTTATTGGGGAAACAAATATAGAGAACTAACTGAAGGGGAATGTAGAGTAGGAAAAATTTTTATAAACTCTTTGCTCAAAAATATCTGTATACACATGTATATGTATGTATTTATGTACATAGACACATATATATACACATATATTGTTAGTTTTCTGATTGTCACTCCACTGTAAAAAACTTTCAGTGACTTTCCGTCATCCACTAAATAAAGTCAAACACCTAGCTTTAATGCAAGATCTGTAATAGTGAGACCTCAAGAGCACCTTTCAGTTTTAACCACCATATCAATTATTTCACCAAAATACTCTGTGCTCCACCAAACTGGGTTGACTGGACTATTTCTCAAACATAATGTGATCCTCTTCTGTGTATTTAACATATTTGACATCATAGGAGAGTTGTCCATATGCAATGCTGCCCTCTGCCACTAACAGGGCTCCAAATCCCTATATGGAAGGAGCTCATTGCTACTATTTGGTTTTGCTTTCTTATTACCTGCCTATTCTTATCATTTGACCTTTTCTTTTTTCCCACTGCACTGTTTACTAATAGGTAAGATGTAGTTTCCATTTGAATATTAATCTTTATCTGCCATCTGATTTTCAAATATGTTTCCTAAACTGATTTTCTGAATTTATCTGTATTATCTACATAAATATACAAGTCTCACAATTTTTGTAATAGTCAATCATATCACTATGATGTCTTTTGTATTCTACTTAAAGTGGCACTTTCGACCATTAAATTTTTAGGTATAATTCAACTAAACCTTCACACAAGCCACACTTGGCATCATCCCACGTGGGACAGAAACCACATCTTGCCAAGACAGCAGAGTCAGACATTCCTCTTTCATGGAAGGCCCTGCCTGCAGTGGTCCACACAAGTGGTGACTCGGGGAGAAGATAAGCCTCGCTCTGGCCCAGTGCGGGAGGGCTCCTGGCTGACAAGCCCCAGGTCCCGCAGCATCAGTCTTTTTCTAATGACTCACAAGCCCAGCTCCCAGTAACTGGGACATGTTACACCAATGACAAGAGTCTCTGCACGCAGGCCCAAAACATGGCATCCCTGTCAGATCTCTAAAGCTTATTTGCTCTTTCCCAGGGCACATGCATTTTACAAGTCAGGGTCATTTTTATCACAAGCCTAGGAACAAAGTGACAATTTCTCTCAGGTTATTGGGGAAACAAATATAGAGAACTAACTGAAGGGGAATGTAGAGTAGGAAAAATTTTTATAAACTCTTTGCTCAAAAATATCTGTATACACATGTATATGTATGTATTTATGTACATAGACACATATATATACACATATATTGTTAGTTTTCTGATTGTCACTCCACTGTAAAAAACTTTCAGTGACTTTCCGTCATCCACTAAATAAAGTCAAACACCTAGCTTTAATGCAAGATCTGTAATAGTGAGACCTCAAGAGCACCTTTCAGTTTTAACCACCATATCAATTATTTCACCAAAATACTCTGTGCTCCACCAAACTGGGTTGACTGGACTATTTCTCAAACATAATGTGATCCTCTTCTGTGTATTTAACATATTTGACATCATAGGAGAGTTGTCCATATGCAATGCTGCCCTCTGCCACTAACAGGGCTCCAAATCCCTATATGGAAGGAGCTCAGGTTGTTGTTGCTGTTCAGTCACTAAGTCATGTTCCACTCTCTGTGACCCCACAGACTGCGGCACACGAGGCTCCTTGTCCTCAAGCATCTCCTGGGATTGGCTCAAATTCATGCCCATTGAGTCAGTGATGCTATCTAACTATCTCATCCTCTGCCATCCCCTTCTCCTTTTGCCTTCTATTCTTCCCAACATCAGGGTCTTTTCCAATAAGTCAGCTCTTTGCATCAGGTAGTGAAAATATTGGAGCTTCAGCTTCAGCATCAGTCCTTCCAATAAGTATTCAAGACTGCTTTCCTTTAGGACTGACTGGCCTGATCTCCTGGCGGTCCAAGAGTCTTCTCAGCACCACAATTTGAAAGCATCAGTTCTTTGGTGCTCAGCCTTCTTTATGGTCCAATCTCGCATCCATACATGAATATTGGAAAAATCATAGCTTTGATTACCAGACCTTTTTTGGCAAGGTGATGTCTCTGCTTTTTAATATGTTGACTAGGTTTGACATAGCTTTCCTTCCAAGGAGCAAGTGTCTTTTAATTTCATTGCTGCAGTCACTATCAGCTGTCATTTGGGAGCTTAAGAAAATAAAATCTGTCACTGCTTCCAATTTTTCCCCTTCTATTTGCCATGAAGAAATGGGACCAGATGCCATGATCTTAATTTTTTGAATGTTGAGTTTTAAGCCAGTTTTTTCACTCTCCTCTTTTACCCTCATTAAGAGGCTCTTTAGTTTGTCTTCACTTTCTTTTACTGGAGTGGTATCATCTGCATATCTGAGGCTGTCTGATATTTCTCCTGGCAATCTTGATTCCAGCTTGTGATTCATCCAGCCCCAGAATTTCGCATTATGTACTCTGTAATAAGTTAAATAAGCAGGGTGACAATATACACACTTGACATACTCCTTTCCCAGTTTTAAACCAGTCCATTGTTCCATGTCCTAAGTGTTCTAACCGTTGCTTCTTGTCCTGTATACAAGTTTCTCAGGAGACAGGTGTGGTGATCTGGTATTGCCATTTCTTCTTTAAGAATTTTGCACAGTTTGCTGTGATCCTCACAGTCAAAGGCTTTAGCACAATCAAGGAAGCAGAAGTAGATGTTTTTCTGGAATTCTCTTGCTTTTTCTATGATCCAGTGGGTGTTGGCAATTTGATCTCTGCTTCTTCTGCCTTTCCTAAAACCAGCTCATACATTTGGAAGTTTTTGATTCACATACTGTTGAAGTCTAGCTTGGAGGATTTTGAACTCAGGAAATGGCGTCAACTTAGTGAGAGGGGAAAGGAGTAGAAAGTCAACTTAAAGCTTCATTTGTGCAGGTAGAACATTCTTTTTTATTTAGTTTACATTGTTTATTTTGGGTGGTTTTCTTGAGAATCCACTAATCCACCTTACGGATGGGTGTCTAAAAGATTTTGTCTTAGCCTGAAACCACAAGAAAACAGCCTAAGACAAAAGTGTATATTATGGAAGGGGTACAATCCCAGGGAAGCATGAGTGAGAGAAAAAAGAAAGTCAGTCATGCATGGGGGAACACAAACAGAAGAGGATTTGTAATTAAGCTGGCTAAAGCCTTGCTCAGTTAATTTCATTCCATTTCTCCCTTTTTCTGGCTTAAATATCTTATATTGTATTTCTGTTCTTTAGTGGTAACCCTACATCTTTTATTCCCCTAAATCTTTTAACATGCATATATTAAGACAAACTACCATTTTTCCTAAAAGTTATAAGAACAGATGCCATGATCTTAATTTTTTGAATGTTGAGTTTTAAGCCAGTTTTTTCACTCTCCTCTTTTACCCTCATTAAGAGGCTCTTTAGTTTGTCTTCACTTTCTTTTACTGGAGTGGTATCATCTGCATATCTGAGGCTGTCTGATATTTCTCCTGGCAATCTTGATTCCAGCTTGTGATTCATCCAGCCCCAGAATTTCGCATTATGTACTCTGTAATAAGTTAAATAAGCAGGGTGACAATATACACACTTGACATACTCCTTTCCCAGTTTTAAACCAGTCCATTGTTCCATGTCCTAAGTGTTCTAACCGTTGCTTCTTGTCCTGTATACAAGTTTCTCAGGAGACAGGTGTGGTGATCTGGTATTGCCATTTCTTCTTTAAGAATTTTGCACAGTTTGCTGTGATCCTCACAGTCAAAGGCTTTAGCACAATCAAGGAAGCAGAAGTAGATGTTTTTCTGGAATTCTCTTGCTTTTTCTATGATCCAGTGGGTGTTGGCAATTTGATCTCTGCTTCTTCTGCCTTTCCTAAAACCAGCTCATACATTTGGAAGTTTTTGATTCACATACTGTTGAAGTCTAGCTTGGAGGATTTTGAACTCAGGAAATGGCGTCAACTTAGTGAGAGGGGAAAGGAGTAGAAAGTCAACTTAAAGCTTCATTTGTGCAGGTAGAACATTCTTTTTTATTTAGTTTACATTGTTTATTTTGGGTGGTTTTCTTGAGAATCCACTAATCCACCTTACGGATGGGTGTCTAAAAGATTTTGTCTTAGCCTGAAACCACAAGAAAACAGCCTAAGACAAAAGTGTATATTATGGAAGGGGTACAATCCCAGGGAAGCATGAGTGAGAGAAAAAAGAAAGTCAGTCATGCATGGGGGAACACAAACAGAAGAGGATTTGTAATTAAGCTGGCTAAAGCCTTGCTCAGTTAATTTCATTCCATTTCTCCCTTTTTCTGGCTTAAATATCTTATATTGTATTTCTGTTCTTTTAGTGGTAACCCTACATCTTTTTATTCCCCCTAAATCTTTTAACATGCATATATAAAAGAAAAACTAAGACAAACTACCATTTTTCCTAAAAGTTATAAGAATTTCATAACACTTCTTTCTAAGTAAGATACTACAGCCACTGTGCATTTGGGATTTCTTTGGGCTTATATTTTTTAACTGCATAAAATGTTATTATCATTGTCTTCTATGTCCAATGACTAGATTTAGATTTTCCTCATGTATTTCCCACTTTTCTTTATTCTTCATTTCTTTCTGTATCTTCTGTCTTCATCTAGGATGGCTTTCCCTTTTCCTTCAGAATTGTTGGTGACAAATTGTACTCTTGCTTTCTCTTTGTCTAAAAAATGTCTAATTCACCTTTTCTCTTCAAGGATATTTCAGTGAATGTATTTCTGGATTGACAGTCACCTTTTCTCAGCATACTGAACACATCATTCCCACAAATGCTGGTTTCCACTATTACACTCAGAAGCTCATCGTCAGTCTAAATGTTGTCCTTTGAAGGTTAACTGTCTTCTCTCGCTGTTATTAAAATGTTTGTTTTTTTTTTTTATTTTCATCATTCTGCAACTCCACTATAATTGTCTATTACTGACTCAGTTGTGGTTACAAAATTTCAGAGGGTATATCTATTCTTCCCATACCAACAAAACTGAAGACAATCTTCCTTTCAGTTCCTTGGAGAGGACAGTTTCTTCCTAGTTTACCTTATTGGAGGGAATAGCATTTTAGAGTCTCAGATTTATGCAAGTTAGTCTCCTTGCAGATGCACTAATTGATCAGGTTCTGGCTTCCTCTTTTATTTTATTGCTCACGAAGCAATAAAAATCAAAGTGCAAGTTTTTCAGGTGAAGCAAACACTCTCAAGTGAAAAGTCAGTTTCAATGCTCAATTTACCTCCCAGGTTCCCAATCTCTTAACTTTTGGCCATTGAGTATCTGGAGATCATTGACACACTTAAAAAGACTTTGTTTCTCTTTAATATTATAACCCACACTTTTAAGTTATTTTCAGCAGGAGAGTTGGCTAGAATACATAGTTTGTTATACCACAGGAAACAGAAGTCTTAGTTACCTCTATATCTTTCAGAACTCTACACCTACTATCCAATGCCTCGCATATAGCATGTGCTCACAAAATGTGGCTGACTTGATGTGAAATATGTCATTCTAATAAAGATATTTAAATTGCTAAAACTGAAAATCAGGACAGCTTTTCATTAAATTGTAGATTTAGTCAAGACTGTCAATTCAGCATTCTAAAATAACTCTCAGTTGAAATATAGCTTTAAGCTATATTACTGTTTGGTCTAGATAGATTTTATTTGAAATAGGCTTAGATTGGTTAAACTTTTAAAAATATGTAACATAAAGCATCACAATCCAAGTTTCATATATATATATATATATTCAGACTGACTACATTGAGACAGAATTAATTTCAAGCTTAAATTGCCAAAAGTAAACCAAATCATTTTTTCCCCCTCATCTAAATAGAAAAAGGAATAAATTTAACAAATTTCTGAAAAAGTCATTGAGGTTTTTTCAGGAATAGCATTTTAGAGTCTTGTCTTTATGTTTTATTTTTTTACTACACGTCAAAATTATCACTATTGTTATTATTTCCAAAAAAGGTGCATCTAATGCAGGGAGTTCTTGGAAGGCTTTCTAGGAAAGCTCATTCCTGAGTGAAAACCTTAAGAATGGAAAGGAATTAGCAAGGGGGAAGAAAAAGGGGAAAATGATATTTGTAGGGTGTGCCAAAGGCCCAGAAGGAGCAGGGCAAAAGCAATTCAGCAGAGTCTTTCTAATCTTCTCTACCACAAGAAGCTAAGTAGATGTAAAAAGGGTATAACCCACAGCAAAAAGAATTTAATGCCAGCCCTCAGAAAAAATGTTGATCAAGCCACTCACTCTTAACATGCTAATGCTTTTCCATTTCGAATCAAAAGTGCTTTTTCTTTTCTTTTCTATCAATACCAGAACATTACAAAGACTGTGCTGACAAAAACAGAACAATAAAAAACAATGGACAATCCCTCACTGTGCTAAAGGGTAGGAGCAGCTGGACCAAAAGAGAGGTAGACTAATTTTTTTTAGTCATCCTAAAATATGAGCTTTTTGCTCATTCAAAGCTGTGAGCCTCTTGGCTCAAAACAAAGGCCATATTTATCTGAAGAAATTCAGAGGATAAATGCACATTCAGTGCAGCCATCATTTTAAGTTTTGCTCATAAAAGCTTTTTTTAGCATGGCTTCTGCATTCCAGATTCAAGCACTGTAGCTAACCTAATTTGGGATTTGTGCATCAGCATGAAGACATCTGTACTGCTTAGTAAACCATTATCATTAGCCCTTCTTAGATGAAAAGCTAATTGTAATTCATTGCCCTTGACGTAAGAATAGGAAGATCCTCATCTACTTCAAACTCCTAGAATATATATATTTGTCTTTGGACCCCTAACCTGGAATTTCTTCACCATATACATGTAAAATATTTATAGCCTACTAGTGCGGATAATCTAGTATTAAATTGCCCTCTTTTCAAATTGTGCCCAAATTTGGCATTTCTCTTCCATCTTCAACAATACTGAAAATTCTATATTCAAAATTGATATAACAAACAAAATAAGCATGCTATCAAAGAATACAAGGTAAAAGTAATAACAGATACTCCTTATAACACATGATTACATTAAATTTCATTTTCAACTCAATAATAAAATAATCTTACAACATAAGCCCTTTTGTTGTGACTTCTTACCAAATAAATAAATAAATACAGCAAGCTTCAGTAACAGTTTTAACCACAATTTGAAAACACACAGTATATTTCCACCTAAAATATACTGTTAGCTGTATATTTGTACCAATGCCTAATGCAACTGGATTCAGAGTTCTCATAAAAATGTTTATAAACTATTTCAACAGGAATGTTCTCAAAGGAAGATAGAAATTTGCAGTCCTTAAACTAAGTCCTCAAACTAAATTTGCATATCTGGGGATACGTAACAACTTTTAAGGGATATGCAGGCTTAGATAGTTTTAAAGGAACTCATTTTCAGATCTTCACCTTCTTAAAAAAGGAGAACACCTCTGATCAGGGCTTCTAGTGCAACAGCCCTGCACCAACTTTATAAATGAGGAGTACACTTCCCACTCATGAAGAATCTTTTTATACAAGTTGCACCAGGACACAGAAATCTCCAGAGCCTCCTCAAACAGCATACTGGTGCTTTGGCTGAGAAAGAATGAGTCTCCTCATTAGGCAACACAGCCTTTAAAATGAAAATGGTTTCCAATCCTCTGAAGAAATTCAGAGGATAAATGCACATTCAGTGCAGCCATCATTTTAAGTTTTGCTCATAAAAGCTTTTTTTAGCATGGCTTCTGCATTCCAGATTCAAGCACTGTAGCTAACCTAATTTGGGATTTGTGCATCAGCATGAAGACATCTGTACTGCTTAGTAAACCATTATCATTAGCCCTTCTTAGATGAAAAGCTAATTGTAATTCATTGCCCTTGACGTAAGAATAGGAAGATCCTCATCTACTTCAAACTCCTAGAATATATATATTTGTCTTTGGACCCCTAACCTGGAATTTCTTCACCATATACATGTAAAATATTTATAGCCTACTAGTGCGGATAATCTAGGATTAAAATGCCCTCTTTTCGAAATTGTGCCCAAATTTGGCATTTCTCTTCCATCTTCAACAATACTGAAAATTCTATATTCAAAATTGATATAACAAACAAAATAAGCATGCTATCAAAGAATACAAGGTAAAAGTAATAACAGATACTCCTTATAACACATGATTACATTAAATTTCATTTTCAACTCAATAATAAAATAATCTTACAACATAAGCCCTTTTGTTGTGACTTCTTACCAAATAAATAAATAAATACAGCAAGCTTCAGTAACAGTTTTAACCACAATTTGAAAACACACAGTATATTTCCACCTAAAATATACTGTTAGCTGTATATTTGTACCAATGCCTAATGCAACTGGATTCAGAGTTCTCATAAAAATGTTTATAAACTATTTCAACAGGAATGTTCTCAAAGGAAGATAGAAATTTGCAGTCCTTAAACTAAGTCCTCAAACTAAATTTGCATATCTGGGGATACGTAACAACTTTTAAGGGATATGCAGGCTTAGATAGTTTTAAAGGAACTCATTTTCAGATCTTCACCTTCTTAAAAAAGGAGAACACCTCTGATCAGGGCTTCTAGTGCAACAGCCCTGCACCAACTTTATAAATGAGGAGTACACTTCCCACTCATGAAGAATCTTTTTATACAAGTTGCACCAGGACACAGAAATCTCCAGAGCCTCCTAAACAAAGGTAGTTCAGCATACTGGTGCTTTGGCTGAGAAAGGGAATGAGTCTCCTCATTAGGCAACACAGCCTTTTAAAATGAAAATGGTTTCCAATCCTCTGCCTTCTTCAAAATCAAAATCAGACCTAGTGTTTACATAGGTTTACATAGCTCTTACATAGGTTTACATACAATGTTTACATCATAGATGATTAAAATAATGCTTCGTAAAAGAGGTAATTCAGGAGTTTAAAGAACTAGTGGTATTATTACAACACAATTTCCACCTTTCTCATCTTTTTATCTCTGGAACAGCATTTGCACTTACGAAAACAAAACCATCAAAGAAAAACCAGAATTGATGCTGCACCATCTCATCTAGCCATAAGCAATTCTCATCCAGGGAAACCTGAAGTAATAGTTTAACAGTCCTATCGTCTCATTAAGAAAAGAATTGACACGAGTGCATTATGTTTAACGAATATATATAAAAATGTATATTACATATATTTCATCCTTTTTGTACTACTTATAATAGCAATGATAAGTCATTTCTAACATGTGTGTATTAGTTGCTCAGTAGTATCTGACTCTGCCCCACCATGAAGTACAGCCCATCACGTTCCTCTGTCCGTGGGATTTTCCAGGCAAGAATACTGAAGTGAGTTGGCATCTCCTCCAAAGTCATTTCAAAAGAACTTTTAAAATTTTTAGAGTTGCATCGTCCAATACCATACTCACTTGCCACATGAGGTTATGAGCCTCATAAAGTGTGCCATAAGTAAAATGCATACCAATTTCAAAGACTGTAAGAAAGAGAATGCAAAATAGCTCACTGATAATTCCTATTTTGATTATATGCTCAAATAATATTTTGAATGTATCGCATTACAATGTATTATTAAAATCAATTCACCTTTTGCTTATATTAATGACACTGCTCAAACATTTAAATTATACATGTACTTCATGTTATATTTCTATTGGACAGAAGTCTCTTAGAACCTTACAGTCCAATAATTAAAAAAAATGAGTAAAAGTATATGCTTTTCTTGGATAGACGTATGAGAAGGATATCAACATGAGACTCTGAAGTGTAAAAGTAACAATAAAACTTTAAACATATTTGTCATTACCTCATCAGGTTTTATATTATCTGACAGATTTGCAGTCACAAAATGTTGTAGTTTTGGTCCCAATTACCTATAAGGATTTCCTCAGCTAACATTTCTATTCTTCTCTACACCATCTAGGTTTTTGGACTTTCAAAGTCTACAAACTCAATCTTACATTTCTCCCTGCATACTGTAAATGTATTTTGTAACATGTAGATATTTAAAAGTTGTCACGGAGAGAGAAGTACATTACCTGGATAAGCACACTGCAGCAGAGCTATGGATTTGCCTCCAGGGGCAGCACACAGATCCAGAATCTTCTCCCCATCCCTCAATTCGAGAGCCAGTACTGGGAGAAGGGAGGCGGCATTCAGGAGATAGTATTTTTTCAGGTTTCCAATTTGGTGTCTCTCTGAAGGCATTCTCTGCGAAGTTCTGCTAAGGTAACATTTCATTGATTTAGGATAGTAGGGTAAAGATCCTTGAAAGAGTGAGCGATAGCCCTTCAAATGTAAATCCTTTTCCAGTTCAAAAGGGTAATTGAATCTGTTAAGAAGAATGGCATATTGCCAACACGATGGAGATGTTAGTATACCCCTAGAGAGAAAAAGAAAAACAAAGGTACATTAATATTAGACACAGCAACACTATTTTATATTACTAAGTCAGGGAACTAGGTCCTACTTTTACACTTTATTTACCTATGATTTTCAGAACCAGGAGCAGAATCACATTTTCTTTTGCCTCAGGCTCCCATATGGCTCAACCCAGCACTGTTATGATTCTGTCTGTTTTTAAAACTTTGATGTTTGTTCATCACTGGTTTTTTCTTTGGTATCAGTTTTGGTCATTAAAGCAGAATTTATCTTGGTTCCTGAGTTTTAGAGGCCCCTTAAATTCTGCACCAAACAGGAATGTCTCCCTTGCCCTAGCCTAGTCCCTCCCTGTGGATTACCTTGCCAAAAAAACATGACCTTGTCTTTAACATACCTTGAAATCCATCAAAATAGATTTTACCTTATCACTCTTTGCACAAGGAAGCATTTTTCTTAGAGACAAAATTTAAAACCTGGGTCTATTAATTTTGAAGGGAAGCGTACTATCCTTAAAGGCATTCAAAAGAGTGAGTATTCAAGTTTTCCTTTGATGACGATAAAAGTATGGAAAGCTAACTACAGTGAACACTACAGTAACAGAGTTAATGAGGCAATCAGTGGCTCAGATGATACAAAATCAAGGATGGTTTCAAAATCACTCATGGACTGATGGTGCAGGCTTTTCCTGCCCCAACCTCCCCAGCAGATGCACCTTCCTAATTTTTTATTCAGTCTAATAGTTAGTTATCTTGACAATCACAAGCTCACATTAGCTGACAAATGATACAGCAGGAAATATTTAATTCATTTAGGAGCTGACCTTTCTAGCTGAGTTATTTGGGAGCCTCATTAGCCATGGTCAATTAAATAAATTCCAGCTGCTCCACACCCTGGTGTTGCCTATGTGAGGAATGGCTGAATTGAAATGTAACACCTGCAACTGGAGTGTGCCATGTGAATTTCAATGGAGGCCAACATGTGAAATTGCTTTTCTTTTCCACAGCCTATTGCTGTGACGGTGCATCACAGACACCTAGTTAGTGTTTCAGCCACACTGGAAGATGACAACCTCCTTCTTTAAGAACCTGCTTCACAAACTTTAACGTGCATGAAGTGACTGTAAGAGACTGCTGCGCTCCACTGGGGCTTTTCTGTAGGTATGAGGTAGAATCAGAATTTGCCTTTCTAGTAAGTCCTTGGGTAATACTAATGCTGCTGATCCACAGACTGCACTTTGAGAACCACTGCATTAAAATGGACCGTAAAAGGAAATCTATTGTTGTAAACCTTATATCAGTTCATCCTAATCTAACCCTCCATACTGGCTGAATATCAATCAAGAGTTTTGAGTCATGTAGTAACAGGGAAATAATGCTCAGAAGCACAATTTTATTAACACAGACCGGAGTGGCTTTGTTTACATCATGTGTCCATCTCTTAAGCTAAAAATTGGCTTAATTCACTTTCAGCTGGTTAACACCTGACAGGGCAAATCTCATTCTTATTTTTTTCTTCATATTTCCAAAGCTCTTTTAGAATGTTTATTATTTCAGGTGAACATGAAAAGCAGTTGGTCAGTTAAAAACATTTTATAAAATATTTTCATAGATATATTTAAAATTTTTGACTAGGACTATAGCAAATGTACTAAATTTGGGGAGAATTAACACCTGTATTGAATGCACTCTTCCCAACTTTCACACTGTCTTTCTCCATTTATTCACTTTTTTTTTTTTCCAGGTCCCTTAGTACAGGTTACTAATCTTACATATTTTATTTAACCTTATTGTATGTAAGGAGGACTGTTAGTTCAGGAGCACTATAGATCCCTGTACATGATCCAACATGCTAAATCTTGAAGGATGAGGAGGAATTGGCCACAGGTTGAAATGGGAACAAAAGTTCCAGGACAAGGGCCATCATGTATGTATAGGCACCAACGTATGATGGAGGACAGTGCATCTGGGGAAGTAAGTCTAGTGTGGCAAAAGATTACACAGGTCAAGTCTAAGATTACTGAGTTTCAAATTTTTATCTTATAAATTTAAATTTTCTACAAATCAGAAGTTACTGAAAGATTCTGGCTGTGGGGGGAGACTCATTAGATTTAAAAACATGTACTTACGGCAGGATAAGGCAGGAATCTTCAGAAATTTTTCTGTCTCATTGTCTAACAACTAGATAAAATAAGTCCTTGTTCAGAATACATGTATTTTCTGATCTCTCCTAACTTATACCCAGCCTACTGGACTACTTGAATTTCCTAGACCAAGTTTTCTTTAGTCTTTAACAGTCCCAACAAACTGCCACCTCTGCCTGGAATGACCTTTCCTCTCTCACCAACCTGCAGCCTGGCTAACTCTCCTACTTGCTATTCACAGGGGGCAGCGTAGGCTTTGTCTCTCCAGAGAAGCCTTTCTACCTACCACCCAATTCACCAGTTCCACATCACCCTACTAATATTAATTATAGTAAAGATTACTGATGAAATGCCTTATCTCCTTTCACCATCACAACTATGAGGGGCAGCTATTATGTTCTTTTTAGAGAGTAGACTAACTGAAGCTCTCAGATTTGGCAGTTTACACAAGGTCACATCACTATTTAAGCAGAAGTTCCTGATCCAAAAGCCACTGACTCTAAAGCCTAATAGGAGTGTGAAGCCCTGGTACTGTAGCACAAGTGGTCCATGACAGGAAGGGGAAGAGAAGTCCCACTCCAAACCTCACATGGGACCAGAGGCCCTGCCTCTCTGAAGTGGCCTATTGTCTCTAACAATGGAACAGCTTGACATCTGTGGCCCTTGAGAAGCAGCTACAACAGGATCAACTCAATGAAATGACTGTTGCTAAGGCTGCTCCAGGTGTCTGTATATTAATGTGAATCTCAGCTCTCCAGTGGTACCACCTGCCAGTAACTTCCTCTTCCTCCAAATACACACACATACACCCTCCAGTGCCTGTGTTGGTGGGATTGATGCCCTGGTGCTGGGCAGGCCAGAGCCTACTCATTTTGAAATCTCTGACAGATGAGCAAGTAGCTCAGCAGACAATGGAGAGAGCATCTATTAGAAGACTCAAAAAGACACTGGCCAGGGCTTCCATGGTAGCTCAATGGTAAAAGAGTTCGCCTGCCAATGCAGGAGACACAGGTTCGATCCCTGATTCGGGAAGATCCCACACGCTGTGGAGCAACTAAGCACATGAGCTACAACTACTGAGTCTGTACTCTAGTGCCTCAGAGCCACAACTATTGAGTGCACATGCCGCAACAAGCCCTAGAGTCCAAGATCCACAACAGAAGTCACTGCAACAAGAAGCCTGCTCACCTCAACTGGAGAGTAGCCCCCACTCCCTGCAACTAGAGAAGAGCTGGTGGCAGCAGCGAAAACCCAGAATAGCCAAATAATAAATAAATAAAATTTAAAAAAGAAAAGACACTGGCCAGATGCCATACTTCGGGCCCCCTCTCAAGGTTTGTGAGGAGTCTGAAGCTGCTCACTTAACTGGTCTCCCAGGCCAGAAGTTCAAGTACACCAGCAATCTGTAGAAGTGGAACCTAGAAGATCAGTGGCCTGCAAATGTCTTGCTAGTATAGCCAATGATAGCATTTTAGAAAACAACTCTACCCTCTGGAACATTTAAAGTTGATATCAAAATCTTCACCATATGTTTCAGGATGTAACTTCCAGCCTATTGTAAAAACTGACATTTTAAAATATAAATTACACTACTTTTTAAAATCTGTAGAACCTAAATACCAGGGTGATTTTAAAATCCATCATTGTCCATTTAAAAATTCATAGACTGACTCTTCTTGAACAGGTGGAAATTTTACACAGTTCCTTTCCATTCCATATAACTTTTATAACCGTAAAGTCCTAATATACATGTGTGCTCTTAATCTTTATTACTCTATCATATTTCTCTCTCACACAGAGAAACACAGACACTTGTGCATAAATTTGTTCTCATTGTAGCCTTACTGTACTAAGTGTTAAAATGGCATTTTCTGGAGTAGTTACCAGTTACTAGTACAAAATTGACCAAAATAACATACACATTTAATAATTATTTAAACATAAAAATCAAAAAATTCATAGGAAATGGATCCCTTAATGAAATTAGCTCCATCCAAGAATGAATACTACCTAGTGCTATAATGATCAGGGTTCAATATCAATTCTCATTTTTTAGAAGGGATGAGAAAAAACTTCACTTAAATAAGTAGGTGAGAATTAAATACTCTTTGTAAAAACAATGTCGTCTTTCTGTTAAAAACTTTCTCACTTATGATCTCTGATCATTAAGTGACATATCTTCAAAAACATTTTAAATGACTTGTTAGCTAACAACTCAGTTGGAAGCCCTTTACTTTTAATGAAAGCAAAATTTGGAGACCATCTGACCTGTCAGAAATTTGGTAGTAGTTAGTGATTTATAATTACAATCCCATAGTCTCTTGCAGGGGGAGTTTTGACACTCTGGAGAAATGCAATGTGGAAGAGTCAGGATGGTGAAAGTGAGACCTCTTTTTGTAAAATGGGACAAAATCAGTTGTAGGACAGGTTGGGAAAGAGGAATGAGTCTCCCTTAAGCAACAGGAAGCAGAATAATCTTCTAAAAGAGCACATGTAAGATAAGTATATGGAAGGTGATTGCCAAACTTGCATGTGCTCACATATCCCTTGAAAATTGCATATTATTTGGAAATCTGTTACATAACATGATTTTCAACTTTTCTGTAATGTTCTTTTATCTTACTACTCTATTCTCCA
This sequence comes from Tragulus kanchil, assembly GCA_022376925.1. NCBI lineage: Eukaryota > Metazoa > Chordata > Mammalia > Artiodactyla > Tragulidae > Tragulus > Tragulus kanchil. Next base: position 67,308,156 of record JAIOJX010000028.1, on the reverse strand, counting down.
TTATACCTTCCAATCTAATGATGAGGATAAAAATTATCTTATCTAGACATTGCTAAGTTCAATCACTTAGTTCTGCGTAACTGCGTGGAGTATAGAATCCACTAAATGGTTCATGGTTAAAATAAAGAAATCCCTTGTTTCATTGCTACTATTGCCCGCTAGACGGCGCTCATTCAATCATTCAAAAAGTGTGGTTTATAAATCAAGAATCAATTCATGAAGTGCATTACGATATGTTTTCAAGCCATTTTATTGTTATTCTTCAGACGTTTTAATAATGAGCTGATTGTCTCCTACTCTTTCTTGACATCGTTTCCTGCTTGTTTCTCATGGCTGTACTACCAGAGACAACAGCACACTGAGGGAAGTTTAGGGTCATGCCATGAATGAGCATATCTGAAAGGCATGTAGGTTAACAAGAAGGGCAAAACTTGAATCAAGGTAAACTCCAACTGAAACGGGCTGCTCAGAGGGTGACGGCAAGAAGGGTTTTATAAAGTGAAAAAAAAAAAAATAAAATGAGCTCCATCCAAGAATGAATACTACCTAGTGCTATAATGATCAGGGTTCAATATCAATTCTCATTTTTTAGAAGGGATGAGAAAAAACTTCACTTAAATAAGTAGGTGAGAATTAAATACTCTTTGTAAAAACAATGTCGTCTTTCTGTTAAAAACTTTCTCACTTATGATCTCTGATCATTAAGTGACATATCTTCAAAAACATTTTAAATGACTTGTTAGCTAACAACTCAGTTGGAAGCCCTTTACTTTTAATGAAAGCAAAATTTGGAGACCATCTGACCTGTCAGAAATTTGGTAGTAGTTAGTGATTTATAATTACAATCCCATAGTCTCTTGCAGGGGGAGTTTTGACACTCTGGAGAAATGTAATGTGGAAGAGTCAGGATGGTGAAAGTGAGACCTCTTTTTGTAAAATGGGACAAAATCAGTTGTAGGACAGGTTGGGAAAGAGGAATGAGTCTCCCTTAAGCAACAGGAAGCAGAATAATCTTCTAAAAGAGCACATGTAAGATAAGTATATGGAAGGTGATTGCCAAACTTGCATGTGCTCACATATCCCTTGAAAATTGCATATTATTTGGAAATCTGTTACATAACATGATTTTCAACTTTTCTGTAATGTTCTTTTATCTTACTACTCTATTCTCCATTATACCTTCCAATCTAATGATGAGGATAAAAATTATCTTATCTAGACATTGCTAAGTTCAATCACTTAGTTCTGCGTAACTGCGTGGAGTATAGAATCCACTAAATGGTTCATGGTTAAAATAAAGAAATCCCTTGTTTCATTGCTACTATTGCCCGCTAGACGGCGCTCATTCAATCATTCAAAAAGTGTGGTTTATAAATCAAGAATCAATTCATGAAGTGCATTACGATATGTTTTCAAGCCATTTTATTGTTATTCTTCAGACGTTTTAATAATGAGCTGATTGTCTCCTACTCTTTCTTGACATCGTTTCCTGCTTGTTTCTCATGGCTGTACTACCAGAGACAACAGCACACTGAGGGAAGTTTAGGGTCATGCCATGAATGAGCATATCTGAAAGGCATGTAGGTTAACAAGAAGGGCAAAACTTGAATCAAGGTAAACTCCAACTGAAACGGGCTGCTCAGAGGGTGACGGCAAGAAGGGTTTTTATAAAGTGATAAAATTAAAATAAACACTAAATCTCCCCCACCACTACAGGAAACTAAAAATGGTGAGTAAATTATCAGGTTTCTAGATAGTACAAAATCACATTGCCTTTTCCTGGATGCACACAGGTTCTGCAAGCACAATATTATGTCTTGCAAATAAGTGGTTAAATAAAAATAAAAAAACATTCTGTTCTTATTTCCCTATGCCACAGTCCATGCTCAGACTACTTTCTAAACAGAGAAAGTTTTTATTTTGCTTATGGCAAATTTAGCACGTTTATGCAAAACTTTAAGTACCATGAAAACCCAACAAAAAGGTAGATGAAGCAGAAGGCACGGCTAATCAAGTCGATTTGAGGTTCACTGCTCATTTTGGTTAGGATCAAATAATTCATAAATCTGTCTGAATACATTAAATAGAAAAATAATGCATTACAGAGTCTGAGCAGCCAGATTACTATAAATCTGAAGACAATACACCTCTTAAAATTTTATTTAATCATTCATTTATGCCTGATTACCCCAGGTATGAGAGGCATATGGAATAGGGGTGATCGACGGGAGTTTGTGACCCAGAGGCACACAAACCCTGGTCCTGCCACTCAGCAGCAGAGCAAAGTTAGGCAAATTAAACTTTGTGCAGTTCCCTCAGGTGAAAAGTAGGAAACCTCAAAGGTTTCCTCCAAGGATCAAATAAAGGCAGTACTGTCTGGCACACAATAAGCATGCTGTAGGTGTTCTGTTATTTGGCTATTTGAGTAACTCTGCATACTGAAAACCTCATGAATTAATTACACACCACTATTCACTCCTCCATCTTCTCTGTAACAGAAGTCACCCATTTAAAAAATCTAGTTTCAAAACAAAATTGCAACTATTAACTATATTTTCATGATACAGTATTTACAAGTTTCTAAAGTAGTTTGTCTAAAATCATTTCAGAACCACCTTATACTTTATTAAATTACCAAGACCTGGCTTCTCCTCAGGTCTTTGCTGTCACGAACAGACTTCGTTAAATAAGATTGGGTACTCACACCCAGTTCTATTGGGATATTTACACAATTACCAGTTTATAGTTTGGCTTTTTTGGGGGGGGGGGGGGGGGCGGGGGGGGGCCACTTCTATTGGTCTTTCATTTATCCTTTTTTTTTTTAAGATTTATTTATTTATTTATTTTGGGGGGGGGTGGGGAGGGAGGGGAGCAGGCGGGCTACTTCTATTGGTCTTTCATTTGTCTATTTTCATCCATCTTTGTTCTTTGGCCCGTGGGGGCCTCCCATCGCGGTGACCTCTGTTGTCGCAGAGCACCGGCTCTGGGCGCATGCGCTCCAGAGCTCTGGCTCGGTAATTGGACACATCGGTCCAGCTGCTCCACGGCACGTGGGATCTTCCCAGGCCAGGGATCTAACCGGCGCCCCTTGTACTGCAAGGCGGTGTCCTTACGCACTGGGCCACCAGGGAAGCCCCCTTTTTTTTTTTTTTTTTTGATTTTGTTTCAGTTTATATAGTTTTCATCATGTTCTTCCTCCCCAATGAACACAAGACTGTCAGGAAACTGTACAGAGGGCTGCCTGTGTTTCACAGGGTATAATATAGTGCATCAGACACTCAATGTAAAGAACCCATAGAGTAACAGACTGACCAAATGCAAAAATCACTGAATATACAAATCAAATTTCTCTCATGTCTATGCTTAAATATTTCTCATTTCCGTTTTCTATAAAACATTTAAATAATTTGTGTGTGAGTGTGCATGTGTGCTCAAAATACAGTCAGCTATAGACATAGGGAAGAAACAGGATTACCAAACAAAGTGACTTTAGGTAAGAAAAAGTAATAACTGGCTTTAAAGATTTGTTATCTCCCGAATTTCAGAAACTAATCAAATATTCTCAATAGTTTTAAAAGTGTTTCTATTATGATATAATATATATATATATATATATATATATATATATTTTACTTTTTTTTTGCATGGTGGGTAGTTTTGTTTCAAAGACCAAATCAGCTAATTAAGGAAAGGGCATAGCAATTTTTGCTTATAACAAAATTATGGCCATCAGGTGTTCTTTCTCCCTTTTCCATCTTCCTAATGATTCAATCTATTTCCTCCTCCTTCTTCCCTTCTGAAGCCACAGGAGAAACTGATAGCCAGGTTTAGACTTCTTTATCGTCACAATATCCCTACCCCAGAAGGGTTTATATCTTGTTCTATCATAAAGCATCAAGAGATGAATTATACTAACCTTACTGTATTCCATGCATCTCCAAGTTCTTTGGAATACTGCTTTTCAAAATGATCCAATACAACTTTGCAAATCTGTTTTGCAAGCTTCCTCTCTGGTTTTGCTTTCAGCTATGACGATAAGAAAAGTTTGCTGACACACTCTGATATTACAAATTTATTGAATTTCAACATTATTAGCACAGTGTTTTTTCTTAATATCATACGTTTTTATTCCCCCTGATAATTACCAATTCATTTTATAGGAGCTGTATCTCACAAGTAATTAAACTGTACGATGATACTCATTTAAAAAGCTTTCTCCAAATGATTACTGCTCAAATGTAAAGCAAAAGATGAAGAACTGTGGTGCTAACACTGGAATGTGTGTCAAAGGAAGAAAATTAATTTAAATAAACCACGCTAGCCATTAATAGGGGAACTCGAAGAAAAGCATATGGTTAGCCTGTATTCGCAATTTTTTGTAAGTGTAAACATATTTCAAAAATTAAGTATTTAGAAAAGTCACTTGAGCTTCCCGTGGAAACTTCCCTGTAGTATTATTTACTACTTAAAAATGAGTTTCCCAAAATGTAACAGACATCCTTATTTAAAAAAAAGTCACCCTTTTTAGCTAATTTGTGTGTGAGTGTGCATGTGTGCTCAAAATACAGTCAGCTATAGACATAGGGAAGAAACAGGATTACCAAACAAAGTGACTTTAGGTAAGAAAAAGTAATAACTGGCTTTAAAGATTTGTTATCTCCCGAATTTCAGAAACTAATCAAATATTCTCAATAGTTTTAAAAGTGTTTCTATTATGATATAATATATATATATATATATATATATATATATATATATATTTTTTTTTTTTTTTTGCATGGTGGGTAGTTTTGTTTCAAAGACCAAATCAGCTAATTAAGGAAAGGGCATAGCAATTTTTGCTTATAACAAAATTATGGCCATCAGGTGTTCTTTCTCCCTTTTCCATCTTCCTAATGATTCAATCTATTTCCTCCTCCTTCTTCCCTTCTGAAGCCACAGGAGAAACTGATAGCCAGGTTTAGACTTCTTTATCGTCACAATATCCCTACCCCAGAAGGGTTTATATCTTGTTCTATCATAAAGCATCAAGAGATGAATTATACTAACCTTACTGTATTCCATGCATCTCCAAGTTCTTTGGAATACTGCTTTTCAAAATGATCCAATACAACTTTGCAAATCTGTTTTGCAAGCTTCCTCTCTGGTTTTGCTTTCAGCTATGACGATAAGAAAAGTTTGCTGACACACTCTGATATTACAAATTTATTGAATTTCAACATTATTAGCACAGTGTTTTTTCTTAATATCATACGTTTTTATTCCCCCTGATAATTACCAATTCATTTTATAGGAGCTGTATCTCACAAGTAATTAAACTGTACGATGATACTCATTTAAAAAGCTTTCTCCAAATGATTACTGCTCAAATGTAAAGCAAAAGATGAAGAACTGTGGTGCTAACACTGGAATGTGTGTCAAAGGAAGAAAATTAATTTAAATAAACCACGCTAGCCATTAATAGGGGAACTCGAAGAAAAGCATATGGTTAGCCTGTATTCGCAATTTTTTGTAAGTGTAAACATATTTCAAAAATTAAGTATTTAGAAAAGTCACTTGAGCTTCCCGTGGAAACTTCCCTGTAGTATTATTTACTACTTCAAAATGAGTTTATCCAAGACCAGCTATGTAACAGACATCCTTCTAAGCTTCCAGCATAGCACGGGGACAAGAGCAGTCCGTCTTCCAAGAGCCTGCATTCCGCTCAAAGTTGAATGGAGAGGAATTAAAGTCTGCAAGCTAAAGTGCAGACCGGTTATTTGAGGCGGAGTTGAGTCGGGACAAAACGACAGAAAACGCTCAAGAGCAAGCGTCAAAAATAGCCTTATTCTAGGGCTTTGGACTGAAGCTAAAGAAACACAGAGATCGGCAGTCCCCCTAACCCAGACCCCTCCCTCGCAACGTCGTAGGTCAGTAAAGCTTCCGGTTCAGTCCCGCGGCAGACTCCCTGCCCTCACCCGGGTCAACACCATTCCGTCAGAAGTCAAACAAGGAGCCAAAACCGCCGGGTATCTAAAGCTTGCAAGGATCCAAATCAACACCACGCCTTCCGAATTTCGCCAGAATTTGCTCCCACCCCTCACGGTTCCGGTTCAAGCTCTCGCGAGATTCTGCTCTGCCTGAGTTCGAAATCTCGCCTTTGAAAACTCTAGGTCCCGCGAGACGTAAGCGCGAAGTTACTTTGAGAGGGAGGGAGGAAGAGGCAGGGCCTACCTACCCCGGGGCGCGGCCGGAAACCGGGGCGGAGCCTTGGGCAGCTGGTGCTCAGAGAGTCACGCCTCGCGCTCAAGTTTCTTACTGCTGTGTGTTAGAAGTTCGGGAAGAGAATGGAAGCGTTTGTCACTTTTAGGTTTGTTGTATGATCGTTGTTTTAATATGTTCTCAGAGGAGAACACAGTTACTACTAATCTCCCAAGTCTGAAGACTCCTGTTAGCCCAGATATTCAGGACTCAAGATAAAAAAACGGATATGATCAAAGAGACATTGTCACGCGTTTTCTAGCGATAGCTCAGTGGGATAATCTCTCCCTTGGGGAGAGTTAAAGGACTAAACCGATTGAAATGCACAGGTAAAACGTTTAGCATACAGATTAAGAAACAATAAAGGCTCAAATGTTAGCTGCCGAGTCATGATCTTAGTGATTACCGTTATGATACCAAACACCCTATGACCAAAATGACCTTACACGCTACACCCTAAAAAATGACCCCCCTCACCCACTTTAACTAGGGCAAAGCGTTACTGATTCTCAGGAATGTATCACACCCATTCTGATAAGAATAGCAATTTATTTGCTCTTTTCAGTGTTAGTCTTTTCAGTGTTATTCTTTAGTTACTCCCCTGTAATATGAATAAGCAATTAATCAGAGAAAGTGCCCCTTAATATTTAATGACCATCATCATTTTGAGACCCTCGACATTCAAAATATCAGTATATCCTATAAGTACAAAGCTTAGGACCATGTAAAAAGATGATTCCATTACCCCTAGTATGATTTGAAGCTGGAATCCTTGTGACCCCATGAACTGTTAGATGGTCAGGTTCTTCTGTCCGTGGAATTCTCAGGCATAAACACTGGAATGGAAGCGAGTCCCTTCTCCAGGGAATCTTCTCCACCCAGGAATCCAACCCAGGTCTCCTACATTGCGGGCAGACTCTATCCTCTGAGCCACGAGGAAACCTTTGAATTTTAATATATTTTTAAAACAAGTAATCCAATAATCTAAAATGAATCTCGATTTGGTGCGAAGAAAGGAAAGAAGGAGTGAGATGATTAAATTTATTTTGTTAAAGTAAAAAGTAGGAAGAGGCAGGGCCTACCTACCCCGGGGCGCGGCCGGAAACCGGGGCGGAGCCTTGGGCAGCTGGTGCTCAGAGAGTCACGCCTCGCGCTCAAGTTTCTTACTGCTGTGTGTTAGAAGTTCGGGAAGAGAATGGAAGCGTTTGTCACTTTTAGGTTTGTTGTATGATCGTTGTTTTAATATGTTCTCAGAGGAGAACACAGTTACTACTAATCTCCCAAGTCTGAAGACTCCTGTTAGCCCAGATATTCAGGACTCAAGATAAAAAAACGGATATGATCAAAGAGACATTGTCACGCGTTTTCTAGCGATAGCTCAGTGGGATAATCTCTCCCTTGGGGAGAGTTAAAGGACTAAACCGATTGAAATGCACAGGTAAAACGTTTAGCATACAGATTAAGAAACAATAAAGGCTCAAATGTTAGCTGCCGAGTCATGATCTTAGTGATTACCGTTATGATACCAAACACCCTATGACCAAAATGACCTTACACGCTACACCCTAAAAAATGACCCCCCTCACCCACTTTAACTAGGGCAAAGCGTTACTGATTCTCAGGAATGTATCACACCCATTCTGATAAGAATAGCAATTTATTTGCTCTTTTCAGTGTTAGTCTTTTCAGTGTTATTCTTTAGTTACTCCCCTGTAATATGAATAAGCAATTAATCAGAGAAAGTGCCCCTTAATATTTAATGACCATCATCATTTTGAGACCCTCGACATTCAAAATATCAGTATATCCTATAAGTACAAAGCTTAGGACCATGTAAAAAGATGATTCCATTACCCCTAGTATGATTTGAAGCTGGAATCCTTGTGACCCCATGAACTGTTAGATGGTCAGGTTCTTCTGTCCGTGGAATTCTCAGGCATAAACACTGGAATGGAAGCGAGTCCCTTCTCCAGGGAATCTTCTCCACCCAGGAATCCAACCCAGGTCTCCTACATTGCGGGCAGACTCTATCCTCTGAGCCACGAGGGAAACCTTTGAATTTTAATATATTTTTTAAAACAAGTAATCCAATAATCTAAAAATGAATCTCGATTTGGTGCAGAAGAAAGGAAAGAAGGAGTGAGATGATTAAATTTATTTTGTTAAAAGTTAAAGCAAAGTCATTAGACTACCTTTCAGCCTCTAAGAGATTTCACATAGTTTACTTTTTTCTGTACTTATTATAGATTGTTGCATTTAATGAATCAATGTAGAAGTAGTGTATTTGCAATGTAGACATATAAAAAACTTAAGAAGATAGAGATCATATATACTATATTTCCTTTAGGGAAGGGGGAAATATGCTTGGAAAGAGGTCACATTAATGTATTATATTGTTATGTAACTTCTTTGGCCTAATTCTGTTTTCTTATTTTTATTGAAGAGAAAAAAATTTAAAACCTCTAAGAATGAAAATCATGCGTAATGTCACTAGAGATAATCACAATTAGTATTTTGGTATGTGTATCTAATTTTATGGATTTTCAAGTCTAATAAAACTATATATATTTATAAGCATTTTTTATTAAAAATTCAATTTAGGACATAATTCATCAAAGCCGCATTGTATTTGAATGTATGAAAGTTAACGTACTTACTGTGCATGTGCTAACTTGCTTCAGTCATGTCCAATTCTGTGCAACTTTATAAAGCCCCCCACGCTCCTCTGTCCATGGAATTCTCCAGGCAAGAATACTGAAGTGGGTTGCCATACCCTCCTCCAGGGATCTTCCTGACCCAGAGATCAAACCGGTGTCTCTTATATCTCCTGCACTGGCAGGCGGGTTCCTTACCACTAGGACCACTTAAAGCTATTTTATTGATAGACATTTTTGTTCATGAATCTTTGCATGTCTGATAATCTTATAATTTTTAATTATGTCATAAGTGGTAGGTCTTCCAATCTTGTTGTGAGGTACGCTCAGTGAAGCACCCAACTCAGTTTGTGGTGGATGGAAAAGAGGTTTATTAGGCTGGCTTTACACCAGTGGGTCCAAGGCCTTCATTTAGCCAAGGACCCTGAGCAAAACTTGTGGCTCACATTTATACCTAAGGCCTATGTGCACAAACCCATATCCCAAACTCCTGAGGTTGCCTAGGAACCATTAAAGAAAAAAAACATGATTCAGTTGCCATCACAAAGGTACAATCGAAAATCACCTAAGCATATCGCTTAGCTTGTCCACCAAGAATTGATTAACTAAGATCACAAATGGTAATTTGTCTTGTGACAGATATTCATTTTTCATGGACGAGGGGAGGCTAAGGTCCGAGGCCTTCCTGGTCAGGTTCTCACCAGCCCTGGAGGCCTAGTTGACAGTTAATTTTTCATCTCCATGGCTACCCAGTCCAAACACTGTCCAGAGTTCAGTGAAAGTGTAACATGGAGTCTTCTTCCTCAAGATGGAGTCAGTTCAGTCAGGGTTGCCAGCTTCTTTCTTCCTTCACCAGTACAGGTTCCATTGAGTAAAGACTAACAGGGAATAATCAATACTGACAGGGAGTAATTCAGTTTAACAGTATATCACTTTTAGATAATGATCTAATAATCACTTACAGGTAAATCTAATTATTTCATATTATATGCCCCCCCCTTACATTATTAGTTACTATATTTCTAAGTTACCTGTTTATACCCATTTATCTGGAGCTGTCTTAGTGCTATTTATATTTACATTTATATTAGGGATGTTAACCATATCACATTTTTAAGTCCTTTTCTAATTTTTCTTAAAATAATTTGATCTTGAACATGAAAATATTTTTAATTTTATGCAATCATCTGAGTTTGTAACTGATTCTATTGCTTGGAAATTTATTCTTATACCTCCTCCAGGGATCTTCCTGACCCAGAGATCAAACCGGTGTCTCTTATATCTCCTGCACTGGCAGGCGGGTTCCTTACCACTAGGACCACTTAAAGCTATTTTATTGATAGACATTTTGTTCATGAATCTTTGCATGTCTGATAATCTTATAATTTTTAATTATGTCATAAGTGGTAGGTCTTCCAATCTTGTTGTGAGGTACGCTCAGTGAAGCACCCAACTCAGTTTGTGGTGGATGGAAAAGAGGTTTATTAGGCTGGCTTTACACCAGTGGGTCCAAGGCCTTCATTTAGCCAAGGACCCTGAGCAAAACTTGTGGCTCACATTTATACCTAAGGCCTATGTGCACAAACCCATATCCCAAACTCCTGAGGTTGCCTAGGAACCATTAAAGAAAAAAAACATGATTCAGTTGCCATCACAAAGGTACAATCGAAAATCACCTAAGCATATCGCTTAGCTTGTCCACCAAGAATTGATTAACTAAGATCACAAATGGTAATTTGTCTTGTGACAGATATTCATTTTTCATGGCCGAGGGGAGGCTTAGGTACGAGGCCTTCCTGGTCAGGTTCTCACCAGCCCTGGAGGCCTAGTTGACAGTTAATTTTTCATCTCCATGGCTACCCAGTCCAAACACTGTCCAGAGTTCAGTGAAAGTGTAACATGGAGTCTTCTTCCTCAAGATGGAGTCAGTTCAGTCAGGGTTGCCAGCTTCTTTCTTCCTTCACCAGTACAGGTTCCATTGAGTAAAGACTAACAGGGAATAATCAATACTGACAGGGAGTAATTCAGTTTAACAGTATATCACTTTTAGATAATGATCTAATAATCACTTACAGGTAAATCTAATTATTTCATATTATATGCCCCCCCCTTACATTATTAGTTACTATATTTCTAAGTTACCTGTTTATACCCATTTATCTGGAGCTGTCTTAGTGCTATTTATATTTACATTTATATTAGGGATGTTAACCATATCACATTTTTAAGTCCTTTTCTAATTTTTCTTAAAATAATTTGATCTTGAACATGAAAATATTTTTAATTTTTATGCAATCATCTGAGTTTGTAACTGATTCTATTGCTTGGAAATTTATTCTTATAGAGGGGAGCTGCTTCTGTTTCTTTCTTCCTTTTTTCTTTAGTTTGATCTTTCTCATTTAACCTGTTAATCTATTAGAATCAATATCTGCATCATGAGAATATTAATGGATTTCCCCTACCCAACACCAAATAGCTACTAAAGAATAAACAAAGTTCCACCCTGAGTTTTAAGGACAGAAACTGCTAGAGGCAAGTTTACTATTACAGACATTAGATAAGAAATTAAGGTGACACAAATACCAGAAATTTTACTAGGGTTTTATAATTATTACTATAATGTTAAACATTGAGGCAACTTAAGAATATAAGGACTTATATTTCTGGCTATACAGGAAAATAATTTCTATATATCTCTCTGCAATTTTATTGTGAAGTCATTGAAGAAGTGTTTCAGAAGAAACTATGAATTTTCACATTTATATAAGCATACATGAAAGCCTTTCATGTTCTGATTTATACATCAAAAAGGTAAAGATAGAGTTTGTAGTAAAACAATGACATCAAGAGAGTGTTAGCTCCTTATGTTGAATGGTAGAGAAATACAACAGAGAAACCTACCATCCAATGAAAAGAATAAGGCATGGTCACAGGCAGGCAATCTTGGACTTCCACTTTAGGAGCTGGTCAGCTGAGGCTCCCACATTTTTCAATCATAAGCCTCCAAACTGCTGTGTACAATCTCAAGTAGACAATAATCCCCTGGAGCTGGGAAATGAACATAACTTGTATTTTTATTTTACTTTTTCTAATCCTTAAAAAAATTTAGGATATATGTACAACATAGAGGATAATGTACAGATTAGGGCTGAACTTTTCCCTTCAAAATTCATATGCTGAAGCCCTCTTTATCCCCATAGCTCAGAATGTGACTGTTTGGAAACAGGGCCTTTTCAGATGTGATTAAGTTAAGAGGAGTCCTTTGGGGCAGGTCTTCAATCCAATGTGACTGAGTCCTTATAAAAAGAGGAAATTTCGGCACACTGAGACACTAACAGCAAATGCACAGAGGAAAGACCATGTGAAGACACAGGGAAGAAGAGGCCACCTACAAGCCAAGGAGAGAGGTTTCAGACAAGGTTGCCAGCATTTTGACCTTGGACTTCCAGGCTTCAGAACTATGAGAAATTAAATGCCTATTCTTTAAGCCACCCAGTCTGTGGTACTTTTGGTATGGCAGTCCTAGCAAACTAATATAGTAACTTTATGTTTAATGTATACCACAAATGTTTAATGAAAAGGATGTATAAAATTTGGAGATCACTGGTTCATTTACTCATCAGTATGCAAAAGGAATGCACAACTCGTGCTTTAAACTGGCAAATGATTTTCTTCATATTTTCCCTTTCAAATAAACTGATTCTTTTCAATAAATAAAATTCATTTCTGATTTGCTATTTTTTTCTCAAAAAAAGACTTCTATTATGTTTTCACAAAGACAATGGATTATACTTATTTTGATAACTTATAGCATTTTTTCATGTAAGTTTTAAAATCTATGAATTTACTTTTCAGATCCACTGGAATGACTTGATAAAGGACAAGGTATTAACAAAACCTTAACTGTAAAGTATACTTCTGTTACAGAAAAACTTAAGTGGCAAAGCCAAGAATAATAAAATGTATAACCTACAGCTTTATGTGCATAAGCAGTGTCACTTCTGATAAGCTTTTGCTATCAGGAAGCATAATATTTCTTTAATGTGGAATGGAAGAAACTGAGTAACAGAAAGCATACCATATAAACCAAGCAGCATATAAAATATTGCCATAGTAAAAGAATACTAAGTAAGAGATCAGCCTCAGAGATAACCATAATAATAGTTGCGACTATGCACAGGAAGTTTTACAAATTAGGTGAATTCTATTCCATCATTTGGCACTTAAAAAGCATTTAATCTTAAACTTGCAGAAAACATGGCACTTGATTCTTACAAACTTATGAATTTGCTTTCACCATTAAAGAAGACAAATTACAAAAACCTAGTTTGAAAAATGAGGAAAACACAACCAATAGCTAAAACACAGTTTAGCATTTTGCAACATTTCTTTTTACTATGGCTTCCATAAATAGTATAGAAAACTGTATTATACTTATATTAACTACATACAAAATTATATATATTTCACACATAAAAGTCTATAGAATTATCCTTCAAATAAGTGAAGCTGTATCTTTGGATAATGGCTTTATCTTAAGAAACAGACCTGGAGTCATAAGGTGACACAGAATCATAGGGTGGTATGATGTAATTTTTCACTGGCTTTAAAATGACAATGTTCTTTCCCACATATATAAAAATGTATGCAAAAATGTTTTCATGAAAAATAACAAAAATATATTACTTTATATTTTTTTCCTTAATGAAAAGGATGTATAAAATTTGGAGATCACTGGTTCATTTACTCATCAGATGCAAAAGGAATGCACAACTCGTGCTTTAAACTGGCAAATGATTTTCTTCATATTTTCCCTTTCAAATAAACTGATTCTTTTCAATAAATAAAATTCATTTCTGATTTGCTATTTTTTTTCAAAAAGACTTCTATTATGTTTTCACAAAGACAATGGATTATACTTATTTTGATAACTTATAGCATTTTTTCATGTAAGTTTTAAAATCTATGAATTTACTTTTCAGATCCACTGGAATGACTTGATAAAGGACAAGGTATTAACAAAACCTTAACTGTAAAGTATACTTCTGTTACAGAAAAACTTAAGTGGCAAAGCCAAGAATAATAAAATGTATAACCTACAGCTTTATGTGCATAAGCAGTGTCACTTCTGATAAGCTTTTGCTATCAGGAAGCATAATATTTCTTTAATGTGGAATGGAAGAAACTGAGTAACAGAAAGCATACCATATAAACCAAGCAGCATATAAAATATTGCCATAGTAAAAGAATACTAAGTAAGAGATCAGCCTCAGAGATAACCATAATAATAGTTGCGACTATGCACAGGAAGTTTTACAAATTAGGTGAATTCTATTCCATCATTTGGCACTTAAAAAGCATTTAATCTTAAACTTGCAGAAAACATGGCACTTGATTCTTACAAACTTATGAATTTGCTTTCACCATTAAAGAAGACAAATTACAAAAACCTAGTTTGAAAAAATGAGGAAAACACAACCAATAGCTAAAACACAGTTTAGCATTTTGCAACATTTCTTTTTACTATGGCTTCCATAAATAGTATAGAAAACTGTATTATACTTATATTAACTACATACAAAATTATATATATTTCACACATAAAAGTCTATAGAATTATCCTTCAAATAAGTGAAGCTGTATCTTTTGGATAATGGCTTTATCTTAAGAAACAGACCTGGAGTCATAAGGTGACACAGAATCATAGGGTGGTATGATGTAATTTTTCACTGGCTTTAAAATGACAATGTTCTTTCCCACATATATAAAAATGTATGCAAAAATGTTTTTCATGAAAAATAACAAAAAATATATTACTTTAATCTTTCAACTTAAAACATCAATAGTCTTAATTTTTTAAATCCTGTATTTTATTACCAAAGAGAAATCATCTAAGTTTCTCAAATGAAAAACAGAACAGTATACTGATTTAAATTATTTTTATTGTGTGAAAATGTCATAATTCATAATGATTAAGGATGAAAATGCAGCATATAATAAAATAGCCATTTACTTGTTAAAAGTCACACGGATTTACAAACTTTAAAAATATTTGTAGAATGCTCTAAGAATACAAATTAATTTTTGAGAGAGATATAGAAAACATTCCATTTTATCATATATTTAATTTCAAAATCTTAAAAATGATTTTCATTTATTTTTATTAAATGGACACAGTAATTATTGTATACTACAGTAATCACTGGTAGGAAATAAAATTTTAAAGACATATCTATTCTGAACCTAGATGAACATTAAAAATAGCAAAAGTATGACTTTGGGTTTTAAAAAATGAAGAAATGTAAATTTTACATAAAGTAACCAAACAGATACAAGTTTTTTCTCTGAAATTCAACGCAAAATTTACATTCATTCTTACCGTGTTACTTTTCCTTACACTTCAGCTACCTAACAAATTTAGGTTGCTATGAATTTCGTATCTGAAATAGAATGCTTTCTACTCAGTGCCCTAGGTAAGTTCCATGTATAAAGCTCCAAAAAACTGCGTATATTACAGTAATATGTGACCTAATCAATGAAACAAGTTAAAATGTGAATAACCTGTGATGCTCAAAAGAAAATTATTTAAAGGAATCATATTAAACTGTCTTAGCATATTTAATTGTGTTATTGTCAGATATAAGTATATGTCTGCTATTGGTACAAGTTGCCAAACTGACTAACCAATTTTAACAAGGTATTTCTGCTTAGAGTATTTTCACCTTAATGTAAATGAGCTTTTAATTAAACATTTTAATCTTTTCAAAATGTATGTCTAAAAGTTTGTCTAAATGCCAGATGAAGACAATACTATAGATGCCATTCTTCAGTGCAAGAGAATTACAGTGCAAGGATTTTATATTAAGTAATTATTTTGGAATTGCTTCTTTATAAATGTAACTTGAACCAACATTTTATTCTCATTTCTTTAGTACCCAAGCATTTTCCAGTTACATAATGAAGTCTCTGGACTACAGTAGCCATTTTGGTCTTTTTTGCCTTTAATTTCAAGGCACAAAAGAGGTAGAATAACCTTCAAGAGTCACTGAAGCTTCTGATGGAACAAAGAAGTTAAGAAGGAGCACCTTGATTTCTGAAAAGATCTAATCTTTGAAAGAGAGGTTTATTGGGACTTTTAAATAGTATCTCATAAAACATTTCTATTAAATTTAAAAATCATTTAAGTCAAAAGGCATTAAAAGTGTGTTTCATTTATTGGGAACGTCACCATAAGAGACAAACAACAACAAACATTCAATTAATTAGTGCTTTCAAATAACATATTTTGAAAAAGATGTTATCTTAAAATAAGGTCAAATTAGGCTGTATACTTAAACAACAATACTCTTAAAAAAAAATACCTCAAACCATATAAATATATCTTGCTTGTATAGTTCATGTCTGTCAAGATACGTTTTTCAGACATAATGTGAACAAAGCATCTATAGAAAAGTGCAGTCAGTATCATAGTAATTAAAATTCTTAAAACAAAGCTTTCAGAAAAATATAAAATGTTAAAAATTGAGGTTATAAATTCCCAAGAATTCCCTTTCCATGCACATATATCTTTTACATGTTTAAGATATACAAATAAAGACTATTAAATAGTAAAGAAAGTGCACAGAGTCCATTGGCTCTTTTTCTGAAGAGCTTTTCCTCCAGGAATAAGTGAGGATAAACCAGAGTCAACACTAACTCTTGCTAACTTGGTCCAAATGCTCATCCCATTTGCTGGTTCTTTTGTTTTTTTTTTTTTTTTTAAACCATGAAGACCATGGATAAGTAATTACCAGAACAGTCAGGTCTTTGGCTCACTGATATTGCTACGGTTATCTTGCCCCAGTCATTGATGTTCAAGGTTTTTCTCCTTTGAGAAAAAAGGTCCTCCAGTTCATCTTGCTGATGTTAAGAGTGCACATCCATATTTTCAGGTTATGAGATGATGTCGTGAGCATCACTGTTAGGTCTCTGTCGCACAGCCAGGGGTGGCAATGGCTTCCCATAGAAATCTATATAAAGAAGGGATACCAAAAAAATACGTTATTGCTATGGTAAATCAAGATTTCTAACACAATTCATTAACGTCCAACCAACACCTTCAAAACAGTTAAGACGATGACTTTACAAGTGAAGCAATGGATAGGGAAGACAGGGGAAGAAAAGAGTCTGAACCTAAAAAACTTGAATAAATTCAAAAGACAACCACTAGGGTAAAATTTTTAACACAAGGTTATAAATTAATCTCTATTGATTTAATAAAAAGCTGTACCTAATGTACCTATTATTATTTCCAATTAAGTGTTCACATTGTGCGTGCCGAGTCACTTCAGTCATGTCCGACTATTTGCGACCCTATGGACTGTAGCTGTCTAGGCTCCTCTGTGGGCTTCACATCAGAACAAAACACATAAGAAACACCTAAAATTACTGGAACCTGTTGCCAAAGCCTTGATAAAAGCAGTATTTGTACAATCCATGTTCTTATCTATCTATTACTTCTAGGAATTTGGGGAAAAAAATTATCTTAGCGTTCCAGTGTTAGGAATATTTTACCATGATATTTTAGTATAGTTCACTGAATTAGGCTTTATTTGATACAAAAACAGTCCTTTAAAAAAATTTTTGGCCTCTTTTATTGGTTTTTTATTTATTTATTTTCATCCATATTTGTTCTTTGGGTGTGTGGCCCTCCCATTGCAGTGGTCTCTCTCGTTGCATAGCACTGGCTCTGGGTGCATGTGCTCCAGAGCGCTGTCTTGTGATTGGACACACCAGTCCAGTCGCTCCAGGGCACATGCGATCTTCCCAGGCCAGGGATAGAACTGGTGCCCCTTGCACTGGAAGGCACTTTACCCACTGGACCACCAGGGAAGCCCCCCAAAACACTCTTAATTTGTACTTGATAAGTTCCTAGCCCTTAATTATCATAAATTGGTTTATAAATTTAATATAGCATATGGAAACCTTCAGTGAGCATTTTCTGGCTTACTACCTTAAAATTATTCTAGAAGCAAAGGTATTGAGGTCACTTTAAATAAATATATTAAATGTGTATTTAGGGGCTCATTTTCAGTTCTACATGTGCCAAAGTTTAGCTAAGTTATTATTCCATGATTTTGCTGCCTCAGCATCATTTTGTCTGCCAAGTGCCTGAGGGGGTCCTTAGGTAGACACTAGAGACTCATCAAGAACATGCCCTACAGAAGAGCTTGCAAAATCAGAACAGCAAATGAATGACGTAAACTCTAGGGCTGCCACTAAACAGTTTATGACAAAGGAGGCAAGAATGTACAACGGAGAAAGGACAGCCTCCTCAAGAAATGGTGTTGGGAAAACTGGAGGGTTATGCAAATAATCAGGCTGGATCACTTTTTCACACCATATACAAAAATAAACTTAAAATGACTAAATGTAATACCCCAAACCATAAAACTCCTAGAAGAAAGCAAAGGCAGTACACTCTTTGACATCAGTCTCAATGATATTTTTTGGATATGTGTTTTAAATCCCCTAAAATTACTGGAACCTGTTGCCAAAGCCTTGATAAAAGCAGTATTTGTACAATCCATGTTCTTATCTATCTATTACTTCTAGGAATTTGGGGAAAAAAATTATCTTAGCGTTCCAGTGTTAGGAATATTTTACCATGATATTTTAGTATAGTTCACTGAATTAGGCTTTATTTGATACAAAAACAGTCCTTTAAAAAAATTTTTGGCCTCTTTTATTGGTTTTTTATTTATTTATTTTCATCCATATTTGTTCTTTGGGTGTGTGGCCCTCCCATTGCAGTGGTCTCTCTCGTTGCATAGCACTGGCTCTGGGTGCATGTGCTCCAGAGCGCTGTCTTGTGATTGGACACACCAGTCCAGTCGCTCCAGGGCACATGCGATCTTCCCAGGCCAGGGATAGAACTGGTGCCCCTTGCACTGGAAGGCACTTTACCCACTGGACCACCAGGGAAGCCCCCCAAAACACTCTTAATTTGTACTTGATAAGTTCCTAGCCCTTAATTATCATAAATTGGTTTATAAATTTAATATAGCATATGGAAACCTTCAGTGAGCATTTTCTGGCTTACCACCTTAAAATTATTCTAGAAGCAAAGGTATTGAGGTCACTTTAAATAAATATATTAAATGTGTATTTAGGGGCTCATTTTCAGTTCTACATGTGCCAAAGTTTAGCTAAGTTATTATTCCATGATTTTGCTGCCTCAGCATCATTTTGTCTGCCAAGTGCCTGAGGGGGTCCTTAGGTAGACACTAGAGACTCATCAAGAACATGCCCTACAGAAGAGCTTGCAAAATCAGAACAGCAAATGAATGACGTAAACTCTAGGGCTGCCACTAAACAGTTTATGACAAAGGAGGCAAGAATGTACAACGGAGAAAGGACAGCCTCCTCAAGAAATGGTGTTGGGAAAACTGGAGGGTTATGCAAATAATCAGGCTGGATCACTTTTTCACACCATATACAAAAATAAACTTAAAATGACTAAATGTAATACCCCAAACCATAAAACTCCTAGAAGAAAGCAAAGGCAGTACACTCTTTGACATCAGTCTCAATGATATTTTTTGGATATGTGTCTTAAATCAAGAGAAATGAAGGAAAAATAAACAAGTGGGAATATATCAAATTAAGAAGCTTTTGCACAGCAAGGAAACAATCAAAAAAATGAGAGCTTAATTGAATGGTAGAAGACATTTGCAAATGATACATACAATAAGCAGTTAATATCCAAAACATACAAAGAACTCATACAACTCAACATCAAAAAAAAAAGTCCAATTAAAAAGTGGGCTAAACGATCTGAAAAGGCTTTATTCCACAGAAAGCAGACAGATGGCCAACTGACACATGAAAAGATGTTCAACATCACTAATCAAGGAAATGCAAATCAAAACCACAATGAGATATCACCTCACACCTGTCAGATAGCTATCATCCAAAAAACAAAGATAACAAATGCTGGTGAAGATGAGAAGAAACCCTCATGCACTATTGGGGGGAATGTAAACAGCGCAGCAGTTATTCTGGAAAACACCATGAAGGTTCCCTCAAAAAAATAAAAATTACTACCATGCAATCCAGCAATTCTACTTCTAGGTATTTTTCCAAAGAAAACAAAAAATAGTAATTCAAAAAGATATATATACCCCTGTTATTACAGCGTTATTCACAATAGTCAAGATACGGAAGCAAACTATGAATAAAGATGTGATACACTCACTCACACACACACACACATAACTCAGCCATATACCCTGACGAAATCAAAACTGAAAGAAGCACCTGTACCGCAAAGTTCATTGCAGCTCTCTATACAATAGCTAGAACATGGAAGGAACCTAGATGCCCATCGACGAACGAATGGATCCAAAAGCTCTGGTACATATATACAATGGAATACTACACAGTTGTAAAGAGAAATGCAGAAGAATCAACCCTAATGAGGTGGCTGGATCTAGAACGTATCATCAAAAGTGAAGTCAGTCAGAAAGAGAAGGACAAATACAGTATATTAACACATATATATGGAATCTAGTAGGATGGTGATGATGGCACATGCAGTGAAGCGACAGAAAGACAGACATGGACAGTGGACATACATTTTAATGCAGGCTGGATCACTTTCACACCATATACAAAAATAAACTTAAAATGACTAAATGTAATACCCCAAACCATAAAACTCCTAGAAGAAAGCAAAGGCAGTACACTTTTGACATCAGTCTCAATGATATTTTTTGGATATGTGTCTTAAATCAAGAGAAATGAAGGAAAAATAAACAAGTGGGAATATATCAAATTAAGAAGCTTTTGCACAGCAAGGAAACAATCAAAAAAATGAGAGCTTAATTGAATGGTAGAAGACATTTGCAAATGATACATACAATAAGCAGTTAATATCCAAAACATACAAAGAACTCATACAACTCAACATCAAAAAAAAAAGTCCAATTAAAAAGTGGGCTAAACGATCTGAAAAGGCTTTATTCCACAGAAAGCAGACAGATGGCCAACTGACACATGAAAAGATGTTCAACATCACTAATCAAGGAAATGCAAATCAAAACCACAATGAGATATCACCTCACACCTGTCAGATAGCTATCATCCAAAAAACAAAGATAACAAATGCTGGTGAAGATGAGAAGAAACCCTCATGCACTATTGGGGGGAATGTAAACAGCGCAGCAGTTATTCTGGAAAACACCATGAAGGTTCCCTCAAAAAAATAAAAATTACTACCATGCAATCCAGCAATTCTACTTCTAGGTATTTTTCCAAAGAAAACAAAAAATAGTAATTCAAAAAGATATATATACCCCTGTTATTACAGCGTTATTCACAATAGTCAAGATACGGAAGCAAACTATGAATAAAGATGTGATACACTCACTCACACACACACACACACACATAACTCAGCCATATACCCTGACGAAATCAAAACTGAAAGAAGCACCTGTACCGCAAAGTTCATTGCAGCTCTCTATACAATAGCTAGAACATGGAAGGAACCTAGATGCCCATCGACGAACGAATGGATCCAAAAGCTCTGGTACATATATACAATGGAATACTACACAGTTGTAAAGAGAAATGCAGAAGAATCAACCCTAATGAGGTGGCTGGATCTAGAACGTATCATCAAAAGTGAAGTCAGTCAGAAAGAGAAGGACAAATACAGTATATTAACACATATATATGGAATCTAGTAGGATGGTGATGATGGCACATGCAGTGAAGCGACAGAAAGACAGACATGGACAGTGGACATATGGACATTGTGGGGAAGGAACAGTGGGTGAGAGGCGTAAAGGAAGTAGCATGAAGGCCTGTACTATCATAAGTGAAGAAAATAGCTCTAGTCATTGCTCTGTGAGAAAAGGGGATCCTTCAGGGGTGCTGTATGATGGTCGGGAGGGGAGGGAAGGGGGGGATATACATATGACTAATCTGAGAACATACATATCTGTAAACAACAAAACTCTGTAAAAGTTAAAAGTAAAATAAAGGTTTAAAAAAAAAAAAAAAAAGATTACAATTTCTGACAACAAAGATGGACCTACAGAGTATTATGCAAAGTGAAATAAGTCAGACAGAGAAAGACAAATACCATATAATTTCTCTCACATACGGAATCCAAAAAAAAGAAAATGAACAAACAAAACAGAAACAGTCACAGATACAGAGAACAAATGGATGGTTGTTGGACAGAGGGTGGGGGTGGCAAGGGCAATAGGGTGGGGCGGGGGATGAGTGAAACAGGTGAGGGAGATTGGGAGGAACACATTTCCAGTTACAAAATAAATGAGTCACAGGGATGAAATGTACATAGCTGCGGATTCAGTCAATAATAATGTAGTATCTTTGTATGGTGATGAAGGCGGTTGAAAGGGGCAAACTTCCAGTACTAGGATAAGTACTAGGATTATAATGCAAAACATGATCACTAAAATTAACACTGCTGTGTGTTATATATGAAAGTAGTTAACAGAATAAAATCCTAAGAGCTCTCATTACAAGGAGACATTTTTTCTTTAATTTTTATCTATATGAGATGATCGCTCTTCACCAAATATATTGTGGCAGCTATTTCATGATGTATGTCAGTCAAATCATTACGCTGTACAGTTTAAGCTCCATATACAGTGCTTTAGATTAATTATATTTCAATAAAACTGGAAGGAAAAAAAGAAACAACAAATTTCAATGAAATAAAGATAAACTGAGAATTATAATTAGGCAAATACCACAGCAAAAATTATTGCAGACATAATTCAATGACAGATGCTAAAACGGATGCTAGTTTGTGGAGAACAGCATATTTAGACAATCTCAATTTATCACTTCTATGATAGTTACTAATTACAAAGAAAATAGTTTTACTATGTGCCAAGTATCACCTTATCCAAATGAAAAAAAACACTAATGAACACAATAATGAGACTTATCAACATCATGCACCCTCTATTTCTAGTAGTTTAAGCATCGATTTGGTTGAACAGTTGAGATCTGCTCGTGTTCTCAGTTGGCAGCCTCTACCAGAGTGGACCAGAGACAACAGACAACACTGGATTGACCACAGTTGTGTCAATACTCAACGAAAAAATTTTTAAATAAACTGTTATATTCTTGTCTCCTTAAAGAAAATCAGGAGGAAATGATTGTTCAAGCAACTATAAATTTAAACCAAATACTAAGCTGCAACGATGCTTTAACAAATCTTAATGTAACAACATTAATATAATGAATTAAAAGTATGGAGACAATTATGTTAATAAATTTAAAATGAACAAACAAAACAGAAACAGTCACAGATACAGAGAACAAATGGATGGTTGTTGGACAGAGGGTGGGGCAAGGGCAATAGGGTGGGCGGGGATGAGTGAAACAGGTGAGGGAGATTGGGAGGAACACATTTCCAGTTACAAAATAAATGAGTCACAGGGATGAAATGTACATAGCTGGATTGAGTCAATAATAATGTAGTATCTTTGTATGGTGATGAAGGCGGTTGAAAGGGGCAAACTTCCAGTACTAGGATAAGTACTAGGATTATAATGCAAAACATGATCACTAAAATTAACACTGCTGTGTGTTATATATGAAAGTAGTTAACAGAATAAAATCCTAAGAGCTCTCATTACAAGGAGACATTTTTTCTTTAATTTTTATCTATATGAGATGATCGCTCTTCACCAAATATATTGTGGCAGCTATTTCATGATGTATGTCAGTCAAATCATTACGCTGTACAGTTTAAGCTCCATATACAGTGCTTTAGATTAATTATATTTCAATAAAACTGGAAGGAAAAAAAGAAACAACAAATTTCAATGAAATAAAGATAAACTGAGAATTATAATTAGGCAAATACCACAGCAAAAATTATTGCAGACATAATTCAATGACAGATGCTAAAACGGATGCTAGTTTGTGGAGAACAGCATATTTAGACAATCTCAATTTATCACTTCTATGATAGTTACTAATTACAAAGAAAATAGTTTTACTATGTGCCAAGTATCACCTTATCCAAATGAAAAAAAACACTAATGAACACAATAATGAGACTTATCAACATCATGCACCCTCTATTTCTAGTAGTTTAAGCATCGATTTGGTTGAACAGTTGAGATCTGCTCGTGTTCTCAGTTGGCAGCCTCTACCAGAGTGGACCAGAGACAACAGACAACACTGGATTGACCACAGTTGTGTCAATACTCAACGAAAAAATTTTTAAATAAACTGTTATATTCTTGTCTCCTTAAAGAAAATCAGGAGGAAATGATTGTTCAAGCAACTATAAATTTAAACCAAATACTAAGCTGCAACGATGCTTTAACAAATCTTAATGTAACAACATTAATATAATGAATTAAAAGTATGGAGACAATTATGTTAATAAATTTAAAGTATGCCTTTTCTAATTTCCTGATTTCAAAATTAATGAGAATTTTAACATATTACTCATGATTAAAGCAGAATGAATAGTTTCTGTTTTACTTCTAGAATTTAAAATTATACTGCTAAAAAGATAAATCACATGCACATGGCAACACTTATCGATTACAGCTGATTCTGTATTATTTCACTGCCAGAAAATTAAATCATTCTATACAAAATAGGTTTCTTATTGCCTTAACTATAAGGGATATAAGTTGACCACAGTGCCCAACTGATATGATCAAATTAATTGATACCCATTGTAATAAAGATCTTCAAACTTAACATACAGAATTTAATCTTTGGCCTTCCTTGGTGGTCCAGTGGGTAAGGACACTGCCTTGCAATGCAAGGGGCGCCAGTTCGATCCCTGGCCTGGGAAGATCCCATGTGCCCCGGAGCGGCTGGACTGATGTGCCCAATTACCATGTCGGAGCTCTGGGGCGCACGCGCCCAGAGCCGGTGCTCTGCGACAACAGAGGCCACCGCGATGGGAGGCCCACACGGGCCAAAGAACAAAGATGGATGAAAATAGATCAATGAAAGACCAATAGAAGTGGCCCGCCCAGCTCCCTCTCTTCCCACCCACTGCCCCCCACCACAAAAATAAAAAAATAAAAAATAAAAAAAGAATTTAATCTTCATTCATATTTTAAGATTTGAAAATATACTTTGGTTTTATATTTGGTATTTCTAGCCAACAGAATGTTTACTTCTCATATTGTGTAATATGTTGAGGAAGAAAGGATTAAGAGCATTTCCAAAGCAAATATAGATTCACCTTTTAAGTCTATTCTCTGAATGCATCTGTCTTATATGTCACACAGAATGAGGTTTACAGAAAATAAAGCAATTAGAAAGTAAAACTGAACTGCCATTTAGGTAAAAGTAAATGCCTATAATCAAAGAATAAATAAGAATCTGCTTTAATTTCTAATTTGACTATAATAAATTGCTTTAAAATCTCAGTAAAGTTTAAGTCACAAACCCAAATGCAGTTAACCTTTAATTATTTACCCTTATTCATCATTTATCTGTCGTCTCCTTCCTATTAACCACATACAAATAAATATGCAATAATACAAAGTTAGGAAAGAGATGAGGATGTGATGATAAAACTGGCAACTATTAACATCTCAGATAAAAATCTCACGATAAACACTAAAAACTAATTTAAATTCTTTAATTAAAATTCTAAATTCATTATACTTACTGTCTTCTCCATTAATGAAAACAGAGTTGGTCATAAATATTGTTCTTTTTACCTACACAGGTATATACCTTGACTTACATTTTATGGGAAAAAATAGTAAAGATATTTTAAAACTGGCCAAGTTAGGAGGCTTAATTTTCTGCTCTGAGAAGATAAAACCACTGATACACTTAAAATTCACTGATACAGTAGAATAATGGTGGTCGTAAACTTAAGTAATTCATTATAATTCTTTCCCAAAAGGTCTAACTTAAAAATACAGGAAAGCAAAGGAAAATAAAACAGAAACAAGAAGAAACAACTTTCTTAGCCCGTTTACAACCTCTTATTCACTTGCTTTTAACTATAATGTTTCCCGTAGATGCTACCCTTATTTTTCTCCTTATACTACATACTTTCCCTCAGAAACAGAAAACTATCATTCCTTCAGCTGCATTCACTCAGTAAACAAATACAGAACATCTATTAGGGAGAAAACATTCCTATTATGAGATGACAAATGTAAAACAAAACAAACACTACTTACCCTTCCACCCACATGGGTCCCTTTTTTTCAGAGTTCCACAATCTTATTTGCACTGATTACAGACATTTCCAAATAGATAGGCCTACAGATATCTCTAAAGTAGGTTTTCTTCCTAATGTACTGTCAGTCTTAGAGATAGCACCAACCTTCTAGCCACTTGAGCCAAATAATTTTTTGTACCTCTTCCCATCATTCATACATGCCTTCATCATATGGGAATATTTACAACTGTTCAAATATTCCCTGAACAAATATTCTATTCTCCATTCCAATTGCCATTCCTCAATTTTCACTCTGACTACTTCAATAACTTCTAACTGGGATGTTTACCTTAGGTGTGGTCCAGTCTATACTTTACATAGTGACAAAAGCTACTTTCCAAAACAGTAACTCTTGCAATACTATTTCCCTGTTAAAACTGTATGGTTTTCGTCATCATTTATCTGTCGTCCTTCCTATACCACATACAAATAAATATGCAATAATACAAAGTTAGGAAAGAGATGAGGATGTGATGATAAAACTGGCAACTATTAACATCTAAGATAAAAATCTCACGATAAACACTAAAACTAATTTAAATTCTTTAATTAAAATTCTAAATTCATTATACTTACTGTCTTCTCCATTAATGAAAACAGAGTTGGTCATAAATATTGTTCTTTTTACCTACACAGGTATATACCTTGACTTACATTTTATGGGAAAAAATAGTAAAGATATTTTAAAACTGGCCAAGTTAGGAGGCTTAATTTTCTGCTCTGAGAAGATAAAACCACTGATACACTTAAAATTCACTGATACAGTAGAATAATGGTGGTCGTAAACTTAAGTAATTCATTATAATTCTTTCCCAAAAGGTCTAACTTAAAAATACAGGAAAGCAAAGGAAAATAAAACAGAAACAAGAAGAAACAACTTTCTTAGCCCGTTTACAACCTCTTATTCACTTGCTTTTAACTATAATGTTTCCCGTAGATGCTACCCTTATTTTTCTCCTTATACTACATACTTTCCCTCAGAAACAGAAAACTATCATTCCTTCAGCTGCATTCACTCAGTAAACAAATACAGAACATCTATTAGGGAGAAAACATTCCTATTATGAGATGACAAATGTAAAACAAAACAAACACTACTTACCCTTCCACCCACATGGGTCCCTTTTTTTCAGAGTTCCACAATCTTATTTGCACTGATTACAGACATTTCCAAATAGATAGGCCTACAGATATCTCTAAAGTAGGTTTTCTTCCTAATGTACTGTCAGTCTTAGAGATAGCACCAACCTTCTAGCCACTTGAGCCAAATAATTTTTTGTACCTCTTCCCATCATTCATACATGCCTTCATCATATGGGAATATTTACAACTGTTCAAATATTCCCTGAACAAATATTCTATTCTCCATTCCAATTGCCATTCCTCAATTTTCACTCTGACTACTTCAATAACTTCTAACTGGGATGTTTACCTTAGGTGTGGTCCAGTCTATACTTTACATAGTGACAAAAGCTACTTTCCAAAACAGTAACTCTTGCAATACTATTTCCCTGTTAAAACTGTATGGTTTTTCTTGTAAAAGGTACACCAAGTCTAGACATCCTAAATATATATGTGGAGCCTTAAATTATCTGGCTATAAGCCCTAATTCCAGTTTTAAGACCTCTATAAATTTCCTCTTTCTTACCTGTTCTACCCAAATGAATCTAAGCTCTAGCCACAAGTAACCTCATACCTAATTTTTCAAATTAAGCAATGTCTTTTTTCACCTCTCCATTTTTTTTGTTTTAAAGATTTATTTATTTATTTTGGGCGGGGGTCTGGTTGGGGAGGGAGGGGAGCAGGCGGGCCACTTCTATTGGTCTTTCATTTCTCTATTTTCATCTGTCTTTGTTCTTTGGCTCCTATGGGCCTCCCATCACAGTTGTTTCTGTTGTCGCTGCAGAGCTCCGGCTAGGTAATTGGACACATCAGTCCAGCCGCTCCGCGGCACGTGGGATCTTCCCAGACCAGGGATTGAACCAGCGGCCCTTGCACTGCAAGGCGGTGTCCTTACCCAGTGGACCACCAGGGGAAGCCCTCACCTCTCCATTTTTGAATAGTTTATTTCTTCTCACACATGTGCACATGTATGTGTTTATATACACATACATTAGCATTACCTAATTGTTTCTAACAACATAGTGAATATTTATACTGATAATATATACTAACACATACAACTTCTGAGTATAATAAAAAAGGAACTAACCTATTATAGTCAACAAAAACATCATGATGTAAGTTAGCACAAAAAAGACATGTGATTTCACTGCAATTCTGATACTAAGGACAAACTTTCTGTCTTTAGAAATGAAAAATATCTTTTTAAGTTTCATTAATGATTATGAAGAAATATTTCATTATTGAGGCAGTATTCAGAAAAAGAAAGCAACCAGCACATCTAAATTTATATAATTTTTGAATAAAATATCTTATATATAATATCACATTAAATATGATGCTTTTCTAAAAGATTAAACTGAATTTTCTTTCCCAGTAAATGGCCCTTTTTGGGAAACCAAGTTCTAAATTAGATAAACAGAGCTATCAAAACGAAAACGAGGTGTTCTTGATGAATTTTATTGAGCTACAATTATATGTGTATATACTATCCTTTTGTATTTGAGAAATCAGAACTTCTGCCTCTTAGAAAAGGCAGTTCTCTGTTCCCCACAGTCCTTTTTCATGTTTTCCAGGTGGTATTCTTATGACCTATACTGGCTATATTACACCTTACAGTAATTTCATCCAAAAAAAAGTGTTTTCTTGGGTCAGGGAAGCCTTTAGTAACTTACTTTGTAGTTAGCCGAATTTCATTTGATTTACTGATTTGGTTTCTGGTCTTACAAATCGTGTTACTCTTTGCTGCATTATAATATTCAGTAGCTGAGTATCATTAGAAGCAAAGAAGGAATAAATATATGGCACTGTCATTGGGTATATTTAGCATATATGTGACAATGAAATTTTGAGCACTGTAACTATACTGTCTCATGTAAGCTTCTTTTAAGTCTCTCCCTTTTACAACTATTTACATTAATATATAATGGACAGATACAAGCTATGATGGTCTTTACCTCTTTATTCTAAGATAAACGTTAAATCAAATTATACTGAGGCAAAGAATAAAAAAAATAAATAAATGAAAAAAAAGAAGTATAATGAAAAAAGATGGTTGTGGATTTGAAAGGCCCTCAAAAGTAAAAGTTGACTGAAGTAATGAGGTAAAGAAAAATTAATGTGATATGTACAGGCATTGAAAACTGAACCTTTTGCATTACCATTATGACGTGTTTCACCAAGAGGCTCAAGTTTTGGAAGTCTAGTGACTCTGGGGGTTCCCCAGCCAACTAAAGAGAAAGAAAGACATTTGAAAACACTGTTAAACAATATCTCTTTAGATCTGTTGAGAGGATCCCACTCTCTTGAAAGGAATGTATACAATTTCAATGTCAATTCATATACACTGAATGACGTAGTACTGAAAAACAATAAACCCACTTTAAATGGCTTCTGTTTATAAAAATGTATTTTAGGTTGGTAATATGTACTTTTAGTTAAAAATATAAGCATCCTCATCACTATCGTAAAGAAACTTAGGTTACAAATCTCTCAATAGAAGCTAAAAGAAACGTACACTTATCAGAATATCAGAAATGAGTCTTAAAATGATTTTCAAAGAAAAATGTTACCATCTAACATGGCAACATCTACCATATTAGATGGTAATGTTACCATCTACCATCTAGTTAGCCTTTAGCAGGGCTAACTACAAACATACACAGTTAGGTATTCATTGAATTTATGAAGCACAATGCTTAGTGTTGAAAATTTGCTCACAATTACTGTGTCCCAATGCTTTATATGCAATATTCCATTTAATCTTCATTAACAGCTTAAAAGGTCAGGATGTATGCTGGAAATACAATGGAAACATTCAAACATCTTGATTTCAAATGCTAACTTTCAGGATGAAAGATGCAATTTTTTAAAAGGTCATACTAACAATCTATTCATTGAATTTACATTCCTTTTAGCAATACAGGCAGTGATATTTCAAACAGGACTTAAACCCTTAAGAAATAGAAGTTCTTAGGCAAAGATCTCTTAACTAATTTCTTTTATTTTTTCACATAAAACATTTTTTTCTGAGTCAAAAAGCAATAGATACTTATCTTAATAGATTCTGAACTAAGCAGATGGAGCAAATTTTCTACCTTTTCCACAAATTCATAAAATAATGAATATACTGAATAAAAATTGCATAATTTTGTTATTTTCTTCACTGTTTAAATAAAACAGTATTTCTAAATTCCGTATCAATATCAACTTACTCACCAGGAGGAGGAGGTAGGGGTGGTGTTGGACTCTTAGGAACAGAATCATCTGTGTTAACAGGTTCTACACGGTGGCTCCTTTTCATTCTTAGTTTCTTAGTTTTCTTTTTACTGTTATCTGTAAGAATGTAAATACAAAACTTTATGCCTCTGGGAAAAAGTTACTTCTATAATAAAAAAATAGAATAGAAATATAATATTGGTATTAGTATTACCATAAGAATACGTATCTTCAATTCAACTTAAAAATTGGTACCAATAATGAACTGTGAACTTGCCTTTACTAAAAATGTATTTTAGGTTGGTAATATGTACTTTTAGTTAAAAATATAAGCATCCTCATCACTATCGTAAAGAAACTTAGGTTACAAATCTCTCAATAGAAGCTAAAAGAAACGTACACTTATCAGAATATCAGAAATGAGTCTTAAAATGATTTTCAAAGAAAAATGTTACCATCTAACATGGCAACATCTACCATATTAGATGGTAATGTTACCATCTACCATCTAGTTAGCCTTTAGCAGGGCTAACTACAAACATACACAGTTAGGTATTCATTGAATTTATGAAGCACAATGCTTAGTGTTGAAAATTTGCTCACAATTACTGTGTCCCAATGCTTTATATGCAATATTCCATTTAATCTTCATTAACAGCTTAAAAGGTCAGGATGTATGCTGGAAATACAATGGAAACATTCAAACATCTTGATTTCAAATGCTAACTTTCAGGATGAAAGATGCAATTTTTTAAAAGGTCATACTAACAATCTATTCATTGAATTTACATTCCTTTTAGCAATACAGGCAGTGATATTTCAAACAGGACTTAAACCCTTAAGAAATAGAAGTTCTTAGGCAAAGATCTCTTAACTAATTTCTTTTATTTTTTCACATAAAACATTTTTTTCTGAGTCAAAAAGCAATAGATACTTATCTTAATAGATTCTGAACTAAGCAGATGGAGCAAATTTTCTACCTTTTCCACAAATTCATAAAATAATGAATATACTGAATAAAAATTGCATAATTTTGTTATTTTCTTCACTGTTTAAATAAAACAGTATTTCTAAATTCCGTATCAATATCAACTTACTCACCAGGAGGAGGAGGTAGGGGTGGTGTTGGACTCTTAGGAACAGAATCATCTGTGTTAACAGGTTCTACACGGTGGCTCCTTTTCATTCTTAGTTTCTTAGTTTTCTTTTTACTGTTATCTGTAAGAATGTAAATACAAAACTTTATGCCTCTGGGAAAAAGTTACTTCTATAATAAAAAAATAGAATAGAAATATAATATTGGTATTAGTATTACCATAAGAATACGTATCTTCAATTCAACTTAAAAATTGGTACCAATAATGAACTGTGAACTTGCCTTTACTAAGAATAAACTTTTAAGTGATTGCTTATTGAATGAGTAATGAATGTAACACAAATGGAAAAAAGTCATATTTTAAGTTCTATGAGAAGTGATTCAGAATACAAAAGAAGAATCCATTATTTCTACAAGTAACATGTATTATTTTTTACCAAATGTCATAATAAATACACTGAAATATCTAATTACAGGGATTTCTACAACGCTACGAATGACCTGGGGAAAAGGAGAGGGACTGGATTGTCTCAGTAAGATATATAGAATGATTCCAGATGTAAGTCCAAAAATAATTCTCTGAAATGTGAAAAAGACTGTAATCAAACCTAAGTACATTATCCATGAAAATAATGCCCAAAGAAGATATATTCAACATAAATATATGCAACCAAAACTTATATTAGATCTTACAGAAGTGAATTTTAATCTCTCTAAAAATATTTACAGATTCTCACTTAAGCACATACAAACATTTTAAGTGCATCTACGATGTTAACATGTAAACTTTAACAACATAAACCAGGATGGTATAGTAATTAATGATCAAACATCATGCATCACTGAAATACTTCAATCGACAATCTAAATCACTGAGTTCATATGTATAATACATTTTCTAGCATGGAAATTGTCTTTGACACAAAAAACATCCAACATATATGAAACCTATAAACCAATGAGAAATACAAATATATTTAGAAACTCATTAGTTTTCTAACTAAGGTAGTCTCACTTGAGACACTTTACTCTAGGTAAGAACAGAGACATCCTTTTACAATTAAAGTCGTTAAGTTCTGCAGCTGGGAGAAAGGAAAGACAGCTGCCAGAACTATACGGTACATTAGCACAGGCAACAGCACAGGGTCACAGAAAAGCACAGGCTATGGAGCAGAGAACCTCAGTAGTGGGAGGAGTTGTGGGCAGTGTGTCTCAGAACAGCCACTGTTATCTGTAAGAATGTAAATACAAAACTTTATGCCTCTGGGAAAAGTTACTTCTATAATAAAAAAATAGAATAGAAATATAATATTGGTATTAGTATTACCATAAGAATACGTATCTTCAATTCAACTTAAAAATTGGTACCAATAATGAACTGTGAACTTGCCTTTACTAAGAATAAACTTTTAAGTGATTGCTTATTGAATGAGTAATGAATGTAACACAAATGGAAAAAAGTCATATTTTAAGTTCTATGAGAAGTGATTCAGAATACAAAAGAAGAATCCATTATTTCTACAAGTAACATGTATTATTTTTTACCAAATGTCATAATAAATACACTGAAATATCTAATTACAGGGATTTCTACAACGCTACGAATGACCTGGGGAAAAGGAGAGGGACTGGATTGTCTCAGTAAGATATATAGAATGATTCCAGATGAAAGGCCAAAAATAATTCTCTGAAATGTGAAAAAGACTGTAATCAAACCTAAGTACATTATCCATGAAAATAATGCCCAAAGAAGATATATTCAACATAAATATATGCAACCAAAACTTATATTAGATCTTACAGAAGTGAATTTTAATCTCTCTAAAAATATTTACAGATTCTCACTTAAGCACATACAAACATTTTAAGTGCATCTACGATGTTAACATGTAAACTTTAACAACATAAACCAGGATGGTATAGTAATTAATGATCAAACATCATGCATCACTGAAATACTTCAATCGACAATCTAAATCACTGAGTTCATATGTATAATACATTTTCTAGCATGGAAATTGTCTTTGACACAAAAAACATCCAACATATATGAAACCTATAAACCAATGAGAAATACAAATATATTTAGAAACTCATTAGTTTTCTAACTAAGGTAGTCTCACTTGAGACACTTTACTCTAGGTAAGAACAGAGACATCCTTTTACAATTAAAGTCGTTAAGTTCTGCAGCTGGGAGAAAGGAAAGACAGCTGCCAGAACTATACGGTACATTAGCACAGGCAACAGCACAGGGTCACAGAAAAGCACAGGCTATGGAGCAGAGGACCTCAGTAGTGGGGAGGAGTTGTGGGCAGTGTGTCTCAGAACAGCCAGCCACAGGAGAGGCGTATGATCTCAAATTACTCAACCTCTCCAAGTCCCTGGTTTCCTACTCTATATCATGAGAAAAGTATAACCCAGGACTGCTATGTAAAGTAACATAATCATGTATTAGGTAGTATTTTCAAATCATCTACCAAATCATGTTCTTTAACAACATATTAGTGATAATTAGAAAGATTTATTCCAATGTATTAAGAGGCCACTTTAAGTCTATGTTTTGTTTCATTCTGTTGACAGAGTGATAAGGGTACAAAGGTGGCTACCCTAACTTCCCAAATTATAAAAGTATAACTTTCAAATCTAACACTTTTAAATAGCAAAATATCCATGTTATTTAGCTACTCTGCAACTCAGGGACTGAGATCTTATTTTCAAAAACTCTTTGGTACTGTTCAAAATTCTCATATACCATATACCCAGTTACTATATTGCTAACTGGGAATGACAAGGACGCAAGGATTACTGGCTATCTCCCATGTGTCAGTCCCTGTGCTAGAAACATTGCAGGGTTATTTTAATACTAAGTAAACCTAAAAAACCTAGTTAAAAAAAGATGACAAATCCATTTTAGAGATGAGGCAACTAGGACTAAACAAGACCCTCTCTACGACGCCAAAGGACATGAACTTCCAAGTAAATCACATAACCACTTAGGAAAAGAAAAGTAATTATAAATTAAAGATTTTATATCATATTAAAATAAGAGGTAAATGGCTATTTGATAGTAAAATGGCTTTTAACTTTTTTTAAAATTTACTTTTAATTGAAAGATAATTGCTTTACATTATTGTGCTGGTTTCTGCCATGAAGTTTTCAAAATGCTCTATAGATTATATCTTCATCTGACAAAAATCACAAGCAAATAAAGAAAATGACACTAATTGTAACATTATGAAAAAGAATACAAATATATTTAGAAACTCTAGAAAAGGTTTTGGTTTGAAGAACAGAGACATCCTTTTACAATTAAAGTCGTTAAGTTCTGCAGCTGGGAGAAAGGAAAGACAGCTGCCAGAACTATACGGTACATTAGCACAGGCAACAGCACAGGGTCACAGAAAAGCACAGGCTATGGAGCAGAGGACCTCAGTAGTGGGGAGGAGTTGTGGGCAGTGTGTCTCAGAACAGCCAGCCACAGGAGAGGCGTATGATCTCAAATTACTCAACCTCTCCAAGTCCCTGGTTTCCTACTCTATATCATGAGAAAAGTATAACCCAGGACTGCTATGTAAAGTAACATAATCATGTATTAGGTAGTATTTTCAAATCATCTACCAAATCATGTTCTTTAACAACATATTAGTGATAATTAGAAAGATTTATTCCAATGTATTAAGAGGCCACTTTAAGTCTATGTTTTGTTTCATTCTGTTGACAGAGTGATAAGGGTACAAAGGTGGCTACCCTAACTTCCCAAATTATAAAAGTATAACTTTCAAATCTAACACTTTTAAATAGCAAAATATCCATGTTATTTAGCTACTCTGCAACTCAGGGACTGAGATCTTATTTTCAAAAACTCTTTGGTACTGTTCAAAATTCTCATATACCATATACCCAGTTACTATATTGCTAACTGGGAATGACAAGGACGCAAGGATTACTGGCTATCTCCCATGTGTCAGTCCCTGTGCTAGAAACATTGCAGGGTTATTTTAATACTAAGTAAACCTAAAAAACCTAGTTAAAAAAAGATGACAAATCCATTTTAGAGATGAGGCAACTAGGACTAAACAAGACCCTCTCTACGACGCCAAAGGACATGAACTTCCAAGTAAATCACATAACCACTTAGGAAAAGAAAAGTAATTATAAATTAAAGATTTTATATCATATTAAAATAAGAGGTAAATGGCTATTTGATAGTAAAATGGCTTTTAACTTTTTTTAAAATTTACTTTTAATTGAAAGATAATTGCTTTACATTATTGTGCTGGTTTCTGCCATGAAGTTTTCAAAATGCTCTATAGATTATATCTTCATCTGACAAAAATCACAAGCAAATAAAGAAAATGACACTAATTGTAACATTATGAAGATTAAGAAAAACAAAACAAACCATCCAAAAGTTTTAAAGGCTTGCACTTCAAGGATTCCCAGGACTATGCAATATTCCCAGTTATTAAAAAACAGAATTTTCAGTTGAAATTCTATTAAGGACTAGGTTTTAAGGCATTATAAATAAAAACATAAATTTGGAAACTAATGATTAACTAAAATTTACAAGAAAAATCATAATAAACATCACATTTGGAGATAAAATCTTAGGATACATTTTTTTGTGAAAATCACCATGACAAATGAAAGAATATTTTTAAGTTTGATATATACTTACATGCCATATGTAATATATAAAACTTAAAAATAAATAAAACATAAAAATTAATAATTATATATATTTAATAACTAGACTTATCACCTGATTCTGATGATTGCCAGTCTGTCTCACCTTCATTTTCCAACTGTTGTGTTAATGCCTCTTTGTAATTTTCTACTACTCCACACTCATTGTTTTTTTGGCTGCTGTCACTGATCTGGCTCTGTATCTCTATTTGCTCATGCCCCATTTTATATTTCAGGAGAGAGTCATTACTGTCTTCTTCTGTATTTTGCCTCTTTTTCTCTCTTTCAAGTTTTTTTTCATTCTGATAAAAATAAAAATATCATTCTTAATATAATGGTCTTATCAAAGATATCTTTAAGGGAGAAATTAAATAATTCAAGAGCATGCTTTAGCTTCAGGGCACTGTGATATTTCTGTTATTTGTATATATCATTAAAACATGTGAACTGTCAAACATTCAGAAAACAGAGATAGTATCAAATTCTGTATAATAAAACCATTAGAAACATGAACTTCCAAGTAAATCACATAACCACTTAGGAAAAGAAAAGTAATTATAAATTAAAGATTTTATATCATATTAAAATAAGAGGTAAATGGCTATTTGATAGTAAAATGGCTTTTAACTTTTTTTAAAATTTACTTTTAATTGAAAGATAATTGCTTTACATTATTGTGCTGGTTTCTGCCATGAAGTTTTCAAAATGCTCTATAGATTATATCTTCATCTGACAAAAATCACAAGCAAATAAAGAAAATGACACTAATTGTAACATTATGAAGATTAAGAAAAACAAAACAAACCATCCAAAAGTTTTAAAGGCTTGCACTTCAAGGATTCCCAGGACTATGCAATATTCCCAGTTATTAAAAAACAGAATTTTCAGTTGAAATTCTATTAAGGACTAGGTTTTAAGGCATTATAAATAAAAACATAAATTTGGAAACTAATGATTAACTAAAATTTACAAGAAAAATCATAATAAACATCACATTTGGAGATAAAATCTTAGGATACATTTTTTTGTGAAAATCACCATGACAAATGAAAGAATATTTTTAAGTTTGATATATACTTACATGCCATATGTAATATATAAAACTTAAAAATAAATAAAACATAAAAATTAATAATTATA
Source organism: Tragulus kanchil (assembly GCA_022376925.1). Lineage (NCBI taxonomy): Eukaryota > Metazoa > Chordata > Mammalia > Artiodactyla > Tragulidae > Tragulus > Tragulus kanchil. The sequence goes on along the minus strand of JAIOJX010000028.1, from coordinate 67,270,757 downwards.
TATATTTAATAACTAGACTTATCACCTGATTCTGATGATTGCCAGTCTGTCTCACCTTCATTTTCCAACTGTTGTGTTAATGCCTCTTTGTAATTTTCTACTACTCCACACTCATTGTTTTTTTGGCTGCTGTCACTGATCTGGCTCTGTATCTCTATTTGCTCATGCCCCATTTTATATTTCAGGAGAGAGTCATTACTGTCTTCTTCTGTATTTTGCCTCTTTTTCTCTCTTTCAAGTTTTTTTTCATTCTGATAAAAATAAAAATATCATTCTTAATATAATGGTCTTATCAAAGATATCTTTAAGGGAGAAATTAAATAATTCAAGAGCATGCTTTAGCTTCAGGGCACTGTGATATTTCTGTTATTTGTATATATCATTAAAACATGTGAACTGTCAAACATTCAGAAAACAGAGATAGTATAAAGAGAGAAAACAAACATTACTAGTAATTCCACAATCTAGAGATGACCACTATTTGATGTACAGTCACTAACACGTGTTTTCTTTATCTACCCCCGACACAAACATACACATCCACAAACATACATAAATGTGATTGTGTCTCTATATATACATATTTATGCATATTTTTAAACAAAAAAGAAAGTTTTTATTTAAACATATACATTTCTTTGTCAATGAATTTATGAAGTGCTTAAAATACCACATAACAAATACACAATAAAGTGTTAGCTTTTAAACTATTATATCATGCTATGGTTTAGTCACGAAGCTGTATCTGACTCCTGCAACCCCACAGACTGTAGCCTGCCAGCATCCTCTGTCCATAGGATTTCCCAGGCAAGAATGCTGGAGTAGGTTGCCATTTCCTCCTCCAGGGGATCTTCCTGACCCAGAGATGGAACCCATGTGCCCTGCACTGCAGGCAATCTCCTGCATTGCACACAGATTCTTTACTTCTGAGCCACTAGGGATTCCTTATATAATACTGTATGTGTAAGCTATTACTACTTTCATCAATTACACTATTATTTTGAATGGTTCTATCACAATTTACTTTACCACCTCCCAATCAATGGACAAAGAAGTAACTTCCAATTTTCCATTGGTAAATGAAATACAATTGTTGAATTAGTTCTAAATTACAGTCATGCTGCTGGATAAATGGGTACATTTGCAAATATGACATATTACAAACCTTACTTCATAAAAACTAAAGTCAAATTAAACCAGAGGCAAAGGGTTGAAAGAATGGTATTTCCTGACATCTTTCTCTTTTTTGGCTGCACAGTGCAGCATGTGAGATACTAGTTTCCTCACCAGGGATCAAACCTGTGCCCCCTACAGCGGAATTGTGGAGTCTTAACCACTGGACCTCCAGGGAAGTCCCCCATTCCACATCTTTTAAATGTTTTTTAAATAATTGTGCTTAGTCACTTAGTCAAGTCTGATTCGCTGTAACCCTTGGGACTATAGCCTGCCAGGCTCCGCTGTCTATGGGATTTTTCAGGCAGGAATACTGGAGTGGGGTGCCATTTCCTCCTCTGGGTTTTAATCATGATCAATCTTTTACATCTAATAGTTTTATTAGATAAACTAATAAATAATTTTTACCAAACTAATAAATAGTTTTTTATCTCAGTGTAGATTTATTATTTTTATAACTACTGAAAACAAGGTCTAAAATATCCTTATTGCCATTTAAATTTTTTCTTTAAGGAACTACTCACAATAACCTAACACCCTTTGTTCTATTAGAGTCTTAATTATTTACAAAGTAACTTTTTGGAGATTATTTTCTTTTCATATTTTTTTCAAATATTTTTCATTAGGATTAGTATGGGATTTTTTCTTTAATTTTATAGAACATCTCTCCAAAAATTGAGTAAGATCTACTTTATTTTCCCATTTTATGATTTTTCACTGCATGATTTGTGGCCTCATTGTCCTGTTTTGAAAGTTTCCCCTCCTCCAAATACATACAAATGTCTAATTATTAACTGCAAGTATTTTTAAGGCTCCTTTTTTCATACATTTAAATCTTTTGAAATACAATTTGGTATGCAGTGTTCAGTAATTTTACAATTTTCCCCAAATGACTATTCAGTTGTTCCAATATCCTTTCTCTCTCGGATTAGAAATGCCACCTGTATCTTACACTAACTGTTCATAGATAATTTGGTTTTTTACTATTATTTCACTGATCTGTTTGCCTATTCTGGAACCAACATCTCACCATTTTTATTATCCATAATAAAATCAAAGGAAAAAAATGCAAGGTAACATTTTAAAGAACAAGTTTTACAGGGAAGAAAACTTGCTTGGTAAAAAGGATAATTTATTTCCACTTCAGTTCTTTACTGATAATCTTAAAACTATCATATTTTCAAACTATAATAATTATACTTTGCCCATGACACTAATTGATTCAGAGACTTCAATATAAGATATTCTATGCTGTATAACAGTATTATTCATATCTTATCCGGTGGAAAATACAATGTCGATAGAAGTGCTAAAACCTTCTAAGTAATTTACGACCATAATCAGTCATATTTAAAAGTTGAGCTTTATTAAAAATACAGAGTAAATAAAAGTTTCAAGGTAAAAAATCAAACTTGGGGCTTCCCTGGTGGTCCAGTGTGTAAAGGGCCTTCCAGTGCAAGAGGCACCAGTTCTACCCCTGGCCTGGGAATATTCCATGTGTCGCGAAGCGGCTCAACTGGTGTGTCCAATTACGAGCCAGCACTCTGGAGCACATGTGCCCTGGGCCAATGCTTTGCAAGGAAAGGCCACTGCAATGCGGGGCCCACACAGGCCAAAGAATAAAGCCAGATGAAAAATAAGTAATTAAAAAAATCAATAAAAGGAGTGAAAAAACTGAATAAAAGTGAAATAAATAAAAGTGAAAAAAATGCAAATGATTATTTAATTTTTTTTTTTTAAATCAAACTTGGTTTCCTTTTTCTCTACCAATATTTATTAAAAGAATATAAACTTTAATAAACATAATATATAATTATGATGAAAACAAAACAATAGCTCAAGTTATTGAGACTGTTCTACTAAACTTAGAAAAGCATGTATCGCAGGTAAACACAATGGATTAATAAAAAGATTAAATATAATTAACCTTGTAGTATCTAAGTAATACAAGATCAAATATCTCATATTACCAACAATGTTGCAGATATACAGCAACGAAAAATTACACAATCTTCTTCTTACCTGTGGAACTGCCTCCCTCCACAGCAGCAGCCCCAAGGAAGAAATACTCATCCACCTTTCTAGCTGAGTATCTGTGTGGAGGGAGGCAGTGACAGGGAAGAGGAATGGGGAACATACAGGTGGGTCATGCGACCCACCTACCACATGAAGCTCTGAGTGAATGGAGAGGTGGATAGGAAGCTCTGCTGCTGAGGAGGCATAGCTGCCAGGAGGGATTAAAGCAGGGCCAATTCAAACTCGGAACACCAGTAGAAAAGGAAAACAGACACACATCCACAGAGAGACAGAAAGACAGACAGACACACACACACAGACAACTCCTTAACAGCTTATGATTAAAATCCACAAATTAATTTTGATAAGACTCCTGACATTTAAAATTAAATGATATTCAGATATAAAAGAATTTGTCATAGTTTCAAACAGTAAGTATCCTGGGAACATAGATGCAAAATCATGTACGTACTCTAATGCCTCATAAGCGTCTAAATATTACTGTAAAGGGATAGAAACAACAATACAGGGATGAAGACAATTTAAATAAGAGTAAACATACTACTATCACAGGAAATAAGTGATCAAAAAAGATTTATCAGAACAATAACTATGATAGTTGTACGTCCAATCTGCATTTTCACTCAGTTTACTTTGAAGTCATCTTCCTTTTTTATACTAGATCAGAAGGGAAATTTGAAGAGGAAGAAAAAAATCAGCAAACCTTTAACCTGTCTCCTTTTTTTAATTTCTTTTACAAATAATCCCTGGTGAAGCAACTTCTATCTCTCTGCCTCCTTTCCCAACTTCCCACCTGCTTTCTGAACTTCCAGCTTTATAACTTAGCATATAAAAATTAATTTGCCACCATCCATACCTCACTGATTACAGATGCTATTGGCTGGAAAGGATTAACAATAATTGGTTCTGAGTCCAACTCAGCAAGACCACTGGCTCCATCGAGTTCAGCCTGTTCTCGTTCTCTGTATTTTGAGGGAAAAATTTGGAATTCCTTATGAGAAAATGATAAACCATGTTTAAGAATACCTGCAATAGGTTCATGGCTATTAAATTCAGTACTTTAAACATCTGGACATGGCTTACAATTACTGATTTTCCGATACCCTTATAGAGGTAACAGGCCTTTATTCCCATGTAAAGATTAATCATTTGAATTATAAAAGAAAGAAATGATGACAAAATAATGTTCCCTATGACTGGCTTCTTAAGGTCAGTAGTACATATTAATTATTTTTCTATGTAATAAAGATTTGCATTTATCAAGTTGTTAATTACCTCCCCAATGTGTCCTCTTCATTGATGTTAACTAGATAAGTTCTATTATTAACCCTCTTTAAAAAGAGTTGTGTCCACTTATATACCATGAACTAGATAATAATTATCACTCTGCATAAGTAGAAAAGGCTATAAAAGTAACCTGCCCTGTATCACTCAAATAAAATAAATATTTCTATATTAGTTACTACTGAGACTTTTATTACTTCTGTGACTTAAAACTAATGTTGACCCAGAGATGAAGGTAATAAATTACTAAAAGCAGCAGCTGAAGACAGAAACATGACTATTTTATATCTGCAACTAGACTTTTAGTGTAGTTAGAAAGCCAAGATTTAGTGATCTGCAATTTACTACTTCTGTGACCTTGGTCATTTATCTGGATATTTGAGTCACAGTTTTCCCATAAATATCTACCTCACAGAGTTATTTCAGATAGATTAATATATGTGAAAGCTCTCTGTATATAAACATAATTAGAAGACAGTCATTATTAATGTTATTCATTTATTAGCAAGCAATGTCAGGTATTTGGTATTAATATATGATTTTCTGATACCAATAACAGCCTGTTTTACTGTTTTTTTTTTTCCAAAAATATACAAACATATAAAAATATAAACCTATTAGATGGCATTTAATAATAAAAAGTTGTTTTGTTTTTAAAACTCCTGTCCAAATTTACTTTTAATTATGGAGTCTGTTCAACAGGACTCAGGCCACAAGATGCATGCTAGGAGAAAGGAGGAAAGGGGAGTGGGGTACCAGAAAGGCTTACCATAACATGATCTGGAATGCCTTTATGAAAAAAGTAAAAACTGAAAATAAATGACTAATTAGATTTCTTTTATATATATATATTTTCTTTTGTTTGTTTTCTAAGTGGAGGAAAAGCAAGGAAGCCTTTAGAAAACTATGGCCATATATTTTACTTTTAAAAAAGCATAGAAGGATCACTTACATGAATGATTGGGTGTCATGAAAACACATACTAGAATAAAATATCAAAGATTTTCACGGGAACTAAAACCTTATATTTATATCAAGAGAGACTTACGTGACTGATCTGCTCATGTTATTGAGCACCTAAGGTAAGAAGTTATCTCTCCAAATATTTTGAGTCCTTTTTCTGAATTAATTGAAAGACACCAGTAATTAGAGAATTTCCTTGTAATCAGAGGATTTCCTTTATAGTGTAAAGGTACACCTCACAAAGGCATCACCAAGGGCAGCTAATGGGTCCTTATCTACCAGGCTGTGACTGTTAAAGCACATGCAAGGCCAATATTACTTAGGTAGATGGAAGACAACGTTGGATGTCACAAACCGTCACTTAGCAATCTTTTCATTTCTTCCCTCCCCTGACAGGTAACAGTCCAGTGAAGAAAAAGAAATCTTGGGATTAAGAACTAAATTCAACATCTAATTAAATCTTAGTATTATTTTCTTCCAGCATTAAGAAAATTATGACTGATTCTGTGGCAGAATTTATGGGAAACATTTTTTTTTAATTTAGAGTTTGCTAAACTTATTTTTTAAATTTCCTTTTAGACAACACAGTTTTAAAATAGTTTTAAAAACATGTTTTAAAAACCCGAGATAGTGCAATTTAGTCTACTTTTAGACAAAATCTAGTGTTGAAGATCAGATTCTGCTTCAGCTGGTTGATCCACCAAGAGCTCACCTTCTGTCTTTATGAGACTAATGAAAAGGGTCTCAGTCTATGATTCTTTGTTATGGGAGACTCCCCTGTGCAACACAGAATGTTGAGCAGCATCCCTGGCCTCTACCCTCTAGATGCCAAGTGCATTCCACCCGCCCACAGTCATGACAAGTAAAAATGTTCCTAGATATTGCCAAATGTCATCTGAGGAGCAAATCTCCCTGTGGATTGAGAACTACTGTACTAAAGATACACGTAAAAAAATTAGAGGTAAAAATCTTAAAACTGTGGGAGATAATACCTCAGGAATAAATATAACTATTATAACACAACTAGAAAAATTAGAACCCTATCAACCAAACATACGTAAGTTTATAGAAACTAAAAAAAAAAAATTTACCAAGAGGAACCTGAATAAACAAACTAAAAAATTATTCATAAAATTTTCATAACACTTAAGTCAGTGGCATTTCTGACTTTTCATATGCAGTGTGCTGTAAAATTAACCTGCCTACCTTTCTTCTCGTAATTTCCGTACACGTTCAGCCCTTTCTCGCTTCTCTTGCTCCTCAAGAGCACGTTGTTCTGTTGTGTCTTTTTGGATGCGTTCATGTAAGGCATCAAAGTCTCTTGCAATGATATGCAGCAGCCAATAAAGGCCTTTTTTAATAGACTTGTCAATTTTCTTTCCATATCCCAAGACTGCTGAACAAGGTTCCTTAAAAAAAAAAAATTTATTTGACTTACAGATTAAAATTGAAAGTTTTCTACAAATATGTATTCATAAACTGGGGATCAGAATCAATCAACCTGTTGAATTAATGATATAAAGCATCTACTACTTTAACCTACAAAACATACCCTACATAGTACACACATGCCATTAAGAAAATTATGACTGATTCTGTGGCAGAATTTATGGGAAACATTTTTTTAATTTAGAGTTTGCTAAACTTATTTTTAAATTTCCTTTTAGACAACACAGTTTTAAAAATAGTTTTAAAAACATGTTTTAAAACGACCCGAGATAGTGCAATTTAGTCTACTTTTAGACAAAATCTAGTGTTGAAGATCAGATTCTGCTTCAGCTGGTTGATCCACCAAGAGCTCACCTTCTGTCTTTATGAGACTAATGAAAAGGGTCTCAGTCTATGATTCTTTGTTATGGGAGACTCCCCTGTGCAACACAGAATGTTGAGCAGCATCCCTGGCCTCTACCCTCTAGATGCCAAGTGCATTCCACCCGCCCACAGTCATGACAAGTAAAAATGTTCCTAGATATTGCCAAATGTCATCTGAGGAGCAAATCTCCCTGTGGATTGAGAACTACTGTACTAAAGATACACGTAAAAAAATTAGAGGTAAAAATCTTAAAACTGTGGGAGATAATACCTCAGGAATAAATATAACTATTATAACACAACTAGAAAAATTAGAACCCTATCAACCAAACATACGTAAGTTTATAGAAACTAAAAAAAAAAAATTTACCAAGAGGAACCTGAATAAACAAACTAAAAAATTATTCATAAAATTTTCATAACACTTAAGTCAGTGGCATTTCTGACTTTTCATATGCAGTGTGCTGTAAAATTAACCTGCCTACCTTTCTTCTCGTAATTTCCGTACACGTTCAGCCCTTTCTCGCTTCTCTTGCTCCTCAAGAGCACGTTGTTCTGTTGTGTCTTTTTGGATGCGTTCATGTAAGGCATCAAAGTCTCTTGCAATGATATGCAGCAGCCAATAAAGGCCTTTTTTAATAGACTTGTCAATTTTCTTTCCATATCCCAAGACTGCTGAACAAGGTTCCTTAAAAAAAAAAAATTTATTTGACTTACAGATTAAAATTGAAAGTTTTCTACAAATATGTATTCATAAACTGGGGATCAGAATCAATCAACCTGTTGAATTAATGATATAAAGCATCTACTACTTTAACCTACAAAACATACCTTTCCAATGATTACTACATAGTACACACATGAGTTGAAATCTTTTATAGATTATATCTGTAAACTTTGAGGGTGATTATGACACAAGAGGTTGACACTGCCAGTTTTTAAACAAAATTACTGACAGACAAAACTGAACTTACAGAAGAAAAATATCCCTACTTATTGAAAACAACAGAAACTTAATTTCTTATGCCAGGTAATTTATGGCAGTAAACGTCTTTTAACATTGATGGCCTAACAATCATTCTCTGAAACCAGAATAAATGGTTAAATCCTTATAAAATCCATCCTTTTTTTGGCATTTTATTTATTTTTGGCTATTTTGGGTGTTCACTGCTGCTACAGGCTTCTCTCTAGTTGCAGGGAGTGGGGGCTACTCTCTAGTTGACGTGAACAGGCTTCTTGTTACGGTGACTTCTCTTGACATGGAACTTGGGCTCTAGGGTACATGGGCTTCAACAGTTGCGGCACATGGGCTCAATAGTTGGGACTCCAAGGCTCTAAAGCACAGGCTCAGTAGTTGCGACTCATGGGCCTAGCTGCTCCGCATCACGTGAGATCTTCCCGGATCAGGGATCGAACCTGTGTCTCCTGCATTGGCAGGCAGACTCTTTACTACCAACGAAGCCCGAATCCATACATCTTTCTTAAGACTGTACAATAATAACTCTCCTAATATAATTTTTCAAAACTCATTATAAATTTTCCAAAGTATAAATTATGTTTTTAACTTTCACCATTTTACAAAGCTTATAGAATGACATGTTTGAAGAGGTTACATGTTTGTCAGAATGTTTAAATAAAATTAAATCTAAAGTCTTTGAAATGATGGAAGACAGTTAACAGAAGTTAAAAACTAAACAGAAAACAGATATCCCTGTATTAAGTAATATCAAATGAACAGTAAGAGGATGTATTTCCTGGGCTAAAATTTTTTAAAAATAACCATTAATAATTTTGTTAGCTGCCTATGGCCCAGTTGCTTAATACCTTTATAACAACTAAGCTATACCAAACATGGGTTTTTAAGGGTCATTGACCAGTTTTCAGAATGATAAATAAAGGCATCTACTACTTTAACCTACAAAACATACCTTTCCAATGATTACTACATAGTACACACATGAGTTGAAATCTTTTATAGATTATATCTGTAAACTTTGAGGGTGATTATGACACAAGAGGTTGACACTGCCAGTTTTTAAACAAAATTACTGACAGACAAAACTGAACTTACAGAAGAAAAATATCCCTACTTATTGAAAACAACAGAAACTTAATTTCTTATGCCAGGTAATTTATGGCAGTAAACGTCTTTTAACATTGATGGCCTAACAATCATTCTCTGAAACCAGAATAAATGGTTAAATCCTTATAAAATCCATCCTTTTTTTGGCATTTTATTTATTTTTGGCTATTTTGGGTGTTCACTGCTGCTACAGGCTTCTCTCTAGTTGCAGGGAGTGGGGGCTACTCTCTAGTTGACGTGAACAGGCTTCTTGTTACGGTGACTTCTCTTGACATGGAACTTGGGCTCTAGGGTACATGGGCTTCAACAGTTGCGGCACATGGGCTCAATAGTTGGGACTCCAAGGCTCTAAAGCACAGGCTCAGTAGTTGCGACTCATGGGCCTAGCTGCTCCGCATCACGTGAGATCTTCCCGGATCAGGGATCGAACCTGTGTCTCCTGCATTGGCAGGCAGACTCTTTACTACCAACGAAGCCCGAATCCATACATCTTTCTTAAGACTGTACAATAATAACTCTCCTAATATAATTTTTCAAAACTCATTATAAATTTTCCAAAGTATAAATTATGTTTTTAACTTTCACCATTTTACAAAGCTTATAGAATGACATGTTTGAAGAGGTTACATGTTTGTCAGAATGTTTAAATAAAATTAAATCTAAAGTCTTTGAAATGATGGAAGACAGTTAACAGAAGTTAAAAACTAAACAGAAAACAGATATCCCTGTATTAAGTAATATCAAATGAACAGTAAGAGGATGTATTTCCTGGGCTAAAATTTTTTAAAAATAACCATTAATAATTTTGTTAGCTGCCTATGGCCCAGTTGCTTAATACCTTTATAACAACTAAGCTATACCAAACATAATTCATAAGGAAAAAGAACCCCCGAAACTTACTATTTGACATAAGCACTTGTGCTCATTGACCAGTTTTTCCAGAGACAGACATTCGATCACATCAGCTTCTCCTAGTGCCCCTTCCTTATCTTGTTTATTTGCCAACCTAGAGAGAAATGAGTGAAGCAATTTTATAGCAAATATATAATCAGCCACTTAAAAAAACATTTGACCAAGTTCTTATTCCAAAGTTTTTATTCTAATGATTACAGAACAAACTGATTTTAGGATGCCATATACCATCATTTTTCCATTGTAAGTCTGTGAGATTTGGCCTATAAAAGGGAAATAGAGTAAAGAAAAATGTTAAGAAAATAAGCAATAGGTCTATAGGCCAAAAAAGTAAAGTACAAACAGAAAAAGAAGTGGACTAGTTCTACAGCACTCAGCCATCAATTTCAACTTTCACATTAATTATATCCTTATCTTCTTAAAATACACTGCCTCATGACATAAAGGCCTATACTCCATGTCCTTCTCTTTTTAAAATACAAACTGTATTATGTTTTAAATACCCAAATATTCATTCAGAGCTTGTATTATTTGAGCTAACCTGTATTTCTAGAGTGTGACTATGTCCACAAAAATGTATAATTTACTGGAGAATTGAGACCACTTTTATTTAACTTACTTAGCCTAGCACTGGGCACAGAAAAATTTATACTCAACTAGGAACAAACTGGGGAACAAGTAAAAACAAAATCCAAAATAAGTTCTTAAAAAAAAAAAAATAGGAATTACCACAAAATACTATTTTCCTATGAGATGGCAGAGGTCAAAATGTTGAATAAAACACTGTTTTGGTAAGGGTTGGGTAGTATTCCAGGCAAATACTTACCACTACATAAACATGTAGAATAATCAATCTAATGAACCCTACCATCTATCTTTAAAAATTTATACTATTCCTTGTTCATCGACATTATCTTCCACATTCCCATCAGTCATATCACTTGACCCCCCAAACTTAAAAAATTTTAATTATAATACCACTGTCATATCTAAGTTCTGAAAAAAATTAATACTCCTCAATTTCTTTTACAAGTTTTATGTCCAAATTCAGATCCAAAACAGATACACATTATAATTTATTCTTTTAAGTGTTTTTGAATCAAGATCACCTCCGACACCAACACTGTCTGCTCCTGCACCCACTCTGTTCCTCCCATGACATCCGTGGTGAAACAGAACAGATCAGGGAGGACTCAGTCGGAGGGTGAGTGAACTTTCATTAGTTTCTCATTCATCCTCCCACTGTTTTTTTTTTTTTTTTTTTAATAATAGAAACATATACCTGGGGAAAATGGTATTCTAAATACCACACTTTGGGCACTATGGATGTTCACTGATACTGACTGGTTAAGGGGTGTTTATGCGTGTGTATCCATACCCTCCCTTTCTTCCTCAAAAGCCAGCATACTATATATATAATCTTGTGAATCACCATGCTTTTTTAAAAAAAACAGTAAACCCTAAAATTACTCTGAAACAGTATAAAGAAATCATCCTTATTACTGTATTCTTTATTAAGAAACAAAGAACTGAAAAACTTCACTGCAGTAGTTATGGATTGGTCCCAATGTTTTGCTTTTACCAAAAGGTCTGTGAGTACTAAGTATGTGAAGGCATTATTCCTTATTCTGGAACAGACTTCAGAAAGTGAGATTACTAAACCAAATAAATACAAATGATAATTATTTTTAAATTCTTTTCTTTTTCCCTATCATGCCTCTTTTATTTATATTTTTATTTTCATCCATCTTTTTTATTCTTTGGTCTGTGTGGGCCTCCCATTGCAATGGCCTCTCTCACTGCAGAGTACCAGGTCTGGGCGCATGAGCTCCAGAGCGCTGGCTCATAACTGGACACACTGGTCCAGCCACTCCACCGTACATGGGATCTTTCCAGACCAGGGATCGAACTGGCGCCCCTTGCACTGCAAGGTGGACTCTTTACCCACTGGACCACCAGGGAAGCCCTACAAATGATATTTCGATACATATTACAGAAATGACCCTCCTCTCATCCTCAAATCATAAGGCTTCAGACAGAGAAAAGGGGAGTGTAACAAAATTTAGTTGTGCAAGAGAAATTTCACGTCTGATTTCTCCTACAAATATTTCACTGTGACAAACTTAATTTTGAATTGTTATACTGATATAAAAAATAGTATAACACAGCACTGCCCAATCTGAGTCTTTTGATATTGGCTGTTGTAGTACTGAAACTTGGTAATTTCCTGAGTTAAGTCCTTGGAATTTCCTAAAATAAGATGGAATTCAATTATTTTCAAGTAATTGAACCAAAAAAAAGCCTATACCCAAGGTTCGTTTCATTCCTATTTATTCCAAATTCCATCTATTTAGCAAGTTTTCATGCCCAAAGAAAACAAGAGAATCTCTGTTTAATTAGAAATTCCCTTTTTTGTGAGTAATGTATTTTATACATAAGACAGGAATTTCAGGACCTGTGCCAAGTTTTCCATTGCAGGCAGTTCGACAAGGACTTCCTGTTACAAACTAGCTCCAGTAAAAACAATCTCCCTTTAATCTAAAGAATAGGCAGCTAACAGGCAGAACCGGATTCTCCAGGTGTGAGGTAAGCAATTTGTTCTCACTTGATATGAACTGCAAAAGGAGAACTTTAACTTATTTGACATCGTTATATGGCTTTCAATTAAGTTAATGAAATGAAAGCCATACAGAGATTAGTTTGTGAACTATAAGACATAAGCCTTAAATAAAGTTTGAATAAAACATTCCAGATGAGACTCAAGTTTTTCTCTCACAGACAAGACTCCCAACTACGCAGGTGGAAAAGCAACAAAAACAAGACAAAGGAACAAGACGAAGGTAAACGAACCAGTCTTTCTTTGTACTTTTGAATGTGAGACATCCAGACATTGAAATCTGTGTCATTTAAAAAGAGTTCAACAGATCATTAAAGCTACCTGTTTTGTTCAGATTTGGACCAGGCTATAGGCAGCTGATCTGTTCATATATACTACTAATATGCCAAATGACACGAGAGGTTTATAGTCCCTAGGAACAGATTACTATAAACAAAATCAACTTTTCTTATAAATCCTTTAAGAAATATCTGTTCATTTTGGAAACACTGTAAAATCAGACCTTATAAAAACAAATTTAAAATCTTTCTTAATATAAACAGACTATACAAACTAGTTTTCTGCACTTGCTTTAGAGGACACTTTTCCACTTAATTCTGAAAAGAATTTATGCCCAACTTGCCACATATGTATAATACTTAAAAATGTAAGATAATTTTCTATAAGATCTTAATTTTTTTCATTGTTGTCTCCCACCCAGAATTTTTAAAACTAATTTAAGGAAATTAAAAATAAATAAATAAATAAAATACATAAAAAATAATCGTGTTTCAAAGGACTACTGTCTTTTGAAGTACTAAACTTTTTTTAAAGTACTCAATTTTTAAATGTTAGTGTATTAAAGTACTTAAAGTATAAAATTTAACATCAATACTATATTTGATTTGATAGCATAAAAAATTTAAGTCAGCATCATTTAAATGCAACACACACAGGCAGTTTCAAATTAAACTAAGTTTAGAGGCTTAACCAAAACATGTTTTACTTTTTGATACTTCTTCAAAGTTATTTTACAACTGTTCTGTTAGATTTAATATATAATTCATTTCAAATCAAAATAATAGTTACTGTTAAATGTTTTAATGGTAAACTTGAAAGTTGGCCATGTAATACTTCGAACACATGTCTCTGACTATGCAGTTTCAAATTTAATATAAAAATAATTTTATATATGTACAGCTTACTTTCATCAGACAGATGAGAGTTCAAAATTATGAGTTAATATATAAAAAAAAACTTCTTAAATTAAACAACCAATTTAATTTAAACAAGCAAGTTAATTTATTTACACTAAGAATTTAAAAAGCACTAAAGGTTGTATTACCAAAAAATGTAAAATAATTTAAACCGAGACAGAATTTACATAACTTGCAATCATTTTCTTTAGTTTGTTTTCTTCATTTAAGTAGCCTAAGAGATGAATATTTCAGGAAGAGCTGCTTTCACCTTGAACTAGGGAAATGGTGCAAGTTGTCTTCATACACAAAAGCAAAAGAATATTACATTTTATGTTAAATAAAGATTGGTTACATTTCTTGAAGTGTTTAATCAATACAGCAACTATAAACAAAATCAACTTTTCTTATAAATCCTTTAAGAAATATCTGTTCATTTTGGAAACACTGTAAAATCAGACCTTATAAAAACAAATTTAAAATCTTTCTTAATATAAACAGACTATACAAACTAGTTTTCTGCACTTGCTTTAGAGGACACTTTTCCACTTAATTCTGAAAAGAATTTATGCCCAACTTGCCACATATGTATAATACTTAAAAATGTAAGATAATTTTCTATAAGATCTTAATTTTTTTCATTGTTGTCTCCCACCCAGAATTTTTAAAACTAATTTAAGGAAATTAAAAATAAATAAATAAATAAAATACATAAAAAATAATCGTGTTTCAAAGGACTACTGTCCTTTGAAGTACTAAACTTTTTTTAAAGTACTCAATTTTTAAATGTTAGTGTATTAAAGTACTTAAAGTATAAAATTTAACATCAATACTATATTTGATTTGATAGCATAAAAAATTTAAGTCAGCATCATTTAAATGCAACACACACAGGCAGTTTCAAATTAAACTAAGTTTAGAGGCTTAACCAAAACATGTTTTACTTTTTGATACTTCTTCAAAGTTATTTTACAACTGTTCTGTTAGATTTAATATATAATTCATTTCAAATCAAAATAATAGTTACTGTTAAATGTTTTAATGGTAAACTTGAAAGTTGGCTATGTAATACTTCGAACACATGTCTCTGACTATGCAGTTTCAAATTTAATATAAAAATAATTTTATATATGTACAGCTTACTTTCATCAGACAGATGAGAGTTCAAAATTATGAGTTAATATATAAAAAAAAACTTCTTAAATTAAACAACCAATTTAATTTAAACAAGCAAGTTAATTTATTTACACTAAGAATTTAAAAAGCACTAAAGGTTGTATTACCAAAAAATGTAAAATAATTTAAACCGAGACAGAATTTACATAACTTGCAATCATTTTCTTTAGTTTGTTTTCTTCATTTAAGTAGCCTAAGAGATGAATATTTCAGGAAGAGCTGCTTTCACCTTGAACTAGGGAAATGGTGCAAGTTGTCTTCATACACAAAAGCAAAAGAATATTACATTTTATGTTAAATAAAGATTGGTTACATTTCTTGAAGTGTTTAATCAATACAGCAACTACAAAACAAAATCTTACTTTAAAAACAATCTATAAATCTTATATAGTATCTATCCAGGGCATATTTCTTAAATCACTAGATAATTCTTACTCATATTTCCGTATCTATAAATGTTTCCTAGCTGTAATAAGGTGGAGAAGTTTTTGAGTCATACAGATTTACTTTTGTATGTCACAGAACAAACTGTCATTGTGATTACTATATTTATAAATCAGTGTTGTAACTTTCTTTTTGCAAATACCACATTTAAACTCAAAGATACAGTCAGTTATTAACAGTAGAATTCAAAATTACATAGCAAAGCAATATGTTAATCATGCTAAAAGATGACATATTTTTATCAAACGCTTGATAATAAGAAAATAAATTTAAGGTATGGAAAAGACTGCATAAAATGATACTATCGTCAATTTCACTTACCTAAGCAATTAAATGATTTCACAACTGTGTGCTTAATATTTTATGCCTTCATGAACTTCATCTCTTTCAACTTTTAAATTCTAATATGGCTAGATATATTACTTTGTTTACATTATAATTTATGAAGACATAAACAATTAAATTGGAAATACTTATACATGTAGTTATGAGTATATAATTACTAGAAAAAGCAATTTATGTATAGCATGTAAGTGTTCCTGAATCCCTACATTAAGTTAGTTTCTACAAAGATGATTATAAGGATTTAGGGAACATTCTGAATTACATAAACTCTTTAAAGATAATCACCTATGACTTTCAGTGAAGATGCCCAGATACAGAAATGCCTCTTCCTGCTAGAAATATAGATAAATGTTTGATATAATCTTATGAGGAAAAAGGAAAAAAAGACAAATTTCTAAACTACATCATTACATCTAAAGTAAGAATGGGAAATTTCCAGGTGCCAGAAACAAAGAGGAAACACACTCAAGGCCAAAGCAGGAATTAAAGCTAACCCCAGTGGTTACTGGGCTTTCCTGGTTGCTCAGATGGTAAAGAATCTGCCTGCAAGCCAGGAGACCTAGGTTCAATCCCTTGATAGGAGAGATCACCTGGAGAAGGGAACAGCAACCCACTCCAGTATTCTTGCCTGGAAAATTCTATGGACAGAGAAGTCCATGGGGTTGCAAGAGTCGGACAGGACTTAGTGACTAAACAACAAAAAATAACCAATGGCTACTAGAAGCAAGGGGATTCTCTTGTAGCTCAGCTGGTAAAGTATCCACCTGCAATGCAGGAGACCCCGGTTCAATCCCTGGGTTGGGAAAAGAGAAAGGCTACCCACTCTGCATTCTTTCCTGGAGAATTTCATGACTTGTCCATGGGCCACATAGAGTTAGACATGACTGAACAACTTCACTTTCACTAGGAGCAAACACGTTTATCTTAAAGGCTGGGGTTTAGAGTGTACATAATTGAGAACTAAAACTCAGTTTCCTATATGAAGTAGTGAACCAGAAGAAACAGAACATAGTCTATATACAGAAGAAGGAAAATCTCTGTTGGCTTGTCCAGGAGTACAGCAGGCAGTGAGGTATCTGCTCAGGCTTCAAAATCACTATAGAAAAATCAGGCCCATACTTATACTACCTGAGCTACAGAAATTACTAGAGAAAGATCAGGTCCACACAGTCAGCTCTCTGTACCTGCAGGTTCCATGTCCATGGACTCAACCAACCTCAGATGGAAAATGTTCAGAAAAAAATCCAGAAAGTTCCCAAAAGCAAAATTGGGAATTTTCACTCACCATCAACTATTTACATAACACTGGCATTTTATTTACAAACACTGATATATCATTTACATTGTATTAGGTACTACATGTAACCCAGAGATAACTTGAGGTATAGTTTTAAAGTGAAAATATATAGTAGAATGTATATAAGTCATATGCAAATACTGCATCATTTTATATAAGCGATCTAAGCATCCATAGATTTTGGCATATTTGGGTATAGTGGAACCAATTCTCCACAATAGGGAGAGACAACTGCTGGGTCACGATGAGCAAAGTCATGGTAGTGACAACCACAAAAAAGCAATTAACAACATATTCATAATCTAAGGCACTCAAGGCATTCCTATCTAATTCCCCACTGAAGATTAACTACTGACAAAGTTTAATAAATGCATTTGTCTATCACCAACAAAAACAGTTGCGACCACAATAAACAGAGGGATTATTTCTAAGAAGACAGAAATAACCTAACAATGTAAAGGATCTTGAAAATAAATATATTTTAAATGTTCAAAGAAATAAACACCAAGATGAACACAGTATAAACTTTAGCTGATTTTATATAAACATCATTTACTATAATATAAAATGCACTGAAAGGAGAAGTGACTGTTTTCCCTTTAATATCAGTAACATATATAGATCTATAAAAAATGAGATTTAATCTTGCTAGTAAACTGTAAGTGAATATGAAATACACTTTCACTAGGAGCAAACACGTTTATCTTAAAGGCTGGGGTTTAGAGTGTACATAATTGAGAACTAAAACTCAGTTTCCTATATGAAGTAGTGAACCAGAAGAAACAGAACATAGTCTATATACAGAAGAAGGAAAATCTCTGTTGGCTTGTCCAGGAGTACAGCAGGCAGTGAGGTATCTGCTCAGGCTTCAAAATCACTATAGAAAAATCAGGCCCATACTTATACTACCTGAGCTACAGAAATTACTAGAGAAAGATCAGGTCCACACAGTCAGCTCTCTGTACCTGCAGGTTCCATGTCCATGGACTCAACCAACCTCAGATGGAAAATGTTCAGAAAAAAATCCAGAAAGTTCCCAAAAGCAAAATTGGGAATTTTCACTCACCATCAACTATTTACATAACACTGGCATTTTATTTACAAACACTGATATATCATTTACATTGTATTAGGTACTACATGTAACCCAGAGATAACTTGAGGTATAGTTTTAAAGTGAAAATATATAGTAGAATGTATATAAGTCATATGCAAATACTGCATCATTTTATATAAGCGATCTAAGCATCCATAGATTTTGGCATATTTGGGTATAGTGGAACCAATTCTCCACAATAGGGAGAGACAACTGCTGGGTCACGATGAGCAAAGTCATGGTAGTGACAACCACAAAAAAGCAATTAACAACATATTCATAATCTAAGGCACTCAAGGCATTCCTATCTAATTCCCCACTGAAGATTAACTACTGACAAAGTTTAATAAATGCATTTGTCTATCACCAACAAAAACAGTTGCGACCACAATAAACAGAGGGATTATTTCTAAGAAGACAGAAATAACCTAACAATGTAAAGGATCTTGAAAATAAATATATTTTAAATGTTCAAAGAAATAAACACCAAGATGAACACAGTATAAACTTTAGCTGATTTTATATAAACATCATTTACTATAATATAAAATGCACTGAAAGGAGAAGTGACTGTTTTCCCTTTAATATCAGTAACATATATAGATCTATAAAAAATGAGATTCAAAATATTTACTTTATCTTGCTAGTAAACTTAGTAAGATTGATGAATATGAAATACATAATGATATATATTTAAAGAGTTCTTTAAAGTACCTTTCAATCAAGTATGAAGCTATGGTATTCCTTTGGGAAGCTTTTCTTCCAAAAGCACAGAAACCGAGGATAAGACCACCTTTATAAGGGTCAGAGTCAAATACCTTCATTTCCAAAATCAGTGACAGTAAAATGTACCTTCTTAAAAGCAGTTTGCCAAAGTATACCATGCTACTACATCCATTTGACGTATTCTATTTCATTAAATTAAAAAAAAAAAGTTTAACTATAATGCTTCAGAAAAAGGCTATTGATGGCACTGTTCATTTATTGTCAGTTAAAAAAAAAAAGAAGAACCTAACTTGCTGTAAGTATATTAAAGGGTTATTTGAGGATTTATTTCAAACCATGCAACCAAAGAGAAAATTAGAGGCACTATTGCTTTTGATAACTGTGATATTAAAAAATTTAGGCTACTCAGCATTAGATAAGATTTAGTTCTCATGAATAAAAAAATCAAAATCTGTTTTGGTTTGATACACCCCTAATTTCTCACCTAACCCTCTAATATTGTCAGTCTTTTCTTTTTTCCATATTATGAGGAACATAAGTCAATTAAAAAAAAAATCACAATGAACATCACACCTGCTATATACATTGTAGCTGTACAAATTACATAAATCAGTACATGAATAGGATAAATAAATCTGTGTACATAAAAGCAAAGGCATTCCTATCTAATTCCCACTGAAGATTAACTACTGACAAAGTTTAATAAATGCATTTGTCTATCACCAACAAAAACAGTTGCGACCACAATAAACAGAGGGATTATTTCTAAGAAGACAGAAATAACCTAACAATGTAAAGGATCTTGAAAATAAATATATTTTAAATGTTCAAAGAAATAAACACCAAGATGAACACAGTATAAACTTTAGCTGATTTTATATAAACATCATTTACTATAATATAAAATGCACTGAAAGGAGAAGTGACTGTTTTCCCTTTAATATCAGTAACATATATAGATCTATAAAAAATGAGATTCAAAATATTTACTTTATCTTGCTAGTAAACTTAGTAAGATTGATGAATATGAAATACATAATGATATATATTTAAAGAGTTCTTTAAAGTACCTTTCAATCAAGTATGAAGCTATGGTATTCCTTTGGGAAGCTTTTCTTCCAAAAGCACAGAAACCGAGGATAAGACCACCTTTATAAGGGTCAGAGTCAAATACCTTCATTTCCAAAATCAGTGACAGTAAAATGTACCTTCTTAAAAGCAGTTTGCCAAAGTATACCATGCTACTACATCCATTTGACGTATTCTATTTCATTAAATTAAAAAAAAAAAGTTTAACTATAATGCTTCAGAAAAAGGCTATTGATGGCACTGTTCATTTATTGTCAGTTAAAAAAAAAAAGAAGAACCTAACTTGCTGTAAGTATATTAAAGGGTTATTTGAGGATTTATTTCAAACCATGCAACCAAAGAGAAAATTAGAGGCACTATTGCTTTTGATAACTGTGATATTAAAAAATTTAGGCTACTCAGCATTAGATAAGATTTAGTTCTCATGAATAAAAAAATCAAAATCTGTTTTGGTTTGATACACCCCTAATTTCTCACCTAACCCTCTAATATTGTCAGTCTTTTCTTTTTTCCATATTATGAGGAACATAAGTCAATTAAAAAAAAAATCACAATGAACATCACACCTGCTATATACATTGTAGCTGTACAAATTCACAGTAACAGGTCAGTACATGAATAGGATAAATAAATCTGTGTACATAAACAGGAATGCAATACTCCTCACCTCCTGTCTTTACTATGACTATGAGGTACAGTAGAAGAAAATGTAAGAGTCCCAGTCTCTTCATGGTGCCAAGGATAGAATTCAAACTTTTTTAGCAGATTTTCCATGACACAGGTGTACAAGATCAGAACAAATTATTGTTCTTTTTCTAAACTGTGAAGTGCTTAATCTGAAAAATTCTAATACAGCTGCTAACAATTATTTTAGATCTAATAAGCTACCTTACCTCCTGCAAGAATGGTTTTCTTCTAAACACAGCATTTGTATCAATAACATAATACAATATCTGATACAAATCAACATCATTTGTAACATGTTTCATAAGGATAATCTATTTCTATTCACTATGAAATAGAGAACATAACAGATCTTCAATCAAGGTAGGAAGGGTGGGAGGGAGGAAGAAAGAAAAAGTTTATACTGTATCAAAACACTTTGGGGATGTATTTATTTTCAGCATCAATATGGTAATACCAGAGGAAACATACAGTCAAGGAACTGATAAACACTAAAGCAAGCAAAGAACAGTATGGCGCTATTTAAGATAAATCATTGAACTAACTTCTTTAGTACATTCCTTCCCTCTATACTGGAAAGATCAGTCTTTATCAGAGGCATATATTAAATCATGGGTGATAATTCTGCTTTCTCAAAGATATTACATGACGAAAAGTTTCACAATCACTTACCAATAGTTTTTATTTCCCTTCAAAAATTTGTACCAGAATAATCATCAAGTATTTATAATATGCTGAATACAAAAGAGCATGTAGATGATCCCAGCTTTACATAACATATACATTCTAGGAAATTCATATTAAAGGTCTTATAAAATGGGGAAAAAGCTTTAGTCTAAAAAAATTTTGGTTTGATACACCCCGAATTTCTCACCTAACCCTCTAATATTGTCAGTCTTTTCTTTTTTCCATATTATGAGGAACATAAGTCAATTAAAAAAAAAATCACAATGAACATCACACCTGCTATATACATTGTAGCTGTACAAATTCACAGTAACAGGTCAGTACATGAATAGGATAAATAAATCTGTGTACATAAACAGGAATGCAATACTCCTCACCTCCTGTCTTTACTATGACTATGAGGTACAGTAGAAGAAAATGTAAGAGTCCCAGTCTCTTCATGGTGCCAAGGATAGAATTCAAACTTTTTTAGCAGATTTTCCATGACACAGGTGTACAAGATCAGAACAAATTATTGTTCTTTTTCTAAACTGTGAAGTGCTTAATCTGAAAAATTCTAATACAGCTGCTAACAATTATTTTAGATCTAATAAGCTACCTTACCTCCTGCAAGAATGGTTTTCTTCTAAACACAGCATTTGTATCAATAACATAATACAATATCTGATACAAATCAACATCATTTGTAACATGTTTCATAAGGATAATCTATTTCTATTCACTATGAAATAGAGAACATAACAGATCTTCAATCAAGGTAGGAAGGGTGGGAGGGAGGAAGAAAGAAAAAGTTTATACTGTATCAAAACACTTTGGGGATGTATTTATTTTCAGCATCAATATGGTAATACCAGAGGAAACATACAGTCAAGGAACTGATAAACACTAAAGCAAGCAAAGAACAGTATGGCGCTATTTAAGATAAATCATTGAACTAACTTCTTTAGTACATTCCTTCCCTCTATACTGGAAAGATCAGTCTTTATCAGAGGCATATATTAAATCATGGGTGATAATTCTGCTTTCTCAAAGATATTACATGACGAAAAGTTTCCACAATCACTTACCAATAGTTTTTATTTCCCTTCAAAAATTTGTACCAGAATAATCATCAAGTATTTATAATATGCTGAATACAAAAGAGCATGTAGATGATCCCAGCTTTACATAACATATACATTCTAGGAAATTCATATTAAAGGTCTTATAATGGAAAAAGCTTTAGTCTAGCAGCCAGGAGGATTGCATTATTATACAGTACAATAAGCTTCAGATAAAACATTTAATTTTTCTGATTCTCAATTTCCCCATAATGAGAAATTGATTAGTTAACTAAGGATTCACTTTGGAAATTATACTGTTCAAGAGATGTGGAGGAAACGAGGTTCACCTATCCTTTGGAGAACAGGTGTGGACTACATAGCACTACCATCCTCCTTCAGTCTACTGGTTGAGGAGTTGCAAAAAAAAGTGACATGCATCATTTTAGGGCTACAGCAATTTAATGCCTATGATAGACTCTTCAGTACTTCCAACTACCCTGCCACATTCAGCAAGGTGGAACTTAGGTCTCTGAGACCAAGATGGAAACCAGAGCCCCTGCTTACCCAACATGGACATGAAACATAAATGAGAAATACATCTCTGTGGTTGTAATACACCAAGATTTGGTGGCTGGATATTTCTGTGACATAATCATGCATATATTGACTGATAGAATGGGACCACAAAGAATTTTTATTAAACTGAATATTTATAACTCACAAGAAATTCCAATCTAAATTAGTTTACCAAACTAAAATTATTTATAAAACTGTATCTCTTAAAATATAAATTTTTATATTAGGTAAACTACAACTATCATTATAAATAACTGTATGAAATCATATGAATAAAATAATTTAATATAGCCTAAAAGATGTAAAAAAATATAAAAAATGATAATATCAAACTTTCTGCACATTTAACTGTTGCTCTTTATCAATTAAAATCAGTTTGTTTTCACTTTAATTAAGGACTTAAGAAATAATATACTCACATACTATTATATAAATTTCCTTTATTTTGGTTAGTTCCTACTTCTAAGGGAAAAGGATAGTAAGTACATTCTTCGAAGATATCTCTAACACATGGATCAATAACTGTTTCATATCGATCTACTTTCCTAATACCAAAAGTCTGCAGTCTGTACTGCCACCTTCTCGTTGTCCCCCTTGACTAATCTTATCACAAAATTTCCAGGCTTAATATTAAAAGTGTATTATTTTTCCTACAGATCTTAGTAAGCCACTAGATTTGGTTAGCTTTATTCCCAAGGTAGAGCAAGTAAGGTAGAATACAGACAATGGAAAGGTGGAAAAGAAGAGGAATAAAATCCTTTCCCTACTTAGAAATCTCTTATTTGCATAAACTGTGCAAACTATTTTTTTTCTTTTTATATAGCAAATCAGTGGTAAAATAAAAGACTTAAAGCTATCTGAATTAAATATTTAGATAAGTTAAAATAAAAGCAGAAAACTGTAAGTGCATTACAGGAAACAAACACTTGCTATTAAATGTTTCCAACCAGTACTTAAAATGTTCGGCAATACAGGTACATAGCAATGTCACTAAGTGAACTGTTAATATCTATAAAAAGACTTTTTCCATCAAAAACAGATTTCAAAGTCTTATCTCTTGTGATCTGGCTTCTTTCCCAACCACTTCATTTACCTAACTGCCTCTTCTAGGAGCTTATCTGAACTGATTTCTATAGAGCATCTAAACACCACTGATGAAATCACCAATCGTTTTAAATTAGTTTACTTAAAAAAAAACTGAATATTTATAACTCACAAGAAATTCCAATCTAAATTAGTTTACCAAACTAAAATTATTTATAAAACTGTATCTCTTAAAATATAAATTTTTATATTAGGTAAACTACAACTATCATTATAAATAACTGTATGAAATCATATGAATAAAATAATTTAATATAGCCTAAAAGATGTAAAAAAATATAAAAAATGATAATATCAAACTTTCTGCACATTTAACTGTTGCTCTTTATCAATTAAAATCAGTTTGTTTTCACTTTAATTAAGGACTTAAGAAATAATATACTCACATACTATTATATAAATTTCCTTTATTTTGGTTAGTTCCTACTTCTAAGGGAAAAGGATAGTAAGTACATTCTTCGAAGATATCTCTAACACATGGATCAATAACTGTTTCATATCGATCTACTTTCCTAATACCAAAAGTCTGCAGTCTGTACTGCCACCTTCTCGTTGTCCCCCTTGACTAATCTTATCACAAAATTTCCAGGCTTAATATTAAAAGTGTATTATTTTTTCCTACAGATCTTAGTAAGCCACTAGATTTGGTTAGCTTTATTCCCAAGGTAGAGCAAGTAAGGTAGAATACAGACAATGGAAAGGTGGAAAAGAAGAGGAATAAAATCCTTTCCCTACTTAGAAATCTCTTATTTGCATAAACTGTGCAAACTATTTTTTTTCTTTTTATATAGCAAATCAGTGGTAAAATAAAAGACTTAAAGCTATCTGAATTAAATATTTAGATAAGTTAAAATAAAAGCAGAAAACTGTAAGTGCATTACAGGAAACAAACACTTGCTATTAAATGTTTCCAACCAGTACTTAAAATGTTCGGCAATACAGGTACATAGCAATGTCACTAAGTGAACTGTTAATATCTATAAAAAGACTTTTTCCATCAAAAACAGATTTCAAAGTCTTATCTCTTGTGATCTGGCTTCTTTCCCAACCACTTCATTTACCTAACTGCCTCTTCTAGGAGCTTATCTGAACTGATTTCTATAGAGCATCTAAACACCACTGGAAAAGGCTTTATATTATACCAAAGAGTTGAGTCTTCCAAACTGGACAGCCAACTCTACCACAAGACATCTTGGTTAAGTTACGTAAGCTTGGGTCTCTATGCCATTGTCTGTAAAACAGAGACCATAGTAATACTTATTAAGTCAGAGTTCTTAAAAGAGCATCTAACTTAGAACAGTGCCTGTCACATATTAAGAATTCAAGAAAATACAAGGTGTAAAAAGAATTCAATATCAGAACTTAAATACGAGACTTGTCAAGGTGTTGGAAATACCAGAATGAATAAAGATCCTTGCCCTCATGGAGCTAATATCCAGGGAGAGAACAGACAATAAAGTAAGATAAATAAGTTAAAACACATTAAAAAGAGCTGGGAAGAAAACTAAAGCTGGGGATAGTGGTTGCAGCTTTAGTAAGGACAGCCTTACTGAGAGGGTGTCATTTCAGTAAGGTTTCCAGATAGTATGTGCCAAAGCCCTAGGGCAGGATTCAACCAGGTTTTTGTGAAGAGGAATAACAAGGAGAGAAGTATGGCTAAAGCAGAGGGAGGAGAGAGTAGTAGGGGGCAGGATCAGAGAGACAGAAAGAGGGTTGAAAACATCACATGGGACCTTGTGGTGCTGGTTTAGTCACTAAGGCATGTCTGCCTCTCGTGACTCCATGGACTGTAGCCTGGCCTCTGTCCGTGAGATTCTCCAGGCAAGAATACTGGAGTGGGCTGCCATTTTCTTCTCCAGGTGATCTTCCCAACCCAGGGATCAAACCTGGATCTCCTGTACCACAGGCAGACACTTTACGGACTCAGAGAAAGAGACCTCAGGGAAGGCTTACAGGACCTCCCAGGGTCTGGCTTTTCCTCTGAGAGATGACACTAAAGGAGGGCTTTAGACAAAGGAATGACATGATCTGACTTACAGTTTAACTCTGGTTTCTGTATTAAGACAAGACCAAAGGGGCAAAGGAGAAGGGGATACATTGAAAGAAACAAAGAGACAAACTGCAATAGTCTAGGTGAGAAGAGATGGTAACTTGAGTCAAGAAGGTAGTTTCCCATGTAGCCTGAAAAGAGACCAGCAGGATTCACTATTAGTTTGAATATGAGGGGGTGGGAGAGAGAACACAAAAGAAAGTATCAGAATGACTTCAAAGTTTTTTGTCAAGAGATCTGGAAGAAGACCGCAAGACCATAAGAGGTGCCATTTACTAAGCTGGAGTGGCAGTTTGGAAGTTGGGAGGCAGATCAGGAGCTTACCTTGTCAAATGGAGCTGTTGAATAAACAAGTGTTATCTGGGCAGTCCAGACTTGGGATATAATTTTAAGTCATCAGCTAACAGACAGTATTGAATGCTGTGAGACTGGAAAACAATGGTGAATAAAAAGAGGACTATATGCGGAAGCATTCCAGTATTCAGAGGTGGGAAAGGCAAGAAAAAACCAGGGAGGAGAAAATGATGAAGGAAGAGCCAAAGAGGCAAAAGGAAAGCCAGGAGAAACACTGGAAAGCATTTCAAGAAGTACTGGTGGTTACACGCTATTGAAAGATAAAAATCATCACTATGTCCTATTGCTTCTATCTCCAAAATATGTTTCAAGTAGCTCCCATTATTCCATCTAGTTTCACCATTCAGAGCTCTCCTGGAGGTCATCAAGAAACTATTCTCTATACAGTGATCTTGAGAAAAATATATATCCTATTTATCTTTTAATTTTGAGAGAGTCCGGGGGTGTAGATTCTCCAGGCAAGAATAGGACTGTAGCCTGGCCTCTGTCCGTGAGATTCTCCAGGCAAGAATACTGGAGTGGGCTGCCATTTTCTTCTCCAGGTGATCTTCCCAACCCAGGGATCAAACCTGGATCTCCTGTACCACAGGCAGACACTTTACGGACTCAGAGAAAGAGACCTCAGGGAAGGCTTACAGGACCTCCCAGGGTCTGGCTTTTCCTCTGAGAGATGACACTAAAGGAGGGCTTTAGACAAAGGAATGACATGATCTGACTTACAGTTTAACTCTGGTTTCTGTATTAAGACAAGACCAAAGGGGCAAAGGAGAAGGGATACATTGAAAGAAACAAAGAGACAAACTGCAATAGTCTAGGTGAGAAGAGATGGTAACTTGAGTCAAGAAGGTAGTTTCCCATGTAGCCTGAAAAGAGACCAGCAGGATTCACTATTAGTTTGAATATGAGGGGGTGGGAGAGAGAACACAAAAGAAAGTATCAGAATGACTTCAAAGTTTTTTGTCAAGAGATCTGGAAGAAGACCGCAAGACCATAAGAGGTGCCATTTACTAAGCTGGAGTGGCAGTTTGGAAGTTGGGAGGCAGATCAGGAGCTTACCTTGTCAAATGGAGCTGTTGAATAAACAAGTGTTATCTGGGCAGTCCAGACTTGGGATATAATTTTAAGTCATCAGCTAACAGACAGTATTGAATGCTGTGAGACTGGAAAACAATGGTGAATAAAAAGAGGACTATATGCGGAAGCATTCCAGTATTCAGAGGTGGGAAAGGCAAGAAAAAACCAGGGAGGAGAAAATGATGAAGGAAGAGCCAAAGAGGCAAAAGGAAAGCCAGGAGAAACACTGGAAAGCATTTCAAGAAGTACTGGTGGTTACACGCTATTGAAAGATAAAAATCATCACTATGTCCTATTGCTTCTATCTCCAAAATATGTTTCAAGTAGCTCCCATTATTCCATCTAGTTTCACCATTCAGAGCTCTCCTGGAGGTCATCAAGAAACTATTCTCTATACAGTGATCTTGAGAAACATACATCTTAGGTCAATATCCTATTTATCTTTTAATTGTCATCTCCTGCACCTATAATGAAATCTAAATTCCTTACTTTGACCCACAAGGGCTTTTCTGATCTGATCCCTGCCTACTGGCATGACTTCATTCCTCCAATATTACTGTTCATATTAATTTCTATCTACATAGGCATTAATTTTGCTCTTAAAACATACTAATCCCATTCACTGCCTTGGCACCCCATCTCCAATTCTCAGGATACACTTCCTTGGCTCTTCATTTCTCAACATTCAGATCTTAAATCTCAAATAGCTCCTAGGGCCTTTCCTGGTGGTCCAGTGGGTAAGGACACCGCCTTGCAGTGCAAGGGGCGCCGGTTCAATCCTTGGTCTGGGAAGATCCCACATGCCATGGAGCGGTTGGACCAATGTGTCCAACTACCGAGCCGGAGCTCTGGAGCACATGCACCCAAAGCAGGTGCTCTGCAAGGAGAAAGGCCACTGAGATGGGAGGCCCACACAGGCCAAAGAACAAAAAAGATAAGTGAATGAAAGATCAATAGCAGTGGCAAAAAATAAATAAATCCTTAGAGGGGCCTTTCCTAATTGATATATCAAGATATAAAGTTATCTCATTTATCTGTCTAACTGTATATAGTTCATCTCTCCTCAGAGTAATTATTTAAGAATAGACATTATCGAATATACAATACAGCATTTAAAACTTTGCATAAAGTAAGCTTCAAAAATTAGTTGACAAGAATGTGAGTTCTTTAAAAGCAAAAGAATATTATCAGGATTTTAGTTTAACTGTTTATGTAATACAGACATTATTTCTACAATATCCTTGATTGAATCATCATTCAAGAATATCTTGGGCTTCCCTGATGGTCCAGTGAAGGAGTCTGCCTTGCAGTGCAAGGGGTGTTCAATCCATGGCTCAGGAAGATCCCACATGCTGCAGACCGGCTGAACCAGTGTGTCCAAGGATGAGCCAGCGCTCTGGAGCTCACGCACCCAGAGCCAGTGGGCTGCACGGAGAGAGGCCACTGCAATGGGAGGCCCACACAGGCCAAAGAACAAAGATGGATGAAAGTAAATAAATGAAAAACCAATAAAAGGAATATCTTCACTGTCTCTAGAGACAGCAAGGTTTTTATGTCATGAAGCAGTTCATTCCATGTTTGGACAGCACCACTTGTGTGAAAAGTCTTACTTATACTTAATCCAACCTCACCCCCATGCAATCTCTACCCACTTGGAATTAGGTCACGGAAGTCTAATTTCCTCCTATACATACAGACCTACACATTTTAGAAAACAGCTACAGATATTCCCTATACTTTCTCTTTTTCAAAACAAATATTTCCGTTTCTTTCAACAATTCTTCATATACTGCAGTCTTCTAATCTCATCCTTTCCATGACAGTTCTGAAATTCCCCATTGATGAATTTTCATCTCATACTTAACAAAAGTCCTTCTCCTATCTGCTTTAACAGCAGAGCCAGTGAAACAAATATCTATCTTAGTACAGACATCATAGTACCATTCAAGAAAGCATTAATAAATATTCTGATAGTTTTGATTAACAAAAATCCCTAGTGATTTTCATGGGCCTTGCTATGAACTCAAGGGTATTACATTTTATAGATGCAATGGTGTTTTCCAAACAACTAGGTGAAATATTTCATAAGGGAATGAAAGATCAATAGCAGTGGCAAAAAATAAATAAATCCTTAGAGGGGCCTTTCCTAATTGATATATCAAGATATAAAGTTATCTCATTTATCTGTCTAACTGTATATAGTTCATCTCTCCTCAGAGTAATTATTTAAGAATAGACATTATCGAATATACAATACAGCATTTAAAACTTTGCATAAAGTAAGCTTCAAAAATTAGTTGACAAGAATGTGAGTTCTTTAAAAGCAAAAGAATATTATCAGGATTTTAGTTTAACTGTTTATGTAATACAGACATTATTTCTACAATATCCTTGATTGAATCATCATTCAAGAATATCTTGGGCTTCCCTGATGGTCCAGTGAAGGAGTCTGCCTTGCAGTGCAAGGGGTGTTCAATCCATGGCTCAGGAAGATCCCACATGCTGCAGACCGGCTGAACCAGTGTGTCCAAGGATGAGCCAGCGCTCTGGAGCTCACGCACCCAGAGCCAGTGGGCTGCACGGAGAGAGGCCACTGCAATGGGAGGCCCACACAGGCCAAAGAACAAAGATGGATGAAAGTAAATAAATGAAAAACCAATAAAAGAGTCTAAAATTAAAAAAAAAAAAAAAAAAAAGAATATCTTCACTGTCTCTAGAGACAGCAAGGTTTTTATGTCATGAAGCAGTTCATTCCATGTTTGGACAGCACCACTTGTGTGAAAAGTCTTACTTATACTTAATCCAACCTCACCCCCATGCAATCTCTACCCACTTGGAATTAGGTCACGGAAGTCTAATTTCCTCCTATACATACAGACCTACACATTTTAGAAAACAGCTACAGATATTCCCTATACTTTCTCTTTTTCAAAACAAATATTTCCGTTTCTTTCAACAATTCTTCATATACTGCAGTCTTCTAATCTCATCCTTTCCATGACAGTTCTGAAATTCCCCATTGATGAATTTTCATCTCATACTTAACAAAAGTCCTTCTCCTATCTGCTTTAACAGCAGAGCCAGTGAAACAAATATCTATCTTAGTACAGACATCATAGTACCATTCAAGAAAGCATTAATAAATATTCTGATAGTTTTGATTAACAAAAATCCCTAGTGATTTTCATGGGCCTTGCTATGAACTCAAGGGTATTACATTTTATAGATGCAATGGTGTTTTCCAAACAACTAGGTGAAATATTTTACATCTATCCAGTTATTTCAGTACAGTGTTTTAATTTTCAAATCCCAATTCTATACTTAAACATACTACAAAGCTCTCTCAATTTTGCACCACCAACAATTTTGATAAGAATGCCTTCTATGACATGTTAATAACTGATAAAAAAAAACTATTTGCATAAATATATCAAACAGTGCAATAGTATAAAAGCATAACACTAGAGTTCTTTTTTTCTAGTTGACACTGGTATTACATGTGGTTCAATGAGCTATATGTTAACTCCCTAACAACTTCTGATCCACAAAAATATCATGAAAGGTATTTTGATTGCCTTTCTAAAGTCAAGACGCACTATAAAAATAAAGTCTTTTATTAATAAAGATTTCCTTTTATTCACTTCATTATATATGTATATCATTATACATGTATATGCATATCATTATATATAACTATGTACATCAAGCTGATTTCCTGAATAACTTTCAATACAGGATACAGTGTCAATATTATCAAAGTCTCCCAAATAAGATTGTATATATCCTGTAAAAATATCACTTATTATGAATTGATATAAATTCCTTTCTAAGACAGTCTGGGTATCTTTGCAAAGAAATGCTAACAATGTCAGTAAACAACACAACTCTGTAAAGCTATTATCCTTCAATTAAAAAAGAGAAAAAAAAAAAAAAGAAATGCCAACAATGAGAAATCAACATGATCAAAGAACATGTTTCATGGCTTCCCTGGTGGTCCAGTGGGTAAACAGACCACCTTGCAGTGCAAGGGGCACTGGTTCGATCCCTGGCACAAGAAGATCCCACTTGCCTCCTAGTGGCTGGACGGGTATGTCCAATTACCCAGCCGGAGCTCTAGAGCGTATGTGCCCAGAGCCGGTGCTCTGCAAGGAGAGAGGCCGCTGCAATGGGAGGCCCACACAGGCCAAAGAACAAAGATGAATGAAAATAAATAAATGAAAGACCAATAAAAAAGTGGCCAAAAAAAAAAAAAAGAACATGTTTCTGTATGTATGCTATGGATAAGAAAATAAAGCTAGGTCAAATAATGTTTTAGTCAATTCCAGAAAACTGAGAAATTTTAAGATAAATTGAACATTATTTGTATTGCTTAAAGCTTTCATATGGAATCTGCCCTATCACTATACTGGTTTTCGTTGAATTATGCATATTTAGCAAAATGAATTGTTTTTAATATTACACAGACCAAATTAACTTAGAATTGTATCTTTAGTAGGAAGATTCAGAATGACCTTTAAGTCCTTAAAAGAGATAGTCAAATCTTCATTCTAAGATACATCTTCCTAAATCAAGGAAAATCTATTCTGTGGCAGTATCACAGAACTTATTTGGAAGCAATTATTTCTCACTGCTTACCCAGCTACTTTACACCACTGAATAGGACTCCCAGATACCCTGAAATGTACAAAGTGATTTATAAGATATTTTACATTGCTATTCCTAGTTCAGTGATCTTTATGAGGAAATTGTTCCTGACTTTTCTAATTTTTAATCATCTTTTCAGAAAACTATGAGGATTTTCCCTGAGAAATAGATGTAGCTATGTGAAGTCAACTGCTACTGGGGGAAAACATCACATTTTTCTTTGTTCAACACAATCATTTTTGCTTTTAGGAGGAAAGAGAAGATGAAAGACCGACTTCAAGAACTAAAGCAACGAACAAAGGAAATTGAGCTCTCTAAAGACAAGGATGTGCCGACTACAGAAGCAGAAGAACAAGGGGTGTTTCTGCAGCAAGCTGTTATTTATGAAAGAGAGCCTGTAGCTGAGAGACACCTACAAGAGATCCAAAAACTACAGGAGAGTATTAACAACTTGATAGACAATGTTCAAAAATTTGGGCAGCAACAGAAAAGTCTGGTGGCTTCAATGAGAAGGTTTAGTCTACTTAAGAAAGAGTCCAGCATTGCAAAAGAGATAAAAATCCAAGCAGAACACATTAACAGAGGATTGGAAGATTTAGCAAAAGAAGTTAAAAAGTCAGAGGATGAAAATGGTCCATCATCAGTGGTCACAAGGATACTTAAATTTCAGCATGATACAATGTTCCGCCATTTTCAGCAAACTATGTTTGCATACAATGACACAATAGCAGCAAAGCAAGAGAAGTGCAGGACATTTATTTTCCGTCAGCTTGAGGTTGCTGGAAAAGAAGTGCCTGAAGAAGAAATTAACGATATGCTTCATCAGGGAAAATGGGAAGTTTTTAATGAAAGCCTACTTACAGAAATAAGTATCACTAAAGCACAACTCTCAGAGATAGAACAGAGACACAAAGAACTTGTTAATCTGGAAAACCAAATAAAGGACTTAAGGGACCTTTTCATTCAGATATCTCTTTTGGTAGAGGAACAGGAGAAAGCATCAACAAAATATTGAATGAAAGAATGTACCAAAAGATATGTTAATACAGAACTTATTTGGAAGCAATTATTTCTCAGCTCCCCTTTTACACCACTGAATAGGACTCCCAGATACCCTGAAATGTACAAAGTGATTTATAAGATATTTTACATTGCTATTCCTAGTTCAGTGATCTTTATGAGGAAATTGTTCCTGACTTTTCTAATTTTTAATCATCTTTTCAGAAAACTATGAGGATTTTCCCTGAGAAATAGATGTAGCTATGTGAAGTCAACTGCTACTGGGGGAAAACATCACATTTTTCTTTGTTCAACACAATCATTTTTGCTTTTAGGAGGAAAGAGAAGATGAAAGACCGACTTCAAGAACTAAAGCAACGAACAAAGGAAATTGAGCTCTCTAAAGACAAGGATGTGCCGACTACAGAAGCAGAAGAACAAGGGGTGTTTCTGCAGCAAGCTGTTATTTATGAAAGAGAGCCTGTAGCTGAGAGACACCTACAAGAGATCCAAAAACTACAGGAGAGTATTAACAACTTGATAGACAATGTTCAAAAATTTGGGCAGCAACAGAAAAGTCTGGTGGCTTCAATGAGAAGGTTTAGTCTACTTAAGAAAGAGTCCAGCATTGCAAAAGAGATAAAAATCCAAGCAGAACACATTAACAGAGGATTGGAAGATTTAGCAAAAGAAGTTAAAAAGTCAGAGGATGAAAATGGTCCATCATCAGTGGTCACAAGGATACTTAAATTTCAGCATGATACAATGTTCCGCCATTTTCAGCAAACTATGTTTGCATACAATGACACAATAGCAGCAAAGCAAGAGAAGTGCAGGACATTTATTTTCCGTCAGCTTGAGGTTGCTGGAAAAGAAGTGCCTGAAGAAGAAATTAACGATATGCTTCATCAGGGAAAATGGGAAGTTTTTAATGAAAGCCTACTTACAGAAATAAGTATCACTAAAGCACAACTCTCAGAGATAGAACAGAGACACAAAGAACTTGTTAATCTGGAAAACCAAATAAAGGACTTAAGGGACCTTTTCATTCAGATATCTCTTTTGGTAGAGGAACAGGGAGAAAGCATCAACAATATTGAAATGATACTGAATGGCACAAAAGAGTATGTTAACACTACTAAAGAAAAATTTGGATTAGCTGTAAAATACAAAAAAAGAAATCCTTGCAGGGTACTGTGTTGCTGGTGTTGCCCATGGTGTGGCTCAAAATAAAGAAGCTATTTTAGACATTTTTCCAGCTTTAGAATGAAGGGTGTCCCATAATTTAATGTCTTATATCATTCTTCATTTCATAGAGTCATTCATAAACTTTCATCACTATTAAGTTATAATTTTCTGCTTTTATCCTTACCCACTAGTATTACAGACATTTCTCAATCTAGTGACATAAAACAAGTCTTCATTTATTTTCTTTTTAATTTTGGCCTCTTTTATTGCTTTTTTAAAAAATTTTTTTATTTTCATCCACCTTTATTCTTTGGCCTGCGTGGGCCTCCCATTACAGTGGCCTCTCTTGTTGCAAAGCACCGGTTCTGGGCATATGAGCTCCAGCACGCTGGCTCTATCACATATTTTTTGTAACTTTCAATGCCTTAACAAGAT
Organism: Tragulus kanchil; assembly: GCA_022376925.1. Classification (NCBI taxonomy): domain Eukaryota; kingdom Metazoa; phylum Chordata; class Mammalia; order Artiodactyla; family Tragulidae; genus Tragulus; species Tragulus kanchil. Next base: position 67,235,690 of record JAIOJX010000028.1, on the reverse strand, counting down.
AAATGTCAATGAATGACTACTATTTAAACAATCCTTCAGCATTTAAGAGCATTTGGGCAGTTAAGAATTGTATAAAACAAGACTTCAAGGGGTGCTATATTAAAGCAAAATTAAATTTGAAACTATAAAATCATTTTCTTTTTTTAATTTTGGCTTTTTTTTTGGCTATTCTGGGTTTTCACTGCTGCTACAGGCTCTCTAGTTGCAGGGAGTGGCGGCTACTCTCTAGTTGAGGTGAGCAGGCTTCTTGTTGCAGTGACTTCTCTTGTTATGGAACTCAGGCTCTAGGGCATACGGGCTTCAGCAGTTGCGGCACATGGGCTCCTTAGTTGCAGCTCCGAGGTTCTAGAGCACAGGCTCAACAGTTGTGGCTCACGGGCTTAGTCGCTCAACAGCAATGTGGGATCTTCCTGCTTAAGGGATTGAATCTGTATCTCCTGAACTGGCAGGCAAACTCTTTACCACTGAGCTTAACCAAAGGAAAGTGTCAAAATCCTAGGGACCTTTTCATTCAGATATCTCTTTTGGTAGAGGAACAGGGAGAAAGCATCAACAATATTGAAATGATACTGAATGGCACAAAAGAGTATGTTAACACTACTAAAGAAAAATTTGGATTAGCTGTAAAATACAAAAAAAGAAATCCTTGCAGGGTACTGTGTTGCTGGTGTTGCCCATGGTGTGGCTCAAAATAAAGAAGCTATTTTAGACATTTTTCCAGCTTTAGAATGAAGGGTGTCCCATAATTTAATGTCTTATATCATTCTTCATTTCATAGAGTCATTCATAAACTTTCATCACTATTAAGTTATAATTTTCTGCTTTTATCCTTACCCACTAGTATTACAGACATTTCTCAATCTAGTGACATAAAACAAGTCTTCATTTATTTTCTTTTTAATTTTGGCCTCTTTTATTGCTTTTTAAAAATTTATTTATTTTCATCCACCTTTATTCTTTGGCCTGCGTGGGCCTCCCATTACAGTGGCCTCTCTTGTTGCAAAGCACCGGTTCTGGGCATATGAGCTCCAGCACGCTGGCTCTATCACATATTTTTTGTAACTTTCAATGCCTTAACAAGATAAATGTCAATGAATGACTACTATTTAAACAATCCTTCAGCATTTAAGAGCATTTGGGCAGTTAAGAATTGTATAAAACAAGACTTCAAGGGGTGCTATATTAAAGCAAAATTAAATTTGAAACTATAAAATCATTTTCTTTTTTTAATTTTGGCTTTTTTTTTGGCTATTCTGGGTTTTCACTGCTGCTACAGGCTCTCTAGTTGCAGGGAGTGGCGGCTACTCTCTAGTTGAGGTGAGCAGGCTTCTTGTTGCAGTGACTTCTCTTGTTATGGAACTCAGGCTCTAGGGCATACGGGCTTCAGCAGTTGCGGCACATGGGCTCCTTAGTTGCAGCTCCGAGGTTCTAGAGCACAGGCTCAACAGTTGTGGCTCACGGGCTTAGTCGCTCAACAGCAATGTGGGATCTTCCTGCTTAAGGGATTGAATCTGTATCTCCTGAACTGGCAGGCAAACTCTTTACCACTGAGCTACCAGGGAAGCCCTGTATAAAATCTTTTATGTTCAGATAGGTCAATTAATTCAGTGGTCAAGAAATCCTAGGAAAACCCAACTATTAATACATACTCAGTGAAGAGTCTAGTTGGTAACTATGAGCTGATTCTAGATTAAGGCCTAAAAAGCTAAGCTAAGGCACTGTTGTCCTAAACTTGGATCCATTCAGGACGTTATATGGCAGACTGGCAAATAAAGTGAAAAACAAAGGCAACTGTATTCTCAGAAGTTTCTCCATCACGTTTTCGTGAAGTCAAGCACTAGACTAGGAGCTAAGATATACTCTGAACTCATATGGGGACAGAGTTTTGGAACTAACATTCTAGTGGAGAAGGCATATAACAAATTCAAATATTAGAATATGATAAGTTCTTGGCAGAGATTTAAAATAAGGACGATAAAATAGAGACTGTCAGAGTGGCTTCTTTTGGCTGGGTGGTCAACATAGGTCTCTTTAAAAGGTAATGCAAGTGAAGATTTGAGTGATGAGAACAAGGGAAGCATATGGTCCAGGCATATGAAACAAATAGTACTAAGACCCCGAGGAAGGGATCACTTACTCTGTCCAAAGAAGAATGAGCAGTACAGCTATATCCGTGGGGAAAGAGCCAGGAGGTAAGAGATAAGGTTAAGAAAGGTCAGCAGGGGCTAGATGTAAGCTCTGGAGTTGAAGTTTACATCAAGTGTATTGACAGCAAAGCCCTCAGGCTGTTTCTGGCCTGCAAATAATGTTATGTAATTTATGTTTGAGAAAAATCATCCTGTCTACTGTATGGAGAATGGGTTAGAATGGACTCAAGGCAGGTGAGTAGAGGACTAGCACACAGGTACAGAAAACAATTAGAAGGCTTATTCAACAGTCGCAGTTAAGAGATGGTGGAGGTTTGGGCTAGGATGGGAAGGGAGGTGGAGATGGTAGAAGCGGCAGTATCAATACTCAAGACTGATAAAGAACATGCTTGCTATGTCTCCTTGAACTGGGCTCACGGGCTTAGTCAACAGCAATGTGGGATCTTCCTGCTTAAGGGATTGAATCTGTATCTCCTGAACTGGCAGGCAAACTCTTTACCACTGAGCTACCAGGGAAGCCCTGTATAAAATCTTTTATGTTCAGATAGGTCAATTAATTCAGTGGTCAAGAAATCCTAGGAAAACCCAACTATTAATACATACTCAGTGAAGAGTCTAGTTGGTAACTATGAGCTGATTCTAGATTAAGGCCTAAAAAGCTAAGCTAAGGCACTGTTGTCCTAAACTTGGATCCATTCAGGACGTTATATGGCAGACTGGCAAATAAAGTAAAAAACAAAGGCAACTGTATTCTCAGAAGTTTCTCCATCACGTTTTCGTGAAGTCAAGCACTAGACTAGGAGCTAAGATATACTCTGAACTCATATGGGGACAGAGTTTTGGAACTAACATTCTAGTGGAGAAGGCATATAACAAATTCAAATATTAGAATATGATAAGTTCTTGGCAGAGATTTAAAATAAGGACGATAAAATAGAGACTGTCAGAGTGGCTTCTTTTGGCTGGGTGGTCAACATAGGTCTCTTTAAAAGGTAATGCAAGTGAAGATTTGAGTGATGAGAACAAGGGAAGCATATGGTCCAGGCATATGAAACAAATAGTACTAAGACCCCGAGGAAGGGATCACTTACTCTGTCCAAAGAAGAATGAGCAGTACAGCTATATCCGTGGGGAAAGAGCCAGGAGGTAAGAGATAAGGTTAAGAAAGGTCAGCAGGGGCTAGATGTAAGCTCTGGAGTTGAAGTTTACATCAAGTGTATTGACAGCAAAGCCCTCAGGCTGTTTCTGGCCTGCAAATAATGTTATGTAATTTATGTTTGAGAAAAATCATCCTGTCTACTGTATGGAGAATGGGTTAGAATGGACTCAAGGCAGGTGAGTAGAGGACTAGCACACAGGTACAGAAAACAATTAGAAGGCTTATTCAACAGTCGCAGTTAAGAGATGGTGGAGGTTTGGGCTAGGATGGGAAGGGAGGTGGAGATGGTAGAAGCGGCAGTATCAATACTCAAGACTGATAAAGAACATGCTTGCTATGTCTCAGCAATGTTCTAATAATTTTGCACTTTTACAAACAAGAAGTACAGCAAAGGTAAGTAATTTGACTCAGGTCACAGAAACTGTACAAAGAGAACTGCGATTTGAACCTAAGCAATATGATTGATGAGGAAAAAAATGAAGACTAAAGTGTGATAGATTTAAGAGCTGAAATCTACAGGATATTGATTAGACTATAATACTGTTTATTGAGACGGGGAAAGACTGAGATGAGGATTTCAAAACTAGGGGTGAGAAGGAAATCAAGAAATGCTATCTTGGCCAGGAGGATCAGATGGTCATAAAATGTCTAAGTGAAGGTTTCTAGGATACTAGTTATGTCAATAGGCCTCTTGGGAGATGTCAAAGCTATAGATTTGGTTCATCTGAGTAAGTAAAAGAAGATCTAGATGCAAAAAACTAAAGCCCAGAAAAGAGTATGGGGCATTCCAAAATTTATAATTAAAGGAGAAGATGAGTTAATAAAGCAGACTAAGAAGGAACCATGAATGATGTAAGAGGGAAACCAAGAAAAGGATGCTGTAATGCAAAAATATTTAAAGAAAACCAGAGTTACAGTACACGTGACTCTGCTCAATTTTATGTGGCAGCCTGGACGGGAAGGGACTTTGAGGAAGAACAGTTAACAGTGTTAATCACTTATTTGTGTCCAGCTCTTTGCAACCCCATGGACTATAGACCGCCAGGCTTCTCTGTCAGTGGAGTTTTCCAGGCAAGAATACTGAAGTGGGTAACCACTCCCTTCTCCAGAATCTTTACTCCTGAAAGAGGCCAGCTATATCCGTGGGGAAAGAGCCAGGAGGTAAGAGATAAGGTTAAGAAAGGTCAGCAGGGGCTAGATGTAAGCTCTGGAGTTGAAGTTTACATCAAGTGTATTGACAGCAAAGCCCTCAGGCTGTTTCTGGCCTGCAAATAATGTTATGTAATTTATGTTTGAGAAAAATCATCCTGTCTACTGTATGGAGAATGGGTTAGAATGGACTCAAGGCAGGTGAGTAGAGGACTAGCACACAGGTACAGAAAACAATTAGAAGGCTTATTCAACAGTCGCAGTTAAGAGATGGTGGAGGTTTGGGCTAGGATGGGAAGGGAGGTGGAGATGGTAGAAGCGGCAGTATCAATACTCAAGACTGATAAAGAACATGCTTGCTATGTCTCAGCAATGTTCTAATAATTTTGCACTTTTACAAACAAGAAGTACAGCAAAGGTAAGTAATTTGACTCAGGTCACAGAAACTGTACAAAGAGAACTGCGATTTGAACCTAAGCAATATGATTGATGAGGAAAAAAATGAAGACTAAAGTGTGATAGATTTAAGAGCTGAAATCTACAGGATATTGATTAGACTATAATACTGTTTATTGAGACGGGGAAAGACTGAGATGAGGATTTCAAAACTAGGGGTGAGAAGGAAATCAAGAAATGCTATCTTGGCCAGGAGGATCAGATGGTCATAAAATGTCTAAGTGAAGGTTTCTAGGATACTAGTTATGTCAATAGGCCTCTTGGGAGATGTCAAAGCTATAGATTTGGTTCATCTGAGTAAGTAAAAGAAGATCTAGATGCAAAAAACTAAAGCCCAGAAAAGAGTATGGGGCATTCCAAAATTTATAATTAAAGGAGAAGATGAGTTAATAAAGCAGACTAAGAAGGAACCATGAATGATGTAAGAGGGAAACCAAGAAAAGGATGCTGTAATGCAAAAATATTTAAAGAAAACCAGAGTTACAGTACACGTGACTCTGCTCAATTTTATGTGGCAGCCTGGACGGGAAGGGACTTTGAGGAAGAACAGTTAACAGTGTTAATCACTTATTTGTGTCCAGCTCTTTGCAACCCCATGGACTATAGACCGCCAGGCTTCTCTGTCAGTGGAGTTTTCCAGGCAAGAATACTGAAGTGGGTAACCACTCCCTTCTCCAGGAGATCTTTTCAACCCAGAAATCGAAACCAGGTCTCCTGCATGGTAAGCAAATTCTTTACCATCTGACCCACCAGGAGAAGTCCTTGGGGAGAATGAACACATGTATCTGTATGGCTGAGTGAGTTCCTTCACAGTTCACCTGAAACTATCACAACATTGTTAATAAGTTATTCCCCAATACAAAACAGGAAGCTTTAAAAGAAGAAAGGAAAGAGCTGAGGAAATAACAACATATGAAGGTTAAAAATATTGAAGAAATAGTCAATTTTAGGTAAAATAAGAACAGCAAAATGACAACAGATTTGGCAACATGGAGATAATATGTTGACTCCAAACATGAGCAATTTCAAGGAACTGTAGGGATGGAAGCACCAGTGGGGTATGTTGAGGAAGAATGTGGCCTAAATAAACACAGAATTCACTACAGACCATTTTTTCCAGAATTCTTCCCTACAAAAACGAAGGTCACAGAGATGTACAGCGAAGATTCCACAATACTCAAACACCGCAGCACATTCTGCTGATGGAAATGACCAAAGAGAGAAATGCAACATAAGAAAGCCAAGGGAAAAAAAAGAAAAAAAAAGAAAGCCAAGGGATAGTATACAGTAGTAGAAAGGGGTAGGATCTAGATAAAAATGGAGAAGCTGACCGCAGACAGGAGCAGAAACATATCTTCCATATTACTGGAGGGAAGGCAAGGTTAAGAATAAAAGCATAGAAGTAGCCCGCCCATTCCCCTCCCTCCCCACCCCACCCCCCAAAAGATAAATAAATAAAATAAATGTTTAAAAAAAAAAAAAGAATAAAAGCAGAGGGGCTTCCCTGGTGGTCCAGTGGTTGGGAGTCCACCTTCCAATGTAGGGGATGCAGGTTTGGTCCCTGATCGGGGAACTAAAATCCCACATGCCGCAACTAAGACCCAGCACAGCCAAATAAATAAATAAACACTTAAAAAAAAAAAAAGAATAAAAGCAGATTAACTAAGCAAATTTGGTGATGGGAAAAATGAGAGAATTCTTATGTGATAGTTTTAGTTCCTTAAAGAACTATGGGGCAAAATTATAAACTGAAAGCACAGTGGACTTAAGGAAGAACAGGAATACGAATATTTATATGTATGTGTATATGTATCTCCTAACACTATAAAATAATTTTTACTTTATAATATATAAAGAAAGAAGAGTTTTATACTTGCTGGGTATAAGCATTACCAAAGAAAAAAGATGTTTCCTATAGATCAGCTTCAAACATTTAAGGAACATCATTAAAAAGATAAATTTAATGATAAACTCCTCAGCTAATCAGGTGATAAGAGATATTTCTTCTGTCCCTCCTAAAGCTGTGCTATAACTTTTTTTTTTAATTTATTTATCTTTTTGGGGGATGGGGTGGGAAGGGAGAGGGATGGGTGGGCCACTTCTATTGGTCTTTCATTTCTATTTTCATCCATCTTTGTTCTTTGGCCCATGTGGGCCTCCCATCGTGGTGGCCTCTGTTGTCGCAGAGCACCGGCTCTGGGCGCATGCGCTCCAGAGCTCAGGTTCAGTGATTGGACACATCAGTCCAGCCGCTCCGCGGCACGCAGGATCTTCCCAGGCCAGGGATCGAACCAGCGCCCCCTGCACTGCAAGGTGGTGTCCTTACCCACTGGACCACCAGGGGAAGCCCTGCTATAACCTTCCATGTAGTGTCTTACTGATACTTGTTTATAATTTTACCTAAATTGTTTATCATGAAAACTAAGAAAATCAAGTACTATTTAATATTCATTAGCATAATTACATCCAGATGGTTTTGGAAAATAACTCTCTAGTAGCATTTATATCTGAACATACTGTTTTTAATGCAAGACTTAATCACAGAAAGATTCATAGGAGAGCGATAGATCACATGCAATTTTCAATGTTATATTTCAAAAGCATTCTAACCTAAGCAACAAAAACATTTAACTGATTAGCTGTTGAACATTTGTTTATTCACACACAGTAGGTACTAAAAGTAGTCATTTCTTTCCTTAAAATTACTACCTTGAAAGAAAAACTTCTTAAGCATTGGAGACACAATGTTAGGAAGCTACTGGCTCAGAAAGTATGAAATAATAAAAATAGTGAAAACTACTTTGACCACTTGGGCTCATATTCTTACCCACTAACCCATGTCACTTTCTGTAATCAAAAGCTTCATGTAACCTGAATTCACATAAAATACTTTAAAACTGGTTCTCCTAATTCATCTCTACGTAGACTCAGCATATCACCACCAACAACTATCATATCTATCATCACAAATGCACAGAACACTACACTACAAATAAAGACCTACACTAGATGCTTTAAACACATTATTTCAGAATTCATGTAACACAATTATTAAAATCCTTATTTACAAATGCAAACACAGAAACTCAGAAAGATAATGTAGCCTACTCAAGGTCTGGCTGACTCCAAAATCCCTACACCAGTAGATATCAATTTCTGCTGTGCATCAGAAGCATCTGCAGAACCTGTGGAAAAAAACAGAAGCATCCTTGGCCCCACTCTAAAAAATACAGGAGTCTGCTCTGATGCAGGTACAGGTGATTCCTAGATAACCTCTTGATGCCTAACAAGACTATCAACAGGTTTCTCTTTGTTATTTTAATAAATAGTGTGCTTGGGGACAGGAGAGGGAAAAGGTGGGAACCTCTCCAGGCTCTTTGTGCATAAATTTTCTGGGAAGTCAACCAACTCAGAAGCTTTACTATAAACTACAGCTGCTGCTAGTAAAGCTGGATGCCATGACAGACAAAAGGAAGCCCTCAAGGAAAGGCAAAGGCAAGTCAACAGTGTAACTAAGTAAGGCTGATGAAGATGACAGCCTGGTAAGTTTCCACGGAAAGAAAAGAAATCTTAAGCCAATGGGCCCTATAAATAGTGAGTAGAGAGGCTTCAGACAGTAAATTAAGGGATTTACTACTACAACTAAGGATCCAGCGATTACGTGACATAAGGTCTCCATACTCCTATACATACAGATTTCCAAAATTCTACAAAGGAACCAGGTTCTCCTCTTTCTTAGTGAAAAGGTATAACTTAGTAAAACTACATTTGACTCAAATTCTAAGGACAGCGTTAGGATAAACCCACAAACTAATTAATTTCTCTTCGGCACTTATAAGAAAAAATGTCATTCAAAGAAAAATTTTGGACAGCAAGGATATGAAACCAGTTAATACTAAAGGAAATTAACCCTGAATATTCATTGGAAAGACTGATGCTGAAGCTGAAGCTCCAATACTTAGGCCATCTGATGGGAAAAGTCGATTCACTAGAAAAGACCCTGATGCTAAGGGGAAATGAAGGCAGAAGTAAAAGGGGACAACAGAAGATGAGATGCCTGGATGGCATCACCGATTCAATGGATATGAGCTTGGGCAAACTCTGAGAGATGGTGAAGGACAGGGAAGTCTGGTGTGCCGATGGGGTTGCAACGAGTGACTTGGCAACTAAACAATAAAGAAAGACCCAGACAAGTGTAAAGCAGAAGAAATTAGATGCCATAACTGGATTTTGCAGATGAGAGGTCCAGATTTCTGTGATCAGGAAGGAAGCAGCCACGGGTTAAAGCATTGCAGGAACCTGTGGAAAAACAGAAGCATCCTTGGCCCCACTCTAAAAAATACAGGAGTCTGCTCTGATGCAGGTACAGGTGATTCCTAGATAACCTCTTGATGCCTAACAAGACTATCAACAGGTTTCTCTTTGTTATTTTAATAAATAGTGTGCTTGGGGACAGGAGAGGGAAAAGGTGGGAACCTCTCCAGGCTCTTTGTGCATAAATTTTCTGGGAAGTCAACCAACTCAGAAGCTTTACTATAAACTACAGCTGCTGCTAGTAAAGCTGGATGCCATGACAGACAAAAGGAAGCCCTCAAGGAAAGGCAAAGGCAAGTCAACAGTGTAACTAAGTAAGGCTGATGAAGATGACAGCCTGGTAAGTTTCCACGGAAAGAAAAGAAATCTTAAGCCAATGGGCCCTATAAATAGTGAGTAGAGAGGCTTCAGACAGTAAATTAAGGGATTTACTACTACAACTAAGGATCCAGCGATTACGTGACATAAGGTCTCCATACTCCTATACATACAGATTTCCAAAATTCTACAAAGGAACCAGGTTCTCCTCTTTCTTAGTGAAAAGGTATAACTTAGTAAAACTACATTTGACTCAAATTCTAAGGACAGCGTTAGGATAAACCCACAAACTAATTAATTTCTCTTCGGCACTTATAAGAAAAAATGTCATTCAAAGAAAAATTTTGGACAGCAAGGATATGAAACCAGTTAATACTAAAGGAAATTAACCCTGAATATTCATTGGAAAGACTGATGCTGAAGCTGAAGCTCCAATACTTAGGCCATCTGATGGGAAAAGTCGATTCACTAGAAAAGACCCTGATGCTAAGGGGAAATGAAGGCAGAAGTAAAAGGGGACAACAGAAGATGAGATGCCTGGATGGCATCACCGATTCAATGGATATGAGCTTGGGCAAACTCTGAGAGATGGTGAAGGACAGGGAAGTCTGGTGTGCCGATGGGGTTGCAACGAGTGACTTGGCAACTAAACAATAAAGAAAGACCCAGACAAGTGTAAAGCAGAAGAAATTAGATGCCATAACTGGATTTTGCAGATGAGAGGTCCAGATTTCTGTGATCAGGAAGGAAGCAGCCACGGGTTACAAGGAGCACTGTAGCCAGCCTCCATCTCTACACCCACCAGTCCCTAGCATGTATTTAGTAAGGCTCTGTTGGAGGCCCTTACCACTCACTAATCAACAGACTATTCAATCCCATACCTATTATGTGCTAAGGTTATTATCACTTAAAACACAGACTAGGGCTTTCCTGGTAGCTCAGTGGTAAAGAGTTCACTTGCCAACGCAGGAGACACAGGTTTGATCCCTGATCTGGAAGATTCCACACGCTACAGAGCAAGTAAGCCCGTAAGCCATAACTAAAGAAAAAAAAAAAAAAAAAAACCCCACAGACTATCCTGTCTGCAAGAAGCTATGAATGCAATCTGAAGGACTCTGAGCAGAAGGAAAGTGAAATGAACAAATCATTCCACACGCTGCAGAGCAAGTAAGCCCGTAAGCCATAACTAAAGAAAAAGAAAAAAAAAAAAAAAAAACCCCACAGACTATCCTGTGTGCAAGAAGCTATGAATGCAATCTGAAGGACTCTGAGCAGAAGGAAAGTGAAATGAACAAATCTGCATTTAAAAAGAGCTCTCAGGTACTTTATTCTCACATTGTTTTACTTATTAAATGACATACTGATTTTTGGGGGGAGGTGGGGAGGGAGGGGGGCAGGCAGGCCACTTCTATTGGTCTTTCATTTCTCTATTTTCATCCATCTTTGTTCTTTGGCCCATGTGGGCCTCCCATCACGGTGGCCTCTGTTGTCGCAGAGCACTGGCTCTGGGCGCATGTGCTCCAGAGCTCCGGCTCGGTAATTGGACACATCGGTCCAGCTGCTCCGCGGCACGTGGGATCTTCCCAGACCAGGGATCGAACCGGCGCCCCTTGCACTGCAAGGCGGTGTCCTTACCCACTGGACTACCAGGGAAGCCCGACATACTGATTTTTGATTTGAAAAATACCTAATAAAGAGAAGGGCTCGGGCTCCCTAAAGGGGACAACAGAAGATGAGATGCCTGGATGGCATCACCGATTCAATGGATATGAGCTTGGGCAAACTCTGAGAGATGGTGAAGGACAGGGAAGTCTGGTGTGCCGATGGGGTTGCAACGAGTGACTTGGCAACTAAACAATAAAGAAAGACCCAGACAAGTGTAAAGCAGAAGAAATTAGATGCCATAACTGGATTTTGCAGATGAGAGGTCCAGATTTCTGTGATCAGGAAGGAAGCAGCCACGGGTTACAAGGAGCACTGTAGCCAGCCTCCATCTCTACACCCACCAGTCCCTAGCATGTATTTAGTAAGGCTCTGTTGGAGGCCCTTACCACTCACTAATCAACAGACTATTCAATCCCATACCTATTATGTGCTAAGGTTATTATCACTTAAAACACAGACTAGGGCTTTCCTGGTAGCTCAGTGGTAAAGAGTTCACTTGCCAACGCAGGAGACACAGGTTTGATCCCTGATCTGGAAGATTCCACACGCTACAGAGCAAGTAAGCCCGTAAGCCATAACTAAAGAAAAAGAAAAAAAAAAAAAAAAAACCCCACAGACTATCCTGTCTGCAAGAAGCTATGAATGCAATCTGAAGGACTCTGAGCAGAAGGAAAGTGAAATGAACAAATCATTCCACACGCTGCAGAGCAAGTAAGCCCGTAAGCCATAACTAAAGAAAAAGAAAAAAAAAAAAAAAAACCCCACAGACTATCCTGTGTGCAAGAAGCTATGAATGCAATCTGAAGGACTCTGAGCAGAAGGAAAGTGAAATGAACAAATCTGCATTTAAAAAGAGCTCTCAGGTACTTTATTCTCACATTGTTTTACTTATTAAATGACATACTGATTTTTGGGGAGGTGGGGAGGGAGGGGAGCAGGCAGGCCACTTCTATTGGTCTTTCATTTCTCTATTTTCATCCATCTTTGTTCTTTGGCCCATGTGGGCCTCCCATCACGGTGGCCTCTGTTGTCGCAGAGCACTGGCTCTGGGCGCATGTGCTCCAGAGCTCCGGCTCGGTAATTGGACACATCGGTCCAGCCGCTCCGCGGCACGTGGGATCTTCCCAGACCAGGGATCGAACCGGCGCCCCTTGCACTGCAAGGCGGTGTCCTTACCCACTGGACTACCAGGGAAGCCCGACATACTGATTTTTGATTTGAAAAATACCTAATAAAGAGAAGGGCTCCGGGCTTCCCCTGGTGGTCCAGTGGATAAGGACACCGCCTTGCAGTGCAAGGGGTGCCGGTTCGATCCCTGGCCTGGGAAGATTCCACGTGCCGCGGAGCGGTTGGACTCATGTGTCCAATCACCGAGCCGGAGCTCTGGAGCGCATGCGCCCAGAGCTAGCGCTCTGCGATGACAGACACCACCGCGATGGGAGGCCCGCAGGAGCCAAAGAACAAAGACGGATGAAAACAGAGAAATGGAAGACCAATAGAAGTGGCCCGCCCGCTCCCCTCCCTCCCCAACCCCCACCCAAAATAAATAAATCTTTAAAAAAAAATAAAATAAAATAAAGAGAAGGGCTCCTGCTAGCAACGTAGAGGAGTGGAGAGAAAAGGCAAAACACAAACAGGGAGACTGATCAAGAGAGTAATCAATAACACAAGAGAAGTGAAGAAAAGTTGAAAGGAGGTAAAATCAAAGGGAATGGAGAAGAGTAAAGAGACTCAAATATTAAAACAGTAACATTATGAGACAAACTAATTGTAGGTCAGAGAGAAAAAGGTAAACAGGAGAACTTCCAAAATGTAGCAGTTGGGTGGATATTAAAGAGGGACTTACAAATAAGGGTGGGTTAGAAAATTATATATATGATATTAACACTGCATACATTACATGTTTTACAAAAATACGCATAGGGAACTCATCAAAATGACAGCAGTGATTCACTCTGCATGATGTCAATTTTTTTTTTTTAGCCTCATTCTTTCCTACATCTTCTAAGTTTATTAAGAATATATACTTTCAGGCAAATTGTGTATATTCTGAAGCACACACATCTCAAAAGTTTACCCTCATTAACCAAAAATTCTACAGTTGTAAAACTTGAGAAAAATTGTTCAAATGGCAAACCATTCTGTATTTCAGAAACATGTTATATGATCTATAATTAATTCTCATGTCTTTGTGAGACCTCACTATGAAATCGTAATAGTGAGCAGTCATCCTGGTTGTGAATTGCTTCTTTTTTCCAGTTCTGGAAATTCTTCATCAGCTGAGACAGATGACAGAACTGAAAGCAGATACCTTGCCCACGGCTGCCAGACTATACAGTAAACATGGCAGACACTTACTGCTCATACCTCTGTCTCAGGGCTTTGCCACATCCATCTGCATGACTGACTCTCTCACTTCCTGTGTCATTTTCTCAATAAGACCTACTATGATTATCCTAATTTTAAGAATAACACACCTGTCACCATCACCACTCCAGGATTCCTGACCTTCTTTCACTTGCTTTGTTTTCAATATATTCATCACCTAATATACAATTGATTTACTACATTCAATGTGTGTCTCACCTCTGAGAATGTAAGCTTCTGAGATCACACACGGAGTTCTTTATTTCTGTTCCTAAATGTATCCCTATTACCAGAACAATGCCCTAGCACACAGTGGATGCTCAATAAATATCTGTTGAATTAGTGCATGTATAAATGAATAAATCCATGAAAGAAAACATGAGCAAAAGAATAAATTAAATGACCATTGGGTAAAACCGAGCATACTCAATTATTTTATGAATGAACATCAGTCATTTGTACTCTTTAGAAGTCACTTGTGGGCTTCCCTGGTGGTTCAGTGGGTAAGGACACAGCCTTGCAGTGCAAGGGGTGCCAGTTCGATCCCTGGCCTGGGAAGATCCCATGTGCCGCGGAGCGGCTGGATCGATGTGTCCAATCACAGAGCCTGAGCTCTGGAGCTCATGCGCCCAGAGCCGGTGCTCTGCGACAACAGAGGCCACCGCGATGGGAGGCCCACATGGGCCAAAGAACAAAGATGGATGAAAATAGAGAAATGAAAGACCAATAGAAATGGCCTGCCCACTCCCCTCCCTCCTCATCCCACCTCCCCATAAATAAATAAATAAATAAATAAATAAATCTTAAAAAAAAAAAAAAAAGAAGTCACTTGTTCTCTGCTTCAACATTCATAAAGACTCACATAGCCCGTTGGGTTCACAAAGCTTACTCTGTATAAATGTCAAAGTTTCTTTCAGATTCAAAAAGGGTAAGAATTTAACTCTATATTTCAAATAACTTCTCTAGTTAAAATAAACGTATAAAAATTAAGCAGTATAAGCTTAACAATAAATGATACAATTTTTCTTTTTTGTAATCGGAGCTTCTAAACTGCCTCATTCAAAAATGTTTACTTATTAATGAGGCTACTATCCTCCCTGATCAGTAAACAGGGCTTACTGCTCATACCTCTGTCTCAGGGCTTTGCCACATCCATCTGCATGACTGACTCTCTCACTTCCTGTGTCATTTTCTCAATAAGACCTACTATGATTATCCTAATTTTAAGAATAACACACCTGTCACCATCACCACTCCAGGATTCCTGACCTTCTTTCACTTGCTTTGTTTTCAATATATTCATCACCTAATATACAATTGATTTACTACATTCAATGTGTGTCTCACCTCTGAGAATGTAAGCTTCTGAGATCACACACGGAGTTCTTTATTTCTGTTCCTAAATGTATCCCTATTACCAGAACAATGCCCTAGCACACAGTGGATGCTCAATAAATATCTGTTGAATTAGTGCATGTATAAATGAATAAATCCATGAAAGAAAACATGAGCAAAAGAATAAATTAAATGACCATTGGGTAAAACCGAGCATACTCAATTATTTTATGAATGAACATCAGTCATTTGTACTCTTTAGAAGTCACTTGTGGGCTTCCCTGGTGGTTCAGTGGGTAAGGACACAGCCTTGCAGTGCAAGGGGTGCCAGTTCGATCCCTGGCCTGGGAAGATCCCATGTGCCGCGGAGCGGCTGGATCGATGTGTCCAATCACAGAGCCTGAGCTCTGGAGCTCATGCGCCCAGAGCCGGTGCTCTGCGACAACAGAGGCCACCGCGATGGGAGGCCCACATGGGCCAAAGAACAAAGATGGATGAAAATAGAGAAATGAAAGACCAATAGAAATGGCCTGCCCACTCCCCTCCCTCCTCATCCCACCTCCCCATAAATAAATAAATAAATAAATAAATAAATCTTAAAAAAAAAAAAAAAGAAGTCACTTGTTCTCTGCTTCAACATTCATAAAGACTCACATAGCCCGTTGGGTTCACAAAGCTTACTCTGTATAAATGTCAAAGTTTCTTTCAGATTCAAAAAGGGTAAGAATTTAACTCTATATTTCAAATAACTTCTCTAGTTAAAATAAACGTATAAAAATTAAGCAGTATAAGCTTAACAATAAATGATACAATTTTTCTTTTTTGTAATCGGAGCTTCTAAACTGCCTCATTCAAAAATGTTTACTTATTAATGAGGACCATAGACACACTCATGTAACCATGTGATAGTCTGCTTTGAGCAATCTCCAGGAGAAGCCTGGCGTGTTGCAGTCTATTGGGTTGTGAAGAATTGGACATGGCTTGCCAACTGAATAACAGAAAAGGTTGCTTGGGGGCTTCCCTGGTGGTCCAGTGGGTAAGGACACCGCCTTGCAGTGCAAGGGGTGCCGGTTCGAGCCCTGGCCTGGGAAGACCCCACGTGCCGTGGAGCGGCTGGACCTATGTGTCCAATTACCGAGCCGGAGCTCTGGAGTGCATGCGCCCAGAGCCGGTGCTCCGCGACAACAGAGGCCACCACGATGGGAGGCCCACACAGGCCAAAGGAAAAAGATGGATGAAAATGGACAAATGAAAGCCCAATAGAAGTGGCCCGCCTGCTCCCCTCCCTCCCCACCCCACCCCCATCAAAATAAATAAATAAATCTTTAAAAGAAAAAAAAAAAGGTTGCTTGGGGCTTCCCTGGTAGTCCAGTGGGTAAAGAGTCCACCTTGCAGTGCAAGGGGCACTGGTTTGACCCCCGGCCCAGGAAGACCCCACGTGCCGTGGAGCGGCTGGACCTATGTGTCCAATTACCGAGCCGGAGCTCTGGAGTGCATGCGCCCAGAGCCGGTGCTCCGCGACAACAGAGGCCACCACGATGGGAGGCCCACACAGGCCAAAGGAAAAAGATGGATGAAAATGGACAAATGAAAGCCCAATAGAAGTGGCCCGCCTGCTCCCCTCCCTCCCCACCCCACCCCCATCAAAATAAATAAATAAATCTTTAAAAGAAAAAAAAAAAGGTTGCTTGGGGCTTCCCTGGTAGTCCAGTGGGTAAAGAGTCCACCTTGCAGTGCAAGGGGCACTGGTTTGACCCCCGGCCCAGGAAAATCCCACATGCAGTGGAGTGACTGGACCGATGTGTCCAATTACCAGCCAGCACTCTGGAGCGCATGCGCCCAGAGTCGGTGCTGCAACAAGAGAGACTACAGCAATGGGAGGCCCACACAGGCCAAAGAATAAAGATGGATGAAAAAAAAAAGTTGCTTGGGCTTTTTTTAATTGTTAGTAATAAATTACAAGAACAAGGGGAAAGGACAAAAAAGGCAAGAGCATACATTCCACTTACTCCAATTTTAAGAGCAACTAGTTTCACTTGACTATGTCTCAAAGTTATAGCACCACCTGGTGTTTACTCTGCAGAAATGCTATGAGGTAGCACAAAAGCCCTTGTCATTTAATCTTTCTTAAAAGTTTACGCAGTTGGACAAAACGATGCTAAGTACACCGCTAAGTTGATAATGACATAAGTCTCATGCTCAGTTTGCAAATATAGAAATAAAAACTGGGAAATCAATGTGGCGTTACCAAAATAAACCACCATCTAAATAACTTTCAAACAAGAATAATCTTCTAGAAAAAAGAGAGGCAAAACCTAGTCAGTTCCTAATAAGAGGAAAATAAATTGAAAAACATTTTAGAACCTCATTAATAGACCATATGCAAAATTTGACAACAGTAAATTAGCAAATAAAGAATTTACATCTGAAAACTCAGCAGATCTAATTATAAGATTTCTTCATTACTTACCCTCTGCCCTTAATCCCCACAGACAGCATTAAAACAAACCCTTAGTATATTAACAACTCTCAGTAAATTACATACATTTGATTATGTGAGAGTATGACAATTTAGCTGATTCCATATTTTGTAACTTAGGGGAAAATTTTTGTAATGACTACTTCTGCTGCTTCTACATTTACAATGATGCCAACATTACTTACACCAATACAGGCTTTCCAGATATCCTAGGATGTCTCAGCACTTCTGACATTGTCTCTTTTGTCTCTTCCATTCTCTCTTCATCACTTGAATCCACAACAAATATTACGCCATAGGACTCAGCATAGTAGTTCTTCCAGATTCCTCGAATTCTTTTTCCACCTCCCAAGTCAAAGATGGTGACTTCAAACTTTCCTTGTCTAAGGTCAATTTTGGAAAATCCAACAGTAGGAGCTACATCTTCAGGATACTCTGTTTCAAATGATATAAAAGAATCTTGAGACTTCAAATTAACAACACTAATGTAACTTCACAACTTAAATGATGTAAGTATGTTACTCATACTTTAGTACTAAATAGAAAGTTTACTATTTGCTTATCCAATATGGATTACATCTAAGCACACTGGTTTAATAAATTACAAGAACAAGGGGAAAGGACAAAAAAGGCAAGAGCATACATTCCACTTACTCCAATTTTAAGAGCAACTAGTTTCACTTGACTATGTCTCAAAGTTATAGCACCACCTGGTGTTTACTCTGCAGAAATGCTATGAGGTAGCACAAAAGCCCTTGTCATTTAATCTTTCTTAAAAGTTTACGCAGTTGGACAAAACGATGCTAAGTACACCGCTAAGTTGATAATGACATAAGTCTCATGCTCAGTTTGCAAATATAGAAATAAAAACTGGGAAATCAATGTGGCGTTACCAAAATAAACCACCATCTAAATAACTTTCAAACAAGAATAATCTTCTAGAAAAAAGAGAGGCAAAACCTAGTCAGTTCCTAATAAGAGGAAAATAAATTGAAAAACATTTTAGAACCTCATTAATAGACCATATGCAAAATTTGACAACAGTAAATTAGCAAATAAAGAATTTACATCTGAAAACTCAGCAGATCTAATTATAAGATTTCTTCATTACTTACCCTCTGCCCTTAATCCCCACAGACAGCATTAAAACAAACCCTTAGTATATTAACAACTCTCAGTAAATTACATACATTTGATTATGTGAGAGTATGACAATTTAGCTGATTCCATATTTTGTAACTTAGGGAAATTTCTGTAATGACTACTTCTGCTGCTTCTACATTTACAATGATGCCAACATTACTTACACCAATACAGGCTTTCCAGATATCCTAGGATGTCTCAGCACTTCTGACATTGTCTCTTTTGTCTCTTCCATTCTCTCTTCATCACTTGAATCCACAACAAATATTACGCCATAGGACTCAGCATAGTAGTTCTTCCAGATTCCTCGAATTCTTTTTCCACCTCCCAAGTCAAAGATGGTGACTTCAAACTTTCCTTGTCTAAGGTCAATTTTGGAAAATCCAACAGTAGGAGCTACATCTTCAGGATACTCTGTTTCAAATGATATAAAAGAATCTTGAGACTTCAAATTAACAACACTAATGTAACTTCACAACTTAAATGATGTAAGTATGTTACTCATACTTTAGTACTAAATAGAAAGTTTACTATTTGCTTATCCAATATGGATTACATCTAAGCACACTGGTTTGGGGGAAAGGTAGGTACTATAAAATATCCAACTAGGATTTACACTCTTTGCAGACAGGGTTTTTTGTTTGATTGTCTGTTTTTATTGTTATAACCCCAGGTCCTAAAATAATGTTTACAATATAGCAGGTACTTAATAAGTATCTGTAAAATGAATAAACAAATGAATCTTTGCCTTTAGGGCTACAGACTCTCCAAGTTACAAACAATAAAAATTTCAACCACCAACATTACGGTCTTCCCCAGGGACCATTAGAATCTCCGTGGAGTTATAAAGAAAAACTAACCATTTATAGAATAGTTTAGAACAACCAAATAATGGGAGAAGCTATAAAGTATATGGGACCTTTCTTTTTAAATTAACTGAATTAGGGCTTCCCTGGTGGTCCAGTGGGTAAAGACACCGCCTTGCAGTGCAAGGGGTGCCGGTTCGATCCCTGGCATGAGAAGATCCCATGTGCCACAGAGCAGCTGGGCTGATGTGTCCAACTACCCAGCGGGAGCTCTGGAGCACATGCACCCAGAGCCGGTGCTCTGCAGCAACAGAGGCCACTGCGATGGGAGGCTTACATAGGTCAAAGAACAAAGATAAATGAAAGATCAATAGAAGTAGCCAAACATAAAATAAAATAAAATAACTGCATTAAAGCTATAAATGGAGAAAAGAAACTTTTAAGGACAATGTGCAAATACAAAATATAAAGAGTTTTTTCTTTTCTACATGAAGAGAATACAGGATATTTTCAAAAACTGTAATTGAATTTCTTTGAACTTCTGCATACAACAGCATAAAGAAGGTGGTAAATAATATATTAATTAATATAACGGCCAAGAAGTGATAATAACAAGAGATTAAAAAGATTACTAAGATTCAATACTTGAACTAGCAGCTGAAACCTAGGCCTTAAAACTAGGTAGGATTTAAACAGTTAGATGAGTGATCTAAGTAAAAGAAATGGCAAAAGCAAGGAAGTATAAACAAGTTGAACACTGCAGTTGGAACAAACCCTTAAGACCGAAGAGGATTCGCACACTGAAGAGGGTTCTAAAGATAGAGAATTGTGAGCCTTGCAAGGCATTTCAGCAGACCAAAAATATAATTAAGATGATTAAAGTAGTCCTTTATTAGAGATTCATCTTTGCAAAAGTCTCTAGAACAGACTGAAAATAAGAGTGATAGCAATTTCTTAGAGAGGTATGAAAACAAAAACAGAAGGTTATATTTTAAGTTATAACCCCAGGTCCTAAAATAATGTTTACAATATAGCAGGTACTTAATAAGTATCTGTAAAATGAATAAACAAATGAATCTTTGCCTTTAGGGCTACAGACTCTCCAAGTTACAAACAATAAAAATTTCAACCACCAACATTACGGTCTTCCCCAGGGACCATTAGAATCTCCGTGGAGTTATAAAGAAAAACTAACCATTTATAGAATAGTTTAGAACAACCAAATAATGGGAGAAGCTATAAAGTATATGGGACCTTTCTTTTTAAATTAACTGAATTAGGGCTTCCCTGGTGGTCCAGTGGGTAAGGACACCGCCTTGCAGTGCAAGGGGCGCCGGTTCGATCCCTGGCATGAGAAGATCCCATGTGCCACAGAGCAGCTGGGCTGATGTGTCCAACTACCCAGCGGGAGCTCTGGAGCACATGCACCCAGAGCCGGTGCTCTGCAGCAACAGAGGCCACTGCGATGGGAGGCTTACATAGGTCAAAGAACAAAGATAAATGAAAGATCAATAGAAGTAGCCAAACATAAAATAAAATAAAATAACTGCATTAAAGCTATAAATGGAGAAAAGAAACTTTTAAGGACAATGTGCAAATACAAAATATAAAGAGTTTTTTCTTTTCTACATGAAGAGAATACAGGATATTTTCAAAAACTGTAATTGAATTTCTTTGAACTTCTGCATACAACAGCATAAAGAAGGTGGTAAATAATATATTAATTAATATAACGGCCAAGAAGTGATAATAACAAGAGATTAAAAAGATTACTAAGATTCAATACTTGAACTAGCAGCTGAAACCTAGGCCTTAAAACTAGGTAGGATTTAAACAGTTAGATGAGTGATCTAAGTAAAAGAAATGGCAAAAGCAAGGAAGTATAAACAAGTTGAACACTGCAGTTGGAACAAACCCTTAAGACCGAAGAGGATTCGCACACTGAAGAGGGTTCTAAAGATAGAGAATTGTGAGCCTTGCAAGGCATTTCAGCAGACCAAAAATATAATTAAGATGATTAAAGTAGTCCTTTATTAGAGATTCATCTTTGCAAAAGTCTCTAGAACAGACTGAAAATAAGAGTGATAGCAATTTCTTAGAGAGGTATGAAAACAAAAACAGAAGAATGCTAAGAGAGAACTCATGACAGATTAACAGAAACAAGTGACTCAATGGTTAAAAAGAAGAGTTCAAACTTCACGACTGTCTTTTCCATTCACTCACTAATGTGGCTGTTGTTCAGTCGCTAAGTTGTGTCCAATTCTTTACGACCTCATGGACTGTATCCCACCAGGCTCCTCTGTCCATGGGATTTTCCAGGCAAGAACACTGGAGTGAGTTGCCATTTTCTTCTCCACATCATCATGGAATTCACAACAAATATTACTCCACTGAACTTTGTTTATAAAGTCAATACCATGACCACAAATTATATGAGGCTTTTAAAATTTAAGTCAAACTTGAATAAAAGTTCAATTTCTCAATTGTTCTAGCTGCATTTCAAGTACTCAAGAGTCACATGTGGTTGGTGGCCCACCTTACTGGACAAAACCTATACAGAACATGTCCATCACTGCCAGCAGTTCTACTGAACAACACTGGTTTAGAGGGTATTCTCATTCCCACACTCAGCAAAACATTTACTATTACACAGATAAACCTGACAGGCATTTGCGGCTAGCCTTAGGTGTGACTGAGAAACAGACTTGCAATGTACCACTGACATCTTAGTGCAGTTTATGCGGCTCTCTTGAAAGTTAATAAAGACATCAAAAGTCACATTTTAAAAAGACCTGCCTTATCTAGGAGAAAAAGGCAAGCTAAGAAGCAATATAAGGGCTTCTCCTGGTGGTCCAGTGGGTAAGGACACCGCCTTGCAGTGCAAGGGGTGCCAGTTCGATCCTTGGCCTGGGAAGATCCCACGTGCCGCGGAGTGGCTGGACTGATGCGTCCAATTACTGAGCCTGAGCTCTGGCGCGCATGCGCCCAGAGCCGGTGCTCTGCAACAACAGAGGCCACCGCGTTGGGAGGCCCACATGGGCCAAAGAACAAAGATGGATGAAAATAGACAAATTAAAGACCAATAGAAGTGGCCCGCCCGTCCCCTCCCTCCCCACCACACCCCTCAAAAAGATAAATAATAAATTTTTAAAAATGTTAAAAAAAAAAGAAGCAATATAAACAGATGTATACTCTAAAAACAGAATCATACTAGACATTTACAAATGTGGATCTAGTCCAGGCAAGAACTGGTTTCACAGTTAAAAGAGGCAGCTGTCTTTGAGAACCAATCAAAAGGTACCCCCAGGAATTACCAGTGAAAATAAATCAACTGTCTTGAGGAAGCGATGAGAGAAACAACATATAGAGAATACTTATTGAGTACCAGGACTTTGTTAGGCATTAGAATGGAATGACAAATAAAATAAGTTTGCTACCCTCAGAGAATATCCAGTGCACTTCAGTGACAGAATATTAATGTAAGTAACACAGGGACCACTATGTTCTGTGAACACATCTGGAGGGGACGGTGCAAAGGTGTTACAAACTGCATGACTATGTCCTGCCAAAACTCACCTGCTAAAACCCTAATCCCCAAGGTGATGGTATAAGGAGGTGAGGCCTTTGGGAGGTAATCAGGTTTAGGTTAGGTCACAAGGATGGAGCCCCTATGATGGAATTAGTGCCCTTTAAGAAGAGATACAACAGAGCTTGTTTCCTCTCTCTCTTTCCACCACATGAGGATAAAAGTGAGAAGGTAGCGGTAAATCAAGAAGAGGGCCTGCACTAAGTATCTGACCACACAGGCACCTTGACCTCAGACTCTAGAAATGTAAGACATACCTATGGTTTAAGTCATCAAAGTCTATGGCATTCTGCTATAGCAGCCCAAACTAAAATGAAGTACATTCAAGAGAAAAAGAGTAAAGAGGGAGAGATGAGTTATGGCCTGGAAAGGTCATAGAGGAAGTAAAACAGGAGTGAAATCTTAAAAGATAAAAGAAAATAAAAACTATAATAAAGAAGGAAGAACATTCCAGGCAGGGGAACACTGTAAGCACTGTAAGCACAGATAAAACAATGGCACTAGTCCCAGAAGGCCAATTCATAGTTAAGTAATTTTTTGCAAGGTTCCATGGTGGGCAGACCCAAGACACAAATTCAGGTATTCAGAACTTTAAAAGGCTGTTTCTTTTGATACATAGAACACCCTGCCCAACTTCTCTATTCTTTCCTCTGGTTCTTACTCAGGATTCCACGTTTTAAAACTCAAGACTAAAAGTTCACGTTACAACCTTTTCTATAAATCACTGTCTGATGATTCCTTCCTACTTTCAAGATTACCTGTACCATCTATCATAGTCTTCAGTCTTCTTGCTGGTCTTCACAATAGCCCTTACCTTTACAATACCTGGGAACTAGCTCTGTATCCTTGGCACAAAGCATACAGTTGCTCGATACTACACCACCAGACTACTAAGACAGCTGAAGCCACTGTCCTTATGTCCATCCTTCCACATATTTCTCCATCCATCCATGTCTGCAACTATTTATTGAGGCCTGTTATCAATCAGGCATCATACAAGAACAAGGGATACAAGGATATATGGTCCCCAGTCCTGATGATTTCAGTAAAACATGTGTTAAGACAACGCCTAAAAACTTCAATATAAAATGAAAATACATAATAACTATTTATTGAACTTACATTATATGGTAAGTACTAGACCAAGTCCTATATATACAAATATTAATAAAATCTATTTTTTGTTCTTATAAGACCGCTTATATAAAAGGAAAAATAAAAAATACATACATAAACAAATAACTACAATATAATAAAGATCAGTTAATACCAACAATGCTAGGGATCACTTTATACAAAGAATTTTCCAACCCAGAAGAGTAACACATCCTTTAAACTATTAGGAAATAATACTGGAAAGTCAGAGAATCCTGGACTTTTTTAGCTGAGCACATAGCTGTTTAGGATAAAGAAAGCAACCCTCAGTCTCTATGGCACCCAGGGGTGGCTGTGAGAGTGAGTTCTAGAAAGCATGCTTGTGGTATATACTGTTAAATGTTTACCGGCTTTAGAGGCTACGGAACTCTGATATGTAATTTTCATGATATAAATACTACCACAGTGCCCAATTTGTAATTATCAATATGAGGCACCTTGTCATGTACGGATGTGAGAGGTGGACCATAAAGAAGGCTGAGCACCAAAGAATTCATAGCTAAGTAATTTTTTGCAAGGTTCCATGGTGGGCAGACCCAAGACACAAATTCAGGTATTCAGAACTTTAAAAGGCTGTTTCTTTTGATACATAGAACACCCTGCCCAACTTCTCTATTCTTTCCTCTGGTTCTTACTCAGGATTCCACGTTTTAAAACTCAAGACTAAAAGTTCACGTTACAACCTTTTCTATAAATCACTGTCTGATGATTCCTTCCTACTTTCAAGATTACCTGTACCATCTATCATAGTCTTCAGTCTTCTTGCTGGTCTTCACAATAGCCCTTACCTTTACAATACCTGGGAACTAGCTCTGTATCCTTGGCACAAAGCATACAGTTGCTCGATACTACACCACCAGACTACTAAGACAGCTGAAGCCACTGTCCTTATGTCCATCCTTCCACATATTTCTCCATCCATCCATGTCTGCAACTATTTATTGAGGCCTGTTATCAATCAGGCATCATACAAGAACAAGGGATACAAGGATATATGGTCCCCAGTCCTGATGATTTCAGTAAAACATGTGTTAAGACAACGCCTAAAAAGTTCAAGATAAAATGAAAATACATAATAACTATTTATTGAACTTACATTATATGGTAAGTACTAGACCAAGTCCTATATATACAAATATTAATAAAATCTATTTTTTGTTCTTATAAGACCGCTTATATAAAAGGAAAAATAAAAAATACATACATAAACAAATAACTACAATATAATAAAGATCAGTTAATACCAACAATGCTAGGGATCACTTTATACAAAGAATTTTCCAACCCAGAAGAGTAACACATCCTTTAAACTATTAGGAAATAATACTGGAAAGTCAGAGAATCCTGGACTTTTTTAGCTGAGCACATAGCTGTTTAGGATAAAGAAAGCAACCCTCAGTCTCTATGGCACCCAGGGGTGGCTGTGAGAGTGAGTTCTAGAAAGCATGCTTGTGGTATATACTGTTAAATGTTTACCGGCTTTAGAGGCTACGGAACTCTGATATGTAATTTTCATGATATAAATACTACCACAGTGCCCAATTTGTAATTATCAATATGAGGCACCTTGTCATGTACGGATGTGAGAGGTGGACCATAAAGAAGGCTGAGCACCAAAGAATTGATGCCTTTGAACTGTGGAGCTAGAGAAGACTACTGAGAGTCCCTTGGACTGCAAGGAGATCAAACCAGTCAATCCTAAAGGAAACCAACCCCGAATATTCATTAGAAGGACTGATGCTGAAGCTGAAGCTCCAATACTTTGGCCACCTGATGCGAAGAGAAAACTCACTGGAAAAGAAAAAAGTCAGACACGATGGAGCAACTGAACCGAATTAAACCACAGAACTGGGAGAAAAGGTGCCTAATTGGCTCTAGCTGTCTAGTAAGAGCCAGTAACAGTAAGCAGGAGCGTGCTGAGGAATACCACGGGTTTTACCCAATAGCATGTGAAGACATCTAGCTTCTAGATCACACACTTAAAAAAAAAAAAAAGAAAAAAAAAACCAGAGGAGAGCATCCCTTTGTCTTTCACTTCTTTCTTCTGGCTAAAATACAGATGTAATATTGAGTCACCCTGGACCAGGATGGGAAGGGAAAACACTAGGAATGGCAAAGCAAATAGGAAAAGGAACTTGAATCCCTAATAGTATAGAGCTGCTATGCCAGTCCTAGACTGCCTGTGCTGTCGGAGAGAGAAATAAATTTCTATTTTGTTAAACCAATGCTATTTTAGGCTTAATATGTTAAAACAATCAAACCTATATCTTATTAATGCAGTCACTTTGACAGCCATGAACAAGAGAAGCTGATTGAATGAACTGAAGCTCAAGACAGGGAAAATACTCACAGATTAGGAAACTATAATAAAATTATAGATGAAACACAAAACCCAGGGTAAGAGAGGAAAATTATTTCAAAAGAAAAGAGGAAATATATAATAAAATTTGCTTTTAATTTTTTTTTTTAAATTTTGGCCTCTTTTATTGGTTTTTTACTTATTTACTTTCATCCATCCTTATTCTTTGGCCTGTGTGGGCCTCCTACCACAGTGGCCACCGTCACCACAGAGCACTGGCTCTGGGCACACGTGCTCCAGAGTGCCGGGTTGCAATTGGACACACTGGTCCAACCACTCTTCAGCATGTGGTATCCTTCCCAGCCAGGGATCAAATTGGTGCCCCCTGCACTGCAAGGTGGACTCTCTACCTACTGGACTACCAGGGAAGAAGCCCCCTTCTTTTAATTTTCTAAATTAAAAAAATAAAAATGAGAAGAGCCAGAAATAAGCTAAAGACTAGAAGCCATGGGAGAAATGTTTTAGGAAGACTGCTTACTACAACTAAGGAATGGCTAAACTGGGACACCAAAACAAGTAAAACTGACGTTGGGGAATTTGAAGTCTAGAGAGGTAGAGAGATACATAAATAGAGGGCCAATTAAGTACTGATACAAGCATTAGAGACAAACAGCAACAGACAAAAATAGAAGTTATTGTAGTGATGGTGGCGACCAGGGGTGAGGCCAGCAAGAGGCCAGAAGAGACGTCATCAAGGAGATCCACATGACAATCAAGTGTCTTCAAGGAGAAAAGGAAAGATGTATACTCTCCGGAATTCTGAATGCACAGGAGAGATAAGAAAGACTTCTTAAGTGAACAATGCAAAGAAATAGAGGAAAACAACAGAATGGAAAAGACTAGAGTCTCTACAAGAAAATTAGATACCAAGGGAACATTTCATACAATAATAGGCACAATAAAGGACAGAAATTGTATGAACCTAACAGAAGCAGAAGATATTAAGAAGAGGTGAAAAGAATACACAGAAAGACTATACAAAAAAGATGTTAATGAGCCAGGTGACCATGACAGTGTGCTCACTCACGTAGAACCTGACATCTTAAGAGTGTGATGTCAAGTAGGGCCAAGGAAGCATTATTATGAACAAAGCTAGTGGAGGTGATAGAATTCCAGTTGAGCTTTGTCAAATATAAAAGATGATGCTGTTAAAGTGCTGCACTCAATATGCCAGCAAATTTGAAACATTCAGCAGTGGCCTCAGAACTAGAAAAGGTTTGTTTTCATTTGAATCCCAAAGAAGGGCAATGCCAAAGAATGTTTAAACTGCCTTGTCAATACCACAGTGGCCACCGTCACCACAGAGCACTGGCTCTGGGCACACGTGCTCCAGAGTGCCGGGTTGCAATTGGACACACTGGTCCAACCACTCTTCAGCATGTGGTATCCTTCCCAGCCAGGGATCAAATTGGTGCCCCCTGCACTGCAAGGTGGACTCTCTACCTACTGGACTACCAGGGAAGAAGCCCCCTTCTTTTAATTTTCTAAATTAAAAAAATAAAAATGAGAAGAGCCAGAAATAAGCTAAAGACTAGAAGCCATGGGAGAAATGTTTTAGGAAGACTGCTTACTACAACTAAGGAATGGCTAAACTGGGACACCAAAACAAGTAAAACTGACGTTGGGGAATTTGAAGTCTAGAGAGGTAGAGAGATACATAAATAGAGGGCCAATTAAGTACTGATACAAGCATTAGAGACAAACAGCAACAGACAAAAATAGAAGTTATTGTAGTGATGGTGGCGACCAGGGGTGAGGCCAGCAAGAGGCCAGAAGAGACGTCATCAAGGAGATCCACATGACAATCAAGTGTCTTCAAGGAGAAAAGGAAAGATGTATACTCTCCGGAATTCTGAATGCACAGGAGAGATAAGAAAGACTTCTTAAGTGAACAATGCAAAGAAATAGAGGAAAACAACAGAATGGAAAAGACTAGAGTCTCTACAAGAAAATTAGATACCAAGGGAACATTTCATACAATAATAGGCACAATAAAGGACAGAAATTGTATGAACCTAACAGAAGCAGAAGATATTAAGAAGAGGTGAAAAGAATACACAGAAAGACTATACAAAAAAGATGTTAATGAGCCAGGTGACCATGACAGTGTGCTCACTCACGTAGAACCTGACATCTTAAGAGTGTGATGTCAAGTAGGGCCAAGGAAGCATTATTATGAACAAAGCTAGTGGAGGTGATAGAATTCCAGTTGAGCTTTGTCAAATATAAAAGATGATGCTGTTAAAGTGCTGCACTCAATATGCCAGCAAATTTGAAACATTCAGCAGTGGCCTCAGAACTAGAAAAGGTTTGTTTTCATTTGAATCCCAAAGAAGGGCAATGCCAAAGAATGTTTAAACTGCTGCACCATTGCTCTCATTTTACATACTTAAAATTCTCCTAGCTAGGCTTCAATAGTACATGAACTGAGAACTTTCAGAGGTAGAAGCTGGATTTAGAAAAGGCAGAAGAACCAGAAACCAAATTGCCAACAACTTATCATCTTTCTTGGATCATAGAAAGAGCAAGGAAATTCTAGAAAAACATCTACTTCTGCTTCATTGAATATGCTAAAGCTTTTGACTGTGTGAATCACAATAAACTGTGGAAAATTCTGAGAGATGGGAATACCAGACCACCTTACCTGCCTCCTGCAAAACCTGTATGTAGGACAAAAAGCAACAGTTAGAACCAGATGGAACAACGAACTGGTTGTTCGTTGGGAAGGAGTACATCAAGGCTGTATATTGTCACCTGCTTATTAACTTATATTCAGAGTACATCATGCAAAATGCCAGTCTGGATGAAGCACGAGCTGGAATCAAGATTGCCAGGAGAAATATCAATAGCCTCAGGTATGCAGATGACAACACCCTGATGGCAGAAAGTGAAGAGAAACTGAGGAGCCTCTGGATGAAGGTGAAAGAGAAGTGTGAAAAAGCTGACTGAAAATTCAACATTCAAAAAACAAAGATCATGGCATCCTGCATGTAGATGGACAAACAATGGAAACAGTGAGACTTTTTCCTGGGCTCCAAAATCACTGTGGACTCCAGCCACGAAATTAAAAAACGCTTGCTCCTTGGAAGAAAAGCTATGACAAACCTAGACAGCATATTCAAAAGCAGAGATATCACTTTGCTGACAAAAGTCTGTATAGTCAAAGCTATGGTTTTTCCAGTAGTCATGTATGGATGTGAGAGCTGGATCTTAAAAAAGGCCGAGCGTCAAAGAAATACTGTGGTGTCGGAGAAGGCTCTTGAGAGTCCTTTGGACTGCAAGGAGATCAAACCAGTCAATCCTAAAGGAAACCAACCCTGAATATTCATTGTAAGGAATGATGCTGAAGCTGAAGCTCCAATACTCTGGCCACTTGATAAGGAACTATGGAACCTGAGCTAAAATACAGGCAAGAGCAAAGAGATGAATTTGTTTTCATTTGAATCCCAAAGAAGGGCAATGCCAAAGAATGTTTAAACTGCTGCACCATTGCTCTCATTTTACATACTTAAAATTCTCCTAGCTAGGCTTCAATAGTACATGAACTGAGAACTTTCAGAGGTAGAAGCTGGATTTAGAAAAGGCAGAAGAACCAGAAACCAAATTGCCAACAACTTATCATCTTTCTTGGATCATAGAAAGAGCAAGGAAATTCTAGAAAACATCTATTTCTGCTTCATTGAATATGCTAAAGCTTTTGACTGTGTGAATCACAATAAACTGTGGAAAATTCTGAGAGATGGGAATACCAGACCACCTTACCTGCCTCCTGCAAAACCTGTATGTAGGACAAAAAGCAACAGTTAGAACCAGATGGAACAACGAACTGGTTGTTCGTTGGGAAGGAGTACATCAAGGCTGTATATTGTCACCTGCTTATTAACTTATATTCAGAGTACATCATGCAAAATGCCAGTCTGGATGAAGCACGAGCTGGAATCAAGATTGCCAGGAGAAATATCAATAGCCTCAGGTATGCAGATGACAACACCCTGATGGCAGAAAGTGAAGAGAAACTGAGGAGCCTCTGGATGAAGGTGAAAGAGAAGTGTGAAAAAGCTGACTGAAAATTCAACATTCAAAAAACAAAGATCATGGCATCCTGCATGTAGATGGACAAACAATGGAAACAGTGAGACTTTTTCCTGGGCTCCAAAATCACTGTGGACTCCAGCCACGAAATTAAAAAACGCTTGCTCCTTGGAAGAAAAGCTATGACAAACCTAGACAGCATATTCAAAAGCAGAGATATCACTTTGCTGACAAAAGTCTGTATAGTCAAAGCTATGGTTTTTCCAGTAGTCATGTATGGATGTGAGAGCTGGATCTTAAAAAAGGCCGAGCGTCAAAGAAATACTGTGGTGTCGGAGAAGGCTCTTGAGAGTCCTTTGGACTGCAAGGAGATCAAACCAGTCAATCCTAAAGGAAACCAACCCTGAATATTCATTGTAAGGAATGATGCTGAAGCTGAAGCTCCAATACTCTGGCCACTTGATGCAAAGAGACAACTCACTGGAAAAAAAAAACCTGATGCTGGGAAAAATAGAAGGCAAAAGGAGAAGGAGACAACAGAGGATGAGATGGTTGGATAGCATCACTGAGACAATGGACATGAGTTTGAACAAGCTCCAGGAGATGATGAAGGACAAGGAAATCTGGTGTTGCTGCAGTCCATAGGGTCATAAAGAGTCAGACAGGACTGAGCGACTGAACTAATCTGAAGAATAAGTTGATACTCTCTTTGATAAGGCAAGTGGGAATAGTATAAGCAAAAACAAAGGTATCAAAAGGTTCAATGTGAAAAACTCCAAGTAGTTCTATATAACTGCAATCTTTAGAAAAGGTAAAAAAAATCACTTGAATAGGCTGAAGAGTAAATACAAAATGAAGAACAAAAACAGAGGAAGAGAAAGGCTTCCCCTGGTGGTCCAGTGGGTAAGGACACCGCCTTGCAGTGCAAGGGGCGCCGGTTCGAGCCCTGGCCTGGGAAGATCCCACATGCCGCGGAGCGGCTGGACTGATGTGTCCAATCACCCAGCCGGAGCTCTGGAGCACATGCGCCCAGAGCCGGAGCTCTGCAGCGACAGACGCCACCGTGATGGGAGTCCCACAGGAGCCAAAGAACAAAGACGGATGAAAATGGAGAAATGAAAGACCAATAGAAGTGGCCCGCCTGCTCTCCTCCCTCCCCAACCCGACCCCCGCCCAAAACAAATAAATAAATCTTTAAAAAAAACCTAAAAAACAAAAACACAGAGCAAGAGGGGAGCTCAAAGCCAAAGTCAGCTTTGATTTTGTTTGTTTGTTTATGATATGATACTGTACATTTTATAAACTCAGAAAATGACACTGATAGATATGGAGGTGTAATTCTGAAGAAAAAGACATGATGGAAAGAGGATATTCTAAGCACATCCAAATAATTTGATGGATTCATTTAGCAAGTTTCTAGATCCTTCTCCCTTGAACCTAAGATTTTGAAAGAATGAAGAAGAGATTTAGGTAAGGTTTCATAGCCTTATGTGGATAGGCAGGCCAAATGTGAATAGTCATCTATTGTTACATGGCCCTCAAGCTAAGAAATAATGTGTTTTATATTTTTAAAAATTTCCAAAAAAATTTTCAAGGATAATATTTAATAACATATCAGTGTCTGTAAGTGAAGTTTCACTGAAAATGGCCATGCTCATTTGTTTACATACTGCCTATGGCTCCTATCACCCCACTGTATCAGAGCTGTATAGCTGGTAAATGAACCGTATGACTGTCATAAGTTGAAAATATTAACACTTATGTTCTGAGACTTTCCTGGTGATAAAGTGGCTAAGACTCTGCCAACGCAGGGGGCAAGAGTTTCATCCCTGGTTAGGAAACTAAGATCCCACATGAAATGTGGTATGGACAAAAAATTAATACATTTTTTTGGGGGGGGGTTGGCGCGGGAGGGGGGCAGGTGGGCCACTTCTATTGGTCTTTCATTTGTCTATTTTCATCCATCTTTGTTCTTTGGCCCATGTGGGCCTCCTATCGCGGTGGCCTCTGTTGTCGCAGAGCACCAGCTCTGGGCACATGCGCCCCAGAGCTCCGGCTCGGTAATTGGACACATGGGTCCAGCCGCTCCGCAGCACGTGGGATCGTCCTAGGCCAGGGATCAAACCGGCACCCCTTGCACTGCAAGGCGGTGCCCTTACCCACTGGACCACCAGGGAGGCCCTAATACATTTTTATAAATAAAATATTTACTCTTTACAGAAGAGGTCTGCAAACGCCTGGTTTAGATGATGATAGTTAGTGAGTGTTCTGTGAGGATATAACCCTGGTAAAGGCATGAGAGGTACAAAAAGGCTTTACAAGACTGTTTCAAACAGTAATACCGGGCTTCCCTGGTGGTCCAGTGGGTAAGGACACCACCTTGCAGTGGAAGGGGCGCCGGTTTGATCCCTGGCCTGGGAAGATCCCACGTGCCACGGAGCAGCTAGACCGATATGTCCAATTACCGAACCGGAGCTCTGGAGTCCATGCGCCCAGAGCCGGTGCTCTGCGACAACAGAGGCCACCGCGATGGGAGGCCCACAGGAGCCAAAGAACAAAGACGGATGAAAATAGAGAAAATGAAAGACCAACAGAAGTGGCCCGCCTGCTCCCCTCTCTCCCCACTGCACCCACCCCCAAAATAAATAAATAAACCTTTAAAAAAAAAAAAACAATAATACCCAGTTTGTGGAACGTCCTTGGTAGCCCAGTGTTTAAGACTCCATGCTTTCAACGCAGGGGGTGTGGGATTCGTGACTGGAGAACTAAAATATCCACATGACATGAAGTGTGGCCAAAACAAAAGAAACTGAAATAACATATAGTTTGTATCTATCATTATAAAACAGAATTGGGTGTGATGAAACATTTTCTCCAGCAAGTTTCATAAGGTGCCAAATTTATTTCATAAACTTCCAGAAATAAATATTCTCTATTTGTCATGCCTGATATCTTACTGCAAAATTCATTTTCAGGAACAAATATATGTTAGGTTTTCTCCCAATTCTTACCCTTAAGATGCAATGTCTTCTGGGTGCACAATAAACTCACTAGTACAGTAACTTCTACATTGTAGCTACAAAGCATTAAATTAAGACAAAATAAATACATCCAATGAGATGTAATAAAAATGACATAAAATCCTTCAAAGTATCTTTAACATTATTGTAAAAATTACACATCATGTTGAAAAAAAAAATCAAGGAGCTGCAAATTCAACTGTGCTGGCTAACTATATTTCTACTTCTCTTTCAATGAGCTGTAGCCCTTTGACTAAATTCTGGTCAAAAGAATGTAAGTAGAAGATAGGCATCCTTAAAGGTAGGGGCATATCCTATTTTTACTTTTTCTTTTCTACTAGGCAGACATAGCTATGATTCTTTTAGCTAAATTTGGGATGATAGTTAGTGAGTGTTCTGTGAGGATATAACCCTGGTAAAGGCATGAGAGGTACAAAAAGGCTTTACAAGACTGTTTCAAACAGTAATACCGGGCTTCCCTGGTGGTCCAGTGGGTAAGGACACCACCTTGCAGTGGAAGGGGCGCCGGTTTGATCCCTGGCCTGGGAAGATCCCACGTGCCACGGAGCAGCTAGACCGATATGTCCAATTACCGAACCGGAGCTCTGGAGTCCATGCGCCCAGAGCCGGTGCTCTGCGACAACAGAGGCCACCGCGATGGGAGGCCCACAGGAGCCAAAGAACAAAGACGGATGAAAATAGAGAAAATGAAAGACCAACAGAAGTGGCCCGCCTGCTCCCCTCTCTCCCCACTGCACCCACCCCCAAAATAAATAAATAAACCTTTAAAAAAAAAAAAACAATAATACCCAGTTTGTGGAACGTCCTTGGTAGCCCAGTGTTTAAGACTCCATGCTTTCAACGCAGGGGGTGTGGGGATTCGTGACTGGAGAACTAAAATATCCACATGACATGAAGTGTGGCCAAAACAAAAGAAACTGAAATAACATATAGTTTGTATCTATCATTATAAAACAGAATTGGGTGTGATGAAACATTTTCTCCAGCAAGTTTCATAAGGTGCCAAATTTATTTCATAAACTTCCAGAAATAAATATTCTCTATTTGTCATGCCTGATATCTTACTGCAAAATTCATTTTCAGGAACAAATATATGTTAGGTTTTCTCCCAATTCTTACCCTTAAGATGCAATGTCTTCTGGGTGCACAATAAACTCACTAGTACAGTAACTTCTACATTGTAGCTACAAAGCATTAAATTAAGACAAAATAAATACATCCAATGAGATGTAATAAAAATGACATAAAATCCTTCAAAGTATCTTTAACATTATTGTAAAAATTACACATCATGTTGAAAAAAAAAATCAAGGAGCTGCAAATTCAACTGTGCTGGCTAACTATATTTCTACTTCTCTTTCAATGAGCTGTAGCCCTTTGACTAAATTCTGGTCAAAAGAATGTAAGTAGAAGATAGGCATCCTTAAAGGTAGGGGCATATCCTATTTTTACTTTTTCTTTTCTACTAGGCAGACATAGCTATGATTTCTTTTAGCTGATGAAAGACCTCAATAAGTGTATCTCTGCATTCATTCAAATTTGAAACAGAACAAGCTGGTACTATTAAGCCAGAGTCTATATTCACCATATTAGCTACAAGTACACTAAGAATATAAAGTACACAGAGTATATAAAGAGAGTACACAATATTTGTACCCAATGAATATGTAATAAAGCAATTTAAATAAATAAATCAGAATAACTTAATAATAATTTTTTTTCAGCTTACCTCCTTGGATTCCCTTTGCAGTCGCCGTTTTACCAGCATTATCAAGTCCCACCATCACAAGAGTCACCTTTCTTAAAATAATAAAAATTTAAAAATCACCTTCTGAGTAAATTAAATATTAGGGGGAAAATAAAAGCAAATTCATTCATCCAAGCAACACGTAAGGAGCATCTACTATGTAACAAGACAATATGTTGGATGCTAGGGGAATAATGATGAATAAAATATATATTTGAAAAGCGAAATTCTTGAAAAGTACCTGTAGAGTGTCATCCTTTTGTTCTCTAAGCACAAAAAAAGAGAAACTGTATAGCAGAAAACCTGAAGGATAGAGAAGAAATAAAGGAAAGAAGAGAAAAGGGGAGGGAGGGAGATGGATTCTGGCATATAAGTTATTTATCACATCTAAAGACTTGATTTTCTAGTTAACTGAATTCTAAGGATTAGCACAAATTTGTTTTTTCCAGTGAAAAATAATAAATAAATATATATAAATATTATAAATAAGCAAAGAATTAGGTTAGGTTCTATACACTACTGGTATGCTCAACTGTTTTTTGTATATGTAGTGCCTTACCAAATACAAATCTTAAATATAGTACAGTAACATGATTATTAACCTAAGTGCAAACATATTTTGAAAGAGGGTTCCTTAAAGCTTAAATGCTTCTGATATAGCTAAACTTCACAGAGTTAGGGGAAAAAAACACAATCCAGTTCAATTTTACAACTGAAGAAATCTAAGCTGAGTAATAAGACAATGAGTTGGTCACAGTCAGAACCAGAACCTAATTTATGTAACTCCTAGGAGTATTATTTTCCTGTCCTAATATCCAGGTCTTATTATCTTGGTGATTTGTCCATCACTAAAGCTCATTTCTGTTCCAGGCTTAACTACTGCTTAGTGTAAGTGGTGAGACCATGTATTAACATCATGGACTTGGGAATATACATTCCCACGGAGTACAGTCAGAGTTTCTGCCAAGTACAGTCATTCTTCACTGGTAATCATTCCAAGAAGAGTTATAAAAACAGAACTTAGATGGCAAGAAAGGTGGTTGTTCATGTGGCTAGGCCTGGAACTGGACTTCTTTAGTTACTGACCATTCTCTGTACACCATACACCAGTGTTCTAGGTACTGAAACACCTCTTTATTAAAATAAACATAACAACAATGAAAAACAAAACTGATAAACTCTTCCCTTATTAAACTTATATTTTAGTTGCAGGAGACAAACAAAACAATAAATATATGAAATAGGTAAATTACAGGTATATAATTCGTATATACTATGCTAGAGGTAATTAAATACTAGAGAAAAAAGAACAGAGTAGCAGGATAAAGGGGAGCAGGAGCAGGGATGGAGTGGATCGTAGCTTTATACTGGGTGACCAGAGCAGGCTACACTAAGAAAGGAGGTAAAGTCTGACGGAGGTCTTGAAGAAAGAAGTTATTTTTGTAAGTATCTGGGGCAAGTATAGCTGGGGTAAAGGCACTAAGGCAGCTGGGGGTCGGGTAGGGAAGGTGACATAGAAAAGTTCCAGAATCAGCAAGGAAGCCAGTGAGGTAAAACCTACTGAGTTAGGAGAAGGGAAGAAAGACAGGAGGTCAGAAACACATCAAAAGCCAGATCACGTGGGTCCTGTAGACCATGGTGAGGACTGTTGTTTTTCTGAGTGAAATTCATTTACTCTTAATGTTAATTTCCTTTGTTATCCAAGATCTTTAGTCTTTCCTCAATGCTTTCCTATATCCACCATGAGGAATAAACAAAAGTCCATCGTGAGTGAGTGGCAAGTCACAATTAGCAGCTTCCCCCATACCCCATTCCCAGTCAGCTAGTGGTAGGGTTGGTAGAAATGCCAAAGAGGCACATAGCAGATCAGGAATTTATGGAGCTGAGGGAGTATGTGAGTATTTACAGTAGCTGGGAAGTAGGTGCTTCTACCCACATGAAAGTTTTACCTGCATCACTAACTGTGAAAATATGTTTAACTCTAAAGGAAGCTTTGAGATATGTAGAGTAGAAATTTGCTATTTTGTCTGGAGAACTCATAACTTCAAAATATCAAAGAACAAGACTAAAGTATAAAATAATTTCTTAAACAAAATATAATTATCCAAAATATATGGATAACATAGCATTTAAAAATATTTTGGATGACTCGTTACAAGATATATAATGAATTAGACCATAACATTAAAGCTAATTCAATTACTTTTTAATAATTTATTTCAAGATCATAGTGGTTCAAACAGGACCACAACCAAAATCACTTTTGAGGAACAAATCCCCATTTTCTGCCTGTTTGCATCATTTATTCTGTAAATAACGGATTAAGCTCCTATTTCACCTAATGTGCACACTCAGTTGCATCTGATTTTTTGCGACCCCATAAACTGTAGCCTGCCAGGCTCCTCTGTCCCTGGGATTATTCAGACAATACTGGAGTTGGTTGACATTTTCTTCTCCAGGATCGAACTCATGTCTCCTGCGTATCCTGCACAGGCATGTGGGTTCATTATTACTGAATCACCTAGGAAGCCCATTATACCTATGTGTGGTAGCAAACAAATATCCACAATCCCTAACCCTCCTGGAGACAACTTAGCATCTAGCAAGAAGAGAGGCGTGCGGCGGTGAAGACTGCTGTAAAGGGGAAGCACAGGCAGCCACAGGAAGAGACAGCAGCTGACCGTGCCTATTCTGGAGTCATGCAGACCAAACAAACATACACCGACTAGCTCAGCAGTTCCTGGGAGTATCGTGGAACCTTTCCCACCCCTTATGAGCCAGAGTAAACAATTTCAAATATACCTGTATAAGGAAAAGGGCCCTTCATTTTCTATTACACAGAGAAAATATCTTATGTTCCCTGCCTTTCTTGTCAAGATTTCAAGTTTCCATGCATCACTAAGCATTGTTTTGAGTAAGGGTTGGTAGAAATGCCAAAGAGGCACATAGCAGATCAGGAATTTATGGAGCTGAGGGAGTATGTGAGTATTTACAGTAGCTGGGAAGTAGGTGCTTCTACCCACATGAAAGTTTTACCTGCATCACTAACTGTGAAAATATGTTTAACTCTAAAGGAAGCTTTGAGATATGTAGAGTAGAAATTTGCTATTTTGTCTGGAGAACTCATAACTTCAAAATATCAAAGAACAAGACTAAAGTATAAAATAATTTCTTAAACAAAATATAATTATCCAAAATATATGGATAACATAGCATTTAAAAATATTTTGGATGACTCGTTACAAGATATATAATGAATTAGACCATAACATTAAAGCTAATTCAATTACTTTTTAATAATTTATTTCAAGATCATAGTGGTTCAAACAGGACCACAACCAAAATCACTTTTGAGGAACAAATCCCCATTTTCTGCCTGTTTGCATCATTTATTCTGTAAATAACGGATTAAGCTCCTATTTCACCTAATGTGCACACTCAGTTGCATCTGATTTTTTGCGACCCCATAAACTGTAGCCTGCCAGGCTCCTCTGTCCCTGGGATTATTCAGACAATACTGGAGTTGGTTGACATTTTCTTCTCCAGGATCGAACTCATGTCTCCTGCGTATCCTGCACAGGCATGTGGGTTCATTATTACTGAATCACCTAGGAAGCCCATTATACCTATGTGTGGTAGCAAACAAATATCCACAATCCCTAACCCTCCTGGAGACAACTTAGCATCTAGCAAGAAGAGAGGCGTGCGGCGGTGAAGACTGCTGTAAAGGGGAAGCACAGGCAGCCACAGGAAGAGACAGCAGCTGACCGTGCCTATTCTGGAGTCATGCAGACCAAACAAACATACACCGACTAGCTCAGCAGTTCCTGGGAGTATCGTGGAACCTTTCCCACCCCTTATGAGCCAGAGTAAACAATTTCAAATATACCTGTATAAGGAAAAGGGCCCTTCATTTTCTATTACACAGAGAAAATATCTTATGTTCCCTGCCCCTTTCTTGTCAAGATTTCAGTTTTAAAAAACACTTCCCAAATAATTACTTCTACACATTTTGAAACATTGTTCTTAGAGCAACTCACCAGCAAAGATGTTAGATTTTACCTTAACAGCTGTATTTATAGAAATAGAACATTAGAGTCAAACAAAAAATAGTTCTTCAAACATGAAAACCACTTTGGAAAATTATAATCATGCTGAGACTGGCACTAAATAAGTCTCTCTAAATTTCTATTTTTATGTTGACTACCCCCGCAAGTACTAAATTAATTTTTAAGATCATTATGCCATATACTTGAAAATATGGCTTTAATTAAATATGAGGTAATTAAAGCCTTAATGAAAAAAATGTAACATTAGCAGTACAAACAATAAAACTACAGCATGAATTAGTGCAATGCCTGATAACAAAGCATTAAACTTATACTTTCAGACCAGAATGGGTGTAAAAGACTAATGATCATCTAACACTCAAAATTCCATGGAACTCTTTAAAAAAACACTGAACACATTCAGTCTAATGCATGTTAAAATATATGTCATTATAGCTTTTTAAAATATGATAAATTATCATTGATTTGGAACAGTTTGGCTGTGATGCTATGTAACAACAGACAAATAAAAGACTGTATCTTTTAGTCTTATGATTATTCATCAAATACATCAGTTCTTCAGTCGAAAAAATAGTGTTCTTAGGGTTACACAGTCTAGAAAGTTGACAACAGCAATAAAAGGAAACATTTAGTCATTTGGTTAGACAGTAATTCAATAAAAGCAGACTCGGCATTTGAGAACTACAGACACAAAAATGCCTGAACAAATGCCTGAGACACAGTTTCTATCCCAGGGTGCTCATCTTCTAACGAAAGTGACTAAAATGTTAACAAATATTTGTACATTGTGGTACTATGAATGTTTAAAAAGCTTATGCACATATACAAGTCACTAAGACAATATAGAGCAGAAGATTTCATTCAGCCTTGAGATACAGGAGATCTGGGAAAGTTCTTACACTAGGTCTCAGCTAAGTTCTTAAAATGTGTAAGCTTGCCAAGCAACAGGAAGGTGAAAATAGGAGGAAGGATGAGGAGGTTCCAGACTAAGAACACTGCCTGAGAAGACAAGACAGCACAGAGGTAAGAACTGGGTGTTGGGAACCCGCCCGCCGCGGACGCCGCGAGGAGCCGCGGACGCCGCGAGGAGCCGCGGACGCCGCGAGGAGCCGCGGACGCCGCGAGGAGCCGCGGACGCCGCGAGGAGCCGCGGACGCCGCGAGGCGGGTAAGTTCAGCCACTCAACTGGATGGCTTGCTGAACGGAGAGAGGAAGTCGTCCACGGGTTGCTGACCAGGGACCGGGCACGAGTTGGACGGGAAAGCTCGCGTCCGCCTTTGGTACTTAGACACATAACCGGGAATGTCGGAGGAGCCCGCTCCCTAGAGCTGCAGTAGCAGCGGAGGAAGCCGGGAAAGAGCAGGGATTGAGACGACAGGCGGCGCGCGGTCGAGCGGGGCGCCCAACACGGGACTGCGCGCGCCGCGGCCTCCGCCCAACTGACTGGGATCAGCCCACCGTCCCGGCCAGCACCCAGTATGGCAGCAAAGCCCTCATTTTGCTGAACACAAAAACAGAAACCACAGCAACCGGCACTGTAAGGGAAAGACCACGCCATCAAGACACCACCATCAAGAGCAGATTGGTTTCCAACAGGCAGATATGAAGCTAAAAACCAAGGACAGTATTTAACCTTTTTTTTTTTTTTTTTTTTTCATTTTTTTCTGCTTGTTTGTGGTGGACTATTTTGCTTATTCAATTGATTGGTTTGGGGTTTATTAGTTTCTTTGTTTATTGGGGGTTTTTTATGTTTGTTTGTTTGTTTGTTTTTTTTTTGTAGTTTTCATTTGTTTGATTTATTCTATGTGTTTTTTCTTTGTTTTTCGGTCTCATTATTATTTTTTTTTTTTTGCTCTTTTTAATTTTTAACCTTCTTTTGACTTTTATTATATTTTTTTAACTTTAATTTTAATTCTTGAAAACCTCTAATTCTCTTTCCTCTTTCCCACTGCTTTCTTTCTCTATGTTCTAAATGTAAAACATCTTCCTAGCTATCAATATCCTCTAGACAAATTATTTCCTATCTTTCTGTCTGCACTATTCACTTCCAAATGCATTAAACAGTACACACACTAATCTTTGCTACCTAATCCTATAAAATACTTCCAAGACAAATCTTTTCCTTTTTATTACTTATAGACTCTCCTCCTTGTCACCCCGAGCACATGTCCTAATTTAAAATTGCTTTCATTGTAATTATCCAAGCCAGGACCTTGTGCTAGATCTATTATTCAGGCACTATTTTAATTAATTCAAAGCTTAACGGGCAAGTATCATCTGTGATTGCATGAGTTGCTAGAAAGATTTCCTGCGCCTTATCTCTGTAAAACTGGTCAGTTGTGGGGATTGCTGTATATGTATGTGTATCTTATGATTATGTTAGAAAACATCTGCATGCTTTTATGACTGTCACCCATCAGGGATGCACCTCTTGTTCCTCAGATGCTAGTGTGTGAACTAGTATCACAGAACACCATAGCAAACCAGACATAGAGCCTACACTCCCTGACCAATCATCAAACCAAGGATCCTCGAAGCGGAAGCCCGGATTCCAAGACCCCACACTGATTATCAAAGAACATACAACACTACAGATTATTCACCTGTAAACAAGGTCTATCACCACCCAAGACACAAGCCACTGAACCCTTCTACAAGGACAAAATCCCAAAGGAAGGGAGAATTCAACCAAGAAGCCTGGTGGGAATAAGAACTCCATACACACAGACACACACAAAGAAACAAAAATTAACCTAATAATGAAACGTCAGAGAAACACTGTACAAATGAAGGATCAAGCTAGAGAAACACCACTTCAAATGACAGAGGAGGAGATAGACAAGCTATCTGAAAGAGAATTCAGAAAAACTATACTAATGAGGATGCAAAACACTGAAAACAGAATATTAGAGGAAATTAGTGCATTGAGAAAAGACATGCAGGAAATGAAAAATACGCAAATAGAGACCACCAACTCAATTGCTGAACTCAAAAGTACTATAGAAGGTCTCAACAGTAGAGTATCAGAGGCTGAAGAACGGATAAGTGAGCTGGAAGACAGAATGGTGGAAATAAGTGCTGAAGAACAGAACAAAGCCCAAAGAATTAAAAGAACTGAGGATAGCCTCAGAGACCTATGGGACAATATTAAACGCACCAACATTAGAATTATAGGAGTTCCAGAAGAAGAAGAAGAGAAGAAAGACTATGAAAAATTCTTGAAGAGGTTAAATATCTTTCTGTCTGCACTTCCAAATGCATTAAACAGTACACACACTAATCTTTGCTACCTAATCCTATAAAATACTTCCAAGACAAATCTTTTCCTTTTTATTACTTATAGACTCTCCTCCTTGTCACCCCGAGCACATGTCCTAATTTAAAATTGCTTTCATTGTAATTATCCAAGCCAGGACCTTGTGCTAGATCTATTATTCAGGCACTATTTTAATTAATTCAAAGCTTAACGGGCAAGTATCATCTGTGATTGCATGAGTTGCTAGAAAGATTTCCTGCGCCTTATCTCTGTAAAACTGGTCAGTTGTGGGGATTGCTGTATATGTATGTGTATCTTATGATTATGTTAGAAAACATCTGCATGCTTTTATGACTGTCACCCATCAGGGATGCACCTCTTGTTCCTCAGATGCTAGTGTGTGAACTAGTATCACAGAACACCATAGCAAACCAGACATAGAGCCTACACTCCCTGACCAATCATCAAACCAAGGATCCTCGAAGCGGAAGCCCGGATTCCAAGACCCCACACTGATTATCAAAGAACATACAACAC
Source organism: Tragulus kanchil (assembly GCA_022376925.1). Taxonomy (NCBI): domain Eukaryota; kingdom Metazoa; phylum Chordata; class Mammalia; order Artiodactyla; family Tragulidae; genus Tragulus; species Tragulus kanchil. Next base: position 67,192,569 of record JAIOJX010000028.1, on the reverse strand, counting down.
TACAGATTATTCACCTGTAAACAAGGTCTATCACCACCCAAGACACAAGCCACTGAACCCTTCTACAAGGACAAAATCCCAAAGGAAGGGAGAATTCAACCAAGAAGCCTGGTGGGAATAAGAACTCCATACACACAGACACACACAAAGAAACAAAAATTAACCTAATAATGAAACGTCAGAGAAACACTGTACAAATGAAGGATCAAGCTAGAGAAACACCACTTCAAATGACAGAGGAGGAGATAGACAAGCTATCTGAAAGAGAATTCAGAAAAACTATACTAATGAGGATGCAAAACACTGAAAACAGAATATTAGAGGAAATTAGTGCATTGAGAAAAGACATGCAGGAAATGAAAAATACGCAAATAGAGACCACCAACTCAATTGCTGAACTCAAAAGTACTATAGAAGGTCTCAACAGTAGAGTATCAGAGGCTGAAGAACGGATAAGTGAGCTGGAAGACAGAATGGTGGAAATAAGTGCTGAAGAACAGAACAAAGCCCAAAGAATTAAAAGAACTGAGGATAGCCTCAGAGACCTATGGGACAATATTAAACGCACCAACATTAGAATTATAGGAGTTCCAGAAGAAGAAGAAGAGAAGAAAGACTATGAGAAAATTTTTGAAGAGGTTATAGTTGAAAACTTCCCCAGCATGGGAAAGGAGATAGTCAGCCAAGTCCAGGAAGCACAAAGAGTTCCATACAGGAGAAACCCCAGAAGAAACACACCAAGGCACATGCTAATCAAACTAACGCAGACTAAATATAAAGACAGATTACTAAAAGCAGCTAGGAGCAAACAACAAATAACATATAAAGGAAACCCCATACGTTTAACTGCGGATCTCTCAACAGAAACCCTACAGGCCAGAAGAGAATGGCAAGATACATTTAAACGGCTAAAAGAGAATAACCTGCAACCACGAATTCTCTACCCAGCAAGAATCTCATTCAAAATCGATGGTGAAGTCAAAAGCTTCACAGACAAGCAAAAACTAAAAGAATTCTGTACCACAAAACCAGCCCTACAACAAGTGTTAAAGGACCTGATATAGCCAATAAATACAAGAGTAGGAGAAGCCTTACAAATCAAACCCCAAATTTCTAAGAAGATGACAATAGGAACATTCGTATCAATAATTACTTTGAACGTAAATGGACTAAATGCTCCAACCAAACGACACAGGCTGGCTGAATGGATCCAGAAGCAAGACCCATATATATGCTGTTTACAAGAGACCCACTTCAGAACTAGAGACACTCATAGACTGAAAGTGAAAGGCTGGAAAAAGATATTTCATGCAAATGGAAATCAAAAGAAAGCTGGAGTAGCAATCCTTATATCAGACAAAATAGACTTTACAGTAAAGAAGATTCTAAGAGACAAGGCAGGTCACTACATCATGATTAAGGGATCTATCCAAGAGCTATAGAAGAAAAAAAGGTCAAAACACTGAAAACAGAATATTAGAGGAAATTAGTGCATTGAGAAAAGACATGCAGGAAATGAAAAATACGCAAATAGAGACCACCAACTCAATTGCTGAACTCAAAAGTACTATAGAAGGTCTCAACAGTAGAGTATCAGAGGCTGAAGAACGGATAAGTGAGCTGGAAGACAGAATGGTGGAAATAAGTGCTGAAGAACAGAACAAAGCCCAAAGAATTAAAAGAACTGAGGATAGCCTCAGAGACCTATGGGACAATATTAAACGCACCAACATTAGAATTATAGGAGTTCCAGAAGAAGAAGAAGAGAAGAAAGACTATGAAAAAATTCTTGAAGAGGTTATAGTTGAAAACTTCCCCAGCATGGGAAAGGAGATAGTCAGCCAAGTCCAGGAAGCACAAAGAGTTCCATACAGGAGAAACCCCAGAAGAAACACACCAAGGCACATGCTAATCAAACTAACGCAGACTAAATATAAAGACAGATTACTAAAAGCAGCTAGGAGCAAACAACAAATAACATATAAAGGAAACCCCATACGTTTAACTGCGGATCTCTCAACAGAAACCCTACAGGCCAGAAGAGAATGGCAAGATACATTTAAACGGCTAAAAGAGAATAACCTGCAACCACGAATTCTCTACCCAGCAAGAATCTCATTCAAAATCGATGGTGAAGTCAAAAGCTTCACAGACAAGCAAAAACTAAAAGAATTCTGTACCACAAAACCAGCCCTACAACAAGTGTTAAAGGACCTGATATAGCCAATAAATACAAGAGTAGGAGAAGCCTTACAAATCAAACCCCAAATTTCTAAGAAGATGACAATAGGAACATTCGTATCAATAATTACTTTGAACGTAAATGGACTAAATGCTCCAACCAAACGACACAGGCTGGCTGAATGGATCCAGAAGCAAGACCCATATATATGCTGTTTACAAGAGACCCACTTCAGAACTAGAGACACTCATAGACTGAAAGTGAAAGGCTGGAAAAAGATATTTCATGCAAATGGAAATCAAAAGAAAGCTGGAGTAGCAATCCTTATATCAGACAAAATAGACTTTACAGTAAAGAAGATTCTAAGAGACAAGGCAGGTCACTACATCATGATTAAGGGATCTATCCAAGAGGAAGACATAACAGTCATGAATATCTCCGCACCCAACACAGGGGCACCTCAATACATAAGACAGGTACTTTCAGACATAAAAGAAGAAATCAACAATAACACAATAATAGTAGGAGACTTTAACACTCCTCTCACACCAATGGACAGATCAACAAAACAGAAAATTAATAAAGAAACACAAGCCTTAAATGCCACACTGGAAAAGATGGACCTCATCGATATCTTTAGGACGTTCCATCCAAAAGCAGAAGAATACACTTTCTTCTCAAGCGCTCACGGAACATTCTCCAGGATAGACCACATCTTGGGCCACAAATCTAACCTCAGTCACTTCAAGAAAACCGAAATTATATCAACCATCTTCTCGGACCACAATGCAATGAGACTGGAGATCAACTACCAGAAAAAAAGCCCTAAAAAAAGAAACACATGGAGATTAAACAATACATACCTAAAAAACCAACTGATCGTTGAGGAAATCAAAGGAGAAATTAAACAATTCCTAGAAGAAAATGACAATGAACACACGACAGTGCAAAACCTATGGGATACAGCAAAAGCAGTTCTAAGAGGGAAATTTATAGCAATACAATCCCACCTCAAGAAACTAGGAAAATATGAAGCAGATGACCTAACCCTCCGCTTAAAACAGTTGGAGAAACAAGAACAAAAACATCCCAGAGCCAGCAGAAGAAGAGAAATCATAAAGATCAGAGCAGAAATAAATGAGAAAGAAACAAAAGAAACAATAGTAAAGATAAATAAAACAAAAAGCTGGTTCTTTGAAAAGGTAAACAAAATTGACAAGCCAATGGCCAGACTCATTAAGAAAAAGAGAAGAAAAATCAACTTCCACCGACACAGGCTGGCTGAATGGATCCAGAAGCAAGACCCATATATATGCTGTTTACAAGAGACCCACTTCAGAACTAGAGACACTCATAGACTGAAAGTGAAAGGCTGGAAAAAGATATTTCATGCAAATGGAAATCAAAAGAAAGCTGGAGTAGCAATCCTTATATCAGACAAAATAGACTTTACAGTAAAGAAGATTCTAAGAGACAAGGCAGGTCACTACATCATGATTAAGGGATCTATCCAAGAGGAAGACATAACAGTCATGAATATCTCCGCACCCAACACAGGGGCACCTCAATACATAAGACAGGTACTTTCAGACATAAAAGAAGAAATCAACAATAACACAATAATAGTAGGAGACTTTAACACTCCTCTCACACCAATGGACAGATCAACAAAACAGAAAATTAATAAAGAAACACAAGCCTTAAATGCCACACTGGAAAAGATGGACCTCATCGATATCTTTAGGACGTTCCATCCAAAAGCAGAAGAATACACTTTCTTCTCAAGCGCTCACGGAACATTCTCCAGGATAGACCACATCTTGGGCCACAAATCTAACCTCAGTCACTTCAAGAAAACCGAAATTATATCAACCATCTTCTCGGACCACAATGCAATGAGACTGGAGATCAACTACCAGAAAAAAAACCCTAAAACAGAAACACATGGAGATTAAACAATACATACCTAAAAAACCAACTGATCGTTGAGGAAATCAAAGGAGAAATTAAACAATTCCTAGAAGAAAATGACAATGAACACACGACAGTGCAAAACCTATGGGATACAGCAAAAGCAGTTCTAAGAGGGAAATTTATAGCAATACAATCCCACCTCAAGAAACTAGGAAAATATGAAGCAGATGACCTAACCCTCCGCTTAAAACAGTTGGAGAAACAAGAACAAAAACATCCCAGAGCCAGCAGAAGAAGAGAAATCATAAAGATCAGAGCAGAAATAAATGAGAAAGAAACAAAAGAAACAATAGTAAAGATAAATAAAACAAAAAGCTGGTTCTTTGAAAAGGTAAACAAAATTGACAAGCCAATGGCCAGACTCATTAAGAAAAAGAGAGAGAAGAACCAGATCAACAAAATCAAAAACGAAAAAGGAGAGATTACAACAGATAATGCAGAAATCCAAAGGATTCTAAGAGACTATTATTAACAACTCTATGGCAACAAACTGGACAACTTGGAAGAAATGGACAGTTTCTTGGACAGGATTAATCTCCCAAGACTGAGCCAGGAAGAAACAAAAACTTTGAAAAACCCAATCACAAGCTCAGAAATCAACTTTGTGATTAAAAATCTACCCAAAAATAAAAGCCCAGGACCAGATGGCTTCACAGCCGAATTCTACCAAACATTTAAAGAAGAGCTAATGCCTGTCCTTCTAAAACTCTTTCAAAAAATTGCACAGGAAGGAAAACTCCCAAACACATTCTACGAGGCCACCATCACCCTGATACCCAAACCAGGCAACGACAACACAAAAAAGGAAAACTATAGGCCAATTTCACTGATGAACTTAGATGCCAAGATCCTCAACAAAATCCTAGCAAACAGAATTCAACGACATGTCAAAAAACTCATACATCACGATCAAGTTGGGTTCATCCCAGGCATGCAAGGTTTCTTCAACATCCGCAAATCAATCAATGTGATGCACCATATCAACAAGTTGAAAGACAAAAATCACATGATCATCTCAATAGATGCAGAAAAAGCCTTCGACAAAGTACAACATCCATTTATGATCAAAACTCTTCAGAAAATGGGCATAGAAGGAACCTATCTCAACATAATAAAAGCCATCTATGAGAAACCTACAGCGAACATTATTGTTAATGGTGAAAAACTCAAAGCATTCCCTCTAAGATCAGGAACAAGACAGGGGTGCCCACTTTCACCACTGCTATTCAACATAGTCCTGGAAGTCCTAGCAACAGCAATAAGACAAGAGAAAGAAATCAAAGGAATCCAGATTGGAAAGGAAGAAGTCAAGCTCTCTCTTTTTGCAGACGACATGATATTATACATAGAAAATCCCAAAGACACGGTTACAAAGCTACTAGAACTAATCAATGAATTCAGCAAAATTGCAGGATATAAAGTCAACACACAGAAGTCACTGGCATTCCTATACACAAACAATGAAAAATCAGAAAATGAAATCAAAGAGGCAATCCCCTTCACCATTGCAACCAAAAGAATCAAATATCTAGGAATAAACCTACCCAAAGAAACAAAAGAATTGTACACAGAAAATTACAAGACACTCATGAGAGACATTAAAGAAGACTTAAACAGATGGAGAGATATTCCATGTTCCTGGATTGGAAGAATCAATATTGTGAAAATGACCATACTTCCAAATACCATCTACAGATTCAACGCAATACCTATTCAACTACCACTGACATTTTTCACAGAACTAGACCAAATAATAACACAGTTCATATGGAAACACAAAAGACCTCGAATAGCCAAAGCAATCCTGAGAAAGAAAAATGGAGTTGGAGGGATCAGCCTCCCTAACTTCAGACTCTACTACAAAGCAACAGTCCTCAAGACAGTATGGTACTGGCACAAAAACAGAACTATAGATCAATGGAACAAGATTGAGAACCCAGAGATCAACCCACGCACCTATGGGTACCTTATTTTTGATAAAGGAGGAGAAACTATAAAATGGGACAAAGACAGCCTCTTTAACAAGTGGTGCTGGGAGAATTGGACAGCTACATGCAAAAAAATGAAATTGGAACATTCCCTGACGCCATACACTAAGATCAACTCAAAATGGAGTAAAGACCTCGATGTAAGGCCAGAAACCATCAAACTCTTAGAGCAGAATATAGGCAAAACCCTCAAGGACATCAATCAAAGCAAGATCTTCTCTGACCCACCAACTAAAATAGCAGAACTGAAAAGAAAAATGAACATATGGGACCTCATGAAACTTAAAAGCTTTTGTACAGCAAAAGAAATTACAAAAAAGTTCAACAGACACCCCACAGAGTGGGAGAAAATCATAGCAAATGAAACAACAGACAAAGAATTCATCTCCAAAATCTACAAGCAACTCAGACAACTCAGCACAGGAAAAACGAACAACCCAATCAAAAAATGGGAAAAAGATCTAAAGAGACGCCTCTCCAAAGAGGACATACAAATGGTCCAAAAGCACATGAAACGATGCTCAACCTCGCTTATTATTAGAGAAATGCAAATTAAAACCACAATGAGATACCACCTCACATCTGTCAGAATGGCCATCATCAACAAATCGACAGACAACAAATGCTGGAGAGGGTGTGGAGAAAAGGGAACCCTCTTGCATTGCTGGTGGGAATGTAAATTAATACAACCTCTATGGAAGACAATATGGAGATTCCTTAAAAAACTAAAAATAGAAGCACCCTAGGACCCAGCAATCCCACTATTAGGCCTATATCCTGATGAAATCAAAAATGAAAGAGGCACCTGTACCCCAATGTTCACACTCTACTGAAAGAAGTAGGCCATCACTGATGAATAATAACACAGTTCATATGGAAACACAAAATACCGCACACAGCCAAAGCAATCCTGAGGAAGATAATGGAGTTGGAGGGATCAGCCTCCCTAACTTCAGACTCTACTACAAAGCAACAGTCCTCAAGACAGTATGGTACTGGCACAAAAACAGAACTATAGATCAATGGAACAAGATTGAGAACCCAGAGATCAACCCACGCACCTATGGGTACCTTATTTTTGATAAAGGAGGAGAAACTATAAAATGGGACAAAGACAGCCTCTTTAACAAGTGGTGCTGGGAGAATTGGACAGCTACATGCAAAAAAATGAAATTGGAACATTCCCTGACGCCATACACTAAGATCAACTCAAAATGGAGTAAAGACCTCGATGTAAGGCCAGAAACCATCAAACTCTTAGAGCAGAATATAGGCAAAACCCTCAAGGACATCAATCAAAGCAAGATCTTCTCTGACCCACCAACTAAAATAGCAGAACTGAAAAGAAAAATGAACATATGGGACCTCATGAAACTTAAAAGCTTTTGTACAGCAAAAGAAATTACAAAAAAGTTCAACAGACACCCCACAGAGTGGGAGAAAATCATAGCAAATGAAACAACAGACAAAGAATTCATCTCCAAAATCTACAAGCAACTCAGACAACTCAGCACAGGAAAAACGAACAACCCAATCAAAAAATGGGAAAAAGATCTAAAGAGACGCCTCTCCAAAGAGGACATACAAATGGTCCAAAAGCACATGAAACGATGCTCAACCTCGCTTATTATTAGAGAAATGCAAATTAAAACCACAATGAGATACCACCTCACATCTGTCAGAATGGCCATCATCAACAAATCGACAGACAACAAATGCTGGAGAGGGTGTGGAGAAAAGGGAACCCTCTTGCATTGCTGGTGGGAATGTAAATTAATACAACCTCTATGGAAGACAATATGGAGATTCCTTAAAAAACTAAAAATAGAAGCACCCTAGGACCCAGCAATCCCACTATTAGGCCTATATCCTGATGAAATAAAAACTGAAAGAGGCACCTGTACTCCAATGTTCATTGCAGCTCTCTATACAATACCCAGAACATGGAAGCAACCTAGATGTCCATCGACAAATGAATGGATCCAGAAGCTCTGGTACATATATACAATGGAATACTACTCAGCTGTTAAAAGAAATGCAGAAGACTCAGTCCTAATGAGGTGGCTGGCTTTAGAACCTATCATAAAAAGTGAAGTCAGTCAAAAAGAGAAAGACAAGTATAGTATACTAACTCATATATATGGGATCTAGTAAGATGGTCATGATAACACACACAGTGAACTCATGAAAAAACAGAGAATAGACATAAAGACATTGTGGAGACCGAACAATGGGAGGGAGTAACATGGGAACCTATACTGTCATGTGTAGAAAAGATAGCTATTGTCATTGTGCTAGGGGAATAGGAGTACCTACAACCACTTGGAGCAATGGTCTGGAGGGATGGGGGAACCTGGGTGGGGGAGGGCCAAGGGATATGCATCTGATTGATCTGGGAACATACATGTACAAAAATAAATAAATAAATAAATAAAAAATTAAAAAAAAAAAAAAAAAAAAAGAACTGGGTGTTGTGTTGCTAAACCCAGGCATTGAAAAGTATACCTCGGGAAAGCAGCCTTAAACAAAAGGATAACATGCATACACAATCACAGCTCAATACAACTATGTGCTAAGGGGACTTGACATATTTCTACTTAAGAACCCAGTATCATTAAATAGTTAATGTGACCTTCCCAGAAACTGAAAGTGATCACTTCGCTCTTGTGCTACAACCGTCCCTGTATACCAAACTAGAGAGGCTGATAAAGAAAGGATGCTGTTGTAAGATGTACAGTATGGATGCGGTGCCTTTCACCACAGACTCCCTCAATTCTCTTGGGACGATGAAAGATTCACGAGGGAATGTGTTCAGACGAAGTTGTTGAGCTGCTGAAGCTGAATCTCTGCTGGCTTTTCTTTTCATTCCTCCCTTTTGAGGTGGTTTTCCATGCTGTTTGGCAAGGACTAAAAGGCAAGTCCGGAGGGGTGGAGCTAAGATGGTGGCGGAGAAGGACGTGCACTCATCTCTCCTGCAAAATCGCCTGAATTGCAACGAGTTCCTGAAAAACCATCAACAGGAGAAGGTTGGATCTGATCACAAAAAAGATACCCCACATCGAAGAACGAAGGAGAAGCTGCATCAAGACGACAGGAAGGGCACAATCGCGCTTTTAAAAGTCTAATCTCATACCCGCCAGAGAGGCTGGGCGGGCCAAAGGCGCAAAGCCTTTGCAGATCAAGACCCAGGAAAGGAGCGGTGATGCCCACAAGGGACTGAGCCAGACATACTTTGGAGGGTCCAATTACCCTTTGAACTAGAAGTGCCCTTGAGCAGACTTCGGAAGGATGGCACTCAGTTCCCTTTGGAAGAGGTTACCATTAACCCTATCACAGAGCCACCGAGGACTGGAAACTCTGTGCGCACTGTGATCCGGAAGAGGGGAAGAGCGATCCTGCATGAGACTGAGCCAGACTCACCTCTGAGTAACCTGACGTCTCCCGCGGCGGCAGGGGTCGACGGTGGCCTGCAGCAGGGTCGGGGTCACTGTAGAAGTGCTTCCCATAGATCGTGCGGGAATAAATTCTTTGTGAGAGAGACGCCATTTTCCCCTACTGTAGTTTGGCTGCTGGTCAAACTACAGGGCCTCTGGTCAAGCTACAGGGAGGGAATTTAGCTCCACCCAGCAAGAAAAGGGATTTGGATTAAGAAACTCCAAGGGCCAGCCTGGGTGGGCCTTTTAGTTCTGGAATAGGCAGAAATAAACAAGCAGTCAAAGAGGTCTTCAGATCCAACCACTGCCAGAGGCAAGAAAAAGACTGATAATTCCTGAATAGTCAGCAAGAGACAGGAGAACATAAACAGTATTTTCACGTTTTGTCTGAAGCTGGAGCTACTGCTGGGTTTCTTAAATTTCATTTTATTCCTTATTCTTTTTTATTGCTCTTTTTGGTTTTGTTTTAATTGCTTTCTTCCTTTTTTCCAAACTCACTCAGTGCACCCCCCTTTTTTTTTTGGGTGTTTGAGTGTGGTGTGTTCATTTCCTCCACTGAATTCTATTGAAGCTCTCTTATCAGTAAGACTGTTGATTTGTAATTGGTTTTCCATGCTGTTTGGCAAGGACTAAAAGGCAAGTCCGGAGGGGTGGAGCTAAGATGGTGGCGGAGAAGGACGTGCACTCATCTCTCCTGCAAAATCGCCTGAATTGCAACGAGTTCCTGAAAAACCATCAACAGGAGAAGGTTGGATCTGATCACAAAAAAGATACCCCACATCGAAGAACGAAGGAGAAGCTGCATCAAGACGACAGGAAGGGCACAATCGCGCTTTTAAAAGTCTAATCTCATACCCGCCAGAGAGGCTGGGCGGGCCAAAGGCGCAAAGCCTTTGCAGATCAAGACCCAGGAAAGGAGCGGTGATGCCCACAAGGGACTGAGCCAGACATACTTTGGAGGGTCCAATTACCCCTTTGAACTAGAAGTGCCCTTGAGCAGACTTCGGAAGGATGGCACTCAGTTCCCTTTGGAAGAGGTTACCATTAACCCTATCACAGAGCCACCGAGGACTGGAAACTCTGTGCGCACTGTGATCCGGAAGAGGGGAAGAGCGATCCTGCATGAGACTGAGCCAGACTCACCTCTGAGTAACCTGACGTCTCCCGCGGCGGCAGGGGTCGACGGTGGCCTGCAGCAGGGTCGGGGTCACTGTAGAAGTGCTTCCCATAGATCGTGCGGGAATAAATTCTTTGTGAGAGAGACGCCATTTTCCCCTACTGTAGTTTGGCTGCTGGTCAAACTACAGGGCCTCTGGTCAAGCTACAGGGAGGGAATTTAGCTCCACCCAGCAAGAAAAGGGATTTGGATTAAGAAACTCCAAGGGCCAGCCTGGGTGGGCCTTTTAGTTCTGGAATAGGCAGAAATAAACAAGCAGTCAAAGAGGTCTTCAGATCCAACCACTGCCAGAGGCAAGAAAAAGACTGATAATTCCTGAATAGTCAGCAAGAGACAGGAGAACATAAACAGTATTTTCACGTTTTGTCTGAAGCTGGAGCTACTGCTGGGTTTCTTAAATTTCATTTTATTCCTTATTCTTTTTTATTGCTCTTTTTGGTTTTGTTTTAATTGCTTTCTTCCTTTTTTCCAAACTCACTCAGTGCACCCCCCTTTTTATTTTTTTGGGTGTGTGAGTGTGGGTGTGTTCATTTCCTCCACTGAATTCTATTGAAGCTACAAATCTTATCAGTAAGACTGAACATATTCAAGATTATGTAATTTTTTTTTCTTTTTTTCCCTTTTAAACCACACATTATATTTTGGCATAAACCTCTGGTTCAACACTGGCCTTTGTTTTTATTGTTTTTGCTCTTTTTTTCCGTATTTTCCTATATACTTATCTCTGTTTTAATTTTTTAAAAATTTTTATTTGTACTACTACTTCCTCTATAATTCTTTGCTTTCTCTGAAGCTCCTTTCCTATAGCACTAAACTCTAATACATACAAATCTTTATCTCCCTATATTTAATTTTGCAGTATTATTCTATATTTCTCTTCTATCCTCCCTTTCTCTTTTTTCCTTTTCCCACCATATTTCTTACCCTGTTCCGTCCTCATTGCCTTATCCCCAACAGAGACCCTGCTCTAGCATTATTCTCCAACTGGTGCTCTACTTAGTTTGGTTATTAACTCATGTATATCATTTTTGGTTTTCTCTATTCACTGTGCTAACGGATTGTACTGCATTTTTGGTTGGAATGCTTGGGTTATGTTACAGCTGTATATGTTTATGTTTATAATTCAATATGCTAAGTAGTATTTGCATAATATTTTAATTGCCATTTGTCAGAGGTATACCTTCTGTTTCTCATTCTCGTATATATGTTTTAATATCATTTAATGCCATAACAAACCAGCTGTCAAATCTTCATTCCCTGGTCAGGCAACAAGCCCTGGGGCTTTAGGGAGGGAGCACTGACTCCAAAACTCTACAATAATAGAGATAACATGAGAGAGCACTATACAAGTGAGAACGCCAACAAAGGTAATCACTTGTATGCAAGTCCTGACATCACCCAACCACCAGCATCACCCACAATAAGAAGCCCCATCCAAACAACAGATGTAACTCAAAGTCTGGGAAAAGGAAATCCCAAACAGAGTTAGTTAAAAAATTAATAATAACAATGAAACGGGAGAGAAATACCACATGAGCGAAGGAACAATTTACAAACACACAAGATCAAATCAATGAAGAGAATTTGGACAAACTTTCTGAAAGTGATTTCAGAAGAATGACAGTAAAGATGATCAAAGACACTGAAAACAGAACGTTAGAGAAATTGCAAGATACAACTAACATACTGAATAAAGAAATACAAGAACTTACAGAAAAGGAACAGAGACAAACAACTCAATTGCTGAACTTAAAAACACTATAGAAGGAATCAAGAGCAGAGTATCTGAGACAGAAGACCGGATAAGTGAGCTGGAAGATAGAATGGTGGAAGTAACTGCTGAAAAACAGACTCTAGCTGAAAGAATAAAAGAGCTTCTTTGCTTTCTCTGAAGCTATAGCACTAAACTCTAATACATACAAATCTTTATCTCCCTATATTTAATTTTGCAGTATTATTCTATATTTCTCTTCTATCCTCCCTTTCTCTTTTTTCCTTTTCCCACCATATTTCTTACCCTGTTCCGTCCTCATTGCCTTATCCCCAACAGAGACCCTGCTCTAGCATTATTCTCCAACTGGTGCTCTACTTAGTTTGGTTATTAACTCATGTATATCATTTTTGGTTTTCTCTATTCACTGTGCTAACGGATTGTACTGCATTTTTGGTTGGAATGCTTGGGTTATGTTACAGCTGTATATGTTTATGTTTATAATTCAATATGCTAAGTAGTATTTGCATAATATTTTAATTGCCATTTGTCAGAGGTATACCTTCTGTTTCTCATTCTCGTATATATGTTTTAATATCATTTAATGCCATAACAAACCAGCTGTCAAATTTTCATTCCCTGGTCAGGCAACAAGCCCTGGGGCTTTAGGGAGGGAGCACTGACTCCAAAACTCTACAATAATAGAGATAACATGAGAGAGCACTATACAAGTGAGAACGCCAACAAAGGTAATCACTTGTATGCAAGTCCTGACATCACCCAACCACCAGCATCACCCACAATAAGAAGCCCCATCCAAACAACAGATGTAACTCAAAGTCTGGGAAAAGGAAATCCCAAACAGAGTTAGTTAAAAAATTAATAATAACAATGAAACGGGAGAGAAATACCACATGAGCGAAGGAACAATTTACAAACACACAAGATCAAATCAATGAAGAGAATTTGGACAAACTTTCTGAAAGTGATTTCAGAAGAATGACAGTAAAGATGATCAAAGACACTGAAAACAGAACGTTAGAGAAATTGCAAGATACAACTAACATACTGAATAAAGAAATACAAGAACTTACAGAAAAAGGAACAGAGACAAACAACTCAATTGCTGAACTTAAAAACACTATAGAAGGAATCAAGAGCAGAGTATCTGAGACAGAAGACCGGATAAGTGAGCTGGAAGATAGAATGGTGGAAGTAACTGCTGAAAAACAGACTCTAGCTGAAAGAATAAAAAGAGCAGAGGATAGCCACAGAGACCGCTGGATAATATCAAACGCACCAATATTCGAATTATAGGGGTTCCAGAAGAAGAAGAAAAAAAGAAAGGCTATGAGAAAATTTTTGAAGAGATTCTAGTTGAAAATTTCCCCAACATGGGAAAAGAAATAGTCAATCAAGTCCAAGAAGCACAAAGAGTACCATACAGAATGAACCCGAGAAGAAACATACCAAGACACATCTTAATGAAGCTAACACAAATTAAACACAAAGACAGAATTCTAAAAGCAGCAATGGAAAAACAAATGGTGACATACAAGGGAAAGCCCATACGTGTAACAGCTGATTTTTCAACTGAAACTCTGCAGGCCAGAAGGGAATGGCAAGACACATTTAAACGGCTAAAAGAGAATAATCTGCAACCAAGAATCCTCTACCCTGCAAGGATCTCATTCAAAATTGATGGAGAAATCAAAAGCTTTACAGATAAGGAAAAATTAAAAGAATTTAGTCACACCAAACCAGCCTTACAACAAGTGTTAAAGGGACTTATATAGACAACAAGCAGAAAAGGACAAGACATTCTGAAACAAACCCATCATAACATCTAAGAAGATGACAATAGGATCATTTGTATCAATAATTATTTTGAATGTAAATGGACTAAATGCCCGAACCAAAAGACACGGAGTGGCTGAATGGATTCAAAAACACGACCCATACATATGCTGCCTCCAGGAAACGGAGAGAAATACCACATGAGCGAAGGAACAATTTACAAACACACAAGATCAAATCAATGAAGAGAATTTGGACAAACTTTCTGAAAGTGATTTCAGAAGAATGACAGTAAAGATGATCAAAGACACTGAAAACAGAACGTTAGAGAAATTGCAAGATACAACTAACACACTGAATAAAGAAATATAAAAACTTAAAAAACAACAGAGACAAACAACTCAATTGCTGAACTTAAAAACACTATAGAAGGAATAAAGAACAGAGTATCTGAGACAGAAGACCGGATAAGTGAGCTGGAAGATAGAATGGTGGAAGTAACTGCTGAAAAACAGACTCTAGCTGAAAGAATAAAAAGAGCAGAGGATAGCCACAGAGACCGCTGGATAATATCAAACGCACCAATATTCGAATTATAGGGGTTCCAGAAGAAGAAGAAAAAAAGAAAGGCTATGAGAAAATTTTTGAAGAGATTCTAGTTGAAAATTTCCCCAACATGGGAAAAGAAATAGTCAATCAAGTCCAAGAAGCACAAAGAGTACCATACAGAATGAACCCGAGAAGAAACATACCAAGACACATCTTAATGAAGCTAACACAAATTAAACACAAAGACAGAATTCTAAAAGCAGCAATGGAAAAACAAATGGTGACATACAAGGGAAAGCCCATACGTGTAACAGCTGATTTTTCAACTGAAACTCTGCAGGCCAGAAGGGAATGGCAAGACACATTTAAACGGCTAAAAGAGAATAATCTGCAACCAAGAATCCTCTACCCTGCAAGGATCTCATTCAAAATTGATGGAGAAATCAAAAGCTTTACAGATAAGGAAAAATTAAAAGAATTTAGTCACACCAAACCAGCCTTACAACAAGTGTTAAAGGGACTTATATAGACAACAAGCAGAAAAGGACAAGATATACGAAACAAACCCATCATAACATCTAAGAAGATGACAATAGGATCATTTGTATCAATAATTATTTTGAATGTAAATGGACTAAATGCCCGAACCAAAAGACACGGAGTGGCTGAATGGATTCAAAAACACGACCCATACATATGCTGCCTCCAGGAAACTCACTTCAGACCTAGAGACACTCATAGACTGAAAGTGAGAGGCTGGAAAAAGATATTCCATGCAAATGGAAATCAAAAGAAAGCTGGAGTAGCAATCCTCATAACAGACAAAATAGACCTCAAAATAAAGAAGATTAGAAGAGACAAGGCAGGACACTACATCATGATCAAGGGATCAATCCAAAAAGAAGACATAACAATCATAAATATCTATGCACCCAACACAGGAGCACCCCAATACATAAGACAAATACTTTCAAACATAAAAGGAGACATCAACACTAACACAATAATAGTAGGAGACTTTAACATTCCTCTCACACCAATGGACAGATCATCCAAACAGAAAATTAATAAAGAAACACAAACCTTAAATACCACACTAGAAGAAACGGACCTCATTGATATCTTTAGGACTTTCCATCTGAAAGCAGAATACACTTTCTTCTCAAGTGCTCACGGAACATTCTCCAGGATAGACCACATCTTGGGCCACAAATCTAACCTCAGTCAATTCAAGAAAACTGAAATTATATCAACCATCTTCTCAGACCACAATGCAATGAGACTAGAGATCAACTACAGGAAAAAACCGCTAAAAACACAAACACGTGAAGATTAAACACATACCTAAAAAACCAACTGGTTACTGAACAAATCAAAGGAGAAATAAAAAAATTCCTAGAAGAAAATGACAATGAACACATGACAGTGCAAAACCTATGGGATATCGCAAAGGCAGTTCTAAGAGGGAAGTTTATGGCAATTCAATCCTACCTCAAGAAACTAGGAAAATCTCAGACGACCTAACCTTATGCTTAAAACAACTGGAGAGGGGCTTCCCTTGTGGCTCAGTGGATAAGAACCCATCTGCCAATGCAGGAGACAAAGGTTCGACCCCTGATCTGGGAAGATCCCACATACCACAGAGCAGCTAAACCCACACATCAACAAAGACCCAGCACAGCCAAAAATAAAGTTTAAATAAAAAAAAAACAACAACAACTGGAGAAAGAAGAACAAAAACATCCCAAAGCTACCAGAAGAAGGGAAATCATAAAGATCAGAACAGAAATAAATGAAAAAGAAATTAAAGAAACAATAGTAAAGATAAATAAAACAAAAAGCTGGTTCTTTGAAAAAGGTAATCAAAATTGACAAGCCACTGGCCAGACTCATCAAGAGAAAGAGAGAGAAGAACCAGATCAACAAAATCAAAAATGAAAAAGGAGACATTAAAACAGATAATGCAGAAATCCAAAGGATTATAAGAGACTATTATGTACAACTCTTTGGCAACAAACTGGACAACCTGGAAGAAATGGACAGTTTCTTAGAGAAGATTAATCTCCCAAGATTCAACCAGGCAGAAATAGAAACTATGAACAAGCCAATCACAAGCTCAGAAATTGACTCTGTGATAAAAAAATCCACCCAAAAATAAAAGCCCAGGGCCAGATGACTTCACAAGTGAATTCTACCAAACATTTAAAAAAGAGCTAATGCCTGTCCTTCTAAAACTCTTCCAAAAAAATTGCACAGGAAGGAACACTTCCAAACACATTCTACGAGGCCACCATCAGCCTGATACCAAAGCCAGGCAAAGACAATACAAAAAAAGAAAATTACAGGCCAATTTCACTGATGAATCTATACGCCAAAATCCTCAACTAAATCTAGCAAACAGAATTCAACAACACATCAAAAAGCTCATTCATCATGATCAAGTCGGGTTCATCCCAGGCACGCAAGGATTCTTCAATATCCGCAAATCAATTAATGTGATACACCATATCAACAAATTGAGAGACAAAAATCACATGATCATCTCAATAGGTGCAGAAAAAGCCTTCGACAAAGTACAACATCCATTTATGATAAAAACTCTTCAAAAAATGGGTATAGAAGGAACCTATCTCAACATAGTGAAAGCCATATATGAGAAGCCCACAGCGAACATTATCCTCAATGGTGAAAAACTCAAAGCACTTACTCTAAGATAAGGAACAAGACAGGGTGTCCACTTTCACCACTCTTATTCAACTAGTCCTGGAAGTTCTAGCAAAAATTTAAATAAGGAAAGAAGAACAAAACATCCCAAAGTACAAAAAAATCATAAAGATCAGAACAGAAATAAATGAAAAAGAAATTAAAGAAACAATAGTAAAGATAAATAAAACAAAAAGCTGGTTCTTTGAAAAAGGTAATCAAAATTGACAAGCCACTGGCCAGACTCATCAAGAGAAAGAGAGAGAAGAACCAGATCAACAAAATCAAAAATGAAAAAGGAGACATTAAAACAGATAATGCAGAAATCCAAAGGATTATAAGAGACTATTATGTACAACTCTTTGGCAACAAACTGGACAACCTGGAAGAAATGGACAGTTTCTTAGAGAAGATTAATCTCCCAAGACTCAACCAGGCAGAAATAGAAACTATGAACAAGCCAATCACAAGCTCAGAAATTGACTCTGTGATAAAAAAATCCACCCAAAAATAAAAGCCCAGGGCCAGATGACTTCACAAGTGAATTCTACCAAACATTTAAAAAAGAGCTAATGCCTGTCCTTCTAAAACTCTTCCAAAAAAATTGCACAGGAAGGAACACTTCCAAACACATTCTACGAGGCCACCATCAGCCTGATACCAAAGCCAGGCAAAGACAATACAAAAAAAGAAAATTACAGGCCAATTTCACTGATGAATCTATACGCCAAAATCCTCAACTAAATCTAGCAAACAGAATTCAACAACACATCAAAAAGCTCATTCATCATGATCAAGTCGGGTTCATCCCAGGCACGCAAGGATTCTTCAATATCCGCAAATCAATTAATGTGATACACCATATCAACAAATTGAGAGACAAAAATCACATGATCATCTCAATAGGTGCAGAAAAAGCCTTCGACAAAGTACAACATCCATTTATGATAAAAACTCTTCAAAAAATGGGTATAGAAGGAACCTATCTCAACATAGTGAAAGCCATATATGAGAAGCCCACAGCGAACATTATCCTCAATGGTGAAAAACTCAAAGCACTTACTCTAAGATAAGGAACAAGACAAGGGTGTCCACTTTCACCACTCTTATTCAACATAGTCCTGGAAGTTCTAGCAACAGCAATAAGAGAAGAGAAAGAAATCAAAGGAATCCAGATTGGAAAGGAAGAAGTCAAGCTCTCTCTATTCGCAGATGACATATTATACATAGAAAATCCCAAAGATACTATTACAAAACTACTAGAGTTAATCAGCGAATTCAGCAAAGTTGCAGGATACAAAGTCAACACACAGAAATCACTGGCATTCCTATACACAAACAATGAAAAATCAGAAAACGAAATCAAAGAGGCAATCCTCTTCACCACTGCAACCAAAAGAATAAAATATCTAGGAATAAATCTACCCAAAGAAACAAAAGAACTGTACACTGAAAATTACAAGACACTCATGAGAGAAATTAAAGATGACTTAAACAGATGGAGAGATATTCCATGTTCCTGGGTTGGAAGAATCAATATTGTGAAAATGACCATACTACCAAATGTCATCTATAGAGTCAATGTGATCCCTATCAAACTACCAATGACATTCTTCACAGAACTAGACCAAAGAATAACATAGCTCATATGGAAACACAAAAGACCTCGAATAGCCAAAGCAATCCTGAGGAAGAAGAATGGAGTTGGAGGGATCAGCTTCCCCAACTTCAGACTCTACTACAAAGCAACAGTTATCAAGACAGTATGGTACTGGCACAAAAACAAAGCTATAGACCAATGGAACAAGGTTGAGAACCCAGAGATCAACCCACACCACCTTTTTTGGGGAAACTATAAAATGGGACAAAGACAGCCTCTTCAAATTTTGATAAAGGAGCCGACATAAAAAGGATCAAGTCGGGTTCATCCCAGGCACGCAAGGATTCTTCAATATCCGCAAATCAATTAATGTGATACACCATATCAACAAATTGAGAGACAAAAATCACATGATCATCTCAATAGGTGCAGAAAAAGCCTTCGACAAAGTACAACATCCATTTATGATAAAAACTCTTCAAAAAATGGGTATAGAAGGAACCTATCTCAACATAGTGAAAGCCATATATGAGAAGCCCACAGCGAACATTATCCTCAATGGTGAAAAACTCAAAGCACTTACTCTAAGATAAGGAACAAGACAAGGGTGTCCACTTTCACCACTCTTATTCAACATAGTCCTGGAAGTTCTAGCAACAGCAATAAGAGAAGAGAAAGAAATCAAAGGAATCCAGATTGGAAAGGAAGAAGTCAAGCTCTCTCTATTCGCAGATGACATATTATACATAGAAAATCCCAAAGATACTATTACAAAACTACTAGAGTTAATCAGCGAATTCAGCAAAGTTGCAGGATACAAAGTCAACACACAGAAATCACTGGCATTCCTATACACAAACAATGAAAAATCAGAAAACGAAATCAAAGAGGCAATCCTCTTCACCACTGCAACCAAAAGAATAAAATATCTAGGAATAAATCTACCCAAAGAAACAAAAGAACTGTACACTGAAAATTACAAGACACTCATGAGAGAAATTAAAGATGACTTAAACAGATGGAGAGATATTCCATGTTCCTGGGTTGGAAGAATCAATATTGTGAAAATGACCATACTACCAAATGTCATCTATAGAGTCAATGTGATCCCTATCAAACTACCAATGACATTCTTCACAGAACTAGACCAAAGAATAACATAGCTCATATGGAAACACAAAAGACCTCGAATAGCCAAAGCAATCCTGAGGAAGAAGAATGGAGTTGGAGGGATCAGCTTCCCCAACTTCAGACTCTACTACAAAGCAACAGTTATCAAGACAGTATGGTACTGGCACAAAAACAAAGCTATAGACCAATGGAACAAGGTTGAGAACCCAGAGATCAACCCACACACCTATGGGTACCTTATTTTTGATAAAGGAGGCGAAACTATAAAATGGGACAAAGACAGCCTCTTCAACAAATGGTGCTGGGAAAATTGGACAGCTACATGCAGAAAAATGAAGTTGGAACATTCCCTGACAAAGATCAACTCAAACTGGATTAAAGACCTAAATGTAAGACCAGAAACCATCAAACTCTTCAAGGAGAATATAGGCAAAACCCTCAAAGACATATATCAATGCAAGATCTTCTCTGACCCACCTACTAGAATAGTGGAACTAAAAACACAAATGAACATGTGGGACCGAATGAAACTTAAAAGCTTTTGTACAGCAACAGAAATTACAATAAAGCTGAACAGACAACTGACAGAGTGAGAGAAAATCATAGCAAATGAAACAACAAAGAATTAATCTCCAAAATCTATAGCACTGAAAAAATGAACCACCCAACCAAAAAATGCGAAAAGGACCTAAACAGACACCTCTCCAAAGAGGACATACAGATGGCTCAAAACACATGAAGCGATGCTCAACTTCGCTTATAATTAGAGAAATGCAAATCAAAACTACAATGAGATATCACCTCACACCCGTCAGAATGGCCGTCATCCACAAATCGATAGACAATAAATGCTGGAGAGGCTGCGGACAAAAGGGGAACACTCCTGCATTGCTGGTGGGAATGTAAATTGATACAGCCTCTATGGAAGACAGTCTGGAGGTTTCTTAAAAAACTAAAAATAGAAGCACCATACGACTCAGCAATCCCACTCTTAACGCTTATACCCTGATGAAATCAAATCTGAAAGAAGCATCTGTACCCCAATGTTCAGTGCAGCTCTCTATACAATAGCGGGAACATGGAAGCAACCTAGATGCCCATCGACGAACGAATGGATCCAAAAGCTCTGCTACATATATACAATGGAATACTACACAGTTGTAAAGAGAAATGAAGAAGAATCAGCCCTAATAAGGTGCTAGATCCAGAACATATCATAAAAAGTGAAGTCAGTCAGAAAGAGAAGGACAAATACAATATATTAACACATATATATGGAATCTAGTAGGATGGTGATGACAGCACACGCAGTGAAGCGATAGAAAGACAGACATGGACGGTGGACATATGGACATTGTGGGGAAGGAACAGAGGGTGGGAAGCGTAAAGGAAGTAGCATGAAGCCCTGTACTATCATAAGTGAAGAAAATAGCTCTAGTCATTGCTCTGTGTGAAAAGGGGATCCTTCAGGGGTGCTGTGTGATGGTTGGGAGGGGTGGTAAGAGGAGGATACACGTATGACTAATCTTGGAACATACATATCTGTAAACAATAAAACTCTGTAATATTTAAAAGTAAAATAAAAGTTAAAAAAAAAAAGATGTACAGTATAGCTGTACTAGTAATAAGTATCATAATAGGAACTGTGGGTACTCTGATACACAGCAAAAACTTGGGTGTTATAGCAACCCATGTTCAAGCTCCAGAATTGCCCTTTCCAAGCTACGTGACCTGAACACATTAACTTCTCTGAATTTCATCAGTAAAATAGGATCAGTAATAAAACTATCCATCCCATACAAGATCAAACCAGTCAATCCTAAAGGAAATCAACCCTGAATATTCATTAGGACTGATGCTGAAGCTGAAGCTCCAATACCTTGGTTACCTGCTGTGAAGAGCTGATTCACTGAAAAAGACCCTGATGCTGGGGAAGTTTGAGGGCAGGCAGAGAAGGGAGCTACAGAGAATGAGATGTTTGGATAGCATCATCAACTCAGTGGACATGAGTTTAAGCAAACTCTGGGAGATAGTGAAGGACAGGGAAACCTGGTGTGTCACAGTCCATGGGGTCACAGAGTTGGATAGACTGAGTGACTAAACAACAGCCCCATAGGATATGATGAAATTACATAAGACATGCAAACACAGTGCACAATGCCTAGGGCACACAGTAAGTTCTCAACCTATTATTACAGCATAAAATTCAAGACGAAGAGTCTGCAGAATGAGACCAGTGAGACGTGTGGGGACCATATCATGAAGGAAGATTAAGGGGTTCAGTTTTGCACCAGTTGACAGAAGTGCTCGATTCACATTAAAGTCTGAAGCTGGAGAAGAGATCTGGATCGAGACTATGACATACATGGTAGATAAAATTATAAAAACAAGATGAGAGAGGAAGAACAAAAAAGCCAATGGACACAAAACCCCCAATAACCTGTAAAGAAACTCTTAAAATTGCAGCCAGAAATAAACGAGACCAAAGAAATAGCAGTGATGAAAACAGTTTCCAGAAGGGTTAACTGATGATCAAACAGTACTTTTTTAAAGCTTTGTAAAATAGAAGTGTCTTTTTAGTAACGGCCACCAATTAAGTACAGCAGAAATACACTCCCTCAGCCTTTTTACAAACCGTACAATACCAACACTTTGAATTTACTATACAGTGTCCTGCTAGTTTAAAGCTATTTTATCCTATCATCTATCTTCACACTGGCCCTGAAAGTACTTGACTTACCCAAGAATACAGTGCTAGTAAAAAGTCAAGTCAACAGCATTTCCATGGGAAGTTTAAATACAATGATTTGTAAAAATTATTATTATTATTAAAGAGCAACTTGAATTGTCTTGTTTATCCTAAAATGTACTCACATATACACACACATGCAAACCAGATAGCCAAATAGTCTATAGCCAAATAGTCTGGCTCCTTTTTATCAAAATGTTCTGGAATTTTTTTCTCTCATATTTCAGTCTATCATGATCATAACCTACTTGCTAGAGCTAAGAGAAGGCAGATTACCTGTAACAAGCAGATTTACTAAGGTTATGAGTTGCATGATGATAATAAAATCTAACCATGATGTAATGAAAATCTAACAATAGCATTTTTCTGTTTAAAATATTTATAAACAGGCTCCTCTTCTGTCATTCCCTAGCAAGCCTTTAAGAATGAGGACGACCAAGCCCTTCTTGACCATGCATGTAAATCACAGTTAGTAAACCTTAACTTTCTCGTGCAACTTTTAATTCAGTCTTCTCTACTAGAACTTGTCTTAACCCTGCAGTCCCAGGATCAAATGTGTTGACCATATACCACGCACCTTAACTGAGAGAAACAACACACATGTATTTTCTGGACCTAATTTATATAAATGTTCAAATCAAAGTAATAGCTCAATATTAGAGAATGTAATTAAAATTACCTATTTTCTTACATCAAATTGAAGTCTTCTGAGTAAATTTACATGCTTATGGTTTTCAAGGTAATAATCAACAGTGAGAGGGGTTTCCCTGATGGACCAGTGGTTAAGAGTTTGCCTTGCAATGCAGGGACTCTGGTTCCGTCCCTGGTCTGGGAAGATCCCCACATGCCATGGAGGAAAAGCCTGTACACCACAAATACTGAGCCTGCATTCTGACACCCATTACCCACACCACCAAAAAAATTAACAGTGAGAAATATTTTTAAAACTAAAATAATTCTGAGTAAAAAAAAAAGTAGGGATTAAGAGAGCCAAAGACTTTTAGACTTTTATATATTTTATTTCAGGTTCCTTTTTTATATAACAGATATACAAATTAGTATATCAGATATATAAGCCACATAAAATTAGCATTTTGAGCTTGAGGCTTTTTTTTGAACATTTACAACACTAAACTTCCTCATCTGTCAACTAAGGAATACTTTAAATCAGGTAATTACATAAAAGTTATTTCTAACCTCAAAAAATGCTATGTAATTTAAAACAAAACACTGAAAAAGTTAAAGCAAAATTTAACACAACAAAACTCATATCTATTACTTAAATGATTTAAAACTACATACAGCAATCTAACAAAATTGGAAACACTGACCCATGTTTGAGAAAACAAAATGCCTACCACAAAAAAAAATAATGAAAAAAATTTACTAAAACCATCTATTCTGTGATTTTACAATACAAAACACACTATTTTCTGACTTTTTAAATTCAGACTACAAAGCCCAAGACAAAACTGCATCAAAATCACTAAATTTATGAAGCATTGAAAGAGGACCAAACTTGGGGTCATATGCTAGCTCTGAAGCTTTTTTTTTTTTTTTTAATTTTTGGCCTCTTTTATTGGTTTTTTATTTATTTGTTTTCATCCATGTTTATTCTTTGGCCTATGTGGGCCTCCCATTGCAGTGGCCTCTCTTCTTGCAGGGCACTAGCCCTGGGCACATGCGCTCCAGAGCACTGACTTGTAATTGGGACACACTGGTCCAGCCACTCCAGGGCATGTGGGATCTTCTTGGGCCAGGAATTGAACCAGTGCCCCTTGCACAGCAAGGCAGACTCCCTACCAATGGACCACCAGGGAAGCCTGATCATGACTCTGAAGTCTTGTCTAAGGAAATTCTTAGTGTCAGCTTGCTTCAAAAAATATCAATACAAAAAATAAAATAAAACCTCAATATAAAGAGACAGTGTAAAGTATGGGCTTTAGTTAATGATGTGTCACTATCGGTTCATCACTTATAACAAATGTATCCCAATAATGCAGTATGTTAACAGTGGAAACCAAGAGGAGGGAGGCTTTCTGGGAGCTCGCTGTATTTTCTGCTTGGTTTTTCCCTAAACCTAAAAATTGATCTAAAAATAAAGATTCTTTTTTAAAATCAAAAAATAAAAGACAAAGACATAGAATCAGAGTATCTCTAGATCCCTTTCTCTCCTAAAATTCTTACTATGAATAAACAAGAAGCTCTAGGAGAATAAAAAGAGTGTAAGAAATTCCAGTTCTGCCATGGCACATAGGATAATCCTTGCTAATCTGTCATGTACAGCTTAATTAAGAAATTAAGAACCAGCAATTCCTATAAATAGTCTAGGATTTACAGTTATAATTATTTAGACCAAGAAAGATGGTTTACAGGGTACTGTTTCCCTAGTGAAAAAATACCTAGCAGAAATAACACAACACTTCATGGGATGTTTTACCAGATACCACACTGATATACTGAAAGCATCAAGTCACATTGCTTAATGTGACATCTGAGTCTCTTCTTTTACACTTGGCCATGGTAAATAACAACTTACTAATAAATCTGAAGTAAAGCTTTGATAGGCTGAATTGTAACAAGGAAAAAGATAGATGGGCAAGAAATTACTTCTAGACAGTGGTTACCTTAGGGAAGGAATAAAGCAGAAGGCAAATAGGGCACAAGGAGCTTCAAGGATTCATCAATTTCTTCAGGAAAAAACTTAAATGTGATGACCTAAGGCTAATATTTGCAAAACCCAGATAGTGAGCACATGAGTACTTATTATATATTTTTTTATTTAAATATTGGTTAAAAAAATGTTTACTATTTAAAATTATATTACATAACTCTAGCTGCCAAAATTCCTTCGTTTAAATTGATGCTAATTTTCTGCCTCTCTAGGTAGGCTGTTCCTGAAATCTTGCTTATCAAAAGCACAGGAATCACAAATTTCTTCAAGACCCAAGTAAAATTACACCCTTTCCAAAATTCTGCTTTCAATTTTTGCTAGGAATCTTGGAAATCATATTTAAACTCATATATTCTATCATAGGGCTTCCAAGGTGGCTCAGTGGTAAAGAAAATAGCTGCCAATGCAGGACACAAGGGTCAGGAAGACCTCCTGGAGTAGGAAATGGTAACCCATTCCCCCATATCCTTGCCTGGAAAATCCCTTGGACAGAGGAGAATGGGTGGGCTAACGTCCAGGGGGTTCCAAAGTCAGACACGACTGAGCACACAGCATATTCTATCATATGTTACATATGCTATTTCATCAACTAGACACTATTTGGCATAAATAATCGGTGTTGTGAGTATGCAGATGATAATACGTAAGACTGAGGACCTGCTGACAGGGTCCAGATATTTGCTGAGCACCACAGCTAGATAGACCTTGTATGAAAGCTGCTCCCTATACACAAAATATAATAGAGATTCAAACATTAAAAATTAAAACATAAAGTACAGAGAAAAGCATAAGTGACTATAATCTTGGAGTGGTGATGAACTTGCTAAGTATTAAACTGAAGGAATGATACATCTGAAAAAAAAAAAAAAAGGTTTAATTTTACACTTCAAAAACTACCAAAAAATTTAAAAACATAATAAAAGAAAATTATCTATGACATGTATTGAAGAGAAATGTATTACTGGTATAATACTTAAAATTGACTTTAGAAAAATCAGAAAGAAACTGCACCTGTTCCAATTGAAAAACAGCAAAAGGAATCACTGGGACATCCTCAAAAGAAGAAAACAAATCTCCAAGGTGAAAACATTTAATCTTACCAATAATCAAGAAAAGAGAAATCAACATTTCCCCTATAATCTGGAAAAAATGAAAAAGTGACAGTTCCTATTTTTTTGAGGAAAACCGAACTCTTATAGCCTGCTGGTAGGAGTTGAAATTGGTTTAAAAAACAGGAACTTTCTGAAGAACAACTTGGGAAAATATATATCACACACCATAAACTTTTTCATACCATTTGATCTAGAATTTCAATTTCAAAAGCATTTGTATAAGCATGCTCACCAAGGCACTGCTGAAATAGTCAAAAAAAAAAAAATAATAACATTCTAAATATTTAATAACAGGAACGGGTTAAACAGACTTTGGTGAATCTATACAACACTTTGCTACTGTTAACAAAATAATGTTGAACAAAAAATATGCAATGATACAAAATGATGTTAACTATGCTGCTGCTTAGTCACTTCAGTCGTGTCCCACTCTGTGTGATCCCAATGGACTGCAGCCCGCCAGGTTCCTCCATCCTTGGAATTCTTTAGGCAAGAATACTGGAGTTGGTTGCCATGCTCTCCTCCAGGGAGGTCTTCCCAGCAGGGATGGAACCTGGATATCCTGTATTGCAGGCAGATTCCTCACCATTGAGCCATGGAGGGATGGATGGATGGATGGATAGACAGACAGACAGACAGAGATATTTGAGACCCCATGGGCGGTAGCTCACCAGGATTCTCTGTCCATGGAATTTTCCAGGCAGTAATAGTGGAGTGGGTTGCCATTTTCTTCCCCAGTAATTATGCATTAAGGCAAAATAAATAAATAATTGTGAAACAGCACTCTATTATATCATTATTGTTTAAGAAAAAAAAGCTTACATGTATGTAAGAGATTCTATACTAAAATACAAAAAGTGGTAATCTCTGGCAGGTAAGATGGATAGTTAACTTTAATTTGCCCCTTTCTGCTTAACTATGCCTTCAAAGTTCTACAATAAACATGAATTTGTTTGAAAAACAATTAACAAGCATTACTTTTTAAATGCTTTTAAATAACAGTATTTCCTGTCTACCAGGTACCCCTGGAAGACTAGGGAAATTCAGTAAATGTTACAATACAAGGATAAGCAGAGATCAACCCCTTAGGGTTACTAACACAATGGAAAGGTCAAAAGTGCAAACACAAGGTTAGGTGAAGAATCTAGCTGGAATTCAAAGAAAATTTCCTGAAGGAGAGAATCTCCCAAGTGAGATTTAAACTGGATTTGGAACAGTCAAAAACATAAGGGCATTCAGAAGGGAGGAATGAAGAGATTACCGAATTTTTACAACCCAAACCTGGAATGACACGAAGAAAAAGAATGGCTTATAATGGATTAGTCCATATAACCAGGCTTAGGTCAAATTACAAGTATTGTGTGAGTAATAACTTAGGATATGACCCCAAAGGCAATTAGGAAAGACTCAAGGTTTCAAATCAGTTGCATATTAAAAAGACTACTGACGGGGCGGAGAACCAATCAGAGGGGAATAGTGTAAAGTCGTTCCAAGAGACCTGGGAGAGAAATAATGGAAACCTTATCCAAAACCGAGCAGTGCGTCTATAAAGGCTGCAAGAGTACAAAACATACAAGTGGTATTCAGTAGGTAGAAACCAAAGGACTTGAGGTAACAAAGTACAAAAAGATGTCCAGGATCACTCTCATCTTCTGATGTAGGTGAGAGGAAGGCAGATGCAATTCAACAAGAAAGAAGACCTAAATTCAGTTTTGGATGTTGCTGGTATTGAAGATTCTGAGAACTGAATATGTAAGTCTTCAAGTGGTGGTTGAATCTCTGTGCTGGAAATACGGACTTCAGAGTCAACGCTGACATGATAGCTGAAGTCCCTCTAACTGGCTGAGACTGACCATAAAGGAAGAATATGTAGAAGAAAAACTGAGAGCTGAAGACAAGCCTGGAGCAAACTCAGGAGTCAGGTGAAGAAAGGCTATCTGGCAAAAACAGACAGAAAATGAAACAGGTAAAAAAAAGGTAAAAAAATAAATAAATAAATAATAAATTTAGGAAAAAGAAATCAGAGAATATCAAGAAAAGAGTGATCTTAAGTGTCGTACACACATGCTAAACCACTTCAGTCATGTCCAACTCTTTGTGAACCCAAGGATTATAGCCCTAGGCTTCTCTGTCCTTGGGATTCTCTAGACAGGAATGCTGCAGTGGGTTGCCATGCCCACCCCCAGGGGATCTTCCAAACCCAGGGATCAAACCCAAGTCTCTTATGTCTCCTGCACTGGCAGGCAGGTTCCTTACCACTAGTGCCATCTGGGAAGCCCAATATGAAGTGTCAACTGATGCCAAAAGACTGAAAAGTATCCACTGTGAGATTTAAACTGGATTTGGAACAGTCAAAACATAAGGGCATTCAGAAGGGAGGAATGAAGAGATTCCGAATTTTACAACCCAAACCTGGAATGACACGAAGAAAATGAATGGCTTATAATGGATTAGTCCATATAACCAGGCTTAGGTCAAATTACAAGTATTGTGTGAGTAATAACTTAGGATATGACCCCAAAGGCAATTAGGAAAGACTCAAGGTTTCAAATCAGTTGCATATTAAAAAGACTACTGACGGGGCGGAGAACCAATCAGAGGGGAATAGTGTAAAGTCGTTCCAAGAGACCTGGGAGAGAAATAATGGAAACCTTATCCAAAACCGAGCAGTGCGTCTATAAAGGCTGCAAGAGTACAAAACATACAAGTGGTATTCAGTAGGTAGAAACCAAAGGACTTGAGGTAACAAAGTACAAAAAGATGTCCAGGATCACTCTCATCTTCTGATGTAGGTGAGAGGAAGGCAGATGCAATTCAACAAGAAAGAAGACCTAAATTCAGTTTTGGATGTTGCTGGTATTGAAGATTCTGAGAACTGAATATGTAAGTCTTCAAGTGGTGGTTGAATCTCTGTGCTGGAAATACGGACTTCAGAGTCAACGCTGACATGATAGCTGAAGTCCCTCTAACTGGCTGAGACTGACCATAAAGGAAGAATATGTAGAAGAAAAACTGAGAGCTGAAGACAAGCCTGGAGCAAACTCAGGAGTCAGGTGAAGAAAGGCTATCTGGCAAAAACAGACAGAAAATGAAACAGGTAAAAAAAAGGTAAAAAAATAAATAAATAAATAATAAATTTAGGAAAAAGAAATCAGAGAATATCAAGAAAAGAGTGATCTTAAGTGTCGTACACACATGCTAAACCACTTCAGTCATGTCCAACTCTTTGTGAACCCAAGGATTATAGCCCTAGGCTTCTCTGTCCTTGGGATTCTCTAGACAGGAATGCTGCAGTGGGTTGCCATGCCCACCCCCAGGGGATCTTCCAAACCCAGGGATCAAACCCAAGTCTCTTATGTCTCCTGCACTGGCAGGGGATTCTTTACCACTAGTGCCACCTGGGAAGCCCAATATGAAGTGTCAACTGATGCCAAAAGACTGAAAAGTATCCACTTGATTTAATAACCAGACAGTACCTGGTACAGGAAAAAAAATTGAAGGGTCAGGCTTCCCTGGGTGTTCAGTGGGTAAAGAGTCCACCTTGCAGGGCTTCCCTGATGGTCCAGTCGGTAAGGACACCACCTTGCAGTGCAAGGAGCGCCAGTTTGATCCCTGGCTTGGGAAGATCCCACGTGGACCAATGTGTCCAACTACCCAGCCGGACCTCTAGAGCGCATGCATCCTGAGCTGGTTCTCTGCAGCGAGAGAGGCTACTGCGACGGGAGGTTCACACGAGCCAAATAACAAAGATGGATGAAAATAAACAGATGAAAGATCAATAAAAGTGGCAAAAAAAAAAAAAAAAAAAAAAACAAAGAGTCCGTCTCGCAGTGCAAGCGGCGCCGCTTCCATCCCTGGCCTGGGAAGATCCCACGTGCCGCGGAGTGGCTAGACCAGTGTGTCCAATTACGAGCCAGCGCTCTGGAATGCATGTGCCCAGAGTAGGTGCTCTGCAATGAGAGAGACCACTGCAGTGGGAGGCTCACACGCACCAAGGAACAAAGATGGATGAAAATAAACAGATGAAAGATCAATAAAAGTGGCAAAAAAAAAAAAAAAAAAAAACAAAGAGTCCGTCTCGCAGTGCAAGCGGCGCCGCTTCCATCCCTGGCCTGGGAAGATCCCACGTGCCGCGGAGTGGCTAGACCAGTGTGTCCAATTACGAGCCAGCGCTCTGGAATGCATGTGCCCAGAGTAGGTGCTCTGCAATGAGAGAGACCACTGCAGTGGGAGGCTCACACGCACCAAGGAACAAAGATGGATGAAAATAAATAAATGAAACACCAATAAAAAAAAAAAGAGGCCAAAATTTAAAAAAAGAAAGAAAACAAACAAACCTGGGCTTCCCTAGTGGACAAGTGGGTGGGGAGCCCACGTTGCGGTGCGGCAGGCACCAGTTCGATCCCTGGCCCAGAAGGATTCCACGTGCCACAGAGCGGCTGGACCCGGTATGTCCAGTTGTGAGCCAGCACTCTGGAGTGCATGCGCCCAGAGCCTTGCTCTGCAAGGAGAGAGGCCGCTGCGATGGAAGACCCATAGAGGCCAGAGAGTGAAGATAGATGAAAATAAATAAATAAAAGACCAATAAAACAGGCCAAAATTAACAACAACAAAAAAAAAACCTGAAAGGTCTGGGTAATGTAGGAAGTCCAAGAATGCATGAGAGGGGAGGAAACTGAGAAAGTACCAATCATTCATTGTCAGTTTTTAAGTCTGAAGTAAAGGGAAGAGAGAAGGGTAGTGACTTTCAGGGACAGGGTTGCTTAGAATGGCTGACACACAACAACCACCTCCCCAAAATGTCCACATCCTAATCCCCGAAATTTGCACCTATGCTAACTTATCTAGGAACTTTGTAGCTGTGATTAAGCTAAGGATCTTGGATGGGGAGCCTGTTTTGGAATATCCATGTAGGCCTGATGTGATCACAAGACTCCTTCCTTATAAAAATGAAGCAGGAGATTACAGAAGACAGATGTTAGGATGTTTTCTTTGAAGATGGAGGAAGGGCATCACAAGCCAAGAATCCAGGCAGCCTCCTTCTCTGCTGGAAAAGGCAAAGAAAAACATTCTCCCCTAAGCCTCCAGAAGATAAACAAGTAACCCTGCTGACCCATTTTAGAGCTTTGATCTCAGAACTGAAGGATAATAAACTTAAGTCACTAAGTTAATAGCTATTTTTACAACAGCAGCATCAGAAAACATTTCATTTGGCTTATTTTTTAGGTAAGAGAGGTTTGAGCATATTTATATACTGAGGAAAGAAAAGAAGTGAAGCTGTGAAAACAAAAGAGAAGGATTTTGTATTTTTGATGATCAAACTGCACAATAAATTTTGGGATAAAAGTCTAGGTTTATTCTTATATCCCAGAAGTTCTTTCTGTGATCTCTGGCTGAATGCTGAATCACTGAAGTTCACCAGGAAATGGGAAGAAATGGAATAAAAAGCAGAGGCTAAGAACTAGCCTCAGAAAGAAAAAGGAACCCTTCAGAAAAGGAGGAAGGAAAGAGTATCTACTATACTGCTAAGTGAAAAATGAATTGAGAAAGTGGTAGTTTAGTCACTAAGTCATGTCCTACTCTTGTGACCCCATGGACTGTCACCCACCAGGCTCCTCTGTCCATGGGATTTTCCAGGCAAGAATATTTCCTTTCCCATTTCCTTCACCAGAATTATGGAAGGCTTCCCAGATGGCACTAGTGGTAAAGAACCCCCGTGCCAATGCAGGAGACATAAGAGACGCGGTTCCATCCTTGGGTTGGGAAGATCCCCTGGAGAAGGGAATGGCAACCCACTCCAGTATTCTTGCCTGGAGAATCCCATGGCCAGAGGGCTACAGTCCATAGGGTCCCAACTGGACACAACTAAAGCGACTTAGCATGTACAAGGAACCTACTCAGCACTTATCTCCTAAGATCAGTTACTAATGACTGAGTAACTACTATGTGCAAAGGATCAAGTGTTTGCATAAATTTTCTTTCTCAAAATGTTGGAAGACAAAAATATCCACACTTGACTAGGGGGAAAGTAACAAAATTTCTAGGATTCAGATGCAAATCTGATAGACTCAAAACACTATATTGAGAAGTCTAGCAGACACCACCATAACCAAGTGATCAAGGTTAACAGTACCAGTAATAAGACATGAAAATCAGGTAGCCCTTGATATGATGTACTCAGAAAGGCATTTCACCTCCATGGTATTCCTTTAACCAATTATGCCTCAACACTTTCATCAAATCACAAGAAAACAATATGAAGTATACTCTACAAATCAATTGACAAGAACTCTTCAAAGTCTCCTGCTAATGAAAGACAAGAAAAAATGGAGGAACTGTTACAGATTGAGAGAGAACAGAGACACAACAAAGCAATGTGGAATCCTTGATTAGATCCTAGACAAGAAAAAAAAAAAAAAAGCATTAGGTGTTAAAACAAGTGAACTCAGAATAAAACCTGTAATTTAGTTAATTGTACGATACCATGTTAATCCCTAAGCCTTGATCACTGTACTATGATCTCAAAAACTAAACAACCCACTGCTTCTATAGGAGGAAGCCACTTCTCTGTGTGTCTAGTTTTTAGTCTATGCAAGGTTAATTTTACAGAGCAGCAGAGCCCACGTTTAGGTTCTGTCTGGTAGTTAGCAACAGCACATATGGTATTCCTGAATTCCCTGGCATCCTGATCTGACTCCTGACCTAGATTGGTGCTTTAATACTTAACTTCTGACTCCTGCTTTGTTCCTATCATACATTCTGATTGTCCATGTAATCCCTGATGCCAGTCTCCAGAATAATATGCTTGTTGGGAGAGCATCTAAGTGAGGACAGGTAGGTAAATCCAAAGGGTGCACTGTACAGTAAAGTCAGCAAAGTAATCTCTGAATATGGTGCATTAATAATGAGCATGTTCTCTCACACACTCACTTCTCATATTTGCAAACATATCTTCATAAAATACAAACACAATGGGGAATCTCAGTAAGAAGCAGACAGCCTCTGTGGAAGATGGCATGGAGATTCCTTAAAAAACTAAAAATAAAAGCACCATACGACCCAGCAATCCCACTCTTAGGCTTATACCCTGATGAAATCAAATCTGAAAGAAACACCTGTACTCCAATGTTCATTGCAGCTCTCTATACAATAGCTAGAACATGGATGCAACCTAGATGTCCATCAACAAATGAATGGATAAAGAAGCTCTGGTACATATATACAACGGAATACTACTCAGCTGTGAAAAGAAATGCAGAAGAATCTGCCCTAATGAGGTGGTTGGAGCTAGAACCTATCATAAAAAGTGAAGTCAGTCAAAAAGAGAAAGTATAGTATACTAACACATACATATGGAATCTAGTAAAAGGGTAATGATAACACACGTAGTGAACCCATGGAAAAACAGAGAATGGACATGGTGGGAGGCATAGAGGGAGTAACATGGAAACCTATACTGTCATGTGTGAAAAAGGTGGGTATTGTTGTCGCGCTAAGGGAACAGGAGTACTTACAACGTCTTGGGGCGATGGCCTGGAGGGGTGGGATGGGGGGGCCTGGGAAAGGGGAGGGGACCAAGGATGTGCATATGACTGATCTGGGAACATGCATGTCTGTGAACAACAAAACTCTGTAAAACCTTTCAAATAAAGAAATAAATTTAATACAAAAAAAAAAAAAGCAGAATAGCCCAAAACCTAAAAAATACAGAGCAATATATCTTAAGTGCACAAAATGTGATATATTTTTATAATCAGCTCGCTCACAACATTGTATTCATTCTGGCCAGTGGACTACCTGTTTAATATTGTTTATTTACAGATTTGCTAAGGAGCAGTCAAACTACATACAATACTTTGCAAATATTTATTCAGTCACTATTATGAATCAGGCATCGTACAAGGGTACTTAGAAAACAGGTGTTAACTCATTTGGTTTTACGCCCTTTCACAATTAACTCTATCACTGATTTTATCCATGTCCTTTATCTTAGACCATGATCTAGACCAATGAGGTCCAATAAAAATATAGTCCAAGTCATGTCTTTAAGTTTACATTTTCCAGCTTAAATTTTCTGGTAACTGCATTTTTAAAAAATGGAAGTAAAGGTGAAAGTTAGGTAAATATTGCATTTTATTTAATCCAGTATGTGCAAAACTTAACATTTTGACATGTAATCAAACTGAAAAAAGGACTGATATTTACCTGTTTCCTTCTATATAATAAATTTTCAAAATCTACTTTGTACGTACTTTGTGTGCATGCATGTATGCTCAATGGTGTCCGACTCTGTTACATATATACGACGGAATACTACTCAGCTGTGAAAAGAAATGCAGAAGAATCTGCCCTAATGAGGTGGTTGGAGCTAGAACCTATCATAAAAAGTGAAGTCAGTCAAAAAGAGAAAGTATAGTATACTAACACATACATATGGAATCTAGTAAAAGGGTAATGATAACACACGTAGTGAACCCATGGAAAAACAGAGAATGGACATGGTGGGAGGCATAGAGGGAGTAACATGGAAACCTATACTGTCATGTGTGAAAAAGGTGGGTATTGTTGTCGCGCTAAGGGAACAGGAGTACTTACAACGTCTTGGGGCGATGGCCTGGAGGGGTGGGATGGGGGGGCCTGGGAAAGGGGAGGGGACCAAGGATGTGCATATGACTGATCTGGGAACATGCATGTCTGTGAACAACAAAACTCTGTAAAACCTTTCAAATAAAGAAATAAATTTAATACAAAAAAAAAAAAAAGCAGAATAGCCCAAAACCTAAAAAATACAGAGCAATATATCTTAAGTGCACAAAATGTGATATATTTTTATAATCAGCTCGCTCACAACATTGTATTCATTCTGGCCAGTGGACTACCTGTTTAATATTGTTTATTTACAGATTTGCTAAGGAGCAGTCAAACTACATACAATACTTTGCAAATATTTATTCAGTCACTATTATGAATCAGGCATCGTACAAGGGTACTTAGAAAACAGGTGTTAACTCATTTGGTTTTACGCCCTTTCACAATTAACTCTATCACTGATTTTATCCATGTCCTTTATCTTAGACCATGATCTAGACCAATGAGGTCCAATAAAAATATAGTCCAAGTCATGTCTTTAAGTTTACATTTTCCAGCTTAAATTTTCTGGTAACTGCATTTTTAAAAAATGGAAGTAAAAGGTGAAAGTTAGGTAAATATTGCATTTTATTTAATCCAGTATGTGCAAAACTTAACATTTTGACATGTAATCAAACTGAAAAAAAAGGACTGATATTTACCTGTTTCCCTTCTATATAATAAATTTTCAAAATCTACTTTGTACGTACTTTGTGTGCATGCATGTATGCTCAATGGTGTCCGACTCTTTTGCAATCCTATCAGCTGCAGCCCACCAGGCTCCTGTCCATGGGACTTCCCAGGCAAGAATACTGGAGTGGGTTGCCATTTCTTGCTCCAGAGGATCATTCTGACCCAGGGATTGAACCTACATCTCCTGTATTGGCAGGATTCTTTACCACTGAGCTACCTGGAAAGCCCAGTAACATCTTAATTAGCCACATTTCAAATGCTCTACAGCCAAACACAGCTAGTCACTACCCTACTGGACAGCACCAATCTTGATGCGGCTACATATTAAAGAAAATAAACTCTGAGTTATATGGTTAAATTTCAATTTACTTTATTAATCAAATCCAATCATGTTTTCTACTCAGAAATCAGTACACTCTGTTTTCTCTGAACTCTGTCTTTTCTTTTTTTCTGTCTTTTCTTCAATCATCCCAGAGATTATTATACTATCACTACCGAGATAAGCAAATACAAATAATGAGTTAAACTGAAAATTTCTTTGGAGTGCTAGGTTTTTGAGTGTTTTTAGTTAAAAGGACACATGCTACTACCATGCTCTCTTGCAAAAATAAAACTTATTTAAAAACCAGAAACAGAAAAAACATAAGGGATCATCTATTATGAATGACCCTCCAAATAGAGACTGCAATCAGACAAGAATTTGATTCCGGGCTTCTCTGGTGGTCAAGTGGGTAAAGAGTCCGCCTTTGCAGTGTAAGGGGCGCCCATTCGAGTCCTGGCCCGGGAAGACCTCACCTGCCACAGAGCGGCTGGCCCAGTGTGTCCAACTGCAAGCCAGTGCTCTGGAGTGCATGCGCCCAGAGCCATTTTTCCCACAATTAACTCTATCACTGATTTTATCCATGTCCTTATCTTAGACCATGATCTAGACCAATGAGGTCCAATAAAATATAGTCCAAGTCATGTCTTTAAGTTTACATTTTCCAGCTTAAATTTTCTGGTAACTGCATTTTTAAAAATGGAAGTAAAGGTGAAAGTTAGGTAAATATTGCATTTTATTTAATCCAGTATGTGCAAAACTTAACATTTTGACATGTAATCAAACTGAAAAAAAAGGACTGATATTTACCTGTTTCCCTTCTATATAATAAATTTTCAAAATCTACTTTGTACGTACTTTGTGTGCATGCATGTATGCTCAATGGTGTCCGACTCTTTTGCAATCCTATCAGCTGCAGCCCACCAGGCTCCTGTCCATGGGACTTCCCAGGCAAGAATACTGGAGTGGGTTGCCATTTCTTGCTCCAGAGGATCATTCTGACCCAGGGATTGAACCTACATCTCCTGTATTGGCAGGATTCTTTACCACTGAGCTACCTGGAAAGCCCAGTAACATCTTAATTAGCCACATTTCAAATGCTCTACAGCCAAACACAGCTAGTCACTACCCTACTGGACAGCACCAATCTTGATGCGGCTACATATTAAAGAAAATAAACTCTGAGTTATATGGTTAAATTTCAATTTACTTTATTAATCAAATCCAATCATGTTTTCTACTCAGAAATCAGTACACTCTGTTTTCTCTGAACTCTGTCTTTTCTTTTTTTCTGTCTTTTCTTCAATCATCCCAGAGATTATTATACTATCACTACCGAGATAAGCAAATACAAATAATGAGTTAAACTGAAAATTTCTTTGGAGTGCTAGGTTTTTGAGTGTTTTTAGTTAAAAGGACACATGCTACTACCATGCTCTCTTGCAAAAATAAAACTTATTTAAAAACCAGAAACAGAAAAAACATAAGGGATCATCTATTATGAATGACCCTCCAAATAGAGACTGCAATCAGACAAGAATTTGATTCCGGGCTTCTCTGGTGGTCAAGTGGGTAAAGAGTCCGCCTTTGCAGTGTAAGGGGCGCCCATTCGAGTCCTGGCCCGGGAAGACCTCACCTGCCACAGAGCGGCTGGCCCAGTGTGTCCAACTGCAAGCCAGTGCTCTGGAGTGCATGCGCCCAGAGCCACTGGCTCTGCAGTGAGAGGGGCCACTGTAATGGGAGGCCCACATATGCCAAAGAATAAAGATGGATGAAAATAATAAATAAGAGTTTGTGGCATGAAGTTAAAAAAAAAAAAAGAATGTGATTCAAAACACATTAGATCAGTCTACACACCCAACACAGCTTTGATTCTTAAAAGTTGATCATATCACTCGCATCTAAAAGACTCACACTTATTTAATAGTTAATAATAGGAGAATTTAAAAGCTTTATTTAAAAGAAACTTCCAAATTAAGACATATTTTTTCCTTGTAAGTGTAGCTTTTCAGACTCGTTCTTTGAAGGGGAGTTCATCCTTGTGGCAAATACTTATTTGAAATGTTAATGATTTAAAAAAAAAAAAAACTAAAACGTTTGCCAATATTTACCCTTCGCCTAATACTAAAAATAATACGGGCTTCCCTGGTGATGGTAAAGAATCTGCCTGCAATGCGTGAGACCCAGGTTCAACCCCTGGGTCAGAAAGATCCCCTGGAGAAGGAAATGGCAACCCACTCGGGGAAATCCCAAGGAAACAGGAGCCTAGCGAGCCACAGTCCAGGGGTCCCAAAGAGTCAGACACGACTGAGCGATGACCACTTCACTCATTCTAAAATAGAACTGGAAGAAAAACCAACATTTATAAAAAGTAACGAATTTAAGGTTTCTTTACAGGTTGAGCAACTCTATTTTAAAAACATCATTTTCACTAACTTTTTCCTTGCACAGGTGCCTGGCACATGGTATTTTCTCAACAAATGAATGAATACCAAATAGCAGGCTCTAAAAAGTGGGCTTTTTCAACTAGATAGTTACTAGATCTCATGTGAAAGCTGAAGCTACACTGCAGTTAAAAACACCTTCCATCAGTTATCTTCATTTAACTCAACACTCTTAAAGCATAGGTTATTATCACTCTCTTTTAACAGGAGGGTGGAGCCCAAAGTGGGCAAGTCATAATTATCAAGCAGTGGAGTCAGATTTCAAGCTCAAGTCCTCAAACAAAACAGTGTGTGTTGTGGGAAGTGGTTTGTGGATTTTATGAAAATGTATCCCACGCTGCCCTATTTGAGAAAAAAAATCTCATTACAAAAGTTTCAGAACTCCACACACACAACACACATACAAAATCCACAACTTTTAAAGCAATCAGGACCCATGTAAATGATAGCAACAATTAAGCATTACGGATGTGAACTTAACTGCAACTTAACCGAAAGGCTACGTCCTCCTATCGCTCCCTAAAGGGGATAAATCAAAATGGGAGCGAAAGCATCCTCGGCGGCCTGAGAGAGACTCCCACCGGAGGGAGGCCGAGAGAGGCTGCGCCCCGTCTTACCCTTGGGGCGCAGACGGCCCCTTCCCCTAGGAAGGCTCCTGGCCAACCGCTCTAGCCTACCTGACGGGCTCCCGCCACCGCTTGAACCAGCTGCAGCAATTGGCCATCAGACTGAACATCCCAGGCCGCTCCTCCCGCCGCCTCCCATCCGAGCCCCGAGCGGAGATGGGCCGCTAGTCGTCCTGGGCCGAGTCCTCTGGGCCGCGGCCGCTCCGAGGCAACGCTAAGGAGAACGGGCCTATAGGAGAGGCCGCAAGGGTGGTGAGCCCGCTCAGTTCGAGAACCAAGCCCAATTACGCGCGGGCAAGCGAGTGGAAAAGCTCGCAAACGGACCAAAGGCGCAGTTACACGGACCAGGGCAGGGCTCGTGAGCCGCCAGAGAAAACCCCCGCGTCAACGTGCTGACGTCCCCCAAGGCGCGAAGGCCCGCCCATAGCGCCGCCCGTGGACTGCTCCAATCACCGTTGGACGGCCCACCGCAAGGCGCTCTCAGTGGTTGAAACGTCCCGGCTCCCCTCCCCTGCCCGTGGACAGGGAGGGAGAGGGGCGTGGCTTGAAGGGGGCGGTGGAGGCGGAGGGGGAAGGTGGTTCTCGTAGCTAGGCAACGGAAGCGTCCAGAGCTGAGTTGAGGGATTTGGCTAAGACCGATCTGTAGATGCATCCTACTGACTATTTTGAGGGTACTGCTCCTTGTCTGTCTCCAACCCCAACTGAGAACCAGAGATTTCAGGTCGTGTCCGTGTTTTGTTTCATGAAGCAAGAATGAAAATCCAATGGGATCTCAAGCAACTCTGGCTGTACAACTATAGAAACAATGCATTGAGACAATCAAATTAAAAACGAGACAAAAACTCATTTGCTAACTATGAGTTTAGATGAGAGTGACGTTTTAGACTGTGTAACGCTTATTGCTGTTTGTTACATAAAATGTGAAATGGAATAGTATTATATTTATTGGGGGGTATGCTTACAAAAGAAATAATATATTCATTGGAAAAGGAACAAAATGAAAAAAATGAAATTTCATATCACCACTCAAAGATAACCAGTGTTAAATTTTGATGTATGTTATTTCAGGATTTTGAGATTGCTAGCTATTTGGTTTGTGCAAGATGGAGATTATAATCTATGGCTATTTTGTAACATGTTTTATTTTATTTAAATAGATATGTATACCTGATTTTCTTTTATATTCTTTGGAAATGAGTAAGTGGTAAGTACATTCCTATAGAAAAAAAAATGAATCCATTATATGTAGGGACATGTGTCCTTTCAGTCTCCAATTAAATATATATATATATATATATATTTTTTTTTTTTCTTTTTCCATTTTCTAATGAAAGGAAAGAGAACCCTGGGAAGCCCCGTGTATTCAAGAGAAATGATGGTTTGGATAAAGACAGATCTAGTTTTCAAATTATCTCTGCCTTTTACTCATTCATGTAACCCAAATTCCTAATCATATAGCTTACTGGCTCTGAACTCAAATAACTGATCAGTAAAACGGGAATGAAAATACCTATTTTGCAAGGCAGCTAAGATAAAGTTCAGGTGCAATTTCTAGCAAATTATAGATGGCAGATTTCTGAAGTTGGTAATACCTGCCCCGTAAATATTTATGGTATGTCTCCCCCTACCTTCACCTCTGTGTCCTAACTGCTAGAGATCTTGCTCTCTGTTCTCACTGTCCTGCCTTAATAACTTTAATTTTCTTTCCAGTTGCTCAAGAGTATTTGACCTCTACCAGTTTTCCTAAATGAACTGGTCACTCCTCACCAGTGCTAGGCTGCCTCTGACCAGACTGTCCTGGCTAGATACTGTAATACTTTTGTAACTACTTCTGATATGGTTAGCTCTTCTAAAATTCTTTTCTCCCTTGGCTTTTCAAAATTATATACTCTTCTGATTATCTTCTGATCTCACCGGTTATGCCTCTTCCAGCTTCCTATATGTATTCCCTAAAATCTGACTTTATTCCTCTACTTTCCCTTTTAAAAAAGTTACTTTGGAGAGTTGAATAGCTATTATACTTCTGTGCCTCAAAAGCTTTACTATACTTAATATCCTTGAGCATTTCTGGAACTATACTCAGCCCCTTCTCTACTTCCTGTCTCCCCTAATTCTGATGGTGATACATTACCAAACATTTCTGGTGCCGACATACCAGTTGGTCAGTTAGTTAACTAGCTGACTGTTAGTTTTACAGTCTATTAAATGGTTTGATAGACCCATGTGCTGCTCACTATTTCCAGTTGTCTTTAACTTTTACAAGCACAGGAGGTAGTTACTTCCACCTTCTTGAAGACACAGGACCTGCATTGTTTAGTGAAATGTGAGTGTGGTGGTTATATCACTTCTTGGTGAAGGCATTTAAGAGCTGGTCCACAATTCTTCCTTTTCTGTCTTCCCTTGTGATGCTAACTGTGGAAGCCTACTTTACCTTTGAAGTACTGCAACATAAAAATAGCAT
Organism: Tragulus kanchil; assembly: GCA_022376925.1. Classification (NCBI taxonomy): domain Eukaryota; kingdom Metazoa; phylum Chordata; class Mammalia; order Artiodactyla; family Tragulidae; genus Tragulus; species Tragulus kanchil. Next base: position 67,150,617 of record JAIOJX010000028.1, on the reverse strand, counting down.
GGGATGATGGGTCAACACAAGGAAGACAGTTGCCTAGAAAGTCCTGTCGAGACTTCCTATGATCAACAAATAAACACTTATTTTAAACAATTTTAATTTTGTGACTATTCTGCTACAGGACAATCTAGTTTGTTCTGAATGAAAATACCTATTTTGCAAGGCAGCTAAGATAAAGTTCAGGTGCAATTTCTAGCAAATTATAGATGGCAGATTTCTGAAGTTGGTAATACCTGCCCCGTAAATATTTATGGTATGTCTCCCCCTACCTTCACCTCTGTGTCCTAACTGCTAGAGATCTTGCTCTCTGTTCTCACTGTCCTGCCTTAATAACTTTAATTTTCTTTCCAGTTGCTCAAGAGTGTTTGACCTCTACCAGTTTTCCTAAATGAACTGGTCACTCCTCACCAGTGCTAGGCTGCCTCTGACCAGACTGTCCTGGCTAGATACTGTAATACTTTTGTAACTACTTCTGATATGGTTAGCTCTTCTAAAATTCTTTTCTCCCTTGGCTTTTCAAAATTATATACTCTTCTGATTATCTTCTGATCTCACCGGTTATGCCTCTTCCAGCTTCCTATATGTATTCCCTAAAATCTGACTTTATTCCTCTACTTTCCCTTTTAAAAAAGTTACTTTGGAGAGTTGAATAGCTATTATACTTCTGTGCCTCAAAAGCTTTACTATACTTAATATCCTTGAGCATTTCTGGAACTATACTCAGCCCCTTCTCTACTTCCTGTCTCCCCTAATTCTGATGGTGATACATTACCAAACATTTCTGGTGCCGACATACCAGTTGGTCAGTTAGTTAACTAGCTGACTGTTAGTTTTACAGTCTATTAAATGGTTTGATAGACCCATGTGCTGCTCACTATTTCCAGTTGTCTTTAACTTTTACAAGCACAGGAGGTAGTTACTTCCACCTTCTTGAAGACACAGGACCTGCATTGTTTAGTGAAATGTGAGTGTGGTGGTTATATCACTTCTTGGTGAAGGCATTTAAGAGCTGGTCCACAATTCTTCCTTTTCTGTCTTCCCTTGTGATGCTAACTGTGGAAGCCTACTTTACCTTTGAAGTACTGCAACATAAAAATAGCATGGGATGATGGGTCAACACAAGGAAGACAGTTGCCTAGAAAGTCCTGTCGAGACTTCCTATGATCAACAAATAAACACTTATTTTAAACAATTTTAATTTTGTGACTATTCTGCTACAGGACAATCTAGTTTGTTCTGAATGAAAAACCAATCTGCTGTCATCATTCTAATTATCATTCTTGTTTCATTTCCCAGAGACCATTGAATTTGCATCCTAAATGATACCTGGTTTTTATTTTTTCTCTCTCCAGTTTCACTGAGAAAAAACCTGACAAAATTGTAATATATTTGAAGTGTACAGTCTGATGATTTGATCTATGTATACATGGTGAAATGATTTCCACAACCAAGTTAATTAGCATATCTATTAGTGCACATAGTTTCTTTCCATTCTTTCATTTTTACTTTCTTTCTTATTTTTTTGGTGAGGATAAGAATTTGCTACTCAGAAAATTTTAAGTATACAGTACAGTATAATTAGCTTTAGTCACCATGCTGTATGTTAGATTCTCAAAACATGTTCATCTTTTTTATATATAAATATTATGTTCTTTTTCTTTTTTTTTTTTTTTGATTTTTGACCACTTTTATTGGTCTTTCATTTATTTATTTTCATCCATCTTTGTTCTTCGGCCTGTGTGGGCCTCTCATTCCAGTGGCCTCTCTAGTAGCAGAGCACCAGCTCTGAGCGCATGCACTACAGAGCGCTGGCTCGCAACTGGACACACCAGTCCAGCAGCTCCGCAGCATGTGGGATCCTCCTGTTCCAGGAATGGAACTGGCACCCCTTGCAGTACAAGGTGGACTCTTTACCCACTGGACCACCAAGGAAGCCCCATATTCATCTTATAACTGAAAATTTGTATTCTTTATCAGTTTCTTCCCATTTTCCCACCTCTCAGCCCCTGAAACCACGTTACAACTCTTTATTTCTATGGATTTGACTTTTAAAAAACTCTACATGTAAGTATTTGTCTTTGTCTGGTTTATTTTACTTAACATAATGCCCTAATGACATATAGAAATTTGAAATATAGATAGATAAATTTCATATTTTCTTTATCCATTCATCTGTTGATGGACAATTGGATTTTTTGATAGAATTTCATATTTTCTTGTAGGTTTTTTCCTATGATCAACAAATAAACACTTATTTTAAACAATTTTAATTTTGTGACTATTCTGCTACAGGACAATCTAGTTTGTTCTGAATGAAAAACCAATCTGCTGTCATCATTCTAATTATCATTCTTGTTTCATTTCCCAGAGACCATTGAATTTGCATCCTAAATGATACCTGGTTTTTATTTTTTCTCTCTCCAGTTTCACTGAGAAAAAACCTGACAAAATTGTAATATATTTGAAGTGTACAGTCTGATGATTTGATCTATGTATACATGGTGAAATGATTTCCACAACCAAGTTAATTAGCATATCTATTAGTGCACATAGTTTCTTTCCATTCTTTCATTTTTACTTTCTTTCTTATTTTTTTGGTGAGGATAAGAATTTGCTACTCAGAAAATTTTAAGTATACAGTACAGTATAATTAGCTTTAGTCACCATGCTGTATGTTAGATTCTCAAAACATGTTCATCTTTTTTATATATAAATATTATGTTCTTTTTCTTTTTTTTTTTTTTGATTTTTGACCACTTTTATTGGTCTTTCATTTATTTATTTTCATCCATCTTTGTTCTTCGGCCTGTGTGGGCCTCTCATTCCAGTGGCCTCTCTAGTAGCAGAGCACCAGCTCTGAGCGCATGCACTACAGAGCGCTGGCTCGCAACTGGACACACCAGTCCAGCAGCTCCGCAGCATGTGGGATCCTCCTGTTCCAGGAATGGAACTGGCACCCCTTGCAGTACAAGGTGGACTCTTTACCCACTGGACCACCAAGGAAGCCCCATATTCATCTTATAACTGAAAATTTGTATTCTTTATCAGTTTCTTCCCATTTTCCCACCTCTCAGCCCCTGAAACCACGTTACAACTCTTTATTTCTATGGATTTGACTTTTAAAAAACTCTACATGTAAGTATTTGTCTTTGTCTGGTTTATTTTACTTAACATAATGCCCTAATGACATATAGAAATTTGAAATATAGATAGATAAATTTCATATTTTCTTTATCCATTCATCTGTTGATGGACAATTGGATTGTTTATTCTGTATCTATTGTGAATAATGCTGGAGAAAAGCATGGGGGTATAGATGTCTCTTCAGGATAGTGGTTTTGTTTCCTTTGGATATATATCCATAGTGATGAACTGGATATGTTGACTGGGTAAAAGTCTCACAAAGCAGGAGCTATGAGTTGACTTTTATTCAGTGTCTTAATGAGGACTGTTGCCCAGGAAACAGCATCTCATATAGCTCTGAGGAACTGTTCTGAAGAGATAGGAGCCAGTATATATACATATATATATATATATATATATATATATATATATATATATATGAATTTTTTGGCTGAAAAGAAATTCAGTCAAGCATATGTTTGGGTGAAAGATTACTTCTAACTATACAAATACATCTTTCCAGTTAGGACTTTAATGCTCATCTATTCCTATTATAGGAATTTGCAAGAATCTGCGATCATTGAAATTCTTTCTTAACATGCCTCTTACCTATGTAGGGGTCTATAGATCCAAAACACAGAACACTTTAAATTGAATTATTTTCAGTACTTGTAAGTCAGTAAATGTAGTGACTAATGACTTGATCGTAATAGAACTGGAGGGGTGGACAATATCTGTGTGTATAGGTCAGGTGGTAGTTTTATTTTTAATTTCATGAGGAACTTATGCATTGTTTTCTATAACAGTTGTACCAATGTGCATATTCCCAGAAAACAGTAAGCAAAAGTTCCTTTCACTACATCCTCATTAATACTCGTTAGCTCTTGCATAAATGATACTTGATTTTTAGTCTATTCCATTTCATAAACATTTAACAAAATAACATTCCTAAAGTACAATCATAAATATCACTCTATCTAAATCAAAATAAGGTAGTCCTTAATGTCTGTGGTTTAAATACTTTAATATTTGTTAGTTTTTACAAAGCAAAGATGAAAATATTTTGTAGAAAAATGAAACATAAATCAACACAAGGAAAATGATCCATAATCTCAAGACTGAAAATGACCACTGTTGATATTTGGACATAAATATTGCTAGACTTGTATTGTTAAATTGAATTTAGGTGAACATACCAGTCACTGTTCCAGGCACTAAGACATGAACAAAACATTTAAAAGTCCTTGCCCTCATGGATGGCTTTTATATTCTAGTGGTTGTAGACTAAAAAAATTACACAAGGGTAGAGTTGCCAGCTATGTTTTTTGGGGTCCAAATGAGGACTATAGCTGGGGAGAGAGCAACACAAATAACTCTGATGAACTGTCCTGAAGAGGTAGGGGAAAGTCAGTATTAAACTTGCATGCATGCTAAGTCGAGTCCAAGGCAATTCTATTGTATTAAACGTGCATGTGTGTTGCTTCAGGCAAGTCCAAGGCAATCCTATAGGCTGTAGCCCACCAGGCTTCTCTGTCCATGGGAATCTCCAGGCAAGAATACCGGAGTGTGTTGACTTGCCCTCCTCCAGGGCGTCTTCACTACCCAGGGATCAAGCTTATATCCCCTGAGACACTTGCAGTGCAGGAGGATTCTTTACCACTGAGCCACCAAGGAAGTCTGAAGAGAGGGAGTACCTGCCACAAAACACACATTTTGGCAGAGGCTCACTGCTGGTGACGAGAAGGATACGTCACTGTTAACAATTTTAGTGCTTTTCTAGATATGAGAAAATGAAAGCATTTGACCTCATAACATTATCTAAAAATATGTAACTCTCTGAAAGCCCTGTTCTGTCACTTTTTCCCAGAGCACAGAGTGCCAGGATGTGTTGAAGGTCAGCAGCTTCAGTGGCTAATGACTTAATCTTTGTAGAGGTAGATGACAAGTACCCAGTTTGAGTAGACATGGTGAAGAAGAATGGTGATGCAGATAACAGACATAATAAGTAAGTTGAGAACTGTATTAGTAGAAGATTATATAGAGCAATGTAAAGCTGGGTGCGGGAATGAGATTAGAACTAGGAAAAAGAATGAGTTTGGCAGTCAAACTTTGGATAAGATTTAATTACAGATTTAGAAATATAGTGAAAATAAAGTTTGACCAAGTGAAACTGAACAGATGTTAATCAAAATTAACTAGCTAAAGGCAAAATAATCTTCACAGAGTGAATTTGTTTGAAAAATTGATATTTATTTTTTGGGAACATACCAGTCACTGTTCCAGGCACTAAGACATGAACAAAACATTTAAAAGTCCTTGCCCTCATGGATGGCTTTTATATTCTAGTGGTTGTAGACTAAAAATTACACAAGGGTAGAGTTGCCAGCTATGTTTTTTGGGGTCCAAATGAGGACTATAGCTGGGGAGAGAGCAACACAAATAACTCTGATGAACTGTCCTGAAGAGGTAGGGGAAAGTCAGTATTAAACTTGCATGCATGCTAAGTCGAGTCCAAGGCAATTCTATTGTATTAAACGTGCATGTGTGTTGCTTCAGGCAAGTCCAAGGCAATCCTATAGGCTGTAGCCCACCAGGCTTCTCTGTCCATGGGAATCTCCAGGCAAGAATACCGGAGTGTGTTGACTTGCCCTCCTCCAGGGCGTCTTCACTACCCAGGGATCAAGCTTATATCCCCTGAGACACTTGCAGTGCAGGAGGATTCTTTACCACTGAGCCACCAAGGAAGTCTGAAGAGAGGGAGTACCTGCCACAAAACACACATTTTGGCAGAGGCTCACTGCTGGTGACGAGAAGGATACGTCACTGTTAACAATTTTAGTGCTTTTCTAGATATGAGAAAATGAAAGCATTTGACCTCATAACATTATCTAAAAATATGTAACTCTCTGAAAGCCCTGTTCTGTCACTTTTTCCCAGAGCACAGAGTGCCAGGATGTGTTGAAGGTCAGCAGCTTCAGTGGCTAATGACTTAATCTTTGTAGAGGTAGATGACAAGTACCCAGTTTGAGTAGACATGGTGAAGAAGAATGGTGATGCAGATAACAGACATAATAAGTAAGTTGAGAACTGTATTAGTAGAAGATTATATAGAGCAATGTAAAGCTGGGTGCGGGAATGAGATTAGAACTAGGAAAAAGAATGAGTTTGGCAGTCAAACTTTGGATAAGATTTAATTACAGATTTAGAAATATAGTGAAAATAAAGTTTGACCAAGTGAAACTGAACAGATGTTAATCAAAATTAACTAGCTAAAGGCAAAATAATCTTCACAGAGTGAATTTGTGAAATAAATAAACCTGAACCATTTATCCAAAGACATATTATTAAATTTCACTTTAAAGCATTTCAAGGTCTTCTTTTTCAAAGTTCAGTATCACAGTGTAGGTAGGACATTATTTTTCGGCATTGACAGCTAATGCTAGCACTGTGCTGTACACTTGTGGTTTTAAAATGACTTAAGGCTTTACATTCAGTTGAATTCTTTTAAAGATCAAGATTTTTCTTTTCAGTCGTTTTCATTTCACTAACTTTTCTTTCTTCATACTCTCTATTTTTTTTCTCTATTTTTTAATGTTTGTATGGGTGATGCTTTGTTATGAATGCTATTAATTCATTATTTTGGAAATTTTCCCTCTTTGTGAAATTTGGTATCTCAAAATCGATATTCTACTCAATGCTTCCTCCGAGATGAGACAAGACTTGTGGCCTAAATGTACTTAAATATTCAATAATTGAATATAATACTTAAAGATCATTTTGTTTCATGTTCTGGTTGCTAGCACACCAAACAATTCTACAGAGATTAGACTTATATATATATATATATATATATGGTGTGGTCTTTTTGGCCACTTCTATTGGCCTTTCATTCATTTCTCTTTGTTCTTTTGTCTGTGTGGACCTCCCACTGCAGTGGCCTCTCTCATTGCAGAGCACCGGCTCTGGGCACATGCGCCCCAGAGCTCTGGTTTGGTAGTTGGACACATCAGTCCAGCTGCTCCGCAGCACATGGGGTCTTCTCAGGCCAGGGATCGAACTGGTGCCCCCTGCACTGCAGGGTGGTGTCCTTACCCACTGGACCACCAGGGAAGCCCTAGGGACTTATATTTTAATTAAGTCACCCGGGGTTGGGAATAAAGGTGAATAGACAGACGTGGTTGATTCAGACATAGCAAGAAGGAAGCTAATTTAAAAGAGGGAAGAATATGGATACGTTCAGCAATTCCTTTACAAATTTTCAGAAAAAGTAACTCTGATACACACTTCCACCCAGCTGGATCACAGAAGCCCCAGAAAGCTAGAGCTGGAAATCACCCTTGAAAGATCATCAGCCTATTGACTGTCACTTACACACGTAGGAAATCAGTTGACATGTTCGCTGGGTAGAAATACTGGAAGTGATAGATACTAAGAAGAGTGCCGTAAGTACTCTTTTAACACATTAATTGCTTCACATGTGTTATCTCTCTAATGTCTTCCCTTTACACATGAAAACTTAACAAATACCTCCATTTTTACAGATAATAGAACTAGTAAACTGCAGAGCATTGCCACTGGAATCTAGGCGGTTCAGCGTCAAAGGCAGTCTTAAACATTAAGTAACATGTTTCGAGTATGCCTGCCTAAGCACAAAAAAGAGGTAATATGCTGAGGTAATATGCAAAAACCAAAAGTGCGCTATTTGAAGATGATACAATTTGATACATTCGCTCCCACTCCCGGAACTTTTTTTTTTTTTTTTTTTGGCTATAGCTTCCTTACACTATAAATGCAAGAACAAAACAAAAGTGTCGATGATCAAAACTATCACTTTTGCTTCCATTCTCTCCGATCACCGTAGCCTTCCTAGAGTTCTCCTTCGCTTCCAGGTTTTGCTTAACATCTTCATAGCCAACGTTAGTCTCCTGATTTTTTGGCTTCTAAGCCTTAAGCCTGGATACCCCGATCTGAGTCCTCAGTTTTCTTGGCTACTCAGCCTTCCCCTCCGGCTCGCTGGAGGTGGTGGTGGTGGTGCTTTTGTTTCCCCTTCTTGGCAAACTTCACATTCCAGGAGATCAGAACAGAACGTTGGAGTTGGACAAGGGCTAGGAAGGATGTATCGACTGTGTTTACTAGGCCTCCAGCATTCTCCCAGAGCCCTACCCCCAGCTCCGAAAAGAAGAGCTTCCAGGAAATGTCCTTGTTATCACTTCCCCGCCCGGCTGGGGGCTGGGAGCGGGCGGTCTCCTCCGCCCCCGGCTCGGCGGCTCCACGCGCGCGCTGGCTCGCAGGCGCCCCCGCGCCGCAGTCCTCGGCGAGTGGCGCCCGGGTCGTAGCTCCGCCGCGCGCCGGGCGCAGGGATCCCCGCCGCGACGCGCCACCGCCTCCACCCGCGCCTCCGCCCGCTTCGCCATGAGGGTCCAGGGTCGGCGCACTGGGACGCCCCCCCTTTTTTGGGCTGGGCTCGAAAAAATGCCGTCATCAGTACTCTTTTAGCTTCGGGTAGAAATACTGGAAGTGATAGATACTAAGAAGAGTGCCGTAGTACTCTTTTACACATTAATTGCTTCACATGTGTTATCTCTCTAATGTCTTCCCTTTACACATGAAAACTTAACAAATACCTCCATTTTTACAGATAATAGAACTAGTAAACTGCAGAGCATTGCCACTGGAATCTAGGCGGTTCAGCGTCAAAGGCAGTCTTAAACATTAAGTAACATGTTTCGAGTATGCCTGCCTAAGCACAAAAAAGAGGTAATATGCTGAGGTAATATGCAAAAACCAAAAGTGCGCTATTTGAAGATGATACAATTTGATACATTCGCTCCCACTCCCGGAACTTTTTTTTTTTTTTTTTTTGGCTATAGCTTCCTTACACTATAAATGCAAGAACAAAACAAAAGTGTCGATGATCAAAACTATCACTTTTGCTTCCATTCTCTCCGATCACCGTAGCCTTCCTAGAGTTCTCCTTCGCTTCCAGGTTTTGCTTAACATCTTCATAGCCAACGTTAGTCTCCTGATTTTTGGCTTCTAAGCCTTAAGCCTGGATACCCGATCTGAGTCCTCAGTTTTCTTGGCTACTCAGCCTTCCTCCGGCTCGCTGGAGGTGGTGGTGGTGGTGCTTTTGTTTCCCCTTCTTGGCAAACTTCACATTCCAGGAGATCAGAACAGAACGTTGGAGTTGGACAAGGGCTAGGAAGGATGTATCGACTGTGTTTACTAGGCCTCCAGCATTCTCCCAGAGCCCTACCCCCAGCTCCGAAAAGAAGAGCTTCCAGGAAATGTCCTTGTTATCACTTCCCCGCCCGGCTGGGGGCTGGGAGCGGGCGGTCTCCTCCGCCCCCGGCTCGGCGGCTCCACGCGCGCGCTGGCTCGCAGGCGCCCCCGCGCCGCAGTCCTCGGCGAGTGGCGCCCGGGTCGTAGCTCCGCCGCGCGCCGGGCGCAGGGATCCCCGCCGCGACGCGCCACCGCCTCCACCCGCGCCTCCGCCCGCTTCGCCATGAGGGTCCAGGGTCGGCGCACTGGGACGCTGCTGGCGTGCCTCGCCCTGGTGCTTCCCGTCTTGGAGGCGAACTGTGAGTAATCAATAGCGTCTTGTCTTCTTTCTTCTCCGTACCAACTGAACTATGAGCCCCGTTGGACGGCTTTTCTTTTCTGGGTCTGCAGCCTCCTAGAAAGTTTCCAGTAAATTCTTCCATCAGCCGTGGATCTAGCGGTCTTTGTAATGGTGGGGCAGGTCAATATTTATCCTGCTTTGGGAATGCCCACAGGACAGATTCTAAAACAAGAGTGATAACTAAATATCAGTGAAGAAGTTGGAACACCTACCTTACCCAATTGCCCGTAACAGCTGAAGTTCCCAGTGTGAGGGCAAGGATGAACTGAAGCAATTTAACATGTTGCAGTATGAAAGTAGGGAGGAAAGGCAACCCGCTCTGTACAAGCGCCTGGCCCCAGTCTGCACTCCCTGCTGCAGCCTACCTCCCTTCTGCAATTTCTGGACTTTGATCTTGGTTTGCTTATCTTAACATTGACAAACGAATTGTTAGGAGATGACAGCGGGTTTGCATGGCAGATGTGATTTTTTAACCTTGAAGTCAAAAGGACTGTTAAATATTGTAGTTCTCAGATCACTTTGTACCTATGACTTGGGACACTGAATGCCACTCTTCTGAGGTCGTCGTATGAATTCTTTGTAGTTTGTCTTCGTGTTTCCTATTCTATATGTTCCCATGCCTCGATTCAAGGCAGGATATTGAGTTTCCTTTGAAAAAAAGACATATAGTGATATCCGGGCATTTAGTACATTTTAGTAGTCCATTAATTAGTTTGTTCTCCAAAGTTTAAGCACATTCACTGGTTAAAAATGCCTACTTATGGTATGTTTTATTCTCAGGAAATGGCATGGGAGAGATAAACGAAATTACACTTTAGTGGTTAAAACTCCATTGTAAGTTTTCAAAGATTATCATTTCAGGAGAATTAAGTAGAAATTTACCAATGTTCCCTGGTGGCTCAGTGGTAAAGAATCTGCCTGCCAACACAGGAGACATGAGTTCGATCGCGCTCCACCCGCGCCTCCGCCCGCTTCGCCATGAGGGTCCAGGGTCGGCGCACTGGGACGCTGCTGGCGTGCCTCGCCCTGGTGCTTCCCGTCTTGGAGGCGAACTGTGAGTAATCAATAGCGTCTTGTCTTCTTTCTTCTCCGTACCAACTGAACTATGAGCCCCGTTGGACGGCTTTTCTTTTCTGGGTCTGCAGCCTCCTAGAAAGTTTCCAGTAAATTCTTCCATCAGCCGTGGATCTAGCGGTCTTTGTAATGGTGGGGCAGGTCAATATTTATCCTGCTTTGGGAATGCCCACAGGACAGATTCTAAAACAAGAGTGATAACTAAATATCAGTGAAGAAGTTGGAACACCTACCTTACCCAATTGCCCGTAACAGCTGAAGTTCCCAGTGTGAGGGCAAGGATGAACTGAAGCAATTTAACATGTTGCAGTATGAAAGTAGGGAGGAAAGGCAACCCGCTCTGTACAAGCGCCTGGCCCCAGTCTGCACTCCCTGCTGCAGCCTACCTCCCTTCTGCAATTTCTGGACTTTGATCTTGGTTTGCTTATCTTAACATTGACAAACGAATTGTTAGGAGATGACAGCGGGTTTGCATGGCAGATGTGATTTTTTAACCTTGAAGTCAAAAGGACTGTTAAATATTGTAGTTCTCAGATCACTTTGTACCTATGACTTGGGACACTGAATGCCACTCTTCTGAGGTCGTATGAATTCTTTGTAGTTTGTCTTCGTGTTTCCTATTCTATATGTTCCCATGCCTCGATTCAAGGCAGGATATTGAGTTTCCTTTGAAAAAAAGACATATAGTGATATCCGGGCATTTAGTACATTTTAGTAGTCCATTAATTAGTTTGTTCTCCAAAGTTTAAGCACATTCACTGGTTAAAAATGCCTACTTATGGTATGTTTTATTCTCAGGAAATGGCATGGGAGAGATAAACGAAATTACACTTTAGTGGTTAAAACTCCATTGTAAGTTTTCAAAGATTATCATTTCAGGAGAATTAAGTAGAAATTTACCAATGTTCCCTGGTGGCTCAGTGGTAAAGAATCTGCCTGCCAACACAGGAGACATGAGTTCGATCGCTGGGTTGGGAGGATCTCTTTGAGGAGGGAATGGCAACCTAATACAGTATTCTTGCTGGGAAAATCCCATAGACAGAGGAGCCTGGTGGGCTACAGTCCATTCCTAGGATCACAAGGAGTCAGGAAAGAAATGAAGCAATTTAACATAAACACACACATTCCACTAATTTTTATTAGTCACAGATCAGGATGAATGTGGTGTTTTAAAATTCTAATTTAAAGGCTAAAACAACATTTGTTGTTTTTATATTTAAGACCCACAGTAGCAGAACTTCAACATACAAACCTCTATCGTTGAGCCTATATGGGGATGACATACAGTAAGTCATTATCTGTGTAGTTCAGTAGGACAGTCAAGTATTTGTCTGATAGCCACTGTTTTGGGAGAGGAGAAAAGAGCAAAACTGGATTGCCACACTTACTGCTTATTACCACAGAAATTTGCTAAACCTTTTTTTCTTTTTTTGGTAGAGATTGTTACATTTTTGTTGAATCTGTTGTGTAGTGGCTAAGTTGGTCTGATTCTTTTGCAACCCCATGGACTGTAGCTGAGTTTAAAATGGTGTGTGTCTGTCTGTGTGTGTTATATACAGATAGTCAAACCATACATATGGAGAAATACACTAGTTATATATACATGCTGGTATAATAGATAAATTTATTCTTCTATAAAGAAGAATTTGCAGAATTGATTCTTTATGTGTCCATATTACACCTTTGTTTTAAAAAGAATGGTAGTTTAATGGGATTAAAAATCATTTCTGAAGAGAAAACCAAGATAAAGATGGTTATGTATTTACTCCTTAAGATTTAAAATTTGAAATTGAATTAAAATTCAAAATATTTGATATATGATTCATTGTTTAGTCCATAGAAATACAGTCACTAAAAAAAAAAGTTTATAAATCACAGTTGTAGTTTGGAAAGAGATGAGGAATCGCTCATTTCAACTTGTTTTGAAATTGATCAGAGATGTGAACTGACTTTTCAGACATGCTTCTTTCTACATTTGCATCTGTATGTATATCTCTCTATTGATTTAAAGCTTATTCTTTTATATATTGCATCCCACAGGAAAGGCCATGTGAAGAAAATCAGAGGAAAGGGGATGTCTCCTTTGGCTGTGCTAATTTGGCCCTTTCCAGACTTCTACTTCTGCTTAGGTGTCTACCCTTGACAGTAATGACTCATATTTTCCTTCTCTTTTCTACTTTCTTCTATCCTTTTCTGACTTTTTTTGTAATTGTTTATCTAACTTTGTCTTTTCTTAAATTCCCTGTATTTCAGATTTAAAAATGTTGTACTGATGGAGAGATTTTGATCAAGTTTAGGTTTGAGTTGGGTTTGGTGCTGAAAGAGTTACAGACAATATGTGGTATATTATACCCTCAGCAGCAATGACAGCAACAGCACTCCCTGCTTTATTCTCTTGCTGTTAATCATGTCTGGGAGGTAGAGTCATGCTTTTCACAATAGATCTTTTCTGTCCACCAAGTTCAGCATCCTCTTTAATAGCTAAATGTTATTCTGTACTTTTTTTTAATAGACATTGAGGTTTGTTTTGGGGGGTGGGGTGCGGGTTGAGGAGAGAGTTGGGGCGGGCAAGCCATTTTTATTGGTCTTTCATTTATCTCTTTTCACCCGTCCTTGTTCTTTGGCCCGTGTGGGCCTCCCTTGCGGTGGCCTCTGTTGTCGCAGAGCACCGGCTCTGGGCGCATGCGCTCCAAAGCTCTGGCTCAGTAATTGGACACATCGGTCCAGCCGCTCCATGGCACGTGGGATCTTCCTAGGCCAGGGATCGAACCAGCGCCCCTTGCACTGCAAGGCGGTGTTCTTACCCATTGGACCACCAGGGAAGCCCTATTGTGTGTGTGTGTGTGTGTGTGTGTGTGTGTGTGTGTGTGTGTGTGTGTTTAAAGATTTATTTATTTATTTATTTTGGGCGGGGGTCGGGTTGGGGAGGGAAGGGAGTGTGCGGGCCACTTCTATTGGTCTTTCATTTCTCTATTTTCATCCATCTTTGTTCCTTGGCTCCTGTGGGCCTCCCATTGCGGTGGCCTCTGTCGTTGCAGAGCGCCGGCTCTGGGCGCATGCTCCCCAGAGCTCCGGCTCGGTAATTGGACACATCGATCCAGCCACTCCATGGCACGTGGGATCTTCCCAGGCCAGGGATTGAACCGGTGCCCCTTGCACTGCAAGGCGGTGTCCTTACCCACTGGACCACCAGGGGAAGCCCCCTTATTGTGTATTTTCAAATGTTTAAAATATCATGAGGAAAATATGAGAAACCTGATACTGCCTGTATTAATTAATATTCTTTAGCTATAGCAACAGTAGTGACTCTTGCTAACTTAAGCAGAAGGGAAGGAAAGGGAAAAAGAGAAAAAGAAGGAAACAAATAAAGAAAAAAATAGGAAAAGAAAGAGCTGAGTGAATTTATTAGAAGACTACTTAATGATGTGGTGAATTACCAGTCCTAGAAAAGCCCGGGACTTGGGCATTTAGGTGATCTACATAGTGAAAAGTTATGGGTTCACTATGTTAGGAGCTGCCCTCGGATGACTCAGGTCTAACTACTTTCTAGTTCTGTGCATACCTGTTCATGATTGAATTCCTTAGAAAAAGAGCCTTATTGTTTTGGCTCAGCTTGTTTCTGGAGTCCTGTGATTGACAGCTCAGTAGAATCAGGTAGAATGTCAGAAGGACAGCTCTCCCACAAAGGAATGGAAGCTGGAAAGGAACCAGAAACAACAGAAATCTACACATTCCAATTATTGACCGTACTACATACATACATACATGCCCTTCTTTCCATGACCGCCATTTGAAAAATATTTCTAATGTCATGCAGATATTTCTAATATAACACAGAAGTTATCAGCAGAAAGGACTTCTTCTTTAATAGATTTCAGTCATCACGCAGAAAAGAAGGCTCAAGGCTTCCATTTCCTAGTTTAGGGTTGTCACGTGATGTCTAGTTCTGCCACGGCTCAGAGTTGGTGTGCTTCACTTTATGGATGAAACGATGCATCGTAGTATACGAACACATCCTGCATACCAAAAAGTACTGTTAAAAAAACAGGCAAGGGAATGCAGATACTGGCTTTAGGGCTTGCCTGTGTCTCTTGGTTTTAAGCTAGTTCTGGTATTTATGACTTCCTCCTGGACTAAACAATATGCATGGTTCTTGCCTCTAGACAGTTCATCCTGTTTTGTCTGCTCAGTGGGGAGAACCACACCCTCATTCAGGAAGAATCTGAGCCCTGTTCTATCTCTGGATGATTATATTCATTTCTTTCTTTATGGTTGCTACTCTCAGTAGTAGTCACACTAGAGAAACAGCTCTTCAGGATGATTTTGTGTCTCAAAAGGCACTAACTGAGCCCTCAATAATTGATCAATCCATAATTCCAAAAAACACTATAGGCCCATAAATGCCATAATAATCATCTGACTTACTTTTTGTGTGGAGTTAGTTCCTTTGAGGTAAAGTTGTGTGGCTTAGCATAAAACATTAAACAAGTTTACCAGTAAAATTAAGTCTAAATGAAGAATAAATGTTTCTACCTTTGAGTGTGAATTGCTGCTTTTTCATTTAAAAAGTGTGCTGACTAGTCAGCCATTCACCAGGTAACTGGCTGGATTTTGTAATCTGTCCAATTTCCAACAGCAGAATGAATAGCAATTCTGATAACAGATCTGGTGGTTGTTTTTTTTTTTTTTTTAAGTAGCAAGAGTCTGGTGGTCCTCTGTGAGGGAAAGTCTATGTCATTGAGTCTGTATGTAGTCACCATGGCTGCTTTTTTATGAGTATTAAACAGACACTAAACTGAGTGATACAAAGCAACATTCCAAGGGCCATTTGTACCCACAGACTTGTGTATTGGTCCTCATAGCAGTTTAAAAATCAAAATGTCATCTAAAAATTTGTTTTTTTATGACTTCCTTTGAAAACGAAAGAGGATCTAGCAATACTGGGCCCACATTCCAACATAGAAAGATTTAGCCAGAGCTGATGAAGAGCTACCACTTTTAGATAGAAAATACCTTCTCAGTAAATTCCTTGATGGCTCAGACAGTAAAGACTGTCTCTGTAATGTGGGAGACTCAGGTTCAATCCCTGGGTTAGGAAAATCCCTTTGAGAAATGGCAACCCACTCAGTATTCTTGCCTGAAAAAGTCCATGGACAAAAGACCCTGGCAAACTATAGCCCATGCGGCTGCAGAGAGTCGGACCTTTTCAAGATCACCGTAATGCCAAGCATTACCCATTGTTTTTCACCAAATTCTCTCCCCTTATTTATGGAACCTGACACTTGCTGATTTTTGATTTAGCAGCTTTGCATTAGATTACCTTGAGAAGAAACACACCTGACAATCATTAAGTGGGCCATTGTGTCTTCTTTTATAATTTAGAATCTCTGGTATGGAGCTACTTTGGGAACATTCACTTGAAACACAAATATTCTTAGGAATTCTTGCCCAAACTTCTTTGTTTCTAGTTCTAAGATCTAACTCTTTGCAGGTCTCTAAACAACTGGACAGACCATTTGTAATCAGTAAGAAAGCAGCATAGATCCTGATCTCAGGATTTCATTCTAAGTAAAGTGGACAATGAGAAATACTGCTTATCTGTCTGCCCATTGTGAGGGTTTTGTTTTCCTGTGCTCTTGAGGATCACTCTCGAGAGAAGCTGTAGTTCATTCCCGGCTATCACTTTGTAGCAAGCAGGTCTACCTCGGATCACGTTGGTACATCTTTTTGTTTCCATTCCTGTTCATAGACCTTTACTCATGAGCCCATGAAAGGAGTTGAAGGGAGGGAAAGAAGTCAAGAGAGTGAGCAATCGGCCCAGGCCACTTAGCATTGCTTCAGGCACATCCCATTCGTAGCATTTGAACATTTCACAGTTGAACTGCTGTCATACTAAATTTATCCCTGGGTGAAAAACAGAGCATCTAGTTCATGATGAGCTGTTCAAATCACAAAGTGCCCTGTGGTCAGATCTTCACATCAGTCCAAAAGACACCAGGATAAGTTCCTCAAAGGGAAGATCATTGCTGAAAGAAACGTGACTTGTTCACAACTCAGACGGATTGCTACTGAAATTCTTCTTCTGGGGCTTGCTACAGTCTCTCCAGTGTACCCTGCTGTCCTGTGGAGTGATTGAATCAGGTTGGATCTAATGAGTCACTGGCTAGGCTACATGACAGACTGCTTGTAATGTGGGAGACTCAGGTTCAATCCCTGGGTTAGGAAAATCCCTTTGAGAAATGGCAACCCACTCAGTATTCTTGCCTGAAAAAGTCCATGGACAAAAGACCCTGGCAAACTATAGCCCATGCGGCTGCAGAGAGTCGGACCTTTTCAAGATCACCGTAATGCCAAGCATTACCCATTGTTTTTCACCAAATTCTCTCCCCTTATTTATGGAACCTGACACTTGCTGATTTTTGATTTAGCAGCTTTGCATTAGATTACCTTGAGAAGAAACACACCTGACAATCATTAAGTGGGCCATTGTGTCTTCTTTTATAATTTAGAATCTCTGGTATGGAGCTACTTTGGGAACATTCACTTGAAACACAAATATTCTTAGGAATTCTTGCCCAAACTTCTTTGTTTCTAGTTCTAAGATCTAACTCTTTGCAGGTCTCTAAACAACTGGACAGACCATTTGTAATCAGTAAGAAAGCAGCATAGATCCTGATCTCAGGATTTCATTCTAAGTAAAGTGGACAATGAGAAATACTGCTTATCTGTCTGCCCATTGTGAGGGTTTTGTTTTCCTGTGCTCTTGAGGATCACTCTCGAGAGAAGCTGTAGTTCATTCCCGGCTATCACTTTGTAGCAAGCAGGTCTACCTCGGATCACGTTGGTACATCTTTTTGTTTCCATTCCTGTTCATAGACCTTTACTCATGAGCCCATGAAAGGAGTTGAAGGGAGGGAAAGAAGTCAAGAGAGTGAGCAATCGGCCCAGGCCACTTAGCATTGCTTCAGGCACATCCCATTCGTAGCATTTGAACATTTCACAGTTGAACTGCTGTCATACTAAATTTATCCCTGGGTGAAAAACAGAGCATCTAGTTCATGATGAGCTGTTCAAATCACAAAGTGCCCTGTGGTCAGATCTTCACATCAGTCCAAAAGACACCAGGATAAGTTCCTCAAAGGGAAGATCATTGCTGAAAGAAACGTGACTTGTTCACAACTCAGACGGATTGCTACTGAAATTCTTCTTCTGGGGCTTGCTACAGTCTCTCCAGTGTACCCTGCTGTCCTGTGGAGTGATTGAATCAGGTTGGATCTAATGAGTCACTGGCTAGGCTACATGACAGACTGCTTGAAATGAACTTTGAACTAGCTGGAGAGCATACTCTTATTTTGATTCCCACCTATATTTGGCAGCTTTTAGACTCATGGTAAAAATCTCAGAGTAGAACATCTAAAAATAAAATGAATGTGCCTTAAAAGTAAGAGGTCCAGGGCTTCCCTGGTGGTCCAGTGAGTAGAGAGTCCGCTTTGCAGCGCAGGAGGCACCGGTTTGATCCCTGGCCTGGGAAGATCCCACATGTCCGGTAATGAGCCAGCACTACGACGTGCTCCAGAGCCAAGCCGTTGCTCTGCAATGAGAGATGCCACTGTGGTGGGAGGCCCACACACGCCAAGGGATAGAGATGGTGAAAATAAATAAATGGGGGAACAATAAAAGAGGCCAAAAAATTAAAAAGAAAAAAAATAGGTCCATCAAAATCTATTGTTCCATCTTAGTGATAGACATCCAGGTATATGACAACTTGTTTCTCACTTGAGCAGGAATGTTCTGACATGACCAAACTGGTGCTGAAAACAGTTCTGTGCTCTCTGATCTGGGGAAGGAATCACAGTTTGAAGACTGAGTCTCATTGAACCTATGGTTTCAGTAAGAATTCCCTTTATCAACTGAGCCTCATAAACCCCCTTCTAAACAGACACTTTAGATGGTAGGTGTTTTGATCTTAGATCTTAGGTAGCTAATAATGATTGAAGTTTTGGGAGTCTTTTTTCCCTTAGTGCAGTAACCCAGTGGGTTTATTTTGCTTCAGAGAAAACCAGGAGAAAAGATGCTTCCATCTGCTTCCTTACAGGGATTTCTCTTTTCCTTCAGAGGAGAGGTTCTGAATCTATCCAAATTCAACATTGGTGATTTCTCTGTATTATTTGCTAATGCAGAGAACAGGGGAATTAAAACCTCAATGAGGAACTTTGTGGGTTGTCTTTCCACCGTTTTAATTGCCACTTTGATTCGGTACCCTAGCATGTCTTCTTTTTGGGGCTTGCTACAGTCTCTCCAGTGTACCCTGCTGTCCTGTGGAGTGATTGAATCAGGTTGGATCTAATGAGTCACTGGCTAGGCTACATGACAGACTGCTTGAAATGAACTTTGAACTAGCTGGAGAGCATACTCTTATTTTGATTCCCACCTATATTTGGCAGCTTTTAGACTCATGGTAAAAATCTCAGAGTAGAACATCTAAAAATAAAATGAATGTGCCTTAAAAGTAAGAGGTCCAGGGCTTCCCTGGTGGTCCAGTGAGTAGAGAGTCCGCTTTGCAGCGCAGGAGGCACCGGTTTGATCCCTGGCCTGGGAAGATCCCACATGTCCGGTAATGAGCCAGCACTACGACGTGCTCCAGAGCCAAGCCGTTGCTCTGCAATGAGAGATGCCACTGTGGTGGGAGGCCCACACACGCCAAGGGATAGAGATGGTGAAAATAAATAAATGGGGGAACAATAAAAGAGGCCAAAAAATTAAAAAGAAAAAAAATAGGTCCATCAAAATCTATTGTTCCATCTTAGTGATAGACATCCAGGTATATGACAACTTGTTTCTCACTTGAGCAGGAATGTTCTGACATGACCAAACTGGTGCTGAAAACAGTTCTGTGCTCTCTGATCTGGGGAAGGAATCACAGTTTGAAGACTGAGTCTCATTGAACCTATGGTTTCAGTAAGAATTCCCTTTATCAACTGAGCCTCATAAACCCCGTTCTAAACAGACACTTTAGATGTTAGGTGTTTTGATCTTAGATCTTAGGTAGCTAATAATGATTGAAGTTTTGGGAGTCTTTTTTCCCTTAGTGCAGTAACCCAGTGGGTTTATTTTGCTTCAGAGAAAACCAGGAGAAAAGATGCTTCCATCTGCTTCCTTACAGGGATTTCTCTTTTCCTTCGTAGGAGAGGTTCTGAATCTATCCAAATTCAACATTGGTGATTTCTCTGTATTATTTGCTAATGCAGAGAACAGGGGAATTAAAACCTCAATGAGGAACTTTGTGGGTTGTCTTTCCACGTCATTCCTTGCCTGTTAATCCTTTCTCCAAGGTCTGACCACTGACTTTGATTCAGGTCAATGCAGACTGCTGCCTAAGCTCAACCACCGAGACTCCTCCCATGGCCCTTGAGATCTGGAAGCCCATTTTCATTGCAGCCCCTCCCGGCAGGATGTCTAGTCTATGGAGAACAGCCAGTGCAGTTTTTTTTTGCTTGCTTGCTTTTTTTTTTAATTCCAATGAGTTCCTCAATAGTCTATGATAATCATGAAAATATGTTCTTATTCTTCTGTATTATGGAGTCAGGTGGATAAGTAAGGAGGTGAATAGGTACGAACCACACGAACAGTTCAGGGCAGAATGTCTTGTCTCCTATTCTTTGCATGTTCATTCTTTTATTTTATGTCAAGGAGTGTTTGACTCTTTAGTGTTGTTCAGTGTGTGTCAGGGGTTTTCTGGCATGTCATTAGCCAACAAAGACAGCTGTTAGAACTGAAGTTGGTGGCTCTAGCTAGCACATGAAACAAAATAAGCAATATAAATGCATTTGGCCTGATTCCAGTTTATATATAACTTTTTATCACCATGAACTTAGCATCTTACAACAACACAATATATTATCTCATAGGGTCATAGGACAGCAGTCTAATTCTGCTCCAGGTTCTCCCATGGATAAAATCAAGGGGTCCACCAGATATCTCATTTGAAGCTTGGAATCTTCTTCCAGACTCATGGATTGTTGGCAGAATTCTATTTCTGGCAGCTGTACAACTCTGGTTGTCAGCTCCTGAGGGCACTCACCACTCCCACCATGTGATGCTCTCCACAAAAATGGCAGTGTGCTTCTAAAAGATGAATAGGAGGCATCTGTGCCTACTTCTTGTCTCTTTCTGGAGTCTGAGCCTGGTATATAAGGCTCATATCTGGATGAGCTTCCAGATCTTTTCCTCCATGTGAGCTTTCCCACTCCTCTTCTCAAAAAGGGTCATCTCCGTTCACTCTCTTTCTCTTGTGGTCTTTTCACATAGCAGTCCTCCTACTTGAAAGACTCTTTTTATTATCCTCAACAATCCCAGCTGATCTGTCCAAATAAAATTTTGTTCCTTTTTTTTTCTGTATCATAAACTGATGTCTGTTAAAACTTTCTAAGATCTTTATTTTCCCATTTATATTATAGGACAATTTACAGCCTTGATACTGATGCTATTCTCTAATATTTAACCATATTTGGTACTAGTTTTCCTCAATCTTTTACTTTATTGGTCATTTCATTCAAGGAATAAACTGTGTTTATCTATGTGTTATTTGGCTTTCACTGCAACTCTCTTATTTTTTTTTCTTTTTTTTAATTTATTATTTATTTTATATGGGGGGGCGGGTTGGGGAGGGAGGGGGCGGGCAAGCCACTTCTGTTGGTCTTTCATTTGTCTATTATTCAACCGTCTTCTTTCTTTGTTCCGTGTGGGCCTTCCATCGCAGTGGCCTCTGTTGTCACAGAGCACCGGCTCTGGGCGCATGTGCTCCAGAGCTCTGGTTCGGTAATTGGACACATCGGTCCAGCCACTCCGTGGCACGTGGGATCTTCCCAGGCCAGGGATCGAACTTTGCACTGCAAGGGGTGTCCTTACCCACTGGACCACCAGGGAAGCCCAACTCTCTTATTTTTATAATTAGTGAAGGAGCAAATTAATATATGTTGAATATCCTCTCTTACAGGCATTAGCTTAAGTTTTTCATACTCTTATATTATAGGATAAGGTATGCTATGGAGTGATAACACTTTAATCCACAAATCTTCAAAATAATCCTCCAATCACCAAATCTCAGTGACTTAGCAAAATAAAAGTTTATTTTTTAGTCATGTGAAGGCCAATGTGGTTTGTGTAAATCTCTTACATCTTTAGCTGTACCATCTGGAACACATGGCCTCCAGTGTTCCTGCAAGAAAAGAGAGCAATGGAGGAGGTGTGCTTGTTCTTAACCCCCATAGCATGGAAATGACAAAACTCACATTTGCTTGTAGTTTAAACAACATCCAACCCAGGAGAGCTATGGAACATTTGGTCAGCATTGTCTCTGTTACAAACTTTTTTCTTTTCACAATCACAAGGTATTTTATTTTGCTTTTTTGATTTTACAGAGTTTTGTTATTTACAGATATGTACAATTCCAGCTTAGTCATATGTATATCCCATTCCTCCCATTCCACCCCTCCAGGCCATCGCATAGGCCTCTTGCATGATCCCTTAGCCCCACAGCGCACTGACAATAGTTATCTCTTTTACATATAATAGTATAGGACTGCATGTTGCTCTTTCCATATCTCTCACTCACTCTTCCCTCTCCCCAGTGTCCATAAATCTGTTCTCTATGACTGTGTTTCCATTGATTCTCTCTGTGTATATTTATCAGTATGATCTTACTAGATTCCATATGTATGTGTTATTATACTATATTTCTCCTTCTCTTTTTAACTACACTTTGTATAATAGATTCTAGATTCATCCATCTCATTAGGACTGATTCTTCTGCATTTCTTTATGCAGCTGAGAAGTATTCCATTGAATATATGTAGCAGAGCTTCTTTATCCATTCATTTGTCGATGGACATCTAGGTTGCTTCCATGTTCTAGCTATTGTATCAAGTGCTGCAGTGAACATTGGGGTCCAGGTGTCTCTTTCAACTTTAATTTCATCAGAGTATAAGTCTAATAGTGGAATTTCTGGTCATATGGTGCTTCTGTTCTTAGCTTTTTGAAGAATCTCCATACTGTCTTCCACAGTGGTTCGTTACAAACATTTTATAAGGTCAAGATGACTGTTTCTTCCTCTAAGAGAAGCACAAATACTTATTGCCCATTTAAACCTTTGGTGATATATTATACACTGTGAGGTTGTGTCTGAATAAAATTTGTCACAGAGCATACTTAACTATGCCTACTAACAGACTAGGTGGGGACTTAGTATAATGACATTAAGTTGGCTATTAAAGTGGCAGCTTGAAAAAATATTTAACAGTTGATATTGAAATTATTCTCATGCTGAAAACTGTTACTATTGTAGAAATTACCAAAAACAAAACATAAAACAGAAGCAATATTTTACCAAATTCAATGAAGCCTTTAAAAATGTAAAAATGGGGACTTCCCTGGTAGCTCAGTGGTAAAGAGTTCACCTGCTAATGCAGGAGACATGAGTTGGATCACTTATCCGGGAAGATCCCACATGCTGCGGAGCAACTAAGCTGGTGAGCCACAACTATTGAGCCTGTGCTCTGAAGCGTTGGAGCTGCAACTATTGAGCCTGTGTGCCTCAACTACTGAAACCCAGGAGCCCTACAGCCTGAGTTCCACAACAAGAAAAGTCACCACAACAAGAAGCCTGCCCATCTCAACTAGAGAGTAGCCCCCACTCCCTGCAACTAGAGAAGAGCCTGTGGCAGTAGTGAAAACCCAGAACAGCCCAAAATAAATAAATCAATTTTTTTAAAAAAGTAAAAATGGGCTATATAAAAAAATTTTTTTTTAAATAAATGAAGTATCTCTGGCACCACTTTACACCTATTGACTCAGAATACACATTTTAACAAGAACCTTGGGTAATTCCTATATTGTGAGTTTGAATCATTCTGGTGTGTAAGGCCATAGCAGAGAAGATAGAAAATGATTCTGCGTTAGAAGTGAACAGAAATTTGCAGGGGTGGCTTTAGGCAGTGACCAGGAAATAAGAAGGGGAGAGGATGTTAGAGAAAGGAGAAAGCGAGAACTCAGCTGTAGGGAAGGTCTCCACTTGATGTTTTTTCATATGGGTGGCCACTTTAATTTCATCAGAGTATAAGTCTAATAGTGGAATTTCTGGTCATATGGTGCTTCTGTTCTTAGCTTTTTGAAGAATCTCCATACTGTCTTCCACAGTGGTTCGTTACAAACATTTTATAAGGTCAAGATGACTGTTTCTTCCTCTAAGAGAAGCACAAATACTTATTGCCCATTTAAACCTTTGGTGATATATTATACACTGTGAGGTTGTGTCTGAATAAAATTTGTCACAGAGCATACTTAACTATGCCTACTAACAGACTAGGTGGGGACTTAGTATAATGACATTAAGTTGGCTATTAAAGTGGCAGCTTGAAAAAATATTTAACAGTTGATATTGAAATTATTCTCATGCTGAAAACTGTTACTATTGTAGAAATTACCAAAAACAAAACATAAAACAGAAGCAATATTTTACCAAATTCAATGAAGCCTTTAAAAATGTAAAAATGGGGACTTCCCTGGTAGCTCAGTGGTAAAGAGTTCACCTGCTAATGCAGGAGACATGAGTTGGATCACTTATCCGGGAAGATCCCACATGCTGCGGAGCAACTAAGCTGGTGAGCCACAACTATTGAGCCTGTGCTCTGAAGCGTTGGAGCTGCAACTATTGAGCCTGTGTGCCTCAACTACTGAAACCCAGGAGCCCTACAGCCTGAGTTCCACAACAAGAAAAGTCACCACAACAAGAAGCCTGCCCATCTCAACTAGAGAGTAGCCCCCACTCCCTGCAACTAGAGAAGAGCCTGTGGCAGTAGTGAAAACCCAGAACAGCCCAAAATAAATAAATCAATTTTTTTAAAAAAGTAAAAATGGGCTATATAAAAAAATTTTTTTTTAAATAAATGAAGTATCTCTGGCACCACTTTACACCTATTGACTCAGAATACACATTTTAACAAGAACCTTGGGTAATTCCTATATTGTGAGTTTGAATCATTCTGGTGTGTAAGGCCATAGCAGAGAAGATAGAAAATGATTCTGCGTTAGAAGTGAACAGAAATTTGCAGGGGTGGCTTTAGGCAGTGACCAGGAAATAAGAAGGGGAGAGGATGTTAGAGAAGGAGAAAGCGAGAACTCAGCTGTAGGGAAGGTCTCCACTGAAAAATGATTACATGTGCAGTAACAGAGGGTCTTTAGGAACGGGGGTTTCTGAGGCTCAACTTTAAACTGCAAAAGTTGCTTTAATTTTTAAAGTAGCAGTTTTGTTTTTCCTAAATGTGATAGATTAAGTGTTATTAGATCTAGTATCGGTAAAATCCCTTCCTTTAAGGCATTTATTTATATTTTGTTGTTCCAGGTATAAAAATTGGGTTCTCCAGGCTGGAGGGTTGGTGAAATAAGGGTGCTTTATCTATCTAGATTCTGAGTCTTTCTACAGAGGACTAAAGCAATAGGGACCAGCTCTTGGTGATTGTAGGCCATTAGCATAATTCTTCTTAGTACTCTGGTCCATTTTTTGGAATGGACACACATTCAAAAATAGTGGCTTTTAAATCTCCATAAAATGGTAGCTCGCCTTTGCGCCCCTCTCCATGAATAAATTCCGCGCTTCCCCCTCCCCCTGCAAAAAAAAGGTAAAATTGCAACTTCCTGTTCTTGGAAAATATATTTTCCATCTTTCAAAATAGCACACTTGGCATTTTCTCATGAGTTTCACAGCTATTCTGTGATGCACTCTCCCAACTTTAGGAAAACATTACATTTCCTCTCAGAGTCTGAAGTTATTCCACACTCTTTCACTTCCTATTATTATGTTATCTTCTTAAAGAGATAGTCCATTCTGGAGGTCTCCTCCCTTCTCGCCATCCCACGGGTATTGAGGACAGAGAAGGTCAATAGTGATCCTATTGTTAAGCCGAATGTGTACATTTTAGTCGTCTTCGTAAATAATAGTGATTATTACTGACAACTTCTTTGCAACATTTTAACAAGAACCTTGGGTAATTCCTATATTGTGAGTTTGAATCATTCTGGTGTGTAAGGCCATAGCAGAGAAGATAGAAAATGATTCTGCGTTAGAAGTGAACAGAAATTTGCAGGGGTGGCTTTAGGCAGTGACCAGGAAATAAGAAGGGGAGAGGATGTTAGAGAAGGAGAAAGCGAGAACTCAGCTGTAGGGAAGGTCTCCACTGAAAAATGATTACATGTGCAGTAACAGAGGGTCTTTAGGAACGGGGGTTTCTGAGGCTCAACTTTAAACTGCAAAAGTTGCTTTAATTTTTAAAGTAGCAGTTTTGTTTTTCCTAAATGTGATAGATTAAGTGTTATTAGATCTAGTATCGGTAAAATCCCTTCCTTTAAGGCATTTATTTATATTTTGTTGTTCCAGGTATAAAAATTGGGTTCTCCAGGCTGGAGGGTTGGTGAAATAAGGGTGCTTTATCTATCTAGATTCTGAGTCTTTCTACAGAGGACTAAAGCAATAGGGACCAGCTCTTGGTGATTGTAGGCCATTAGCATAATTCTTCTTAGTACTCTGGTCCATTTTTTGGAATGGACACACATTCAAAAATAGTGGCTTTTAAATCTCCATAAAATGGTAGCTCGCCTTTGCGCCCCTCTCCATGAATAAATTCCGCGCTTCCCCCTCCCCCTGCAAAAAAAAGGTAAAATTGCAACTTCCTGTTCTTGGAAAATATATTTTCCATCTTTCAAAATAGCACACTTGGCATTTTCTCATGAGTTTCACAGCTATTCTGTGATGCACTCTCCCAACTTTAGGAAAACATTACATTTCCTCTCAGAGTCTGAAGTTATTCCACACTCTTTCACTTCCTATTATTATGTTATCTTCTTAAAGAGATAGTCCATTCTGGAGGTCTCCTCCCTTCTCGCCATCCCACGGGTATTGAGGACAGAGAAGGTCAATAGTGATCCTATTGTTAAGCCGAATGTGTACATTTTAGTCGTCTTCGTAAATAATAGTGATTATTACTGACAACTTCTTTGCAACATTTTACACTGTTGAAACTTGTCCTTTTGAAATTGACCTTTTATGTCTCTAAGCATTATCTTCAATTTTTTTTTTGGCCACTTCTATTGGTCTTTTGTTTATTTATTTTCATCCATCTTTGTTCTTTGGCCTGTGTGGGCCTCCTGTCACAGTGGCCTCTCTTGTCACAGAGCACCAGCTCTGGGCGCATGCACTCCAGAGCTCTGGCTCGGTAGTTGGACACACCGGTCCAGCCACTCCAGCACATGGGATCTTCCCAGGCCAGGGATTGAACCGGTGCCCCTTGTACTGCAAGGCAGTGTCCTTACCCACTAGACCACCAGGGAAGCCCCTATCTTCAGCTTTTCTTTCTCTTTCTACATGTGTGTTACTAATTTTGTTTCTGTCGTTTTGATGATCTCTGCTTTTCATTAAATATTAGAGTTTCCTGGGGCTCCATTTTGACCTTCTGTCCTATTGGACATCTTTCCTCAACTTAAACTACTAGCTATATCCTACTGTCTCTTTGCGTTTTTAAGCCATTCTAGTAATCCATGGTTAATATAATATGCTAAAAAATGCATTTGTAACTAAACTAGCAAAAGACCAAAGTGACATGTTGCTATATATTCTTCTAAGCCCCTTTGCCTATATATACATTCTTAGAAATTAAAATACATAAGTGAAGGAAGGGAATTAGCCCTCAAGAGTATTTGTAACTAGGTATTTCAGCTAAGAATGGTAATCGTCTTTATATCAATAAATTAAAATCTATGGTGTCACTTAAAAGTAGATTTATACTTTTCATTTATATATGCTCATCATACTATATTTAAACAAAATCATATTTTTGGACACTTATATTATTTCCAGTGCTTTGTTTATATCAATAATATTGTGGTGAACATATAATATCTATTTCTTTGCATATGACCATGTTCATTTCCTCAGTTTAGTTTACTGTCCTATAATTGGAATTGTTAGACAAATGTCTAAAGTTTTTTTTTTTTTTATGGAAAAGTGTTTTTTTTTTTTTTTTTTTTTACTGAAAATCTTACTTAAATGTAATGAAAGTTCTAAAAATACCTACCCAGGGGAAAAACAGAATAAGCACCCAAGGAAAACTCATTTTGTCATCTAACTACTCTCTATTTTTTTTTGAGTTGTATTGGAGTATAGTTGATTTACAATGTTGTGTTAGTTTCTGGTCTCCAGCAAAGTGATTCAGCTATATATACATTTATACACATTTTTTTTTCATATTCTTTTCCATTTTGGGTTATTGATACTGAATATAGTTCCTTGTGCTATACAGTAGGACCCTGTTGTTTACCCACCCTATGTAATAGTTTAAGAGTGCTCCTATTTTGAAGGTTTTAAACACTTGTTATATTTTAGGTTGGTGCAAAAGTAATTGTGGTTTTGGACCCCTGAATTTTAAATCATTATAACTAGTCTCAAGCACATCTTTATTACTCAAAATTGGAACCATTGCAATCAACACATTTTTGCCAATGAGAAATAACTTTGTTCATTGTTGTAGCATAAAAATCTGTGTTTCAGGATTTCACGAACTCTTGGAAAACTTTTTCTGTGTCTTGCTGGTTGTGGAAGCATTTTCCCTGCAAAAAAATTGTTGAGATCCTCAAAGAAGTGATAGTCTGTCTGAAAGAGGTCAGGTGAATATGGTGGATGAGGCAAAACTTCATAGTCCAATTCTTTCAACTTTCAAAAGTTGGTTGTGAAATGTGAGGTCAGGCATTGTTGTAGAGAAGAATTGAGGCTTTTCTGTTGACCAGTGATGGCTGCAGGCATTGTAGTTTTCGGTTCATCTCATGGATTTGCTGAGCATGTTTCTTAAAAGTAATGGTTTCCCTGGGATTCAGAAAGCTGCAGTGGGTTAGACTGACAGCAGATCACCCAACAGTGATCATGACCCTTTTTTTGGTGCAAGTTTGGCTTTGGAAAGTACTTTAGAGCTTCTTCTGGGTCAGCCACTGAGCTGGTTATCACCAGTTGTATAAAATTCACTTTTTGTTGCATGTCACCATCCAATCAAGAAGTGGTTCATTGTTGTTGCACAAAATAAGAGAAGATGACACTTCAAAATGATGATTATTTTGATTTACGGTCAGTTTATGAGGCACCCACTTATCAAAGTTTTTCACCTTTCCAGTTTGCCTCATATGCCATAGAATGCTTGACGGTGAATTCTTCAGTAACTTCTCCTGTAGTTGTAAGAGCATCAGCTTCAATGATTGCCCTCCATTGGTTGTCGCTAACTTCTGATGGCCAGCCACTACATCCTCATTTTCAAGGCTCTAGTCTCCTTTGCAAACCTTCTCGAACCACCACTGTGCTGTATGCTTTTTATCAGTTCCTGGGCCAAATGCACTGTTGATGTCATAAGTGGTTTCCACTACTTTATGACCATTTTGAACTCGAATAAGAAAATTGCTCAAGGGGCTTGCCTGGTGGCTCAGTGGTAAAAAGTCTGCCTGCCAATGCAGGAGACACAAGTTCAATCCCTACTCCAGGAAGATCTCACATGACACAGAGCAAGTCAGCCTGTGTGTCCCAACCTGTATTCTAGAGCCCTTGTTCCCCAACAGGAGAAGCCACCACAATGAGAAGCCCATGCACTGCAAATAGAGAATAGCCTCTGCTCCTGCGACTACAGAAAAACCTGAGCAGCAACAAAGATCTGGCACAGCCAAAAATAAATCAAAAAATTAAATTTAAAAAAAGAAATAAAAGATTCTGTATATATAAAAAAAGAAAATTGCTCATATTTTCCTTTTGTTAAACATCTTTTCCATAGTCTATAATACCTATAACATAAACAGCAAGTAGTAATTCATTAGCAAAAAACATAAAGCACATTTAAATGATGTATAATATAACCATATTTATTTAAGAATGTATCCCAATATCAGGTGGCAAAATTCAACAATGCAAAACTTCAATTTCTTAGTAACATTCCTTTGAAAATCTGATTTCAAAAGTATGTTTTTAAGAGTACCTAATTCCTTTTATTTTTGCCAACATTGGATTTTAACTTCTTTTAAAATCTTTATCAGTGCAGCAAGGGTGTGGAAAGTAGTCCATTCTATTTTTTAGTTTTTCCATTAACTTTTTAATTTCAATATCGTATTTTAGTTCTCTGTTTCTTCTTCATAGCATACTTTTGCTTTATGGATGCCAGATTCTCTCAATTTTTATTTAGGATATTGTTTATAGATTTTTGAAAGTTATCCACTGTGTCTTCTACTACCTCTATTTCCTTTGGGTCTAAATATTCCTCTTGCCCTTCTCTCTCATGCTGTTAATTTTATTCAGATATCTAGTGATTTACAGCTGTTAGTTCATAACTTTTGAAGAGAGTCCTAAATAGATTAACTAGGTAACTGGTTTAAGGTTCTTCTGTGGTTAAAGAGGGCATTACTCTTTGAAATAATCTCTTTCTAGTTGCACTTTCTCCCACACAGTATACATTAAATGCATCTTTTCTTATTATTTGTTTTATTTCCCTTCTTTTCCTTGACTCCTTATCCCAATAATTTTCTATCCTTTCCCAGGTTATCGTTTTATTCCATTGTTAATTAGATCGTGTCTTACAGCCTTTTAGAAAAACCATAGGGAGATCTGAAAGGCTGGCAGAAAATATATTGAGCTATAAACACCTAATCAATGCTTTACTAATATTCCAAACAATTTTATTTCTACATAAGCACTTAAAAAATAATAATATTATAAGAGTCAGAAGGGTAGTCATTGAGATCTAGGGTCTTCCTAAGCCTCTAAGCACGCTTCATACTTGCTCATTGGGGAGATCTGGGAGATGTTGCAGGAAGTAGGGTATTGCAGAATTAGGCCAGCTTTCTTATTGTTGCCTTTTGCTTTTCCAAACATAAATAACAGACACAGGCCAGTGAACTAATACTATTAATTGATGCCATCCTAACAAAATAGGTCAAATAGAACAGAAACAAAACATTTACTGGGCTGTAACTTCTTGTTACATGGCATCAAATCAGATAGTGTTTTGGTGTCCTAATGTGTAGGAGGTTAAAAAAAAAAAAAAACCAAGCTGACTACATGAATATCTTGCTGTGTATTCTAAAAAGAGACCTCTTGTTACAGCCTCAGAAAGTACAGCCAATTTGTAGTGTAGTGATCTAGAGAAGAAAAGAGAGGGCTATAGAAATTTCCTCTTTAGACCCTGTCAAAATCTGAATTCTGAGTTCCTTCAACAGAAGTACCTTAATTTATCACTTACCAAGAGCAAATACATGAAATAGCAGAAATGGATAATGTAGTTTTTTCTAGGCAATAAGCTGCCTGTTCTGTCTTTTGAGTTGAAGTATTTGTTGTTTTGGAAAGAAGAACTACAATATACCCCTTTCTCTGTCTAGGGCTAAAGCGAAGGTTTAATCTTGGGCAGAATTGACAGAGTGTATGATTTACTCTTTTTTTTCCTAGACTAAGGACTGTAACTTAGTTACAGTTAATTTTTCAAGTAAGGAGAGGTCCATTTCACTTCTGTTGTGACTAAACAGTTCAAGCACTGTTTCCCTGCTCATTCATTGATCTGTTCCAGAATGGGGGTCAATGGTCACATTTTTTAAAATGCCACAGCTTTTCTAATTCTAAATAAATGCCAACCCTCGTCTCTTGAACCCAAATGTTAAAAATTCACCTTTGTATGTTTAATATATAATTCACAGGCTATTTCCTCTTCTTTCCCAGATTTAAACTCTATCCAGACCTATCTCTTATAGTATTTGATTCTCCTAAATTCCTTCTCATCAGCCTATTCAAAATTTACTATAGCATTTTTTCAGAAGGGTAGTCATTGAGATCTAGGGTCTTCCTAAGCCTCTAAGCACGCTTCATACTTGCTCATTGGGGAGATCTGGGAGATGTTGCAGGAAGTAGGGTATTGCAGAATTAGGCCAGCTTTCTTATTGTTGCCTTTTGCTTTTCCAAACATAAATAACAGACACAGGCCAGTGAACTAATACTATTAATTGATGCCATCCTAACAAAATAGGTCAAATAGAACAGAAACAAAACATTTACTGGGCTGTAACTTCTTGTTACATGGCATCAAATCAGATAGTGTTTTGGTGTCCTAATGTGTAGGAGGTTAAAAAAAAAAAAAACCAAGCTGACTACATGAATATCTTGCTGTGTATTCTAAAAAGAGACCTCTTGTTACAGCCTCAGAAAGTACAGCCAATTTGTAGTGTAGTGATCTAGAGAAGAAAAGAGAGGGCTATAGAAATTTCCTCTTTAGACCCTGTCAAAATCTGAATTCTGAGTTCCTTCAAAAGAAGTACCTTAATTTATCACTTACCAAGAGCAAATACATGAAATAGCAGAAATGGATAATGTAGTTTTTTCTAGGCAATAAGCTGCCTGTTCTGTCTTTTGAGTTGAAGTATTTGTTGTTTTGGAAAGAAGAACTACAATATACCCCTTTCTCTGTCTAGGGCTAAAGCGAAGGTTTAATCTTGGGCAGAATTGACAGAGTGTATGATTTACTCTTTTTTTTCCTAGACTAAGGACTGTAACTTAGTTACAGTTAATTTTTCAAGTAAGGAGAGGTCCATTTCACTTCTGTTGTGACTAAACAGTTCAAGCACTGTTTCCCTGCTCATTCATTGATCTGTTCCAGAATGGGGGTCAATGGTCACATTTTTTAAAATGCCACAGCTTTTCTAATTCTAAATAAATGCCAACCCTCGTCTCTTGAACCCAAATGTTAAAAATTCACCTTTGTATGTTTAATATATAATTCACAGGCTATTTCCTCTTCTTTCCCAGATTTAAACTCTATCCAGACCTATCTCTTATAGTATTTGATTCTCCTAAATTCCTTCTCATCAGCCTATTCATTGCTTAATCCTTTTGAAGGACAGAGGCATGGTTCACCTTTACAGAATAATTTTTAGTGTTTTTCTAACCCTTAATATAGTAATATGAGACGAATCAGTTGCTCAGTAGTATAGTCCTCAATAAAAAACAAAATGTGAAATATAAAGAAATGTATTAGCTAGAGGATTAGCTCTCTTTAAATAAATAAATGTTATTTTAAAAATTGAAGTATCATTTGCATACAGATATAACATTTGTTTCTTAAGGCTAGCACAAGCTTTTCTGGAAATTGGTAATAATTATGTAGGCTGATGAATGCCTAAGTAGAAATCTACCTTTGGTAGTGCTTTTTCGTCTTTGCAACCTTCATTTTTTTACTACCCCTCTGCAATTGTAAATCTTCTATAGTGTAAATCTTCATGAGAAGATTGACAAATTTTGCACTGATTAATATGTGATTTATTATCTTTTCTCAAACGTTAACCTTTTTATTTTGCATTGGGTTATAGTCGATTAACAGGCTTCTCAGGTGGTACTAGTGGTAAAGAACCTACCTGCCAATGCAGGAGACCTAAGAGATGTAGGATCAATTCCTGGGTCAAGAAAATTCCCTGGAGGAGGTAATGGTAACCCACTCCAGTATTCTTGCCTGGAGAATCCCATGGATAGAGCAGCTTGGCGGGCTATAGTCCATAGGGTTGCAAAGAGTCAGGCACAACTGAAGTGACTCAGCACGACTAGCAGATGAACACACTTGTAGTTCATGAACAATGAAAGGACTGTAACTTAGTTACAGTTAATTTTTCAAGTAAGGAGAGGTCCATTTCACTTCTGTTGTGACTAAACAGTTCAAGCACTGTTTCTGCTCATTCATTGATCTGTTCCAGAATGGGGGTCAATGGTCACATTTTTTAAAATGCCACAGCTTTTCTAATTCTAAATAAATGCCAACCCTCGTCTCTTGAACCCAAATGTTAAAAATTCACCTTTGTATGTTTAATATATAATTCACAGGCTATTTCCTCTTCTTTCCCAGATTTAAACTCTATCCAGACCTATCTCTTATAGTATTTGATTCTCCTAAATTCCTTCTCATCAGCCTATTCATTGCTTAATCCTTTTGAAGGACAGAGGCATGGTTCACCTTTACAGAATAATTTTTAGTGTTTTTCTAACCCTTAATATAGTAATATGAGACGAATCAGTTGCTCAGTAGTATAGTCCTCAATAAAAAACAAAATGTGAAATATAAAGAAATGTATTAGCTAGAGGATTAGCTCTCTTTAAATAAATAAATGTTATTTTAAAAATTGAAGTATCATTTGCATACAGATATAACATTTGTTTCTTAAGGCTAGCACAAGCTTTTCTGGAAATTGGTAATAATTATGTAGGCTGATGAATGCCTAAGTAGAAATCTACCTTTGGTAGTGCTTTTTCGTCTTTGCAACCTTCATTTTTTTACTACCCCTCTGCAATTGTAAATCTTCTATAGTGTAAATCTTCATGAGAAGATTGACAAATTTTGCACTGATTAATATGTGATTTATTATCTTTTCTCAAACGTTAACCTTTTTATTTTGCATTGGGTTATAGTCGATTAACAGGCTTCTCAGGTGGTACTAGTGGTAAAGAACCTACCTGCCAATGCAGGAGACCTAAGAGATGTAGGATCAATTCCTGGGTCAAGAAAATTCCCTGGAGGAGGTAATGGTAACCCACTCCAGTATTCTTGCCTGGAGAATCCCATGGATAGAGCAGCTTGGCGGGCTATAGTCCATAGGGTTGCAAAGAGTCAGGCACAACTGAAGTGACTCAGCACGCAGCATGCACAGCAGATGAACACACTTGTAGTTTCAGGTGAACAATGAAAGGACTCAGGCATACACGTACATGTATCCTTCCTCCCCCAAATATGTGATTATTTAAAATAAAATTTGTAAACTAAAATATCCCATTGTTATCAACAAATGGTTTTCCTATATCATGCAGATCTATTTTTATCAGTCTTTGTGTAAGCAAAACATGCCATTTCAGGAGCTGAGATACAGGAGACACAATAACATCTGAAAGTATTATTTAATTGTTCTCTTTGTACTTTGAATGCCATTTTCCCTGACCTTGTCTCACACTGAAGAAGAAACAAAGATTCAAACACAATGCCAAAGCAAATGCTAGCGTAAAATTCCCTTCTCAGACAGTTTTTCATTCCTGGGATGCCAATAACGGCTGAAAGAGAGACTGAAAGCAGAATTTAAAAGAGATGAGCATTAGAAGGAAGGGAGGTGAGAATGGAAAAGATTCCGAGGACGAACTGTCTATCCTAAAGTGTAGACCTCCTCTATCCTTCAGCTCACCTCTGACTGACTGATCGATACATTTTGGACAACCTGCAGCTCTGACCCTCTGAACAGAAGGTAACAAGCTTGGACAGCTAAGTGGGAAAGGGGCTTTTAACATTTTTCTTTAACTCTTGACCAAGGTCGAACAGAATTGAACAGTGAGGAAATTTTCCTGTGGATAGAGGCAATACTAGTCTTCCTTTGTGGCTCAGCAGTTAAAAAAAAAAAAAAAAAAAATCTGTCTGCGTTGCAGGAGATGCAGGTCTGTGGATTTGATCTCTGGGTGAGGAATCTCCCCTACAGGAGGAAATGACAACCCACTCCAGTATTCTTACCTGGGAAATCCTATGGACAGAGGAGCTTGGTGGGCTATAGTCCAAGGAGTCAGTCAGACATGAGGAGTTGCAAGGAGTCAGACACAACTAGGCAACTAAACCACCACCACCACAGAGGCAATGCTAGCTCCACTATATTACAGGTGTTTAAATGCAGTACTAACAATAATACATTAAATTTTGTTGTTAAATATTTTGCCGTCACAGAAAATATTGAAGGGAACATGTGAAGTCTGTGAAGACAATTTCAAAAAAGAATTCTAGTTAATGTTTAGACAGTGGTTGCGTTATTGAGAAAGTTGTTCAACTTCTGTGGTCACTGTTTTGAAGAAGGAATGAGTCAGAGAAGTTAAAAAAAAAAATCAAGCAGATTCAGTCATATTTCTAATCTCGAATGACTCATGACTAAACATAACATAAAAACTTGAATCTGAATGTAACATGCCTCAAGCACATAATTGGGTTTTCACAAAGACTCTCTTGAAACCTTTTGAAGTAGCACTCGTTTTGAAAAAGAGTCGAGATACAGGAGACACAATAACATCTGAAAGTATTATTTAATTGTTCTCTTTGTACTTTGAATGCCATTTTCCTGACCTTGTCTCACACTGAAGAAGAAACAAAGATTCAAACACAATGCCAAAGCAAATGCTAGCGTAAAATTCCCTTCTCAGACAGTTTTTCATTCCTGGGATGCCAATAACGGCTGAAAGAGAGACTGAAAGCAGAATTTAAAAGAGATGAGCATTAGAAGGAAGGGAGGTGAGAATGGAAAAGATTCCGAGGACGAACTGTCTATCCTAAAGTGTAGACCTCCTCTATCCTTCAGCTCACCTCTGACTGACTGATCGATACATTTTGGACAACCTGCAGCTCTGACCCCTCTGAACAGAAGGTAACAAGCTTGGACAGCTAAGTGGGAAAGGGGCTTTTAACATTTTTCTTTAACTCTTGACCAAGGTCGAACAGAATTGAACAGTGAGGAAATTTTCCTGTGGATAGAGGCAATACTAGTCTTCCTTTGTGGCTCAGCAGTTAAAAAAAAAAAAAAAAAAAAATCTGTCTGCGTTGCAGGAGATGCAGGTCTGTGGATTTGATCTCTGGGTGAGGAATCTCCCCTACAGGAGGAAATGACAACCCACTCCAGTATTCTTACCTGGGAAATCCTATGGACAGAGGAGCTTGGTGGGCTATAGTCCAAGGAGTCAGTCAGACATGAGGAGTTGCAAGGAGTCAGACACAACTAGGCAACTAAACCACCACCACCACAGAGGCAATGCTAGCTCCACTATATTACAGGTGTTTAAATGCAGTACTAACAATAATACATTAAATTTTGTTGTTAAATATTTTGCCGTCACAGAAAATATTGAAGGGAACATGTGAAGTCTGTGAAGACAATTTCAAAAAAGAATTCTAGTTAATGTTTAGACAGTGGTTGCGTTATTGAGAAAGTTGTTCAACTTCTGTGGTCACTGTTTTGAAGAAGGAATGAGTCAGAGAAGTTAAAAAAAAAAATCAAGCAGATTCAGTCATATTTCTAATCTCGAATGACTCATGACTAAACATAACATAAAAACTTGAATCTGAATGTAACATGCCTCAAGCACATAATTGGGTTTTCACAAAGACTCTCTTGGAAAACTTCTTAATCTAAAGAAGTGAAGCAAATTATCAGTGACAGTGTGGTGATGCAAAAAGAGAATGGGTTTTGGAGCCCAGGCTTGATTAATGCTATTCTCAGTTGTGTGAACTTGATAAGATTAAATTCAACTTCTCTGAGCTTTAGTTTGTTCATGTATTTAACAGTCAGACAGGATTAATAGGAGATAATGAAGAAAGAGCAATTATGTGCTCATGGTGCCATAGTTGTTGTGTAAATAATGGAACTTTAGACATTCCTGCATGCCTGCAGGGTAGATATTTTTGTGCAGATAGGCTTTGAGCCAGTGATAAAAACACTTCAGGGCTTCCCCTGGTGGTCCAGTGGGTAAGGACACCGCCTTGCATTGCAAGGGGTGCCAGTTCGATCCCTGGCCTGGGAAGATCCCACGTGCCGCGGAGCGGCTGGACCCATGTGTCCAATTACCAAGCCGGAGCTCTGGAGCACATGCGCCCAGAGCCGGCGCTCTGCGACAACAGAGGCCACTGCGATGGGAGGCCCACAGGAGCCAAAGAACAAAGACGGATGAAAATAGACAAATGAAAGACCAATAGAAGTGGCCTGCCTGCTCCCTTCCCTCCCCAACCCGACTCTCGCCCCCCCACCCCCCCAAAAAAAACCACTTCAGAACACGTATTTGTCTCATACTATAGTTCCAAAGTTATTCGTTTGGATCTCTGATGTCACATTCATACCTTTTTGACAAAGAATAGTAGATTCCTTTGAAAACACACTCTGTTAGATGGGTAGGTTTATTTTATAAAGGGCAATAAACATCTTAAGATACCAAACATGTCCACTACACAACCACACAATTGTTTTTTTTTTAAAGTGCATTGTTACATTGCTTGGTAGAATACATAGAAAAAAGAGGACTGGACTAGGAGGGTAGGGTTTGTTTGTTTGTTTGTTTTTTAGTTTTGGCCTCTTTATTTGTGTTTTGTCTATTTATTTTCATCCATCTTCATTCTTCGGCCTGTGGGCCTCCCACCACAGTGGCCTCTCGCTGCAGAGCACTGGCTCTGGGGGCATGCGCTCCAGAGCGCTGGCTCACAATTGGACACACCAATCCAGCCGTTGCAGTGCACGTTGGATCCTCCCAGGCCAGGGATCGAACTGGTGCCCCTTGTATAGCAAGGCAGACTCTTTACTCACTGGACCACCATGGAAGCCCATAGGTATTTTTAAATTCTTGTCTCCATGTCTATCAACAGATGAATGAATAAAGAAACTTGATGCATATATACAGTGGAATGTTACTTGTCCATAAAAAAAGAATGTCTTTGAGTCAGTTCTAAAGAGGTGGATGAACCTAGAGCTTATTATGCAGAATGAACATGAAAGTCCAGTCACTCAGTCATGTCCAACTTTTTTGAGACCCCATGGAGGAGCCATGGAATTCTCCAGGCAAGAGTACTGGAGTGGGTAGTTGGTCCCTTCCCCAGGATATCTTCCCAACCCAGGGACTGAACCCAGGTCTCCCTCATTACAGGTGAATTCTTTGCCATCTAAGCCACCAGGGAAGCCTGTTATGCACAGTCAAGTAAGTCAGAAAGAGAAAAATATTGTATGTTAATGCATACATATGGACTCTAGAAAGATAGTACAGTAAACCTATTTGCAGGGCAGCAATGGAGATGCAGAGAACAGAGTTCTGGGCACAGGGTGGGGTAGGAGAGAGCATGACCAACGGAAAGAGTAGCATGGAAGCACATACACTACTGTATGGGAAATAGACAGCCAGTGGGAATTTGCTGTATGACCCAGGGAACTCAGACTGGGGCTCTGTGCCAACCTAGAGGGATGGGATGGTGGGGAGGGAGGTCAAGAGGGAGAGTACGTGATGATGCAGCATGGCTAATGAGTGTTGATATATGGGAGAAACCAACACAATATGGTATAGCAGTTATCCTCCAATTAAAAATAAATAAATTTAAAAAATTCTGTCCCCTTAACACCACTTTGTAGCTCTGTGATCGTGAAAAAAACATGGAACCTCTTTCAGCTCCAATTTCTTCAATAGGAAAATGGGGATATAATTCTATCTTGTAATGTATTTCATTATTTATGTGAGAATCAAATGAAATTATTAATATATACTATGAAAATCATTACATACCATCCCAGTTGGAAGTATTATTGAGCTGAACCTAAGTAAACTAAAACAAACTTTCAAATTCAGGCAGAATTTCTTTAGAAAGAATTATTTTTTAAATTATTAGTTGCATTATCCTGTAAGTCAGAGATGTAACAGTTTCCATTTTTAATATTCCTCTCATCATTGGAGACAATGGAGCTTCTTCCTTTTTTCTGAGAAGCAGTAGCAAATAGCAATAGACGGCTGCAGGTATGAGCATTGCGGTGCCTGTGATCTAAGTTGGACTTTTGCTATTTCTTAGCTTACTGACTTAGAGCAAATGTCTTGTATGTTCTTGACTTTCATCATCTCTCTAGTAATGGAGGTTACTACGTTTCCTTCTAGTTTTGTAAATTTATATGAGCATTTCTTTAAACTAGTTCTCTCTAGACAACTGAGAACTTCCTCAAACATAAGTATAATATATGTTATTATACTGGGTCTGTGTCTTGAGAAAGACATATCCTTAAATATCAATATTAACCTCCGAATTCTAAAACTTGGTATTCTGTAAGGTAGAAATGACAAGGAGTGATGTTTATGGTTTGTTTTCCAAATACATTTAACCTTGATTGTTTTGTTATTGCA
Organism: Tragulus kanchil; assembly: GCA_022376925.1. NCBI lineage: Eukaryota > Metazoa > Chordata > Mammalia > Artiodactyla > Tragulidae > Tragulus > Tragulus kanchil. The sequence continues at coordinate 67,110,823 of JAIOJX010000028.1, read as the reverse complement.
TCAATATGTTCATCTTTAATATGAAGTGTTGTTTTCCTCAGAAAGGCAAACATACTTGCTTTGACATTCAAAAGAGCCAAGTGTTTGCTTTATTTATCATCAGGTAGCATACTTAAAATTATTTCAAATAAAAGAGATAATTCCAAGGTCAGACTGGGGCCTGGCCAATGAGGGGGTTTCAAGAGGGAGAGTACGTGATGATGCAGCATGGCTAATGAGTGTTGATATATGGGAGAAACCAACACAATATGGTATAGCAGTTATCCTCCAATTAAAAATAAATAAATTTAAAAAATTCTGTCCCCTTAACACCACTTTGTAGCTCTGTGATCGTGAAAAAAACATGGAACCTCTTTCAGCTCCAATTTCTTCAATAGGAAAATGGGGATATAATTCTATCTTGTAATGTATTTCATTATTTATGTGAGAATCAAATGAAATTATTAATATATACTATGAAAATCATTACATACCATCCCAGTTGGAAGTATTATTGAGCTGAACCTAAGTAAACTAAAACAAACTTTCAAATTCAGGCAGAATTTCTTTAGAAAGAATTATTTTTTAAATTATTAGTTGCATTATCCTGTAAGTCAGAGATGTAACAGTTTCCATTTTTAATATTCCTCTCATCATTGGAGACAATGGAGCTTCTTCCTTTTTTCTGAGAAGCAGTAGCAAATAGCAATAGACGGCTGCAGGTATGAGCATTGCGGTGCCTGTGATCTAAGTTGGACTTTTGCTATTTCTTAGCTTACTGACTTAGAGCAAATGTCTTGTATGTTCTTGACTTTCATCATCTCTCTAGTAATGGAGGTTACTACGTTTCCTTCTAGTTTTGTAAATTTATATGAGCATTTCTTTAAACTAGTTCTCTCTAGACAACTGAGAACTTCCTCAAACATAAGTATAATATATGTTATTATACTGGGTCTGTGTCTTGAGAAAGACATATCCTTAAATATCAATATTAACCTCCGAATTCTAAAACTTGGTATTCTGTAAGGTAGAAATGACAAGGAGTGATGTTTATGGTTTGTTTTCCAAATACATTTAACCTTGATTGTTTTGTTATTGCATCAATATGTTCATCTTTAATATGAAGTGTTGTTTTCCTCAGAAAGGCAAACATACTTGCTTTGACATTCAAAAGAGCCAAGTGTTTGCTTTATTTATCATCAGGTAGCATACTTAAAATTATTTCAAATAAAAGAGATAATTCCAAGGTCAGACCCTTTCATTCTCAACTGCCATTTATCAGTTAGCAATACGCTTTGTGGCTCACAGAACAGCATCTTTTAGATACACACAGCCTTGATTTAATCTAGATCTTGAGCAGTGTTAAGGATGATGAGAGACAGGATTAAAAGCATTCAATATAACTCAAATGCTTTTGCTAATTATCACATTTAAACTTCTCTTTTGGTAAGTGAGGAAACCCATATAAAACTAAAATAAATAAATAAATGTAAATCACTATTGAAAGATGTTCATTTATCCAACTAAGTGAGTGTTATTTGTCCTTTTGCTGTTCTTTTTCTTCATTCTCTTGTCAACTTTTGGCTATCTATTCCTTGTTATATACTGGGTTATAAGACAAATTAAAAAATTAATTTAGCTGTTTATATTATTTGCTTATTTTCTTAGTAAAACAACCATTTGTGGTTAAAAATCAGGATCTAAAGATTTGTAGATTTTAAAATCTGTAGATTGCAGATTAAATTATTAGTTAATTTTAAAAATCACACACAAGTATTGTGTGATTTAAAATTTTTTCATTAAAAAAACTATTTAATACTAAAATAATAAAACCCAAATTATATACTCCGTTCTTTTCTTCAGATATAATTACAGATGGTAGCTTAAATGTCTTTCCAAACTCTTTTCTCTTTATTTTTCCATCTGATATTTACATATGTGTAAGTATGTCTAGTATATATGGGATTATGCTATAGATGTAACATCTACAATTTTCACTTTTTAATTTAATAATATACTTTGGAGATCTTCAGTGCAATAGTATCATCCTTCTTTTGAATGGTTGCATATTATGCCACAGTACAAATGTATTATATAGTTTATTTTTTCATTCCCTCGTTGATAGCTAGTTCAGTCACTTCTAATTCTTAATGATATAGTCTTTAAACATTATATACATAATCAATAAATATTCTATACATACCTTTCTCAGTACTACTTGTGTATCTGTAGGATGTACTTAGAAGCAAATGTAATATTAGTTTTTTTCTTTAATTTCAAAGGTTTCTTTTCATCAGGTAGCATACTTACAATTATTTCAAATAAAAGAGATAATTCCAAGGTCAGACCCTTTCATTCTCAACTGCCATTTATCAGTTAGCAATACGCTTTGTGGCTCACAGAACAGCATCTTTTAGATACACACAGCCTTGATTTAATCTAGATCTTGAGCAGTGTTAAGGATGATGAGAGACAGGATTAAAAGCATTCAATATAACTCAAATGCTTTTGCTAATTATCACATTTAAACTTCTCTTTTGGTAAGTGAGGAAACCCATATAAAACTAAAATAAATAAATAAATGTAAATCACTATTGAAAGATGTTCATTTATCCAACTAAGTGAGTGTTATTTGTCCTTTTGCTGTTCTTTTTCTTCATTCTCTTGTCAACTTTTGGCTATCTATTCCTTGTTATATACTGGGTTATAAGACAAATTAAAAAATTAATTTAGCTGTTTATATTATTTGCTTATTTTCTTAGTAAAACAACCATTTGTGGTTAAAAATCAGGATCTAAAGATTTGTAGATTTTAAAATCTGTAGATTGCAGATTAAATTATTAGTTAATTTTAAAAATCACACACAAGTATTGTGTGATTTAAAATTTTTTCATTAAAAAAACTATTTAATACTAAAATAATAAAACCCAAATTATATACTCCGTTCTTTTCTTCAGATATAATTACAGATGGTAGCTTAAATGTCTTTCCAAACTCTTTTCTCTTTATTTTTCCATCTGATATTTACATATGTGTAAGTATGTCTAGTATATATGGGATTATGCTATAGATGTAACATCTACAATTTTCACTTTTTAATTTAATAATATACTTTGGAGATCTTCAGTGCAATAGTATCATCCTTCTTTTGAATGGTTGCATATTATGCCACAGTACAAATGTATTATATAGTTTATTTTTTCATTCCCTCGTTGATAGCTAGTTCAGTCACTTCTAATTCTTAATGATATAGTCTTTAAACATTATATACATAATCAATAAATATTCTATACATACCTTTCTCAGTACTACTTGTGTATCTGTAGGATGTACTTAGAAGCAGAATTGTACACACACCTGTACTGGTTGCCATATTGTATTATTTTTTCTTTAATTTACAAACGTTTATAAATTCTAGATGCCAACCTGTTGTCTGTTGAACTTTGTTATTTTTATCATTGTCAACTGCTTAAAATTTTTTATATACTCAGTTACCAATTTTTTCCTCTTTGCCTTCTGTAGTTTGTGCTTTGTATATGGTCTTCCTTTTGCCATGGATTTTTATTTTCTAGTATATATAGATGACCAGTTAGCCTATTAAGTATCTTTCAAATAGGCAATTGGACTGTACTCCTGCATTTCTCTGTCTCCACAAGGATCACACAAGTTTTCCATTAAAACTGAGATAATCTGTTACTCTAGCTTTAAAAAAAAAAAAATGCTGTGGCTATGACTTTTGACAAAATCATTTCAGCATAAGGCTTTTTCCACTATAGTCATAATGAAGTAAACATTGAATTTTCATTAAGTATGTTTGACCTCAAGCATGAACTTGAATAATTTGTGTAGATCATTAGATAAGTGCTATAGCTACACACTAAACTGCTCTTTGAGTTGTTAACCAAGGTTCTTAAGTATCTGCATTTTTCCCCTCAGTTTAACCTTACTTGGAATGCCATGTAGTTTACAGGCAGAAAATGATTTAAACTTTCATGTTTAATAAAATATTTTAGGTAGGGCTTCCCTGGTGGTCCAGTGGGTGAGGACACTGCCTTGGAGTACAGGGGGCACCGGTTCGATCCCTGGCCCGGGAAAATACCATATGCCGCAGAGCAGCCGGACCAATGTGTCCAACTACCTAGCCAGAGCTCTGGAGCACTTGCGCACAGAGCCGATGCTCTGCAGCAAGGGAGGCCAGTGCATTGGGAGGCCCACACAGGCCAAAGAACACAGATGGATGAAAATGAATAAATGAAAGACCAATAGCAGTGGCCAAAAAAAAAAAAAAAAAAAACAAGTTTAGGTAGAGAAATGAAAGATTTGTTCATGTAAACATATTTTTTTTTCTTCAGTTTTGTCAAAGCAACATGCTTCACAAGTCCTGGTTGCCATATTGTATTATTTTTTCTTTAATTTACAAACGTTTATAAATTCTAGATGCCAACCTGTTGTCTGTTGAACTTTGTTATTTTTATCATTGTCAACTGCTTAAAATTTTTTATATACTCAGTTACCAATTTTTTCCTCTTTGCCTTCTGTAGTTTGTGCTTTGTATATGGTCTTCCTTTTGCCATGGATTTTTATTTTCTAGTATATATAGATGACCAGTTAGCCTATTAAGTATCTTTCAAATAGGCAATTGGACTGTACTCCTGCATTTCTCTGTCTCCACAAGGATCACACAAGTTTTCCATTAAAACTGAGATAATCTGTTACTCTAGCTTTAAAAAAAAAAAAATGCTGTGGCTATGACTTTTGACAAAATCATTTCAGCATAAGGCTTTTTCCACTATAGTCATAATGAAGTAAACATTGAATTTTCATTAAGTATGTTTGACCTCAAGCATGAACTTGAATAATTTGTGTAGATCATTAGATAAGTGCTATAGCTACACACTAAACTGCTCTTTGAGTTGTTAACCAAGGTTCTTAAGTATCTGCATTTTTCCCCTCAGTTTAACCTTACTTGGAATGCCATGTAGTTTACAGGCAGAAAATGATTTAAACTTTCATGTTTAATAAAATATTTTAGGTAGGGCTTCCCTGGTGGTCCAGTGGGTGAGGACACTGCCTTGGAGTACAGGGGGCACCGGTTCGATCCCTGGCCCGGGAAAATACCATATGCCGCAGAGCAGCCGGACCAATGTGTCCAACTACCTAGCCAGAGCTCTGGAGCACTTGCGCACAGAGCCGATGCTCTGCAGCAAGGGAGGCCAGTGCATTGGGAGGCCCACACAGGCCAAAGAACACAGATGGATGAAAATGAATAAATGAAAGACCAATAGCAGTGGCCAAAAAAAAAAAAAAAACAAGTTTAGGTAGAGAAATGAAAGATTTGTTCATGTAAACATATTTTTTTTTCTTCAGTTTTGTCAAAGCAACATGCTTCACAAGTCCTGGTTCGGAGACGCCGTGCAAATTCATTGCTTGAAGAGACAAAAAAGGGTAATCTTGAAAGAGAATGCATTGAAGAACTGTGCAATAAAGAAGAAGCCAGGGAGGTCTTTGAAAATAACCCTGAAACGGTAAGAATTCAGGAAAAGTGGTAAGTGAGTATACCTAGACAAATAGTTACAGATGGAACATTTCTAGCTTTAGTCTGTGTTTTCTTGTGTTCCTTCTTAAAATTAATGATTGCATATATCACTTTCTATGGACTGAATCCACCTGCCAATGCAGGAGATGCAGGGGATATGGGTTCAATCCCTGGGTCAATAAGATCCCCTGGAGAAGGAAGTGGGAACACACTCCTGTATTCTTGCTTGAAAAATCCCATGGGCAGAGGAGCCTGGTGGGCTCCAGTCCATGGAGTCACAGAGAGTTGGACGTGGCCTAGTGATTCTTCCACACTAACCCACTCATCTATTTCAGGAGGAAGGACCTTCAAAAGAAAGTGGGCTTATTAGGGAGATACTATTTGCCAAAAGCAGTATGCTCTAACTAAACTGTAATTCAGTTATACCTAATTATCAAAAATAGTATGAACCTTATGGCTTGTAATTGCTTTCTCCCAACCAGTATTTTGTGGTGTTGGGTGAGGGGAAGGCATCTCAGGTGTGTATGTGTGTGTGTGTATTTGTGTGTGTGTGTATGTAACTACATGGTTATCACTGTGCTTCATTAATTCTCTCAATTGTCATTTTAACTATGCGTTAGAAAACAGGGCCTCCAATATAGAGCTTGGTACATAACAGGTACTCATTGAATGCTTACTGAAGAATTCATTACACTATTGTGTTCCCTGAGAGTACCTTTAATTTATTCCATAAAGTCTTAGCAATTTTCTGGAGCCCACTTTAAATCATCAGTAATCCCCGGGGTTAGAATTTATATCTTTAGTGTATACATTTTTTCTGTGTTAGAGAACTATAAAGACCCCTAAATATCCTACAGAAATAATAGACCCTTAGGTCTGATTTTTAGCCCTCTAATTTTCCTAGAGAAGGATTTCTCTAACATGTTTTATGGGTAGCAAGAATATAAATAGTGCCTCGAAGAATTAATCTGAGGGTGACCCTAAGAATTCAGCTTTGATGACCTCAGATTTTTTTCCCTGAGATCAACTGTATATCCAAAAGAAGCTGAGGAGAAAAAAGCATACACAAAATACCTCCTTTACTTCTGCCTTAGCTCCTGGGACCATGAGACTAGATGCGCAGTAACAACCAGGAACCATTTGTATATCGTGAGAGCTTGTCCAGGACAGTAATAATGTATGTTTTCTGGAACTGTGCTTTAGTCCTCTTAACCTACTCTAACAGGTTCAAAGGGAATTTTCCCCAAGGTACACATTTTTAACACTCTCCAAGAGTGAATCAAAATGTTTCTGTCTTGGGGCTTCCCTGGTGGCTCAGTGGATAAGAACCCATCTGCCAATGCAGGAGACACAGGTTCGATCCCTGATCCAGGAAGACCCCACGTACCGCAGAGCAGCTAAACCCACACATCGACGAAGACCCAGCACAGCCAAAAATAAATAAATAAAATTAAAAAAAAAAAACAAACAACACTTCACAAACCACTTAAAAAAAAAAAAAAGAACAAAATGTTTCTGTCTTAATTTTGTTCCCTTTTGCGGAAAAGCAATAAGACAAAAATATTTTATTTCACGCAATGTAACAGTGGACTCTTGTTGTGTGAGTAACAGATACATACACCACACACATATATTCACATACATTTTTTTATTATAGAAATTGAAAATATATCCCCAAGCAGGGAGAACAATGTAATAAACCTCAAAATACGTCCTTTGCCTTGCAATGACTTGTCAACAATCTGCCTTTCTTGTTCTGCCTATTCTCTACCCCACCCACTCTAGCTTTTGTTTTTACTGGAACATTTTAAGGCAACCCTGCATGCCCAAGATTTCATCTTTATTATATCACCCGTAAATACTCGAGCACGCATTTTCAACACTGTAAATATGTTCTCATAGTTGAACATCTGACTAGAAAGCAGGGAGTGAAACAGAAGACATGTGGAGAGAAGGGAAAAGAGGGGAGAAAAGCAGCTCATTTATCTGCTTTCACTCCTCCCACTCAAAATTTTATGGGTAGCAAGAATATAAATAGTGCCTCGAAGAATTAATCTGAGGGTGACCCTAAGAATTCAGCTTTGATGACCTCAGATTTTTTTCCCTGAGATCAACTGTATATCCAAAAGAAGCTGAGGAGAAAAAAGCATACACAAAATACCTCCTTTACTTCTGCCTTAGCTCCTGGGACCATGAGACTAGATGCGCAGTAACAACCAGGAACCATTTGTATATCGTGAGAGCTTGTCCAGGACAGTAATAATGTATGTTTTCTGGAACTGTGCTTTAGTCCTCTTAACCTACTCTAACAGGTTCAAAGGGAATTTTCCCCAAGGTACACATTTTTAACACTCTCCAAGAGTGAATCAAAATGTTTCTGTCTTGGGGCTTCCCTGGTGGCTCAGTGGATAAGAACCCATCTGCCAATGCAGGAGACACAGGTTCGATCCCTGATCCAGGAAGACCCCACGTACCGCAGAGCAGCTAAACCCACACATCGACGAAGACCCAGCACAGCCAAAAATAAATAAATAAAATTAAAAAAAAAAAACAAACAACACTTCACAAACCACTTAAAAAAAAAAAAAAGAACAAAATGTTTCTGTCTTAATTTTGTTCCCTTTTGCGGAAAAGCAATAAGAAAAAAATATTTTATTTCACGCAATGTAACAGTGGACTCTTGTTGTGTGAGTAACAGATACATACACCACACACATATATTCACATACATTTTTTTATTATAGAAATTGAAAATATATCCCCAAGCAGGGAGAACAATGTAATAAACCTCAAAATACGTCCTTTGCCTTGCAATGACTTGTCAACAATCTGCCTTTCTTGTTCTGCCTATTCTCTACCCCACCCACTCTAGCTTTTGTTTTTACTGGAACATTTTAAGGCAACCCTGCATGCCCAAGATTTCATCTTTATTATATCACCCGTAAATACTCGAGCACGCATTTTCAACACTGTAAATATGTTCTCATAGTTGAACATCTGACTAGAAAGCAGGGAGTGAAACAGAAGACATGTGGAGAGAAGGGAAAAGAGGGGAGAAAAGCAGCTCATTTATCTGCTTTCACTCCTCCACTCATTCTGACAGTGGTATTATTGACGAAGGAAAACGAGATGACAGTAAGAGTGGGAAGAAATGGGATAAATGAAAGAAAAAACATGTTATTGTTTCTCACTTTCTATCCTTTTCCAAACACTCCCTATCAACATCCCTCCTACACTCCTCCCAGTCAGCACCTATTGTCCCTAATAGAGTCCTTTCCCCATTACAATATCTAGAGTTGAACCCGTTCATCATTGCTTATGTCCTGACTTTTGTTCTGTAGAACAGGGGTCCCCATCCTCTGGGATCTAATGTCTGATGCTCTGAGGTGGACCTGTTTAATAAAAGAGAAATAAAGTACACGATAAGTATAATGCATTTGAACCATCCCAAAACCATGCCCCCTCCCTTGGTCTGTGGAAAAATTGTCTTCCATGAAACCAGTCTCTGGTGTCAAAAACGCTGGGGACCGCTGATATGAAAGACAACACCAATGTCTGAACTGCTCTCATTCTTATAAACTAGTAGATAGATGTTATGTAGGCTTATATGTGAGAGGAGGAAGGAATAAGGACTTTAATTGTGTCCTGGATGAAAGTTATGTGTTGTATTTGAGGTTGTTTTTGTGTAGAAGCACTGGTTTCTCACGAGCAGTTCTTATGCTGTTAGTGCTGCACATTGGATATATTATGGCTTAAGGTTTTTGTGAACCAGCCTGGGGACCTTACCATCAGAAAATCATTGTTAACATTTTTCTCCTTTTAGTGAAGTGCATTCCTTAGTTCAAATTACTGATTTACAGGAAAATGTCTTGGTACATGACTAATTTATAAGTAAGGTGTTGCGTGTATTATGCTAAAAGATAAATACCCTGTTTAATTTGAATTCAAATTTATGTTACTGCTATTCAGCAATGAATCTGATGTGTGTAATCAACATGATGTGAAATATATCAAATTAGTATTTAATCATCATGGAAAAATTAAAGGATTTGCAAAAGAGGGATATATATAGTCACATTTTCAACACTGTAAATATGTTCTCATAGTTGAACATCTGACTAGAAAGCAGGGAGTGAAACAGAAGACATGTGGAGAGAAGGGAAAAGAGGGGAGAAAAGCAGCTCATTTATCTGCTTTCACTCCTCCACTCATTCTGACAATGGTATTATTGACGAAGGAAAACGAGATGACAGTAAGAGTGGGAAGAAATGGGATAAATGAAAGAAAAACATGTTATTGTTTCTCACTTTCTATCCTTTTCCAAACACTCCCTATCAACATCCCTCCTACACTCCTCCCAGTCAGCACCTATTGTCCCTAATAGAGTCCTTTCCCCATTACAATATCTAGAGTTGAACCCGTTCATCATTGCTTATGTCCTGACTTTTGTTCTGTAGAACAGGGGTCCCCATCCTCTGGGATCTAATGTCTGATGCTCTGAGGTGGACCTGTTTAATAAAAGAGAAATAAAGTACACGATAAGTATAATGCATTTGAACCATCCCAAAACCATGCCCCCTCCCTTGGTCTGTGGAAAAATTGTCTTCCATGAAACCAGTCTCTGGTGTCAAAAACGCTGGGGACCGCTGATATGAAAGACAACACCAATGTCTGAACTGCTCTCATTCTTATAAACTAGTAGATAGATGTTATGTAGGCTTATATGTGAGAGGAGGAAGGAATAAGGACTTTAATTGTGTCCTGGATGAAAGTTATGTGTTGTATTTGAGGTTGTTTTTGTGTAGAAGCACTGGTTTCTCACGAGCAGTTCTTATGCTGTTAGTGCTGCACATTGGATATATTATGGCTTAAGGTTTTTGTGAACCAGCCTGGGGACCTTACCATCAGAAAATCATTGTTAACATTTTTCTCCTTTTAGTGAAGTGCATTCCTTAGTTCAAATTACTGATTTACAGGAAAATGTCTTGGTACATGACTAATTTATAAGTAAGGTGTTGCGTGTATTATGCTAAAAGATAAATACCCTGTTTAATTTGAATTCAAATTTATGTTACTGCTATTCAGCAATGAATCTGATGTGTGTGTAATCAACATGATGTGAAATATATCAAATTAGTATTTAATCATCATGGAAAAATTAAAGGATTTGCAAAAGAGGGATATATATAGTCACATTTAGTATCTCCAGTGGAACTTGTTTTTAAGTTTAAACGCCTTTGAAACATGATTTAACTGATCAGCATTGCTTTAAGCCTAAAAGCATTTTATTGGCTTAATGTTATTAGCCATCTACTTTTATTCTTTGGCCTGTGTGGGCCTCCCATTGCAGTGGCCTCTCTCACCGCAGAACACCAGCTCTAGGCACATGTGCTCCAGAGCGCTGGCTGGTAATTGGACACAGCGGTCCAGCTGCTCCACAGCATGTGGGACCTCCCTGGGCCAGGGATTGAACTGGTGCCCCTTGCATTGCAAGGCAGACTCTCTACCCACTGGACCACCAGGGAAGCCCTGGTGTACATTTTGCTATAGAAAAACTGTCGTATTGTAATGTGGAAATGACGCTTAATTTGTTGCAACTTTAATATAAAAACACATTTTAAAATTGTATTTATAGTGAAATTTAGCTTTCCTAATATGTATTTTTTCTTTTCTTTTTTTTTTCTAGGAATATTTTTACCCAAAATATTTAGGTGAGTTTAAAGGATCTGACTCATGTAATCTTAGAGATGAAAGAAAGCTTAAGTATGATGAAATCCAATCCTCTGTTCATCTGTATTCCATACCATATGATTTCTTTATTTTTTTTTTATATGCCCTTTACTGTTTTTTTGTTTGTTTGTTTTATTTTTGGGGCGGGGGTCGGGTTGGGGAGGGAGGGGAGTGGGCGGGCCACTTCTTTTTTTTTTTTTAAAGATTTATTTATTTTTTTTTTTTTGGCGGGGGGTCGGGTTGGGGCGGGAGGGGAGTGGGTGGGCCACTTCTATTGGTCTTTCATTTCTCTGTTTTCATTCGTCTTTGTTCTTTGGCTCCTGCGGGCCTCCCATCGTGGTGGCGTCTGTTGTCGCAGAGTGCCGGCTCTGTGCGCATGCGCTCCAGAGCTCCGGCTCGCTGATTGGACACATCAGTCCAGCCGCTCCGCGGCACGTGGGATCTTCCCAGGCCAGGGATCGAACCGGCGCCCCTTGCACTGCAAGGCGGTGTCCTTATCCACTGGACCACCACGGGAAGCCCGGGCCACTTCTATTGGTCTTTCATTTCTCCATTTTCATCTGTCTTTGTTCTTTGACTCCTGTGGGCCTCCCGTCGCGGTGGCATCTGTTATTGCAGAGCGCCAGCTCTGGGCACATGCGCCCCAGAACTCCGGCTCGGTAGTTGGACACATCAGTCCAGCCGCTCCGTGGCACGGGGGATCTTCCCAGGTGAGGGATTGATCTGGCGCCCCTTGCACTGCAAGGCGGTGTCCTTACCCACTTGACTACCAGGGCAGCCCTATAAGAGTATTTTATTAATATTCAGGAGGAGACTTGTCGGCGTTTCCAAAGAATGAAAGTGGAATATACTTTGGACATCTCTATTTTTTTTTTTTGCCACTTTTCCTGGTCTTTCATTTATTCGTTTTCATCATTTGGCCTGTGTGGGCCTCCCATCGCAGTGGTCTCTCTCGTTGCAGAGCACCGGCTCTGGGCGTACAATATTTATGCATTTATGTCTGTGGATTTACATGATTCAGCATTCGAAATGTCAATCCTAAATATCCCCATCCATCTTTTTGAAAAATTAAAAATCTATAAGCAAGATAGCAACATACACAGAATCATGAAAAACAGATTTATAGAAGCTTCTCTTTAGAAAGGAACCTTAAAGCAGGAAAGGAAAAATATCTTGGATTAGCCAAGAAATTTATTGGCACATAAATCTATGTTCTTATTTCTGCCGCAGAGGCCTAAAGCTACCCTCAAATTTGTAGACCACAGCCTAGTTTAGAAATTGTCTTATTATTAAGTCAATAGAATGAGTTAGTGTTTCTGGCTGATGTAGGCAACTTCCAATTCTTCCAACGTTGCGTAGAGATTAAAAAAAAATAATGGTTGTATAATGCCTCAATATTACAAAGAATGTTTACTCATTTTATTTCTCAATACAACTGTGAAATTAGATATAGCAATTTGGCAGAAATAACAGCTACAATAATAGAGATAAAATACATATGGACTGTAGCCAGGGGTCATAACAACCACAATGGTGTGAATCTTGTTTTCGTGGCACATCTTGAGTCAAGGAAAACTCAGCTGTAATATACAGCCTCTCATTTCACCTTCTCATCAGCTGCAGGACCTTGGTTCATTACTGTCTCTCATTAGAGCTCCATAGCATGACCCTTTTCTTTTCTTGGGTGGCTGGGTGTTTTCCAGTTGACTTATTATAATTCCTTTTTTTAAATTCTAATTCAACATTTGTTTCCTACAAGATCTGAAATTATTTAACCTCTATGAGCAAATTGAGCAAATAAGTTTTCCCATTTATCAAATGGTTAGTAATAATTTACCTGGTAAGTTTTTAGCAAGAAATAAAATGAGGTAATTTTTCAAAGCACTTCATAAAACATGTCCTGCTAGTTCTCTTCCTTTTTTCTCCCTTGCTTCTCCTCTAATCCCATATTCTTTTCTTTGCTTCCCTTCTCTTTTCTATCTGCTAATGACAAACTTAAGCAGTTTCAAATTTGGAAAGAGAATACTATAAAAGTTGTGCAACAATATTATTTATGACTCTAGATATGAAAACTCGACAAGATTTTCTAAAACCTTTAGCTGTCATATCTTAAGAAGGCAGTGGAATAAAGATATGCATCCATGAAAAACATTTCTTCTTCATAAAGTTATGCTTTGACTTCTTACTTTTTTTTTTAATTTTAACAATTTTTTGGCCTCTTATTGATTTTTGTATCTATTTATTTTCTTCTTTTTTTTTTTTTTTATATCCATTTATTTTCATCCATCCTTGGCCTGTGGTATGCGTGGTCTTCGCATTGGCACATAAATCTATGTTCTTATTTCTGCCGCAGAGGCCTAAAGCTACCCTCAAATTTGTAGACCACAGCCTAGTTTAGAAATTGTCTTATTATTAAGTCAATAGAATGAGTTAGTGTTTCTGGCTGATGTAGGCAACTTCCAATTCTTCCAACGTTGCGTAGAGATTAAAAAAAAATAATGGTTGTATAATGCCTCAATATTACAAAGAATGTTTACTCATTTTATTTCTCAATACAACTGTGAAATTAGATATAGCAATTTGGCAGAAATAACAGCTACAATAATAGAGATAAAATACATATGGACTGTAGCCAGGGGTCATAACAACCACAATGGTGTGAATCTTGTTTTCGTGGCACATCTTGAGTCAAGGAAAACTCAGCTGTAATATACAGCCTCTCATTTCACCTTCTCATCAGCTGCAGGACCTTGGTTCATTACTGTCTCTCATTAGAGCTCCATAGCATGACCCTTTTCTTTTCTTGGGTGGCTGGGTGTTTTCCAGTTGACTTATTATAATTCCTTTTTTTAAATTCTAATTCAACATTTGTTTCCTACAAGATCTGAAATTATTTAACCTCTATGAGCAAATTGAGCAAATAAGTTTTCCCATTTATCAAATGGTTAGTAATAATTTACCTGGTAAGTTTTTAGCAAGAAATAAAATGAGGTAATTTTTCAAAGCACTTCATAAAACATGTCCTGCTAGTTCTCTTCCTTTTTTCTCCCTTGCTTCTCCTCTAATCCCATATTCTTTTCTTTGCTTCCCTTCTCTTTTCTATCTGCTAATGACAAACTTAAGCAGTTTCAAATTTGGAAAGAGAATACTATAAAAGTTGTGCAACAATATTATTTATGACTCTAGATATGAAAACTCGACAAGATTTTCTAAAACCTTTAGCTGTCATATCTTAAGAAGGCAGTGGAATAAAGATATGCATCCATGAAAAACATTTCTTCTTCATAAAGTTATGCTTTGACTTCTTACTTTTTTTTTTAATTTTAACAATTTTTTGGCCTCTTATTGATTTTTGTATCTATTTATTTTCTTCTTTTTTTTTTTTTTTATATCCATTTATTTTCATCCATCCTTGGCCTGTGTGGGCCTCCCATTGCGGTGGCCTCTGTCGTCGCAGAGCGCCGGCTCTGGGCTCATGTGCTCCAGAGCTCCGGCTCGGTAATTGGACACAGCCGCTCCGCGGCACGTGGGATCTTCCCAGGCCAGGGCTCGAACCGGCGCCCCTCGTACTGCAAGGCGGTGTCCTTACCTACTGGACCACCAGGGGAAGCCCTGTTGTGGATTTTAATACAACATTTTGTGTTTTGGAAAAGTTAGATAAAATATTTTTCTTTTTTATCATTCCATTCCTCTCAACTTCCTGTTTCTAACCCAATTTTCACTTTTCTTAGTGTATCTTATTTGACAGCGTGATAGAAAAGCCCAAGTCAGGGCTCTAGTCTCAGACCTAAGAATTCCTGCTGTGTTCAGGTTAGGCAACTTATTAACCTTTTAGATTCTTTTTTTTTTTAGAGCTTTTTTTTTTTTTTTTTAAGATTTATTTATTTATTTATTTTGGGCGGGGGTCGGGTTGGGGAGGGAGGGGAGTGGGCGGGCCACTTCTATTGGTCTTTCATTTCTCTATTTTCATCCGTCTTTGTCCTTTGGCTCCCGTGGGCCTCCCATCGCGATGGTGTCTGTCGTTGCAGAGTGCCGGCTCTGGGCGCACGTGCTCCAGAGCTCCGGCTCGGTGATTGGACACATCCGTCCAGCCGCTCCGCGGCACGTGGGATCTTCCCAGGCCATGGATCGAACCAGCGCCCCTCGTACTGCAAGGCGGTGTCCTTACCTACTGGACCACCAGGGGAAGCCCTGTTGTGGATTTTAATACAACATTTTGTGTTTTGGAAAAGTTAGATAAAATATTTTTCTTTTTTATCATTCCATTCCTCTCAACTTCCTGTTTCTAACCCAATTTTCACTTTTCTTAGTGTATCTTATTTGACAGCGTGATAGAAAAGCCCAAGTCAGGGCTCTAGTCTCAGACCTAAGAATTCCTGCTGTGTTCAGGTTAGGCAACTTATTAACCTTTTAGATTCTTTTTTTTTTTTTTTTTTTTTTTTTAAGTTTTATTTATTTTTTTACTTTGGGCGGGGGTCGGGTTGGGGAGGGAGGGGAGTGGGCGGGCCACTTCTATTGGTCTTTCATTTCTCTATTTTCATCCGTCTTTGTCCTTTGGCTCCCGTGGGCCTCCCATCGCGATGGTGTCTGTCGTTGCAGAGTGCCGGCTCTGGGCGCACGTGCTCCAGAGCTCCGGCTCGGTGATTGGACACATCCGTCCAGCCGCTCCGCGGCATGTGGGATCTTCCCAGGCCAGGGATCGAACCAGCGCCCCTTGCACTGTAAGGCGGTGTCCTTACCCACTGGACCACCAGGGGAAGCCCCCTTTTAGATTCTTTATTACGTTAAGCTATAACTATATTTTCTACCTTCGGGACTGTTGGGAATACCAAATAAGTACATAACTAAAGATCGATCTTTTGACTATGTTGAACTTCCTTCAGATGTAAAGTTTAATTGATTTATGTAATAAAGCAAAAATGTACTTTTTTTTTTAACAATGATTATGACAGTAGTTAAAATTTGTTACGCCCACAACTTTGCCAGGTACTGTTTGAGTGCTTTAACTGGTATAACTTATTTAATATTCAACGAAAAATGAAGTTGGTACTAGATTTATTTCATTTTACAGATGGTGAAATTATGGTTTATTTTTGATTTATATTTTATATTTTGGTCTTTATTTAGTTAGAAGTCTATGTGATGAATTCCACTGTTGGAAACAAAAAGAAATGTTCTACCTAAGTTAAAACCTTTCTATCATATGATGTGTGTATTTTGCAGGCCAGTGGTCCTAATTAGGAAAAAATAAAAGTTTATAATCCTATCTCTAGTAAATCTAATAGTAATTTTACTAATTACTCATGCTGGGAGCTCCTCACAGTGAGATAAGGTCACCAAGAAATTAGATCGCTGATATGAACACATACTTTTTGGACATTGTTTGGGTTTAGAGTTGTATGATTTCAGAAAGCATTTTAATTTGTCCCCATTTTTCACACACTACACTGAAAACATGGAATTTGGGCAGAAGTACTTTGGGTTTTATTATATAAAGGTAGGTTTTTTAAGTTGTGTTCTTTTCCTTAGAAAATAGAATAAACAACTCTGCCATCTGTGCAGACCTGAAAAATATCACCCGATAAAATGCATGATTAAATTAATGGGAAAAAAGCTTCCTGGGAAGAATGCTGCATTCTAAGCCAAAATGTAAACATAGGAAATAGTTTTTAGTTTCCAGTTCTTGCCAAATTGGTGGATTAGTGCGGAAGGCTGAATTCTCTTAAAATCACCTCAAGAGAAGCAATAGCCTTCCAGGCGTTCATCATTCCAGGATGAGAAAAAAAGAACAAGAACTGTGAGAAGCCCATGGATAGACTGCAGGCTGCTTGACCAAGTGTGTGTGTGGAGACTTGTGGGCCTGACTTCCAAGGCAGTGGCAGCAGCGGTAAAAGGACACACTGGGCATTTTCAAAAGAGCCTATGCTCGTATCAAGCATATTTTAAAAAGTACAACAGAGCAAACCCCAAGTGACAAAAATAAATGACATAAATAGGGACAGGAATCAATTAAGTGGAAAACAAAAGGGAAGATTAGTGAAAGAAAATCTCATTCTTTGAAAAGATAAAGTAAGGAAAGTAAGCTAGATGGGCCTCTGGCAAGAATAATGAAGGAGAAAGAAAAAAAGGAAAATAAGAAATGCCGAAACACAAAGTGTAGGTTAAAAGGGGGAAATACTATAAACACAACATAGATTGCATTCATAATCATAAAATAAAGATGATAAAATGACATATACTCAGAAAATGTTACAAAAGATAATCGTATGATAATATAGGTACAGGAACAGTTGTAGGACCAAGATTTCTTTCTAGGATGTTCTGTCCTGACCACTGGAACCTTTCCTGAAAGTGCCTCTTCCTTAAGCTTTCCTCCCTGGTGGCCCAAGTTTCTATTTCTAATTCCATTTATTAGGAGAGCTTTTGCTTCAGGCTACAAAAGCTGAGACAATCTCTGTCTAGTTCTCAGCTTTCTACTCGTTCTCTCCAGCTTCCTCCATTCCGGTTGGATAGCAAGAAAGAGAAACAGGGAAGTAAGGGATAGGATTACACTGCTTTGTGTAACTGTGCAATTCACTCTTCACACTGTAATTCTAGTTGCAGGTTTCCAAAAAAAATATTATCACATGTATTAATATGGACTCATATATAAGGTGGTTTATGAATTAAACTAACTTTGTGGCCTGTGGTCCTAATGACCAAATGAAGCATTTCTCCTGAGCCTCTAATTTAAGGGTTTCGATTTTCGGCTGTCAGATTTGTCCAGAACTACAAAACAAGGCTCTCACAAATGAGAATCCTAATGGAAGGCTCACACTAGAATGAGATAATTCTGGGAGTGGGTGATTCAAGAGCAGGGACAAATAAATTCAGAGAAAGAACTCTCAGGACCTAAGATTGCTTAGGTCTCATTGGGTCTCCAGCAAGACTGTGATGATTTAAAGTATTGTTTCTATGGGAAAATATCATAACCTAGTTGATAGACTCACTAACTAGTTCAAGTCCTATCCTTAGGACCTCTGAATGTTACCTTAAGTGTTGTCTTTGAAGATTAAGTTAGCCATCTTGAGAGGCTCATTATCTTGTATCACCTGAGTGATTCTGATGTAGTCATAAATGTTCTTATACAAGAGAGGCAGGAGATCAGAGCTGGTAGTAGAATATACAATAAAGCAAGAGTTAAGTGTGGTATGAGGTTGGACCCATGAGCCAAGGAATGAAGGTAGCTTGTACAAGCTGAAAAAGCCGAGGAAATAGACTCTCCTTTTTAGTCTTTAGAAAAAACGCAGTCCTGCCAAACCTTAATTTGAGACCTTTGATCCCCCTAACTGTAAGAGAGTAAATTTGTATTGTTTTAAGCAGCTAAGATTGGGGAGATCTGTCACAAAAGCAACGGAAAGGCATATACGTACAGACCTCAAATAAGCCTTTGCACCCATCCATAATACGTTGTGTTCTCTAAAGATTACTGGAAAAATATCTCCCATCTCACATCTTCTTGTGCAATGCCATCTTGCCAGTTCTATCTGGGAAGATGTGGAATCTGTCCTTTACCCCTTTCCTCCAAGTCCGGGTGGACCCTGAGACTGCTTTATCAATAGATGGTGGTGGAAGTGATCCACTACCTCTCAGTTGGCCTGACAGCTTCTGTCTTCTCCCTCTTGGAAGCCAAGTACCATGAAAGCCGTGACACTCTAGGACTTGCATCCTTAGGGAAACACAACCATATGGAGAAGCCCTGAAGCATGGCATAACATGTGGAGACAGAGATGCCAAGAAGCCTGCGCTGTCAAACATGTGAGTGAAAAGCCATCTAGGAAGTGGATCTTCCAGTTCCAGCCACCCAGACTGATCGTATATGCAATGGAGACAAACAGCTTAAATAAACAAAACCCTTCTAAATATTTGATACACAGATCATAAGAATAATTATTTTAAGCCACTAATTTTGGGGTCATTACGTGGCAAAAGATAACCAAAACACCACCTTTGTAGTCGGTTGGTGACTATTTGTACCTGGCCTGGGAAATCCCGTGGACAGAGGAGGCTGGTGGGCTCCAGTCCGTGGGCTTGCAAAGAGTCAGACATGACTTAGCAACTGAGCACACGACTGTCTGTACAATGAAATGACACATACAATGTTGTCTTCAGTGGTTATTATGACCCCTGGTTATAGTCCATATGTATTTTATCTCTATTATTTTAGCTGTTATTTCTGCCAAATTGCTATATCTAATTTCACAGTTGTATTGAGAAATAAAATGAGTAAAGTAAACATTCTTTGTAATATTGAGGCATTATACAACCATTGTTTTTTAATCTCTATGCAACGTCGGAAGAATTGGAAGTTGCCTACATCAGCCAGAAACACTAACTCATTCTATTGACTTAATAATAGACAATTTCTAAACTAGGCTGTGGTCTACAAATTTGAGGGTAGCTTTAGGTCTCTGCGGCAGAAATAAGAACATAGATTTATGTGCCAATAAATTTCTTGGCTAATCCAAGATATTTTTCCTTTCCTGCTTTGAGGTTCTTTTCTAAAGAGAAGCTTCTATAAATCTGTTTTTCATGATTCTGTGTACATTGCTATCTTGCTTCTAGATTTTTAATTTCTCAAAAAGGTGGATGGAGATATTTAGGGTTGACATTTTGAATGCTGAATCATGTAAATTCACAGACATAAATGCATAAATGTTGTACCGCTTTGGATAATTTCTGTTATGATTTCAGATCAAGTAAGCATGACTACTCTAAGATAACACTTGTTTGTATTTATAGGTTGTCTTGGATCTTTCAGAGCTGGATTATTCACTACTGCTCGTCTGTCAACTAATGCTTACCCTGACCTAAGAAGCTGTGTCAATGGTAAATACTTCTATGATCAGTTCAAAAAACAAAGCAAGGCAAAAAACCTGCAAGCAAAGTCCGCCCTATAAGTATAACTACAGTTTAAAAATCAGCAAATGAGTCCTTGAAGAGCTGTAGGCTCAAGAAGGAGGTATTCTCAAAATGCATTTGAGGACTAGTTTTGTGTGTGTTGGGGGGAAGGGCACAGCTTGGCGAAATAATTATTTCTTTTAGTATTTATTTGTTTATTATTTATTTAGTTTAAACTTTTTATTTAAATATCATATGTATGTATACAGAAGTATATATGATGACTTTTTTTTTCTTTTTGGCCATGTTACACAGCTTGTAGGATCTCAGTTCCCCTACCAGGGATTGAACTCCGGCCACAGCAAGGAAGACTACCTGGATGGCCAGGGAACTCCCTTAAAGAATGTTTTTTTAGATGTAAATGCTGCTTAAAATGAATTTTCTACCGAACTTTTAAATGGAAGTGGTCCTCGTTTGCCAAACTTTAGGTCATTGGCTTCACAGTGATTTGTTGCAAAATCATGTACTTATGTTACGGTTGATTAATAGATCACAGCGGAGCCATGTTTATTTTTCTGACTTTTTGGTATCAGCAATATAAATGTAGAAAATGTTATGATATCATTTTGCCTCTAAGGTCATATAAGGCCTTGTGATAAATCTGGTGGACTATTTGTCTGTAGTTTGTCAGTTTCCTGACATAAAGAGACAAAGGTGAAATTGCAACATGTAAATTGGGATGTTTGTCCACTGAGTATTTTACATGTGGAATTGGCACTATTGAGATACTCACTCATCTGAATTTTCTATAATTCAAAATTAGTTGTAACTTCACAAGTAAAACAGTCTGCCTGAACACGTATATTTGATTCCTACTCTATGTTTTTAATTTACCAAAGGACAGAAAAATAATTTGATAGTTTCTTGATTAACCTATTTTCCAATGTTTTAACTCATATCTGGTTTCCCAGGTGGCACAGTGGTAGAGAATCTGCCTTCCTATGCAGGAGGCCCAAGAAACATGGATTCGATTCCGGGGTGGGGAAATCCCCTGGAGCAGGAAGTGGCAACCTGCTCTGGTATTCTTGCCTGGGAAATCCCATGGACAGAGGAGCCTGGCAGCCTATAGCTCATGGGGTCCCAAAGAGTCAGACATGACTGAGCTACTGAGCACACGTACACACACGTAGATAATAGATTATCAATTACTAACTGTTAAGAATCTTGATTTTATGAGGACATTTTTTGAAAAGTTCAGTGATTAGATTTTAGAGTCAAAAAAATGTTTTTGCAATTAATCATTTGCTTTGCTAACTTAACCAAAGAAGAATATAAAGGAAAGATGGGAGGAACTTGCAGAGTCAGCTAGGAAGGCTGGAGAAACAGGTGTGGAAAATGCAGCAGCCAGGACCATTGCGGTGTCTAGTGAGGCTAGAGGGACCACAAATAAGTCAAGAAACAAATGAGCGTGTTGTTTAAGATAGTGGTAAAGTGCTGTGACATTTTATGAAGAAAATGTCTTTGCCTTGGAAATCACAGTATTTTGCTACCTGTTGTCCAGTGTCTGAAAACCATTTGACTAGAGCTCTATTTATTTAAAACAGGAGAATAAATCTGGTTGCTGTTTGTTACTCTATCTGAGCCCAGATTGGAAGTCTCAATTTTTTTCTGTTGATACTGAACATTTTACTGTTCTGCCTACCTCGTGGAATTGTTTTAAGGATCAAACAACATAATGCATGAAAAGAATATTACATTACAATTGTAAGCGACTGTGTATATTTGCAAATATAAAAGTAGTTATGGGCTTCCGTGGTGGCTCAGTGGTAAAAGAATTTGCCTGCCAGTGCAGGAGATACAGGTCCGATCCCTGGTCCCGGAGGAGCAGCTAAGCCTTTGCCCCGCACCTACTGAGCTTGTGCTCTAGAACTGCAACTACTGAAGCCCGCACGCTCTAGAGGCCATGCTCAGCAACTAGAGAAGCTACTGCAATCAGAAGCCCATGCAACGCACAAGAGAGTAGTTGCTAGAGTAGTTGCTGGGAGCAGCAACTAGAGAAAAGCTCATTCTTAGCAGTAAAGACCCACCAGAGCCAAAAATAACTAAGTAACTAACTAAATAAAACCATATATATTAAAAAAGAGTGGATTAAAAAAGTAGCTTCCTTTTGCAGAAATAATTATAAAGGTTTGTTTAATAGATCCACAATAGTGAAAAAGTATTTGAGTAGTATTTTTTCCCATTTACCATAGACTTTCTTCCCAGGATTTCTATTAAAGGACTTACAATTCTATTGTACTGTGGTATGTTATAAAAATCAAATACATGTGTATTTCCTTTAGCCATTCCAGACCAGTGTAATCCTCTGCCATGCACACGTAGATAATAGATTATCAATTACTAACTGTTAAGAATCTTGATTTTATGAGGACATTTTTTGAAAAGTTCAGTGATTAGATTTTAGAGTCAAAAAAATGTTTTTGCAATTAATCATTTGCTTTGCTAACTTAACCAAAGAAGAATATAAAGGAAAGATGGGAGGAACTTGCAGAGTCAGCTAGGAAGGCTGGAGAAACAGGTGTGGAAAATGCAGCAGCCAGGACCATTGCGGTGTCTAGTGAGGCTAGAGGGACCACAAATAAGTCAAGAAACAAATGAGCGTGTTGTTTAAGATAGTGGTAAAGTGCTGTGACATTTTATGAAGAAAATGTCTTTGCCTTGGAAATCACAGTATTTTGCTACCTGTTGTCCAGTGTCTGAAAACCATTTGACTAGAGCTCTATTTATTTAAAACAGGAGAATAAATCTGGTTGCTGTTTGTTACTCTATCTGAGCCCAGATTGGAAGTCTCAATTTTTTTCTGTTGATACTGAACATTTTACTGTTCTGCCTACCTCGTGGAATTAAGGATCAAACAACATAATGCATGAAAAGAATATTACATTACAATTGTAAGCGACTGTGTATATTTGCAAATATAAAAGTAGTTATGGGCTTCCGTGGTGGCTCAGTGGTAAAAGAATTTGCCTGCCAGTGCAGGAGATACAGGTCCGATCCCTGGTCCCGGAGGAGCAGCTAAGCCTTTGCCCCGCACCTACTGAGCTTGTGCTCTAGAACTGCAACTACTGAAGCCCGACGCTCTAGAGGCCATGCTCAGCAACTAGAGAAGCTACTGCAATCAGAAGCCCATGCAACGCACAAGAGAGTAGTTGCTAGAGTAGTTGCTGGGAGCAGCAACTAGAGAAAAGCTCATTCTTAGCAGTAAAGACCCACCAGAGCCAAAAATAACTAAGTAACTAACTAAATAAAACCATATATATTAAAAAAGAGTGGATTAAAAAAGTAGCTTCCTTTTGCAGAAATAATTATAAAGGTTTGTTTAATAGATCCACAATAGTGAAAAAGTATTTGAGTAGTATTTTTTCCCATTTACCATAGACTTTCTTCCCAGGATTTCTATTAAAGGACTTACAATTCTATTGTACTGTGGTATGTTATAAAAATCAAATACATGTGTATTTCCTTTAGCCATTCCAGACCAGTGTAATCCTCTGCCATGCAATGAAGATGGATATATGACCTGCAAAGATGGCCAAGCTACATTCACTTGCACTTGTAAATCAGGTTGGCAAGGAGAGAAGTGTGAATTTGGTATGTATAGCATACCCAACTGGCTCATCTGAATTGGCCTCCTGAAAAGTTCTTTGAGGGCTTTATTACTTTGAAAGTAACCTGTTTTCTCCTTTTCAGATATAAATGAATGCAAAGATCCTACAAATGTGAATGGAGGTTGCAGCCAGATTTGTGAAAATACACCTGGAAGCTACCACTGTTCCTGTAAAAATGGTTTTGTTATGCTTTCAAATAAAAAGGACTGCAAAGGTAAGAGTAAGAAGGTAGAATGAAAAGGCATTTCCTGTGTAAGAGAAAAAATCAGAAGAATTTCCCCAGGAAATTTATGGAAAATGCTTGGGTTTTTTTGGAGGGGGCCATCTTTATTGGTCTTTCATTTATTTGTTTTCATCCATCTTTGTTTTTTGGCCTGTGTGGGCCTACCACTGTGGTGGTCTCTCCTGTAGCAGAGCACTGGTTCTGGGCGCACACGCTCCAGAGCACTGGCTCCTAATTGGACACACCAGTCCAGCCACTCTGCAGCATGTGGGATCTTCCCGTGCCAGGGATCGAACCAGTGACCCTTGCAGTGCAAGGCAGACTCTTTACCCACTGGACCACCAGGGAAGCCCCAACTCTTGGGTTTTAAGTGTCTATAAAAAGTATGCATTATTATGCACCTTGAAGTCTTGTGGTTCTATAGGACTACCTTTAGTTTATTGTTTATAGGGCATTTTTCTATTTACAGAATATCTTGTTTTCTCCTTGTGCATCTATGTGTATGTATTGAAGTTTTAGTACATCTTTGCATACTACAGTCTTTGCAAAATCATTTTTTATCCTATTTCTTCCAGACTCTATATTATTATATCCTTTGTTTCAATAAGATATACAGTTTACAAATAAATTGATACAATTCTTAATATCTTCTTTCATTGTATTTTATATTTCCTTGTCAGAAATACCTTTCAAATTTCCAACATAATCCTTCATCCTGCACTTCATTTCCTGTTGTGGTTTTGAAAACAGATGAAACTGGTTTCCTTTCTTTTTATACGTGTAAGATCACATAACTGGTCATAGCTTTTTTTTTTTTTTTTTAAATTTCAGACTTAAATAGTTCCTGTCAGTTATTTTAGCTTTTTAAGTGATTTTACTAGTGTATTCTTTTCTTTCTTTCTTTTCTTTTTTTTTTTTAAGTATGGTTCTCTTTTCCCAAAATTTTACTTTTCTTTTTTCTGCATAATGTCTTTTCCATTAGACTACCTTAGCTGTCTTAACTAAATCTTCAGATATAAGTGCCAGGTATAAGGATAACTAGTATTTAATTTTACTTTTGAATATTTTTACGATTCTCTTTCAAATAAAAGGACTGCAAAGGTAAGAGTAAGAAGGTAGAATGAAAAGGCATTTCCTGTGTAAGAGAAAAAATCAGAAGAATTTCCCCAGGAAATTTATGGAAAATGCTTGGGTTTTTTTGGAGGGGGCCATCTTTATTGGTCTTTCATTTATTTGTTTTCATCCATCTTTGTTTTTTGGCCTGTGTGGGCCTACCACTGTGGTGGTCTCTCCTGTAGCAGAGCACTGGTTCTGGGCGCACACGCTCCAGAGCACTGGCTCCTAATTGGACACACCAGTCCAGCCACTCTGCAGCATGTGGGATCTTCCCGTGCCAGGGATCGAACCAGTGACCCTTGCAGTGCAAGGCAGACTCTTTACCCACTGGACCACCAGGGAAGCCCCAACTCTTGGGTTTTAAGTGTCTATAAAAAGTATGCATTATTATGCACCTTGAAGTCTTGTGGTTCTATAGGACTACCTTTAGTTTATTGTTTATAGGGCATTTTTCTATTTACAGAATATCTTGTTTTCTCCTTGTGCATCTATGTGTATGTATTGAAGTTTTAGTACATCTTTGCATACTACAGTCTTTGCAAAATCATTTTTTATCCTATTTCTTCCAGACTCTATATTATTATATCCTTTGTTTCAATAAGATATACAGTTTACAAATAAATTGATACAATTCTTAATATCTTCTTTCATTGTATTTTATATTTCCTTGTCAGAAATACCTTTCAAATTTCCAACATAATCCTTCATCCTGCACTTCATTTCCTGTTGTGGTTTTGAAAACAGATGAAACTGGTTTCCTTTCTTTTTATACGTGTAAGATCACATAACTGGTCATAGCTTTTTTTTTTTTTTTTTTAAATTTCAGACTTAAATAGTTCCTGTCAGTTATTTTAGCTTTTTAAGTGATTTTACTAGTGTATTCTTTTCTTTCTTTCTTTTCTTTTTTTTTTTTAAGTATGGTTCTCTTTTCCCAAAATTTTACTTTTCTTTTTTCTGCATAATGTCTTTTCCATTAGACTACCTTAGCTGTCTTAACTAAATCTTCAGATATAAGTGCCAGGTATAAGGATAACTAAAAATGATATTTTCCACCCTGGAGTTCTTTTAGAAAATAGGAACACGTTTTTCTTTCTCCTCTGTACTCCTTTCCTTCCTTTTTTTTATTCTTTCGTTTCTTTTCTTCCTTCTTCGTTTCCTCATTCTCTCCACCATAGAAGCATTCAGTTTCATCTTCAGCATTGGTGATTGGGGCAAAGACTTGGATTACTATAATATTGAATATTTTCTCTTGGAAATAAATTGAAATCATTTTGTCATTTACTATAGTATCATTTAAAGTATAGTTAGTTAACAATGGACAGATTAACAGTTTCTTATGAACAATTATCCAGTTTTGTTACTGAGTCCAAGGTCGCTCTGCTGGCTGCACAACAGCCAATGAATCTGAGAGACAAGGTGTTGAGATAAGGAAAATGACTTTATTGGAAAGCAGCTGACTGAGAAGATGGCAGGCCCTCACACCTCAAAACAACCATTTTATCAGGGTCTGGCTGCCAGGTTCTTTTATAGATCAGAGATGGGGGGAGGTGAGGAAGCAAAGTAAAAAGACCATTAATCTCACAACCTTGTAGTAGGGCAAGCCTCAGTCAGGGGATGTGTTAATTTCTCCCTTCTTGCTATCTGGAGGTGGACAGGGTTCTGAACAAAAGCACTTCAGTTTAACAGTAGGCAGAGGGGCAGGATTATCTGAGGCAAACCATTTGTCTGATGATAATAACAAAAGCAACAAAAAGCAGGTCAAAGAAGCAGTTCCATCATGGGTTCAGAACTGGCTTCCTCCTGAAACAATTTTCAGATTATATATCTTGTTTGCCTATCTGGAGCTGCTTGAGGTTAGATATTTAGAATACCACTAATATCATTATGACACCAGTTTCAGAAAACCATCGTAATGAAGGGATGCCACATGGATTCCATAAGCAAATAATACCCATTCATTCTCTTAACATTTAAAGAAAGAATTTGTACTTCTAAAGAATCTATGGTTTATATTTTTAATTAATAAGAATTCAATCCTTATCTATTGACTTAATACACATTAACCAAAAGTTCTCTTAGAAATGAGTGTCTCTGATGATCAGAACATGTTTTTGTATGCTTTATTTACATACTCTTTTATTCACAATTTATAAATAATAGAGTATAGAACTAGTAGAAGAATATGCATACAACTTACAATAGGGCCTTTATTGAAAATGTGAATGTGGTTGGGATTAAATTCCCTGTAAAGGGCCAAAAATGCAAGAATAAAACTTTTCATCAGACATTAGATGTCAGTGTCGAGTCATAAACGGTATATATGCCTCAAACCAAATAAATTTAGGCATATGTTTTTACTTCCTGCTAAAAATACGGATTGTATAGCTCTTTTTTAAAAAAACTATTTTTTGAAGTAATTATAGATTCACATGCAATTGTAAGAAGTAATGAAAAGAGATCCCACGTACTCTTTACCCAGTTTCCCCCGATAGGAAAATCTTGCAAAACAGTTTTACCTTGTAGCCCTCAGGATACTGACATTGATATAGTCGAGATACAGGAAAATTTCCTTACCACTGGGAATAATTTATTTATTTTTGTGCAGGTTAGTTCAAATAGAAAAATGTCTAAAAATTTGGCTAAATTAACTCCTGGAAAGATGAAGCTATCTGCTTCTGGAATAGAAGATCTAGTTTTTGTTCTGAGCTTGTCTTTCCTTAGAGAAAACAGATGAGAAAAGTTCACTAATAATTATATCTCTATTGACCTATTTCTGTCACTTGCTTTTTCCACAGGTTCTTATTCAGTAACTAGTTGCAATCAATACTGACTCCTACTCTACTATGAAATATAATAAACACATTTGAAATTTCTGGAATAATAATTAACATTAAAATTTTCCCTGGATTATCTGTGGCTTCATAAATATTTAAGACCTTACCCAACCCCATTTTAAATTTGAGTCATTCTTGAATACTTTAAGCCATAATAATAGTATGCAGATTTGGCTATTGTCCGTTCAAGGAAAGGTGTAAGACTGATGAACCAATTCTCTTTAACATTTAAAGAAAGAATTTGTACTTCTAAAGAATCTATGGTTTATATTTTAATTAATAAGAATTCAATCCTTATCTATTGACTTAATACACATTAACCAAAAGTTCTCTTAGAAATGAGTGTCTCTGATGATCAGAACATGTTTTTGTATGCTTTATTTACATACTCTTTTATTCACAATTTATAAATAATAGAGTATAGAACTAGTAGAAGAATATGCATACAACTTACAATAGGGCCTTTATTGAAAATGTGAATGTGGTTGGGATTAAATTCCCTGTAAAGGGCCAAAAATGCAAGAATAAAACTTTTCATCAGACATTAGATGTCAGTGTCGAGTCATAAACGGTATATATGCCTCAAACCAAATAAATTTAGGCATATGTTTTTACTTCCTGCTAAAAATACGGATTGTATAGCTCTTTTTTAAAAAAACTATTTTTTGAAGTAATTATAGATTCACATGCAATTGTAAGAAGTAATGAAAAGAGATCCCACGTACTCTTTACCCAGTTTCCCCCGATAGGAAAATCTTGCAAAACAGTTTTACCTTGTAGCCCTCAGGATACTGACATTGATATAGTCGAGATACAGGAAAATTTCCTTACCACTGGGAATAATTTATTTATTTTTGTGCAGGTTAGTTCAAATAGAAAAATGTCTAAAAATTTGGCTAAATTAACTCCTGGAAAGATGAAGCTATCTGCTTCTGGAATAGAAGATCTAGTTTTTGTTCTGAGCTTGTCTTTCCTTAGAGAAAACAGATGAGAAAAGTTCACTAATAATTATATCTCTATTGACCTATTTCTGTCACTTGCTTTTTCCACAGGTTCTTATTCAGTAACTAGTTGCAATCAATACTGACTCCTACTCTACTATGAAATATAATAAACACATTTGAAATTTCTGGAATAATAATTAACATTAAAATTTTCCCTGGATTATCTGTGGCTTCATAAATATTTAAGACCTTACCCAACCCCATTTTAAATTTGAGTCATTCTTGAATACTTTAAGCCATAATAATAGTATGCAGATTTGGCTATTGTCCGTTTCCGAAGGAAAGGTGTAAGACTGATGAACCATTTCATTTATATTTTACTTTTTATATTTGTGACAATACAGAGTAAATAAGCTTTTTTCTTTTCAGAATAAATAAGCTTTTAAGACTGTATTTCAGAAACATGTATTTAGGAATACATGTTAAGAATATGATGGGTCTCGGGGCTTCCCCTAGTGGTCCAGTGGGTAAGGACACCGCCTTGCAGTGCAAGGGGCGCCGGTTCGATTCCTGGCCTGGGAAGATCCCATGTGCCGCAGAGCGGCTGGACTGGTGTGTCCAATTACCAAGCGGGAGCTCTGGAGCGCATGCGCCCAGAGCCGGTGCTTTGCGACAACAGAGGTCACCGCGATGGGAGGCCCACAGGAGCCAAGGAACAAAGACGGATGAAAATAGAGAAATGAAAGACCAGTAGAAGTGGCCCGCCCGCTCCTCTCCCTCCCCAACCCGACCCCCTCCCAAAAATAAATAAATAAATAAATCTTAAAAAAAAAAAAAAAAAAAGAATATGATGGGTCTCTTCTTCAATTTACTTTCATACTGTGACCTGGTAGATAAGAAAATAACTAAAGCCTTTTTTTCTTTCACATGACTACAAAGGAAATGGAAAACACCAATAAAAATCCCTATGCATTTGTAGAAAGAAAGCATATTTGGTGAACTAAAATATGACAACAGAGTTAATGTTTCGTCATTCCCAGTTCACTTTGTTAGATACATGAAACTAGATCCAGAAAACACAAATCAAGGGTTCTTTGCTAGTGACTTCTGGTACGGGAAATTGTTTTTTTAATATACTGGTTTCATTTGTAGATGTGGATGAATGCTCTATAAAGCCAAGCATTTGTGGCACAGCTGTGTGCAAGAACATCCCAGGAGACTTTGAATGTGAATGTGCTGAAGGCTATAGATACAATCCCATCTCCAAGTCTTGTGATGGTAAAGTTACGGTGGTATTCTTGGTGGTGGGGTGGGGGTGGGGTGAGTTTGCACCTTGATTTGAAATGAGAAGCATTGGTTCTCTTTGACATCATGACTCAGATTTTTTCAGGTGGTAAAATCCATTATATAATTTGATCAGTTGGGTAGTGATGACTTCCTTCCAGAGTAAAAGTACATAGTGCTATATAGTCTGATTGACCCTCTAACCTGTATTTGAATTGGAAATCTCCCATATATGATAAAAGCAAAAGAAACACATAATGTTCAAAAATAAAAAGAAGTTCAAGTTGAAAAGCACATGCAACATACACACACACACAAAGAAAGTCAAGTTTAAAACAAAGTGGTTAAAAACCTTTGATTTTATGCCAGGCTTTTCAGTGATTTTCTGTGTGTGCATCAATTTGTTATTTATTGTAAATAGTGAATCACCTAATTCCATTATAACTAAATACACATGAAAGAAAATTTCATCGTAACCAAATGAAAGCCAAGGCCTAAAACCTTCAGAAGCACTGATTAGTGATACCCAGTGCCTGTGGATTTGGGGGAGCCCCCTGAAGTTTGTGATGACTTCATTTGGTTTCAGTGATCTTGCCCAGGTAGCTTGGATGTGTCAGAGGGTTTTATTTAAATGATAGATATATACAAATTATCTCACATCCTCCTTTGAATTTTTTTAATTTTAAAGTGACTTTAATATCATGACTTAAAGCTAATCAAATTATACATGGCAAAATACATGTATAAGATATGTGCCCTTTAACCTTTTTATGTAGACAATTCAATGGCATTAATTACAGTCACACAGTTATGCAGTCATTCCCAGTTCACTTTGTTAGATACATGAAACTAGATCCAGAAAACACAAATCAAGGGTTCTTTGCTAGTGACTTCTGGTACGGGAAATTGTTTTTTTAATATACTGGTTTCATTTGTAGATGTGGATGAATGCTCTATAAAGCCAAGCATTTGTGGCACAGCTGTGTGCAAGAACATCCCAGGAGACTTTGAATGTGAATGTGCTGAAGGCTATAGATACAATCCCATCTCCAAGTCTTGTGATGGTAAAGTTACGGTGGTATTCTTGGTGGTGGGGGTGGGGGGTGGGGGTGAGTTTGCACCTTGATTTGAAATGAGAAGCATTGGTTCTCTTTGACATCATGACTCAGATTTTTTCAGGTGGTAAAATCCATTATATAATTTGATCAGTTGGGTAGTGATGACTTCCTTCCAGAGTAAAAGTACATAGTGCTATATAGTCTGATTGACCCTCTAACCTGTATTTGAATTGGAAATCTCCCATATATGATAAAAGCAAAAGAAACACATAATGTTCAAAAATAAAAAGAAGTTCAAGTTGAAAAGCACATGCAACATACACACACACACAAAGAAAGTCAAGTTTAAAACAAAGTGGTTAAAAACCTTTGATTTTATGCCAGGCTTTTCAGTGATTTTCTGTGTGTGCATCAATTTGTTATTTATTGTAAATAGTGAATCACCTAATTCCATTATAACTAAATACACATGAAAGAAAATTTCATCGTAACCAAATGAAAGCCAAGGCCTAAAACCTTCAGAAGCACTGATTAGTGATACCCAGTGCCTGTGGATTTGGGGGAGCCCCCTGAAGTTTGTGATGACTTCATTTGGTTTCAGTGATCTTGCCCAGGTAGCTTGGATGTGTCAGAGGGTTTTATTTAAATGATAGATATATACAAATTATCTCACATCCTCCTTTGAATTTTTTTTTTAATTTTAAAGTGACTTTAATATCATGACTTAAAGCTAATCAAATTATACATGGCAAAATACATGTATAAGATATGTGCCCTTTAACCTTTTTTATGTAGACAATTCAATGGCATTAATTACAGTCACACAGTTATGCAGCCATTACCATTATCTGTTGCAAAGTTTTCCCAAACAGAACCCTGTAACCATTAAGCAATAAGTTCCCCCTTCCTCCCTTTCCCAGTTCCTGATAACCTCCAAATCCTACTTCTCTGTCTCTGAATTTGCCTGTTGATAAATAATTAATTATACTCTTTGTGAGATTTTGAAGTCTATATAAAACATGCACACACCACTACTGTTTTCCCTCCACTTCAGATAGAAATTACCGTAGGAAGTCCTAAGCATTTGTAATTTATTACTAATCAACTTTATCATATTGTATTGTATTGTAGTTATAGTCAATGGATATGCTGAATAACTGCAATGAATTTGTTGTTGGATCGCTCAGTTGTGTCTGATTCTTTGCTCCCCTGTAGACTGTAGCATGCCAGGGTCCTCTGTCCTCCACTATCTCCTGGAGTTTGCTCAAATTTATGGCCATTTGAGTCAGTGATGCCATCCAACCATCTCATCCTCTGCTGCGCCTTTCTCCTTTGGCCTTCAGTCTTTCCCAGAATAAGGATCTTTTTCAATGAGTTGGCTCTTCCCATCAATGAATATTGTAGTTATGTTCAATGAAAGACAGATTTTTTTAAAAAAAGATTTAAATATGACATACATATATATAAAATTTTATTTTTAGGTTACTATTCAATTTTAATGGTATTAAGGGCTCACAAATTTGGGGGTTCTATTTTAAAGCATTTGGTGGGGATTCCCATTTTAAGGGGGAGCTTAATATGCTATAATAGCATTTGAGTTTGGGAATTTTCAAAGATCACAGGGTGTATTAATAGATCAAGGATCTTATGTAGATCTGAAGGATACTTTAACTAAAGCACATTAATACAGCTTTTCAAGAATGATTTTCTTGAAGTATGAGTGGGGACAGGGACTATATAGAATATTTTACAATATGGGAGGTAATAGCACAGGTAGATCTTTTTTTAATAAGTTAAGAAATAAATGTATGTCCTTAAATTTATTGCCACCATTAATCATTGCATTATGAAAAGTGATATTTTCTTGATATACTCATTTAATCTCCAATTACATTATTGTTGTTTAGTTGCTAGGTTGTGTTTCACTCTTTTGTGACTCCATGGATCGTAGCCCACCAGGCTTCTCTGTCCGTGGGATTTCCCAGGCAAAAACAGAAATCGACCTTGTGATCAAAAAGCTACCCAAAAATAAAAGCCCAGGGCCAGATGGTTTCACAAGTGAATTCTACCAAACATTTAAAGAAGAGCTAATGCCTGTCCTTCTAAAACTCTTCCCAAAAATTGCACAGGAAGGAACACTTCCAAACACATTCTACGAGGCCACCATCACCCTGATACCAAAGCCAGGCAAAGACAACACAAAAAAAGAAAATTACAGGCCAATTTCACTGATGAATCTAGATGCCAAAATCCTCAACAAAATCCTAGCAAACAGAATTCAGCAACACATCAAAAAGCTCATTCATCATGATCAAGTTGGGTTCATCCCAGGCATGCAAGGATACTTCAACATCCGCAAATCAATCAGTGTGATACACCATATCAACAAATTGAGAGACAAAAATCACATGATCATCTCAATAGATGCAGAAAAAGCCTTTGACAAAGTACAGCATCCATTTATGATAAAAACTCTTCAAAAAATGGGCATAGAAGGAACCTATCTCAACATAGTGAAAGCCATATATGAGAAGCCCACAGCGAACATTATCCTCAATGGTGAAAAACTCAAAGCATTCCCTCTAAGATCAGGAACAAGACAAGGGTGTCCACTTTCACCACTCTTATTCAACATAGTCCTGGAAGTTCTAGCAACAGCAATAAGAGAAGAGAAAGAAATCAAAGGAATCCAGATTGGAAAGGAAGAAGTCAAGCTCTCTCTTTTTGCAGACGACATGATATTATACATAGAAAATCCCAAAGACACGGTTACAAAGCTACTAGAGCTAATCAATGAATTCAGCAAAGTCGCAGGATACAAAGTCAGCACACAGAAATCACTGGCATTCCTATACACAAACAATGAAAAATCAGAAAACGAAATCAAAGAGGCAATCCCCTTCACCATCGCAACCAAAAGAATCAAATATCTAGGAATAAACCTACCCAAAGAAACAAAAGAACTGTACACTGAAAATTACAAGACACTCATGAGAGAAATTAAAGAAGACTTAAACAGATGGAGAGATATTCCATGTTCCTGGGTTGGAAGAATCAATATTGTGAAAATGACCATACTACCAAATGTCATCTACAGATTCAATGCGATCCCTATCAAACTTCCAATAACATTCTTCACAGAACTAGACCAAAGAATCACACAGTTCATATGGAAACACAGAAGACCTCGAATAGCCAAAGCAATCCTGAGGAAGAAGAATGGAGCTGAAGGCATCAGCCTCCCCAACTTCAGACTCTACTACAAAGCAACAGTCCTCAAGACAGTATGGTACTGGCACAAAAACAGAAATATCGACCAATGGAACAAGATTGAGAACCCAGAGATAAAGCCACGCACCTATGGGTACCTTATTTTTGACAAAGGAGGCGAAACTATAAAATGGGACAAAGACAGCCTCTTCAACAAATGGTGCTGGGAAAATTGGACAGCTACATGCAAAAAAATGAAGTTGGAACATACCCTGACACCATGCACAAAGATCAACCCAAAATGGGTTAAAGACTTAAATGTAAGGCCAGAAACCATCAAACTCTTAGAGGAGAATATAGGCAAAACCCTCAAGGACATCAATCAAAGCAAGATCTTCTCTGACCCACCTACTAGAATAGTGGAACTAAAAACACAAATGAACATGTGGGACCTCATGAAACTTAAAAGCTTTTGTACAGCTAAAGACATTACAAAAAAGCTGAACAGACAGCCCACAGAGTGGGAGAAAATCATAGCAAATGAAACAACAGACAAAGAATTCATCTCCAAAATCTACAAGCAACTCAAACAACTCAGCACTGGAAAAACGAACAACCCAATCAAAAAATGGGAAAAGGACCTAAACAGGCACCTCTCCAATGATGACATACAGATGGCCCAAAAGCACATGAAACGATGCTCAACTTCACTAATAATTAGAGAAATGCAAATCAAAACTACAATGAGATATCACCTCACACCCGTCAGAATGGCCGTCATCCACAAATCGACAGACAATAAATGCTGGAGAGGCTGCGGAGAAAAGGGAACACTCCTGCCTTGCTGGTGGGAGTGTAAATTGATACAGCCTCTATGGAAGACAGTCTGGAGATTACTTAAAAAACTAAAAATAGAAGCACCATATGACCCAGCAATCCCACTCTTAGGCTTATACCCTGATGAAATCAAATCTGAAAGGAGCACCTGTACCCCAATGTTCATTGCAGCTCTCTATACAATAGCTAGAACATGGAAGCAACCTAGATGCCCATCGACGAACGAATGGATACAAAAGCTCTGCTACATATATACAATGGAATACTATACAGCTGTAAAGAGAAATGCAGAAGAATCAGCCCTAATGAGGTGGCTGATCTAGAACATATCATAAAAAATGAAGTCAGTCAGAAAGAGAAGGACAAATACAGTATATTAACACATATATATGGAATCTAGTAGGATGGTGATGATGGCACATGCAGTGAAGCGACAGAAAGACAGACATGGACAGTGGACATATGGACATTGTGGGAAGGAACCATTTGAAGCAAGATTGAGAACCCAGAGATAAAGCCACGCACCTATGGGTACCTTATTTTTGACAAAGGAGGCGAAACTATAAAATGGGACAAAGACAGCCTCTTCAACAAATGGTGCTGGGAAAATTGGACAGCTACATGCAAAAAAATGAAGTTGGAACATACCCTGACACCATGCACAAAGATCAACCCAAAATGGGTTAAAGACTTAAATGTAAGGCCAGAAACCATCAAACTCTTAGAGGAGAATATAGGCAAAACCCTCAAGGACATCAATCAAAGCAAGATCTTCTCTGACCCACCTACTAGAATAGTGGAACTAAAAACACAAATGAACATGTGGGACCTCATGAAACTTAAAAGCTTTTGTACAGCTAAAGACATTACAAAAAAGCTGAACAGACAGCCCACAGAGTGGGAGAAAATCATAGCAAATGAAACAACAGACAAAGAATTCATCTCCAAAATCTACAAGCAACTCAAACAACTCAGCACTGGAAAAACGAACAACCCAATCAAAAAATGGGAAAAGGACCTAAACAGGCACCTCTCCAATGATGACATACAGATGGCCCAAAAGCACATGAAACGATGCTCAACTTCACTAATAATTAGAGAAATGCAAATCAAAACTACAATGAGATATCACCTCACACCCGTCAGAATGGCCGTCATCCACAAATCGACAGACAATAAATGCTGGAGAGGCTGCGGAGAAAAGGGAACACTCCTGCCTTGCTGGTGGGAGTGTAAATTGATACAGCCTCTATGGAAGACAGTCTGGAGATTACTTAAAAAACTAAAAATAGAAGCACCATATGACCCAGCAATCCCACTCTTAGGCTTATACCCTGATGAAATCAAATCTGAAAGGAGCACCTGTACCCCAATGTTCATTGCAGCTCTCTATACAATAGCTAGAACATGGAAGCAACCTAGATGCCCATCGACGAACGAATGGATACAAAAGCTCTGCTACATATATACAATGGAATACTATACAGCTGTAAAGAGAAATGCAGAAGAATCAGCCCTAATGAGGTGGCTGATCTAGAACATATCATAAAAAATGAAGTCAGTCAGAAAGAGAAGGACAAATACAGTATATTAACACATATATATGGAATCTAGTAGGATGGTGATGATGGCACATGCAGTGAAGCGACAGAAAGACAGACATGGACAGTGGACATATGGACATTGTGGGGAAGGAACAGAAGGTGGGAGGCGTAAAAGAAGTAGCATGAAGGTCTGTACTATCATAAGTGAAGAAAATAGCTCTAGTCATTGCTCTGTGAGAAAAGGGGATCCTTCAGGGGTGCTTTGTGATGGTCGGGAGGGGTAGGAAGGGAGGGATATACATATGACTAATCTGGGAACATACATATCTGTAAACAACAAGACTGTAAAAGTTAAAAGAAAAATAAAGGTTTTTTTAAAAAAAGAAAAAGAACACTGGAGTGGGGTGCGATTTCCTTCTCCAGGGGTTCCTTCATACCCAGGGATAGTACTCACGTTTCTGGCTTGGCAGGCAGATTCTGTCTCTGTGAATTACATTAACCTTCAGTTAAAAGGGATCTTTTCTTTCTTTGCCCGTCTTCCTCTCCTCCCCCCACTCCCTCAATTTCCCCTCCTTTCTGCTTCCTTTGCTTTTCTTCAAAGACTTAAGAAGCTGTGTCAGTAGAATTCCTATAGTCAGATGTAACAGTTCCCTTGAGACTCTCAGTTTTTTTTCTTCAAAATCATAAAATTAATATAATTGTTACATCTTTTAATTATTGCTTACTGAAATGTATTCATTAAATTTGCTGGCTCAGATATACAAACAAATAGAAATTGCACTTGTAACTCGTTTAAATTTCCATGGGCCTTGTATAAAGGTGATTTAATTGATATCAGAGGAATTTCTTTCACTGAACTTATTATAACTGATTATCTTATACTAAAATCAGGATAATCCTTCTGTTGGATTGGACATTTAGAAGATGGTAAACTTTATGTTCTCTTTAACACCAGATGTGGATGAATGTTCTGAGAACATGTGTGCTCAACTTTGCGTTAATTACCCTGGAGGTTACTCTTGTTACTGTGACGGAAAGAAAGGATTCAAACTTGCCCAAGATCAGAAGAGTTGTGAGGTAACATTTTGCAATATTAACTTTCTCATCTCTTTTTAAAAATGAGATCTATGTACTCATTTCCACATAGCTGAGGTAAATAAGAATACCGATGTCTACTATAATTGCTATAGTTTAAAGCAGGCTGTGAGTCACAATCTATTTACTAATTTTACTCATGCAAATTCATAAACATTGTGCGGGACTTCCCAGGTGGCACCAGTGGTAAAGAACTGCCTGCCAATGCAGGAGACATAAGAGACACAGGTTCGATCGCTGAGTCAAGACGATCCCTTGGAGGAGAGCATGGAAATTCACTGTAGTATTCCTACCTGGAGAATCCCGTGGACAGGGGAGCCTGGTAGACTACAGTCCATAGGGTTGCAAAGAGTCGGACATGACTAAAGTGATTTAGCACCCAAATGGATAATTAGTGACTGAATTAAAAATAAAAGGCTTCAGGGTTGCAGTTCAGAGTGCTCATCTGTATAGCTTGTATTTTTATAAAATACAGTATGTATGTTTACTTGAAACTGCAAAAAGCTAAGGTTTATATGTCTCTTCGTGAGAAAAAAAAAAAGAAAAAACTTTCATAGAAATTTGAGGGAAAACATTTTCCACTGTCTACGTTTCTTTATCCCTCTCTGACAGGTTTGATCATGCCTTAGGCATGTTAGTACTTCCAAGAGTGCACATAAAATCTCAGGTGAAAACAACTTTGTCAGAGTGTGATTTCCTTGAGGTTTAAGTATATTGAAGTTCAGAGAGGTCAATTTTGTTACTCTGTATCTCTCCAACTTGCTTTTAAGTTACTTGGATTCAATTTCTGATTGATCCAGAATTTGAATGTTGGTGATAGGTTCTAAAAGTATTTCTTCTATTGAAATAAATAGGTCAAGGTTTGAAGCTCTTTTTTTTGTTTTTGGTTTTGGTTTTTCCTAAATAAGGATCACATGTTATTGATCTTTAGTCCAGTTCTTGAATCTCTTAATTTTTAAAAGTGAAATGTCATATGCTTATGAGGCAGACAGTAAAAGAAAAAAACCTTAACTAATTATTTAATAGACATTGATTTACATATACCTCTATATCTGCTATCAAGAGAAAGCTGTAGGGCTTCCCTGGTGGTCCAGTGGGCAAAGAGTCTGACTTGCAGTGTAAGGGCCACCGGTTCGATCCCTGGCCCGGAAAGATCCAACAAGCCGACGGAGTGGCTGGACCGGTGTATCCAATCATGAGCCAGTGCTCTGGAACATGTGAGTCCAGGGCTGGTGCTCTGCAACGAGAGAGGGCCTTGCAATGGGAGGGCCACACAGGCCAAAGACTAAAGATGGATGAAAATAAATAAATAAAAAACCAATAAAAGAGGCCAAAATTAAAAAAAAAAAAATAAAGAGAAAGCTCTCTATGTCCAAAAAATGTAACATTTCATATTATGCCACATATTTGGTAGAGTTAAGGAAAACTAGTTGGTATATGTAGTAACTTTGGTAATACTCATTGAAATGTATTGTGTGCACGTCTATTTTGTAATTTGTTTTTCTACTATTTCAGTATTGTTTGTAGTTACACATTACCATTTTCCTTGAAATAGGTTTACTGAAGTTCTAAGAGGACATGAGATATTATTTCTGTACCTAGATTTAATACTGTGTCATTTACACAGTTCCCGCCAAAATCCCTATATGTATGCCCAAGAACTTCTTTTAAAATTTTTCTATTTAAATGTTTGTTTTTATTCTTAAAGAAAAAAAGCCTTAATAAACCTTAATAGTAGATCGTGCGTACATGGGTTGCCATGACCTCCTCCAGGGAATCTTTCTGATCCAGGGATCAAATTCATGTTTCTTACGTCTCCTCCATTCTTTACCACTAGTGCCACATGGCAAGCCCTAATTGAAGATCACATGATTCTGAATCACTTTTTAAGTAAATTCCTTGGAGATTATGATCATATCTTACTTTATATTTATCCTGTTCAGGCTTTTCAGCATTGCTTTTGATAGCTAGATAGCACATTTTTGCTCAGAAAAATTTTGGCGTAATGAGACTTCTAAACAAGTGGGGGTGTGAGGGAAGCTCAAGAAGAAGGGGATTTATGTATACATGTAGCTTATTCACTCTATTGTACAGCAGAAACTAACTCAATACTGTAAAGCAATTATACTCCAATATAAAACAAATAAACTAGTGTGGAGGAAAAAAGTAAATAAAACTGGGTCAGCAGTAAATAATCCACCTGCAATGCAAGAGATGCAAGTTCAGTCCCGTGTGGGGAAGATCCCCCGTAGGAGGGCATGGCAACCCACTCCAGTATTCTTGTCTGGAGAATCCCAGGGACAGAGGAACCTGGTGGGTCACAAGGAGTTGGACATGACTGAAGTGACCTAGCAGGCATTCTTGGGGATTACACTGATGGACTCTGCAAAAAAGTAAAAGCTATTGCTTTATTATTATCATGGATGTTCTTAAGTTATTTTACTATATCAGAGAGGATACATTTGACAAGAACATTAGGAACCAGAGAAAGGATGATATCCTGACACAAACACCAAACAGTAACCTAGGCTTTTTGCTTGTTTTGTTGCCTTTTCTCCAGGCTGTTCCAGTGTGCCTTCCTTTGAACCTTGGCAAAAATTATGAATTGCTTTACTTGGCAGAGCAGTTTGTAGGGGTTGTTTTGTATTTAAAGTTTCGTTTACCAGAAACCACCAGGTAAGGTACCAATGTCAGTGATAATTCTAGAAATAAGCAGATCAATATAGATGAAAAGAAGTCACTGAAAAGTTTAAAATGTATGAAATTTTATTAATAATCAGATAATTTGGTGTATTATCAATTAGATGATATGAGATACCCTAAAGTTCATTTCTTCTTTCACAGGTAATTTTCCTGCTTGGATTATTTGAGATTGTTCTAGGCTGACCTTCTCTAGTAACAATTTTACCTTCAACCAGAGTTCTCCCTTTCTGATGAATACATATTTATGAAGAAGTTGAAAAAATATATTAAAGTATTGGTGAAAGTTCTATTCTTCTTTATACCTGTTATTAAAAACTAACTAGTGAAGGCTTCCCTGGTGGTCCAGTGGGTAAAGAGTCCACCTTGCACTGCAAGGGGTGCCGGTTCTATCCCTGGTCTGGGAAGATCCTACATGCTGCAGAGTGGCTGGATTGATGTGTCCAATTATGAGCCAGTGCTCTGGAGTGCATGTGCCCAGAGCAAGTGCTCTGTTATAGGAGAGGCCACTGCAGTGGGAGGCCCACACATGCCAAAGAACAAAGATGGATGAAAATAAATAAATGAAAGACCAATAAAAAGAGACCAGAATTAAAAAGAGAAAACTAACTAGTGAGAAATACTCAAAATATTGCTTTTATAATATAGTTATATTTGTAATTATTAAGGAAATTATATAAGATTGTGAAGTAGTATTTTTTTATTCTTTTTTTGAAGTTGTATTTTAAGGAAATACATCACATGATTTTAGTTGACTATCTGAGTACTTTATCTGCTCTTCCTGTAGTTAGGTTACTGTTAGGGAGTAGTTGCTTCTGTTTTTGCATCATGACTCTACTTTAATTATCAAATTTTCTCAGACCCCTGCATTGTTGAAACTATGAAAAAATTTGAATTTTGTTGGAAAAATGGCTTTGAGACTGATTATAGAGGCCAAATTTTAAAAATATTTTAATATTTAGAATTTA
Organism: Tragulus kanchil; assembly: GCA_022376925.1. Classification (NCBI taxonomy): domain Eukaryota; kingdom Metazoa; phylum Chordata; class Mammalia; order Artiodactyla; family Tragulidae; genus Tragulus; species Tragulus kanchil. The sequence continues at coordinate 67,069,217 of JAIOJX010000028.1, read as the reverse complement.
ATTCATTAGATATATGGGTGATTATTCACTAAATAATTTCACTCAATCCATAGAAATTTTATCATTAAGGAACACCAAAGTTTATTCACTGATATAACTGTGTTCTTTCAGCACTCTCACTTCCACTAAAATGTAGCTTTCCCTTTTAACATCTCAGAGCAGATAATATCTTGTAGTGGTATAGATTGGAGACAACCTCTCCTTTTATAAAAATAATGAGAATGATAGGTCGGTTTTCTTTGAGCCAACCCTCTGTTCTGATAGCGTCGGTTCTCTTTGAGCCGACCTGCTGTACTAGCAACGACTCTCCCTTCCCCCAGTCGAATAAACCTTACTTTCCTCTCAAAATAATAATAATAATGAGAATGATAGAGAAGAGTTAATTATTGCATACCTTCAGGCATCTCCAGAGGTACTCATTTCTCATAGTTAACAAAAGCTTGGGCTCGGGCTTCGCCTGATGGTCCAGTGGGTAAGGACACCGCCTTGCAGTGCAAGGGGCACCAGTTCCATCCCTGCCTGGGAAGATCCCACGTGCCGCAGAGCGGCTGGACCGATGTGTCCAATTACCGAGCCGGAGCTCTGGAGCGCATGCCCCCAGAGCCGGCGCTCTGCAACGACAGAGGCCACCGCAATGGGAGGCCCACAGGAGCCAAAGAACAAAGACGGATGAAAATGGAGAAATGAAAGACCAATAGAAGTGGCCCGCCTGCTTCCCTCCCCAACCCGACCCCCGCCCAAAATAAATAAATAAATAAATAAATAAACAAAAGCTTGGGCTCTAACATTGGATAAAATTGGCCAATTATTTCTTTCAGTATTTAATTGTTTGTTATTTCTTTAAACTTCTTATTGAAGTATTAGATATATATGTATATATATATACAAAGAGATGGAGAAATGTACACATATCTTACATGTACAGCTTGGTGAATTTTTATAAGTTGCCAACTATGTAACAAACACAAAGAATAGCTAACACTTTTTTTTTTTTTTTTTTTTTTTGCAAATTCCTGCAACTCTGTTTCCTATGATCAAATGCTTACCCTGCCCCTAAGTAAATTATTTTTTCATTCTACAATACTTCTGAAAAAAGAATAAATTGTTCCCCAGTGTAATGAATCCATATGCTGATATATTCCTGACAGAAAATAGGCAGAATAGAACTCTTGAATTCCCAGTTTAGCATGCTTTTACAAAGAGAAGGAAATTATCTCCGTAATAGGATGAACTTCTAGAAAATCCTGAGCATACACAGATTCAGGTTTTGGCAACATGGTATATACTTCACATCAGCAAAACGTGATGAATATGAAAGAGAACAGAAGTCCCTACTTGAAGCAAAATGGTTCTTTTTCAATATAATCTGAGTTCATCAAATTCCTACTACCTTGTGATCTACTCAACAAACTTTACTCCACATCCACCTTTTTATACTATTTTCTTGGAATTCTCAAGACTAAAAAGTTTATTCTGTCAATTTTCTTTGTTCTATTTGAGGTAGATTTGTGTCCCATTACAAATGGTGCCCTGGTTACTATTACTCTTGTGTGTAGAATGAGAAAGAGTATGGGATTCTTTCTTGCCTTATTTAATAATTATCAGAAATCTTAATTTTTTAAATTTAAATTACCTTTATTTTAACTTAGATGTCTAGTAGTTATACAATTATTTTTCCTATTTCCTATTTATATTTTTTCAGTCATTTGCTTTACTGGTCCCTTGGAAACTTTCGTGCTGATTCTCATTAAACTGTTCTAAGGCCATGAACTGATGTATGTCATTCTTTAGTTCAACATTCTTAGGGTTTTATCCTGCCCTGTAGTAGCTACAATATATGTTCAGCATCTTAATAGCAACAGGCATTGTCAGAGCTCAGATCTGAGCCCAACAGGCATTGTCAGAGCCCAAATGCATGGCTCTATCCTTTAAGTTCTTCTTCCATGTACTCCAGTATAGTGATTTATGCAATTAGAGTTTTGAATAGCCTTTAAAATTAAACTAACAGGTACATTTGAATGTTTTGGACTTTACCTTCCTTTACCACACATGAAGACTTAGCTATGATGTTAGTCATTCAGATGCTATCTTGTATATCACTGAGTCATTCCTTCCTAACATAGATGAAATCATAGGAAAATATGCATATCCCCTAAGTAAATCATTTTTTCATTCTACAATACTTCTTAAAAAAGAATAAATTGTTCCCCAGTGTAATGAATCCATATGCTGATATATTCCTGACAGAAAATAGGCAGAATAGAACTCTTGAATTCCCAGTTTAGCATGCTTTTACAAAGAGAAGGAAATTATCTCCGTAATAGGATGAACTTCTAGAAAATCCTGAGCATACACAGATTCAGGTTTTGGCAACATGGTATATACTTCACATCAGCAAAACGTGATGAATATGAAAGAGAACAGAAGTCCCTACTTGAAGCAAAATGGTTCTTTTTCAATATAATCTGAGTTCATCAAATTCCTACTACCTTGTGATCTACTCAACAAACTTTACTCCACATCCACCTTTTTATACTATTTTCTTGGAATTCTCAAGACTAAAAAGTTTATTCTGTCAATTTTCTTTGTTCTATTTGAGGTAGATTTGTGTCCCATTACAAATGGTGCCCTGGTTACTATTACCCTTGTGTGTAGAATGAGAAAGAGTATGGGATTCTTTCTTGCCTTATTTAATAATTATCAGAAATCTTAATTTTTTAAATTTAAATTACCTTTATTTTAACTTAGATGTCTAGTAGTTATACAATTATTTTTCCTATTTCCTATTTATATTTTTTCAGTCATTTGCTTTACTGGTCCCTTGGAAACTTTCGTGCTGATTCTCATTAAACTGTTCTAAGGCCATGAACTGATGTATGTCATTCTTTAGTTCAACATTCTTAGGGTTTTATCCTGCCCTGTAGTAGCTACAATATATGTTCAGCATCTTAATAGCAACAGGCATTGTCAGAGCTCAGATCTGAGCCCAACAGGCATTGTCAGAGCCCAAATGCATGGCTCTATCCTTTAAGTTCTTCTTCCATGTACTCCAGTATAGTGATTTATGCAATTAGAGTTTTGAATAGCCTTTAAAATTAAACTAACAGGTACATTTGAATGTTTTGGACTTTACCTTCCTTTACCACACATGAAGACTTAGCTATGATGTTAGTCATTCAGATGCTATCTTGTATATCACTGAGTCATTCCTTCCTAACATAGATGAAATCATAGGGAAAATATGCTTTTTGATGAATGAACCAATCATGGAATTATAACATCTTTTATTAATCATGTATGGATACAGCAAAAAAAAAAAAAAAATACCAAAAACTTCCTGTTAGATTATATAGTGTATAAAAGGCTCCAAGGGAGAGACAATATACCTAATATTTGCACATGTGTATTCCAGCATTTTAAAGAGTGCTTTCAAAACAAATGCTAAAAGATGAAAAATTCATCAAAGCATATGTTAATTTGGAAAAAAAGGCTCCAAGAATAAGCAAGAAAGTATAACAGCTTAATTTTTTTTTTTTTTTTTTAAACTTTTATTTATTTATTTTTGGCTGTGCTGGGTCTTTGTTGATGTGTGGGTTTAGCTGCTCTGCAGTATGTGGGATCTTCCCGGATCAGGACTCGAACCCATGTCTCCTGCATTGGCAGGCGGGTTCTTATCCACTGATCCACAAGGGAAGCCCATAACAGCTTAATTTTAAGCACACATGGAGCCAGAGATAATATAAGAAGAGCTTAATCCTGTCCTTCTCTTATTTTTTCCAGTGGAAGAGTTCACTCTTTCAGCATGTTATTGTTTGCCAGTACGAGAAAAAAAGAAAAAACATGGTCTTAAATATTTCTTACTATTCATGGTCTCTCTTGTCCATTGTTTAGATTTTCAGCTGAATTTGATTTCCGAACTTTTGATTCAGAAGGTATCATCCTGTATGCAGAATCTTCTGATCACTCAGCTTGGTTCCTAATTGCACTTCGTGAGGGAAAGATTGAAATTCAGTTTAAGAATGAAAATACAGCTAAAATAACAACTGGAGGCAAAGTTATTAATGATGGTTCCTGGAATATGGTATGTTTTGCAGAATTAATTAAGAATCTTTCCACTTTGATGTAGTTTGTATAAAATCATGAATCATTATTTTATTAGCTAATGATTAATGACTATTTTGTTATTGTTTAACCCAGAATAGGTTTGGGCTTATCTGATATTCTACACACTTTAAATGCCTGAAACATCCTGAGAAATGGTTCTCTCTCAAAATATTGTGGATTTACCATAAGTAAAGTTGTTTTCAGTTATTTGCTTTGCTAAAAACAACTACTTTGTCTTTAAGTTTTTACCTTTTTTAGTGACTGTCACTGAGTGAACAGTGATATTGAGCCTACAGGTCAAGGGTTATGAAAAGGTAACACTGATCACAGACAACTACACTGGATAGCTATTAATATTTTTAATGTAAAAGAGACATACACATAGTAACAAAATTAAAAATTTAATATATTTTAAATGTTATCATAAAGATATAATCATTTGTACAAATATGATCACTAGCTGGTACCAGTCAGAATGCTTAGAAACTAGATTTTCACATAATCCCTAAAAGTGAGTGTTTATTTGAACAATCAACAGCATAACTTTAATCTGCTTTATTAAAATGAAACTTAGAGAAGGGATTAGTACACAGAGGAGAATGCCTTTCTGCAATTAGACCAGTGCTACTTTCAGCAGAGAATACCTGAGAAGATCAGCCTCACTTTAGAATGTAGTACCCCAAAGGGACACTTTCTAAGCCAATGGGGTATGACCAGAGAAGTCCATGTTGAGCAGCCATGTAAAGTCATCATGAAATTATTTCATTCTTATATTTATCTACTCTTGAAATCATATATTCAAAAAGCATTTAGTGAGCATGTTTAAAGTACTACCTTCCTGAGTTCAAGGTGCTAAAACCATAGTAAGAGATTGTCCATGCTCTTTGAGGTTAGTAGCTTACAGTTTAGTAATGGATAGCTGCGTTATGAACTAATACAGTGTAATGTGAAATATATCACCAGAAGGTATAGTAAAGAACAGTTTGTGCAGATGTGTTTCACCAAAAAAGGGGACTGTCTGTTTGGAAGCGTGGATTTTGGGCTCCTAACTTTAAAAGAATAATGTCTTCGTATACAAAACTCTGTAAAATGATTATCCTTCAATTTAAAAAAATAAATTTAAAAAAATTATAAAAGGTGCCATAGAGAGTATGAGATACTGGGAGAATGGAAGCATTATCTAAAAATATACTCTATATGGAACTTTTTTTGTTTTGTTTTGTTTTTATCAGTTCATTTATTCCTATATGGAACTTATTAATAAAGTAGCATTTGATTCTCAAAAGAAGAACAAAAAAGAATGATGTCTTCACAAGATCAAATGCAGGGCTTCCCTGGTGGTCCAGTGGGTAAGGACACCGCCTTGCAGTGCAAGGGGCGCCGGTTCGATCCCTGGCCTGGGAAGATCCCACGTGCCGCGGAGCGGCTGGACTCATGTGTCCAATTACCGCGTCAGAGCTCTGGGGCGCATGCGCCCAGAGCCGGCGCTCTGCGATGACAGCGGCCACCGCGATGGGAGGTCCCCAAAAAGAGAAAAGATAATTTAATCCTTTACTTAAAGCTGGTACCAGTCAGAACTTAGAAACTAGATTTTCACATAATCCCTAAAAGTGAGTGTTTATTTGAACAATCAACAGCATAACTTTAATCTGCTTTATTAAAATGAAACTTAGAGAAGGGATTAGTACACAGAGGAGAATGCCTTTCTGCAATTAGACCAGTGCTACTTTCAGCAGAGAATACCTGAGAAGATCAGCCTCACTTTAGAATGTAGTACCCCAAAGGGACACTTTCTAAGCCAATGGGGTATGACCAGAGAAGTCCATGTTGAGCAGCCATGTAAAGTCATCATGAAATTATTTCATTCTTATATTTATCTACTCTTGAAATCATATATTCAAAAAGCATTTAGTGAGCATGTTTAAAGTACTACCTTCCTGAGTTCAAGGTGCTAAAACCATAGTAAGAGATTGTCCATGCTCTTTGAGGTTAGTAGCTTACAGTTTAGTAATGGATAGCTGCGTTATGAACTAATACAGTGTAATGTGAAATATATCACCAGAAGGTATAGTAAAGAACAGTTTGTGCAGATGTGTTTCACCAAAAAAGGGGACTGTCTGTTTGGAAGCGTGGATTTTGGGCTCCTAACTTTAAAAGAATAATGTCTTCGTATACAAAACTCTGTAAAATGATTATCCTTCAATTTAAAAAAATAAATTTAAAAAAATTATAAAAAGGTGCCATAGAGAGTATGAGATACTGGGAGAATGGAAGCATTATCTAAAAATATACTCTATATGGAACTTTTTTTGTTTTGTTTTGTTTTTATCAGTTCATTTATTCCTATATGGAACTTATTAATAAAGTAGCATTTGATTCTCAAAAGAAGAACAAAAAAGAATGATGTCTTCACAAGATCAAATGCAGGGCTTCCCTGGTGGTCCAGTGGGTAAGGACACCGCCTTGCAGTGCAAGGGGCGCCGGTTCGATCCCTGGCCTGGGAAGATCCCACGTGCCGCGGAGCGGCTGGACTCATGTGTCCAATTACCGCGTCAGAGCTCTGGGGCGCATGCGCCCAGAGCCGGCGCTCTGCGATGACAGCGGCCACCGCGATGGGAGGTCCACAGGAGCCAAGGAACAAAGACAGAAGAAAATAAATGAAAGACCAAAAGAAGTGGCCCACCTGCTCCCCTCCCTCCCTACCCCACCCTCCTCAAATAAATAAATCTTTAAAAAAAAAAAAAAAAGATCAAATGCAGCTGTCAGAGAAGTCACTAAAATGCTTACTAATATAGTCTTTTACTGTATCTTTTCTACTACATCTGTGTCTAGAACATTTGATGGATACAGCTATTCGTCCAGTGTGCTGAAGAATACATTTTAATGCTGAATGTCCCTAAATCACCTATTTAAAACCACTGAAATCACTTTTGCAGTGAAAGAGAGTGAAAAGAATTTTTTCCTATGAGTTTATACAAATTGAAAATATCTGCTGTTTGAAGGTGAATTTAGATATATTTCTAAGTAGGATATAATGCATATAAAGAAGAGGTAAATACTTATCTGTGAAGTGATTGTGATTTGTAAGTAATGTTTATTAAGGAATTATTCATGAGTGATATCCTGTTAAAGACAGAATTCAGGCTGAATGGAAGGCTGTTCAGTTTCATTCCTCTCCTATGTTTATGATTCTTGTTGAAAAATAAACTATTATTTAATGTTATGCCCATGTTTTAACTAAAGCATTTAAATTAAAATGTCCCTTTATAAACTGGATACAAGTTTATATAAAAAAATAAAATTTAAGAACAATGAGCAAATCAGAGAGAAATTTAACTCTGGTAATAAATTTGGTGCTGGCTGTTCTTCTTTTAATTGTAATTCAATATTTTAACAATTTTTGCATTTTATACCCCCCTAATAAATAGGATGTTTTTCATTCCATACCTTTCATATATAAAAGACAGTATGGTAGATCTACTAACTTGTAATCCTGATGATTTATTGATGAGTAATACTGTTTCAAACAAATTTGTGCAGCACAGAGATTATTTCAAATAAATAAATATTTTTTAAAAGGATTTTAATTTTAACTAGTGAAAAAGTGGTTAAGTGAAACTGATCTATAAACTAGACTATTTACTTTATAGTAATTGTTTCACTACTTTTTGTTTTGTTTTTTTTTTTGTTAAAATTTCAAATAAGATAATTTAAAAGTAAGAAATGAAAACACATAACTTAAAATCATTTTATAATTGAGGTAAATAAAATGAATGTGTACTGATTGTCATTAGAATGGCTAAAACCTGTAGAAATAAATATTACTACCTTGTAAGTGATTGTGTTATTTCAAAGCTGGATATAATTCTAATATTGGTGGAAAATGTATAGTTTGTATAATAATTTCATGTTTCAGCAGAATATTTATTGAGTGCGTTACGTGCTGTTCTGTCTTTCGGATGGTGGGGATCCAACAGTGAATAAAACAAAGTCCTTGTTCTTAGGACGCTTGCGTTCTAGTGGCGAGATGAAAACCATAGATGTGTCAACAAATAGATAGGTCAGGTAGTGATTGATGCCATGAGGAAAAAGAAGAACAAGGCCAAGCAGTAGAGAGTGATGGTGGTGAACGTGCATATGCAGTCAGGAAAGCCATCTCTGATGGGATGACATTTACTCTGAGACTGGAGGGCACAAGACAGGAGAAATTTGGGGAGGAAGACGATTCTGTGTCACATGAATAGCTAGTACTGAGTCTTAGGCTAGAGGCTGTGTTTGTTTTATGGGAGAAATAACATGAAGGTCAGGGTAGATGCACTGGAGTGGAAGAGGTAGAGAGTAGTAAAAAAGGAGGTCAAAAATGCGGTCTGCAACAAGACTTTGAATTGTATGTTAAGTAGAAAGGCCTTAGATGATAGATTTTGAGGAGTGACGTAATTATCTTTCATGTTAAAAGATAATCTTGGTTAGGACCTCATGGCTTTGTGGAAACAGCAGAGAGTAAGGATGAAACAGGATATGGGGTAGGAGACTGTTGCAGGAATACAGTGGAGAGAAGATGGAAGCTTTGACTGGAGCATTAATGGCAGGAGAACTGAGAAGTGGTCAGATTCTGGATCATATTTTTAAGATCCAGCCCAATTTACGGTGCATAAAAACTTTTGGATATTAGCATAAAGAGGACTTTTAAAGGTCCCAAGATGAGTTATTGCAAATCTGTGGTTTTAAACTCTATCACATCCAAAACAATGTGCTGAATATTATGTTAAAAAGAATATAATTTATAAAAATATATGTTTCAATATGTGAATGCTCAAGTTCAAATATAGTATTTGTCAGAACATGCTCCTATATGTAGAATAACATGAAAGTTATAAATGAAGACTTATGTATTGGCAACTCGAATACCATAAGTGCATAAATGTTATTGCTGTCACTAATAGTAATTTTCCAATTGGTGAGAAAATCTTGATAAAGATCCAAGCAAAACAAACATCAACCGGTTCTTTTTTTTTTTTTTTAAATAAGATACTTTATTTGGGGGGTGGGGTGGGGAGGGAGGGGGAACAGGTGGGCCACTTCTGTTGGTCTTTCATTTATCTATTTTCATCCATCTTTCTTCTTTGGCCCGTGTGGGCCTCCCATCGCAGCGGCCTCTGCTGTCACAGAGCACCGGCTCTGGGCGCGTGCACTCCAGAGCTCCGGCTCGGCAATTGGACACATTGGTCCAGCCGCTCTGTGGCACGTGGGATCTTCCCAGGCCAGGGATCGAACTGGTGCCCCTTGCACTGCAAGGCGGTGTCCTTACTCACTGGACCACCAGGGAAGCCCTCAACCGGTTCTTGATTAACAAGACTATTCCATTTAAAAAAAAAAAAAAATTCAGTGAATGTTAAAATGGTGCAACAAATATTTTGGGTTTATATCACACACAGATAGGTATTTATAAGCATGAGTATATCCTATGTGGTATGTAGTAGGAGAGTCCAGAAAATCTGTAAGATGTTGCATATTTTATTATTTATTTTGCACAACTATCCTGCATATTGCAGGGTCAAGCATCTTGCAATGTTGGCATGTCTCTTACTATGAAAACCAAAAGTGCTTACTACTCCCAGTTTTACCTTGGAGTGAGCTAGTAAAGTTCCATTTCAAAATATTTGCATGACTAGAGGAACAGGGTCTAGAGGCTGAGCTCTGGGGCTTATTATAGAGGTTGAGAAGAGGATCCAGCAAAGGAGACTGAGGAGTGTTACAGCGTGTGGAGGAGCAGCAAGCCAGACGGAGGTCCTAGGAGGCTAAGTGAAGAGTATTTTTCAAGGAGGGAATAAATCATTAGAATAAAATGATGCTGACTGGTACTATTAAGGACAGAACCTTGACCAACTTAAATCTGTAAATATTACCAAATTTATTTTACTTTAGAAGCATGAATTTTCCCTTCCTGTAGTGGTGCTTTAATATGCCTATTGTATGGCAACCCTGATTGATAAGTAAATGCAGAGTTTTTATTTACTCATGTATAGCTATAGAGCCCTATACTTATATATGAGGAGATTGCAGCAATGGTTATTTCAATTGCCTTTATAGGGAAAAATTTTTTGACTGTTGTTTACCACTACTTTCAACCTTTTTTAGAAACCCAAACTACTTTCAAAATTGGAAAAATCCAATTTAATTTAATGTATGATGCTTTCTTTTGGCCTTAACTACTTTTGAATTTTGAATGTGTGGTAAACAGAATAGTAAATGTACTAACTTCTCTTAACTTATATTAAACATTTATTTACATTATTGATTTCATATTTATAATATCAGAGAAATGAAAAGTAAGAGCACTTAAAAGTTTTCTAAAATTTTGTAGAGTGACTATCTTTTTTTAAACTTAATTTTATTGAATATGGGATTGAAAGGTATATAATAAATGAATGTTTAAATGTGATAGAAAAATACTAATTTTTAAACTTTACAGTATGGTATTGATTTAATTTTGATCAAGAATTATCACACTAAAACACACTTTTAACACTTTCGTCCTAATTTGACATTTGAAATGCATTGGAGCAAATTAACAAGTACATTAAAATGATTACTTTTGAAAATTATGTACTAGAATAATAACAGGATTTTTCAGTCTTAGTGTTTCAAATGAAATGCAGTAATGTTTTGCTGTTTGATAATTTTTGTCTTTTTAATTGTAGGTCTCTGTGGAAGAATTAGAACAGAGTATTAGTGTAAAAATAGCTAAAGAAGCTGTAATGAATATAAATAAGCCTGAAAGCCTTTTAAGCCTACCAATGGGTTTCTAGAAACAAGTATACCATGCAAGCCAGACGGAGGTCCTAGGAGGCTAAGTGAAGAGATTTCAGGAGGATAAATCTTAGAAACAAAGAGCGAGGTCCTAGGAGGCTAAGTGAAGAATTTTAAAAAAACCATGGTACTATTAAGGACAGAACCTTGACCAACTTAAATCTGTAAATATTACCAAATTTATTTTACTTTAGAAGCATGAATTTTCCCTTCCTGTAGTGGTGCTTTAATATGCCTATTGTATGGCAACCCTGATTGATAAGTAAATGCAGAGTTTTTATTTACTCATGTATAGCTATAGAGCCCTATACTTATATATGAGGAGATTGCAGCAATGGTTATTTCAATTGCCTTTATAGGGAAAAATTTTTTGACTGTTGTTTACCACTACTTTCAACCTTTTTTAGAAACCCAAACTACTTTCAAAATTGGAAAAATCCAATTTAATTTAATGTATGATGCTTTCTTTTGGCCTTAACTACTTTTGAATTTTGAATGTGTGGTAAACAGAATAGTAAATGTACTAACTTCTCTTAACTTATATTAAACATTTATTTACATTATTGATTTCATATTTATAATATCAGAGAAATGAAAAGTAAGAGCACTTAAAAGTTTTCTAAAATTTTGTAGAGTGACTATTTTTATTTAAACTTCATTTTATTGAATATGGGATTGAAAGGTATATAATAAATGAATGTTTAAATGTGATAGAAAAATACTAATTTTTAAACTTTACAGTATGGTATTGATTTAATTTTGATCAAGAATTATCACACTAAAACACACTTTTAACACTTTCGTCCTAATTTGACATTTGAAATGCATTGGAGCAAATTAACAAGTACATTAAAATGATTACTTTTGAAAATTATGTACTAGAATAATAACAGGATTTTTCAGTCTTAGTGTTTCAAATGAAATGCAGTAATGTTTTGCTGTTTGATAATTTTTGTCTTTTTAATTGTAGGTCTCTGTGGAAGAATTAGAACAGAGTATTAGTGTAAAAATAGCTAAAGAAGCTGTAATGAATATAAATAAGCCTGAAAGCCTTTTTAAGCCTACCAATGGGTTTCTAGAAACCAAAGTATACTTTGCAGCAATACCTCGGAACGTGGAGAATACACTCATTAGACCGGTAATGATCCAAGCTTATATCATTCATCATGGGTGAATTCTTTCATCTGTAATAGATTTGAAAATGTGTTTTTCTGAGAGTCAAAATGAACTTACTTTGTTGAACACACCAACTGTGAAAACTTGAATTAAACATGGAAAAATAACATTATCAACCCTTGAAATTATAGTAAGGAAATAAAATGAATGTATGTTTGAGCCCATTTAAATTCCTAGCGTTACTCATGGAGAAGTAGGTTTTTTTTTTTGGAGGGTGGGAGGGCAGGCCAGTTCTATTGGTCTTTCATTTATCTATTTTCATCCATCTTTGTTCTTTGGCCCATGTGGGCCTCCCATCACGGTGGCCTCTGTTGTCGCAGAGCACCGGCTCTGGGCGCATGCGCTCCAGAGCTCCGGCTCGGTAATTGGACACATTGGTCCAGCCACTTCGAGGCACGTGGGATCTTCCCAGGCCAGGGATCGAACTGGTGCCCCCTGCACTGCAAGGCGGTGTCCTTACCCACTGGACCACCAGGGAATCCCTACCTTATCTTTTAAAAGACTTCTGATATGATATAAAATCTGAGTTATTTAATTCATGTTAAAGTAAATATACCTTTCCTTTGAAATTGATAAATCAAGACATTTTAAAAGTAAAATAAATTATTTAGAAGGAATCAACTATTTATGAAGTAGCTATATGTCTGAGTGTGGCTGGATGCTTGGTGACAGAAAAGAATGTAAACACTTTTGTTCCTAAAGAGGCTTAGTGTCTGATGGCAAGATAAACCTATGTTGTAAATACAGTTAACAAAAAAGCAAAAAGCAGCTGAGGGGCTTCCCTGGTGGTCCAGTGGGTGGAGAGTCCACCTTGCAGTGCAGAGGGGCACCAGTTTGATCCCTGACCTGGGACAACCTTGCGTGCCGCAGAAAGCTGGACTGATGTGTCCAATTACAAGCCAGTGCTCTGGAGCACATGCTCTGGAGACCATGGTCTGCCGTGAGAGAGGCCACTGCAATGGGAAGCCCAAAGAATAAAAAGATGGATGACAATAACTATAAATAAAAGAGGCATGATGGGGAAAAGAAAAAAAGAAAACCCAGCAACTGAGAACCCAGGGTCACAGTTAGAAGCATGTAAGTAACTAGAGAACAGAAGAGAGAGTGCTGGATGATACAGGCGAGGTAGGTGTGGCTTGAGGTGTTCAAAATCATTAGGATCCCAGTGAAGGTCTCTGAAAGCACAAACTAACTTTTACTGAAAAAGGTTGTCCATCTGCAGGAGACCTTCAAAAAAGTTTAGATAAAATTCTAAATATTTTAAAAAAGAATTTTGCCTCTAAATGAAAACCTGTATTTAGTAATATAATCAATAAAGCCACTTCTGAGTGTCTTCTTAAATTTAAAATGCATTCATTGATCTATATTTTACATTGTTAGATTAACCCTCGTCTAGATGGATGTATTCGAAGCTGGAATTTGATGAATCAAGGAGCTTCAGGAGTAAAGGAAATCATTCAAGAAAAACAAAATAAGCATTGTCTTACCAATGTGGAGAAGGGTTCCTACTATCCTGGTACTGGAGTTGCTCAATTTAGCATAGATTATAGTAAGTGATTTCCCATTGTATCTTTCTCCTCTCACTAATGTCTAAATCTTTTCATTAACAAACAGCAATAATTCCTTCAGTAAACTTTATTGAGTAATTACTATGTACCAGACTCAGTATTAGACTTATTCATACTTTTACACATATTTTTATAGAATTTTCCCTAGTTCTCTTCAGTTCAGTCACTCAGTTGTGTCCGACTCTTTGTGACCCCATGTACTACAGCATGCCAGGCTTCCCTGTCCTTTACCATCTTCTGGAGTTTCCTCAAAGCCATGTTCATTGACTCAGTGATGCCATCCATCTCATCCTCTGCCATCTCCTTCTCCTTTTACCTTCCGTTTTCCCCAACATCAGGCTCTTTTGAGTCATCTCTTTGCATTAGATGGCCAAAGTATTGGAGCTTCAGCTTCTGCATCAGTCTTTCCAATGAATATTCAGAGCTGATTTCCTTTAGGAATGACTAGTTTGATTTCCTTGTAGTGCAAGCGACTCTTGAGAGTCTTCTCCAACACCACAGTTCAAAGGCATCAATTCTTCAATACGCAGCCTTCTTTATGGTCCAACTCTCACATGCATACATGACTGCTGGGAAACCATAGCTTTGATTATAAGGACTTTTGTCGATAGCATGATGTCTTTGCTATTCAGTATGCTGCCAAGGTTTGTCATAGTTTTTCTTCCAAGGAGCAAGTGTCTTTTGATTTCATGGCTGTAGTCACCATTTGTAGTGGCTTCGGCACTCAAGAAAGTAAAGTCTGTCATTGTTTTTATTGTTTGTCCATCTGTTTTTTGAATGTTGAGTTTTAGGCCAGCTTTTTCACTCTACTCTTTCACTTTCATCAAGAGATTCTTTTGTTCATCTTTGCATTCTGTCATAAGGGTGGTGTCATCTCTATACCTGAGGTTATTGATATTTCTCCCTGCAGTCTTTTTATATATATATATATATAAAATAGTCTACATTAAAAAAAAATTATTTATTTATTTTGGGGGATGGGGTGGGGGGGAGGGCGGGCCACTTCTATTGATCTTTCATTTGTCCATTTTCATCCATCTTTGTTCTTTGGCCCGTGTGGGCCTCCCATCGCGGTGGCCTCTGTTGTCACAGAGCACCGGCTCTGGGTGCATGTGCTCCAGAGCTCTGGCTCGGTAATTGGACACATGGGTCCAGCCGCTCCGCGGCACGTGGGATCTTCCCAGGCCAGGGATCGAACCGGCACCCCTTGCACTGCAAGGCGGTATCCTTACCCACTAGACCACCAGGGAAGCCCTCTCCCAGCAGTCTTGATTCCAGCTTCTGCTTCATCCAGACCAGAATTTTTCCTAGTATACTGGGACAGAAAAATGTAGTTGAATATGCTTATGTTATCACTTAAAGGTTAATGGCATATAATCTGATCAGCTTTTGGTAAATCAAATTGACCTGTTTTAAGTGTGTATTCATTGACTCAGGCTCTTTTGACTCCTTCTCCTTTTACCTTCCGTTTCCCCAACATCAGGCTCTTTTGAGTCATCTCTTTGCATTAGATGGCCAAAGTATTGGAGCTTCAGCTTCTGCATCAGTCTTTCCAATGAATATTCAGAGCTGATTTCCTTTAGGAATGACTAGTTTGATTTCCTTGTAGTGCAAGCGACTCTTGAGAGTCTTCTCCAACACCACAGTTCAAAGGCATCAATTCTTCAATACGCAGCCTTCTTTATGGTCCAACTCTCACATGCATACATGACTGCTGGGAAACCATAGCTTTGATTATAAGGACTTTTGTCGATAGCATGATGTCTTTGCTATTCAGTATGCTGCCAAGGTTTGTCATAGTTTTTCTTCCAAGGAGCAAGTGTCTTTTGATTTCATGGCTGTAGTCACCATTTGTAGTGGCTTCGGCACTCAAGAAAGTAAAGTCTGTCATTGTTTTTATTGTTTGTCCATCTGTTTTTTGAATGTTGAGTTTTAGGCCAGCTTTTTCACTCTACTCTTTCACTTTCATCAAGAGATTCTTTTGTTCATCTTTGCATTCTGTCATAAGGGTGGTGTCATCTCTATACCTGAGGTTATTGATATTTCTCCCTGCAGTCTTTTTATATATATATATATATATATATATAAAATAGTCTACATTAAAAAAAAATTATTTATTTATTTTGGGGGATGGGGTGGGGTGGGCGGGCCACTTCTATTGGTCTTTCATTTGTCTATTTTCATCCGTCTTTGTTCTTTGGCCCGTGTGGGCCTCCCATCGCGGTGGCCTCTGTTGTCACAGAGCACCGGCTCTGGGCGCATGTGCTCCAGAGCTCTGGCTCGGTATTTGGACACATGGGTCCAGCCGCTTCGCGGCACGTGGGATCTTCCCAGGCCAGGGATCGAACTGGCGCCCCCTGCACTGCAAGGCGGTGTCCTTACCCACTGGACCACCAGGGAAGCCCTCTCCCAGCAGTCTTGATTCCAGCTTCTGCTTCATCCAGACCAGAATTTTTCCTAGTATACTGGGACAGAAAAATGTAGTTGAATATGCTTATGTTATCACTTAAAGGTTAATGGCATATAATCTGATCAGCTTTTGGTAAATCAAATTGACCTGTTTTAAGTGTGTATTCACCAATGTCTTGATTGTATTGAATCTACTGATTATTGTATCAAAGGAGTCATCCATATTTCTACCATTTCCATTTAATCCTTTCCTAATATGTCCACCTCTGTGTTAAAATTTCCCATCTGTTTACATGTGTTGTCCATCTTTTCCACCCAAGCCTTCTGCTTATTAATCATAATTACGTAAAATTCCTTGTCTTATAGTTTGAACATCTGTGTCATATCTAAAATTGGTCATATTGATGGCTTTTTTTTCTTGACTATGAGTTGTTTTTCCACACTTTCTCTGTATTTAATAATTTTTGGCTTAAAGATGGATGTCAGATGAAACAGTAGAGACTGAGATAAGTAATATCTACATTTGGAGATAAGCACATCTGTCCACTTGCTAGACTCTTAATGAGAGGGCTTGAATCAGTCTAGTCAAGAGTTGAGCTGCTTAGGTTTTCTTTTTTTTCATGACTACCTTTCAACTTCCTTTAATATTCCTTGTTCTAGTTTTCCAGAGGACTACTCTTAATCAGTTTATACTTTTACCAACAGAAGACAGTTTGTGCTTGAGGTTTGTTTCTAATTAGAGAACAGAAAAAGTAAATCTTGTGGTTTTAACTCTTAACCCAGTTTCCAATGAAATTGAATATCTCACCATATTTTTATTAGGTATTTGTGTGCCTTAATTATTTTATTGATTTCTATGGCATTTTCTGTTTTATGAGTTTATTATTTGAGCTATTAACAGTTTACTTTATGAATTTAGGGTTAATTTGATATCTCTGCTTTAAGAAAAAGTCATATTTTAACTTTGTTTATTTGCATCCTTAAGAAGTATCAATACAGTTTTTTTTTTTTTTTTTTTTTTTTAAACCTTCTATTTATTTATTTTTGGCTGTGCTGGGTTTTTGTTGATGTGTGGGTTTAGCTGCTCTGTGGTATGTGGGATCTTCCCGGGTCAGGAATTGAATCTGTGTCTCCTCCATTGCCAGACGGGTTCTTATCCACTGAGCTACAAGGGAAGCCCATCATTACACTATTGCTTTCTGTTTTCCTAACATTAACTAATAAAAATGTCATTAGCTTTAGCTCTGCTCTGAATATGAGTTTTTTTTTTAATTTTTTAATTGAGTAGATGAGTGGATATAAGAAAAAACTAGGCCCATGATGATTTGTTCCAATGAAAAAAAATCTCTGAAAAGAAAATGAAAATAGTTTTCTTGTAACTGAACAAAATTACTTTCTTAAGCAGTTAGTCCTTTCACAAAAAACATGAAAGTGAACTACTTTATAATTAAAATTTAATGTTACATTATAATTTCTCCACATTTGCATGTTTATTTTCATTTGAGTCTGTTAATGTCTTTAGTAATTTACTCCAAAATGATTAGATGTATTTTTTTCTCTTGGGTGGAATTTAAAGGGTTATAGTGGAAAATGTAATAGTATTTTCCTGTGTCTAAAGGGAAGAACATCTTGTCAAAGGAAAATTATTTTCTCCATTAACATTCACTCTTTTAAAGTCTTGAAATGGTATTTGGGCTGTTGTTATTAAAGTGGTATTTGGGCTTTATATTAAATGGGGAAGACTTAATTCAGATTGTAAACTAATATTTTCAGAAATTGCACTTTTGAAATCACATTAGTACAACAAATATTTGTTAAGTGACTACTGAGGACAACAGTGATGGTAGAGATACATAGAGCTTGCACTCCAGTTGTGTAGACAATTGACCTGTTAATTAAGAAAAAGAATGTTAAGTATTACAATAAGAGAATAACAGAATTCCTATTTGGATTTAAAAGTTAACAGCTGACTTCAGAAGTATTTCTCTACTAGCAAACCATCCCACACCCCAATGCATTGAGATCAGACTTTTCTTTCCTATTGCTCTACCCTGACCTGTATATAGAAGAGAAATAGTGGGATGGAGTTGACAGCTGAAACCAAATTTTCCCTAAGAAGTATTACAGCAAGTTTGTTGAATTTCCTTCTAATGTGTATTTTAAAACACAATCACTCCAAGATTAGAGCACTGAGGAATATGTAAGATAGAAGGAAGAGCTGTCATGAATTGAATCTGTGTCTCCTCCATTGCCAGACGGGTTCTTATCCACTGAGCTACAAGGGAAGCCCATCATTACACTATTGCTTTCTGTTTTCCTAACATTAACTAATAAAAATGTCATTAGCTTTAGCTCTGCTCTGAATATGAGTTTTTTTTTTAATTTTTTAATTGAGTAGATGAGTGGATATAAGAAAAAACTAGGCCCATGATGATTTGTTCCAATGAAAAAAAATCTCTGAAAAGAAAATGAAAATAGTTTTCTTGTAACTGAACAAAATTACTTTCTTAAGCAGTTAGTCCTTTCACAAAAAACATGAAAGTGAACTACTTTATAATTAAAATTTAATGTTACATTATAATTTCTCCACATTTGCATGTTTATTTTCATTTGAGTCTGTTAATGTCTTTAGTAATTTACTCCAAAATGATTAGATGTATTTTTTTCTCTTGGGTGGAATTTAAAGGGTTATAGTGGAAAATGTAATAGTATTTTCCTGTGTCTAAAGGGAAGAACATCTTGTCAAAGGAAAATTATTTTCTCCATTAACATTCACTCTTTTAAAGTCTTGAAATGGTATTTGGGCTGTTGTTATTAAAGTGGTATTTGGGCTTTATATTAAATGGGGAAGACTTAATTCAGATTGTAAACTAATATTTTCAGAAATTGCACTTTTGAAATCACATTAGTACAACAAATATTTGTTAAGTGACTACTGAGGACAACAGTGATGGTAGAGATACATAGAGCTTGCACTCCAGTTGTGTAGACAATTGACCTGTTAATTAAGAAAAAGAATGTTAAGTATTACAATAAGAGAATAACAGAATTCCTATTTGGATTTAAAAGTTAACAGCTGACTTCAGAAGTATTTCTCTACTAGCAAACCATCCCACACCCCAATGCATTGAGATCAGACTTTTCTTTCCTATTGCTCTACCCTGACCTGTATATAGAAGAGAAATAGTGGGATGGAGTTGACAGCTGAAACCAAATTTTCCCTAAGAAGTATTACAGCAAGTTTGTTGAATTTCCTTCTAATGTGTATTTTAAAACACAATCACTCCAAGATTAGAGCACTGAGGAATATGTAAGATAGAAGGAAGAGCTGTAAAAGAACAAAGGGAAAATTTTTAATAATTCTAAACACCCAAATCCAGATTTCTGTTGTAGGAAGAACAGCAAAAAGATGAGGTCTCATCTGGGTGTTTCTTGCGTACATTAAAAATTGTTTTCTTTTGCTTTGTTTTTCCTAGGTTATATAGATCATTGAGAAAGTACTAAAATCTTTAGTATCACTCAAAAGTGGCTTTGACTATTAATAAGATTATAGCGAATTTCTCTGGTGCAGTTTAGGAGTACATTGATCCTATTTCTGTTCATTGTTTAAACAGAGAATGTATCCAGTCTGGATGCTTGGCAAATCAACGTGTCCTTGAATATTCGCCCATCGGCAGGCACTGGTGTTATGTTGGCCTTGGTTTCTGGTAAGACAGTGCCATTTGCCTTGTCCTTGGTGGACTCTGCCACTGAAAATCTTCAGGTAACTTTACTCTGAACCTTTATGATCCTTATTTTTTAATTTTTAAAAAATCAGTAAAGTGCTGTTTTGAACATTAAATGAGATAACTTACATAAACTGGCACAGTCTCTAGCACATCATTAAAAATGCAATAAACATTCATTATTATTACTTTTTTACTGGCCTACTGCCAAGGTTTGAACCAAGAAGTAAGGGGATAGAGGAGAAGGGAAAAGCCTGTTGCATCTGTTATAGGGCACACTCAGTGAAATACCCAACTCAGCACGTAGTAGGTGACAAAGAGGTTTATTAGGCTGGTGCCAGAGACCACCCATGAGAAACTAGGTTTCCTGCGAGGGCCCTGACTTGAGGAAAGGGCTATATTTAAGGGCTGGTAGAATCAATGGTGTGAGACCCTCTCCTTTGATTAGAATTGGTACCCGCACACCTGCACATTCCATTATCTCAAGCAAAGATTAGTCATACTGGACTGGCCAGTCTCAGGACCAGGAAACTGAACAAGAAAAACACATAATCATCATAACAACCTAGAGGTACCATAATCTCCCAGGGACTTCCCAGAACAGTTATGCATTCTTGTCCAGCATAATAGTCTAGGGGCTTTTCGTGAATTACAGTTTTGGTATAGGTTACAATCAGTACAGATTAATTGAAAGCAATCAACATTACGGAGAGTAGTTTAGTCTAACAGATGAATCACTAACCAATAATTATTAGTAAACCATTTTGTATTCCCTTTTACAGCATCTATAGCTTAGATTAGACAGACTCCCACAAAGGCTCCTTGGAGCCTCTCTGAGTACACAGAGATCCACGCTTATTCAGAATTTTCAGTATCCTGGGGATTTATCTGTACTAATAGAATAGAAGTCAATTTGATTGCAATCCACTCTGAACTATTCAGTGCCTAATTATACTGTTTTGTACTCTCTGGCACTCTTAATCTTTTCTCCCATAAATATATTAGGAAAGACTAGAGAAAACTAAAAACCAGCCTATTTGGCTTCCTGCTGGGAACTCTGCCTTAAAATTAGAAGGAAGAGCAGGAAGCAGTCTTAAATAAGAGAAAACATGAGAGTTATCAGAAGATCTTTATCACTCAGCCCTCTCTTAGGGGCTAATAGTTCTACTCTTGTGGAACCATCCACAGTGGATTCCAACAAGTTACAGCAAGTAGCTTTTGTCTGTGCCATGGTTGGCCGTTGGCTGGGATGATGTCTGTGACTTTAGAAAGAGACATATAATTGAATAATGCCTGTAGTGATAATAAGGATGCTGTTTGCAACTTAAAGGATGATTGGTATGCCTTTCTGATGGTTAACTGTGAGCAACTTGAAAAAAAGCCAGCTGAGTTTTTGCCACTAGTCTACCATGGGAGCTTGCTACATTTGGGTCTCGGCTTTTTTGTTGCTTGTTTGTTGTTGTTGCTGTTGTTTTAAGGCAAAATGGAAATCTTGCCTTCAACAGGTAGTAGAGGAAGTTAACTCGTGCAATTTATTTGATATTTATTTTGTCTTTTCTGTGTTTGTCTTTATGCCCGCCTCCACCCCTGTGTTTGTTTTGCATGCCAGATTACCTTCTTAAGATCTGTGTACAATGTTTCATAACAATCAAGGTACAGTATGTTTAATTGACAAAGTTTTGGTATAGGTTACAATCAGTACAGATTAATTGAAAGCAATCAACATTACGGAGAGTAGTTTAGTCTAACAGATGAATCACTAACCAATAATTATTAGTAAACCATTTTGTATTCCCTTTTACAGCATCTATAGCTTAGATTAGACAGACTCCCACAAAGGCTCCTTGGAGCCTCTCTGAGTACACAGAGATCCACGCTTATTCAGAATTTTCAGTATCCTGGGGATTTATCTGTACTAATAGAATAGAAGTCAATTTGATTGCAATCCACTCTGAACTATTCAGTGCCTAATTATACTGTTTTGTACTCTCTGGCACTCTTAATCTTTTCTCCCATAAATATATTAGGAAAGACTAGAGAAAACTAAAAACCAGCCTATTTGGCTTCCTGCTGGGAACTCTGCCTTAAAATTAGAAGGAAGAGCAGGAAGCAGTCTTAAATAAGAGAAAACATGAGAGTTATCAGAAGATCTTTATCACTCAGCCCTCTCTTAGGGGCTAATAGTTCTACTCTTGTGGAACCATCCACAGTGGATTCCAACAAGTTACAGCAAGTAGCTTTTGTCTGTGCCATGGTTGGCCGTTGGCTGGGATGATGTCTGTGACTTTTAGAAAGAGACATATAATTGAATAATGCCTGTAGTGATAATAAGGATGCTGTTTGCAACTTAAAGGATGATTGGTATGCCTTTCTGATGGTTAACTGTGAGCAACTTGAAAAAAAGCCAGCTGAGTTTTTGCCACTAGTCTACCATGGGAGCTTGCTACATTTGGGTCTCGGCTTTTTTGTTGCTTGTTTGTTGTTGTTGCTGTTGTTTTAAGGCAAAATGGAAATCTTGCCTTCAACAGGTAGTAGAGGAAGTTAACTCGTGCAATTTATTTGATATTTATTTTGTCTTTTCTGTGTTTGTCTTTATGCCCGCCTCCACCCCTGTTTGTTTTGCATGCCAGATTACCTTCTTAAGATCTGTGTACAATGTTTCATAACATTCCACGTAATACTCATCATTCTTTAATATTTTCTCAACTGACATCTTTAAGACTTTTCATGAATTCAAGATATGGATACATACAATACAGTAACAGGTTTCCTCAATTAACCTGTTTTTTGGGAAGTGTAAGCTTCATTTAACACTGTTATCTTTGCTAAGTAAATACTTCAGACTATCTTTCTACCATCTGGAAAGCAACGTAACACCCATTGACTTAGTTTTGATTTTATTTTCTCTCTCTTCCTTTTTATTTATTTATTTTTTTTAAGATGTATTTATTTATTTTGGTTGGGGGTCGGGTTGGGGAGGGAGGGGAGCGGGCAGAACACTTCTATTGGTCTTTCATTTCTCTGTTTTCATCCGTCTTTGTTCTTTGGCTCCTGTGGGCCTCCTATCGCGGTGGCGTCTGTTGTCGCAGAGCGCCGGCTCTGGGCGCATGCGCTTCAGAGCTCCGGCTCGGTGATTGGACACATCAGTCCAGCCGCTCTGCGGCACGTGGGATCTTCCCAGGCCAGGGCTCGAACCGGCGCCCCTTGCACTGCAAGGCGGTGTCCTTATCCACTGGACCACCAGGGGAAGCCCTCTCTTCCTTTTTAAATTTCCTCCATATGCTGGTAAACTATACACATAGATGACTATTAGCAAGTTGAGTAATTTAATGTATCAGCAGTTTGAAACATTCAGAAAATAAACACACACACACATACATAATATTTATATTATATATGTTTTATATATACATATATATATATATTTGAGAACCTTCTGGTAATACTCTGTAACTTGCTACTGGCAATCCTGGTTTTTCTATCTCAGAGACTTCACTCAGTTTGTCCCAAGTCTACAGCATTTCTTGTGTGACACAAATAAACCTTTCACTCTTGCTGGATGTTCTTACTAAAGCACTTTAAATTTTCCAAGTCTTTCTCCAACAAAGAATGATTCAACTCCTTCCTTTTCCATATGTAAGTTTCAAAATTAGGAAGGCTCATAAAAGGAAATTAATTGCTTAAGATACTACTTTGGGGCCTGCAGCAACCAAATGCCAGATTACCTTCTTACGATCTGTGTACAATCTTTCATAAAATTCCATGTAATACTCATCATTCTTTAATATTTTCTCAACTGACATCTTTAAGACTTTTCATGAATTCAAGATATGGATACATACAATACAGTAACAGGTTTCCTCAATTAACCTGTTTTTTGGGAAGTGTAAGCTTCATTTAACACTGTTATCTTTGCTAAGTAAATACTTCAGACTATCTTTCTACCATCTGGAAAGCAACGTAACACCCATTGACTTAGTTTTGATTTTATTTTCTCTCTCTTCCTTTTTATTTATTTTTTTTAAGATGTATTTATTTATTTTGGTTGGGGGTCGGGTTGGGGAGGGAGGGGAGCGGGCAGAACACTTCTATTGGTCTTTCATTTCTCTGTTTTCATCCGTCTTTGTTCTTTGGCTCCTGTGGGCCTCCTATCGCGGTGGCGTCTGTTGTCGCAGAGCGCCGGCTCTGGGCGCATGCGCTTCAGAGCTCCGGCTCGGTGATTGGACACATCAGTCCAGCCGCTCTGCGGCACGTGGGATCTTCCCAGGCCAGGGCTCGAACCGGCGCCCCTTGCACTGCAAGGCGGTGTCCTTATCCACTGGACCACCAGGGGAAGCCCTCTCTTCCTTTTTAAATTTCCTCCATATGCTGGTAAACTATACACATAGATGACTATTAGCAAGTTGAGTAATTTAATGTATCAGCAGTTTGAAACATTCAGAAAATAAACACACACACACATACATAATATTTATATTATATATGTTTTATATATACATATATATATATATTTGAGAACCTTCTGGTAATACTCTGTAACTTGCTACTGGCAATCCTGGTTTTTCTATCTCAGAGACTTCACTCAGTTTGTCCCAAGTCTACAGCATTTCTTGTGTGACACAAATAAACCTTTCACTCTTGCTGGATGTTCTTACTAAAGCACTTTAAATTTTCCAAGTCTTTCTCCAACAAAGAATGATTCAACTCCTTCCTTTTCCATATGTAAGTTTCAAAATTAGGAAGGCTCATAAAAGGAAATTAATTGCTTAAGATACTACTTTGGGTCCTGCAGCAACCAAATGGGTGTTTTGGGTTTTTAGAACCTGCTCTACATTTACATCTTAGCTAAACCTGGAGTTTGTAAAATTAATCCATACTCTACAATTATAATTATGATAGTAGTAGGTTTTTTTCATTTAAACTTGAAGGTGCTATCATATTTTCCCATTTGAAATTCAGTTTTTGAATTGTAGTTTTGAAAGTCGTTGTTTATATTGAGTCTTTGTTCCTCAGGATATCCTGGTGTCTGTTGAAAGTATAGTAATAGCTCGGATACAGGCCATAAGTCTGTGTTCCAGTCAGCAAACCTTTCTGGGAATCAAAGTCAACAGAAACAATTTGGAGCTGTTGACTCAACTTAGAAAAGATAACTTCTACTCTGAAGACTTTCAAACACAGTTTGCCATCTTGGACGAAGCAATGAAAGAAACAGTGACCACTTACCTAGGTGGTCTTCCAGGTATCTTCTTATTGTTTTTTCAGTTTTAAGAAGTATATTTTTAATTAAATGAATATTATTTTAAATATGTACTTGGAGTAAAACAGCATCTGCATATATATGTGTACATATATTTATGTATCTATAGCATATGTGATTGTAATAAAGAGGCATCAAAAAGGAAGAGCAAATTCCAATATCCGTATTCTTTCCCTGGAGACTTGCATGAATACAAATGTACATTGGTACATTTTTATTTAGTTTTTTTTTTTTTAATGGTAAACTAAAACTAACCAAGCTTTGCTGCATTTGACAAGCCTAACCAGAAATGATTTACTATTTTATTTTATAATCATGTTGTCTTCTGAGTTAAATATTTATCTTCAATTCAATCATCACTCACCCAATGTTTATTAAGACCTTATGTCACAGGCAGTAGGGACATAGCAATAAACAAATGGATATAATCTATGCTGTTAAGACCTTTAGTATCTAGAGACAGAGGCAAATAATAAACAAGTGATTAGGAAAATATAAAAAATTGAGCCATAAAGTTTTTCAGAAGCATTTTTGAATACTATTTGCATAATCTCTTGGGAGGATTTTGAGTTTGATGTCTACACTTCTAGTAAACTTCTTTAAATTACTTTAACTTCCCATATATGGACATTTTCTCTGGGTTTTGAGAGAATATAAGTAAATCAGCTGTAGGGGAATCTCCTGGCTCTCCAGTGATTAGGATTTGGTTCTTTTATTGCCCTGACCTGGGTTCAGTCCCTGGCCAGGGAACTGAAATCCCGCAAACCATGTAGCACGGCCAAGATCATACACCTTGACCCATCACTTCATGGCAAACAGGAAAAAGGTAGCAGCAGTGACAGATTTTATTTTCTTGGGCTCCAAAATCACTGCTGACAGTGACTGAAACCGTAAAATTAAAAGATGCTTGATCCTTGGGAGAAAAGCTAAGACAGTGTATTCAAAAGCAGAGACATCACTGCTGACAAAAAGACTGTATAGTTGAGCTTCCCTGGTGGTCCAGTGGGTAAGGACACCGCCTTGCAGTGCATGCAAGGGGCGCCAGTTCCATCCCTGGCCTGGGAAGATCCCACGTGCTGCAGAGCGGCTGGACTGATGTGTCCAATTACTGAGCCAGAGCTCTGGAGCACGTGCGCCCAGAGCTGATGCTCTGCAAGGAGAGAGGCCATGCAATGGGAGGCCCACACAGGTCAAAGAATGAAGATGGATGAAAATAAATAAATGAAAGACCAATAGAAGTGGCCAAAAAAAAAGAATGTATAGTCAATGCTGCGGTTTTCCCAGTAGTCATGTATGGATGTGAGAGATGGACCATAAAGAAGACTGAGAACTGAAGAACTGACGCCTTCAAACTGTGGAGCTAGAGAAGACTCTTGAGAGTCCCTTGGACTGCAAGGAGATCAAACCAGTCAATCCTAAAGGAAATCAACCCTGAATATTCATTGGAAGGACTTACGCTGAAGCTGAAGTTGCAATACTTTGGCCACCTGATGCGACGAGATTACTTATTGGAAAAGACCCTGATGCTGGAAAAATTGAAGGCAGGAGGAGAAGGGAATGACAGAGGATGAGTTGGTTGAATAGTATCACCGGTTCAATGGACATGTGTTTGAGCAGGCTCAGGGAGATGGTGAAGGACAGGGAAGCCTGATGTACTACAGTTCATAGGGTTGCAAAGAGTCAGATGCGACTTAGCAACTGAACAGCAACAACAACAAAGGCTATCAAAGTTAGAGATAGAGCCAGATATAGATACATAGTTACATTAACATGATTAATTATTAGTAAGTATAATTACAGTTCAAATGAATGAATTCTAAATACATTGAAATTCATCTACTACTTTATTCACAAATCAGTTGAATGTAATTTTCAGAAATCAAACAACAATGAAAGAGTTTCAAAGAAGCAAAAATATCAGGATTTTGTCAATAGCACTGAGGACTGACTTTAGGCAAGATGTGTTTATAAAAAGAATGAGGAAAAATTGAGGAAAAACTGGAAATTGAGGAGACTTTGAAAGTGTGGAGACATTCAAAGTGTGAACTAGGGGATAGGTAGATTCTTAACTGATATGCAAAATAGGCAGATTAAATTGCATATTATGAATTAAAAATCAGGGGTAATAGATGCTTCCAAGGATATTTATAATAGTGGTGTAGCCTATGATAGTTAGCCAAACTTGAAAGAGTGTCTTAAAAAGTCCTGTGAGCCCATAGAAAAGTATGGACTTACTACATTGGCAAGTTAGAGGTGGAAAATTATATATATAGAGAGAGAGACAGATATATATATATATATATATATATTTGTAAGGAACTGAGGAAGAAGAATAAGGTCTGAGGACTATCTTTTGGGAATTAAAATGTATTATGATGAGATGCCAAGAAAGGAGGAAGCAAGTAGAGAGGTGGATATTTTGAAGATGAATCGTAGTTCTCAGGAATCCAAGGGTGTTGCCTAAGTATTGAGTTTGGTAAGGAAAGTAAACATGTAGAAAGACCTCGAGGCCCTATATACTGAAGTATTATTAAAATGGTTATTTTACAGAACACCAAACATTACATAAAAGTGAATTCTATCAAGACCTGCTACTGTATGCTCAGCAAGGCACTATTTCTTTGGAAAATACAGAAAGCTGCTTTTATTCCATATAAAGATTTCAGAGGATGAGTTGGTTGAATAGTATCACCGGTTCAATGGACATGTGTTTGAGCAGGCTCAGGGAGATGGTGAAGGACAGGGAAGCCTGATGTACTACAGTTCATAGGGTTGCAAAGAGTCAGATGCGACTTAGCAACTGAACAGCAACAACAACAAAGGCTATCAAAGTTAGAGATAGAGCCAGATATAGATACATAGTTACATTAACATGATTAATTATTAGTAAGTATAATTACAGTTCAAATGAATGAATTCTAAATACATTGAAATTCATCTACTACTTTATTCACAAATCAGTTGAATGTAATTTTCAGAAATCAAACAACAATGAAAGAGTTTCAAAGAAGCAAAAATATCAGGATTTTGTCAATAGCACTGAGGACTGACTTTAGGCAAGATGTGTTTATAAAAAGAATGAGGAAAAATTGAGGAAAAACTGGAAATTGAGGAGACTTTGAAAGTGTGGAGACATTCAAAGTGTGAACTAGGGGATAGGTAGATTCTTAACTGATATGCAAAATAGGCAGATTAAATTGCATATTATGAATTAAAAATCAGGGGTAATAGATGCTTCCAAGGATATTTATAATAGTGGTGTAGCCTATGATAGTTAGCCAAACTTGAAAGAGTGTCTTAAAAAGTCCTGTGAGCCCATAGAAAAGTATGGACTTACTACATTGGCAAGTTAGAGGTGGAAAATTATATATATAGAGAGAGAGACAGATATATATATATATATATATATATTTGTAAGGAACTGAGGAAGAAGAATAAGGTCTGAGGACTATCTTTTGGGAATTAAAATGTATTATGATGAGATGCCAAGAAAGGAGGAAGCAAGTAGAGAGGTGGATATTTTGAAGATGAATCGTAGTTCTCAGGAATCCAAGGGTGTTGCCTAAGTATTGAGTTTGGTAAGGAAAGTAAACATGTAGAAAGACCTCGAGGCCCTATATACTGAAGTATTATTAAAATGGTTATTTTACAGAACACCAAACATTACATAAAAGTGAATTCCCTATCAAGACCTGCTACTGTATGCTCAGCAAGGCACTATTTCTTTGGAAAATACAGAAAGCTGCTTTTATTCCAGGAATAATAAAAGATATGTATTTATCATGGCATTTAAAAAAGATTTCCAAATAGCTATAATTTTGAGTTGAAAAAAATGACTTAATGCTTGCTCACGTTTGAGGAGAAAATAAAGTAGAACATCACAAGTAGGAATATGCTTTTTCTACTCTTTTTAAAAGTATGTTTATTTATCTGAGGTTTGGCTGGAACTGTTTACAAAGTCAGAGGAACTCAGGCTATGCTGAATTCAGTGCCAAATACAATATCTTATAACACAGAAGTCACTTAATATGAATTTATTGAGTAGAATTACATTATTAACTTTTCCTTTATGATTAGAGTTTGGTTGGAAATGAGCAGTGTGAATAATGTCTCTTAACTATAAGCAAGTAAGATGCTAAAAGTCTTGGCCTAATATTTTAGTATTCTGTTTTTACAGATGTTCCATTCAATGCCACACCAGTGAATGCCTTTTATCAAGGTTGTATGGAAGTGAACATTAATGGTGTACAGCTGGATTTGGATGAAGCCATTTCTAAACATAATGATATTAGAGCTCACTCATGTCCATCAGTTTGGCAAAATACAAAGAAGACTTAAGGCATCTTTTCTCTGCTGATAATATCTTTTTCCTGTGTGTAATTATACTTATGTTTCAATAACAGCTGAAGGGTTTTACCTGTGCTGTGCAGATCTTGATTATTTTCTGATACTTTAAACTTCCTGGAATTTTAAAAAGGTCTTTTTACAAGAAAACAAGACTCTCTTGTGATATAAATTACATTAAAAAATTCTTACCTCTGTTGCTTTTTAGAAATTAAATAATGAAACCTATAAAATTTTTTAATTTGATTTTTTTTGTGACAAATAACATTTCTTCATTTTTATGTTTGCAAAAGTAAAATTTAATTTTATCATCATGAACTAGGGTTTAAATATGTTTTATTTGTTTGTTTTTGTGAGAACTCAAGGAAGTTAAACCTCTAACAAAAGTACATCTGACTACCATTATTACCAGCCCTCCCAAGTCAGTCGTCAGTAAGACACCTTCTGCCTGGTGTAGTTTGAAAAAATAGAAGGAGACCAAGTTTGATTCTTGAAAGGCAGAGGAAAATTTTACCCTTGGATCATAGACTAGAGTGGCGGGAGGGCCAGGTGTAGAGTATAAGCCGTGGGCGGGGCTTCTTTACAGAGCGGGGAGAATCCTAACAGAGTAGACCCAGCTGTGTGGCTCACCTTCCAAACCGCAGTGCCGGGCGCAGCATCTCTGCACACGGCCTGCTGCCGCCGCCGCCGCCATCTTGAATTGAGGGTCCTGCTTGGCGTTTCTGCACGCAAGCCCATTAGCTAAGATGTTGGCACAGACGTCTCACAGGAGGAACTCTAGTCGGAACCGTCAAGTGTGAGACTTCTGGATGCCGCCCACTGTGAACAAGTGAAACGGGATTTAAGCACAAAGGAAAAGAAAAAGGTTAGACTTTGTTTTATTACCGAGATTCTATTTTTATTTCCCAGGAATTGTTGATCGGCTTTGCTGGTGGCACTGTTAATCAGAGGAGATACTTTTTTGTTGTTTTCATTTTTTTGTAATGAAGGCAGAAGGATACATTCTCCTATTAAGTGTGCATTGAGTGGAAGACCTTAAAGCCTTATTCCAAAACAGTCCCTCAGGCAGACCAGCTTTGATTTCATCTTTTTTTTTTTCCACCTGGTTTCACATTTGAATCAGCAGTTTTACTGAGTTAGGTAATGAGTGGGACTGATTTTCATGAGCACAGCATGTGAACTTGCTGGTTAGTGATTGGATTTTATGAGGATGGGATAATATACTTTAAACTTCCTGGAATTTTAAAAGGTCTTTTTACAAGAAAACAAGACTCTCTTGTGATATAAATTACATTAAAAAATTCTTACCTCTGTTGCTTTTTAGAAATTAAATAATGAAACCTATAAAAATTTTTAATTTGATTTTTTTTGTGACAAATAACATTTCTTCATTTTTATGTTTGCAAAAGTAAAATTTAATTTTATCATCATGAACTAGGGTTTAAATATGTTTTATTTGTTTGTTTTTGTGAGAACTCAAGGAAGTTAAACCTCTAACAAAAGTACATCTGACTACCATTATTACCAGCCCTCCCAAGTCAGTCGTCAGTAAGACACCTTCTGCCTGGTGTAGTTTGAAAAAATAGAAGGAGACCAAGTTTGATTCTTGAAAGGCAGAGGAAAATTTTACCCTTGGATCATAGACTAGAGTGGCGGGAGGGCCAGGTGTAGAGTATAAGCCGTGGGCGGGGCTTCTTTACAGAGCGGGGAGAATCCTAACAGAGTAGACCCAGCTGTGTGGCTCACCTTCCAAACCGCAGTGCCGGGCGCAGCATCTCTGCACACGGCCTGCTGCCGCCGCCGCCGCCATCTTGAATTGAGGGTCCTGCTTGGCGTTTCTGCACGCAAGCCCATTAGCTAAGATGTTGGCACAGACGTCTCACAGGAGGAACTCTAGTCGGAACCGTCAAGTGTGAGACTTCTGGATGCCGCCCACTGTGAACAAGTGAAACGGGATTTAAGCACAAAGGAAAAGAAAAAGGTTAGACTTTGTTTTATTACCGAGATTCTATTTTTATTTCCCAGGAATTGTTGATCGGCTTTGCTGGTGGCACTGTTAATCAGAGGAGATACTTTTTTGTTGTTTTCATTTTTTTGTAATGAAGGCAGAAGGATACATTCTCCTATTAAGTGTGCATTGAGTGGAAGACCTTAAAGCCTTATTCCAAAACAGTCCCTCAGGCAGACCAGCTTTGATTTCATCTTTTTTTTTTTCCACCTGGTTTCACATTTGAATCAGCAGTTTTACTGAGTTAGGTAATGAGTGGGACTGATTTTCATGAGCACAGCATGTGAACTTGCTGGTTAGTGATTGGATTTTATGAGGATGGGATAATATATGGTGCTGGAATGGGTATAGAAACCTAGGACGGGTACAGTCTTTAAATCAGGCTGTGTAAGCACAGAGGTATAGATTAGAAAAGACAGAACCTAATGATGGAAAGAACGAAGGAGAGAATGAATAATATGAAAGTTCGTAGTTTTCCCTGAAGCACACTTTAATTACCAGAGTACATTCTCAGAATGTGATTGTTGAAGAACAATAGGAGTGGTGAAAATTAGAACCGATTTTAATGAAAGGATAACCACAGAGGGACACAGTTAATATTGTGTCTTTGTGATATCCAGACTTTAAAGGAAGGAGGTAGCATTGGTATGTACTTGCTGGTAATGCATTTCAAGTGGCAGTTTAATCCCTCTCAAACCTACTGTTCACACTGGGTATGTATCAGATGTTTTATTGACAGTTTTAGAAAATAAGCTTTTTTTCCCACTGTATTTTACATCATATAAGACATAAATTAACTGGTGATATTTTGAAAATTTATATGAATAATATCTATATTATATCAAGTCTTTAAACAGAACATAAAATTACATAATATTCATGTAATTCTTCATGAAGCACAGTAGTTCTTTAAGAAAGACAAATAAAGCTCAAATATTTGATCATTAATTATGGTTGAGTTGTGGACTAGAACTCAAAAAGAGGAGAAAAGCAACATGTGTTGAGTGTATGACACATGCCAGAAATTGTCCTAGATCCTCTTGCCTGCATGCTAAGTCATTTCAGTCATGTCTTGACTCTTTGTGACCCTATGAACTATAAGCCTACCAGGTTCCTCTTTGCATGAGCGTTCCCCAGGCAAGAATACTGGAATGGATTGTCATCCTCCTCCAGTGGATCTTTCCCAACCAGGGATCGAATCCATGCCTCCTGCAGCTCCTGCATTTCAGGCAGATTCTTCACCATCGGGCCACTGGGGAAGCCCAACTAGAGTATCTTACTGGATGTAATTTTTCTCCCGGTTACCACCATCACTATAGATGGTGAATTTCAGCAAGCAACTATTGATAACTACAGTGGTGTAAAAAAGCAAGGAGGTAGTAAAACTGGAAGTAAATTAAAATTCTTAAAAAAAAAAAAAAAGATGAAAAACTGAATTTTCTTTGGACGGAAGTTCTTTGATTCTCGTCTAATTATACCCTGATACAGGATAGTTATGGGGCTCAGTGTCACATTTCCCATGGAAAACACAAACTTTCCAACATGCAGCAGTTTTCATAGAGGTTCCAGAGACTCATTTATAAACTGTATCTAATCTTTGAGGCACTTACAATGACTTAGAAAGAGAAAAGGTCTAGATCTTTGATCTTGATCTTTACCAAGGTACACAGATTCTAACTTTTAAAGAATGATAGAGAACATGGTTTCGTGAAGGTCAAATAGGATATTTGGTGCTATTTTAGCTTTGTGTCATGAAAACATCTAGGTGACAGGATCATTACAGAGTCCCGTTCACCTTACCATTTGCAGAGATGGATTGCTTATAAGACATAAATTAACTGGTGATATTTTGAAAATTTATATGAATAATATCTATATTATATCAAGTCTTTAAACAGAACATAAAATTACATAATATTCATGTAATTCTTCATGAAGCACAGTAGTTCTTTAAGAAAGACAAATAAAGCTCAAATATTTGATCATTAATTATGGTTGAGTTGTGGACTAGAACTCAAAAAGAGGAGAAAAGCAACATGTGTTGAGTGTATGACACATGCCAGAAATTGTCCTAGATCCTCTTGCCTGCATGCTAAGTCATTTCAGTCATGTCTTGACTCTTTGTGACCCTATGAACTATAAGCCTACCAGGTTCCTCTTTGCATGAGCGTTCCCCAGGCAAGAATACTGGAATGGATTGTCATCCTCCTCCAGTGGATCTTTCCCAACCAGGGATCGAATCCATGCCTCCTGCAGCTCCTGCATTTCAGGCAGATTCTTCACCATCGGGCCACTGGGGAAGCCCAACTAGAGTATCTTACTGGATGTAATTTTTCTCCGGTTACCACCATCACTATAGATGGTGAATTTCAGCAAGCAACTATTGATAACTACAGTGGTGTAAAAAAGCAAGGAGGTAGTAAAACTGGAAGTAAATTAAAATTCTTAAAAAAAAAAAAAAGATGAAAAACTGAATTTTCTTTGGACGGAAGTTCTTTGATTCTCGTCTAATTATACCCTGATACAGGATAGTTATGGGGCTCAGTGTCACATTTCCCATGGAAAACACAAACTTTCCAACATGCAGCAGTTTTCATAGAGGTTCCAGAGACTCATTTATAAACTGTATCTAATCTTTGAGGCACTTACAATGACTTAGAAAGAGAAAAGGTCTAGATCTTTGATCTTGATCTTTACCAAGGTACACAGATTCTAACTTTTAAAGAATGATAGAGAACATGGTTTCGTGAAGGTCAAATAGGATATTTGGTGCTATTTTAGCTTTGTGTCATGAAAACATCTAGGTGACAGGATCATTACAGAGTCCCGTTCACCTTACCATTTGCAGAGATGGATTGCTTATCAGCAAAATAATGGTTCATTTGTGAGAACGGAGTTATTCATCTTTTTCTCCTGTTGGAAATTGTAATTCCAGTCTCAGTCACCATATGTGAGTCTTATAAAGTATTTCCAATTTTTTTTTTTTTCATTCTGAAACTGGTATTATTGCTGGAAGGAGGAATTTTTTTCAGATATATGTTTAATAACTGACTTTATTTCTTTTGGCAGTCCCTTAAGCCTTAATCTCTCTGGCCAGTATAGAAGGCTGTGTTATTTAAAATAATATCACTTCAGATATCTTGATATAGTTATTGATAATATGAACTTGGGAGAAGACAGAGACTCTGGAATTTTAGGGACAAGTGTGACAAATTTCTCATTTGTTCAGCAACAAATATTCATCAAGCACCTTCTCTGTGCATGTGGAGTCAAAGATAATGAAATGTCTGAAGAGCTACATTCAACTGACTAGGAAGTGACAATACTTAGTAGGCCCATGGTAGACCTCAAGCTCCTGTTCCTTGGAGTTACAGAGCAGTCCTTTTAGATTGTCCTCAGAAATTGAAGCAATAGGACTTAATATTGTTCCTTTATAGAAGTAGTTTGTTTCTCACACATGGGTTACTTACTGTATCAGGCTTCTAGCATTCACAGAGAACTTATGTTTGAAAATTGGATTTTCTCCTGTAGAAGAAACACTGGTCCGAGGCTCATCCGGTGATGGGCCTGGGTCCAGTCTCAGCACATGGCTACCTTGTGTTCATGTTTTCAGAGTGTGAAGGTGAGGGGCAGTTACATGCAACAGCATTCTTTGAGACCAGATTACCAAAGCAGATAATTGAATCAAGACATGTGAAGCCAAGTGGATCAGAAATAGAGAAGAACTGAGCTTAGAGAGGTTTGAAACAAGTGGCAGAGCTTTGAGGCTAGGAGGCATTTTCCAAGCCACAGTCAACCACTTCGGCAATGCTTTGTATCTGCAATTGCCTTGTGGACAAGAATAGTATCCAGTGAACTTACTGATTCATTCTTTCCTAACCTACCTCCCACAAGAAGCCCTTTCCAAAAAGAATCCAAATTTTATGAGAGAAATGATAGGACAAAATTTGATGTTTACTAGTGAGAAGTCCTCTTTCTTGCTCAAGATTTTAATGGTGGAATCTGAAATACCATTTTGTAACTAGTCTCCAGATGGAAAAACCACTGGTTTAACTCTGGTATTTCTCTAAACTGATTTGAAGAGAAGGCAGATTGGGATAACATCTAGCTGACATAGGAAGGATCTAACACTATTATATGTAGTTCACAAAAAAATATTTATTTAAATATAAATATAAAATTAAGTAAAATGCAAAAAGTATAAAAGCTTAATTTAACAGCATATTGGACACTGGAGCTAGGCTGGAGCCTTCAGAAATGAATGTCTTCCTAGGCCAGCTTGGCCTGCATGAGGTAGCCACAGAAACTGAAAACTGTTCAGAAACTGTTCTGAAAAACAGGCACAGTCTTAGATTCCTTATTCATGCTGCAGGTTACCAAGCTGAGGTTCAAACCCAGGATGTTTGGCTCAAGAGTCCAAATTCTAAACTCTGTACTACACCTATATTCTTATTAGTTATCCCATCATAGTAAATGTTGCTAAATAACTATGTTGATAAATGTCATATTGTTGTTATGTAGGAAACGTTGCACTGTGTAAGTGAACAAATTCTGTCTCTAGCTCTCCATATACCCTGCTGTGTCAATAGTGTCTTAGTTGATAATATATTAGCTTAATGATTTGGAGACAAATGTGTATTATTAAGTTGAATTAAGCAAATGCTATTAATGACTCTGAAAACTTACATGCAGTGGGCCCCCTGTATCTGTAGGTTCTGCCATTCAATAGCTAGTGAAGTTACATGCAACAGCATTCTTTGAGACCAGATTACCAAAGCAGATAATTGAATCAAGACATGTGAAGCCAAGTGGATCAG
This sequence comes from Tragulus kanchil, assembly GCA_022376925.1. Taxonomy (NCBI): domain Eukaryota; kingdom Metazoa; phylum Chordata; class Mammalia; order Artiodactyla; family Tragulidae; genus Tragulus; species Tragulus kanchil. Next base: position 67,032,999 of record JAIOJX010000028.1, on the reverse strand, counting down.
AAATAGAGAAGAACTGAGCTTAGAGAGGTTTGAAACAAGTGGCAGAGCTTTGAGGCTAGGAGGCATTTTCCAAGCCACAGTCAACCACTTCGGCAATGCTTTGTATCTGCAATTGCCTTGTGGACAAGAATAGTATCCAGTGAACTTACTGATTCATTCTTTCCTAACCTACCTCCCACAAGAAGCCCTTTCCAAAAAGAATCCAAATTTTATGAGAGAAATGATAGGACAAAATTTGATGTTTACTAGTGAGAAGTCCTCTTTCTTGCTCAAGATTTTAATGGTGGAATCTGAAATACCATTTTGTAACTAGTCTCCAGATGGAAAAACCACTGGTTTAACTCTGGTATTTCTCTAAACTGATTTGAAGAGAAGGCAGATTGGGATAACATCTAGCTGACATAGGAAGGATCTAACACTATTATATGTAGTTCACAAAAAAATATTTATTTAAATATAAATATAAAATTAAGTAAAATGCAAAAAGTATAAAAGCTTAATTTAACAGCATATTGGACACTGGAGCTAGGCTGGAGCCTTCAGAAATGAATGTCTTCCTAGGCCAGCTTGGCCTGCATGAGGTAGCCACAGAAACTGAAAACTGTTCAGAAACTGTTCTGAAAAACAGGCACAGTCTTAGATTCCTTATTCATGCTGCAGGTTACCAAGCTGAGGTTCAAACCCAGGATGTTTGGCTCAAGAGTCCAAATTCTAAACTCTGTACTACACCTATATTCTTATTAGTTATCCCATCATAGTAAATGTTGCTAAATAACTATGTTGATAAATGTCATATTGTTGTTATGTAGGAAACGTTGCACTGTGTAAGTGAACAAATTCTGTCTCTAGCTCTCCATATACCCTGCTGTGTCAATAGTGTCTTAGTTGATAATATATTAGCTTAATGATTTGGAGACAAATGTGTATTATTAAGTTGAATTAAGCAAATGCTATTAATGACTCTGAAAACTTACATGCAGTGGGCCCTCTGTATCTGTAGGTTCTGCACAGGCAGATTCAATCAGCCTTAGGTGAAAATATTTGGGAAAAAATAATTCCAGAAAGCTCCAATAAAAGCAAAACTTGACTTTGCCACACTGGTAACTATTTACATAGTATTTACTTTGTATTAGGTACTGTTAGGTTGGTACAAAAGTAATTGCAGTTACAGACTGTGCATTTTAAATCATTATAATTAGGCTAACAGTTTTATTAGTCAAAATACTAACCATTACAATCAACACATTTTTGCTAATGAGAATTTAGTTTGTTTATTCCTGTAGCATAAAAATCCATGGTTCAGGATTCAACATATTCTTGAGAAGCATTTTCTACCTCCTGCTTGATGTGGAAATGTTTCCCTGAAAAAAGTAAATTGTTAAGATACTTGAAGAAGTAGGAGTTGGATGGTGAGAGGTCAAGTGGCAGGTGCCACAAGAGCCAACCTTCATAGCCCAACTCATCCCAGTGTTGGTTGTGTGACATGAGCTCAGGCATTGTCATTGAAGAATTGAGGCCTTTCTGTTGACCCATACTGGCTGGCAGGTGGTGCAGTTTTTGATGCATCTCATTAATTTGCTGATCATACTTCTTAGATGTAGTGGTTTCACTGGAATTCAGAAATCTTTAGTGGATCAGACAGGCAGCAGATCACCAAACAGTCACTATGACCATTTTTTTTGGGTGCAAGGTTGGCCTCAGAAAGTACTTTGGAACTTCTTCTCAGTCCAGCCACTGAGCTGGTCATCACTTTTTTGTTGCACATCACAATCTGATCGAGAAATGGTCCTTTGTTTGGGGGTAGAATAAAGGAAAATGACACTTCAAAACAATGATCCTTTTGATTTGTGTTCAGGTCATGAAGGACCCACTTATTGAGCTTTTTCACTTTTTCACTTTTCCAATTTACTTCAAATACTGACTGACTGTATAATTCTCAACACTGAGATCTTGGGCAACTTCTTGTATATATATATATTTTTAAGAGGCCTGGAGAAGTGCAGATGAAACAGACACGTTCACACTTTTTTTTTTTTTTTAATTTTAGCCTCTCTTACTGGGTTTTTATTTATTTATTTTTCATCCATCTTTATTAGTGGCCTGTGTGGGCCTCCCATTGCAATGGCCTCCCTCCTTGCAGAGGACCAGCTCTGCGCGCTTGCGCTCTATAGTGCTGACTCCTAATTGGACACGCCTGCCCAGTTGCTCCGCAACACGTGGTTCTTCCCGGGCCAGGAGTCCAACCGGTGCTCCTTGCACTGCAAGGTGGATTCTCCCCCGACTGGACCACCAGGGAAGCTCAACTTCTCATATAGTTTTAAGAGGACCAGCTTTGATGATGACTCTCAACTGGTTGTTGGCAGCTTCCAATGGCCAGCCACTTTGCTCCTCATCTTCAAGGCCCCTTCTGCTTTTCAAAACTTTTTGAACCACTACTACACTGTATGTTCATTAGCAGTTCTTGGGCTAAAAGTGTTTTTGATATTGCAAGTTGTCTCTGTTGCTTTATGACACATTTTTGAATTTGAATAAAAAATCGCTTGACTTTGCTTCTTGTCTCACATCATTTCTATAGTTTAAAATAAATACAAAATAAACAGCAAGTAATAAGTCAGTAGCAATGAAACATAAAGTAAGAAATGTACATTAAAATGATGTATAACCACATTTATTTAAGAGTATTCCAGTATCATATGGCAAAGTTCAACAGTGTAAAACCACAATTACTTTTGCACCGATCTAAATATTAGTTGTCAAAGTTATTTAAAGTGTGCAGGTGTGCACATATAACACCATTTTATATAAGGGACTTGAGCATCCTTGGATTCTGGAACTTCTTCTCAGTCCAGCCACTGAGCTGGTCATCACTTTTTTGTTGCACATCACAATCTGATCGAGAAATGGTCCTTTGTTTGGGGGTAGAATAAAGGAAAATGACACTTCAAAACAATGATCCTTTTGATTTGTGTTCAGGTCATGAAGGACCCACTTATTGAGCTTTTTCACTTTTTCACTTTTCCAATTTACTTCAAATACTGACTGACTGTATAATTCTCAACACTGAGATCTTGGGCAACTTCTTGTATATATATATATTTTTAAGAGGCCTGGAGAAGTGCAGATGAAACAGACACGTTCACACTTTTTTTTTTTTTTTTTAATTTTAGCCTCTCTTACTGGGTTTTTATTTATTTATTTTTCATCCATCTTTATTAGTGGCCTGTGTGGGCCTCCCATTGCAATGGCCTCCCTCCTTGCAGAGGACCAGCTCTGCGCGCTTGCGCTCTATAGTGCTGACTCCTAATTGGACACGCCTGCCCAGTTGCTCCGCAACACGTGGTTCTTCCCGGGCCAGGAGTCCAACCGGTGCTCCTTGCACTGCAAGGTGGATTCTCCCCCGACTGGACCACCAGGGAAGCTCAACTTCTCATATAGTTTTAAGAGGACCAGCTTTGATGATGACTCTCAACTGGTTGTTGGCAGCTTCCAATGGCCAGCCACTTTGCTCCTCATCTTCAAGGCTCTCTTCTGCTTTTCAAAACTTTTTGAACCACTACTACACTGTATGTTCATTAGCAGTTCTTGGGCTAAAAGTGTTTTTGATATTGCAAGTTGTCTCTGTTGCTTTATGACACATTTTTGAATTTGAATAAAAAATCGCTTGACTTTGCTTCTTGTCTCACATCATTTCTATAGTTTAAAATAAATACAAAATAAACAGCAAGTAATAAGTCAGTAGCAATGAAACATAAAGTAAGAAATGTACATTAAAATGATGTATAACCACATTTATTTAAGAGTATTCCAGTATCATATGGCAAAGTTCAACAGTGTAAAACCACAATTACTTTTGCACCGATCTAAATATTAGTTGTCAAAGTTATTTAAAGTGTGCAGGTGTGCACATATAACACCATTTTATATAAGGGACTTGAGCATCCTTGGATTCTGGAACCAATCTTCCAAGGAACTACTGTAATTAGAACTCTAGGCTGGATACTGTCCTGGGAAAACAATGGAGAAAGTGCCCTACTCCAATTGTCGATACATTTACAGGCTAGGGGATAGAAGACACATGGAGAAGTAATTCAGATATGAACCCAAGATTGGTAAGAGCTGCACCAGAGAAATACACATTTACAGGGGGCTATGGGAGGAAGAAATGAATTTGAAATGGAAACCCAGTGAGGTGCTATATTGAATTAGACTCAGTAAGATAGATACAACCTTTCATTAGTTTCTGTGCTTCCAATTTCTGTTCTCCAGAAATGTTTTCAGAGATGATCTCTCACACAGATTATATTTCACTACAGTCCTCAACATCCAAAAAGTTTTTCCTGTCAATCTCTGCTTGAAGTGCATGTATTTAATCCTAGCTTTCAAGGGTTTTCATCTTTAAACAAATAGAGCGCGACCAAAAAATGTGTACTAGATTCATTGGCCCCATCCCAGACAACTGAATCAGAAGATTCCCGTGATTTTTAGATTTACTTATTTATTTATTTATTTTGCGGGGGGTGGGGAGGGAGGGGAGCAGGCGGGCCACATCTATTGGTCTTTCATTTGTCCATTTTCATCCATCTTTGTTCCTTGGCCCGCGCGGGCCTCCCATTGCGGTGGCGTCTGTTGTCGCAGAGCACCGGCTCTGGGCGCATGCGCTCCAGAGTTCCGGCTCGGTAATTGGACACATCGGTCCAGTCCGCGGCACGTGGGATCTTCCCAGGCCAGGGATCGAAGCAGCGCCCCTTGCACTGCAAGGCGGTGTCCTTACCCACTGGACCACCAGGGAAGCCCCAGAAAATTCCCATGAGTAAGCAATGTAACAAGCCATAGGTCCAGGCTTTGAGTACTGCATAACCATATGTACCTTCTTTCCCATTTTTTTTTACTCCCATGTGCATGTGAATGTATACATATACACTTAAATACCCACATTCACACACTTGCATGCAAATATTAGTTGTCAAAGTTATTTAAAGTGTGCAGGTGTGCACATATAACACCATTTTATATAAGGGACTTGAGCATCCTTGGATTCTGGAACCAATCTTCCAAGGAACTACTGTAATTAGAACTCTAGGCTGGATACTGTCCTGGGAAAACAATGGAGAAAGTGCCCTACTCCAATTGTCGATACATTTACAGGCTAGGGGATAGAAGACACATGGAGAAGTAATTCAGATATGAACCCAAGATTGGTAAGAGCTGCACCAGAGAAATACACATTTACAGGGGGCTATGGGAGGAAGAAATGAATTTGAAATGGAAACCCAGTGAGGTGCTATATTGAATTAGACTCAGTAAGATAGATACAACCTTTCATTAGTTTCTGTGCTTCCAATTTCTGTTCTCCAGAAATGTTTTCAGAGATGATCTCTCACACAGATTATATTTCACTACAGTCCTCAACATCCAAAAAGTTTTTCCTGTCAATCTCTGCTTGAAGTGCATGTATTTAATCCTAGCTTTCAAGGGTTTTCATCTTTAAACAAATAGAGCGCGACCAAAAAATGTGTACTAGATTCATTGGCCCCATCCCAGACAACTGAATCAGAAGATTCCCGTGATTTTTAGATTTACTTATTTATTTATTTATTTTGCGGGGGGGGGAGGGAGGGAGCAGGCGGGCCACATCTATTGGTCTTTCATTTGTCCATTTTCATCCATCTTTGTTCCTTGGCCCGCGCGGGCCTCCCATTGCGGTGGCGTCTGTTGTCGCAGAGCACCGGCTCTGGGCGCATGCGCTCCAGAGTTCCGGCTCGGTAATTGGACACATCGGTCCAGTCCGCGGCACGTGGGATCTTCCCAGGCCAGGGATCGAACCAGCGCCCCTTGCACTGCAAGGCGGTGTCCTTACCCACTGGACCACCAGGGAAGCCCCAGAAAATTCCCATGAGTAAGCAATGTAACAAGCCATAGGTCCAGGCTTTGAGTACTGCATAACCATATGTACCTTCTTTCCCATTTTTTTTTACTCCCATGTGCATGTGAATGTATACATATACACTTAAATACCCACATTCACACACTTGCATGCAAGCATGTGTACACAGGTATAAAGAAAAAAAGAGAGTGAAAAATAGAGACAGGAGAAAAGGATAGGGAGGAACAGGAATGTGTATGTGTGTATGTGAAGAAAACCAGCAAGAAAGAATAAGACAACAAAAAGAGGACATGAGAGAAGGTATGAATGGTATGAAAGCAGATTCAGTGAAAGATATCGTAAGATACAAAATAAAGAATAAAGGAGAGGAAAGGGATGAAACAAAGAGTACAAAAGGATACTAGATGAAGAGGATATGAGAGTGATAGAGAAAAAATTAAAAAATAGCTTCTTCCTGTAGACACTTAAATGAGAGTAGGTATTGATAGGTTGAGATCTACAGAGAGTCTTAAAGAGAGACAGAAAATGAAGTAAAAATTTAAAAGAAAAACCATGAAAGAAGAAAAGTTTTGAGGAGAACAGAGAGAGAGAGAGAGAAAACAACCAAACAAAAAAAACAGAAGACAAGACTCAGGTAATTACAGAAAAGGAAAAATTAGGTAGCACAAAAGAAGATGAGCCAAACATAGAGAAAGCAGAAGCAGAAAGAACAAATATAAAAGGGAAGGAAAGAGGAGAAAGGGGGCCAGGAGAAAAAACAGAGGAGAGGCAGAAATAGAAAAAAAAAAAAAAAAAAAAGAATATGTCAAAAAAAATGAAGGAGGAAAAATAAAAATTAAAAGAAAAAAAAAAATGACAGCAAAAGAGAGACAAAGTTGAAAAGGAAAAATACAGAATGAGGCAGGAAGAAGCTGCTCAGGTAGTTTATCCAAGGTGAGGATGGCACCATAACTTGATGTGAAGATGATGTTCCATGCCCTGGTGGGGAGCTCTTGGCCACGTAGCTTCTAGAGAGTGTACTGTCCAAAGTGTCCCTGAAATCTGTCATTAAGGAATCCTCTCTGGCAGTGGATGGGGATGATGATCTTTGTACATTTTGCCAGGAATGGGACTGTCCGTCAGCTCTGAGCCCTGTAGCAGGTCCTCTTGAAGGTGGACTAAGCAGCATACTTCCATGTCGGCCATAGTCAGCTCTGACTATTAGAAACGTCTTTATATTTAACAAAAATCAGACTCTCCAAACTTAACACCAAATGCTCCACCAGTACTGACATAAATGACTTAGGGCCTTGCTGGTTGGAAACAGCTTCTCACTAGCTATTATTTTACATGTGATAGTGTATGTCTTTCACTGCTATTGTCTCAATTTATCTCACCCTCTCCTTCCCCAACAGTGTCCAGAAGTCCATTCTCTATGTCTGCCTGTGGGCCTTTAGTGACACTGACCACTCATGTCTTCTCCTCCACCCTTACTCCAGTCTTCATCCTCCAGCTTAGGATTCTCATTTAACTGGTTTGGTGTACAGTCTGGGTACCAGAGAGTTTTAACACCCTATAGGTGATTTGGACACGACTGAGTGACAGAGCCAAACTGAATAGATGCTTCTAAGGTGTGTCACAGAAATATGCATCTCTCACGAAGCACGGTGAATGGAATGGGCATGAGAGTCCAGGCGGCCTCAAAGAAGGGTCTTCATAACCCCTTGTAGATGCTCACTAGCAAATAATATTTCCTGCTGCTTTTGAGGAATGTTCTTATTTAAGTCATTTAGAAAAAGCTGTATCTCTACAACCCATTTTTAAAATGTGTCTTATTTTGCCATGTTTTTGATAAAAAGATTTTATTAAGGGGCTTCCCTGGTGGTCCAGTGGGTAAGGACACTGCCCTGCAGTGCAAAGGGTGCCGGTTCGATCCTTGACCTGGGAAGATGCCATGTGTGGCAGAGCGGCTGGACTGGTGTGTCCAACTATGGATCCGGAACTCTGGAGTGCATGTGCCCAGAACCAGTGCTCTGCAACGGGAGAGGCCACTGCAATGGGATTCCCGCACAGGCCAAAGAACAAAGATAAATAAATGAAAGATCAATATAAGTGGCCAAAAAAAAAAGATTTTATTAAAAACATGCCAAAGATGTCCCTCTTCTAAGTAACTTATTATAGTAGGTAATATATCTTTTATACCTTATGAAAAATCATGACTGGATAAGAGAACTCACTTTATATTTTTCATATGGAAAATAAACGTCTGAAAATGTGTATGGTTCTAAAACAAACCACATTTTTGGCATAAAACACACACTGGCAGATAACTCTTTTTCTAAATCACCGTCTTCCATTATTAGGAAAACATAACTTTGGCAGTGGATGTGCTGAGGCAGACTCTTCTACAAGTTTCATGCTGTGTTTGTTATGGCTCTTAAAAGTGCTCTAAAATCAACACTTTTTGGATTGAAGCATCAAATTGTCTCTCGAATTTATCTTTATATGGGTTTAGAGAGTTTTGGTAAAAGTTAAGTAGTCCTTTTGCAACTTATCATACTTTATGATTTTATTGTTCTATTTGGTTATATCCAAAGTTTGGAATATAAATAAATACTCTCTGTCATATTGCACATATATATCTACATGGATTTCTAGATGAACTGGACTACATTTCTGTCAAAACTGTGATTTTAAACTCAGCCATCAGATTTCAAAGATTTTGGCATGTAGATATGAACGAATATCTCAAATCTGCCATTGACAAAGCTGCAATTGGAAAAGAAATTGCTTCAGGTAATCTTTACTAAGCACAAATACTCTAAAATTGGGGAAAAATAAACAAAAACTCTGTACTTTCTACAGATGTTTTTATTATACACGCAGTTTGTTGTTCAGCTGCTAAGACATGTCCAACTCTGTGACCCCATGGACTGCGGCACACCAGGCCTCCCGTAATACACGGTGACATGTTGTTGGATGAGGTAATCAAGACAATGTGACCCTCGTTTGATCTGAGAGCTGGATCTGAGCAACTGAAGGTTCCTCACCCCCTCTGCTGTGCTTAAAATATACACTCTCCACTGTTCCCAGTGGGAGCCATTTTCAAAAATGCAGCCTTGAGAGACCAAAGTGCTGTGGAGACCATTAGGACGGTAGGTCTGATTGAACCCAGTTGAGGCCTCTTCAGAAACTTAAGATTCTGGCAGGTGGGTGCAGAAAACCACTCCTCTCACAGCTTCTCAAGACAGGTCATAAGTTTGTTTGCTCTTTAAACCTCCCACCTACAAACTGAGAGTATCCTGTCTATTTCTTTGGTCTCTCCCTGCCCTCCACAGAGGGGGAAAGTTTCAGGTTCCACCTGGGGGAGACTCCCTCCCAACAGTTGGAAAACTAGCCAGGAGACCCAAGAAATGAGTGCTGGGAAAGAGCATCTTTGGGGAAAATTCTAGACTGGCCATTGACCTCCATATGGGAATGTAGGAGTGGTCTGTAGTTGGATGCTTGTGGACTACTGCATGAATACACGGATGCCCTTGAAAGCACCAGCTGGTCTCATGTGCTTGTTTGAGGAACTGCATAGAGTACACTGAAGCAGAGAAAAGAAACATGGCTGCCACATTGGGCTGGCCTCTACTATGGACAGGTTCCTGAATACTGATGCCCAGCCAGCGTCTAACAGATGCCAGCTTCTAACCGAAGCTCAAGGTAGAAAGTTGAAAGATTTGAGGTTAGAGAAGGACGTGTGGGTGTCCACTGCTCTGCTTGCTTCCAGGTGGCAGACAAGGTGATAGAGTAGGATAAAATGTTGGAAACCTTAGTGTGTGTTTTGCAAAGCTAGGAGGGTACAAACTGCCATGAGTTAAGGCCGTTCCTTTTGACAAAACCTGATTAGGCCCCTAAGAGTCTCAATCCCTGGGAATGTGGGGAGAGTGAGGAGGATGTTGTGCTAATAGTGAAAAGGGAGAACTACACTATACCCTGCCTGACCCCTAATACAAAAGAAAAGAAACAGACAGCAACAGTGACCCCAGCCAGTGGGGCAGCTTCCAGTTCAAGAAACATTCATGATAAAATATTTTCCTTCTGAGCTTATTGATACAGCTGCCAAGTTCCAGCAAAAAAAGGTCAGGGAAAGTATCCAGGTCTGGTTAGCATGGCTGTTGGATACAGGGCGTGATGGCATTTCTTTGACCCAATAGGAGGCAGAGTAAATGAACAACATCACCAAACACACCCTGCCCTCCAGCAGCACCTGCATGGTGCTGAGGGGGAGGGCAGTCAAGGTACTCATTCTGTTACAGATTGAATAACATTATCCTGTAGGGAGGACTGGCTCAGTGAGGGGGGACTCCTGGTCATGTATAGTCCAGGGACTCCCTGGAAATGTATAGATGAGGTACAACAGTGAAAGCCAAGATACTCCAGTCCACCCCCAGCACCTGATATGGGATGCCTAGAACCATGCTGAGTCCAGGTGTGGGACAAGACATTTATGATGTTGGGTAATCCATTGCTGATCTGGGGAAATACAAATTCCATGGAAAGTCACAGGCCAAGGGAAAGATCCGAGACAGACTGAACTCAGAAAACCAAAAGGTTGTCCTATTCAGCTTTATGTGGTTTGGTAAAAGTAACCCAGAAGCAAATGTGGTTTGACTTCATTGATACAGGTCCCTAACTGAACAGCAAGACTGATAACTCAGCACTGTGTTGATCAGCCTGTGGAAAGCCTTAAAACCTGAATAGTTCAAACCTTCCCCACTGGCCCCTAACATCCTGATCCTCTGCCCGCTCCAGCAGCACCTTCAGGGATACATTCTTTTAGGAGTGGGTGATGCCCACAGCCCAAGTGTAGAATACAGACCAACAGTGCCTGTGGGGGAGGGCCACTGGAGGCGATCACAAGCCTCCTGTTGAGCTCACTATGTACTGCTCCCTTACCCTGGGAAATGAACAAAAGGTGATGGTTCTACTGACACTGAAGCCAAATGTAGTCTAATACACAGTCACACTCGGAAGCTTTCTGGCCCTCTCAGTGCCATCAACAGTTACCCAGGGCAAATGGTTAGTTAGGAAGATCCCTTTGATAATGAATATTGGGCATTCTTCCCCATGAGAATGCCTCAAACCAGAGAAGGTAGTGGACATTGGTATCCAACAAGTATAACCCTGCAAACCTCTGTTGGTGAATTGCTTCTGAGTTAGAACAATCATCAAACCAGTGCTAAAGGAAAATGCCAAGTGGGAGCTTAAGGAATAGAAGAAACTCTCCAAGAACTATACTGAACGGGTTCTGTGCACCTGCCTCTAGTGCCTTCAGCAACCTGGTGTGGGTGGTAAAAAGCCAGATGGTAAACAGGCAGTGTTGGCGGTTTGGTTCCTGCTAAGGGCAATGAAGAGAGAATCTGCTCCAGGCCTCTTTCTCTGACTTGTAGATGACCCTCTCCTCCTTGTGTCATCACATCTTCTCCCTTCATACTGTTTGCATCCAAATTTCCCCTTCTTCTAAGGACAGCAATCCTACTGGGTCAGACCCCCCTCTACTGACCCCGTAGTTCTTGATTACTTTTGTAAAGATGCTGGCTGCCAAATAAGGGAAGGTTCTGAGATAATAGAGGTTAGAACTTCAACACATGAATTTTGGGAGAGCACAATTCAATTTGTAATGGAAGGTTTTCTATAGCTGGGATTTAGGTAAAAGTTTTGATTTGGAAAGAGAAACCATAGGGTAAATGAACAGACATTCAGGCAGTAGTCACGTTTATAGCTTTTGTGCTGTCACCGTAACCCCCATTTTGACTTAAAATGTCTTTCATCTTGAGAATATCTGATCTCTGTAATTATTCTATAAAAACATAATTGATGTTAGAATAGAAGTATGTGTATGAGCTGAGTGGAGAGAAATGAGAGGGAGTACGTGTTGAATATGCCCAGCTTAACTAGCTTTTAGAATAAGTCTATCAATATTATTGTAAGAATCCCTTCCCTCGTTTTAGCAGCTCTTTTATATTCCTACCTTGCTTTATCCACACCTCTTCTGTACCTATTACATATAACCAATAATAATTAAACTACGATAGGACACAAGGTGCCTTTCCTAATGAGAGTTAGACATGTCCTGTGGTTAGAATCCAGAGGCTACTACTGGCTGCAGTGAGTGAGAGCTGAACAGCTGGGAGACCTGGGCTAGGAGTGAACCACCTTAGCTCCCAAGACTGTTTAAAGTAGAGATAGTGGTGAAATGGCAAAGTAATTTTGGGGTGAGAGGACCCCTGATTGGTAGACATTTAACAACCGGTTTGCAATATTCTTCAGTACTCAAAATCAATTCTTGCCAGCCTGTCTGGGCTGGCTCCAGCCCACATTTAAAAGTGCTTCCAGTGTAGTCCTCCAAAACCAACTTATTCTATACTGAACGGGTTCTGTGCACCTGCCTCTAGTGCCTTCAGCAACCTGGTGTGGGTGGTAAAAAGCCAGATGGTAAACAGGCAGTGTTGGCGGTTTGGTTCCTGCTAAGGGCAATGAAGAGAGAATCTGCTCCAGGCCTCTTTCTCTGACTTGTAGATGACCCTCTCCTCCTTGTGTCATCACATCTTCTCCCTTCATACTGTTTGCATCCAAATTTCCCCTTCTTCTAAGGACAGCAATCCTACTGGGTCAGACCCCCCTCTACTGACCCCGTAGTTCTTGATTACTTTTGTAAAGATGCTGGCTGCCAAATAAGGGAAGGTTCTGAGATAATAGAGGTTAGAACTTCAACACATGAATTTTGGGAGAGCACAATTCAATTTGTAATGGAAGGTTTTCTATAGCTGGGATTTAGGTAAAAGTTTTGATTTGGAAAGAGAAACCATAGGGTAAATGAACAGACATTCAGGCAGTAGTCACGTTTATAGCTTTTGTGCTGTCACCGTAACCCCCATTTTGACTTAAAATGTCTTTCATCTTGAGAATATCTGATCTCTGTAATTATTCTATAAAAACATAATTGATGTTAGAATAGAAGTATGTGTATGAGCTGAGTGGAGAGAAATGAGAGGGAGTACGTGTTGAATATGCCCAGCTTAACTAGCTTTTAGAATAAGTCTATCAATATTATTGTAAGAATCCCTTCCCTCGTTTTAGCAGCTCTTTTATATTCCTACCTTGCTTTATCCACACCTCTTCTGTACCTATTACATATAACCAATAATAATTAAACTACGATAGGACACAAGGTGCCTTTCCTAATGAGAGTTAGACATGTCCTGTGGTTAGAATCCAGAGGCTACTACTGGCTGCAGTGAGTGAGAGCTGAACAGCTGGGAGACCTGGGCTAGGAGTGAACCACCTTAGCTCCCAAGACTGTTTAAAGTAGAGATAGTGGTGAAATGGCAAAGTAATTTTGGGGGGTGAGAGGACCCCTGATTGGTAGACATTTAACAACCGGTTTGCAATATTCTTCAGTACTCAAAAATCAATTCTTGCCAGCCTGTCTGGGCTGGCTCCAGCACATTATCCCTTACAGTTTCTCAAAATGTGCTTCCAGTGTAGTCCTCCAAAACCAACTTATTCTTTACCATATTCATTTCTGGAGGCTGCTATAACAAATTAACCACAACCTTCGTGGCTTGAAGCAACAGAAATGTATTCTCTACATTCTAGAGTCATTGGAAATCTGGCAGGGCTGTACTTCCTCTGGGGGCTCTACAAGAGAATCCATTCATTACCTCTTCCAATTTCTGGTGGTGACACAATTCCTTGGCTCTCTTGACTTGTGCCCACAGCACTCCAATCTGTCTCCATCTTTACATTGCTTTCTCCTCTGTGTGTCTTTTCCTCTGTGCATCTGTCTCTTTCAAGGATGCTTGCCATTGGATTCAGGCCTCATTGGGGTAAACCAGGGTAATGATCCTCATTGCATGATCTTTAGTTTGATGACATCTGCAAAGACCTTTTCTCTAAGTAAATAACATCTATAGGTTTAGGAGATTGAGATGTGGCCATAACTATTTTTGAGGGGGATGGAAACCAGTCACCCCAATACATTTATTATATGTCTAAAATTCATATAAATTGGTGTTAAAATTTGATACAGCAGAGAGGCTGAAGGGACTATAATGTTATTATTATGAGTAAGAATTCTTGAGAGTCATGCTATTTGATCTAAATGCCAGTTCCACACTAACTAGCCATTTGAACTTGGGCAAATTTGTCACAGACATTTGTCTCTTTGTTTATTTATCTGTACAATGGGATAATAATAGAGCCCAGCTTATTGGGTTGATGTGAAGATTAAATTGCCTGTAGTAAGTGACATAAGCATTTGTTGTTGTTATTTTTATTGTTGGTACTATTAGAGGAAGTTTGGCTAAATTCATAGAATTTATTAAAATCATGGCATCACAGTGGTTGAAAGTCTTACAGAGCTAGAGACTTGCTACGTGGAAGTCCATATACTAGGTTTGAAGAAATTAATCCCTACAGATCCAACATTAGTCATTGATATATTCCAATTTTCTAAGGCCTGTTTTGAAAGTAGTAATAGGCTGTTTTACAAAATTTTGATTGGTAGACATTTAACAACCGGTTTGCAATATTCTTCAGTACTCAAAAATCAATTCTTGCCAGCCTGTCTGGGCTGGCTCCAGCACATTATCCCTTACAGTTTCTCAAAATGTGCTTCCAGTGTAGTCCTCCAAAACCAACTTATTCTTTACCATATTCATTTCTGGAGGCTGCTATAACAAATTAACCACAACCTTCGTGGCTTGAAGCAACAGAAATGTATTCTCTACATTCTAGAGTCATTGGAAATCTGGCAGGGCTGTACTTCCTCTGGGGGCTCTACAAGAGAATCCATTCATTACCTCTTCCAATTTCTGGTGGTGACACAATTCCTTGGCTCTCTTGACTTGTGCCCACAGCACTCCAATCTGTCTCCATCTTTACATTGCTTTCTCCTCTGTGTGTCTTTTCCTCTGTGCATCTGTCTCTTTCAAGGATGCTTGCCATTGGATTCAGGCCTCATTGGGGTAAACCAGGGTAATGATCCTCATTGCATGATCTTTAGTTTGATGACATCTGCAAAGACCTTTTCTCTAAGTAAATAACATCTATAGGTTTAGGAGATTGAGATGTGGCCATAACTATTTTTGAGGGGGATGGAAACCAGTCACCCCAATACATTTATTATATGTCTAAAATTCATATAAATTGGTGTTAAAATTTGATACAGCAGAGAGGCTGAAGGGACTATAATGTTATTATTATGAGTAAGAATTCTTGAGAGTCATGCTATTTGATCTAAATGCCAGTTCCACACTAACTAGCCATTTGAACTTGGGCAAATTTGTCACAGACATTTGTCTCTTTGTTTATTTATCTGTACAATGGGATAATAATAGAGCCCAGCTTATTGGGTTGATGTGAAGATTAAATTGCCTGTAGTAAGTGACATAAGCATTTGTTGTTGTTATTTTTATTGTTGGTACTATTAGAGGAAGTTTGGCTAAATTCATAGAATTTATTAAAATCATGGCATCACAGTGGTTGAAAGTCTTACAGAGCTAGAGACTTGCTACGTGGAAGTCCATATACTAGGTTTGAAAAAATTAATCCCTACAGATCCAACATTAGTCATTGATATATTCCAATTTTTTCTAAGGCCTGTTTTGAAAGTAGTAATAGGCTGTGTTGTTTTACCTGGTTCTGTCTTGACGCTGAAGAGGGAGACTATATCACTTTATCAAAAGTGGTTCAAATTTGTCCCTTTGTTTGACAGTACCAGGCTTAGAAAAAGGGTAAAATTTGAAAACTTGGAAGGATGTATTTATGCTATGTGTTTGTCTCGTCATAATTTTCACCAACAACACTAAAATGTATATCTAATTCATTCTGATGCAAGAAGAGAAGTGCTAATCCACTAAGCACTCATGTTAATGCTCATTTAATAAAAGAAATAGATTCTGACTCTCTTGTAAGTTATGTGAGGGGTAAAGTAAGGAAAGTAGGAAATAATTAACTAGCATAATTCATTTAGATGCATTTCCTATGAAAGCATTAACATGTCTTTGTTGCTTCCTGCAGGAATTACTTGAAAGCATTTATATATTGTGCTTCTTTCATGTAATTTTTAGATAGCTGATTGTGTGATTTATAAAGTAAAAAGAAAACTCTAGAATTTGATATTCAAGCTAGCCCTCATTTTAGACCATAGATTTATTCAAATAAAAATTATTTTCCCTGATCTAGTCAATTATATAGGCCATTATTTTTCAATACTTTGCTTTTTAATTTTTAAAATCACTTTTCTTAAAAACAAATATAAATCCTCTTTGGGTGGGCAAAATGGGAGATGCTAAATAAATAAGAAAAGAAATTAGTTTTATTAATAAAGTGGTATTTTTGATAGTTTTAAAATTGACATTATTATTACCTTCATTCCTGACTGGAAACTGAAAAGCACTAGGCGACTAGATCTAGAAAAGTCTCACATGCCCATGTAAGGTTAAGTCAGGAAAAGAACATATATTTCAGAATTATTCTAGAGACTTTCTATTACTATGTATTCAAGAGGCTATTCAGTAACACTTCAAATTTAAGAAATTTTTCATGGCATCACAGTGGTTGAAAGTCTTACAGAGCTAGAGACTTGCTACGTGGAAGTCCATATACTAGGTTTGAAAAAATTAATCCCTACAGATCCAACATTAGTCATTGATATATTCCAATTTTTTCTAAGGCCTGTTTTGAAAGTAGTAATAGGCTGTGTTGTTTTACCTGGTTCTGTCTTGACGCTGAAGAGGGAGACTATATCACTTTATCAAAAGTGGTTCAAATTTGTCCCTTTGTTTGACAGTACCAGGCTTAGAAAAAGGGTAAAATTTGAAAACTTGGAAGGATGTATTTATGCTATGTGTTTGTCTCGTCATAATTTTCACCAACAACACTAAAATGTATATCTAATTCATTCTGATGCAAGAAGAGAAGTGCTAATCCACTAAGCACTCATGTTAATGCTCATTTAATAAAAGAAATAGATTCTGACTCTCTTGTAAGTTATGTGAGGGGTAAAGTAAGGAAAGTAGGAAATAATTAACTAGCATAATTCATTTAGATGCATTTCCTATGAAAGCATTAACATGTCTTTGTTGCTTCCTGCAGGAATTACTTGAAAGCATTTATATATTGTGCTTCTTTCATGTAATTTTTAGATAGCTGATTGTGTGATTTATAAAGTAAAAAGAAAACTCTAGAATTTGATATTCAAGCTAGCCCTCATTTTAGACCATAGATTTATTCAAATAAAAATTATTTTCCCTGATCTAGTCAATTATATAGGCCATTATTTTTCAATACTTTGCTTTTTAATTTTTAAAATCACTTTTCTTAAAACAAATATAAATCCTCTTTGGGTGGGCAAAATGGGAGATGCTAAATAAATAAGAAAAGAAATTAGTTTTATTAATAAAGTGGTATTTTTGATAGTTTTAAAATTGACATTATTATTACCTTCATTCCTGACTGGAAACTGAAAAGCACTAGGCGACTAGATCTAGAAAAGTCTCACATGCCCATGTAAGGTTAAGTCAGGAAAAGAACATATATTTCAGAATTATTCTAGAGACTTTCTATTACTATGTATTCAAGAGGCTATTCAGTAACACTTCAAATTTAAGAAATATTTAGCTTTATTAATTTAATAAACTATACCACATATAGAGTGTATTTTAGGGCTCAGAAAAGAAGTGGAAAATACTATGCATTGACCAAATTTAATAAGGTTAAATGCTTTTCATTTTTGTTCTTGTTAACTTAGATGTTAAAGGAATACTTTGCATGCATCTACTTTCTCTCCACTCATGCATTCAGTTAAGTAAAATCCATGGTAGCGCTTTCCTGGTGACTTAGCTCATAAAGAACTTGCCTGCCACTGCAGGAGTTGAAAGAGATGCAGGTTCCATTCCCAGGTCAGGAAGATCTCCTGGAGAAGGAAATGGCTGCCCACTCCAGTATTCTTGCCTGGAAAATTCCATGGACAGAGGAGCCTGGTATACTAAGTCCACAGGGTTGCAAAGAGTCAAACATGACTGGGCCCATGCACACACACAAAATCCACGGTAATGAGGGATCAATGTGACAAATTGGTACATGTCCTTAGTTTCTTTCCCTGAGTCTTTCCATCTTCCTCACCTGCAAAATTCTCCTGTCCTAGGAAGAGTAAATCCCTATGATAGAGAAAAAGAGCTAGTCCTATTGCTAATGTTATTTTAAAACAGACTACTTCCCTAGCCAGTAATTGCTTTATGTTCAGGTTCTCCGAAGGGTTCCCAAGTCCTCTTTAATTTTTGCTCCACCTGCTGTCCCCAGACTTCATCTGTACTTCATTGGGTCATTTATTTTCTCATCCTTCGCAAGTTCCATTTAATCATTTGTCTTTGTTTTGCTTATTATGTTTTTCATTACACTGTGAAAGCCCTCCTGATTTTCATTCAAACATTCCCAAATCAATCCATACATTCTCCCTTATAACACTTAACTACATTTGTATATACTTCCATGTATGCTGTTTATTTCCAGTATGTTCTTCTGTTGACTATACTTTTTGTGAAAAAAGGAACATTATTGTGCCTGGCATTTGGCAAGCGTTACATTTTTTTTTTTGGAATAAATGCGTTTTATTGCTTCTACATACTTGCTTTACTTCCTTTCCTACTAGGTTGCAAACATTTCTGTATAGGGAAACCACTAATCTTGCTGAATCCACAGCTGCTTCTAGACAACTTCCTTACCTCCTAAAATACCAGTGACTACATGGATACTTGAAAAAAGCTAGGCTCATGAAAATTGTTGCACCAGTGAAGGTTACAGGGAGAATAAGGAGTGAGTTTTAGTAAGTACTTTTAGCATGCTGAGATGAGCTGTGTTATGCTTCACCATCATCTTGTCTAGAAGAGAGAGCATCTTGAAAAAAAATGTTTTGGGGGCTGAGTGTTTAGAGCAGAACCTTTGTAGATGAGGGAGACAATGACAACTTTTGTGTTTGTGTCCTGTCTGCAAAGAAGCAAGAATGAGCCGTTCTTACTTAGATGCGAACAAGATGATTTAGGGTAAAAGCCATTGCACTTTAAAGAGATATTACCAGTTTAAGAAAGATGTTGACATGCAAAGATGCACCCTGTTGTCCTCCTCATTCTTGGAATTTCAAGTCCTAGGCAAAACACATGACTCATATGACTGGTGAACAGCTCACAGCCACAAATCTTGCCAGAACTGTCTCAAAGGAAATCCTCAACTTTTATATCAACCTGGACATGTCATTATTTTTCAAATATGCTTACAAAAGTAGTGTTTCAGCATTACTTTCACATCCTTGGGACTAATTCAAATGAATTCTACCCAATCTCACACACACACACACACACACACACACATTCCCTCCAATTACTGATATTTAATAGATTTGTTTTTCCTCCTCCTGACTTAAATGCCCAATATCTAAGAACAATTTTGCTTCTGTAAATGTTCTACTTTTGCCTGTGATACTGCTTTTATTTTCTTTTTCTATCTTTGAGGATAAACATATAATTCAGTCAATTTTGTGTCAGTCAATTCTAAACAGAACACCTCTTGGTCTTAGTGCATCCTCCTTCTCTTCCTACTGTTTCATACTAACCTTGATGGCCTGCTTTCCAGGCTCTCACTTTGCTCAGTACTTTTTTAAGAATTGAAGTAAAATTACATAGGCACTAATCTTGTTTTTGTTACTTCCTTTCCTACTAGGTTGCAAACATTTCTGTATAGGGAAACCACTAATCTTGCTGAATCCACAGCTGCTTCTAGACAACTTCCTTACCTCCTAAAATACCAGTGACTACATGGATACTTGAAAAAAGCTAGGCTCATGAAAATTGTTGCACCAGTGAAGGTTACAGGGAGAATAAGGAGTGAGTTTTAGTAAGTACTTTTAGCATGCTGAGATGAGCTGTGTTATGCTTCACCATCATCTTGTCTAGAAGAGAGAGCATCTTGAAAAAAAATGTTTTGGGGGCTGAGTGTTTAGAGCAGAACCTTTGTAGATGAGGGAGACAATGACAACTTTTGTGTTTGTGTCCTGTCTGCAAAGAAGCAAGAATGAGCCGTTCTTACTTAGATGCGAACAAGATGATTTAGGGTAAAAGCCATTGCACTTTAAAGAGATATTACCAGTTTAAGAAAGATGTTGACATGCAAAGATGCACCCTGTTGTCCTCCTCATTCTTGGAATTTCAAGTCCTAGGCAAAACACATGACTCATATGACTGGTGAACAGCTCACAGCCACAAATCTTGCCAGAACTGTCTCAAAGGAAATCCTCAACTTTTATATCAACCTGGACATGTCATTATTTTTCAAATATGCTTACAAAAGTAGTGTTTCAGCATTACTTTCACATCCTTGGGACTAATTCAAATGAATTCTACCCAATCTCACACACACACACACACACACACACACATTCCCTCCAATTACTGATATTTAATAGATTTGTTTTTCCTCCTCCTGACTTAAATGCCCAATATCTAAGAACAATTTTGCTTCTGTAAATGTTCTACTTTTGCCTGTGATACTGCTTTTATTTTCTTTTTCTATCTTTGAGGATAAACATATAATTCAGTCAATTTTGTGTCAGTCAATTCTAAACAGAACACCTCTTGGTCTTAGTGCATCCTCCTTCTCTTCCTACTGTTTCATACTAACCTTGATGGCCTGCTTTCCAGGCTCTCACTTTTGCTCAGTACTTTTTTTTAAGAATTGAAGTAAAATTCATGTAACTTAATTAGCTACTTTAATGTCATTCAATGGCATTTAGTGCATCCACAAAATATTCACAAATCCTTTCATGAGAATTCTCTCCAGTTTACCCCTTTTCCCCATAAATTAAAAAACAACAAAAAAATACCTTTTATCTCTTCATGCCTGAACTCAACCCTGCTCCTTCAGCCCTCACTGGCTTGTGTGTGTGCCTGCTCAGGTTTAGCTAAAGCCTAAATTCCCTGAGAAGAGAGCGCATGGTGTTTCTTAGCCTGCCTAGCTCTCCACCCTCCTTCCTCCCTTCCTACCCCGCGCAGAGGAAAAGCAGTTTCTCTTGCCCACAATTTATTGTGTCCAATGTACTCCTGTCCTATTTCTTCTGCATTGTGGGTATGCTGTACCACCAAATATTGCATTCCTTGCATTCTTAATCAGTACTTTTCTTCTATTTTTCTTCATCTAAAAACTTCTTCATGATTTCTCAATTCTGAAAAAGGTCTTTAGTCAGTTCTTATCTCTTGGCTGCTACCTGTTTTCCTCTTTCCCTGCATCACTGCTAAACTTTTTAAGAGAGTGATCTTGTTCATTTAAAAAAAATCTTATGTTTGCAATTTAACTCACCACCCAGCTCAGCTGTTTCACTAAAACTGCTCTCATACAAGTCACTATTGACCTCTTGTTCGCCAAACTGAAGGTCTTAATTATAATTCTCAAATATGTTTTAATCAAATTTGACCCTTTTGACCAGGACTTCCTAGCTAATCGGAAACGCTCTTAGGTTTTGTGTCTTGTGTCATGTCTCTTTCAGGATTCTTTTCCAGCTTCTCTAAAGACAAAAATGGGGAGAAATTCTGGTGAAGTCATCCTTTAAAAGTGTATTTTTCCAAATATCATTGTTCATGGTTGATGTCGTAATTTCCCATTACATAATTTCTTGTTTCTCTTCTATTTTAGTTGCTTTGCAAACTATAAAAGCAGCCCTGACAGCATATGAGAGTGATTGTCTTGGGTTCTAACTAATTGAAGTTTTCACCCTCTAAGCTTCATTTTTTACTGTTTCATACTAACCTTGATGGCCTGCTTTCCAGGCTCTCACTTTTGCTCAGTACTTTTTTTTAAGAATTGAAGTAAAATTCATGTAACTTAATTAGCTACTTTAATGTCATTCAATGGCATTTAGTGCATCCACAAAATATTCACAAATCCTTTCATGAGAATTCTCTCCAGTTTACCCCTTTTCCCCATAAATTAAAAAACAACAAAAAAATACCTTTTATCTCTTCATGCCTGAACTCAACCCTGCTCCTTCAGCCCTCACTGGCTTGTGTGTGTGCCTGCTCAGGTTTAGCTAAAGCCTAAATTCCCTGAGAAGAGAGCGCATGGTGTTTCTTAGCCTGCCTAGCTCTCCACCCTCCTTCCTCCCTTCCTACCCCGCGCAGAGGAAAAGCAGTTTCTCTTGCCCACAATTTATTGTGTCCAATGTACTCCTGTCCTATTTCTTCTGCATTGTGGGTATGCTGTACCACCAAATATTGCATTCCTTGCATTCTTAATCAGTACTTTTCTTCTATTTTTCTTCATCTAAAAACTTCTTCATGATTTCTCAATTCTGAAAAAGGTCTTTAGTCAGTTCTTATCTCTTGGCTGCTACCTGTTTTCCTCTTTCCCTGCATCACTGCTAAACTTTTTAAGAGAGTGATCTTGTTCATTTAAAAAAAATCTTATGTTTGCAAGTTAACTCACCACCCAGCTCAGCTGTTTCACTAAAACTGCTCTCATACAAGTCACTATTGACCTCTTGTTCGCCAAACTGAAGGTCTTAATTATAATTCTCAAATATGTTTTAATCAAATTTGACCCTTTTGACCAGGACTTCCTAGCTAATCGGAAACGCTCTTAGGTTTTGTGTCTTGTGTCATGTCTCTTTCAGGATTCTTTTCCAGCTTCTCTAAAGACAAAAAATGGGGAGAAATTCTGGTGAAGTCATCCTTTAAAAGTGTATTTTTCCAAATATCATTGTTCATGGTTGATGTCGTAATTTCCCATTACATAATTTCTTGTTTCTCTTCTATTTTAGTTGCTTTGCAAACTAGAAAAGCAGCCCTGACAGCATATGAGAGTGATGTGTCTTTGGGGGGTTCTAGAAGCATAATCTGAAGTTTTTCACCCTCTAAGCACAAAATTACTCTGAAGTTCTGAGTTCTGCCTTAATTAGTTTTTTTTTTTTTTTTAATTTAATGAATTTATTTATTTTTGGCTATTCTAGAATGTTTTTCACTGCTGCCTCAGGCTCTTCTCTAGTTGCAGGGAGCTGGGGGCTACTCTCTAGTAGAGGTTAGCAGGTTTTTTTGTTGTAGTGACTTCTCATGTGGAACTTGGGCTCTAGGGCACACGGGCTTCAGAAATTGGCAGCACATGGGCTCAATAGTTGCAGCTATGAGGCTCCAGAGCACAGGCTCAATGGCTGTGGCTCACAGGCTTAGCTGCTCCGCAGCATGTGGGATCTTCCTGGATCAGGCATCCAACCCATGTCTCCTGCATTGGCAAGCAAACTTTTTACCACTGAGCTACCAGGGAAGCCACAGTTCAGGTATCTTTATGTATATTCTAATCAATATTATATCCACCATTGATTAATTTATAAAAGATATAACTAAGATGTCAAATGAGGTAGTCTGGGAGAATTATTATTGATTTGCTTGAACCTCATCCCTCTCTGTCTCTCTAGAACCTTCGGATATGGTGTGTCTGGGTAGAGGGGAGGATGCCTGAGCTTTCCTTAGTTCCTTCTTACTTTTTAGTTCCTACTGCTTCTGGTGTAGTTCATTTTATAGACTATTACACTAGCCTTCTAGTACCATCCATAGCTGTGAGGACAGTGTCAATCCAGCTGTAGAAGATGCACTACTTTCTCCAAATTTTCCTGAACATAATCGGTACAAGGAATGTGTAGGTGTGGCAGACTTATTGATGTTGTGGCAGGAAAAAAGTCTTCCTAGCTTCAAACGCTCTTAGGTTTTGTGTCTTGTGTCATGTCTCTTTCAGGATTCTTTTCCAGCTTCTCTAAAGACAAAAATGGGGAGAAATTCTGGTGAAGTCATCCTTTAAAAGTGTATTTTTCCAAATATCATTGTTCATGGTTGATGTCGTAATTTCCCATTACATAATTTCTTGTTTCTCTTCTATTTTAGTTGCTTTGCAAACTAGAAAAGCAGCCCTGACAGCATATGAGAGTGATGTGTCTTTGGGGGGTTCTAGAAGCATAATCTGAAGTTTTTCACCCTCTAAGCACAAAATTACTCTGAAGTTCTGAGTTCTGCCTTAATTAGTTTTTTTTTTTTTTTTAATTTAATGAATTTATTTATTTTTGGCTATTCTAGAATGTTTTTCACTGCTGCCTCAGGCTCTTCTCTAGTTGCAGGGAGCTGGGGGCTACTCTCTAGTAGAGGTTAGCAGGTTTTTTTGTTGTAGTGACTTCTCATGTGGAACTTGGGCTCTAGGGCACACGGGCTTCAGAAATTGGCAGCACATGGGCTCAATAGTTGCAGCTATGAGGCTCCAGAGCACAGGCTCAATGGCTGTGGCTCACAGGCTTAGCTGCTCCGCAGCATGTGGGATCTTCCTGGATCAGGCATCCAACCCATGTCTCCTGCATTGGCAAGCAAACTTTTTACCACTGAGCTACCAGGGAAGCCACAGTTCAGGTATCTTTATGTATATTCTAATCAATATTATATCCACCATTGATTAATTTATAAAAGATATAACTAAGATGTCAAATGAGGTAGTCTGGGAGAATTATTATTGATTTGCTTGAACCTCATCCCTCTCTGTCTCTCTAGAACCTTCGGATATGGTGTGTCTGGGTAGAGGGGAGGATGCCTGAGCTTTCCTTAGTTCCTTCTTACTTTTTAGTTCCTACTGCTTCTGGTGTAGTTCATTTTATAGACTATTACACTAGCCTTCTAGTACCATCCATAGCTGTGAGGACAGTGTCAATCCAGCTGTAGAAGATGCACTACTTTCTCCAAATTTTCCTGAACATAATCGGTACAAGGAATGTGTAGGTGTGGCAGACTTATTGATGTTGTGGGCGAGGAAAAAAAAAAAGTCTTCTCTACCCTTCTAATTTTTTTTCTGGCTAGTCTAAGAATTAAATTGATATAATAAATAATAACAGGAAAATAAAATTTAATTTTGTATGTATGGGAATCTTGCATCCATGGGCATGGAGCAGAGAGCCTACAATATAAGGGGTTCAAAGACAGAAAAGTTAAGTGAAGACGATATGCCATCCTGAGATAAGAAATGGGATAGTGCCTGAAACTTTCAAGGCCAAGTGGGTTATTCATAGGGCAATAAGGGGAAGAGCAAATGTTGGATAATTAGATGCTTGCCCTGATGTATATATGGACCACTTGGGTAGAATTTACATCTGGTTTAACTCTTGTTTAGGGAAGGGGCAGTTTAAGTTCTCTACATAATTAAAGTGGGGGGAAGTTTATCTTCAATTTGTAGGGTCTCAATGCTTTACCTGAAAATAATCCTCATGCAAAAGTTTTGGGACACATTCTTGGGGAGTCTTATTTTGAACCCCTTCAAAGTACCAGGTAAAAAATCCACAAATTAATATTAATCACTCCTATGCAAAACTTCTAGTTAACTTGCCATATGATACGTTTTTATTTGCCTCAGATTTTTCTCTCCTTAATAGTTTTTTTTTTTTTTTTTTTATCCTTCTTGATATTTCAGGCTCTTTCCATGTCCTGGCTAGTATAAATCGTGCTGCAATGAACACTGGGTTGCTTGTATCTTTTTGAATTATGGTTTTCTCTGGATATATGTCAAGGTAGTCTGGGAGAATTATTATTGATTTGCTTGAACCTCATCCCTCTGTCTCTCTAGAACCTTCGGATATGGTGTGTCTGGGTAGAGGGGAGGATGCCTGAGCTTTCCTTAGTTCCTTCTTACTTTTTAGTTCCTACTGCTTCTGGTGTAGTTCATTTTATAGACTATTACACTAGCCTTCTAGTACCATCCATAGCTGTGAGGACAGTGTCAATCCAGCTGTAGAAGATGCACTACTTTCTCCAAATTTTCCTGAACATAATCGGTACAAGGAATGTGTAGGTGTGGCAGACTTATTGATGTTGTGGGCGAGGAAAAAAAAAAAGTCTTCTCTACCCTTCTAATTTTTTTTCTGGCTAGTCTAAGAATTAAATTGATATAATAAATAATAACAGGAAAATAAAATTTAATTTTGTATGTATGGGAATCTTGCATCCATGGGCATGGAGCAGAGAGCCTACAATATAAGGGGTTCAAAGACAGAAAAGTTAAGTGAAGACGATATGCCATCCTGAGATAAGAAATGGGATAGTGCCTGAAACTTTCAAGGCCAAGTGGGTTATTCATAGGGCAATAAGGGGAAGAGCAAATGTTGGATAATTAGATGCTTGCCCTGATGTATATATGGACCACTTGGGTAGAATTTACATCTGGTTTAACTCTTGTTTAGGGAAGGGGCAGTTTAAGTTCTCTACATAATTAAAGTGGGGGGAAGTTTATCTTCAATTTGTAGGGTCTCAATGCTTTACCTGAAAATAATCCTCATGCAAAAGTTTTGGGACACATTCTTGGGGAGTCTTATTTTGAACCCCTTCAAAGTACCAGGTAAAAAATCCACAAATTAATATTAATCACTCCTATGCAAAACTTCTAGTTAACTTGCCATATGATACGTTTTTATTTGCCTCAGATTTTTCTCTCCTTAATAGTTTTTTTTTTTTTTTTTTTTATCCTTCTTGATATTTCAGGCTCTTTCCATGTCCTGGCTAGTATAAATCGTGCTGCAATGAACACTGGGTTGCTTGTATCTTTTTGAATTATGGTTTTCTCTGGATATATGTCCAGTAGCGGAATTGCTGGGTCACATGGAAGTTCGTTCTTAGTTTTTCTAAGGAACCTTCATACTGTTCTCCATAAAGGCCATACCAATGTACATTCTCACCAATGGTGTAAGAGATAAGTTCTCTTTTCTGCATACCCTCTCCAGCATTTATTGTTTGTAGATTTTGTGATGATGTCCATTCTGACTTGTGTGAAGTCACAAGACTTGGTATCTCACAGTTTTGATTTGTATTTTTTCTCATAATTAGTGATGTTGAACACCTCTTCGTGTGTTTGTTGGCCATCTGTATATCTTCTTTGGAGAAGTGTCTATTTAGGTCTTCCACCTATTTTTTGATCGGATTGTTTGTTTTTGTGATACTGAACACCATGACCTGCTTGTATATTTTGGAGATTAGGTCCTTTGTCAGTTGCTTCGTTTGCAAATATTTTCTCCCATTCTGAAGATTGTCTTTCTGTCTTGTTTATGGTTTCCTTTGCTGTGCAAAAACTTTTAAGTTTAATTAGGTTCCATTTGCTTATTTTTGTTTTTATTCTCATTACTCTAGGAGGTGAGTCAAAAAAGATCTTGCTGTGATTTATGTCAGAGATTGCTCTGCTTGTGTTCTCTTCTAAGAGTTTGAATCATTTACTTAATTTTTGTTTTTTTTTTTAGAAACTGAGTTCTTTCAGCAAGAAGTACTTACTGTGAAGTTAATTTTTAACTTTTTTCATGGCAAGTGCTTGAAATTCTTTGCCATAGAGTTAAATGGATGATATAAGAAAAAAAAAAAAAAAAAACCCCTTTTTCTCCCATGTTACTCAGTCATGTCTGACTCTTTGCCACCTGGGTCTCCTGCATTGCAGACCACCTGAGCCATCGGAGTAGCCTGTCTCTGTGATTTACAGTAAATTGCTGCACTTCTGAGTTTACTCATTTTGTGCATATTCCATTTGGAGCGTTCAAATTTTTGGAAGATGGCTTCCATAGATTTATCTCAGTCCCAAACTTATACTGAACTTTCATTCCTTATCTTTAGCATGTTCTGAATACATACCTGGCATTGCAAAATGAAATAGAGCCTAAAATCACACTTTCAAAAATTCCTACGAGTCTGTTTTTCTTGTTCACTCTTTCATTTTAAATAAAAGCATTATCCTTTATGTAGGCATTTTCTCTACAAACTTCATTCATCTGTGACCTCATACTTTTTTCTCCCCTCCTCACCTCATACTTTATTACTTTGGTTACCGAGTCTTGTCAGTTTTACCACTAACCTATTTGGGGATTTGTTACCTCTTCTCAATTACCTCTGCCATGCTCCTGCCATAGGCTCACCTTGGTTATGCCTTTGCCTCATAGATGTCTTTTTGCCTCAACTGTCTAATTTTGTATTTGATTCATCCTTTTTTGTGGGGGGAGAGGGGTTGGGGAGGGAGGGGGTGGGTGGGCCACTTCTATTGGTCTTTCATGTATCTATTTTCATCCATCTTTGTTCTTTGGCCCGTGTGGGCCTCCCATCGCAGCGGCCTCTGTTGTCGCAGAGCACCGGCTCTGGGCGCATGCGCTCCAGAGCTCCGGCTCGGTAATTGGACACATCCGTCCAGCCGCTCCGCGGCACGTGGAATCTTCCCAGGCGAGGGATCGAACCGGCACCCCTTGCACTGTAAGGCGGTGTCCTTACCCACTGGACCACCAGGGAAGCCCCAGATTTATCCTTTTTTGTTATTATTTACATTTTTAAAATGAAGGTCCATCAAGTTACCTTGATGCCTTAAACCTGTCTGTGGTTGTCTGCTTTCTAGAGGAGGAAGCCCAGATTCATTCCTCTCACCTATGTTTCATTGTCATCCTCACCTTGAGTTTCCTCTATGCTCGCCACAGTTCAGCTGCTCTGGATGCCCTTATTTTCTGAACAGACTCATTGACTGGACAACTTGTGTATGATGAACATAATTGCTGAGGCCCAAACGGGGCAAGAAAAGCACCCTAAAGAGTTTTTACTCTCAAGAAGCTTCATTTTAAACTCTTACTGATTTGATCATGCCATTTTCTCTGCATAAACTATCATCCTCTCACTTACCCCTATCAAACTTCTATTCACTGTTCAAGTCCACACCTAATGCTATTTCCGTGAAGACCTTCTGTTTTACTCTAGAAAGAATGACTCTCTATTCTGACTGGATATTTTTATGCCTTTGTATCTTTTTGTTGATTTGAGCTCCTAAACATTTCTCAGAAGTGTCTGTTGCTGTCCATCTTCAACACTACTACTCTGGGCATCCTCACTTTGGTCTTATTCTGCTACAGTCATTTGATCTCTTGTTATTCATTACCTACATGCCTGCTCCTTTTGTTTGTTCTTCTCAGTGACCACTCTCTGGTTGAAATCTCTTGAGTGACTTCCATGGCTCCTAGATGAAGATCAGTGCCATCAACATGGCATTCTGTGTCCTTGGACAGTCCAGCCTGTATTACTACACAAATTTCACATTTGTCATGCTCTCATTCTTTGCTCTCTAGTCACTCTGGACCTTACTCAAATGATGTCTCAAGGGGTTATCACAGGACCTTCGCCCATGTTATTCCCCCAGCCTCCTCCTTTCACTTTATTTAGCTCACCGTGACTCTTCTATCGAGTCCTAGCTTAATCATCATAGGTCAGCTTCCCCTATTATATACTTCATAGCACCATGTTTTTCTCCTTCATATCCTTCCTATTTGTAATCATTATTTACAAATACCCATATACCCTACTGAATAATGTGTAACATTAAAGAAGAAATGGTACCTTTTTTTCCCCTCTCCATGGGGCTTCCCTGGTGGCTTAGATTGTAAAGAATCTGTCCACAATGTGGAAGACCCAGATTTGGTCCCTAGGTTGGAAAGGTTTTCTGGAGAGAGGAATGGCAACCCACTCCAGTATTCTTGCTTGGAGATTTTCATGGACAGAGGAGCCTGGCGGGCTACAGTCCGTGGGGCAAAGGATTGGACACAACTGAGTGACTTTCACATTTTCACTTTGTGACTCCCAATTCCTAAGATAATGTTTCTCTTCTTCCATTTATCTCTCTCTAATTACATTAAATGAACAAGTACTTTAAATTATTTTATAGTAAGGCTGTAAGCTTCCTCCTTGAGAACAAGACCCATGGATTCCTCATATCAGTATCCTGAAAATCAAACAAAGTGCCCGAATCATAGTCAAAGATTTATTTCAGGCATACTGTACTGGATTAGGTTTTACTTATTTAACAAAATCACAAATGTGAAGTCAAAGACAGGTGCATGGTATTTAGAGATCTATAAATGTGGTTCAAATTAACCCACTGAAATATAGTAATAAAATAACGTCACTCAAATTATAATTTTATATCATTTTCATTAATTTATATATCTTAATTCAGCTTAAAGTATACATCTTTTTCTGATTTTCCATAAGGTGGTAATTTTTTTCATTGTATTGTCTTTTCTTTTTTTTTTTTTTTTTTAAACGTGGATTTCCCTTTTTTTTTAAAAAAAACATTTATTTATTTATTTTGGTGTGTGGGGGGGGAAGGAGGGGGCTGGGCGGGCCACTTCCACTGGTCTTTCATTTGTCTAGTTTCATCCATCTTTGTTCTTTGGCTCCTGTGGGCCTCCCATCGTGGTGGCATCTGTTGTCGCAGAGCACCGGCTCTGGGCGCATGCGCTCCAGAGTTCCGGCTGGGTAATTGGACACATCGGTCCAGCCGCTCCGCGGCACATGATCCCAGGCCAGGGATCGAACCGGCGCTCCTTGCACTGCAAGGCGGTGTCCTTACCCACTGGACCACCAGGGCAAGCCCTGTGTTGTCTTTTCTTAAACTTTAATCTCTGATACAAAGCTTCAATGGGACAAAGCCATATTTAATTTTCCATTTTCAGAAAGGACAACCAAGACCTACTTCTTTTCTTTAACATTATTCTATGGCTTAAATTATACCCAGTCAACTCCTTAAAACTGAATAATCTCAGTGGATTGAGAGGTCACTTTGTATATTCTGTTGCCTTGTCTAGTTGCATCAAATTCATTCTGGAGTTTGGAGCACTTAAGCTCATTTGAAAGGTCTTCCATGGAACCAGATGAGGGTCTCCCCCCACCAGTACAGAGGATATGTGTACATGTTCTGAGAAGCTGGGCAGGGCATAAATAGAACTTGTATGTATGTAGTATGCCCTAGTCTTCATGGATCCTTCTGTTAACATCGTAACAGCTCGAAAGGCTTCTGAGAGAGGAGAAAATGAAGCTGAGACAGTTGATGTTGTAGAAAAAACACTGACTTAGAAGCAGGATCACTGACTGACACACAGAGGGAAGGAGATGTGACACAATATAATAAATTAAGACGATATAATAGGATAGAATGACATGGGCTTTGGTAACACAGGTCTAGGTTTGTTTTCCAGGTTGCTAGCTATGTGACTGTGAGTTTCTATAATATTTTTTGAGTTTCCATTTTGAAATCTTTAAAAGTGGAATAGTATACCTATCCAAATGTCATTGTGATAAGTAAATGAGCTTTTACATGTGGAGATTTAAACACAATGTTTGATCTATAGCAGAAATTGAGTATGTTAACTCTCTGTTAAATAATAACAATAATATTGTTTTTAATCATAATTAGTAAAAAAAGTTATCTTAAGTTATTCTAACCAATAAAACTACAAATGGATGAATCAAGGTTTTACTCTTTGGTAAATGGTTTACTTGTTAATAGTTTTCCCTGTCACATTCAGTCGAAGCCTTTTCTATCTTCAAAGGCAGATACACTGTTGATTCAGGATATGCCTCCCTGTCAAGGCTTCCCTTCACTTGTTCCCCAAGGTCCAAGAATGAGGCTCCTCGTGTCTTCCTCCAGATACCTCCTGTAGCCTGAACTTGGGTGGTTTCTGCCCTTACCATGCATCTCTTCTCTTAAAAGAGAAGCAGCTTCTAACAGAGATGAATCTTCTTAGAATATCCTTAAGAGTTCTGTGATTGTTAGAGCTGTAGGTTAATACTTCGTTTCTGTTAAAGTTCATCATGTTCATTGCAACTCTATATACAATAGCTAGAACATGGAAGCAACCTAGATGCCCATCGATGAACAAATGGATACAAAAGCTCTGGTACATATATACAATGGAATACTACACAGCTATAAAAAGAAATGCAGAAGAATCAGTCCTAATGAAGTGGCTGGATCTAGAACCTATCATAAAAAGTGAAGTTAGTCAGAAAGAGAAGGACAAGTACAATATACTAACACATATATATGGAATCTAGTAGGATGGTATGGCACATGCAGTGAAACAGCAGAAAGAC
This sequence comes from Tragulus kanchil, assembly GCA_022376925.1. NCBI lineage: Eukaryota > Metazoa > Chordata > Mammalia > Artiodactyla > Tragulidae > Tragulus > Tragulus kanchil. The sequence goes on along the minus strand of JAIOJX010000028.1, from coordinate 67,001,142 downwards.
AGACATGGACATCAGGCATATGGACATTGTGGGAATGAACAGTGGCTGGGAGGCGTAAAGGAAGCAGAATGAAGGCCTGTACTATCATATGTGAAGAAAATAGCTATAGTCATTGCTCTGTGAGAAAAGCATATCCTTCAGCGGTGGTGTATGATGATCTGGAGGGGTGGGATGGGGGGATATACATATGACTAATCTGGGAACATACATATCTGTAAACATCAAAACTCTGTAAAAGTTAGAAGTAAAATAAAAGTTTTAAAAAAATAAAATAGTAAAATAAAAATAAAGTTCATCAAAATAAACTTTTATGTTAAACATTAAACATTTTATGAATAAACTAAAGAAAGTTACTTTATTAAGTGAAAAGAAATGATAAATGAGACCAAAAGCTTACATGGAAAGTTATGGTCATGTCTAGTATGGCAGAGATGGATGTGTACAGAAACAAAACTAAAACAGACATGCAGAGAGAAGCAGAGGGAATAGTTCACGAGGCTCTGGAGGCCCAGAGAGCCTAAACTGGGTGATCTGATTCTGCTTCTTCAGTCCTCATTAAAGATGGCCAAATTGCTCTAGGTACGGGACAGCTTTTGTCCTAGGTTAGGTTCTCCAGTCTAAAGGGACATTAAAGAAGTTGTTTGTGAAATGCCCTTCGTGACAGGTCATTTTCTTCAATATAAGGAGACAGTAAGCCAGCAAGGGATTCATCTGTAAGTAATTTATTAAGGAAGTGCTCCCAGATAAACTAGTAAGGGAGCCAGGGAAGCTGGGGAGGGAAGGTAAGCAGCAAGGGTGCTATTTCAAGCAAGGGTGGTGACAGCCTGATCCAGCAGAGGAATTCTGGAATGTAAGTTACAATGCACGGCTTGTCCTGACTCAGGACAAAGTGGCTGGGCTTTCATAACCCCTCACCAGTCAGACGCTGGCTTGCAGCCATCCTGGGGGGCAGTGCTGGCTGTAAACTCTCAAGCACTTCCTGCTCTCTGCTTATGCTGGCAAAGATGCTTCACTAGCTCAAGGCCCTCCTTTTAAAGAGGATGACTGGAGTGGTCTCCAGAACTATGGGAGAATAAATCTCTTTTAAGCCTCCACGTTTATGGTAATTTGTCTCAGTGACCACAAAAAAACACATACAGGTTTTATTATAGAATCACTGGACAGAAGAGCAGTCCATCAAGTGCTACACAGGTTTCTAAAGGCTTAATTTCTATAACTAACCCTGTTGTGTTCTTTGGGTCACTCTTTGAACAGCACTAGACACTTGTAGCCACACGGTACACTTAGATCCATACAATGGATGCCCTTTGCTGCCTCCACCTCAAGGGAGTTTCAGTTGCAGTCAAAAGAAGGTTGACTGAAGACTGCCTCCATTCTTCCATGTCCTTAAGGCCACAGACACGTATCTAGAAAGATGACCAGCACGCCTACCTTGATGTTATTCATTGGAAGTCATTCATAGGGCTGAAGATTCAGACTTCCTGTTTGTAGCACTATGATTGGCATATACCCCGGGTACTTCTATTGTATGAGAACACATGCTGGGTGAATTTAATTTTTTGTGGAATTTTGGCAGGCAGTTAAGTAATTTGTGGATCGATCTTAATGTGGTTACGCTTTCCTTAATTATTAAGTTCTTTCAGAGTATTCAGGAATTCTCTAGGGCTTCTATATGTTTTATTAGAACTATTTACTGAGTTTGTTTTGTTTTCCATAATAGACACTCATAACCAAAATAATAGTGCTTATCTTATGTTTGGGTTAGTTAATTTCCATCTCCACTCAACATATTTTTTTTTCTTTTTCTATTAGAATATTTACTTACTAGGTCACTTTTTCTTTTCTCATAAATAGATATCCTTCTTTATTACTAAATCTCACCAGTATAAACTTATTTTATATGAATTATGATAAACTCAATGTGTTGTAGAAAGATGCTATATTAAATGGACAGCATAAGACCAAATATTTAGATTCATAGTTATATTCTTTTTGATTTTATATCCACTGATAGTTCTATATCTTTTTAGTCTGATAAGAAATCTGATTGCTGCTTTTTGAAAATATGTCACCACACAGAGATAGGACATAAGTTGTTGACTATGTTTTCCACATTGTACATTTCATATCCATGACTCAATTTATTTTGTAACTGGACGCTTATACCTCTTAATTTCCTTTACCTCTTGGGGTTGATGTTTTATCGACAAAGGAAAAGAAGAAAAAACCCTAGGATTCTGTCTCATAAAGTTGATTGGTGTATTTAAAACTGTAAGCTGAAATAATATGTTTGAAAGTTCTTGGCATTTCTTAAAACAATTACATGACCCCATTTTCTCTCTTTACACTACCTGTTAAAGGCAAAAGTGTCACCAGCTCATTTAATACTTTCTAAAGTGAAGGCAATCACTGACAGAGTAGCATTCCTCTGTGCTTAACTAGATAACAATTGGATGCCCTTTGCTGCCTCCACCTCAAGGGAGTTTCAGTTGCAGTCAAAGAAGGTTGACTGAAGACTGCCTCCATTCTTCCATGTCCTTAAGGCCACAGACACGTATCTAGAAAGATGACCAGCACGCCTACCTTGATGTTATTCATTGGAAGTCATTCATAGGGCTGAAGATTCAGACTTCCTGTTTGTAGCACTATGATTGGCATATACCCCGGGTACTTCTATTGTATGAGAACACATGCTGGGTGAATTTAATTTTTTGTGGAATTTTGGCAGGCAGTTAAGTAATTTGTGGATCGATCTTAATGTGGTTACGCTTTCCTTAATTATTAAGTTCTTTCAGAGTATTCAGGAATTCTCTAGGGCTTCTATATGTTTTATTAGAACTATTTACTGAGTTTGTTTTGTTTTCCATAATAGACACTCATAACCAAAATAATAGTGCTTATCTTATGTTTGGGTTAGTTAATTTCCATCTCCACTCAACATATTTTTTTTTCTTTTTCTATTAGAATATTTACTTACTAGGTCACTTTTTCTTTTCTCATAAATAGATATCCTTCTTTATTACTAAATCTCACCAGTATAAACTTATTTTATATGAATTATGATAAACTCAATGTGTTGTAGAAAGATGCTATATTAAATGGACAGCATAAGACCAAATATTTAGATTCATAGTTATATTCTTTTTGATTTTATATCCACTGATAGTTCTATATCTTTTTAGTCTGATAAGAAATCTGATTGCTGCTTTTTGAAAATATGTCACCACACAGAGATAGGACATAAGTTGTTGACTATGTTTTCCACATTGTACATTTCATATCCATGACTCAATTTATTTTGTAACTGGACGCTTATACCTCTTAATTTCCTTTACCTCTTGGGGTTGATGTTTTATCGACAAAGGAAAAGAAGAAAAAACCCTAGGATTCTGTCTCATAAAGTTGATTGGTGTATTTAAAACTGTAAGCTGAAATAATATGTTTGAAAGTTCTTGGCATTTCTTAAAACAATTACATGACCCCATTTTTCTCTCTTTACACTACCTGTTAAAGGCAAAAGTGTCACCAGCTCATTTAATACTTTCTAAAGTGAAGGCAATCACTGACAGAGTAGCATTCCTCTGTGGTCTTTGCTATATTTAAATTTTTGTAATGTCGTATGTCTGAGAAAAGAATTTTAAAAGTTTTTAAAGGGCCTTTGTATTTTAATCAATAATCAGTCCCACCAACTTGTGTTTTTTATTTCCATGTTCTGACCTTGGAAGAAAAATTTTAACTTGTAAAATATAAGTCTGTTAAAATAATCTCATTGTGATCATGATTTGAATAATTATACTCATCAATCAGTATTAGAGATGATACTGAAAATTAACTAGAAGAGAATTAATGTTTGATTTTATACTTCTGAAAATAAATCCAAATGATGTGAGAAAAGTACAATATTAAACTAAGTGTTTAATATTTCCATTTTAAATTGATCTGATTTGCCCCATATGTACATTGAAACTTGTTTATTCAGTCCCCCAGATTGTTTCTAGTGAGATAAAAGAAAGAATTATTGTTATAAATTATCCTTTTAACTGTAACTTGTGACTTTGGAAAATAGTTACACAAGGAAAAAAAATTTGAACAGGTGATAGGTCTTTTAGAAGAAGATCTGGCTATGGGATAACATTAGAGAAGGTGCTTTGGTCAGCTTCATGTCTGTTGTTTTAGCATTTGATGCCCATAATATTGAAAAGTTCTGAAATGGGAAATGTTATTTGCTCCCTGTGGCCTTCTCAGCTAACCTTGATTTTATTATGAATTCAAGCATACACTTTCCAGGCCTGCAGCTGAATAGGTGCTTGGGGCTTACATTTATCGTACAAGTTTATTACAGCTTATTCTTTCTAGGATCTTTTCCAGAAGATAAAGTTTATCATCATGGAACAAAGCAAACAGCACATACTTTTTCTTTTGGTACTTTTTTTACATACACTCTTCCAAATAAACGGACATGTGCTTGGTTTACCACACGATGGCGCTATATGAATGCTTTATAATGAAAGAATTTTTTTTTTTTTAAAGGTTTTCAGACTGAAAAACCCAAATTATCCATTTAAACAAGAACGTGGCCTACATTGGCTTTCCTATTTCACAGAACATTCTTCTATTAGAAATATTATATGTATATGCTCTTTGTATTGAGGTTCCCTCTCCCTCATCGTAGACTGATAGGATTATTAGTAATCAGTGAAAGCAGGTAGATATTAAAGGCATTGCTGTTTGGGTTCTATTTTTAGTAAAGAGAATGATCAGCCATTTATTACTAAATATAAAATGGCAGTGTTAACTCTTTTTCAATCGATAGCTATTCCAAACCTCATTATTTTACTTTATTTTTATTTTTCTCTTGTATTATTTTCAGGACACCCCTAAGAGGGAAGTAATAAAATAAATAATTAACATTTTAAAGATGGAAAATATATTACCTAGAAAGTAAAATTTCAAGACTGGAGAGAAACAGTGAAAGTCTTTGAACGTGAGAATTTTGAGGCCGTTAATATTCTTACCAACCAAACCGAAATGAAACCATTGGGTAGAAGTGCACATATATTTTTAAAATATGAGACAACAGAAAGCAAATAAGATGAACTTGATTGCATTAGAGTTAAACCTTATATTCTGTTTTCTACTCTGATAAAACCTAGGTTTAAAAAGGAAAAATTTACTCCTCTATTCTCTTTATGAGTTCTATTAGAAAAATATTCCTGATAGTCCATTTAGGTTGCCTTTTGATTAATAAAATTCTACTGCTGTACATCTCTGTACACCATCTTGCTCTTTATTTCTACTCACCTGAAATACACCTGAACAGAAAAAATTACCCTAATTACTTCTTGCTATCTGAACTAGAGAAGGTGCTTTGGTCAGCTTCATGTCTGTTGTTTTAGCATTTGATGCCCATAATATTGAAAAGTTCTGAAATGGGAAATGTTATTTGTTTGGTTCTCAGCTAACCTTGATTTTATTATGAATTCAAGCATACACTTTCCAGGCCTGCAGCTGAATAGGTGCTTGGGGCTTACATTTATCGTACAAGTTTATTACAGCTTATTCTTTCTAGGATCTTTTCCAGAAGATAAAGTTTATCATCATGGAACAAAGCAAACAGCACATACTTTTTCTTTTGGTACTTTTTTTACATACACTCTTCCAAATAAACGGACATGTGCTTGGTTTACCACACGATGGCGCTATATGAATGCTTTATAATGAAAGAATTTTTTTTTTTTTAAAGGTTTTCAGACTGAAAAACCCAAATTATCCATTTAAACAAGAACGTGGCCTACATTGGCTTTCCTATTTCACAGAACATTCTTCTATTAGAAATATTATATGTATATGCTCTTTGTATTGAGGTTCCCTCTCCCTCATCGTAGACTGATAGGATTATTAGTAATCAGTGAAAGCAGGTAGATATTAAAGGCATTGCTGTTTGGGTTCTATTTTTAGTAAAGAGAATGATCAGCCATTTATTACTAAATATAAAATGGCAGTGTTAACTCTTTTTCAATCGATAGCTATTCCAAACCTCATTATTTTACTTTATTTTTATTTTTCTCTTGTATTATTTTCAGGACACCCCTAAGAGGGAAGTAATAAAATAAATAATTAACATTTTAAAGATGGAAAATATATTACCTAGAAAGTAAAATTTCAAGACTGGAGAGAAACAGTGAAAGTCTTTGAACGTGAGAATTTTGAGGCCGTTAATATTCTTACCAACCAAACCGAAATGAAACCATTGGGTAGAAGTGCACATATATTTTTAAAATATGAGACAACAGAAAGCAAATAAGATGAACTTGATTGCATTAGAGTTAAACCTTATATTCTGTTTTCTACTCTGATAAAACCTAGGTTTAAAAAGGAAAAATTTATTCCTCTATTCTCTTTATGAGTTCTATTAGAAAAATATTCCTGATAGTCCATTTAGGTTGCCTTTTGATTAATAAAAATTCCCTACTGCTGTACATCTCTGTACACCATCTTGCTCTTTATTTCTACTCACCTGAAATACACCTGAACAGAATCCTATATCCAATCTTATTCATTATTTGACCCCACTTGACATTATGTATTTCCTCAGCCTGCTTGAATAATAGAAGTCAATCATTGATATGAATGCCTCTAATTTTTCTCTAAATCTTCATCAGTTGGAAACTAAGCACAGAATTCCCAATTGTTTTGTTGATGCTTCTGAGAATAAGCGACCGTTGACTAATTTCTCGTTCCTGATTTATTTATCTGTGTAAACTATACCATACACACAATCACAGAGGTTGCCTATCTGATTTCATCTCGGGGTAAGTTTGTTCTCTGTTGTTTAGCTGGCTGACTTAAAGCACGTTTGCGTGCAAAGCATCAGGTTACAGAGAAAGGATTTATATAACCGTATTTCCCTCTTCCTTCCTTCTTTCCTTTTCCTTTCCTTTCTATTTCTCTTTCCTTCCTTACTCTTAAATTTGGAATCCTAAGTTGTCAAAAGCAGACAAGAATAAGGATAAATAATAATAATAATAATAAAAAGAATAACAAGGAGTAAGGAGGGGAAACACACAATTGTCAAATTACAACCTCAAGGGATAAAATAATAAACATCAACATGAAGCTATTGTGGACCTGATTGCATGATTATTATTGGCACATACAAACCATATGTAAATAAACTTGTGACCCACTTACATATTGATCTTGGAAGTCATAACAACTTATTAAATGCTGTTCAATCTATCATGAAACCCTTTCCCTTTTTATCTCATTTACGAGCCAAAAAGTTGCAAACAGTGAAAGTCTTTGAACGTGAGAATTTTGAGGCCGTTAATATTCTTACCAACCAAACCGAAATGAAACCATTGGGTAGAAGTGCACATATATTTTTAAAATATGAGACAACAGAAAGCAAATAAGATGAACTTGATTGCATTAGAGTTAAACCTTATATTCTGTTTTCTACTCTGATAAAACCTAGGTTTAAAAAGGAAAAATTTACTCCTCTATTCTCTTTATGAGTTCTATTAGAAAAATATTCCTGATAGTCCATTTAGGTTGCCTTTTGATTAATAAAAATTCCCTACTGCTGTACATCTCTGTACACCATCTTGCTCTTTATTTCTACTCACCTGAAATACACCTGAACAGAATCCTATATCCAATCTTATTCATTATTTGACCCCACTTGACATTATGTATTTCCTCAGCCTGCTTGAATAATAGAAGTCAATCATTGATATGAATGCCTCTAATTCTTCTCTAAATCTTCATCAGTTGGAAACTAAGCACAGAATTCCCAATTGTTTTGTTGATGCTTCTGAGAATAAGCGACCGTTGACTAATTTCTCGTTCCTGATTTATTTATCTGTGTAAACTATACCATACACACAATCACAGAGGTTGCCTATCTGATTTCATCTCGGGGTAAGTTTGTTCTCTGTTGTTTAGCTGGCTGACTTAAAGCACGTTTGCGTGCAAAGCATCAGGTTACAGAGAAAGGATTTATATAACCGTATTTCCCTCTTCCTTCCTTCTTTCCTTTTCCTTTCCTTTCTATTTCTCTTTCCTTCCTTACTCTTAAATTTGGAATCCTAAGTTGTCAAAAGCAGACAAGAATAAGGATAAATAATAATAATAATAATAAAAAGAATAACAAGGAGTAAGGAGGGGAAACACACAATTGTCAAATTACAACCTCAAGGGATAAAATAATAAACATCAACATGAAGCTATTGTGGACCTGATTGCATGATTATTATTGGCACATACAAACCATATGTAAATAAACTTGTGACCCACTTACATATTGATCTTGGAAGTCATAACAACTTATTAAATGCTGTTCAATCTATCATGAAATTTCTCTGTCCTCAGCATGAAAGATTATCCCTATTAAAAATAACATCAACATTTTCATTTCCATAGCTTTAAATACAGAGCCAAAATAAGCATTTGTGAACTGATGTCTCACCCTGTCATCCTCATCTATTTGGCCATGATAATCACACTGATGTAAGCAGCTAGAATTCTCTTCTGTTCTAATTCTAAAATGACCCGTGTTACTATGATGAATATGTGTTTTTATGGACCTGGCTTCATTTCCTCATCCTCAGGATTGGGTGATTGTGTTTCCTCTCTGGATGAATTAGAGTAGTATATTTGAGATTATATTTCATTAGTTTTATTGCTGCTTGTTAAAGTTTTATTATCCTCTCTGTTTTATATTTCAGGCTGGCAAGCACTTGCCAGCAGTGCTAAGTGACTTGATATATATGAATCATAACTTTGTGACCTAAGAATATGCTGTTAGCAAATATAATGGTGTTTTAGAAGTGATATTTTATAATGCAGTTAAACATATGCATCCACAGAATAGCTATCCCAAATTAAGGAACTTTATTGCAAATTTTCTTTCATCCCAGTTAAAGTATTCAGCATTTTTCTTAAGTGGTACATGATATACTTTAGCTAAGAATTCATTCATTCTGGGTGATTTTCATTCATTTCATTCAATTGTTATCTACTCTGCAATTAGAATCCAACAATGTCTATAAAGCAATCTTAGGTAAAAGCCACTTGGTGGCTAAGCTACTTAGGTTGATATCTCTTTACTCTGCTGAATAAACAGTTAAGTAGGTAAAATGGATAGTTACATATCACATAATTGAATTAGAGCTGGACAGGTTGAGTAAGAAGTACATATTCTATCATAGTAATAACTGATATTTGTTCAAACTCAAATACTGTGATTTCTTACTCTGTGAATGAAGGTTAAGAATGCTGCATTCCTGTGAGAAAAGGGAATCCTGCAGGGGTGCTGTGAGACAGTCTGGAGAGGTGGGATGGGGGGGATATACATATGACTAATCTGGGAACATACATATCTGTAAACAACAAAGCCCTGTAAAAGTTAAAAGTTAAATAAAAATTTTAAAAAAGAGAATGCAACACTTATATGATTGTAAGTCACATAATCATTATTAAAATTATCATTAAATATCCTCAATTATCATAGAGGACATGATTCAAATAGACTACCTGAAATTAGACTCTTTAAGAGCAAATTTGCTTTTAAGTTTTTTGTTTCTCAGAACAAAATTAGCATTTTAGTTTTCTAGTAAAGAGACCATTATCTGCAACCACTGTAGATAAGTGAGTCTTTTGAAGGAGAATGATTAGTTTATGAATATTTATTAAGGTTTACTATGGACCAAAACGGGATCACAAAGAGTCAGACACACCTGAGTGACACACACACATTATTTTGTGTACATCTGTCCTATGTGCTTATTTTCTATGCATCTGTCCTTAATGCTTATTGAATCCTATATGCCACAAAAGTTACTCTGCTTTCTTTCTTTCCTCAATGACTGTGCCTTATCCTTGAACGTCTCTTGAAATGTATATTAAAATGCTGGATTCATAAGACATTCTCATTACCAGTGGAAATTAATCAAAAAAGCAACATTTGGGTTGTATCATGCAGAGTAAGATGTGTAGTTGACAGTTCAGTGAGCAAGAGGAACAGCCCAAGTTGTGTTTTTCAAGTGGTACATGATATACTTTAGCTAAGAATTCATTCATTCTGGGTGATTTTCATTCATTTCATTCAATTGTTATCTACTCTGCAATTAGAATCCAACAATGTCTATAAAGCAATCTTAGGTAAAAGCCACTTGGTGGCTAAGCTACTTAGGTTGATATCTCTTTACTCTGCTGAATAAACAGTTAAGTAGGTAAAATGGATAGTTACATATCACATAATTGAATTAGAGCTGGACAGGTTGAGTAAGAAGTACATATTCTATCATAGTAATAACTGATATTTGTTCAAACTCAAATACTGTGATTTCTTACTCTGTGAATGAAGGTTAAGAATGCTGCATTCCTGTGAGAAAAGGGAATCCTGCAGGGGTGCTGTGAGACAGTCTGGAGAGGTGGGATGGGGGGGATATACATATGACTAATCTGGGAACATACATATCTGTAAACAACAAAGCCCTGTAAAAGTTAAAAGTTAAATAAAAATTTTAAAAAAGAGAATGCAACACTTATATGATTGTAAGTCACATAATCATTATTAAAATTATCATTAAATATCCTCAATTATCATAGAGGACATGATTCAAATAGACTACCTGAAATTAGACTCTTTAAGAGCAAATTTGCTTTTAAGTTTTTTGTTTCTCAGAACAAAATTAGCATTTTAGTTTTCTAGTAAAGAGACCATTATCTGCAACCACTGTAGATAAGTGAGTCTTTTGAAGGAGAATGATTAGTTTATGAATATTTATTAAGGTTTACTATGGACCAAAACGGGATCACAAAGAGTCAGACACACCTGAGTGACACACACACATTATTTTGTGTACATCTGTCCTATGTGCTTATTTTCTATGCATCTGTCCTTAATGCTTATTGAATCCTATATGCCACAAAAGTTACTCTGCTTTCTTTCTTTCCTCAATGACTGTGCCTTATCCTTGAACGTCTCTTGAAATGTATATTAAAATGCTGGATTCATAAGACATTCTCATTACCAGTGGAAATTAATCAAAAAAGCAACATTTGGGTTGTATCATGCAGAGTAAGATGTGTAGTTGACAGTTCAGTGAGCAAGAGGAACAGCCCAACAGCCCTACTCAAACTTTCTCTTGAAAGGCCTCCTAGGACCTGAGAAGAGCGGGAGTGTCCCAGGTGGCAGAAGTGTATCAAACATGTTTGACGTCTCCTGTTTAATTCTTCAGATTTGGGGACTTATTCTTATCTCCATGGTATCAGTATTTGTCTTAATATAAAAACAATGTTTTAAATCATACTAGTTTAATAATTCCTTTTGTGACTCTGTGCTTTCCAAATCTTGCAACAAAACTGATGATCCAGGAAGATTTGCTTGACTAGTGACATTTCTCATCCTTTTAAAAATATCAATTTGAGCTGATAGTGAGGCTAGCACTAGGTGGAAAATGCATAGCATATTAATGGCTATTAAACAATAGTGGGAAATTACCACTTACAGAGGGTTTTTTAAAAATTTATTAATTTATTATGTTCGGCTATTCTGGGTTTTCACAGCTGCCACGGGCTCTTCTCTAGTTGCAGGGAGTGGGGACTACTCTTTAATGGAGGTGAGCGGGCTTCTTGTTGCAGTGACTTCGCTTGTTGTGGAACTCGGGCTCTAGGGCACAGGCTCAAAAGTTGTGGCTCAAGGGCTTAGTTATGCTTCACAGCATGTGGGATCTTCCCAGATCCAGGATGAAACCTGTCTCCTGCATTGCCAGGCAAACTTTTTACCACTGAGCTACCAGGGAAGCCCCCAGAGAGCTTTTTAAAATATATTTTCACTGACTGAAATTGTGACTATAGTAGCAGGAATTTACATTTAAAACCTTTGTTGGCTCTTAGCAGTTCATGTTTTATTAGTCTACTATGTGCTCAAATTCAATTACCATTTCAGAATATATCTTTAAAATATAAGATCTAATTATATTATGTTTTCTAAAAGAGTTTAGTTTTACTTTTAAAGAGATCTATGTGCACATAATGTTTTGTTATAACATTTCTTAATCATTTTAAAAATAAAACAAAACACTTGTTTCACAAGTTTAGGACAGAAGTAGTGTATCAGAGCTAAGTGTTGTTACAAAAACAAAAAAGTTTTACAAATAATGCACGTATAATATGTTAAAATGCTTTAATTGTATGTATTTGAACTATTAATTATTTGTATTATGTACAATGTCATTAATATTGTAGCATAATTATTTATAATTAGTTGAATTAAAATGATTATAAAATTATATAACTAAATATCACAAGTCACACAAACATCACAACACTATACAAATTAATTAATATTATGTTTACAGTCTCTTAATGATGGCAAATACTTTAGTTATGGTACAACTGCAAATAAAATGAAACATTACTGAAAAGCTAAATAAATTGAAATGAATACAACAAGGGTTTTCCCGGTGGTCCAGTGGTTAGGAATCCATCTTGGAATGCAGGGGACGAGGGTTCGGCTCCTGGTCGGGGGACTGAGATGCCACCTGTCTCAGAGCAGCTGAGCTTGAGCTTTGCAGCTACAGAGCCTGTGACCACAGAGTGCACACCCAGCACTGCAAGATCGCGCGTGATGTAGAGAGGACTTGACATAGCCAAATCAATAAACATTTTTTAAAAATAAATGCAACAAAATGTAGCATTAATAATATCACCAGCATTACCCAGTTGGGAATTTCATATTAATAAGATGTGTTCTCTTAAAATAACTGAAATAATTTAAAGGTGATACTCATACTTACTGTGGACTAGCTTTCTGGACTGGTAAAGTCTTTGAAACCTTTTGTTCTTCTACTTAAAAATTATCCCAATGTCTTCCCTCAAGTTCTGCTGAATACACTGCTCTTGGTGAATTTTTAAATTTCTATTTCTACATTTAAGTTTATATAAAATATTATATTTTCAGATTTTTAAACTATAAAAATTATGTTCAGAAACATCTAATGGGAAGTGGTTCCAACTTTCCATATCTTCATAGTATTATCTGCATCTGAATGTGGCGATTGATCCTGAGAAGGTGTAAATGAGTCTATTACTTCCGTTTCTGAAAAAGCAGACACATGGACTTTCATGTTGTCTGGAAGCTTCTATCTTGCTTTTTACATCATGTACTTTCAGTTCATAGCCTGTTAAAGTTACTTTAATTCACTGGTGTTAACAGTTTTATCGGGAGTATTTACTGCAAGTAATCAGTGCTCAAAATTATATTTAATAACATTGTCATTTCAGTCCTTACTGTTGGATTTGGGAGGGAAATTATGGAATCATAGCAGTTACCTTTATAATCTGACCATGAAGGTAACTGCCTACTCCACTCACAATTTCCACTTGCAGTCTTTTATTTATAGGTTACCTTCTTTGAATAAGGATTTACAGTAGCTTAATGTTCTTTTCCAAATACCTAAAATATTCTTAAAACTAGAATCTGAAAATTTTGGAAATACTAGTTTACAATGGTTCCTAATCTTTGCATTTTCCTGATCTTTTCCTGATCTTTCCTGATCTTTTCCCAAGTTACCTCTGCAATTGACAGAAACTTTTGTAGTATAAAAGTTTTCTGAAGATTTATATTGCTTTTCTAAACTCAAGTATTTAAATATATTTTTTATTTAAATGTATGTATTAAACAATTTATATTTAAAATACCTTGAAAATTAAGCAGGTTAAGATAATCTCCATCCTCAGCCAGCCAATCAGTAACTCTTACTGTGCTTCTGTCTGGATTAGAACTGTGAAGATTCCTTATTTGATTTAGGACAGGATCACTACTTTTTTTTAGTATAATAATGATAATTTTATTGAGATACTTGATGTATATTTGCACATACTTGAAGTGTACAATTTGATAAATACTGGCATGTTTATATACTCAAAAGAGTTACCACAATCAAGATAGTGAATATATCTATCACCTCCAAAAGTGTTCTCAGGTCTATAGCTTCTTTCAGGTCAGGACCTCATATTTGATCAAATGTTACAAGAATATTTCAGGATGGTTGCAGGGCATTTGTCTTTTATGCCTGTTAAAATAGCAAAGAAAAAGCCCCAACCTCTCTATTCTTGATCATTATTTTATTTGAAAAAATTATTGTTATGCCTAAGAAACAGGTGTAATCATAGTGATAATTTTCAATGAGTAAGAGTTTTGCAATGAATAAAAATTATAAAACTGAGAGAATAAGAAACTAGAAGGTGCTTAAGATCTCACTTGTTTTTCCCCAAACTTCCTCCCATGCTAGGCTGTTTCTAACTTCAGTTGACTGTAAATATAAAGTTTGTAACTATACATAGTAAAACTGAAGTCATAAGGTTTTATATACTTTAGTAAATAGTATAGTCAGTTTTCCCTACAAACTCAGTGACTTCATGGTTTACAATTTCTTCTTAATATAAGGCAGTGGTTCTCAACCTTGGCTGCATATTAGAATCACCTGGGGAACCGTTAAACCACCCTGATTCCCTAGCCATCATAGATGTTCTTTCTTAATTGGATTAGGGAGGAGACCTGGCATCTGTACATAATAAAAGCTCATAAGGTGATTTAATACACAATTAGGATTGAGAACCACTGCTGTGGGGGAAAGGGGTTTTATTTGAGTTATCTGGAACAATCCCATCACTGGGTATAGCAGTATATCCTGTGTGCGTTGTGACACAGTGTATGTTTTGAAAAAGTTTTCCCGCTAAATCTAATCTTTCAATAGATCCCAGTGTGAGATATAAGTTCCTTCATGTACTTAGAGCTTGTGTGCATTTGCAGCTCTTTGGCAAAACAACGTTGGTAGGAGTTTGGTTTATTAAGCCATATGAAAAATCAGTCAATGTCAGCAAATTGTCTCTGTACTTCATGGCATATTAACATTCTAGTTTGATTTGTTATTATAGTTACAGCTGAGATTAGCAATCTTTGGGATCAGAACATAAGACACATGTTTTGTTTTTTTTTTTTTTTTAATTTATTTATTATTTATTTTTGTATATGTATGTTCCCAGATCATTCATATGCATATCCCTAGACCCTCCCCCCACCCAGTTCACCCCCTCCCATCCCTCCAGACCATCGCTCCAAGTGGTTGTAGGTACTCCTATTCCCCTAGCACAATGACAATAGCTATCTTTTCTACACATGACAGTATAGGTTTCCATGTTACTCCCTCCCACTGTTTGGTCAAGACACATGTTTTAATGGAGAGATTAGGACAAACCTTGGAGGGTTTGTAACAGTGCTGAAGCCCTGTCACCAATGTGAAGAAGTTGCTGGGAAGAGTCAGCATCATAACTGTAACTAGAGTCTGTTTTTTAGAAGCATCTCAAAATTTTATTTAGGAAGCTGTCCCTATTGACTCACTCAATATTCTGAGATCTTTGTCACTTCTCATGGCCAATCTCAGTCACTTTGAACTATCAACCTTTCTTATCACTGTCTGATTAATCTGAACTGTTTTCATGATGATTTGCAATAATAAAGAAATTTGGGGAAGAAAGGTTATTTCTTTGTTATATTGAATTCAGCACTTATGTACAGATAAGAACATACATGGTTAATTTTGTGTAACAACTTGTTTGGGCCATGATGCCCAGATGTTTAGTAAGATATTACTCTGTATGTTTCTGTGAATGTGTTTTGGGGATATTAACATTTGAATGGTGGACTTAAACAGATTATCCTCCATAATGTGGGTGAGTCTCAATCAATTAAAGGCCTTTTATAGAACAAAGACTGACCTCCATCAGGCAAGAAAGGATTGTGCCAGCAGACTGTCTTTTTTTTTTTAATTAATTTTTTATTGGAGTATAGTTGCTTTACAATGTTCTGTTAATTTCTACTGTACAGTGAAATGAATATGTACATATGCATGTATCTCCCCCTGTTTGAGCTTC
Organism: Tragulus kanchil; assembly: GCA_022376925.1. Lineage (NCBI taxonomy): Eukaryota > Metazoa > Chordata > Mammalia > Artiodactyla > Tragulidae > Tragulus > Tragulus kanchil. The sequence goes on along the minus strand of JAIOJX010000028.1, from coordinate 66,985,197 downwards.
CTTGCCATGCTGGTCACTACCAGGCATTAAGTAGGGTTCCCTGTGCTATAGAGTGCATTCTCTTTGGTTATCTACTTTCTACATAGTAGCAGGAGATGTGGGTTTTACCCCTGGGTCAGGATGATCTCCTGAAGGAGAAAATGGCAACCCACTCCAGTATTCTTGACTGGAAAATTCCATGGACAGAGGAACGTAGGAAGCTACAGTCCATGGGGCTGCAAAGAGTTGGACACAACTGAGCACCCACTGACTGATACAGATGTGAACAGCTTGGTTCTTACTGGAAGCTCATTTGCCACAACCCCTGATCACCTTCCTATTGTAGTTGAGGTGACTGAAGTGCAAATAGGTTAAAGTCACTTGATCAAAGGCACAGAAAGTGGCAGGACAGGAATTTGAATGCAGATGATAGGGATAGAATAGAACAGGTAGAGTCCTAGTGGGAGACAATAGTTAGAAGGGTGAGACCTGGGAAAGGTTGGGAGGCCAGTAAGTTGATGATAACTTAGGAGAGCTGCTTTTTGTTCAATAAAGCGGGCTTGACTGGGCATGGACAGCTATGAAGGAGGAGCTGGTGAGGAAGAAATTAACAAGTTATGTATAGTCTTTACATTTTGAACTTATTCACTGTCTGATTAATCTGAACTGTTTTCATGATGATTTGCAATAATAAAGAAATTTGGGGAAGAAAGGTTATTTCTTTGTTATATTGAATTCAGCACTTATGTACAGATAAGAACATACATGGTTAATTTTGTGTAACAACTTGTTTGGGCCATGATGCCCAGATGTTTAGTAAGATATTACTCTGTATGTTTCTGTGAATGTGTTTTGGGGATATTAACATTTGAATGGTGGACTTAAACAGATTATCCTCCATAATGTGGGTGAGTCTCAATCAATTAAAGGCCTTTTATAGAACAAAGACTGACCTCCATCAGGCAAGAAAGGATTGTGCCAGCAGACTGTCTTTTTTTTTTTAATTAATTTTTTATTGGAGTATAGTTGCTTTACAATGTTCTGTTAATTTCTACTGTACAGTGAAATGAATATGTACATATGCATGTATCTCCCCCTGTTTGAGCTTCCTTGCCATGCTGGTCACTACCAGGCATTAAGTAGGGTTCCCTGTGCTATAGAGTGCATTCTCTTTGGTTATCTACTTTCTACATAGTAGCAGGAGATGTGGGTTTTACCCCTGGGTCAGGATGATCTCCTGAAGGAGAAAATGGCAACCCACTCCAGTATTCTTGACTGGAAAATTCCATGGACAGAGGAACGTAGGAAGCTACAGTCCATGGGGCTGCAAAGAGTTGGACACAACTGAGCACCCACTGACTGATACAGATGTGAACAGCTTGGTTCTTACTGGAAGCTCATTTGCCACAACCCCTGATCACCTTCCTATTGTAGTTGAGGTGACTGAAGTGCAAATAGGTTAAAGTCACTTGATCAAAGGCACAGAAAGTGGCAGGACAGGAATTTGAATGCAGATGATAGGGATAGAATAGAACAGGTAGAGTCCTAGTGGGAGACAATAGTTAGAAGGGTGAGACCTGGGAAAGGTTGGGAGGCCAGTAAGTTGATGATAACTTAGGAGAGCTGCTTTTTGTTCAATAAAGCGGGCTTGACTGGGCATGGACAGCTAATGAAGGAGGAGCTGGTGAGGAAGAAATTAACGATGTATGTCTTACACCTGTGTCTACTTGAGGGGGGCGGTCTTTTACCATCCTATATATTTGCTGCCCATTCAGTCAGGGAGGGAGCAGCAGAGCAGAACTTTCCCGCCGGCCCGTTTGCACTGCTTACAGGTACCTTACTGTAATAAATCCTTTTCTTGTTTGTCACTCTGCTTCTCGCTGAATTCTTTCTGCATTGAGGCATGAAGAACCTGAGCCTCAGTGGGTCCAGAGCTTGGATTAAGTCCCAGCCGCGTGGGTTCGAGTCCCAGATAGGGTTTTGGCTGGGACTGTGTCCTGACTACGTGGATTCAGGTCCCAAGCATAGTTTTGGCTGCGGTTGAGCCTTAGTCACGTGGGTTCAAGTCCCTAACAGGGTTTTGGCTGGGTTCAAGTCCCAGTAGCGTGGTTTCAAGTCCCAAACAGAGTTCTGGTTGGGTTCAAGTCCTAAGCCAGGGATTGTGGGTTCGAGTCCCAAACAGGGTTTTGGCTGGAGTTCGAGCTGGGTTCAAGTCCCAAGCAGGGTTCGATCAGGTCTGGGTTTAAGCCTCAAATCAAGGTAAAACCCTTTCACAGACACTCTGGCTCCAGTTTTTGCTGTTTGTTATTGCCTTACAAATATTGTTACTCTTTGGTCACTGAGTTGTTTCTGATTCTTTTGTGATCCCATGGACTGTAGCCCACCAGGCTCCTCTGTCCATGGGATTTCCCAGGCAAGAATACTGGAGTGGGCAGCCATTTCCTTCTCCAGGGAACTTACCAGTCCATGGGGCTGCAAGAGTTGGACACAACTGAGCACCCACTGACTGATACAGATGTGAACAGCTTGGTTCTTACTGGAAGCTCATTTGCCACAACCCCTGATCACCTTCCTATTGTAGTTGAGGTGACTGAAGTGCAAATAGGTTAAAGTCACTTGATCAAAGGCACAGAAAGTGGCAGGACAGGAATTTGAATGCAGATGATAGGGATAGAATAGAACAGGTAGAGTCCTAGTGGGAGACAATAGTTAGAAGGGTGAGACCTGGGAAAGGTTGGGAGGCCAGTAAGTTGATGATAACTTAGGAGAGCTGCTTTTTGTTCAATAAAGCGGGCTTGACTGGGCATGGACAGCTGATGAAGGAGGAGCTGGTGAGGAAGAAATTAACGATGTATGTCTTACACCTGTGTCTACTTGAGGGGGCGGTCTTTACCATCCTATATATTTGCTGCCCATTCAGTCAGGGAGGGAGCAGCAGAGCAGAATTTTCCCCGCCGGCCCGTTTGCACTGCTTACAGGTACCTTACTGTAATAAATCCTTTTATTGTTTGTCACTCTGCTTCTCGCTGAATTCTTTCTGCATTGAGGCATGAAGAACCTGAGCCTCAGTGGGTCCAGAGCTTGGATTAAGTCCCAGCCGCGTGGGTTCGAGTCCCAGATAGGGTTTTGGCTGGGACTGTGTCCTGACTACGTGGATTCAGGTCCCAAGCATAGTTTTGGCTGCGGTTGAGCCTTAGTCACGTGGGTTCAAGTCCCTAACAGGGTTTTGGCTGGGTTCAAGTCCCAGTAGCGTGGTTTCAAGTCCCAAACAGAGTTCTGGTTGGGTTCAAGTCCTAAGCCAGGGATTGTGGGTTCGAGTCCCAAACAGGGTTTTGGCTGGAGTTCGAGCTGGGTTCAAGTCCCAAGCAGGGTTCGATCAGGTCTGGGTTTAAGCCTCAAATCAAGGTAAAACCCTTTCACAGACACTCTGGCTCCAGTTTTTGCTGTTTGTTATTGCCTTACAAATATTGTTACTCTTTGGTCACTGAGTTGTTTCTGATTCTTTTGTGATCCCATGGACTGTAGCCCACCAGGCTCCTCTGTCCATGGGATTTCCCAGGCAAGAATACTGGAGTGGGCAGCCATTTCCTTCTCCAGGGGAACTTACCAACCCAGGAATCAGACCCAGGTCTCCTGCATTGGCAGGCAATTCTTTACCACTGAACCACCTGGGAAGCCCCTTGCAAATATTAGTGAATGCCATGGAATACATGTTTTTCCTACAGCTGGCTCACCACTGGGGGAATGCTAGCACTTGCCATCTTTGCTAATTTGCTTCAGTGATTTACACAGGCATTAAAATACATTTCTAACTAAAGGCCAGAATATAAGCACTCCCCTAGCATAGGAACAAAAACAGACTTCTGGAAAATATCTCAAACTGGGAAAAATCTGAATGAAATGAAAAGCTTTTTGTATTGGGCCCAGAGGAACAAAATGAGCCGGTTTCGGTGGGTGACAGGAACTGCCCTGTTATTCGTGGTATTAGTCTGGTAGTGGCCTAGACTCTTCATCCATGGAGCTGAATAGAATCAGCAAAGATGTGTTTGTGTGGAGAGGATATACCCACAGTTTCAATCAATTGTTGCGTGCTCTCGTTTGTGTGATTCAAAGAGAAATACTACATTTGCATTATATGCCTGTAAAATGTTGGAACTTTCTAAATATAATAGCCATTGAATCTATTTAACGTTCACCACGTTAAGTCTGGAACTTTTTCTGTTTTATTTATCATTTCACACATAATTAAATTTGGGATCTGGCCATGGCCATTGGTTACAGTATCATTTACAGATGTCTCTACCGACAGGTTTTTAATTCAACTTGCCAGTATCAGGGTCTGATTTTTGGAAAGGAAAAAAAAAAAATCAAAGAAATAGTTTGAAGAACAGCTACAGTGACTTCTTTGTGAACTTTAAACACCAATCTGGTTGATTTTGTGAGTTAGCATGATCTTTGTGTTACTTCAGTCTTTTAATACAGCAGTGATTGTTTGATTCCACAATATGGATTTGTTTTCGATGTAATTGCAGGCTATCTGTGTTGCTGGGTGGTAAAAATGTGCTGAGGAATTCCCTTGCTTTGAAAGGAAGAGTCACAGAGATGAAGCTTGGTAGATATCCTATCTAGTGACTTAGTCACAAGCTCACAGAGAATAATGACTCTCTTTCCTAGTTTAGTGATGCATTTGGCTCTTCTTAACGTTACAGGCATAAAATTTACCTTTTGCAACATTGTTTAAGCAGTTTCAGAAGCCTTTGTTTTGTTCTGTTTTTCCATAATAAAGTTAGACAACTTCTGAAGAAATTGATTGGTTTACTTTGAAAATGTATTATTTCTTCAGTGACCATTAAGCTGATGTAAAAAAATGCTTGGCAATCACATCAAAAGTTTGTTTAGTCCTGTTCTTGTTAATTGTAAAATTATTCTAGCCAGACCATTTAACCTCGGAAAATATCTCAAACTGGGAAAAATCTGAATGAAATGAAAAGCTTTTTGTATTGGGCCCAGAGGAACAAAATGAGCCGGTTTCGGTGGGTGACAGGAACTGCCCTGTTATTCGTGGTATTAGTCTGGTAGTGGCCTAGACTCTTCATCCATGGAGCTGAATAGAATCAGCAAAGATGTGTTTGTGTGGAGAGGATATACCCACAGTTTCAATCAATTGTTGCGTGCTCTCGTTTGTGTGATTCAAAGAGAAATACTACATTTGCATTATATGCCTGTAAAATGTTGGAACTTTCTAAATATAATAGCCATTGAATCTATTTAACGTTCACCACGTTAAGTCTGGAACTTTTTCTGTTTTATTTATCATTTCACACATAATTAAATTTGGGATCTGGCCATGGCCATTGGTTACAGTATCATTTACAGATGTCTCTACCGACAGGTTTTTAATTCAACTTGCCAGTATCAGGGTCTGATTTTTGGAAAGGAAAAAAAAAAAATCAAAGAAATAGTTTGAAGAACAGCTACAGTGACTTCTTTGTGAACTTTAAACACCAATCTGGTTGATTTTGTGAGTTAGCATGATCTTTGTGTTACTTCAGTCTTTTAATACAGCAGTGATTGTTTGATTCCACAATATGGATTTGTTTTCGATGTAATTGCAGGCTATCTGTGTTGCTGGGTGGTAAAAATGTGCTGAGGAATTCCCTTGCTTTGAAAGGAAGAGTCACAGAGATGAAGCTTGGTAGATATCCTATCTAGTGACTTAGTCACAAGCTCACAGAGAATAATGACTCTCTTTCCTAGTTTAGTGATGCATTTGGCTCTTCTTAACGTTACAGGCATAAAATTTACCTTTTGCAACATTGTTTAAGCAGTTTCAGAAGCCTTTGTTTTGTTCTGTTTTTTCCATAATAAAGTTAGACAACTTCTGAAGAAATTGATTGGTTTACTTTGAAAATGTATTATTTCTTCAGTGACCATTAAGCTGATGTAAAAAAAAAAAAAATCTATGCTTGGCAATCACATCAAAAGAGTCCCTATGAAAAAGTCTATACTGAGAAACAACTGGCCTGTGTCTTGTTAATTGTAAAATTATTGGTTGCTGAATCAAGAATAGCACTGGGGATCCTTCGCTTAGTGAAGCTCTTAGCTTCATCTGCCATTATTTGCTGATCAATAAATATCTTTTAGATATTGTTTTTATTGTAGACTAAGTGGAGTGTATGAAATATAAAAATAACATATAAAGTCTAAAATTTCACCCAAATAATAGGAATCCAAGGGGATATCATATATATAAAGTGAATTCACTTTCACAATTAATTTAGCTGCAATTGCTTTGTTACATCTAACATGTTTCTTTTGAAATAGGAATAAATAATATCAGAGAAGAGTCCACCTATTGTCTATTCGTTATTTAATTTAAAAGTTTATAAAAGGACTTTATACATTAACCCATTAATAAAAAGCTTGTTTTATATTTGTGTGGGGGAGAGAGAAAGAGAGGGAGAAAGTGTGTTATAGTTTTAATTTATGGTTATTTAGCTATTCATATCTTTGCATAAAAAGCTAGGACATGGAGGAATATACATATGACTAATCTGGGATCATACATATCTGTAAACAACAAAACCCTGTAAAAGTAAAAAGTAAAATAAAAATTAAAAAAAAAAGCTAGGGCATGATAAAAGTAGAACTGTACGTCACTTCCCACTGTGCGGGAGTGGACACTGGCTCTCAAACTTTTCTCATTTCTTTCTCCTGATTATTATATGATAGAAACTGATATACAAAATGATGTTCCTGAAATGGTAGCCTAAACCTTCTCATTGAGATAAATAGTTTTAGGAAGGGGAAGATGTGTATAAATTATGAGAAACTGTTTTAACTTTCTAAAAATTAAGATTTTCCTAAGAAATTCGTTCTCATATGTGTGTCACTTTTACATACTCCAAGTCAGGAAATAGGAAGAAGTTAAGGCAGATATAATTAAGTAAAATAACCCACACAAAGGTACACTGTAAACTTCAACACAGTTTTAACCTTTGAGGTAGATTTTAGTCTACCCTGCAAACCCTGCCCCCCCAGATACCTCTGACTAAGCAAGTAATCCATCTGAAGGGACTAGAATATTAATGTAATCTTTCAGCAATGGTTTGAGGCAGTAGACAACTTTGAAAGCAGATGATGGATTTCCTAAAGAAAATCTCAGCAAATATATTATTTATACAGCTTCATCATATTTCTCTCATCTCTTCCTTGTCTTCTTTCCTCATGTATTAGCATTTTTTACAGCACTGTGCAAGTTAGTCTGCCAAATGCATAGGCTTCTAAAGATGAATGAAAGTTAAAAAAAGTCAAATAGAGTTTTAATTAAATGACATTGCTCTTATAACAATAAAACTTTTAGTATAATAGAATAGACACCAGAGGTACTAAGCTTTAACAATATAAATAAAGGATAAATATTGAGCACAAATGAGCAGATTAGTGTCCCGGCTGAGTCCTAATGCCTCTGTTTAAATCCCACCTATTGTCTATTCGTTATTTAATTTAAAAGTTTATAAAAGGACTTTATACATTAACCCATTAATAAAAAGCTTGTTTTATATTTGTGTGGGGGAGAGAGAAAGAGAGGGAGAAAGTGTGTTATAGTTTTAATTTATGGTTATTTAGCTATTCATATCTTTGCATAAAAAGCTAGGACATGGAGGAATATACATATGACTAATCTGGGATCATACATATCTGTAAACAACAAAACCCTGTAAAAGTAAAAAGTAAAATAAAAATTAAAAAAAAAAGCTAGGGCATGATAAAAGTAGAACTGTACGTCACTTCCCACTGTGCGGGAGTGGACACTGGCTCTCAAACTTTTCTCATTTCTTTCTCCTGATTATTATATGATAGAAACTGATATACAAAATGATGTTCCTGAAATGGTAGCCTAAACCTTCTCATTGAGATAAATAGTTTTAGGAAGGGGAAGATGTGTATAAATTATGAGAAACTGTTTTAACTTTCTAAAAATTAAGATTTTCCTAAGAAATTCGTTCTCATATGTGTGTCACTTTTACATACTCCAAGTCAGGAAATAGGAAGAAGTTAAGGCAGATATAATTAAGTAAAATAACCCACACAAAGGTACACTGTAAACTTCAACACAGTTTTAACCTTTGAGGTAGATTTTAGTCTACCCTGCAAACCCTGCCCCCCCAGATACCTCTGACTAAGCAAGTAATCCATCTGAAGGGACTAGAATATTAATGTAATCTTTCAGCAATGGTTTGAGGCAGTAGACAACTTTGAAAGCAGATGATGGATTTCCTAAAGAAAATCTCAGCAAATATATTATTTATACAGCTTCATCATATTTCTCTCATCTCTTCCTTGTCTTCTTTCCTCATGTATTAGCATTTTTTACAGCACTGTGCAAGTTAGTCTGCCAAATGCATAGGCTTCTAAAGATGAATGAAAGTTAAAAAAAGTCAAATAGAGTTTTAATTAAATGACATTGCTCTTATAACAATAAAACTTTTAGTATAATAGAATAGACACCAGAGGTACTAAGCTTTAACAATATAAATAAAGGATAAATATTGAGCACAAATGAGCAGATTAGTGTCCCGGCTGAGTCCTAATGCCTCTGTTTAAATCCCACCTCTTCTACTTACTAACATATGACTTTTGGCAACTCTCTTCTGTGTGCCTCAGTTTCTTCCCCTGTAAAATGGAACTAATAATGTGCTTACCTCACATAACAGATGTGAAGATTAAATAAATTGCACATGTAAAATGTGCAAGTCTTAGGTCTTTTTAAAACAAAATCCATTAGAAAAAACACTTTAAGTTGTGTATAAATCTGGAGGGAAGGTAGAAATGAAATCATGTGGATTTTATGTTGTAGTTAGGGAGAAAGGGGTGCCAGCTTCTTTGTTTTAACTATGGAAAAGCTTGGGGAAGAAGGAAGAACAGTGGGAAGGTTGATCTTGTGGGCTGCTGGAAAGAATTTATGGGGAAGACAGTGGAGAAGAGTTTAACATTGAAAGGCAGAGAGAGGCCAGTATAAACTTACATGATAAAAAAGATGCTAGATTTAATCAGAAATGTTATGAAAAACTGTTTAAAGAACATATTCATGTTCTTATGAACATATTCATAATTCATGAACTATGCTGCAAAAAACTGGCTTTGGTAGTGAGAGAAAGTCTAATACACAGAAGTTACTGGGACATGTGTGTGTGTAGAAATAGCATTTATAACAGATTATAGTATAATCTTTGAATAATAGAAATCGGATTAATCATGTATATATATGTTTGTGTGTGTGTATATATATATATATATATATATATATACATATACACACAGACACACAAACAGATACAGATGGATGGATAGACAGATGGATATGAGGAAGGTGATGGATGGGCCACGGGGCTGGACACCTGTTGTTCATTAAGTGAATAAAATTCAAGCTTTGTTCTCACCCAGATACCCCAGGGACAAAGCTAGTGGCAAAAACTGAGGTCTGCTTAAGAGTTAAACACCCACTCCTAAGGTCAAGAAAGACTTCCCTGTATGTATATGCACAAGAAGGCTTCTTGGGGGTTGAAAAGGGAGGGGGCCCCATCCCATAATAAGTCTGGACATGTCCCCATAGGCCTCTACAGTGGGATCCATCTTAGAAAATAATTGTTTATGCATCCTGGGGAGAGTCTTAGGACCAGTCTGTTGTGGTGAAAGAATCAAATTAATTGGCCATATGCAGACAGAGATTGGGAAGGACTGTTTTATAAAAGGTGGTATAAGCCATCTCTTTATTATGCTCCTTACTCAAGTTGCCTGCACTTCTCTACGTGTCTGTGTTGCTGCCTTGCCTCTGATAAAAATAACTGAACTGGTTCTGTGAGTGTTCTCCCATACATTGTACTGTGTCTTTAATAATAAACTTTGTATCTTGTTTTGCAGTTTTTGCCTCCTTGAATCTTTCTCGATTTCAATAGGGTAAGAATCAAGGAACTTTGCTTCTATCCTCTAGCCCCTGGTGGACTGGTGGCTAAATTCAATCCCTAAACAGGGGAAGTAAGATCTTGTTCAAAACTATGGACCCTCCAAGAGTAGATAGATAGATAAGACAATTATTGATCAGATTTTAAGGTTAATTTATGAACTTCCCTGGTGGTACAGTAGATGGGAATCGGCCTGCCAATGCAGGGGACACAGTTTAATTCCTGGCTCGTCTGGGAAGATTCCGCATGCCGTGAGCGACTGGGCCAGTGTGCCAACAGCTACTGAAGCCTGCCCCGCCCTAGAGCCTATGCTCTACAGCAAGAGAAGCCACTGCACTGAGAAGCCTGTGGACTGAAGTGAAAAGTAGCCCCCACTGGCTGCCACTAGAGAAAGCTCATGTGTATCAGTGAAGACCCAGTGCAACCAGAATTGTTTTTTTTTTAATTTAAAAAAAGGTTACTTTACTTGAAAGTGACTTTTTTTTTTTCCACCCACCCTGAAAGTGACTTTTAATAACTCATTTCTTACACTCCATAGAAGAGAAGGCCCAAATGGATTGAGTTTGGGCAGCGGGTGACTATAAGTAAACTCATATTCTGTGGTGCAGATTAGCCTAGAAAAAAGTTTTCATGGCCTCTTTCCATATGGTGGTTGTTGATGGTGGTGAGTGCAGTTACCTGAAAACAAGTTATAATACCTAGTAAGTGCAGCATAATTTGATAAGTTATATTAAAAAATGCTCTCTAGTTTTATTGGGGCAACAAATGTACTAGCTGAATCATACCTTATTTTGTATCAAATGTCAGTTGATATTAACATGGCAAGACCATAACTTTCAAAATTTAGCCAAGTCATATATTTGAGGCAGTTTTTAAAGGCTTATCCATAAATCCAACAGTATTCCTGGATTTTCCATCTTATTGTTATTTTATGGTAGTTTCAGAAGTATAGAGGCAAGGGTAAGTAAACTATAACTTTTCCATTTGTCTCAGTTGCTCGGGATGGATGCATAGGAAAACTGTGAGTGTTCTCCCATACATTGTACTGTGTCTTTAATAATAAACTTTGTATCTTGTTTTGCAGTTTTTGCCTCCTTGAATCTTTCTCGATTTCAATAGGGTAAGAATCAAGGAACTTTGCTTCTATCCTCTAGCCCCTGGTGGACTGGTGGCTAAATTCAATCCCTAAACAGGGGAAGTAAGATCTTGTTCAAAACTATGGACCCTCCAAGAGTAGATAGATAGATAAGACAATTATTGATCAGATTTTAAGGTTAATTTATGAACTTCCCTGGTGGTACAGTAGATGGGAATCGGCCTGCCAATGCAGGGGACACAGTTTAATTCCTGGCTCGTCTGGGAAGATTCCGCATGCCGTGAGCGACTGGGCCAGTGTGCCAACAGCTACTGAAGCCTGCCCCGCCCTAGAGCCTATGCTCTACAGCAAGAGAAGCCACTGCACTGAGAAGCCTGTGGACTGAAGTGAAAAGTAGCCCCCACTGGCTGCCACTAGAGAAAGCTCATGTGTATCAGTGAAGACCCAGTGCAACCAGAATTGTTTTTTTTTTAATTTAAAAAAAGGTTACTTTACTTGAAAGTGACTTTTTTTTTTTCCACCCACCCTGAAAGTGACTTTTAATAACTCATTTCTTACACTCCATAGAAGAGAAGGCCCAAATGGATTGAGTTTGGGCAGCGGGTGACTATAAGTAAACTCATATTCTGTGGTGCAGATTAGCCTAGAAAAAAGTTTTCATGGCCTCTTTCCATATGGTGGTTGTTGATGGTGGTGAGTGCAGTTACCTGAAAACAAGTTATAATACCTAGTAAGTGCAGCATAATTTGATAAGTTATATTAAAAAATGCTCTCTAGTTTTATTGGGGCAACAAATGTACTAGCTGAATCATACCTTATTTTGTATCAAATGTCAGTTGATATTAACATGGCAAGACCATAACTTTCAAAATTTAGCCAAGTCATATATTTGAGGCAGTTTTTAAAGGCTTATCCATAAATCCAACAGTATTCCTGGATTTTCCATCTTATTGTTATTTTATGGTAGTTTCAGAAGTATAGAGGCAAGGGTAAGTAAACTATAACTTTTCCATTTGTCTCAGTTGCTCGGGATGGATGCATAGGAAAAACTTATCAAATTGTACAAAGAACTTTAATACATGGGAGATAAGAGTATCCTTGTTGTAGGGAACAGTTAGCACTTTGGGGAAGAGTTACTTCATAACCATCATCTAAATCTAAAGCATCATCTATTTAGAACAGCCTACCTACTGTATGTGGTGGGCAGGAAGGACGGGAGTACAAAGGAAAAAGCAGCATAGAGAAGACCCAGAGAACTTTGGCTGACAGGAGGTAAAAAGTCTCTAAGAAAAATGAGGTCAGATTATACCAGATTTTGATGAGGATAACTCTTCAAGCCCCGTCTTACCCTGCTGTGTGGTGATGGTCAGCGGTAGGGCTCTTACACCGTCAAGCCTAGAGCAGAAACTGCGTGAACAGAATAAATGGTCTGACCATTTTATTTGCAACCATTGAGTGAACTGACAAATTCTCATTAGGCTTGGCTCACAGTAAATCTTACACTGATTTGGGTTAAATAGCTCAGGTAAATATTAATCTTGATAGGTGCTGATCAGGAAGAAAAATGTAATATTAAAGGTAATAAGTGTTAAGGCATCTCCTGTATATGGAATGGCTCTATTATTCATGTGAAATGAAAGGGTTAGAATTATAGAAACGAAATTGTGTCCTATTTTAAGCCTTTTTTTTTTTTTTTGGCTGTTCTGGGTTTTCACTGCTGCCACAGGCTCTTCTCTGGTTGCAGGAAGTGGGGGCTACTCTAGTTGAAGCGAGCAGGCGTCTTGTTGCAGTGACTTCTCTTGTTGCGGAACTTGGGCTCCAGGGCATTTGGGCTTCCATAGATGCAGCTCTGAGGCTCTAGAACACAGGCTCGATAGTTGTGGCTCACAGGCCTAGCTGCTCTGCTGCATGTGGGATCTTCCCGGATCAGGGATCGAATTTGTCTCCTGCATTGATAGGCAAACTCTTTACCACTGAGCTACCAGGGAAGCCCTTAAGCCTAGTTTTATTTTCCTATGCAGGGATAAAGAAAATTCCCACCTGGTTCCTCTATTTTTTTCTTCTTTATAATCACTATCTGGATTTTCATCTTATTGAAAGAAATGGCATCTATTTAGAACATAGGAAACTTATCAAATTGTACAAAGAACTTTAATACATGGGAGATAAGAGTATCCTTGTTGTAGGGAACAGTTAGCACTTTGGGGAAGAGTTACTTCATAACCATCATCTAAATCTAAAGCATCATCTATTTAGAACAGCCTACCTACTGTATGTGGTGGGCAGGAAGGACGGGAGTACAAAGGAAAAAGCAGCATAGAGAAGACCCAGAGAACTTTGGCTGACAGGAGGTAAAAAGTCTCTAAGAAAAATGAGGTCAGATTATACCAGATTTTGATGAGGATAACTCTTCAAGCCCCGTCTTACCCTGCTGTGTGGTGATGGTCAGCGGTAGGGCTCTTACACCGTCAAGCCTAGAGCAGAAACTGCGTGAACAGAATAGATGGTCTGACCATTTTATTTGCAACCATTGAGTGAACTGACAAATTCTCATTAGGCTTGGCTCACAGTAAATCTTACACTGATTTGGGTTAAATAGCTCAGGTAAATATTAATCTTGATAGGTGCTGATCAGGAAGAAAAATGTAATATTAAAGGTAATAAGTGTTAAGGCATCTCCTGTATATGGAATGGCTCTATTATTCATGTGAAATGAAAGGGTTAGAATTATAGAAACGAAATTGTGTCCTATTTTAAGCCTTCTTTTTTTTTTTTTTTTTTGGCTGTTCTGGGTTTTCACTGCTGCCACAGGCTCTTCTCTAGTTGCAGGAAGTGGGGGCTACTCTAGTTGAAGTGAGCAGGAGTCTTGTTGCAGTGACTTCTCTTGTTGCGGAACTCGGGCTCCAGGGCATTTGGGCTTCCATAGTTGCAGCTCTGAGGCTCTAGAACACAGGCTCGATAGTTGTGGCTCACAGGCCTAGCTGCTCTGCTGCATGTGGGATCTTCCCGGATCAGGGATCGAATTTGTCTCCTGCATTGATAGGCAAACTCTTTACCACTGAGCTACCAGGGAAGCCCTTAAGCCTAGTTTTATTTTCCTATGCAGGGATAAAGAAAATTCCCACCTGGTTCCTCTATTTTTTTCTTCTTTATAGATCTTTACAGATCAGCAGTATTATTCACAAATTGAAATTATTGTGTTTCTACTAATAGGCATTGACTTTCTGAAATGCAAAACAATCAGATATGGGAAAAGAAAATTTCGTAATGGCTGCAAAATAGGGAAACATGGCTAAACAATGCCAAATATTCAAGTAAAAATGTGTTTTTATTGGTGGATAAGTACAGCAGATTAAGAGGTATGTTTCAGGGCTTCCCTGGTGGTCCTGTGGGTAAGGACACTGCCTTGCAGTGCAAGGGGCGCCGTTTTGATTCCTGGCCTGTGGAGCAGCTAGACCGATGTGTCCAACTACCGAGCCAGAGCTCTGGAGCGCATGCGCCCAGAGCCGTTGCTCTGTGACGAGAGAGGCCACTGTGCTGGGAGGCCCACACAGGCCAAAAACAAAGATGGATGGAAATAAATGGGTGAAAAATCAGTAGAAGTGGCCAAAAAAAAAAACCACAACAAACAAAAATGGAAAAAAAAAAAATGTGTGTTTCACATAGCCTAAAGATTTATATTTTATCTGAACAAATTTATGCTTGAAGTTATAAAAATGATCCTGAAAGCCTTTGGTTTCATTTTGGTTCTAAATTTCAGTGTGGTTTTTAAAGGAATATCTGTCTTCCCCATTAGATGCTAATGTCATTTCCTCTCTGGGCATCCAGCATCATCTTCATATTGCCTAATTGGTGTCATTTTAATTTGATCCTTCTGACAGTGCCCCACTCTGTCACAGAGATTCAGCACTAAAACTTAGACTGCGTTACAAGTTCTCTGCCTCAGTATGAGCATTTTTGTCTTAAATTTGTAAAGCAATTAGATCATTTTAGTGACTTCTCTTGTTGCGGAACTTGGGCTCCAGGGCATTTGGGCTTCCATAGATGCAGCTCTGAGGCTCTAGAACACAGGCTCGATAGTTGTGGCTCACAGGCCTAGCTGCTCTGCTGCATGTGGGATCTTCCCGGATCAGGGATCGAATTTGTCTCCTGCATTGATAGGCAAACTCTTTACCACTGAGCTACCAGGGAAGCCCTTAAGCCTAGTTTTATTTTCCTATGCAGGGATAAAGAAAATTCCCACCTGGTTCCTCTATTTTTTTCTTCTTTACAGATCTTTACAGATCAGCAGTATTATTCACAAATTGAAATTATTGTGTTTCTACTAATAGGCATTGACTTTCTGAAATGCAAAACAATCAGATATGGGAAAAGAAAATTTTGTAATGGCTGCAAAATAGGGAAACATGGCTAAACAATGCCAAATATTCAAGTAAAAATGTGTTTTTATTGGTGGATAAGTACAGCAGATTAAGAGGTATGTTTCAGGGCTTCCCTGGTGGTCCTGTGGGTAAGGACACTGCCTTGCAGTGCAAGGAGCGCCGTTTTGATTCCTGGCCTGTGGAGCAGCTAGACCGATGTGTCCAACTACCGAGCCAGAGCTCTGGAGCGCATGCGCCCAGAGCCGTTGCCCTGTGATGAGAGAGGCCACTGTGCTGGGAGGCCCACACAGGCCAAAAACAAAGATGGATGGAAATAAATGGGTGAAAAATCAGTAGAAGTGGCCAAAAAAAAAAACCACAACAAACAAAAATGGAAAAAAAAAAATGTGTGTTTCACATAGCCTAAAGATTTATATTTTATCTGAACAAATTTATGCTTGAAGTTATAAAAATGATCCTGAAAGCCTTTGGTTTCATTTTGGTTCTAAATTTCAGTGTGGTTTTTAAAGGAATATCTGTCTTCCCCATTAGATGCTAATGTCATTTCCTCTCTGGGCATCCAGCATCATCTTCATATTGCCTAATTGGTGTCATTTTAATTTGATCCTTCTGACAGTGCCCCACTCTGTCACAGAGATTCAGCACTAAAACTTAGACTGCGTTACAAGTTCTCTGCCTCAGTATGAGCATTTTTGTCTTAAATTTGTAAAGCAATTAGATCATTTTATAGACCTATAAATACTCTGTTGCTAATGATTTTCCGAGTGAATTCAAGGAGTTTCTGAAGGAATTTTCATCACTGAGTATTATATATTCCTTACCCATGGAGGTGGAAACTGTTCTTTTTTACTGGGTAGAGCTTCTTGCCCATTGCTTTATGGCCTGTGCTTTATTTTTTATGGATTCTGTTGACTTCTCACTTATTTTTAAATTAAAGGTAAATTATAAAATGATTAACCCAGTGATTTATCTTAGAAGATAAGGAAAAAAAGGTTCAATGGTCATATTTTCTCCAACATATTTTTTTAGCCTTAGGTTAAATCAAGATGATGTCTATAGAAGACTGACTCTAGGTAATATACATGCAAATAAAGAGTTTTAGTGTGATTAGTCAAAAGAGTATTTCCTTCCTGAAAGTATTCTGTTTAGAGTACCTTAATTTGGGGTACACACTTTGTAGGTAAAAAACTTCCAATTATTTTCTAGACAGTTTTTGTTATTGATTCAAAGAATAGACTCTAGAATTCCCAGGTGACCCTAGTGGTAAAGAACCCACCTGCCAATGCGGGAGACGTAAGAGACACAGGTTTGATCCCTGGGTGAGGAAGATCCCCTGGAGAAGGGCATGGCAGCCCACTGTGGTATTCTTGCATGAGAATCCCATGTACAGAGGAGGAGCCTGGTGTGTTACAATCTGTAGGTTCACAAAGACTTGAACATGACCGAAGGGACTTAGACTACCAAAGGCTGCTCTCACCTAAGCTACCAAGACTTTTTGGCCTCTTTTATTGGTCTTTCATTTATTTATTTTTTTTCCCTCGCAGTGGCCTCTCTGCAGAGCACAGGTTCTTTGGCCTGCCTCGCTTCTAATTCAGTGTGGTTTTAAAGGAATATCTGTCTTCCATTAGATGGTAATGTCATTTCCTCTCTGGGCATCCAGCATCATCTTCATATTGCCTAATTGGTGTCATTTTAATTTGATCCTTCTGACAGTGCCCCACTCTGTCACAGAGATTCAGCACTAAAACTTAGACTGCGTTACAAGTTCTCTGCCTCAGTATGAGCATTTTTGTCTTAAATTTGTAAAGCAATTAGATCATTTTATAGACCTATAAATACTCTGTTGCTAATGATTTTCCGAGTGAATTCAAGGAGTTTCTGAAGGAATTTTCATCACTGAGTATTATATATTCCTTACCCATGGAGGTGGAAACTGTTCTTTTTTACTGGGTAGAGCTTCTTGCCCATTGCTTTATGGCCTGTGCTTTATTTTTTATGGATTCTGTTGACTTCTCACTTATTTTTAAATTAAAGGTAAATTATAAAATGATTAACCCAGTGATTTATCTTAGAAGATAAGGAAAAAAAGGTTCAATGGTCATATTTTCTCCAACATATTTTTTTAGCCTTAGGTTAAATCAAGATGATGTCTATAGAAGACTGACTCTAGGTAATATACATGCAAATAAAGAGTTTTAGTGTGATTAGTCAAAAGAGTATTTCCTTCCTGAAAGTATTCTGTTTAGAGTACCTTAATTTGGGGTACACACTTTGTAGGTAAAAAACTTCCAATTATTTTCTAGACAGTTTTTGTTATTGATTCAAAGAATAGACTCTAGAATTCCCAGGTGACCCTAGTGGTAAAGAACCCACCTGCCAATGCGGGAGACGTAAGAGACACAGGTTTGATCCCTGGGTGAGGAAGATCCCCTGGAGAAGGGCATGGCAGCCCACTGTGGTATTCTTGCATGAGAATCCCATGTACAGAGGAGGAGCCTGGTGCGTTACAATCTGTAGGTTCACAAAGACTTGAACATGACCGAAGGGACTTAGACTACCAAAGGCTGCTCTCACCTAAGCTACCAAGACTTTTTGGCCACTTCTATTGGTCTTTCATTTATTTATTTTCATCCATCTTTGTTCTTTGGCCTGTGTGGGCCTCCCATCGCAGTGGCCTCTCTCTGCAGAGCACAGGTTCTGGGCACATGCACTCCAGAGCTCCGGATTCGTAGTTGGACACATCAGTCCAGCTGCTCCGTGGTACATGGGATCCTCCCAGGCCAGGGATTGAACTGGCGCCCCTTGCACTGCAAGGTGGTGTCCTTACCCACTGGACCACAGGGAAGCCCCTCCTCCCTTCATTCTTTCTGTGCTGGCCATGCTCTCCCTTGTGCTTCCTCAAACAGTCAAACATCTGCCTTATTCACGGATTTGACGCTTGCTGCTCTGTCTCCCAAAATGCTATTCCTTCAAATATCGGTAGTGTTAAGCTCATTCATACTTTTCAAGTTTTTTGTTTTGTTTTGTTTTTGGTCAAAATTTACCTTTACAGCGAGCCATTCAAGTCAATGTTTAAAAATTCAACCTCCCATCTCTACACTTCATTTTCCCCCTTCCTACTTCATCTCCTTAGCCCTGATTACCATCTAGCATATCATATATACTATTTATTTCCTGTCTTGTATGCCACAATTTAAGACCAAGGAAGACAAGGCTTTTTTTTTTTTTCACTGCCATATCCTCAGTGCCTAGCAGAGCTTGACGCATCTAAGTATTCCAAGCATGTTTGTTAATTTAATGATTGAAGGGGAGAATAAGTCTACCATGTCTGGTCATATAACTTAGTTTTTTCTTCTTCAAGTATAATCTGTGCTTAATGTAAGTCTCTCCTTCTGTGTGTCAATTCAAATTAAGGATTGTGGAATTAGTATTAATTAAAACTTCCAATTATTTTCTGGGTTTTGAGTAAAGAATCTCCACCGGGGCCAATGCGGGAGACGTAAGAGACACAGGTTTGATCCCTGGGTGAGGAAGATCCCTGGAGAAGGGCATGGCAGCCCACTGTGGTATTCTTGCATGAGAATCCCATGTACAGAGGAGGAGCCTGGTGTGTTACAATCTGTAGGTTCACAAAGACTTGAACATGACCGAAGGGACTTAGACTACCAAAGGCTGCTCTCACCTAAGCTACCAAGACTTTTTGGCCACTTCTATTGGTCTTTCATTTATTTATTTTCATCCATCTTTGTTCTTTGGCCTGTGTGGGCCTCCCATCGCAGTGGCCTCTCTCTGCAGAGCACAGGTTCTGGGCACATGCACTCCAGAGCTCCGGATTCGTAGTTGGACACATCAGTCCAGCTGCTCCGTGGTACATGGGATCCTCCCAGGCCAGGGATTGAACTGGCGCCCCTTGCACTGCAAGGTGGTGTCCTTACCCACTGGACCACAGGGAAGCCCCTCCTCCCTTCATTCTTTCTGTGCTGGCCATGCTCTCCCTTGTGCTTCCTCAAACAGTCAAACATCTGCCTTATTCACGGATTTGACGCTTGCTGCTCTGTCTCCCAAAATGCTATTCCTTCAAATATCGGTAGTGTTAAGCTCATTCATACTTTTCAAGTTTTTTGTTTTGTTTTGTTTTTGGTCAAAATTTACCTTTACAGCGAGCCATTCAAGTCAATGTTTAAAAATTCAACCTCCCATCTCTACACTTCATTTTCCCCCTTCCTACTTCATCTCCTTAGCCCTGATTACCATCTAGCATATCATATATACTATTTATTTCCTGTCTTGTATGCCACAATTTAAGACCAAGGAAGACAAGGCTTTTTTTTTTTTTTCACTGCCATATCCTCAGTGCCTAGCAGAGCTTGACGCATCTAAGTATTCCAAGCATGTTTGTTAATTTAATGATTGAAGGGGAGAATAAGTCTACCATGTCTGGTCATATAACTTAGTTTTTTCTTCTTCAAGTATAATCTGTGCTTAATGTAAGTCTCTCCTTCTGTGTGTCAATTCAAATTAAGGATTGTGGAATTAGTATTAATTAAAAACTGCTATGATATTTAAAACTATCATTGTAAATAGTCAGTGTACACACCTTTTGTAAGACTGTTGGATAAGAAATTTATATTTTTCTGTCATATGGTTATCTTTATTTTTATTCCAGATAGTAAATAAATAAATCAGCAGAAAAAAATATTTAGATAGGTGGTATACAATGACACCATAGGGAAATACATTTGATGACTTAAAATAAACCATGTTCCAAAGAAATTATAACTGCTGCCAGGAGAGAAAAGCAAAAACCAATAAATTGTTTCTGCTTTTATTTGGTGGGAATAGTGTGCACATAATGCACTTGACAAGAAATAACAACAAAGGAAAAGTAGAACTATTCACAGCTAGATATTTGTAATTTCACAACTGGGTACAAATCAAATGAGTCTGCCTCAAATGGAGGAAAGTCATAAAAATTTTTCAAAAGCAGTTCCTGGAAGAAAAAAAAAGAGCTAATTTATCTTAAAAGAGCCTAATCTTCGTGCCTGACATCATGCTTAGGACTTTGCTCATGTTAAAATGCTAAGTCCTCTAGCAACACTGTAAGTGGATACTATTTTCTCCATTTTGCAGATGAGAAAATGGGAGAGAGGTCATGGAGCTTGCCTAGTTGTGCAGAGATGCTAAATGGCAGCACAGAGATTCTGCCTTGCGTGGTCCTCTTAGCTACACAATATAGTGCTGGATATGGAGACTACCACTTGGATGCGAGCCTAACAGCCATTTTTGGCTGTTGAAGCTCAGCTCCATGGGGCCAGACATCTTTAGGATATCCCTTAGGGTTAAATTGCCTAACTGATAGCAATATGGAATATATTTCCATTTAAGACCAAGGAGCAGTTTTTTTTTTTCACTGCCATATCCTCAGTGCCTAGCAGAGCTTGACGCATCTAAGTATTCCAAGCATGTTTGTTAATTTAATGATTGAAGGGGAGAATAAGTCTACCATGTCTGGTCATATAACTTAGTTTTTTCTTCTTCAAGTATAATCTGTGCTTAATGTAAGTCTCTCCTTCTGTGTGTCAATTCAAATTAAGGATTGTGGAATTAGTATTAATTAAAAACTGCTATGATATTTAAAACTATCATTGTAAATAGTCAGTGTACACACCTTTTGTAAGACTGTTGGATAAGAAAGTTATATTTTTCTGTCATATGGTTATCTTTATTTTTATTCCAGATAGTAAATAAATAAATCAGCAGAAAAAAATATTTAGATAGGTGGTATACAATGACACCATAGGGAAATACATTTGATGACTTAAAATAAACCATGTTCCAAAGAAATTATAACTGCTGCCCAGGAGAGAAAAGCAAAAACCAATAAATTGTTTCTGCTTTTATTTGGTGGGAATAGTGTGCACATAATGCACTTGACAAGAAATAACAACAAAGGAAAAGTAGAACTATTCACAGCTAGATATTTGTAATTTCACAACTGGGTACAAATCAAATGAGTCTGCCTCAAATGGAGGAAAGTCATAAAAATTTTTCAAAAGCAGTTCCTGGAAAAAAAAAAAAAAAGAGCTAATTTATCTTAAAAGAGCCTAATCTTCGTGCCTGACATCATGCTTAGGACTTTGCTCATGTTAAAATGCTAAGTCCTCTAGCAACACTGTAAGTGGATACTATTTTCTCCATTTTGCAGATGAGAAAATGGGAGAGAGGTCATGGAGCTTGCCTAGTTGTGCAGAGATGCTAAATGGCAGCACAGAGATTCTGCCTTGCGTGGTCCTCTTAGCTACACAATATAGTGCTGGATATGGAGACTACCACTTGGATGCGAGCCTAACAGCCATTTTTGGCTGTTGAAGCTCAGCTCCATGGGGCCAGACATCTTTAGGATATCCCTTAGGGTTAAATTGCCTAACTGATAGCAATATGGAATATATTTCATACATACTTCTTAATATCCATTTTATAGCCATCAAAAAACAAAAACAGAAAATGAAAAATCATATTAAATATAGAGACTGATGCATTTATATCAGTTTATATCAGTTTATTCTTTTGTTTAACTTCTGAAGTCAGAGTTGACTAGATTAAATATTTGAAAGAGTCAGCCTTACAGAGAAAACGAAAAAGGAAGCCATCTGAAAAAAAGAAAGGAAGTCAGGAGAGAGAGCTAATTAACCTTGTTGATTCATAGATGGAGAATTCCCTTACCCCCTGGTGATGAGCCTCTTTGTTCCCTTGACAAAATCCTGCATCCTACAGATAACAAACAAAGGGAGACATAGGGCAGTAAAGGGAATGCTAAGCTAAATTTTTTTAAAAAAGAGATCTGGAGTCTGGTTTGGGTGTAGTAAATATTTGAAAGTTCGACAGAGATGGTGGAGATTTGTAAATGCACAGACAGAAGGAAAGGTCTTGGGAAAAGCTGTCCTTTGGCTGTTGTCACTCTGTTGTGACTAGTCATTCCTTTTGTGGGAGAAAAACCTTTCAGGCTGTTTTTCCAGATTGTTCCTTCCTTCTGTCCTCATTAGCAGTTCCCTGACCCAGGACAGCCTAAGAGAGGTTTTCAAACAGATTTGATCATGTTCACCAGTTCTGTCTCAAAGGCTATTAAATAACCTACGATTTCTATTTTAAACTCTGGAGAACACTATATATATATCTATATATATATCTATATATATAGATATATATATATATTATAAATCAATAAGCTTTTTCTTCTTTTCTCTCCTTTCTTCAGTTTCCCTGGCTGCTCTTAAAACTATACTGTTTTTCCCTAGCTGTAAATTTATTTCTATATTCTTGTATTAAGTTAGTCATGTCCATTGTGGATTTTATATTTTGTGATAGTAATTTAATCTGCTATAGCACAAGCAGGTTTAATTTGTTTACTTCAGTGACCTGCTATGCTGGAGTGGTTACAAAAAAAAAAAAAAAAAGTTCGCTTATGAGAATTTTAAGCCAAATTCCCTCTGTCCAGATGGTTTCTGCTGCTAGACCAGGAAAATGTAGAGGCTCTGTATTTCCTGGTGATTTGTTTATAGTGGCCCTTGATTGCTTTTCAGGATCCCCAGCTATACCAGTCACTAACTCTGTCTCCCTTCCATCTCTTCCACCCTCGTTAAGCACTGATTTTCAGGTCAGTTCCTGATTTTCTGATGTCTGATCCTTCTTCACATCTTCGTAAAAGAAACAAAACTTTAATTCCAAGAACCTTCTAGGAAACAACTGGAAAAAATAAAAAATTAATTCTGTCCATAAAGGCAAAAACGGCAATGCTAACAACCAAACAGTTCTAGGGAAGACTTCTTTAACTTCCATTTTTTTCTTAACTTTGCACTCATGAAAGAATATATGTGCTTATTTTTCCATTTTAGCTAAATAATGAATTCTGAAACATCTAATAATACAAAAGACGCGTGCATGTACATATCTTTATCTGTGTCAGATTGCTTTTTGGAGCTATTTTAGATATAGCTTTGCCAAATCTTTAAGGTTTTTCTTTACTCAAAACTCACTCTTAATATCACTTGCCATTACTTCTTTATAGGTACTATTTTAGGTGTACAAGCTATAAAGAAATAAAAATACCACAAATAACATAGTGTTAACTTATCTCTAGTATGTTCAGGAATGTAATATCCTGTAGCCATTGTTTGAAAAAGGTAGAATGTTCTGTGAAAGGAGAGAAAGAACAGAAAGGAGAGTAACTCAATTTTCATCCTTTGAGCTTTTAGTTAGAGCTTGAAGTAGATATGACTTCATGAATTAAAGTGAATTAAAATGTCTTGTGCCTTTGGTGTTAGTCTATTTGGTATTACTCTAGCATTACCAAGTGAATGGACATGAATTTAACCATACTCCAGGAGTTGGAATTTGGACAGGAAAGGACAGGGAAACCAGGCATATTCAGTCCATGGGGTCAAAAGAATCGGACACAACTTAGGGACTGAACAGCAACATTACTGTCCTCTTTCACTGTCCTTTGCTCTGTTTCTGTCTTAAATATTAAGTTACAAATTCCTTTTAAGGTTTGTCTTTGCCTCTATGTCTTCTAGTAGAGCACTTGATCATAGCGCTAACATCCGTGGTGCATGTTCTAACTGCTGGGTGCTGTAACTTATACTTTACAGAATGTAGAGGCTCTGTATTTCCTGGTGATTTGTTTATAGTGGCCCTTGATTGCTTTTCAGGATCCCCAGCTATACCAGTCACTAACTCTGTCTCCCTTCCATCTCTTCCACCCTCGTTAAGCACTGATTTTCAGGTCAGTTCCTGATTTTCTGATGTCTGATCCTTCTTCACATCTTCGTAAAAGAAACAAAACTTTAATTCCAAGAACCTTCTAGGAAACAACTGGAAAAAATAAAAAATTAATTCTGTCCATAAAGGCAAAAACGGCAATGCTAACAACCAAACAGTTCTAGGGAAGACTTCTTTAACTTCCATTTTTTTCTTAACTTTGCACTCATGAAAGAATATATGTGCTTATTTTTCCATTTTAGCTAAATAATGAATTCTGAAACATCTAATAATACAAAAGACGCGTGCATGTACATATCTTTATCTGTGTCAGATTGCTTTTTGGAGCTATTTTAGATATAGCTTTGCCAAATCTTTAAGGTTTTTCTTTACTCAAAACTCACTCTTAATATCACTTGCCATTACTTCTTTATAGGTACTATTTTAGGTGTAGAAGCTATAAAGAAATAAAAATACCACAAATAACATAGTGTTAACTTATCTCTAGTATGTTCAGGAATGTAATATCCTGTAGCCATTGTTTGAAAAAGGTAGAATGTTCTGTGAAAGGAGAGAAAGAACAGAAAGGAGAGTAACTCAATTTTCATCCTTTGAGCTTTTAGTTAGAGCTTGAAGTAGATATGACTTCATGAATTAAAGTGAATTAAAATGTCTTGTGCCTTTGGTGTTAGTCTATTTGGTATTACTCTAGCATTACCAAGTGAATGGACATGAATTTAACCATACTCCAGGAGTTGGAATTTGGACAGGAAAGGACAGGGAAACCAGGCATATTCAGTCCATGGGGTCAAAAAGAATCGGACACAACTTAGGGACTGAACAGCAACATTACTGTCCTCTTTCACTGTCCTTTGCTCTGTTTCTGTCTTAAATATTAAGTTACAAATTCCTTTTAAGGTTTGTCTTTGCCTCTATGTCTTCTAGTAGAGCACTTGATCATAGCGCTAACATCCGTGGTGCATGTTCTAACTGCTGGGTGCTGTAACTTATACTTTACATGAATTGTTTTTTAATTCTCACAAAACTTCTGAGATAAATTTTGAAATCAATCCCATTTATAGAGGGAGATACTGAGACTTAGAAAGGTAGGCACGTGCTTCCTTACGAAGCGATTGAACAAATCTAATATTGAAGTATTTTTATCCTGAAGCTAAAATGACTGTGAAAGAAGAATCTGCTTCAGGGGAAAAAATCAGAGGCATTGGGACCAGGGATTTGCTGTTAAACCACAACAACTGAAATGCTGTGAAGCCCCCTGTCAGGAGCAGCCATGGAGGGTTGCTGGGATTAAATTGATTTAATAATCTCACTTATGTTCCTTTCTAAGGAAGGAAGCACATTACTTTTGTGTTCCTCACTGGATGATAGAAAGGCATCCCCCTAAAAAGAATATACATTTTTCTTAAGCTCAATGACTTCAGAGTTCTCTCATATGCCTTAAATGCCATAAAATAATGTTTATCAGTAGTGATTTTCATAATTCATCCTACTACATTATTTTGCAACCTGCAGGCAATTTTTCTGGTATTTTATAACCAAATTCTTTGAGTAGCTTTTTAACTATACATAGAATAATTCAGTCAGCATTCGATAAATTGCATATTGGATCAGAAATCATTTGGGGACTCATTTTGCCACCTGGACATTTCTTTTATCTTTTGATTCTTTTGCTAATCTTCATAGTGCCTCTGTTTAAAAATAACCATTATCTGGTAGTGTGTATTTAGGGTTGTGACCAGTGAAGCTGGAATGCCTTCCACTGTCTCTCCAGGAGGGATGTTTTGCTTGTGGGAACACAGGTTTGCTGAATGAATTCCCCTGGTACAAATACACTATCCAAGGCAACACATTACACTGGGCTTTAAGTGAACAGATACATTCCAAAATCAAATGAGGACTTGGGGGATTGCCCACATTTAACCAAATAAGCAGTGTGCAATCGGTACACATTAGGGACTGAACAGCAACATTACTGTCCTCTTTCACTGTCCTTTGCTCTGTTTCTGTCTTAAATATTAAGTTACAAATTCCTTTTAAGGTTTGTCTTTGCCTCTATGTCTTCTAGTAGAGCACTTGATCATAGCGCTAACATCCGTGGTGCATGTTCTAACTGCTGGGTGCTGTAACTTATACTTTACATGAATTGTTTTTTAATTCTCACAAAACTTCTGAGATAAATTTTGAAATCAATCCCATTTATAGAGGGAGATACTGAGACTTAGAAAGGTAGGCACGTGCTTCCTTACGAAGCGATTGAACAAATCTAATATTGAAGTATTTTTATCCTGAAGCTAAAATGACTGTGAAAGAAGAATCTGCTTCAGGGGAAAAAATCAGAGGCATTGGGACCAGGGATTTGCTGTTAAACCACAACAACTGAAATGCTGTGAAGCCCCCTGTCAGGAGCAGCCATGGAGGGTTGCTGGGATTAAATTGATTTAATAATCTCACTTATGTTCCTTTCTAAGGAAGGAAGCACATTACTTTTGTGTTCCTCACTGGATGATAGAAAGGCATCCCCCTAAAAAAGAATATACATTTTTCTTAAGCTCAATGACTTCAGAGTTCTCTCATATGCCTTAAATGCCATAAAATAATGTTTATCAGTAGTGATTTTCATAATTCATCCTACTACATTATTTTGCAACCTGCAGGCAATTTTTCTGGTATTTTATAACCAAATTCTTTGAGTAGCTTTTTAACTATACATAGAATAATTCAGTCAGCATTCGATAAATTGCATATTGGATCAGAAATCATTTGGGGACTCATTTTGCCACCTGGACATTTCTTTTATCTTTTGATTCTTTTGCTAATCTTCATAGTGCCTCTGTTTAAAAATAACCATTATCTGGTAGTGTGTATTTAGGGTTGTGACCAGTGAAGCTGGAATGCCTTCCACTGTCTCTCCAGGAGGGATGTTTTGCTTGTGGGAACACAGGTTTGCTGAATGAATTCCCCTGGTACAAATACACTATCCAAGGCAACACATTACACTGGGCTTTAAGTGAACAGATACATTCCAAAATCAAATGAGGACTTGGGGGATTGCCCACATTTAACCAAATAGCCAGCTGTGCAGATGTTAAAATGCAATTGATCTACTACAGTATTTGAGAATCATGGAGGGTCATTTGGTTCAATACTCAGATGGTTACCCAGCAGGGCTGGAAGTTTTGCAGGTCCAGCAGTGACTGATATTAGTCATTGCTGGAGATGATCAAAAAGGCTGACTTGGCCTCTTAATCCCATTACCACTCAATTTATACATTCCTCCTCTCAATTTCCAGATCCTAGAAATTTCTCCCTTAAAATTTGGCTAAAGAGAAAGTTTTTTTGAGACATTTTTCCCCCCTCCTTGTTTGATTTCTTATTCCAATATAGAAATGACAAAATCAAACAGACATATGGAAGAAAATCAGAGTTTGTATCACAAACGAAAATAAGAATCTTAGTCTAAAATATTTTTGTTTTCTGGTGGCTCTTTCTCTTTTATTTCTTGTTAGTTTCTCCCTCCTGCTCTTAAGTCAGATTTTATTTATTTTATGGTTTTTAGCTCCTGAAGTCTGTATTCACTTTTTTTCTATATGAAAGTAAAAGATTCACATGAATCTTAGATTTCATAATGTTCTATATCTTTTGGTTTTCTTGTGTATTGCCTCTATTTTTTCATTCAGCTGTATTTTAATGAATAATTCCTAGTGACTAAAATATTGTTCTGATATATATATATATATATATATATATATATAAATTTTTTGCAAATATATCAACAGTCAATTTGTTAAGGAGACATGCATTTCATAAAATTATAAGAACATATTTTTCAAACTATTTAGAATAAGATTGTTGTAAAATGTGGTTGAATTGATAGTTCAATCTTTTGCTTTTTAGATAAGGGCTCTTATAACAACAAAAAGTATTTCCTTTTGGCTGCACATAGTATTTTAGTGTTTTGGAACAATGATTTGGCATATACTTAAAAATGTAATTTTGATTCAAATAAATATAAAGTACTTATTATTTGGAAGAATAGCCTAGGGCTGAAATCTCACATTTCTTGCTGAGATTCAAGCCAAAAAGGAGTCAATTAAAATTAATTTTTTGCTTAGATAGATAGCAATTGCAACAGAAAACACTGAAAAATAACACTTCAGCAGAGCCTACAGACATGGAAAACAGTGTTAGTGCGTAAAAGTCTAAGAACCAAAAGATAGTGTCAAGTGGACAGAAATTTTTTCTTTCTATTTGCTATAGTGGAGTAAAGCACTGCTCCAAGAGGCAGAGAAAATGGTTTTATTGCTCTCTGTCTTCTATTAATAAGTCATGAAATTCCATTTCCATCATTAAGTCATCTCTCTGCAGGTGATGTCTCTGGTCCCTTCCCACTGTATGAATTCTAGAAATACTGACTTAGAGGGGTTTCATAAATCATGAATACAAAGCAACCAATCCGGTCACAGATGTCAGTGTTATCAGACCCAGAAGTGACCCTCCAATTTTCATCACCATAGCCTGAGTTCTGGAACCAAAATACAAATCTCATCTGATGTTACTGAAAGGTTGCATTTGAATAATGAAATTCCAATGCAACTTGAACTTTGAATTTCAGGGGAAAACATTTAAGTTTAGTTTTATTTTGTTTCACGGGCTTTGAGTTTCAAAAGGCAGCCTCTTTCTTAGATGATTTGTATGGAGTACAAGGACTAATTGGTCCACTTCATTTTAAAAACGTTGAAGTGAAATTTCTCTTTATATCTCACTACTAGGAAGTATGGGGCCTTTCAGGATGCTTATTTAGAATAACTTTCATTTCTTAGATTTAGAGTTAGATAATCACAAAATACTGATAATATTTCAAAGCAATTGCATTGCCTCTAAGAATCTGTTCTGTAGTTAAGGGATTGGGAGAGATGGTAATTATTTTCTTATCCTTTCTGTGTTGTTCCATTTTTATACCATATGGCAGAAATTCATGTTTTAAATGTAATTTTTTAAGTGTATTAAATAGAGCATAGAAATATAACCTCTCCTCTTTTATAAAATGATAATTTAATTTAAAATAGCAGTTACTAGAATGTTTAGTATCTAGTTGCTACCCACTTTAAATACTATAGTCTACACTGCTTTCTAAGAGTTTGTTTAAGGAATATGGCTACAATTTAGTATTTTTTTTATTTTTTGCTGAGTAGCATTTGCGTTTACCTTATTTCTGGTTATTCACTTCTGTTGGTGGAAAGTCAGTAATGATAGGAATTGGTTCACAGTCTGAACTGGGAAGAATTTTCATTTTAGACTTAATATTTGCTAACCTTTTATTACAAAGCAAAGTTTTACCTGGACCCACCCTGAGGAAAATGGGAGTTTAGTATAATTAACTGGGCTATTTATTTATTTGCAATTAGTATTCTCTCAGTTAAACATTTTTCACAGTCAACTGCTTTGCTAAACTAATTTCTTTTGTTCCTTCCAATTCTATTCCCTTTAAACATGTTCCCTGTGGTAAGGAAAGCTGCAAGTAAAAAATATGGTCTATGATGTCAATACAAAGGCTTTATTTTATTTTATTATTCTGTTATATACTTAAAAACAAATACAGTATTCCCAGCAATGGTATTGCTTTATCAGTCAGACTCTTTAATACCACAAGAAAGAGGCACACAGGAATTGCCTTGCCATGGGGAGTTTATTCAGTTTAAACAAAAAATTTAGGTTCAAAGTTCTTCTAAGATTGGCATATACTACTCCTTTTGGAGGACTGAGACTATAACTCAGTATTATCTAGGATCTAGTAAGAATGTGAGACATTTTTTTCATTTAACATTTATGCTTCTAAACATATGAGGCTTTGATTGACTTAGCTTATCATCTTTCAGTTTGGGGCAAGTCTATTGAGTAGAGTTTCAGAACGTCCTTCAGAGAGGGTAGCCCTCACTTTTGACCTGCTCCCGGGTGGTTGTCTCTGACTAGCACAGTGATTATTGCTGCAGTCACTGTGGCCAAAGGACTGAGGTTGGTTTCACTCCATGTACATTTGAAAGCCTCATTTACAGGAAAGGACCAGTTCTGGCTGTTAGCTCGATGGGGCCCATGGGCCTAGCCATTCCAGGAGGCAGTGGTCTCAAAAGATTTCCCGCTGACTCATCACTGGTGTCATCTGCATCTGGAGTTTTCCCGCCAGACCCAGTACAGCTCAAAGAAAATGGCTCTGCGCAGGAGCAAGACCTTGGCCCTCCCCTGACTTGACCCTGAGCAGACAAAAACCCTTACCCCGCCTCTGGGCACAACTTCACTGGCCTACCTCTTGGACCCTTGAACCTCGCCCGGGAGCAAGATCCCAATGAAACTTAACTTTTGCTTATAATTTGGCTGATTTGCCTGTCTCTTGCTGTGTCGAGATCTTACACTGGCCACTTTTATTAGGAGGACCCTGTGGGTTGGGCAGTCATCTGAGATTATATGAATCTCCCTCCTTCATGTCCAGTAAAAGGACCACTTTGTTAGGTAAAAGTCATTTTAGTATAATTAACTGGGCTATTTATTTATTTGCAATTAGTATTCTCTCAGTTAAACATTTTCACAGTCAACTGCTTTGCTAAACTAATTTCTTTTGTTCCTTCCAATTCTATTCCCTTTAAACATGTTCCCTGTGGTAAGGAAAGCTGCAAGTAAAAAATATGGTCTATGATGTCAATACAAAGGCTTTATTTTATTTTATTATTCTGTTATATACTTAAAAACAAATACAGTATTCCCAGCAATGGTATTGCTTTATCAGTCAGACTCTTTAATACCACAAGAAAGAGGCACACAGGAATTGCCTTGCCATGGGGAGTTTATTCAGTTTAAACAAAAAATTTAGGTTCAAAGTTCTTCTAAGATTGGCATATACTACTCCTTTTGGAGGACTGAGACTATAACTCAGTATTATCTAGGATCTAGTAAGAATGTGAGACATTTTTTTCATTTAACATTTATGCTTCTAAACATATGAGGCTTTGATTGACTTAGCTTATCATCTTTCAGTTTGGGGCAAGTCTATTGAGTAGAGTTTCAGAACGTCCTTCAGAGAGGGTAGCCCTCACTTTTGACCTGCTCCCGGGTGGTTGTCTCTGACTAGCACAGTGATTATTGCTGCAGTCACTGTGGCCAAAGGACTGAGGTTGGTTTCACTCCATGTACATTTGAAAGCCTCATTTACAGGAAAGGACCAGTTCTGGCTGTTAGCTCGATGGGGCCCATGGGCCTAGCCATTCCAGGAGGCAGTGGTCTCAAAAGATTTCCCGCTGACTCATCACTGGTGTCATCTGCATCTGGAGTTTTCCCACCAGACCCAGTACAGCTCAAAGAAAATGGCTCTGCGCAGGAGCAAGACCTTGGCCCTCCCCTGACTTGACCCTGAGCAGACAAAAGCCCCTTACCCCCGCCTCTGGGCACAACTTCACTGGCCTACCTCTTGGACCCTTGAACCTCGCCCGGGAGCAAGATCCCAATGAAACTTAACTTTTGCTTATAATTTGGCTGATTTGCCTGTCTCTTGCTGTGTCGAGATCTTACACTGGCCACTTTTATTAGGAGGACCCTGTGGGTTGGGCAGTCATCTGAGATTATATGAATCTCCCTCCTTCATGTCCAGTAAAAGGACCACTTTGTTAGGTAAAAGTCATTTTTCTCATTTAAATTAGTTGATTTTATTAAGTTGGTTATTTCTGTATTTAATTTAGTTAGAAAAATGTGGTAGGAATGGGACAATTCAGGAAAAATTATTCTATGTTGAAGTACTAAAATCTAAATGTTTGCATATCAAGAGACGAGTTGCCAACTTCATAGTTTTCTTTCTTGAAATCACAGACATTCAACTGGAAAGTATTGCATATATAAAGGAATTGTTAGATATTGTTTCATTAAAGTTAAAGTCTCAAGGCCCATTATCTCTGCAATCTTGATGTGTGGCATGCCTGTAGTTTAGTAACTGGAACTTGTTAGACAAGATACTTGTGAATTTCCAGTGATGGCTCATGGGTTGTGAATCTAGAGAAACATTTCCTCTCCTAAGATTAGAGTTCAGATTTATTGCTACAAATAAGACACTGGGTATTTTAAAAAATAACTTAGTCATAGAAAGCAGAATAAATATACACGGCTGGCTTTCTTCCCACCAGTTTTTGCTTTTTAAAACAAGACATCTTATGAGGCAGTTAGCAGGAAACAACTGACACACCACATTTTGGGGTGAAGTGGGTAATCAGACAGGAAGTGGAAGGGGAGAAGCTCCTTGGATAATTTAGCAGTTTCATAAAACTGAATTCTACTAGGAATGGTTAGATTCCATTGTCACATCCTGAAAGAGTTTTAGTTTGCTCTGGAGAAAGTGTCTAGTGGGTTTAAAAGAGGGTTTTTGACACTCAAGCCACAGAAGGTATGGAGCATAACACTTCCCCTTTCCCAGTCGCACCAAATTAAAGACAGGGGACGAGGGGAGACGTAGCAACTCTAAATTATGCAGGAACAAGAGGTTAATTACGGAACCTCTCTGGCCATCTGCATACATTAATTTTAGGAACAACTTCACTGGCCTACCTCTGGCCCTAATGGGAAACCTTAACTTTTGCTTATAATTTGGCTGATTTGCCTGTCTCTTGCTGTGTCGAGATCTTACACTGGCCACTTTTATTAGGAGGACCCTGTGGGTTGGGCAGTCATCTGAGATTATATGAATCTCCCTCCTTCATGTCCAGTAAAAGGACCACTTTGTTAGGTAAAAGTCATTTTTCTCATTTAAATTAGTTGATTTTATTAAGTTGGTTATTTCTGTATTTAATTTAGTTAGAAAAATGTGGTAGGAATGGGACAATTCAGGAAAAATTATTCTATGTTGAAGTACTAAAATCTAAATGTTTGCATATCAAGAGACGAGTTGCCAACTTCATAGTTTTCTTTCTTGAAATCACAGACATTCAACTGGAAAGTATTGCATATATAAAGGAATTGTTAGATATTGTTTCATTAAAGTTAAAGTCTCAAGGCCCATTATCTCTGCAATCTTGATGTGTGGCATGCCTGTAGTTTAGTAACTGGAACTTGTTAGACAAGATACTTGTGAATTTCCAGTGATGGCTCATGGGTTGTGAATCTAGAGAAACATTTCCTCTCCTAAGATTAGAGTTCAGATTTATTGCTACAAATAAGACACTGGGTATTTTAAAAAATAACTTAGTCATAGAAAGCAGAATAAATATACACGGCTGGCTTTCTTCCCACCAGTTTTTGCTTTTTAAAACAAGACATCTTATGAGGCAGTTAGCAGGAAACAACTGACACACCACATTTTGGGGTGAAGTGGGTAATCAGACAGGAAGTGGAAGGGGAGAAGCTCCTTGGATAATTTAGCAGTTTCATAAAACTGAATTCTACTAGGAATGGTTAGATTCCATTGTCACATCCTGAAAGAGTTTTAGTTTGCTCTGGAGAAAGTGTCTAGTGGGTTTAAAAGAGGGTTTTTGACACTCAAGCCACAG
This sequence comes from Tragulus kanchil, assembly GCA_022376925.1. Classification (NCBI taxonomy): domain Eukaryota; kingdom Metazoa; phylum Chordata; class Mammalia; order Artiodactyla; family Tragulidae; genus Tragulus; species Tragulus kanchil. The sequence goes on along the minus strand of JAIOJX010000028.1, from coordinate 66,951,479 downwards.
AAGGTATGGAGCATAACACTTCCCCTTTCCCAGTCGCACCAAATTAAAGACAGGGGACGAGGGGAGACGTAGCTTGGCAACTCTAAATTATGCAGGAACAAGGGGTTAATTACGGAACCTCTCTGGCCATCTGCATACATTTAAAGGTTTGAGGAACAATTGACTATTATTTTGATGACTGGAGGAGAAATGTACTCACATAGCTTATAGAATGTGGGAAAAAAGTGAACATTTATGGGATGTTTGTTAAATGTGTCATGCAGTGTGTTAGTGCTTTTCTATATCACTTACATTCCTCGATGACTTCTGTGTTGGACCTTGCTGTGGTCAGTGACATCAATGAGAAATTGGGCTCAGAGAGGTTAACTGATTTACCTAAGGTCTCAAGATAGTAAAAGGCCCACAGGGGCCCAAAGTTGGCTGATTTAAAGTCCAAGATGCCTTCAGGGACTTGGAGAAACTTATTTGCTGTTGTTCTAAGAGCAATGAGAAGTTAAGTCCTGGAGTTATTGTTGGGGAACTGCTCGCTAATTAAAGGGACATTAAACAACTTGTAAATAAAATGTAGTGTCTCTTTCATTTATTTGTTCAACAACACCTGCCTTGAGCCAGTGCCAAAAATGTTCTGTGTGTGGTAGATAAATCAGGAATAAATGAGTCTCAGTTTCCATCCCAGTAAGGAGGAGAGGTGGACATATGAATGAAAATTACAGTATCATATATAAAGAGGTAGAACAGAGGAGCCTCAGATGAAGTGTGAGTTCCATCTGATGTTGTTCTGCTAAATGTGTGTTTTTAGAATTGTGTTTTAAATAAATAAATTTTATTTGTTTGTTTATTTACTTTTGGCTATGTTGAGTTTTCACAGCTGCCACAGGCTCTTCTCTAGTTGCAAGGAGTAGGGGCTACTCTCTAGTTGAGGTGAGCAAGCTTCTTGTTGTGACTTCTCTTGTTGTGGAACTTGGGCTCTAGGGCTCACGGGCTTCAGTAGTTGTGGCACATGGGCTCAATAGTTGCAGCTCTGAGGATCTAGAGCGCAGGCTCAATAGTTACGGCTCACCAGCCTAACTGCTCTGCAGCATGTGGGATTTTCCCGGATCAGAGATTGAACCTGTGTCTCCTGCATTGACAGGTGAACTCTTTACCATAGAGCTACCAGGGAAGTCCTGATTTAAAAATTTTTAAGACAGACTTTACAGATAGTGAACAGACAGACATTGTATGTAGTATTTAATGAATTTTAATGAAGTATGCACCTGTGTAACCAAAAGTATAATCAGACATAGGATACTTTTGTCATCCTAGAATAGTGCACCCGGTTCGCTTATAGAATGTGGGAAAAAAGTGAACATTTATGGGATGTTTGTTAAATGTGTCATGCAGTGTGTTAGTGCTTTTCTATATCACTTACATTCCTCGATGACTTCTGTGTTGGACCTTGCTGTGGTCAGTGACATCAATGAGAAATTGGGCTCAGAGAGGTTAACTGATTTACCTAAGGTCTCAAGATAGTAAAAGGCCCACAGGGGCCCAAAGTTGGCTGATTTAAAGTCCAAGATGCCTTCAGGGACTTGGAGAAACTTATTTGCTGTTGTTCTAAGAGCAATGAGAAGTTAAGTCCTGGAGTTATTGTTGGGGAACTGCTCGCTAATTAAAGGGACATTAAACAACTTGTAAATAAAATGTAGTGTCTCTTTCATTTATTTGTTCAACAACACCTGCCTTGAGCCAGTGCCAAAAATGTTCTGTGTGTGGTAGATAAATCAGGAATAAATGAGTCTCAGTTTCCATCCCAGTAAGGAGGAGAGGTGGACATATGAATGAAAATTACAGTATCATATATAAAGAGGTAGAACAGAGGAGCCTCAGATGAAGTGTGAGTTCCATCTGCTGTTGTTCTGCTAAATGTGTGTTTTTAGAATTGTGTTTTAAATAAATAAATTTTATTTGTTTGTTTATTTACTTTTGGCTATGTTGAGTTTTCACAGCTGCCACAGGCTCTTCTCTAGTTGCAAGGAGTAGGGGCTACTCTCTAGTTGAGGTGAGCAAGCTTCTTGTTGTGACTTCTCTTGTTGTGGAACTTGGGCTCTAGGGCTCACGGGCTTCAGTAGTTGTGGCACATGGGCTCAATAGTTGCAGCTCTGAGGATCTAGAGCACAGGCTCAATAGTTACGGCTCACCAGCCCAACTGCTCTGCAGCATGTGGGATTTTCCCGGATCAGAGATTGAACCTGTGTCTCCTGCATTGACAGGTGAACTCTTTACCATAGAGCTACCAGGGAAGTCCTGATTTAAAAATTTTTAAGACAGACTTTACAGATAGTGAACAGACAGACATTGTATGTAGTATTTAATGAATTTTAATGAAGTATGCACCTGTGTAACCAAAAAGTATAATCAGACATAGGATACTTTTGTCATCCTAGAAAGCTCTCCCGGGCTTCCCCTGGTGGTCCAGTGGGTAAGGACACTGCCTTGCAGTGCAAGGGGCGCCGGTTCGAGCCCTGGCCTGGGAAGATCCCACGTGCCGCGGAGCTGGACTAATATGTCCAATTACCGAGGCAGAGCTCTGGAGCGCATGTGCCCAGAGCTGGCGCTCTGCAACGACAGAGACCACCGCTATGGGAGGCCCACAGGAGCCAAAGAACAAAAACGGATGAACATAGAGAAATGAAAGACCAATAGAAGTAGCCCGCCTGCTCCCCTCCCTCCCCAATCCGACACCCGCCCAAAATAAATAAATAAATAAATAAATAAATCTTTAAAAAAAAAAAAAAAAGAAAGCTCTCCCATGTCCTTTTTTATTCCTTTCCCACCCCTTAGCAATTGTTCTAATCTCTATCACCATAGAATTTCAACTTGAGCACCATACAAAATGAAATCACTTGGTATGTTCTTTTTTCTTTTGATACAGCATCATATTATCAGCAAAGCATTTCAGAGATCAGACTTCAAAGTTGATTATGTTTATAATTTCTTCTTTGTTATTGCAGAGTAGTGTTCCATTGTGTAAATATACCACAGTTTGCACTCTATTTACAGACACCTGAGGTAGAGTGTGGATTAGCAGAAAAACCAGACCAGCTAGGAGTCAGAATGCTCATTCTGAAATTACATTATACTCACCCACTGTAGAACCTCATACTAGTCACTCCATAACTTTTGGACCTTGTTTCAAGATAAGACATTGAGACTAAATAACTTCTAAGGTGTCTCTGTACCTAACACCATAGAGTGTCCTTTTCATCTCATGAGACCCATCTCTTAATGTGATTGCTCTTGTTACAGTAATGCCCCCTAGTAGTATTTGAGACAATAGTCTGGGCTTAGTCTCTCGCATGCTTGTTTTCCCCCTTATAGTATAGCTAAATGTCCTGTTCCAGAAAGAAGACTCCCAAGAGATGTTCTACCAAGAGCAGTACGTATGAGTCTAAGATGAGCAAATCTATGGCCACCCAACTGATAAAATCCTGAGGCAAATGTCCAAAAAGTCAGGGATTCAGGGATGAGAAAAAGAAGACAAATTCCTACAGCATATACTCACTCCCCTAGAAAAAGTTTGTAATAATAGAAGTGTACTTAGAAGCAGGTATAGTTATAGCATGAAGGTTTATCTTATTGTTTCCTTGACTAGAACTTAGAACTCTTTCTCATGCTAACTCCGAATTATTTTTCTGAATACTCAATGAGAAAGTTGAGCATAGTTTGGAAGATCATTACAATAGCTGGCGACTTAAGAGTATTTTGAGTTCTTGTCGTCATCTTACCATTGAATACCTGAATTACTGCCTTTAAGAAAAGGATTGCCCTCTAATCCATGCAAGAACTATTAAAAAAAAAAACAGAAAAAAAAATAGTGAAGTAAGATTTGAAAAGGAAGTTGGATTGGACTTTGGTCACATTGAATGTCTCACTACTGTGTGGGGTTTTAGCTTATAAACAATGGGAAACCATTGGGACTTTTTGAGTTGGTTGAGACCTAGTATAAACCAAGTTTTAGGGGAAAAATGAGATTGCTGATGATGTGTAAGATAGAATGTAGGAGTTAAAAACAAAGCCAGATTCCTACAGCATATCATGTAGTGATGATAGCATGTGGAATGGAAAAACTGAAGTAAATCTAGAAGGGAAAAAAATAAACAGATTGATAAATGACCAAATATTAGGAGAAATAAAGAGGTATCAAAGATGTCACTGAGATAGTTTTAAAATTACTTCCTCTGAAAACTTACAAAACAGAAAGAGACACACAGATCTAGAGAATGAACTTATGGTTGTCAGAGGGAAGGATGGGTGGAAGGGTTAGTTAGAGAGCTTGGGATGGACATGTACACGTTGCTATGTTTAAAATGGATAGCCAACTCCTTTTTGAGACCCATCTCTTATGTGATTGCTCTTGTTACAGTAATGCCCCCTAGTAGTATTTGAGACAATAGTCTGGGCTTAGTCTCTCGCATGCTTGTTTTCCCCCTTATAGTATAGCTAAATGTCCTGTTCCAGAAAGAAGACTCCCAAGAGATGTTCTACCAAGAGCAGTACGTATGAGTCTAAGATGAGCAAATCTATGGCCACCCAACTGATAAAATCCTGAGGCAAATGTCCAAAAAGTCAGGGATTCAGGGATGAGAAAAAGAAGACAAATTCCTACAGCATATACTCACTCCCCTAGAAAAAGTTTGTAATAATAGAAGTGTACTTAGAAGCAGGTATAGTTATAGCATGAAGGTTTATCTTATTGTTTCCTTGACTAGAACTTAGAACTCTTTCTCATGCTAACTCCGAATTATTTTTCTGAATACTCAATGAGAAAGTTGAGCATAGTTTGGAAGATCATTACAATAGCTGGCGACTTAAGAGTATTTTGAGTTCTTGTCGTCATCTTACCATTGAATACCTGAATTACTGCCTTTAAGAAAAGGATTGCCCTCTAATCCATGCAAGAACTATTAAAAAAAAAAACAGAAAAAAAAATAGTGAAGTAAGATTTGAAAAGGAAGTTGGATTGGACTTTGGTCACATTGAATGTCTCACTACTGTGTGGGGTTTTAGCTTATAAACAATGGGAAACCATTGGGACTTTTTGAGTTGGTTGAGACCTAGTATAAACCAAGTTTTAGGGGAAAAATGAGATTGCTGATGATGTGTAAGATAGAATGTAGGAGTTAAAAACAAAGCCAGATTCCTACAGCATATCATGTAGTGATGATAGCATGTGGAATGGAAAAACTGAAGTAAATCTAGAAGGGAAAAAAATAAACAGATTGATAAATGACCAAATATTAGGAGAAATAAAGAGGTATCAAAGATGTCACTGAGATAGTTTTAAAATTACTTCCTCTGAAAACTTACAAAACAGAAAGAGACACACAGATCTAGAGAATGAACTTATGGTTGTCAGAGGGAAGGATGGGTGGAAGGGTTAGTTAGAGAGCTTGGGATGGACATGTACACGTTGCTATGTTTAAAATGGATAGCCAACAAGGACTACTGTATAGCATATGGAACTCCGCTCAATGTTTGTGACAGGCTGGGTGGGAAGGGGCTTTTGTGGATTAGATACATGTATATGTATGGTATGTATGCTGAGTCCCTTCGATGTTCACAACATTGTTAACTGGCTATACCCTGATTTAAAAAAATAAGAAGGTTTTAAAAAAACAATAGTAAAAAATCACTTCCTCTGAAATCAATATATTTAAATAGAGTAATTGTAAATACAGATATACATGTATCATATATATAATATATAAATGTATGCACATGTATTTTGTCACTTAAATTTTACTGAAACTAAGTTTTCTGAAAAAGAAGCATTGCATTTCAGCACAGGAAATGCAAGGAGCATACTCGTGAAGAACACGAAGCTTTGCTCTTGCCATGCTCTTTCCACCCCCTCTGGCAGTGCTGTAATGAGGAGCTATTAGTATTTTAGTTGTCACCAGCTCCTCATGCAAACTACATTAATTTTGTTGAAAATGGTCATTAGGAAAGTTAATTATTTTTAAAGTGTTAACTGATTATTGTGTAAGTAATATGTATTCACTAATTATTATTCCTTTCCATTAATTATATATAATTACCTAATTCCTAAAAGCAGATGATTCTTGTTTTGCCATGCTGTTCACTTCTGTTAATTTGGCTTACCGGATAATCCTCTGTACTAATGCAGAGTGGTACACATGAGTGTTCAGAGCCATTTGATGAACATTAACTTGTTAATCCTAATGACTTCTTGATATCAAAATGAAAAACTCTTTTTTGTCTTATAGTCACTGTCAAGTTGACAATTGAATAATATCTGAATAAACAAAGATAAATCATACATAATGCTGGATACTCTATGGCAATTAGTCCCTTACCCCAGTCAGGAAGAAAGATACATCGAACCTGAGATGTGGAATTAAATTATTCTTGTAAATACAGAAAATGTAAAGATCGTAGTTTTAATGTGAAGAGCAAGTAAGTTCACAAATATAAGTAGAGGGAGATTTTATATCTAATACACAAACTCAAATTTATTCTATCTATAATGTGGGGTCATAATAATTTCATATAATTTGTTATACCTTGTCGACATAAACAAATGTTGTATAAAATGATTTAATATTATGCTTTTTAGTAGTGTGCTTTTTTTTTTTTCTATTTTCAGCATATCTGTCTTTGGTAGTTCCCCCAAATATTAAAATGATGTGTTTGAGTGTCAACAATTTCATCTGTTATTCAAAACAGCATTTTTCCTTCCTTTTCTTATGCTCTAGTCCCCACTAGAGATACTTATTATAATTTCAATTCTATCTGCAAGTATATCTCTCAAGATACAACCATCAACATCTTATATAATAGAAGCTTGAAAAAGTGTTTAAGAAAGCAGAAGAGTGAACAGTTCACTCTGGGATAGAATAAAATGGGTTAGCCCAATGCCTTCGGCCGTTGCAGTATGTTAGAACACATTTCAAAGATCATTTCATACACTTGTGGTAAGTACTTTAGAGCAGTGGGGAAGAAGGGTATTTTAACAGTCAGCTTCTTGCTGTGTCCTTATGTGGCATCTTTCTGAGTTCATGCTTCTGATTTTCCTTTCTCTTATGAGAACACTTTGTAAGAATACTGGATTAGGGTTTCATTCTTTTTTTTTTTTGCCTTTTTTCCTTGATGTATAGTTTATTCACACTGTTACAGAAATTTTAGATATATGACATATCAAATTATAATTTTTAAAGGTTATACTCCATTTATAGTTTTTATAAAAGCTGTGTTTCCTAGACTGTATAATATATCACTGTAGTTTATTTATTTTATACATAGCAAAGAGTTTGTACCTCTTAACTCCTTTGCCCCTGACTTGTCCCTCACAGCTCCCCACGGATAACCACCAGTTAGTTCTCTATAATTGTGAGTCTGTTTCTTTTTATTGTTGTGATTTCACTACTTTGTTTTATTTTTTAGATTCCACATTTAAGTGATATCATATAGTGTTTGTCTTTCTCTAACCTGCTTCCCTAAATACTGTACACTCCAAGTCTATCCATTTTGTTGCAGATGATAAAAATTCATTCTTTTTCAGGATCATATTTAATACTAATCTCTTCCTTAGAGACCCTATCCCCAAATGAGGGGTTAGAGCCTCAACACGTGAATTTTGGAGGAGCACAGTTCAGTGTATGGAATTCTGCCTTCTTGCTTCCAAAATTCACGTCCTTCTTATATACCATACATTCACTCTATGCCAACAACCCCTACAAATCTTACTCATTCCAGCATCAATTCCAAGTCAAAAGCCTTATCTAAATTTTTTATAAATCAGGTATATATCAGACGAGGTACAATATTTCCTGACTCACAATTCTTTTCCAGCTTTGAACCTGTGAAATTTGACAACTGACATGCTTCTAAAGTACAAGCACTGGCATAGATAGACAGGCCCATTTCCAAAAGGGAGAAATTGGAAATAAAAAAGGATGGCGGGTTACAGTCAAATAAAGTTCCATCAGATGAGAAAGCTTCAGAATAACCCTCCTTGGCTCCATGCGCCATGTCTGGACCCAAGAGTGCAGTAGTGTTACCCCATGTTTCTAGATGGCCATCTCACCTCTGTAGCTCTGCGGGGTGGTCTTGCACCTGGGCACTAGGGAGCAGCATCCTGACCCACAGACACTGAGGAGCCAGCCTGACCTTGTGAAATCTTGCCCCCTGGGGCTGTGTTGGGAATAGGATTCCCAATTGTCTCTGAGTTGCCCTCTTGATCATCCTTTCCTTCCCTTGAAGAACCCTGCTTGTTCAAAGTTGGATAGCTTTGTTGTCCCATCCTTTAGAATCCCTGAAACCCAACAGCCTTCCTTTATTCTGTCCTGCTGTCACTGTTCTCTTTAGTCTTAGCTGGCAGTGTTTCTGTCACATTTTAGGTTTTTTTTTTTTTTTACAGTAACACCCTACTCATAATATTAAAATCTGCTTTGGTCTGCTCAGGTTGCCATAACAAAACCCTACAGACTAAGTCATTAAAACCACAGAAATTTATTTTATTAGTTCTGGAGGCTAGAAGTCTAAAATTAAGGTCCTGCAGTTTGGTTTCTGATGAGTTCTCTCTCTTGCTCGCTTCCAGAAGACCACCTTCTCATTGTGTTTTCACATAGTCTTTCTTCTGTGTGTGCTCAGGGAGTGGGATCTGAGGGAGAGAATGAGAGGGAATGAATAAGTGCATCTCTGGTGTCCCTTTTATAAAGATACCAGTCCTACTGGATTAAAGCACCACCTATATGACTTCAGTTTACCTTAATTATCTCTTTAAAGGCTTTACCTCCAAAGACAGTTACATTAGAGTTTGAACATACAGATTTCAGGAGGGGACAGAGTTTTATCTGTGGAAATGATTAGCCAGCAATACTTTGTGGCTTAGAAACAAAGCAACGTGGATTTTGTTCACAGATTTTCCACTGGTCAAAGTTCAGCAAAATCAGCTTGTCTCTGCTCCACTCAGTGTCAACAGGGTCAGCTAGAAGACTAGGGGCTAGAATCCTTTACTCATATGTCCAACAACTGGCATTTTAGCTGGAGTTGTTGGCTGAACACCTACAAGTTCCACACAGTGGGTAGGTTCCAAGTGTGAGTGCCCCAAGAGCTCAAGAAAGTCCAGTTGAAGGTATGTAATCACTTACAACTCAGCCTTAAAGTCACACAGAAAAAAGATAGAGAGAAAGAGGAAAAAAATAGTGAGAGAAAAGAGAAAAGAAAAAAGCCACACAGAATCATTTATGGTGAAGTGAGAAAGTGTTAGTTCCTCAGTGGTGTCCGATTCTTTATGACCCCATGGACTGTAGCCTGCCAGGCTCCTCTGTTCATGGGATTCTCCCGGCAAGAATACTGGAGTGGGTTGCCATTCCCTTTCTGGAAGATACCATTCTTCAAGGGATCTTCCAGACCAAGGGATCAAGCCCAGGTCTCCTGCACTGCAATTGGATTTTTTTTTAAATTATTTATTTATTTGGCTGTGCTGGGTCTTAGTTGAGGCATGTGGGATCTAGTTCCCTGATCAGGGATCGAACCCTGGCCCCGCTGCATTGAGAGCACAGAGTCTTAACTACTGGGCCATCAGGGAAGTCCCTGCAATTGGATTCTTTACATTGTATTTAAAGTTTTAAGTGTAGGGAAAATAGACTTTACTTCTTGTTGGGGGAATGGCAAGTAATGAAAATATTGCTTAGTAACAAATTTTGTTGTGGCCATTTAAAAAAAAAATATTTCCTGCCACACTGTATATGGTTAACAGACTTTGATGGTAATAAATTGGAATCTTCTCTTTGGCTTACCACTAATCACATCTTCTCTTGCAGTACTCTGTCATAGCAAGTAACCAATCATAAATACTTTTCTTTTACTTCAGAGTCACCAAAAGAACAAGGGCAGAAGCCAGCAGGAGTTTTTACATAGCTTAGGAATTTACAGATTTATTGGAAACTATTTACATTAAATCTCATGAACCCCCTTATAAAGAAAGCTAAGAGTTTCAGCACAGACTTTTTAAAAAGTTGTTCTTAATCTGGAGAATGACTGTATGTAAGAAATAGAAGGAAAGCAGAAGTATAATAAACTGCTCTGGTAAAGATTTTGAAAGCAAATTAAAGCCCCCAAATTATTCTAGAGCTATGTGTTACAAATTGAGGCAAACATGTGACACATTTTTTTCAAGTGAGTGTGCTAAAATTATCCAACTGGTTGAAATTAGTATCTCAAATATTTGTGAGAATTTAATAATATACTTAACAGAATAATAAATTTAATAAAAGTTTTTATTTGATTTTGAGCATTTGTTATTTTAATTAATGGTCTCTGTAAAATTACCTATCTTTTCATAGTTTACTAATTGTACATTAGTGATCATTCCTTTATTAGTGGTCCTTTTCATAGTTTACTAATTGTACATTAAGTGTACAATGTTGGAGAACATTACAAAGAAAATCTGAAATCCACTGTAAATAACAACTATCATTTTTTGTCAATCACTCTTCTTTTACTGCTTCCTCTAGTCTCACTGTCTTCCTCACTTTTTCTCTGATTAAGATGACATAATATAAGGAAGGCATTCGTAAATAGTTGAGTGTTCTTCAGGATTTCCCAGGTTATATACCAATTAGTCTGTGATGGTCATAGAGAAACACAAATTGATATTTTGTGCCCCCACAGGAACTGGCTGTGGGTTTGTCTTCACTTTGACTGGCGCCAGACAAAAATGAAAAGCAAAGTTGTGCTGGACCACATAATAATGCTGATGGGCATTAATTTTAAGCTTGTCCAGAAAGATGAACTTGTGAATTGCAGAACACTGGATCTTTTGAGTAAGAAGTAAAAACATAAATGCTGAAGTTGACCAGCTTTATCTTGCAAAGATATTTCTTTTGTATGTGACATGCAATTATTTAGCTTAGACTATTTAGTCAGGTCTGGCTGCTATAACAAATTAGCATGGATTGGGTGACTTAAGTAAGATATATTTATTTTTCACAGTTCTGGTGCCTAGGAAATCCAAGATTAAGGCTCCTGCTGATTCAATGTCTGATGAGAACCCCTTTCCTGGTATAGACGGCTGTCTTTTTGTTTTGTCCTCACGTGGCAGAGAGTAGAGAAACAATGACTCTTATAAGAGCACTAATGTCATTCTGGAGGGATCTGCCCTTATGATCTCATCTAATCCTAATTTCCTCCAAAGGTCCCACCTCCTAATATCATCACATTTAGTGGGTAGGATTTTCTTTCAATAAATATTAGAAGAATATATTTAATCTATAATAGACCAGTAGTTTCTTGGCTGAATGGGAAAAGGAAAATTTGAAATATCATACAATGAAAAAACTGAGATCTACATTTAAAGAAAGCAATTTGCCTTTTAAAAGCTAGATGAAATTAATAAGCTCCTTATCAAAACAGGACAATTTAATAATGTCAGTGTATGGGATACTTATTTATAATCTACAGAAATCTATCATTTCTCAGTAGGTGCTGTTTCTTTTTTCTTTCCCATGATAGAATGGCACACAGACTAAATGCTGGAGGTCTTTAAGAAGCAGACTGTTGCATGCCATCTGGATTTCAGAGAGTAATTTATTCAGCACTGCATTTTTCTTGGACTAAAAGATAAATAAATAGATAAATAGTTGAGTGTTCTTCAGGATTTCCCAGGTTATATACCAATTAGTCTGTGATGGTCATAGAGAAACACAAATTGATATTTTGTGCCCCCACAGGAACTGGCTGTGGGTTTGTCTTCACTTTGACTGGCGCCAGACAAAAATGAAAAGCAAAGTTGTGCTGGACCACATAATAATGCTGATGGGCATTAATTTTAAGCTTGTCCAGAAAGATGAACTTGTGAATTGCAGAACACTGGATCTTTTGAGTAAGAAGTAAAAACATAAATGCTGAAGTTGACCAGCTTTATCTTGCAAAGATATTTCTTTTGTATGTGACATGCAATTATTTAGCTTAGACTATTTAGTCAGGTCTGGCTGCTATAACAAATTAGCATGGATTGGGTGACTTAAGTAAGATATATTTATTTTTCACAGTTCTGGTGCCTAGGAAATCCAAGATTAAGGCTCCTGCTGATTCAATGTCTGATGAGAACCCCTTTCCTGGTATAGACGGCTGTCTTTTGTTTTGTCCTCACGTGGCAGAGAGTAGAGAAACAATGACTCTTATAAGAGCACTAATGTCATTCTGGAGGGATCTGCCCTTATGATCTCATCTAATCCTAATTTCCTCCAAAGGTCCCACCTCCTAATATCATCACATTTAGTGGGTAGGATTTTCTTTCAATAAATATTAGAAGAATATATTTAATCTATAATAGACCAGTAGTTTCTTGGCTGAATGGGAAAAGGAAAATTTGAAATATCATACAATGAAAAAACTGAGATCTACATTTAAAGAAAGCAATTTGCCTTTTAAAAGCTAGATGAAATTAATAAGCTCCTTATCAAAACAGGACAATTTAATAATGTCAGTGTATGGGATACTTATTTATAATCTACAGAAATCTATCATTTCTCAGTAGGTGCTGTTTCTTTTTTCTTTCCCATGATAGAATGGCACACAGACTAAATGCTGGAGGTCTTTAAGAAGCAGACTGTTGCATGCCATCTGGATTTCAGAGAGTAATTTATTCAGCACTGCATTTTTCTTGGACTAAAAAGATAAATAAATAGATAAATAGCAACCAAGTTTATGAAGACAGATTCTTATTTTAATTTGGAACAGTTCTATCCTTAGAAAATTTGTCAACCAAAGCATACAAATTGAATCCTATTTATTTTATTGCAATAAGTAATGAGTGGACATTTTCCACACTATGCCTTAAGAAATAAACAATAAGGTAAGTTACTTGTTACTCTATTTATTTTTCCAATATGAAACTAATTAGTGAGTTCATTCTTTTAACAGCTGTCTCTGTTGTTCAGGATTTTCCTAAGAAGATCAGGGCCACTGAATGGAAAATAGACCTTAAAAACCTAATACTAATAGTAGTAAAAAACCCACAAAGTATGTCTGAGGAATTAAGTAAAAACAATAAATAAGTCGTTTTACAAGAATTCAGTGATCTTGAACTTCCTATTCCACTTATCCACATTGAGCTGGTGGTGGTTAGTGTCAATGGGAAATCTTACCTTAAAATGGAAAAATATTAACAACAAGTTAGCCTCAAAGGGTTGAATGAGTTTGAACAAGTATTCTGAGTTTAAAAGTCTATTGGGATCTTAATTAAACCTCTACAATCTACCAGAGCAGACCAAAAATTTAGACAGAGCTGGCTTTTTTCCAGTATTGTCTCAGAATCATCTTGCTCCTATCAAAATGTTAATTTCTAAATTCCGTATCCGTAAGTTTAATATCTTTTCCATTCATTCTCAGTGGGTGTTCCTTCACCATAGGCTTAGTAAAGTTGAAGGTAAGTTTACATATGCAGAAGATATGCAGTGGTAGGTAAAAGGTGAAAATCTAATGTCAAAAAGGCAAATCTCAGTGTTTCAAAACCTTTTGACTCCAAGTGAATAGGAGAAACAAATGGGAATAAAAAAGGTTAAACATTCTCCAGACCATACTAAAATACAGAGCAATAGTTAAAAACGGTGTTAAGGCAATAGGATATATACAGTAAATGTTATTCAGTTAGGTCTTTGTAAAAAATAATTTAATTGTTTGTCAACTACACCCCAATAAAGCTGAGGGAAAACTCAAGCTATTAGTTCTTTGGTTTGCAATGCCACGCATAATTTATCTGTTATTTATTCCTTGTTCTATCAGAAATTTTCATGTAATATATACCAAATAGATTTTTTTCTAAATAATTTTTTATAATGACGTGGATGGTGAGAATTCTGAACATTAATATTTGTTACTACTCTTTCAGACTCCCCTCATCTTATAAAAATCAGATGTTAAAGTAGGTTGTCTTCCATCCAGAGCTATTCTCTTTTTCTTGATGTTATTGATTGCAGCCATGACAACCTGAATTTCATGCTAGTGTGTTCAGAGTTAAACAAATTAAGAAGAGATGGGGAATGCAACTCACTCTTGTAGTTCATTCTTTTAACAGCTGTCTCTGTTGTTCAGGATTTTCCTAAGAAGATCAGGGCCACTGAATGGAAAATAGACCTTAAAACCTAATACTAATAGTAGTAAAAAACCCACAAAGTATGTCTGAGGAATTAAGTAAAAACAATAAATAAGTCGTTTTACAAGAATTCAGTGATCTTGAACTTCCTATTCCACTTATCCACATTGAGCTGGTGGTGGTTAGTGTCAATGGGAAATCTTACCTTAAAATGGAAAAATATTAACAACAAGTTAGCCTCAAAGGGTTGAATGAGTTTGAACAAGTATTCTGAGTTTAAAAGTCTATTGGGATCTTAATTAAACCTCTACAATCTACCAGAGCAGACCAAAAATTTAGACAGAGCTGGCTTTTTTCCAGTATTGTCTCAGAATCATCTTGCTCCTATCAAAATGTTAATTTCTAAATTCCGTATCCGTAAGTTTAATATCTTTTCCATTCATTCTCAGTGGGTGTTCCTTCACCATAGGCTTAGTAAAGTTGAAGGTAAGTTTACATATGCAGAAGATATGCAGTGGTAGGTAAAAGGTGAAAATCTAATGTCAAAAAGGCAAATCTCAGTGTTTCAAAACCTTTTGACTCCAAGTGAATAGGAGAAACAAATGGGAATAAAAAAGGTTAAACATTCTCCAGACCATACTAAAATACAGAGCAATAGTTAAAAACGGTGTTAAGGCAATAGGATATATACAGTAAATGTTATTCAGTTAGGTCTTTGTAAAAAATAATTTAATTGTTTGTCAACTACACCCCAATAAAGCTGAGGGAAAACTCAAGCTATTAGTTCTTTGGTTTGCAATGCCACGCATAATTTATCTGTTATTTATTCCTTGTTCTATCAGAAATTTTCATGTAATATATACCAAATAGATTTTTTTCTAAATAATTTTTTATAATGACGTGGATGGTGAGAATTCTGAACATTAATATTTGTTACTACTCTTTCAGACTCCCCTCATCTTATAAAAATCAGATGTTAAAGTAGGTTGTCTTCCATCCAGAGCTATTCTCTTTTTCTTGATGTTATTGATTGCAGCCATGACAACCTGAATTTCATGCTAGTGTGTTCAGAGTTAAACAAATTAAGAAGAGATGGGGAATGCAACTCACTCTTTTGTGCTCCAATAATAAATTATCATTGGACATTCTGCTAACTTTTCAGGGAGCTTCTAATAATGTATTTTATTCAAGCAAGGATCATTAATGAATAATGAAATTGCTAGATGAAAGAGTGCTACAGGTATTCATAGGATGCCAAGATATCATCACAAAGATTATGTCACAAAGGAAAAAAGATCTAACTTTACACAGGGTGGGAATCAGGCCATCATCCCTTCAACAAGGAGCTCAGTGTTAGCATCACAAATGCTGTAGACATTGTATGCTTTTCATTATGATGCAGTCTGACAAACACAACATCATCTATAAAGTGTTTTGTGTCATCATATCCCAGCATAATAGTTGGTTCTTCATTGGCTTCTTGTTTGAACAAGACATTTTTTGGACTTTCAGGAGAATTTTAAGATGAAATGAGTATTAAAAGATACAAGGAATAATTGTTAAGTGTAATAGTTGTATCTTCTTATGTAGGGAAATATTATTTTCAGAGATAACAGATAGTAATGTAATGACCTACTTAGGGATGATATCTCATGTACTTGTATTTACTTTAAATTACTACATACAAAAATAGATTAAGTAAATAAAGCAAGTGTGAACTATTAATGGAGATGATACGTGTATTATTTAGGGTTCTTCAGAGAAAGAGAACCAGTAGGATGTGTGTGTGTGTGTGTGTGTGTGTGTACGCACACGCGCATATGTACATGTGTGTGCATATTTATTTATTTACTATAAGGAATTGGCTCACACAATTATGGAGGCTGGCAAAGCCAGAATCTGTAGGATGGGTCAGCAAGTTGAAGATATGATACAGTCTGAATGCTGTCCTCTGGCACAATTTTCTCCTGCTTGAAAGAGGTCAGTCTTCTGTGTTGTTCAGGCCTTTCATTGATTAGATGATGCCCATCCACACTATAAAGGGCAATCTGTTTTACTCTACGTTTTTGATTGAAATGTTAATCTCATCCCTGACACATTCACAGAAACAACTAGAATAAGGCTGGCCAAATATCTAGGCATTCTGGTCCGACCAAGTTGGCATGTGAAATTAACCATCACAATGGGTATATGCGAATTTGTTATATATTCTTTCTACTTTTATAGAAGATTAAAAGTCTTCAAGTAAGAACTTTACAAAATTAACTTGTGAGTATTCATTTCCTATGAAAGGGTAGCAAACTGAAAATATTTTGTTTCACAAAGCTTTTTACAGCATTACCTAGAGAACAAAAAAAGAAAAAAATGAAGACTTTGATGTATAAAGTAGGAAAAACAGATGTGAGAGTATCATGGTTTGGTTTTCTGGTGTGTTTTATGTTGCATCTGTGAGGAAAATGAAAAATGTAGTTTTTAATCTCAGAAGCTCTCAAGAGAATTTTTAAAATTATAAATCCAAATTGATTACTTCATTGAGCTATATTATATATGGAGACATTTAAACAGGGTTTGAAATAAAATCTTGTGATCTCATGGTGAATAGTGTTGAGACAAATTTTATTTTAATTATTTGAATACTCTGTTCAGGAATCACAAAAGGAGATTACCCAACCCATCTGGAATTCTTAGGGGAGGGATAAGAGATTGGATGACTTCTCTTGAGATTTCTGACAGCAGTCAAGTTGGAAAGAAAAGAAAAGCAAAAATAAAAATCTGTCAGTGTTGTTTGTGATAATAGACAAGGCACTTAGGATTTTGAAAGAAATAGTGCTGGAAGCAATGATTTCTAGAAAGATGATGGGATTATTGGAAAAATTGCAAATCGGAGTTAACTGTGCTTCCTGAATTAGTGTCTCTGGAAGGTGTCTGGTAGTGGGGCTGGGACAAGAACAGGAAGCAGCAAATATTTTCTTCTTGGTTTTCCAGTTTCCCTCTGGCACCCTCTGTTGGCACAGTCTGACAAAAATCCAAATAGGTAAAGCAGAAATGTGGTTTTTGGACTTGCAGCCCCAGCATTACAAAGAGCAGTATAGAAGTTTAAGTTTAAAGTTTACTATCCAGCACTTATTTCACTCATATGAGAGCATTTAATATAGTTAAGCATTTTAATTTTATCTCAAGTGCAATCATGTCTTTTAGAATACAGAATACATTTCATAACGTGTTGGGCTTGTCTGCCTCCTTGGGTTGCATTTTGCCATTCTATATTTAATAATCCTTCCTTTTAAATGGAGGAGAGGGAGAAATGGGAAAGAGTGGATATAAGAATATATAGAAGTTATAGTACAAAGAGAGGATTAGAAACCATGCCAGTCTAGTCTATATTCTGGGAAATATTGGATTTCTGAAGGACACAAACACCTTTGTGATCTTTAACATGTTATTTCATTGTTCATCAAACCATCCTTCCAAAAGTACCAAGCACAGCAGAAAATATTGTCTAAAACTTAAGCTTCTATTAGCAATTTTTTTTTGCTTCATATTGAAAAATAAAGAACTCCAGCTCATTATATAGGGTTGTTTATTTTAATATAAAATATTTCTCTGCCTCCATTTTTAAGGTGCTTTCAGTTTAACCTGTGATTTTGAACCACCATAGAACACAGCATGTGCCCCATGTGTCCATAGGTTAAGAAGCATAACAGTGACATACATACCACAAGTGATGTTGGCCTTGTTAAATACAATTGAAAACATATCTAGAGACCCTCCCATTAATCAACATGATCATATGTGAAATCCTTTGTATTTGAAACTACACAATTTGGCAGAAAAATCACAGAATAGTAGTTCTGAAGACTACTATTATGTCTGCCTCTCCAATCTGTGAACTATTTGACAAGTTACCTTTTTCTGGGTTAGGCCATCTTTTTTTTTTTTTTTTTTTTTAAGATGTATTTATTTATTTATTTTGGGTGGGGGTCGGGTTGGGGAGGGAGGGGAGCGGGCAGGCCACTTCTATTGGTCTTTCATTTCTCTGTTTTCACCCGTCTTTGTTCTTTGGCTCCAGAGGTCCTCCCATCATGGTGGCGTTTGTTGTCACAGAGCACCGGCTCAGGGCGCATGCGCTCCAGAGCTCCGGCTCGGTAATTGGACACATCAGTCCAGCCGCTCCGCGGCACGTGGGATCTTCCCAGGCCAGGGCTCGAACCGGCGCCCCTTGCACTGCAAGGCGGTGTCCTTACCCACTGGACCACCAGGGGAAGCCCTAGGCCATCTTTTAAATGGTGTCAATATACAGTCCACAAAGTGGACTCCTGCTTCAGTTCTAACTCTGTTTCATGCCCTCGATATTTAAAATATTTACAACTCTATTTGATGATTATTATGATTTTCATATAACAGAAAAGCAAACTAAACTTCAAAAGGAATAGAAAAAAGGAAAGATCAAAGGCATACAGCTAGGAGGTAATGACACTTGAATCAGCTCTTCTGTCTCCAGTCTAGGATAAAGTAAGTAATGTAAGTGCTTATATTTCTAAACTGAAAGTGCTGCATAAGTCTAATGAATTAAAGAAAATTCCTTATTTAGCTTTCATCATTTTAAATCAAGAAAGATATTTTTGAAAAATTTATTGTCAAGCTTTGGGCAGCAATTCTGAACTCTAAAATTCAGTCCTTTAAGAGGAGGAATTGTGCTTTGTCTTTTTTCACCTTCCTTCTTGATTTGCTGTGATTTTCTTTATTTCTTTCTTTATTTTTTGATGTGGGCTGAATTTATCCTAAAAATCACTTGATTTTTTATGAAGGAAGAAACAATATTCATTAAGGTCACTTTAACATGTGTTTCATCCACCAGAGAAATGAGAAAGCACCACTGTCCTGATATATTTCATGGTCTTTTTCAATCAGCAATACTCCCCCAATACTACTTTTTAAAAATATCCTTTCTCCAAATCCTGGTTCACAGTTCAAATGCTCCAAACTTCATTAAATTTATTTTTATTTGAATTCCATCAGTATTTGAAATTCATGCCACATTATTTAACACAATTATGTAATAAAATGATTCACTCTAAAGATGAATTTTTAAAAGAACATGTAATATTTGTCGGTAATACTTGTTTCACGTTATTACCTTTTTTCAGTGTACTATTTTTTAAGGTGATTAAAAACACTTTAAAGCACATTATATTTTCATTATTAAATCCAGAAGTTTTTAGCAAACAGCTGTTGCATTGTGGTTACTCCACAAATCTAATTAGCATTATTACTTCAGCAAAACTTTATTAAACATAATTGTTCTGCCCTTTAGACTACTATTCATATAGATTCAGCTTCAGTCTCTACTAATAACTTTTTCTTAAAAAGTACATATAGTATTTAAAAAGTTGAAAAATGCATAAGAAATAATAAAATAATGTCTTCTTTTTATTGAGTTTTAACATTATTTCAATGAAAATATCTGATAAAAATGCTGTAAATCAGTTACTTATAGAAATTTAAATTAGTGAAAAACAAATTGCATCAGACTAAATGAATCTCATTTAAAACCTGAAATCATTATTATTACCTTAATGGTAAAGACTAGTTGAACAGGATTTTTTCTCTCTTTGTCCAAGGATGACCCTCAGCTCAAAAGAATATCCATTCCTCTATACCGCCATTATAAGCGTCAACCAAAGAGCAGGGTAAAGTTTTTGTTAAAGTTGAAAGGTTGACTGTGTAAGTGTCAGCTATCCTTGAGGCTTCTCTTTCAGTCTGGCAAAATCCAGGTCAGTAAACTGAACCCCATCAGAGATCGGCTCATAGATCAGTTATAGTTGGAGTCAGGTCCAGACCAGCTCTAGCCTTCAGTCAGTGTGCTGACCTGAATAAATTCAATCAGAAGGGTTCAGTCAGTTCCAACCGAAAAAAAATCTTTTAAAAGTAAAAGAATTTCTCTTAATACATCTACTTTCACACTTACAAGGGCTATCAGGAGAAAAGGAATTGTCAGAATAGATCGTGATCCTGATACCTCATGGTCTTTTTCAATCAGCAATACTCCCCCAATACTACTTTTTAAAAATATCCTTTCTCCAAATCCTGGTTCACAGTTCAAATGCTCCAAACTTCATTAAATTTATTTTTATTTGAATTCCATCAGTATTTGAAATTCATGCCACATTATTTAACACAATTATGTAATAAAATGATTCACTCTAAAGATGAATTTTTAAAAGAACATGTAATATTTGTCGGTAATACTTGTTTCACGTTATTACCTTTTTTCAGTGTACTATTTTTTAAGGTGATTAAAAACACTTTAAAGCACATTATATTTTCATTATTAAATCCAGAAGTTTTTAGCAAACAGCTGTTGCATTGTGGTTACTCCACAAATCTAATTAGCATTATTACTTCAGCAAAACTTTATTAAACATAATTGTTCTGCCCTTTAGACTACTATTCATATAGATTCAGCTTCAGTCTCTACTAATAACTTTTTCTTAAAAAGTACATATAGTATTTAAAAAGTTGAAAAATGCATAAGAAATAATAAAATAATGTCTTCTTTTTATTGAGTTTTAACATTATTTCAATGAAAATATCTGATAAAAATGCTGTAAATCAGTTACTTATAGAAATTTAAATTAGTGAAAAACAAATTGCATCAGACTAAATGAATCTCATTTAAAACCTGAAATCATTATTATTACCTTAATGGTAAAGACTAGTTGAACAGGATTTTTTCTCTCTTTGTCCAAGGATGACCCTCAGCTCAAAAGAATATCCATTCCTCTATACCGCCATTATAAGCGTCAACCAAAGAGCAGGGTAAAGTTTTTGTTAAAGTTGAAAGGTTGACTGTGTAAGTGTCAGCTATCCTTGAGGCTTCTCTTTCAGTCTGGCAAAATCCAGGTCAGTAAACTGAACCCCATCAGAGATCGGCTCATAGATCAGTTATAGTTGGAGTCAGGTCCAGACCAGCTCTAGCCTTCAGTCAGTGTGCTGACCTGAATAAATTCAATCAGAAGGGTTCAGTCAGTTCCAACTGAAAAAAAAAAAAAATCTTTTAAAAAGTAAAAAGAATTTCTCTTAATACATCTACTTTCACACTTACAAGGGCTATCAGGAGAAAAGGAATTGTCAGAATAGATCGTGATCCTGATACCTCATTTTTAGAATCAATTTATCCAGGTAAGAGTTAATGCACTTCACTGTGTAAACTGTAGAAGAAATTATAGTCACTGCCCAGCAAAACCTTGGAAGAAATGATGAATTTCAGTCTTTGGTACTATCAGACTGACACCATTCATCACCCTTGAATTGGCTTTTGGCTTTAAAATAAAAACAAACAAGAGCACCCCTTCAGTTCCCCATAATAAAGGCAAGTCCCTACCATAGCTCATCTTGGTTTTGGAGTTGATAGCTAAAAATAGATTCCAAGTCCTTAATTCTCCCAAGACTGCAACCCACACTGGAGTCGAACAATTTCAAGGAGTTACTGAAGTAGGTATTGATTGTAAACACTGGGTTTGTTTGTTACTTGATTTTTTAATTTTCAAGGAATAAGGTGAAATTCACATCTCTCCAAAAGAAAGCATACTCTGGTTCCTGGAAGCCAGAGTTTATGTGACTTGAGTTCATTTGAAGAGAATAATTTATATTGGCATCAATAAATAATAGCAAAGAGTTCTGTCTAAACAAGATATTTTATATTCTGAGAAAATGGTTGGTCCACAGTATAATGTCTCGTGTTACGAGCAACTACAAGACCAAATCATTTCAAACCAACTACTCATTCAGATTTTCGAAAGTTGCATTTCTCAGATGGTGTCCTAACATCACTAAGAGACACAGGGGAGCTTTAGTTGAACAGGTTTTCTCGTCTAAAAGTTACCCGCCATTATAAGCGCAACCAAAGAGCAGGGTAAAGTTTTGTTAAAGTTGAAAGGTTGACTGTGTAAGTGTCAGCTATCCTTGAGGCTTCTCTTTCAGTCTGGCAAAATCCAGGTCAGTAAACTGAACCCCATCAGAGATCGGCTCATAGATCAGTTATAGTTGGAGTCAGGTCCAGACCAGCTCTAGCCTTCAGTCAGTGTGCTGACCTGAATAAATTCAATCAGAAGGGTTCAGTCAGTTCCAACTGAAAAAAAATCGTTAAAAAAGAAAAAAGAATTTCTCTTAATACATCTACTTTCACACTTACAAGGGCTATCAGGAGAAAAGGAATTGTCAGAATAGATCGTGATCCTGATACCTCATTTTTAGAATCAATTTATCCAGGTAAGAGTTAATGCACTTCACTGTGTAAACTGTAGAAGAAATTATAGTCACTGCCCAGCAAAACCTTGGAAGAAATGATGAATTTCAGTCTTTGGTACTATCAGACTGACACCATTCATCACCCTTGAATTGGCTTTTGGCTTTAAAATAAAAACAAACAAGAGCCCCCCTTCAGTTCCCCATAATAAAGGCAAGTCCCTACCATAGCTCATCTTGGTTTTGGAGTTGATAGCTAAAAATAGATTCCAAGTCCTTAATTCTCCCAAGACTGCAACCCACACTGGAGTCGAACAATTTCAAGGAGTTACTGAAGTAGGTATTGATTGTAAACACTGGGTTTGTTTGTTACTTGATTTTTCAATTTTCAAGGAATAAGGTGAAATTCACATCTCTCCAAAAGAAAGCATACTCTGGTTCCTGGAAGCCAGAGTTTATGTGACTTGAGTTCATTTGAAGAGAATAATTTATATTGGCATCAATAAATAATAGCAAAGAGTTCTGTCTAAACAAGATATTTTATATTCTGAGAAAATGGTTGGTCCACAGTATAATGTCTCGTGTTACGAGCAACTACAAGACCAAATCATTTCAAACCAACTACTCATTCAGATTTTTCGAAAGTTGCATTTCTCAGATGGTGTCCTAACATCACTAAGAGACACAGGGGGAGCTTATGTTGTAAACAACTGTCTCCTTGCTAAGCTTGCCTGGTAAACTTGAAAGCAGATGATTTACAAAAAATATCAGGGTGACATTTTGTCCCATCATCAAGTCTCTCTTCATGAGAAAAAACAGATCTATAGCCAGTGAGGTTTTTAGTAGACCACAAACGGACTTGTTTGGTATGCAAGAGAAAATTTCAAATCTTTAATTTGTAAACAGGAACCTCCCCAGCTGTTACAAATTCAGCCCTGCTCACTACATCTGTACTGAGGACATCTGCAGGTTCTGTTTCCTTTTGTGAACATTAAATCTTTAACTGATACAACTCCTCTGAATTAACCTGTTAGCATTTAAGCAATATGCACTGTCCTCTTGAACTTTCTTTTGTAGATCAGAGCTTTTTTGGTAAGGAGTTAGTAAGAATATTTGTGTTACTAAATCCAGAAATAAAGGCTTAAATATTAATTGTCTGTTGTTATGCAGCTAAGTCATGTCCAACTCTTCTGTGACCCTATGGACTGTAGACCACCAGGCTCCTCTATCCATGGAATTTTCCAGGCAAGAGTACTGGAGTGGGTTGCCATTTCGTTCTCCAAGGGATCTTCTTAGCCCAGGGATTGAACTTGTGTCTCCTGCATTGCAGGTGGGTTCTTTATTGCTGAACCACCAGGGAAGCCCATATACTAATTAATGCACTTTAATTATAAGGGTTGGAAAACCTAAATAGGGGGATGATTAAAACTGGTTTTTATTTCAGTAAATGACCAAACAAAAACCAGAGTTGTGTAGCTCAAAAGGAAGAGCTTGGATGAGGAGCGAGGAACTATTAATTCTGATCTCATTCTGTCACATTCTAGCTCTGGGGCCTGTAAGCACATCTCCTGAACTTCACTTTTCTTATCTGAAAAGTAAGGATAAAGGGTTGAGATCCTGTCCAGCATTAAAATTCTATGGTGAGCTAAGGTCCCACATTGAGCTATTTTAGATTTTATTATCCTAAAGGGAGAGCAATACATTTCCTTTCCGTATGCAGTGCTCTTAGGAGAGGCTTTTGTGAGTAATGGAATTTTATAATAATCTGGTTCCACGCTTATATAGACCATTCCACCAACACCTTTGGCTTTCAGAAATCTATTTCTCACTACTGAGGACTAAAACTTGGATCTCTAGCTACAGTGTAAGAATTAATTACATTAAAGAAGCTGTAATAGAAACCTAACAAATTTCTGAATTTCTAGTGCTAGTTTATTACCTAAAGTAATATAGGTGGATCAAAGGTTTATTTTTTAAAGCATGTTACAAATTCAGCCCTGCTCACTACATCTGTACTGAGGACATCTGCAGGTTCTGTTTCCTTTTGTGAACATTAAATCTTTAACTGATACAACTCCTCTGAATTAACCTGTTAGCATTTAAGCAATATGCACTGTCCTCTTGAACTTTCTTTTGTAGATCAGAGCTTTTTTGGTAAGGAGTTAGTAAGAATATTTGTGTTACTAAATCCAGAAATAAAGGCTTAAATATTAATTGTCTGTTGTTATGCAGCTAAGTCATGTCCAACTCTTCTGTGACCCTATGGACTGTAGACCACCAGGCTCCTCTATCCATGGAATTTTCCAGGCAAGAGTACTGGAGTGGGTTGCCATTTCGTTCTCCAAGGGATCTTCTTAGCCCAGGGATTGAACTTGTGTCTCCTGCATTGCAGGTGGGTTCTTTATTGCTGAACCACCAGGGAAGCCCATATACTAATTAATGCACTTTAATTATAAGGGTTGGAAAACCTAAATAGGGGGATGATTAAAACTGGTTTTTATTTCAGTAAATGACCAAACAAAAACCAGAGTTGTGTAGCTCAAAAGGAAGAGCTTGGATGAGGAGCGAGGAACTATTAATTCTGATCTCATTCTGTCACATTCTAGCTCTGGGGCCTGTAAGCACATCTCCTGAACTTCACTTTTCTTATCTGAAAAGTAAGGATAAAGGGTTGAGATCCTGTCCAGCATTAAAATTCTATGGTGAGCTAAGGTCCCACATTGAGCTATTTTAGATTTTATTATCCTAAAGGGAGAGCAATACATTTCCTTTCCGTATGCAGTGCTCTTAGGAGAGGCTTTTGTGAGTAATGGAATTTTATAATAATCTGGTTCCACGCTTATATAGACCATTCCACCAACACCTTTGGCTTTCAGAAATCTATTTCTCACTACTGAGGACTAAAACTTGGATCTCTAGCTACAGTGTAAGAATTAATTACATTAAAGAAGCTGTAATAGAAACCTAACAAATTTCTGAATTTCTAGTGCTAGTTTATTACCTAAAGTAATATAGGTGGATCAAGGTTTATTCAGCATGTTATATAAATATCTCTTGTTGTTCATGTGTTGTGATAAGTTGAAACATGATCCCTTAAAACATAGTCACAGAAACCTGTGAATGTTATTTTATGTTGGTGTTAATCTCAAAACTGAAACAGCCATTGAATCTATAAGCGAAATAGGTTTATCTGAAAATAGCAGAGAATTGCAATTTGGGACAGGCAAGCTGTGGTGAATTATAGGCAAGTCCACGAAACAAAGGAGAGGGACTTATTTTTATAAGATTTTAGGAGGAAATTGGGAAATGTTGTTCTGACAAAAGTTCATTGGTGAAGAATTCAAGGTTGTGGCTTTTCTTATTGGCTGCAAGCAGTAGTTAGTGTGTTGTTGCTGGGGCAGGGAGAAATCTTCCTTCTTTTTCTTAAAAACAGGAGATAAAATTCCCGTGTGAAAAATGGTCTTCCTTGTACCAGAAGAAAAGTAGCATTCTTTCCATCATGGGTAAGAAATTGAACAGGCTTTGCAGGTAGTGCAGGGACGAAAAATCCATCTGCCAGTGCAGGAGATGCAAGAGACGCGAGTTTGATCCCTGGGTTGAAAAGATCCCCTAGAAGAGGAAATGCCAACTTAACTCCAGTCTTCTTGTCTGGAGAATTCCATGGAGCCTGACAGGCTGCAGCATAGAGTTGGACATGACTGAGCATGTACTTAGTGTTCAGTTTGAGAAATTGAGATTGAGAAGATTTTATATTAAAAGATATGCAACCTGACCATGTTGAAATAATTCTTATCTTCCTCCTTTCTGCTGGTTATGCAGGTTGCAACAAGCAGTACGTGGTGACAGCTCTCCCTTTGGACATCTCAACTCTATTTTAAATGAAGTTTTCCTTTGTTTAATTTCACTTTGGAAATAAATGGTCTTTGCAGGCATGGTTAAATTAAGGCTACTGAGCTGGATTCTAGATTATCAGTGTGGATCCCCAATGCAACCACACATGTCTTATAAGAGAGAGGCTGATGGAGATTTTACCTAGATCTCTTTTTGTCTAGCTACAGTGTAAGAATTAATTACATTAAAGAAGCTGTAATAGAAACCTAACAAATTTCTGAATTTCTAGTGCTAGTTTATTACCTAAAGTAATATAGGTGGATCAAGGTTTATTCAGCATGTTATATAAATATCTCTTGTTGTTCATGTGTTGTGATAAGTTGAAACATGATCCCTTAAAACATAGTCACAGAAACCTGTGAATGTTATTTTATGTTGGTGTTAATCTCAAAACTGAAACAGCCATTGAATCTATAAGCGAAATAGGTTTATCTGAAAATAGCAGAGAATTGCAATTTGGGACAGGCAAGCTGTGGTGAATTATAGGCAAGTCCACGAAACAAAGGAGAGGGACTTATTTTTATAAGATTTTAGGAGGAAATTGGGAAATGTTGTTCTGACAAAAGTTCATTGGTGAAGAATTCAAGGTTGTGGCTTTTCTTATTGGCTGCAAGCAGTAGTTAGTGTGTTGTTGCTGGGGCAGGGAGAAATCTTCCTTCTTTTTCTTAAAAACAGGAGATAAAATTCCCGTGTGAAAAATGGTCTTCCTTGTACCAGAAGAAAAGTAGCATTCTTTCCATCATGGGTAAGAAATTGAACAGGCTTTGCAGGTAGTGCAGGGACGAAAAATCCATCTGCCAGTGCAGGAGATGCAAGAGACGCGAGTTTGATCCCTGGGTTGAAAAGATCCCCTAGAAGAGGAAATGCCAACTTAACTCCAGTCTTCTTGTCTGGAGAATTCCATGGAGCCTGACAGGCTGCAGCATAGAGTTGGACATGACTGAGCATGTACTTAGTGTTCAGTTTGAGAAATTGAGATTGAGAAGATTTTATATTAAAAGATATGCAACCTGACCATGTTGAAATAATTCTTATCTTCCTCCTTTCTGCTGGTTATGCAGGTTGCAACAAGCAGTACGTGGTGACAGCTCTCCCTTTGGACATCTCAACTCTATTTTAAATGAAGTTTTCCTTTGTTTAATTTCACTTTGGAAATAAATGGTCTTTGCAGGCATGGTTAAATTAAGGCTACTGAGCTGGATTCTAGATTATCAGTGTGGATCCCCAATGCAACCACACATGTCTTATAAGAGAGAGGCTGATGGAGATTTTACCTAGATCTAGAAGAATGTAATGCAATGTGACAATGAAGGCAGAGATGGAAGGGATGTGGTCAGAAGCCAAGGAATATGGACAGCCTTCAGAGGCTGAAAGAGGCAAGGCAAGGATTCTCCTCTAAAGCTTCTGAACTGAGCAGACTCGGACAATAGCCGGTTGCAAATTTCACTGTTATTTTAAAAATCAGTGAGACAGATTTTGGACTTCTGGTCTCTAGGTTTGTGAAAGAATAAATTTCTACTAATTTTAGTTCCAAGATTGTGGTCATTTGTTGCAGTAGCCACAGGAAACTAATTACATATGCCGTATTTTCACTCATTACCAAAGACCATGTACAGTATAAGTTTGGGTGCCATTTGGTAAATGGGTAGGCTTTAGATATATTTACTTCTATTTTATTTCTCTTTGGCATCTCTTACTGTATACCCACACTTAATGAGAATTTACTTTTAGATAATAGTTTTAGGAAAATTTTGGGTTCATGAGGGTATGGTGTAACACTTACTTTTGATAATAAAGATTATACATTTGAGGTTTTCCTCAAGTTTCGTAGTTTCTAGGAAGCTGAATATGAAAATAAATATTCTTTTCTTAATATAAAAAATGATACATAAATGGTCTTAAGTCCAGATGTAAATCTTTTTAAAAAGTCAGAATTTTTTATCACTATACCCCAAGTGGAATTTCATGGTACTCTTATTCTCTTGTAATCAACTCATTATGACGTTAATATACATAACTTAACAAATAAGTATATCATATGATGGAGTTAAGAAGCAATTTTATTTTTGTTTCCCACTGCCCTTGGAAGAAAAGTTATGACAAACCTTGACAGCATATTAAAAAGCAGAGACATCACCATGGCAACAAAAATCTATATAGTCAGAGCTATGGTTTTCCTGGTGGTCATGTATTCATGTGAGTATTGGACCATATAGAAGGTTGAGTGCTAAAGAATTGATTCCTTTGAACTGTGGTGTTGGAGAAGACTCTTGAGAGTCCCTTGGATTGCAAGGAGATCAAATCAGTCAATTCTAAAGGAAATTAGCCCTGAATATTCATTGGAAGAACTGATACTGAAGCTGAAGCTCTAATACTTTGGCCTCCTTGGAAAAGACTGGTGCTGGGAAAAATAGAAGACAAAAGGAGAAGGGGATGACAGACTATGAGGTGGTTGCGTTGGCATCACTGAATCAATGGACATGAATTTGAATAAACTCTGGGAGACGGCAAAGGACAAGGAAGTCTGACGTGCTGCAGTCCATGGGGTTGCAAAGAGTAGGACACAACTGAGTGACTGAACTGACTGCCTATTCAAAATGTGTTCAGTGAGGCTGTTCCTTCGTGTGTGTGTGTACTAAGTCTCTTCAGTTGTGTCCAACTCTGTGTGACCCCATGGGCTTCAGTTTTCAGGCTCCTCTTATCATGGAATTCTCCAGACAAGAATACTGGAGTGGGTGCTCGTTTTGGTAGCACATATACTAAAATTGGAACGATACAGAGATTAGCATGGCCTCTGCACAAGGATGACATGCAAATTCGTGAAGTGTTCTATATTTTTAATAATAAAAAAGAATACTGTAGTGGGTTGCCATTTCCTTCTCCAGGTGTTCTTCTAGACCCAGAGATTGAGCCTGAATCTCTTACATCTACCTGCACTGGCAGGTGGTAGGTGCAGGCACCATGATTTTTCTATCATTTTCATGTTACAGGTCTTCCATTAACTTTATGTCTAGAACATAGTCTCAAATTGGTAAAAATGATGTCTGGGCCAACATTAGGAAAGTCTGTAAACTTGATTTACTGTCAAGGTCTACTCCATCTGTGGACTGAGCAACCTCAGTATGGAAATTTGTAGCAGCGAGGGAGACATGCTTGGTTTCCCCTCCTTTCACCAATCCTGAACCAACACATCAACTGCTCTCACCACTTGTTAACTCCCTCCATTGCTAGTTACTGTTTCCTTTTTTGTTGTTGTTGTTGTTAAAGATTTACTTACTTATGACTGTGCTGGGTCTTTGTTGCTGGACATGGGCGGGCTTTCTCTAGTCACATTGAGCTGGAGCTACTCCTTGCAGTGGCTTCTCCTGTGGCTCAGGGGTCCAGAGCAGCAGTTGTGGTGTATGGACGTAGTTGCTCCATGGCATATGGGATCTTCCCTAATCAGGGGACTGAACCTGTGTCCCCTGCACTGAGAGGCAGATTCTTAGCCACTGAACTACAGGGGAAGCCCCAGCTACTGTTTCTTACCCTGAAGATTCAGAGGGAGCAAGAGAAAGAAAGTGGAATGAGGGATTTAGAGAGATCTGACTTGAAGTTATACCATTATTAACTGACTGTGTGCTCTCTGGTCTAGTCTTTTCTTTGTAGTGACTTTTCATGAGCTCGAGGGGTCCCATGCCCTTCTTGTGTTCCATTGCCATCAGCAGATGAACCACTAATCTCTCTTCTGGGAGAACATGAAGACTCAGGCTCCTTCTTCAGGTCCTGGGCATCCAGTCTGATAAATACAGCCTTTTTTTTTTTTTAAAGATTTATTTATTTATTTATTTTGGGCGGGGGTCGGGTTGGGGAGGGAGGGGAGCAGGCGGGCCACTTCTATTGGTCTTTCATTTCTCTATTTTCATTCGTCTTCGTTCTTTGGCTCCTGTGGGCCTCCCATTGCGGTGGCCTCTGTCATTGCAGAGCACAGGCTATGGGCGCATGCGCTCCAGAGCTCCGGCTCAGTGATTGGGCACATCAGTCCAGCCGCTCCACGGCACGTGGGATCTTCCCAGGCCAGGGCTCGGTTACCCACTGGACCACCAGGGGAAGCCCAATGCAGCCTTTTTTGACTGGGTTCTATTTGTCCCAGAAACCCCATGGGATAGCACCCTAGGTAACCTCCCAGGCTGAATTTGTTGTCCTGCCCACATCTGACGGAGCAGCACAGTGGCCACATAGCATAAGTCTCCTGATTCTGTTTGAAGGTAGTTATCAGACCTCTCTTCATTGTATTCTCTGGGAAAATACCCACGCGACTATTTGTTTAACTGGCTCAAGTATGATTTGTTGCTCAACTCCTGAGAACTCATTTCAAAGCACTTAGAGTGGTCTTCTTGAAACAGGTCACCACTTGAAAGTTTTGAGGCCAGGGGAAAGGCATTATTCTATTAGGGTGAGTGATAATTTCCCCAGTGAGATCTTCCTCATGACATCTGTACTCTGACCCCTTTTATTAGTACATGATTTGTTAAGAAGATTCAAGAGCCATGAAAGTTATTAGAATATCTGCAGATTGGTAGTTCTCCACACCTCCCATGGCATTTGCTCTCTTTAGTACTGACACCTCAGTTACTGAAGCAGAATTGAATTCAAATATCCTAATACCCCATGGCCTTTCAACCTTGGCAGTCATATGGTGATTTAGTTGCTAAATTGTGTCCACGTCTTACAGTCCTATGGACTGTAGCCTGCCAGGATCCTCTGTCCATGGGATTCTCCAGGCAAGAATACTGGAGTGGGTAGCCATTCACTTCTCCATGGGATATTTCTGACTCAGGGATGGAACTCGTTTCTCCTGCAGGCAGATTCTTTATGGTCTGAGCCATATCCCAGTCTACCCAAATCAATATTTATAAATATTTATTTATGAGCAAAGTACTTTGAAGGGAATTTGATTCTAAGAATTGTTATTTTAAGTATATTCATACTTTTTGACTGCTACAAAATTGCTAGTCTCTGAACAACCTAGAATTTTTTTGTGTGTGTGGGGGAGGCGGGTTGGGGAGGGAAGGGGGTGGATGGGCCACCTCCATTGGTCTTTCATTTATTCATTTTCATCCATCTTTGTTCTTTGGCCCATGTGGGCCTCCCATCACGGTGGCCTCTGTTGTTGCAGAGCACCAGTTCTGGGCGCATGCGCTCCAGAGCTCCGGCTCGGTAATTAGACGCATCGGTCCAGCCGCTCTGTGGCACGTGGGATCTTCCCAGGCCAGGGCTCGAACCGGCGCCCCTTGCACTGCAAGGCGGTGTCCTTACCCACTGGACCACCAGGGAAGCCCTAGAATTTTTAAAACTATTGTTATAACTTCAAAACTTTAAAGATAGTTACCCCTTTATTATTATGTAACACTTTGATTTATCTTTTAGCAGCTTTCTGCACTGCAGAAAATGAAATGTAGTAATTGCTTCATGTTAAGCATGCTTCTTGAAACAGGTCACCACTTGAAAGTTTTGAGGCCAGGGGAAAGGCATTATTCTATTAGGGTGAGTGATAATTTCCCCAGTGAGATCTTCCTCATGACATCTGTACTCTGACCCCTTTTATTAGTACATGATTTGTTAAGAAGATTCAAGAGCCATGAAAGTTATTAGAATATCTGCAGATTGGTAGTTCTCCACACCTCCCATGGCATTTGCTCTCTTTAGTACTGACACCTCAGTTACTGAAGCAGAATTGAATTCAAATATCCTAATACCCCATGGCCTTTCAACCTTGGCAGTCATATGGTGATTTAGTTGCTAAATTGTGTCCACGTCTTACAGTCCTATGGACTGTAGCCTGCCAGGATCCTCTGTCCATGGGATTCTCCAGGCAAGAATACTGGAGTGGGTAGCCATTCACTTCTCCATGGGATATTTCTGACTCAGGGATGGAACTCGTTTCTCCTGCAGGCAGATTCTTTATGGTCTGAGCCATATCCCAGTCTACCCAAATCAATATTTATAAATATTTATTTATGAGCAAAGTACTTTGAAGGGAATTTGATTCTAAGAATTGTTATTTTAAGTATATTCATACTTTTTGACTGCTACAAAATTGCTAGTCTCTGAACAACCTAGAATTTTTTCTTTTGTGTGGGGGAGTCGGGTTGGGGAGGGAAGGGGGTGGATGGGCCACCTCCATTGGTCTTTCATTTATTCATTTTCATCCATCTTTGTTCTTTGGCCCATGTGGGCCTCCCATCACGGTGGCCTCTGTTGTTGCAGAGCACCAGTTCTGGGCGCATGCGCTCCAGAGCTCCGGCTCGGTAATTAGACGCATCGGTCCAGCCGCTCTGTGGCACGTGGGATCTTCCCAGGCCAGGGCTCGAACCGGCGCCCCTTGCACTGCAAGGCGGTGTCCTTACCCACTGGACCACCAGGGAAGCCCTAGAATTTTTAAAACTATTGTTATAACTTCAAAACTTTAAAGATAGTTACCCCTTTATTATTATGTAACACTTTGATTTATCTTTTTAGCAGCTTTCTGCACTGCAGAAAATGAAATGTAGTAATTGCTTCAGTTAAAAGTCTAAGACTAAGCTTGGTAAACCATGCTCATTATTATATTGCGTATAGAATTGGCATGTACGTTAGTTTACATTAGGCTAATCACCTAATCACCAGAAGATTAGGAATTTTCCTTAACTTCCCAGTTGATCAATTTATTTTATTATTATTATTTTTAAAGATTTATTCATTTATTTATTTTGAGGGGGTGGGGTGGGGAGGGAGGGGAGCAGGCAGGCTACTTCTATTGGTCTTTCATTTGTCTATTTTCATCTGTCTTTGTTCTTTGGCTCCTGTGGTCCTCCCATCGCAGTGGCCTCTGTTGTTGCAGAGCACCGGCTCTGGGCTCATGCACTCCAGAGCGCTGGCTCAGTAATTGGACACATTGGTCCAGCCACTCCATGGCACATGGGATCTTCCCAGGCCAGAGATGGAACCAGCACCCCTTACTCTGTAAGGCGGTGTCCTTACCCACTGGACCACCAGGGAAGCCCCTCTTGTGATCAGTTTAATATTTTATTTATTCATTAGCTTGATCTAATAAAAAGTTGAATGAGTGAGCATTTAACTTTTCTATTGAGAAGCTTGGCTATTTCTCTTTTGAGAGCTTTGGACAAACAATTGAATATGGCCTAAGAATTGGAAACTGAGTGACTCCTGTGTCTAAAATGACTGATACATGGAAGCTATATAGGAGATTTTATTCTGTATGTTACCAATGAGATAGAGAGCTCCCAGTAGAGAGGCTATACTTCTGGCAATTGGGGAAAACTGGCATATATATCTATATTAAGATCACACATTGGTCTGATTTATCATGTTTGGATATTTAATTGCTTTGTGTAATAATTGAAAACCTACTTCTCACATGCACCCTGATTCCTTGATGATGAACATAAGTTTTACAAGAAGAATCAGTATTAATTTAATAAGAAAAATCAATAGCCTGGTGAAGTCATTGTAATACTAATTTGAAATTTTCAGGAGTACTTTCATTCAATGTATGTCTGTTGAATACCTATTCGGTGATAGATTATTAGCAGCTTTCTGCACTGCAGAAAATGAAATGTAGTAATTGCTTCAGTTAAAAGTCTAAGACTAAGCTTGGTAAACCATGCTCATTATTATATTGCGTATAGAATTGGCATGTACGTTAGTTTACATTAGGCTAATCACCTAATCACCAGAAGATTAGGAATTTTCCTTAACTTCCCAGTTGATCAATTTATTTTATTATTATTATTTTTAAAGATTTATTCATTTATTTATTTTGAGGGGGTGGGGTGGGGAGGGAGGGGAGCAGGCAGGCTACTTCTATTGGTCTTTCATTTGTCTATTTTCATCTGTCTTTGTTCTTTGGCTCCTGTGGTCCTCCCATCGCAGTGGCCTCTGTTGTTGCAGAGCACCGGCTCTGGGCTCATGCACTCCAGAGCGCTGGCTCAGTAATTGGACACATTGGTCCAGCCACTCCATGGCACATGGGATCTTCCCAGGCCAGAGATGGAACCAGCACCCCTTACACTGTAAGGCGGTGTCCTTACCCACTGGACCACCAGGGAAGCCCCTCTTGTGATCAGTTTAATATTTTATTTATTCATTAGCTTGATCTAATAAAAAGTTGAATGAGTGAGCATTTAACTTTTCTATTGAGAAGCTTGGCTATTTCTCTTTTGAGAGCTTTGGACAAACAATTGAATATGGCCTAAGAATTGGAAACTGAGTGACTCCTGTGTCTAAAATGACTGATACATGGAAGCTATATAGGAGATTTTATTCTGTATGTTACCAATGAGATAGAGAGCTCCCAGTAGAGAGGCTATACTTCTGGCAATTGGGGAAAACTGGCATATATATCTATATTAAGATCACACATTGGTCTGATTTATCATGTTTGGATATTTAATTGCTTTGTGTAATAATTGAAAACCTACTTCTCACATGCACCCTGATTCCTTGATGATGAACATAAGTTTTACAAGAAGAATCAGTATTAATTTAATAAGAAAAATCAATAGCCTGGTGAAGTCATTGTAATACTAATTTGAAATTTTCAGGAGTACTTTCATTCAATGTATGTCTGTTGAATACCTATTCGGTGATAGATACTAGCATCAAATATGAATGCTGCAGAATTGTATTGCTGTTTTATGCATGAATCTCACCACATATGGAAAGAGACACTAAGAAATAACAGCTATTTTATTAGAATCTCTTACCAAGTGACCTCAGACTTTATAGATAGGCTATGTCTGGTGGCTGCAGCGAGAATTCAGGCAAGGTCTATTTATTCCAGTTGATACTTGATGTGATTCTTTGTTAAAGTGCTTCCACTTATTGCCAGAGCTGGAGTTTCAGGCCTCAGAAGAGACTATAGGCAAACACTGACAGTGCAGGTTCATCTGTATAAGACACATAAGGGCATCCATTGTAATGGTGCAAAGGAAATAAACTTCTGAATGGGAAGGACCAAGAAATGCTGTAGAGGAGGGGAGACTGAATTGATGCTATAGAGGAGACCCAGGGAAAAAGCTTCTCAACAGAATCTGACTGTTCACAAAAGAGGGTTGAAGTGGCTCAAGGCCTATCTCCTGCTTGGCGACAATGATCAGAGCTGTCTGCAATTTATTTGTGGCCCAGAGATGGCCAGTCGCTCTCAGATCTACCTTTACTCAACAGAATTAAATGGATTGCTAACCAGAAGCACCAAAGTAAAGATGCAGTGACTTTGGGAGCAAATTTAACTAGTTATCAATCCTGGCTCCGATAAGAGGCAAACTATTTAACAACTTTGGTTCTTAGTTTTCTGTTTGTCAAGTGGAATAGTACCTATTCTATGGAGTAGTTGTGAGGATTATATATTATACAATGTTTTTCGTGGCTAAAGACTGAATGAGTCAAATGAATAAACCTGCAAGTCTAGGCCAAGAATGTGGTCAATGAGTGTTTTCTTTTCTTTCACAATTCCCTGCATATGCTATAATTCCTACTGATTCCTTGCTTTTTCAAGAAATGGTTTTCTAAGAATGAGTCTCTACTCCTAATCAGGTAACCATGATTTCAGTTGATAGTTTTTGGTACAATAGGGAGTAGTAGTTAAAAACTCAGTCTGAAATGTTGCTGGGTTCAAAGCGCAGGTCTGACATTAGCAAGTGGAGTGGCTGTTGAGCCTCAGTCTGTAAAATATGATCTCCTTCATAGAATGAAATTGAGAATTATGTGAATTAATGTATTGAGAGCACTTGCTACACAGTAAGCCCTTCTTAATCTTTACATTTTTTTTTAAGTTTTACATTTTTTTTGCCTCTAAGTCATCATTTATTTTTCATCCATCTTTATTCTTTGGCCTGCGTGGGCCTCCCATTGCAGTGGCCTCTTCCGCTGCAGAGCACTGGCTCTAGGCACATGCGCTCCAGAGCACCAACTCATAATTGGACACACCGACCCAGCCGCTCTGTGGCACTTGGGATCCTCCCAGGCCAGAGATTGACCCGGTGCCCCTTGTACTGCAAGGCACACTCTTTACCCACTGGACTACCAGGGAAGCCCCTTAATCTTTAAATTTTAATTAAAAATTTTTTATAGAGGTATATTTGAGCTATATCTTTTATTGAGATATATATGAAGATATATTTACAACACTGTGTAAACTTAAAGTGTGCAACTTATTGATTCAATACATTTATTTTGCAATATGATTGCCATTCTGTATTAACTAACACCTCTATCATGTCACGTACTTATCATTTCTTTCAGTGGCCGAAGATCACCACTAGAATCACTTGCTAAGATATAGTTTCTTAGTGAGTTTAATGTTTATGGTACAGTTGTGTGGTCTATAATTTTGTAATGTATATCATATCTTCAGGGCTTATTTATCTATTAGTTACAAGTATGTATCTTTACACATCTTTCTGATTCCTCCACCTTCTAGTTTCTGGTAATCCTCTGCTTTTATGGTTTGAGATTTTTAGACTTCACATATATGAGGTATCATACTGTATTTGTCTTTTCTGTCTGACTTAGTTCATTGAGCGTACTGTCTTCAAGAAGATTGCCTTGGTATAAATCAAACCAAAGGCACATAAAGGTCTGCAAGGAAAATACTCTCAAGTTAGAAGCCAGTCTTAGTCTCACCTTCACATCTGCTAGATTTCTATGTCAAGGTTCCCTGTTTATAAAATTAGATTAATATTACCTACCTGTCAAGCTTATGTTACAGGGACAAATTAGATAAAATGATGTACATCAGATGATGAACGTTATTTTGAGCAATGTTTTTATCTAGGACAGTATTATCTTGATTATTTGCAATCTACCAATATTGCAAGAAAACCATTTATTAAACAGTTATATGTACACTATTTTAACCTCTGTAGAGCTGAATTAAGTGTGCATTTGATCCTATAACTACCAGATTAGGAAGACAAATCACAGAGATCTTCAGCTGAGTTTCAACTTAGGCTTGATACCTTATTTTTCTCTTCTGATTGCAGCTTTTCTTTGCGTAATTACTAGTTTATAATGAATGTGTTTTTTTATTTTTTTTATTTTTTAAACTTTAGATCCTGGCTTTTAAAGTTACATTCAAAGGATAACTTAAAGCACATATTTTTTTTTTACTTTTTTTGTTAATAAAATATAATTATATGAACTCAGTAGAAAATCCACTTCCACAAATAAAATATTTAAATTATTCTAGAAAAGCTTAACATTTCAAGTACTTAAACCTACTTAATGGAACAAATGCTTTGTTGAGATTAATTCAACCCAATTAATTTGTGAAAAATATACTAAAGATGTTTTTTTATATGCAAGAATAAAAGGTGATAAAGCTGTGGATAGCAAGTACTGATCTGTGATGGATTAATCAGAACCTTCCCACCTTTCCCCTTTCCAATGCTTGCTGCATAATTTCTTTCCAACCTCATTAAGTTTAAAGTGCATGTCATATATAAAGGAGATAAACAGGATGAGAGGAAGCACAATGACCAGGGGGAAGAAAAGAGGTTTGCTAGGTAAAAAAAGACTTGTGTCTGCTATACAAAGAGTTTGTGTCCATTTTGGATAGTTCTCTGAATTTACATGCTATGTTTAAATTCCTTATTTTTCTACATGTAAGATTTTTTTAGATTGTTGCATGCTTTCTGATTTTTAAAACATTGAAGCCTATAATTGGCTATGAGGTTGAAGTGAGATGAAGCGTTAGTCACTCAGTTGTGTGTAGTCACTCAGTCATGTCTGACTCTTTGCAACCGCGTGGACTATAGACTGCCAGGCTCCTCTGTCCATGGGATTTTCCAGGCAAAAATACTGGAACGGGTATTGCCATTCTCTTCTCCAGGGGATCTCCTCAATCCAGGGATGGAACCCAAGTCTTCCTGCATGGCAGGCAGATACTTTACCGTCTACGTCACCAGGGAAGCCTACGAGGTTAATGTTTCTTTTTTTTTGGACACTGCTATTGGCCCTTCATTTATTTATTTTCATCCATCTCTGTTCTCTGGCCCGTGTGGGCCTCCCACTGCAGTGGCCTCTGTCATCACAGAACACCGGCTCCGGGCACATGCATTCCAGAGCTCCGGCTTGGTTGTTGAACACATCTGTCCAGCCACTCTGTGGCACATGGCATCCTCCCAGGCCAGGGATTGAACCAGAGCCCCTTGCTCTGCAAGGCGGTGTCCTTATTAGCTGGACTACCAGGGAAGCCCTAGTGTGTCTTTTTAAACAGTGTGAGTCTGGATACACTCTAACTGTCTGTGATCTTGTATATCAAATTAACTCTCCTTAGCTATCCTATCCTGGCCTAACTCTTCAAATTTAACTGGAGTCATTATTTGTACAGACTTTAATTAAAATCTTTTTCATGTCTTTACCTCTGTTTTATCTTTTCTTTCTCTGTCATCTCTCTTGCCATCTTTTCAGTAATCCTCAGCTTCTTCTAGAATTTCTTTCATTTTTCTTCAAGACCTTCCCAAACCTTTCCCCTTTCCAATGCTTGCTGCATAATTTCTTTCCAACCTCATTAAGTTTAAAGTGCATGTCATATATAAAGGAGATAAACAGGATGAGAGGAAGCACAATGACCAGGGGGAAGAAAAGAGGTTTGCTAGGTAAAAAAAGACTTGTGTCTGCTATACAAAGAGTTTGTGTCCATTTTGGATAGTTCTCTGAATTTACATGCTATGTTTAAATTCCTTATTTTTCTACATGTAAGATTTTTTTAGATTGTTGCATGCTTTCTGATTTTTAAAACATTGAAGCCTATAATTGGCTATGAGGTTGAAGTGAGATGAAGCGTTAGTCACTCAGTTGTGTGTAGTCACTCAGTCATGTCTGACTCTTTGCAACCGCGTGGACTATAGACTGCCAGGCTCCTCTGTCCATGGGATTTTCCAGGCAAAAATACTGGAACGGGTATTGCCATTCTCTTCTCCAGGGGATCTCCTCAATCCAGGGATGGAACCCAAGTCTTCCTGCATGGCAGGCAGATATTTTACCGTCTACGTCACCAGGGAAGCCTACGAGGTTAATGTTTCTTTTTTTTTGGACACTGCTATTGGCCCTTCATTTATTTATTTTCATCCATCTCTGTTCTCTGGCCCGTGTGGGCCTCCCACTGCAGTGGCCTCTGTCATCACAGAACACCGGCTCCGGGCACATGCATTCCAGAGCTCCGGCTTGGTTGTTGAACACATCTGTCCAGCCACTCTGTGGCACATGGCATCCTCCCAGGCCAGGGATTGAACCAGAGCCCCTTGCTCTGCAAGGCGGTGTCCTTATTAGCTGGACTACCAGGGAAGCCCTAGTGTGTCTTTTTAAACAGTGTGAGTCTGGATACACTCTAACTGTCTGTGATCTTGTATATCAAATTAACTCTCCTTAGCTATCCTATCCTGGCCTAACTCTTCAAATTTAACTGGAGTCATTATTTGTACAGACTTTAATTAAAATCTTTTTCATGTCTTTACCTCTGTTTTATCTTTTCTTTCTCTGTCATCTCTCTTGCCATCTTTTCAGTAATCCTCAGCTTCTTCTAGAATTTCTTTCATTTTTTCTTAAAATTCCTTCCTCCTTTTTGGTCTTCTATGGTTAGAGGTTAGGATAGTTAAACCCCAGGCATTATATATGTATTCGAGTAGATGCTATCAACAAGTAATAAACTTTTTAGATATATTTTAGAGTTTTGTATAAATGTATGTTTATATGGATTTGAAGTACAAACATGGAAGAATAACTTTGTAAATGGCCACCTTCATATTTTTATGTACTCTTTGAAAATAATTTGTTGAGAATTTAAATGCTTTTTAAAATATTACTGAGTGTGACAGTTAATTTTTTTTTTTTAAAGGTTTATTTATTTATTTATTTTTGGGCAGGAGTCGAGTTGGGGAGGGAGGGGAGCAGGCGGGCTACTTCTATTGGTCTTTCGTTTCTCTCTGTTCATCTGTCTTTGTTCTTTGGCTCCTGTGGGCCTCCCATCGCG
Source organism: Tragulus kanchil (assembly GCA_022376925.1). NCBI lineage: Eukaryota > Metazoa > Chordata > Mammalia > Artiodactyla > Tragulidae > Tragulus > Tragulus kanchil. The sequence continues at coordinate 66,911,223 of JAIOJX010000028.1, read as the reverse complement.
GTGGCGTCTGTCGTTGCAGAGCACCGGCTCAGGGCGCATGCGCTCCAGAGCTCCGGCTCGGTAATTGGACACATCAGTCCAGCTGCTCCGCGGCACGTGGGGTCTTCCCAGGCCAGGGCTCGAACCGGCGCCCCTTGCACTGCAAGGCGGTGTCCTTACCCACTGGGCCACCAGGGGAAGCCCGGACAATTAATTTTTTTTGACCACTTGGCTAGACTACAGTGGCTAGTTGTTTGGTCGAACAGTAGACATTGCTGTGAAGGTATTTTGCAGATATGATTGACAGTTGTAACCAGCTGATTTTAGGAAAGGAGATTGTCAATAGTAATGTGAATGTGCCGCATCCAATCAGGACTTAAGAGCAGAAACTTAGGTTTCCTAAAGTAGAATAAATTCTGCCTCAAGACTGCCATAGAACTCTTGCCTGACTTTCCAACATGCCTACCTACTCTACAGATTTCAGACTGAAAACTGCAAAGTTAGCTCTTAACTCTTACCTAAGTTTCCAGCCTACTTGTCTTCCTTATGAATTTTCAAGTTAACAGTCCCCACAATCATGAAAGTGAATTTCTAAAAATAAGTCTGTATTTCTGTCTCTCTTTGTTTTTCCATCTGTCTGTCTCTCCTTCTGTCTCTCTCCATACCTATATATAACACATATATGTGATATATGTATATTATCTCTCTATATTTATTTATCTCTCTAAATATAAAATTTGCTCTGTTTTTCTGGAGGACTGCGACTGACTGATGCACTGAGGCATGCATCACAATATTCTAAAAGTTTTATTTCAGTTGGCTATTTGATTGAATTGATTATTTCCAGGATCTCCTGCTTTTTTTGGAAGGGAGCTCTAGCTAGACTTGTGATTCACGAAAAATCTTGCCTTGGAAGGAAATATTCCTTCACAGGAAACTGTCAGAAAGCCTGGTTCACTGCTATGATGCATGTTTAGTACCCACGGCTTGGCTCTGGGCCATGTAGTTTGAACCTGGTTTCAGTGGATCTGCTTTTAAAATTGAGGAGGAGGATTTTTTTTTTTTTAACTTTTATTTTACTTTTACCTTTTTTTTAAACCTTTTATTTTACTTTTACCTTTTTACAGTTTTGTTGTTTATAGATATGTATGTTCCCAGATTAGTCATATGTATATCCCCCCCATCTTACCCCTCCAGACCGTCACACAGCACCCCTGTAGGACCCCCTTTCCTCACAGAGCAATGACTATAGCTATTTTCTTCACATATGATAGTATAGGCCTTCATGCTACTTCCTTCATGCCTCCCACCCACTGTTCATTCCCCACAGTGTCCATATGTCTACTGTACATGTCTGTTTTTCCATTGTTTCACTGCATGTGTTATCATTACCATCTTACTAGATTCTATATATATGTGTTAGTATATTGTACTTGTCCTCTTTCTGACTGACTTCACTTTTTATGATAGGTTCTAGATTCAGCCACCTCATTAGGGCTGATTCTTCTGCATTTCCTTTTACAGCTGTGTAGTATTCCATTGTATATATGTACCAGAGCTTTTGTATCCATTCATTCATCAATGAGCATCTAGGTTGCTTCCATGTTCTAGCTATTGTATAGAGAGCTGCAATGAACATTGGGGTACAGATGTCTCTTCCAGTTTTGATTTTATCAGGGTATAAACCTAAGAGTGGGATTGCTGGGTTGTATGGTGCTTCTCTTTTTAGTTTGAGGAAGATGATATTTGAGATGCTCTACTATAATACCTGAACACACCAGGCTCCTGTTCCTTGAGCTAGGATCATATTGCTCCTAGCTAGGTTCCACATAGCTCATTGCCTACTGAAATTGTGGACTTTCAATAAGCATTTCATGGCTTATGACTTTGATTTGCAAACTGAGTAAGTCAGGGATTCTGTATATTATTTTTCTAATGTTGAAAACTTTGAAGAAAATTATACTGTTATGATAAAATTATGACCAATGAAACAAATTTCAGTTTGTTTACTCATCATGACATTTATCTTTGTTTTGTTTGCTATAATAAAGCACCACAGACTGAGTGGCTTATAAACATCAGACATTTATTTCTCACAGTTCTGGAGGCTGGAAAGATGAGATCAGGGTGCCAGCATGTCAAGTTTTGGTGAGAACCCTGTTCCAGGTGCAGACTGAGACTTATTGTCTCCTCACAGGCAGAAAGACAGAGATAGAGGATGTAAGCTCTCTGGTGTTTTTAATAAAGGCACTAATCCTGCTTATGAGGCCTCCATCCTAATTGTCCCCTAAAGGCCCCACCTCCTAAGATTTTCACACAGAAGACTAGAATTTCAACAAATAAGTTTAAGAGGACATAAGCATCAATTATTCCAGACCAATATTATATTCATATCCTTAGGAAACCAGTCATACAAATGTTACATAGTTATACTCTGGTAAATCTGCTAATGGCTTCCCAGGTGGCTCAGTGGTAAAGAGCCCGCCTGCTAATGCAGGAGACATTGGGTTCAATCCCTGAGTCAGTAAGATCCCCTGGGAAAGAAAATGGCAACCCACTCCAGTTTTCTTGCCTGGGAAATCCTATGGCTGGAGGATCCTGGTGGGCTACAATCCATAGGGTCTCTAAAGAGTCAGACACAACTTAACAACTAAACAGCAACAACAACAAAATCTAGTAAAAGTATTAGATTATTGAAATTCAACTTGCCTAGGTCTACATAGGGGCACACTCCAAAACTCATGAACTTTCTGTAAGTAACCAATAAAGTCAGGAAATTGATTTCTGGGAAAAAGGTTAGGCCGGTGGTTCTCAAAGTGAGGTCCCAGAGTGAACATCACCCGTTACACTCCATTGCAATATATTAACTAACATTTTCCAATTCAGGCAGATATCAGTGCTTGAGTTTATGTTTTTATTATGGATGAAAAATAATGCAGTGTTGAAAGCAGAAGAGAAACTATCTTTCTAAAAATTTGATTCTGCTAGAGGTTACTGCAGCTACTTCTGGACTTTGATTTGCAAACTGAGTAAGTCAGGGATTCTGTATATTATTTTTCTAATGTTGAAAACTTTGAAGAAAATTATACTGTTATGATAAAATTATGACCAATGAAACAAATTTCAGTTTGTTTACTCATCATGACATTTATCTTTGTTTTGTTTGCTATAATAAAGCACCACAGACTGAGTGGCTTATAAACATCAGACATTTATTTCTCACAGTTCTGGAGGCTGGAAAGATGAGATCAGGGTGCCAGCATGTCAAGTTTTGGTGAGAACCCTGTTCCAGGTGCAGACTGAGACTTATTGTCTCCTCACAGGCAGAAAGACAGAGATAGAGGATGTAAGCTCTCTGGTGTTTTTAATAAAGGCACTAATCCTGCTTATGAGGCCTCCATCCTAATTGTCCCCTAAAGGCCCCACCTCCTAAGATTTTCACACAGAAGACTAGAATTTCAACAAATAAGTTTAAGAGGACATAAGCATCAATTATTCCAGACCAATATTATATTCATATCCTTAGGAAACCAGTCATACAAATGTTACATAGTTATACTCTGGTAAATCTGCTAATGGCTTCCCAGGTGGCTCAGTGGTAAAGAGCCCGCCTGCTAATGCAGGAGACATTGGGTTCAATCCCTGAGTCAGTAAGATCCCCTGGGAAAGAAAATGGCAACCCACTCCAGTTTTCTTGCCTGGGAAATCCTATGGCTGGAGGATCCTGGTGGGCTACAATCCATAGGGTCTCTAAAGAGTCAGACACAACTTAACAACTAAACAGCAACAACAACAAAATCTAGTAAAAGTATTAGATTATTGAAATTCAACTTGCCTAGGTCTACATAGGGGCACACTCCAAAACTCATGAACTTTCTGTAAGTAACCAATAAAGTCAGGAAATTGATTTCTGGGAAAAAGGTTAGGCCGGTGGTTCTCAAAGTGAGGTCCCAGAGTGAACATCACCCGTTACACTCCATTGCAATATATTAACTAACATTTTCCAATTCAGGCAGATATCAGTGCTTGAGTTTATGTTTTTATTATGGATGAAAAATAATGCAGTGTTGAAAGCAGAAGAGAAACTATCTTTCTAAAAATTTGATTCTGCTAGAGGTTACTGCAGCTACTTCTGAGGAAACCTTAGCATATAGAGTTAGAGTCCAGGCTGAATCTCAGAAAACAGTCTATCCACTTAACAACTGGATATACACTGAAAATTTGGCTACCATTGTTGCCATGAACTGTTCACTTAATAAGAACTTGACAGGAGATGAGCAAATGAATAGGTTTGCTTGGGCTTCACTTTTATTCCTCTCTTATTGTTCCATCTCTTGCCATTTGTGAAACTGATTCTTATTTTAAAGACCCTTAAGTACACAAGAGAAGCTGCTCAGTAGATATGTATGCCTTTTCAATGAAAATAGTAAGATTTTTGCTGGAAGAACTAGTTTTAATGGAGGTTGTTTTAAAAATATAGAACGTGGCAGAATCTTTAAGATAAAAAGGAGAACCTTCAGTTTTTACACAGCCACTGTCATCATGGGTGACTTCATACTTCACATATCTGGTCAAATGTCTGAAATTACATCTAAAACTGAAAATTGGAAATAAAAATCTTTTACTTTTCTGCCAACTAATATAACGAATTCGGCATTTTGACAGTCATCCGAATTTGTTCTGTAGGACACTTGAAAGACAGATGAACCTACATTGTTTTTATTTTAGGGTGAAAACTCAGATTTAGTTACCATGATGGTTTCCTCTTCTGCCTAGGTAAATCAAAGATGTTTTCAATTGGTCTATTTAAGAGTTTGTCTATCAGAAGATACGAAAATGAATTAATAATAACCCAGAATGGGGTTTGGCTTAGCATGAAGTAAATTTTCAATAAATATTTGTTGAGCTGAAATTGCCTTGAGAGGCGCTGATGAGAAATCCTCAGATATTGATGCTATCTGCTGACCTTTTACCACTGTAACTTTCAGATGAGACAGCAAGCCTGCTTTCCATTCTCAGTCTGGAGAACCTATTATCTCTAAAGGCTTTGTTTGCAAAATACATTATCAGTAAAAGCAAAATATGCCCCGAGAAAAATAGTGTTTACACAGAGTTCAGTAAACTATTTCACACAGAAGTAAAAAATAAAACCAGTCATGTCTCCTCCTTCCTTATAATGTGAAATACTGCAAATTTCTAGGCATCAAAAATATTAATAAATATGCCCCAGGGAAACCATGCTATCTCTAAAAATTCACATATGTATTCTCACCAGAAAATTTTTCCTTTGTTTCATTGTTTTGGAACAATTATCCAAGTATTCTTGCAAAATAAACTTTACATATTGTACCTAGAAGGCTCAATTACTGAATGTAATTTTAAGTTCAATAACACTGCAAGGGGAAACATTCACAGTAGACTTAGGAATTCTATTTTATTTGAAGTTTTTCATACAGGTTGAACTGAAGACATAAATTCCAGTATAAGTCTTATCAAAATTGGGCCCAGTCACAGTGTTGCAAAAAAAAAATGTTCTAAAGTCTTCTGACTATTCAGTAAAGAAATTAATATAAAGAGAACCCTCGTTTAGAACACGACATAGTTTTCCACGGCTAACAGTTATTAGTTGAAACCCATCCATATTCCTTTCATAAGTCATAGTTTATTTCGAGTTAAGTAAAACTGAAGAATGAAATGAGGCATTACATTTAGGACACTGAAAGTGAAAGCCGCTCAGTCGTCTCTAACTCTTTGCAGTCCTACGCGAGGTAGCCCCCCAGGCTCCTCTGTCCATTGGGATTCTCCAGGCAAGAATGAATACTGGAGTAGGTAGCCATTCCCTTCTCCAGGGGATCTTTCCGACCCAGGAATCGATCCGGGATCTCCTAGCATTGCAGCTGGATTCTTTTACCAGCTGAGCTACCAGAAAGGCCCCTTAGGACATCATCCCAACCTAAGAGCCATTTAAAACTCTTGTTGCAGCGTTCCATCAGCAGCGGGAGTGGAGAACGGAGCCCAGGAGGCCCCGGGCAGCCCCCACCTGCGAGTCACCCGCAGGCCAGGCCGGGAAGAGTGCTGGTGCTGAGTCTCCCCGCAGCACCGTGAGCTCCCACTCCCGGACCCTTCCCAGCCGACCCGCCTCTGCACGTGGGCGCCCAGCCCGGCACCACCCACATCTGCGCGCCGCACGTGGGAACCGGAAGAGCGACGCCAGGAAGTTTTGGAGGACAAAAGTTCGCTTTAAGAAACGGCGATGACTTCCTCAACACAAATGACTCCAAGGAAGACTTAAACAGCCAGCTGCCGAAAAGAATCGCCCAGTGTGGTGTAGCGGGTGGAGAGACTGAAGTGGATGATGGAGAAAAGGCTGGAGCGAAATTGTTCTAAGTGCGTTCCCTGTTGCAGGTGATGCGACACATTGAGCAGAAGGGCGGGATGGTGAGAGAAGAGGAAAGAGCGAAGGGGGGAAGTAGCTCCCCAAGGCCAGGCGGTACAGCATCAGCCCTGCAGAGCCCACCACGTGCGGAGGCCTCGTGGGCACCATCACAGTGCCCTGGCGCTCTCGTGCAGGGAGGAGTGTCAGACGGTGCTGCCAACCATGGTGTCCACGAACAAGGTGACCAGTGAGATGGAGTGTGCACCGAGGCTAGAGGTGGAGATTCCAGCGATACCACAGGGATGAAGGAAGGAGGAACGTGACGCCAGGAGTAAGTAGAGCTAAGTTCAGTTCCAGTTCTGTCCCTTGTTGTGTGCCTGTTAAGTCTCTTTGGTTGTGTCTGAGTGTTTACAACCCTATGGACAGTAGTCCGCTAGGGTTCTCCGGGCAAGAATACTGAGTTTCCATGTCCTCTTCCAGGGGATCTTCTTGATCCAGAGATCCAACCCACATCTCTTATCTCCAGCAGGTGGGTTCTTTACCATTAGCACCACCTGGGAAGCCCCTATTCATTGTATAATCTGGAACAATTCGTACCACCAAAAAACTTTTATTTCTTTTTTACAATGGAAATGATTGGGAAATTAATACCCTTTCTGTAGACCATTTGCTGCAGGCCATGGGATCAAGAGTCAGACAGGACCTAGTGACTGAGCAATGGTGTTCTTTCTTGCTTTGAAATTGACTACGTTGTGTTCATCACGATTATTTTTGTGCCCAAGAGTTATCATTGAATTTTTAATGAAATTAAAGCATAAATGTATTCTGTGTTTAAAAAAAGGTCATCCTTTTGAGTATTGGTGAAGAGGCAATAAAGAATGGAATTTATTGTCTGTCTTCACGAGCTTCAGATACTCTAGAGGTCATCTGAGAAACCCCCTGCACCTTGGAACACAACTTCTCCATTTACCAGTGGAAAAGGAGATGTTAGTGTATCATGTTCACTTTCTCATTCTGTTAGGTGGTACTGAATGCACTCCTGCCTCACTCTGTCTTTTTGGTTGCTAGTTGATTTCAAAATGCTTTTGCTTAAATTTATAGACTGTAAACTTTGTCTACATCCTACCTATGACGTGCATGGTAGAACATCAGTGAACCATTGAAATCCTTGGAGACAAGGTTTAAATAACTGTGAGGTATTATTATCGATAGGTCAACTTAAAAAAGTTGACTGTTCCAGATTCTTGCATATGTTATCAACCTATTTGGAATGATTGCGATGACACTTACTTTTGACTGACTCTGAGAATTTGACCTTAGGGTCTATTTGGAAAAGAGTATAGTTTGTTTAATTGAAACTTCTGTCTGTTATGATTTTCCATGTCAAAGCAACTAAGTTTACATTCAGTGGTAGTTTTTGAGCTTAGAAGAACAAAATGTTAAGTTCTTACACTATGCATGTGACTGTGAATATCAGTCTGCCAAAAAAGGTATAAGTAGCATCAGACACAGAGCCTGACTTGTGCAGGAAAAACTGCCAGACAGAATTATTTTAAATATCAGGGTTTCCGCATTGATTCTTCTTTGCCTTAAGGGAAAGAAGCGGATGTAAAGACATCTGGAAAGCTTTCATGAAGTGAGATTTTACTTATCTAGCTCTGGGTGGATAACTTTAATTTCCAGACTCTTTAACTATGAGGGGAATATGTTTGCTCATCGCTCTGTGGAGTATTGTAGGGGAAAGGGAGGGCAAGACCTATTACAAGTAACAGCCCAGTGTGGCTAAATCTTCCACATGTTGAAATTAAAGGTTTTTAAACTGGAGAATGCAAGGGTACCTGAGAGACTTATTTATGTAGCAGTGGATATTAAACCTAAGCTCTTTTGTCCATTTTGTAGTGTGAATTGGAGCATTTTTCTGTGTTTCCATCTGGATTTGTTCGTGAATTACTAGGGGATTATTTTGTGCCCAAGAGTTATCATTGAATTTTTAATGAAATTAAAGCATAAATGTATTCTGTGTTTAAAAAAAGGTCATCCTTTTGAGTATTGGTGAAGAGGCAATAAAGAATGGAATTTATTGTCTGTCTTCACGAGCTTCAGATACTCTAGAGGTCATCTGAGAAACCCCCTGCACCTTGGAACACAACTTCTCCATTTACCAGTGGAAAAGGAGATGTTAGTGTATCATGTTCACTTTCTCATTCTGTTAGGTGGTACTGAATGCACTCCTGCCTCACTCTGTCTTTTTGGTTGCTAGTTGATTTCAAAATGCTTTTGCTTAAATTTATAGACTGTAAACTTTGTCTACATCCTACCTATGACGTGCATGGTAGAACATCAGTGAACCATTGAAATCCTTGGAGACAAGGTTTAAATAACTGTGAGGTATTATTATCGATAGGTCAACTTAAAAAAGTTGACTGTTCCAGATTCTTGCATATGTTATCAACCTATTTGGAATGATTGCGATGACACTTACTTTTGACTGACTCTGAGAATTTGACCTTAGGGTCTATTTGGAAAAGAGTATAGTTTGTTTAATTGAAACTTCTGTCTGTTATGATTTTCCATGTCAAAGCAACTAAGTTTACATTCAGTGGTAGTTTTTGAGCTTAGAAGAACAAAATGTTAAGTTCTTACACTATGCATGTGACTGTGAATATCAGTCTGCCAAAAAAGGTATAAGTAGCATCAGACACAGAGCCTGACTTGTGCAGGAAAAACTGCCAGACAGAATTATTTTAAATATCAGGGGTTTCCGCATTGATTCTTCTTTGCCTTAAGGGAAAGAAGCGGATGTAAAGACATCTGGAAAGCTTTCATGAAGTGAGATTTTACTTATCTAGCTCTGGGTGGATAACTTTAATTTCCAGACTCTTTAACTATGAGGGGAATATGTTTGCTCATCGCTCTGTGGAGTATTGTAGGGGAAAGGGAGGGCAAGACCTATTACAAGTAACAGCCCAGTGTGGCTAAATCTTCCACATGTTGAAATTAAAGGTTTTTAAACTGGAGAATGCAAGGGTACCTGAGAGACTTATTTATGTAGCAGTGGATATTAAACCTAAGCTCTTTTGTCCATTTTGTAGTGTGAATTGGAGCATTTTTCTGTGTTTCCATCTGGATTTGTTTTCTGTGACAGATTACTGACATGACTTTAATACAAGGGAAAAATATATTTAAAAAAATACAACAGAAAAACTAAAAGAAAAAAAAAAAAAAGATTCAAGCAGGACCTGAGATTCAGAAATGTAGAGTCAAGGTTCTTCTTTTTAGCTCTTCACTCTATTGTTGCATCTGAATAGTTTACTTTTGTGGTGATTTTGAAATTTGTCCTTGCTTTTGTGTGTCTCTTCTTTGATTGATGGGCTTAAGCCTTAGAGTTTTTACAGCTGAATTACAGCTTTATTTGTAGACATGTGCATGCTGAGAACTATTGGACTAGAGCAGAGATTCTCAAAACACTGGTGTGAGAGGTAAAAAGCAGAAAGTGTGAGAAAAAATGTCTTTGATAAACAGGCATGACTGTCACTAGTGGTTCCAAATAGAAGGAAGAGGCTTTAGTTGTTGAGTTTTACACCTTGTATGTTGGCTCCTATTATTTGTGGGAGGAGTTGCTGACAGTGCTTTGGAAAAACTTAGAAATTGTATGTATAGAGTATTAGCAACATAAATTTTGCAGTACTTTTGAAGATAAGAGTTATTTAAGAAGAGCATATGCAGAAAAAAAAAAAAAAAATCTAAGGTGAGCTTTGTTGGAGGTGGTTCAGTTGCTAAGTTGTGTCTGACTGTAGCCCACCAGGCTCCTCCATGGGATTTTCCAGGTGAGAATACTGGAGTGGGTTGTCATTTCCTTCTCCAGGGAATTTTCCCCACCCAGGGATTGAACCTGGGTCTCCTGCATTGCAGACAGATTGTTTACCAACTAAACTACCGGGGAATTCTGTACAAATGACCTGGAAATTATTGCCTGTTACAGATTGTTTCTGGGAAAGTGTGTGAGTTACTCACTTGTGTCTGACTGTGATCACATGGACTGTAGCCCGCCAGGCTCCTCTGTCCATGGGATTCTTCAGGTAAGAATATGGAGTGGGTTGCCGTGCTCTTCTCCTATTTCAGGGAAATATATATCTATTTGAAACCTATTCTCTACTTTCCAACTGATACAAGCTTCAGTCATTTTCCCTAGAATTGTTGGTTCTCTAATTACATGCAAATAATAGAATGGAATGAAAGTCTTATTAGAACTGCTAAAACTTAGAACTTGAGTTTCTAAAATGTTCTGGGTTGTTTTAGTGGAATGTGGATACATAGTGCTATGAAATGACCATTTGTTGGCTTGGTCTTTCTTTTGTTGACTACATTCCTGTTTTTTGCAGCAAAGCTTTGTCTTCTCTTTGTTTGTTAGTTTTCTTTCATTATTGTGATTTTGCTGTGGAGGAGGAGGAAACATTCAGAGATACGTATTCTCCTGGAATACCCATAGCTTAGAAGACACATCATTTAGGAGATTCTTGAGAAACTGACCTCAAGCATTCCTGAATTTGAAGAGTCATTTCAGATCAACTCCACTATTTGAGAGATAGGGTACATGTATTTATCTCATTTCTTTTGATTTTCATTTTCAGTGGTATGCATTTTATATAGTTAAAAAGTTAGGGTTTTTTTTGACTCTTTATTTGAGCTGTAGTGCATTGTAGTATATGTTACTCATGGCGGAACAATTTCTAGATGGCGTATGTATTGTGTCAAGGCATATGTAGGTATGTTTTTATAATATGGGGCAAGCAGTAACCATTTTAAAGGTTGATGGGACTATGCAGCGAGTGTATCTTCAGGCACTCATGCTTTGGATGACTGTCCTGTCTTGCCCACTCACTGGTGATTCGTAGACTTGTCTAGTAGGGATGGGCAAAAAGTAAAAATAGAAATATTTCTCCCTGAGAAACAAAAAGAAAATAATGCCTGACTTTAGAGCATCTTGCAGTTTTCCTTTGAGAGGCCACTAGAAGACATCTAGAAGAAAGAGAACCTGATCAGGACACCTCTTACTTGACCCCTATGGGTGACTTTAGTTTCTAAACTCCTTAATTATAACAAGAATTGTCGGACTTTCCTGGTGGTTCAGTGGGTTGAGAGTCCACCTTGCAGTGCAAGGGGCACCAGTTTGATCCCTGGCCCAGGAAGATCCCATGTGCCGCAGAGTGACTGGACTGGTGTGTCCAGTTACAAGCCTGTGCTCTGGGGCGCATGCGCCCAGAGCCGGTGCTCTGCAGCGAGAGAGGCCACTGCAATGGGAAGCCCACACAGGCTGAAGAATAGAGATGGATGAAAATAAATAAATAAAAAACCAATAAAAGAGGCCAAAATTTAAAAAAAAAAGAAAAAGAAACAAGAATTGTTTTAGTGAATCTATGTTTAACTTTAATGGGGGAAGAAAAGGCCACTAATTTCTAGTTTTATATGAATAAAACCACTTACTCATTTCTCACCTTTCCTTAAACTTAAACATCATTTGACTTTGATGTGTAATTTTTCTTTGATTATAAAAGCACATAATATATGAAATAAGTTGCTTTTCTTTTATTAGAAACATGCAAATTGCTCTTTTAAGATTGTATTTCATAATTACCAGGCTAGGTTATTTAGTGGTATGTCAAAATTCATTGAAATAAAATCAGAAAGTTGAAAATAATCTTTGTTATAAGTGATTTGCAACCACTTATGAAGAGTTTCAAACTGTTGCCTCTTAGAGACACAGATGAGGTGACGATAGTAGAGGTCTCATATATTAACATACGGCTGGTCATTTAAAGGAGATAATCCCATCTAGTAAGTTTGTTATGTGTTAAATTGCTTGTCCCTTTGTTATAAATTTTGTAGATTGTTTATTCAGTTTTTAGAGAGGACGTTATGACTATATATGCCACTTGGAATGTACATGTTTATGAAACTATATAGCATTATATTTTGAAGAGAGTGATGTTGGTCTCTTTTATTCTTAAAGGCCGTTTTCCCTGCCTGATGTCCCTGCAGCAGTCAATTTATACCACTAGGGATCAATCTGCTTGAACAGAGTTCCATGTGTGTAACTTAGGTGTCCAGTGTTAGGGCAGTGTTATCGTTTGATTTCATGCAGTGTCTTTGCATTTGGGGATACAAGAATCTCCTTGGACATCAACACGGCATATACAGCTTCTTGCATCCTAGATTTTCTAGCTGTACTCTTGACAGGGCATTTCTCGAAGGATTTCAATGCATAGCTTAATGTTCTTTTCCCTTATCTGTCTTCTTTCACTTCTCTCTGATGTCAGTTCAGAGCCTTCCTCTGATTTAATAGGCAAGAACAAGAGAATGGCTGACGATACTGGGATCCTAGGTCAGGGTCTTCCCCAACCATTAGGAAGGGGACTGAAGACGGCAGTTGCTTACGGAATGACAGGACTTGGAGAGTGACTGACATGTGGGAGTGATATATGAAGGTGACTTTGTAACTGCGAAGCTCTGTGCTGTTGCTGGCTTCTGCTATTTTTTCATGTTTCCTTTGGTATCTGGAAACAGTGAGGTCTCTTGTCTTACTCCATTGTTAAGTCCATTCCAGGCAAAGACTGTATCTTACCCATCTTTGTTCTTCAAGTGCTTACCATAACATTTGACACATATTTGGTACAGATTGTGTTTTTTGAACTGAGTTGAACCCAATAAATGCTAATATGGCAGAATGACCTACTTTTAATACAAAGTCACTGTTCTTGGTAGAGAAATAGTAAATGTTAGTGGAAATACCCATGGCATGATGGCCAAAATTATAAAGACCCATTCTTTTTCTTTCTTAAGAAAGAGAAGAAGGTACATGATTTAAAGTAATTGGGACAATTTGGAACTCTTATTAAGCTAATAATTGTTCTGAGGAAAGAAAAAAGCCTCTAATCTCTAGATAAAAGCTCAGAAGTAGTCCCAGATCTTTCTCCAAGGAAGGCATTCTTATTAGTTTGGTGACAAGGCTTATTGTTCAAAATAAGCTTCATGTTCAGTCTAACATCACACTGGACAAACAGAAAAATCATTACCATAAATCAATTGTTTTCTTTTATAGTTAGAATAGTAGGTGTTTTTTTGACTGTACCATGCAGTATATGGGACCTTAGCTCCCTGCGCAGGGACAGAATTCATGCCCACCCTCAACCCCGTGGTGGAAGTGCAGTCTTTCAGGACAGCCAAAGAAATCGCCATAGGTACTGACTTTGACAGGGCATTTTCAGAATCTCCTTGGACATCAACACGGCATATACAGCTTCTTGCATCCTAGATTTTCTAGCTGTACTCTTGACAGGGCATTTCTCGAAGGATTTCAATGCATAGCTTAATGTTCTTTTCCCTTATCTGTCTTCTTTCACTTCTCTCTGATGTCAGTTCAGAGCCTTCCTCTGATTTAATAGGCAAGAACAAGAGAATGGCTGACGATACTGGGATCCTAGGTCAGGGTCTTCCCCAACCATTAGGAAGGGGACTGAAGACGGCAGTTGCTTACGGAATGACAGGACTTGGAGAGTGACTGACATGTGGGAGTGATATATGAAGGTGACTTTGTAACTGCGAAGCTCTGTGCTGTTGCTGGCTTCTGCTATTTTTTCATGTTTCCTTTGGTATCTGGAAACAGTGAGGTCTCTTGTCTTACTCCATTGTTAAGTCCATTCCAGGCAAAGACTGTATCTTACCCATCTTTGTTCTTCAAGTGCTTACCATAACATTTGACACATATTTGGTACAGATTGTGTTTTTTGAACTGAGTTGAACCCAATAAATGCTAATATGGCAGAATGACCTACTTTTAATACAAAGTCACTGTTCTTGGTAGAGAAATAGTAAATGTTAGTGGAAATACCCATGGCATGATGGCCAAAATTATAAAGACCCATTCTTTTTCTTTCTTAAGAAAGAGAAGAAGGTACATGATTTAAAGTAATTGGGACAATTTGGAACTCTTATTAAGCTAATAATTGTTCTGAGGAAAGAAAAATGCCTCTAATCTCTAGATAAAAGCTCAGAAGTAGTCCCAGATCTTTCTCCAAGGAAGGCATTCTTATTAGTTTGGTGACAAGGCTTATTGTTCAAAATAAGCTTCATGTTCAGTCTAACATCACACTGGACAAACAGAAAAATCATTACCATAAATCAATTGTTTTCTTTTATAGTTAGAATAGTAGGTGTTTTTTTGACTGTACCATGCAGTATATGGGACCTTAGCTCCCTGCGCAGGGACAGAATTCATGCCCACCCTCAACCCCGTGGTGGAAGTGCAGTCTTTACCACTGGACAGCCAAAGAAATCGCAGAAAATTAGTTTAAGATCATAAAATCCAGTTTTTGAGATCAGAAAGTTTATTGTTTGTTTAGCTCACAGCTTTGATTTGGCAAAAGTATTACTCAGTTTTAAGCAGAATGAGCACGAAGTTTGTTAAAACGGTGATAGCTTTAGATAGTTATAGTAAATGATGTAATACATACGTGTGTATATATATATATAATTATACTTTACTAAATTACATTAGTATATTAGCTGTGATTACAGACGAGGTTCAACTTGTGGCCACTGGGAGGCACTGTGTAACTATCTCAGCTCAGGCGGCCCCCACACCATCCACATACCAGCTTGCTGGGCTGTGGGGAGATAAGTACGCATCTCTTTCCACAACTGCTGGCATCAATCCATTAGCCAACGCGTCCTTATTAAGTGTCCACAGAGAGCTGGGTGCTGTGTCAAATTAGGTAACACAGTGAGAACAAACTGCCCCTGTGGCTAGCCATGTTTCCCTGCCCCCACCCCAGCCCCAGCAATGCTCCTGAAATCTCCGTTAAAATTTATGTTTTTTATTTACTTGTTATTATTTATACATTTATTTATGAAGTTATATCTTCCTACTAGAGATCTTTGAGAGAGAGGTATACATTTTTATTTTGTAGTTGCTAATCCCATTGGCTGTATGTAGTAGATCCTTATTCTCTGTTGAGTGGCTGGATGCTATGCCAGCCATTTCCTCTTGTTCGTTAGGTTTTTTTTTTTTCTGTTATTAGTACTTCTTCTTAACTGCAGTATGGCCTAGTTATCGCCACCTTTCTTATTAAAAGTTTGGTTGAACTCTTATAGGTTCTTAATTGATAAAAGCTCAGAAGTAGTCCCAGATCTTTCTCCAAGGAAGGCATTCTTATTAGTTTGGTGACAAGGCTTATTGTTCAAAATAAGCTTCATGTTCAGTCTAACATCACACTGGACAAACAGAAAAATCATTACCATAAATCAATTGTTTTCTTTTATAGTTAGAATAGTAGGTGTTTTTTTGACTGTACCATGCAGTATATGGGACCTTAGCTCCCTGCGCAGGGACAGAATTCATGCCCACCCTCAACCCCGTGGTGGAAGTGCAGTCTTTACCACTGGACAGCCAAAGAAATCGCAGAAAATTAGTTTAAGATCATAAAATCCAGTTTTTGAGATCAGAAAGTTTATTGTTTGTTTAGCTCACAGCTTTGATTTGGCAAAAGTATTACTCAGTTTTAAGCAGAATGAGCACGAAGTTTGTTAAAACGGTGATAGCTTTAGATAGTTATAGTAAATGATGTAATACATACGTGTGTATATATATATATAATTATACTTTACTAAATTACATTAGTATATTAGCTGTGATTACAGACGAGGTTCAACTTGTGGCCACTGGGAGGCACTGTGTAACTATCTCAGCTCAGGCGGCCCCCACACCATCCACATACCAGCTTGCTGGGCTGTGGGGAGATAAGTACGCATCTCTTTCCACAACTGCTGGCATCAATCCATTAGCCAACGCGTCCTTATTAAGTGTCCACAGAGAGCTGGGTGCTGTGTCAAATTAGGTAACACAGTGAGAACAAACTGCCCCTGTGGCTAGCCATGTTTCCCTGCCCCCACCCCAGCCCCAGCAATGCTCCTGAAATCTCCGTTAAAATTTATGTTTTTTATTTACTTGTTATTATTTATACATTTATTTATGAAGTTATATCTTCCTACTAGAGATCTTTGAGAGAGAGGTATACATTTTTATTTTGTAGTTGCTAATCCCATTGGCTGTATGTAGTAGATCCTTATTCTCTGTTGAGTGGCTGGATGCTATGCCAGCCATTTCCTCTTGTTCGTTAGGTTTTTTTTTTTTCTGTTATTAGTACTTCTTCTTAACTGCAGTATGGCCTAGTTATCGCCACCTACCTGCATCATTCCCAGCTCACAGTCCTTTAATGCTGTTGTGAGAATGAAATAGTTATCGGTGAGCCTTTCCCTTTCACATCAGTTATTCTTGCTTCCTCATTCTGCTGTGACAGTTGAGAGGTCTTGTTGATACCACATCAGAAGTGATTGATGCCAGTTATCAATAACAGCATTAACAGTTTCACCTTTGTTAGTGGGAAGGAGAACTTAACAACAAGTATGAAAAGCTGTGAGGTGTTGAAAAAAAGCCCTGGAAGAGTACTAAGTTCCCAAGAGGGAAATGTATGTTGTAGTTTTGCACTTTTTTAAGGAGAGAAAATTCTATTAATTCTCACCACCTCCCTTTCTTCATTTATAAAATGCAGTCAACTCTCCTATTAAGTATTAAGTGAGGATCAGGCAATGTACTAGGTATTGAGGAGAATAAAGTGATAGGAATTAAGCAGAGGCTAATGCCTTCAACAGCTTACTGTACAGTTGTGGTGAAAACTAGAAATAACATAGAAAACAAGCTTTAAATGCAGCACGTAACTTCCAAGTAAGTAGAAGAGACCATAGGAACTTAGCAATGTGAGTGATTCCATTTAGATGAGATCTATCATGATTGGCTCCAGAAAGTGGAATGTTTCTTGTGGTTTTGAAGTATTGAGACATTCCATTCTCTGGAATGGAGAACAGAGGACGTTTTGGGGAGAGACTTTCAGGTATGTCTGGGCAATAAAGAAAAAATTATGTCTAAAGATGAGAACATGTGTCAGGGAAAACTATCACAGAGGTAGGAAGTCTATCTTTTGAAGTAGCTAGGATATGTTTCTAATCATGAGTTTTGGGACCACAGTAGGTCATGCTTGAAATTAGGTCTTTAAGGTCACTTCTCGCTTTATGTCTTACTTTTCTTGCTAGAACAACTGGGTGTTCTCTGTAGGTACTGTGTCTGGAGTTACCATATCAAGTAACCTTTTCTGACACTGGCTGTTACTAACAATACAAGTCTAAATATTGCCAGACAGTCTCAGCTTTCTTGCAGAAAAGTTAGCATTTCATCCAAAGAAGTTTTGCCTTTGCAGATGACAACCACTCAAACATATGTGGCCTGAAGGTGACAAAACTGTCTGGGCACCTGATTTGTTAAAGAGAACACAGAGCCTCAAGTCATATCACTAAGGTTTCATTTTTCCTTTGACTTCCGTTTTTGAAAAAAAAATTCTCCTGGAAAACTTTCTTCCAGGCTAGGAGCCACAGACACTGAGCTTGTGTGATAAAACATTGAGGCCCTTGAGGATATATTGGTGGCTGAAAATGTTGTTAGAGGAATTAATTTAATTTGCATCTTTAAATATTTTGGTCAATAGGAAAGTAGAAAAGTGTGCTTAGGGAAAAATCAGTAGTATAATCCTATTTTT
Source organism: Tragulus kanchil (assembly GCA_022376925.1). Classification (NCBI taxonomy): domain Eukaryota; kingdom Metazoa; phylum Chordata; class Mammalia; order Artiodactyla; family Tragulidae; genus Tragulus; species Tragulus kanchil. Next base: position 66,893,223 of record JAIOJX010000028.1, on the reverse strand, counting down.
ATTCTGTACATTCTTTTCTTAACTTTGCTCCTTCGTGTTGTGTTTAAGGCTTGCCAGTCAGGGGAACAGCCCTTTTTCTCCATGCTTGAGAACCAACCTGTATTCCCATAATTGCATAGAGACTTCTTTTCCTGTCAGTGCCGATAGATTGTTCAGTCCCATTAAGGTAAATGGATCTTTGTTTTCATGAAAGTTGTCGAATGAGGTGAACTGGAACCTCACAGGTAATAAAGACCAGACAAACTGATTAAATGAAGAAAACCATAAAAGAAAACAATTGATTTATGGTAACGATTTTTCTGTTTGTCCAAAAAGACTCTGTAATTAGAAATTCTTTCATGGGAATGATAGTAAAGGAATCTATAGAAATTGCATGTGTACATGTCTGATTTCAGGCTATGCATTTTATTATTTTATGAATTAGCTCATACACCCTGAGCTCTCACCTGTAGTGCATGTTGTTCAGGCTTCCAAGAGGTGGTCAACCACAATTTTAAATCAACAGCTGAAAGAGATAGGGTACTCAGTATAAAAACATCTTTGTAAGGACTGGTTAATCCTATGTCTATCCAAGACTTGCAGTATGACCATGGAAAATATCTCTACAGGTCTATACCATTTAACTTTTGACACTGGCTGTTACTAACAATACAAGTCTAAATATTGCCAGACAGTCTCAGCTTTCTTGCAGAAAAGTTAGCATCTCATCCAAAGAAGTTTTGCCTTTGCAGATGACAACCACTCAAACATATGTGGCCTGAAGGTGACAAAACTGTCTGGGCACCTGATTTGTTAAAGAGAACACAGAGCCTCAAGTCATATCACTAAGGTTTCATTTTTCCTTTGACTTCCGTTTTTGAAAAAAAAATTCTCCTGGAAAACTTTCTTCCAGGCTAGGAGCCACAGACACTGAGCTTGTGTGATAAAACATTGAGGCCCTTGAGGATATATTGGTGGCTGAAAATGTTGTTAGAGGAATTAATTTAATTTGCATCTTTAAATATTTTGGTCAATAGGAAAGTAGAAAAGTGTGCTTAGGGAAAAATCAGTAGTATAATCCTATTTTTATTCTGTACATTCTTTTCTTAACTTTGCTCCTTCGTGTTGTGTTTAAGGCTTGCCAGTCAGGGGAACAGCCCTTTTTCTCCATGCTTGAGAACCAACCTGTATTCCCATAATTGCATAGAGACTTCTTTTCCTGTCAGTGCCGATAGATTGTTCAGTCCCATTAAGGTAAATGGATCTTTGTTTTCATGAAAGTTGTCGAATGAGGTGAACTGGAACCTCACAGGTAATAAAGACCAGACAAACTGATTAAATGAAGAAAACCATAAAAGAAAACAATTGATTTATGGTAACGATTTTTCTGTTTGTCCAAAAAGACTCTGTAATTAGAAATTCTTTCATGGGAATGATAGTAAAGGAATCTATAGAAATTGCATGTGTACATGTCTGATTTCAGGCTATGCATTTTATTATTTTATGAATTAGCTCATACACCCTGAGCTCTCACCTGTAGTGCATGTTGTTCAGGCTTCCAAGAGGTGGTCAACCACAATTTTAAATCAACAGCTGAAAGAGATAGGGTACTCAGTATAAAAACATCTTTGTAAGGACTGGTTAATCCTATGTCTATCCAAGACTTGCAGTATGACCATGGAAAATATCTCTACAGGTCTATACCATTTAACTCAGTAGATGTTTCTACAGATTTAGCTCTCTATTTTTGAAAATAGATTAGTAATTAACTAATTATTATAATAAAAGTGCATGTAAATAATTGTGTGCAAATTGGTTTTCAAAATGTAATTATCATTTGTGTGCCAAAAATAGTTTCCTATTAACAAAATTGCAAAGATTTTTGGTAATTAACCTTTTAAATATTGGAGATAACCTTTACATATAGAAAATGTAAATTCTATTTAGTAAGCCAGAATTTTTCCTACATATTGAGATCTTTCAAAATTGGTCAAATATGCAACTTCCTTCTATTTGGAATTGATTAAAGTGTTTCTTCTAAAAGACACTAGAAGTATACTTACCATTCAGTTTGACCTGAATACTGAGCTAAGGGGACAGAATGGGTTGCAAGGCCATCAAAGCAGTGAAATTAAAATTAAACAGTTTTGTAAGCTATAAAGACAGATATTTTATATTAAGCACATGGAATTATTTACAGAAATTTTTACTTTAGATAAAAAATTTGAATGGTGTGAGGCTGAGGCTCTATAAATACTATTAAACATAATGCAAAAAAATCAAGTGAACACGAGATAAATCTATGAAGTTATTAGACTGAATTTTCAAAAGTAATGGGAAAAATACCTTAGATATTTTAATTCCCATTCCTTTAAAATCACTTATTGAGCATTAATTCTGATTTATATTGTATCTTTAATCTGCCTCTTCCATTTCTCACCAGGGGCAAAAAGGGTTTAAACCCTTTTGTGAAAGGAAAAATTGAATAAACACAATAGTGGTGAATGTAAACTGAAGTTATATGTGGGCATTTGGTTTTGAAGCAGCAAATAATTTATGTATAAATGGTCATTTGCCTCAAAATATTTCTTATATAAATTAAGAATGGCTGTTGTCAGGTCATAATGTTTTGACAGCATGAAGAAATTCCTTTTTTAAAGTATTTTATTTTATTTTGCTTTTACATAGTTTTGTTGTTTACAGCTCTATATAATCCCCTCCCCCCTTTTTCTGAAAAAGGTCCATTTTCCTAAAGAGTAGTGAAAAATCAGAAAGAATGCTCTAGAAGGAAAAAACTAGGAAATGGGGAATTAGAAGGCACCTTTGAAATGATCTAATGATGGGTACCTTTCCCTAAACACATAAATGGGAAAACTGAGCTATGGAGAGAGATACGTGCAAGTTTGTTCACTTTTTTCTCTAACATTTTGTTATGAAAGCCTGCATAAAAGTAAAATGAGTAGCACAGGACCCTGCTGTTTTCTCTAGTAATCACTGGCAAGGTGGCAATAGAGTACTTCAGAGTTGGCTAGTGACACATGTGGAAATGATAACGTTTACATATAGAAAATGAAATTATTTGAAGCCAGTTTCTTCTAAAAGAACACTAGGAATTGATTAAAGTGTTTCTTCTAAAAGACACTAGAAGTATACTTACCATTCAGTTTGACCTGAATACTGAGCTAAGGGGACAGAATGGGTTGCAAGGCCATCAAAGCAGTGAAATTAAAATTAAACAGTTTTGTAAGCTATAAAGACAGATATTTTATATTAAGCACATGGAATTATTTACAGAAATTTTTACTTTAGATAAAAAATTTGAATGGTGTGAGGCTGAGGCTCTATAAATACTATTAAACATAATGCAAAAAAATCAAGTGAACACGAGATAAATCTATGAAGTTATTAGACTGAATTTTCAAAAGTAATGGGAAAAATACCTTAGATATTTTAATTCCCATTCCTTTAAAATCACTTATTGAGCATTAATTCTGATTTATATTGTATCTTTAATCTGCCTCTTCCATTTCTCACCAGGGGCAAAAGGTTAACCTTATGTGAAAGGAAAAATTGAATAAACACAATAGTGGTGAATGTAAACTGAAGTTATATGTGGGCATTTGGTTTTGAAGCAGCAAATAATTTATGTATAAATGGTCATTTGCCTCAAAATATTTCTTATATAAATTAAGAATGGCTGTTGTCAGGTCATAATGTTTTGACAGCATGAAGAAATTCCTTTTTTTTTAAAGTATTTTATTTTATTTTGCTTTTACATAGTTTTGTTGTTTACAGCTCTATATAATCCCCTCCCCCCTTTTTCTGAAAAAGGTCCATTTTCCTAAAGAGTAGTGAAAAATCAGAAAGAATGCTCTAGAAGGAAAAAACTAGGAAATGGGGAATTAGAAGGCACCTTTGAAATGATCTAATGATGGGTACCTTTCCCTAAACACATAAATGGGAAAACTGAGCTATGGAGAGAGATACGTGCAAGTTTGTTCACTTTTTTCTCTAACATTTTGTTATGAAAGCCTGCATAAAAGTAAAATGAGTAGCACAGGACCCTGCTGTTTTCTCTAGTAATCACTGGCAAGGTGGCAATAGAGTACTTCAGAGTTGGCTAGTGACACATGTGGAAATGATAACGTTTACAATATATTTTAAAATGAATTTCAGCTGTTTCTTTTTACTTTTCTAAAAGTGGCTACTAGAAGATTTGGAGCTACATCAATGGCAGGCATTATATTATTCCTGGAAAGTGCTAGCACCGAATCCTCATACACATATACCCACTCGAGCAGTTGTCCATTCCGGACTCATTTCATGTATACCCTGTAGAGCTGCCTGTGGTGGTGGTGGTGATTAGCGCCAGCCTTGGAATGGGATGCCTGCTTGTGGGCTAGTGCTCCTTCCTCTGCTATGTGTGTGTGTATATATATATATGTATATATATGTGTATATATATAATATTTATATTTTTAAAATTTTGGCCTCTTTTATTGGTCCTTCATTTATTTGTTTTCATCCATCTTAATTCTTTGGCCTGTGTGGGCCTCCCACTGAAGTGGCCTCTCGTTGCAGAGCACTGGCTCTGGGCACATGCGCTCCAGAGCACTGACTCACAATTGGACATACCAGTCCAGCTGCTCTGCAGCACGTGGGATCTTCCTGGGCCAGGGATGGAACCGGTGCCCCTTGCACTGCAAGGTGGACTCTTTACCCACTGGACCACTGGGGAAGCCCTCTGCTATACTTTTAAATGAAGTCTTCTATGTGTGCTAGTTTTACCATCTCCTAATTATTTAAGATTATATTTCTGAGATTTACTGATTTTGATAGGTTAATAATGCATTCATTCATTTTCTTTACAGACTTTTTTTTCTTCAGCTATAAGACAGCAAAAAAGATGATTTATTGTACATGTTACATTCAGCCACAATTGAAAAGAGAACTGGTCCATAGTATCACAGGTCCAGGGCAAAGGATCAAAAGGGACTGCTTTGATACGAGCAAGGTGGGCCTCCCAAAGGTGGTTGAGGCAATCGGAATGACCATAGATGTTCCAGATCCATTGAGACAAGTTCTAGACAGTGGGCATGCAATCCAGCAATTTGTACCATTGTCCCTGGCCTCTGGCTTCCCTCGTTTCTGCTTCTGTGGTCTCCATGGGTGTACAAGTTTACTTGGACTTCTGCCTCATCTTTCTTCTTTTGTGCTTCAGCCTGCACATTCGCTTCTTCCTCTTCTTCGCTCTCATGGCACAGAGGTTTCTTAAAAGATGGCACTAAGTCTGAGCTACAGACTATTATTTTCATTTAATTTATTAAGATGCTTAGATCAAATTCTCCATATACTGAGTAGAGTAGGTTCATTTGTAAATCATTGCTCATTCCTCCAAAATCCAGATCACATAAGGATAGCAGTGGAGCTGGTGTCTTCTCAGCCATGCTCCTCATTTATATTTTTCATGCAATGTTTTGTTATTCACTGAAAAGTAGAGGTTAAAAAAAGGGCATAATTGTTCAATAATCAACGAACATATCCATTGAATATTTACCTTGTAAAAACCTCAGTGTGTGTGTATGTGCCACCCCTCCCCAGTGATCCATCATCAGAGAGTTGTTAAAGATGGGAAGAGAGAGAAGCGAACACAATTGTGTTTTCCATCAAGCTGGACCTGCAGTGTCAGGAAGAGATCAAAGCAGAAACATCTAGAGATTAGCAAGAGCTGAGCTACTGGGGAAAATGTTTTCTGTCTGGACGTTCTCTCTAGTGATGACTTCTTGAATCAAAGAGAAAAACATTTGGATAAAACTATTGCAAAAATCTGTTTTCTCAGGGAAATTTAAAATTTAGTTTCTTCACATGTTTTTGTATATTTTTTTTATAGTTATTGCAGTGAAGTATACCACCTGTATTTAAAAAAAAAATAGTTATGTTATTTGGGTGTATGGAAATCATTAATGGAACCTATTTAATATGTTTTTTAACTTAATTACAAACCCGACTTCCACATTTCCTTCTTGGAAAAGTGAATGGGCTTTATCACAGGAAATGTGATAGTTTTGAATTTTTCCTCTTACTGGATGTCATCACGTATCTGCTATTTGCCTTAGGGGTGATTTAGGTGGCAGTGGTGATGTCTGTTGGTAGGTTGTCTTCTGCCAGCTCCACAGAGGCACAGCCCCTTGGAAAACTGACCTGTAAGGACCGTGTCACCTGGCCTCTGGCTTCCCTCGTTTCTGCTTCTGTGGTCTCCATGGGTGTACAAGTTTACTTGGACTTCTGCCTCATCTTTCTTCTTTTGTGCTTCAGCCTGCACATTCGCTTCTTCCTCTTCTTCGCTCTCATGGCACAGAGGTTTCTTAAAAGATGGCACTAAGTCTGAGCTACAGACTATTATTTTCATTTAATTTATTAAGATGCTTAGATCAAATTCTCCATATACTGAGTAGAGTAGGTTCATTTGTAAATCATTGCTCATTCCTCCAAAATCCAGATCACATAAGGATAGCAGTGGAGCTGGTGTCTTCTCAGCCATGCTCCTCATTTATATTTTTCATGCAATGTTTTGTTATTCACTGAAAAGTAGAGGTTAAAAAAAGGGCATAATTGTTCAATAATCAACGAACATATCCATTGAATATTTACCTTGTAAAAACCTCAGTGTGTGTGTATGTGCCACCCCTCCCCAGTGATCCATCATCAGAGAGTTGTTAAAGATGGGAAGAGAGAGAAGCGAACACAATTGTGTTTTCCATCAAGCTGGACCTGCAGTGTCAGGAAGAGATCAAAGCAGAAACATCTAGAGATTAGCAAGAGCTGAGCTACTGGGGAAAATGTTTTCTGTCTGGACGTTCTCTCTAGTGATGACTTCTTGAATCAAAGAGAAAAACATTTGGATAAAACTATTGCAAAAATCTGTTTTCTCAGGGAAATTTAAAATTTAGTTTCTTCACATGTTTTTGTATATTTTTGTTATAGTTATTGCAGTGAAGTATACCACCTGTATTTAAAAAAAAAATAGTTATGTTATTTGGGTGTATGGAAATCATTAATGGAACCTATTTAATATGTTTTTTAACTTAATTACAAACCCGACTTCCACATTTCCTTCTTGGAAAAGTGAATGGGCTTTATCACAGGAAATGTGATAGTTTTGAATTTTTCCTCTTACTGGATGTCATCACGTATCTGCTATTTGCCTTAGGGGTGATTTAGGTGGCAGTGGTGATGTCTGTTGGTAGGTTGTCTTCTGCCAGCTCCACAGAGGCACAGCCCCTTGGAAAACTGACCTGTAAGGACCGTGTCACCTGGCTCCTTGCCCCCTGTCCCTTGGTTAGGTGAGGACCATGGGGAAAGCCACTGGCAGAAAGTCAGGAGGAAGGTGAGTCTGGGACCTCTTCTTGTTCTCTTCCTGTGGCATTGCTGGGGGTGGCTGCTCTCCACTCAGCCCCTCTCTCTCGGCTTTTGATCACTGACTCCCTTGCTGACCTAGGGTTGCTAATGCCTACCTGTTAAAAGGCCAGGAGTACTGCCTTATCACTGTGCTTTCCACCCCTGCCCATACGTTTATAAAATCCTTTTAGTAAATCCCCCTCAAAGCTATCCTAACTTGAATGTGCCATCTGTCTTCTGCGGGATCCGAAAGTGTATGAGGATTTCCAGCCCCGGCTCTTCATGTTGGAATTCTGGTTGGACCCTGGATACTCAGCCTTCTCACCTCAGAAGTTTAGTTTCTGTAATAACTTGGAGAAGAAATTAGCGTGTTACTGGAGGCTGGCGTGTTACTGGAGGCTCTGGGACATTGAGCACAGGCTGTAGAACAAGGATTTTCTCACATTCCTTTCTATCTAAATAATAAAATATATGCTTCACCAGAATGAAATACAGAACTGACATTCCAGAATGTACTTGAAAACTAAATAATTCTTCAAGGTATACATGCAATGAAAGTGAGGATTGAGGTGGCAGCTGCAGCCCTGAAGTCAATACACTCGGACTTGACTTTAAATCGACGCCTCAGACACATTTGGCCTCATGTTGCTGGCAACAGCTTTAAGTCCTAGTGCACTTCAGCGCTTCAGGTTTCTAATAAGTGTTTTCTTCAAAGCAGTGGCTTGATTTGCTCTGTGATTTTTGTCAAGTGCATATCATATCAAAGGATAAGTGTTTGCCAAAGCTTTTCTTCAGCCACTAAAAGGGGAGTTTTGTTTGAAGAAAGTCAAGTTGCACTGACTGGCCCCCACTGGGAAGATGAAAGGAATGACTGGATTTCCTGTTACTCTGTTGTTGTTGTTTGTATCTCTCAAATATTTTAATCAACATGAAAGGGCTTGTCACACTGTGAGAGCAGTGCAATTTGAGAAAGCCATTCAAAGGCCGCCAAATAGATTCACAGCTAATAAAGTTGTGTTTGTCTGTAGTGTCAAAGACCAGATTTATGGGAGATGATTAATAAGGACCAGAATGCCAGGGATGGAAAGATGGTCAGGAGATTATTTGCCAAGTGCATTTCTCCACTGCAGATTCTTGATTTGCATTATATACATTGAAAGAAACAACAAAATAAGTTTTGAAAGGCTGGTTTTGCTCTGGTTATAATGGAGCATTGAGACATGATTATGATATAAAGTGTATAAATTTTATGCGTGTACATGGCCTAATGAATTTAGAATAATAATTTCAAATTAAAATCATTAATGACAATCATCTATATAGCATCTAAATATTTCATTTTAGTTGATTGCTGTATATTTTATTCTTGTTATAATTCTATGAGGTATGTGTATATATATACATATTCATGTATATACAGATATATTGATACATTTGTGTTATTTTTGAATCTTTAAATATTCTGCCTGTTAGAGTGATCCAATGTTTGTGCCCTGAAAAAAAAAGGAATAGAAAAAAAAAAGTACCACCATCTTTGTATTTATTATAATTTATAACTACTAGTTAGGAAATTAACTCAGAGGATATTTTTATTCAAATTAAGCAAGACGTTTTCTTATTGTCAGTCCTACAGATGAGAGAAGTATGGCATTATCCTGAAGCATGAGTTGTATCCCTCAGTGAGAGCAAAAGAGTAAGAATACCACCCCTACTCTCTATTTCTTTTTGAGTCTCTTCTTTTCCTGTTCTTATTGTGTGTCTCTTTTGTCTTACTTTCTTTTCTTCCTATTTAAAAACAATGTGCAGGAACTTAAGTTAATCATATTCCTTGTTGTTGTTGTTTTGTTCAGTCGCTAAGTCCAGGCTTTGCAACTCCATGGACTGCAGCATGCCAGGCTTCCCTGTTATTCAGTGTCTCTCAGTTTGCTCAAACTCATGGCCATTGAGTCAATGATGCCATCCAACCATCATATCCTCTGTCGCCCCCTTCTCCTCCTGCCCTCAGTCTTTCTCAGCATAAGGATCTTTTGCAATGAGTTGGTTCTTTAATTAGGTGGCTAAAGGATTGGAGCATCAACTTCAGCATCAATCCTTCCAATGAGTATTCAGGGTTGATTTCTTTTAGGATTGATTAGTTTGATCTCCTTGCTATGCAAGGAACCCTCAAGAGTCTTCTCCAGCACCACAATTCAGAGGCATGAATTCTTCTGCTCTCAGCTTTCTTCGTGGTCCATTTTCACATCTGTACATGACTACTGGAAAAACCACAGCTTTGACTATATGGACCTTTGTCGGCAAAATGATGTCTCTGCTTTTTAATGCACTGTCTAGGTTTGTCATAGATTTTCTTTGAAGGAGCAGGCATCTTTTAATTTCATAGCTTTAGTCACTGTCTGCAGTGATTTTGAAATCCAAGAAAATAAAATCTGCCTCTGTTTTTACTTTTTCCCCATCTGTTTGCCATGAAGTGATGATGCCATGATCTTACTTTTTTTAATGTGAGGTTTTAAGCCAGCTTTCTCACTCTTTTTTCACTGTTATCAAGAGACTCTTTAGTTCCTATTTACTTTCTATTATTAGAGTGGTGTCATCTTCACATCTGAGGTGGTTGATATTTCTCCTGGCGGTCTTGATTCCAACTTGTGATTTATCCAGCCTAGTGTTTCGCATGATGCACTCTGCATAGAAGTTAAATAAGCAGGGTGACAATATACAGCTTTGATGTACTCGTTTCCCAGTTTGCAACCAGGCAGTTATTCCATTTCTGATTCTAACTGTTGCTTCTTGACGAGAAGTATGGCATTATCCTGAAGCATGAGTTGTATCCCTCAGTGAGAGCAAAAGAGTAAGAATACCACCCCTACTCTCTATTTCTTTTTGAGTCTCTTCTTTTCCTGTTCTTACTGTGTGTCTCTTTTGTCTTACTTTCTTTTCTTCCTATTTAAAAACAATGTGCAGGAACTTAAGTTAATCATATTCCTTGTTGTTGTTGTTTTGTTCAGTCGCTAAGTCCAGGCTTTGCAACTCCATGGACTGCAGCATGCCAGGCTTCCCTGTTATTCAGTGTCTCTCAGTTTGCTCAAACTCATGGCCATTGAGTCAATGATGCCATCCAACCATCATATCCTCTGTCGCCCCCTTCTCCTCCTGCCCTCAGTCTTTCTCAGCATAAGGATCTTTTGCAATGAGTTGGTTCTTTAATTAGGTGGCTAAAGGATTGGAGCATCAACTTCAGCATCAATCCTTCCAATGAGTATTCAGGGTTGATTTCTTTTAGGATTGATTAGTTTGATCTCCTTGCTATGCAAGGAACCCTCAAGAGTCTTCTCCAGCACCACAATTCAGAGGCATGAATTCTTCTGCTCTCAGCTTTCTTCGTGGTCCATTTTCACATCTGTACATGACTACTGGAAAAACCACAGCTTTGACTATATGGACCTTTGTCGGCAAAATGATGTCTCTGCTTTTTAATGCACTGTCTAGGTTTGTCATAGATTTTCTTTGAAGGAGCAGGCATCTTTTAATTTCATAGCTTTAGTCACTGTCTGCAGTGATTTTGAAATCCAAGAAAATAAAATCTGCCTCTGTTTTTACTTTTTCCCCATCTGTTTGCCATGAAGTGATGATGCCATGATCTTACTTTTTTTAATGTGAGGTTTTAAGCCAGCTTTCTCACTCTTTTTTCACTGTTATCAAGAGACTCTTTAGTTCCTATTTACTTTCTATTATTAGAGTGGTGTCATCTTCACATCTGAGGTGGTTGATATTTCTCCTGGCGGTCTTGATTCCAACTTGTGATTTATCCAGCCTAGTGTTTCGCATGATGCACTCTGCATAGAAGTTAAATAAGCAGGGTGACAATATACAGCTTTGATGTACTCGTTTCCCAGTTTGCAACCAGGCAGTTATTCCATTTCTGATTCTAACTGTTGCTTCTTGACCCGCATGCACTTTTTTCAGGAAACAGGTAGGGTGGTCTGGCATTCGTGTCTCTCTAAGAATTTTCCACAGTTTGTAGTGACCCACACAGTTAAAGCCCTTACCATGGTCAGTGAAGCAGAAGTAGATGTTTTTATCTGGAATTCTCTTGTCTTTTTTATGAACCAATGGATGTTGGCAAATTGATCTCTGGTTCCTCTGTATCTTCTAAATCTAGCTTGTATATATGTAGTTTCTCAGTTCACATACTGTTGAACCCTAGCTTGAAGAATTTTGAGCATTATCTTGATAGCATGTGAAATGAACATAACTGTCAGTACTTTGGACATTCTTTGGCATTTTCTTTGAGATTGGAATGAAAATTGACTTCAGTCATGTACTCCTTAGTATGTGGATATTCTCAACACTGTTCTGAAAAAGATCCCTTTTCTATTTTATTTATTGATACATTTCTCTTATTTGCATTGTCCAATCCCCTCCTCTACAAAAGAGAACCATTATGTATGTCTTTCTGTTCATAGAGTCTTAAAATACATATTGCTGTTTCACATGCATTGACTTTTAATTTATGTAAGTAATATTGGAATAGATCTTTTTTTTTTTTGCTCTTAATCTCTTCACTTCTTAGCATGTTTTAAGATTTTTCTTGTGGCTCTATGTAATATAGTGGCCAAAGTGTGTAGAGGGCAATTCCTAATAGCTCTAGAAAGAATGAAGTTGCTGGGACAAAGAAAAACCACACCCAGTGGTAGATATATCTTGTGGTGAAAGTAAAGTCTGATGCTGTAAAGAGCCATGCTGCACAGGAACCTGGAATGTTAGGTCCATGAATCAAGGTGAATTGGGTGTGGTCAAACAGGAGATGGTGGGATTGAACATAGACAATCTTAAGAATCATTGAACTAAAATGGACAGGAATGGGCGAATTTAATTCAGATGACCATTATGTCTACTACTGTGGGCAAGGACCCCTTAGAAGAAATGGAGTAGCCCTTATATCAACCAAAGAGTCTGAAATGCAGTACTTGGATGCAATCTCAAAAATGACAGAATGATCTCGGTTTGTTTCCAAGGCAAACCATTCAGTATCACAGTAATCCAAATCTATGCTCCAACCACTAATGCCAAAGAAGCTGAAGTTGACTGGTTTTATGGAGATCTATAAGAATTCTAAAACTGATATCAAAAAGGATGTCCTTTAGGAAAAAAAAAAAAAAAAAAAGATGTCCTTTTCATCATAGTGAATTGGTATGCCAAAGTAGAAATGGAAGAGATACCCAGAATAATAGGCAAGTTTGGCCTTGGAATACAAAATGAAGCAGGGTGGGCAAAGGCTAACAGACTAGTTTCAAGAGAGCACATTAGTCATAGCGAACACCCTTTTCCCGCAATCCAAGAGATGACTCTGTATATGCACAGCAATACTGAAATCAGATTGATTATATTCTTGGCAGTCAAAGATGGAGCAGCTCTATACAGTCAACAAAAACAAAATCTGGAGCTTACTGTGACTCAGATCATGAACTCCCTATTGCAAAATTCAGAGTCAAATTGAAGAAAGTAGGGAAAGCCACTAGATCATGCAGTTATGGCCTAAATCACATTCCTGATGATCATACAGTGAAGGTGATGAATATTTTAGACCTAGTGGACAGAGTGCCTGAAGAACTATGGCTGGAGTTTCATAACGTTGTGCAGAAAGGCAGTGACCAAAGACTTCCAAAGTAAAAGAAATGCAAGAAGGCAAAGTGTTTATCTGAGGAGGCTTTATGAACAGTGAAAGGCAATGGAGAAAAGGAAAGATACACCCAACTGAATGCAGAGTACAAGAGAATAGCAAGGATAGATAAGAAAGCCTTACTAAAAGAACAATCCAGAGAAATAGAGAAAAATAATAGCAAGACTAGAGATCTCTTCAAGAAAATTGGAGATATCAAGGGAACATTTCATGCAAGGTTGGGCATGATAAAGGACAGAAATGCTAAGGGAGGGCTTAAGCAAATGTAGAACATAGACAATCTAGGAATCAGTGAACTAAAATGGACTGGAATGGGTGAATTTAACTCAGATGACCATTATATCTACTACTGTGGGCAGGAATCCCTTAGAAGAAATGGAGTAGCCATCATGGTCAACAAAAGAGTCCGAAATGCAGTACTTGGATGCAATCTTAAAAATGACAGAATGATTTCTGTTCGTTTCCAAGGCAAACCATTCAATATTACAGTAATCCAGGCCTATGCCCCAACCAGTAATGCTGAAGAAGCCGAAGTTGAATGGTTCTATGAAGATCTATAAGAATTCTAAAACTGATATCAAAAAGGATGTCCTTTAGGAAAAAAAAAAAAAAAAAAAAGATGTCCTTTTCATCATAGTGAATTGGTATGCCAAAGTAGAAATGGAAGAGATACCCAGAATAATAGGCAAGTTTGGCCTTGGAATACAAAATGAAGCAGGGTGGGCAAAGGCTAACAGACTAGTTTCAAGAGAGCACATTAGTCATAGCGAACACCCTTTTCCCGCAATCCAAGAGATGACTCTGTATATGCACAGCAATACTGAAATCAGATTGATTATATTCTTGGCAGTCAAAGATGGAGCAGCTCTATACAGTCAACAAAAACAAAATCTGGAGCTTACTGTGACTCAGATCATGAACTCCCTATTGCAAAATTCAGAGTCAAATTGAAGAAAGTAGGGAAAGCCACTAGATCATGCAGTTATGGCCTAAATCACATTCCTGATGATCATACAGTGAAGGTGATGAATATTTTAGACCTAGTGGACAGAGTGCCTGAAGAACTATGGCTGGAGTTTCATAACGTTGTGCAGAAAGGCAGTGACCAAAGACTTCCAAAGTAAAAGAAATGCAAGAAGGCAAAGTGTTTATCTGAGGAGGCTTTATGAACAGTGAAAGGCAATGGAGAAAAGGAAAGATACACCCAACTGAATGCAGAGTACAAGAGAATAGCAAGGATAGATAAGAAAGCCTTACTAAAAGAACAATCCAGAGAAATAGAGAAAAATAATAGCAAGACTAGAGATCTCTTCAAGAAAATTGGAGATATCAAGGGAACATTTCATGCAAGGTTGGGCATGATAAAGGACAGAAATGCTAAGGGAGGGCTTAACTCTAGAAGCAGAAGAGGTTAAAGAAAAGGTAGCAAGAATACACAGACAAATTAGACAGACTGACAATATGAAAAAAAGTCTTAATGACCTGGATAATAACCATAATGGTGTGGTTACTTACCTAGAACTAGACATTCTGGAGTGTGAAGTCAAGTGGGCCTTAGGAAGCAGTACTACACACATGGCTGTGGAAGTGGTGGAATTCTAGCTGAACTAGTTAAAATCCTAAAAACTGATGCTGTTCATCAGCATCATGCAGTGCAAAGAGCCAACTTATTGGAGAAGACCCACTCCAGTATTCTTGCCTGGGACATACCATAGACAGAGGAGCCTGACTGGCTGTATTCCATGGCGTGGCAAAAGGGTAGGGAACGACTTAGTGAGTAAATGACAACAACGGTGTTCTATTGTGTACATTTACCATATTCTCTTTGAATATTCTCTGTTGATGGAAATTTAGGTTTCTTCTGTGTTTTGACTATAGTAAACAGTGCACATTGGGGTGCATCTGTCTTTTCAAAATATGGTATTTTCTGAACATATGCTGAGATGTGGGATTGGTGGATCGTATGATAGTTCTGTTTTTGTTTCTTAAGGAACTTCCATATTGTTCTCCATAATGGCTGTATCAATTTACATTCCCACCAACAATGTAGGAGAGTTGGAACTCATTTTTAGTCTCCTGAAAAGAAAGGGGGAAGGCAGTCTTTTCTTTCTTTTTTTTTTTCTAAAAAACCCCACATTTATTTATTTATTTATTTATTAATTTTTTGGCAGGGGTGGGGAGGGAGAGGGATGGGCGGGCCACTTCCACTGGTCTTTCATTTGTGTAGTTTCATCCATCTTTGTTCTTTGGCCCATGTGGGCCTCCCATCGCGGTGGCATCTGTTGTCGCAGAGCATTGGCTCTGGGCACGCCCTCCAGAGCTCCGGCTCGGTAATTGGACACATCGGTCCAGCCACTCCGCAGCACGTGGGATCTTCCGAGGCCAGGGATCGAACCGGCGCCCCTTGCACTGCAAGGCGGTGTCCTTACCCACTGGACCACCAGCGAAGCCCAGTCTTTTCTTTAAAGAGTGCAATCTATTATCTCTGGGAGTAAAAAGGCATTAAAAAATGAATTATGGAGGGTGGGGGTGGAAGGTCAACTTGGATTTTCTTGAATCCACTTTTCACCCCTACAGGATCTTTTGCAACACCTTGAACTTATTTTGTTGATGGTTTAGGCTGTTATTAGCATACGGTTTCTGTGGCCAAGTGGCAAGTGATGATTTTCCCAAACCAGCACAAGAGAAAAGGCAAAATATTAATATCTTCCTGACCATGGCGACCAGTTCAGGACCATATGTAGTGTCATTCATGTTTTGTTACAGGTTTTATTGTGGCTGATTATTTTTGTTTGTTTGTCTAACATATTCTTTCCTGTACTTTCTGTAGTTTTTCAGGATGAACCCAATGGGAACTTCCTTGGTCCACTCTCCATTTATTGTCTCACTGTATCTATCCCTGTCTCTCCCATTCCCTCTCATTCGTTTCCCCTTTTCTTCCCTTCTCTTCCCCAAACTCTACATGAAATGAGACAAAATAAGGACTGAATTTAGCAACTTTTTCTTCTCTTCCCACATACAGTTTTCTAGCCCTACTAGTTTTCTTAAAATGTCCAGAATCTCCGATCAAAGTTTGAAATGCCCCAAGAAATTGCTTGGTTTTCTTCTACTGAAGGTGTTGACCCAGTGAGAGAAGTTGTCATTGACATGGGTGATGTTTAGAGAATTTAATTATTCACTGGTTCTTTCCTAAAAAAGAGCTTTTACTTTCTTTCTGAGCTTTTTCTGTTCTGTGGTTATTCTGTTGCTATTTTTCTTACCATTTCCTGGTTTAATTACTTCCATATAGCTCATATGATCCCAGAATTTTCAGATCCCTAGAGTTTTCATTTGCAGTTGGTTAAAGTACAATTATTTTAAGAGACACCCCCAAGAATTGCTCAGATATTTTTGGGAGAAGTTCAGTCTTGTCTGTTTTCTTTATAAAATCCAGAATTCTTAAGAACTGGTTGGCAATTATCATATTTTTGGTGACAACTTCCTTCCTTCTTAGAAAAGATCAGTTGTCTAAGGTTTTCTCTGGATGGGATTAGAGAAGAACTTTTTCCAGGTCATTTTGGATTTTCTGCATTTTAAAAATTTCCCTAGTGAGATAGTTTAATAATAAAACATATAAGAAAAGGCATTTAAAATGAGAAAGGATTAAACAGTAATAAAATATTAAGAAATACCTAAAACATTTGGAACTATTAGTAAACTCTGTCATTGTTCTGTATTTTTCCAAACTCAGAGACTTGATCAGGTATACATCTGGAAGCAAAATTACTTTTCAAGTCATCCTACAAATAAAATCTACATTATTTTTTCCTGTTATTTCATGCTTTACACTAACTATATTGAAGGTAAAACCAGATAATGTTATAATATCTGATTCTTAGAAAAAATTTAATCACGATAGATAATACCAGAGGTTTTTTTCCTCTGCACTTGGACCAATATATGGAATTATTTCTTAAACACCAGTTAATGCAGTGTGGTGCCCAGACATCACACCAGGCTTTTATTTTTCTTGCAGCAACAGTTGAAACCAATAAGAAAATAAAAGATCTTCTATAAACTTTACATACAGAAGGGGAGATAAAGATTTTCCTTTGACCCTTCAGAATAGAAATTGCCATGCAAAGCCCAGAGATTTAATGCATTAAAAATTGTTCTTTTCAATTATTAGAAGATCTGTCTCTTGGGCTTCCAAACTAAATACAGTTGGGTCTTTCCATAAAACTGAAATAGTTCTGTGATTCAGAGGACTGACAGGTATTTAAAGCATGTATCTCCTTTAGTATAGATACATGCAACACTTGCATTTGCACATCCATTGGTAATGTTTTACTCTGAAACCCTGTATTTCTTCACACATTTGATTAGCCATATGCCTTTGGTGGCAGTCCAGTCTTAAAGCATTGCTTCTTTAGGGTTTGAGAAGTCTAATTAAGCTAAAATTTTAGACTAAGTCTGTAATGCATTTTGATTTCTCATGAGATTCTAATCCAGTTTTCAGAATGTTTCCAGATGTGGTCTAGTTCGAGAGCAATTTTTATGTATGTGCAGAAATCCTAATGCCTAAATTATAAAAATACAATATTTATATTCTTTGTTGTGAAAGCTACATTTAGGACATCATGTTGAAATTATTAAGATCATGGAAAGTTATACAGAGTAATTTTAAAATGATTGCGTTTGTCTTTAAAATGGGGAACCACAGTCTTTGAAAATGCAGTCCCAAAACATTAATCTTAGTAATTTATGATATTCAAATTTATTCTACATTTTTATTGTATCTTCAGAAATATATTGCACTGTTATGGACAGAACTGGGGGAGGGAGCTTCTACAACAGATTTGTAATTTTAGGCAAACTGTCTTTGCATCTAATTCACTGATTCTGAATGGTTCCTAAATTCATTGTTCATTTAAGAATACGTCAGATACAGTGCTAGAGATCAGGAAACTAAATATGAATGATATCTAGAAAGCTCTAATGACTTTCCATAAAATCTATTAGAACTGATAATCAAATTCAGCAAGGTCACAGGAGGTAAGAGCATAGAGATATGGGTTGCATTTCTTTACACTAACAGTGAAGTATCAGAAAGGAAGTGTAAGCAATGCCATTTCAAATCATGCCCCAAATAAACATATATTTAGGAATAAACCCTACCAAGGAGATGGAAGACTTATGTGCTGATAACTACGAAACTCAAATAAAGGAAATTGAAGGTGATTTAAAGAAATAGAAATACATCCTGTTCTCTTAGATTGGAAGAACTAGTATTTGTTAAAAAGATCATATTACCCAAAGCAATCTACAGATTTAATGCAGTACCCATCAAAATGCCCGTGACATTTTCCACAGAACTAGAGAAAATAATCCTAAGATTTATGTGGAACCATGAAAACAATCCTGAGGAAAAAGAGCAAAGCTGGAGGCATAACTGTCCCAAACTTCAGACAGTACTACAAAGCTACAATAATCAAAACACTGTGGTACTGGCACAAAAACAGACACACAGATCATTGAAATAGAATAGAGAGCCCAGAGATAAAACACACACACCTATGACACTTAATCTTCAACAAAGGAGGTGAGAATATACAATGGGGAAAAGACAGGTTATTCAGCAAGTGCTATTGGGAAAGCTGGACAGGTGCATGTAAAACAGTGATACTAGAATACGCTTTCACACCACCACACACAGAAATAAACTCAGAAATGACTTAAAGACTGAAATACAAGACACCATAAACTTCCTAGAAGAGAACATAGGAGCAACATTGTCTGACATAAATCATACCAATATCTTCTTAGGTCAGTCTCCTAAGGCAGTAGAAACAAAAGCCAGAATTAGCAGATGGAACCTAAATCAAATTTACAAGCTTTTGCACAAATGAAAAAGAAAAGGGGCCACAGTCTTTGAAAATGCAGTCCCAAAATATTAATCTTAGTAATTTATGATATTCAAATTTATTCTACATTTTTATTGTATCTTCAGAAATATATTGCACTGTTATGGACAGAAATGGGGGAGGGAGCTTCTACAACAGATTTGTAATTTTAGGCAAACTGTCTTTGCATCTAATTCACTGATTCTGAATGGTTCCTAAATTCATTGTTCATTTAAGAATACGTCAGATACAGTGCTAGAGATCAGGAAACTAAATATGAATGATATCTAGAAAGCTCTAATGACTTTCCATAAAATCTATTAGAACTGATAATCAAATTCAGCAAGGTCACAGGAGGTAAGAGCATAGAGATATGGGTTGCATTTCTTTACACTAACAGTGAAGTATCAGAAAGGAAGTGTAAGCAATGCCATTTCAAATCATGCCCCAAATAAACATATATTTAGGAATAAACCCTACCAAGGAGATGGAAGACTTATGTGCTGATAACTACGAAACTCAAATAAAGGAAATTGAAGGTGATTTAAAGAAATAGAAATACATCCTGTTCTCTTAGATTGGAAGAACTAGTATTTGTTAAAAAGATCATATTACCCAAAGCAATCTACAGATTTAATGCAGTACCCATCAAAATGCCCGTGACATTTTCCACAGAACTAGAGAAAATAATCCTAAGATTTATGTGGAACCATGAAAACAATCCTGAGGAAAAAGAGCAAAGCTGGAGGCATAACTGTCCCAAACTTCAGACAGTACTACAAAGCTACAATAATCAAAACACTGTGGTACTGGCACAAAAACAGACACACAGATCATTGAAATAGAATAGAGAGCCCAGAGATAAAACACACACACCTATGACACTTAATCTTCAACAAAGGAGGTGAGAATATACAATGGGGAAAAGACAGGTTATTCAGCAAGTGCTATTGGGAAAGCTGGACAGGTGCATGTAAAACAGTGATACTAGAATACGCTTTCACACCACCACACACAGAAATAAACTCAGAAATGACTTAAAGACTGAAATACAAGACACCATAAACTTCCTAGAAGAGAACATAGGAGCAACATTGTCTGACATAAATCATACCAATATCTTCTTAGGTCAGTCTCCTAAGGCAGTAGAAACAAAAGCCAGAATTAGCAGATGGAACCTAAATCAAATTTACAAGCTTTTGCACAACATAGCAAATGATAAACAAAATAGAAAGACATCCTACAGGTTGGGGGAAGATAGTTGCAAATGAAGGGAATGACAAGTGCTTAATTTCTGGAATATACAAACAGCACCTACAGTTCAGTAAAACAAACCAATTAAAAAATGAGCAAAGACTTAAGTAGACATTTCTTCAAAGACGACATACAGATAGCTAACTGACTTATGAAAAGATGCTCATCATCATTGATTGTTAGAAAACTGAAAATCAGAATCAAATGAATTAATTGTAGTTCTGATACCAGTCAGAATGGGTATCATTAAAAGTCTACAAATAATTAATGCTGGAGAGGGTGTAGAGAAAGAGGACCCTTTTATGTTGTTGGTGAGAATGTAAATTGGTGCATCTACTATGGAAAACAATATGGAGATTCCTCAAAAAGCTGAAAATAGAGTTGGCACATGATCTAGCAGTCCCTCTTCTGGGTGTATTCCAGGGCAAAACTATAATTTTAAAAGATACATGCACCCAAATGTGCATAGTAGCACTATGTACAATAGCCAAGATATGGGAACAACATATAGTCCAGTAAGAGATGAATGGATAAAGAAGATGTGGTGTGTATAGATGCATGTATATACACATACATATATAATGCACTATTATATATGTATTAGAAGGAATGAAATAATGCCATTTGCAACATGGATGGAACTAGAGATTATCATACTAAGTGAAGTCAGTCAGGAAGGAAAAGACAAATACCTGATGATATCACTTAAATATGGAATCTAATATGACATAAATGAACATATCTATGAATAAAAATGGATTTATAGATAGCAAAGACAGGCTTGTGGTTGGGAGAAGTTGGTGGAAAGGACTGGGAGTTTGGGATTAGCAGATGCAAGCTATTATATATAGGATGGATAAACAACAAGATTCTACTGTATAGCACAGGGAACTATATCCCACATCCTGTGATAAACCATAATGGAAAACAGTATGAAAAAGAATATATATATATATATATATATATATATATATATATATATGTATAACTGCGTCACTTTGCTGTATGGCAGAAATGAAACACAACATTGTAAGTCAGCTACGTTGCAATAAAACTTTTTAAAAAAGATAAATAGAAGAATGATCTGAAAGAGCTCACTATCTGGTGGAGCATTCAGAAACATGAACAGATCTTCAGAGATGGATGTAACAAAGGGAATACTGAGGGGGGAACAAAAACTTTGAGAAGAAAGAAGCCTCTCTAAGAAGAAGGTTCAGCATTAGCCAGGGTGTGAGTGTGGTAACAGCATGGGCAATTTCAAGCAGTTCTATGTCTCCAGAGAGTACAATGTGACATCACCTGTGACAATAGATCAGGGCGAGAAAGCAGGCAGCAGAAAGTACAGCAAGGCCTTTCTTGCTTGTCTTGAGGTTTCCTGCAGTGGGAAACAAGACAAATTGTTATAAACGGTTGTAGTAATTTGTGCTGAACAAAGAACTGCTTTTAGGTTATAAAGACACTATAGCCGAACACATCTCTGTACTGTGATATGGGGACATCCTCAAGAAAAATGAGTGAGTATAGTTATTATAATAAATGCAAAAGAATGTTTATTAAAATCTTTTCCATAACATCTTTAAACTGAAACAACTAGAGTGTCTATCATCAGAAAGATGGATAAATATATTGAGGGCATACTCATACAGTAAGAAGACATCCGTGGAAGAAGCAAACTAGAACAACTGCAAGGGTATATTTCTACCGATGCAACTCTGTGGATGAATCTCAGGGATGCAGGGTGGAAGAAAATGAGCCAGGCACAAAAGGGAACATTCTATAGAATCCCATTTTTATAAAGTTCATGAAATGGAAGACGTATTATTTTTGATAGAATTTAGGTTAGTTTTGGGGAGGATATTGACTGTAAGGGGGAATGAGGGAGCACATAGGATGCTAAAGATGTTTAGCGTTGTATCAGTAACTACATGGATGCATATGCAAAATTCATGAATTCACTGTACTGTATACTGTGAGTTTTCCCCCATGTATTTTGCATCTTAATACGAATAAAGAACATGCTAGTCACCGGAAATTATTGAACTGACTTGAAAAGTTGTCCTTTTTCCCTTTGTATTTTGTTAGTACTTGTGTGTTTGTGTCATGTTGTGTGTATTTTCTTGAAACATATTATAAAGGTGCAAGCAGGCATGAGCAAGTAGAAATCACTATACAGATTGACGCATATGTTTAGACTATTTGATTAGACAGGAAAGACATTTTTAACTTTTTCAAAGCAATTTTGTCTTTCAGTCAAGTGTTCAGATCTGTGGCATTTGGAGAATAATTGTGTATGCACACAGGAAAATAACAATGTGTTGACAGTGAAATAATCATTACATCAAAATTATTCTTAAAACTCCCAAACAGTAACAGTTCCACTTTCATCAGATACAGTTAATGCTCAAAATGACATTAATCTGGAAAGTGATTTACAGGAAAAAGTTTACAGTTTCAGATACAAGCCATTAAAAGAAAAGTTAAAATCTCTCTTCTGTATAATTGCTTACCAGAACTGAAACTAACTTAAAAACCTAACATAAAGAATCCCCATTTTAGAATAAAATTTTAGAATAAATCAGGATTTTAGAGTAAATCCTGATTTTATAATAAACCAGGATTTTCAAATAAATCAGGATTTATTATTTTAAATAATCAGCCAGAGAGAAGGACAGCATTTTATTCATCAAATATTTGCAATGTGCTGAGGTCTAGTATGGAAGAAGATGACACTCCCTGACCTCAAGGAGACTCCATCTCAGAGGCAGTAACCAGGCTGTCTTGCTCATCCACTGATGAGCCAGAGATTGTCAACTCTTTCTCATACAGTGGACCACCGCCTTTACTAGGGTACACAAATAAACGAAATGAATTAGCAACAGGAAAGATCTTATGTTACCAGCTTATTAAATACCATAACACTTTGAATGAACATTGCATAAATAATGTTTGCATCATGTAAGTTAAGTGACATGTAATGGACTATTTTCCAACTTTCTTTCTCTTTTTTAATATTAAAAAAATTTAACTTCCATCCCAGCTAACTATGTCATTGAATTGCACTGTACTGTATACTGTGAGTTTTCCCCCATGTATTTTGCATCTTAATACGAATAAAGAACATGCTAGTCACCGGAAATTATTGAACTGACTTGAAAAGTTGTCCTTTTTCCCTTTGTATTTTGTTAGTACTTGTGTGTTTGTGTCATGTTGTGTGTATTTTCTTGAAACATATTATAAAGGTGCAAGCAGGCATGAGCAAGTAGAAATCACTATACAGATTGACGCATATGTTTAGACTATTTGATTAGACAGGAAAGACATTTTTAACTTTTTCAAAGCAATTTTGTCTTTCAGTCAAGTGTTCAGATCTGTGGCATTTGGAGAATAATTGTGTATGCACACAGGAAAATAACAATGTGTTGACAGTGAAATAATCATTACATCAAAATTATTCTTAAAACTCCCAAACAGTAACAGTTCCACTTTCATCAGATACAGTTAATGCTCAAAATGACATTAATCTGGAAAGTGATTTACAGGAAAAAAGTTTACAGTTTCAGATACAAGCCATTAAAAGAAAAGTTAAAATCTCTCTTCTGTATAATTGCTTACCAGAACTGAAACTAACTTAAAAACCTAACATAAAGAATCCCCATTTTAGAATAAAATTTTAGAATAAATCAGGATTTTAGAGTAAATCCTGATTTTATAATAAACCCAGGATTTTCAAATAAATCAGGATTTATTATTTTAAATAATCAGCCAGAGAGAAGGACAGCATTTTATTCATCAAATATTTGCAATGTGCTGAGGTCTAGTATGGAAGAAGATGACACTCCCTGACCTCAAGGAGACTCCATCTCAGAGGCAGTAACCAGGCTGTCTTGCTCATCCACTGATGAGCCAGAGATTGTCAACTCTTTCTCATACAGTGGACCACCGCCTTTACTAGGGTACACAAATAAACGAAATGAATTAGCAACAGGAAAGATCTTATGTTACCAGCTTATTAAATACCATAACACTTTGAATGAACATTGCATAAATAATGTTTGCATCATGTAAGTTAAGTGACATGTAATGGACTATTTTCCAACTTTCTTTCTCTTTTAATATTAAGTATTGTTTTTCATTATTGACAACAAAGCAAAACTTGAACTTCCATCCCAGCTAACTATGGAAATTGCAGTGCATTAATATGATTTCCAGGAGTTTCCAATGTGGAAAGAAGAGATAGTGTTGACCTTCTGTGCCTTCTGTCTTCCTGTTCCTGTCCTTCTGCTTGATCACATTGAACAATCTCTACCCTTTCAGTATGTCTTCATTCTTCAACGCACACCTAACGGTTTTTTTTTTTCTATGTATGAGATTTTCAGTAGATA
The DNA here is from genome assembly GCA_022376925.1 of Tragulus kanchil. NCBI lineage: Eukaryota > Metazoa > Chordata > Mammalia > Artiodactyla > Tragulidae > Tragulus > Tragulus kanchil. The sequence goes on along the minus strand of JAIOJX010000028.1, from coordinate 66,868,651 downwards.
GGAATGCTGAGGGTTAATTACAGATCTGAAAAGAAAATGACTTAAAAGTTGAACATCGGGGCTTCCCTGGTGGTCCAGTGGGTAAGGACACCGCCTTGCAGTGTAAGGGGTGCTGGTTTAATCCCTGGCCTGGGAAGATCCCATGTGCTGCGGAGCAGCTGGACTAATGTGTCCAGTTACCGAGCCGGAGCTCTGGAGGGCATGCGCCCAGAGCCAGTGCTCTGCAGTGAGAGAGGCCACTGCTATGGGAGGCCCACACAGGCCAAAGAACAAAGATGGAAATGAATGAAAGACCAATAGAAGTGGCCAAAGGAAAAAAAAAAAGTTGAACATTGGACATTACTTAAATAACCATTCATTGCCTGTGCAGTGTAACAAGAAATTTTTAACTTGCAGTTTCACATCTGAGACTCTCTCCCATTGCAGATTGGCCTAGTTTCTTTTTCCTTCCCTCCGCAGAACTAGCACCCATCTCTTGTGTCTTGTGTCTTGGACTATGAAGGAGATAAATGAAAAAGTCTAATTTTTTTTTTTTAAACCTTTATTTTACTTTTAACTTTTACAGAGTTTTGTTGTTTACAGATATGTATGTTCTCAGATTAGTCATATGTATATCCCCCCCTTCCCTCCCCTCCCGACCATCACACAGCACCTCTGAAGGATCCTCTTTTCTCACAGAGCAATGACTAGAGCTATTTTCTTCACTTATGATAGTACAGGCCTTCATGCTACTTCCTTTACGCCTCTCACCCACTGTTCCTTCCCCACAATGTCCATATGTCCACTGTCCATGTCTGTCTTTCTGTCGCTTCACTGCATGTGCCATCATCACCATCCTACTAGATTCCATATATATGTGTTAATATACTGTATTTGTCCTCTTTTTGACTGACTTCACTTTTTATGATACGTTCTAGATCCAGCCACCTCATTAGGGCTGATTCCTCTGCATTTCTCTTTACAGCTATGTAGTATTCCATTGTATATATGTACCAGAGCTTTTGGATCCATTCATTCGGATCACCAATCTCTCCTTTCAGTATGTCTTCATTCTTCAACGCACACCTAACGGTTTTTTTTTTTCTATGTATGAGATTTTCAGTAGATAGGAATGCTGAGGGTTAATTACAGATCTGAAAAGAAAATGACTTAAAAGTTGAACATCGGGGCTTCCCTGGTGGTCCAGTGGGTAAGGACACCGCCTTGCAGTGTAAGGGGTGCTGGTTTAATCCCTGGCCTGGGAAGATCCCATGTGCTGCGGAGCAGCTGGACTAATGTGTCCAGTTACCGAGCCGGAGCTCTGGAGGGCATGCGCCCAGAGCCAGTGCTCTGCAGTGAGAGAGGCCACTGCTATGGGAGGCCCACACAGGCCAAAGAACAAAGATGGAAATGAATGAAAGACCAATAGAAGTGGCCAAAGGAAAAAAAAAAAGTTGAACATTGGACATTACTTAAATAACCATTCATTGCCTGTGCAGTGTAACAAGAAATTTTTAACTTGCAGTTTCACATCTGAGACTCTCTCCCATTGCAGATTGGCCTAGTTTCTTTTTCCTTCCCTCCGCAGAACTAGCACCCATCTCTTGTGTCTTGTGTCTTGGACTATGAGGGAGATAAATGAAAAAGTCTAATTTTTTTTTTTTAAACCTTTATTTTACTTTTAACTTTTACAGAGTTTTGTTGTTTACAGATATGTATGTTCTCAGATTAGTCATATGTATATCCCCCCCTTCCCTCCCCTCCCGACCATCACACAGCACCTCTGAAGGATCCTCTTTTCTCACAGAGCAATGACTAGAGCTATTTTCTTCACTTATGATAGTACAGGCCTTCATGCTACTTCCTTTACGCCTCTCACCCACTGTTCCTTCCCCACAATGTCCATATGTCCACTGTCCATGTCTGTCTTTCTGTCGCTTCACTGCATGTGCCATCATCACCATCCTACTAGATTCCATATATATGTGTTAATATACTGTATTTGTCCTCTTTTTGACTGACTTCACTTTTTATGATACGTTCTAGATCCAGCCACCTCATTAGGGCTGATTCCTCTGCATTTCTCTTTACAGCTATGTAGTATTCCATTGTATATATGTACCAGAGCTTTTGGATCCATTCATTCGTTGATGGGCATCTAGGTTGCTTCCATGTTCTAGCTATTGTATAGAGAGCTGCAATGAACATTGGGGTACAGGTGCTTCTTTCAATTTTGATTTCGTCAGGGTATAAGCCTAAGAGTGGGATTGCTGGGTCATATGGTGCTTCTATTTTTAGTTTTTTAAGAAATCTCCAGACTGTTTTCCATAGAGGCTGTATCAATTTATACTCCCACCAGCAATGCAGGAATGTTCCCAAAAGTCTAATATTTTTAAGTGACTCTCTAATTGTTCTATACTCATAGTGATTCTTTTTTTTTTTTTTTTAAACATTTTTATTTATTTATCTTTTTTGTGGGGTGTGGAGGGATGGGGACGGGCAGGCCACTTCTATTGATCTTTCATTTGTCTATTTTCATCCGTCTTTGTTCTTTGGCTCTTGTGGGCCTCCCATCGCAGTGGCCTCTGTTGTCGCAGAGTGCTGGCTCTGGGCGCATGCGCTCCAAAGCTCCAGCTCCGTAATTGGACACATCAGCTCAACTGCTCCACGGCACGTGGGATCTTCCCAGACCAGGGATCGAACCAGCGTCCCTTGCACTGCAAGGCGGTGTCCTTACCCATTGGACCACCAGGGAAGCCCACTCATAGTGATTCTATGATTGTTCTATATCAGACTTTCTGTCCATACCTATCATGAATACACAGGGATTTCTCTTTCATAATGCAGAGTCCAGTTACTGAAATAGCTTCAGTCTCTACTAGTGTTTCCCGTTTTTATCAATTGCCATTTTTAAGTGAGCAAGAGAGGAATTTTTTTTTTTTTATCTTTTTGAATTATATATATATATATATTTTTTTTTAATTTTTATTTTGCTTTTTACTTTTACAGAGTTTTGTTGTTTACAGATATGTATGATCCCAGAAGAGAGGAATTTTATAGCAGTTTACAATGTGCTCTGTCCATTACCAGAGTCAACCCTCTTATTTCTCTCCTTTAATCCAGCAAATCTGATACAAGAAGAGTTTGCATCTTATTTCCTAGTATCAGTTTTATAAAGATTAAACACCTGTATTAGCTTAATTTTAAGGAAATTGAAGTATTTTCATGTTTATTACTATCAACTTTTGATGTAATCAATATTGTTTCTGCAACCAATACATTTTATTATTATAATACATTTTAAATACAAGTATAAAAATATAAAAAATAAAAGTAAAAAATAAGTATGTTAAATCAAGAAAATAGTTTCTGACTGGCTAAAATTATAATTGAGCCATGCGGTAGTTATTTTATTTTTAAATTTATTTTTGTCTAGTCTATATGTACTTTATTATTTAAATTTATTTATTTTTAATTGGGAGATAATTGCTTTACATTATTATGTTGGTTTCTGCCATATATCAACATGAGGCAGCCATAGGTGTGTGTATGTCTCCTCTGTCTTGAATCTACCCACCGCCCACCTCATCCCACCCCTCTGGGTGGTCATAGAGCACCAGATTTGAGCTCCCTGTGCACAGCAAATTTCAGCTTAGCCATGCTATGTTTCTATACTCAACGTTCCCATTTTTCATTATTTTACTATTGTTTCCTAGAGTAGCAATATGATATATTTCATGGGAACTATTTCTGAAACCTTGAATGGTCAGGGTTTCAGAAAATGAATAGAAATTTTTCATCCCCACTGATCCATTCAGACTTTGCCTAAGCTAGCAAATCAAAGATTTGTAAAGAATAAAAAAAAAGGAAAAGGAAAGCATTCACTGCATTATTCTGCCTGTATTTCCCTTCCCCACCGTCAACCCCCACCAAACTTCATAGTGTGGTACAAATTTTCTTGGGTCTTATCTATGCAAATTAACCACCTGGTCTCTCATGCAAATTGGTCGTATTTTTTAAAAGGGTAAAATAGGAGGGGATGCAATGTTCTTTAACTTCAGTTGACTTTCCTAGAACATTTAAAAATGACTAATTCAGTTCCAGTGATTGTTCTTAAATGTCATCAGGATAAAATTCCCAGCGCATAAGATAACATCGTTAAACAGCAATAGCGATCCATAGGATGTCAGGCCTAAACTCTAGATAAATATATTTCTTTACCAAAGGATTTTATAAAGACTGAATGAGACAGGATATTTGAAAGGGCTTTGTTAATGAAAAGAATTATGGAACTATGAGCTATTATTATCACTCATTATATGTATGAAATTTAACTTCCATTTAAAATCTGTTACTTGTTCTACTTGGCATTTGCTTGGATGCATATGGGGTTACTTTCACTTAATAGAATCCCTTTTCCTAATATGAGACTCATTATGGATTCTTATTGAAATTGTATAAATGTCAATATAAGATTCAGAGGGGGGAAATTAGTTCTAATAACTGTAGTACAGTTCAGCACTTAATCAATTTACATATCTTGAGTTAATTTCCCTTAAATGTACTGTCATTACAAGTTCCATGTAAGTGTATGTGAGGTATATTAGAATTATACTAATGTAGTAAAGTTATTTATTTCTTGAATACATTGAGGATCAGTTCCTTACTTCCTCAAGACTGATTTTTTTTTTTTCTGGTTTCTCTCATAGAGCATGTCAAGAATGTGAATGTGACCAAGTTGCAAGGTGTAGCATGCTTATCTTGGGCATCAGACAATTTTTTTTTTTTTTTTTTTGGAGAGGGGTAGTCTATTAAAGGTCAAAATATGGGGTTAAGGATGAATATCCACATATAAATATCATGATGCTGCTGCCAGGAATGTATTTCTCAAGAGGATTTAATTAATCAAATGTCGTGAATCACTCTTTTCCAGCTTGCTTCTGGAAGGAAAGCATATGTTTGAATTCATGCTGGAAAATGAATGATGAAAACTATTTTCAGACCTGAAAGTTGATCTAGTCAACTCATAGAGTGAGATGTATTACAGAAACTTGTGAGAAATCGACTTTTCTCACTGAATGGAGATTTTTAAATCGACTTCCTTCCCACCGTCAACCCCCACCAAACTTCATAGTGTGGTACAAATTTTCTTGGGTCTTATCTATGCAAATTAACCACCTGGTCTCTCATGCAAATTGGTCGTATTTTTTAAAAGGGTAAAATAGGAGGGGATGCAATGTTCTTTAACTTCAGTTGACTTTCCTAGAACATTTAAAAATGACTAATTCAGTTCCAGTGATTGTTCTTAAATGTCATCAGGATAAAATTCCCAGCGCATAAGATAACATCGTTAAACAGCAATAGCGATCCATAGGATGTCAGGCCTAAACTCTAGATAAATATATTTCTTTACCAAAGGATTTTATAAAGACTGAATGAGACAGGATATTTGAAAGGGCTTTGTTAATGAAAAGAATTATGGAACTATGAGCTATTATTATCACTCATTATATGTATGAAATTTAACTTCCATTTAAAATCTGTTACTTGTTCTACTTGGCATTTGCTTGGATGCATATGGGGTTACTTTCACTTAATAGAATCCCTTTTCCTAATATGAGACTCATTATGGATTCTTATTGAAATTGTATAAATGTCAATATAAGATTCAGAGGGGGGAAATTAGTTCTAATAACTGTAGTACAGTTCAGCACTTAATCAATTTACATATCTTGAGTTAATTTCCCTTAAATGTACTGTCATTACAAGTTCCATGTAAGTGTATGTGAGGTATATTAGAATTATACTAATGTAGTAAAGTTATTTATTTCTTGAATACATTGAGGATCAGTTCCTTACTTCCTCAAGACTGATTTTTTTTTTTTCTGGTTTCTCTCATAGAGCATGTCAAGAATGTGAATGTGACCAAGTTGCAAGGTGTAGCATGCTTATCTTGGGCATCAGACAATTTTTTTTTTTTTTTTTTTGGAGAGGGGTAGTCTATTAAAGGTCAAAATATGGGGTTAAGGATGAATATCCACATATAAATATCATGATGCTGCTGCCAGGAATGTATTTCTCAAGAGGATTTAATTAATCAAATGTCGTGAATCACTCTTTTCCAGCTTGCTTCTGGAAGGAAAGCATATGTTTGAATTCATGCTGGAAAATGAATGATGAAAACTATTTTCAGACCTGAAAGTTGATCTAGTCAACTCATAGAGTGAGATGTATTACAGAAACTTGTGAGAAATCGACTTTTCTCACTGAATGGAGATGGTAGTTACTAATTGAGAAGTACTTGCAAGACTAGGCAGGAGGAGAAGTATAGGTAAAGATTGGCGAGGGAGATTTTGGAACTAATATATGACTAATATTAATTTTAGGAAGCTTAGACAAAGATATTCCTCTGTTTGAGAAAGGTGAAATAAAACTTCCCTTTTTCTGGGTCCTTTTAGGTCACATGAAATTGAGTCTGAAGGATCTAGTGTAAAACATAGTAACTGTAGTTGATAACATTGTATTGAATAATTGAAATTTATTCAGAGAATAAAAAAGTGCTTTCACACAAACATGAAGGATGTATATATGAGCTGATAGATATATAAATTAACTGAATGGAATGGACCTTCCCACAGTGTATAAGTACATCAGATCATCACCATATACACTTTAAATATCTTACGGTTTTTGTCAATTCTACTTCAAAAAATCTGAAATTTACAAAATAAGAAAAAAGAAATTGATTCTTTCCTATGTTCTGGGGAAAGATTATCTCTTTTTATGAATAGAGAGAAAGCCTGTGGGTACTTTTCAGAACTTTGAGTACTTAATAGGCTTGTGTTTGGTATAGAAATTACAAAGCAATGATAATCATGATAGCTAACATATGTCAATACTTTCTGTGTTAAAGGCAATATTCTAAGTGCCTTATTTGGGTTAATATTTAAAAGTCAAGAAGATCAGGTAGTGAGGACACTAAGAAGAACTTTAGATACTTGTAGAAAGTTCCACACATGGAAATAAGGCTACAGAATTCATTCTCTTAACTACTGTTCTAAACCTCAGTCAACAGTGGTGACTGATCATGACTTTCAGAATTATGGCCAGGGAATTTTCAGGGAAAATTAAGTTCTGGATTAGGCGTGTAGAATTGAGAATGCTAGTCCCACCTACAAAATGTCAGATGTATAAAAGAGTCATTCTTTTATCCATTTCTTCATATCACAAACATTTCTGTGCAAGGCCTGTGACAGGCAGGATGGTGATACAAAGGTGAATCAGATGCCTGAGAAGGGTACAGATAAGGGGAGGTATTTTAGATAACTCTAATGACAACAGGAAATGATAAAAGCCACAAAAGAGGTGCAGAATTCCCCTGACATAAAAGATGAGAGGAAGAAATGTTTTCTGTTGAGGGATGGGCAGACTGTTTTCTTTAATGCAGGTCTGAATGTCAAAATCAGGATTATAGATACTATAACTTAGTTTTTAATATTAGCAGGGAATTTGAGTCAAACTCTCAGGTTCCGTGGGCAATAATTCTTTGGAGCATATTCAAGTCCTCTCTATGTTCTCACTTGGGAAATCTTTTTCCCTTTATTATTCATGCACCTGAACTTTCATGCCATTTAAAAATGTAGACATGTATATTTCATTAAACACTCTTTCAGGTTCAGTGGGCAATATTTAATAAATTAAACTGAATGGAATGGACCTTCCCACAGTGTATAAGTACATCAGATCATCACCATATACACTTTAAATATCTTACGGTTTTTGTCAATTCTACTTCAAAAAATCTGAAATTTACAAAATAAGAAAAAAGAAATTGATTCTTTCCTATGTTCTGGGGAAAGATTATCTCTTTTTATGAATAGAGAGAAAGCCTGTGGGTACTTTTCAGAACTTTGAGTACTTAATAGGCTTGTGTTTGGTATAGAAATTACAAAGCAATGATAATCATGATAGCTAACATATGTCAATACTTTCTGTGTTAAAGGCAATATTCTAAGTGCCTTATTTGGGTTAATATTTAAAAGTCAAGAAGATCAGGTAGTGAGGACACTAAGAAGAACTTTAGATACTTGTAGAAAGTTCCACACATGGAAATAAGGCTACAGAATTCATTCTCTTAACTACTGTTCTAAACCTCAGTCAACAGTGGTGACTGATCATGACTTTCAGAATTATGGCCAGGGAATTTTCAGGGAAAATTAAGTTCTGGATTAGGCGTGTAGAATTGAGAATGCTAGTCCCACCTACAAAATGTCAGATGTATAAAAGAGTCATTCTTTTATCCATTTCTTCATATCACAAACATTTCTGTGCAAGGCCTGTGACAGGCAGGATGGTGATACAAAGGTGAATCAGATGCCTGAGAAGGGTACAGATAAGGGGAGGTATTTTAGATAACTCTAATGACAACAGGAAATGATAAAAGCCACAAAAGAGGTGCAGAATTCCCCTGACATAAAAGATGAGAGGAAGAAATGTTTTCTGTTGAGGGATGGGCAGACTGTTTTCTTTAATGCAGGTCTGAATGTCAAAATCAGGATTATAGATACTATAACTTAGTTTTTAATATTAGCAGGGAATTTGAGTCAAACTCTCAGGTTCCGTGGGCAATAATTCTTTGGAGCATATTCAAGTCCTCTCTATGTTCTCACTTGGGAAATCTTTTTCCCTTTATTATTCATGCACCTGAACTTTCATGCCATTTAAAAATGTAGACATGTATATTTAAACATAGAATTAAACATTTCTGCTTAAGTATATAGCTTTTTGGGAGCTTCCCTGGTAACTCAGTCAATAAAGAATCTGCCTGCAGTGCAGCAGACCAGGGTTCAATCCCTGGGTCAGGAAGATCCCCTGTTAAAGGAAATGGCTACCCCCTCTAGTATTCCTGCCTGAAGAATTCCATGGACAGAAGAACCTGAGGGACTGCAGTCCATAGGCTCACAGAAGTTGGACACGACTTAGCAGATAAACAACCATCACCATATTGCTTTCTAATGGAAGGCAAATTATTTTCAGTCTGATTCTAGTTATCATTTGGTGAACTCAAAGGGTAATTATTAAATAACATGCCCTAACTGGTTAATGCATAGCATTTTTATATTTTTTTTCCCTTCTTTCCTTCTCTTTCTCTGTCTCCCTCTCTTTTTCTCTCTTCCTTTTTTCCTTGCTTTCTTTTTTTCTCCCTCCTTGATTGCTTCTGTCTCTCTTTCCTCTTTCCTCCCTTCCTTCCATCCCCCCATCCTCCCTCTCTCCTTCCCTTCCTTTTATCCTCATTTTCTTGTTTTCTTATAGGAAGGTGAACAACCCATTAGACTTAAAATATGATCAGGTTAAAAATGGTAGAGTCGTTTGACTTCATAAACAGATGACCATTAATCAAGTGAGTTTGAGTTTTACATTACGAATCTATTGCAGGGATATACATTTGATGACAATAATTTAAGCTTTAAAATTCATGAATTTTATTGAAAAAAGAACCCTTTATCATAACTTTATGACAAAATGATCCTTCATAACTTTGTGACTAATCCCAAGGTTAAAAATTCTGATTTTAAATATCATCATTTTATATATGTAAATGTAATAGGTGTATCAATGGTGAGATAATTTTATCATATCGACTTAATTAAAATGAAGCATTTTTATAAGAACATATAGTGATATCTCTACATTTTAAAATATTCTTTAAACATTATTTGAGTAGTATTTCTGGTTCTATTGTGTAACAATAAGAATTAGTTATGAAACTCATCTGAGACAAAAACAGCAACCAACTGAATTATCCTACTTGGATGTTTGCCAGCTCACAGACACTGTAAGTTTGAATTCTTATCCTTATGTTGTTCTGACTATAAACTTTAAATGAACCCAAATATATTAACTATATTGATGTTTTTAAATGAGATGCCCCTACTAGTATTACATCCATATGTGCTGACTGTAATTGGGAAAAATTAGATTTAATATTTTAAGAAGTCAGGCCCCCAAAACAGCTGTTCCCAAGGCCTGTGTCCCCTTTGGGCCTTTATACTCAAATGTCCCAGAGCATATATTTCTGCTATCCAGTCCAGAAAGGATGAAGGACAATTTCAACTGGCAACAATTAGGGAAAAGATCCAGTTTACAAAAGTTTTATAAGTAATTTCATGGATGATCATAAAGCATAGCAGTCTAATTACTCTTATTATATATTGGTATATTCATACCCTCAAAGCTGGCATAGATATAGAGAGGACAATTTAAATGATCACATGTTTGTACATAATGCAAAAATATATAGCACTCATGAGGTTCAGTATAACTGCCATGGGACTGGAGGTTGCTGGTAGTATTTCCTTTTCTAACATTTCTGGTATTGTATGAAGGGTTCATTATAGATACTCAGCTGGCAAAGCAGTAGACTGAGAAATTATAGCCTACTTTAATGATAAATTTGGAAAGTATTTTTCTAAACAGTTGCTGTTCTCTTATTTAGTGTCTTCATATTTTGATTGAAAAATACTAATTTCTCAAATTGCATCTATGGAATGAAGACCTCCCTGTCTAAACTAAGTTGTAAAGTTAAGTAAACACAATGTGTGTATTGCCTTTTTTTTTTTTTTTTTTTCAGTTGGTGGTTAAATAGTGAGTGGCTCAGTCAGTAGAGATCTGTCTGTAAATCAGGGAACCCAGGTTCATTTCCTGCGTCAGGAAGGTTCCCTGGAGAAGAAAATGACAACTCACTACAGTATTCTTTCTTGGAGAATCCCATGGACAGAGGATCCCGGAGGGCCATAGTCCAAGAGGTTGCAAGAATTGGACATGACTTAGCAACTAAACCACCACCGCCATGTTCTTACATATATCTCATATATATATATATATCTTAAATTAAGAGAGGAAATTTACCAATGAGTAAAAATATTGCACAAGTTAACGATGAACACCAATGGAAATGATACACAGTTTTAGCTTGTTCTGGACTCACCCCTCCCCATCTTTTCCGGTATCTATATAAATTTGTTTGAAAATGCTGACAACTATCAAGAATTGTAAAGGGTCTGAGAGAGGTTTTACTCTAGTTGGAAGCTAAAGGGTTGGTCTGCTCCAGTTTTATGAATTCTGCCAGAAAACATGAGACTTCTGTGTCAGAGACAAAGGACTTGTTACTCCTGGCACAACAAGCATCATGAAGTTGATGAGCCTCATGGTAGGGAGATGCAGAAAGGCATGAGTGGATGCTGTGTAAGTAGTATGTCTGCATGATAGTTGAGGAATCCCATGCTTAATGAACCCCAGTATTTTATATCAAGCCATAGGCAGGTCTGTCAAACCATTGCCCTGTAGGAGATGTTATCTTTATTATACTAGAGGGTTTGTTTACTCTAACTCAGAGGAAGACACATTGTCTCTGACAAGGCTATTTGTAACGCAGAGATCCATGAAAATAATTCAGAAGAAATGTAGTTAGTTGTAGTTAGTGTCCTTGCTGACAAAATGTACAGAGATATGAGATATCCATGGGGAATAGTCTCTAAATTATTGCAGTACTTTGTTTCTGCATCAACTTTGCTATGACATGTATTTCCAAGAGGACAACACTCTAGTTAGTCTAACTGATAGAAACTGAGACCATGTCTGTCTGATTTGTCCCATATAGCATTTAATTAAGGATATTCCTAAGACTCCAAGCAGAAAGATGGGGCTCACATGCACTGTTTACCTCGGCATGCCATGCCTCCATGAACCGTTAGGATATCCCTTAGAAATGCAGATGGTTTCTCCTTAAGTTTCTGTATTGACCTTTCTACTTGGCTTGGGGAATTAAGCCAGGTGCAGAAAGATATATTAGCAATTGCCTGGTCTCCACTTTATTCTGCAAGGGAGAAATCAAGGCCAGTTCTCACATTCATATCAACCCTGGTCAATGAGTTCAGCTGACCTAAATGTCTTCCTGGCCTGAGGTAATGTTTTCTTAAAACACTGAAGGTCCCTTATGATCACTGAGTTGTAAGCATCCATGTTTTTGAGAGTGAGCCATGTTAATGACCAGCTTCCTTGTAAAAAGTGCATTCTGAAGTTGCCTCTGGAAAGAACGTGTTGTTCGTAGTTAATGGTGCCTTTTAAATAGAACCTGCACCAGTCAGAAGGCACAGATTGAGAGTGCTTTCAGTGTAGCCCCTGAACCTACAGTTGGCATCAAGTGAGAGTGGTCTCGTGGATTGTGATCCCTCACTTTGCTCTTGGTGGCAGAAGTGAAAGCAGGATGTTGGCTTGTAGATAACTAATATAAAGAGTCAAGTAGAATCTCCAAATGAGACAATACCATCTTCATTGCCTAAAGTGTCAATAATGTGTGGGTTTCCTTTTTGGTCATGGGGATTCAAATGAGACTCTAGTTTTTCCCTGATTTTTGAAGACACTGAGTATTTTTAGTCTACAGAAATAGTCCCAAGAAACTACCTTAGAGGAAGGTACATGTTTACTTCAGAACTTTTAAGCCACTGTTGCTGAAAAGGCATGATAATACTACATTAAGTCCTTGAGACTGAGGCTTCTGATTTGCCAACCAATAGGATTTTCTCAATAAAGTAAAAACTTCGGACATGAGAGAGTAGAACAATGCTTGCTAATTCCTGAACCATCCACTGGTAGAAAGTTTCAGGGGAGTTTGTCCTACTAACATTACTTTACATTTGGCTGTTCCCTCATTGAAGGAAGCTCTGTGTGGCCCTTACGGAATGGTGAAGCATGAGGATTTAACACATCAGACCTACTGAATATTCACATGTTGAAGCATCGACAGTATATTGAATTGGTCCCAAAGGATCCACCTACAAAGTCACATTAGGTGTCCTCCCTCACTTTACATCGTGTCACGTCATCTTGTCGCTTAGTCATGTCTGACTCTTTGCAACCCCATGATCTTCCAGGCTCCTCTGTCCATGGGATTATCCAGGTAAGAATACAGGAATGGGCTGCCAGTTCCTTCCCCAGGGGATCTTCCTGACCCAGGGAATCACACCTGGGTCTCCCACATTGCAGGCAGATTCTTTATCATCTGAACCATCAGGGAAGCCCCTTGCTATAAACCCTGTCCAAATAGGAACAGTTGAACTTGGTTGTCTTCTTGCTCTGTTTGAGTGGGTAGATTGTTAGTTGGGTGCCTGTATCTAACAGCATCATAACAATTTGAATTTCTCCCGTCCCTGAAGGTTCTCAGTGTACTTGTGTGGGTGCATATGGTTTTATGTGATAAAGAAGGGATGGCCTCAGCCCACTCCTGATCATCTTTGCTGAAAAGCATCTGAGATCAAGACAGAGGAGGAGGTGGGAAAGATAGATGGATAGAGTGTGTGGAGGGAGAGAAATGGCCCTGTATCAGTAAGTGTGGCACAACGACTCTTAGTTTCAAGTGGTTCTGGAAATGCACGTGGCTCATCTGAAAAGGTTTTCTCTCTCTCTCTCTCTATATATATATTTTACCTGTGCAATACTTGTTTCAGGTAGTTAGCTCTTTTTTATTGACACCATCTATTCCAGGTTGAGGGCCTCCTTGACTCAGAGCTACAGCCATGTTGACTGGCCAGAATTGTGATGCTTTCTGCCCTCTTGTTGTGTACATATATTTTATATATATATATATATGTATCTCCTCCCTCTTCAGCCTCCTTCCCTCTCCCCACTCCATCCCACCATCTCAGTTGTTACAGAGCACCCGGTTGAGCTCCCTGTGGTATACAGCAGCCCCCTGCTAGTTATCTGTTTTACATATGGTGATGCATAGGTTTCAGGGCCATTCTCTCAATTCACCTCACTCTCTCTTTCCCCTGCTGTATCCATAAGTCTGTTCTCTATGCCTCTGTCTCAATTCTTGCCCTGCATATAGGTTCATCAGTACCATTTTTCTAGATTCAATATATATGTATTAAAATATTATACTTGTTTTTCCCTTTCTGATTTATTAATCCTTCACTCTGTATAACAGGCCCTAGGTTCATCCACCTCAGTTCAACAAACTCACATTTGTTCCGTTTTATGGCTAAGTAATATTCCATTGTATATAGGTGCCACAACTTCTTTATCCATTCATCTGTCAAGGGACATCTAGGTTGTTTCCATGTCCTGGCTATTGTAAAAAGTGTTGCAGTGAACATGGGGGATGCTTGTGTCTTTTTGAATTATGGTTTTCTCAGTGTATGTGCCCAATTGTGGAATTGCTGGGTTATATGGTAGTTTTATTCTTAGTTTTTTTTTTCTTGAATCTCCATACCGTTTTCCATAGTGTCTGAATCAATTTACATTCCCACCATAGTGCAAGAAGGTTCTCTTTTCTCCACATACTTTCTAGCATTTATTGTCTGTAGATTTTTTTGATGATGGCCATTCTGACCTGTGTGAGGTGATACCTCATTTTAGCTTCGATTTGCATTTCTCTAATAATGGCTAATGTTAAACATCGTATCATGTACTTATTAGCTGTATGTATATCTTCTTATGGGAAATGGCTGTTTAAGTCTTCTGCCTGTCTTTTGATTGGGTTGTTTGTTTTTCTGATAATTGAGCTGCATGAGCTGCTTGTATATTTTGAAGATTAATCCTCTCCAGTTTCTTCGTTTGCAGTTATTTTCTTCTGTTCTGCAGGTTGTCTTTTCACCTTGTGCATAGTTTCATTTGCTTTGCAAAACCTTTTAAATTTAATTAGGTCCCATTTGTTTATTTTTGTTTCTATTTCCATTACTTTAGGGGGTGGGTCAAAGAAGATACTGCTGCAATTTATGTTAGAGTGTTCTGCCTATGTTTCCCTGTCCCGACCCGTGGGCTTCGTCAGCACAGACCTAGGATTCGTCAGTGCAGGCCCTAAAGGAGGAGAGTGGGAATTGAGAGGACAAGAGACAGGAGAAATGGAGACAAGACAGGAGTCTGATCAAGTCTCGTTTTATTGCGGAAACAAGGAGGTATTTATACTATACAGAAATAGGAAGGAGCTACTCATAAGCCAATCATGTAAAAGGTCAGATGCGGACGCGCTTCCGACACCATAGGAATGCAAGGGAAGCATGCACTGATCACGAGCATGGAAGCTAGGAACAACCTATCAGAGCAATATGCACACGCCTTAAACCACACCTCGCTACATCCACCAGGCTCCATCTTTGTGAAAACATGACGATGCTCTTATGCTGGAGGCTGTAAAGTGTGGCCAGGGCTCATGCATGGGAGGCTCCGCTAGGCGCCATCTTAAGTGGCGCATTGCAGCATTCATGCGCAGGATGCTATAGAGTATGGCCGGTCCGCGGTCCCGGACAGGTCCCCCTTTTTTATTCAAAGCCAAGAGAAACCCCTTGGGAACTGCGCCTGTCTTAGGTTGGGACATAACATTATACAGGCAGTACCTGTTATGGGATTAGGCAGCAGCTATGGCGGCCCTCCTGTCTTAGGTTTGCTCTGTAATGATGTCCTCTTACCCGTCTCTGGCTGACCAGTTCAACTCACAGGGGGAGGTGACTAATGTTAAACATCGTATCATGTACTTATTAGCTGTATGTATATCTTCTTATGGGAAATGGCTGTTTAAGTCTTCTGCCTGTCTTTTGATTGGGTTGTTTGTTTTTCTGATAATTGAGCTGCATGAGCTGCTTGTATATTTTGAAGATTAATCCTCTCCAGTTTCTTCGTTTGCAGTTATTTTCTTCTGTTCTGCAGGTTGTCTTTTCACCTTGTGCATAGTTTCATTTGCTTTGCAAAACCTTTTAAATTTAATTAGGTCCCATTTGTTTATTTTTGTTTCTATTTCCATTACTTTAGGGGGTGGGTCAAAGAAGATACTGCTGCAATTTATGTTAGAGTGTTCTGCCTATGTTTCCCTGTCCCGACCCGTGGGCTTCGTCAGCACAGACCTAGGATTCGTCAGTGCAGGCCCTAAAGGAGGAGAGTGGGAATTGAGAGGACAAGAGACAGGAGAAATGGAGACAAGACAGGAGTCTGATCAAGTCTCGTTTTATTGCGGAAACAAGGAGGTATTTATACTATACAGAAATAGGAAGGAGCTACTCATAAGCCAATCATGTAAAAGGTCAGATGCGGACGCCTTCCGACACCATAGGAATGCAAGGGAAGCATGCACTGATCACGAGCATGGAAGCTAGGAACAACCTATCAGAGCAATATGCACACGCCTTAAACCACACCTCGCTACATCCACCAGGCTCCATCTTTGTGAAAACATGACGATGCTCTTATGCTGGAGGCTGTAAAGTGTGGCCAGGGCTCATGCATGGGAGGCTCCGCTAGGCGCCATCTTAAGTGGCGCATTGCAGCATTCATGCGCAGGATGCTATAGAGTATGGCCGGTCCGCGGTCCCGGACAGGTCCCCCTTTTTTATTCAAAGCCAAGAGAAACCCCTTGGGAACTGCGCCTGTCTTAGGTTGGGACATAACATTATACAGGCAGTACCTGTTATGGGATTAGGCAGCAGCTATGGCGGCCCTCCTGTCTTAGGTTTGCTCTGTAATGATGTCCTCTTACCCGTCTCTGGCTGACCAGTTCAACTCACAGGGGGAGGTGACTAATATCTATTAACAGAGAGATAAGTGTCACCTTGTTCTGCCATCTCAAGGCGATGATAGTAGACCTGGATTGGTTTAGCCAGAATAGCCTCAATCTGCTGCTTGATGAATGCAATGAGCCTATTAAACAGCATGGGGCCAAAAGCGAATATAAGGAGCAGAGTGATTGAAGGTCCAAGTAGGGGCATTAGGTAAGGCAATAGTCCATTTAACACTGTCAGGAAGGGGTTGGCAGCGAGGTCCCGTCTTCGTTGTTCAAGTTCTTCCTGTAGTTGCTTCACCTTGTCTCTGACTATGCCAGACTTGTTGACATAGAAACAGCATTTCTCCTGGAAAGCCAAACAGATACCTCCCTGCTCTGCAGTTAGTAGATCTAGACCCTTTCTGTTTTGCAGTACCACCTCCGCTAGGGAGTCATCCTGGTCCTGGATATCTTGTCTAGTTTCCGATATTGCTTGCACATCAGAAATTAATTGTTGGGACAGCTTGGTATATTGAGTAAGAGAGATGCCCATACCTGCTGACCCCGTGGTCACCGCAGTGGTAAAACCTAAAACTGCCAACAGAGGGACAAACAGCACTGCTCTTTTTGGTCTATTTATAAAATGATCAATACTAGGGATAGGAACTTCCTGATCTCCCATGATTATATCCACATCTGGAAGGAGATAGGTTAATAAACATTGTCCTGTCCAATTTTGATGCAAGTATGTATATGCAAAGCCATTCCGCACATGCTAAAACATGACGATGCTCTTATGCTGGAGGCTGTAAAGTGTGGCCAGGGCTCATGCATGGGAGGCTCCGCTGGCGCCATCTTAAGTGGCGCATTGCAGCATTCATGCGCAGGATGCTATAGAGTATGGCCGGTCCGCGGTCCCGGACAGGTCCCCCTTTTTTATTCAAAGCCAAGAGAAACCCCTTGGGAACTGCGCCTGTCTTAGGTTGGGACATAACATTATACAGGCAGTACCTGTTATGGGATTAGGCAGCAGCTATGGCGGCCCTCCTGTCTTAGGTTTGCTCTGTAATGATGTCCTCTTACCCGTCTCTGGCTGACCAGTTCAACTCACAGGGGGAGGTGACTAATATCTATTAACAGAGAGATAAGTGTCACCTTGTTCTGCCATCTCAAGGCGATGATAGTAGACCTGGATTGGTTTAGCCAGAATAGCCTCAATCTGCTGCTTGATGAATGCAATGAGCCTATTAAACAGCATGGGGCCAAAAGCGAATATAAGGAGCAGAGTGATTGAAGGTCCAAGTAGGGGCATTAGGTAAGGCAATAGTCCATTTAACACTGTCAGGAAGGGGTTGGCAGCGAGGTCCCGTCTTCGTTGTTCAAGTTCTTCCTGTAGTTGCTTCACCTTGTCTCTGACTATGCCAGACTTGTTGACATAGAAACAGCATTTCTCCTGGAAAGCCAAACAGATACCTCCCTGCTCTGCAGTTAGTAGATCTAGACCCTTTCTGTTTTGCAGTACCACCTCCGCTAGGGAGTCATCCTGGTCCTGGATATCTTGTCTAGTTTCCGATATTGCTTGCACATCAGAAATTAATTGTTGGGACAGCTTGGTATATTGAGTAAGAGAGATGCCCATACCTGCTGACCCCGTGGTCACCGCAGTGGTAAAACCTAAAACTGCCAACAGAGGGACAAACAGCACTGCTCTTTTTGGTCTATTTATAAAATGATCAATACTAGGGATAGGAACTTCCTGATCTCCCATGATTATATCCACATCTGGAAGGAGATAGGTTAATAAACATTGTCCTGTCCAATTTTGATGCAAGTATGTATATGCAAAGCCATTCCCGCACACAAAGGCCGCACCATTGACTGCACACAGGCATTGGTGATGCTTGCTACTGTGGCGCATTTGTTTCCTTCGATTCCTACGTCCATATCATAGCCATCATTTTTTCCTTCCTTAGCAACAGACGTGCAATTATCAGTACTTAACATCAGGGATACAGTAATAGGAAGGGTAGGGGTGCATGTCGAGCGATTAGTATAGAAACTTATGTTGGTTTGGCT
This sequence comes from Tragulus kanchil, assembly GCA_022376925.1. Taxonomy (NCBI): domain Eukaryota; kingdom Metazoa; phylum Chordata; class Mammalia; order Artiodactyla; family Tragulidae; genus Tragulus; species Tragulus kanchil. The sequence goes on along the minus strand of JAIOJX010000028.1, from coordinate 66,850,065 downwards.
GAAATAGGGCGCAGCAACAGAACGAGGGGCCCTCTGATGCAAACAGAGCCAGCAGTCCTTAGCTATATCTGGTTGGGTGTCGTTAAGCAATCTATAGGTAGCATTCAAAATATCTAAAGTTTGTGGGTCGAGTTGTAATTCACTTCTCACTTTTGGTAGTGCTGTAGGGTGATATTTCAGTTCAGGCGGGAGCTCTTGTTGGAGCCTCTTTATCTGACCCTTTATCACCTCTTCCCTGTACAAGTCTTGTGGTCCTCCTCCATCTGACACATGTATGGGGGCTTTCATTCGCCAGCATACTCGATCTCTCCATGTGCCATAACTAATCCTCCCGGGCTCTTTATATCTTTAATGGGGCCTTGCGTTAAGGTAGCACTAAAAACAGTTTCACCGCCAAATCGGCACAGTTTGTATTGAAAGTAGCAGGAGCTATGTACCTCATTATGCGCCTGTTTGCATTGGTCACACAAGAGGCCTGGATGAGTTGTTTCTACCCTAGGACTGATGTTGCATGCCCATTGGTTATCGAATTGTAGGTATGCTATATGACCCCCGCAGTTCACGGTGGTGACATATTGACCCAACTTAGGAAGTCTATATCCTCCCCAGCACTGACAGGGTTGTCCATACCTTCTTCGTAACAGCTTACGGGCGTCCGACAGATCGCCAAAACCCGCTTCTGTTTCTGTCAGTCGCTTATACAGCATCAGGAATAAGGCCAACACCTTGACAATGAGCATCCTGTAGAAAAGAGAAGGGAAAGCTTCTCAGGGAGACACTTTTTCCCTTGTTTATTAATTATCTACTTGTCTCACAAGACGTTCAGGCAGCCATCATGCGGCATCATATTCACGCACAAACACACAGACTGATCCTCGTCCCCAGGTTAACACTGGATCTGGACCATGCCAGGAATTGTCAAGAGGATCCTTTCACTTGACCATGGCAAAATTTTTATTCGTTGTTGAATGCCAGAATCGATCAGCCACAGATTTTCCTTGGGTGTCCAAATTTAAAAAAATTTAAAATAAAGAGGACATGGTTTAGTATATTTCTTGGGGGTACCCTTGGTAGGGTACCAATCCCCCTTTTTTATTTTTTCAATGATAATATTGATGGATAAATGAGCACGCTCTACCATGCCTTGGCCTTGAGGGTTATAGGGGGTGCCTGTGGTATGTTTAATGTGTAAAGCATTACAGAAATCTTGGAAAGCTTTCGAAGTATATCTGGGGCCATTATCTGTTTTGATTTGTGTGGGTATGCCCGCAAGGGTAAAGCAATGTAAAAGGTGTGCCTTAGCATGTTTAGCGGCTTCTCCTGACTGAAGTGAGCCCATAAGAAAACCGCTGTAAGTATCAATACAGACATGAATATATTTCATAGTACCAAAGTCATTATAATGGGTAACATCCATCTGCCATAACACATTAGGTAGGAGTCCTCTTGGGTTTACTCCCAAGTGAGATGTAGGCAAATGTTGGACACAGGTAGTACAACTCTTAACAATCTGGCAAGCTTGTTCTCTGATATTTTATATGAAAGTCTTAAAGTTTGAGCATCACAGTGATGCAAAGCATGAGCACATTGCGCTTGTTGTAAATTGTCTATTGTTACAGTTGCTGCCAGTTTGGTAGCCATGTCAGCTATGGCATTACCGTTGGCCAATGGTCCTGGAAGACCAGAATGAGCTCTGACATGACCTAAAAAGAAAGGCTGTGACCTACGTTGAATGGTTTGTTGGCATTGTAAGAATAGCATGGCAGTTTCTGATATTGATTTGATCTGGGCAACCGTCTCTAAAAGAGGCACCGAATAAGCTACATAAGCACTATCAGTGTATATATTGATAGGTTGGTTCGGGAAGGCACACAAAACAGCAATTATAGCCTGTAATTTGACCAGTTGTGCTGAACTATATTTAGTTTCAAACTTTACCACTGTATCATTAAAAGTATAAGCAGCAATATCTGAAGAGGATCCATCAGTAAACACTACTAAGGCGTTGTCTAATGGTTCTGTGCTGACAACACGTGGAAAAACAAAGACATGTAATCTACCAAATTGAACAGACTTATCGGGTGGATAATGATTATCTAGATCTCCTGCAAAAGAAGCCAGTGCAAGAAGCCAAGAGTCACTGTTCTGTAGGAGCCAAGTAACTTGATCTCGGATATAAGGTTGAATTATCTTCGACGGTTCAAGCCCGAAATACTTCCTACTCTGTTCTCTTCCCATGATAATTAAATCAGCAAGAGCATCATAATAAGGTACTAAGATTCTCTTTGGGGAAGAGTGGAGATGAACCCACATGATGGGATTATCTTGCCAAAAAAGGCCCATAGGGGTTACCTTTGTATTAAAGGCTATAAAGGTTAAAGGCTTGTGGTAATCTATATAAGTCACAGATTGCTTGGCAATTGCTGTCTCTACCTCAGCAAGGGCGTCTAGAGCCTCTGGAGTTAAAGATCGAGGGGATTTTGGATTTGGGTCTCCTTTTTTTTTTTTTTTTTTTAAGATTTATTTATTTATTTTTGGGCGGGGGTCGGGTTGGGGAGGGAGGGAAGCGGGTGGGCCACTTCTATTGGTCTTTCTCTATTTTCATCCGTCTTTGTTCCCTGGCTCCCGTGTGCCTCCCATCGCGGTGGCGTCTGTCGTTGCAGAGCGCCGGCTCTGGGCGCATGTGCACCAGAGCTCCGGTTCGGTAATTGGACACATCAATCCAGCCGCTCCGCGGCACGTGGGATCTTCCCCGGCCAGGGATCGAACCGGCGCCCCTTGCACTGCAAGGTGGTGTCCTTACCCACTGGACCACCAGGGGAAGCCCTGGGTCTCCTTTTAATATGTCAAATAAAGGCTTCAAGTTTCCAGTAGGTATTTTTAAATATGGACGAAACCAGTTTATATCTCCTAAGAGCTTTTGAAAATCATTGAGCGTTCGCAGTTGGTCTTTGCAAATGGTTGCTTTTTGATGAATAACTTTTGGTCCCTGCAATTCAAAACCTAAATAAGTATAGGGGTCTTTTAATTGTACCTTTTCTGGTGCTATTTGTAGTCCGGCAGCATTCAAACTGTTTTTGAGCCAATGGAAGCATTGCAAAACTTCTGCTCCTATGCGTCCTGCTATTAGGATATCATCCATATAGGGGATTATGTACGTCTGTTTCCAAGCTTCTCGTATAAGCTGTAGTGCTGTCGCCACAAACTTCTGACACAATGTTGGACTACTGGCCATGCCTTGAGGCAATACTTTCCATTGATAGCGTCTCATAGGCTCTCAAAAATTTATGGAGGGTAAACTAAATGCAAACTGTTCCTGATCATCAGGATGTAGTGGAATGGTAAAGAAACAATCTTTAAGATCTAAAATAATTTTAAAGCAACCTCTAGGGACAGCCACTGGAGAGGGCAATCCTGGTTGTAAGGCTCCCATCACTACCATGGTGGCATTAATGGCTCTGAGATCCTGCAAGAGCCTCCATTTACCAGACTTTTTCTTTACAACAAAGATAGGGGTATTCCAGGGAGAAATGCTCTTGGTTATATGTCCAGCCTCCAGTTGTTCCTGTACTAACTGCTGGGCGGCTTGTAATTTCTCAGTGGTTAGCAGCCATTGAGCAACCCAGACAGGCGACTAGGACTTCCAAGTTATAGGGTCCATGCATCTCTGGGGTACAGACGAGTCAATGGCCGCCACTAAAAACTTCCTAAACCACTACAATCCACCTTTCCTGCAGGTTGGACAGGTTCCACTATCCCATCCTCTCTCTTTCCTAGACCTTTTCCAGGGGTATATCCTTGTGCCAGCATTTGTGCTGTAACTATATCATTTGGGATACACATAATCATTTTCATTTGTGACAACAAATCTCGACCCCATAAATTTACAGGTAGGCGAGCAATAGCAAACGTTTTGATCATTCCAGAATTACTTTCTTTATCTTTCCAAGTAAGATACTTGGAACTTTGACTGGGATTGGTACTTTGCCCAATGCCTCTCAAATTTGTCATTGTTTTTGAAGTAGGCCAACTAGATGGCCAGTCCTCTTCTCTGATTATGGTTACATCGGCTCCTGTATCTGTTAGCCCAGTGAATAGTTTTCCATCTAACCAGAGGGTCAGCGAAGGCTTATTATTGGTGATCTGTTGTATCCAATATGCATCTGAGGACCCGAAACCCTTGGCTCCTCTTTCTTTTGACTGCACAGTATGATCAGTCATAACCAAAGGTATTAATATCAATTGAGCTATCCTCTCTCCTTGTGCAATAGTTGTAATATTCCCATTGGCTTGGGCCATAATCTTAATTTCCCTTGTGTAATAGTTATCAATAACTCCTGGGAAAACCTGGAGACCCTTCACAATGACACTGATACGCCTTAGGAGTAACCCAAAAGTTTTAGGAGGGAGGGTACCATGGACCCCTGTAGGCAAGGCTTGGGGTCCCATTTCTGGAGTCAGTATTGTGTGGGTGGTGGCACAGAGGTCCAATCGTGCGCTACCTGGGGTTGCTCTACTAAGTCCTGGAAGAGGTTGCTGTTGTCCTGAGCTGGGACAAAACTGACTGCCCCATATGCTTGTTTTGGGGCCTGGGACTGGCCCCCCTTCTCGTTTCCCTGTGGGGGTGCTAGAGGATTTCCCTGGATATCAGTCTTAGACCTACATTGATTCACCCAATGTCTTCCTCTTTTGCATCTAGGGCAGAGGCCAGGGGCCTTCTCTTCGGCTCTTGAAGCATTATTTGAGTCCGTTTTATTACAATTTCGAGCAAAATGTCCAGGATTCCCACATTTAAAACATCCCCTTTTGTTTCTGTCACGTTTGGCTAGGAAATCCTTGACCGTTTTTCCACTAAATGCTGCTGCCATGGCTAGGCCCTGTTGATAAGAGGGCCCAATATCTGCACAGAGACGTATATATATCCTGTCAAGTCAGTCTTCTTTCTATAGGGTCTAATTGCAGTTTGACAGGCTTCATTGGCATTTTCATAAGCCAACTGTTTTACGTAATCCAGTCCTGCATCAGCATTTCCAAAAATCCTGCCTGCTGTTGTGATAAGTCTGTGCACAAAGTCTGCAAATGGCTCGTCCGACCCTTGTTTTACGCCTGTAAGTGAGGCTCCTAAATCCCCCTTCATGGGGAGTTTTCTCCAGGCTTTAGTGGCGGCTGTCTGAATCTGTGCAAACAATCCAGGATCATATTGCATTTGTGCATCACTATTATCATAGTGACCAGATCCTGTCAGCATATCGAGAGTCCACCCATTTCCTGCCTGGAAATTCTTCTGTGCTGTTTCCCTACATGCCTCGAAGTACTCTGATTTCCATAACAGATGATCACCCCCTGTGAGAACTGCTCTGACTAAAGTATTCCAGTCTCCAGGTATAAGCCAACTCTCTGTCACAGATTCTAATATGACAGTGGTATAAGGTGCAGTGGCCCCATATTGGGAAATTGCAGTTTTCACTTCTTTAATAACGGCAAAGTCAAAACCACTGTGATGCCTCCATGTGGTTCCCTGATTGTGTGTGGTCTCCGTGACTGGAAAGGCGACTTTACAGTCATAATCCCTTTCTTCTAGGTAAGCAGCCACTTTGCCTTTAGGGACATGTTTGCCAGGCCGCTGGTGTTGACGTGCGGTAGGACTTTCTTTCGCTATGTCATCAACCTGCTCATTTCCGGTTTTCAATCTTTGCAATTTGGTGATTAGTGACTGATGTAGTTCTTCAAGCTTTATTTGTTCTTCTAACAAGGCAATCTTATTTTTCAATTCCTCTCTAGGATTGATATCTTCTCTCTCACCCATGGCCGCCATGACCGTGGGCGCGGAGGCCATTTTGTAGGGGGGAGGGCATGAAAATGGTGGAGACTGATCTAACTCGTGGCATTTAGCAACCTCTTCTTCTAAGTTATCCCAGTCAACCTCTAAAGGGCCAGAACCACGCTTACTCTGATCCTCACCCTCTATTTGCAGCCTGGGATATATTTTTGGAACCTCTCTCTTTAGTTCTGCCTTAGGGGGTTCTTCTTTAACTTCTTGCCATTTCTTAGCAGGAGCGGCAGCAGGCTCCTCATCATCACTTTCTAAGGAGATCAAATCTGTCTCTTCTTCTAAGGGGGGCTTCCTAAGATCAGCTTGGGAACTAGTCTTTAAGATTTCTTCTGTATGAGCAATAGCAGTTACTATTTCTTGAGGTCTATTTCTAGTATCTATAAGTTCCTTAACTAAATTCCAGTAACTAAAAGCGGTCACAGGAACTTTCTCTGATCCAAAAGCATCATAATAATCCCACAGCGCATCTCCTACTCGCTTCCATCTGCCTAGATTAATAGTCCCCTCTTGTGAGAACCAGGGGCAGATATCTTTAACAAAATCAAAAAGTTTAAACAAATCTTGACTCTTTACCTTTACTCCTCATGCCTTTAAAGCCTTTCCTAATTGTTTTACGTACACATAATGCAGACTTAATTCTTGTCCCATTTTACCTTTACTCTTTGTGTCTTTAAAGCCTTTCTCTACTATTTTACAAATATATTATGCTTGTCCCCATTTTGGTGCCTAATTTACCTCAATTTCGGCGCGGCAGGTTCCCGCAGCAGTTGAGAGGCAATTCACTCTTCTTTATCTGGTCGCCGGTTCCTGGCACCGCTTCCTCACAGAGTCCCCTGTACTTTGAGCCCCACGTTGGGCGCCACTTGTCCCAACCCGCGGGCTTCATCAGCGCAGACCTAGGATTCGTCAACGCAGACTCTAAAGGGGGGGAGTGGGAATTGAGAGGACAAGAGACATGAGAAATGGAGACAAAACAGGAGTCTGATCAAGTCTCGTTTTATTACGGAAACAAGGAGATATTTATACTATACAGAAACAGGAAGGAGCTACTTATAAGCCAATCATGTAAAAGGTCAGATGTGCACGTGCTTCCAACACCATAGGAATGCAAGGGAAGCATGCACTGATCACGAGCACGGAAACTAGGAACAACCTATCAGAGCAATATGCACACGCCTTAAACCATACCTCCCTACATCCACCAGGCTCCATCTTTGTGAAAACATGACGATGCTCTTATGCTGGAGGCTGTAAAGTGTGGCCAGGGCTCATGCGTGGGAGGCTCCGCTAGGCGCCATCTTAAGTGGCGCATTGCAGCATTCATGCGCGGGAGGCTATAGAGTATGGCTGGTCCGCGGTCCCGGAGAGGTCCCTCTAAGAGTTTTATAGTTTCTGGCCTTACATTTAGATCTTTGATCCATTTTTAGTTTATTTTTGTGTATAGTGGTAGGAAGTATTCTAATTTCATTTGTTTATACGTAGCTGTCCGGTTTTCCCAGTACTGTTTACTGAAGAACCTGTCTCTTCTCCATTCTGTATTCTTGCCTCCTTTGTCAAAGATAAGGTGCTCATAGGTTCATGGGCTTGTCTCTGGGCTTTTTGTCTTATTCCATTAATCTATATTTCTGTTTTTGTGTCAGTACCATACTGTCTTGATGATCATAGCTTTGTAGTAGTGTCTGAAGTCAGGAAGGTTGATTGTTCCAGCTTTGCTTTTCTTTCTCTAGATGACTTTGACTATTCGGGGTCTTTTGTGTTTCCATTCAAATTGTAAAATTTTTTTGTTCCAGTTTTATGAAAAATGCCATTGGTATTTTGACAGGATTGCATTGAATCTGTAGATTGCTTTGTGTAGTATAGTCATTTTCACAATACTGATTCTTTCAATCGAAGAACATAATATGTCTCTCCATCTGTTTGTGTCATCTTTTTCTTCCAGGAAGTCATGGCTCTGTTAGCTTCTCATTCTCACTGATGAAATATACTTGCATATTAATATGGTAGGCTAGCATACTTTTATAGAAGCTGGAGGAGAACATGAGACCCCAAGTAAGAAACTAAGGACTTTATCACTTAGAGCACAGCAGAAAACACAAACCTCATGTTTGCAATGGTGTACTCTGCTCTCTACCCCATCAAGGCCCACAGCTGAGGAACACTGAGCTTAGGAAATCTGAATTGTTTATAATTAGCTACAAGCACATCCGACCAATCTTTTCCCTGGAGGAAGCCATTATCTTTTTGTACGAGACAGTTAACAAACCTGCATTCTTCTTTGAAAGGAGATAGTGTCTTCCAAGTGTTGATAGCTTCTTTCTATGAAAACATCCTTTAAAAATTGGTTTGGAACAAAAGGGCAGTAAGTACCTTTGCTTTCAAGTTGTGTAGAAATGCCAGAGACACCTGGAGAATTGTTTTCTAATAACTGCTTCTTAATGATCTTTTCCTTTATATTCTGACCAAAATATTATTCCGTTTTCTTTTATTCAGTTAAAATATTGATTGAGAATCTGCCTGTAATACAGAAAACCTGGGTTGGATCCCTGGGTCAGGAAGATCCCCTGGAGAAGGAGATGGCAACTCAGTCTCTGGAGAACTCCATGGACAGAGGAGCCTGCTGGGATACAGTCCATAGGGTCACAAAGAGTTGGACGTGACTGAACAGCTAATACACACACATGTGCACACACACACACACAAACCCCAGTTTTTTCGTGAGGAAAAGAATAAGCAGATGTTGAGCCTACTAGAGGAAGGCAGTGAAGGGCCATTGGCAGCTCAGCTTACTGGTGATTGTGGCGTGCTGATCTACGCGCAAGGTAGAATTCTTTAATTCATGTAGCATGTGTTTATTGGGTACCTACAATGTGCTCAATACAGATTTTGTTTTGGGGCATATGAAAGTAAGGAAGAAGTCATGTAAAGTGACTGTAATGCACTATCTGTGTTGGCACAGTGGCACTCAGATAAGGGGCTGACTCTGGGTGGGCAGTTGAAATCAGGTAAAGAGGAGGTCTAGAAAGACAGTGCAGCTTTTCCAGGAGTAGTTCATGTGAGAGGGGAAAGGAATTCTGTAAAGAAAAAAGAATGAGTAAAGGCATATATCTACAGAGTATTTTCAAAACAACGTTTGGTATCTTGACTGAAATAAATCACAGGTGAGAGAATGGCATTAGGAGATACAGCTGGGTATGTCAGTGGGGCCAGCCCACGTCAAGTGGTGACGCTGCTAAGGGATCTGTGCTTTTTCTCTAGGGTAAAGAGAAAACCTTGAAGATTTGTAGATAAGAGTATGGCATGATCAATCTACCTATGATAGGATCCTCTTGACTATTCTAAAGTAAATATGAGAAGGAGTTGGAGTTAAGGAGATAGTTAAAAGGCAAATGTATTTATACTTGTGAAGTGTACTGGGGGCAGAGTCAAGGTAATAGAAAGGAGTGGAATATTTTGAGAGACTTTGGATAGTAGATAATAAAGGGAAACTTATGTACAGTAATCAGTGACTTCATGTGGAGATTAAAAAATACAAAGAGTCCTTGCAAATAATTAAACATCCTAATGCTGGATAGTCTTTGATTAATATGTTGAAAGCCACAGCACCTCCAGAGTGTTGGAGTGTGGCACTGTGATAATACTGCAGCTGGCTTTCATTGTTCTAGCTAAAGATTAATTATCTCCCTTCCTCCTATAATATCCGTTTAGTGCCTTATAAATTGGATCCAGCTATTAGCACTATTCATTTATTTCCTGTGAAGATGTTTGAAGCTTTATCTACTTGAGTGTTAGATTTAGAATCACTTTTCATTTCCTTCTTAGCTAAATACATGTTCTTCTATATAGCTTTATTCTAATGCTTTTTGCTCACTTTACCCAGACCTTCTGAGACGCAAACACAGGGCACACACTCACCCCCTTATACAAAAGATCTTTTCTTCCATTTCTTGGTAGCTTCCTAGTATTGTGTTTGTAAAGGTTGAAAATTTTTTCACAGAATGAGGGAAAGATATATTATCACTTTTAGTGAGCATATTTATGACTGGAATGTGAACTTCAGAAGTGTTTCTCAGTATTTTTACTTCCCTGTCAATTGAAACAAGATGGCTACAGTGTGCTAGAGTTGGGTATTTCCCAGTTAAGCTTTTTTTTTTCCCCCCGTTAAGCTTTGATAAAACTCTATCAGGTTAGTGTCTGGTTAAAAATTTTTCCTGAAGTCTGGCCTTATTGAGAACTCAGGTCTCTTGTTTATATGAATATGGTGTCTTTTACCTGAAGCACGGGGGAGTTTTTCTCTGATATTTGCTGTTGAACTTGGTTGACCTCCTGGAGGCAAAACCCTAAAAAATGGGGGGGCTCCATGTATGTCGGTCCCCCTGGAGGTTTTAACTCTTAGACTTGTTTGGACTGAGCCTTCAGCAGTTTGTCAGTTACTGTTCAAGCTCTCCTTCTCCAGCACTGGTTCCTGAGACGGCTTTGAATGCTTTCAGCACTGATTCACTCTGTAGCCTCATCTGTCTTACAAATCCAAGAATACGGAAGAGTTGTTGGTTCTTCAGTTTGTTCAGCCTTATACTTGTTATTAGGGGTCAGTTTTTTGCAGCTTATGAAAAAGGCAGTAATCAGTGACTTCATGTGGAGATTAAAAAATACAAAGAGTCCTTGCAAATAATTAAACATCCTAATGCTGGATAGTCTTTGATTAATATGTTGAAAGCCACAGCACCTCCAGAGTGTTGGAGTGTGGCACTGTGATAATACTGCAGCTGGCTTTCATTGTTCTAGCTAAAGATTAATTATCTCCCTTCCTCCTATAATATCCGTTTAGTGCCTTATAAATTGGATCCAGCTATTAGCACTATTCATTTATTTCCTGTGAAGATGTTTGAAGCTTTATCTACTTGAGTGTTAGATTTAGAATCACTTTTCATTTCCTTCTTAGCTAAATACATGTTCTTCTATATAGCTTTATTCTAATGCTTTTTGCTCACTTTACCCAGACCTTCTGAGACGCAAACACAGGGCACACACTCACCCCCTTATACAAAAGATCTTTTCTTCCATTTCTTGGTAGCTTCCTAGTATTGTGTTTGTAAAGGTTGAAAATTTTTTCACAGAATGAGGGAAAGATATATTATCACTTTTAGTGAGCATATTTATGACTGGAATGTGAACTTCAGAAGTGTTTCTCAGTATTTTTACTTCCCTGTCAATTGAAACAAGATGGCTACAGTGTGCTAGAGTTGGGTATTTCCCAGTTAAGCTTTTTTTTTTCCCCCCGTTAAGCTTTGATAAAACTCTATCAGGTTAGTGTCTGGTTAAAAATTTTTCCTGAAGTCTGGCCTTATTGAGAACTCAGGTCTCTTGTTTATATGAATATGGTGTCTTTTACCTGAAGCACGGGGGAGTTTTTCTCTGATATTTGCTGTTGAACTTGGTTGACCTCCTGGAGGCAAAACCCTAAAAAATGGGGGGGCTCCATGTATGTCGGTCCCCCTGGAGGTTTTAACTCTTAGACTTGTTTGGACTGAGCCTTCAGCAGTTTGTCAGTTACTGTTCAAGCTCTCCTTCTCCAGCACTGGTTCCTGAGACGGCTTTGAATGCTTTCAGCACTGATTCACTCTGTAGCCTCATCTGTCTTACAAATCCAAGAATACGGAAGAGTTGTTGGTTCTTCAGTTTGTTCAGCCTTATACTTGTTATTAGGGCAGTGTGGCAGCTGCTTAGCTTCTTAAATGTGGAACTGGACACCCTGTCATGACTTTCATAATTTGTTATTTGGCTCATGTAATTTCTCAGCAGCACATGTTGTTATAGAAAGAGAAATAAGCTAGACTTCAGTAGCCTGCTGATCTTCTGAATGTAGGCATGTATTGGGCATGTCTTGGCCATTAGGTTAGGCTAGGTACAGTGTTTTATAGAGTTCAATTTCTTTTCTGTCCTACTTCCATGTTGAGAAGTCATATAATTAGGTTGGCGTGACAGGATAATAGTCAGTCTAGTCAAAGTAAAAAACTAATAAACAGAAATCGAAATGAAATAGAGTTGGGCTCCTGGAAGAGGGAGTCCTCACACACTGCAGTGGTAGCAGAGCTCACCAGGAAGTAGAAAGTCTCCTCTTCTTTCCTGGTAAGGACTCCACTAGTGAAAAGTCATGAACTTCTTTGTTGACTGTAGTCCAGTCACATCCTTTTCCTCTCTTTGCCAAGGGAAGTGTTCTCCTTCCTTTGCCATGCAGGGACTTTGATGTGGCTCATCATGGTTTTGGACCCCAAATTGAAATTCTCTCCTGCTCTGAATAAATCTATCTTTGCTGTATTTGGCAGTCTGTTTATTTCAGGTTAACATAAACTGAGTGACTCATACTTCTGAGACTTCTTGCCTAATTCGTGTGTACCCCACAAAGAACAGGGTGAATATGGAGACTGGTACAACTCTTAAACTGGCAAAAATAAGCCAGAGTCTCCGGTCCTGGCCACATAATTTGAGTAGTCTTCAGGGTAATTCTGTACCCAGATGTACCACCCAAGTACAAACAGAAAAAGTTGATCTGAATAAATGAATAAAAGAAGATGTTGGATTCTTTGGTAGTGTCATTTGTGGCCTTAAGTAAAGTGAATATTGTTCAGTCTTTGTAAGTGGAGCTGTTTTCTGAGCTTCAAATACAATAGAAGAAAAAGTAGCATGCAAGATAATAGAAGAAAAAAATAAATGGAATTGACCGTAAAAGTTAAAATCTGTCTTAGGTTTCTGCTGTTATTATCCAAATTTCTCTGACTTCATAAAGCTTCCTAAGACATATTGAACTTTAGGAAGTTGGACGTTGGAGTCAGACTGACTGGGTTCCGTTATTGCTTTCATTACTAGCTATGTGATTTGGATAAATCATTTGCATTCTCAGTGGCTTTATCAGGGCTTCTAAATGGTGCTAGTGGTAAAGACCCTGCCTGCCAGTGCAGGAGACATGAGACACGGGTTCGATCCCTGAGTTGGGAAGATCTCCTGGATGGGAGCATGGTAACCTATTCCATTGTTCTTGCCTGGAGAATCCCATGGACAGAGGAGTCTGGTGGGCTGAAGCCCATAGGATTGCAAAGAGTCGGACAAGACTGAAGTGACTTAACACACAGCATGCACGTGTCTTTATTATCTCATTTATAAAATAAGAGAAGTTATTCTGTGAGGATTTATATGAGCTAAAAATTTCTTAGAACAGTATCCACCTAACCTATTGTAAGCTATTAATAAATGTTAGCTATTGCTATTATTATATAAAAATTTAATAATTATAAGTTCCAAATGTAAAGCCTTAGTTGACCATTATTGAGAATATCATCAAGCTCAATGAAATGGTGAACACTCTGTAACTGGGTGGTTGTTTTTCCCCTCTGTGTTGTAGGCTATAAAACTTCCTTTTTAAAAAACAGGTAACCTTAAAAAATGTAGAATTTTTTTTTTTTTTTTTGCCACTTCTATCGGTCGTTCATTTATTTACCTTATTCTTTGGCCTGTGTGGGCCTCCTATTGCAGTGGCCTCTCTTGTTGCAGTGCACCGGCTCTGGGCACATGCGTTCCAGAGCTCCTGCTCAGTAGTTGGACACATCAGTCCAGCTGCTCCGTGGCACATAGGATCCTCCCAGGCCAGGGATGGAACTGGTACCCCTTGCACTTCAAGGCAGTGTCCTTACCCACTGGACCACCAGGGAAGCCCCCAAAATGTAGAAATCTTTAAATATTTGCTCCTGTCCTTATTTTCCTAATAATCCTGAGTACAAGGTCTCCTTCTTTATGAAAATGGTGGGCTCATTATCCTGAATATTACTGCTTATCATAGAACTTGATAATTCCTCATTGGATAAGTTTGTTGAGTTTATTTTCTTTTTTTCTGTTTTTTTTTTTTTTTTTTTTTTGCTACTCATTTGTGGAAAACTACATACTTTTAAAAATTATTTCCCATTCTTGTTGAAAGTTTATGTTCTCTCTTTGAGGTCTTTATCTTATTTGGTGGCAAGAAGTATTGAGGTCTTACAGGGCAGGGGTCTTGTTTATTTTTATAGTGTTATTCTCTTGTGAGACTGTTATTCAATTTAAAGAAATTGCATTCTGTGTGAAATGCTGCAAGGCAAGGTTGACCAGATGACCCAGGTTTGTAGACTTCTGTTTTCTAAAGATGTACTTTTGGTACCGTCCTTCTGGAATGGAAGTAGGTTCTATGTTTCTAGTCTGTAAGGGGCTGTCTTAGAAGTAGAGAATTACAGAAAACACGTAGAACTTGTACTATTTTCTCATGCTGCTAAAGCTTCTTTGAAATTTTAGAGATAAAACTGAAAGCTAATTTGTTTATGATGACATATTTTTATTATTTCTAATTTTTAGATTAATTAACTCTCTTAAAGAGAAGAGAATGTCTTCCATCCCTTTTTTAAGAATTTAAATAATTTAGAAACCCAGTATATGAATATTTATATTAAATGTAGACCGTTTTCACTGCTGACCCTTTGAGAAACTGTGGCTGGGGGAACTTTCAAGATTTTAAAGTTTTTACAAAGTTCTAGCATTGTTAATCTGGCTAATTCATGCGTGATTCAAAGACATTAGGGACATTTTTCTTTCTTGAGGAGTCATACATTCTTCTGCAATGTTTGTGCATCTACTCTCTTCCTGGAATGTTACCGATTATCCTTTGGGGCTCCTGGTATAAAGAAGAAACTTGCCAAAAAGTGAATAATAAAACTGTGTTCAGATTTTTCGCAGTTTGGTTAGTCATCATATCACTTTTCTTTCATTATTTTAGTTTATATTATGTGAGAGATATTTAATTTGAAGTAGTTCCAGGAAGGTCATGAACTAAATAAAAATCTCCAATTAATAAACTGTTTATCAGTTTTTTTTTAAAATTAAACTACTTGTGTCTCCAATCGAGAATTGTATGTTGAGGAAAAGTGTTTCAGAATATTATTTGCATTTAAATAAGATTTGAAGTACGTGGAGTGGGAGTCAAGTTTTTCAAATAAAAAATGCATACTGCTGGAAAAATAAGTTGTTAGCTTTTAAAATGTAGAAAATAATTGTCATAAACTACGTTTTTAGTCCCAAAGAGATAGTTAACATATTCATACAATAATAAAGATAATGAATTCTGCCATTTTAGTTAACCAAACTACATTGAATACATGAGGCATTTTTTAATGAAAACTGTCTGAGTTTGAAAAGTTCATGTCTTGTACTATTACATTTCAACTTTTAATAAATCAGTTTATAACTAATGTAATTAACTTTCAGTGTGAGGGAACTTGCAGATGAAACTCAAATTCTAATTTTATTTTAAAGAATAGACTTATAGTGGTTTCTGAGTATAAAACTATTTCTTTAATTGATGTAAAGCAGAGAATTAAAGTGGCTGTCTAGATTATATTTTTTAAAAACTGTATAAACACTGACCGTAAATGATTAGTTTTATGAACTTTTTGTTCCCAATTCATGTGGAAAACCTAATAACTAATTCATTACCAGTAAAGTGGGAATTAAGTATATGGACATTATTATATATAAAAATGTAGACCGTTTTCACTGCTGACCCTTTAAAAGTCTGGGGAACTTTCAAGATTTTAAAGTTTTTACAAAGTTCTAGCATTGTTAATCTGGCTAATTCATGCGTGATTCAAAGACATTAGGGACATTTTTCTTTCTTGAGGAGTCATACATTCTTCTGCAATGTTTGTGCATCTACTCTCTTCCTGGAATGTTACCGATTATCCTTTGGGGCTCCTGGTATAAAGAAGAAACTTGCCAAAAAGTGAATAATAAAACTGTGTTCAGATTTTTCGCAGTTTGGTTAGTCATCATATCACTTTTCTTTCATTATTTTAGTTTATATTATGTGAGAGATATTTAATTTGAAGTAGTTCCAGGAAGGTCATGAACTAAATAAAAATCTCCAATTAATAAACTGTTTATCAGTTTTTTAAAATTAAACTACTTGTGTCTCCAATCGAGAATTGTATGTTGAGGAAAAGTGTTTCAGAATATTATTTGCATTTAAATAAGATTTGAAGTACGTGGAGTGGGAGTCAAGTTTTCAAATAAAAAATGCATACTGCTGGAAAAATAAGTTGTTAGCTTTTAAAATGTAGAAAATAATTGTCATAAACTACGTTTTTAGTCCCAAAGAGATAGTTAACATATTCATACAATAATAAAGATAATGAATTCTGCCATTTTAGTTAACCAAACTACATTGAATACATGAGGCATTTTTTAATGAAAACTGTCTGAGTTTGAAAAGTTCATGTCTTGTACTATTACATTTCAACTTTTAATAAATCAGTTTATAACTAATGTAATTAACTTTCAGTGTGAGGGAACTTGCAGATGAAACTCAAATTCTAATTTTATTTTAAAGAATAGACTTATAGTGGTTTCTGAGTATAAAACTATTTCTTTAATTGATGTAAAGCAGAGAATTAAAGTGGCTGTCTAGATTATATTTTTTAAAAACTGTATAAACACTGACCGTAAATGATTAGTTTTATGAACTTTTTGTTCCCAATTCATGTGGAAAACCTAATAACTAATTCATTACCAGTAAAGTGGGAATTAAGTATATGGACATTATTATCTATAAATGTATAAAATTTTCACCAGGGATGATTCATTCAGCCTTCATCAGATAGAAATACATCTCAATTAGTCATAATATTAAAGTGGGGAAAGAATCACGAGACCAAACGAGCAAAATGCCTGGGAAAGAAAATCATAAACTTTACTATGAAATTATAACTTCTTGGTTTTTAGTTTCAGCAAAGAGGGAGTATCACATTACTTTGTTAGGAGAAGCCAGGCATATAGAACACTGACCCAGATTCTCATTCTGTAAAACTCTGTGGGAGAGTTACACTCCACTGGCAAAACTTAGTTTGTAGAAGCAAAACCACAATTAATAGATGCCTTTCTCCTAGCTAAATTAATTTCCTGGTTGTTTAAACAGAAAAAAAGTCTTTGAAGCTATTGAATAGCGACATAAGACTAAAGAGATATTCCCTTATAGTGACAACTTCTACCTCTTTCGCATCATTAGTTGATACAATCTTTCCCTCTGTCAGAGTAGCTTTCACTAGGCTAATTTCAGTTCTGAAAATGAAATTCTTGTGCACTGGCAGAGGCCAATAATTTAGTTCCATAAGATTGTAAATTTAGATTCACTGAGGTATCGCTCTCCTCTTTTAGAGTTTTACATCCAGAGATTCTATAACCTCAGTCATTTATGCTGTTTTTGAGAAAAAAAAAAAATACTCGATACAGGATTACAGTTTGTTGAAATTAGAAACTGCAGGCTTAAATTTTGAAGCGCTACATTTTGAAATACTCAGTAATGTTGGAAATTTCTTCTTTCATCCTTTTATTTGATCATTATAAATTCTGTTTGAGTAGTGAACTTGCCAATTTGAGAAAGTAAAAAGAATATATAGTGTTGGTAATTAGAAGATTTGATTCTAATCTTAGTTTTGCCCTTTGGTTTCTTTTCAACAATCTTCTTCCTTAGTAGAATAAGGAAGTTGGAAAAAATGATCTTTTTTGGCTTCCAACTCCTTGCCTTGCACCTGCAATGATTTGCTCTGACATTGAGGTTGCCTGTTTTGAGAGATTTTGAAGTTGCTGAATAGCACTTATATTTATTACAGTGCATTCCATATGACTTTCCTAGTTGTTGTGCACTTTGTGATTTGCACAGAGCTCATATTTCATGTATTTAAGCTATAGAAGCAGAGATCTGGTTATGTAATTTATTTAACATGTATCTTAAGATACATTATTACACAAAATAAGCAAAGATCACAGCTTATATTCTACTGAAAAGACAGATAAATGAGGATCAATAACAACAAAAAGACATAATATATAAGGAAACAAAATATATAACATTATGTTAGAAATCCATACACATTATAGAAAAAGAAAGATAGAACAAGTAGGGGAATTTTGGTGCATTGCCTTATTCAATGGGATGAGCAGGCTCATGAAAGAGAAGTTAGAACAAGAACCTGGAAAAAGAAAAGAAGTTAGCCAAGCCAGGGTCTGGCCAAAAAACAGTTTCAGCATAAGGAACAGCTGGGATGCTAGTGAAGGAATGTGTCTGCTATGTTCATAGAACAGCGAGAAAGTCAGTATGAGTGGGGCTTTGTGTGCAAAAAGAGGAATTGTAAAAAGGATTCTGAATTGATCTTGGGATTTCTGCAGTTGGTTCTCGGATCTGATTATATATAAAGGGCCAATGACTCTATTTCCAGTAGTAGAGATAACTGATAGTTCATGGTGTGATATGGTAATAAAGATATGCAAAATACAACCTTGGATTCTCCAATGATACTTAGAGAAGGCAGGTTTTTGAGTGAGTATGTATTTGGTGCTGTAGCACATTTTTGTCAAACTAACAAGTATAATGAGATTATCTGGTTGCCCCTAATTATGCTGGAAAAAGTGGAGAAAGAAAAAGGAAAAAGATGAGCTCAAGTATTTGAAATTTCACTTTGAGCACTACATGAATGAACTGGAAGTTTCTGTACCTTCCCTGAAAGAAACTTTTATCTCCTGTAGCCACAGAGGTGGCTGAAAATCTAACCCAGAGGTGCATGCTGTTATTGCTAAATGATAGCACAAATTGAATCCCCAGCCTTATCAGGTGCCTGCTGGTATAGTAAGGCTGTTGACTGGAAAGGAATGGGATCCTGAAAACTGGGATGGAGTCCCATGGGAAGATCCTGATGAGGCTGAGGACTTGGAACGTCTAATAATTCTGAATTTTCTTTGCCAGTAGAAGCAGCTGTTCCACCTCCACCTCAGAGGAGTAAAGCTGTTAATGCCTCAGGAGACCACAGTGGCCTCCCATGAATCAGTTGCCTTACAGAAGGCCATTGGTCTTTCTTAGGACCCACCCTCTGTAGCTCCTTTCTTTCTTTAGACCTTGATCTCGATTCACCTCCCAGTAGGCTCTGAAAGATGAGGCACAGAGTATGACCATGAAGAAGAGTGCTGTACTCTGAAAGAACTACTTCTCCAATTTCTATAGACAGAAAATCCAGTTAATTGTTGCTGTTTAGGGAGTTAGAGAGGGCTGGTTTGGTTGGTTGATTAGCTGAAACAGGGACCAGAAAGTGACCTGCATAAATAAGTTGAAATACCAGAGCTGCCTTGGTATGCAGTAGGGGAAGAGATCAAGAGACTTAGGGAGATAAGGATATAAGAGCAGATGTATCATGTAAGACCTGCTCACAATATGGAGGACACACCTTTTACCACAACTGTGAGAACTAAATTTAAAATAAATAAATCTATGAAGAGCCCCTGGTCACTCTTCCCTGTAGGTCAGAAATTATAGTGGGAACTTAAATTGGGAAACCTAAATGCAATGAGGATTGTTGGATCATGGGTGAAAGACGCCAGGTGGAAGCAGTGAATCACCAAAGGCAAGGTGGGTGTGGTTATCACAATAGACATCAGAGTCAAAGCAATAATCAGAATCGTCTGAGTAGTAAAGATTTATGGCATTGGCTACTTGAAGCATGGTGTTCCTAGTCATGAAATAGATGGGAAGTCTACTAATTTTCACTTGATTTGTATAAGCAGAAAAGTTGGAAGCCAAGTAAATAAAAGTCTATCTTGAATCATAAAAACAGAGTTATGACTCCTAAATCATTTTCCAGACTTGAGATAGTTTACAGACCCAGAACCGCTTGAAAGGAGAAGAGGTTTTAGTAGATTGATTCTACTTAAGTAGAATCCCAGCTGAACTGCCAGAGATTCAGATTGCTAGTTTTTTCCCAGCTTTCCCTAAAGAGATCACCCTTTTCCTGGGTGATTGTGCACTGGGAAAATGGAAATAATCAGACCTTTTAGGGATCACTGGACACTGGGTCTGAACTGACACTATTTCTAGGAGGTCCAAAATGCCACTTTAGTTCATCAGTCAGGGTACGAGCTTCTGGAGGTGAGGTTTTAGCTCAGATCTAATTTTAGAGTGGGTTCAGTAGGTCCCTTAACCAATCCAGTGATTATTCACCTCCCAGTAGGCTCTGAAAGATGAGGCACAGAGTATGACCATGAAGAAGAGTGCTGTACTCTGAAAGAACTACTTCTCCAATTTCTATAGACAGAAAATCCAGTTAATTGTTGCTGTTTAGGGAGTTAGAGAGGGCTGGTTTGGTTGGTTGATTAGCTGAAACAGGGACCAGAAAGTGACCTGCATAAATAAGTTGAAATACCAGAGCTGCCTTGGTATGCAGTAGGGGAAGAGATCAAGAGACTTAGGGAGATAAGGATATAAGAGCAGATGTATCATGTAAGACCTGCTCACAATATGGAGGACACACCTTTTACCACAACTGTGAGAACTAAATTTAAAATAAATAAATCTATGAAGAGCCCCTGGTCACTCTTCCCTGTAGGTCAGAAATTATAGTGGGAACTTAAATTGGGAAACCTAAATGCAATGAGGATTGTTGGATCATGGGTGAAAGACGCCAGGTGGAAGCAGTGAATCACCAAAGGCAAGGTGGGTGTGGTTATCACAATAGACATCAGAGTCAAAGCAATAATCAGAATCGTCTGAGTAGTAAAGATTTATGGCATTGGCTACTTGAAGCATGGTGTTCCTAGTCATGAAATAGATGGGAAGTCTACTAATTTTCACTTGATTTGTATAAGCAGAAAAGTTGGAAGCCAAGTAAATAAAAGTCTATCTTGAATCATAAAAACAGAGTTATGACTCCTAAATCATTTTCCAGACTTGAGATAGTTTACAGACCCAGAACCGCTTGAAAGGAGAAGAGGTTTTAGTAGATTGATTCTACTTAAGTAGAATCCCAGCTGAACTGCCAGAGATTCAGATTGCTAGTTTTTTCCCAGCTTTCCCTAAAGAGATCACCCTTTTCCTGGGTGATTGTGCACTGGGAAAATGGAAATAATCAGACCTTTTAGGGATCACTGGACACTGGGTCTGAACTGACACTATTTCTAGGAGGTCCAAAATGCCACTTTAGTTCATCAGTCAGGGTACGAGCTTCTGGAGGTGAGGTTTTAGCTCAGATCTAATTTTAGAGTGGGTTCAGTAGGTCCCTTAACCAATCCAGTGATTATTTCTCGAGCTCTGGAATGCATTGTTGGAACAGACGTACTACAACTGGAAAATCTCATCTCTGGAGATACTGCAGAAATTAGGGACACCATGAAAGACTTGAAAGATGCAGGAGTGGTGATTTCACTACATCCCCCTTCAGCTTGCCAGTTTGGCCTGGGCAGAAAACAGATGAATCTTGGAGAAAGACAGTGCATTTTTGTACATGTAGCCAGGTGGTAACTCCAGTTACAGCTCTCAGACCAGATGTGGTTTCATTGCTTGAATAAACTGACGCATAGCCTGGTACCTGATATGTTGCTGTTGATCTGGCAAATGATTTTTCTCTCCATTCCTGACCACTAGCTTCGTTTGTTTTCAGTTGGCTAGGCTAACAATACACATTCATTGCCATATCTTAGGTATATAGCAACTCTCCAACCTTATGTCATAATTTAGTTTGCAGAACTCTTGGTTGCTTTTCCCTTCCAGAAGATAAAACAATGACTCATTACCTTGATGACATTTTAATGATTGGACCTATTGAGCAAAAAGTTAGCAACTATTCTAGACTTGTTGGTAAGACATTTATTTGCATGTCAGAAGGTGAGAAATAAATCCAGCAGAAATGCAGGAGTCTTCTACAACATGAAATTTCTAAGGATGTAATAATGTGGGGCATATCAAGATATCCATTTCAAAGTGAAGGGTAAGTTGTCCCATAGAGCCTCTCCAACAGCCAGAAAAAAGACATGGTAATTAGTGGATCTCTCTGGATTTTGGAAGGAACGTATTACTTACTGTGTTACTCCAGTCCTTTTGCCAAGTGACCAAAAAGTTGCTCGTTTTGGTTGGGGCCTAGAGTAAGAGAAGACTCTGCAACATGTCTATCATGCCTTACTGCTCTGCCACATGGGCCATGTGATCTGGTAGATCCAGTGGTGCTTAACATGGAATGGCAGAGAAGGATTTTCATGGGCTCCTATTGATGAACAACTGCTTAGGATATTCAGAATTAGGGGAAAACCATGCCATATTCTGTGGAAACTGGTTTACTTTGGAGAAATAGCTTTTGGTTTGTTTTTGGGCCTTAATAGAAACTGAATGCTAACGACGGGCCACTAGGATACCAGAAAACCTGAGATGTCCATCATGAACTGAGCATTTTCTGACGTATCAACTCATGAAGTTAAGGGACACAGTCGCAGTCCATGCTCAGATGCGAGTAGAACTCATAGGATTAGGCTTGAGCAGGCTTTGAAGCCATAAGTAAGGTGCATGAAGAAGTGGCCCATTGCTTTACCGCTCTCAGCCTGCACCTATGGCCTCATCAGGAGTTCTCTATGACCAGTTGGTAAAGAGAAACTCTGGGTCTCGGTTACAGTGAGTGGGTCTGTAATAGGCAGGTGTCACCTGGAATAAAGAGCTGTAGCAACTGTAGCCCTTTCTGGGACATCCCTGAAGATCGGTATAAGTGGGCAGAACTTTGAGCAGTCTATCTGATTGTTTATTATTTTGGGGAGGAAAAATACCAGATGTGGAGCTATATACAAATTATGTGCTGTGGCCTTTGGTTTGGCTAGATGTTAGGGACTTGGAAGGAACATGATTGGAAAATTAATTACAGGGATTTTTAGGGAAGGGATGTAT
Source organism: Tragulus kanchil (assembly GCA_022376925.1). Taxonomy (NCBI): domain Eukaryota; kingdom Metazoa; phylum Chordata; class Mammalia; order Artiodactyla; family Tragulidae; genus Tragulus; species Tragulus kanchil. The sequence goes on along the minus strand of JAIOJX010000028.1, from coordinate 66,827,476 downwards.
GTGTGGGCCTCTCTGAATGGGTGAAAATATGAAGGTATCTAACTGTATCCCATTGATGCTTCCTGAAGAGTGACTTCAGGAGAAGGAATAAATCCTCATTTCCAACATGTTTTGATAATAATGGGCATATCAAGATATCCATTTCAAAGTGAAGGGTAAGTTGTCCCATAGAGCCTCTCCAACAGCCAGAAAAAGACATGGTAATTAGTGGATCTCTCTGGATTTTGGAAGGAACGTATTACTTACTGTGTTACTCCAGTCCTTTGCCAAGTGACCAAAAAGTTGCTCGTTTTGGTTGGGGCCTAGAGTAAGAGAAGACTCTGCAACATGTCTATCATGCCTTACTGCTCTGCCACATGGGCCATGTGATCTGGTAGATCCAGTGGTGCTTAACATGGAATGGCAGAGAAGGATTTTCATGGGCTCCTATTGATGAACAACTGCTTAGGATATTCAGAATTAGGGGAAAACCATGCCATATTCTGTGGAAACTGGTTTACTTTGGAGAAATAGCTTTTGGTTTGTTTTTGGGCCTTAATAGAAACTGAATGCTAACGACGGGCCACTAGGATACCAGAAAACCTGAGATGTCCATCATGAACTGAGCATTTTCTGACGTATCAACTCATGAAGTTAAGGGACACAGTCGCAGTCCATGCTCAGATGCGAGTAGAACTCATAGGATTAGGCTTGAGCAGGCTTTGAAGCCATAAGTAAGGTGCATGAAGAAGTGGCCCATTGCTTTACCGCTCTCAGCCTGCACCTATGGCCTCATCAGGAGTTCTCTATGACCAGTTGGTAAAGAGAAACTCTGGGTCTCGGTTACAGTGAGTGGGTCTGTAATAGGCAGGTGTCACCTGGAATAAAGAGCTGTAGCAACTGTAGCCCCTTTCTGGGACATCCCTGAAGATCGGTATAAGTGGGCAGAACTTTGAGCAGTCTATCTGATTGTTTATTATTTTGGGGAGGAAAAATACCAGATGTGGAGCTATATACAAATTATGTGCTGTGGCCTTTGGTTTGGCTAGATGTTAGGGACTTGGAAGGAACATGATTGGAAAATTAATTACAGGGATTTTTAGGGAAGGGATGTATGTGTGGGCCTCTCTGAATGGGTGAAAATATGAAGGTATCTAACTGTATCCCATTGATGCTTCCTGAAGAGTGACTTCAGGAGAAGGGAGTTTTAATAATCAGGTGGATAGGATGACCCATTCTGTGCATATCAATCAGCCTCTTTCCCTAGTCACTCCTATCGCTACCCAGTGGGCTCATGAACAAAGTGGCCATGGAGGCAAGAAAGGAGGACATGTACAGGCTCAGCAACGTGGCCTTGCACTCGCCAGAGCCAACATGGCGACAGCCACTGCTGACTGTCCAATATGCCAGCAACAGAGACAAATACTCAGTTTCTCACATACCTTGAAGTGATCAACCAACTATCTGGAGGTAGGTTGATTACATTGAACCACTTCAAAACCCTTTTGCTTTCTTAAAATAATTTTTAAATGATTAAGTTTCATTGAGGAATCTTTTACAATGAAATTTGTAATTACTATTGTAAAATTTAGGTATGTAATCTTTCCTGATAGGACAAGAGATTGTCTGGGCATCCTAGGTTTAGGATGAGTCAGTGGAAAGAATCAGTGAAGAATGAGGCCAAGTATGAATCCATGCTTCAAAAGATCTAAGAATACCTTTAGATCTTTCTTTAAATATTTCAGTGTCAATATTTAGAAAGCACTTAGGAAGTGTTTTATCTGTAACTTCCTCAAAGACCCCTTTGGAATATGATTGATAGGCATTTGGCAGACTTCCTTTATTGCGTTACAGTTCTGTTATAGTCTTTTTAGCTTTAGTAATAGGAATAAAAATCCAAGTATGTACTTGTGTACTATTCCCAAAGGTGTAACAAGAGGATTAAATGAGTCAGTTTTCTCATCAGTCGTAGTCATAGATATGGTATTAAATGTATGTTGAAACAGTCTATAAAGTTTTAGAGAATGAACAATGAACTAAAGAATTTTTCACTCTAAAATTCCTTCTTATTCTGGCAAGTACTTCGGTTAAGGTATAGAGCAGTCTATCTGATTGTTTATTATTTTGGGGAGGAAAAATACCAGATGTGGAGCTATATACAAATTATGTGCTGTGGCCTTTGGTTTGGCTAGATGTTAGGGACTTGGAAGGAACATGATTGGAAAATTAATTACAGGGATTTTTAGGGAAGGGATGTATGTGTGGGCCTCTCTGAATGGGTGAAAATATGAAGGTATCTAACTGTATCCCATTGATGCTTCCTGAAGAGTGACTTCAGGAGAAGGGAGTTTTAATAATCAGGTGGATAGGATGACCCATTCTGTGCATATCAATCAGCCTCTTTCCCTAGTCACTCCTATCGCTACCCAGTGGGCTCATGAACAAAGTGGCCATGGAGGCAAGAAAGGAGGACATGTACAGGCTCAGCAACGTGGCCTTGCACTCGCCAGAGCCAACATGGCGACAGCCACTGCTGACTGTCCAATATGCCAGCAACAGAGACAAATACTCAGTTTCTCACATACCTTGAAGTGATCAACCAACTATCTGGAGGTAGGTTGATTACATTGAACCACTTCAAAACCCTTTTGCTTTCTTAAAATAATTTTTAAATGATTAAGTTTCATTGAGGAATCTTTTACAATGAAATTTGTAATTACTATTGTAAAATTTAGGTATGTAATCTTTCCTGATAGGACAAGAGATTGTCTGGGCATCCTAGGTTTAGGATGAGTCAGTGGAAAGAATCAGTGAAGAATGAGGCCAAGTATGAATCCATGCTTCAAAAGATCTAAGAATACCTTTAGATCTTTCTTTAAATATTTCAGTGTCAATATTTAGAAAGCACTTAGGAAGTGTTTTATCTGTAACTTCCTCAAAGACCCCTTTGGAATATGATTGATAGGCATTTGGCAGACTTCCTTTATTGCGTTACAGTTCTGTTATAGTCTTTTTAGCTTTAGTAATAGGAATAAAAATCCAAGTATGTACTTGTGTACTATTCCCAAAGGTGTAACAAGAGGATTAAATGAGTCAGTTTTCTCATCAGTCGTAGTCATAGATATGGTATTAAATGTATGTTGAAACAGTCTATAAAGTTTTAGAGAATGAACAATGAACTAAAGAATTTTTCACTCTAAAATTCCTTCTATTCAGAGGGCATATGCATTAGGAGGATGCTCAAAATTGTAGATTCAGATTCAGCAGCTACCACTATCATGAAAATTTTGGTTGCTGAAATCCAGTTCAGATATCTCACACGTATGGAATGATTATTGTTGTTCAGTTGCTAAATCGTGTCCAACTGTTTGTTACTGCAGCATGACAGGCTTTCCTGTCCTTCACCATCTCCCAGAGTTTGCTCAGACTCATGTCTGTTGAGTTGGTGATGCCATCCAACCATCTCATCCTCTGTCATTCCCTTCTCCTCCTGCCCTCAATCCTTCCCAGCATCAGGGTCTTTTCTAGTGAGTTGGCTCTTCGCATCAGGTGGCCAATGTATTGGAGTTTCAGCTTCAGCATCAGCCCTTCCAGTGAATATCTAGGTTTCTTTCTTATAGAATTGACTGGTTTGATCTCCTTGCAGTCCAAGGGAATGATATCTTTACTAAAATCAGAGTTTTAGTTTTTAAACATTTCCAGGACACTGTACTTGATTGACTTTTCCCAAATGAGTGGTTGTTCATCCTCAGTTTGTCTTTGTTCCTACTCTTTTAACTGATTCATTGACATTTGCCATGGACCAGAGCTTAGCTTTTAGGCTTCACTTTTATTTTTATTTTTGGTCACTTCTATTGGTCTTTCATTTATTCATCTGTCTTTGTTCTTTGGTCTGTGTGGGCCTCCCATCACACTGACCTTTCTCATCACAGAGCACCAGCTCTGGGCACACGTGCTCCAGAGCTCCCGCTTGGTAGTTGGATACATCGGTCCAGCCGCTCTGCCGCATGTGGGATCTTCCCAGGCCAGGGATCGAACCGGTGCCCCTTGCACTCACTGCAAGGTGGTGTCTTTACCCACTGGACCACCAGGGAAGCCATAGGCTTCGCCTTTTAGTTACAGACCCATGGTTATGCATCCAGTCTCATAACTTTAAAGACTATCTATATGCTGATGACTCCCTACATTTCAAACTCTCTTGGCCAGTCTGTAGTATAACTACAACTCATATATCCAATTACCTACTCAATGTGTATACTTGGCAGCAGACATCACAAATGCAACATGTATAAAACTTTTGAAATTCCAAATATTCTGTCCCAGGTTTGCTTCCTCACTTCCCACTGTCCCTGTACATCTGATTCACTTCCTTTTTCCCTTCCGTCATCCATGCCAGTACCCTTGGGGGCAATACTTACCTCTTCTTTCCCTCACATTCTATATCAAACCTGTTAGGAAGGGATGGTGGCTTTGGCTTTAAAACATATCCTCCACTCTTACCGCCTTTGTTTGCATGACCATCGTCTCTTAACTGGATACTGAATTATCCTTTTAAAATGTGTTAGATTTTGTTCCATTTCATTCAGGTTAGAAGCTCAGAAAATAGCCAGTGTGCATCTCATGATCAGCTGCTCTCCTCCTCTCTGACTTTTATCATTTGCACACAGTTTCCTTGGTGTGTTCTCAGACATGTTCTTATTTTGAGATTTTTGCTCCATCTATTCTGTAGGGTTCTTTCTTGTATCAAATTGACTGAACTCATCACCATATCTAACCCCAGGGAATGATATCTTTACTAAAATCAGAGTTTTAGTTTTTAAACATTTCCAGGACACTGTACTTGATTGACTTTTCCCAAATGAGTGGTTGTTCATCCTCAGTTTGTCTTTGTTCCTACTCTTTTAACTGATTCATTGACATTTGCCATGGACCAGAGCTTAGCTTTTAGGCTTCACTTTTATTTTTATTTTTGGTCACTTCTATTGGTCTTTCATTTATTCATCTGTCTTTGTTCTTTGGTCTGTGTGGGCCTCCCATCACACTGACCTTTCTCATCACAGAGCACCAGCTCTGGGCACACGTGCTCCAGAGCTCCCGCTTGGTAGTTGGATACATCGGTCCAGCCGCTCTGCCGCATGTGGGATCTTCCCAGGCCAGGGATCGAACCGGTGCCCCTTGCACTCACTGCAAGGTGGTGTCTTTACCCACTGGACCACCAGGGAAGCCATAGGCTTCGCCTTTTAGTTACAGACCCATGGTTATGCATCCAGTCTCATAACTTTAAAGACTATCTATATGCTGATGACTCCCTACATTTCAAACTCTCTTGGCCAGTCTGTAGTATAACTACAACTCATATATCCAATTACCTACTCAATGTGTATACTTGGCAGCAGACATCACAAATGCAACATGTATAAAACTTTTGAAATTCCAAATATTCTGTCCCAGGTTTGCTTCCTCACTTCCCACTGTCCCTGTACATCTGATTCACTTCCTTTTTCCCTTCCGTCATCCATGCCAGTACCCTTGGGGGCAATACTTACCTCTTCTTTCCCTCACATTCTATATCAAACCTGTTAGGAAGGGATGGTGGCTTTGGCTTTAAAACATATCCTCCACTCTTACCGCCTTTGTTTGCATGACCATCGTCTCTTAACTGGATACTGAATTATCCTTTTAAAATGTGTTAGATTTTGTTCCATTTCATTCAGGTTAGAAGCTCAGAAAATAGCCAGTGTGCATCTCATGATCAGCTGCTCTCCTCCTCTCTGACTTTTATCATTTGCACACAGTTTCCTTGGTGTGTTCTCAGACATGTTCTTATTTTGAGATTTTTGCTCCATCTATTCTGTAGGGTTCTTCTTTCTTGTATCAATTTGACTGAACTCATCACCATATCTAAACCCACTGTTTCAATCAGGCTTATCCTGACAATCATAATTAATACTGAATTCTGAGCCCCCCCACATGCCCCTTACTCCTATTCACCCCCATACTGGACTTTCTGCCTTCCTGTATCATGCTCAATTATTTTATTTTTTTTCCATAGAATTACTGACTTTTGATGCTTTTCCTCAAAGGAGAACATAAGCTTCTTAGGAATCTTTGAAGTTGCTCATCAGTGTTTCTAAAATATCTAGAACAGTGCTTGGCATTTAGTAGGCATTTGAAACAGTTTTAAAACGAATGAATAAATTAATTGGTATGAGAAAAGCAATATATACTGGCTAAAATCTAATCTGCAGGCAAGGCAAACTAAGTAGATACAATGAGTTTGAAGGGCATAGTCGTTTGAAAGAAAAAAAAAAATTCTCATTCCAATCTACTCAGTTTATGTCATTATCTTATATAAATGTAACCTTTTTATGCAAAAAAATCTTTAACATTTTCAAATCACATATTAATGATATCAAAATTAAATACTTTTGTGTTAAAGAAGAAACAATGATTGATGTAGGGAAATGATAGGACAACAGAGAACTAATGCGTGCATTGCTTGATCTGAGGAGTGACCAAAAGTCCAAAGCTGAGAGGACTTCAAAGATAACTTCAAAGCACCTGAATTTTGAAACTGGGTATAATATCTGGCGTGATCTGGCAGGTTTTGAAAGGATAACGTTCTGTCTGAGTTATGATAAAACTTCATAAAGATTTATATGTTTCTTAAAGCTAATGATTTCTGTATTTCCTTTATCTTTCCCTTTGTTTGTTATTATAAATCCCAGCTGTTATTATATGCATTTTTTAAAGAATTGGTGTGCTATGTATTTTCCTGCTGGGGACTGTTTGGATTCCTTCAATCCATGAAATGTGTTCAGCTTTTGAAAACTTCACAACAGAAAGGGCTTTTTTAGAAAATAGAAAAAATATCAAGTCATAGTATGCATTGGTAGTATCAGTAAGCACTAGAAAAGCATAATTTAATCTTAAAAATACCTGTGTTTTATTCTTCATACACTATGTTTATCTGAGTGAAGTAGAACTGGGAATTACAAAGAGATGAGGCAAAAAAAGAAGAAAAAGGAGAGAGATGAGGCAATTGAATGGAGAATGGTAGAAACCTCTTGGAATCAGAAGGGAGGAAAACCAAAGCAGGTGAATCTTGATGAAGATATGGTTTTAAAAAAATTGAAATTGTTTGCATTATTCCTTTGAGAATTAAGATATAGTATGTATGTCAAGAATAATGTTTTCAAATAAACCCTTTGGATTAACCTAGAGCAAATAGCTTAATTAAATTTCTGTAATGATTAAACATTTTTAGCTTGTGTTAAGTATCTGGTTTTGATGGAAATAAATGAGTTTAATTTATTCCTATTACTTAATGTACTAAACAGTGCTAAGTTGTTTTGAGCCATTTTGAAGCAGTAAGCATCTGCTGTGACTCGTAATTTTTGAAAAGTTGACTTGGAGTGGGACCATCACTCCAGAAAGAAAAAAAATTCTCATTCCAAAATTCTAACTCAGTTTATGTCATTATCTTATATAAATGTAACCTTTTTATGCAAAAAAATCTTTAACATTTTCAAATCACATATTAATGATATCAAAATTAAATACTTTTGTGTTAAAGAAGAAACAATGATTGATGTAGGGAAATGATAGGACAACAGAGAACTAATGCGTGCATTGCTTGATCTGAGGAGTGACCAAAAGTCCAAAGCTGAGAGGACTTCAAAGATAACTTCAAAGCACCTGAATTTTGAAACTGGGTATAATATCTGGCGTGATCTGGCAGGTTTTGAAAGGATAACGTTCTGTCTGAGTTATGATAAAACTTCATAAAGATTTATATGTTTCTTAAAGCTAATGATTTCTGTATTTCCTTTATCTTTCCCTTTGTTTGTTATTATAAATCCCAGCTGTTATTATATGCATTTTTTAAAGAATTGGTGTGCTATGTATTTTCCTGCTGGGGACTGTTTGGATTCCTTCAATCCATGAAATGTGTTCAGCTTTTGAAAACTTCACAACAGAAAGGGCTTTTTTAGAAAATAGAAAAAATATCAAGTCATAGTATGCATTGGTAGTATCAGTAAGCACTAGAAAAGCATAATTTAATCTTAAAAATACCTGTGTTTTATTCTTCATACACTATGTTTATCTGAGTGAAGTAGAACTGGGAATTACAAAGAGATGAGGCAAAAAAAGAAGAAAAAGGAGAGAGATGAGGCAATTGAATGGAGAATGGTAGAAACCTCTTGGAATCAGAAGGGAGGAAAACCAAAGCAGGTGAATCTTGATGAAGATATGGTTTTAAAAAAATTGAAATTGTTTGCATTATTCCTTTGAGAATTAAGATATAGTATGTATGTCAAGAATAATGTTTTCAAATAAACCCTTTGGATTAACCTAGAGCAAATAGCTTAATTAAATTTCTGTAATGATTAAACATTTTTAGCTTGTGTTAAGTATCTGGTTTTGATGGAAATAAATGAGTTTAATTTATTCCTATTACTTAATGTACTAAACAGTGCTAAGTTGTTTTGAGCCATTTTGAAGCAGTAAGCATCTGCTGTGACTCGTAATTTTTGAAAAGTTGACTTGGAGTGGGACCATCACTCCACAGTGATGCCTCGAGTAGGGAAGGAGCCAGTATTCCATGTGCTGTTTTTCTGATCTGAATTATTTTATGTTCATTGTGTTGCTGTGAGATTATGGGGAGAAATAATGGCATTATGACTGTTTCTATGAACCAAAGTGAGCTCCTTGGAAAGGTGTTATTGTAAAATATAAAATTGTTAGCATTTACATGAAATTGTCCGCTCTTACAACAACAAAATTAGATGAAAATTTCTGTTTTAACTGGGCTTTTAATTTTTTTGTAATTTTAATTATGCAACAAATAAATCAACTATAAAATGTGGGTATATGTGAAGTCCACTGGAAATCATCATTCTAGTAGGTCCAGTTTTTAATAAAATATTCAAAATATGCCAAAGCAGGAAGAATATTCATTGTTTTATGAACAATATGGAATTAAATGCGGTGTTGTAAATATAGGGGAAGATAGTTATGTTTACATCTTATTATTATTTAAACTTTGTATTATTTATTAGGAAATAAAATTATGCATAATTTTCTCATATTAAAAATACTTTCCGTACATTAACAGAATTAATTCAGAGTTTTCATATGTTAAAAATATTGAAGTTTTCTCATATTAAAAATAGTACAACATACTTCTACTATGAAAAAGCTGTGACTGCAGTATGCTGTCTGAAGTGATTTATGATCTTCCAATGCTTATAATAATGTCAAGTTTCAGTTTTGGATCACACTATTATAACGTGTCAAACAATTTATACAATATGCCAACAGTCTACTACACCTGTTTCCACTTTATAGATCCTTTCAAGTTCATGGCACTTTGATCGAAAGGGAAATATTTAACTTGTGTCTTTCTTTTTCAATCTAAAAATTGAAAAGTTCTTTTCTTATTGTAGTTTTTTATATAATATTTTAATATTAGTAGGATAGGATTATTGGGATTAATTATTCTCTTTTATCTGATTGTAAAGGAATTTTTCACAGGATTTCATTTGGGTTACTTCCAAGGAATTGAATATATCAAAATATGATAAAATTTTACTAAATGATATTTTTATATCCAAATGAAGAAAATACCTTAACGTTTAATCAAAATATTTTGAATATGCATCTCTAAGTTTGACATATATATCTATATGTATATATGTTGTCTGTTTAAAATTTTGTAGCATCACATGATTAGGCCAAAAGTATCAGTAAGACACATTTATCATGTAGTTACTATTTGGCATTTTGGCCAGCCTACTTATTTTTGGCAGGTTTAAGCACATTGAATTCCTGGTTATCATGTTATCTTGACACTTTTATATAGCATAATTGCCACTGGAATTCATCATTTCTCCGTTCAGTGACTCTCAGTGGGCAAAAATCATGGAGGTAAAATCTAGCCATCTTACTATTATTTCCCTTATTCTTAGTAGATGGTTAATTCTAGATTCCATTATTGAAGATTCAGGGAAGCATAGTTAAACTGTAAAGATAGCAATGACAACATAAATTTTCATAGGAAGGAACTTCAAAGCTTTCTGGAGATTAAAAAAATTGTAGAGTGCTACAGATAAATTTGACAATCTTTGCTTAGTAGCATATCTGTTTTTTTTCTTATGAATTAGATTTTGTGCATCTTGATTCTCTTCATTTCTAGGCATTCTCTACTTTTGTGAGACATTCTCTACATTTTGAGAAATTTTCTTTTTCAGTTCATTGTGGAATTTCAGTAAAGGACTTAACAGTCTTTTAATACAAATAAGTTATAAAAGTAACATGAAAGGATCAAATGCAGTGAAGAAAATCCCCTTGTAGAACTATTATTATAAAGAGAAAGGTTAGATGAGAAACTTCCAAAAATATTATTAAAACTTTCAAGGAAGATTTCTAAGTATGTCATCTAGTGTGCAATTAGGTGACTTCTTAAAGTTATACATATTTTTTTTGAAAACTGAAGGCATTTATGTCTTCAATAAGCCCAATTATATAATATCATGCTTAAGTGTAAGAATCATAATTCTTACTGGAAAGAGCGTAATTTTAAGGGAAACTTTAGTATTCCCATGATAGATCCCTCAGATACCTACCAAGAAAGACTTTTGTGCTCTGTCTTGTTGAGTTTGTCTATTTTTTTGTTTTTAAATTTTGGCCTTATTTTTTTTTTTTTTGGCCACTTCTATTGGTCTTTCATTTTTAAATTTTCATCCATCTTTGTTATTTTGGCCTGTGTGGGCCTCCTATTGCGGTGGCCTCTCTCGTTTCCGAGCACCAGCTCTGGGCGCATGCCCTTCAGAGCTCTGGCTGGGTAGTTGGACACATCGGTCTAGCTGCTTCACGGCACGTGGGATCTTCCCAGGCCAGGGATTGAACTAGCACCCCTTGCACTGCAAGACAGTGTCCTTACCCACTGGACCACCAGGGGAGCCCCAAATTTTGGCCTCTTGTATTGATTTTTTATTTCTGTATTTTCATCCATCTTTATTCTTTGGCCTGTTTGGCCTCCCATTACAGTGGCCTCTCTTGTTGCAGAACACTGGCTCTGGGCACACGCACTCCAGAGTGCTGACTGACAATTGGACACACCGGTCCAGCTGCTCCATGGCACGCAGGATCTTCCCGGGTCAGGGATGGAACCAGTGCCCCCTGCACTGCAAGAGGGACTCTCCGCTCACTAGGCCATCAGGGAAGCCCCCGAGTTTGTTTGTTTTTATTGAGAACTGGGGCTCTGAATAAATCTGCAGGTACAAGTTGTAGTTATTCATGCTTTATATAGTCATATACTTAACAAAAATGGGAGATCATAATTTTTTTTTTTCTTATTTAAGGAAAGTGAGACAACCTTGAAAACTCTGGAGATTTTTCCAAACAGAGCCATTCTTGCAACTCTATAATGTGAGGCCTGTAAGAGGTCAACTTTGGTTCCCAGAAAGAAAAATATGCATTTCCAATATTGACAGTCCTTTAAGTACTAGTTAGTTAACAAAGAGAATAATTTTTTTATGATGGTGTTGCTCCAGGGGTTGAAGGTCATATTGGGGGATAACTAATACACCTGCCTGGAATGCTGGAGACATAAGAGATGGAGGTTTGATTCCTGGGTTGGGAAGATCCACTGGATGAGGGCATGGCAACCCCCTCCAGTATTCTTACTGGAAAGAGCGTAATTTTAAGGAAACTTTAGTATTCCCATGATAGATCCCTCAGATACCTACCAAGAAAGACTTTTGTGCTCTGTCTTGTTGAGTTTGTCTATTTTTTTGTTTTTAAATTTTGGCCTTATTTTTTTTTTTTTGGCCACTTCTATTGGTCTTTCATTTTTAAATTTTCATCCATCTTTGTTATTTTGGCCTGTGTGGGCCTCCTATTGCGGTGGCCTCTCTCGTTTCCGAGCACCAGCTCTGGGCGCATGCCCTTCAGAGCTCTGGCTGGGTAGTTGGACACATCGGTCTAGCTGCTTCACGGCACGTGGGATCTTCCCAGGCCAGGGATTGAACTAGCACCCCTTGCACTGCAAGACAGTGTCCTTACCCACTGGACCACCAGGGGAGCCCCAAATTTTGGCCTCTTGTATTGATTTTTTATTTCTGTATTTTCATCCATCTTTATTCTTTGGCCTGTTTGGCCTCCCATTACAGTGGCCTCTCTTGTTGCAGAACACTGGCTCTGGGCACACGCACTCCAGAGTGCTGACTGACAATTGGACACACCGGTCCAGCTGCTCCATGGCACGCAGGATCTTCCCGGGTCGGGGATGGAACCAGTGCCCCTGCACTGCAAGAGGGACTCTCCGCTCACTAGGCCATCAGGGAAGCCCCCGAGTTTGTTTGTTTTTATTGAGAACTGGGGCTCTGAATAAATCTGCAGGTACAAGTTGTAGTTATTCATGCTTTATATAGTCATATACTTAACAAAAATGGGAGATCATAATTTTTTTTTTTCTTATTTAAGGAAAGTGAGACAACCTTGAAAACTCTGGAGATTTTTCCAAACAGAGCCATTCTTGCAACTCTATAATGTGAGGCCTGTAAGAGGTCAACTTTGGTTCCCAGAAAGAAAAATATGCATTTCCAATATTGACAGTCCTTTAAGTACTAGTTAGTTAACAAAGAGAATAATTTTTTTATGATGGTGTTGCTCCAGGGGTTGAAGGTCATATTGGGGGATAACTAATACACCTGCCTGGAATGCTGGAGACATAAGAGATGGAGGTTTGATTCCTGGGTTGGGAAGATCCACTGGATGAGGGCATGGCAACCCCCTCCAGTATTCTTGCCTGGAGAATCCCGTAAACTGGGGAGCTTGGCAGGCTACAGTCTATAGGATTGAAAAGAGTTGGATATGACTGAAGCAACTTAGCATGCAATATACTGCCAGACATGTCATAGGTTTCTGAACCATTGCACCCCTAAAAGAATGATAGACTGTACCAAGAATCTCAAGGTGTTTGTTTGAATTCATGCACCACGTTCATTTTCCTAAGCAGCATCAACATCATACTCATTCATTTTGTTGTTTGTTTGTTTGTTTGTTTAAGTTTTTGGTCCCAGTCCACTACCTTCCTAAGACATGATGATCTGGAATAATGCTTATTTAAAGCATTCAGCACTAGTTCTACTTTTTGTTTTTCTTTCTATTTGCCTACAACTGGATAGGGCTTCTTGAATTTCATAAATGACTTATTCCATAAAGCATTCCATTGTAATTAATCTCTTCATGGTATAGAATGTATCCAAATATATACCCTAAATTGTATAATATTCAACAAGGGGGTGTGTTGAAGATTTAAAGTTGAAAATTGAAAAGAAAAGATAATCTCAGTATCAAAGTCTTGCTAAAATAGAGAAGATAGAGATAAGATCAATTATTTTCTCTGCCAGGATTGGATGATTACTTTTGTAACTCTCTTAGGCAGAAATACCTAAGAAGAAACTTTTCTTTTTTTTCATAGAGTTCATTTAACAGTAGCACAGTGGTTTCCAAATTTGTCTATACATTGGAGTCACTGGAGAACTTTGGTACACTGATGCCTCTGTCCCACAGGGCAGAATTTGGAAGTTTTTTTTTTTATTCAGTTAAAACTAAAATCAACAAACAAACCTAGTTCACCCATTTCTCCTGCCTTCATGCCCACCTCTTGTAACCACCAATCTGTCCTCTCTGTCTCTCAGTTTGGTTTTTTGGTTTTGTTTTGTTTTTAGACTCCACATATAAGAGAGGTCATATGGTGTTTGTCTCTTTCTGACTAATTTCAGTTAGTATTAATATAATACCCTCGACTTTTCATGTCTATCCACATTTCTGAAAATGCAAGGTTTCACTCTTCTTTTTTTATGATTGAATAATACTCCACTGCATATGTACGCTACAACTTTTGTATCCATTCATTCATCCTTGGACACTTAGGTTGTTTCCCTATCTTGGTTGTTGTAAATAATGCTGCAGTGAACACAGGGGTGCATATATCTTTTCAAATTAGTGTTTTTGTTTTCTTTGCATAAACACCCAGACGTGGAATTCCTAGATCGTATGGTGGTTCTATTTTTAACTTTTTGAGGAAGCTCTATACAGGTTTTTAAATAATTTTTTTATTTTAAATTTTGGCCTCTTTTATTGGTTTTTTATTTATTTATTTTCATCCATCTCTATTCTTCAGCCTGTGTGGGCCTCCCATTGCAGTGGTCTCTCTCATTGCGGAGCACTGACTCCGAGCGCATGTGCTCCAGAGCGCTGGCTCATAATTGGACACACCAGTCCAGCCACTCCACAGCACGTGGTATCTTCCTGGGCCAGGGATCAAACTGGTGCTGCTTGCACTGCAAGGCGGACTCTTTACCCACTAGACCGCCAGGGAAGCCCCACAGTTTTCTGTAGTAGTTGTTCATTCACTCAGTCGTGTCCACCTCTTTGTGACCCCATGAATTGCAGCATGGCAGGCTTCCCTGACTTTACCATCTCTCAGAGCTTGCTCAAAGTCAGAGACTTTTTCTGAAAAGGTACTTTAGCCATATTTGTTATCTTTCAATTCTTCTTTCATTTATTTAAAAAAATATTTATTTATTTACTTATTTTTGGGGGGATGGGGTGGGGAAGAAGGGGGGCAGGCAGGCCACTTCCATTGGTCTTTCATTTATCTGTTTTCATCCGTCTTTGTTCTTTGGCTCCTGTGAGCCTCCCATCGCGGTGGCGTCTGTCGTCGCAGAGCACCGGCTCTGGGCGCATGCGTCCCAGAGCTCCGGCTCGGTAATTGGACACATCGATCCAGCTGCTCCATGGCACGTGGGATCTTCCCAGGCCAGGGATCGAACTGGCACCCCTTGCACTGCAAGGCGGTGTCCTTACCCACTGGACCACCAGGGAAGCCATCTTGTTTCAGTTTAAATGAACCCAGAACACTGTATTTTTATCCTCCTCTATATTTTTATCCTGGCTTTCATACTGATTTTCATGTTGTGTTTTCATGTCTTATAGAATGAACAGTTAAATACTGACTTAGTCTTAAATACCACAACTTGTAACTTCTTTCTTCAGACTCTTTGCCACCCCATGAACTGCAGCTCGCCAGGCTGCTCTGTCCATGGAATTCTCCAGGCAAGAATACTGGAGTGAGTGGCCATGCCCTCCTCCAGGGGATCTTCCCAACCCAGGGATCACAGTTGCATCTCCCGTGGCTGCTGCACTGCAGGTAGATTCTTTACCATTGAGCCACCTGTGAAGCCCAAATAACAGAAAAATTAAGAAAGAACTATTTTCAGCATTATAAAGGATGCCGCAGGCTTTGCTGCCTTTTATATTTAAATTCTTTTCTCAATAACCCCTTTGTCAGGGAGCTGTGCGATGGCCTCAAGGGGTGGGATGGGAGGATATACATATGACTAATCTGGATCATACATATCTGTAAGCAACAAAACTCTGTGAAAGTAAAATGTAAAATAAAAATTTTTTAAAAAAAGCCCTTTGTCATCCTAGTTTCATGAACTGTATGGGGTAAATACCTAATACAGTTGTATGGTTTTTAGATATGTTATAATTCATTTCACTGATTTCAAATTGCCTTTTAAAAAAAAAAAACTTTATTAAAGATTTCTTTAGCTTTACTTATAAAGCTATTTTTAAAAAGTACAATAGAATGCTCACAGCTTTAGTTTGGACACTTGGTCCTGTTATCCTTTAATCAGGAAATCAAAACATCGTCGCTTACTCCATTTGATATTCTGTCCTCTGGTAGCAATCACAGCTCAGTATTACCCCTGCCCTTTGTCTCATTTTCTCTGGTTTTAAGCCTTGCCATGCACAGTTTTCTGACTTGGTCTTTTGGAATCTTTCTTCCTACTTTGTCATTTCTTTTTTTCCTTTGACTTCAATCTGTGATGCCTTTTGAATGTTGCTTTTTGACCTTGTTGAACTGGATTAAATTATGCTTGTAATCTTTAATTATATAATATGCCATTAGGCCTGAGGGTGGCTTTCTATCTTGGGCAACGTGCTACAAAGAAACGACTGTTTTAGTTTGCTGGGGCTGCCAAAACAAAGACTGGGTGGCATGAACAACAGGCATTTATTTTCTCACAGTTTGAATGCTAGAAATCTGAAATCAGGATGTCAGCATGCTTTTTTGAAGCCTCTCTCCTTGGCTGATGGATGACTGGCTTCTTTCTTCAGACTCTTTGCCACCCCATGAACTGCAGCTCGCCAGGCTGCTCTGTCCATGGAATTCTCCAGGCAAGAATACTGGAGTGAGTGGCCATGCCCTCCTCCAGGGGATCTTCCCAACCCAGGGATCACAGTTGCATCTCCCGTGGCTGCTGCACTGCAGGTAGATTCTTTACCATTGAGCCACCTGTGAAGCCCAAATAACAGAAAAATTAAGAAAGAACTATTTTCAGCATTATAAAGGATGCCGCAGGCTTTGCTGCCTTTTATATTTAAATTCTTTTCTCAATAACCCCTTTGTCAGGGAGCTGTGCGATGGCCTCAAGGGGTGGGATGGGAGGATATACATATGACTAATCTGGATCATACATATCTGTAAGCAACAAAACTCTGTGAAAGTAAAATGTAAAATAAAAATTTTTAAAAAGCCCTTTGTCATCCTAGTTTCATGAACTGTATGGGGTAAATACCTAATACAGTTGTATGGTTTTTAGATATGTTATAATTCATTTCACTGATTTCAAATTGCCTTTTAAAAAAAAAAAACTTTATTAAAGATGTCTTTAGCTTTACTTATAAAGCTCTTTTTAAAAAGTACAATAGAATGCTCACAGCTTTAGTTTGGACACTTGGTCCTGTTATCCTTTAATCAGGAAATCAAAACATCGTCGCTTACTCCATTTGATATTCTGTCCTCTGGTAGCAATCACAGCTCAGTATTACCCCTGCCCTTTGTCTCATTTTCTCTGGTTTTAAGCCTTGCCATGCACAGTTTTCTGACTTGGTCTTTTGGAATCTTTCTTCCTACTTTGTCATTTCTTTTTTTCCTTTGACTTCAATCTGTGATGCCTTTTGAATGTTGCTTTTTGACCTTGTTGAACTGGATTAAATTATGCTTGTAATCTTTAATTATATAATATGCCATTAGGCCTGAGGGTGGCTTTCTATCTTGGGCAACGTGCTACAAAGAAACGACTGTTTTAGTTTGCTGGGGCTGCCAAAACAAAGACTGGGTGGCATGAACAACAGGCATTTATTTTCTCACAGTTTGAATGCTAGAAATCTGAAATCAGGATGTCAGCAAGCTTATTTTTTCTGAAGCCTCTCTCCTTGGCTGATGGATGACTGGCTTCTTCTGGTGTCTTCACATGATTTTCCCTCTGTATGTCTGTGTTTTACTGGAGGAGGAAATGGCAGTCCGCTCCAGTATTCTTGCCTGGAGAATTCCATGGACAGAGGAGCCTGGCGGGCTACAGTCCATGGGGTCACAAAGAGTCGGACCTTACTGAAGTGACTGAGCACACACATGTCTATGTTTGAACTTCTTTTTGTAAGGACATTATTCATATTAGATTGAGACCCACCCATATAATCTCTTTTTATCTTAATTAGGTCTTTAAAGACTCTTATCTCCAAATGCATTCACATTCTAAAGTACTAGGGGTTAAGAGCTCATCATATAAATTTGGAGGAGACACATTCAGCCCAAAACAATGAGGAGCAAAAAGCTTGTCTTTGTAGTTGTTTCTTTTCCTAAATTACCTTTAATGGAAATGCTGTGTCCTCATGAGCTCATCTTTCTGCCTGCCTGAGGACTGACCCTCTGGCCCCCTGATTATGTATGACACTTTAGAATACCTATTGTGTTTAGGACTTTACCAAAACCATACATACTCTCTTTTAGAGCTATACTTATCCTGTTATAGTCCCTAATGTATGGTGGAAAGCTAAAAAAAAGAAAATCTGATTTTGCAAAATGAAATCATGTAGGCTAAAATGATGCACTGCTACCCCATTCTGGATGTCGTATTTCCTTTATGCAAATACCCTCTGAAAATGAATACTCTTAATAATAGCAGCAAGAATAATGACATATTTCTGGTGTAGGGTAAAAGCGGATGGAGGCATTTCTGAGGGGATTGCATGAGTCTTAGGAACCTTGAAGTTATGTGCCATGAGTGGTCTTTTACTGCTTATTTTTTTGTCCTTGTTTATAGGATCATTTCAGATGATCTTCCTTATTTATGGTAAAAATGTCCTGTTTTCTGGGTGTTTTGCAGTTTTTTCCAATGAAAACCATGGCTTTTTAAAGTTTAGTGAGTCTCTATTCTTGAGGGATGTTGAATGACAGTGACTGGGTATCATTCTCCATAAGATATTTACCGTTGAACTGAATTAAGTAAAACAAACATCAGTAAGCATACACTATGTGCAAAGTAATATGCTTGTGAGTCTACATGATTGTGCTAATTTGATGAGAAGAGACTTTTCACAGTATGCCCATAGGCTTTCTCCACCAAACTCCTCTGGACTCTATTTTCCAAACAAATGAAGACATGGCATGGAAAACACATGGCTTTCCAGTATTCTTGCCTGGAGAATTCCATGGACAGAGGAGCCTGGCGGGCTACAGTCCATGGGGTCACAAAGAGTCGGACCTTACTGAAGTGACTGAGCACACACATGTCTATGTTTGAACTTCTTTTTGTAAGGACATTATTCATATTAGATTGAGACCCACCCATATAATCTCTTTTTATCTTAATTAGGTCTTTAAAGACTCTTATCTCCAAATGCATTCACATTCTAAAGTACTAGGGGTTAAGAGCTCATCATATAAATTTGGAGGAGACACATTCAGCCCAAAACAATGAGGAGCAAAAAGCTTGTCTTTGTAGTTGTTTCTTTTCCTAAATTACCTTTAATGGAAATGCTGTGTCCTCATGAGCTCATCTTTCTGCCTGCCTGAGGACTGACCCTCTGGCCCCCTGATTATGTATGACACTTTAGAATACCTATTGTGTTTAGGACTTTACCAAAACCATACATACTCTCTTTTAGAGCTATACTTATCCTGTTATAGTCCCTAATGTATGGTGGAAAGCTAAAAAAAAGAAAATCTGATTTTGCAAAATGAAATCATGTAGGCTAAAATGATGCACTGCTACCCCATTCTGGATGTCGATTTCCTTTATGCAAATACCCTCTGAAAATGAATACTCTTAATAATAGCAGCAAGAATAATGACATATTTCTGGTGTAGGGTAAAAGCGGATGGAGGCATTTCTGAGGGGATTGCATGAGTCTTAGGAACCTTGAAGTTATGTGCCATGAGTGGTCTTTTACTGCTTATTTTTTTGTCCTTGTTTATAGGATCATTTCAGATGATCTTCCTTATTTATGGTAAAAATGTCCTGTTTTCTGGGTGTTTTGCAGTTTTTTCCAATGAAAACCATGGCTTTTTAAAGTTTAGTGAGTCTCTATTCTTGAGGGATGTTGAATGACAGTGACTGGGTATCATTCTCCATAAGATATTTACCGTTGAACTGAATTAAGTAAAACAAACATCAGTAAGCATACACTATGTGCAAAGTAATATGCTTGTGAGTCTACATGATTGTGCTAATTTGATGAGAAGAGACTTTTCACAGTATGCCCATAGGCTTTCTCCACCAAACTCCTCTGGACTCTATTTTCCAAACAAATGAAGACATGGCATGGAAAACACATGGCTTTCCAAATATGAGAGTGAGTATAAAATATGTATTTTCAAGGCAAAATGTTGAAATTTCTGGAATATTTTAATACTTGATGAAAAATACTTGAAATCTGGTACATATGGTAAGCATCATACCTACCCAAGTATTTTTCCTTTCGACTCTTGCCCTTCATAATTTTCAAAATGTGTGGGGTTAAGGTGACAATTACATAAGCATCTGGCCTGTGCTTTTTCTTAAGATGGAATAAAAGGTGTGAAATAGGGAACACTTGTGTATGCTAGTGTGTTTACAGATCACTTTGGGTTTTCCCCATGATTCAGACACCAAGAGATGGAAGGGTGATGATGTTTACAAATTAATATTTCCTTTTCTATGAAGTTTTGGGATTGAGGCTTAAACATCTTCAAGAAGGCAGGCCAACAGCTGCTGCCTTGCTGATGAGCTGTAGGAACCAGGGACAGGCGGATACAGAGGGAGTACGGACAGGAGCAGATGGTCAGGATCGAGACTGAATGCTGACTCACCCTGCAGGGCAGGTTCCCCGTGCTCCGTCAGTGACAAGTTCCTTTCACTCCTTGTTTGCACCAAAGACATCACATTAGATTTTTTTCCAAGAGAAATTTTTCTAAATAGGATACTCTGACTTTAGCTAAAAACTGACTCATACTCTTAAACTGAAAGGGCATCTGCTGGATGCTCTGATTGCAGTTTAAAAGTTGGAAAGTAGAGTATGTATTAAAGCTAATTTCTTGATGCTCTTCACAGTGAGGTTAGTAATAGGCCACCGAGGCAATTGTTCATATTCTGCTTAGGCAAATTAATGATGTTACAGTAAAACAACAGAAGTGCTTAGAAGAAGAAACATTTCAAAAAATTCCATCTCCAGGTATCACATACGTTTCTGTTTATCAGTGGTTGATTTTTTAAAAATTCCTAATTTTAATTTTTAAAAATTTGAAATATCAGTAAATGTTATTGTAAACTATTTTATTGCTTATATTAATAATTGTCATTTAATCCTATATTATAAGCTGTTAATGAGAAGAGATTTTAAACCACCAATTGGACTCTATTTTCCAAACAAATGAAGACATGGCATGGAAAACACATGGCTTTCCAAATATGAGAGTGAGTATAAAATATGTATTTTCAAGGCAAAATGTTGAAATTTCTGGAATATTTTAATACTTGATGAAAAATACTTGAAATCTGGTACATATGGTAAGCATCATACCTACCCAAGTATTTTTCCTTTCGACTCTTGCCCTTCATAATTTTCAAAATGTGTGGGGTTAAGGTGACAATTACATAAGCATCTGGCCTGTGCTTTTTCTTAAGATGGAATAAAAGGTGTGAAATAGGGAACACTTGTGTATGCTAGTGTGTTTACAGATCACTTTGGGTTTTCCCCATGATTCAGACACCAAGAGATGGAAGGGTGATGATGTTTACAAATTAATATTTCCTTTTCTATGAAGTTTTGGGATTGAGGCTTAAACATCTTCAAGAAGGCAGGCCAACAGCTGCTGCCTTGCTGATGAGCTGTAGGAACCAGGGACAGGCGGATACAGAGGGAGTACGGACAGGAGCAGATGGTCAGGATCGAGACTGAATGCTGACTCACCCTGCAGGGCAGGTTCCCCGTGCTCCGTCAGTGACAAGTTCCTTTCACTCCTTGTTTGCACCAAAGACATCACATTAGATTTTTTTCCAAGAGAAATTTTTCTAAATAGGATACTCTGACTTTAGCTAAAAGCTGACTCATACTCTTAAACTGAAAGGGCATCTGCTGGATGCTCTGATTGCAGTTTCAAAGTTGGAAAGTAGAGTATGTATTAAAGCTAATTTCTTGATGCTCTTCACAGTGAGGTTAGTAATAGGCCACCGAGGCAATTGTTCATATTCTGCTTAGGCAAATTAATGATGTTACAGTAAAACAACAGAAGTGCTTAGAAGAAGAAACATTTCAAAAAATTCCATCTCCAGGTATCACATACGTTTCTGTTTATCAGTGGTTGATTTTTTAAAAATTCCTAATTTTAATTTTTAAAAATTTGAAATATCAGTAAATGTTATTGTAAACTATTTTATTGCTTATATTAATAATTGTCATTTAATCCTATATTATAAGCTGTTGATGAGTTACATTAATGATCTGATTTTTACTTAGATTTCTAGTGTTGTTGACTGTGTTATAAAAACAATAGCTTAAAATTACGCTGGTATTTTACTATTTCGGGGACACTTAAAAATCCCATATAACATTGCCTATATCAGTGCCTACAGTATGCAGAGTATTATAATAGTACAGTAATCTGGATGTTTTATATAGCGTGCACTCTTTATAATATTACTAGTTTGTGCATTCTACAGATTTATATAATTCCATTTAGACAGTCAGTCTTTTAACTTGTCCTGCATGTGAAATACACTTATATATTACATTTAAAACCCCCAAATAAACCCCAAATAAAGATCTTGTTGAGAAGCATTGGTTGTTACCTACTCTTAAAAAAGTTGATAAGAACCTAGGTATCATTTTTAAAAAGGAAAAATACCTTCTCCTTTGGGAATGTAAGCTGTTACACAGTTGTCTCAGCTGCTACTTGGCATTCAAACCAGATCCTCGAGCTGCCAGACATTTCTAAATCCCACTCTCTCCTCCCTTCCCAAGCAGTTTACAGTTACAGTATGGCACCCAGAAGCTGCATCTCTCCTGGGAGCATCCGGCTGATGGCAGCAGGAACAGGCAGTCCTGCTGTTCAGGTCTCCATGAAGACCATGGCACACTCAACAGTTGACATGCATTCAGCCATCTAACTCAGTAGACTTTCCAAAGGTCAATTTATATTCCAAATTTGTTCCTCCCTTCCTGGGGCCCCACTTTACAGCATACTTAAACTGAAAGGGCATTGCTGGATGCTCTGATTGCAGTTTCAAAGTTAAGGGGCTAATTTCTTGATGCTCTTCACAGTGAGGTTAGTAATAGGCCACCGAGGCAATTGTTCATATTCTGCTTAGGCAAATTAATGATGTTACAGTAAAACAACAGAAGTGCTTAGAAGAAGAAACATTTCAAAAAATTCCATCTCCAGGTATCACATACGTTTCTGTTTATCAGTGGTTGATTTTTTAAAAATTCCTAATTTTAATTTTTAAAAATTTGAAATATCAGTAAATGTTATTGTAAACTATTTTATTGCTTATATTAATAATTGTCATTTAATCCTATATTATAAGCTGTTGATGAGTTACATTAATGATCTGATTTTTACTTAGATTTCTAGTGTTGTTGACTGTGTTATAAAAACAATAGCTTAAAATGACGCTGGTATTTTACTATTGCGGGGACACTTAAAAAATCCCATATAACATTGCCTATATCAGTGCCTACAGTATGCAGAGTATTATAATAGTACAGTAATCTGGATGTTTTATATAGCGTGCACTCTTTATAATATTACTAGTTTGTGCATTCTACAGATTTATATAATTCCATTTAGACAGTCAGTCTTTTAACTTGTCCTGCATGTGAAATACACTTATATATTACATTTAAAACCCCCAAATAAACCCCAAATAAAGATCTTGTTGAGAAGCATTGGTTGTTACCTACTCTTAAAAAAGTTGATAAGAACCTAGGTATCATTTTTAAAAAGGAAAAATACCTTCTCCTTTGGGAATGTAAGCTGTTACACAGTTGTCTCAGCTGCTACTTGGCATTCAAACCAGATCCTCGAGCTGCCAGACATTTCTAAATCCCACTCTCTCCTCCCTTCCCAAGCAGTTTACAGTTACAGTATGGCACCCAGAAGCTGCATCTCTCCTGGGAGCATCCGGCTGATGGCAGCAGGAACAGGCAGTCCTGCTGTTCAGGTCTCCATGAAGACCATGGCACACTCAACAGTTGACATGCATTCAGCCATCTAACTCAGTAGACTTTCCAAAGGTCAATTTATATTCCAAATTTGTTCCTCAGAGGCATTCCTCAAGGACCGAGATATTCAAAATCCACAAGCCAGAAATTTCAGAGCCTCATCAAGTTTGTACCTGTACGTGTGGCCGCATATTATTTTTTTTCCCCAACATAAATGATGGCATGTCCATTTCAGCAGTTTAAATGCTTTGCAGAGGTTTTTAGAGGCCAATGCTAGCTTTTTTAGGTAGTGGCTTCCATGTGCAATGATGGCTTGCTTTTCTTCTTCCTCTGTTCAAATGTGTGTGTGTGTGTGTGTGTATAAACACAAATGTGAGACAGGATTTAAAAACATGTTGTGTTGATTGTTAAAGTGACAAGAAACTTGTCTTTGAGATCTATATTAATAGACATTTTGTAAGACAGAAAGTTAATGTGCCCCTGGAGCTACTATTTAAATGACTTGAGCTTTATGGTCTTTTAATGTGGGACCCTTTGGCCTGGAAATGAGGTAGATTTTCCATCCTCTGACTCAAGTCCCCTCAGCAGGGTAGCTTCCCCACTCTGCTCTGAGCAGCTGTTAGTAGCAGGAGAAATAGTGTCCTGCCATAAAATTGATTGCTTTAAGCTACACTGCTCTACAGTGCTGCTACAGCGTCACTCTTTGTTGGGTCTCTTAGCACCTGCTCCCCAAAGCACCCTGTCTTTCTTCCAGTTGGCCTAAATGCAGCCTGCAAAAAGAGAATGGCTTCCCAGAAAAATCACAAGGTGGTTCTTTGAGAACTGTGAGGAATTGAGTGTCTGTTATTGCCGAAGTCTTCATGAAGATAACAGGAAAGGTCTGCCAAGGCAGGGGTTTTATTGTGATTAAGTTCTTAGTTCTAAATCAAGACCAGCTGGTATCCCTAAATCATTCCTTTGGGAATGTAAGCTGTTACACAGTTGTCTCAGCTGCTACTTGGCATTCAAACCAGATCCTCGAGCTGCCAGACATTTCTAAATCCCACTCTCTCCTCCCTTCCCAAGCAGTTTACAGTTACAGTATGGCACCCAGAAGCTGCATCTCTCCTGGGAGCATCCGGCTGATGGCAGCAGGAACAGGCAGTCCTGCTGTTCAGGTCTCCATGAAGACCATGGCACACTCAACAGTTGACATGCATTCAGCCATCTAACTCAGTAGACTTTCCAAAGGTCAATTTATATTCCAAATTTGTTCCTCAGAGGCATTCCTCAAGGACCGAGATATTCAAAATCCACAAGCCAGAAATTTCAGAGCCTCATCAAGTTTGTACCTGTACGTGTGGCCGCATATTATTTTTTTTCCCCAACATAAATGATGGCATGTCCATTTCAGCAGTTTAAATGCTTTGCAGAGGTTTTTAGAGGCCAATGCTAGCTTTTTTAGGTAGTGGCTTCCATGTGCAATGATGGCTTGCTTTTCTTCTTCCTCTGTTCAAATGTGTGTGTGTGTGTGTGTGTATAAACACAAATGTGAGACAGGATTTAAAAACATGTTGTGTTGATTGTTAAAGTGACAAGAAACTTGTCTTTGAGATCTATATTAATAGACATTTTGTAAGACAGAAAGTTAATGTGCCCCTGGAGCTACTATTTAAATGACTTGAGCTTTATGGTCTTTTAATGTGGGACCCTTTGGCCTGGAAATGAGGTAGATTTTCCATCCTCTGACTCAAGTCCCCTCAGCAGGGTAGCTTCCCCACTCTGCTCTGAGCAGCTGTTAGTAGCAGGAGAAATAGTGTCCTGCCATAAAATTGATTGCTTTAAGCTACACTGCTCTACAGTGCTGCTACAGCGTCACTCTTTGTTGGGTCTCTTAGCACCTGCTCCCCAAAGCACCCTGTCTTTCTTCCAGTTGGCCTAAATGCAGCCTGCAAAAAGAGAATGGCTTCCCAGAAAAATCACAAGGTGGTTCTTTGAGAACTGTGAGGAATTGAGTGTCTGTTATTGCCGAAGTCTTCATGAAGATAACAGGAAAGGTCTGCCAAGGCAGGGGTTTTATTGTGATTAAGTTCTTAGTTCTAAATCAAGACATGGCAGCTGGTATCCCTAAATCATTCCTGTGTAGACGCTGGGGAGAAGGACAGAATGCATTAAGTGAATTTCCAGCAATATTGAGCCTTATGAATTCCCCTGGTCTTCCTGAAAGCCTCACATGTGGATAAGTAACACCTACCTGATATTTCCTTTTCAGATTCCTGAGGATCAGTTGTCAACCCTTTGAAATGCCCCTTTCAGTATAAGACAGGAGCTGGTATTGTCGTAATTTGGTAACAGAAGGGGAAACAGTTCAGCCTTAAGTGTCAACAGTGATTGGTGTGATGGCAAAATTATTAATCTTAATTTTAAAATGCCACAATACTTCATTTTAACAATTAATAACTGTGTCAGTATCTTTATTCATGGGATTCTGATTGTACCTAACTCCAATTTAATGTCTAAGCGATATTCAAGTCAACTTTCAGGCAACTTTTCCCGATGAAATGCTCTGAATTATTAATTCTCATCATAATGTAGTCTCTGTGTTGCTGTGTCAAGTTTGAAGACATGTAAGGTAATTTGCACATACATTTAATGTTTTATGTTTGGACCACAAGTTGAAAATATTATAAAATTTAGAAAACCAATTGAATATAGTCATCTGATGCAGTTTTTAAAGTCTATAAGTAGCTTAGATATTTGGCACAGCTCATCCTTTCCTAGGCCAATTGTAAGTTTTATTTCAGCTACTATTTAAATGACTTGAGCTTTATGGTTTTAGAAATGAGTGTTCCATCCTCTGACTCAAGTCCCCTCAGCAGGGTAGCTTCCCCACTCTGCTCTGAGCAGCTGTTAGTAGCAGGAGAAATAGTGTCCTGCCATAAAATTGATTGCTTTAAGCTACACTGCTCTACAGTGCTGCTACAGCGTCACTCTTTGTTGGGTCTCTTAGCACCTGCTCCCCAAAGCACCCTGTCTTTCTTCCAGTTGGCCTAAATGCAGCCTGCAAAAAGAGAATGGCTTCCCAGAAAAATCACAAGGTGGTTCTTTGAGAACTGTGAGGAATTGAGTGTCTGTTATTGCCGAAGTCTTCATGAAGATAACAGGAAAGGTCTGCCAAGGCAGGGGTTTTATTGTGATTAAGTTCTTAGTTCTAAATCAAGACATGGCAGCTGGTATCCCTAAATCATTCCTGTGTAGACGCTGGGGAGAAGGACAGAATGCATTAAGTGAATTTCCAGCAATATTGAGCCTTATGAATTCCCCTGGTCTTCCTGAAAGCCTCACATGTGGATAAGTAACACCTACCTGATATTTCCTTTTCAGATTCCTGAGGATCAGTTGTCAACCCTTTGAAATGCCCCTTTCAGTATAAGACAGGAGCTGGTATTGTCGTAATTTGGTAACAGAAGGGAAGCAGTTCAGCCTTAAGTGTCAACAGTGATTGGTGTGATGGCAAAATTATTAATCTTAATTTTAAAATGCCACAATACTTCATTTTAACAATTAATAACTGTGTCAGTATCTTTATTCATGGGATTCTGATTGTACCTAACTCCAATTTAATGTCTAAGCGATATTCAAGTCAACTTTCAGGCAACTTTTCCCGATGAAATGCTCTGAATTATTAATTCTCATCATAATGTAGTCTCTGTGTTGCTGTGTCAAGTTTGAAGACATGTAAGGTAATTTGCACATACATTTAATGTTTTATGTTTGGACCACAAGTTGAAAATATTATAAAATTTAGAAAACCAATTGAATATAGTCATCTGATGCAGTTTTTAAAGTCTATAAGTAGCTTAGATATTTGGCACAGCTCATCCTTTCCTAGGCCATTTAAGTAAAATGTAGGTTTCAGTTTTATTTCTTTAAGAAAAATATGCTCCAAGTTTGGAGTTAAAAAAAATTTATCTGAGAAAAAAATCATAAGTTAATACACAGTAATTGGCCAGGCAAAATAATATCAATAAAACAATTAGCTGGAGAAATATGTATCCAGTCTAGAATGGAAGTTTGGAGTTTATTTCTTCAAGGAGAACCATCTGCCTGAAATACTACAATAATTTTGCCACTTTCTGAAAACCAAAAAAACATAGGAGGCATTTGATGGAAAAAGTATAGAAACTGAATTTGACCAGAGTTGTTAATATTTCTCTTAGGGCATTCTGTATGGGAGTTCCTTGCACACATCAGCGGGATTTCTGAGAACATAGTTTGACCATTGACAGAATTATGTCACTCCCAAGACTGTCTTTTTTAGGAAACCATTGTTTGCTTTAGAGTTCTTGCTTAACAGTAAACCCTGCAGGTTTGTTTGCTGCAGGTAATTTCACATTAATGGAAACATTTGTATTAAAAGGTGAATATGCTGATATATTTAAAATTAGAATTAAAAACAACAAACCATTCTCTATGTATTTTTAATAAGATCATAAAATAGTTTAAGACTATAGATACATATGAATTTCATGTTAAGGTCAGAACAAGAATATTCACAGTATAAGTATAAAAAATACCTATTTGTGAATAAAAAATTAATGATCAGATTTCTGCAGAGCACACATTGCTGCTATAGAATCTCTTCATTGACAACCATAAAACATAGTATGACTGGCTTAAGTTGACCTAAACAAAGATGTACTAGATATATTATTCTAATTTGCTGATTTCAATGAGAAAGAAATCAAAGAGTGAAGGGGGGGTTGGATAGTTGAATTTGTAAAGGTGTATGGATTTCATGGGATTCTGATTGTACCTAACTCCAATTTAATGTCTAAGCGATATTCAAGTCAACTTTCAGGCAACTTTTCCCGATGAAATGCTCTGAATTATTAATTCTCATCATAATGTAGTCTCTGTGTTGCTGTGTCAAGTTTGAAGACATGTAAGGTAATTTGCACATACATTTAATGTTTTATGTTTGGACCACAAGTTGAAAATATTATAAAATTTAGAAAACCAATTGAATATAGTCATCTGATGCAGTTTTTAAAGTCTATAAGTAGCTTAGATATTTGGCACAGCTCATCCTTTCCTAGGCCATTTAAGTAAAATGTAGGTTTCAGTTTTATTTCTTTAAGAAAAATATGCTCCAAGTTTGGAGTTAAAAAAAATTTATCTGAGAAAAAAATCATAAGTTAATACACAGTAATTGGCCAGGCAAAATAATATCAATAAAACAATTAGCTGGAGAAATATGTATCCAGTCTAGAATGGAAGTTTGGAGTTTATTTCTTCAAGGAGAACCATCTGCCTGAAATACTACAATAATTTTGCCACTTTCTGAAAACCAAAAACATAGGAGGCATTTGATGGAAAAAGTATAGAAACTGAATTTGACCAGAGTTGTTAATATTTCTCTTAGGGCATTCTGTATGGGAGTTCCTTGCACACATCAGCGGGATTTCTGAGAACATAGTTTGACCATTGACAGAATTATGTCACTCCCAAGACTGTCTTTTTTAGGAAACCATTGTTTGCTTTAGAGTTCTTGCTTAACAGTAAACCCTGCAGGTTTGTTTGCTGCAGGTAATTTCACATTAATGGAAACATTTGTATTAAAAGGTGAATATGCTGATATATTTAAAATTAGAATTAAAAACAACAAACCATTCTCTATGTATTTTTAATAAGATCATAAAATAGTTTAAGACTATAGATACATATGAATTTCATGTTAAGGTCAGAACAAGAATATTCACAGTATAAGTATAAAAAATACCTATTTGTGAATAAAAAATTAATGATCAGATTTCTGCAGAGCACACATTGCTGCTATAGAATCTCTTCATTGACAACCATAAAACATAGTATGACTGGCTTAAGTTGACCTAAACAAAGATGTACTAGATATATTATTCTAATTTGCTGATTTCAATGAGAAAGAAATCAAAGAGTGAAGTGGGTTGGAGTAAAATATTGATAAGCTGAAATGGATAGAATAGGTTGAATTTGTTAAAGGTCTGTAAGAAAACCCATTTTTATAGTTATATATTGCCACATAACAAATTATCCTGAGACTTTGAGACTTAAAAACATAAATATTTATTCATGGATAGTTTCTGTGGGTTAAAAATTTGAAGATGGCTTAGCCTGATGGTTTTGAGTCAGAGTCAAGTTATTGTCTGGGATTACTATCATTTGCGAATGTGACTGGGGCTATAGGATTCACTTCTCTCATGGCTCCGTTACACGCTTATTAGCAGAAGGTCTCTATTCCTTAATGGGTTTTTACAAAAGGCCTTAGTTCCTTATAGACATGTATATACAGTTACTTGAGTATCCTCAAGTATGGTGTATATGTGGTACATGATATGGCATGTAGCTTCCACCTTAGCAATTGATCAAAGAGAAAATAAAGAGAAATTTGCAAAGTATTTAATTAGCTAATCTTGAAAACCACATACCATCATTTCTGCCTTGGTCTGTTTGATGAAATCAAGTCATGAAATCCAAGCTACATTCAATGGGAGGTAAATTAAACTCTACCTCTTACAAGGAAGTATGTTAACAATTTGCAGATGTGTTTTAAAGCTACCTATATATTTTGCTTTTATTTTATAAAATAAAAATATATATACTCTGTTTTTATCCCAGTGTGTTTTCAAAACATTTTTTTAGCCATTCACAAAGCTACCTTAAAATGAGCCCCAAAAGCAAGAATTCATGAGATCTTTCTTATCTAAAGAAATAAAGTTCCTAATTAAAATATTGAAATGTAAAAGGAAGTTTACATTTGAAAACATATCAAGTAGCACATCTGGTTCACTGGATTTAGACTGTACAAACTGTGGAAAGTTGAGTCTGAGCCCTCAGAAAAATGACAGCGTTTTATAAAAAAAAAAAAAAAAAAAAAAAAAAAAAATCAGTGTGGAGCCTGTATTTTCTATAGATTATAGAAACAAAATAACATGTTAAACTAAATATTGTTATTTGATAAACAATATTTTAAGGTTAGAATTGAGTACAACTGCTTCAGAAAGGCACATGTCTTGTTTGGCTTAGGACTCAGTTCTGTGTAAGGTCACTGAATGTAATAATGTCCAAAGACAGTAAAGATAAATAATTCTAGAAGACTTTTCCCATCAGTTTAAAGGCTAGAAATTAACCTTTTCCATTTATACTCTGTTTATTCCTATTCTCCTTTCAAGATAGTAGATCTTAACATCATTTTTTTTTTTTTTTTTGCCATTCAATAATGAATAAAATGTCTGTGTCCTCCAAAATTTTAGACTCATACAATGGTATTCAAATGATATGATGCAATGCATTTAAAGATATGATTGGTAAGCTTTTTTTGCAAGATTGTGATTTGGCTTATTAATGTTGAACCTTTTAAAATAATGTTTTCACAGATAAATGGTTTCTATATTTGTATGAATAATTTTGCCAATCTTTTACAGGCCAGGATTGTGTATTTTTAAGTGGAGTTTCTATTTTTTTTTCATATTTACACAAGAATCAAAGTTATATTAAAAATTATTGAAAAGAAAATTTTAATAGTCATTAAGGCCACAGGCTATGTTTAGTGTGATAAGTTTCTTTGAGGTACAAGTTGGAAAGTCAAAACAGCCAAAACAAAATAGAGATAATCTGGAAATTAAATGTACTGTTAAAAAATGCTCTGTTGGGTTTCCGACAAGATAGCATGAATTTGTTTCTCTTTGCTTTGGTACATAGTTCAGCAAACATTTTTAGCCATTCACAAAGCTACCTTAAAATGAGCCCCAAAAGCAAGAATTCATGAGATCTTTCTTATCTAAAGAAATAAAGTTCCTAATTAAAATATTGAAATGTAAAAGGAAGTTTACATTTGAAAACATATCAAGTAGCACATCTGGTTCACTGGATTTAGACTGTACAAACTGTGGAAAGTTGAGTCTGAGCCCTCAGAAAAATGACAGCGTTTTATAAAACAAAAAAAAAAAAAAAATCAGTGTGGAGCCTGTATTTTCTATAGATTATAGAAACAAAATAACATGTTAAACTAAATATTGTTATTTGATAAACAATATTTTAAGGTTAGAATTGAGTACAACTGCTTCAGAAAGGCACATGTCTTGTTTGGCTTAGGACTCAGTTCTGTGTAAGGTCACTGAATGTAATAATGTCCAAAGACAGTAAAGATAAATAATTCTAGAAGACTTTTCCCATCAGTTTAAAGGCTAGAAATTAACCTTTTCCATTTATACTCTGTTTATTCCTATTCTCCTTTCAAGATAGTAGATCTTAACATCATTTTTTTTTTTTTTTTTGCCATTCAATAATGAATAAAATGTCTGTGTCCTCCAAAATTTTAGACTCATACAATGGTATTCAAATGATATGATGCAATGCATTTAAAGATATGATTGGTAAGCTTTTTTTGCAAGATTGTGATTTGGCTTATTAATGTTGAACCTTTTAAAATAATGTTTTCACAGATAAATGGTTTCTATATTTGTATGAATAATTTTGCCAATCTTTTACAGGCCAGGATTGTGTATTTTTAAGTGGAGTTTCTATTTTTTTTTCATATTTACACAAGAATCAAAGTTATATTAAAAATTATTGAAAAGAAAATTTTAATAGTCATTAAGGCCACAGGCTATGTTTAGTGTGATAAGTTTCTTTGAGGTACAAGTTGGAAAGTCAAAACAGCCAAAACAAAATAGAGATAATCTGGAAATTAAATGTACTGTTAAAAAATGCTCTGTTGGGTTTCCGACAAGATAGCATGAATTTGTTTCTCTTTGCTTCTCCTGACTAAGTCCAACCTCTGTACATAGTTCAGCAGACATTTCAGGGAGCATTCTAAAACATGGAAAGAAAAGGGCCAACTGATTTGAGACTTCAAAATTAGAAGAAACATATAGTGGCAGAGTACCTTCTGCCTCTGTAATGGAACAAGGTTACTGAGACCTGGTGTTTCCTGGCCCTAATTTAGCAATGGGACCCAGCTCTGGTAGGCTTGTTCTTCATCCGTATCTAAAGGGGTTCCCTCTGTTAACATTAAGTGACCTATGTACCGCCAGCAAACGCAGTTGGTGGAGATTTCCAGTGATAAGTGGTCTGGGTCTCCTCTCTTCCGTCAAGAGATACTGAGGTTGTGAGAGGACCTGGCAACATGAGCATACTGACAACCTGTAGTCAAGCCCAGGAAGCCATGTGCACCCCTCTTCTACTGCCCAGAAACAGTGGGGCAAATGGGCAGAACGGGCAGGAAAGACTCAGTTTTAAAACAAGTGCTTGGGTCAGGATCCTTCTTCTCTCTGAGAGCTTGAAACTCTCCTCTGCTACAGCAGATGTCGCAAGATAGAACAAGTCAGAGAAAACTCAGCAGCAGAAGCCTCTTGGTCTCCACTCGCCCGAGACGCCCTTCCCTGTCCAGCAGCATCAAGGTAGCCAGAGGCACGAGTAAGGAGGGACACTCCTGTATCTCTCATCCACTAATCAGTCTGCTGAAGAGCTCCCTTCCATTACCCCAGGTAGCATCAGCAGGGACCACTGGAAGTCCCCATGGCACCTGAAGAACCAAGCTGACCAAAATAGCATGACAAAACCTTTGAATAATACACTGACATTGGAACTACAGCCTGCAAGAGCAGGCCAAGATCTGTGTGGTAAACCTAAACAAGATGACCACCTGCTAAAATAGAATGTTTAAACAGAATCTATAAGTTCCTGACATAATAGAAAAATGTCCATGATATAACTGGAAATGACTCATCATATTCAGAACCAAGAAAATCAAAACATGAATTGGAAAAGACATTAAAGCCAATATAAAAGTGAAATTAAATGTATTTTCTGTTGGGTTTCCGACAAGATAGCATGAATTTGTTTCTCTTTGCTTCTCCTGACTAAGTCCAACCTCTGTACATAGTTCAGCAGACATTTCAGGGAGCATTCTAAAACATGGAAAGAAAAGGGCCAACTGATTTGAGACTTCAAAATTAGAAGAAACATATAGTGGCAGAGTACCTTCTGCCTCTGTAATGGAACAAGGTTACTGAGACCTGGTGTTTCCTGGCCCTAATTTAGCAATGGGACCCAGCTCTGGTAGGCTTGTTCTTCATCCGTATCTAAAGGGGTTCCCTCTGTTAACATTAAGTGACCTATGTACCGCCAGCAAACGCAGTTGGTGGAGATTTCCAGTGATAAGTGGTCTGGGTCTCCTCTCTTCCGTCAAGAGATACTGAGGTTGTGAGAGGACCTGGCAACATGAGCATACTGACAACCTGTAGTCAAGCCCAGTAAGCCATGTGCACCCTCTTCTAGTGCCCAGAAACAGTGGGGCAAATGGGCAGAACGGGCAGGAAAGACTCAGTTTTAAAACAAGTGCTTGGGTCAGGATCCTTCTTCTCTCTGAGAGCTTGAAACTCTCCTCTGCTACAGCAGATGTCGCAAGATAGAACAAGTCAGAGAAAACTCAGCAGCAGAAGCCTCTTGGTCTCCACTCGCCCGAGACGCCCTTCCCTGTCCAGCAGCATCAAGGTAGCCAGAGGCACGAGTAAGGAGGGACACTCCTGTATCTCTCATCCACTAATCAGTCTGCTGAAGAGCTCCCTTCCATTACCCCAGGTAGCATCAGCAGGGACCACTGGAAGTCCCCATGGCACCTGAAGAACCAAGCTGACCAAAATAGCATGACAAAACCTTTGAATAATACACTGACATTGGAACTACAGCCTGCAAGAGCAGGCCAAGATCTGTGTGGTAAACCTAAACAAGATGACCACCTGCTAAAATAGAATGTTTAAACAGAATCTATAAGTTCCTGACATAATAGAAAAATGTCCATGATATAACTGGAAATGACTCATCATATTCAGAACCAAGAAAATCAAAACATGAATTGGAAAAGACATTAAAGCCAATATAAAAGTGAAATCAAATGTTATACTTATTTGATAAGAATTATAAAGCACTATTTGTCAAAATGCTTTATCAATCAAATACACACTATCCTAAAACAAAGGAAAAATAGAATATTTCAGCAAAGAAATAGAAACCATAAAAAAGAAATAAATGGAAAATATAGAGCCAAAAATATAATAATACCTAAAAAATCCTGGCTGGGTGGGTTCAACAGTAGATTGGAAGGGCAGAGGATAAAAATTAGTAACCTGAAGGGATGTGTGTTATTCTCACAGTCGTGTTTGACTCCTTCATGGACCATCCCATGGCTGCCCCATGGACTGTAGCCCACCAGGTTCCTCTGACCATGGGATTCTCCTGGCATGAGTACTGGAGTGGGTTGCCATGCCCTTCTCCAGGGGATCTTCCCAACCCAGGAATCAAACCCAGGTCTCCTGCATTGCATGCAGATTCTTTATCATCTGAGCCACTAAGGAGGAACAATGAACAAAATGTACCCAAGCTGAAAAACAGAGCTAGAGTGACAAAAATTAAACAGAGACTTGGGTCTATGAGATAGTAACACAGAATACAACATTACTGTCATTGACTTTCAAGAAGAGGAGCAATGCAATGAGGCTGAAAGAACATTTAAAGAAATAATGTCTGAAAACATCCATATATTGGTGACAAATATGAAGCTTCAGATCTAGGAAGTTGAACAAACTCCAAACAGGACAGACTCTCTGCAGGCCCTCTCAAGAAAAGAAATGCATATCAAACACATTTTAGTTTAAAATCTGAAGACTAAAAAACAAAAAAATCTTTTAGGGAGCCAAAGAGAAACAATACTTATATATTGGGGAACACCAATTTATATGACAATAGAGTTTTCATCTGCAATCCTGGAGGCCAGAAGGAAGTGGCACTTTATTCAGTGCTGAAAGAAAATGGTGGGCAGTCATGGATTTTGTATATAGTGAAACTATTCTTCAGGAATGAGAGGAAATGAAGACATTCAAAGATGAAAGACAATTAAGAGAATTTTTCACTATCAGACCTATTCTTAACATTTCACACAGAAAGAAAGTGATAAAAGAAAGGATCCTGGAGCATCAGGAAAGAATGAAAAATAAAGGAAGTTGCAGAAATTTGGATACACACAATGGGCATCGTCTATTTCATAATTTTATAAATCATATTTGATGAGTGAGGCAAAATTAAAACACCATCTGATACTCTGGTTATGATATTTAAAGATGGGGAAAGCAGAAGCATACAGTAATGAAAATGAGATTTCCACATTTCACTCAAAGTTGTAAAATGTTGACATAAGCATACTGTTTTCAGTCACATATGTGAGCTGTAATACCTAGAACAACCATTGCAAAAACTTTAGAAAGAGATAGTCAAAACACTATGAATATGTCAAGGTGAAATTCTAAATTCCACAGGTGACAGGAACAGAAGTATAGAAGACTGAGAACCATAGGGAATGGAAAGAAAAATAGGGTAAATATAAGCATTAGCTTATCAATAACTACCTGAAATGTAAATGCGTCAAGCAAAAAACAGAGACTGAGTAGATTGAAAACATGACTCAACTTTATGCTATTTGTATGAAATTCAGTTCAAATTCAGTGACAAAATATCATTGAAAGAAAAATAGTGGAAAAAAGACATACTATGCAAACTTTAATAAAATTAATAAACCAAGAGTGGTTATATTATTAAATAAAGTGAGCTTCAGAGCAAGGAAATTACTGGAGACAAAGAGCAGCAGTACATAAGATAAAAAGATTAATCCATCAGGAAGACATAGTGATCCTAAATGTGTACCCTTCAAATAACAGAGCCTCAAAATAGATGAAACAAAAAGTAAAAGACTGGAACAAAAACTTTACAGACTTATAGCTGAGGACTTCAGCATCCTCTTTCTCAACTACTGAGAAATAAGAGACAGAAAAATGAGTAAAGATGAAGATCTGAACAACAGTCAGCTGACAGGATTGAATTGAAGCAAAAAAAAGTCCACCCAAAGCCTGATGAATATTTATATTTTTTTCAAGCGCATGGCAAGTTCATTAAGATAACTTGGGGGCTTCCCCTGGTGGTCCAGTGGGCAAGGACACCGCCTTGCAGTGCAGGGGGCGCCGGTTCGATCCCTGGCCTGGGAAGATCCCACGTGCGGCAGAGTGGCTGGACCGATTTGTCCAATTACCGAGCCGGAACTCTGGAGCGCATGCGCCCAGGACCGGTGCTCTGCAGCGACAGACGCCACTGCTATGGGAGGCCCACAGGAGCCAAAGAACAAAGATGGGTGAAACTAGAGAAATGAAAGACCAATAGAAGTGGCCCGACCGCTCCCCTCTCTCCCCAACCCAACCCCCGCCCACAAAAAAAAAAAAAGATTACTTGGGGAAGAAGATAAGACAAAATTAAAAGAATTGAAACAGTATAACATGTTCTTTGACCAGAATATAATCAAACCAGAAACCAGAACAGGAAGAAAGCAGGAAAATCACCAAAGGCACAAAAGCTATAATATATTTCAAAAATAATCCGTGAGTCAAAGAAAATGTAGGAAATACATAGAATTTAGTTAAAGCAAGAACATAATTTATCAGAATACATAAGGAAGAGATAAAAAAGGTAACAGTCACTTAGTCATGCCCAACTCTTTGTGACCCCTTGGACTGTCACCTGCCAGGCTACTGTCTCTGTCTATGGGATTCTCTAGGCAAGCATACTGGAGTGGGTAGCCGTTCCCTTCTCCAGGGAATCTTCACAACCCAGGGATTGAACCTAGGTCTCTTGCATTGCCGACAGATTCTTTACCATCTCGGTCACCAAGGAAGCCCTAGAATACATAGGATGAGGCTAAAGTAGTCCTGAAAGAATACTCTTAAATTTCTACCTAAGGAAACTAGACAAAAAAGAGTAAAATAATCCCAGAGCACGCAAAAAGGAAATCAATCAATTCTGAAATAGTAAAACCATAGAGAAAATTAATAAAACAAAAAGTTGATTATGTCAGTAGCATGATAAACTTCCAGCAAGACTGAAAGTAAAAAGTTAAAAAGACACAAATCATCAATATCGGGAATGAAATATGGATTATCACTACACATCTTACAGTCTTTCAGAAATTAACAGGAGAATGCTGAGAAACTTAATACTAATAATTTAGCCAACTGAAAAAAATAGAATATTCAGAAATAAAAAGGAACAAAGTATCCAAGCAACAACTTGAATGAATCCCCAGAGAATTATGTTGAATTAAAAATGCTACTCTGAAAAGACTACATATTCTATATATTCCATTTGTGTAATTTTTTGAGGGCTTCCCTGGTGGGTCAGTGGTAAAGAAACTGCCTGCAATGCCAAACAACCAGGTTTGATCCCTGGATCAGTAAGATCCCCTGGAGAAGGGGATGGCAACCCAGTCCAGTATTCTTGCCTGGAGAATCCCATGCTTAGAGGAGCCCGGCAGGTTATATAGTCTATAGACTTTCAAAGAATTGGGTATGACTGAAGTGACTGAGTACTCATGCACACATTTTTTTTGTTTGTTTAAAAGGTCACCAGGGAGAGCATCCCAGCAAAAAGGGCTTTATTTTTTTTTAAATTATTTATTTATTTATTTTTGGCTATTCTGGTGGGGGCTACTCTCTAGGTGAGGTGAGCAGACTTCTTTTTTTTAATTTTTAATTCTTTATTTTAAAGATTTTACAGAGTTTTGTTGTTCACTGACATGTATGTTCACAAATCATTCATAGGCATATCCATGGTCCCCCGCCCCAGTTCCCCATCCCACCCCTCCGGACCATCGCCCCAAGCCATTGTAAGCACTCCTATTCCCTTAGCACAATGACAATAGCTATCTTTTCCACACGTGACAGTATAGGTTTCCATGTCACTCCCTCTATGCCTCCCCCTCACTGTTTTTTCCCCACAATGTCCATATGTCTATTCTCTGTCTGTTTTTCCATGAGTTCACTGCGTGTGTTATCATGACCATCTTACAAAAGAGTAAAATATCCAGAGCACGCAAAGGAAATCAATCAATTCTGAAATAGTAAAACCATAGAGAAAATTAATAAAACAAAAGTTGATTATGTCAGTAGCATGATAAACTTCCAGCAAGACTGAAAGTAAAAAGTTAAAAGACACAAATCATCAATATCGGGAATGAAATATGGATTATCACTACACATCTTACAGTCTTTCAGAAATTAACAGGAGAATGCTGAGAAACTTAATACTAATAATTTAGCCAACTGAAAAAAATAGAATATTCAGAAATAAAAAGGAACAAAGTATCCAAGCAACAACTTGAATGAATCCCCAGAGAATTATGTTGAATTAAAAATGCTACTCTGAAAAGACTACATATTCTATATATTCCATTTGTGTAATTTTTTGAGGGCTTCCCTGGTGGGTCAGTGGTAAAGAAACTGCCTGCAATGCCAAACAACCAGGTTTGATCCCTGGATCAGTAAGATCCCCTGGAGAAGGGGATGGCAACCCAGTCCAGTATTCTTGCCTGGAGAATCCCATGCTTAGAGGAGCCCGGCAGGTTATATAGTCTATAGACTTTCAAAGAATTGGGTATGACTGAAGTGACTGAGTACTCATGCACACATTTTTTTTTTGTTTGTTTAAAAGGTCACCAGGGAGAGCATCCCAGCAAAAAGGGCTTTATTTTTTTTTAAATTATTTATTTATTTATTTTTGGCTATTCTGGTGGGGGCTACTCTCTAGGTGAGGTGAGCAGACTTCTTTTTTTTAATTTTTAATTCTTTATTTTAAAGATTTTACAGAGTTTTGTTGTTCACTGACATGTATGTTCACAAATCATTCATAGGCATATCCATGGTCCCCCGCCCCAGTTCCCCATCCCACCCCTCCGGACCATCGCCCCAAGCCATTGTAAGCACTCCTATTCCCTTAGCACAATGACAATAGCTATCTTTTCCACACGTGACAGTATAGGTTTCCATGTCACTCCCTCTATGCCTCCCCCTCACTGTTTTTTCCCCACAATGTCCATATGTCTATTCTCTGTCTGTTTTTCCATGAGTTCACTGCGTGTGTTATCATGACCATCTTACTAGATTCCATATATATGAGTTAGTATACTGTACTTGTCTTTCTTTTTTTGACTGAATTCACTTTTTATGATAGGTTCTAGAGCTAGTCACCTCACTAGGACTGAGTCTTCTGAATTTCTTTTAACAGCTGAGTAGTATTCCATTGTATATATGTACCAAAGCTTCTGGATCCATTCATTTGTCGATGGGCATCTAGGTTGCTTCCATGTTCTGGCTATTGTATAGAGAGCTGCAACGAACATTGGGGTACAGGTGCCTCTTTCAGTTTTGATTTCATCAGGATATAGGCCTAATAGTGGGATTACTGGGTCATAGGGTGCTTCTATTTTTAGTTTTTTAAGGAATCTCCATATTGTCTTCCATAGAGGCTGTATCAATTTCCATTCCCACCAGCAATGCAAGAAGGTTCCCTTTTCTCTGCACCCTCTCCAGCTTTTATTATCTGTCGATTTGTTGATGATGGCTATTTGGACGGGTGTGAGGTGGTATCTCATTGTGGTTTTAATTTGCATTTCTCTAATGATAAGCCAGGTTGAGCATCATTTCATGTGCTTTTGGGCCATCTGTATGTCCTCTTTGGAGAGGTGTCTCTTTAGATCTTTTTCCCATTTTTTGATTGGGTTCATTTTTCCTGTGCTGAGTTGTCTGAGTTGCTTGTAGATTTTGGAGATGAATTCTTTGTCTGTTGTTTCATTTGCTATGATTTTCTCCCACTCTGTGGGGTGTCTGTTCAGCTTTTTTGTGATTTCTTTTGCTGTACAAAAGCTTTTAAGTTTCATGAGGTCCCACATGTTCACTTTTTTTTTTCAGTTCCGCTATTCTAGTAGGTGGGTCAGAGAAGATCTTGCTTTGATTGATGTCCTTGAGGGTTTTGCCTATATTCTGCTCTAAGAGTTTGATGGTTTCTGGTCTTACATTTAGGACTTTAATCCATTTTGAGTTGATCTTAGTGTATGCTGTCAGGGAATGTTCCACCTTCATTTTTCTGCATGTAACTGTCCAATTTCCCCAGCACCACTTGTTGAAGAGGCTGTCTTTGTCCCATTTTAGTTTCTCCTCCTTTGTCAAAAATAAGGTACCCATAGGTGCGTGGGTTGATCTCTGGGTTCTCGATCTTGTTCCATTGGTCTATAATTCTGTTTTTGTGCCAGTACCATACTGTCTTGATGACTGTTGCTTTGTAGTAGAGCCTGAAGTTAGGGAGGCTGATCCTTCCAGCTCCGTTTTTCTTTCTCGGGATTGCTTTGGCTATTCGAGGTCTTTTGTGTTTCCATATGAACTGTGTGATTCTTTGGTCTAGTTCTGTGAAAAATGTCAATGGTAGTTGGATAGGTATTGCATTGAATCTGTAGATGATATTTGGTAGTATGGTCATTTTTACAATATTGATTCTTCCGACCCAGGAACATGGAATATCTCTCCATCTGTTTAACTCTTCTTTAATGTCTTTCATGAGTGTCTTGTAATTTTCTGTGTACAATTCTTTTGTTTCTTTGGGTAGGTGTATTCCTAGATATTTGATTCTTTTGGTTGCAATGGTGAGGGGGATTGCCTTTTTGATTTAGTCTCATTTAGTCTCATTGCATTGTGGTCTGAGAAGACGGTTGATATAATTTCAGTTTTCTTGAATTGACTGAGGTTTGATTTGTGGCCCAAGATGTGGTCTATCCTGGAGA
This sequence comes from Tragulus kanchil, assembly GCA_022376925.1. Lineage (NCBI taxonomy): Eukaryota > Metazoa > Chordata > Mammalia > Artiodactyla > Tragulidae > Tragulus > Tragulus kanchil. The sequence goes on along the minus strand of JAIOJX010000028.1, from coordinate 66,786,261 downwards.
ATGTTCCGTGAGCACTTGAGAAGAAAGTGTGTTCTTCTGCTTTTGGGTGGAACGTCTTAAAGATATCGATGAGGTCCATTTCTTCTAGTGTGGCATTTAAGGCTTGTGTTTCTTTATTAATTTTCTTTTCGGATGATCTGTCCATTGGTGTGAGAGGTGTGTTAAAGTCTCCTACTATTACTGTGTTATTGTTGACTTCTTCTTTTATGTCTGAAAGTATCTGTCTTATGTATTGAGGTGCTCCTGTGTTGGGTGCGTAGATATTCATGACTGTTATGTCTTCCTGTTGGATAGATCCCTTAATCATGATGTAGTGACCTGCCTTGTCTTTTAGAATCTTCTTTACTTTAAAGTCTATTTTGTCTGATATAAGGATTGCTACTCCAGCTTTCTTTTGATTTCCATTTGCATGGAATATCTTTTTCCAGCCTTTCACTTTCAGTCTATGAGTGTCTCTAGGTCTGAAGTGGGTCTCTTGTAAACAGCATATATATGGGTCTTGCTTCTGGATCCATTCAGCCAGCCTGTGTCGTTTGGTTGGAGCATTTAGTCCATTTACGTTCAAAGTAATTATTGATACGAATGTTCCTATTGTCATCTTCTTAGAAATTTGGGGTTTGATTTGTAAGGCTTCTCCTACTCTTGTATTTATTGGCTATATCAGGCCGTTTAACACTTGTTGTAGGGCTGGTTTTGTGGTACAGAATTCTTATAGTTTTTGCTTGTCTGTGAAGCTTTTGACTTCACCATCATTTTTGAATGAGATTCTTGCTGGGTAGAGAATTCTTGGTTGGAGGTTGTTCTCTTTTAGCTGTTTAAATGTATCTTGCCATTCTCTTCTGGCCTGTAGGGTTTCTGTTGAGAGATCCGCAGTTAAACGTGTGGGGTTTCCTTTATATGTTATTTGTTGTTTGCTCCTAGCTGCTTTTAGTAATCTGTCTTTATATTTAGTCTGCATTAGTTTGATTAGAATGTGCCTTGGTGTGTTTCTTCTGGGGTTTCTCCTGTATGGAACTCTTTGTGCTTCCTGGACTTGGTTGACTATCTCCTTTCTCATGCTGGGGAAGTTTTCAACTATAACCTCTTCAAGAATTTTTTCATAGTCTTTCTTCTCTTCTTCTTCTTCTGGAACTCCTATAATTCTAATGTTAGTGTGTTTGATATTGTCCCATAGGTCTCTGAGGCTATCCTCAGTTCTTTTCATTCTTTCCGCTTTGATCTGTTCTTCAGCATTTATTTCCACCATTCTGTCTTCCAGCTCACTTATCCATTCTTCTGCCTCTGATAGTCTACTGTTGAGACCTTCTATAGTATTTTTGAGTTCAGCAATTGAGTTGGTGGTCTCTATTTGCTTATTTTTCATTTCTTGCATGTCTCTTCTCAGTGTACGAATTTCCTCTAATATTCTGTTTTCAGTGTTTTGCATCCTCATTAGTATAGCTTTTCTGAATTCTCTTTCAGATAATTTGTCTATCTCCTCCTCTGTCATTTGAAGCTGTGTTTCTCTAGCTTGGTCCTTCATTTGTGTAGTGTTTCTCTGTTGTTTCATTATTAGGTTAATTTTTGTTTCTTTGTGTGTGTCTGTGTGTGTGTGGAGTTTTTTCCCCCCAGGCTTCTTGGTTGAATTCTCCCTTCCTTTGGGTTTCTGTCCTAGAAGGGTTCAGTGGTTTGTGTCTTGGGTGGTGTTAGATCTTGTTTACAGGTGAATAATCTCTAGTGTTGTATGTTCTTTGATAGTGTGGGGTCTTGGAATCAGGCCTCTACTCCGAGGATCCTTGGTTTGATGATTGGTCAGGGGATGTAGGCTCTATGTCTGGTTTGCTATTGTGTTCAGTGATATTAGTTCAAATACTAGCATCTGAGGAACAAGAAGTGCATCCCTGATGGGTGACAGTCATAAAAGCATGCAGATGTTTTCTAACATAGTTGTAAGATATACATACATACACAGCAATAACCACATCTAACCAGTCTTACAGTGATAAAGCATAGGAAATTTTTCTGGCAACGACGGAATCCAAACAATATGAATAAGCTCCTAGCTTTTAGTAATCTGTCTTTATATTTAGTCTGCATTAGTTTGATTAGAATGTGCCTTGGTGTGTTTCTTCTGGGGTTTCTCCTGTATGGAACTCTTTGTGCTTCCTGGACTTGGTTGACTATCTCCTTTCTCATGCTGGGGAAGTTTTCAACTATAACCTCTTCAAGAATTTTTTCATAGTCTTTCTTCTCTTCTTCTTCTTCTGGAACTCCTATAATTCTAATGTTAGTGTGTTTGATATTGTCCCATAGGTCTCTGAGGCTATCCTCAGTTCTTTTCATTCTTTCCGCTTTGATCTGTTCTTCAGCATTTATTTCCACCATTCTGTCTTCCAGCTCACTTATCCATTCTTCTGCCTCTGATAGTCTACTGTTGAGACCTTCTATAGTATTTTTGAGTTCAGCAATTGAGTTGGTGGTCTCTATTTGCTTATTTTTCATTTCTTGCATGTCTCTTCTCAGTGTACGAATTTCCTCTAATATTCTGTTTTCAGTGTTTTGCATCCTCATTAGTATAGCTTTTCTGAATTCTCTTTCAGATAATTTGTCTATCTCCTCCTCTGTCATTTGAAGCTGTGTTTCTCTAGCTTGGTCCTTCATTTGTGTAGTGTTTCTCTGTTGTTTCATTATTAGGTTAATTTTTGTTTCTTTGTGTGTGTCTGTGTGTGTGGAGTTTTTTCCCCCCAGGCTTCTTGGTTGAATTCTCCCTTCCTTTGGGTTTCTGTCCTAGAAGGGTTCAGTGGTTTGTGTCTTGGGTGGTGTTAGATCTTGTTTACAGGTGAATAATCTCTAGTGTTGTATGTTCTTTGATAGTGTGGGGTCTTGGAATCAGGCCTCTACTCCGAGGATCCTTGGTTTGATGATTGGTCAGGGGATGTAGGCTCTATGTCTGGTTTGCTATTGTGTTCAGTGATATTAGTTCAAATACTAGCATCTGAGGAACAAGAAGTGCATCCCTGATGGGTGACAGTCATAAAAGCATGCAGATGTTTTCTAACATAGTTGTAAGATATACATACATACACAGCAATAACCACATCTAACCAGTCTTACAGTGATAAAGCATAGGAAATTTTTCTGGCAAACGACGCAATCAAAGATGATACTTGCCCGTTAAACTCTGAATTAATTAAAATAGTGCCTGGAAGAATAGATCCTGGGCAAAGTCCTGGCTTGGACTATTTCATTGAAAGCAATTTTTAGCTAAGACATATGTTGGGGGTGAGGAGGTGGAGAGTGTATGGGTAATGAGAAGGAATAGATTCGTCTTGGAAGGATTTTATAGGGTTATGTAGCCAAGATTAGTGTGTTGTATTGTTTAGTGCAGCTGGAAGAGAATAGTGGAGACAGGAAGACAGGAAATATTTATCTAGAGGATATTGGCAGATAGGAAAAGGTTTTACATTTAGAACATAGAGGGAGAAAGCAGTGGCCAAGAGGAAAGAGAATTAGAAGTCTCCAAGAATTAAAATTAAAAAAAAATAAAATAAACTAAAAGTCAAAAAAAAGAAATTAAAAATTAAAAAGGGAAGAAAAAAATTAATGTACTAAAAAACAAACAAACAAAACAAACAGAACAAACAAACAAACAACCCCCACCCCAAACCAGACCAATCAATCGAATGAACAAAAAATTCCACAATAAATAAGCAAGCAAAAAAAGCTAAATACTGTCCCTGGTTTTTATCTTCTCATCTGCCTGTTGGAAACCCATGTGCTCTTGATGGTGGTGTCTTGATGGCGTAGTCTTTCCCTTATAGCGCTGGTTGCTATGTTTTCTGTTTTTGTTTTCAGCAAAATGAAGACTTTGCTGCGAGCTTGGGTGCTGGCCGGGGCGTCGGGCTGATCCCAGCCTGTCTGGCGGGGGCTGTGGCGCGCACATGCCTCGTGTTGGAGGGGGGCGCCCCGGCTCTACCGCGCACCCGCCATTAGCCTCCAATACCTGCTCTTCTCCTGGCTTCCTCTCTGCCGCTGCAGCTCTAGAGGTGTGCAGGCTCCTCCGCCTCTGGCACACGCGCAGTGCCGGTTATGCCTCCAGGTCCCAAAGGCGGGTGCGAGCTTTCCCGTCCAGCTCGAGCCTAGTCCCTGGCCAGCAACCCATGGGCAATGGGAATTCCCCTCTCCGTTCAGCAAGCCCTCCACTAGGAGTGTTTGAACTTACCCGGTGCCAGGCGGAGCCCCGCGGTTTTCGTCTGGCAGCGTGGTGCGACGGCGCTTGTGGTGCGAGCGTGGTTTTCCTACAGCGGAATGGAAAGTCGCGAATTTTCGTTTCTGCCGGTGATCCGGTGGGAATTTTCGTGCTGAGTGTGGCCTTCTCTCCCCTCCCTCTGCGCCACGCTCTTCTCAGGCTCTCTCCTAGAGCCCTTCCTAGTGCGCTTTCCACCAGTCTGTCATGGGGTTTGGGATAGACGGTGCTCAGAACAGGAGCTCCGGGAAAGTTCTGGCTGTTCACTCTTTGATCCTCGCAGACCTAGGGAGTTCTTCTGTCATCTAGCGGCTGGTTTGTTGGTGGTGTTTTTTTTTTTTTTTTTAAAGATTTATTTATTTATTTACTTTGGGCAGGGGTCGGGTTGGGGACGGAGGGGAGTGGGCGGGCCACTTCTATTGGTCTTTCATTTCTCTATTTTCATTTGTCTTCATTCCTTGGCTCCTGTGGGCCTCCCATCGTGGTGGCATCCGTCGTCACAGAGCACTGACTCTGGGCGCATGCGCTCCAGAGCTCCGGCTCGGTAATTGGACACATCAGTCCAGCCGCTCCGCGGCACGTGGGATCTTCCCAGGCCAGGGCTCGAACCGGCGCTCCTTGCACTGCAAGGCGGTGTCCTTACCCACTGGACCACCAGGGGAAGCCCGTGTTGGTGGTGTTTTATTTCTTGATTAGTTCTGGCGATTCTGTTGGGGAACTGGAGAAATCTTCCCCTCATTCTTCCACCATCTTGGCCCCCTTCATCAACAGATTTCTTGATGCAGTGACTTTTCTGTTGTGGAATTAGAGCTCTACGGCACAGGCTTCAGTATTGTGGCATATGGGCTACCGCACCCGCCATTAGCCTCCAATACCTGCTCTTCTCCTGGCTTCCTCTCTGCCGCTGCAGCTCTAGAGGTGTGCAGGCTCCTCCGCCTCTGGCACACGCAGTGCCGGTTATGCCTCCAGGTCCCAAAGGCGGGTGCGAGCTTTCCCGTCCAGCTCGAGCCTAGTCCCTGGCCAGCAACCCATGGGCAATGGGAATTCCCCTCTCCGTTCAGCAAGCCCTCCACTAGGAGTGTTTGAACTTACCCGGTGCCAGGCGGAGCCCCGCGGTTTTCGTCTGGCAGCGTGGTGCGACGGCGCTTGTGGTGCGAGCGTGGTTTTCCTACAGCGGAATGGAAAGTCGCGAATTTTCGTTTCTGCCGGTGATCCGGTGGGAATTTTCGTGCTGAGTGTGGCCTTCTCTCCCCTCCCTCTGCGCCACGCTCTTCTCAGGCTCTCTCCTAGAGCCCTTCCTAGTGCGCTTTCCACCAGTCTGTCATGGGGTTTGGGATAGACGGTGCTCAGAACAGGAGCTCCGGGAAAGTTCTGGCTGTTCACTCTTTGATCCTCGCAGACCTAGGGAGTTCTTCTGTCATCTAGCGGCTGGTTTGTTGGTGGTGTTTTTTTTTTTTTTTTTAAAGATTTATTTATTTATTTACTTTGGGCAGGGGTCGGGTTGGGGACGGAGGGGAGTGGGCGGGCCACTTCTATTGGTCTTTCATTTCTCTATTTTCATTTGTCTTCATTCCTTGGCTCCTGTGGGCCTCCCATCGTGGTGGCATCCGTCGTCACAGAGCACTGACTCTGGGCGCATGCGCTCCAGAGCTCCGGCTCGGTAATTGGACACATCAGTCCAGCCGCTCCGCGGCACGTGGGATCTTCCCAGGCCAGGGCTCGAACCGGCGCTCCTTGCACTGCAAGGCGGTGTCCTTACCCACTGGACCACCAGGGGAAGCCCGTGTTGGTGGTGTTTTATTTCTTGATTAGTTCTGGCGATTCTGTTGGGGAACTGGAGAAATCTTCCCCTCATTCTTCCACCATCTTGGCCCCCTTCATCAACAGATTTCTTGATGCAGTGACTTTTCTTGTTGTGGAATTAGAGCTCTACGGCACACGGGCTTCAGTAGTTGTGGCATATGGGCTCATAGTTGCGGCTCTAAGGCTCTAGAACACAGGCTCAATGGTTGCGGCTCACGGGCTTAGTTGCTCTGCAGCATGTGAGATCTTTCTGGATCAGGGATTGAACCTGTGTCTCCTGCATTGGCACTTTACCAGTGAGCTACCAGGGAAGCCCACGCACAACATTTTTGAAATTACAAAATTTAGAAATGAAGGACTACCATTTACCAGGGAATAGGATGGTGAGGGATTGGTAGGTGGATGTGATTCTGAACAAGTAACCAGAGGAATCCCTTTGGTAGAAATTGTTTGCTGATAGGTGGTAGATACTATATATATGAAATAATACACAGAACTAAATACACACAGATACCCATGAGTGAGTAAAATTGGGGAAAATCTGAATGAGTGGATGATATCAATGTCAATAACATGATAGTGATATTTTAATTTCACAATATTATCATTGGGGAATGAATGTACATAGGATATCTCAGTATTATTTTTTACAGTAGCATTTCAGTGTACAGTATAATCTAATTTTCAACTAAAAATACATAATTGCTTGAATTTTAAAAATAGCCATTATCTTCAGAGATGCTTTTTACCCATTTTTTTTTTTTTTTTTTTTTATCCCATGGCCATGATTTCCTACTTCTTATTCTCTCCGGTTTAACTTTCTTCTTCTCAATCATCTTACTTGTGTTTTGTGTTGTGATTTTTCCCGTATTCTCCAAATTATAGAAAGATGTATGAAAAGTTTAAAGCTGAAAAAAAAAGTATTAGATAAAACTCTTGAGTATATTTGCTGCAAACAATGTAACATTAATATCTGGTCAGTATTTCAAAATCAAGTATTCTTATTACTTTTCAATCCCTTCATATTGCCAGGAAAACTTTGTAGAAAAGTCCAGGCAAAGTTTATAACAGTGAGTATCAGTTCTTATTACCTGTATGATTGCTTTCTTTGGAAAAAATTATCTTTAATGTCAATTCATGGCTAAGTTACTATTACGTATTGTTTATTTTAATAGAAAAAAAAGAGCTTTCTTATGCAAGTTAAAAACAACCAGTATGGAAACTCCAGCTTGGTAAAATTCCAATTGTGAGCATTTTACGACCCTGTGATTCATAGTAAAAATGTTATGCTTCTACTTAATATTTCAGTCAATGAGTGGCTACTGATGGCTTTGGGACAGTTGTATAACATAATTCATATTTGTGGACTCAGTGTGAATGGAGACATGGAGAGAGTCCATCTAAGAGCCTGTTGCTAAAGTGTAGAAGAGGTAGGTCGCCAACAGAAAGAGAGATTATTCCATATACAGTATAAACTTCAACTTTTTTTTTTTTTTTTTGGTTAGGTTAAGTTTATTTCCAAATTCCCATTTGAGACATTTTATTGTTACTTTTTAAGGTTTTAATTAGCAGTTTCAGTAGTTTAATATTAGCGCTATACTAATATTGATGATCCTGATGCTGGCAGACAAAAAGAGAAGGAGACAGTAGAGGACGAGATGGTTGGATGGCATCACTGAGTCAAGGGACATGAGTTTGACCAAGCTGCAGGAGATGGTGAAGGACAGGGAAGCCTGGCATGCTACAGTCCATGGGATCACAAATTGTCAGACATGACTGAGCAACTGAACTGAACTGAGGATAAATTATACTATAGATGGTAAAATGCAGTTTCTTTGAGTTTATGAGTGTAGCCTAATCTTGGCTGAATATCAGAGGTAGATTTATATTTAAAGATTTCTGAATATTTCTCAAAAGAGCTAGAATTTTATATCGTATAATATTTGTTGTTGTTCAGTGACTAAGTCCTGTTATTCTTTGTGACTTACGGATAGCAGCACAACAGGCTTTTCTGTCCTCTGCTGTCTCCTAGAGTTTGCTCAAATTCATGTCCATTGAGTTTGTGAATCTATGCAACCTTCTCATCCTCTGCCACCCTCTTCTTCATTTGCCTTCAATCTTTCCCAGCATCAAGGTCTTTTCCAATGAGTTGGCTCTTTGCATCAGGTGGCCAAAGTATTGGAATTTCAGCTTTAGGGTCAGTCCTTCCAGTGAATATTCAGGGTCTATTTCTTTTAGAATTGACTGGTTTGATCTCTTTGCAGTCCGGGGGATTCTTCTCCTGCACCACAATTTGAAAGCATCAATTCCTCAGGGCTCACCCTTCTCAGATGTGAGAGCTTGTGGATCAGCTCTCACATCTATGTATGACTGCTGTAGAAACCATAGCTTTGAATATATGGGCCTTTGTTGGCAAAGTGATGTTTCTGTTTTTTACTACACTGTTTAGGTTTATCATAGCTTTGCTTCCAAGGAGCAACTGTCTTAATTTCTTGGCTGTAGCTACTGTCCACAGTGATCTTGGAACCCGAGAAAGTAAAAGCTGTTACTACTTTCACTTTTCTCCTTTTTGTCCTAGTGATGAGATGGGATGCCATAATCATAGTTTTCTGAATGTTGAGTGTCAAGCCAATTTTTTCATTCTTTCTTTCACCTTCATCAAGAGGCTTTTTAGTTCCTCTTCATTTTCTGCCATTACAGTGGTATCATCTGCATATCTGAGGTTATTGATGTTTCTCCTAGCTATTTTGATTCCAGCTTGTGCTTGATCCAGCCCAGAATCTTATGATGCACTCTGCATAGAAGTTAAATAAGCAGGGTGACAATGTACAGCCTTGATGTACTCATTTCCCAGTTTGCAACCAGGCAGTTGTTCCATGTCTGGTTCTAACTGTTGCTTCTTGACCAGCATACACTTTTCTCAGGAGACAGGTAGGGTGGTCTGGCATTCATGTCTCTTTAAGAATTTTCCACCGTTTGTTGTGATCCAAAGAGTGAAAGGCTTCAGCATAGTCAGTGAAGCGGAAGTAGATGTTTTTCTGGAACTCTCTTGTTTACCCCTTGAGCCAGCAAATACTGACATTTTGATCTCTGGTTCATCTGCCTGTTCAAAACCTAACTTGTACATCTGGAAGCTCTCTATTCACTTACTGCTGAAGTCTGTCTTGAAGGATTTGAAGCATAACCTCACTAGGATGTGAAATGAGTGCTGTTGTACAGAAGTTTGAGCATTTTTTGGCATTGCTATTCTTTGGGATAGGAATGAAAAATGACCTTTCCCAGACCTTTGGCCGCTGCTGAGTTTTCCAGATATGCTGACACATTGAGTGCAGCACTTTAATCACATCATCTTTTACGATTGTAAATAGCTCATCTGGAATTCTGTCGTCTCCACTAGTTTTGCTTGTAGTAGTGCTTCGTGAGGCTCACTTGACTTCATACTCCGCAATGTCTGGCTCTAGGTGAATGACCACACTGTTGTGGTCATTAAGACCTTTTTTGTGTAGTTCTGTGTAGTTTTGCCACCTCTTCTACTTCCATTTAAGTCCATACTGTTTCTGTCCGTTATCGTTTTCATTCTTTCATGAAAGATCTCCAATTTCCTGTAGTCGTTCTGATTCTGTTGTTTTCCTCTATTTCTTTGCATTGTTCACTTAGGAAGTCATTCTTATCTCTCCTTGCTGTTCTCTGGAACTCTGCATTCAGTTGGGTATATCTTCTCTTTGTCTTTTGCCTTTAGCTTCCCTTCTTTTCTCAGCTGTTTTAAAGCCTCCTCAGACAACTACTTGACCTTCTCGCATTTCTTTTTCTTTGGGATGGTTTTGGCCATTCTGTCCGCTTTTACTCCTTGGATCCAGCCAAATCTTATGATGCACTCTGCATAGAAGTTAAATAAGCAGGGTGACAATGTACAGCCTTGATGTACTCATTTCCCAGTTTGCAACCAGGCAGTTGTTCCATGTCTGGTTCTAACTGTTGCTTTGACCAGCATACACTTTTCTCAGGAGACAGGTAGGGTGGTCTGGCATTCATGTCTCTTTAAGAATTTTCCACCGTTTGTTGTGATCCAAAGAGTGAAAGGCTTCAGCATAGTCAGTGAAGCGGAAGTAGATGTTTTTCTGGAACTCTCTTGTTTACCCCTTGAGCCAGCAAATACTGACATTTTGATCTCTGGTTCATCTGCCTGTTCAAAACCTAACTTGTACATCTGGAAGCTCTCTATTCACTTACTGCTGAAGTCTGTCTTGAAGGATTTGAAGCATAACCTCACTAGGATGTGAAATGAGTGCTGTTGTACAGAAGTTTGAGCATTTTTTGGCATTGCTATTCTTTGGGATAGGAATGAAAAATGACCTTTCCCAGACCTTTGGCCGCTGCTGAGTTTTCCAGATATGCTGACACATTGAGTGCAGCACTTTAATCACATCATCTTTTACGATTGTAAATAGCTCATCTGGAATTCTGTCGTCTCCACTAGTTTTGCTTGTAGTAGTGCTTCGTGAGGCTCACTTGACTTCATACTCCGCAATGTCTGGCTCTAGGTGAATGACCACACTGTTGTGGTCATTAAGACCTTTTTTGTGTAGTTCTGTGTAGTTTTGCCACCTCTTCTACTTCCATTTAAGTCCATACTGTTTCTGTCCGTTATCGTTTTCATTCTTTCATGAAAGATCTCCAATTTCCTGTAGTCGTTCTGATTCTGTTGTTTTCCTCTATTTCTTTGCATTGTTCACTTAGGAAGTCATTCTTATCTCTCCTTGCTGTTCTCTGGAACTCTGCATTCAGTTGGGTATATCTTCTCTTTGTCTTTTGCCTTTAGCTTCCCTTCTTTTCTCAGCTGTTTTAAAGCCTCCTCAGACAACTACTTGACCTTCTCGCATTTCTTTTTCTTTGGGATGGTTTTGGCCATTCTGTCCTTTACGGTGTTACAAACTTCCATCCATAGATTTTCAGACACTCTGACTGCCAGATCTAATCCCTTGAATCTATTTGTCACATCTGCTGTATAACCATAAGAGATTTGATTTAGGTCATACCTGAATGGCCTAGTGGTTTTCCCTACTTTCTCCAGTTTATGCATGAATTTTGCAATAAGGAGCTTATGATCTGAGACACAGTCACCTCCTGGTCTTGTTTTTGCTGACAGTATAGAACTTCTACATCTTTGGCTGCAAAGAATATTATCAGTCTGATTTTGGTCTTGAACATCTGGTAATGTCCATGTGTAGAGTCATTTCTTGGGTTTCTGGAAAAGGTTATAATGTTTAGGGAGTGCAAAAGTGGGAATTTTCACCACTTATTTATCATGCTTGTTTTTAAGACTAGTGCTGAAACTTCAGGGAAGCTGGCAAGGCTTTGATTTTCATGTGAGATAATGAATCATGGGAGGAAAGAGAAATGTACTTGTTTTCTTGTTTCCTCTTCTGATGCAAATGTCTCCTGTGACTTCTCTTTTGTCTTTTTTCCATGGGTTGTACCTTCCTTGGAAAGCCTACCTTTTTACACCTTTATCATATAGAGGTGAACGTAGGACTTCTTGATCATGTGATATACAGAATGCATCAAATGTAATAGCCTAGTACACAGTGCACACCATTTTCCTGGTCCTGTTTGTTGGGGGCCAAGGATAATTGTGTTTTTCTGTTTTTATGAAAGCATATCATATCATATACTTTATCAAGTTTCCAAAGGATTTTCTAAGTGGTATGGACAGCAGTTATTGCATACTCATATGCACTCGATGACTTTTTTCATACTGAAAGTTTGGGGAAGAGCTTTTGGACGGAATTAGCTGTTCTTGATGATCTCTTGGCATTGTTCACTTAGGAAGTCATTCTTATCTCTCCTTGCTGTTCTCTGGAACTCTGCATTCAGTTGGGTATATCTTCTCTTTGTCTTTTGCCTTTAGCTTCCCTTCTTTTCTCAGCTGTTTTAAAGCCTCCTCAGACAACTACTTGACCTTCTCGCATTTCTTTTTCTTTGGGATGGTTTTGGCCATTCTGTCCTTTACGGTGTTACAAACTTCCATCCATAGATTTTCAGACACTCTGACTGCCAGATCTAATCCCTTGAATCTATTTGTCACATCTGCTGTATAACCATAAGAGATTTGATTTAGGTCATACCTGAATGGCCTAGTGGTTTTCCCTACTTTCTCCAGTTTATGCATGAATTTTGCAATAAGGAGCTTATGATCTGAGACACAGTCACCTCCTGGTCTTGTTTTTGCTGACAGTATAGAACTTCTACATCTTTGGCTGCAAAGAATATTATCAGTCTGATTTTGGTCTTGAACATCTGGTAATGTCCATGTGTAGAGTCATTTCGTGGGTTTCTGGAAAAGGTTATAATGTTTAGGGAGTGCAAAGTGGGAATTTTCACCACTTATTTATCATGCTTGTTTTTAAGACTAGTGCTGAAACTTCAGGGAAGCTGGCAAGGCTTTGATTTTCATGTGAGATAATGAATCATGGGAGGAAAGAGAAATGTACTTGTTTTCTTGTTTCCTCTTCTGATGCAAATGTCTCCTGTGACTTCTCTTTTGTCTTTTTTCCATGGGTTGTACCTTCCTTGGAAAGCCTACCTTTTTACACCTTTATCATATAGAGGTGAACGTAGGACTTCTTGATCATGTGATATACAGAATGCATCAAATGTAATAGCCTAGTACACAGTGCACACCATTTTCCTGGTCCTGTTTGTTGGGGGCCAAGGATAATTGTGTTTTTCTGTTTTTATGAAAGCATATCATATCATATACTTTATCAAGTTTCCAAAGGATTTTCTAAGTGGTATGGACAGCAGTTATTGACTCTAAGTTGATCTAAAACACATATGCACTCAGACATAAAGACACGTATTATGTGGTCTATCATACTGAAAGTTTGAGAAGACTTTTGGCTTAGCCAGAAGGCTAATATGGCAGAAACTAGCTTTTGTTACTGTGGAAGAGTTAGCAATTATTTGCTTAACATCTGGGCTTCATGGGTTGACCTGCCCAACATTCTTGCTCCCTCAGCCTAAGAAAGGTTAATATTAGCAGCCAAGGTTCTGGAATCTTCTAACATGGCAGGTGGTGGAGATCACCAGCTTTCAGGCTTGTCCTTGCATTAAACATACTCCCACTGCCTGGTGAGAGTTAATTAGAGAGAGAATAATCTTACAGAGATCAAGCCTTGGAATGTGACCAACCTTAGTCGTCTTTCAAGAACACAGGATAAAGGATGGAGAAAATGGTGACACTGAAGAGTGGACCATGAACTTAACCATCTATTCAAATTCTGGTTCTGACAGTATCTGTGTCATAATTTGCATAAGTTATTTTTCTTTATGCACTATTTTTGTCACCAAATATATAGTAGTACTTATTCCACATGGTTTATTGTAAGGATTAAATGAGTTCCCATATGTAAATCACTCAGGACATTGGCTGGCATGTTTTAAGTCCTATGTCCATGCTTTCTAGTGTTACTTAATATGATGCACAACATCTTTTTCATTCTTTCACTTTTCTATTGCAGGACACAACACATTATTTAGACTTACTATTTCACAGTAATTGAAGCATGCATGTATGTTTATAACAGATTTTTTTTTAAACCATGGAAGAGTTCTCTTTACCTCTCAAAGTATTCTTTCATTAAGGAACCATAGACTGTTGTGAAGTGTGCTCATCAAGATGACACCTCCTATTAGGCACAAATAACTCCTGCAAGGTGGGAAAAGTTTACAGAATGCATCAAATGTAATAGCCTAGTACACAGTGCACACCATTTTCCTGGTCCTGTTTGTTGGGGGCCAAGGATAATTGTGTTTTTCTGTTTTTATGAAAGCATATCATATCATATACTTTATCAAGTTTCCAAAGGATTTTCTAAGTGGTATGGACAGCAGTTATTGACTCTAAGTTGATCTAAAACACATATGCACTCAGACATAAAGACACGTATTATGTGGTCTATCATACTGAAAGTTTGAGAAGACTTTTGGCTTAGCCAGAAGGCTAATATGGCAGAAACTAGCTTTTGTTACTGTGGAAGAGTTAGCAATTATTTGCTTAACATCTGGGCTTCATGGGTTGACCTGCCCAACATTCTTGCTCCCTCAGCCTAAGAAAGGTTAATATTAGCAGCCAAGGTTCTGGAATCTTCTAACATGGCAGGTGGTGGAGATCACCAGCTTTCAGGCTTGTCCTTGCATTAAACATACTCCCACTGCCTGGTGAGAGTTAATTAGAGAGAGAATAATCTTACAGAGATCAAGCCTTGGAATGTGACCAACCTTAGTCGTCTTTCAAGAACACAGGATAAAGGATGGAGAAAATGGTGACACTGAAGAGTGGACCATGAACTTAACCATCTATTCAAATTCTGGTTCTGACAGTATCTGTGTCATAATTTGCATAAGTTATTTTTCTTTATGCACTATTTTTGTCACCAAATATATAGTAGTACTTATTCCACATGGTTTATTGTAAGGATTAAATGAGTTCCCATATGTAAATCACTCAGGACATTGGCTGGCATGTTTTAAGTCCTATGTCCATGCTTTCTAGTGTTACTTAATATGATGCACAACATCTTTTTCATTCTTTCACTTTTCTATTGCAGGACACAACACATTATTTAGACTTACTATTTCACAGTAATTGAAGCATGCATGTATGTTTATAACAGATTTTTTTTTAAACCATGGAAGAGTTCTCTTTACCTCTCAAAGTATTCTTTCATTAAGGAACCATAGACTGTTGTGAAGTGTGCTCATCAAGATGACACCTCCTATTAGGCACAAATAACTCCTGCAGGTGATAGTGAAGCTGAGAGAAAAGGAAATGCAGATTGTCTCAGTATTGTACATTTTAAATTTAGTCAGTTACCAAATGTCTCTTTCCTCTTCTTTTCCCTAGACCCTGGAATCTATAATGATCAAGCCCATCTGGGAAAGTACACCAGCCAGATGGCCATTGTGAATTGCTGGGGAGGCCCCGCGGCAGTGAGAGTGAATTTCAGAAAAGAAAGCTCTTTGGGACACAGTGAATGCAGGCCTAATTTATATTTTAGGGCTTTAGAAGGAGATTAAGGCCAACAGTGGCATGATTTTAAACTGCAGTTGGGAGGGTTTTTTGTCTTTATGCCAGTGAAGCTGAATTATAAGTTTGGGGAGCTTTGGGAGTGTGAAAAGATGCCATAAAAAGAAAGGGAAGCTGAATAATTGTGTAGCTGTGCAGATTACAAACAGTATGTAAAAGGATTGAGGTTAAAGAGCCTCATCAAAGCAATGCCCTCTTCAGTCGGTTATTGTCACAGGGATTATGACTTTAGGAGAAGTATAACCAGCCGGGGATAAAGGAATGGCGTTCTCCATCCTTTTTATGCCAAAGCACTTGAACAATTGATAACAAGGGATTAGAGACCGAAAATATATTGTGGATTTGTTCTATTCAGTATACTTTCAAGGTTGAAGAGACATGGTTCATGAACTTGAGAAGCATTAGTGCACTTCTTATGTGGCATCCACAGACCTCATGTGTCTAGATTCCTAGCAAATACCATGATGACAAAAATTAGTTCTGGTCTAAGTTAATCAGTAAATCAGTTACAGATACTCATCTGGCATTTCAGACATGGATCTTAATCCTCCCCTCATCTTTTATTTCAGATTTAAACTATTTCACAGGACACAACACATTATTTAGACTTACTATTTCACAGTAATTGAAGCATGCATGTATGTTTATAACAGATTTTTTTTTAAACCATGGAAGAGTTCTCTTTACCTCTCAAAGTATTCTTTCATTAAGGAACCATAGACTGTTGTGAAGTGTGCTCATCAAGATGACACCTCCTATTAGGCACAAATAACTCCTGCAGGTGATAGTGAAGCTGAGAGAAAAGGAAATGCAGATTGTCTCAGTATTGTACATTTTAAATTTAGTCAGTTACCAAATGTCTCTTTCCTCTTCTTTTCCCTAGACCCTGGAATCTATAATGATCAAGCCCATCTGGGAAAGTACACCAGCCAGATGGCCATTGTGAATTGCTGGGGAGGCCCCGCGGCAGTGAGAGTGAATTTCAGAAAAGAAAGCTCTTTGGGACACAGTGAATGCAGGCCTAATTTATATTTTAGGGCTTTAGAAGGAGATTAAGGCCAACAGTGGCATGATTTTAAACTGCAGTTGGGAGGGTTTTTTGTCTTTATGCCAGTGAAGCTGAATTATAAGTTTGGGGAGCTTTGGGAGTGTGAAAAGATGCCATAAAAAGAAAGGGAAGCTGAATAATTGTGTAGCTGTGCAGATTACAAACAGTATGTAAAAGGATTGAGGTTAAAGAGCCTCATCAAAGCAATGCCCTCTTCAGTCGGTTATTGTCACAGGGATTATGACTTTAGGAGAAGTATAACCAGCCGGGGATAAAGGAATGGCGTTCTCCATCCTTTTTATGCCAAAGCACTTGAACAATTGATAACAAGGGATTAGAGACCGAAAATATATTGTGGATTTGTTCTATTCAGTATACTTTCAAGGTTGAAGAGACATGGTTCATGAACTTGAGAAGCATTAGTGCACTTCTTATGTGGCATCCACAGACCTCATGTGTCTAGATTCCTAGCAAATACCATGATGACAAAAATTAGTTCTGGTCTAAGTTAATCAGTAAATCAGTTACAGATACTCATCTGGCATTTCAGACATGGATCTTAATCCTCCCCTCATCTTTTCTTTATTAGTTGGCATATATTAGATTTACTTATTTCACTGGAGATCCTTTTTCCTATGGGAGATGTCTCATAAACACATGATGAAGAATCCTGGAACAATGAGCTTATTAAACTCCATCAACACCAGTGTACATGAAATATGTGTAATGAATGTTTATCATATTTTTCCATGCTTGGTGACTAATTACCATTCAGCCACATTTTTTCAGTTCATAGTTGCCTCACACAGTTAGTTTGTAACTGACTATATGATGATTATTAATTATCCAGTTATTAATTAACAACCCATATGTGTTGAGGACCCATGTGTACTAGGTGCAAAGGGATGCAAAGATGCACCCTCTTCCTCCCTTCAGGCATCTCATGCTCTAGTAGGTTGGAAATATTAAAAACTTATCATAAAATGGTAAATTCATTGATAAAGATAAGTTGAGAATTTTAAGATAATCCCTGTCCCTTCAAGCAAAACTTTGTTTATAGAGAAACAGAAAACAGTAATGGATGGATGGGACAAATGAAAAACAATATAATATGTGAGAGCTGGTCTGAGATTTCTGAACTAGTGATATAAATTTAGGAACCATACAAGTGGGTGGATAAAATTCCTTAATGAGTGACTTCCAGTTGGGATGTAGAAGGCTTCCGAAGGTTTTCAGTCCTGTTGCATTAATTAACTCTTGTATAACAAATTGCTCCCAACCTAAGCAGCTTAAAACACTCACTGCCTCACATACTTTGTGAGGGTGAGGAATCTAATTGATTTAGCTCAATGGTTTCATGGGAATACAGTTTTGTCTTTTCAAGAGAAAATAGTTTTGAAGAATTTGTGGACATATTTTAAAAACTACCAAGTTGTTATAACAATAAGAAATCCTGAAAAATCTCAAAAAGTATGCTTTCCTTTAAAGTCACTAGAAAGGTATGGATGCCTTGAGATATGAAGAAACTAAGTTGTAGAAGGGGTTTCCCTGGTGGCTCAGAGGTAAATAATCCATATGCCGATATAGGTGATGTGGATTTGTTCCCTGGGTCAGGACAATACCCTGGAGAAGGAAATGGCAACTTACCCTGGGTATTCTTGCCTGGGAATCCTTATGGAAAGAGGAGCCTGGCAGGCTACAGTTTGTGGGGTCGCAATGTGTCAGACACAACTTATGACTAAACAACAACAACAACAAGTTCTAGAAGGATAATGTTTTCTAACAAAACTGAAAGTCAAAGGATACTTCTGTGCCTGGAGTCAGCTGATGAAATTGGGGTAGAGGAAGTACTGTCTTATTTTCTTTGAATTCATGATTAATCATTGAGAACCTGTTATTATCCCTCTTGAATTAATCAAGATGGTTTCTGAGTATTCACCTAATACCCAGTCCTTTATAAAATCCTTTCCCTGATTTCTTTCCAGTATTTGATACATTGTAGCTGCCATTTGGGCCCCTTATAGCAGTAGTGACATCCAAGTTTACCAAAAGTGAAAAATATAACCATTGTATTATACTATGGTAGGATATCAGGAGCCGTCCACAGTCTACAAACTATTGGTGCTAGGATTCTCACTGCTAGCATCATGTTAGGATGGCTAGTCTTCAAATTCATCAGGTATGAGTCACCCCACCAGAAATTCTGCCAACTCAAATGGAAATTAGCTGAAGGAAGGCAACTCTAGAATAGATGATAGTGAAAAGGAATGATTAAATATAAAATTTTCCAGCCAAGGACCAACCCTGGGAACTGTGCATATGGTTGACCAAGGTCTGGATACAAGGGTTATGGGAACAAACTTGCATGCCAAGAGTTCCGACATCAGCTGAAGGCTGAGCCAGGCCTCTGATAAGCTGATGATAAGGGGCAGAGAAGGAGTCTCCAGGGCCATCCACAGTTCGTTCCCTCTCATCATTAACACTGTCAAAATGTCTATTCTTCCAATATTGATCTAAAAAAATCAATATAAATTCCTAAAATGCCGGCAAATTATTTATAAAATTCAGCTTATTATAATGTTTATATGGTACACCATTTTTTTTTTTTTTTTTTTTTACTTAAAGAGAGGTAACCTAATCCTAAATTATATGAAAACATGCTATACAGGTATGTAGTAATAAGAATAATTTGACGCTGGGATAGGCATAGCTTGCAAATCACTGGAATATCCCTGAGGAGCAGGGCTCCTCAGTCTCGGTACTATGTATATTTTGAGCCTGATACTCTGTTGTGAGGAGTTGGGGGTGGGGATGTTCTGTGCAATGGAAGATGTTTAGGTCTCAACCCACCTGACTGCAAAAGGATTCACACCCCACCCCTACTCATCCCCAAGCAAATTGTTCTCTATATATCTCCATATGTCCTTGTGGGGATAAATTGCCCCTTTTTGAGAACCACTGGACTAGAGTGCTCAAAAATAAAGCTATGTATTGTGAAAGACCCTCTTTCTTATTAAATTGTCAGTATAGAGCAATGGAGGGGATAGTTAATATGTGACATTAAGAAAACTGGCTCACATATAGAATAAAATATGGCTAGGTACTCTTGTGGGCCAAATGATGGCTCACTCACAGATTTCTGAATCCTCATCCACAGAACCTGTTACTTACTTTACAAAAGGGTTAAGAGGGGAAATTTGCCTGTCTTAAGAATTTTGAGATGAGGTTATTTTCGATTACTTAATGGGTCTGATGAAATAAAATAGGTACTTAGAAAGGATGATGTAAAAATGAAGGTGGAAAAATCTTAAGAGGTTATGCTACAGGCTTTGAAGGTTCAGAAGTGGGGCATGAGCCAAGGAACATCAGAAATGATCAGCTCTAGGACCTGGAAAGGCAAGGAAATCGATCGTCTTCTAGAGCCTCAAGTGGAAGCATGACACCTTGATTTCAGCTCAGTGAAATCCATTTCAGCTTTCTGTCTTTCAGAACTGTAAGAGAAGAAATTTATGTTGTTTTAAGTAATTAGTAATAGTTTGTTATAGCTGCAACAAGAAACTAATATAGACATCTACCTCCAACCTCTTATTCCATGTAATGATGAATACTAAAAGCATTAAGACCTATATATGAATTAATACACAAAATAAAACTAGTGGCAGAAAATTTTAGAAAATAAATTTTTACACATGGATTGGGAGAGGAGTTTTTTTTGGGGGGTGGGGTGGGAGGGAGAGGAGCAGGCGGGCCACTTCTATTGGTCTTTCATTTGCTCATTTTTCATCCATCTTTGTTCTTTGGCCCGTGTGAGCCTCCATTGCAGTGGCCTCTGTTGTCACAGAGCACTGGCTCT
Organism: Tragulus kanchil; assembly: GCA_022376925.1. Taxonomy (NCBI): domain Eukaryota; kingdom Metazoa; phylum Chordata; class Mammalia; order Artiodactyla; family Tragulidae; genus Tragulus; species Tragulus kanchil. Next base: position 66,766,244 of record JAIOJX010000028.1, on the reverse strand, counting down.
GGACGCATGCGCTCCAGAGCTCCGGCTCGGTAATTGGACACACGGGTCCAGCTGCTTCGTGGCACGTGGGATCTTCCTAGGCCAGGGATCGAACCGGTGCCCCTTGCACTGCAAGGTGGCGTCCTTATTCACTGGACCACCAGGGAAGCCTGGGAGAGGAGTTTTTAACTATGATTTATAATGCATAAACCTTTAGGCAAAAACAAGTACATTCAATTACATCTAAAATTTCATTCAATAAACAGTGAGTGGAAGAACTGTTTACAGATTCTGAACAGAGCTAAGGGACAAAGTTTGAGGAAATACATGATATTAGTAGCAGTAAGGATTATAGAATAAGAAGCTCTGAAAAGTCTCTTGTTTATTAATGCAGTGAGCGCACTGGTAAAATGATGGCTCACTCACAGATTTCTGAATCCTCATCCACAGAACCTGTTACTTACTTTACAAAAGGGTTAAGAGGAAATTTGCCTGTCTTAAGAATTTTGAGATGAGGTTATTTTCGATTACTTAATGGGTCTGATGAAATAAAATAGGTACTTAGAAAGGATGATGTAAAAATGAAGGTGGAAAAATCTTAAGAGGTTATGCTACAGGCTTTGAAGGTTCAGAAGTGGGGCATGAGCCAAGGAACATCAGAAATGATCAGCTCTAGGACCTGGAAAGGCAAGGAAATCGATCGTCTTCTAGAGCCTCAAGTGGAAGCATGACACCTTGATTTCAGCTCAGTGAAATCCATTTCAGCTTTCTGTCTTTCAGAACTGTAAGAGAAGAAATTTATGTTGTTTTAAGTAATTAGTAATAGTTTGTTATAGCTGCAACAAGAAACTAATATAGACATCTACCTCCAACCTCTTATTCCATGTAATGATGAATACTAAAAGCATTAAGACCTATATATGAATTAATACACAAAATAAAACTAGTGGCAGAAAATTTTAGAAAATAAATTTTTACACATGGATTGGGAGAGGAGTTTTTTTTGGGGGGTTGGGGGGGGGGGAGAGGAGCAGGCGGGCCACTTCTATTGGTCTTTCATTTGCTCATTTTTCATCCATCTTTGTTCTTTGGCCCGTGTGAGCCTCCATTGCAGTGGCCTCTGTTGTCACAGAGCACTGGCTCTGGACGCATGCGCTCCAGAGCTCCGGCTCGGTAATTGGACACACGGGTCCAGCTGCTTCGTGGCACGTGGGATCTTCCTAGGCCAGGGATCGAACCGGTGCCCTTGCACTGCAAGGTGGCGTCCTTATTCACTGGACCACCAGGGAAGCCTGGGAGAGGAGTTTTTAACTATGATTTATAATGCATAAACCTTTAGGCAAAAACAAGTACATTCAATTACATCTAAAATTTCATTCAATAAACAGTGAGTGGAAGAACTGTTTACAGATTCTGAACAGAGCTAAGGGACAAAGTTTGAGGAAATACATGATATTAGTAGCAGTAAGGATTATAGAATAAGAAGCTCTGAAAAGTCTCTTGTTTATTAATGCAGTGAGCGCACTGGTAAAAATGATTAAAATCAACTTTTCAGAACTTTGGAAATTAACCAAAGACTTGCAGAAATCCGAGGTGTGTTTATCAGAAGAAAAGAGAGTACGTTGCAGAAGAAACAGTGAGCTGGCATGTTTGCCTTGTTCTAGTCCCCTGTCCCTCTTTCCAGCTCTGTGGTAGTCTTAAAAACCAACTGTTTAACACAAAAAAATGATTTTTAACAGAAAGCCTCCTGTAGCCAAGCACCCATTAAAGGGAGCATAGGAAGTCTGACTTTCCCCATAGGCTTCATCCTCACAGCTTTAATTGTCAGATCTGTCTGGAAATTCCTTGGAAATACCCACTTGCAGGACTCGTATTTATTTAACCTAATTTAGAACTCAATCATTGTGAACAGCTTTTTCCTTGAAGCACTGGTTGAAAATAATTAGTGGTAATTTTTAAATTTTGAAGCTTTCTCTGCTACTGCTGCTTAGTGAATTCAGTCATGTCTGATTGTTTGACCCTATGGACTGCAGCCTGTCAGGTTCCCCTGTCCATGGGATTCTCCAGGCAAGAATACTGGAGTTGGTTGCCATGCCCTCCTCCAGGGGGATCTTCCCAACCCAGGAATGGAACCCAGGTCTCCTACATTGCAAGCAGACTCCTCACCGTGGACTGTAGCTCACCAGACTTCTCTGTCCATGAAATTTTCCAGGCAAGAATACTGAAGTAGGTTGCCATTTCCTTCCATTGGAGGAAGCTGACCAAAAAACTTAAAAAAAACATTGCATAATGAGATGGCTGGAAAAGGCTTTGTTTTTGGAAAGCCTTGGAATAATCTTGGGAGTCTAGAAGCCTGCACACATGTGCAAGACTGTGTGTATGTCCAGGACCTGTGAAGTCTCTGAATCTCATCTTTGATGGATTATGAAACTCTGAGCAAGCAGAAAGCCAAGACCAGGGCAGAATTTTGACCGCTAGATAGATCATGGAAGAACTGCCACAGCACACAAGCGTAGCCCTTTGTGAAATGCTGCAAGGCATTTAAAGACATCTCTGTTTAATCATTAGATGACCACTAAACTAATCAAACAGAGGCTTAAGTACTAAGTGGCTACAAGAAATACATACTTTATAAAATGAGTTCAGGAAAGTCACAAAACAAACAAGCCTCAACACAACAAATGTCACGTACACCTCACTGAGGGTAGGTGGAATCTGAACTGTCACTTTATGATTTAAAGTGTCTTGATTTCACTTAAAAAACATCAAAAGACTTGTAGGAAGCAAACAGTATGGTCTATATGCTGGATGAAAAAAGCAAGCAATAGAATGAAAAGGTCCCCAGAGAATTCTAGACATTGGAATTATGAGGAAAAGCTATCAACTATTTTTAATATGTTCAAAGACCTAAAGGGAACCATTTGTATAAAGAACTAAAGGCGAATGATGTCTCACTAAATAGAGAACACTAGTAAAGAGACAGAAATCATTAAAGCCAAAAAAAAGTAAAAATACTGGAGTTGAAATCTGTAGTAAGTGAAATGAGAATTTCACTAGAGGGCTCAACACCAGATCTGAGCTGGCAGAAGAAAAATTCAGCAATCCTCAAGGTAGGTCAGTGGAGATTATCTAATCTAAGGAACAGAGAGAACAGAGAGAAAAAGGAGTGAAGAAAAATGAATAGTGTCTCCGAGACTTGAGAAAGCAGCTTGAGCTGTGATGTGTTCCTGCACCGTAGGTGGTCACTATTCCTTATCTCTGGTTGTAGACTTCAGAATAGCCCCCTTTTTTCAAGTTCAGCAACCATTCCACACACTTACTCTTTTGAACTTAAGGGTTGTAGAGCTTGCTGCTTCCTGGGCTACTGAAATATCCTTTGTGATTCCCCTTAATCCTATCTACATCTTTTAAATATAATCCATTTGTAAATATTCTCTCTAAAAATATCTTATTTGAGTAATAATTTTACGCATGTTTATTACAGTAGACAGATGGAGAATACCTAGTTGTTTGGCAGTAAAGGAACAAAAAAGTTAAACATGCTTATATGCACCATGGAAAACCATTCCACTTTTAGAAGCAATGAATGAGATATATTTATAGCAACATACTTTACAAGCATAGAATGAAAAGAAAAACAAGGCATAAGAAGTATTAGTGTTGTGTACATTTAAATACTATTCTTTTTCAGTTCTTAGGTCATATCTGACTGTGACCCTTTGGACCACAGCATGCCTGTATCCCTGTCCTTCACCACTCCCAGAGATTGCTGAAACTCATGTCCATTGAGTTGATAATGCTCTCCAACTCTCTCATCCTCTGTTGTCCTCTTCTCTTTTGTGTTCAGTCTTTTCCAGTGAATCAGCTCTTCGCATCATGTGGCCAAAGTACTAGGGCCTCAGCTTCAACATCAGCCCTTCTAGTGAATATTCAGGATTGGTTTCCTTTAGGTTTGATCACCTTGCCGTCCAAGGGCCTCTAGGTCTTCTCCAGCACCACAATTTGAAAGCTCAATTCTTTAGCACTCAACCTTCTTTATGGTCAAATTCTCACAGCTGTACATGACTACTGCTTTCTAAACATACAAAGATATTCAATGACGAAGTGTAACGGGTATCCAGTGAGAATGAAAGGAAAGGGAATGATATCAGGAATGGAGGGAAGGATGAAATTATGTATGTGAGGGACCTTTCATGGACAACTAGACTGTGTCACAAGCCAATGAGTTTAACTTATTGAGCTCATCCATAGATGTCCATAAAGAGGCAAATGTATAAAAAATAAGATTAGTAGATTTAAGGGATTGCCAAAATCTTTTTGGTTCTGAAGTTATTTTATGCTGTAATTATGAGTGTAGAATATCTTAAGATGTAAATGGGCAGCTCCATTGTAAAAATGACATGTCAATGATTATTCTGCCCATGATATGTCCTTCCACACAAAAGGAGAGAATTTAGACTAGTGGAAATTGCCATTCTGACCAGTTATGAGTCATAGAATCATAGGTAGAATGGGGCTGTGAGTGGCTTGAGGGTCAGAACTGTGGATGAGAGGAATAGGACTTTGGGATGTGCTAATAGAAGACTTAGAGCAGCAGCAGGAGGATCTAGCTGGGCCCAGGGGTGAGGTGGTAATCAAGAAAGGGACATCATATTTTGTTCATTAACTGACTATATGTTTTTTAAAAACCATATCATATAGTCCTTAATGCTGCATGTCAGTATATTGTTATCCTGCTACATCAAATTGTCCATGAATTAAAATGATATTAAAGTGACATGTATTTTTGTCTTTGAATAGTCCACGTCATCAGAAATGATGGTTAATCAGTCATCAATGGTGATCATTGATGGGAAGATCTTTAAGATGGGAAGATTTGGTTGTCTGGTGAAGCAGAGGTCTTTGAGAAAGTGCTAAGAAAAGAGAGAGGCTAGGTGTTACTTTACTCGGAGAAAAATGACTAACTATTTATTATCTGATTAACATTTCATATGCCTGTCAAGCAAACCCAAATTATTTAGATGTGGGAGAATGTGGGCTGTGTATTTGGCTTGATAAGTGTGGGATGATTTGGCAGGAAAATTCTAAAGATAGAGAACAGATACTTTTAAAAGGAAAACTGTTTTGCTTATGACAGTGATTTAACTAATGAAAACAGAAATTACTTAATGCCAGCTGTTTCTTCATTTGGAGATATTACTGAATTTTTATGTGAATGATGATGATTTAGCTTTATTGCACCACTAACTTAAAAGTGATTGTGGATTGGTTTGTGTAACCATATCCCAAGAAAGTGTCAACCCACATATAAAATTATGATTGTCCTCCTTATTGAATATCTTTGGAAAGGGAATATACACTTATCATTGCTTACAGTATGTGATCTGAGATGAAATGACATAAGCTATGCCTATTCTTTGAAATAAAAGGGAGCAGCTGAACTTCTGTGCCAGTCTCTAACCAGAGAGAATCTCCACCGGTTCAGTTACTCTCCCCATTGAGAAGGGGCTTCCCAGGTGATGCTCACCTGCCATTGCAGGAGATCTAAGAGTCGTGGATTTGATCCCTGGGTTGGGAAGATCCTGGAAAGAGGGCATGGCAACTAGTATTCTGCCTAGAGAGGAATAGGACTTTGGGATGTGCTAATAGAAGACTTAGAGCAGCAGCAGGAGGATCTAGCTGGGCCCAGGGGTGAGGTGGTAATCAAGAAAGGGACATCATATTTTGTTCATTAACTGACTATATGTTTTTTAAAAACCATATCATATAGTCCTTAATGCTGCATGTCAGTATATTGTTATCCTGCTACATCAAATTGTCCATGAATTAAAATGATATTAAAGTGACATGTATTTTTGTCTTTGAATAGTCCACGTCATCAGAAATGATGGTTAATCAGTCATCAATGGTGATCATTGATGGGAAGATCTTTAAGATGGGAAGATTTGGTTGTCTGGTGAAGCAGAGGTCTTTGAGAAAGTGCTAAGAAAAGAGAGAGGCTAGGTGTTACTTTACTCGGAGAAAATGACTAACTATTTATTATCTGATTAACATTTCATATGCCTGTCAAGCAAACCCAAATTATTTAGATGTGGGAGAATGTGGGCTGTGTATTTGGCTTGATAAGTGTGGGATGATTTGGCAGGAAAATTCTAAAGATAGAGAACAGATACTTTTAAAAGGAAAACTGTTTTGCTTATGACAGTGATTTAACTAATGAAAACAGAAATTACTTAATGCCAGCTGTTTCTTCATTTGGAGATATTACTGAATTTTTATGTGAATGATGATGATTTAGCTTTATTGCACCACTAACTTAAAAGTGATTGTGGATTGGTTTGTGTAACCATATCCCAAGAAAGTGTCAACCCACATATAAAATTATGATTGTCCTCCTTATTGAATATCTTTGGAAAGGGAATATACACTTATCATTGCTTACAGTATGTGATCTGAGATGAAATGACATAAGCTATGCCTATTCTTTGAAATAAAAGGGAGCAGCTGAACTTCTGTGCCAGTCTCTAACCAGAGAGAATCTCCACCGGTTCAGTTACTCTCCCCATTGAGAAGGGGCTTCCCAGGTGATGCTCACCTGCCATTGCAGGAGATCTAAGAGTCGTGGATTTGATCCCTGGGTTGGGAAGATCCCCTGGAGGAGGGCATGGCAACTCCAGTATTCTTGCCTAGAGAATTCAATTGACAGAGGAGCCTGGCAGGCTACAGTCCATGGGGCTACAAAGAGCCAGACGTGATTGAAGTGACTAGTGAAGCCCTAGTGAAGAGATCATCTCAGAGTTAACTATAATCATTGAATTACAATTTGGGATTGTAGAAAAGAGAAATCTTCATTCACAGAGAAGGTAAAGAGAAAAAGAAATATGTTCTCAAATATTGAGAAAACAGTTTGGAGTCCAGTCTTGGCAGACAGTTATACAATTGGCAGCCAAAAAGATTTTCAAGACCTGGAGTCACAGCCTTCAGTGCTGTATCTGTTTAACAGGCATGTTCTCGTCCTTCGCAATCGCAATAGCGAAGATTTCTGTTCTGTTTTCCCAGCCAGTTGTTATTTGTGCTCAACTGTGCAAGAAGCATGCTTCCCAAATGACTTAAGTTTCTGGGTGAAACAGAAAAGCAGGTGGGAACCATGCAGTGATGCTGTAAGCTCTCAGAGCCTTGCGGCTTCCCCCCTTATCTCTGAGCAGGCAAGTGCTTTCTGAAGTGATGTGAACATTCGCCAGACCTCTGTGTTACTTTGAAGTGCTCGCCTTTCCCAGCAGTTCTGACTGGTCTTTAGGGGGAAGTGGAATTCACTAAGCTGGGTGCTTCATGGAGGATGGAGAGTGACTGGCGTACAGCTGCTTTTAGGAGGGTAGGAGCTGAAGCCAGAGACAATTCTCTCTCCTTGGAAAGTTTAAATACTCTGTAGGCTTGTAATGAAAAGCAACACAAGCTGTTGGCTGATTGACTTCTCTGCTTGCCTGATGAAAAGCTCGTGTGAGAAAGGAGAGGGGCGCTAGCTCACTGTGGTTCACCAACTGCCATCAGGCGTCCCACACTGGCCGATGCCCTCACTGTTCTCTTGAATATTTATTGCCTGTCAACTGAAGGAACACGGACCTTGAGTTATCACTGAGCTGTGGATGTTACCAATAAAAAACCTACAAAGGTTGCCCTAGTGTTCTCCAGAAGGCTTAAAGAATATTTGCTCCGAATCCTTTCACTTTCTCAAGTTGGGATACTACAAAGTGTGTATGCCCTTGGAAGTCCTGGAAGGCATGGCAACTCCAGTATTCTTGCCTAGAGAATTCAATTGACAGAGGAGCCTGGCAGGCTACAGTCCATGGGGCTACAAAGAGCCAGACGTGATTGAAGTGACTAGTGAAGCCCTAGTGAAGAGATCATCTCAGAGTTAACTATAATCATTGAATTACAATTTGGGATTGTAGAAAAGAGAAATCTTCATTCACAGAGAAGGTAAAGAGAAAAAGAAATATGTTCTCAAATATTGAGAAAACAGTTTGGAGTCCAGTCTTGGCAGACAGTTATACAATTGGCAGCCAAAAAGATTTTCAAGACCTGGAGTCACAGCCTTCAGTGCTGTATCTGTTTAACAGGCATGTTCTCGTCCTTCGCAATCGCAATAGCGAAGATTTCTGTTCTGTTTTCCCAGCCAGTTGTTATTTGTGCTCAACTGTGCAAGAAGCATGGTTCCCAAATGACTTAAGTTTCTGGGTGAAACAGAAAGCAGGTGGGAACCATGCAGTGATGCTGTAAGCTCTCAGAGCCTTGCGGCTTCCCCCCTTATCTCTGAGCAGGCAAGTGCTTTCTGAAGTGATGTGAACATTCGCCAGACCTCTGTGTTACTTTGAAGTGCTCGCCTTTCCCAGCAGTTCTGACTGGTCTTTAGGGGGAAGTGGAATTCACTAAGCTGGGTGCTTCATGGAGGATGGAGAGTGACTGGCGTACAGCTGCTTTTAGGAGGGTAGGAGCTGAAGCCAGAGACAATTCTCTCTCCTTGGAAAGTTTAAATACTCTGTAGGCTTGTAATGAAAAGCAACACAAGCTGTTGGCTGATTGACTTCTCTGCTTGCCTGATGAAAAGCTCGTGTGAGAAAGGAGAGGGGCGCTAGCTCACTGTGGTTCACCAACTGCCATCAGGCGTCCCACACTGGCCGATGCCCTCACTGTTCTCTTGAATATTTATTGCCTGTCAACTGAAGGAACACGGACCTTGAGTTATCACTGAGCTGTGGATGTTACCAATAAAAAACCTACAAAGGTTGCCCTAGTGTTCTCCAGAAGGCTTAAAGAATATTTGCTCCGAATCCTTTCACTTTCTCAAGTTGGGATACTACAAAGTGTGTATGCTTTTCATAATCTAATGTTCTGTAAATTGTGTTTCCAAATGGTTACAGACGTAGTGCAAATAGAAATTAGGGGATCCAAAATGCGTGTGACTGGGTGGGGACGTTCTCTTCTAAAGTGTGGGTGGTTACACTGATGTAGACACTTCATAATGAGCCCGTGTTTCAGAAGATAATTATGTGAAGCAGTTCTTTAACTGGATTAGAGTTGAGTTGGGTGTGATGACTGGGGGACCCTGTCATTTAGGATCAACCACAGGCATCTTGGTGAACTGTAAGTCTGATCATGCCACTCCCCTGCTGAAAGCCCCCCAGCACTCTCTGAGTGTAGGCTATTGAGTAACTATTACCCCTGGTGCCCCGTGTGACCTGTTCCCTCTACCGCCCACTGCTTCTCACACTGTCTCACCTCTCTGACTGCTTGTGTTACACACCACTTTGCTCACTCCATCCCAGACACTCCAACCTGTCTGTTGTCTGTCTCACAGATCACACCCACTCTCCCCACATTGCCTTTGCACTTGCAGTTTCCTCTGGTCAGACTTTCTTCCTGGAGAAAACTTCCATGCTTTGCTCTCTCATTTCCTTTGGGTTCTTTCTCACATATGCCACATTTTCAGCCATATTTCCCTAGCATCGTGTCTAAAATTGCTTCTCCCACTCTGCGGTTTCTGGTCTTTCCTCTATGTAATACATTTCATAAACAGAATATGTATTTTATACACTGTTTATTATTCACCCTCCCATTAGAATGTAATCTTAGTAAAAGAAGCCATTTTATTTTATTTTAAAAAATGTTTTGACCTTTGGAGGATCTTTTTTTTTTAAACTATTTTTTATTGGGGAATAGTTGATTTACAATGTTGTGTTAGTTTCTCTTGTACAACAAAGTGAATCAATGATACATACACATATAAGGGAAGCAGTTTTAATCTTGTGTTCACTACCGTCTCTCAGGTAACTACAACAATACCCAGAGCAGAGTAATCATTCTTTAAAAATCTGTTCAAAAATAAATAGCTGAAATTCATTCATGTTTCTGCTATGCTGTGTACTCTTCTGCACTTCCCAGGTGGCCCAGTGGTAAAGAATCCACTTGCCAATGCAAGACACACAAGTTCAATCCAGGGAAGATTCTCTGGAGAAGGAAATGGCAACCCATTGCAATCTTCTTGCCTGGGAAACTCCATGGACAGAAGAGCCTGGCGGGCTACAGTCCATGAGGTTGCAAAAGAGTCCTGGCAACTAATCAACAGCAATATCCTCTTCTACCTGCTTTAGACTAAAAGTATTTCCTACTCACAAGAATACAGTAAGACCAGTGATTGTGTGTCCTTTCATTTTACTGAAGGGAAAGCCAATGCAGAGTTTGAATAATTTTAAGATTATGTTACTAGGAAGCAATAGTGTAGAATTTAAACTCGGATAGCCCTGATCTTGCGCATCAAGCTCTTAGCACTATTTCACTTTGTTAATCATAATGGTGTTCTACGTACCTGTAACCTACATGTTATGCTGATTTTTGTGGGGGAGGATTTAAATTTGTTTCCCTAGGGTTAATTTTTAAGCTATTCCCGTAATCCTGTCTCAAGAAAAATTTGCCTTGGGTGTGAATAATTGCAAATGGCATTTACTGTTTGCTCCAACAGTAGAACATATAAATATTTTGAAACCCTCAGAACAGCACAGAATAAAACCGATGAAATCAGTGTTTCATGGGGACAGGAAACAAAATACCTGAACCACAATACTTATTTATTTTCAGATATTGATTATAGAGCTTTATAATTATATAGACTATTTATAAACTTATTCATAGATCTGTTGTATTCTGTAAATTTGTTGTTTTCTATTTTTTAAAGAAAAAGACACTGATTTTTTAGATGTTGTTATAAAAATTTTAGAATGCAGATAAGAAAATTAAGACTCATTGACAGAGACCCTCAAGCCCAAATAATTTTTTGGGAATAAAACTCTTGATAATTACATGTATTATTTGATTACTGAGGAAGTGTCTATTGTATCCTAAAAACTGAAGTTAGTTTTTCACATTCATTTATCTTTTATATAGTAAATTTATAAATGTATTTGAGTTATAATTTTAAATGTTTTATGTTCATAGGGAAGGAAATATGTATGTATGTGTGTGTATATATCTATATCTGTCTATATCTATATATATATATACTTTCCATTTAAATATTTGGGCATCAGTTTAATTATTTTTCCATACTTTTAAAATTAATTTTCATTTGTCTTTCCACAGGCAAATGGAATATTCACTTTCCAACATTGTGCAGAATAAAGTCACAAATATTTTTGATTTTTCAAATAGTGAATGTAAATTGAGTAAGGTACATTTTTAAAAAAAACACATTTTCCCTTGTAACTTCCAGAGAAAATATAGTGGGAGCACCAATCAGTGCTTTAAACTTTTACACTCAAGATTCTGTCACTAGATTGGTTAGCTCCTCCTACCCCAGCTTTACCAGATCATATGCATAGAATAATGTACACTTGTTTCCATCATTCTGTGTTCAGAATGGATTATTTAGAGGATACTGGAATAGACATATTTTATTCAAATGAGTCCCTCATTGTATTGCCATCTATTGATACAACAGCATGGGAATTATTCCAACCTGCTCTGGGTGTCTACTGTGAACTCAACATGATGAGATAGAAAAGGAAAATGGGGAAAGGAAGGGATAAGTAAGGTGAAGAGAAAAAGAGGCTTTCTTTTTTTTCATCTTCCCAAGTGAATTTACCATTTCAAGAGCTTCCATTTCACATACTATAATTGGCAGGCAAGTTGAAATATGCTGGCCATTGTGGAGCAGCCAGTAGGTACAGGAAAGCATTTCAGCTCCAGAAACCAAAGGAATGCGGACTCAGGAATACAATTCTCCAAACAGAATAAAGGAGATTCTTTTTATTATAGGATTGCAACACACTTTCCTTAGCAAGATAGTAAGAATTGTCATCTTTGTATTTAAGGCAATACAGACTGTTGACATAATTCATTTCATCCATTACTCTTGAGCATCTGTCTAATAGATGCAGTACATTGAGTTCATTTCTTGGCATCTGGGCAGTCCTGATAGTGCTTTACTATTTTACTCTTCATTTTTTCCCTTTATCTTCTGGATTGGGGGAGGCAGGTACTAATCAGAGTCTTACTTTTGTGCTTTTACTTCTTGAACACCTGCCGCCCTTCCTGTCTGCCTCTGCAAGTTGACCTTGTGCTAATTCCCCAGCAGACTCTGCTGCTTGTCCTTCAGACAGACAGCTCCTTGTTGTCTACTCCTTAATTTGTGATCAGACTTCCTGATTACTTTCTCCCTCTTCCCAGATCCCATCTTGACTTGGTTCCTGCCTTATGTAAACTCCATGGGTAAGCGTTGGTGAGATGCTAATTTTGGAAACATGGCCTGCAATCTGTGGAGCAGCAAGAACAGCTGGTGTTGCTGCTGTTGGATTTTTCTTGGCAAGTGGATGTAGAGGGAATTACGGATGGGGAAATTTGCCTCAGTCTTGGCTGCTATTTTCTACAGCATTGTAACATTTGCCAGCTCTCTCTCTCTCCTGTACCACTTCAGCCCCACAGCTTAATACTTTAATGCATTCCCTTAAACTCGTGGTCCAGGGCTTCCTGTGTAGCCTTTGTTATGTGCTTCATGCTCAGTAGACCTTCTTGACCACAAGAGGCAGTTTTGGTTATATTTAAGCAGTTTTCAGTGTACATTAAGGAACTGTTATTCCACATCCACAGTAATTTGAGGTGAAGACCTAACTGTTGTTTGTCCATGTATTTATTAAGATAAGCTTCAATAAGTGTCTTAGTTTTCTAGGACTACTATAACAAAATATAGACCGGTGGCTTAAGCAACGAGCATTTATTTCTTAGAGTTTCAGAGGCTGGGGAATCCAAACTCAAGGTGCTAGCCTTTTCAGTTCCTGGTGAGAGTCTTCTTTCTGGCTTACAGAATGCCACATCCTTGATTTATCCTCATCTGACAAAAATAGAGTATGACCCGGTGGGTATTATTTTTCTTGTCCAAAGGAATGCGGACTCAGGAATACAATTCTCCAAACAGAATAAAGGAGATTCTTTTTATTATAGGATTGCAACACACTTTCCTTAGCAAGATAGTAAGAATTGTCATCTTTGTATTTAAGGCTGTTGACATAATTCATTTCATCCATTACTCTTGAGCATCTGTCTAATAGATGCAGTACATTGAGTTCATTTCTTGGCATCTGGGCAGTCCTGATAGTGCTTTACTATTTTACTCTTCATTTTTTCCCTTTATCTTCTGGATTGGGGGAGGCAGGTACTAATCAGAGTCTTACTTTTGTGCTTTTACTTCTTGAACACCTGCCGCCCTTCCTGTCTGCCTCTGCAAGTTGACCTTGTGCTAATTCCCCAGCAGACTCTGCTGCTTGTCCTTCAGACAGACAGCTCCTTGTTGTCTACTCCTTAATTTGTGATCAGACTTCCTGATTACTTTCTCCCTCTTCCCAGATCCCATCTTGACTTGGTTCCTGCCTTATGTAAACTCCATGGGTAAGCGTTGGTGAGATGCTAATTTTGGAAACATGGCCTGCAATCTGTGGAGCAGCAAGAACAGCTGGTGTTGCTGCTGTTGGATTTTTCTTGGCAAGTGGATGTAGAGGGAATTACGGATGGGGAAATTTGCCTCAGTCTTGGCTGCTATTTTCTACAGCATTGTAACATTTGCCAGCTCTCTCTCTCCTGTACCACTTCAGCCCCACAGCTTAATACTTTAATGCATTCCCTTAAACTCGTGGTCCAGGGCTTCCTGTGTAGCCTTTGTTATGTGCTTCATGCTCAGTAGACCTTCTTGACCACAAGAGGCAGTTTTGGTTATATTTAAGCAGTTTTCAGTGTACATTAAGGAACTGTTATTCCACATCCACAGTAATTTGAGGTGAAGACCTAACTGTTGTTTGTCCATGTATTTATTAAGATAAGCTTCAATAAGTGTCTTAGTTTTCTAGGACTACTATAACAAAATATAGACCGGTGGCTTAAGCAACGAGCATTTATTTCTTAGAGTTTCAGAGGCTGGGGAATCCAAACTCAAGGTGCTAGCCTTTTCAGTTCCTGGTGAGAGTCTTCTTTCTGGCTTACAGAATGCCACATCCTTGATTTATCCTCATCTGACAAAAATAGAGTATGACCCGGTGGGTATTATTTTTTTCTTGTAGAGACACACTAATCCCAAGATGGGGGTCTACCCTCATGACCTCATCTAAACTGAATTGCTTCCCCAAAGGGTCTCCTCCTAATACCATCACACGGAATCTTAGAACTTCAACTTACAGATTTTTGGTGGGACACATTTAGTCCATAACAGTGACTTATAGCCTATGTACCATAAAACTTACTGGTTTTAAGTATACAAATTAACATGGTTTGAACGATCAGCACTGTCATATTAAAACATTTTTTATCACCTCCAAAACTTCTGATAATCCCCATTCCCTACTCCCAGCTGGTCTCTAGTAATCACTTTCTTTAACTATACTTTGGTTTTCTTTTTAGAATGTCATTTAAATAGAATCATGTATTGTGTATATGGGCTTCCCAGGTGGCTTTAGTGGTAAAGAATCCACCTGCCAATGCAGGAGACTCAAGAGATGTTAGTTCGATGCCTGGGTTGGGAAGATGCCCTGGAGTAGGATATGGCAACCCAATCCATTATTCTTGCTTGGAAAATTCCATGGGCAGAGGAGCCTGGCAAGCTGCAACCCATGGGGCTCAAGAGTTGAACATGACTGAGCCCCGTGTGTAGGTACATAGTCTTTAATGGTCAGCTTTTTTCATCTACCTTGATGATTCAAAATTCACCCATACTCTTATAGATATCATTAGTTTATTCCTTCTCACCCTCAGAACTTAATGGTTTATTGGATAAAGTGTTACACAAAAGCATATAGATATTATGATTTAAATAGGGAATTGGTCACTCACATTTGAGGTATTTTATAAAACAGGCTTTGAATCATGGAATAATATTTTGTAATATTACTAGTTTATTCCTTTTTATTTCAGAGTTTATTCATCCTTTAGGTGATGGACACCTAGTTTGTTTTCAGTTTTTATCTATAATGAATAAAACTATAAGCTTTGTAGAACAAGTCTTTGTGGGGACATAAGTCCTCATTTTCTAGCATCAGTAACTGTGAGTGGAATTAGAGTTTTATGTGAGTGTCAGTTTAATTTGATAAGAAACTGTCAGTTTTTTGGTTGCATACAATTTTGAATTTCCTTCACAGTGCATGAGTTCCAGTGGGTCTCCACTTGTCAGTTTTTAAAAATACTTTAAACTATTCCAGTGGTTATATTCTTGTATGATGTTTTATTATGCATTTTTCTTACTGACAAATGATATTTAAGATTTTTTTCCTATACTTGCTGTTTGTGTAACGTATATAGTGAAGTCACTGAATTCCTATTTAGTGACTTTTCTATTCAAATATATTATCCATGTTTTATTGGGTCACTTGCCTTATTATTCTAAGAGTTCTTTATATGTTCTGCATACCAGTCCTTTATTAGACATACATTTTGCAAATACTTTTTCCCAGTGCATGGCTTGCATTTTCATTATTTTAACTGTCTTTGAAAGGAAAAATTACTTCTAATACTTTATCAATATTATATCTTGTAGTTAAGTGTCTTTGTGTCATACTTAATATATCTTTGCTAATCTAAGGTCACAGACATTTTACAGTTTTGGCTCTTCACTTAGACTTAGTTAATGTTTTGTATGATACGTGGTAAAGTGTGTGGTTCATTATTTGCATTTGGATATTTAATTTTTCCAGCATCATTTGGTGAATGACTCTTAAGTTGCCTAGAAGCAGAAGTCTAAGTATTAATTTGATAGGAGAAAGCATAGAATAAAATGACAATAAAATGACAATAATATCCAAAAATTTTTAAAAGAAATTGCTTTAGGGGAGGGGCCCTGATATAGTTTCTATGATGTAGTTTTAGTTTAATATGATTTCATATATAAAAAAAGATGAGTTGATATATTTACTTTCACACTTTCCATTTAGGATAGTCACAGATGAGAAGTAAACATCCTTTGTTATTGTAGATCTCTGAATTTTTAATTCAGAAAATGTAATCAACAAATTCACTGATTGAGTTCTTCATATTGATTTGTCTTCCAGTTTTGAGATAAGAATATTGTGAATTTAAATGTAAGTTCTGTAAATTGTAACTGCCTTTTTGTTAGAGCATTTCTTCTAATAATTTTCACAAGTACTTAACAGAACAAAACTCCTACTTATTCAAGTAATGATATAATTGCCATTTCATTTGGAATAGAAATACTTAAAGTTTTCTCCTTTAATGCTTTGCCAATTACTTTAAAAAAATTTTTAACATGAATTTCCTTCACAGTGCATGAGTTCCAGTGGGTCTCCACTTGTCAGTTTTTAAAAATACTTTAAACTATTCCAGTGGTTATATTCTTGTATGATGTTTTATTATGCATTTTTCTTACTGACAAATGATATTTAAGATTTTTTTCCTATACTTGCTGTTTGTGTAACGTATATAGTGAAGTCACTGAATTCCTATTTAGTGACTTTTCTATTCAAATATATTATCCATGTTTTATTGGGTCACTTGCCTTATTATTCTAAGAGTTCTTTATATGTTCTGCATACCAGTCCTTTATTAGACATACATTTTGCAAATACTTTTTCCCAGTGCATGGCTTGCATTTTCATTATTTTAACTGTCTTTGAAAGGAAAAATTACTTCTAATACTTTATCAATATTATATCTTGTAGTTAAGTGTCTTTGTGTCATACTTAATATATCTTTGCTAATCTAAGGTCACAGACATTTTACAGTTTTGGCTCTTCACTTAGACTTAGTTAATGTTTTGTATGATACGTGGTAAAGTGTGTGGTTCATTATTTGCATTTGGATATTTAATTTTTCCAGCATCATTTGGTGAATGACTCTTAAGTTGCCTAGAAGCAGAAGTCTAAGTATTAATTTGATAGGAGAAAGCATAGAATAAAATGACAATAAAATGACAATAATATCCAAAAATTTTTAAAAGAAATTGCTTTAGGGGAGGGGCCCTGATATAGTTTCTATGATGTAGTTTTAGTTTAATATGATTTCATATATAAAAAAAGATGAGTTGATATATTTACTTTCACACTTTCCATTTAGGATAGTCACAGATGAGAAGTAAACATCCTTTGTTATTGTAGATCTCTGAATTTTTAATTCAGAAAATGTAATCAACAAATTCACTGATTGAGTTCTTCATATTGATTTGTCTTCCAGTTTTGAGATAAGAATATTGTGAATTTAAATGTAAGTTCTGTAAATTGTAACTGCCTTTTTGTTAGAGCATTTCTTCTAATAATTTTCACAAGTACTTAACAGAACAAAACTCCTACTTATTCAAGTAATGATATAATTGCCATTTCATTTGGAATAGAAATACTTAAAGTCTTTGTTCAAATAGAGCCATTTCTATTATGAGAATTGCTTTGGTTGCTCAATTAGGCTGATAAAGAAAATAATGATAAGAGGGTCTGTGTTTTCCGCAACCATGAACTGGATCCATCTACTCTCAGGTTTTGAATTTGTAGCTTGTCATTGCAACAAAAGTCCTTTCACTTTGTTTGAGTTGTAGATCATTTATATAAAAAATGATTGTATTAAGCTTTCTGCCTTTCTATTGCACAATTTTAACTTGATTTGTCACTATTTTAGAATGGGTAAGTTCTGTGTACATACCACAATAACCAGATAACCTATTCTTTAACACTGTAGGATGACCTGACCAGATATCATAGCTGAACAGATAAATTTAGTCCAATATTTTAAATAATGAAAGGGTGTGACAGACCTGGGAGTTCATTTAGGTCTTCCTTATGTGACAGAGATGTAATGTACATTAAATCTATTTTTAATTCTGCCTTATGTAGCCTCACAGCAAGATTTCACACATGCAAATGAAAGTTTGTAAAAAAGAAAACCTCATGAAAAAAATCTGTTAGTTTAATTTAAGCCTCATTGGATGTGATAGCAAATTTTGCATTTTAATGTCAAATTAAATAATTAAACTTACTCCAGCTTCTTCTTTACATTAGGACATGTGTGTGCTTAAATGGTTAAACTATATATAGTACTTAAAACAGTGCCTAGAACATAGTGAATGTTCCATTAATGTTATCATTGCCATCTTCATTGAGGGGGAGGAGACACACAAATTTATGCCTTTGGGTTCCTCCGTAAAGAGACACTGCATTGTACCTAGAATAGTTTGGAGAGTATCAACATTAATTATTATGGAAATATTCGTTGCAGCTAGTGAAATAATGATAGGCAAGTGTACGAAGCCAAAAGAATTTAAATGATGATACAGAGTCTTCTGTACTTAATAAAATGTTTATGCCTAATTCTGTGTATTTAAAAATTAACTGTTTGAAAAGTATTACCTGGTCACAATAACAGTTTATAGAGGATACAGATCTCTTATCAAATTCTCATTTATAGTTTCTATCTTGCTTTTTAAGGGAGTAGTTGGTATAGTGTCCAGAACTATTTATTTTCTTTTTCTTCTTTTTATGGCACTAGAATACCTCTTTCCTTTGAGGAACCCATTTTCTGTGGATTAGGTGAACTGCCTCCACTTACCATTTCCTTGTTGGGTACATTGATAAGGAATGGCAGATGGCCCATCAGGGTATCCTGTTTTCTCAGGCAATAGTCATATGTTCAACATTCCACTTCCTCCAACATACATGCAATTTGAGCTTTTCTCCTCCTTCTTTATGTGTGCAGTGATCATTTGCTATTTCTAGCAAGGTAGGACTTGCTGGGATGTCTTTTTATGATGATTAGTGGATGGTATCTTAGATCTAAAGAGAGAAATTACTAAAAAAATGAAAACGATCGATGACTCTGCTTTTCAAGCACAGATAGGGTGAGGACATCAGACACATTGGAATATTCTTCTTTGATACCTTAGCTCTAAGCTATAGTGCTAGGTTTAACCCCCTATTCTAGTCACTGCAACAGTGCCCTTCATAAAGCCTTTTTCCTGAGCCAAGTAATTCCCAAATCTGAATTCTAGCCTTAATCTATATGTCTTTATTTCTTCTTCAAGTCTCCTCTCTATCTCGTTCCCCTTTTTTTAAAATAGCAAATTTTGCATTTTAATGTCAAATTAAATAATTAAACTTACTCCAGCTTCTTCTTTACATTAGGACATGTGTGTGCTTAAATGGTTAAACTATATATAGTACTTAAAACAGTGCCTAGAACATAGTGAATGTTCCATTAATGTTATCATTGCCATCTTCATTGAGGGGGAGGAGACACACAAATTTATGCCTTTGGGTTCCTCCGTAAAGAGACACTGCATTGTACCTAGAATAGTTTGGAGAGTATCAACATTAATTATTATGGAAATATTCGTTGCAGCTAGTGAAATAATGATAGGCAAGTGTACGAAGCCAAAAGAATTTAAATGATGATACAGAGTCTTCTGTACTTAATAAAATGTTTATGCCTAATTCTGTGTATTTAAAAATTAACTGTTTGAAAAGTATTACCTGGTCACAATAACAGTTTATAGAGGATACAGATCTCTTATCAAATTCTCATTTATAGTTTCTATCTTGCTTTTTAAGGGAGTAGTTGGTATAGTGTCCAGAACTATTTATTTTCTTTTTCTTCTTTTTATGGCACTAGAATACCTCTTTCCTTTGAGGAACCCATTTTCTGTGGATTAGGTGAACTGCCTCCACTTACCATTTCCTTGTTGGGTACATTGATAAGGAATGGCAGATGGCCCATCAGGGTATCCTGTTTTCTCAGGCAATAGTCATATGTTCAACATTCCACTTCCTCCAACATACATGCAATTTGAGCTTTTCTCCTCCTTCTTTATGTGTGCAGTGATCATTTGCTATTTCTAGCAAGGTAGGACTTGCTGGGATGTCTTTTTATGATGATTAGTGGATGGTATCTTAGATCTAAAGAGAGAAATTACTAAAAAAATGAAAACGATCGATGACTCTGCTTTTCAAGCACAGATAGGGTGAGGACATCAGACACATTGGAATATTCTTCTTTGATACCTTAGCTCTAAGCTATAGTGCTAGGTTTAACCCCCTATTCTAGTCACTGCAACAGTGCCCTTCATAAAGCCTTTTTCCTGAGCCAAGTAATTCCCAAATCTGAATTCTAGCCTTAATCTATATGTCTTTATTTCTCTTCTTCAAGTCTCCTCTCTATCTCTGATAAAATAAAGGAAATGATTCTAGGTTTCACCCCATGGAAATTCTTAGAGTCCATGTTTTGTTATTTTAGGATATGTATACATGCATAAACGAGTGTGTGTGTGTGTGTCTGGAAGGTGATGAATATCTTTGAAGAACGAAATAGCAAGATCTAACCTGTGTTTTAGGACAACAAAAATGGAAGTAACATAAACATGAAAGTAAAGGGTCAACACTGGAGACTAGTGATGAGAGAATTGTTTAAGGAAGGACAAAAGTAAAAGGTCTTTTGAAGCATAGAGATTCAATATCTAAAATGCTGAGTGGGTATAAATCCAGATTTGTTGGCTATTGTAATGAGAGTTTTTATTTTTCATGCTGATTACATACATGATTTTATTGCAGGAAGAATAACAGTGACTTTGGCTTCATAATTTACATAGTTTCTGTACTTGAATAGCTCTGCTTGTACTTTTGATAATTATATATATATATGTAAAAGTTGGAAAACTTGAGTTTTGAGATGAAAAACTAATAAAATTTGGCTGCTGACTGAAAGTTGGTCAAGACTGAGGAAGAGGGAAGTATTAAAGCTCTACTTGAAGTTTCTAATGGGAATTATCTTAAAGTCAGGGAGTGGTGCAAACAGTAATAGTCTGAAAGAATAGATTTGTAAACCTGTTAGTTTTTAATAACTTTACTTTCAATGTACTTTAATTTTGTGGGTCTTAGTTTCTTGTTTAAAGTGAATATGATGATGGACTTCCCTGATAGTCCAGTGGTTTGCTGCTAATTCAAAGGGTCGGGATTCAATCTCTGGTCGGGAAACTAGATCCCACATCCTGCAGCTAAGAGTTCATATGCCACAATGAAGATGAAGATCCTATGTGCCACAACTATGACCTGGTGCAGTCAAATAAATAAACAAATATGAAAAAAAAATAAAATGAATATGATGAGCCAGAACTCTATAAGACTTAAGTCCTGTGTTTCTCTGTGATTGCTCAATATCACAGATCTGTCTGCTATTTTTCTAAACTCTGTATCTTTGCTTAAATATATCACTTAAATTTCTTGTGTTTTTTCCTTTATTGGAGCATAATTGACAAATGTTTCATATTCAAAGTATATAGTGTGATGATTTGATCTGCATATATTTTATGAAATGATTAGCACAGTCAGGTTAATTAACACCCCCATCACCTGAAATAGTTACTTTTGCTTGGCGAGAATATTTAAGAGTACTCTTTAAGCAAATTTCAAGTTAACTATATTCTATAACTATATTAACTATATTCATCATGTTGTACATTAGATCCTAGAACTTGTTCATCTTATAACTGAAGACTTCAACCTTTGACCATGATCTCCTTACTTCCTTTACCCTTCTGATCCTGGTAGTTACCATTCTACTCTGAACCCCACAGTGAAATACCACCTTGTACCTGTTAGGATGACTTTTATAAAAAGACAAGAAATAACAACTGTTGGCGAGAATATGGAGAAAAGGAAAACCTTGTACACGGTTGATGCAACCATAATGGAAAACAATAGGAGGTTCCTCAAAAAATTAGAAATAGAACTCCATGTCATTCTGCAGTCCCACTTCTGGGTATATATGTGAAGGAAATGTAATCAAATTTCAAAGAGATATCTGTGCCCCCATATTCAGTGAAGCACAATTTACTATATCCAAGATGTAGAAACAACCTAAATCTTGACGGATGAATGAATAAAGAATATGTGATACACTCACACACATACATTTCACCCATTTATGACAACATGGATGAAATTACAGGATTATAGGACATTGTGCTAAGGAAATAGACCAGAGATGGAAAGACAGTATTTACTTATAAGTGGAATCTAAAAGAATATTCTTTTTTTTAATTTTTAATTTTTATTTTTTTAAACCTTTATTTTGCCTTTACCTTTTACAGAGTTTTGTTGTTTAGAGATATGTATGTTCCCAGATTAGTCATATGTATGTCCCCCCTTCCTACCCCTCCCGACCATCACACAGCACCCCTGAATGATCCCTTTTTCTCACAGAGCAATGACTAGAGCTATTTTCTTCACTTATGATAGTACAGGCCTTCATGCTACTCCCTTTACACCTCCCACCCTCTGTTCCTTCCCCACAATGTCCATATGTCCACTGTCCGTGTCTGTCTTTCCGTTGCTTCACTGCGTGTGCCATCATCACCATCCTACTAGATTCCATATATATGTGTTAATATACTGTATTTGTCCTTCTCTTTCTGACTGACTTCACTTTTTATGATACATTCTAGATCCAGCCACCTCATTAGGGCTGATTCTTCTGCATTTAAAAGAATATTCTTGTATTTTTAAGTACATTTGGACGATGGTAAATCTAAACAAGACATTGTGCTTATTTTTATACTTATTTATGTGCCTGTCTTGGAAGGGAGATCCTTGTGATTCTGTGCAGCCTTAGTAATTCAAAAAGAAATCTTGTTCTTTTGTCACTTTTCCAGAGATTTTGCACTTGGACCTGCCAACTTTTGTATCAGACAACAAGTGGAGTACCTGACAGCAAGTGGAAAACCAAGCTATTAAAATTTTCCTGGTGAGTTTTGTAAGTTTTGTTTTATTACACCCCTCATCCTGGTTGATCTGCACTCAGCACATTTTTCCTTCATTTCATTTGTTGCAACACTGATTGGAGTGATGTATCAGTCTTATGATTATGTTTTTTAATTTGGGAAAATTTACACAAACATGAAAAATTGTGAATGCTAATTCACAATTATTGGTATTATTGATTTCAGAATTAATAATTATTGACATCATATCATGGTTGTTTCATATACTTTTGAAAGAAATTGAGCATTAAATAGCATTTTTCATTTGAATACTATTCTGTTTTACTCTTTTTGGTGGTTACACTTTAGCATATTTAAACATGGATAAATATAGAATTAAATGTGTTTCCACAAGCCACACAGGTAGTCATTGTGAATCCAGATTCCAGAGCATGGATCTCTAGATTCTTGATGTGCTGTTCTATATACAGGAAAATTGATTTCATTGTTGATGGAATTAAAAATTAAATAATGTTAATATGTATCATATTTTATAATATTTCAATTAAAACCACATGTACCTTTATTTTTAGTTCAGACTTAACAAGTGGCAAGAGATTTATCCCAGCAACCAAAACATACCTGATAGCCTTCAGAATCTGGTTTTTAAAACCCACTGGAGGTCTGAGTACACAAAGAAACCTAAAAAAGAATTAAACTCCAAAAGCAGTGTGTACTTCATCGGGAGGGAGACTCATGTAGCTGCTCTTATCTCTGGTGTAATGGCATGATGAAGAGGAATCTGTTGTATAAAAAATGGAAATGCTAGAATGAAGACAGCATGTTAAGAAGCCAGTAATTCACCAAACAGACTTAAGAGCTTAGAAAAAGCAGAGGACAGGATAAATGAACTTAAATACAGGTCTGTAGAATGTATTAGACAGAATGTTTGTGTCCCTGCCCACCCCCTACCCTGCAAATTCACATATTGAAGGAGATCCTTGTGATTCTGTGCAGCCTTAGTAATTCAAAAAGAAATCTTGTTCTTTTGTCACTTTTCCAGAGATTTTGCACTTGGACCTGCCAACTTTTGTATCAGACAACAAGTGGAGTACCTGACAGCAAGTGGAAAACCAAGCTATTAAAATTTTCCTGGTGAGTTTTGTAAGTTTTGTTTTATTACACCCCTCATCCTGGTTGATCTGCACTCAGCACATTTTTCCTTCATTTCATTTGTTGCAACACTGATTGGAGTGATGTATCAGTCTTATGATTATGTTTTTTAATTTGGGAAAATTTACACAAACATGAAAAATTGTGAATGCTAATTCACAATTATTGGTATTATTGATTTCAGAATTAATAATTATTGACATCATATCATGGTTGTTTCATATACTTTTGAAAGAAATTGAGCATTAAATAGCATTTTCATTTGAATACTATTCTGTTTTACTCTTTTTGGTGGTTACACTTTAGCATATTTAAACATGGATAAATATAGAATTAAATGTGTTTCCACAAGCCACACAGGTAGTCATTGTGAATCCAGATTCCAGAGCATGGATCTCTAGATTCTTGATGTGCTGTTCTATATACAGGAAAATTGATTTCATTGTTGATGGAATTAAAAATTAAATAATGTTAATATGTATCATATTTTATAATATTTCAATTAAAACCACATGTACCTTTATTTTTAGTTCAGACTTAACAAGTGGCAAGAGATTTATCCCAGCAACCAAAACATACCTGATAGCCTTCAGAATCTGGTTTTTAAAACCCACTGGAGGTCTGAGTACACAAAGAAACCTAAAAAAGAATTAAACTCCAAAAGCAGTGTGTACTTCATCGGGAGGGAGACTCATGTAGCTGCTCTTATCTCTGGTGTAATGGCATGATGAAGAGGAATCTGTTGTATAAAAAATGGAAATGCTAGAATGAAGACAGCATGTTAAGAAGCCAGTAATTCACCAAACAGACTTAAGAGCTTAGAAAAAGCAGAGGACAGGATAAATGAACTTAAATACAGGTCTGTAGAATGTATTAGACAGAATGTTTGTGTCCCTGCCCACCCCCTACCCTGCAAATTCACATATTGAAATTTCAATCTCCAGTGGGGTGATAAGGTGGTGGAGCTTGTGGTGTGTGATTAGATCGTTAGATAGAGCCTTTATGAATGGGATTAGTGACCTTATAAGAGAGACTCTGGAGACCTCCCTTAAGCTGTTTGCCTTTTGAGGACACAGTGAGATGATGCTTTTCTATGAACTAGGAAGCAGGTTTTCACCAGACACCAAGTCTGAATGATTCTTGAGCTTGAACTTCTCAGACTCTTGAACTGTGAGAAACAAATTTCTGTTGTTGATATGCCCTGCTGTCTGTGGTGTTCTGTCTTAGCAGCCTGAGTGTACAGTTGACCCTTGAACAACATGGAAATTAGGAGTGTTGACTCTCTGTCCAGTTGAAAATCCTCATATAATTTAGAGTCAGCTTTTTTATGCCCTGCCCCTCCTTATCTGCAGTCCTGCATCCGCTGATTCAGCCAACCACAGACCGTGTAGTACTGAAGTATTTACTGTGGGAAAGAAAAACCCACGCGTAGTGGATTCACATAACTCAAATCCATATTGTGTGTGTTTATGTGTTATAGACATGTAATTTATACACACAGAGACACGCATATATCCTCCTTCACCCCAATACGATAGCAAGTTTAAGTGTCTAGAAACAACTGAGATATAGAAAAGCTAAGAAATACATAACATTCCTTGTCTGTGTGTTACGGCTACATTATAATTAAATGACCTCCATCAGGGTTCATTTGGTCTATCTTCTGGAGAGGGAGGGGTACATTCATATCAACAGATCAGTGCAATTTTTAAACCCTTACACATTTTCTAAATCCTTAACAACTCCGTAGTCTTTGTTATAATTTACATTACTGTTCATTTTGGAAGAAAATAGGTTTATTTTGATGACAGAAGACTATTATTACTATTTAGCAGTGGATAGGAAATAATTGCTGAAAAATATTAAGACTTTGATATTTCTCATGTAATAAATAGGAGAGGCAATCCGGGGATTTATTTTATAGGGGCTTAGATTCTTTCTACAGGTCTGTAGAATGTATTAGACAGAATGTTTGTGTCCCTGCCCACCCCCTACCCTGCAAATTCACATATTGAAATTTCAATCTCCAGTGGGGTGATAAGGTGGTGGAGCTTGTGGTGTGTGATTAGATCGTTAGATAGAGCCTTTATGAATGGGATTAGTGACCTTATAAGAGAGACTCTGGAGACCTCCCTTAAGCTGTTTGCCTTTTGAGGACACAGTGAGATGATGCTTTTCTATGAACTAGGAAGCAGGTTTTCACCAGACACCAAGTCTGAATGATTCTTGAGCTTGAACTTCTCAGACTCTTGAACTGTGAGAAACAAATTTCTGTTGTTGATATGCCCTGCTGTCTGTGGTGTTCTGTCTTAGCAGCCTGAGTGTACAGTTGACCCTTGAACAACATGGAAATTAGGAGTGTTGACTCTCTGTCCAGTTGAAAATCCTCATATAATTTAGAGTCAGCTTTTTTATGCCCTGCCCCTCCTTATCTGCAGTCCTGCATCCGCTGATTCAGCCAACCACAGACCGTGTAGTACTGAAGTATTTACTGTGGGAAAGAAAAACCCACGCGTAGTGGATTCACATAACTCAAATCCATATTGTGTGTGTTTATGTGTTATAGACATGTAATTTATACACACAGAGACACGCATATATCCTCCTTCACCCCAATACGATAGCAAGTTTAAGTGTCTAGAAACAACTGAGATATAGAAAAGCTAAGAAATACATAACATTCCTTGTCTGTGTGTTACGGCTACATTATAATTAAATGACCTCCATCAGGGTTCATTTGGTCTATCTTCTGGAGAGGGAGGGGTACATTCATATCAACAGATCAGTGCAATTTTTAAACCCTTACACATTTTCTAAATCCTTAACAACTCCGTAGTCTTTGTTATAATTTACATTACTGTTCATTTTGGAAGAAAATAGGTTTATTTTGATGACAGAAGACTATTATTACTATTTAGCAGTGGATAGGAAATAATTGCTGAAAAATATTAAGACTTTGATATTTCTCATGTAATAAATAGGAGAGGCAATCCGGGGATTTATTTTATAGGGGCTTAGATTCTTTCTAACTTCTATCAGCCATCTTTCTTGTATGTGAGTTGCTTTGTAGTGACAAATGACCCAACCTATAGGTATCAGTATTTTAGGCAGGAAAAGAGATGAGACACAAGCCAAAAGGCAGATACCAATTGAAATTTTTCCTTTCACAGATGCCCCACTGAAAAGATTTCCTGTATTTTTCTTTCACCAGCACTGTGTCTTATGACCACCTCTTTAAAGGAAATGGGAAAATGTAAAATATTTGCTGGGCTTCTTGCCAGATATAATAAAAATGGGAGTTCTTTCAGCAAGGAAGAAAAGTTAGGTATCTTGTTCAGCAATCAGCAACTTGAAACTAACAATCTTTGTCACAGCCCATTTTAGAAATTTTTGACTTTTCAGCACAAAATAAATCATTAGGAGAATCCCGATTCTTTTTCTAAAATTTCTGTACTCTTAATTTACTAATTAAAAACATAGTAGCCCAATGTGGCTTGGCTAAGAAAAAATAGAAGTGATATCTCTGAATAGATAGCGTCACTTCTAAGCATTTTTGGCTAAAATCAAGTGTAAATAAAGACAGCAGGAGTCTTAAATGAAACTAACAATGGATGCTTTCCCTGAAGAGATGTAGAAGCAACAAATTATTATCTAGAGAGAATGAAATGATGTCACTAATGTGTACAGAACTTGCAGTAAACTAATAGTCAGCATTCTAATTTGAATAAAAATGAAACTCAGCCAATAAGTTTTGAATACGGATGGAAGAAGCTCTCTTGGAAGATGAGGTTTTTTGTCACTGCAAGAGTCGGTTAGTTGAATGGATTTTGAGCCTTGACTATATTGTTAAACTAGAGAATTATTGTGATCCCATTCTATCTTGAAATCGGTACCTATTCCTTGATTACAGAGAAAGACAACAAAAGATGACAGTTAGCCACATTATAGGATTTAAATACAGTATCATTTGCTTTTTAACATTTTAAGCAAATTAATAAAGCATATTTTCTCTTCAATTGCTAATCAGATAATTTTAGATAAAGAAAACTTAAGGACTTCCTTGGTGATCCAGTGGGTAAAGAGTATGCCTTGCAGTGCAAGGGCACCAGTTCCATCCCTGGCCCAGGAAGCTCCCATGTGCTGCAGAGCAGCTGGACCGGTGTGTCCAATTATGAGCCAGCATTCTGGAGCGCATGCACCCAGAGCCAGTACTCTGCAATGGAGAGTCCACTGCAATGGGAGGTCCACACATGCCAAAGAATAAAGATGGATGAAAATAAATAAAGAACCAATAAAAGAGGCCAAAATTTAAAATAAAAGAAAACTTAACAAAAGCATCAGGCACTATATTTCTAGCCACAGAAATATTTGTTATAACTGTCCTTATGAGTTAAGGAGATATATACAGTTCTATTAAACCAAGATAAATATCTGTCTTAAATGACAAGCTCTAAGGGAATTTTTCATATAGTTTAAAAGTTTCAGACAAATAACCTGTTTAGATACAGTTTGATCAAGGCTCTAGTCTACTCTGTGTTTCAGGTATGTCTTCAAATTGGTATTTCTCAGGGTAGCAGCTCTATGAAACACCCACAGATCACATCATTAAGAGGGAATGGAGGTATGTTTCCAGAATTCCTTTCATAAATACCAATATGTGCAATGATCAGTCCACTTAAACTAATCTCAGTGGCCAGAAAAATGCCATGCATTAATTGAATTTGTGTGAGATGGCAGAATCTTGTGCTGTGTGGTTACTGTGATGAAAGGGGCAGTGAAGAATTTGAGATTATCTCAGTGATTGTGGAACATTCATGACCTACCCAGTCCCACCCAGTGCTCATAGCTGCTTCCTGATGATTCTCATTTGTCAACCCTCATTTTGGAATGATTGTTGAGAAGATAACCACAGTGTCCATTACTGCAGTGAAAAGCACTCCAAATAACTTAAAATATGTGGGAAAAGGCATGATTTTATATTTATAGAATATATTGAAAGTTCAGAAATAGAAATCGTCAGTTCTAGAAGTGTAATCGACAAGCACCTTATAATTATTACATTCAGTTTTTTATTTTGATAGAGATCACTGATATATTTATTAAGCATTTGTGAACAATGGTTGCCAATTCCATTGTATTTTCAAAATAAGCTTCCTTGGTGATCCAGTGGGTAAAGAGTATGCCTTGCAGTGCAAGGGCACCAGTTCCATCCCTGGCCCAGGAAGCTCCCATGTGCTGCAGAGCAGCTGGACCGGTGTGTCCAATTATGAGCCAGCATTCTGGA
This sequence comes from Tragulus kanchil, assembly GCA_022376925.1. Lineage (NCBI taxonomy): Eukaryota > Metazoa > Chordata > Mammalia > Artiodactyla > Tragulidae > Tragulus > Tragulus kanchil. The sequence goes on along the minus strand of JAIOJX010000028.1, from coordinate 66,737,091 downwards.
GCGCATGCACCCAGAGCCAGTACTCTGCAATGGAGAGTCCACTGCAATGGGAGGTCCACACATGCCAAAGAATAAAGATGGATGAAAATAAATAAAGAACCAATAAAAGAGGCCAAAATTTAAAATAAAAGAAAACTTAACAAAAGCATCAGGCACTATATTTCTAGCCACAGAAATATTTGTTATAACTGTCCTTATGAGTTAAGGAGATATATACAGTTCTATTAAACCAAGATAAATATCTGTCTTAAATGACAAGCTCTAAGGGAATTTTTCATATAGTTTAAAAGTTTCAGACAAATAACCTGTTTAGATACAGTTTGATCAAGGCTCTAGTCTACTCTGTGTTTCAGGTATGTCTTCAAATTGGTATTTCTCAGGGTAGCAGCTCTATGAAACACCCACAGATCACATCATTAAGAGGGAATGGAGGTATGTTTCCAGAATTCCTTTCATAAATACCAATATGTGCAATGATCAGTCCACTTAAACTAATCTCAGTGGCCAGAAAAATGCCATGCATTAATTGAATTTGTGTGAGATGGCAGAATCTTGTGCTGTGTGGTTACTGTGATGAAAGGGGCAGTGAAGAATTTGAGATTATCTCAGTGATTGTGGAACATTCATGACCTACCCAGTCCCACCCAGTGCTCATAGCTGCTTCCTGATGATTCTCATTTGTCAACCCTCATTTTGGAATGATTGTTGAGAAGATAACCACAGTGTCCATTACTGCAGTGAAAAGCACTCCAAATAACTTAAAATATGTGGGAAAAGGCATGATTTTATATTTATAGAATATATTGAAAGTTCAGAAATAGAAATCGTCAGTTCTAGAAGTGTAATCGACAAGCACCTTATAATTATTACATTCAGTTTTTTATTTTGATAGAGATCACTGATATATTTATTAAGCATTTGTGAACAATGGTTGCCAATTCCATTGTATTTTCAAAATAAGTTCAAACTACCAAAGACTCAGTCCAAAATTTATGAACCTTGGAAAACGGATGCAACTGTCCACTGCTGTTCATGGCCACAGTGGTTCTCAAAGCTACTAGAAAACAAATAACATGTTTTTTTGACCAAGAATAATCTTTCAGTAAAAAGCTATTAATCCTTAAAGATAAATACATTATTTGGGACTTCTGGCACTGTAGAGCATGAGTTTAATTTCAAAGGAGTGATTTTAACTGGCAAACGCTTTTAGTGCCCTTGGTCATTTCCACATATCTTGAAGAAATAACTACCATTGGTTCTCACTCTGTCTTTCTTGAGTCACACACAAATTGTTGCCAAATGACAAAAGAGAAATACAGAAACTCAAACATCTTTGTATTAAGTATGCTTTCTGTATAGTTTTGGAGAGTGAATTATTATACCCGATTCCAGTAACAGCACAGAAAATTTAACTTTCATTATCAAATGGCAGAAAACCATAAATTGTGTCCTGTGATGAAAAAGCTACTAGAGGAGATTTCAAGGTTTCTTTTCAGTATACATCTGGGCTAGTCTAGTGGTTTGAAATTTAGAAACATAGTTGTATCATTCCATAGTATTGTTTGCTTGTTTACCAATACCTTAAAAGTTATTCGAATGATTATATATGTATATGTTAAATACATATTTCAGTTATTACATATAAAGATTTTGAGGATAGTATAAAAAGCTAGAAACTCTAGATTAGATTTTAGCTTCAGATTTACAGTCAGATAAACATAAATAATCACTGAATTCATTGTAGAAGCTTAGCCTTCTCATGTGGAAAATGGGGCAATTCTCTGTATGCATAGTGTTGCTGTGAGAATCAGTGAGATAAATCATAAATCACGGTGTTTATTAGTATTCACCATGTCAGCTCTACTGTTGTCATAACTTATAGGGTTACTGTAAGAACGTAAGAAACTATGTAAATCAGAGTATATGGAGATAATTAATATTTTATTAGTAATATTGCTCTACCACTACTATATAAATCAGTAGTATCCATTATAGTAAAAGGTGGTTTGTTCCTAGAAAGGTAGTTATTTGAACTTCTTTATGGCTTTAAATTTCAGTAGCTTGAAACTGGCAAGGAAAAAGTGTCCATGTTGAATTTTTTTATTTGTAAAATTCTCTCAATTCGGTTTTGAGTACTAAGAGCAAAGTTTGGAAAATTCAGAGCAAATATTTATCTCGTAAACAAAGGAATGAAGAAAAATGAATGAAAAAAAATACATCATATACAGAAAGTTAACTTTATTTCTACATGAAAAGCATATAAACTATTTCTGAGCTAAGGGAATGTATTAGAGAAGACAGAGAGCAAGAGAGGAAATAGAATTTAACCAGCAGCGTGGAATTCCCTTCGTGTCAGCCTTGACCACTACCCCTCGGCGATTACCCAGTATGGAGGATGGACACTCCCAGATGTGAGAATCTGTGGATAGGTGTGATATTTGGAAAAAGTTTTACAGAAACTCAAACATCTTTGTATTAAGTATGCTTTCTGTATAGTTTTGGAGAGTGAATTATTATACCCGATTCCAGTAACAGCACAGAAAATTTAACTTTCATTATCAAATGGCAGAAAACCATAAATTGTGTCCTGTGATGAAAAAGCTACTAGAGGAGATTTCAAGGTTTCTTTTCAGTATACATCTGGGCTAGTCTAGTGGTTTGAAATTTAGAAACATAGTTGTATCATTCCATAGTATTGTTTGCTTGTTTACCAATACCTTAAAAGTTATTCGAATGATTATATATGTATATGTTAAATACATATTTCAGTTATTACATATAAAGATTTTGAGGATAGTATAAAAAGCTAGAAACTCTAGATTAGATTTTAGCTTCAGATTTACAGTCAGATAAACATAAATAATCACTGAATTCATTGTAGAAGCTTAGCCTTCTCATGTGGAAAATGGGGCAATTCTCTGTATGCATAGTGTTGCTGTGAGAATCAGTGAGATAAATCATAAATCACGGTGTTTATTAGTATTCACCATGTCAGCTCTACTGTTGTCATAACTTATAGGGTTACTGTAAGAACGTAAGAAACTATGTAAATCAGAGTATATGGAGATAATTAATATTTTATTAGTAATATTGCTCTACCACTACTATATAAATCAGTAGTATCCATTATAGTAAAAGGTGGTTTGTTCCTAGAAAGGTAGTTATTTGAACTTCTTTATGGCTTTAAATTTCAGTAGCTTGAAACTGGCAAGGAAAAAGTGTCCATGTTGAATTTTTTTATTTGTAAAATTCTCTCAATTCGGTTTTGAGTACTAAGAGCAAAGTTTGGAAAATTCAGAGCAAATATTTATCTCGTAAACAAAGGAATGAAGAAAAATGAATGAAAAAAAATACATCATATACAGAAAGTTAACTTTATTTCTACATGAAAAGCATATAAACTATTTCTGAGCTAAGGGAATGTATTAGAGAAGACAGAGAGCAAGAGAGGAAATAGAATTTAACCAGCAGCGTGGAATTCCCTTCGTGTCAGCCTTGACCACTACCCCTCGGCGATTACCCAGTATGGAGGATGGACACTCCCAGATGTGAGAATCTGTGGATAGGTGTGATATTTATCCCCCATGTCTGGAGGACCACAGGAAGATTCATCATTGTAGAATGTTCTAACATGGAATCATTGCAGTAGAGAAAAAAGATTAGTAGTGTATGGGTAGCTGGAAAAGGTCCAGAGGTAAGTCTCCCTCACCATTTAAATTTTCCTACTGGATGTAGAAGAGATAGGAACATGTCCACAGTTAAGTATGAGATGAAAAGCAGTAAAAAGTTGAAGATGCTTGCCAAGGAGTTGTTATAGTAAGGAGTAAAGAGCTTCGTGATCGAGTCTGTGGTTCAGGAAGCATAGCTGGGTTCTGAAGGGAGGATGTGGGACCTGAGGTGAGACGTGAGCCAATAAGGTGAGACTGCTGGGATTCTCTGGGTGTCGTCTTGTCTTCCAGGCCAGGAGAATGGAAAAATTAGTCAGTAATGGATTCCTGTAGGTAGTGATGGGATTCAGTACATGTTACCACCAAATGTGGCATCTTGGCATATGAAATATCATACACTGAAAGAAGTCTTAAAAATTGGCAGAAGCAGGAAGGTCAGTCTGACCCCAGTTAACCTTCCTCAAAGTCATAACAGTAAGACTTCTTAAAATTTTTTACTTTTATTTGTATTATTATTATTATTATTATTAATTTTTGCCACATTTATTCCAGGGCCATAAGTTTTTGTTTCTTCAGTTTCTTCTGGGATATCTTTTTCTTGTGTTCAATCTGTCCTTCTACATTTAGGAAAAATCTAGGTTTTTAACAGGTTTTGAGTACTAAGAGCAAAGTTTGGAAAATTCAGAGCAAATATTTATCTCGTAAACAAAGGAATGAAGAAAAATGAATGAAAAAAAATACATCATATACAGAAAGTTAACTTTATTTCTACATGAAAAGCATATAAACTATTTCTGAGCTAAGGGAATGTATTAGAGAAGACAGAGAGCAAGAGAGGAAATAGAATTTAACCAGCAGCGTGGAATTCCCTTCGTGTCAGCCTTGACCACTACCCCTCGGCGATTACCCAGTATGGAGGATGGACACTCCCAGATGTGAGAATCTGTGGATAGGTGTGATATTTATCCCCCATGTCTGGAGGACCACAGGAAGATTCATCATTGTAGAATGTTCTAACATGGAATCATTGCAGTAGAGAAAAAAGATTAGTAGTGTATGGGTAGCTGGAAAAGGTCCAGAGGTAAGTCTCCCTCACCATTTAAATTTTCCTACTGGATGTAGAAGAGATAGGAACATGTCCACAGTTAAGTATGAGATGAAAAGCAGTAAAAAGTTGAAGATGCTTGCCAAGGAGTTGTTATAGTAAGGAGTAAAGAGCTTGTGATCGAGTCTGTGGTTCAGGAAGCATAGCTGGGTTCTGAAGGGAGGATGTGGGACCTGAGGTGAGACGTGAGCCAATAAGGTGAGACTGCTGGGATTCTCTGGGTGTCGTCTTGTCTTCCAGGCCAGGAGAATGGAAAAATTAGTCAGTAATGGATTCCTGTAGGTAGTGATGGGATTCAGTACATGTTACCACCAAATGTGGCATCTTGGCATATGAAATATCATACACTGAAAGAAGTCTTAAAAATTGGCAGAAGCAGGAAGGTCAGTCTGACCCCAGTTAACCTTCCTCAAAGTCATAACAGTAAGACTTCTTAAAATTTTTTACTTTTATTTGTATTATTATTATTATTATTATTAATTTTTGCCACATTTATTCCAGGGCCATAAGTTTTTGTTTCTTCAGTTTCTTCTGGGATATCTTTTTCTTGTGTTCAATCTGTCCTTCTACATTTAGGAAAAATCTGTTGTTTTTCAATAAGGATCATCTCATTGTAACAGGTATGGATTGATTCCACCATGAGCTTGTAACTCCTATGCCCTATCTTTGGGGACTTTGTCATCACTTGGATGTGTTTAATGGTCAGAGAGTCTATATTTAAGCCCTTAACTTCAATATTACTCTCTGCATTGTTTTAACATCTGCAGTGAAACCTCAACACTTTTTTGGGGCTGCCGATTCTGTGTCCAGCCCTACTGTTTGGCCTGTGCACACCTACCAGCCTTGCTGTTGTAATGATGGAAAGATACACGTTGCTTCTGCGGAGGGACATCCTTCAGTTACTCAGTGGCTTTTGGTATATGCATACCCTTAATGGCTTGGGCAGTTTCTCAGTTGTTTTTAAAATGACCACAAAGATTTAAACTTCTTGATTTGCATGATTTTGTGGGGTTTTCTGGGTCAGGTGAATAGTGAGCTGCTTTTAGAGGTCATCTCAGACCTCTTATCAGAAAAGAAACAGTGAGACTCTTGAATCTCTGGTTACTGTCCAGATAGAAAAGAGTGCCAAGAGAGAGGACTCTAGTGAGAGGACTCTGAATCTGATTGGCTATCCCATCAAGTTTTATACAAACAGGAAGCGTATATGTTTACTATGTGGATTGTTTCTTCCCCTGCAAGAAATGAGTATTTGAGAATTATATTGAATTTACTAAGGGGAAAATAGTTCTGTCTTTCAATATTTAAGTTGTTTGAAAATATCATAAGGATTCCTGTAGGTAGTGATGGGATTCAGTACATGTTACCACCAAATGTGGCATCTTGGCATATGAAATATCATACACTGAAAGAAGTCTTAAAAATTGGCAGAAGCAGGAAGGTCAGTCTGACCCCAGTTAACCTTCCTCAAAGTCATAACAGTAAGACTTCTTAAAATTTTTTACTTTTATTTGTATTATTATTATTATTATTAATTTTTGCCACATTTATTCCAGGGCCATAAGTTTTTGTTTCTTCAGTTTCTTCTGGGATATCTTTTTCTTGTGTTCAATCTGTCCTTCTACATTTAGGAAAAATCTGTTGTTTTTCAATAAGGATCATCTCATTGTAACAGGTATGGATTGATTCCACCATGAGCTTGTAACTCCTATGCCCTATCTTTGGGGACTTTGTCATCACTTGGATGTGTTTAATGGTCAGAGAGTCTATATTTAAGCCCTTAACTTCAATATTACTCTCTGCATTGTTTTAACATCTGCAGTGAAACCTCAACACTTTTTTGGGGCTGCCGATTCTGTGTCCAGCCCTACTGTTTGGCCTGTGCACACCTACCAGCCTTGCTGTTGTAATGATGGAAAGATACACGTTGCTTCTGCGGAGGGACATCCTTCAGTTACTCAGTGGCTTTTGGTATATGCATACCCTTAATGGCTTGGGCAGTTTCTCAGTTGTTTTTAAAATGACCACAAAGATTTAAACTTCTTGATTTGCATGATTTTGTGGGGTTTTCTGGGTCAGGTGAATAGTGAGCTGCTTTTAGAGGTCATCTCAGACCTCTTATCAGAAAAGAAACAGTGAGACTCTTGAATCTCTGGTTACTGTCCAGATAGAAAAGAGTGCCAAGAGAGAGGACTCTAGTGAGAGGACTCTGAATCTGATTGGCTATCCCATCAAGTTTTATACAAACAGGAAGCGTATATGTTTACTATGTGGATTGTTTCTTCCCCTGCAAGAAATGAGTATTTGAGAATTATATTGAATTTACTAAGGGGAAAATAGTTCTGTCTTTCAATATTTAAGTTGTTTGAACAATTGTTATGGCAAATTTAAAGCTGCTATGTAGAAGAAAATGGCAATCCACTCCAGTATTCTTGCCTAGAAAAATTCCATGGACAGAGGAGCCTGGAGGGCTACCATTCATGGGGTCGCAAAGAGTCAGACATGACTGAATGACTGAGCACATGTAGCTTTTATGTTTCTTAAGTTGCATTTATTAAGTAAGTATTCACCAGTGTTATTAAACAAAAGTATATTTAATTAACATTTATAACTTCCGGTTGCCTTGGAATAATCAGTGATTTTTGTGAGCTTATAATGCGTCAACCTTTAAAACATAAAAGGGTAAAAATAACTTTTATTTATTTTATTGCATTTATTAACCATAGAAAATTGCTAGTGTTTGATTGTTTTTGAGCTCCTGAAAGAGCAGTTTCATGTGGTGGAACTTAATACCTTCCAGAATATCCAGAGTGCCTTTTGTGTACTCTAGGTTGGAAGCACCAAGAATAAATGATAAACAGTGGTTACTGAGATTTCCAGGAAGATGGATTTAGTGAGAAACTTATTTTTATGATGCACATAAAATTGAAAATAATTTTTTAGAAGTCATTAAATCTGAAAGATGCATGTTTACACTTCTTACAGTTTAATTCAGTTTTCCATTGTGGTTCAGAGAACCACAGAAAACTTTTTTCTGGTATTGACATTTTGATTAAAGAAGACTACGTTATTATTTTGGAAAGTCTTTTCAGATTTTTAATCATGTACTACTAATGATTGTTCAAAACCTTCTGGTTATTTTTCTATTAACTTTTATTATAAATGTTGAAAGCGTTGTTCAAATCAACTCTCAAACCTGGTGTATGCATATATTTTTAACTGTTAAAGACTCATCAATTGGAAGTTAGTATTCATTAATGCAAGTAAGGTAGAGTTTCAGGATGCACACAAATGGAAATGACAGCTCAAGTAAAAGAAGGTTTGGAGCAGGCATGGTAGTTCCGTCTTCTCCTATGATACTGTGTACTTTGACTTTTTTGTTTTAGCTCCTATTTTAAATGACTTCACTTTATGTATGAAAAAAGGTTGCCTTTCTGAGATGTATAGGGAAGTAAATCTGGAATAATTGGAATAATGCATGTCTTACGCTGTGCTTACTCAAGAAGCTTCCACAGGGCACACGATAAGGAAGGTTATCATCGCGAATGGAAACCTGCTGTTATGGAGAGCAAGTTGGGAAAGCAATGTATTCTCTAATGGAGATTATTGAAGTATATATAATTTTAGCAGCTGAAAACAACTATTTTTCTTTCTCTTTTTCCTGAAACCCTTCTAAAAGGCCTTTCCTCAGACATGGAGAACAGTCTTATGGACACTGGAGTAAGGGAGGAGAATATTCTGTGGGACTAGGAGATCTCATACAGGGGCTGTGTAGCGACCTGGAGGGGTGAGATGGGGAGGGAGTCGGGGGGCGGGAGTTCTGGGTCAGAGACATATGTATATCTATGGCAGATTCAACAAAACTCTGTAAGAAAAAAAAAAAACAAAACAGTAACAAAAGGCCTCTCTTGACCACCAGAGGGGCCAAGGACCAATACCCCTGGGGAGGAGTCACAACAGTGGGCTTAGGGTGACTCTTCTCTCTGAAGAAGCCTCAGAAATCCTGAGGAGTAGTTGCCTCCTAAATCTGGAAAAGGAGATCAGATTCTATATATTTCTTCCATCTGTGGTGTGCTAAGAACAGAACTGTGTATGATCAATCTTGAAAACATTCCAGGAAAGTCATTTGGTGATGCAGTATTCATGATCTGTTGACATCCAAGATGAATCTGAGATGCCACAGTGATTCTCAAAGCCAAATTTATTAATATCTGTCAGCTGGGATAATTTAGTATTTAAATCTATATCGTTCTTGTCTGTGTTTCTATACAAGAGGCTTTCCGTGTCCCATCCTTACAAAACATGCCTAAACACAGCATCATGATTCTGTTAACAATCCAAAGAAACAACTGTTTCACATTTACTCTGAAACAGAATACCTCAGCTTAATTATTTAGAAATAATAAACAATGACATCACGATTTCTCAATCTTCAGGTACGTATTGTTGAGTTTTGAAAATCTGGTTCATTCATGTTGTGACCAAAAAATTCAGTTGTTTAAAACCTTGTGTAATTTTGGTCTTGCTATGAGTTTTTATGGGAATTACGTTTGCCATGGGAATGAAATTAAGGTGCTCTTATGGCAAAAACATCTTCCTTAAATTATTGTAGATTATATTCACTATGGGTTTTGTCCTTGATAAGATTATCATTTATAAAGGGAGGAGTATTTAAAGGCTAATGGCAGAAGTGGTAAACTCGAGAGAAGGAAAACAAGCTAAGGTAATTTCCTTCCAATTTGTGATAAAGGCCAGAGTCTGAGATGGGAAGAAAGGAAGAAGCATTTGGGGAAATGAAGGGATTTGGAAAATGAATTGTGCTTAGAGAAAGAGCACAGGTTGTTTAGAGTTTGCAGGGTTTCAGAGTCTAACCCTGAGGAATGCTGGTTAAGTAGAAATAGAAAAGCCGGTCCTCACAGATATTTGTGTGATTCTGCTTATGAAGGTGATCTAATTCAGAAAAAAGTCAGGGAATCATTTATTGGCACCAAAAAGGCATGTTCAAGTTTTCTATTTTAAATTAAAAAAGCAAATTGAAGAACAGAATATAATAAAATTTAAACCACTGCTAACCTGAGATAACAGAGAAGAAATTGTTTCTCTTTGGACATAGACAACATATTTATGAAAATGAACCCAGAAGAGGATTTACAGGAAGACAAACATATTTCCTTTATAATTCTATTTTTAAATTAATTTTATTTTTGAAGATTAGAAATAGAAGATTGTGGGGCTCCCCTGGTGGTCCAGTGGGTAAGGACACTGCCTTGCAGTGCAAGGGGCACCGGTTCAATCCCTGGCCTGGGAAGATCCCACATGCCACGGAGCGGCCGGACCAATGTGTCCAATTACCGAGCCAGAGCTCTGGGGCACATGCGTGCAGAGCTGGTGCTCCGAGACAACAGAGGCCACTGCCCCTCCGTGGGGAGGCCCACATGGGCCAGAGAACAAAGATGGATGAAAATAGATAAATGAAAGAACAATAGAAGCGGCCCGCCTGCCCTCCTCCCTCCCCAACCAGCTCCCCCCACCAAAAAAAAGATGTTAAAAAAAAAAAAATAAATAGAAGATTGTAACATTTTATAACTAGGAGGGTAAACTTACATATTTATAAGAGGTCTTGAAACTGGTTAGCCATTATGTTAGAGGTCTTGAAACTGGTTAGCCATTATGTTGTTTGTTATTTGGGTTGCTAAGTCATGTCCAACACTTTTGCAACCCTATGGACTGTAGCCCTCCAGGCTCCTCTGTTCATGAGATTTCTCAGACAAGAATACTGGAACGGGTTGCCATTTCCTTCTCCAGGGAATCTTCCCGACCCAGGGAATGAACCCTGTCGTGTCTCCTGCATTGCAGGCAGATTCTTTACTGCTGAGCCACCAGGAAAGTGCCTGTTAGCTACATATGGATGCCTATAATTTAAGTCATAATTAAACTTGATTGTCTCTATTGATTTGTGAGGTTTAGTTAACATGTGTATATAGCTCATAGTAACAGCGAATAGCCTTACCTGCTAAAACAGTATCTCATTAACTAGATATAATTTGCAACATTATATTTGCACTGGACAGTGTTTTAAAATAGTTTTCAATATTTTTATCCGATAGTTTCCAATGATACTGGGAGCATGCGCCCTAGAGCTCCGGCTCAGTAATTGGACACATCAGTCCAGCCGCTCCGCGGCATGTGGGATCTTCCCAGGGCTTGAATCGGCGCCCCTTGCACTGCAAGGCGGTGTCCTTACCCACTGGACCACCCGGGGAAGCCCGGTAATACTGTTTTATACTGCCTCCATTCTCTGGCTTATTAGATACCAGCACATGTCTGGGTAGCCAAGAGTGATACACAAATGCAGCAAACACACCTTGTATAAGAAATAAGCAGACAAATTTAAGTTGGAGGAGCAGATGAAAAGCAGGGGAGAGGAAAATGGGATGCTGGAGATGAAACAGATGAAATAACCAGTGAACATTTCCTCAGAGAAAACTCTGACAGTCAGAAGTCTAATAGAGGAATTAACAGTAGTTAAAATAGTTTGTTAAAAACCCTAGTCATGAAGAGATTCTTTAACTTGAGGTGTTTAAAGAATTGTTGTTTTCCAAATCTTAACAGCAAACGCTTTGTCAGAAATATTATCTTCAAAAAAAGAAATACTTTTTGTCAGTTGAGATGGTAAATGTAAGCATCAGGAATTCTATCCGAATACTCTAAGGTAAATACATAATATGTGGACCCATATTTACTGAGAAAGTTAGGTTCAAAAGTAAGCACATAAGGCAAACATCACATATTAAAATTATCCTTGAAAAATGCCTGTATCACCCCTACATTAACCAGAGTGGGGTTTCTGCATTAAGTCTGCTGCCTCATACACTGGGGAAGTAGGAGATAAGATTGCAACCTCATGAGCTATATAGCCTGGCAGACTCCTCTGTCCGTGGAATTTTCCAGGCAAGAATACTGGAGTGGGATGCTTTTCCTTCCTAAGTCAAGGATCAAACCAGTGTCTGCTACATTGTGGGCAGAGTCTTTATCACTGAACCACCTGGGATGCCTGCTGCCATACCCTGGGCAAATGGGTAACAGGAACAATTAGCGGGTATCTTCCTGCTCCCTCCATCCATTCCCACCCTTCAAAGTGAAAGCACACAGACTAAGAAGCTGAATTTATATAAATGGTACTCCATGTGTGTGTGTGCTCAGTCCCACTCCACTGTGTATTGAATGGGTTGACTTTTGAGGTTTTATGGTGGGGTGATTTTTGAAACCCTTTTTAAGAGGGCTTTCAAGTTTGATCTAATTTTCTTTTCATCATGCCATTTCTAACATTTAAATGAAAGAATGTTTTTGTAAGACATTTAATAACTATGGCTTGTTTTACAATCTCATTGTTTTGGGTAACCATGAACTTTTTTTGAAGGGGCAAGCTGTGTTGTATCTAAATATGGTACAGCTAATGTGTTTTTCTTAAAGCACTGGTTACCCCTTGTATGTGGGAGGTGTTAATGTGTAAATAACAGCCTGATGAAACAGACTGTATGGTCTCAATTTTCTTTCCAAGCTTGCATATAAGGGAGGCTGAATCATCCAAAGGAGGATTAATCAACCCAAATGCTGCCTACACATTATGGCACATCTCTTCACAGTTTGTGGCACGGATTTTTCCATGTTTGTTAAAAACCCTAGTCATGAAGAGATTCTTTAACTTGAGGTGTTTAAAGAATTGTTGTTTTCCAAATCTTAACAGCAAACGCTTTGTCAGAAATATTATCTTCAAAAAAAGAAATACTTTTTGTCAGTTGAGATGGTAAATGTAAGCATCAGGAATTCTATCCGAATACTCTAAGGTAAATACATAATATGTGGACCCATATTTACTGAGAAAGTTAGGTTCAAAAGTAAGCACATAAGGCAAACATCACATATTAAAATTATCCTTGAAAAATGCCTGTATCACCCCTACATTAACCAGAGTGGGGTTTCTGCATTAAGTCTGCTGCCTCATACACTGGGGAAGTAGGAGATAAGATTGCAACCTCATGAGCTATATAGCCTGGCAGACTCCTCTGTCCGTGGAATTTTCCAGGCAAGAATACTGGAGTGGGATGCTTTTCCTTCCTAAGTCAAGGATCAAACCAGTGTCTGCTACATTGTGGGCAGAGTCTTTATCACTGAACCACCTGGGATGCCTGCTGCCATACCCTGGGCAAATGGGTAACAGGAACAATTAGCGGGTATCTTCCTGCCCCCTCCATCCATTCCCACCCTTCAAAGTGAAAGCACACAGACTAAGAAGCTGAATTTATATAAATGGTACTCCATGTGTGTGTGTGCTCAGTCCCACTCCACTGTGTATTGAATGGGTTGACTTTTGAGGTTTTATGGTGGGGTGATTTTTGAAACCCTTTTTAAGAGGGCTTTCAAGTTTGATCTAATTTTCTTTTCATCATGCCATTTCTAACATTTAAATGAAAGAATGTTTTTGTAAGACATTTAATAACTATGGCTTGTTTTACAATCTCATTGTTTTGGGTAACCATGAACTTTTTTTGAAGGGGCAAGCTGTGTTGTATCTAAATATGGTACAGCTAATGTGTTTTTCTTAAAGCACTGGTTACCCCTTGTATGTGGGAGGTGTTAATGTGTAAATAACAGCCTGATGAAACAGACTGTATGGTCTCAATTTTCTTTCCAAGCTTGCATATAAGGGAGGCTGAATCATCCAAAGGAGGATTAATCAACCCAAATGCTGCCTACACATTATGGCACATCTCTTCACAGTTTGTGAGACACTGGTAACTCTCCTGCCTTTAAAACCATACCAGACAGCTGTTTTCCCACACTTTTTAACAGTGTTGAGCAAAAGAAAGGGGGAAAGCATGGAGCTGGAAAAGTTTTATGACTTTAAAAAATTAAGACTGACCTGATTCTAAGACCTGTAACTTCCTTTTACATTCTCTTCTCACATACATTTACTTTTGCCTTCTTACAGTTCACATGTACTTCTTATCTATGGCCTTGTTAACATTAAGTGAATCAGAAAAATATTGAGGATTTAACTAAAACATTATTGTTTTCTTTAGGATCCTCAAACAAAACCTTGTACAGAATTTATAAATATTTGGAATAGAGCTGAAATCAACACATCTGTTTTTTGTTTAGTGACAACTTTTAAGGTGTGGTTGGGGACAGGATTCATCCATCTTTGGCTTCACTCAAGTTTGCCAAACTGGAACTTACATACAAGCATGTCTGTGTTTCTATAAAATTGTTGTGTTCTTAGCCTGACCCTGGGAAAAGATTTTTTGTTTTTCTTTTCTTCTTCCCAGATTGTATTTTACTACTGCTGATACAACAAAGATTGAAACAAATTCTGAAGTATATATCTGAATGCATTTCTGTTGCAAGAAAAGGCTGCAATCGAATCAACCAAAATAAACTTAATTTGTTAAAATATTTTATTCTCAAGGGTATGTCACATTTAGAATGGGTATAGCTGAGTTTAGAGTAAGTATATTCTACACGTTTAGAGTAAGTGTAGCTGAGCAGTGTACAGAAAAGTACTCTAAATATGATTTGTATTTGTTGTGCTAATATATGCCAGTATTTTTTTAAAAGCCAATGAAACTTGCGTTATTGAAGACTGCATGTGTGGTCGCAAGAAGTCTCTCAGTGAATCAACTAGGTTGTTCCTGTTCATTTGGAAGATTCATAGAACATGTACAAATAGGCATGATAACTCAGTGACCATCTCTGCCACCTGCTCACTGAGGACTAGTAATCCTTTATTCCTGGAAAACTAACTTTTAAATGAGTGTATTTGCATTTTAGACAAGAAGCATCAAATATAGATGTACACTGTAGATTACTTTGGCCATCTCAGAATAAGGAATATAGAAAAAGTATAGCTTAAACACCATGGTACAGATAGAGATACTTGAGCTAAAAGGAAATTGCACTGAAATACATTTACATCTATGTAATTACAGAATCATAAATAGAAGCAAGAACTACAGTCTATTCTCTTTACACTGAATCCTTAATGGGCAATTTACCAGGCTCCCTAGAAAGTATAAAATGACAAAAATCAATGTTCTCAGACCCTTAGCCATCAATATTGCATATATAATTAAATGATAAAAATAAAAGATAGAATAAAATTTGCTTTGACCTTTATATTCATGAAGACTTTTGGAATGTAATTAAATACATGATCACAACTCAGGGCTACATGTTTTATGCAACTATTTTGCCATTAATTTTGCTATTTCTCTTTAGTCATGGGGAGAATATGGTAAAATAAAGTCACTAACTGATCATTGAGTCAAACAAGCAAAAATGCATGACCTTCCTAGGTGACTATATAAGTCAGTACATGCATTGACTGGGACAGGATTTATTACCCAGATATCCTAAATGTATATTCTACATGTTTTGGTTATTGGTACGAGTTGTTGTTCAGTAACTCGTTCATGTCCGATTCTTTGCAACCCCACAGACTGCAGCGTGCCAGGCTTCCCTGGCCTTCACTATCTCCCAGAGCTTGTTCAGACTTGTGACCGTCGAATTGGTGATACCATAGAACCATCTTGTCCTCTGTTATCTCCTCCTTCTCCTGCCTTCAATCTTTCCCAGCATTAGGGTCTTTCCCATTGAGTCAGCTCTTTGGTATTGTTGTTATTGTTCAAACACTCCATCATGTCTGACTCTTTGTGATCCCATGAACGGCAGCACGCTGGGCTTCCCTGTCCTTCACTATCTCCAGGAAGAATGGTGCAGAGCTAACAGATTAGTTTTGGAGAGCTCAGAGTTGCCTACTGAGGTATTCATTTGAAGTTAATTGCTGATCTCACTTGGGTTTCTGGGAAATCTTTCTAGTCTGCTAAAAATGTCATTTTGTAGGAAGTTTCCCTTCCCTTTTTACTGTCTCTTCTCCCTCTCCCCAACTCTACACACACACACACACACACACACACAAATGGTGTATACACACACAACTTCCTCTTATATTGAAAAGATATCCTTTGAAATTATTTCACCATTGTTACAGAGTTTATCTTTCAAATCTGAATGGGTGAATTTACAATGGTGAGGAGGACGTTTATGTTAAAACCATTAAAATGAAAATGTTGCAAACAGACATTTCTTTAGGCAACAGGAAATGAACCAGATTGTGATTGGGTTTGAAGTTTATATCATTTCCAGGGATAAAGAGACTCTTTGATGAGTAGAAGCTGATTTGACTGTAGGTTTCCTTGTCAGTTCCTCACATCCATGAG
Organism: Tragulus kanchil; assembly: GCA_022376925.1. Classification (NCBI taxonomy): domain Eukaryota; kingdom Metazoa; phylum Chordata; class Mammalia; order Artiodactyla; family Tragulidae; genus Tragulus; species Tragulus kanchil. The sequence continues at coordinate 66,721,042 of JAIOJX010000028.1, read as the reverse complement.
ATATGAAGCTTTATTCTGACAGCAGAAAATTAACTCCCTCTGTTTTCTTGATTGCTTTCCCACAGTGTTCCCTCCTTGGCTCTGTCCCAACAATTGTTGCAGCAGGAGAGCAAGAGTGGGTTTGAGAATATGGTAAAATAAAGTCACTAACTGATCATTGAGTCAAACAAGCAAAAATGCATGACCTTCCTAGGTGACTATATAAGTCAGTACATGCATTGACTGGGACAGGATTTATTACCCAGATATCCTAAATGTATATTCTACATGTTTTGGTTATTGGTACGAGTTGTTGTTCAGTAACTCGTTCATGTCCGATTCTTTGCAACCCCACAGACTGCAGCGTGCCAGGCTTCCCTGGCCTTCACTATCTCCCAGAGCTTGTTCAGACTTGTGACCGTCGAATTGGTGATACCATAGAACCATCTTGTCCTCTGTTATCTCCTCCTTCTCCTGCCTTCAATCTTTCCCAGCATTAGGGTCTTTCCCATTGAGTCAGCTCTTTGGTATTGTTGTTATTGTTCAAACACTCCATCATGTCTGACTCTTTGTGATCCCATGAACGGCAGCACGCTGGGCTTCCCTGTCCTTCACTATCTCCAGGAAGAATGGTGCAGAGCTAACAGATTAGTTTTGGAGAGCTCAGAGTTGCCTACTGAGGTATTCATTTGAAGTTAATTGCTGATCTCACTTGGGTTTCTGGGAAATCTTTCTAGTCTGCTAAAAATGTCATTTTGTAGGAATTTTCCCTTCCCTTTTTACTGTCTCTTCTCCCTCTCCCCAACTCTACACACACACACACACACACACACAAATGGTGTATACACACACAACTTCCTCTTATATTGAAAAGATATCCTTTGAAATTATTTCACCATTGTTACAGAGTTTATCTTTCAAATCTGAATGGGTGAATTTACAATGGTGAGGAGGACGTTTATGTTAAAACCATTAAAATGAAAATGTTGCAAACAGACATTTCTTTAGGCAACAGGAAATGAACCAGATTGTGATTGGGTTTGAAGTTTATATCATTTCCAGGGATAAAGAGACTCTTTGATGAGTAGAAGCTGATTTGACTGTAGGTTTCCTTGTCAGTTCCTCACATCCATGAGATATGAAGCTTTATTCTGACAGCAGAAAATTAACTCCCTCTGTTTTCTTGATTGCTTTCCCACAGTGTTCCCTCCTTGGCTCTGTCCCAACAATTGTTGCAGCAGGAGAGCAAGAGTGGGTTTGCTTCATGGTGGGTTGGCCCCATCCCCGATGAGGGTGAGAAATCTGAGATGGGGAAAGCCAGCCAGCAGTGAAGTAGTTCTCGTTACTTCAGTAGTCAATGGCAGAATTTTAGGTTGAGAGTTTTATACCTTCAGAGATGTGATGGTGGCTTTATCAAGCATAAGAGGAAAAGGCCAAGCAGTTTTGTCACCATTTTCTTCATAATTAACATTTTGGGTAAAATCATTTCTCCATTATAGAGGCCAGAGGGAACATCTCCAGTAGGAAGTTTTTGGCCCAAAGCACAGTACAAGATGTAGTGCAGAAATACTTTCCAGTTTTGGGGCATTTGATGGTCACTGAAGAACCACTGGAGCACTATCTTGATTTCACGTTGAAATACTTGGGAAGGTAGACTTTTTTAGCCTGGAATAATGTGCCATTAGTCACATACTCAGGAGGATTAGAAAAGGCACAGACTCACCAGGAGCTAGCAAATGTCATGAAGAAAAAAGGCATTGTTTGTGAGTAATGATTTTCACATGCTTTATATTTCTGGGAGGTTTGATTGTTCTGATAAGTTTGACATCAGTTGATAGAAGCTATGCACAGAAGAGTAAATAAGCAAGAATTTTGATTTCCTTTGAAATCTTTATAATGTAGATTATCACTTCTTGGGTCCCTTCCGTTCACCTGTTGGACAACGTGAAGAGTCTTGGTTTGGTGATTAGCAAAAAGGAACTGATTGTTAATACAAACATTCATTGAGTCAGATCATTCCTTTTCATATACATGTTTTCCTATCAAGTCACTCTAGTGAGGGGTGGTGGGTGATGAAATGTTCCTGTCTAGGAATCTGGGCACTTAATCTGAAAAAATTAGTTCAAAACACAAAATCTTTTAGGAGTATCATGTTATCTTAACATTTTATGGCACCTTTTCATTCTTCCATTTTTCACTTTTTAAATATCTTATTACAGAGATAAAAGATAGTCTCAACTTGTCAGTTCCTCACTCCATGAGATATGAAGCTTTATTCTGACAGCAGAAAATTAACTCCCTCTGTTTTCTTGATTGCTTTCCCACAGTGTTCCCTCCTTGGCTCTGTCCCAACAATTGTTGCAGCAGGAGAGCAAGAGTGGGTTTGCTTCATGGTGGGTTGGCCCCATCCCCGATGAGGGTGAGAAATCTGAGATGGGGAAAGCCAGCCAGCAGTGAAGTAGTTCTCGTTACTTCAGTAGTCAATGGCAGAATTTTAGGTTGAGAGTTTTATACCTTCAGAGATGTGATGGTGGCTTTATCAAGCATAAGAGGAAAAGGCCAAGCAGTTTTGTCACCATTTTCTTCATAATTAACATTTTGGGTAAAATCATTTCTCCATTATAGAGGCCAGAGGGAACATCTCCAGTAGGAAGTTTTTGGCCCAAAGCACAGTACAAGATGTAGTGCAGAAATACTTTCCAGTTTTGGGGCATTTGATGGTCACTGAAGAACCACTGGAGCACTATCTTGATTTCACGTTGAAATACTTGGGAAGGTAGACTTTTTTAGCCTGGAATAATGTGCCATTAGTCACATACTCAGGAGGATTAGAAAAGGCACAGACTCACCAGGAGCTAGCAAATGTCATGAAGAAAAAAGGCATTGTTTGTGAGTAATGATTTTCACATGCTTTATATTTCTGGGAGGTTTGATTGTTCTGATAAGTTTGACATCAGTTGATAGAAGCTATGCACAGAAGAGTAAATAAGCAAGAATTTTGATTTCCTTTGAAATCTTTATAATGTAGATTATCACTTCTTGGGTCCCTTCCGTTCACCTGTTGGACAACGTGAAGAGTCTTGGTTTGGTGATTAGCAAAAAGGAACTGATTGTTAATACAAACATTCATTGAGTCAGATCATTCCTTTTCATATACATGTTTTCCTATCAAGTCACTCTAGTGAGGGGTGGTGGGTGATGAAATGTTCCTGTCTAGGAATCTGGGCACTTAATCTGAAAAAATTAGTTCAAAACACAAAATCTTTTAGGAGTATCATGTTATCTTAACATTTTATGGCACCTTTTCATTCTTCCTTTTTATGTTTTTCAGCTGGCTTTTAATTAAAGATAGTAACTTATTACAAGAGATAAAAACTGAATAGTCTCAACTTGTTGACTTACTGTAGTTATTTAGTAATTTTCTATGTGTATGTGTGCATGTCCATATAAACATAGAGTTTATGTATCCATAATCTCTGTTCTTTAACAAAAATGTATTTTTGTGTGTGTGTGTGTGAGAAAGTTGGACTTTGTTTTGCACAGATTTTATTTTAAAAGCAGTGTCAAGGCATTAGAGGGTCTCAAGAGGAGTTATGCCATCAGGCCGGCTGAATGGAGGCTGAGTTGAGTATGGATAAGGATAGATGCAAGAGCACCAGTAGGGGGGGGCTCTTGCTGAAGTCGAGTGACAGAAAGAGTGGCCTGCACTGAGGTGATAGAGTTTATATGGAGAGAAATGAGCAAGTCATATTCTCAGTACAAAGCCACGTTGACTTGCCAGTGAACTAGATGTGGGATGTGAGGGAAAGAGAACAGTCATAGGTGGCTCTTTGGATTCCGATCTGAGTAGCCACGTAGGAAGGGGTGTCATCTACTTGGCTAGAAAAGACTAGGGAAAAATAGCTTAGATGTTATGAAAATAAACCCTGTTTTTGCTATGTGAGTTGCCTGGAGTACATTTTTCATGATAATCATTAAGTAGCAACTAGATTTAGAAGTGTGACCCTCAGGGAAAGGAGGAGACCTATGATCTGAATTCACTGTTCATCTACATTTACATTTTCTTTAAAGCCATAATAGTAGGTGAAGTACCTGTACATGGAGGAGAAAGAGGACATAAGATATAATCGAGGGAGTCTGTGTAAACAGAGAAGAGAAAGAGTATGAGATCACCCTCTTGGCAGTCTAACATTGATTCCTTTGAAATCTTTATAATGTAGATTATCACTTCTTGGGTCCCTTCCGTTCACCTGTTGGACAACGTGAAGAGTCTTGGTTTGGTGATTAGCAAAAAGGAACTGATTGTTAATACAAACATTCATTGAGTCAGATCATTCCTTTTCATATACATGTTTTCCTATCAAGTCACTCTAGTGAGGGGTGGTGGGTGATGAAATGTTCCTGTCTAGGAATCTGGGCACTTAATCTGAAAAAATTAGTTCAAAACACAAAATCTTTTAGGAGTATCATGTTATCTTAACATTTTATGGCACCTTTTCATTCTTCCTTTTTATGTTTTTCAGCTGGCTTTTAATTAAAGATAGTAACTTATTACAAGAGATAAAAACTGAATAGTCTCAACTTGTTGACTTACTGTAGTTATTTAGTAATTTTCTATGTGTATGTGTGCATGTCCATATAAACATAGAGTTTATGTATCCATAATCTCTGTTCTTTAACAAAAATGTATTTTTGTGTGTGTGTGTGTGAGAAAGTTGGACTTTGTTTTGCACAGATTTTATTTTAAAAGCAGTGTCAAGGCATTAGAGGGTCTCAAGAGGAGTTATGCCATCAGGCCGGCTGAATGGAGGCTGAGTTGAGTATGGATAAGGATAGATGCAAGAGCACCAGTAGGGGGGGGCTCTTGCTGAAGTCGAGTGACAGAAAGAGTGGCCTGCACTGAGGTGATAGAGTTTATATGGAGAGAAATGAGCAAGTCATATTCTCAGTACAAAGCCACGTTGACTTGCCAGTGAACTAGATGTGGGATGTGAGGGAAAGAGAACAGTCATAGGTGGCTCTTTGGATTCCGATCTGAGTAGCCACGTAGGAAGGGGTGTCATCTACTTGGCTAGAAAAGACTAGGGAAAAATAGCTTAGATGTTATGAAAATAAACCCTGTTTTTGCTATGTGAGTTGCCTGGAGTACATTTTTCATGATAATCATTAAGTAGCAACTAGATTTAGAAGTGTGACCCTCAGGGAAAGGAGGAGACCTATGATCTGAATTCACTGTTCATCTACATTTACATTTTCTTTAAAGCCATAATAGTAGGTGAAGTACCTGTACATGGAGGAGAAAGAGGACATAAGATATAATCGAGGGAGTCTGTGTAAACAGAGAAGAGAAAGAATATGAGATCACCCTCTTGGCAGTCTAACATTTATGTTGGGGGGAAAAGTCAACAAAGACGACAGAGAAAGAGCAGTTAATGTATCAGAAAGTAAATGAGGAGAGTATGGTTCCCAGAGACTAAGAGGCAAGAAGTTTTGAAGAAGCAAGTAACCATCAACTGTGAAAATACTCTTTGGCTAAGAGTGAGTCATTTGAGAAATGTGAGGATGTAGAAAGCACTTATCTGATCTTGCAAGATGGAAATCATTGTTGGTCAGGACGGAATATTTGGTGTGATAGGAATTTCAGCCTGTCTGGGGTAGATTCAAGAGAGCGTAGAAGAGGAAATATATTAAGTACTGGCAACAGTTTAGAAAAGAAGCACAAGAGACTAATGGAGAATAAGAGGAAGAGTAGGTGATCTAAAAAGGGCTTTCAGATGTGGGCGAGAATGCAGCCTGTTTGCCTGCTGGTGGGCATGATCCAGTAGAGGAGAGGAAGTGGCAGTACAGGCAGGGGATGACTTCAGGACAGAGGTTGCTGGGTGGCTGAGTAATTGGTGTTGGAAAATGGGGTAATTTTCATTTTCTCAGATAATTAAAAAGTGAGATTATCAGCTAAAGGGAGAAAGCAGGAATGTTGGCGTTTTGAAGAGAGGTGTGATAAAACACAGGGAAATTGAATTAATAAGGAAATGTGTTAATGATAAGCTGTTAGGCATGGTGGTAGACTTTGGCACCTGAGGATTATTAAGTGGTCCAAGTTTTAGGGATTTTAGGATTTATTAGATGATATGTGTCATTTGGCAAAAGCAAAAATTTGAGTCACACACCAGAGAATGAAACTGTTTCACCGACATGGTATGAACTTCCATAATAGTAATTCCATAATAATTCTTTAAAAAACAGATAAAAGCAAACATTTTCTTTTATATTTCTCCTAAAAAAGAAAGTGTAATATTGAGGTTGAAAGTAAAGCACAGACCAAAGAGTCTAAAAGAATGATTGTTATTATTGAGATAGAAGTTTTAGGTGCATTAAAGAGTGAAAAAAGAAAAACATACCCCACTCTTTGTGGAAACATGATAAAGTATGACTGGAATGTTCCAGTCAGTGTTTCAACCACTCAGGCGGGGATATTCTCAGGACACATGTAGCAGGACTAAAATGTGACTTGAGAGAAAATCAAGAACCTAGACAGGGGCTTCCCTGGTGGTCCAGTGGGTAAGCACACCGCCTTGCAGTGCAAGGGACGCCAGTTCAATCCCTGGCCTGGGAAGATCCCACGTGCAGCGGAGCGGCTGGACTGATGTGTCCAATTACCGAGCTGGAGCTCTGGAGCGCATGCGCCCAGAGCCGGTGCTCTGGGGCAACAGAGGCGACCGCGACGGGAGGCCCACACGGGCCAAAGAACAAAGATGGATGAAAATAGACAAATGAAAGACCAATAGAAGTGGCCCGCCTGCTTCTCTCCCTCCCCACCCCACCCCCACCAAAATAAATAAATAAATAAATCTTTTTTTAAAAAAAAAAAAAACCTAGACTGTCAGTAGATTCACCAAAATCTTGGAGTGTACCCCTCACTACATCCAGGATCTGCATCACTTTCTGGTTCACAGTTTTTATAACCCTCATGTTTCCAGATATATTACAGACAGGTAGATTTAGGGAATAATCGCCAAGTAACTGTTTCATCACCATTCTGAATAAGTAGAAAAATAATTGTTTTATTTCTACACCACTGAATATATTTAAAGATAACAACCAATATCCATTTCATACTTTAAATATCACTTTTAAATTGATGTCATATGAACCTCAAATCCTCTCAATTATTAATATTGCTACTACTAATAATAATGAAATTTAAAGAAATTTGGTGATACATCTTTGCTTATACAGCTGGGGAAGAGCCAAAAGTAGAACCAGAAACCAAGTTTTCAGATTCTAAAGATGTTCACTAATTATTTCACTGTACAGCCTTCCAAAATAATAGTGATCTTAAGTACTGCATCCTTTATTAAGCTTTCTCTAGCCAGGAAATTTCTCAGCTAAGTTTTTTGCTTAGTTGTGATATTTTTTCTGCTTAAAATTGTGTTTAGTGAGTGACACAATAAGGATTTTCAGTAGGGGGAATCTTTAAAATCAGTAAGCGTCGATGCTTAGGTGTCATCCGATACAACTCCACCATTACATATTAGAAACCAAGTCCCAGAAAAATTAGAAGACTTTTTAAGTGCCATTCAATTAGTCTATAAAATTACAACAGGGATTATATTTCTTGACAACCATCTCAATGTGTTTTCTTCTGTATTACACTGACTACAGAAACTTAACTGCAAAACCACAAAATTTGACAGCTGGAAAGGGCTCTAGAGATTGAGCTTCCTCTCTCATTTTATGAAGGAGGAAGTACAGATCCAGAAAATTAAATTGTTACTGCAAAGTTATAGAGTGAGTGTAATAAGAAGGTAGTATGGGACCGTGCCTGCCTCGGGTTTCCACTGAGGCACCATAAGGAAAGGTATCGGATAACAGAGTGTGGGCAGACATTCCTGCCCTCATATGCTGATTTTTAAAGGAAGCGGCATCAAAAACAGTGACTCTTGCACCGTTCTGCCAAATCAAGGATATAAAAAGATACTGGAGACAGTGGATAGGGAAAGAGACAGTAAGGAAATTTCTTTGGAGAAAGTTTGTGCTTTGCCTTGAGCCCTCAAAATTAAATTTGGAGCAGGTTAATTTCTAAGCCCAAGCCTTGGATGATCTTTGAGAGAACCATTTGATACAATACTACAGATTTGGTGAAAGAGTCAGAAAAGCACTGGCTTGGGTCTGCTACACCACTGAATATATTTAAAGATAACAACCAATATCCATTTCATACTTTAAATATCACTTTTAAATTGATGTCATATGAACCTCAAATCCTCTCAATTATTAATATTGCTACTACTAATAATAATGAAATTTAAAGAAATTTGGTGATACATCTTTGCTTATACAGCTGGGGAAGAGCCAAAAGTAGAACCAGAAACCAAGTTTTCAGATTCTAAAGATGTTCACTAATTATTTCACTGTACAGCCTTCCAAAATAATAGTGATCTTAAGTACTGCATCCTTTATTAAGCTTTCTCTAGCCAGGAAATTTCTCAGCTAAGTTTTTTGCTTAGTTGTGATATTTTTTCTGCTTAAAATTGTGTTTAGTGAGTGACACAATAAGGATTTTCAGTAGGGGGAATCTTTAAAATCAGTAAGCGTCGATGCTTAGGTGTCATCCGATACAACTCCACCATTACATATTAGAAACCAAGTCCCAGAAAAATTAGAAGACTTTTTAAGTGCCATTCAATTAGTCTATAAAATTACAACAGGGATTATATTTCTTGACAACCATCTCAATGTGTTTTCTTCTGTATTACACTGACTACAGAAACTTAACTGCAAAACCACAAAATTTGACAGCTGGAAAGGGCTCTAGAGATTGAGCTTCCTCTCTCATTTTATGAAGGAGGAAGTACAGATCCAGAAAATTAAATTGTTACTGCAAAGTTATAGAGTGAGTGTAATAAGAAGGTAGTATGGGACCGTGCCTGCCTCGGGTTTCCACTGAGGCACCATAAGGAAAGGTATCGGATAACAGAGTGTGGGCAGACATTCCTGCCCTCATATGCTGATTTTTAAAGGAAGCGGCATCAAAAACAGTGACTCTTGCACCGTTCTGCCAAATCAAGGATATAAAAAGATACTGGAGACAGTGGATAGGGAAAGAGACAGTAAGGAAATTTCTTTGGAGAAAGTTTGTGCTTTGCCTTGAGCCCTCAAAATTAAATTTGGAGCAGGTTAATTTCTAAGCCCAAGCCTTGGATGATCTTTGAGAGAACCATTTGATACAATACTACAGATTTGGTGAAAGAGTCAGAAAAGCACTGGCTTGGGTCTGCTGAAACTCTCAGAGTTCTCATAGCCTCCACTTCTTGTGAATCAGATAGGGGCCATTTAAAGTGAAAGAGCTGACATGAGACTTCCAGGTCCTGTCCTGCAGTGCCGCACAAGGGTCAGAAAGACCTCTGCAGCCAAAGAAAGAAGACGTGCTGTGGAATGTCCCACTGCAAGCTGCTGTCGAGGTTCATGTCCCCAGTGATGCGGGCTCTTCAAATTCTTAGGAAAGAATTTGACTTTTATTCTCCTTTAAGACCAGAGATGACAATCAACCTGTGATGGCATCAATCTAAGTAAGAACCATCTGAAAATAAAGGTATTTTCTGCAGCTAGCGAGTGATGGAAAATCTCAACCAGGATGTGTGGGGAGCAGAGTGCTAACTCTCTGCTTTCAACCTGAAGCAAATCTGGGTTGTAGAAGAGAAGATTTAGTGATCAGAATATTTCAGTGCATATTGTATGTGCTGAAATGAGACTGTTTTTTGACTTACACATATTATAAGGCATTGTGTTATCTAGGAGTGGGTGGGACCCAAAGCCTGGGACCCAAAGCCCTGTGACTGCCAGAGTTTTCCTCAGGGGTGGGGAATTCATGGATAGAGGAGTCTCGGTGGGCAATGGTCCATGAGGTCACAGAGTCAGACACAATTGAGCAACTAACACTCACCTAGGGAAGGACACATCCAGAAGAAGACAGTAGGGGAACATTGCATTTTGTTCACAAGCTGTGGGTCAGCACGCCAGGGCTACAGGAATCATCACATGGTCTCCACAGTGCTCAGCTGTCTCCAAATGAAAGATGTGAGAATTTAAAGAAGAACAAATCCATTTGGTTGGCTTTTATGACTACTTGTTAGAGGGAATTAAGAAAATCTTCATATCTTGAAAGTTTTTTTTTTTTTTAATTTCACTGCACAGCAGATTTTCAAGAGTATTTGCTGAAGAATGAATGGATGGCATAAAGCACTGCCATGACTGAGAGACGGCAAGATGGGGAACAGCTGCAGATGCTAATGCCAGTCAGAAGGGAAGCTATGTCTGAGGCACCAAGGGAAGAAAAACACAAACATTGTGCTGTGTGCCAAGACTGGCCACCAGGCGCATCCCGATTGTGTTTAGGACACCAGCAGTGAAATATAAATATGGGTCAGCTGAGTTATTTTACTTAGGCCAAGTTATATACACAGTGTGTATCCAGGCTTTCAATCAGAAAGAGAACGCATGGAGCTTGCTGGCCTGCTTTTAGGGCCATGGAACTTGCCATAAATCTTGTTTTTTCCACCTCAGAAGGATCTACAGGGGCAGCAGGAGCCCCGCTTTTTTCCCACCACAACTGGCTCTAGCATATGTTCAAAATCATCACCCCTGCCTTGCACTCCCAGAACTGGACTGCAGCCACCAGTGGGGCTTCTTTTGGACTTAGTGTCCAATTACAGCACTTACGCCAGCCTGAGGAGCTGGAGGCTTGAAATGAGTGATCTCTCACAGACTGGCCATAGAACTTGGTTATGGATGCAGGCTTTTATTCATAGGCAAAACCCAGTGTCCTTAGTGATCAGAATATTTCAGTGCATATTGTATGTGCTGAAATGAGACTGTTTTTTGACTTACACATATTATAAGGCATTGTGTTATCTAGGAGTGGGTGGGACCCAAAGCCTGGGACCCAAAGCCCTGTGACTGCCAGAGTTTTCCTCAGGGTGGGGAATTCATGGATAGAGGAGTCTCGGTGGGCAATGGTCCATGAGGTCACAGAGGCAGACACAATTGAGCAACTAACACTCACCTAGGGAAGGACACATCCAGAAGAAGACAGTAGGGGAACATTGCATTTTGTTCACAAGCTGTGGGTCAGCACGCCAGGGCTACAGGAATCATCACATGGTCTCCACAGTGCTCAGCTGTCTCCAAATGAAAGATGTGAGAATTTAAAGAAGAACAAATCCATTTGGTTGGCTTTTATGACTACTTGTTAGAGGGAATTAAGAAAATCTTCATATCTTGAAAGTTTTTTTTTTTTTTAATTTCACTGCACAGCAGATTTTCAAGAGTATTTGCTGAAGAATGAATGGATGGCATAAAGCACTGCCATGACTGAGAGACGGCAAGATGGGGAACAGCTGCAGATGCTAATGCCAGTCAGAAGGGAAGCTATGTCTGAGGCACCAAGGGAAGAAAAACACAAACATTGTGCTGTGTGCCAAGACTGGCCACCAGGCGCATCCCGATTGTGTTTAGGACACCAGCAGTGAAATATAAATATGGGTCAGCTGAGTTATTTTACTTAGGCCAAGTTATATACACAGTGTGTATCCAGGCTTTCAATCAGAAAAAGAACACATGGAGCTTGCTGGCCTGCTTTTAGGGCCATGGAACTTGCCATAAATCTTGTTTTTTCCACCTCAGAAGGATCTACAGGGGCAGCAGGAGCCCCGCTTTTTTCCCACCACAACTGGCTCTAGCATATGTTCAAAATCATCACCCCTGCCTTGCACTCCCAGAACTGGACTGCAGCCACCAGTGGGGCTTCTTTTGGACTTAGTGTCCAATTACAGCACTTACGCCAGCCTGAGGAGCTGGAGGCTTGAAATGAGTGATCTCTCACAGACTGGCCATAGAACTTGGTTATGGATGCAGGCTTTTATTCATAGGCAAAACCCAGTGTCCTTATAACACAGGCAGTATTAATACCACATCCCCTGCACCATGTCTCTCGATGATAAAATTGGGCAGACATATACTGAAAAGATATGGCAGTGAATCATAAACAAAGCAACCAATCAAACTTCCTTGGTGGTCTGATGGTTAAGGTGGTTGGGAATCTGCCTGCTAATGCAGAGGACATGGGTTCGATTCCTGGTCTGGGCAGATCCCACATTGACATGGAAGAACTAAGTCTGTGCTCTATGACTGCTGAAGCCCGCACTGCACAAGAGTGACTCCCAGCTGGAGAAAGCCCGTGCACCGTAATGAAGACCCAGCCCAGCTAAAAATAATAAATAAATGACCATAAGCATTTTGAAAAAAGCAGCCATGGTTTTTCGAATTGCATTGAAGGATATGAAAAAGAGAAATTTTCTTTACACATTTATAAATCATCCATAGGATGTTTGATATTATACCATAGAATCTTAAGTGCAAAGAACACAGGGAAGCCTGAAGAACAGTTAAATTTAGATTACCTTTAGACTTCCAAGGAAACTCTCTAATCATACAGATTGTTCTGAAAGTTACCTGTTTCCTTGATTAATGTACCCACCCTGTAACTGTATTCCAAGTATATTTTGAGTTAATCTACCCTCAGGTAGGCAGTGCCCTTACTTGTCACACTGCAAGCCATTTAAGGTTTTGTTATATTAAAATATGAGTGCTGAAGAAATGGTGCTTTCAAATTGTGATGCTGCAGAAAACTATTGAGAGTCCCTGGAAAGCAAAGAGATCAAACCAGTCAATCCTAAAGGAAATCAATCCTGAATATTAGCTGGAAGAACTGATACTGAAGCTGAAGCTTCAGTAGTTTGATCATCTGGTGCCAAGAGCCAACTCATTGGCAAAGACCCTGATGCTGGGAAGGATTGAGGATAGGAGCAGGGGTTGATCGAGGATGAGATGATTGAATGGCATCATTGATTCAATGGACATGAGTTTGACCAAACGCCAAGAGATACAGAGTTGCAAAGAGTTAGACACGACTTAGTGATTGAACAATGAGCAACGATATTTTACCATAAAGCATATATGATGGAAAAATGTGGAAGTCTGCAGTGTTATTTAAAATTTTTCCTCAATCCTCTTCTTTGGTAGTTTACAAAAATGCTCACAATTCTCCACTCATTCCTGTATCCAGAGCCTTCACAGTGTGAGTTTAAAGCATCTCCAACTTTTGAAATCTTAGCCGACTATGTCACTTGGTTTGGCCAGTAGAATGCATAGTGTGCTTGTTCTCAGTCTGGGACTCAGAGGTGGTTTCTATCACCCTGGCCAATAACATGTCAGTTGGCACACATGTGAATCAGGCTATCCAAATTTGGTGAGTGGTTGACCCGCCCGCTAACTGTAGCAGCATACCTGAGCCAAAAGGAGATTAGCTGACTAGCCACCTTACATACAGAACTGTGAGCCATTTACTGCTCTAAACCACTAAGTGTTGTGTGGTTTATTATGTAGTAATAATTAATTGGTATATCTTGTTATGTCATTTACAGAGTTCTTGTTTCCCTCATGCAAATAACCCACCCTGGATGTTTGATATTATACCATAGAATCTTAAGTGCAAAGAACACAGGGAAGCCTGAAGAACAGTTAAATTTAGATTACCTTTAGACTTCCAAGGAAACTCTCTAATCATACAGATTGTTCTGAAAGTTACTTGTTTCCTTGATTAATGTACCCACCCTGTAACTGTATTCCAAGTATATTTTGAGTTAATCTACCCTCAGGTAGGCAGTGCCCTTACTTGTCACACTGCAAGCCATTTAAGGTTTTGTTATATTAAAATATGAGTGCTGAAGAAATGGTGCTTTCAAATTGTGATGCTGCAGAAAACTATTGAGAGTCCCTGGAAAGCAAAGAGATCAAACCAGTCAATCCTAAAGGAAATCAATCCTGAATATTAGCTGGAAGAACTGATACTGAAGCTGAAGCTTCAGTAGTTTGATCATCTGGTGCCAAGAGCCAACTCATTGGCAAAGACCCTGATGCTGGGAAGGATTGAGGATAGGAGCAGGGGTTGATCGAGGATGAGATGATTGAATGGCATCATTGATTCAATGGACATGAGTTTGACCAAACGCCAAGAGATACAGAGTTGCAAAGAGTTAGACACGACTTAGTGATTGAACAATGAGCAACGATATTTTACCATAAAGCATATATGATGGAAAAATGTGGAAGTCTGCAGTGTTATTTAAAATTTTTCCTCAATCCTCTTCTTTGGTAGTTTACAAAAATGCTCACAATTCTCCACTCATTCCTGTATCCAGAGCCTTCACAGTGTGAGTTTAAAGCATCTCCAACTTTTGAAATCTTAGCCGACTATGTCACTTGGTTTGGCCAGTAGAATGCATAGTGTGCTTGTTCTCAGTCTGGGACTCAGAGGTGGTTTCTATCACCCTGGCCAATAACATGTCAGTTGGCACACATGTGAATCAGGCTATCCAAATTTGGTGAGTGGTTGACCCGCCCGCTAACTGTAGCAGCATACCTGAGCCAAAAGGAGATTAGCTGACTAGCCACCTTACATACAGAACTGTGAGCCATTTACTGCTCTAAACCACTAAGTGTTGTGTGGTTTATTATGTAGTAATAATTAATTGGTATATCTTGTTATGTCATTTACAGAGTTCTTGTTTCCCTCATTTTTATAAGCCCACATTCTTGGCTGGAAAACTCTAGATTGTTTAGAAGCTTGCTGTTGTAAGAGACCACAACTAATGGCAGAGATTGTCTCTCTGAACCATTGCTCTGATTCACTGTAACTTTGGGAAACTTCTGCCTCTTAACTAGTATTATTTCTGTAACTACAACAGAGAAAGAAAGAGTAGAAAAGAATCCCGTGTTTCACTAGTTTTCAGCTGTAGTATCATGGGTCATGGGAGTTAAGCATATGAGTATACCATCCAACTTAATTTGTGGTTATGAGCCTTGAGGGTGGTAAGGTATCTTTTTAAACTTTGTATTCCACCTAGACCTTAGCCTGTGTATTAATACGCAGTAGTGACTCAAACATGATTATATGAAATTAAACTGAATTCATTTGAATCCCTAACTTATAATGAGGGAGGATATAGTACCTTATCATCTGGCAGATGCATTCCAGTTTCACACACAGTATCCAGGCTTCCAAACAGTCTGAAATGCTTGGGCTTGCCTGAGGGATTTGGTCAGGACTGTGCAAGATCCATCAGCTCCTGTGGAATGTTCAACCTAAGTTTAGGAAAAATTCTAAACTCCTAGAGGATTGTATCTGCAGATACTCTGAATAGACCCAGATGAACCTGAGGGGGTCCTTGGAAGGGTCTGGACTGAAGAAGAAAGCTGTCAGCCACTGTCTGATCTTTTAAGGCCTACATGTGTGAATTAAAATCTTGGGAGGTCCAGGCTGTGATCTGAGAACCTGAACTCAGTATCCTAGAGAGTAGACAGCTTTTCCAGGCTAGCACACGAGAGCTACTCCGCAGGTAGGACAATCAGATGATGATCAATATCTTTTTTCAGGAAGTAGCCTATGAAGTCCTCCCCCCCCCCACCCCCCCACCGATGAGACTCTTCTCACCTCACTATTCATCACTGCCTCCTCCATATGCTTTAGCTATCTCGAGCCACCTTACATACAGAACTGTGAGCATTTACTGCTCTAAACCACTAAGTGTTGTGTGGTTTATTATGTAGTAATAATTAATTGGTATATCTTGTATTTACAGAGTTCTTGTTTCCCTCATTTATAAGCCCACATTCTTGGCTGGAAAACTCTAGATTGTTTAGAAGCTTGCTGTTGTAAGAGACCACAACTAATGGCAGAGATTGTCTCTCTGAACCATTGCTCTGATTCACTGTAACTTTGGGAAACTTCTGCCTCTTAACTAGTATTATTTCTGTAACTACAACAGAGAAAGAAAGAGTAGAAAAGAATCCCGTGTTTCACTAGTTTTCAGCTGTAGTATCATGGGTCATGGGAGTTAAGCATATGAGTATACCATCCAACTTAATTTGTGGTTATGAGCCTTGAGGGTGGTAAGGTATCTTTTTAAACTTTGTATTCCACCTAGACCTTAGCCTGTGTATTAATACGCAGTAGTGACTCAAACATGATTATATGAAATTAAACTGAATTCATTTGAATCCCTAACTTATAATGAGGGAGGATATAGTACCTTATCATCTGGCAGATGCATTCCAGTTTCACACACAGTATCCAGGCTTCCAAACAGTCTGAAATGCTTGGGCTTGCCTGAGGGATTTGGTCAGGACTGTGCAAGATCCATCAGCTCCTGTGGAATGTTCAACCTAAGTTTAGGAAAAATTCTAAACTCCTAGAGGATTGTATCTGCAGATACTCTGAATAGACCCAGATGAACCTGAGGGGGTCCTTGGAAGGGTCTGGACTGAAGAAGAAAGCTGTCAGCCACTGTCTGATCTTTTAAGGCCTACATGTGTGAATTAAAATCTTGGGAGGTCCAGGCTGTGATCTGAGAACCTGAACTCAGTATCCTAGAGAGTAGACAGCTTTTCCAGGCTAGCACACGAGAGCTACTCCGCAGGTAGGACAATCAGATGATGATCAATATCTTTTTTCAGGAAGTAGCCTATGAAGTCCTCCCCCCCCCCACCCCCCCACCGATGAGACTCTTCTCACCTCACTATTCATCACTGCCTCCTCCATATGCTTTAGCTATCTCGAGCGCTTCCTTCTGTTTCCTACTTCTGTGTTTCATGCATCTTTTTATTCCTGCCTGGACTGTAAAAGTGTCTTATAAAGTTCTCATGGTGATCAGTTTTTCAACTTTTAAAACTCAAGTTCATCCTCTTCTATAAAATCCTTCCCAACTGTATCCCTACATTCTTCTTTAAGTAAAATTCCTCTGTTTCATCATGATTTTTTCTGTGAGTGTGTGTGTATATATGTGCAATATTTTATCATTGCTTTTGCAGGACATTTTTGTGAGAGTTTATTACCATATTTTCAACTCTTTAAAGGCAGAAACCATTACTTATCTATTTTTATATGAGATTTCCACGTTAGCAACTGCTTCATACTGATATTCAATGAATATCTATCGAAAAATGTGTAAAGAAAGGCCTTATTGTCTAGCACTCTGCTTTTTAGAAGTGCTTAGTATATCACTCTAAACATAGTCCTTTGAAGTTTGATGGGTTTAAATAAGTATCATTTGATTATTTTTGTTACTTAACATCTCCATAGTGGAAGGACAGTTTCATGAGCAGCAATGTTTTATAATGTCTAAGGGAATATATTTTCCACTTTAGCCAGAGGTTTGTGCTTTAAGCCAATAATGAAACAGAAGATCACTTACATTGCTGATTCATGCTTTATTCACTTGGAAATTTTATTAATGGAGTGCAATTCTATATGTAAGAAATTGTGAGCAATATGTAAGCAGTGCATGTAATTATGCATGCATATAAAACTAATAAGTAGAAATAAATAATACTTTCTCTATATTATGTAGGAAAAAACTTATTTAAAAGCATACTGAATCAGGAAAAAATATACCATCTGGCTTATATCAGCAAGTTACTAAATCACTGAAGATCAGATTTTCTTCATTTTGGTGTTTGTAATACAAAAATAAGGGCAATAATAAACAATTATACTCCTCCAGAGACTGTAAACTGGAATGAGAAAAAAATAGAGTAATCATTTTCATGACTTTAGGAAAATAGCAAGCAGCAATCACAGTATAAATAATGTATTTTAGCTTAAAAATCAATGTGTGATGAATTGAGCTGACAAGATGACATTCATACTTTAGGATATCTCAGAGCCTCTCATGCATATGATCTGTGTAATAAAAGCTGATTCATTCTCACTGTTGACAAACCTGAGAAATGTGGCAGTATCTGAAATAGTGAGTAAAGGAAATGGCCCAAATATTTTAGGAATAAAAACCTTCTCAGGAGGAAAAAGAAAAAAATTCTTGTGTCTGAATTATTTAGTTTGGCTTTTAACATTGGTCAGATTTCCTGAGTAACTTTTCAACATCTGCTACATTTATATTAATACATGTATCAACATATAGGAGTGGCCAGAAGAAACCACTGGGGGCAGAACAGAGGGTGGAAAGAGGAGAGACACCTTGTGCTTCCTTCCCTTCTTTTCCCACCTTCCAGAAGCTTTCCTGCAACATCTACACGACCTCATAGCTCCCTTTGGACCAATCCAGCTGCACCCTTGAAACTTCCACTACCCTCCAGATGGATCAGTGGATGGGAGCTCACCAATGAAAGCTTACATGAAAAAAGAGTCACTGGAATTAGATGGAAAAATTATTTCTTCTCTGGCCAGCCAAGCATGCACCACTGTTGTTTACACTGGCAGTACTTTCACCAGCATATGAGTTTCCCATCACAACATTCAAGATATAAAACCAGTTTACTGTTAATTTCTTACATGATAAGGGATATTCTCTCAAATTTTAGTAACTAGGAAATATTAATATATCCTTTTTTCCTTTTCCTAAATAGAGGTGAAGTAAACAAGCACTCTGTCTTTGCTATCAGAGCAGTGCATGCTTGTACATGGCAGCACAAAAAGCAGAGTTACTATCATGCAGGGAGGGTTAATATACCTCAGATGTCCTTTTTAATTCTATGAACTCTGTCAAATAAGATGAAAGATCCTGTTGTCAGATTCTTTAGGAGCTTCCATAACCATGGCTCTGTGAAATAAAGAGATCCAGGGGTTTTTACTTTTGATAGGGTTGATTATAACAATATGAGAAGTTCAGAAAAATTATTTACAACCTTTTTAGGAAAATAGCAAGCAGCAATCACAGTATAAATAATGTATTTTAGCTTAAAAATCAATGTGTGATGAATTGAGCTGACAAGATGACATTCATACTTTAGGATATCTCAGAGCCTCTCATGCATATGATCTGTGTAATAAAAGCTGATTCATTCTCACTGTTGACAAACCTGAGAAATGTGGCAGTATCTGAAATAGTGAGTAAAGGAAATGGCCCAAATATTTTAGGAATAAAAACCTTCTCAGGAGGAAAAAGAAAAAAATTCTTGTGTCTGAATTATTTAGTTTGGCTTTTAACATTGGTCAGATTTCCTGAGTAACTTTTCAACATCTGCTACATTTATATTAATACATGTATCAACATATAGGAGTGGCCAGAAGAAACCACTGGGGGCAGAACAGAGGGTGGAAAGAGGAGAGACACCTTGTGCTTCCTTCCCTTCTTTTCCCACCTTCCAGAAGCTTTCCTGCAACATCTACACGACCTCATAGCTCCCTTTGGACCAATCCAGCTGCACCCTTGAAACTTCCACTACCCTCCAGATGGATCAGTGGATGGGAGCTCACCAATGAAAGCTTACATGAAAAAAGAGTCACTGGAATTAGATGGAAAAATTATTTCTTCTCTGGCCAGCCAAGCATGCACCACTGTTGTTTACACTGGCAGTACTTTCACCAGCATATGAGTTTCCCATCACAACATTCAAGATATAAAACCAGTTTACTGTTAATTTCTTACATGATAAGGGATATTCTCTCAAATTTTAGTAACTAGGAAATATTAATATATCCTTTTTTCCTTTTCCTAAATAGAGGTGAAGTAAACAAGCACTCTGTCTTTGCTATCAGAGCAGTGCATGCTTGTACATGGCAGCACAAAAAGCAGAGTTACTATCATGCAGGGAGGGTTAATATACCTCAGATGTCCTTTTTAATTCTATGAACTCTGTCAAATAAGATGAAAGATCCTGTTGTCAGATTCTTTAGGAGCTTCCATAACCATGGCTCTGTGAAATAAAGAGATCCAGTAAGTATTGAAGAAGGTTGACTTTTGATAGGGTTGATTATAACAATATGAGAAGTTCAGAAAAAATTATTTACAACATTTCTCACATACATAGTTCATTGCATATAAATCAGTATAATTGCATTTAAGCAAAATTTGATTGTAGTATCTGTTGTTTCATTTTGAAGAATAGCATTCCCCTGGGTCAGGAATATATATCCCCTGGAGAAGGAAATGGCAGTCCACTGCAGTATTCTTGCTTGGAGAATTCCATGGACAGAGGAGCCTGGTGGACTGCAGTTCATGGCATCACAAAGAGTAAGACACGACTGAGCAACTGAGCACATATATACATGTGTATATATGTATGTATGTACTTTCTCATATTTTCCATTATGGTTTGTTACAGGATATTAAATACACTTCCGTGTGCTATACAGAAGGACCTTGTTTATTCATTCTCTATATAATAGCTTGCATCTGCTAATCACAAAAGCCCAGTCCATTTCTTCCCTCCCCCTTGACAACACCAAGTCTCTTCTCTATCTCTCTGAGTGTTTCTGTTTTGTAAGTAAGTCCAATTGTATCATATTTTAAATTCCATATATAAGTGATAACATATGATGTTTGTCTTTCTCTTTCTGACTTCGCTTCATGCGATGATCTCTAGGTTCATCCATGTTGCTGCAAATGGCATTAGGTTATTCTTTTTTATGGCTGAATTGTATTCTGTTGTGTGCATATGTACTACATCTTCTTTATCCATTCATCCGTTAGTGGGCACTTAGGCTGCTTCCATGTCTTGGCTGTTGTAAGTGGTGCTGCAGTGAATGCTGGAGAGCATGTATCTCTTCAAATTGTATTTTTCTCTGGATATGTGCCTGGGAGTGGGGTTTCTGGATCATATGGCAAGTCTAGCTTCCTGAGGAACCTCCATAATGTTTTCCATAGTGTCTGTATCAATTTATTGAGTATTTTCTTTTACATTTATACAAAAGCTACTCAAATCACACTTAGACATTTTGTCATGTGATTTTTCTGTGAAATTAACGGCCATTTTAACTGTGCAGATTTTAACAGTCCCCAGATGTATTGCCTCTTCTGTGCTTGTGGGAGATTGGTAGTCTATTCAGGCACCCTTCTGTCTCAGAATGGCACTTCTCAGAAGATGATAATTTCCAGATCTGTTGACCATTACGTATTTTCTGTTGGCACATCATTTGAATCACAGAAATAGTAATAATTATCAAAGAGTATCATCTCAAATTCATTGGGACCAAATACTTATCAATTGATCAACAGAAGGAAATCGTATTCATGATGTATTTCCTGATGCCTGTTGTGGGTCTTATCTAAACCTGCACTGCCCTTATGGTAGGCACTAGCCACAGGGAAGCCTGGCGTGCTGCAGTCCATGGGGTTACAAAGAGTTGGACATGACTGAGCGACTGAACTGAGCCACATGTGGCTATTGAGCCCTCATAGTGTGGCAAGTCCAAATTGAAATGCACTGCAGATATTACATACATGCTAGGTTTCAAAAACTGTATACCAAAAAATGGGAAACTACTCATCAATAATATTTGTATGGATTAAAGGTTAAAATAACATCTTGGATGTATTGAGTTAAACAAAATATATTAAAATTACTTTCACCTAATTTTTAATGTGGATATTAAAAACACCAATTGTATCATATTTTAAATTCCATATATAAGTGATAACATATGATGTTTGTCTTTCTCTTTCTGACTTCGCTTCATGCGATGATCTCTAGGTTCATCCATGTTGCTGCAAATGGCATTAGGTTATTCTTTTTTATGGCTGAATTGTATTCTGTTGTGTGCATATGTACTACATCTTCTTTATCCATTCATCCGTTAGTGGGCACTTAGGCTGCTTCCATGTCTTGGCTGTTGTAAGTGGTGCTGCAGTGAATGCTGGAGAGCATGTATCTCTTCAAATTGTATTTTTCTCTGGATATGTGCCTGGGAGTGGGGTTTCTGGATCATATGGCAAGTCTAGCTTCCTGAGGAACCTCCATAATGTTTTCCATAGTGTCTGTATCAATTTATTGAGTATTTTCTTTTACATTTATACAAAAGCTACTCAAATCACACTTAGACATTTTGTCATGTGATTTTTCTGTGAAATTAACGGCCATTTTAACTGTGCAGATTTTAACAGTCCCCAGATGTATTGCCTCTTCTGTGCTTGTGGGAGATTGGTAGTCTATTCAGGCACCCTTCTGTCTCAGAATGGCACTTCTCAGAAGATGATAATTTCCAGATCTGTTGACCATTACGTATTTTCTGTTGGCACATCATTTGAATCACAGAAATAGTAATAATTATCAAAGAGTATCATCTCAAATTCATTGGGACCAAATACTTATCAATTGATCAACAGAAGGAAATCGTATTCATGATGTATTTCCTGATGCCTGTTGTGGGTCTTATCTAAACCTGCACTGCCCTTATGGTAGGCACTAGCCACAGGGAAGCCTGGCGTGCTGCAGTCCATGGGGTTACAAAGAGTTGGACATGACTGAGCGACTGAACTGAGCCACATGTGGCTATTGAGCCCTCATAGTGTGGCAAGTCCAAATTGAAATGCACTGCAGATATTACATACATGCTAGGTTTCAAAAACTGTATACCAAAAAATGGGAAACTACTCATCAATAATATTTGTATGGATTAAAGGTTAAAATAACATCTTGGATGTATTGAGTTAAACAAAATATATTAAAATTACTTTCACCTAATTTTTTAATGTGGATATTACAAAATTAAAATTACCTATGTCCCATTCACATTAGAGACCCACATTGTATTTGTGTTGCTATGACAATTCTAGAAAAGAGTCCTTAGAGTCTCAGACACCTAAAATCAAATAACAGTATACATACACAGGTGGGTGCACATGTCTGTTATTCCTGTCCATAATCTACAGGTGAAGATTTCATGCTCCAAATAATTTAAAATCGACTTTTGAATATTAAAAAGCCAAATGCTACTTGGTTCTCCTAACTCAGCACCCAGCATTTGCTTTTCTCAACTGCATTTGGATTGCAGTAGGTGCAGGTTTTGGAATGATAACAGAAACATTCTTTATTGTATTTACTGATAGAGTTGTTAGGATGTTGATCATTGCATTATGAGATTATAAGATTCTAGAGGCATCCCTCATTTCATATTACAGATGCATTCCTAAGAAGTTATGGACAAATAATCTTGTAACTTTTAAGTATATTCTCACTTGACAAACTAATACTTAAAGGTAACTTCTAATAAATCCTTTAATCAATTAAATGAGGAAATTAATTACTTTGTTGCCCACTATTCCAAGACTTTCATCTGATCTCCAGAAAAAAAAATGAGGATAATTCCCAATATCTCAGATACAATATGCCAATTGAAAAAAAGTATACCTTGATTCTTGCCTCATCTAAATTCCTTTCTGATGAGTAATAGCTTCTACAACTTTGTTGAGGCAAGAATGCTGAAACAAACAAAGTCCTCAGGTTTCACTGGTTTCTGTTGCTTTACCCATAGAAGTACCAGCTTGTAGTTAATGATCTTTGAAGTTCCTCTTACCTCAGTTTTCTTTGACATTTTCTTCTGAATCCAGATGTTTAATATATTGAGTATTCTTTAAGCAGAATACATAGTAGTTGCTATTGTTTATCATTCAAGAGTAGATTGTACTCCTAAGTATTGTTTCTCTGCTGCATTAAAATAATTATGTAATCCTCTTCTTATTTAAGGAGTGTTTGGTTTCAAATTTTACTAATTTTGAACACTGACCCTTGCAAATAGAGTTAGCAGAGTACTCAAGGCTTAAATACAAGGAATCTAAAACGAATGATGACAAAAACTTTTCAGTTTTTCCATTTCTATTTTTTAATGTTTATCACTATCTTTTATCTTTCTCCGTCCATCAGTTCTGAACGTCTCTGACGAATTTACTTAAAATTTTAGGGATACAAGTCCATTTAACCTCTGTTCTAGAGTAGTTACTACTTTCAAAGGAAGAGTGATTAAAATTCTTCTTAATGATCATTATAAAACTTTGTACTTTAAAGCTTTTAAAAATCCTCTATTAGAAAAACACATAGCCAGCACTGAGTTCTCCGCAATAGAATGAAGGAAACACACCAGTAAGTGGTAGTATCTTTTGTTTGTCTCAAATCATGAAGCTTCATATGGCTTAATTGATATTTGCAGTAACTTAGCATGAACAAATGACTTCTGGAATTGCTGGAATGTTGATAGCAGTGATGATGCCTATGACAGTGATAGTGACAATTCCTCTAGGTTCACAAGGACCTCAAAGTTTACCCGGCTGTGGACACTGTCACTGAAAGCTTGTAGAGTGTGGGTTTCACCATAAATTTGTATACAGGGTACAGGGACAGTGGTTGCTTTTTAAAAGAAAAGTGTGCCTTTGAGAACTTCCCAGAGCCAATTATGAAATATGATAAAGCATTCTTTTACATTTGAATTTTTAAGAGATAAATTATTTTTAAAGTCTGATAGCTGCTTATTCTTTTCAGATTTTTTTTTTTTGAATTGGGAGAGTGGATTTATCATAAAGAGCTTTTCAAGAGTATTTGCAACTTTATAATTGTTGGTAAGGAGAGTCTGATTGTTGGGCTTCCCTGGCGATCCAGTGGGTGAAGAGTCTGCCTTGCAGTGCAAGGGGCACTGGTTTGATCCCTAGCCCGGGAAGATCCCACGTGCTGCGGAGTGGCTGGACCTGTGTGTCCTATAATGAGCCAGCACACTGGAGTGCATGCGCCCTGAGCTGGTGCTCTGCCACGAGGGAGGCCACAGTAATGGGAGGCCCACATAGGCCACAGAATAAAGATGGATGAAAATAAATAAATGAAGGACCAATAGAAGAGGACAACGTTAAAAAAAAATGTATCTATACGAAAACGTCTGATTGTTAATGCCAAGAGGAGGTTTTACAAGTTTGGAATCTAGGGAGCATTGGGCATCAGTCGTGATGAGTGGTCTCGAGCAACCACAAAACTATACCTGCTTCCTGCCCTTTACCAAGAAGTCCCAAATGAACTTCAACTTGTCCTCTGACCTGAAAGTAGCCTCCAATTCCAGATGAGAGTCAGGATAAACGTTTGGGGTTTCTCCATAGTCAACAGATCAGTAAAATAGCATTGTTCTAGTGATTAAAGGGGAACAGTGTTATTTCCCTGCTTCCAGACCTGAACAGGTACCACAGAAACATCAGTCTGTGGTCTCACTTAGTGTTCCAATGCACTGAAAGTGGGTTCCTTGCATGTTTGAGAAGCCAAGTCATGCTGCCTTTACTAATACTACTTGTCAAAAGATATGGTGAATGACCAGGGGATTCAATATGGCTTTGCATCAGTTATTGCATAAATCATACAGCTGTTATGTATTGCTTTTCTGCCAGGGAAGAAAGTAAAAATTAGCTGGGGAAAGAAAAAAGAAGAAAACAGTGTTGTGTAACAATGTGTTCCCATGATGACTTCTGAAATGTATTTGTTTCAAAGAGCTTTTGAGACCACCGCAACGTGATTTTTTTTTTTTTTTTTAGAAATACCACTGATAGGGATCTAAAAACAGTTTCAAAGATCTCTGTTCTCTCCCAATATCATATCTTTCTTAGGTATAGTATTCTGGTTTGTGGAAGGGCTACACTGGAATATGTCAATTGTAAAGAACAATCGTTGTCATAACTATTAGGTAGAATTGAGGCAGGATGGAATTATTCCTTCCTGAGTCTGATCATCCTGACACTAATCCCTGTGATTGAAGTGGATTGAAGTGGTAAGAAGTGCAGTATACGAAAATGGCAAACAGTCCATATATTATGCCTTTAAGGAAGGCTCAGATATTTTTTCTTCCAGTGAATTCTATCCTAGTATTATGATTTCAGAATTTATAGGGGATATTCTTTTTTTCCCGTTCGGGAGAGTTAGCAATATAATGAGTCTGGAAGATTTTATTGGCATTGATTCATTTCTGTTTATATTATACCAAAAAATAAATCATACTTTAAGAAAATACTTCTGACTTTCATCAAATTGATAATTGTCAGGCTCAACAGCTGAATGTTAAATATTTTAAAATACTGTGGGGAATCCGCAGTGTCACCATAAGGGGTAGTATCATCTTCATTGACATAAGAGATTTTTGTCTATCACTTTATTCATAAGAAAGACTTTGCTGGTAGATATAAGGAAGCATCAATTGGATTTTAAGTTTTTCGCAGTCATCAGTTTTCAAATAAATATGCATTGTAAATGTACATTCACTTATTTGGAATACTTTAGCATGTGGTTCAAATAATTGATTATAGAATTTTCTATAATAACTAATTTATAACAATCAATATTCATATAAATAATGGGATGGAGATAGTACAATTACGTGATATTATACTAAAGTCTGTGCTAAGTTTATTTAATTAAGGGTCAAAATGAGACACACATGTATGAAAAATAATTTGTTCTTAGTCTAAAGCCAATTATCTAGACTACAGTAGAAAAGCAATTAAAAATTTGTACAGCTTTTACAATATTTTTAATTATCTTTTAAACTAGGAGAGGTCCATGAACTTAAGATCTTGAACTTCGTACAAAGGAAGAAAACTGGGAAAGAAAGAAGAAAACAGTGTTGTGTAACAATGTGTTCCCATGATGACTTCTGAAATGTATTTGTTTCAAAGAGCTTTTGAGACCACCGCAACGTGATTTTTTTTTTTTTTTAGAAATACCACTGATAGGGATCTAAAAACAGTTTCAAAGATCTCTGTTCTCTCCCAATATCATATCTTTCTTAGGTATAGTATTCTGGTTTGTGGAAGGGCTACACTGGAATATGTCAATTGTAAAGAACAATCGTTGTCATAACTATTAGGTAGAATTGAGGCAGGATGGAATTATTCCTTCCTGAGTCTGATCATCCTGACACTAATCCCTGTGATTGAAGTGGATTGAAGTGGTAAGAAGTGCAGTATACGAAAATGGCAAACAGTCCATATATTATGCCTTTAAGGAAGGCTCAGATATTTTTTCTTCCAGTGAATTCTATCCTAGTATTATGATTTCAGAATTTATAGGGGATATTCTTTTTTTCCCGTTCGGGAGAGTTAGCAATATAATGAGTCTGGAAGATTTTATTGGCATTGATTCATTTCTGTTTATATTATACCAAAAAATAAATCATACTTTAAGAAAATACTTCTGACTTTCATCAAATTGATAATTGTCAGGCTCAACAGCTGAATGTTAAATATTTTAAAATACTGTGGGGAATCCGCAGTGTCACCATAAGGGGTAGTATCATCTTCATTGACATAAGAGATTTTTGTCTATCACTTTATTCATAAGAAAGACTTTGCTGGTAGATATAAGGAAGCATCAATTGGATTTTAAGTTTTTCGCAGTCATCAGTTTTCAAATAAATATGCATTGTAAATGTACATTCACTTATTTGGAATACTTTAGCATGTGGTTCAAATAATTGATTATAGAATTTTCTATAATAACTAATTTATAACAATCAATATTCATATAAATAATGGGATGGAGATAGTACAATTACGTGATATTATACTAAAGTCTGTGCTAAGTTTATTTAATTAAGGGTCAAAATGAGACACACATGTATGAAAAATAATTTGTTCTTAGTCTAAAGCCAATTATCTAGACTACAGTAGAAACATATGTTTCATATTTAAAACATTTGTACAGCTTTTACAATATTTTTAATTATCTTTTTAAACTAGGAGAGGTCCATGAACTTAAGATCTTGAACTTCGTCAAAATCAGAGTAATGAAATAAAAATTGAGTTTTAAAAATATGAGAACAAAATATCATTCTTACCAATTAATAATCAAGCTCAAAATTATATTTGCAATCAAAAGATAATTAGGTTTCCAGAAATACAATTAGTTTTCCAATAAAAAAGCTTTAGTAAAGCAATTACTAAAATTAGTGCTAAAATTTGATCAAAAATCATATTTTTTGTGAGAGGACCATTATTTTTAAAATTTATTTATTTGTTTTAGGACTGTTATTTTGATACACTACATACCACAATTATGTATAGACACTGTATATTTTATTATGAAAATAATGGTTTTCTGTCTGTGTCATCCAGACATTATACTCATCAATCTACCTCTGTTACTTTTACTCTGTTTCCAGCTGGTGTTGCATTCCTGATTTATTGTTATACTTATTTCATTTTGGGGGTCTATAGTCATTCCAGAGTCTAAACTCACATTGATATGATGGTTGGAAGAAACATTTTAGGTTTTGTCGTATGATAATACTGTATTGTACTGTTGTGAAAATAAAATAGGCTTGTCTTATCTTGATCATCTAAAGCTTCTCCATCCAGTTTGGTAGCCTTTAGCACATGTGGTTATTTACATTTAAATTAATGAAAATTAAATCAAGAGTTTGGTTTCCTTAACTACATTTGAAGTGCTCGATACCTGCTTGTCATTAGTGGCCAACATATTAGACAATGTAGAAAAATTCCATCTTGCCAAATTTTTTTATTGAAGAGGACTGAAAAAGTGGATCTATTGGCAAGCTTTAGGACATGCCTAATAGAATGTTACAGTGTTTTCATATGTACAGTAATGAATAATGACTCTGCCTCTTCATAGAAACTCTTTAATAACAAACCAGGAAGGCCCAAACATGAAAGGTACAGCACCAAACCAGAGTTGCATTATACCTCGAGACTAATAAATTTCTCATTTTCTTTTTAAAAAATTAATTTATTTTTTATTTTACTTTTGCAGAGTTTTGTTGTTTACTGTTATATAGTTACTTTCGTCACCTTGATTTTCCAGTATCTTCCCTACTTCCTCTACCACTCTTTAGGAACCCAAGTTTATGTTATATGGCCATTTAGGTTTTTCTTTTCTGTACATTAAAAAATAAGATAATTAGAAGTTCATTTCTACTAAAGATTCTCTGAATTCCTTTTCTGACCGCACCATTTAGCATGACCATGGACAACACTGACTTCCCATTGGAAAAAAAAAGTTTGTATGCTATCAGACGGTTGGGATTCTGATGACACATGTACAGTCTGTGCTTATTTTTCATTCTTTAATGTTTCAGGCATGTCAATTTATTGTCTACTACCGTGTTTCAAAAATTATTCTGTGCACTAAGCAAACTAGATCAAAGAAAGAGAATTCATGTTTTCATAGAAACTACATTGTTTTGTGTGTATCGAGGGCAGAGCTTAAATTGGAGTGACATGAGCATCAATCAGCTCACAGTTGCCTTCCTAACTGCAGCCTTAAATGGTATAATAAGAAATTCTAATGTGATTATATTTATAATATTCCCAAATTTTACATAAAAAGGCAATAAAATAATTCATTAAAATGGTAAAATAAAGCATATAGGTTTATGATAAACATTTTTAGAATTAAATGCACATTTATTTCCATTCATAATTAATAGTAATAAATAAATTTAAATTCAAGGCCCATAGGGCATGAAAAGAAAGCATGTAATATTTATCTGTTCATATACATTTATACAGATGAATACTTTAACCTTCCTTTTTCCAAGTATATAAATCTGTGTCATGTGTTTTGTTTAATTATCGTCCAAAGTTCTGAAATTACGTTACAAAGCTTAGCACAAAAACATTCTAATAATCCTTATTAATAGAATGTTACAGTGTTTTCATATGTACAGTAATGAATAATGACTCTGCCTCTTCATAGAAACTCTTTAATAACAAACCAGGAAGGCCCAAACATGAAAGGTACAGCACCAAACCAGAGTTGCATTATACCTCGAGACTAATAAATTTCTCATTTTCTTTTTAAAAAATTAATTTATTTTTTATTTTACTTTTGCAGAGTTTTGTTGTTTACTGTTATATAGTTACTTTCGTCACCTTGATTTTCCAGTATCTTCCCTACTTCCTCTACCACTCTTTAGGAACCCAAGTTTATGTTATATGGCCATTTAGGTTTTTTTTTTTTTTTCTGTACATTAAAAAATAAGATAATTAGAAGTTCATTTCTACTAAAGATTCTCTGAATTCCTTTTCTGACCGCACCATTTAGCATGACCATGGACAACACTGACTTCCCATTGGAAAAAAAAAGTTTGTATGCTATCAGACGGTTGGGATTCTGATGACACATGTACAGTCTGTGCTTATTTTTCATTCTTTAATGTTTCAGGCATGTCAATTTATTGTCTACTACCGTGTTTCAAAAATTATTCTGTGCACTAAGCAAACTAGATCAAAGAAAGAGAATTCATGTTTTCATAGAAACTACATTGTTTTGTGTGTATCGAGGGCAGAGCTTAAATTGGAGTGACATGAGCATCAATCAGCTCACAGTTGCCTTCCTAACTGCAGCCTTAAATGGTATAATAAGAAATTCTAATGTGATTATATTTATAATATTCCCAAATTTTACATAAAAAGGCAATAAAATAATTCATTAAAATGGTAAAATAAAGCATATAGGTTTATGATAAACATTTTTAGAATTAAATGCACATTTATTTCCATTCATAATTAATAGTAATAAATAAATTTAAATTCAAGGCCCATAGGGCATGAAAAAGAAAGCATGTAATATTTATCTGTTCATATACATTTATACAGATGAATACTTTAACCTGCCTTTTTCCAAGTATATAAATCTGTTTCATGTGTTTTGTTTAATTATCGTCCAAAGTTCTGAAATTACGTTACAAAGCTTAGCACAAAAACATTCTAATAATCCTTATTAATTCCTCTATCCATTCTCATGTTCACTGGGCATCTTCTGTATGCCAGTATTGAAGAATTGTTTTCTCATTTTGTGTTCAAAAATAACATCTACAGTAATCTAATATTATTTAACATTAAATAATTTAAATAAGACGTTGTTTAGTTGCTAAGTCATGCCTGACTCTTTTGCGAGTCCATGGACTGTAGCCTGCCAGGCTCCTCTATCCATGGGATTCTCCAGGTACGAATACTGGAGTGAGTTGTTGTTTCCTTCTCCAGGGACTCTTCCTGACCCAGGGATAGAACCCATGCCTCCTGCATTGGTAGGCGGATTCTTTACCACTGAGCAATCAGGGAAGCCTGGCTAGTGCCTACTGTATTGCTTAGCCATTTACCTCAGCCCACAGTCCCAGTTTTATGCCGAACTGTGGAAAGCAATCAAAGCCTTCATAGGTGTAAAGGAAGAAATCAACTCTGAGTGCTATTCCCTGAAAGCCCATTTCTTTATCTCAGTCAATACCACCAGGTGAACAGTTCTCAATAAAGACTTTTACAGTAAGACCTTTTCATTGCACAAGTCAGATTATTTGTGGTGCAGACAGTTCCAAAATTGGGTGATTCGGAGGCTGGAGAAATTCATTTCAGCTGGCCCATGTACAGTCAGTACTGTCTGTGCAAATGGAAGCCTTTGGAAATCACAGCAGATTCTAGCTTAGATGTTCTTGGCAGGAACTGGATCATGTCCACATTGAAATCATCAAGAGTTAGGAAATGAGGATTCTCAGTGGGTTCACATCACTCATGAATCCCTCTAGGAAATAGAGGTCAGGGCTTTAGATACCAATTTTACATAAAAGGCAATAAAATAATTCATTAAAATGGTAAAATAAAGCATATAGGTTTATGATAAACATTTTAGAATTAAATGCACATTTATTTCCATTCATAATTAATAGTAATAAATAAATTTAAATTCAAGGCCCATAGGGCATGAAAAGAAAGCATGTAATATTTATCTGTTCATATACATTTATACAGATGAATACTTTAACCTGCCTTTTTCCAAGTATATAAATCTGTTTCATGTGTTTTGTTTAATTATCGTCCAAAGTTCTGAAATTACGTTACAAAGCTTAGCACAAAAACATTCTAATAATCCTTATTAATTCCTCTATCCATTCTCATGTTCACTGGGCATCTTCTGTATGCCAGTATTGAAGAATTGTTTTCTCATTTTGTGTTCAAAAATAACATCTACAGTAATCTAATATTATTTAACATTAAATAATTTAAATAAGACGTTGTTTAGTTGCTAAGTCATGCCTGACTCTTTTGCGAGTCCATGGACTGTAGCCTGCCAGGCTCCTCTATCCATGGGATTCTCCAGGTACGAATACTGGAGTGAGTTGTTGTTTCCTTCTCCAGGGACTCTTCCTGACCCAGGGATAGAACCCATGCCTCCTGCATTGGTAGGCGGATTCTTTACCACTGAGCAATCAGGGAAGCCTGGCTAGTGCCTACTGTATTGCTTAGCCATTTACCTCAGCCCACAGTCCCAGTTTTATGCCGAACTGTGGAAAGCAATCAAAGCCTTCATAGGTGTAAAGGAAGAAATCAACTCTGAGTGCTATTCCCTGAAAGCCCATTTCTTTATCTCAGTCAATACCACCAGGTGAACAGTTCTCAATAAAGACTTTTACAGTAAGACCTTTTCATTGCACAAGTCAGATTATTTGTGGTGCAGACAGTTCCAAAATTGGGTGATTCGGAGGCTGGAGAAATTCATTTCAGCTGGCCCATGTACAGTCAGTACTGTCTGTGCAAATGGAAGCCTTTGGAAATCACAGCAGATTCTAGCTTAGATGTTCTTGGCAGGAACTGGATCATGTCCACATTGAAATCATCAAGAGTTAGGAAATGAGGATTCTCAGTGGGTTCACATCACTCATGAATCCCTCTAGGAAATAGGAGAGTGTCAGTGTGCCTCACCTGAGTACATTGGAGTAAGAGACACATGGCGTGTGGTATGATTGCTTGTAGAAGTGAGACAGTTTCTGCAGTAGACACTGGCAATGGTATACCTCCAGGCCAAGGGAAGAGGTCCTGTGAATGTTAGAAAGTATAAAGTAGCTCCTGAAAGCTTCGCACATACCTGTTACTTGAAGTTATCATTTCTCTGTGGATAACTGGATGTATAATGTTCAACTTCAGGTTTTTAGTCTTATTGCAAAGGCTGCTCAAGAGTTTCTCCTCATAATTTTATGAGGCATACTATGTTGATCAAGAGAAAGCACATCCTGTCTCTCTTAAGACTTCTCTCTACTTAATAAATGCAAGCACAGGAGCACCAAAACTGCTACACTCATGGGCCCTTCCATGTGAACTTTCATGGGGCAAGGAAGGTGGAAGAGTCTTCTGTAGTTGTTGTTCTTCAGTCACTCAGTCATGTCCAACTCTTTGACCCCATGAACTACAGCATGCCAGGCTTCCCTGTTCTTCAGTGTTTCCTGGAGTTGGCCAAGCTCATGTCCACTGAATTGACGATGCCATCCAATGATCTCATCCTCTGTCACTCCATTCCCCTTCTACTCTCAATCTTTCCCAGCACCAGGATCTTTTCCAGTGAGTCCACTTTTCACATCAGGTGACCAGAGTATTGGAGCTTCAGCAGCTCTGCCCAATTTGCTGAATCCATAGGCTCTGTTCCAGTATGAAGTCTCCGGTGTCAAACTAAGCTGACGTTATCAAAGAATTTCCTGCATTCACTTTATCCACAGGTTTTAATGTCGTTGAACTTCCTTGTGTTGACTATGGTGAGGGCTACCGACATACACTTTCCCAGAGTCACTGTAAAATATGAGGCCTTATTCCATTGTGAACTCTCTTATTATTTTATGTATCTTAACGTAGGAACTTTGGCTCAAGAATTTCCCACATTCATCACACTCACAAGACTTCTCTCTAGTGTGGATTTTCTGGTGCTCAGGTACATCTTTATGGATAAAAGTTCTCCCACAACCGCTGCATATAAGGCTTTTTTCCACTGCGAATTTTTTGGTGCTGAATAAATGTGTCTTTGCAGCTGAGGGTTCTCCCACATGTTTTGCACTCATAGGTTTTGCTCCTGTGTGAACTCTCTAGTGCTGAACGAAATGAGATTTTCTACCAAAGGATTTCCCAGATTCAGCACACTCAAAAGGCTTTAATCCTGTGTCAATTCTCTGGTATATTTTGAGGCTGGAGCTGCAGCTAAAACCTTCCCCACAATCATTGCACTCATAAAGCGTTCCTCTGCTGTGAATTCTCTTGTGTGATAGAAAGTAGGAGTGGTGGCTAGAGTGTCCCACATTCACTGCACTCGTAAGACTTACCTCCCAAGTGGATTTTCTGGTGCCGTAAACCTTCCTTCTGGTGGCTACAAGCATCCTCACTTTCACCGCACATTTGGTCCAGTGTGACAAGGCCTCCTGACACTCAGCACTCCTGCATTTTGTGTCTCTGTTGTGGGTGTGACAATGCTGGACAAATCCAGAGCTGCCCGAGAAGTCTTTCTCACCCTTGCTGCAGGTGCAGCCCTTCTCTAACATGTGCCATTTGCAGCTAGTCACAGAGGAGACCTGGCTCAGCTCTTTTTCCCTCTAACAACTGTTCCTCCACTCTGCTGCCTCTGGATCTGGTCAAGGTTTACACTCAACCAGAAGGCTCTTTCATGATCTACATGGATATGATGGCTGTCCAGGAGATGTTTCCGGCCACCCAGCCTGCTGTAAAATGCCTGTCAGGATCGGATCATTCATGTCACATGGATGGTTCCTTTGGATAGGAGTTTGCACGTTTGATATTCTTACAGAAACATCCTGCCTAGAATACGCATCTCTATCCTCCACACCACAGCCATGATGAGGCCAGGGCTTTCCTGGCTCACCTCTGCCTTGACAGGAGGTATGCCTACCTCATCAAGAACCCTGGGCTTTCCATCTGGCTGGAGTTGAGAAATCAGGTAGTATCTGGAAAATTCAATTCAAAATAAAATGTTTCTGTTTTGATTTGTTTCTTTACAATTTTGTTTTTGAAATAACAATGTTAAAGTTTTCTTTTGATGAAAGAAGTCCAAATTTTAACTATCCCCCATATTTATCTCAAACACTTAACCTCTTAGAACCCTTATAGCAACTGAGGCTTATTGTATCAGTTGCTGTCTCTATTATTACTAGATTTTCTTGCTGTATTCCACTTTAATCTCAGAACATTTACCAAAGGACCTTCAGCACACTCAAAAGGCTTTAATCCTGTGTCAATTCTCTGGTATATTTTGAGGCTGGAGCTGCAGCTAAAACCTTCCCCACAATCATTGCACTCATAAAGCGTTCCTCTGCTGTGAATTCTCTTGTGTGATAGAAAGTAGGAGTGGTGGCTAGAGTGTCCCACATTCACTGCACTCGTAAGACTTACCTCCCAAGTGGATTTTCTGGTGCCGTAAACCTTCCTTCTGGTGGCTACAAGCATCCTCACTTTCACCGCACATTTGGTCCAGTGTGACAAGGCCTCCTGACACTCAGCACTCCTGCATTTTGTGTCTCTGTTGTGGGTGTGACAATGCTGGACAAATCCAGAGCTGCCCGAGAAGTCTTTCTCACCCTTGCTGCAGGTGCAGCCCTTCTCTAACATGTGCCATTTGCAGCTAGTCACAGAGGAGACCTGGCTCAGCTCTTTTTCCCTCTAACAACTGTTCCTCCACTCTGCTGCCTCTGGATCTGGTCAAGGTTTACACTCAACCAGAAGGCTCTTTCATGATCTACATGGATATGATGGCTGTCCAGGAGATGTTTCCGGCCACCCAGCCTGCTGTAAAATGCCTGTCAGGATCGGATCATTCATGTCACATGGATGGTTCCTTTGGATAGGAGTTTGCACGTTTGATATTCTTACAGAAACATCCTGCCTAGAATACGCATCTCTATCCTCCACACCACAGCCATGATGAGGCCAGGGCTTTCCTGGCTCACCTCTGCCTTGACAGGAGGTATGCCTACCTCATCAAGAACCCTGGGCTTTCCATCTGGCTGGAGTTGAGAAATCAGGTAGTATCTGGAAAATTCAATTCAAAATAAAATGTTTCTGTTTTGATTTGTTTCTTTACAATTTTGTTTTTGAAATAACAATGTTAAAGTTTTCTTTTGATGAAAGAAGTCCAAATTTTAACTATCCCCCATATTTATCTCAAACACTTAACCTCTTAGAACCCTTATAGCAACTGAGGCTTATTGTATCAGTTGCTGTCTCTATTATTACTAGATTTTCTTGCTGTATTCCACTTTAATCTCAGAACATTTCTTGCCTTACCCCTCCCCATTCTCCCTCCACCCATAATTTACCGTCATCTTTTTGAGTTCTAACCAGTTTCTGAATTATAGCAGAGTTATCTTCCTTGTACTGCCTCTAAACACATAGTTTCCCAACTTAAAAAACTATTTTGGGACTTTCCTGAAGGCTCAGAGTTAAGACTCTAGACTTCCAATTCAAGGGGTATGGGTTTGATAACCTGTTGGGTAACTTAAGATCTCAGATGCTATGTGATGAGGCCTAAAGATAAAAATAAACAAAAAATCTGCATCTTTCACTTAGTGTTTAATACTTTTTGTTGTTCAATAGCTAGGTTGTATCTGACACTTTGCAACCCTATGGACTGTAGCATGCCAAACTTCCTTTTCTTTCTGTATCTCCAGAGTTTGCTCAAACTCATGTCCATTGAGTTGATGATTCAATTTAACCATATCATTCTCTGTTACCCTTGTCTCCTTTTTCCTTCAATCTTTCCCAGCATCAGGGTCTTTTCCAGTGAGTTGGCTCTTTGCATCAGGTGGCCAAAGTAGTGAAGCTTCATCATCAATCCTTCCAGTGAATATACAGGGTTGATTTTCTTTGAGATTGACTAGTCTGATCTCCTTACTATCCAAGGGATTTTCAGGTGTCTTTAGCACCACA
Source organism: Tragulus kanchil (assembly GCA_022376925.1). NCBI lineage: Eukaryota > Metazoa > Chordata > Mammalia > Artiodactyla > Tragulidae > Tragulus > Tragulus kanchil. The sequence goes on along the minus strand of JAIOJX010000028.1, from coordinate 66,684,542 downwards.
ATTTGAAAGCATCAGTTGTTCAGCACTTAACCTTCTTTATGGTCCAACTCTTAGACCAGTACATGACTACTGGAAAAACCATAGCTTTGACTATATGGATCTAGCCAGCAAAGAGATGTCTTTGCTTTTTGATATACTAAGTTTGTCATAGCTTTCCTTCCAAGGAGCAAGGTTTTTATAATTATATGACTGCAGTCACCATGTACAGTGACTTTGGAGCCCAAGAAAATAAAATCTGTCACCATTTCTACTTCCTCCCTGCCCCCCATCTGTTTGCCATGAAGTAATGGGACAGGATGCCATGGTCTATGGGTTTTTTTGTTTATTTCTCATTGGAACCTTTCTTATTTTTAATTAATATTTTAACTTTTGTTTTTGAGTTTTTTTAGGATCTCAGAACATTTCTTGCCTTACCCCTCCCCATTCTCCCTCCACCCATAATTTACCGTCATCTTTTTGAGTTCTAACCAGTTTCTGAATTATAGCAGAGTTATCTTCCTTGTACTGCCTCTAAACACATAGTTTCCCAACTTAAAAAACTATTTTGGGACTTTCCTGAAGGCTCAGAGTTAAGACTCTAGACTTCCAATTCAAGGGGTATGGGTTTGATAACCTGTTGGGTAACTTAAGATCTCAGATGCTATGTGATGAGGCCTAAAGATAAAAATAAACAAAAAATCTGCATCTTTCACTTAGTGTTTAATACTTTTTGTTGTTCAATAGCTAGGTTGTATCTGACACTTTGCAACCCTATGGACTGTAGCATGCCAAACTTCCTTTTCTTTCTGTATCTCCAGAGTTTGCTCAAACTCATGTCCATTGAGTTGATGATTCAATTTAACCATATCATTCTCTGTTACCCTTGTCTCCTTTTTCCTTCAATCTTTCCCAGCATCAGGGTCTTTTCCAGTGAGTTGGCTCTTTGCATCAGGTGGCCAAAGTAGTGAAGCTTCATCATCAATCCTTCCAGTGAATATACAGGGTTGATTTTCTTTGAGATTGACTAGTCTGATCTCCTTACTATCCAAGGGATTTTCAGGTGTCTTTAGCACCACAATTTGAAAGCATCAGTTGTTCAGCACTTAACCTTCTTTATGGTCCAACTCTTAGACCAGTACATGACTACTGGAAAAACCATAGCTTTGACTATATGGATCTAGCCAGCAAAGAGATGTCTTTGCTTTTTGATATACTAAGTTTGTCATAGCTTTCCTTCCAAGGAGCAAGGTTTTTATAATTATATGACTGCAGTCACCATGTACAGTGACTTTGGAGCCCAAGAAAATAAAATCTGTCACCATTTCTACTTCCTCCCTGCCCCCCATCTGTTTGCCATGAAGTAATGGGACAGGATGCCATGGTCTATGGGTTTTTTTGTTTATTTCTCATTGGAACCTTTCTTATTTTTAATTAATATTTTAACTTTTGTAATATTTTTAGAGTTTTGTTGTTTACAGATATGTATATTCCCAGATTAGTCATATGTACATCCCTGGCCCCCTCCCTCCTCCATCCCCCTCCCAGTCCCCCCATCCCACCCCTCCAGGCCATCGCACCGTGCCACTGCAGGATCCCCTATTCCCACTGTGCAATGACAATAGCTATCTTTTCCACATATGATAGTATAGGTTTCCATGTTACTCCCTCTATGTCTTCCACTGTTCATTCCCCACAATTTCCATATGTCTGTTCTCTATGTCTGTTTTTCCATCACTTCACTGTGTGTATTATCATTACCCTCTTACTAGATTCCATATATATGGTTAATATACTGTACTTGTATTTCTCTTTTTGACTTACTTCACTTTTTTTTTAATGTTGATTTTTTTTTTTCTTTATTTTAAAGATTTTACAGAGTTTTGTTGTTCACCGACATGTATGTTCCCAGATCATTCATATGCATATCCCTGGACCCCACCCACCCAGTTCCCCCCTCCCACCCCTCCAGACCATCACCCCATTACTTCACTTTTTATAATAGGTTCTAGATCTGTCCACCTCATTAAGGCTAATTCTTCTGCATTTCTTTTTACAGCTGAGAAGTACTCCATTGTATATATGTACCAGAGTTTCTTTATCCATTCAATTGTGAATGGACATCTAGGTTGCTTCCATGTTCTAGCTATTGTATAGAGAAGTGCAATGAACATTGGGGTACAAGTGCCTCTTTCAGTTTTGATTTCATCAGAGTATAAGCCTAAGAGTGGGATTGCTTTTTTGCCATTTGTTCAACCTTCTTTATGGTCCAACTCTTAGACCAGTACATGACTACTGGAAAACCATAGCTTTGACTATATGGATCTAGCCAGCAAAGAGATGTCTTTGCTTTTTGATATACTAAGTTTGTCATAGCTTTCCTTCCAAGGAGCAAGGTTTTTATAATTATATGACTGCAGTCACCATGTACAGTGACTTTGGAGCCCAAGAAAATAAAATCTGTCACCATTTCTACTTCCTCCCTGCCCCCCATCTGTTTGCCATGAAGTAATGGGACAGGATGCCATGGTCTATGGGTTTTTTTGTTTATTTCTCATTGGAACCTTTCTTATTTTTAATTAATATTTTAACTTTTGTAATATTTTTAGAGTTTTGTTGTTTACAGATATGTATATTCCCAGATTAGTCATATGTACATCCCTGGCCCCCTCCCTCCTCCATCCCCCTCCCAGTCCCCCCATCCCACCCCTCCAGGCCATCGCACCGTGCCACTGCAGGATCCCCTATTCCCACTGTGCAATGACAATAGCTATCTTTTCCACATATGATAGTATAGGTTTCCATGTTACTCCCTCTATGTCTTCCACTGTTCATTCCCCACAATTTCCATATGTCTGTTCTCTATGTCTGTTTTTCCATCACTTCACTGTGTGTATTATCATTACCCTCTTACTAGATTCCATATATATGGTTAATATACTGTACTTGTATTTCTCTTTTTGACTTACTTCACTTTTTTTTTAATGTTGATTTTTTTTTTCTTTATTTTAAAGATTTTACAGAGTTTTGTTGTTCACCGACATGTATGTTCCCAGATCATTCATATGCATATCCCTGGACCCCACCCACCCAGTTCCCCCCTCCCACCCCTCCAGACCATCACCCCATTACTTCACTTTTTATAATAGGTTCTAGATCTGTCCACCTCATTAAGGCTAATTCTTCTGCATTTCTTTTTACAGCTGAGAAGTACTCCATTGTATATATGTACCAGAGTTTCTTTATCCATTCATTCGGGTGGACATCTAGGTTGCTTCCATGTTCTAGCTATTGTATAGAGAAGTGCAATGAACATTGGGGTACAAGTGCCTCTTTCAGTTTTGATTTCATCAGAGTATAAGCCTAAGAGTGGGATTGCTGGGTTGTATTGTGCTTCTATTTTTAGTTTTTTAAGGAATCTCCATACTGTCCTCCATAGTGGCTGTATCAATTTACATTCCCACCAGCAATGCAAGAGGGTTCCCTTTTCTCCTCACCCTCTCCAGCATTTATTGTCTGTCGATTTGTTGATGATGGCCATTCTGGTGGGTGTGAGATGATATCTCATTGTAGTTTTGATTTGCATTTGTATAATAATAAGTGAGGTTGGGCATCATTTCATGTGCTTTTTGGCTATCTGTATGTCCTCTTTGATGAGTTGTCTCTTTAGGTCCTTTTCCCATTTTTTGATTGGGTTGTTCATTTTTCTGGTGCTGAGTTGTCTGAGTTGCTTGTAGATTTTGGAGATTAATTCTTTGTTGTTTCATTTGCAATGATTTTCTCCGATTCTGTGGGTTGTCTATTCACCTTTTTTGTAGTTTCTTTTGCTGTACAAAAGCTTTTAAGTTTCATTAGGTCCCACATGTTAATTTTTGTTTTTAGTTCCGCTATTCTAGTAGGTGGGTCAGAGAAGATCTTGCTTTGATTTATGTCATTGAGTGTTTTGCCTACTTAACATTGAGTTTTAAGCCAGCCTTTTCACTCTCTTCTTTCACCCTAATCAAGAGACTTTAGCATAGTCAATGAAGCAGAAGTAGATGTTTTTCTTGAATTTCCTTGCTTTCTCTATATCCAGTGAATGCTGACTATTTGATCTCTGGTTCCTCTCTCTTTCTAAGTGTAGCTTGTACACTTGTAATTTCTCAGCTAATCCAAATGTTTTGTTGTTCACCGACATGTATGTTCCCAGATCATTCATATGCATATCCCTGGACCCCACCCACCCAGTTCCCCCCTCCCACCCCTCCAGACCATCACCCCATTACTTCACTTTTTATAATAGGTTCTAGATCTGTCCACCTCATTAAGGCTAATTCTTCTGCATTTCTTTTTACAGCTGAGAAGTACTCCATTGTATATATGTACCAGAGTTTCTTTATCCATTCATTCGTCGGTGGACATCTAGGTTGCTTCCATGTTCTAGCTATTGTATAGAGAAGTGCAATGAACATTGGGGTACAAGTGCCTCTTTCAGTTTTGATTTCATCAGAGTATAAGCCTAAGAGTGGGATTGCTGGGTTGTATTGTGCTTCTATTTTTAGTTTTTTAAGGAATCTCCATACTGTCCTCCATAGTGGCTGTATCAATTTACATTCCCACCAGCAATGCAAGAGGGTTCCCTTTTCTCCTCACCCTCTCCAGCATTTATTGTCTGTCGATTTGTTGATGATGGCCATTCTGGTGGGTGTGAGATGATATCTCATTGTAGTTTTGATTTGCATTTGTATAATAATAAGTGAGGTTGGGCATCATTTCATGTGCTTTTTGGCTATCTGTATGTCCTCTTTGATGAGTTGTCTCTTTAGGTCCTTTTCCCATTTTTTGATTGGGTTGTTCATTTTTCTGGTGCTGAGTTGTCTGAGTTGCTTGTAGATTTTGGAGATTAATTCTTTGTTGTTTCATTTGCAATGATTTTCTCCGATTCTGTGGGTTGTCTATTCACCTTTTTTGTAGTTTCTTTTGCTGTACAAAAGCTTTTAAGTTTCATTAGGTCCCACATGTTAATTTTTGTTTTTAGTTCCGCTATTCTAGTAGGTGGGTCAGAGAAGATCTTGCTTTGATTTATGTCATTGAGTGTTTTGCCTACTTAACATTGAGTTTTAAGCCAGCCTTTTCACTCTCTTCTTTCACCCTAATCAAGAGACTTTAGCATAGTCAATGAAGCAGAAGTAGATGTTTTTCTTGAATTTCCTTGCTTTCTCTATATCCAGTGAATGCTGACTATTTGATCTCTGGTTCCTCTCTCTTTTCTAAGTGTAGCTTGTACACTTGTAATTTCTCAGTTCATATTCAAATCCTGAAGCCTAGTTTAAAGGATTTTTGAGCATAACTTTCTTAGCATGTGAAATAAACATATTTTTATGGTAGTTTAAACATTCTTTGGCACTACTCTTCTTTGGGGTTGGAATGGAAACTGGCATTTTCTAGTTCTGTGGCCACTGCTGAGTTTTCCAATTTTCTGACATACTTAGTGCAGCACTTTAACTGCATCATCTTTTATTATTTTAAGTAGCTCAACTGGAATTCAGCGCCTTCACTAGCTTTGTTCGTAGTGATGCTTCCTAAAGCCCACTTGACTTCACACTCCAGGATATCTGGCTTTAGGTGAGTGATTACATCATCATTGCTATCTGGGTCATTAATTATATATTTTTGTATAGTTCTTCTGTGTATTCTTGCTACTTTTTTCTTAATCTTTTCTGCTTCTGTTAGGTACTTACCATTTCTGTACTTTATTGTGCCTATCCTTATATGAAACGTTCCATTGGTATTTTCAGTTTTTTTGAAAAGATTTCCATCTATTGTTTTCCTCTATTTCTTCGCATTGTTCACTTAAGAAGGCTTTCTAATCTCTCCTTTCTGTTCTCTGAAACTCCAGATTCAGTTGGGTATATCTTTCCCTTTCTCCCTTGCCATTTTCTTTTGTTCTTAGTGATATGTAAAGCCTCTTTAGACTACCACTTGCTTTCTTGCCTTTTTTCCTTTAGGGTGTTTTTGGTCACTGTGTCCTATAGAATGTTATGAATCTCTGTCCATAGTTCTTCAGTCAGTTTGTCTACCAGATCTAATCCCTTGAATATATTCATCACCTCCATTGTATAATTATAAGGGATTGATTTAGGTTATACATGAATGGCCTAGTGATTTTCCCTATTCTATTCAATTTAAGCCTGAATTTTGCAATAATGAGCTGGTTAGCTGAGTCAATCAGCTCCAAGTCTTGTTTTTGCTGACTTCCATTTTTGGCTACAAAGAATATAACCAATCTGATTTTGATATTGACCATTTGGTGAAGTTCATGTGTAGCGTCTTCTCTCATGTTGGAAATGGTGTTTGCTATAACCAGTGTGTTCTCTTGACAAAACTGTGTTAGCCTTTGCTCTGCTTCATGTTGTACTCTAAGGCAAACTTGCCTGTTAACTCCAGGTATCTCTTGAATTCCTACTTTTGCATTCCAGTTCCCTGTGATGAAAAGGACATCTTTTTAATTTTTTTTGGTGTTAGTTCTAGTAGGTTTAATGCTATGATTATCATAAAAGTTTTCTCCTTTAGCTTTTAATGTAGCCAGTTATGTTGATCAGTTTTTAAAAGTTGGACTAATTTTACTATCTTGTAATGAACTTTACTTTAATTGGGCATATTATCTTTCTAATAAATTGTTAGATTTGTTTTGCTGGTATTTTCTTATGGATTTTTGCCCTCGTGTTCTTTTTTTTTTTTTAACTTTTTCTTTTTTTTAATATTTTATTTATATTTATTTGGCTGCACTGGGTCTCAGTTGTAGCATGTGGGCTCCAGTTCCCTGACCAGGGATCAAACCCGGGCCCCCTGCATTGGGAGCACAGAGTCTTAGCCACTGGACCACCAGGGAATTCCCCATGCCCTTGTGTTCTTAATTAGTATTATCATTAATTGACTTTCTTTAAATATTTGTCAGATTTTGTTTGCCTCATAAAGCAAATTAGTAAATATTACTGCCTCTTATATTTTCAAAAAAAAGTTTACCCCAAAATTTGGGTAAGATTAGTATTTCTTCCATAAATGTTTGATAGAATATATTCATGAAACCATCTTGTGCTAAAACTTTCTTTCATCAAAGACTATTCATTAGTTATGATAAATTGCTTTCTCAAGGAATTTTCCTATTTCATCTACACTGTTGAAAATATTTGGCATAAATTATTTTATAATGTTCATTTAACCTTTAATGTTTTTAATATTTGTAACAATGTCACTTCTATTATTTTTGATAGGGACAATTCATTTATCTGTTTCTCTTTGTGATCAATCTATCTAGAGATCTCTCAATTTAATTAATATCTTCAAATGATCAGTACTTGATTTGTTGATATTGACCATTTGGTGAAGTTCATGTGTAGCGTCTTCTCTCATGTTGGAAATGGTGTTTGCTATAACCAGTGTGTTCTCTTGACAAAACTGTGTTAGCCTTTGCTCTGCTTCATGTTGTACTCTAAGGCAAACTTGCCTGTTAACTCCAGGTATCTCTTGAATTCCTACTTTTGCATTCCAGTTCCCTGTGATGAAAAGGACATCTTTTTAATTTTTTTTGGTGTTAGTTCTAGTAGGTTTAATGCTATGATTATCATAAAAGTTTTCTCCTTTAGCTTTTAATGTAGCCAGTTATGTTGATCAGTTTTTAAAAGTTGGACTAATTTTACTATCTTGTAATGAACTTTACTTTAATTGGGCATATTATCTTTCTAATAAATTGTTAGATTTGTTTTGCTGGTATTTTCTTATGGATTTTTGCCCTCGTGTTCTTTTTTTTTTTTTTAACTTTTTCTTTTTTTTAATATTTTATTTATATTTATTTGGCTGCACTGGGTCTCAGTTGTAGCATGTGGGCTCCAGTTCCCTGACCAGGGATCAAACCCGGGCCCCCTGCATTGGGAGCACAGAGTCTTAGCCACTGGACCACCAGGGAATTCCCCATGCCCTTGTGTTCTTAATTAGTATTATCATTAATTGACTTTCTTTAAATATTTGTCAGATTTTGTTTGCCTCATAAAGCAAATTAGTAAATATTACTGCCTCTTATATTTTCAAAAAAAAGTTTACCCCAAAATTTGGGTAAGATTAGTATTTCTTCCATAAATGTTTGATAGAATATATTCATGAAACCATCTTGTGCTAAAACTTTCTTTCATCAAAGACTATTCATTAGTTATGATAAATTGCTTTCTCAAGGAATTTTCCTATTTCATCTACACTGTTGAAAATATTTGGCATAAATTATTTTATAATGTTCATTTAACCTTTAATGTTTTTAATATTTGTAACAATGTCACTTCTATTATTTTTGATAGGGACAATTCATTTATCTGTTTCTCTTTGTGATCAATCTATCTAGAGATCTCTCAATTTAATTAATATCTTCAAATGATCAGTACTTGATTTGTTGATTTTCTCATATTTCTTCTTCAGTTTCATTGTTTTTCTCTATTACTTTTGTTTTCTACCTTCTATGTACTTTGAGTTTTGTTTGTTCTTTTTATAAAAGCTTTTTAAGATAGAAGCTTAGGTCATGATTTTAAAATATTTCCTTTCCAAATATAGAATTTTTAAGTTGTTATTTTTTTTACTTTAGTGGACTTTCATCATTTTTGATGTATCTATGTTATCATTCAGGTCAAAATATTTCCTAATTTCTCTTGTGATATTTATTCACCCCCTCGGATTATTTAGAGTTACACTGCTCACTTCCAAATATTTGAAGTTTTTACCCTTGTCATAAAATACCAGTTTAAGTGCATGTTTCTTTTTAAGTTTACATTCTAAATGTATTCCAGACATTATAAATGATAGACTGGAGAGGTTTTGTTTTTGTTTTGTTTTTTTTTTTTTTCTATTTTACCCTTGGTATTAAATCTATGAAGGCAATTATTGGCTAAATCTTAGTGGAGAAAACCAGCTAGGGGTACATCCTCCCATTCATTATGGACGCATCACTTTTTAATTCTTTTCCTCAGGATTATTTAGCTCTTTTATGCCCTCAGCTTTTCCCCTTGTAGGCTTTTTTATTCAGGCATACTTCATTGCGCACTTAACATATGGTCATTCTAAAGCTTTTCTTTCATAATCTTCAAAGTTGATACATGGAATTTTTGAGTTTGACTTACAATTCCTGATAATAGGCAAGAAAGAGTGTTTCTCTCTCCCTTATATATTTATATCTACATATCTCTGTCTATCTGTCACCTATCATTTTGCTCTCTAAACCAGTCTTAGAATTTATTTAGTATTTCTTAAGTTCTAGTCTACCATTTATTTTCCATAGGTAGATCAGACACAAATGCCATTGAAAATTAGTAATATGATTTTTCCCTTAATATTTCGGTGTTTTCCAGACAATTTTTATTGCCCTAAAACCAAATTTAACTTCTCATCCACAGATGAATCAATCACAGACTTCTCAAGAATTTTGCTAAAAGTTGATCATAAAGGCAGATTGAGGGCTTCCTTGGTGGTTCAGTGAGTGGAGAGGCTGCCTTGCAGTGCAAGTGGCACTGGTTTGATCCCTGACCTTCGTGGCTGGACTGGTGTGTCCAATTATGAGCCAGCACTCTGGAGTACTTGTGCCCAGAGCCGGTGCTCTGCAGCGAGAGAGGCCACTGCAATGGGAGGCCCACACAGGCCAAAGAATAAAGATGGATGAAAATTAAACAATAAAAAAACCAATAAAAGGCCAAAATTAAAAAAAAAAAAAAAAAGGCAGCTTGATTCATGTTCAGTGCTAAATAGTAGCCAGTCCTAAAGTACTTCTTTCACTTCCCTATTGAATCCAGGACCCTTCAAAAGAACATCATGAACAATGGACTGGACAAGTTACTGTGGTTAATGAAACCTTCCTCAAAGTTTGAGAAATAATTTTCTTGAGAGCATTAGAGTTACAAAAAAGGAAGGTTAACATTTTCTTATCATTAAGTATCATAGACATGTGCTCAATTAGGCCATTTTTAGAGTGAATGAGGAATGTAGTTTTATGTCCTTTTTGCCTTCTATTGTTTTGCTTTCTTTTTAGCATTTGTCTTCTTGTTTTAAAATGATTGTTGTAATTTTTGTTATAGTGTAGTTATCTTCAGTCATTGTTGTGCCCTTGAAATCTTTTTTGGAATAAGATAACTACATAAATAAATGCATTTGCCTGGCTTCAGTTACCTTCCTTATGTAATAGGGAGAAAAATTCCTAATTCATAAGATTTCTGTGAGGGTTAAATGAGAAAACACATGTAAAACATCTCACAAAGCTTTCAAGCCATAATAGCTATTTAATATATATCAACTTTCTCCCCTGTCCCATTTGATTTTTTCCTTTGGTCACTTGAGTTCTGTGAACATAACCATCTTTCATATTGGTAGACTAAATGATGCCGGGAAAGCTTCTGATGCCTAAAGTCTATGATTGTAAACTAGCTACATCTATTTAATTATTTTTCTCTAAACTCTTAAAAATGAAATGACATTTTTCTTCCTAATAAATTCTTTTACTTTACTCAGAAGTCCCTGAAGAAAAACCCTTAGGGAAAGCTGATTTTTTTTTTTTTTTTAATAAATTTACAAATTCGACGTTTCATTCTTTTGCTGCCATTTTCCAACCTGTCAAACACATCTGTTTCGCCTTTGCCTCAGTGGGTTCTCCGCAGGAGCCCACTTCTTGACATGATTATCCCGGCAATCTCATTTTTAGCTCCTACACTGGCAGCTACCTCCTGAAATGCTTTAAGATATTTTACAGATTTTTCTGTTACTGACCCTGGAGAGATTACTTTTTGGAGGACTGAGATTCCTGAATTAAATCATCTGCTCGATTGTCTTTCTAATCTCTATTCAGTCCTGTTCTTCAATGAATAATTTATTTTCTGTGACTCAGAAGGAGGATGCAAATGTGCATCCTTTCAGAAGAGGACTCTGACTGATCCTCTTGGAAGTTTAGCGGATGGTACCTCCAAGCTCTACTGCATTTTCAGATGTGTTGTGGCCATAGGGTGCCTTTTAAGAAAGTGATGAGATGTCAGTCCCTTTATGTCCTTTTTGCCTTCTATTGTTTTGCTTTCTTTTTAGCATTTGTCTTCTTGTTTTAAAATGATTGTTGTAATTTTTGTTATAGTGTAGTTATCTTCAGTCATTGTTGTGCCCTTGAAATCTTTTTTGGAATAAGATAACTACATAAATAAATGCATTTGCCTGGCTTCAGTTACCTTCCTTATGTAATAGGGAGAAAAATTCCTAATTCATAAGATTTCTGTGAGGGTTAAATGAGAAAACACATGTAAAACATCTCACAAAGCTTTCAAGCCATAATAGCTATTTAATATATATCAACTTTCTCCCCTGTCCCATTTGATTTTTTCCTTTGGTCACTTGAGTTCTGTGAACATAACCATCTTTCATATTGGTAGACTAAATGATGCCGGGAAAGCTTCTGATGCCTAAAGTCTATGATTGTAAACTAGCTACATCTATTTAATTATTTTTCTCTAAACTCTTAAAAATGAAATGACATTTTTCTTCCTAATAAATTCTTTTACTTTACTCAGAAGTCCCTGAAGAAAAACCCTTAGGGAAAGCTGATTTTTTTTTTTTTTTTAATAAATTTACAAATTCGACGTTTCATTCTTTTGCTGCCATTTTCCAACCTGTCAAACACATCTGTTTCGCCTTTGCCTCAGTGGGTTCTCCGCAGGAGCCCACTTCTTGACATGATTATCCCGGCAATCTCATTTTTAGCTCCTACACTGGCAGCTACCTCCTGAAATGCTTTAAGATATTTTACAGATTTTTCTGTTACTGACCCTGGAGAGATTACTTTTTGGAGGACTGAGATTCCTGAATTAAATCATCTGCTCGATTGTCTTTCTAATCTCTATTCAGTCCTGTTCTTCAATGAATAATTTATTTTCTGTGACTCAGAAGGAGGATGCAAATGTGCATCCTTTCAGAAGAGGACTCTGACTGATCCTCTTGGAAGTTTAGCGGATGGTACCTCCAAGCTCTACTGCATTTTCAGATGTGTTGTGGCCATAGGGTGCCTTTTAAGAAAGTGATGAGATGTCAGTCCCTTCAGGTCTGAGGATTTCACAAGAGACTCTGTGTTTTTCTCCGTGGAGATCTTTTTCCTCCAGAAAGCAAGAATTTCCGCCTCACAGTTGTTTCACCACCTGCAAGCTCACCTTCTCCATCAATCCGTTATCCTAGATGACACGTGACATCTCCCCCTTCAGAAAAGCTTCATCACGTTTTCGTCCGTACCTCTATAATGTCATCCAGAGTGGCAGTCATTCTCTTTGATAATTCCACTGAATTATAAATTTTCCTAGAATCTGTGACTTCCCCTTTAAACCCATCCTTTCCCCAGCACCAGAATCTGGAAACCTATCTTATGTGTTCTTTGTGTATATTATACACATTTCTGTTCTTTTTTTTGTTCTAGTTATTTTGATCTACTGTGTTTAACTTCTGCCACAGTTAAGATTCTCATCATGGCATCATTGGATGGGTGTAACTAATTCCTAACACTTTTCTTCCTCCTTCAGTCTTTTCCTCTCTCCAATCTATCATCTACACTGTCATCAACATGCCTTTTTGAACACACATATTGCTGATGATACTATTTCTCTTTTAAAATTCTGTGAGTAGGTCCCTGCTACCCATAGATAAATGATCTGCTTCTTGATGTGCTATAAAAGGTTCTTTACAATATGAGTTTACCTACCAGTTCCAAAAATATATGTATGGTCCAACCGTCCTCCAAAAATCATAATACTATTTTGCATTCTGTGACTTTGTATAATGAGAAACCTCTGTCTGAAAGGAAATTATATGTAATGGTCCAACCATCCCCCCAAAAATCACTGGCCCCCTTAATGCTTTAAGATATTTTACAGATTTTTCTGTTACTGACCCTGAGAGATTACTTTTGGAGGACTGAGATTCCTGAATTAAATCATCTGCTCGATTGTCTTTCTAATCTCTATTCAGTCCTGTTCTTCAATGAATAATTTATTTTCTGTGACTCAGAAGGAGGATGCAAATGTGCATCCTTTCAGAAGAGGACTCTGACTGATCCTCTTGGAAGTTTAGCGGATGGTACCTCCAAGCTCTACTGCATTTTCAGATGTGTTGTGGCCATAGGGTGCCTTTTAAGAAAGTGATGAGATGTCAGTCCCTTCAGGTCTGAGGATTTCACAAGAGACTCTGTGTTTTTCTCCGTGGAGATCTTTTTCCTCCAGAAAGCAAGAATTTCCGCCTCACAGTTGTTTCACCACCTGCAAGCTCACCTTCTCCATCAATCCGTTATCCTAGATGACACGTGACATCTCCCCCTTCAGAAAAGCTTCATCACGTTTTCGTCCGTACCTCTATAATGTCATCCAGAGTGGCAGTCATTCTCTTTGATAATTCCACTGAATTATAAATTTTCCTAGAATCTGTGACTTCCCCTTTAAACCCATCCTTTCCCCAGCACCAGAATCTGGAAACCTATCTTATGTGTTCTTTGTGTATATTATACACATTTCTGTTCTTTTTTTTGTTCTAGTTATTTTGATCTACTGTGTTTAACTTCTGCCACAGTTAAGATTCTCATCATGGCATCATTGGATGGGTGTAACTAATTCCTAACACTTTTCTTCCTCCTTCAGTCTTTTCCTCTCTCCAATCTATCATCTACACTGTCATCAACATGCCTTTTTGAACACACATATTGCTGATGATACTATTTCTCTTTTAAAATTCTGTGAGTAGGTCCCTGCTACCCATAGATAAATGATCTGCTTCTTGATGTGCTATAAAAGGTTCTTTACAATATGAGTTTACCTACCAGTTCCAAAAATATATGTATGGTCCAACCGTCCTCCAAAAATCATAATACTATTTTGCATTCTGTGACTTTGTATAATGAGAAACCTCTGTCTGGAATATCAGTGTTTGTAATCTTTGATTCTACTTTAAGTTCAGTTCAAACTCGAGACCTCCTAACACCCCAGCCATATTCACCCTCTTAGCAAATTCCTACCTTTACTGTGTTTCTTAGTTTGCATTGTCTGTCAACAAGTTATATGATGATTTATACTTATATTTCTCTTCAAATTAGAGAAAGGTTCCTTAGGAAAAAAATTTTCAAAAGATGTCTGAGGTATTTTTGTTCCCAGTGCATGGCACAATTTCTGCTGTTAATACATAGCAAATATTTGCTGAATTGACGATTAAAGGAAAGACTGTAACAGGAAGTGAATAAGGAGTACAATGTATTAGTATGTGAAGTTGCAATATATTTTAGAAACATTAAAACCAGAGCAAAGCAGATCTCTGGTGAAAAGCAGGGATCAAAATTGTAAGGAAAATAGAAAAAGTAAGATCTGGAGGGACTCAGTGAAAACTTATAGAGAATAAAAAGAAGGAAAAAACTTGGGAGAGGGTTATAGTTTTGTATAAATATGTCTAAGCAAGCCAGAGATCTTTACAATTTAAAATTGCTCTCTCTCAGTGGTTTCTGTTTTCTTAGGGAAAATATATTTGGGCAATCAGATAGCCACTTGCTAGGCCTTCTATGGCATTCTTAGTTGCTTAACATAAAATGTATTAAGGACTCCATAAAGTTGTAGGTTTCCTCTAGCAGTATTGTATTTGAACTGGCCAAGGGTCACAGTGTTCAAACAATCTGCTGTTTAGATGACTGTCTTGCACAAGAGAGCCAAGCCTGCAAAGACTGGGGAAAAAACAGAGTTTACGGAAGTACAGCTTGTTTTAAAGGGGGTAGAGAAAAGATGAGAAAAAGAGGACATGGTACATATTTGTGGTGGAACACAAATATGTGTTCAAATTATATTTGTATAATGAACATGGAATCAGGAGATCTGAATTGTGTTCCAGATTTGCTACTCTCTAATTACTGAAATGGGCAAATCATTTAATCTCTCTGTTCTCATGAGTAAAAATTAGACATTGATACCAACTTATAAGGTGATTATAATGATTAAACAACATTATGCCTATAAAAAGAAATCAGCAAATTTTAACATACTCTATCGATATAATTATTTTTTCACAATTTTGCCCACAGTGAATCTATGCTTTACCTGTAAAAAGTACGAAGAACCCACATTAGATGCATAATGCACCCCCCCCCTGCCCCAAACCCACTTCTGATCCTCCTTGCTTATTTTTTTCTTCAAATTAGAGAAAGGTTCCTTAGGAAAAAATTTTCAAAAGATGTCTGAGGTATTTTTGTTCCCAGTGCATGGCACAATTTCTGCTGTTAATACATAGCAAATATTTGCTGAATTGACGATTAAAGGAAAGACTGTAACAGGAAGTGAATAAGGAGTACAATGTATTAGTATGTGAAGTTGCAATATATTTTAGAAACATTAAAACCAGAGCAAAGCAGATCTCTGGTGAAAAGCAGGGATCAAAATTGTAAGGAAAATAGAAAAAGTAAGATCTGGAGGGACTCAGTGAAAACTTATAGAGAATAAAAAGAAGGAAAAAACTTGGGAGAGGGTTATAGTTTTGTATAAATATGTCTAAGCAAGCCAGAGATCTTTACAATTTAAAATTGCTCTCTCTCAGTGGTTTCTGTTTTCTTAGGGAAAATATATTTGGGCAATCAGATAGCCACTTGCTAGGCCTTCTATGGCATTCTTAGTTGCTTAACATAAAATGTATTAAGGACTCCATAAAGTTGTAGGTTTCCTCTAGCAGTATTGTATTTGAACTGGCCAAGGGTCACAGTGTTCAAACAATCTGCTGTTTAGATGACTGTCTTGCACAAGAGAGCCAAGCCTGCAAAGACTGGGGAAAAAACAGAGTTTACGGAAGTACAGCTTGTTTTAAAGGGGGTAGAGAAAAGATGAGAAAAAGAGGACATGGTACATATTTGTGGTGGAACACAAATATGTGTTCAAATTATATTTGTATAATGAACATGGAATCAGGAGATCTGAATTGTGTTCCAGATTTGCTACTCTCTAATTACTGAAATGGGCAAATCATTTAATCTCTCTGTTCTCATGAGTAAAAATTAGACATTGATACCAACTTATAAGGTGATTATAATGATTAAACAACATTATGCCTATAAAAAGAAATCAGCAAATTTTAACATACTCTATCGATATAATTATTTTTTCACAATTTTGCCCACAGTGAATCTATGCTTTACCTGTAAAAAGTACGAAGAACCCACATTAGATGCATAATGCACCCCCCCACCCTGCCCCAAACCCACTTCTGATCCCCTCTTGCTTTAGATATGTTTGTATTTGTCAATGCAGTGAGGGAATTTTATTGAGAATGATGAAATAAAATGAGTGAAGGCTTAGGCTTTCCCCTGGTTTAGGAATTACTTTAATTTCTATTTGGTTTTATGCTTTCCCACAGGCAGTTTAGAATGTCACATACACTTAGAGTAGACACGTTGTTCAGTGAAATTGTGCAAAACATTTATGACAATCCTCATCTGAGACATAAACACTTCTTGTTTCCTGCTCGTGTTTTCAATAAAGACGTATTATTTCAAGCAGAGTTACTCAGAATGTGACTAAACACATGCTCTGTAGAACAGCATTTGTTAGAGGCATTTCCTTTTCTTGCATGAGGGAGAAAAAAATATGTACTAAGTTTCTCTATTTAACTGATGGTCTCTGGGATAGAGATAATTAAGTTACCACTGAACTCATATCTACCAGCTCTTATGATCTGTCCCAAGCATTCTTTGCTACCAGATTTCCTGTCTTTTTTTTTTTTTTTTTTCATTTAACTGTCTAAGGTGCCTACTCTCTTTTCACTAATGATTTCCTTTCTCACTCTTCTCGTTTTTCCTGTCTCCTCCATTGAGGGAGAGAAGACACAAAGCAGGAAGTTATTTTGGCAAGTCATGCTCAGGGCAGGAAAAACAGTTGTTTTCAAATCAATTGAATAATATCCTAACCTTGACTATTTCCTCCATCTTGGACTGTAGTGTATAAAGTTACCTGAAAAGATTCATCACCTTTTTGGACAGATTTATACCTCTTCACAGGGGAATCGGTTTCCTAATATATCAACAAAAAAGATATATTTCCTTATATCTGTTTTAATATATAATGCTCAGAAGGTTAATTTTTTGAATGTTTATTACCATGAAATTCATGAGCAGAATAGACATTCTTTAAAGGCCAGTGGCTTCAGGTGTCTTAGTTGGTAAATCACACATGTTACCTAATAACATTTTAAGTTCCTTTTGGACAGAGACCATTTTTCTACTTCTGAGTATCTCAGATTTCCAAGCATTCATAATGGATGTTTGATAAATCACACTTAACTCAGTTTAGCATATCTCTTCAACATATCTTTTTTGGTGAGAGAACAGAATGATTTGAGGGAAAGAAAAAATCAAAGTGTTAGCCTATTACTGTCCTGTTTGAAGCACAATTGATAGGTGATTCCCTAAATCAGAGGTCAATAAAGTAATATAAGTGTAGTGACCAGATCAATATACATCCTTACTCCTCTAGCTCTCCTTTCCATCTTGGATTTTTTGATTGAATCAATGGCAGAAACATTGCAATAGCTGCGACTTTTGATTTGCTATATTTTGTCACATTTCTGTATACCAGAAGTGTGGGAAGACAACAAAATTTCTGCCGTCTCTATTATGTTTTCAATATAACTGAAAGCAATATTTAGTTGTAGAATAGCTCCTTAATCTGTTATTTTTGTTTTCCTCTTTATTGTAAGTTTAGCTTTATTGACCAAATTAACATGTATTATTGCCATAGAGAGCTTCCCTGGTGACACAGTGGTAAAGCATCCACCTGCCAATGTAGGAGATGCAGAAGACCTGCGTTTGATCCCTGGATTGGGAAGATCCCCTGGAGGAGGAAATGGCAACCCATTCCAGTATTCTTGCCAGGAAAATCCCATGGGCAGTGAAACCTGGTGGTCTCCAATTCATGGTGTCACAAAGAGTTGGACATGACTGAAGTGGCTGAGCATGCATTTGTGTATTATCCATGAAGTGACAGTCTTAGGGGATGGGAATGACATTGATTCTTGCATTGGTGCCATGGAGGATTATGCTACTGTTAAGTATTTGAGCATTATGTAGTTCACATTGTGTCAGGACATAGCCCTTACAACTGAACTAAGTTATGTAATATTGCTTGAAAGTTTTAAACAAATGGCAAGATACAGTGACAAAACACTTTTGAATTGAATACTAAAAAACCCTCTTTGGGTAAATGATGTGTGCTGCACAGTTAAGTCTCAGTGTGTTTTTCCCAGAGTCCAGCCAGAAGGGTGTACAACTATGTAAATTACACTCACTGCTCATTCCAACCCTTTGTGCATATTTACAAATTCCCATTCCCTTCACACCACAGCTGGTGCTTGTTTCCACCACTGAGTTTTAAATAATTCAGTGAAATTCTTGAGAAACAGGGAATGTTTTGCATAATTTTGAAGCCTGATTACTAGTTGCACCAAATGCTGCTGATCAGCAAGATTGCCTCAATGGGAATAGAGAAGATTCCCTTTGAATTGAAATTCAAAACAAATTTATTAGTCTAAGAGCCTGAAAGGGAAGACTCATCCTGATATCATTTTGAACTTAGTACAGGGAAATTAGAAAGGTAGAGCACAATACAACATGGAAAAGAGATCTATTTGGTGGACTTTGCTTCTGAACTATTAATAGGAATAATGCTCCCATGGCAGTCATATTAACCCTAGCATTTATACATGTTGGGAGTGTAAAATGAACCAAGGACTGATGATATTAATAAAATTCTATGAAATTGTAATCTGTTATTTTTGTTTTCCTCTTTATTGTAAGTTTAGCTTTATTGACCAAATTAACATGTATTATTGCCATAGAGAGCTTCCCTGGTGACACAGTGGTAAAGCATCCACCTGCCAATGTAGGAGATGCAGAAGACCTGCGTTTGATCCCTGGATTGGGAAGATCCCCTGGAGGAGGAAATGGCAACCCATTCCAGTATTCTTGCCAGGAAAATCCCATGGGCAGTGAAACCTGGTGGTCTCCAATTCATGGTGTCACAAAGAGTTGGACATGACTGAAGTGGCTGAGCATGCATTTGTGTATTATCCATGAAGTGACAGTCTTAGGGGATGGGAATGACATTGATTCTTGCATTGGTGCCATGGAGGATTATGCTACTGTTAAGTATTTGAGCATTATGTAGTTCACATTGTGTCAGGACATAGCCCTTACAACTGAACTAAGTTATGTAATATTGCTTGAAAGTTTTAAACAAATGGCAAGATACAGTGACAAAACACTTTTGAATTGAATACTAAAAAACCCTCTTTGGGTAAATGATGTGTGCTGCACAGTTAAGTCTCAGCGTCTTTTTCCCAGAGCCCAGCCACAAGGGTGTACAACCATGTAAATTACACCCACTGCTCCTTCCAACCCTTTGTGCATATTTACAAATTCCCATTCCCTTCACACCACAGCTGGTGCTTGTTTCCACCACTGAGTTTTAAATAATTCAGTGAAATTCTTGAGAAACAGGGAATGTTTTGCATAATTTTGAAGCCTGATTACTAGTTGCACCAAATGCTGCTGATCAGCAAGATTGCCTCAATGGGAATAGAGAAGATTCCCTTTGAATTGAAATTCAAAACAAATTTATTAGTCTAAGAGCCTGAAAGGGAAGACTCATCCTGATATCATTTTGAACTTAGTACAGGGAAATTAGAAAGGTAGAGCACAATACAACATGGAAAAGAGATCTATTTGGTGGACTTTGCTTCTGAACTATTAATAGGAATAATGCTCCCATGGCAGTCATATTAACCCTAGCATTTATACATGTTGGGAGTGTAAAATGAACCAAGGACTGATGATATTAATAAAATTCTATGAAATTGTAATCTTGTATACATACAGATCAACAATAATGAAAATATATGAGACTGTATTGAATACTCCAGACTAAGCAAATAGTTTGATCTGTTAAATTAAAAAAAGTAGGTAGAACAAAAAACCCTTTGCCTTTTTTTCCTTATTGCCTTACTCATTCACTTGTGAATTTTTCTCTCTCCCTACCCCACCCCAAGAATTGTTATTAATCTTAAATATTTTATCATTATATAGGAAATAATAAGCACCCATTTGGGTGGTTTTGTATTAGTTTTTATTTATGAAGAACCCAGTTCTTTAAAGAGATGAAAGAAAGTACAAGACTTATAAGTGTTAGAGAGGAGAACTTGGTTTAGAAACAGATGATTTCTTCCTTTTTTAAGTTGAATTATAGTTTGATTCACAGTGTTTTATTAATTAGTGCTGTACAGCAAAGTGATCCAATTATATGTATATATATATATATATACACACACATACATACACACACACACATGCATTCTTTGTTATATCTTCTTTTCCATGATGGTTTATCATAGGATAGTGAATATAGTTCTCTGTGCTATAAAATGGGAACTTTTTGGTTTTCATTCTATGTATGAAAACTTACATATGCTGCCTCCATTCCTCTTCCAATCCTGTCCCCCTTGGCAAACACAGTTCTGTTTTCTATGCCTATGAGTCTGTTTCTGTTTTGTAAATAGGTTCATTAGTTTCATAGTTTAGATTCCACATATAAGTAATATCACATGGTATTTGTCTTTTTCTGACTTCCTTTGCTTAATGGGAATAGAGAAGATTCCCTTTGAATTGAAATTCAAAACAAATTTATTAGTCTAAGAGCCTGAAAGGGAAGACTCATCCTGATATCATTTTGAACTTAGTACAGGGAAATTAGAAAGGTAGAGCACAATACAACATGGAAAAGAGATCTATTTGGTGGACTTTGCTTCTGAACTATTAATAGGAATAATGCTCCCATGGCAGTCATATTAACCCTAGCATTTATACATGTTGGGAGTGTAAAATGAACCAAGGACTGATGATATTAATAAAATTCTATGAAATTGTAATCTTGTATACATACAGATCAACAATAATGAAAATATATGAGACTGTATTGAATACTCCAGACTAAGCAAATAGTTTGATCTGTTAAATTAAAAAAAGTAGGTAGAACAAAAAACCCTTTGCCTTTTTCCTTATTGCCTTACTCATTCACTTGTGAATTTTTCTCTCCCTACCCCACCCCAAGAATTGTTATTAATCTTAAATATTTTATCATTATATAGGAAATAATAAGCACCCATTTGGGTGGTTTTGTATTAGTTTTTATTTATGAAGAACCCAGTTCTTTAAAGAGATGAAAGAAAGTACAAGACTTATAAGTGTTAGAGAGGAGAACTTGGTTTAGAAACAGATGATTTCTTCCTTTTTTAAGTTGAATTATAGTTTGATTCACAGTGTTTTATTAATTAGTGCTGTACAGCAAAGTGATCCAATTATATGTATATATATATATATATACACACACATACATACACACACACACATGCATTCTTTGTTATATCTTCTTTTCCATGATGGTTTATCATAGGATAGTGAATATAGTTCTCTGTGCTATAAAATGGGAACTTTTTGGTTTTCATTCTATGTATGAAAACTTACATATGCTGCCTCCATTCCTCTTCCAATCCTGTCCCCCTTGGCAAACACAGTTCTGTTTTCTATGCCTATGAGTCTGTTTCTGTTTTGTAAATAGGTTCATTAGTTTCATAGTTTAGATTCCACATATAAGTAATATCACATGGTATTTGTCTTTCTCTGACTTACTTTGCTTAGTGTGATAGTATCTAGTAGGATCCCTGTTGTTGCAAATGGCATTATTTCCTTCTTTTTTATGTCTAAGTGGTATTCCACTGAATGTATGTACCACATCTTCTTTATCCGCTCATCTGAGAACGGTCATTTAGGTTATTTACATATCTTGGCCATTGTGGATAGTGCTGTCATAAACATAAGGGAGGAGGTATCATTTTATTTATGGTTTTGTCCAGATATGCCCAGGAGTGGGATTGCTGGATCATATAGTACTTCTATTTTTAATTTTCTGAGGAGCCTCCATACTGTTTTCCACAGTGAATGCACCAACTGACATTCTAAACAACAGTGTAGAAGGGTTCCTTTTTCTCCACACCTGCTCCAGCATTTGTTATTTGTAGACCTTTTGAAGATGGCCATTCTGACTGGTGTAAGGTGGTACATCATAGTAGTTTTGAGTTGCGTGTCTCTAATAATTGGTGATGCTGAGCATCCTTCATGTGTCTTTTCCTATTTATATCTTCTTTGAACATAAAGGCCTCTTTAGGATGGGTTTTTGTGTTTACCCATGTTTGGATTGGGTTTGTCTTGTCATTGTTGTTGTTGAGTCATATGAGCCGTTTGTATATTTTGGAAATTATTGTTTGCAAGTATTTTCCCCATTCTGTGGGTTGTCTTTTCATTTTGTTTATGGTTTATTTTGCTGTGCAAAAGCTTGTAAGTTTTTTTTTTTAATTATTTATTTATTTATTTTGGAGGGGTGGGGAGGGAGGGGAGCAGGCGGGCTACTTCTATTGGTCTTTCATTTGTCTAGTTTCATCCATCTTTGTTCTTTGGCCCGTGTGGGCCTCCCATCGTGGTGGCGTCTGTTGTCACAGAGCACTGACTCTGGGCGCATGCGCTCTAGAGCTCCGGCTCGGTAATTGGACACATGGGTCCAGCCGCTCCGGGGCACGTGGGATCTTCCCAGGCCAGGGATCGAACTGGCGCCCCTTGCACTGCAAGGCGGTGTCCTTACCCACTGGACCACCAGGGAAACCCAGCTTGTAAGTTTGATTAGGTCATATTTGTTTATTTTTGTTTTGATTTCTATTGCCTTGTGAGACTCACCTAAGAAAACATTAGTGCAATTTATGTCAGAGAATGTTTTTCCTATGTTATCTTCTAGAAATTTTATTGTGTTGTATCTTGTATTTAAGTCTTTAAATTATTTTGAGTTTATTTTTGTGTGTGATGATTGGTATGTTCTGACTTCCTTGATTTACATGTGGTTTTTCACCTTTCCCAGCACCACTTGCTAAAGAGAGTGTCTTTTCTCCACTGTGAATTTTTACCTCCTTTGTCAAAGGTTAGTTGACCATAAGTGTGTGGCTTTATCTCTGGACTCTCTATTCTGTTCTATTGGTCTCTGTTCTGTTCATATATTTGTTTTTCTGCCAATACCACGCTTTTTTTGATTACTATAGATTTGTAATATTGTTTGAAGTCTGAGAAGGTTATATTTCCTGCTTTGTCCTTTTTTCCCTTTGTATTTCTTTGGTAATTCTGGGTCTTTTATGGTTCCATATGAATTTTAGGATTATTTGTTCTAGTTCTGTGAAAAATATCGTGACTAATTGGTTAAGGGTCACATTAAATCCGTAGATTGCTTTGGGAAGCATGACCACTTTAACAATATTAATTCTTCTAGTCCAACAGCATGGCAGATCTTTCCATTTCTTTGAGTCATCTTAAAAGTAATAGATGATTTCTAATATAAAACAATATGAAAATTGATTTGAAGCACACTAACAGGGTACCTCAGGTCCAGAAGTAAAAGACAACTAGAGCAAATAATAAGAAAGTTAGTTGGTTAAGGAAAAAAATAAACTAAACATTCTCTTTAAAATGTTAAAATTGGAGAATGGATTAATTTTATGTCTTATGTACAGAGGTGAAGAAGACTGGGACTGGATTTGAGGACTGACTCTGGGCGCATGCGCTCTAGAGCTCCGGCTCGGTAATTGGACACATGGGTCCAGCCGCTCCGGGGCACGTGGGATCTTCCCAGGCCAGGGATCGAACTGGCGCCCCTTGCACTGCAAGGCGGTGTCCTTACCCACTGGACCACCAGGGAAACCCAGCTTGTAAGTTTGATTAGGTCATATTTGTTTATTTTTGTTTTGATTTCTATTGCCTTGTGAGACTCACCTAAGAAAACATTAGTGCAATTTATGTCAGAGAATGTTTTTCCTATGTTATCTTCTAGAAATTTTATTGTGTTGTATCTTGTATTTAAGTCTTTAAATTATTTTGAGTTTATTTTTGTGTGTGATGATTGGTATGTTCTGACTTCCTTGATTTACATGTGGTTTTTCACCTTTCCCAGCACCACTTGCTAAAGAGAGTGTCTTTTCTCCACTGTGAATTTTTACCTCCTTTGTCAAAGGTTAGTTGACCATAAGTGTGTGGCTTTATCTCTGGACTCTCTATTCTGTTCTATTGGTCTCTGTTCTGTTCATATATTTGTTTTTCTGCCAATACCACGCTTTTTTTGATTACTATAGATTTGTAATATTGTTTGAAGTCTGAGAAGGTTATATTTCCTGCTTTGTCCTTTTTCCTTAGTATTTCTTTGGTAATTCTGGGTCTTTTATGGTTCCATATGAATTTTAGGATTATTTGTTCTAGTTCTGTGAAAAATATCGTGACTAATTGGTTAAGGGTCACATTAAATCCGTAGATTGCTTTGGGAAGCATGACCACTTTAACAATATTAATTCTTCTAGTCCAACAGCATGGCAGATCTTTCCATTTCTTTGAGTCATCTTAAAAGTAATAGATGATTTCTAATATAAAACAATATGAAAATTGATTTGAAGCACACTAACAGGGTACCTCAGGTCCAGAAGTAAAAGACAACTAGAGCAAATAATAAGAAAGTTAGTTGGTTAAGGAAAAAAATAAACTAAACATTCTCTTTAAAATGTTAAAATTGGAGAATGGATTAATTTTATGTCTTATGTACAGAGGTGAAGAAGACTGGGACTGGATTTGAGGACGGTGGGGAAAAAACTCTAGATTCAGTTCTACTTACAGTTTTTTTAAACACCAGAAATGATACAGCACTCATAAGGGAGGGCAAATTTCTTGTGACTGCCTTCCGAGTCACAAAAGAATGTGCCAGTAGTTAGGAAGCCATGCAAAGTAAGTAGATTCCCAGATCAGATTCACTCTGACCCTGTGGCTACCTTCACATGAGCGGGAATGATCAGATCACCACACATGAAAAAAATATGTGCCACATAAAGTGATAGTTCTGCTATTTAGGAAGTCTTGTCAAAAAACCTAGGTATCTGGGGGTTTCGAGGCATGAAATTCTTGATGCTTCACACTTGTGCAATCCTTCTTCTGATGCCTCTGAAAGACACTTTACACCACCTCCTGTAATCTGAGCCTACCCTCTAATACATAGAAGGGTATAATTTTAGTCTGTGTAAGTGTTTTACCCAGTGGCTCGAGTAGTAAGGAATCTGCCTGCAATGCAAGGGAAACAGGAAATGCATGTTTGATCCTTGGGTCAGGAAGATCCTTGCCTGGAAAATCCTGTGGACTGAGGAGCCTGGCAGGCTACAGTTCATGGGGTTGCAGAGTCAGACATGACTGAGCATACATGCATGCATGAGGGCTTTTATAGCAAGGACAAGTGATGGGCTGTACACCACCTTTTTGTCAGCAAATAATTTATTAGATTTTATCCCTTATGAATGTGCTAGTCTTCATGAATATCACATGAAGGGACAAATGATTAATAACATTCAGTGATTAATATGAAGCAATACCTGAAAGAGGATGTATTCACTAATATTTGTTGAATAAGAAAATAAAGGAGGGCTTCCCTAGTGGTCCAGTGGGTAAGGCCACCATCTTGCAGTGCAAGGCGCGCCGGTTCGTTCCCTGGCCTGGGAAGATCCCACGTGCCGTGGAGTGGCTGGACCGATGTGTCCAATTACCGAGCCAGAGCTCTGGAGTGTGTGTGCCCAGAGCTGGTGCTCTGCAACAACAGAGGCCACTTGGGCCCTGGGAAGTTTTTTTCTTTTTAAAATGTTAAAATTGGAGAATGGATTAATTTTATGTCTTATGTACAGAGGTGAAGAAGACTGGGACTGGATTTGAGGACGGTGGGGAAAAAACTCTAGATTCAGTTCTACTTACAGTTTTTTTAAACACCAGAAATGATACAGCACTCATAAGGGAGGGCAAATTTCTTGTGACTGCCTTCCGAGTCACAAAAGAATGTGCCAGTAGTTAGGAAGCCATGCAAAGTAAGTAGATTCCCAGATCAGATTCACTCTGACCCTGTGGCTACCTTCACATGAGCGGGAATGATCAGATCACCACACATGAAAAAAATATGTGCCACATAAAGTGATAGTTCTGCTATTTAGGAAGTCTTGTCAAAAAACCTAGGTATCTGGGGGTTTCGAGGCATGAAATTCTTGATGCTTCACACTTGTGCAATCCTTCTTCTGATGCCTCTGAAAGACACTTTACACCACCTCCTGTAATCTGAGCCTACCCTCTAATACATAGAAGGGTATAATTTTAGTCTGTGTAAGTGTTTTACCCAGTGGCTCGAGTAGTAAGGAATCTGCCTGCAATGCAAGGGAAACAGGAAATGCATGTTTGATCCTTGGGTCAGGAAGATCCTTGCCTGGAAAATCCTGTGGACTGAGGAGCCTGGCAGGCTACAGTTCATGGGGTTGCAGAGTCAGACATGACTGAGCATACATGCATGCATGAGGGCTTTTATAGCAAGGACAAGTGATGGGCTGTACACCACCTTTTTGTCAGCAAATAATTTATTAGATTTTATCCCTTATGAATGTGCTAGTCTTCATGAATATCACATGAAGGGACAAATGATTAATAACATTCAGTGATTAATATGAAGCAATACCTGAAAGAGGATGTATTCACTAATATTTGTTGAATAAGAAAATAAAGGAGGGCTTCCCTAGTGGTCCAGTGGGTAAGGGCACCATCTTGCAGTGCAAGGGGCGCCGGTTCGATCCCTGGCCTGGGAAGATCCCACGTGCCGTGGAGTGGCTGGACCGATGTGTCCAATTACCGAGCCAGAGCTCTGGAGTGTGTGTGCCCAGAGCTGGTGCTCTGCAACAACAGAGGCCACTGTGATGGGAGGCCCACATGGGCCAAAGAACAAAGATTGATGAAAATAGATAAATGAAAGACCAATAGAAGTGGCCTGCCCACCCCTCTCCCTCCCCAACCCGCCTCCCCCACCAAAATAAAGAAAATAAAGGAATGGAAGAATCACTTGATTTCCGACACATTCAAGCGGATATAATAAACCAGAGTATAGCATGATTTTCAAATAGTAAGATTTTTTTTGACTTTTATAAGAAAGTAAAGAAGGTCATTTTCTGTTTGAGATAGTAGTCCTTCAGTCATTGCATTGTCATTTAGACATACAACATCTGGGCCTTCCAAAGTCTCACTGAGGCATGCATATAAGGAATTAAAAGAAATAGAAACTGGTGAAATTTTAATGCAGATAAGGGTGATGCATTAAGTGGAAGGAATCAGAAGATGGTTACCATTTTTCTTTTGAAAATTTGTTGGTATACAATTTTATTACCTTGTTTTTAAATATTTATTTATTTGGCTGCACTGGGTCTTAGTTGCAGCATGTGGGATCTAGTTCCTTGACCAAGGATTGAATCTCAGGCCCTCTGCATTAGGAGCATGGAGCCTTAGCTGCTGGACTACCAGGGAAGTCCCCATATTTTTTTCCAAATGAGAATTTTTTTTTTTTTTTTCCCTCTTAGCACTTGGATTTTTTTCTTTAATTTCCATTTATTTATTTGGCTGCGTCAGGCCTTAGTTGTGGCATGTGGTATCTTTTATTGTAGCACACAGACTATCTTGTTGTGGTGTGCGGTCTCAGTAGTTGTGGCATGTGGGCTTAGTTGCTCGGAGGCATAGGCGATCTTAGTGCCTTGATGAAGGATCAAACCCATATCTCCTGCAATGCAAGGTAGACTCTTAACCACAAGGCCACCAGGGAAGTCCCTAGATTTTTAAAGAGGAAGAATACTGTTTACATTTGCAACTTTAATTTGTGGAGTTTTATAGAGTAATCTTGTTCTTTTCTTTCTTATAATTGGAAATAGCATATTGACAGTCTCTAGAAAGAATACCTAATCTGAGTAATTTCTTTCTGAATTTGGGGATAAATTGTGCTAATATTTTATTTGAGGCAAATGTCCCATCCCACTTACAGTATCTGACTACACAAAGACTTTGGATACTGAAGTTGAATTCAGAGATTTTCTGCTTCTGATTTTTAGGAACATCATTCTTAACCTATTTATTTGCTTCTGGAGAAGTCAGTGTGGTAAATAGATGAGTGATCCCCATCATGAGCACTGTAGAATACTCATTGGCCTGTGTTTAATATGTATAGTTATGATCAAGTAAACAGAAAGCAATTAGAACAGAACTGGATTCCCTACCTCCTTTTGCTCTCTAGGAAGCACATGGAAAATAAGTAATGAACTAATTTTCTGCCTGCCCTATGCTGTGGGAACATATGCTGGGCTCTAGGATACTAGAGTCTATGCCAAATCTTCATTTCTTTCTCCGTCAGATTTCTCAGGTATGGTTGTACTGGGGTAAAAAAGGAAAATAAGTGGGAAAATTTACCTTTTGGTGAAGGCCTTTTATTTAGGACTCCATAATCAGTTCAGTCACTCAGTCGTGTCCTTATTTCTATCTGCTTGTTTCAAATCACATCTGAAAAGAAATTTTGGGTGTGTGTAGTCTGGGCAAATGAATGCACATTAAATGGGTTGGAAAAAATAATTGGGAGTAGTAATAAAATGCTTATTTTTAAATGTATCCTATAAATACATGCATTATACATATACAAGCCAGCATATTAATAATTTTCTAATCAATTTTAGTCTAGTTAAGAGAGCTTAGATCAGACCCTGAAGCAATATCTGGAGGAAAAAAGCTGTAGATTCTTATTCTAGATCTGCTATCAACTAAGTCTTGACTTAAAGCAAATATCAAATTACCCTGAGATTCAGTACCTTTTAAGATTTGAGACATAATACTTACCTCAATTGGCATATCAAATGAGATGAATGATATTGCAAATATCTGTGCAATCAGGAGTGTTACATATTTCAAAATGCAAAAAAAGTGAGAAAGAAAAGACAAAGTAGAAATTCTAAGGGAACAAATATCCTTTATACATGATATATATCTTTTTTTACGAGTCATCAAGTTCTTAGAGTTAACCAATCACAGTTTTCAGGAAATTTTAGGAATTTCTTTTATTTAAGAGAAAGCCTAAAGCTTTGAATTCAGTGCTTTCTAGAGTTTAACTGTCTTGACTTTAAAAATAAAACCAGTGGTTAAGATCACCTTATGTAGATGATTTTCTGCTTCTGATTTTTAGGAACATCATTCTTAACCTATTTATTTGCTTCTGGAGAAGTCAGTGTGGTAAATAGATGAGTGATCCCCATCATGAGCACTGTAGAATACTCATTGGCCTGTGTTTAATATGTATAGTTATGATCAAGTAAACAGAAAGCAATTAGAACAGAACTGGATTCCCTACCTCCTTTTGCTCTCTAGGAAGCACATGGAAAATAAGTAATGAACTAATTTTCTGCCTGCCCTATGCTGTGGGAACATATGCTGGGCTCTAGGATACTAGAGTCTATGCCAAATCTTCATTTCTTTCTCCGTCAGATTTCTCAGGTATGGTTGTACTGGGGTAAAAAAGGAAAATAAGTGGGAAAATTTACCTTTTGGTGAAGGCCTTTTATTTAGGACTCCATAATCAGTTCAGTCACTCAGTCGTGTCCTTATTTCTATCTGCTTGTTTCAAATCACATCTGAAAAGAAATTTTGGGTGTGTGTAGTCTGGGCAAATGAATGCACATTAAATGGGTTGGAAAAAATAATTGGGAGTAGTAATAAAATGCTTATTTTTAAATGTATCCTATAAATACATGCATTATACATATACAAGCCAGCATATTAATAATTTTCTAATCAATTTTAGTCTAGTTAAGAGAGCTTAGATCAGACCCTGAAGCAATATCTGGAGGAAAAAAGCTGTAGATTCTTATTCTAGATCTGCTATCAACTAAGTCTTGACTTAAAGCAAATATCAAATTACCCTGAGATTCAGTACCTTTTAAGATTTGAGACATAATACTTACCTCAATTGGCATATCAAATGAGATGAATGATATTGCAAATATCTGTGCAATCAGGAGTGTTACATATTTCAAAATGCAAAAAAAGTGAGAAAGAAAAGACAAAGTAGAAATTCTAAGGGAACAAATATCCTTTATACATGATATATATCTTTTTTTACGAGTCATCAAGTTCTTAGAGTTAACCAATCACAGTTTTCAGGAAATTTTAGGAATTTCTTTTATTTAAGAGAAAGCCTAAAGCTTTGAATTCAGTGCTTTCTAGAGTTTAACTGTCTTGACTTTAAAAATAAAACCAGTGGTTAAGATCACCTTATGTAGAAAATAAAATTTTCATTATATAGAAAATAATAGTTTCTTAAATAAGAAAGTCTGCAATGAATTACACAAGCAAATTCCAAGCCATTAAAATGAGTTTTAATAATTCAATTGCATTTTATTATCAAGGAAAGTCAATATTGTATAATCATAATATTTCAATCAGTAGAAGAAGCAAGATTACCCTAAATGATAATTTCATTAGTGCCCATGAGAAAGTCAATAAAAGAGAAGCTCTTCTCATGAAAATATATCCAGCTTCCTGATTCTGATTGTCCAATTAAGAAACTTGCATCGTTAATTCAAGTCAAGTGATCAATACACTTTTCAAATGTGAAGCAGATAATCAACTGTAGCAGATCCTTGAATGTATTAAAACTACAATGTCAAAATATGCCAATATTTTCAGGAGTGATTAGAAGAACTTGCTAGATCAGATTTCTTTGTAAACATTGTCTTTAATGTATTCCATTCCTGTTTGGCTCCTTGATCCGTGCAGGGATAAACAGAGCTAGCTTTAACTGCATTTATTGAATGAAAAAAATACTAATGAATGGGTTTTGTTGGGCCTTCACTGAATAGAATGCTTAGCATGTTCAGATGCTAATGACCTTATATGGGGGAAAGCACACACCTATAGTAGCAAAGCACTAAATTATATTTTGTATGGTGCCTCTTAATGTTGCAAACAAAGAATACTCAAGCTCTGAGTCACTAATGAAGTCCAAAGGCAGACAGGCTTCTGTTTGGTTGGTGCCTCTTAATGTCAATAATTTTTTGAGACATAATACTTACCTCAATTGGCATATCAAATGAGATGAATGATATTGCAAATATCTGTGCAATCAGGAGTGTTACATATTTCAAAATGCAAAAAAAGTGAGAAAGAAAAGACAAAGTAGAAATTCTAAGGGAACAAATATCCTTTATACATGATATATATCTTTTTTTACGAGTCATCAAGTTCTTAGAGTTAACCAATCACAGTTTTCAGGAAATTTTAGGAATTTCTTTTATTTAAGAGAAAGCCTAAAGCTTTGAATTCAGTGCTTTCTAGAGTTTAACTGTCTTGACTTTAAAAATAAAACCAGTGGTTAAGATCACCTTATGTAGAAAATAAAATTTTCATTATATAGAAAATAATAGTTTCTTAAATAAGAAAGTCTGCAATGAATTACACAAGCAAATTCCAAGCCATTAAAATGAGTTTTAATAATTCAATTGCATTTTATTATCAAGGAAAGTCAATATTGTATAATCATAATATTTCAATCAGTAGAAGAAGCAAGATTACCCTAAATGATAATTTCATTAGTGCCCATGAGAAAGTCAATAAAAGAGAAGCTCTTCTCATGAAAATATATCCAGCTTCCTGATTCTGATTGTCCAATTAAGAAACTTGCATCGTTAATTCAAGTCAAGTGATCAATACACTTTTCAAATGTGAAGCAGATAATCAACTGTAGCAGATCCTTGAATGTATTAAAACTACAATGTCAAAATATGCCAATATTTTCAGGAGTGATTAGAAGAACTTGCTAGATCAGATTTCTTTGTAAACATTGTCTTTAATGTATTCCATTCCTGTTTGGCTCCTTGATCCGTGCAGGGATAAACAGAGCTAGCTTTAACTGCATTTATTGAATGAAAAAAATACTAATGAATGGGTTTTGTTGGGCCTTCACTGAATAGAATGCTTAGCATGTTCAGATGCTAATGACCTTATATGGGGGAAAGCACACACCTATAGTAGCAAAGCACTAAAAATTATATTTTGTATGGTGCCTCTTAATGTTGCAAACAAAGAATACTCAAGCTCTGAGTACACATAACTTGAAGTCCAAAGGCAGACAGGCTTCTGTTGTGGCAGTTTGGTAGCCATTCTGCCACCTCAAAGCTTCAGTTTCATCCTGATGCTGCTTTTGCTCATGGCTGACAATTATATGCTAGCGAGAATCTGTGTAGTTTTTGTTGATGGTTGGAAGAAGAGAGAGAGAAACAACACCCTAGTCAAGGACTAGTATCTTTTTCTTCTGGTCTGATGGCTGATTGAAACCACACATCTACTTCTGCACCAATAAGCAGTCACAGAGGAATTTCGTATAATAGCCTAAACTCTGTCCTTGGAGTAGGGTTTGGGTGACTTGGTGAGATATGTAACTTAGATTTCCTTCAAGAGAACTTCCTGCGGGGAGCATGGTAGGCTGAAGGCCCAGTTGCCACCTCCAAGTCCACCACTGTGTTTGTTCTGAAGTCACCCTACGCTAGGCCACTCCAAGACCATAATCAAGGTACAGGATCATTTCTGAATCATTTGAATGGCAGATCTCCTCTAATGGGCAGCATCCAAGACTCTTTGTTTCGTAGGATTTAAAGAGTCCTTTAATGGTGGGACACAACACATTGGCACTTGGATAGATCAAAGACAGAACTCTCTTTTACTTATAGTTCTGTTACAGAGCTGGTTGGGGCAGGAAATACAGCGGGTTGTCACTATAGGCCAGCTAACAACAAGTTGGAGCTGTATTGGGTGGGTTATATATGGTAAGGAGTGGAGTTAGCCAGGTTTCCCAGGATCCTTGGGGAGTGGCTAATTTGAATAATATTGTGAACTCTGGGATACAGGAGTTATCACCAACTGTCTCTTTCCTGGCCCTAAATTGATAGGGGAATGGTATATAGCCTAATCTGTGAAAGACCAATGTGGGGTATATAGCTACTGAAGAAGGGGCGCTGACTGTCTTCTAGCCAGGTCATCAAAATGGCACCAAGACAGCATTAAAAGAAGAACAAAGCAACTTTATTATACTTGTCCTCCTGACCAGTCCTTCCTTTCTCTTCTCATTTGATGCGCCTTTGTGGAGGTTGGAAGGCTTTTCTGCCTTCTATTGCTATTATATTGTCTTCTTGTTACCATCAAAAGTAAAGCTTGAGTAAATTGATCCAAAGGCAGACAGGCTTCTGTTGTGGCAGTTTGGTAGCCATTCTGCCACCTCAAAGCTTCAGTTTCATCCTGATGCTGCTTTTGCTCATGGCTGACAATTATATGCTAGCGAGAATCTGTGTAGTTTTTGTTGATGGTTGGAAGAAGAGAGAGAGAAACAACACCCTAGTCAAGGACTAGTATCTGTTTCGTCTGGTCTGATGGCTGATTGAAACCACACATCTACTTCTGCACCAATAAGCAGTCACAGAGGAATTTCGTATAATAGCCTAAACTCTGTCCTTGGAGTAGGGTTTGGGTGACTTGGTGAGATATGTAACTTAGATTTCCTTCAAGAGAACTTCCTGCGGGGAGCATGGTAGGCTGAAGGCCCAGTTGCCACCTCCAGTCCACCACTGTGTTTGTTCTGAAGTCACCCTACGCTAGGCCACTCCAAGACCATAATCAAGGTACAGGATCATTTCTGAATCATTTGAATGGCAGATCTCCTCTAATGGGCAGCATCCAAGACTCTTTGTTTCGTAGGATTTAAAGAGTCCTTTAATGGTGGGACACAACACATTGGCACTTGGATAGATCAAAGACAGAACTCTCTTTTACTTATAGTTCTGTTACAGAGCTGGTTGGGGCAGGAAATACAGCGGGTTGTCACTATAGGCCAGCTAACAACAAGTTGGAGCTGTATTGGGTGGGTTATATATGGTAAGGAGTGGAGTTAGCCAGGTTTCCCAGGATCCTTGGGGAGTGGCTAATTTGAATAATATTGTGAACTCTGGGATACAGGAGTTATCACCAACTGTCTCTTTCCTGGCCCTAAATTGATAGGGGAATGGTATATAGCCTAATCTGTGAAAGACCAATGTGGGGTATATAGCTACTGAAGAAGGGGCGCTGACTGTCTTCTAGCCAGGTCATCAAAATGGCACCAAGACAGCATTAAAAGAAGAACAAAGCAACTTTATTATACTTGTCCTCCTGACCAGTCCTTCCTTTCTCTTCTCATTTGATGCGCCTTTGTGGAGGTTGGAAGGCTTTTTCTGCCTTCTATTGCTACTTTTGTTTTTGTTTTTTTTTTTTGGTGGGGGGTGGTGGGGTGGGGAGTGAGGGGAGCAGGCAGGCCACTTCTATTGGTCTTTCATTTGTCTATTTTCATCCATCTTTTTTGTTCTTTGGCCTGTGTGGGCCTCCCATCGCGGTGGCCTCTATTGTCGCAGAGCACTGGCTCTGGGCATATGCGCTCCAGAGCTCAGGCTCGGTCATTGGACACATCAGTCCAGCCGCTCCGCAGCATGTGGGATCTTCCCAGGCCAGGGATCGAACTGGTGCCCCTTGCACTGCAAGGTAGTGTCCTTACCCACTGGACCACAGGGAAGCCGTACTTCTGTTTTATTTTTCTTATATTTTTCTGTTCCACTGTTAAAAATGAGGCATGGTTCCTATGTATGAATAAACAAACACAAGCAATGACCACCTGGTCAGCTAGAAATTTTCTGGGAAAATATCACAAGGTTTCTTAAGTATGTATCATCAAATGATAATCATTAGGTCAGTAATCATTGTAAATTTGGCCAAAAGCAACTATTACTTAAACTTTCTTTTATTTGTACAGTATGCTGAATGACAGTTTAATTTTATTTATTGAAAGAATAAGCTTATTTATATATTAATTATGATATATTGGTTGTTCATGTGCATTCCTAAGGCATGCCACACTTATTTTTAGTTTATGTGATTTCAAAATTGACTTCCATAGGCATGCCATGTTTTATTTTCTATATATTAAAAAAATTGAAGTATAATTTATTTACAATGTTGTGTTAGTTTGTGGTACACAACAAAGTGATTCAATTATATACACATAGACACATATTATATATATATATATATATGTTTATATATATAATATTTTACATATTGCTTTCTAGTATGGTTTACCATAGGACAGTAAATATAGTTTCCTGTGCTATACACTGGGGACCTGTTATCTGTTTTGTATATAGTAGTATATATTTGCTAATTTCAATCTTCTAATTTATTTATGTAAGAGAACATTTCTCCTGTGTTCTGTTTTAGGAATTTTATGGCTTCTTGTCTTGTATTTAAGTCTTAAACCATTTGGAGTTTTTTTGGGTACAGTGAGAGGATATTTTCTAACTTCATTATGTGTGGCTGTCCATCTTTCCCAACTTAACTTACTGAAGAGACTCTTTTCTGCTTTGTATATTCTTGTCTCCTTTGTCAGAGGTTAATTGACTATAGGTATATGGGTTTATTTTTGGGCTCTCTATTCTCTTCCATTGATCCATAAGTCAGTTTTTGTGCCAACATCATGCTGTTTTAATTACTTTGTAATGTTTTCTGAAGTTTGGAAAGATTATGTCCCCAGCTTTGTTCTTTTTCCTCAGGTTTGCTTTGGCAATTCTGAGTGTTTTATGGTTCCATCTGAATTTTAGGATTATTTGTGCTAGTTCTGTGAAAAATGTCATTTCTAATTTGATAGGGATCACGTTAAATCTGTAGATTGCTGAGGGAGATGAGAGGAAATTTCAAGAAGGAGAGGACATACATATACCTATGGCTGATTCAAGTTGATGTTTGGCAGAAAACAACAAAACTGTGTAAAGCAATTATCCTTCAATTAAAAAAAAGTCTATAGATAGTTTTGGGTAGTATAGTCATTTCAACAACATTAATTCTTCCAACCCCAAATAATAGGATATCTTTCTATTTTATTTTTCTATTTAATTCATCTTCAATTTCCTTTATCAGTGCTGTATAGTTCTCAGCACATAAGCTTTAATGTCCTAGGTCAGGTTTATTTCTAAGCATTTAATTTTTTGACGTGATTTTATTTAGTTTTTTTGAATTTGATAAATATTTTTAAATGCTTATTTTTATGGATTTGGCTATTCCATTTCTTAACTGTGCTATGTGAGATCTAGTTCCCTGATCAGGAATTGAACCCAGGTACCCTGCATTGGGATCACAGAGTCTTAGCCACTGGACCACCAGGGAAGCCCCTGATGTGATTTTAAAAGGGATTTTACTTTTGTAGTTAATGTGAAGGACTGCAGTAGATTTCTGTATGATAATCCTGTGTCCTGCTATTTTGCTGATTTCATTTATCAGTTCTACTAGTTTTTGCCGAAGCAAATAGATAAGAAAAAGAAATAAAATATATTCAAATTGCACAGGAAGAGATGAATTGTCATTATATGCAGACATCAAGATATTATCTAAAAAACCCTAAAGACTTGACACAAAACAGCTAAAGCTGATAAATGAATTCAGCAAAGATATTGGCCTGCAATTTTGGTTATTTGAGTCTGTTTTGTCTGATTTTGGTATTTGATTGACGGTGACATCATAAAAAACAAAAAATTTTTTTTTGGTAATTATTTCTCTTCCTTATCATAAGTCAGTTTTTGTGCCAACATCATGCTGTTTTAATTACTTTGTAATGTTTTCTGAAGTTTGGAAAGATTATGTCCCCAGCTTTGTTCTTTTTCCTCAGGTTTGCTTTGGCAATTCTGAGTGTTTTATGGTTCCATCTGAATTTTAGGATTATTTGTGCTAGTTCTGTGAAAAATGTCATTTCTAATTTGATAGGGATCACGTTAAATCTGTAGATTGCTGAGGGAGATGAGAGGAAATTTCAAGAAGGAGAGGACATACATATACCTATGGCTGATTCAAGTTGATGTTTGGCAGAAAACAACAAAACTGTGTAAAGCAATTATCCTTCAATTAAAAAAAAGTCTATAGATAGTTTTGGGTAGTATAGTCATTTCAACAACATTAATTCTTCCAACCCCAAATAATAGGATATCTTTCTATTTTATTTTTCTATTTAATTCATCTTCAATTTCCTTTATCAGTGCTGTATAGTTCTCAGCACATAAGCTTTAATGTCCTAGGTCAGGTTTATTTCTAAGCATTTAATTTTTTGACGTGATTTTATTTAGTTTTTTTGAATTTGATAAATATTTTTAAATGCTTATTTTTATGGATTTGGCTATTCCATTTCTTAACTGTGCTATGTGAGATCTAGTTCCCTGATCAGGAATTGAACCCAGGTACCCTGCATTGGGATCACAGAGTCTTAGCCACTGGACCACCAGGGAAGCCCCTGATGTGATTTTAAAAGGGATTTTACTTTTGTAGTTAATGTGAAGGACTGCAGTAGATTTCTGTATGATAATCCTGTGTCCTGCTATTTTGCTGATTTCATTTATCAGTTCTACTAGTTTTTGCCGAAGCAAATAGATAAGAAAAAGAAATAAAATATATTCAAATTGCACAGGAAGAGATGAATTGTCATTATATGCAGACATCAAGATATTATCTAAAAAACCCTAAAGACTTGACACAAAAACAGCTAAAGCTGATAAATGAATTCAGCAAAGATATTGGCCTGCAATTTTGGTTATTTGAGTCTGTTTTGTCTGATTTTGGTATTTGATTGACGGTGACATCATAAAACAACTTTGGTAATATTTCCTTTTTATTAAACTTTTGGAAGAGTTTTGTGTGTTTTGTTGCATCTGACTCTTTGCCACCCTGTGTAGCCCACTAGGTACCTCTGTTCATGGGGATTCTCCAAGTAAGAATACTACAGTGGGTTGCTGTGGCCTCCTCCAGAGTATCTTCCCAACCCAGGTCTCCCACATTAAGGTGGATTTTTTACCCTCTGAGCCACCAGGGAAGCCCAGGAATACTGCATTGGGTAGTTTATCCCTTCTCCTGGGGATCTTCCCAACCTAGGAATCAAACCAGTGTCTCCTGCATTGCAGGTGGATTCTTTACCAGCTGAGCTACAAGGAAAGAGTTTTAGAAGTATTGTCCTTGTAAATATAAGTTCCTCTTTATAGGTTTGGTAAAATTCCCCAGTGAAGCCATCTAGTCCTAAACTTTTATATGTGGTAAGTGTTATTTATTTATTTTTTACTATAGATTCTATTTCACTTCTAATGATTGGTGTGTTCAAATTATCTGTTTCTCCTTGATTCAGTTTTGGTGTGCTGTGTTTCTAGAAATTTATCCACTTCTTCTAGGTTATCCAGTTTGTTGGCAAATACTGGTTCATATGTTCTTTTACATTTTTAAAATATTGCTGCAGTGTCAGTTATTATTTCTATCATCTTTCATTTCTTATTTTGTATATTTGGATCATCTGTCTTTTCTTTTTGCCAATCCTGGCCAGAGGTTTATCGATTTTGTGTACACCTTCAAAGAAGTACCTCTTAGTTTTATTTATTTTTTTCTGTTGTTTTTTTAAATGTCTCTTTTATTTATTTCCTTTTTGATCTTTATGATTCCCTTCCTTCTT
Organism: Tragulus kanchil; assembly: GCA_022376925.1. Classification (NCBI taxonomy): domain Eukaryota; kingdom Metazoa; phylum Chordata; class Mammalia; order Artiodactyla; family Tragulidae; genus Tragulus; species Tragulus kanchil. The sequence continues at coordinate 66,646,026 of JAIOJX010000028.1, read as the reverse complement.
CTGACTTTAAGTTTTGATTTTTTTTCTAATTCCTTTAGGTAGTAGGTTACATTGTTTGTTTATCTTGTGTGTGTGTGTTTGTGTGAAAGGCCTGTGTCACTATGAACTGCTTTTGCTGCATTTCATAGATTTTTTATGGTTGTGTTTCCATTGTCATTTGTCTAAAGATATTTTAAAATTTCCTCTTTGATTTCATTTCTTTCTCTTTTTTTAAAGTAGCATATTGTTTAGTATCTATGTGATCATTTTTTAGTTGTTTCTCTGTGATTTATTTTTACTTTCATACTGTTATAGCCAGAAAAGATGCTTGAAATAATTTCCACATTCTTAAATTTGTTGAGACTTGTTTTGTGTCCAACTGTGTAGTTAATCCTGGAGAATGTTCCATGTGCATTTGAAAAGAAAGTGTATTCTGGTGGGCTTTTTGGATGCAGTGTCCTGAAAATATCAATTAAGTCTAACTATTCTCATGTATTGTTTAGGATCTTTGTTACCTTACTGATTTTCTGTCTGAATGATCTGACCATTGAGGTGAGTAGAGTTGTTAAAGTCCCCTACTATCATTGTATGTTCATCAGTTTCTCGCTTTATGTATTTTAGTGTTTCTTTTATATATTTAGGTGCTCTGATATTGGGTATATATACATTAGTGACTGTAATATCCTCTTCTTATATTGATCCTTTCATCATTTTATAATATCCTTCATTCAGTATTTTTCTTTATGGTCTATTTTATGTGAGTATTGCTGCCTTTGTTTTCTTTCTTTTTTTTTTTTTTTTTTTTCTGGCCACTTCTATTGCTCTTTCATTTATTTTTCATTCATCTTTGTTCTTTGGCCTGTGTGGGCCTCCCATCGCAGTGGCCTCTCCCATTGCAGAGCACCAGCTCTGAGCGCATGTGCTCCAGAGCTCAGGCTTGGTCATTGGACACATCGGTCCAGCCGCTCCGCAGCACGTGGGATCTTCCCAGGCCAGGGATCGAACCGGCGCCCCTTGCACTGCAAGGCGGTGTCCTTACCTACTTGACCACCAGGGAAGCCCTGCCTTTGTTTTCTTGACGTTTCCATTTGAATGAAATATTGTTTTTTATCCCCTTACTTTCAATATATGTGTGTCCTTCACCCTAAAATGGATCTCTTGTAGACAAAATATTATAGGCTCTTGTTTCATTATCCAATCTGCTACTCTGTGTCTTTTGATTGGAGCATATAGTCCATGGAGAGCATATAATCCATTAATATTTAAAGTAATTATCGATAGATATATATTTATTCATATTTTAATCTTAATTTTCCGGTTGATTTTGTATATCTATTTTGTTCCTTTCTTTCTTTTTTCCTTTCTTTGGTTTGATAATTTTCTTTTGTGTTGTACTTGTGTTCTCTTTTTGCTTTTTGTGAATCTGTTGCATGTTTTTAATTTGTGGTTACTCTGTTCCTTAAGTATGCCAACCCATTGCCATACCTACTGACTTTAGACTGGTGTTCCTATAGGATGAGTTAAGTCCATTCAGTTCAGTTGCTGAGTCGTGTCTGACTGTTTGTGACCCCAGGGACTGTGGCACACCAGGCTTAACTGTCCTTCACTATCTCCTGGAGCTTGTTCAAACTCATCATGTCCATTGGCTCAGTGATGTCATCCAGCCTTCTTGTTCTCTGTCATCCCCTTCACCTTTTGCCTTCTGTTTTCCCCAGTGTCAGGGTCTTTTCCAGTGAGTCATCTTTTTGCATCAGATGGCCAAAGTAGTGGAGGTTCAGCTTCACATCATTCCTTCCAATGAATACAGGGTTGATTTCCTTTAGGACTGACTGGTTTGATCTCCTTGCAATCCAAGGGACTCTCAAGAGTCTTCAACACCAAAGTTCAAAAGCATATAGACTCAGAAACATTCTAAAAAATTCTAGATTTTCTTACTCTTTTTCCCTGCATTTTATGATTTTGATGTTCTCTTTTATATCTTCATGTTTATCCTTTTGCTGAGTATTGTAGTTACCATCTCTTTTCAAAAATTTTTATTTTTATTTGAAATCTATGTATTTGTTTAAGTGATTTCCATTTGTGATTTACTCTTTCCTGTAGCTTCTTGCTTCTTTTCTATTTAGAGAAGATCTTTCATTATTTCTTTTACAATAAGGTTAGTATTGCTGTAATCTTTCAGTTTTTGCCTGTCTGAAAAGTTCTTTTTTTTTTTTTTTTAATTCTTTATTTTAAAGATTTTACAGAGTTTTGTTGTTCACCGACATATATGTTCCCAGATCACTCATATGCATATCCCTGTTCCCCTCCCCGCCCGTTCCCCACCTCCCTCCCTCTGGACCATCGCCCCAAGTGATTGTAGGCACTCCTATTCCTTAGCACAATGACAATAGCTATCTTTTCCACACGTGTCAGTATAGGTTTCGATGTTACTTCCTCTATGCCTCCCTCTCACTGTTTGTTCTCCACTTTCTTTGGTTTGATTTTTGTTTTTTTTTTTTTTGGGAATCTGTTGCATGTTTTTAATTTGTGGTTACTCTGTTCCTTAAGTATGCCAACCCATTGCCATACCTACTGACTTTAGACTGGTGTTCCTATAGGATGAGTTAAGTCCATTCAGTTCAGTTGCTGAGTCGTGTCTGACTGTTTGTGACCCCAGGGACTGTGGCACACCAGGCTTAACTGTCCTTCACTATCTCCTGGAGCTTGTTCAAACTCATCATGTCCATTGGCTCAGTGATGTCATCCAGCCTTCTTGTTCTCTGTCATCCCCTTCACCTTTTGCCTTCTGTTTTCCCCAGTGTCAGGGTCTTTTCCAGTGAGTCATTTTTTTGCATCAGATGGCCAAAGTAGTGGAGGTTCAGCTTCACATCATTCCTTCCAATGAATACAGGGTTGATTTCCTTTAGGACTGACTGGTTTGATCTCCTTGCAATCCAAGGGACTCTCAAGAGTCTTCAACACCAAAGTTCAAAAGCATATAGACTCAGAAACATTCTAAAAAATTCTAGATTTTCTTACTCTTTTTCCCTGCATTTTATGATTTTGATGTTCTCTTTTATATCTTCATGTTTATCCTTTTGCTGAGTATTGTAGTTACCATCTCTTTTCAAAAATTTTTATTTTTATTTGAAATCTATGTATTTGTTTAAGTGATTTCCATTTGTGATTTACTCTTTCCTGTAGCTTCTTGCTTCTTTTCTATTTAGAGAAGATCTTTCATTATTTCTTTTACAATAAGGTTAGTATTGCTGTAATCTTTCATTTTTTGCCTGTCTGAAAAGTTCTTTTTTTTTTTTTTTTAATTCTTTATTTTAAAGATTTTACAGAGTTTTGTTGTTCACCGACATATATGTTCCCAGATCACTCATATGCATATCCCTGTTCCCCCCCTCCCCGCCCGTTCCCCACCTCCCTCCCCTCTGGACCATCGCCCCAAGTGATTGTAGGCACTCCTATTCCCTTAGCACAATGACAATAGCTATCTTTTCCACACGTGTCAGTATAGGTTTCGATGTTACTTCCTCTATGCCTCCCTCTCACTGTTTGTTCTCCACAATGTCCTTATGTCTATTCTCTGTTCCATGAGTTCACTGTGTGTGTTATCATGACCATCTTACTAGATCCCATATATCTGAGAAGTTCTTAATCTGTCCTTATTTGTTAAATCATAATCTTGTTTGGTAGAATATCCTAGGTTGTCTATGGATTTAGGAGGAATGGTTGTCTACTGTGGTCTTGAAGGGCTGGTTTTACGCAGAAGCACCCCTGTGTAGCAGTGAGGCTTCAGTGTTGGACTCGGGCTGCTTCTTGCACATACCCCTAGTTGCCCTTTGGATTGCACTCCAGCTCCTCCAGGCTGTCTCCTCATGGCCAGACTTTGTCTTCACAGGTCCATCTGCTGAATCCCTAGTTTCAGGACACAGCCCCGCCTGCAGCAGATGCATGCCTCAGGCTACGGAGCCTGAGGAAAGTTCCCAGGACCTCTGTGTTGGCCTTCCTCTGTTCTACCTGCCACAAACCAGCTGTTGATGCCCCCTTTCTATCCCATATTATGTCACCTCAAGCAAACGGGTTTCACAGGGTGAGGGGACAATTCACTCCCTAGGCACAAGTTCTATATCACTTCTTTTTTTTTTTTTTTTTCCCCTTTTTCAACTACCACCTGGTTACATGGTGATCTTTTTTTGCAATTTTTGAGATCTTTTGCCACCTTTCAACAGGTACTCTGAGAAAATTGTTCCACATGTAGATATATTTTTGATGAATTAATATTTGTGGAGGAAGTGAGCTCATCTTTCTACTCAACCATCTTGATCTGGACACTCCATGTTTTAAACATGCTTTGGTTGCTTTGCATTAATTTATTCAGCAACCTCATTAGATAGTGTCAGTGTTTCCTTCCTTCAAACACATAAGATAATTAAGAGTGGAACTTTAGGTACACTGGGAAAATAAAATGTGCAAAGATTAAAAGTTCAAGTTTTGTTTTATTTTAAAAAGAAGTTACTGGCAAACAATGAAACCAGCACAGTTCTGTAAAGCAATTATCCTTCGGCTAAAAAAGGGGAAAGAGATTGTAAACATTGGGCATTAAAGATTGTTTTCTGATAAGTAAAAACAGCAACAAAAAGAAGTTACTGTCCTTTAGTTTCATTTTTACCAGTGTGCTTGAGATGTGGATGAAAATCACATACATGCCTTTTTTTCTGGAAGAAGATGGAGATAATGCTCTGTGAATGTGTGTCTCTCTGTACGTCTTATCTATAATAGTATTATTCCTCAATGTTTATCGAGGTTCTACTTCTAATTTCCCTAGTCATGAGAGGCCACCTAAGGAATTTAATATATATTAGAAACAATTCTTTTTAAAAAAGCACCAGAATCTGCTAAATGAACTATAATAAAGAAATCCATTTACAGAATAAATTAATCAATTAAAGTTTCTTTTTGATGATCTATGTGAAGGAAGATAGTATTAAGACCCCTACAACTTCTCATCATAGGTACACAGATCTCAGGCATCACAGAAAAGACAGTCTTTCTCAGAACACTTCAGGGTTGTATTCTAGAGACCGCTGGATAGTAAGAATAGGATACAATGCAGTGGTCTCTTTTGAGGTCATAATTCACCTAAATCTTCATCCTCCCTCAATTCCAAGATGATTAGAATTTTATTAACCACCTACGGAGAGGTTATATAAAGCTTTTTGGCTTCATTTTCTAGTTTTTTAAACTCAGACCTTGTGTAACTTCAGATACACCAATTCTATTCTGTGATCATAAATTTATGACTACCAACCTATATATTTTTGATTTGCCACCTTTCAACAGGTACTCTGAGAAAATTGTTCCACATGTAGATATATTTTTGATGAATTAATATTTGTGGAGGAAGTGAGCTCATCTTTCTACTCAACCATCTTGATCTGGACACTCCATGTTTTAAACATGCTTTGGTTGCTTTGCATTAATTTATTCAGCAACCTCATTAGATAGTGTCAGTGTTTCCTTCCTTCAAACACATAAGATAATTAAGAGTGGAACTTTAGGTACACTGGGAAAATAAAATGTGCAAAGATTAAAAGTTCAAGTTTTGTTTTATTTTAAAAAGAAGTTACTGGCAAACAATGAAACCAGCACAGTTCTGTAAAGCAATTATCCTTCGGCTAAAAAGGGAACGAGATTGTAAACATTGGGCATTAAAGATTGTTTTCTGATAAGTAAAAACAGCAACAAAAAGAAGTTACTGTCCTTTAGTTTCATTTTTACCAGTGTGCTTGAGATGTGGATGAAAATCACATACATGCCTTTTTTTCTGGAAGAAGATGGAGATAATGCTCTGTGAATGTGTGTCTCTCTGTACGTCTTATCTATAATAGTATTATTCCTCAATGTTTATCGAGGTTCTACTTCTAATTTCCCTAGTCATGAGAGGCCACCTAAGGAATTTAATATATATTAGAAACAATTCTTTTTAAAAAAGCACCAGAATCTGCTAAATGAACTATAATAAAGAAATCCATTTACAGAATAAATTAATCAATTAAAGTTTCTTTTTGATGATCTATGTGAAGGAAGATAGTATTAAGACCCCTACAACTTCTCATCATAGGTACACAGATCTCAGGCATCACAGAAAAGACAGTCTTTCTCAGAACACTTCAGGGTTGTATTCTAGAGACCGCTGGATAGTAAGAATAGGATACAATGCAGTGGTCTCTTTTGAGGTCATAATTCACCTAAATCTTCATCCTCCCTCAATTCCAAGATGATTAGAATTTTATTAACCACCTACGGAGAGGTTATATAAAGCTTTTTGGCTTCATTTTCTAGTTTTTTAAACTCAGACCTTGTGTAACTTCAGATACACCAATTCTATTCTGTGATCATAAATTTATGACTACCAACCTATAAAATTCTTAAGTTCATGTATGTATATGTACATAGATACAGCACACAGGAACTCAGTACTCAGGACTTCCCTTGTATCTCAGCAGTAAAGAATCTGCAATGCAGGAGACCTGTGTTTGATCCCTGGATCAGAAAGATCCCCTGGAGAAGTAAATGGCAATCTACTGTAGTATTCTTGTCTAGAAATCCAATGCTCAGAGTAGTCTCATGGGCTACAGTCCATGGGATTGCAAGAGTTGGACTCCACTTAGTGACTAACTCACCACCACATTATAAACACAATCATACAATGCTCTCAAGTGCAGCTATTAAATTTCTATATTAATTTCATATAAAGCTATACACTCATGTTTATTTTGTTTACTGATATAAATACATGCTAGCATTTGTCTTAGATATTAAATGGCTAGGTGGAAAATGATGTGTTTGAAATGGGCATAGATTAAATAATATAACTTGACAATTTTGAGAAAGTATAATACTTATCACTATTATAGCTAATTTTCTTTAATATCCATATAGTATGAATCATATTATTTGCTTAAAAAATCTTTTAATTTTCTTTATAAGTGATGTATATAAATTGAAGAAATACCATGCTTAGGATAAAGATTACAAGCATGTTTCTCCTTTCCAGAGCACTTCATTACATTAGAGTCTTCAAAATGAAATGTTTCTAACAAAAATGTGTTATAGAAAAATGGGCATTATTTTAGATAGAGAATATTCATAGCTTCATTTATTCACATATAAAAATCAAGAAAAAAGTTTCTTTTTGATGATCTAGGTGAAGGAAGATAGTATTAAGACCCCTACAACTTCTCATCATAGGTACACAGATCTCAGGCATCACAGAAAAGACAGTCTTTCTCAGAACACTTCAGGGTTGTATTCTAGAGACCGCTGGATAGTAAGAATAGGATACAATGCAGTGGTCTCTTTTGAGGTCATAATTCACCTAAATCTTCATCCTCCCTCAATTCCAAGATGATTAGAATTTTATTAACCACCTACGGAGAGGTTATATAAAGCTTTTTGGCTTCATTTTCTAGTTTTTTAAACTCAGACCTTGTGTAACTTCAGATACACCAATTCTATTCTGTGATCATAAATTTATGACTACCAACCTATAAAATTCTTAAGTTCATGTATGTATATGTACATAGATACAGCACACAGGAACTCAGTACTCAGGACTTCCCTTGTATCTCAGCAGTAAAGAATCTGCAATGCAGGAGACCTGTGTTTGATCCCTGGATCAGAAAGATCCCCTGGAGAAGTAAATGGCAATCTACTGTAGTATTCTTGTCTAGAAATCCAATGCTCAGAGTAGTCTCATGGGCTACAGTCCATGGGATTGCAAGAGTTGGACTCCACTTAGTGACTAACTCACCACCACATTATAAACACAATCATACAATGCTCTCAAGTGCAGCTATTAAATTTCTATATTAATTTCATATAAAGCTATACACTCATGTTTATTTTGTTTACTGATATAAATACATGCTAGCATTTGTCTTAGATATTAAATGGCTAGGTGGAAAATGATGTGTTTGAAATGGGCATAGATTAAATAATATAACTTGACAATTTTGAGAAAGTATAATACTTATCACTATTATAGCTAATTTTCTTTAATATCCATATAGTATGAATCATATTATTTGCTTAAAACATCTTTTAATTTTCTTTATAAGTGATGTATATAAATTGAAGAAATACCATGCTTAGGATAAAGATTACAAGCATGTTTCTCCTTTCCAGAGCACTTCATTACATTAGAGTCTTCAAAATGAAATGTTTCTAACAAAAATGTGTTATAGAAAAATGGGCATTATTTTAGATAGAGAATATTCATAGCTTCATTTATTCACATAGCTAAAACTAGTATGAATAAAATGAAACTTGACTGAATAGAATTTCTATGGAAAAAATAATACAGGAATGTACTATAGGAAAATAAAGAGCACTACACATTAAATATTTGTGAAATAAGTTATCAGAGTGTCATTATATACTCATTGCAATTCAGGAGTGATGCAGCTTTTTTGTTGACATTTATACAAATTCTTTTTCTTATACACTGTATCTACATAGGATAGACAGAGTGAAGAAAGAAGGAACTGAAATAGATGTTACCAATAAAAATAAAAAAGCTTATGTCCTTAAGTAATTCATTTATGCCTCCTATACTTAAATAGGCAAGCAAACTAAACTAAAATTAAGCAGCCCAAACTACTTATACTGATTATCCTATTGTTAATTTCCAGAGTAGTCACACATTTTTTGTTTTGTAAACAGAAGTTATTTCCATAAGTGTTATTAAAAATAAGGTTAAATTTTCACTCAATATAATGAAAATGTAGAAAAAGATAAAATATATGCTCATATCCATTATAGATTTTTTAAAAATTTAAATAGGTAAAATTTAATGGGAAGATTTCCAAGGCTGACTCTAGAGGTACTTTCAAGTTTTTCTCAAAAATGAAAATTTTAAGCATAGTCCTTTCATCAGTTGCTTGATATTTTCTCTTAAAATCATATACTCTCCAATTTATTTAAACTTGTGTCCTCCTAAATGAAGTCATTTATACCAAGAGATTTAAAAAATGCTCACAAATCAAGTTAGTTTCTGTTTAATATGCTGCTGTGAAATGTTGGGCTATGTAAGAACTAGCAGACAATAAATACTCCCCTTACAAACATTAGTTCAAGGTACTGCTAATGAGTTCACCTCTATTATCTTTCAGACTGCAGCTCCATTAGCAGGGTTGTAATACCAAAGATAATTAGTGCAGGCTTGTCAGCTTGATTTCTGCTAACGTTATGGCCTTTATTTTGTACTATATTTTTAAAGAATCCCTGTGGGAGACTGTGGATCAGTTTGTTGGCCAGGCTGAAGCTATTCATCCTGACCTAACAAAAGCACAGTTTAATTAAGAAGCATTCTGCCATTTATTGTGTTCTCTAGACTACAATTTTGATGTTGGTCTATAAATGTTAAGATTTGTCAGATTCAATTTCTCTTCTCTAATTTCCTATCAGAGAAAATGTGATACCAGGCATGGATCCAGTTTTCCTTTTCTATTAGCATTTATATTGACAGAATTAATGATTTTATTATCATCGTTGGCTTGTTGCTAAATAGCAGACATCATATCTCTTCTTGTGGATGGTTACATGTAAATTGTAAACTCATTGTCCCAGGAGGAATTACAACTCATTCTGTTAGATTTATTTCAAGGTGACCAAGTTAAGTGGTGGGGAAAGAAGTCAGAAGGGCATGGGAGAAGTGACAGTATTCTCAAATAAAAAGGAAGGTTAGTATTTTGTATATAAACAACGCATCCAATGGATAGCGGCAAAGATTTTGTAATGCTCTCTAGCAGGCTGACTTGTAATGTTTATGATCTTTGATACTGCTCCAGAAAGGAAATATTTGCAGTTAATTTCCAGAGTAGTCACACATTTTTTGTTTTGTAAACAGAAGTTATTTCCATAAGTGTTATTAAAAATAAGGTTAAATTTTCACTCAATATAATGAAAATGTAGAAAAAGATAAAATATATGCTCATATCCATTATAGATTTTTTAAAAATTTAAATAGGTAAAATTTAATGGGAAGATTTCCAAGGCTGACTCTAGAGGTACTTTCAAGTTTTTCTCAAAAATGAAAATTTTAAGCATAGTCCTTTCATCAGTTGCTTGATATTTTCTCTTAAAATCATATACTCTCCAATTTATTTAAACTTGTGTCCTCCTAAATGAAGTCATTTATACCAAGAGATTTAAAAAATGCTCACAAATCAAGTTAGTTTCTGTTTAATATGCTGCTGTGAAATGTTGGGCTATGTAAGAACTAGCAGACAATAAATACTCCCCTTACAAACATTAGTTCAAGGTACTGCTAATGAGTTCACCTCTATTATCTTTCAGACTGCAGCTCCATTAGCAGGGTTGTAATACCAAAGATAATTAGTGCAGGCTTGTCAGCTTGATTTCTGCTAACGTTATGGCCTTTATTTTGTACTATATTTTTAAAGAATCCCTGTGGGAGACTGTGGATCAGTTTGTTGGCCAGGCTGAAGCTATTCATCCTGACCTAACAAAAGCACAGTTTAATTAAGAAGCATTCTGCCATTTATTGTGTTCTCTAGACTACAATTTTGATGTTGGTCTATAAATGTTAAGATTTGTCAGATTCAATTTCTCTTCTCTAATTTCCTATCAGAGAAAATGTGATACCAGGCATGGATCCAGTTTTCCTTTTCTATTAGCATTTATATTGACAGAATTAATGATTTTATTATCATCGTTGGCTTGTTGCTAAATAGCAGACATCATATCTCTTCTTGTGGATGGTTACATGTAAATTGTAAACTCATTGTCCCAGGAGGAATTACAACTCATTCTGTTAGATTTATTTCAAGGTGACCAAGTTAAGTGGTGGGGAAAGAAGTCAGAAGGGCATGGGAGAAGTGACAGTATTCTCAAATAAAAAGGAAGGTTAGTATTTTTGTATATAAACAACGCATCCAATGGATAGGCTGGCAAAGATTTTGTAATGCTCTCCTAGCAGGCTGACTTGTAATGTTTATGATCTTTGATACTGCTCCAGAAAGGAAATATTTGAGTAAGTGTAAATCTTAAACATTTACATGACCCAAGAAATATTCTATTGGGCTATGAACCCCCATTGATTTGGAATAAAATTAATAACATCAAGAGGTGGTTACTTTGCATGTATTTCTCACCTTTGGAACTCCGATTCCTTCATAGCTAATCTAATCATTCCTGTGATTTAGCTGTAGTTTACCTATAATTTATTTGCCAGATATTTGGCTGGAGGTGAATTTTAAGTCCCTTTTCATGAATAACGTCCTCATTACTTGAGTGAATATAAACTAGTTGTTCAGTTTTATGGAGGAAAAAAATGCCATGATGAGGCACTCCTGTTTAATGCAGTTCTTTTCTTTCCAGGTTATTACCATGAACCTCTTCCTGATACTTTCCTTAACATTTAATAAGGACATCAATGCTCTCAGAGTTTACTGTGGTCATATATTAGAAACTTTTACATCAAGATAAAGTCACGAAATTTTAGCATGATTTTTTTATTTTATGTTTTATATAATGCATGGATAAGTATATTTAAATATATTTCTCCAACATTTCTAGTAATGCAAAAAAAAAAAAGAGTGGTTGATACTTTGTGTTGAATAAGTGCAAGAATAATCATGATCTTGCCACAAGTAAAGTTAAATTAGAACATATTCATGGAATAGATTAAGTATATTTAGTATCCAAATACTGTCTATATGCAAATTCCATGTCAACATTTTCTAAATTATATTCACCCTCTGAGACATGTATGACTAACATTATGATTTCAGTGTAGTGAACCAAATCAGTCACTCTAGAGATTTTCAAATGAATTTCTAGAGGCATTTAAAAACAGAGTTCATTTGTCTGCTACTGCTTACAATGTTTACAATTTTAAAATAAAATAACAGAATGCAGTGAACCTTCCCTAGTCATTACATTTCCTGTTAGAAAGGAGACGAGGCCTACAGGAATCCCCATTTTTCCTCTAAGAATCATGGCCATGCCTCCACACTTTGTCTAGAGACCATGAGAAATAATATCCACAGGTTTCTGTCCTGACCACACAAGTGACTACGACTCCCAGGTCATCCCTGTCTTGTATACTTGATGTCACTGAAGACTACACACTTTGAATTATCTCTTCATCTGTTAGCCATCCCCACCTTCTGAGCCTTCCACCCAGTCTTCTGAAATACACAGTACCTTACTGGAAAAACAAATCCCCCATTTTCAAGCTTTTTCAGAATGTTCCCTTTATTTTCTGCTCTAACAGAAAATGTAACTATCTCCTCAGAGCATGCTTCCACCATAGGCCTTTCTTAGCCCCCTGAGCCTGGAAGTGAAGTGAGTGTCCTTGATTTGAATTGCTGTCTCTCGACCATTCTCTCTCCCTTTTTTTCTGAGACGCTGACTATGAATTTTGTGTTCCAGACAGTGGTATGCATACCTTCCTTGTTGCAGTGATTACCTATCACTGAGTCATAAGTCCCCCTCCCACTGCATCCTCTATCTTGAAAGCCTTTGCATCTGATTTATGTCCCTCTAAAACTGCATTTTGGTGGTTTCAATGTGTGTGTGGCTGATGCTTCCAAAACATTGGCTTCTCAACTCCTTGAACTCCTTGTTCATCCCACCAAGCTTTTCACCCTGTTGATTATACCTTAGACTGACCAGGACCAGTATCTGTAACATGATAAAGAATCTCAATTTCAAGCATGCCTCTGAAAACCACTTTTGCTTTCTTCATCTCAATCTCTCTGGTATGGTGAATCCAACAATAGATTAGTATATTATAAGACAAATTCCATGTCAACATTTTCTAAATTATATTCACCCTCTGAGACATGTATGACTAACATTATGATTTCAGTGTAGTGAACCAAATCAGTCACTCTAGAGATTTTCAAATGAATTTCTAGAGGCATTTAAAAACAGAGTTCATTTGTCTGCTACTGCTTACAATGTTTACAATTTTAAAATAAAATAACAGAATGCAGTGAACCTTCCCTAGTCATTACATTTCCTGTTAGAAAGGAGACGAGGCCTACAGGAATCCCCATTTTTCCTCTAAGAATCATGGCCATGCCTCCACACTTTGTCTAGAGACCATGAGAAATAATATCCACAGGTTTCTGTCCTGACCACACAAGTGACTACGACTCCCAGGTCATCCCTGTCTTGTATACTTGATGTCACTGAAGACTACACACTTTGAATTATCTCTTCATCTGTTAGCCATCCCCACCTTCTGAGCCTTCCACCCAGTCTTCTGAAATACACAGTACCTTACTGGAAAAACAAATCCCCCATTTTCAAGCTTTTTCAGAATGTTCCCTTTATTTTCTGCTCTAACAGAAAATGTAACTATCTCCTCAGAGCATGCTTCCACCATAGGCCTTTCTTAGCCCCCTGAGCCTGGAAGTGAAGTGAGTGTCCTTGATTTGAATTGCTGTCTCTCGACCATTCTCTCTCCCTTTTTTTCTGAGACGCTGACTATGAATTTTGTGTTCCAGACAGTGGTATGCATACCTTCCTTGTTGCAGTGATTACCTATCACTGAGTCATAAGTCCCCCTCCCACTGCATCCTCTATCTTGAAAGCCTTTGCATCTGATTTATGTCCCTCTAAAACTGCATTTTGGTGGTTTCAATGTGTGTGTGGCTGATGCTTCCAAAACATTGGCTTCTCAACTCCTTGAACTCCTTGTTCATCCCACCAAGCTTTTCACCCTGTTGATTATACCTTAGACTGACCAGGACCAGTATCTGTAACATGATAAAGAATCTCAATTTCAAGCATGCCTCTGAAAACCACTTTTGCTTTCTTCATCTCAATCTCTCTGGTATGGTGAATCCAACAATTGTTTAGCCCCTTCACCTGATCTTCTTATGCTCCCATTTTCCTTGACTCTCCCCTCTTTTTGTTTTACCAGCTTACAGTTTTTAGCTGATCATTAAATTTGCTCCCTTGCTCTCACTTTCAACTTTCTTGCATGTCACTCACTTCATTTTCCTCATTTTTCTTCTCTTTGCCAGCACCTGTGTAGGAGGATATGCCTGTTTCACTTTAAATTAATAACCGTAAGTGGATATTCCTTCCACTCTTCTTTTTTTTAAAATTTTTCCTTCTTTTTTTTAAATTTGTCTTTCATTGATTTATTTTCATCCATCTTCATTCCTTGACCTGTGTGGGCCTTCCATTGCAGTGGCCTCTCTTGTCGCAGAGCACTGGCTCTGGGCTCATGCGTCCCAGAGTGCTGGCTCGCAATTGGACACACCAGTCCAGCCGCTCCACAGCATGTGGGATCTTCCCATGCCAGGGATCGAACCAGTGTGCCTTGCAGTGCAAGGCAGACTCTTTACTCACTGGACCACTGGGGAAACCCATACTTCCACTCTTCTTAAAAGGAAATACCTCTTTTCTCTTTTACCTAATTCTTCACTCTCAGATGACTGTCTTTCCTACTTTTGTGAGAAAACTCAAAATGACAAGAGATCTTTCAAAATCTCTACCATTTCAACCCATCTACAAATAGCAGTACCCATTTTTAGGTTTTAATCATTCTAATAGATTTATAGTGAGTGTATCTTTAACAGAATTTGAAAGTAGCATATTAGGAATTTTGGGGGGGGGGTCCTCACTCTGTAGCAGGAGGGATATTAGTTCCCCAACCAGGGTGTGAGCCCATGTCTTTTGCATTGGGAGTATAGAGTCTTAACAAGTGGACTGCCAGGAAAGTTGCTGGGTGGATGGACATGTTTTCAATGGGGCAGCTGTTTCCATTTCTTAGTTAGTCAATTAATTTATTACCCTTATGGTTAGAGACATAGAAACAAATAAGAGTAAGAAATATTGAAATTTTTTTTCTTTTAATAAGAAAAATGGAAATGTTCTATTGCTTTCAAGTTTATCTGGGTAACTTTTGCACATTCTCATTTTTAACATTTATTTGTAAGTACCGGGACAATATCATGAAGAAGAGCATCAGAACAGTTTGATTTTATAGGATATAAAATGTAAGTTACTTTACCAGTATTCTTTACACTGTTTTTGGATTTTTGTTATGATTTGTGAAATTCAAGAAATTTGTGATGGCTTTCATTTTGTTGTTCTTTTGTGATCAGGCTTTTAACATAATTTCAGGTACCAAGTAAAGAATGAATTGCCCTGTGAGCCTTAGCCAGTCTTTGGACTGCTGAAATTGAAGATATTCTTACACTTTCTTAATCCAGATATAAGTTAGGGTATATTTTTCTTTAGTTACCATGTGAAAAGAAATGCATCCTTACATACATTATACTACCTTTGAATACTTTTGGTCATATTTTGTAATATAATTTTTAAAAACTATTCAGGGGCTTCCCTGGTGGTCCAGTGGGTAAGGACACCACCTTGCAGTGCAAGGAGCGCCAATTCGATCCCTGGCCTGGGAAGATCCCACGTGCCATGGAGCGGCTGGGCTAATGTGTCCAACTACCCAGCGGGAGCTCTGGAGCACATGTCAGAGCCGGAGCTCTGCAGCGAGAGAGGCCGCTGCAATGGGAGGCCCACACAGGCCAAAGAACAAAGATAAATAAATGAAAGATCAATAGAAGTGCCCCCCCCCCATTTTTTTTTGAAATTAAAAATATTCAGGACTGAATTGAAGATGTCAGTAGTATTGGAAATGAAAATGATGTAGAGCTTCCCCTGGTGGTCCAGTGGGTAAGGACACCGCCTTGCAATGCAAGGGGCGCCGGTTCGATCCCTGGTCTGGGAAGATCCCACGTGCCGCAGAGCAGCTGGACTGATGTGTCCAATCACCGAGCCAGAGCTCTGGAGCGCATGCGCCCAGAGCTGGTGCTCTGCAACGACAGACGCCACCGCGATGGGAGGCCCACAGGAGCCAAAGAACAAAGACGGATGAAGATAGAGGAATGAAAGACCAATAGAAGTGGCTCGCCCGCTCCCCTCCCTCCCCAGCCCGACCCCCGCCTAAAATAAATAAATAAATAAAAAACCTTAAAAAAAAAAAATGATGTATAGGAAGTGACCCACAGCTCTAAGGAATTTGGAAAGTTCTTAGTCTGAAGGTTGGAATCATTCCATTTATTCTAGAAAACATTTTCTATTATGATACCGACGTCATAGTTTCTTGTATTGGTAAGGAAACACATTCTATAGTCAAATATGCCTGGGTTCAGTTGTCCCATATTAAGTCTTTAGTGGCTGAGTGACTTTGGATTTGTAATCTAAACTCTATGATCCTTATTTTCCTTATATGAAATACAGGTTCTTAATACTTAATTGCTATATAATTTTAAGTAATGGATTCAATGCAAATATAGCTCTTTGGTACACTTAATACTGTTAAGCATTCAACAAATGATGGCCATTTTTTGTTAAAGAATACATAAAGCTAAAAATTTTAAATATCTGATGACTTGACTTCAGTGGCTAATGATTGAATAGATGCATTGATAAAGGCATTGCCTTTTTTACTGTGCCTATTACTTGACAGACAATAGTTGCTAAAATCATCAGGAATGATAATATAATTCTAAAAATTGAAATAAATCAACTGTCATTAAAAATAAAAATAATTAGAATATAAGAGCAACTAGAAATAAAAAGCATCAGCGAAAACATTTTCTAGGTCACAGTAATAATGAACAATAGAGTGCTGGCTCCTAATTGGGCACACCGGTTCAGCTTCTCCATGGCACATGGGATCTTCCCAGGTCAGGGATCGAACTGGTGCCCCCTTGCACTGCAAGGCAGACCCAGTGAACCACCAGAGAAGCCCTGAACAGTACATCCTTGATTAAAATACTGATATACTTGTTGAGTCAGTTATGCCTGCTTCCTCCTATTTAAAGTGAAAATAATACCTACTACATAGGTTCATTATTAAAAAAAATCAATCTAAAAACCTTAGAATAGTATATGGCATATTTTAGCCACACAGAACCAGTTTAGTTGGTAGTTTTACTGTTGTTCATCCTGTTTCATATACTAATCTATCCCACATTCATCTAACAGTGGACGTACCACATCTAAGTGACATATGCTGCCAAAACAGCTGAAAATACTAAAATTCGTGTTGTTCAGTCACTAAGTCGTGTCTGACTCTTTGCGGCCCCATGGACTGCAGATCACAAGGCTTCTCTGTCCTTCACTATCTCCCAGAGTTTGCTGAAACTCGTGTCTGTTGCATTTGTGATGCCTCAAACCATCTCATCCTCTGTTGCCCCCTTCTGAAGGTGTGGAAACTTTAGGAAAATAGACTCTAAACAAATTTCATTAACCATAGGCTGAAACATACAGGCACAATGTCCTTAGGCTAATTTGATTTTCTAGCAGTTAGTCTCAAGAGTAAATGAGAACAAGCAAATTAACTACAAGGATAAGGTGCCTATCAGCCCTAGGCCAAACCCTAATCAATCACATTCAGTAACTACTCTTTCCCTCCAGGTGGGTGATGGGTACAAGACAATGGGCATTTTGGGTGGTAATGAGAGATGCGCTTGGAAAAAATACAGGAGCTAATTGATAGAAGGCCTTGGTCTTGATATATGTGCATAGGCAGATTGCATTTCCTAACCAGATGTATGTTGCATATGGAAGTAGTTATGTCTCTCTAAGAGAGGTTCGTTTTCACCACTCCAGCGTATAACCAGGGAAGATTTTTTTTTCAATATGAATTTTTAGATACAAATTGATTTCAGTGTTTCTGCAGTCAGTACAGAATATCTCAGTATTTCAGACATTATTAATAAAGACCTTGAAGTATTAACTTTGGGTCTGCATTTATTTACATCGTCACATAGGATACAAATAAAGGACCGAATAGCAGTATCAGCATACTTTTTAGTATTTGTTTTCCTGGGAAGTTCTGAGCTGTACCATCTTTCAGACTACTGCTATTCTATCAGAATTTTTAATTCCATTGACAGAAAATAGATTTATGAATGGAAAACTAGGAATATAACCACCAATTTAGGGTTTAAGATCCAATCAGTGATATTTAAATAACAGGAGTATTCAAGAATTAAATCTTTCCAAGACCATGTCTGCAGTAGCAGAAATCTTTCACTTTAAAATTTTATATCTAAGAGCTCTGCATGGCAATAATACATAGTTACATTTGAACAGTTGTCAGATGACCATTGATTTCTCAAAATTTAGAAGACTTGAATAAGTAATACTTGTATGATCATAATTTTAATTTCCAAGCAGATGCTTAGTGAGACATTATTTTCACAGGATGATGACTTCAGCAGTCAGAGTAGGTTTGTGGGATAGAAGAGCTGGCAAACAGCACATCTGGTGGTTCATATTTCCTGGAGACGTTACACTTGTCCTTAGTCTTCATCTGTCAGATTCAGATTTAGTACAAGGAGGAGTCTAGCAAAAAGCAGGTGCTGTTTTTCATATTCTTATGTAATATTTTATGTCTTTAGGGAGGAAAATAATATAATACTGCAAAGTTTAATTTGATTTTCTAGCAGTTAGTCTCAAGAGTAAATGAGAACAAGCAAATTAACTACAAGGATAAGGTGCCTATCAGCCCTAGGCCAAACCCTAATCAATCACATTCAGTAACTACTCTTTCCCTCCAGGTGGGTGATGGGTACAAGACAATGGGCATTTTGGGTGGTAATGAGAGATGCGCTTGGAAAAAATACAGGAGCTAATTGATAGAAGGCCTTGGTCTTGATATATGTGCATAGGCAGATTGCATTTCCTAACCAGATGTATGTTGCATATGGAAGTAGTTATGTCTCTCTAAGAGAGGTTCGTTTTCACCACTCCAGCGTATAACCAGGGAAGATTTTTTTTTCAATATGAATTTTTAGATACAAATTGATTTCAGTGTTTCTGCAGTCAGTACAGAATATCTCAGTATTTCAGACATTATTAATAAAGACCTTGAAGTATTAACTTTGGGTCTGCATTTATTTACATCGTCACATAGGATACAAATAAAGGACCGAATAGCAGTATCAGCATACTTTTTAGTATTTGTTTTCCTGGGAAGTTCTGAGCTGTACCATCTTTCAGACTACTGCTATTCTATCAGAATTTTTAATTCCATTGACAGAAAATAGATTTATGAATGGAAAACTAGGAATATAACCACCAATTTAGGGTTTAAGATCCAATCAGTGATATTTAAATAACAGGAGTATTCAAGAATTAAATCTTTCCAAGACCATGTCTGCAGTAGCAGAAATCTTTCACTTTAAAATTTTATATCTAAGAGCTCTGCATGGCAATAATACATAGTTACATTTGAACAGTTGTCAGATGACCATTGATTTCTCAAAATTTAGAAGACTTGAATAAGTAATACTTGTATGATCATAATTTTAATTTCCAAGCAGATGCTTAGTGAGACATTATTTTCACAGGATGATGACTTCAGCAGTCAGAGTAGGTTTGTGGGATAGAAGAGCTGGCAAACAGCACATCTGGTGGTTCATATTTCCTGGAGACGTTACACTTGTCCTTAGTCTTCATCTGTCAGATTCAGATTTAGTACAAGGAGGAGTCTAGCAAAAAGCAGGTGCTGTTTTTCATATTCTTATGTAATATTTTATGTCTTTAGGGAGGAAAATAATATAATATGGCATCTTGTTGAAATGCATGTGGGACATGTTCCTGAGAACCTTACAGCTCCCTGTACCTGGCAGTTCATATAGCACCTCAGAGAGCCTAATTTGCATTAAATTATTTTTCCCAGCTTTATTGGGATGTAACTGACAAACAGAATTGTAATGTTTCAGGTGGACAGTGTGGTGATTTGATACACTTGCTTTTATTTTTTAAAAATGCCTTAGTTACCAACTTGGTTTTGACCAAGTTTTAGGCTAATGTAAATTATTTTCTTACCTACATGACTGAGATTTTGAAGAGTACGTTTCTAAATATATCTTTAGTTGAATGATTAATTGCTCAGCACATTTGTTATCTAGGTACTAGCCCTTAGTACCATTTATGATAAATACTTTTGAGTCAGGAAGGTACCCTGGAGAAGAAAATGGCAATCCATTCCAGTATTTTTACCTGGAGAATCCCATGGACAGAGGAGTCTGGTGGGGTATATTCTATAGTGTTGAAAAGAAAAGTGACTTAATACACATGCATTTAAATAACGTTATTGACCTGATCAATGAGATTGGCAAATTCTGTGTTGTGTTACTACATAATCCATATTCAGAATGTATTAAAAATGTAATATATAACATAGACATATGCCTAGAGATGTAATTGTGACATATTTTCATATACTTAAACTGTTTGCCATTGGGTACAATATTACAGAATTTAAAAAATTCCTATAAATTAAAAATCAAATTTATTTTTATATTTGTGATTTATAATTTTGACTTCAGCAAAGAATGTAGAGTTCAATTATAGTACTTCTTTTACATTTTATAAGAAAATTGAAAATGACTTCTTGTTATTTCTTTTATTGCAGAGGTAGTGTAACCAACCTGTAGTGTGTGATTATCTTTTCTTGCTAACTAGTCTGGCCCTCCTTAACCTTCCAGTGAATAGAAGCACATCTGGTGGTTCATATTTCCTGGAGACGTTACACTTGTCCTTAGTCTTCATCTGTCAGATTCAGATTTAGTACAAGGAGGAGTCTAGCAAAAGCAGGTGCTGTTTTTCATATTCTTATGTAATATTTTATGTCTTTAGGGAGGAAAATAATATAATATGGCATCTTGTTGAAATGCATGTGGGACATGTTCCTGAGAACCTTACAGCTCCCTGTACCTGGCAGTTCATATAGCACCTCAGAGAGCCTAATTTGCATTAAATTATTTTTCCCAGCTTTATTGGGATGTAACTGACAAACAGAATTGTAATGTTTCAGGTGGACAGTGTGGTGATTTGATACACTTGCTTTTATTTTTTAAAAATGCCTTAGTTACCAACTTGGTTTTGACCAAGTTTTAGGCTAATGTAAATTATTTTCTTACCTACATGACTGAGATTTTGAAGAGTACGTTTCTAAATATATCTTTAGTTGAATGATTAATTGCTCAGCACATTTGTTATCTAGGTACTAGCCCTTAGTACCATTTATGATAAATACTTTTGAGTCAGGAAGGTACCCTGGAGAAGAAAATGGCAATCCATTCCAGTATTTTTACCTGGAGAATCCCATGGACAGAGGAGTCTGGTGGGGTATATTCTATAGTGTTGAAAAGAAAAGTGACTTAATACACATGCATTTAAATAACGTTATTGACCTGATCAATGAGATTGGCAAATTCTGTGTTGTGTTACTACATAATCCATATTCAGAATGTATTAAAAATGTAATATATAACATAGACATATGCCTAGAGATGTAATTGTGACATATTTTCATATACTTAAACTGTTTGCCATTGGGTACAATATTACAGAATTTAAAAAATTCCTATAAATTAAAAATCAAATTTATTTTTATATTTGTGATTTATAATTTTGACTTCAGCAAAGAATGTAGAGTTCAATTATAGTACTTCTTTTACATTTTATAAGAAAATTGAAAATGACTTCTTGTTATTTCTTTTATTGCAGAGGTAGTGTAACCAACCTGTAGTGTGTGATTATCTTTTCTTGCTAACTAGTCTGGCCCTCCTTAACCTTCCAGTGAATAGAACTCTTTCCAGAATTGTGTCCTTTGTTCATTTACAATTATTAGTGATCATGTATTATATGGAATGACATTTTGTTTAGATCCTGAGCTAGTACAGCTAAAAATTTTCCTTCATTGTCATTAGTAAATACAAAAGTATTAGATCAGGCAAGTGCTGTCCTTTCAATACAACTTTATATTAATTTTCCTTTTTCCTTGAATTAATCTTACTGCATCCACAATATACTCTATACAGTCTATATTTATAGTAGAATCTATCAAAAGGAATCTCAAATTCAGTATAGCTGACTGATCAATTAAGTTTGTTAACATTCTCTAGGCTACATTTAAAAAATCCTGGCTAACAACCCACAAAGCTGAACATTTTCTGTGCTGTTTACATGATAACAAATAAATACTTGGGAGTGAGATTAAATTTGATTTTGTCTTGGATCTCTGTCAGCTCTGAAATTTCCATAGTTCTCTGTTTTTTGTCATTACTCTTCAATATGCTAAATATAAAAATTTAAGAAAACTATTCTTTTAAGATATTTCGTTATGGGAAAAGAATTTTAACCATTAAAAGACTGATATACTTGCTAAGAAAAAGACAATTAAAACAATGTCCTTTTATTGTCGTCTCATAAGTCATTGTAGCAAAAAATGATACGGACTCCAATTTACCACAGTGAAATACTGGACCAGTGCTTCCCTTGCTGTACCCAACAAACAGTGTTCAGAACACTATTATAATAAGAGTAAGGAGTAATAGTTTTATATTTTGCTATGTTTTTCTCCTGTTATGCTTGAAGTACTTGTCTGTCAAGGTAGAAACAGGGACTTGGTAAAATAAGCACAGAAAAATAAGAAGTAAAATGTGATTGTCCTACTCAAATTTGGATTATAAGACTAAATAAGAGATTTTAAAGGTATGATATCATCTAAAGAAATCTGTCCCCCATTTTTTGTATCTCTCTATCTCAGTGTAAAGAGACCTCTATATACGATGTAAGTATCTAGTTGAAAGATTTGTTATTGCAGAGGTAGTGTAACCAACCTGTAGTGTGTGATTATCTTTTCTTGCTAACTAGTCTGGCCCTCCTTAACCTTCCAGTGAATAGAACTCTTTCCAGAATTGTGTCCTTTGTTCATTTACAATTATTAGTGATCATGTATTATATGGAATGACATTTTGTTTAGATCCTGAGCTAGTACAGCTAAAAATTTTCCTTCATTGTCATTAGTAAATACAAAAGTATTAGATCAGGCAAGTGCTGTCCTTTCAATACAACTTTATATTAATTTTCCTTTTTCCTTGAATTAATCTTACTGCATCCACAATATACTCTATACAGTCTATATTTATAGTAGAATCTATCAAAAGGAATCTCAAATTCAGTATAGCTGACTGATCAATTAAGTTTGTTAACATTCTCTAGGCTACATTTAAAAAATCCTGGCTAACAACCCACAAAGCTGAACATTTTCTGTGCTGTTTACATGATAACAAATAAATACTTGGGAGTGAGATTAAATTTGATTTTGTCTTGGATCTCTGTCAGCTCTGAAATTTCCATAGTTCTCTGTTTTTTGTCATTACTCTTCAATATGCTAAATATAAAAATTTAAGAAAACTATTCTTTTAAGATATTTCGTTATGGGAAAAGAATTTTAACCATTAAAAGACTGATATACTTGCTAAGAAAAAGACAATTAAAACAATGTCCTTTTATTGTCGTCTCATAAGTCATTGTAGCAAAAAATGATACGGACTCCAATTTACCACAGTGAAATACTGGACCAGTGCTTCCCTTGCTGTACCCAACAAACAGTGTTCAGAACACTATTATAATAAGAGTAAGGAGTAATAGTTTTATATTTTGCTATGTTTTTCTCCTGTTATGCTTGAAGTACTTGTCTGTCAAGGTAGAAACAGGGACTTGGTAAAATAAGCACAGAAAAATAAGAAGTAAAATGTGATTGTCCTACTCAAATTTGGATTATAAGACTAAATAAGAGATTTTAAAGGTATGATATCATCTAAAGAAATCTGTCCCCCATTTTTTGTATCTCTCTATCTCAGTGTAAAGAGACCTCTATATACGATGTAAGTATCTAGTTGAAAGATTTGTTATAAGGGCAATAGACTGACCTGTGTGGGTCATGGAAAGGGGAAGGAGGGGGAAAAAAGACTTGAAGACAATTTTGCCGTCTAAGACAGAATAGAGTTAGGCAGGTGATGGTGCCGTGAAAGATAGAACTAGAGACTTTTGTCTACCTCAGCTTTAAGAACTCTGAAAGGATGTGATCTCAAAGCAGATCCCTGTGTTGATTTGGGATGTGAGATCCCACACTTACTGGTGCATTACTGATGGCAGAGGGAGACCTGAAGGCAAGCCCCTGCCTCCTTTCATTTCTTAGGCCTCAGACCAGAAGTGGTAGACATTTTGGACAAGAAGATTCCAGATTCCAGGTGAGGCTGTGATGGTGGGGGTGTGGTGGTTCTGGGCCCACAGCCACAGAACTAACTACGTGAGCTGGGACAAATGAGAGTCACGGCCAGATTCCAGGAGTCTACAGCATTAGCAACAGCTGGGTTCTGAGGAGGGTCACCTGGCTTTGATTGGTAAAGCACATAACCAGATCAGAATTACATCAGCTACAGATTCAACTGCAAGGAGAAAGTCAGGTAGACCAGGGACAGTAGCGAGAGACAGGAGGTCAGAATCCCCTTCTCTGTCATTGCAACGATGATGGATCAGCCTCCTTGACTTCCTACTTCCACATCCCATTTATGGGAGACAAGCAAGGTTCAGTCACAGCAGGCTGTATGGAAAAGACTGACCACTCAATATTTATTTTCCACGATTTACTGGACAGTGCCTATCAGAAATTTTTTCAGTTAAACAATTTCACCAAATTTAAAACATAGATTAAAAGTTCTTCCTACCCCAAATTGGGTCAGAATTATTTTTGTCAGGTTAGCAATTTCCAAGTACTTGTCTGTCAAGGTAGAAACAGGGACTTGGTAAAATAAGCACAGAAAAATAAGAAGTAAAATGTGATTGTCCTACTCAAATTTGGATTATAAGACTAAATAAGAGATTTTAAAGGTATGATATCATCTAAAGAAATCTGTCCCCCATTTTTTGTATCTCTCTATCTCAGTGTAAAGAGACCTCTATATACGATGTAAGTATCTAGTTGAAAGATTTGTTATAAGGGCAATAGACTGACCTGTGTGGGTCATGGAAAGGGGAAGGAGGGGGAAAAAAGACTTGAAGACAATTTTGCCGTCTAAGACAGAATAGAGTTAGGCAGGTGATGGTGCCGTGAAAGATAGAACTAGAGACTTTTGTCTACCTCAGCTTTAAGAACTCTGAAAGGATGTGATCTCAAAGCAGATCCCTGTGTTGATTTGGGATGTGAGATCCCACACTTACTGGTGCATTACTGATGGCAGAGGGAGACCTGAAGGCAAGCCCCTGCCTCCTTTCATTTCTTAGGCCTCAGACCAGAAGTGGTAGACATTTTGGACAAGAAGATTCCAGATTCCAGGTGAGGCTGTGATGGTGGGGTGTGGTGGTTCTGGGCCCACAGCCACAGAACTAACTACGTGAGCTGGGACAAATGAGAGTCACGGCCAGATTCCAGGAGTCTACAGCATTAGCAACAGCTGGGTTCTGAGGAGGGTCACCTGGCTTTGATTGGTAAAGCACATAACCAGATCAGAATTACATCAGCTACAGATTCAACTGCAAGGAGAAAGTCAGGTAGACCAGGGACAGTAGCGAGAGACAGGAGGTCAGAATCCCCTTCTCTGTCATTGCAACGATGATGGATCAGCCTCCTTGACTTCCTACTTCCACATCCCATTTATGGGAGACAAGCAAGGTTCAGTCACAGCAGGCTGTATGGAAAAGACTGACCACTCAATATTTATTTTCCACGATTTACTGGACAGTGCCTATCAGAAATTTTTTCAGTTAAACAATTTCACCAAATTTAAAACATAGATTAAAAGTTCTTCCTACCCCCAGTAAATTATGAGCAGATTTTTTTTTCTTTTTTTAAGTGTTAATTATTGTATTATTTGGTAAACATGGGAGTAAGAATCTAAGTGCTTGCAGCCAATTTCTCAAGTGTTTGTAGCACACTGAATAGTCAAATAGGTTGCATTACAGGCATGTTGGATATCTTTTGAAAATTTAATCTCTACGATAATACAGATTTACAGATCTGAGTTGTATGAACACAAACAGCCACATAGAAGAAAATAATTCTTAAAATTTGTGTCTCTGAATTGTTTGAGATTTGTACCACTGCTTTATGATATGGGATGAAAATGCGGGTTTTTATTCAAAGACATTACTTTGTGATAGTTTAGGTACATTTTGAATACATTTTATCTGTATAGGCCCAGATACTGCTTTGTTATTTTCAGGAATATAAAATTACTTGGCACAAAACTCTAGAGTTTCATATAATTTTCATTCTTTGCGAGGGATGAATATGTGTTTTGGATCTACACAGTTTTCATAGAAGCCTTATGTCTTGTCTGTTAACATGCATACCACCTCTCTCACTGCTATCTTTTAAAATGCACCTGCCTACTTATAGTCATTGTGTTCTGAGAGGTTGATGGGAGATCTTTTTCTTGATGGATATTGCAAGCAGGTTCCCAACTATACGTATGTATGTATGTATATATATATATATATTTATTCTTCTTTCAAATACTGCTCAGGGGGACAACTTGTGTCATAAATATACATACACATGCACACATAGTCTATTCTTAAATTTGTATAAATTATTTTAAATTATAAATGTATTTTAAAGGTAAACTATGTGAACATTAGAGAAAACATGTAATTTTAAAGATACTGTGGTGATTAATCCAGAAAAATGTTTATACTAGAAATTTATGAAAAGTTTTATTAATGGAAAAGGTCCAAGCTTTGGCTCTTGAATCAATTTGAAATCTAATTCTGATAGTTTCCTTGTTATCCACTGTGAAAATATGTTGCAGACTCATTTCCTGGCATTTCCTGACTCAGATCTGGCGTACACAATTTTCCAAGGGACCCAATTCTTATTGGTGGGAAATCATGCCTAGCCAATATTTTCAATAGCCTGTGCTGCAAAATATGTATATTTTAAGAAAATATATCAGGTTTTTTTTAAGTGTTAATTATTGTATTATTTGGTAAACATGGGAGTAAGAATCTAAGTGCTTGCAGCCAATTTCTCAAGTGTTTGTAGCACACTGAATAGTCAAATAGGTTGCATTACAGGCATGTTGGATATCTTTTGAAAATTTAATCTCTACGATAATACAGATTTACAGATCTGAGTTGTATGAACACAAACAGCCACATAGAAGAAAATAATTCTTAAAATTTGTGTCTCTGAATTGTTTGAGATTTGTACCACTGCTTTATGATATGGGATGAAAATGCGGGTTTTTATTCAAAGACATTACTTTGTGATAGTTTAGGTACATTTTGAATACATTTTATCTGTATAGGCCCAGATACTGCTTTGTTATTTTCAGGAATATAAAATTACTTGGCACAAAACTCTAGAGTTTCATATAATTTTCATTCTTTGCGAGGGATGAATATGTGTTTTGGATCTACACAGTTTTCATAGAAGCCTTATGTCTTGTCTGTTAACATGCATACCACCTCTCTCACTGCTATCTTTTAAAATGCACCTGCCTACTTATAGTCATTGTGTTCTGAGAGGTTGATGGGAGATCTTTTTCTTGATGGATATTGCAAGCAGGTTCCCAACTATACGTATGTATGTATGTATATATATATATATATATTTATTCTTCTTTCAAATACTGCTCAGGGGCACAACTTGTGTCATAAATATACATACACATGCACACATAGTCTATTCTTAAATTTGTATAAATTATTTTAAATTATAAATGTATTTTAAAGGTAAACTATGTGAACATTAGAGAAAACATGTAATTTTAAAGATACTGTGGTGATTAATCCAGAAAAATGTTTATACTAGAAATTTATGAAAAGTTTTATTAATGGAAAAGGTCCAAGCTTTGGCTCTTGAATCAATTTGAAATCTAATTCTGATAGTTTCCTTGTTATCCACTGTGAAAATATGTTGCAGACTCATTTCCTGGCATTTCCTGACTCAGATCTGGCGTACACAATTTTCCAAGGGACCCAATTCTTATTGGTGGGAAATCATGCCTAGCCAATATTTTCAATAGCCTGTGCTGCAAAATATGTATATTTTAAGAGAAAATATATCATGTGTTCTTGGTATTACTTTAATTTAAATTAAGAACTAAAGAGATACAGTTGAACTTATCCATCACATTTATACCTCTTTTCTCCTGTTCTTAATGACATTAACATGACCCATTTAGTTTATTCCAAAGCACGTACCCACACATACACACTAGGTTCAGAATAAAAGTAGCATCACTCTTATAATAAACAAACTACAGAGCACAGTTTACTGTTTCTGAAGTTCTTTTTCTTTCTATCTTTCTTTTTCTTACAGTCAAATCTCCGTGTTTTGAAGTCATTGTGTGATTATGCCACTAACTTGATATGCAGTTTGTTCCATTTGTTGCATTTTGTTTTTAACGTTTATGGATATCATACGAATATAATTTTACTTTGTATATATTTAAGATTCCAAGTTAAGTCTATGTATATAGTATATGCAGAGAATTCCAACTCCTATTCAGTCCCTTTTATGTTTCTCCTGATGTCCCTATCCACTACATTTTACAATTGGGCTGTTGTTGTTCAGTCACTGAGTCTTGTCTGATTATCTGTGATCCTATGGATTGTAGCACATCAGGCTTCCCTGTCCTTCACTTATTAAATGGCCTCCTGGAATTTGCTTAGCTCTTATCCATGGAATTGGTGCACCATCCAGCCGTCCCATTCTCTATCATCCCTTTCTCATTTTGCCTTCAGTCTTCCCCAACATCAGGGTCTTTCCCAATGAGTCAGCTCTTCACATCAGGTGGCCAAAGTATTAGAGCCATTCAGCAGTTTTTAAATTGTGTATTTTAAAGGTAAACTATGTGAACATTAGAGAAAACATGTAATTTTAAAGATACTTTGGAAAAATGTTTATACTAGAAATTTATGAAAAGTTTTATTAATGGAAAAGGTCCAAGCTTTGGCTCTTGAATCAATTTGAAATCTAATTCTGATAGTTTCCTTGTTATCCACTGTGAAAATATGTTGCAGACTCATTTCCTGGCATTTCCTGACTCAGATCTGGCGTACACAATTTTCCAAGGGACCCAATTCTTATTGGTGGGAAATCATGCCTAGCCAATATTTTCAATAGCCTGTGCTGCAAAATATGTATATTTTAAGAGAAAATATATCATGTGTTCTTGGTATTACTTTAATTTAAATTAAGAACTAAAGAGATACAGTTGAACTTATCCATCACATTTATACCTCTTTTCTCCTGTTCTTAATGACATTAACATGACCCATTTAGTTTATTCCAAAGCACGTACCCACACATACACACTAGGTTCAGAATAAAAGTAGCATCACTCTTATAATAAACAAACTACAGAGCACAGTTTACTGTTTCTGAAGTTCTTTTTCTTTCTATCTTTCTTTTTCTTACAGTCAAATCTCCGTGTTTTGAAGTCATTGTGTGATTATGCCACTAACTTGATATGCAGTTTGTTCCATTTGTTGCATTTTGTTTTTAACGTTTATGGATATCATACGAATATAATTTTACTTTGTATATATTTAAGATTCCAAGTTAAGTCTATGTATATAGTATATGCAGAGAATTCCAACTCCTATTCAGTCCCTTTTATGTTTCTCCTGATGTCCCTATCCACTACATTTTACAATTGGGCTGTTGTTGTTCAGTCACTGAGTCTTGTCTGATTATCTGTGATCCTATGGATTGTAGCACATCAGGCTTCCCTGTCCTTCACTTATTAAATGGCCTCCTGGAATTTGCTTAGCTCTTATCCATGGAATTGGTGCACCATCCAGCCGTCCCATTCTCTATCATCCCTTTCTCATTTTGCCTTCAGTCTTCCCCAACATCAGGGTCTTTCCCAATGAGTCAGCTCTTCACATCAGATGGCCAAAATATTAGAGCTTCAACTTCAGCAGTAGTTCTTCCAATGAATAGTTAGGGTTTATTTCCTTTAAAATTCAGTGGATTCATCTTCCTGATGTTCAGGAGACTCCTAAGAGTCTTCTACAGCACCACAATTTGAAAGTGTCAGTTCTTCAGTGCTCAGCCTTCTTTATGTTCTAACTATCACATCGTTTAGAATCATAGCTAAATTTAAAAAAAAAAGAATTTATTTATTTATTTATTTTTGGCTGTATTGGATCTTTGTTGCTTTACATGGGCTTTCTCTTGTGGCAAGTGGAGGCTACTCTTTGTTGCAGTGAGGTATGTGGGCTTCTCATTGTGCTGGCTTGTCTTGTTGCAGAGCACAGGCCCTAGAGAGTGCAGGCTTCAGTCGCTGCAGCATGCAGGCTCAGTAAATGTAGCTCACAGGCTCTAGAGCACAGGCTCAGTAGTTGTGGCAAACAGACTGAGCTGCTCTGCACCATATGGGATCTTCCCAGACCAGGGATAAAACGCTTTTCCTCTGCATTGTCAGAGGATTCTTATTCATTGCTCCCTCAGAGAAGTACCCATAGCTAACATTTTCTTTTTATATTTTCCATCCATTTGTTAAAAAAATAATTTGGCACAATTTCAGTTCATAAAATGTCTGCAGGTATAGCCCAAAGTACTGCATTCCACTAACCTGGAGAGCCCCACACACGTTTTGTCAGTTACCCGGTAAATCCGTCATGGATCATGAAATGCTACCAGTGCTTATGTGTGTCTGGTTTCCTAGTTCATCATCTTTGCTTGACTTTCTTGACCTAGACATTTTTGAAGGTATGAGCCATTTAATGATATACCCCTCAATTTACAGTTGTCTGATGCTTCCATGTGTAGCTTCTGGTTATCCATGTGGAGCAGCAATAACATAGATGTATCTGTGCTGTTATCATTGCATCCTATTTGGGGTGTAGCACATCAGGCTTCCCTGTCCTTCACTTATTAAATGGCCTCCTGGAATTTGCTTAGCTCTTATCCATGGAATTGGTGCACCATCCAGCCGTCCCATTCTCTATCATCCCTTTCTCATTTTGCCTTCAGTCTTCCCCAACATCAGGGTCTTTCCCAATGAGTCAGCTCTTCACATCAGATGGCCAAAATATTAGAGCTTCAACTTCAGCAGTAGTTCTTCCAATGAATAGTTAGGGTTTATTTCCTTTAAAATTCAGTGGATTCATCTTCCTGATGTTCAGGAGACTCCTAAGAGTCTTCTACAGCACCACAATTTGAAAGTGTCAGTTCTTCAGTGCTCAGCCTTCTTTATGTTCTAACTATCACATCGTTTAGAATCATAGCTAAATTTAAAAAAAGAATTTATTTATTTATTTATTTTTGGCTGTATTGGATCTTTGTTGCTTTACATGGGCTTTCTCTTGTGGCAAGTGGAGGCTACTCTTTGTTGCAGTGAGGTATGTGGGCTTCTCATTGTGCTGGCTTGTCTTGTTGCAGAGCACAGGCCCTAGAGAGTGCAGGCTTCAGTCGCTGCAGCATGCAGGCTCAGTAAATGTAGCTCACAGGCTCTAGAGCACAGGCTCAGTAGTTGTGGCAAACAGACTGAGCTGCTCTGCACCATATGGGATCTTCCCAGACCAGGGATAAAACGCTTTTCCTCTGCATTGTCAGAGGATTCTTATTCATTGCTCCCTCAGAGAAGTACCCATAGCTAACATTTTCTTTTTATATTTTCCATCCATTTGTTAAAAAAATAATTTGGCACAATTTCAGTTCATAAAATGTCTGCAGGTATAGCCCAAAGTACTGCATTCCACTAACCTGGAGAGCCCCACACACGTTTTGTCAGTTACCCGGTAAATCCGTCATGGATCATGAAATGCTACCAGTGCTTATGTGTGTCTGGTTTCCTAGTTCATCATCTTTGCTTGACTTTCTTGACCTAGACATTTTTGAAGGTATGAGCCATTTAATGATATACCCCTCAATTTACAGTTGTCTGATGCTTCCATGTGTAGCTTCTGGTTATCCATGTGGAGCAGCAATAACATAGATGTATCTGTGCTGTTATCATTGCATCCTATTAGGGGTGTGGAGTTTGCTTGCAAAGGGATTTCCGAGTTTCTGTGGGATAGAGTAGTTTTTTGTTATTTTTCTTCATTGTTATTCATAAATAATTTGTGGGTGATAACTTGAGATTATATAAATATTTCATTGAATTATTTTTTGAATTTTATTAAATTTATTTTACTTTTATTTGAAGTATAACGAATTTACAATATTGTGTTAGTTTCAGGTGTTCATCATAGTGATTCATTATTTTCATAGATATACCCCCACTGTAGGTTATTACATGTGGTTCCATCACTTCCTGGAAAATAAATGGGCCCTTTGTCTATTTCTGTTTTCATTTCTTTCGCCTTAGGAATCTGATCTAGGATAAATTGTTATGATTTTACTGAGAATTCTGAACTATTACTAGAATGATTGCCAGATAGTAATGATCTGATTTCGCCATTCTTTTTTATTGTTGTTCTGCTGTACAGATGAGCTTCGTCTTCTCCTTTTATTCTGTTTCTTATTTACTAGCTGTTTTGTCTGTGTGAATACATGAAATAATATTGTATTCATTAAGTTGTAATACATCACTATCAATTCATATACCCATTTAAATATATAATTAGATGAAGAAGTTATATATTTATTTAGTCAACTTTTTCTAGGCTTGCCTGGAGAATCTCTTTAAGGTAACTTCAGCAATTGTGTCAGCAAATGTTCCATTAAGCTTTGGGCACTTTTTAAATTTTGAGATTTATTATAAGAAATTGACTCACTGAAGTCTGGGAAGTCCCAAAGTCTCCTGTTGAAGATCCAGGAAAGCTTGTATTAAGTTAGAAGGCCTGGGATCCAGAAACTCAAAGATACAGGTTATGGTCTGGGTTTGAAAGCTCAAGAAGCAGAAGTACCAAGGGCAGGGGAAGACTGATCTACAATTCAAACAGAAATAGAATTCTGGGGCTTCCCCTGGTGGTCCAGTGGGTAAGGACACCGCCTTGCAGTGCAAGGGGCGCCGGTTTGATCCCTGGCCTGAGAAGATCCCACGTGCCGCGGAGCGGCTGGACCAATGTGTCCAATTACTGAGCTGGAGCTCTGGAGCACATGCGCCCAGAGCTGGCGCTCTGCAACGACAGACGCCACCTTGATGGGAGGCCCACAGGAGCCAAAGAACAAAGACGGATAAAGATAGAGAAGTGAAAGACCAATAGAAGTGGCCCGCCCATCCCCCACCTCCCCAACCCGACCCCCGCCCAAAATAAATAAATAAATCTAAAAAAAAAAAAAAAAAAGAAATAGAATTCTATTGTTTCCCTCCTATTTGTTCTGCTCCTCAATGGATTGGGTGATGTCCTACATTCAAGAGGGCCATTTACTTTACTCAGTCACCAATTCATATGCAGATCTCTTCTGGCAGCATTGTCCCAGGCATACCTCCAGGCAACATCCTCAGGGGCTTCCCTGGGCTCAGATGGTAGAGAATCTGCCTGCAATGCTGGAGACCCAGGTTTGATCAAGATGACCCCTGAAGAAGGGAGTGGCTACCCACTCTAGTATTCTTGCCTGGAGAATACCATGGGTAGAGGAGCCTGGTGGGCTACAGTCCATGGAATTACAAAGAGGTGGACACAACTGATCAGCTAACACAACAATA
This sequence comes from Tragulus kanchil, assembly GCA_022376925.1. Taxonomy (NCBI): domain Eukaryota; kingdom Metazoa; phylum Chordata; class Mammalia; order Artiodactyla; family Tragulidae; genus Tragulus; species Tragulus kanchil. The sequence continues at coordinate 66,612,580 of JAIOJX010000028.1, read as the reverse complement.
TGTACTCATGTGGTATATATTGTTAATTTTTTCCACATAAATATGAGGGACTTGAAACTGAGAGAAGTGGACTAATTCACTCAAGGTCACACTGCTATAAAGCAGGACAGTCAGAACTTTACTTGGCAGTCTGACCTGCCAGGTGTTGTCTTATACATTCTGCTGCTAATCTCTACAAATTATGAGTTAATAAATGATTGTTCACTAATTATCTTTGCATTTTATGATCTCATTATAGAGCAGTGTGACATTTTTCCTTGAAAAATTCTTCCATGTAATGACTAAGAAAATACAGTTTTTAAAAGTAAGAACCCTTCTAGAGAAATTTTCCTGACTGATGAGTGGATGTTATTTAAAGATTTTTATCTAATGTTTCATGAATCTAGCATGCTTTATATGTAGCAAGACATTTTGATCCACATTTATATTATCTTTGTAAATTTCCTGTGATATTTTTATATCTTAATGAGAATATATATATATATATCGGCTTCAACTCAAAAGGAAGAAAGTAGCTATGGACTAGCAAAAAGAAGATAAAGTGATTACCATAGCCTAGCTCAGATTTACCTCTTCTGTTTCAATACTAGGCATTAATATTCTCTGTTAAAGATTTAAACACTGACAAAATTATATTCTTTTTTTAAAATAAAAAGCGTTAATCTGAATATCTGACTCTACATATACTGATAAAGCCTTTCAATCACTGCTTGACTATTTTTTTCTAATGTGAAACAAATGAGGATGTGGCTATAATCCCCCCCAAATTAGTTTTAAATTACCACCTCTGCTAGAGGTTATGATATTTAAAAAGATTTTTTCCAGTAAAAAAAAAAGTGTGGTACAGTGTGTTATGTATTATCATTCTGAATGAGGACATGGTATGGGGCCACCAAACATAAAAACATCTTACAGCTATTTAAGTCTCTTTTCATTCTTGGCATGCTCAAAACTGAGGAAGAAAGGATGAAGGACATTTATAAATATATGCCTTAAAGGTAGAATAGAGGTTAATTAAGCACTTCCAGTTAAAATAACATTGTAACCTTTGAAGTTCTCAAACTCATTCCCACTACAATTTATTTGGTAATGTTAAAAAGAAGATACAACCATGTTTTAAAACAATCTAAACGTTTCCTGTGGATAAGAAACAAAAGAAAACCTGCAGCAAGGATTGGAAAGTGCCTGACTCTAGGCATAAATGTGCGCTGGTTGTTAAGATTCTCTTACTGTGCAGTAACAGGGATGTAAGCTCCTTTAATAAGATACTGGACAAAAGCCAGACTCTGTGCCTGAAACCAGTCCATGGGGTCACAAAGAGTGGGGCACGACTGAGTGACTAAGCACACACATACAATCATACTACTGATCAAATTTGTACCATACCAAGTATATTTGGAAATTTAAAAATAAATTTTTGTGTACTCATATAATTAAACAAATAATAGAAACCGTTTTTATCAATTGTAGATAGGGGTCTGGAGTCTTTAAAAATTTTCCAAAGCCAAGGCAAGATTTATGAAAAAAAAAGAAACTCCATTTATTTTAAAATTCTTAAATTCTAAATATGAATAGAATATTTCAAATAATACAATGCAAAACAGTATTCATTTATCATCAAACATGACTGTGACTCTGGAAACTATACGATAGTGAAATAATATTTGCATATTACTACTGGAAAATGCTTATCATCATTAATCTTATCCAGTTAAGATAAGCTAACACTGACAAAATTATATTCTTTTTAAAATAAAAAGCGTTAATCTGAATATCTGACTCTACATATACTGATAAAGCCTTTCAATCACTGCTTGACTATTTTTTTCTAATGTGAAACAAATGAGGATGTGGCTATAATCCCCCCCAAATTAGTTTTAAATTACCACCTCTGCTAGAGGTTATGATATTTAAAAAGATTTTTTCCAGTAAAAAAAAAAGTGTGGTACAGTGTGTTATGTATTATCATTCTGAATGAGGACATGGTATGGGGCCACCAAACATAAAAACATCTTACAGCTATTTAAGTCTCTTTTCATTCTTGGCATGCTCAAAACTGAGGAAGAAAGGATGAAGGACATTTATAAATATATGCCTTAAAGGTAGAATAGAGGTTAATTAAGCACTTCCAGTTAAAATAACATTGTAACCTTTGAAGTTCTCAAACTCATTCCCACTACAATTTATTTGGTAATGTTAAAAAGAAGATACAACCATGTTTTAAAACAATCTAAACGTTTCCTGTGGATAAGAAACAAAAGAAAACCTGCAGCAAGGATTGGAAAGTGCCTGACTCTAGGCATAAATGTGCGCTGGTTGTTAAGATTCTCTTACTGTGCAGTAACAGGGATGTAAGCTCCTTTAATAAGATACTGGACAAAAGCCAGACTCTGTGCCTGAAACCAGTCCATGGGGTCACAAAGAGTGGGGCACGACTGAGTGACTAAGCACACACATACAATCATACTACTGATCAAATTTGTACCATACCAAGTATTTTTGGGAAAATTTTAAAAAATAAATTTTGTGTACTCATATAATTAAAAAAAAAATAGAAACCGTTTTTATCAATTGTAGATAGGGGTCTGGAGTCTTTAAAAATTTTCCAAAGCCAAGGCAAGATTTATGAAAAAAAAAGAAACTCCATTTATTTTAAAATTCTTAAATTCTAAATATGAATAGAATATTTCAAATAATACAATGCAAAACAGTATTCATTTATCATCAAACATGACTGTGACTCTGGAAACTATACGATAGTGAAATAATATTTGCATATTACTACTGGAAAATGCTTATCATCATTAATCTTATCCAGTTAAGATAAGCTAACACTTATATTGTGCTTAATATGCTAAGAATCCTTTTATGTGTTTATATAATATATATATATATTAATTTTTGAGATAGATTATTTTATTATCCTCAGTTTACATATGAAGAAACTGAAGCACACTGCAGGTGTCTCAGACAGGAAACTGCAGAAACTGGTTCCAGGTTTATCATTAGACATATTGACTTCTTTATTCAAGAATCACTTAAAGAATAGTGCAAAGGGAAGAAAAACACAAATTAATAGAAAATACACCTAATCTATGGAACACACTTAAAGGATGTTCTAAACAAATGTAAATCTAGTAGTCAGTAATAAGCATTGACTATTTTATGTGTCGTTAAATTTAAACGAATGACTGTGATTAAGAATTTATTATTTTAAGGATAAAGATTTTGAAATAGAAGAGACACATTGTATATGTAAATCTTAAAGAGTTTGCAATTATGAATTATCTCAGGACTTCCCTGGTGACTCAGTTGTAAAGAATCCACCTGTCAATGTAAGAGACACAGGTTCGACCACTGGGCCAAGAAGATCCCACAAGCCGCAGAGCAACTAAGCCCATGAGCCACAGCAACTCAAGTCTGAGTGCCCTAGGGCCTGTGCTCTGCAACAAGAGTAGCCAGTGCAGTGAGAAGCCCTCACACAGCAAGCAGAAAGTAGCCTCTTCTTGCTGCAATTAGAGAAAAGCACACACTGCAACAAAGACCCAGCACAGCCAAAAATGAATTAATAAATTAAATGTAAAAATTATCTCAGCAAAAAGTCATACAATTGAATAGTTGAGCAGGGAAGAGAGAGAGAGAGTGGGAAAATAAAAATATTCTGGAAGTTTGTTGCTAGTGGATTTGGAAAGATGTAGGTAAATCGTCTTAAGTGAGATGGCATTTTAATTTTAGTTCCATATAATTATTAGAAAAGTTAGTTTTAGATATGACTACAAGAAATGGAAAAGTAACTTGCTGTGGGCTGAATGTATTCCCAAATTTGTCATCAAACATGACTGTGACTCTGGAAACTATACGATAGTGAAATAATATTTGCATATTACTACTGGAAAATGCTTATCATCATTAATCTTATCCAGTTAAGATAAGCTAACACTTATATTGTGCTTAATATGCTAAGAATCCTTTTATGTGTTTATATAATATATATATATATTAATTTTTGAGATAGATTATTTTATTATCCTCAGTTTACATATGAAGAAACTGAAGCACACTGCAGGTGTCTCAGACAGGAAACTGCAGAAACTGGTTCCAGGTTTATCATTAGACATATTGACTTCTTTATTCAAGAATCACTTAAAGAATAGTGCAAAGGGAAGAAAAACACAAATTAATAGAAAATACACCTAATCTATGGAACACACTTAAAGGATGTTCTAAACAAATGTAAATCTAGTAGTCAGTAATAAGCATTGACTATTTTATGTGTCGTTAAATTTAAACGAATGACTGTGATTAAGAATTTATTATTTTAAGGATAAAGATTTTGAAATAGAAGAGACACATTGTATATGTAAATCTTAAAGAGTTTGCAATTATGAATTATCTCAGGACTTCCCTGGTGACTCAGTTGTAAAGAATCCACCTGTCAATGTAAGAGACACAGGTTCGACCACTGGGCCAAGAAGATCCCACAAGCCGCAGAGCAACTAAGCCCATGAGCCACAGCAACTCAAGTCTGAGTGCCCTAGGGCCTGTGCTCTGCAACAAGAGTAGCCAGTGCAGTGAGAAGCCCTCACACAGCAAGCAGAAAGTAGCCTCTTCTTGCTGCAATTAGAGAAAAGCACACACTGCAACAAAGACCCAGCACAGCCAAAAATGAATTAATAAATTAAATGTAAAAATTATCTCAGCAAAAAGTCATACAATTGAATAGTTGAGCAGGGAAGAGAGAGAGAGAGTGGGAAAATAAAAATATTCTGGAAGTTTGTTGCTAGTGGATTTGGAAAGATGTAGGTAAATCGTCTTAAGTGAGATGGCATTTTAATTTTAGTTCCATATAATTATTAGAAAAGTTAGTTTTAGATATGACTACAAGAAATGGAAAAGTAACTTGCTGTGGGCTGAATGTATTCCCAAATTTGCATGTTGAAGACTTAATCTCCAATAGGATAGTATTACTATTTGATGAGGCCTTGGGATGTAATAAGGGTTAAATGAAGCATTGGAGGTGGGGTCATCGTTATGTAGTTAGTGCCCTTATAAGAAGAATCACCAGAATCTTACTTTCTCTCTTTTCACTATAGGAGGACACAGCAGAAATAATGTGGCCACCTACAAGCCAGGAAGGGAATTCTCACCAGAGCCAGATTGGTCAGCATTTTGATCTGGGACTTCCAGCATTCAGAACTATGAGAAAATAACTTTCTGTTGTGTAAGCCACTCAGTCTATGATATTTTGTTGTGGCAGACGGAGCAGACTACAGCTTAATTATTTACAGAAAGAAAATGATAATGTAGCAGAAATTTCCAGATTAACAAGGAAAAAAGCAATAAAAATACATTTAATAATAAATAGTGGGAATAAAAGTGAACAGAAATATTTTCCCAAAGAAGATATACAGATGGCCACCAGGAACATGGAAAGATGCTTAACACAATTGATCATTAGGAAAATGCAAGTCAGTATCACAGTGAGATGTTGATATATAACCAGACTTGAGTCCACTTATGTGTTTTACAAATAGCCAATCTACTGATACTGGGCTGTGATGAAGGAAAGTACAGCCTTTACGACAGGGTGCCAAGCAGGGTGGATGGGCAGCTCATGCTGAAAAGACCTGAACCCTCCATGGCTTTCAGTCAATCAGTCAATCAGTCAATTGATTCAGTCAATCAGTTCCATCAATCAGTCATGTCAGACTCTTTGCAAGTCATGTCTGACTCAGTGGCTTTCAGGGAAGTTTTTAAAGACAAAGTGAGGGAGAGGTACACGATGGTTGATCATCTACTGCACAATTCTCTAAATGGTTGATGGAATGGTAATAGAATATTGTTTGACGAATCTCAGTCAGCAACTTTCTGGTTCCAACCAGTCTGGGGTCTAGCTGCTGGTGGTCAGCATGCAGTTATCTTCTTTCACTTGGCGGATGTGTTAGTATCTGTAAAACAAGTTAGGGATGTGGTTTAGTATATTTATCTACAGCCATTGAGGAGGAATTAGAGGTCCTTGACTTTGCTTTATGGCTAAACTGTTATTTTGTCTTGATTTACTGCTTTCGTTTGTTTCTGCGTTTTCTCACTTTTCTGATAAATTTGCTCTTTGGAAGTAAGGGAAGGCCTAAGAAGCTAAAGCTGTTGTACAGGTAAGAGTTGGGGGGAACCTAGGACTGCCTGTTCTTGGGAAGTGCACATTCCCACTCAGTCCTCCTCACTTCCAATAGCACCTCACATCTGTTAGATTGGTTATTAAGAGAAAGACAAGAAATAACAAGTGTTGGCAAGGAGGTGGAAACAAGAGACCCCCTAGTGCATATTAAAGTGAGAATATAAACTGGTACAGCCACTATGAAAAACATTATGGAGATTCCTCAAAAAATTAAAAATACAACTATGATCCACCATTTCCACTTTTGGGTGTGTATCCAAAGAAAATGAAAACACTGATTAGAAAAAATATTTGCACCCCCATGCTTATGGCAGCGTTATTTATAATAGCCAAACCATAGAAGTAGCCTAAGTGTCCATCAGTGAATGAATGGATAAAGAAATTGAGGCATATGTATACAGTGGAATATTCTTCAACCATAAAAAATAATGAAATCTTGCCATTTGTGACAACTTGAGTAGACCATGAGAGCACTATGCTGAGTCAATGAGTCAGACAGAGAAACACGAATACTATGTAATATCTCTTATATGTGAATTCTAAAAAAAAAAAAAAAAAATCCCACAATACAGTAAAAATGAACAAACAAAAAACCAAGCTCATAGATAAAATAAATTAGTGATTCCCTGAGGTGGCTTTAGGGGTGGGAGAAATGGGTGAAGGGGGTCAAAAGGAAAAAAAAATATGTAATTTCAAAACTAGTGGTCCTGTAGATATCCTTTGGAGCTTTCAGAAATCGTAAACCTCCTAGAAGTATTCTGCCAACATCTCAGCCTTCATTATTGAAGCAGGTAGTTTCCAGGGACTGTTGCCCACTATCTCAACTGTTTTCCACTGCCTGGAAACTGCCGTGGACCTACATGGGTCTGCCTGTAGCTAGCCCCAGGGCATAATGGCTTCCTCTACCTTCCAGTTCTCATTCCAGAGGCTGCACCCTGGCAACTCTAACTCAGAACCAGTTGAGAAAAGAGATCTTGGGGATGCTGTAGCTGACTTTCCCTCTCCACAAGAAAGCTATAGAAGGAGATACCCTCTTAGCAAAAGCACAGTGTATCTTCTCACAACAGTGTATCCTATTTGGAAGCAAATTTCAAATGGCATTGGAAAAATCTTTAAAGTATTTTATTAGTTTTTATTGGCAAGAAGGACAGTATATAATATATAATGCAATGTGTATAATGAAAGGAGAATGGTCTTTGGAGATGACAATGTAGGGATTTTTTAAAATTAATTAATTTTTATTTTAGCTTTACAGAGTATTGTTGTTTAATGCCGTACATAAACCCAAATCAGCCATAGGTATATGCATGACCCCTCCCACTTGTACTTCTCTCCCACCTCTCTCCTCTTCCCTCTCCTCTAGGCTGTTACAGAGCCCCTGAGGGAGTTCCCTTAGTCCTACATCAGATTCACATTGGTTGTTGGAGTCTGGAGGGATGGTGCCGATGTGTGTATATGCGGAGCAGCAGTAGAGGAATGGGAATAGAGAACAGGTTTATGGACGTTGAAGGGAGGGAGGAATGGGTGAGATGTATTGAAAGAGTAACATGAAGATTTACAATCTGGGATTTAAATCCTATGTCTACTGCATCTTAGCTTTGTGATCTTAAGGCACTTCATTGTTTGGAGTCTTTGTTTTTTCTCCCTTTAAAATGTGGGTAATAATGTCCATTTTAAGAGTATTTCTTTGAAAAATAAATAGTGTTTGTAAAAACTAAATTTAATCAAGTCATAAAGAAAGATAGTATGTGTAAAAACTAAATTTAACTGAGCCCTAACATATAAGGAAAGAAAAAAATAACAATAGACACTGGTAAAGTAGTAAGTAGATTAAGATAGAATAAATTAAAAATAAAAGATAATTAGTTCATTGTGATGGCAGTAAGTAGGGATTGCCAGTTTTGATTTGAAAAAAGACAGTGATGTAGTTTTTATGAGACACACCACAATCAGGGTGAAAACAATAGTTTCAAAATTAAGGAAAGGGAAATTTATAACAGAAAAATGCAAACAAAATAATCCGAAGCTGACAGAGTAGCAATAAAAAGAAATTTGCCTTCACAGTAATTGAGTAAGAAAATATGCGTTGTTATTTCATATTAAAACATGCACTCACTAAAGAGATGCTGGAGTGGATGAAGCAAACCAGGAATCAAATATATAAAGCAAAATCCAAGTAGAATTAAGCACAGTTATAGACATATTATCTTCTCACAACAGTGTATCCTATTTGGAAGCAAATTTCAAATGGCATTGGAAAAATCTTTAAAGTATTTTATTAGTTTTTATTGGCAAGAAGGACAGTATATAATATATAATGCAATGTGTATAATGAAAGGAGAATGGTCTTTGGAGATGACAATGTAGGGATTTTTTAAAATTAATTAATTTTTATTTTAGCTTTACAGAGTATTGTTGTTTAATGCCGTACATAAACCCAAATCAGCCATAGGTATATGCATGACCCCTCCCACTTGTACTTCTCTCCCACCTCTCTCCTCTTCCCTCTCCTCTAGGCTGTTACAGAGCCCCTGAGGGAGTTCCCTTAGTCCTACATCAGATTCACATTGGTTGTTGGAGTCTGGAGGGATGGTGCCGATGTGTGTATATGCGGAGCAGCAGTAGAGGAATGGGAATAGAGAACAGGTTTATGGACGTTGAAGGGAGGGAGGAATGGGTGAGATGTATTGAAAGAGTAACATGAAGATTTACAATCTGGGATTTAAATCCTATGTCTACTGCATCTTAGCTTTGTGATCTTAAGGCACTTCATTGTTTGGAGTCTTTGTTTTTTCTCCCTTTAAAATGTGGGTAATAATGTCCATTTTAAGAGTATTTCTTTGAAAAATAAATAGTGTTTGTAAAAACTAAATTTAATCAAGTCATAAAGAAAGATAGTATGTGTAAAAACTAAATTTAACTGAGCCCTAACATATAAGGAAAGAAAAAAATAACAATAGACACTGGTAAAGTAGTAAGTAGATTAAGATAGAATAAATTAAAAATAAAAGATAATTAGTTCATTGTGATGGCAGTAAGTAGGGATTGCCAGTTTTGATTTGAAAAAAGACAGTGATGTAGTTTTTATGAGACACACCACAATCAGGGTGAAAACAATAGTTTCAAAATTAAGGAAAGGGAAATTTATAACAGAAAAATGCAAACAAAATAATCCGAAGCTGACAGAGTAGCAATAAAAAGAAATTTGCCTTCACAGTAATTGAGTAAGAAAATATGCGTTGTTATTTCATATTAAAACATGCACTCACTAAAGAGATGCTGGAGTGGATGAAGCAAACCAGGAATCAAATATATAAAGCAAAATCCAAGTAGAATTAAGCACAGTTATAGACATATATTTTTAGATATACTCTCAAAATTAGATCAGGTGATAGCAATAATCAAGAACATAAGATCTTGAAAATATGCTCATTGGGCCTGTATGTTTGTATATGTATGGTTGTGTGTGTGTATACATTGATCTAATCTTTACTATTCAGTGTGGGATTTTATTCTGGTTACTCTTTACTGTTTAATGAATACTGACAGAAGAGAGACTCTCAAATGAGAGAAAACGATTCGGTTTTTGACGCCACAGCAAGCAATGAGCATGTTTACATCATTTCCCTTTACTTTTCAAGTCTTATGCAGGTGAAGCAGATGGCTCGGGTGCATGCCCGCCCTTACAGTGGGTTCTGTTACAGAGCAGGGAGACTTGCGTGTGGGGAGTCCACTACGTTTATAATGAACAACAAGTAAATTTATTTATTTTTTTAAGAAAGAGAAGGCTTTATCCCTCCAAGGTTTTACTGCAAATGGAACCCTGAAAAACTGTCTGAATACAGAGCAGCGAGGTCCTTTCCTTCTTGGCATACTCAGCAAGAATGCACAAGGACGCTCAGGGCCCATGGTGTATTCACCCTCTTAACAGCTACATTGCAGATTTTAGCAAACTCATTAAGAATATTAAGTAGCTGTCTCCCTAGGAGGAAATAAAAACAGATTCCATTATACTGCATCTTTAATAAATTATGTATACATTAAAATTATTAAAGTATTTCAGTAGCTCTAAGAGTAAAAATTTTACAGAAGAAAATTCTAAACCAAGACCAGAAACTCAGAAACCAGATAGAATTATTCAAATATAGAAAAAAAAATTAATGTCATAATAAGGTCAACAGATAAATAAGCTATATAGATATATATTTGAAGCACAGAGGATTAATATCTTTTTAATTTTGAAATGACAATAATTTGCAAAAACAAAATAATCCGAAGCTGACAGAGTAGCAATAAAAAGAAATTTGCCTTCACAGTAATTGAGTAAGAAAATATGCGTTGTTATTTCATATTAAAACATGCACTCACTAAAGAGATGCTGGAGTGGATGAAGCAAACCAGGAATCAAATATATAAAGCAAAATCCAAGTAGAATTAAGCACAGTTATAGACATATATTTTTAGATATACTCTCAAAATTAGATCAGGTGATAGCAATAATCAAGAACATAAGATCTTGAAAATATGCTCATTGGGCCTGTATGTTTGTATATGTATGGTTGTGTGTGTGTATACATTGATCTAATCTTTACTATTCAGTGTGGGATTTTATTCTGGTTACTCTTTACTGTTTAATGAATACTGACAGAAGAGAGACTCTCAAATGAGAGAAAACGATTCGGTTTTTGACGCCACAGCAAGCAATGAGCATGTTTACATCATTTCCCTTTACTTTTCAAGTCTTATGCAGGTGAAGCAGATGGCTCGGGTGCATGCCCGCCCTTACAGTGGGTTCTGTTACAGAGCAGGGAGACTTGCGTGTGGGGAGTCCACTACGTTTATAATGAACAACAAGTAAATTTATTTATTTTTTTAAGAAAGAGAAGGCTTTATCCCTCCAAGGTTTTACTGCAAATGGAACCCTGAAAAAACTGTCTGAATACAGAGCAGCGAGGTCCTTTCCTTCTTGGCATACTCAGCAAGAATGCACAAGGACGCTCAGGGCCCATGGTGTATTCACCCTCTTAACAGCTACATTGCAGATTTTAGCAAACTCATTAAGAATATTAAGTAGCTGTCTCCCTAGGAGGAAATAAAAACAGATTCCATTATACTGCATCTTTAATAAATTATGTATACATTAAAATTATTAAAGTATTTCAGTAGCTCTAAGAGTAAAAATTTTACAGAAGAAAATTCTAAACCAAGACCAGAAACTCAGAAACCAGATAGAATTATTCAAATATAGAAAAAAAAATTAATGTCATAATAAGGTCAACAGATAAATAAGCTATATAGATATATATTTGAAGCACAGAGGATTAATATCTTTAATTTTGAATGACAGATTATCCAAATTCAAGAACAAAGAAAATGGAGAAAAGTCACAAAATAACTAATCTAAATAGTAAATAATAGTAGTCAGAATAACACACATCAAAGTGAAGAGGAAAAAAATTTTCTGTAAGACTGGCAAACGTTGGACAAACAATAGCACACAGTTGGTAGGACTAAATACAAAGGGTTATACTTGTAAACAGACGTAAATTTGACAGACCCACTTATGGAAAACTACCTTACAAAGTTTAAAGAAGGAGTAATTATTTTCATGATATAATGTTAAGTGCAATATTTCTTGTAGTAATTTTTTGTTTTGTTTTGGCCACTTCTATTGGTGTTTCATTTATTCGTTCTCATCCATCTTTGCTCCTTGGAATGTGTGGGCCTCCCATCGCAGTGGCCTCTCTTGTTGCAGAACACTGGCTCTGGGTGCATGCACCCCAGAGCTCTGGCTTGGTAGTTGGACACATCGGTCCAGCCACTCTGCTGCACACGGGACCTTCCCAGGCCAGGGATCGAACCGGCGCCCCTTGCATTGCAAGGCTATGTCCTGACCCACTGGATCACCAGGGATGCCCTAGAGTAAATATTTTTGCAAAACTCTGGAAATGATATGAATGTCCATCTGGGTGGATATGTACCCAGAACTGAGACATTACCTTAGACAGGATGTCCTCTGAATGCCAGAGGTCAGATGAAGTAGGAGTACATGCTTTGAATGGATCCCATGAAAACAAAGATGTGAAAACGTGAAGTTAGACCTGGAAGTCACTGTGCCTGGCATAGGCTACCAAGGATCTCTAGGGTTCTTGACTTGGTTGATAACACAGGTTGAAGCCTAAAGGAAGGGGTCCAAGGGTCAGCAGGCCAGAGAGTCTTCTCCACCTTGGCTGCTGTAAATGTCTAAATGGAATGCTTGTCTTCCTTAGGTAAATTCTTTCTCTATTCTACTGAGATATGCCAGTGATATATAAAGAGAAAAAAGCAAGTTGAAAAGTAGTGCCTATAGAAGTAATACATTTTCTTAAAGACACATTAAAAATGCCAACCCCCGCTCTGAGTGTAAATGTTTGTGTATTTTTAGAGTAGGGCAAAGTCAATAGTGATTATCTATTGGAGACAGAGATTTAAATGGAAGAGACTTAAGGAGGACATATATTAGCTTCCCCCCCGCCACACTGCTGTGTTACTTTACCAGTTCTTGTGTGCAAATATTGCTTTGATAATTTTGGAAAAGTAATTTATTAAAGAAAATAGTAGAAGGTTGGTTCATTTTATGCCTTTTCATACATAGAAGGCACAGCATTTTGACTAATGGTTGAAATTATGCTTAAAGGACTCCCTTTCCTTTATCAATTTTATATAGTGGAAAGAGTACATAATAAAACAGATAAAATATAGTTTAAGCAAACCTGGGAATTATTTTGGACCTCACCATTAAGCTATCTGAATCTTATATCATTTTTCTATCACAGGGGAAGCTTACCACCATCACCCTATTATCAGAAACAAAAGAGATACTTTGTTGATGTGGAAGTGTTTTATAAACTGGATATAACTATTCAATTGTTTCAAGACAGTAAGCATATTTTCATTATTCTGTTTTTAATGTGTGTATGAAAAAAGGTATCCATAGGTGAGGCAGAAGGGATTGCATTCGACCAGCAGAACCCAATTGCCTTTATAGCTTTCAGTTCAGTCACTCAGTTGCATCCGACTCTGCGACCGCATGGGTTGCAGCACACCAAGTTCCCTTGTACTTCACTATCTCCCAGAACCTGCTCAAACTCATGTCCATTGACTCAGTGATGTCATCCAGCCTTCTTGTTCTCTGTCATCCCCTTCTCCTTTTGCCTTCCGTTTACCCCAGGGTCAGGGTCTTTTCCAGTGAGTCATCTCTTTGCATCAGGTGGCCAAAGTATTAGAGCTTCAGCCTCACATCATTCCTTCCAATGAATATAGGGTTGATTTCCTTTAGGATTGACTGGTTTGATCTCCTTGCAGTCCAAGGGACTCTCAGGAGCCTTCTCCAACACCACAGTTCAACGGCATCAATTTTTTGGTGCTCAACCTTCTTTACGGTCCATCTCTCACATCCATACATGATTACTGGGAAAACCATAGTGTTGACTATACAGACTTTTGTCGGAAAAGTGATATCTCTGTTTTTGAATATGCTGTCTAGGTTTGTCATAGCTTTTCTTCCAAGGAGAAAGTGTCCTTTAATTTTATGGTTGCATTCACAGTCTGCAGTGATTTTGGAGCCCAAGAAAATAAAGTCTGTCACTGTTTCCATTGTTTGCCCATCTATTTGCCATGAAGTGGTGGGACCAGATGCCATGATCTCCATTTTTTATGGTTTTGAGGAAGTAGATATGTACCTTCTTGATAATCATATAGTAAATATTACTTAGTGCATGTATTTACTAAATAGTGTAGACATATAAATACAAAATTAAGTCAAAATGATGTTATTTCTATATGAAAAAGCTTTTAGTAAGAAAAATATTGATTAATCTAAAAATGAAGTATGATAAGGATGATATATAGGCTTATATAATGTTATTTTTACAGTACATGTGCATTGCTGGATAAAGTTCTGCCTTTCAAGACCAGAGGAAGTCAGAGGAAACCAAAATGACCATTTCAGGCATTGAACAAACTGTTGAGAATTCAAGACAGTAAGCATATTTTCATTATTCTGTTTTTAATGTGTGTATGAAAAAAGGTATCCATAGGTGAGGCAGAAGGGATTGCATTCGACCAGCAGAACCCAATTGCCTTTATAGCTTTCAGTTCAGTCACTCAGTTGCATCCGACTCTGCGACCGCATGGGTTGCAGCACACCAAGTTCCCTTGTACTTCACTATCTCCCAGAACCTGCTCAAACTCATGTCCATTGACTCAGTGATGTCATCCAGCCTTCTTGTTCTCTGTCATCCCCTTCTCCTTTTGCCTTCCGTTTACCCCAGGGTCAGGGTCTTTTCCAGTGAGTCATCTCTTTGCATCAGGTGGCCAAAGTATTAGAGCTTCAGCCTCACATCATTCCTTCCAATGAATATAGGGTTGATTTCCTTTAGGATTGACTGGTTTGATCTCCTTGCAGTCCAAGGGACTCTCAGGAGCCTTCTCCAACACCACAGTTCAACGGCATCAATTTTTTGGTGCTCAACCTTCTTTACGGTCCATCTCTCACATCCATACATGATTACTGGGAAAACCATAGTGTTGACTATACAGACTTTTGTCGGAAAAGTGATATCTCTGTTTTTGAATATGCTGTCTAGGTTTGTCATAGCTTTTCTTCCAAGGAGAAAGTGTCCTTTAATTTTATGGTTGCATTCACAGTCTGCAGTGATTTTGGAGCCCAAGAAAATAAAGTCTGTCACTGTTTCCATTGTTTGCCCATCTATTTGCCATGAAGTGGTGGGACCAGATGCCATGATCTCCATTTTTTATGGTTTTGAGGAAGTAGATATGTACCTTCTTGATAATCATATAGTAAATATTACTTAGTGCATGTATTTACTAAATAGTGTAGACATATAAATACAAAATTAAGTCAAAATGATGTTATTTCTATATGAAAAAGCTTTTAGTAAGAAAAATATTGATTAATCTAAAAATGAAGTATGATAAGGATGATATATAGGCTTATATAATGTTATTTTTACAGTACATGTGCATTGCTGGATAAAGTTCTGCCTTTCAAGACCAGAGGAAGTCAGAGGAAACCAAAATGAAGAGAAAGGACTTAAAAGGCACAATGTGTGTTCTTTGACCATTTCAGGCATTGAACAAACTGTTGAGAATGCAACTTGAACTCAACCACGAGCAGGCATGTTTTAACTTGCTTTCCAAGAGTGACAGGTGCAAAGAAGCTTGAGAAAAAAGCATTCATTATGGACAAGGTTAAAATTAGGTACTTAAAAATCGTCATCTAATTTAGGTCATTTGTCATTCTCCTCAAAGCCCCTTTTGTACAATTGAATACTGAAGTGCTTAGCTTACTATTAGATCATCACAGCTGCTACAGTATTGCTCAAAGCAGATGTTTCACAGACAGAACGAGGCTAGCTAATTTTAACAAAAACATGGTAACTGCAAGTCACTTTTTGGCAGTTCCAGCAGTGAATGTGAATATACCATGCAGGTGCAACTGTACGTGGTGAACTGTAGGATAAATGCTTTGAGAAAGGGAAAAGTGATATTGGTGAGAGATCCCTGAAAGGGTTTTACTCTTGATGGATTAGAAATCCGGAGTCTTTACATTATGGTGCACTGTGATGAGATACAGACTATTCCTTCCCTTTTGAAAGAAGAGAACAAAAAATAAAATGGTCGGGCTAATTATAGGGCATTCTCACAATCATTTTCCAAATCAGTTGCACTTGGAAATAGAATACAAGGGAATTTCTTACACTTAAATCATGAACTCACATATTAATGTCTTCTCAGCTTATGCTTCTAGTAAAAACAGTGTATATATTTTGTATTTCTGTATATTTAGTTATATTTTTATGTGTATGCAGAAATCATACCATAAATTCCATTCCAATTTCCTGCTACGATTCATGACATGATATTTCTGTGGAAGGGAAAAGTCTCACCTGCTAACAAAAATATAGTAGAGGTTTTTGGGACAAGTGGCTCATTTCATTCTTAGTGTTCAGCAGACTTAAATGTACTTAAGCTAAATGAGAGTCCCTTGATTGACTAATTGTAAGAATGATGTAAAGCACGAATTGCAACCATTAAATTTTAGCTTCTTATTGAATCACTGTCCTTGGCAAATATATGTATTTGTTTGCATATATTTATATGTGTATATAATATAGTTA
This sequence comes from Tragulus kanchil, assembly GCA_022376925.1. Classification (NCBI taxonomy): domain Eukaryota; kingdom Metazoa; phylum Chordata; class Mammalia; order Artiodactyla; family Tragulidae; genus Tragulus; species Tragulus kanchil. The sequence goes on along the minus strand of JAIOJX010000028.1, from coordinate 66,596,224 downwards.
TATTCCCTAAAATACATCCCTAAAGAATGTATGTGATGATATTTTAGAAGTTAACATAACAAAGTTACAGTATATAAACTTCCTAGGACTAATGTAAAAAATTGACACAAAACGTGTGGCTTAAATCAACAGAAATTTATCCTCCCACAGTTCTGAAACTCACACTCCCTCCAAGGACTCTGCTTCTTCCTGCTTCTGGTGGTCCAGGTATCCCATGGCTGTGGCTGCATAGTTCTAATATCTGCCTCTGTTCACACATGGTCTTCTCTAGCTTCTCTCTGTGTCTTCTCGTCTTGTGTCTCCTGTCAGGATACTTGACAATGAATTTAGGGCCCACCTAGATAATTAGCATGATCTCCTCTCAAGACATTTAACTTAATGATATCTGGAAATATCCTTTTTCCAAATCAAGTGATTTTTTTTTTATAGGTTCTGTGGGTTAGGAAAGGGGATAATTTTTAGGGGACTACTATTCAACTCATGACAGATATGTTATAAATGTAAATAAATATTTTAAACTTTGCTACCCAAATCTAGTCTGAAGATGGCTACCAGGTTTGCTATTGGTCTGCAACAAGATAAGACATTGCACCAAGATATAAAGCTATTTCATTACAAAGCACACTGTTAGACTCAGCTGACACTTTTTGGGGGAAGACTTTCTTGATAAAGGCAATGACACATTGATTTATTTTCTAGAGTAAGCTCATTACCCTCTCATGGATCAGTGCTTTTTACGTTGTATAATTTTAAAATACGAGGGCCAACTTGGCTTGGCATGGTGTGCCATGTGTAGTCTTATTGGACTCTGAGTCTGATTTGCTCATTTTAGAAGGATTCTGCTGATTGGGAATGAGGTAGTTACATAAGATACTCAGTTGCTACAGAAATCACCTATGCCCTAGGTAGGCAGGTACCTGGTAGCATAGAGCAACATGATATAACTGAAATGGAGAAGGAACATCAAAGTGTTTGGAGACATACCCCTGCCTAGCTACACAAATCTGTTTTGCCTGTGTTTACTATATTACTGTTTTTTTGCAGAATAGCAAGTGCAATGCTCACAATAACATGTAAAGTTATTTGTTACTGTCATTAAATGGAACACATACTGTCAAAATCACAGCCACTGGACTTTTACCTCTCCTGGAAAGTTAATGTTATTATCTCCAAGGTATCATTTGTGAAGACCATCTGCAAGCCTTTTCAAATCTATGCATGTCTCTGTTGGCTAAGAACATTTGATTTGTCCTCAGTTGTGTGCAAGGCAACACAGCTTCTTTCCCTGGATTATCTGGAAGTGTGACATGTTACTTAAAGCTTTTAAGCTGAGATAACTATCAGGAACTGCAGTTATGTTTCTTTATGCAGTGCCATATTTACTATTCTCTATTGATCATAAACTTTGCTCTCCAAATATCTGTTGCTTTTTCTAGCCAAGTGACTCAGGACATGTCTCTAGCTGGTTGACTCTTGAGCCCTTCTCATTTCTGTTGTGCATTTCTGTGTTCATCTTGTTGCATATTGCTTTCATTTTTAAAGTTAAAAGCATAAAATCATATCTCCCAAGGATAAAAAGGGCCTAAATCAGTTTCTCCAAAGTGTGTTCTAAAAGCAGCCTTAAGTGTGGCATTCAGCTTCGTTACACTGTTGAGCTTGAATTTGTTGAACTGGGAAGTTAAGATGTTAATGTCAGACTAAATCACAAAATTAAAGTCTTGAGTCCTCCTGGTCCATTCAGAATTGTCACTCGAGTACACACTATATAGCATGTCCTTATAAAAATCCCAGCGTATTTTAGAAATAATTTTCTATGTTTTTTCCTCTGTCCCTAGGGAACAGTTTCAAGCAAAGCATTTCCATATGGAAAGAGTAAGGAGATTTAACGGGCTGCATAGTATCACTCACGAATAGTATTTAAGTCTCAAGAACATGACTGGGGCTTGAAGATTAGGTTGTATAAAAGCATTTAATTCTCTAGTATATTCATATACTGTCAGAGCAGGAAACTCCACAAACACAGTTATAAATGGCCCCCCAAGCCATGTAGTCAAGTCCACCATTACACGATCTTGTTGAATCCTGGATACCCCCACTGCAGTGGTAAAAAGGAACTCAATCCAGTAGTGGCCAGGGTATTTATTTATTTTTGTGACAGTAAGGATGGAGCATGCATTTCAGCTTTAATATTTTCATAAGTTAAAAAGAATAATCTGGCTAAGGTGGTCATTTTAGTCATCAGTGGTGTAATCATCATTCCTAGATTATTGAAATGTGGAAGGAGGTACTTCCCTTTTGAAGACAGGCAGTGGTTCTCATGTTTAAGTGCGCAGTGAACAGGAGACAGCTGGCACACTTAAACAAAATCAGATGCTCAGGCCCCATGCCCATAGAAGATTCCGATTCATTCAGTTTAACTTTTTCAAAGTTCCCATGTGAATTGAGCATGTCAGCAGGCTGGAGAACCAAGGCTTGTTCAAGAGTAATGATTATTGAATTCTGCTGTGTCAGAATCACATGGGAGCATAATAAAACGCATACTCTGATCCCAACTTATGGAGATGTTGATGGAGTAGGTCTAAGCAGTATTTTCCATAATCACATTTTTGCAGCATCTGAGGGAATCCCATGGTCCACGTACTTTTATCAGTTGAGAAAGTGTAAAGCAGTATTCTTAGAGAGGGGTCCTGCCTGTGTGAGGACTGCTGGATATGAGACTGATTTTCAGGGAGTTTAACTGTCTTGGTTTATATAATCATATCATGTTCAGTTTCCTTTTGTAATTGTGGAGTTAATTTTGATAAATTGTTTTGTGAGTCTAAAGAATCTCAAATATCTTAAGTACTGTCCAGATGAAGTTAGAGTAACTGGTTCTGGCATCAAAATAAATGATGATAAAACTAAAAGCCTAATACCAGAAGAGAAGTCAGCATAGAAACTTCACACCTCTCTTCGAGAGGCAGATTAGCCTAGTAGATGAGATCAGGGCTTGTGAACCAGACCACAGTGTATGTGAATTCTGGCTTTGCCACCAGCAAGCTTGGTTGACTCCAGGCAAGTGACTTAATCTTTTGCTGCCTCAGCTTCCTTATTCGTTATGGTGTGACCTTTCTCAACAGGATTTTGAAAGGGTAACTATAACTGTAACTATTTTTAAAGGGTATAAACTCCTAGAACAGTGACTGAAATAATATGCTGTGGTTGTATATTTGACTTTTACTGTCTGGCAAGAGGTATTTGTAGAGATAATTTTTGGATGAAATATTTTGAATCAAGTTATGTGTAGAGGATTGCATTTTTTTTTTTTTTTCTGTCAGGGGTGGGTTTGGGAGGGAGGGGGGGTGCGCGGGCCATTTCTATTAGTCTTTCATTTATCCATTTTCATCCATCTTTGTTCTTCGGCCCGTGTGGGCCTCGCATCACAGTGACCTCTGCTGTCACAGAGCACCAGCTCTGGGCGCATGTGCTCCAGAGCTCCAGCTCAGTGATTGGACACATCAGTCCAGCCGCTCCGCGGCAAGTGGGATATTCCCAGGCCAGGGATCGAACTGGCAGCCCTTGCACTGCAAGGTGGTGTCCTTACCCACTGGGCCACCAGGGAAGCCCCAAGGATTACATTTTTGTTCTCAGTAAATTTTGGCAAACCTTTCATTGTATTTGGTGATAGACTACATTTCAAATATCTTTCTGTTTAATCAAATGGATTGAAAATTGTGTAATAGGGATTTATTTCTCAAAATATAAAGGCTTTGGTTCTATTTGGTTATCATCTGCTCTCTTTCTCCTCCCAAAAAGAAAAAAAAGGTTACCTGACTTGCTTTGTAAAGAATGGGTCCTTACTGAATGAAATGTAAAAAGAAAGATCTAACCCTCCACCCAAGGAAAAAGGAATGCTTCTAAAAACTTGGGGTGCTGAGCCCCATCTGTTCAGACAGATAAAGAGTAGGTTCTAGGAGAGAAGCCTGTAATAGGAAATACACTCTTTATGTAGTTTCAAAGGGAAAAGATGAATCAGTTATTTCAGGGCACTCTCCCACACCCATTCCTAAAAGCTGTACGGACTTTGTGCCGAAGAGCAACATCCAATTGTTCTGACAAACTGCAGAAAAAGACTCTAATGACACTGGATGGCAACCACAGAGGGTGGAGATACTGTCAATGCAGTGAGCAGCTTTGAAATGACAATGAATAAGGTCCAATAAGTCTGAGAAGAAAGGTTTTAGAGCCTACTTTTAGGTTCATCTAATGATCATTTCTTGCTTTTAGCAACTTTGCTGGGCTACCTGGTATGGTCTATTAAGCTTGGTTTTTATAATTTTCCCTCTATTATTTTCTCTTCAGTCTAAGTCACTCAGTTACACACTGAATTTTGGGGGGACAGGGGTGGTGGTGGTGTGTGTGGGTAGGTGTGTGCATATTTGTGTGACCCTGAAACAAAGCATAGTATAAAAATGTATCAATGAATAAATATAATGCTGAGATGGACGAAGGACATTTTGGCAGTAGTGTCTGTATATCTTGTTGCCACTGTATGATATCTTTAGTTTTGTGGTTTTCTCTATTATTCAGAAAAGGGATATCTAGAATTACCAACTCCAAAAGGAATATTATTTTTAATCCATACACAGTTGTGTGTTCATTGAGATAAGGAATGAATCCAAATACTTGAGGCACACTGGGCCACCAGGGAAGCCCCAAGGATTACATTTTTTTTCTCAGTAAATTTTGGCAAACCTTTCATTGTATTTGGTGATAGACTACATTTCAAATATCTTTCTGTTTAATCAAATGGATTGAAAATTGTGTAATAGGGATTTATTTCTCAAAATATAAAGGCTTTGGTTCTATTTGGTTATCATCTGCTCTCTTTCTCCTCCCAAAAAGAAAAAAAAAGGTTACCTGACTTGCTTTGTAAAGAATGGGTCCTTACTGAATGAAATGTAAAAAGAAAGATCTAACCCTCCACCCAAGGAAAAAGGAATGCTTCTAAAAACTTGGGGTGCTGAGCCCCATCTGTTCAGACAGATAAAGAGTAGGTTCTAGGAGAGAAGCCTGTAATAGGAAATACACTCTTTATGTAGTTTCAAAGGGAAAAGATGAATCAGTTATTTCAGGGCACTCTCCCACACCCATTCCTAAAAGCTGTACGGACTTTGTGCCGAAGAGCAACATCCAATTGTTCTGACAAACTGCAGAAAAAGACTCTAATGACACTGGATGGCAACCACAGAGGGTGGAGATACTGTCAATGCAGTGAGCAGCTTTGAAATGACAATGAATAAGGTCCAATAAGTCTGAGAAGAAAGGTTTTAGAGCCTACTTTTAGGTTCATCTAATGATCATTTCTTGCTTTTAGCAACTTTGCTGGGCTACCTGGTATGGTCTATTAAGCTTGGTTTTTATAATTTTCCCTCTATTATTTTCTCTTCAGTCTAAGTCACTCAGTTACACACTGAATTTTGGGGGGACAGGGGTGGTGGTGGTGTGTGTGGGTAGGTGTGTGCATATTTGTGTGACCCTGAAACAAAGCATAGTATAAAAATGTATCAATGAATAAATATAATGCTGAGATGGACGAAGGACATTTTGGCAGTAGTGTCTGTATATCTTGTTGCCACTGTATGATATCTTTAGTTTTGTGGTTTTCTCTATTATTCAGAAAAGGGATATCTAGAATTACCAACTCCAAAAGGAATATTATTTTTAATCCATACACAGTTGTGTGTTCATTGAGATAAGGAATGAATCCAAATACTTGCTGTTCTCATGTCACTTCAGTTGTGTCTAACTCTTTGTGACTTCGTGGACTGTCACCCACCAGGGTCCTCTGTCCATGGGGTTATCCAGGCAAGAATACTGGAGTAGGTTGCCATGTCCTATTCCAGGGGATCTTCCCAACCCAGGGATTGAACCCGTATCTCTTATTTCTCCTGCATTGACAGCATGGTTGTTTACCACTGAGCCACCAGGGGAGCTCTGGCATTTCAGGCAGTGGGATATGCTAGTAACTTCAAGAGTGTCCCAGTCATTCATAGGTGGGCAGGGCCAGGTTATCTCCCTGAGAGCTAAGCAAAGTCGCTTTAGTTCTCATAGGGTAAAGAATCTGTTCTCTTCACCATGGAAAGCTTTGTTTGGTTTTGAGTTGGATCAGTATTTTAATTTATTTGGTTTTGTTTTCGTACTTGTAGTTACTTTGTATGGTGACCAATAAGGATTTGTAGCTTCAGGTTGATAGAGTCACTTCCTGAACATTGAGTTGACATAAAAAGCCAGAGCTCTGTGTATATTTAGGATCAAGCAGCATATACCTCATTATTTGAGATCATTCCTTTCAACTCATTTCAAATTCTGCCTATGTGTTGCCAAGTGCTTTAAACATCTAACCGTTTATGGTTGTGTTGATAAAAACACTAGCTTATCCAACATAACTTGTGACACTGATAAATCTTTTATAATAAAGTCATGCACATCCTTTAAATAAAAATAAAATACAAAAGCAAATAGAAGAAGCGCACTATGCTGTTTTTAGTGTGTTGTCCATTCCTTTGTCTTCTTTCCTGCTTTCTTTTGATGTGCTTAGGCTCATGTTCATTAATTTCTGGCCTCTTCTTCTTTCCCTGACTTCTGTCAAAAGTACTGTCTGTGGAAAGAAATATTTTAATATGAATACTTTTAAAGTTAAAAGATAACTGTTTCAAATCTAAACCTCAAACTCTATTCGAAAAAAAGATGAGTCATCTTTAAGAATTAGGGCCATTAAAGATCAGTATTGTACACATTTTGACTTAAAGACACCAGTTTTTATTAATTACATTTTAGCTCTGTTTTATTTGTAGAGCAAATTTGTAGGCCAGTTTCTCCCACAGGGGTTCTGTCACCACTTGGTGGCGATGTTGTAGAGGGGATTCAGCACTTGGGGGTGATAGAGGTGGAAAACCAGAGGTCCTTTCCAATTCAGGGACTAACACTGATTTACAGCATTCCAGCCCTATGTCTTAATAATTCAGAGGGCTTTATAGCATGGAGACTGGCTCAAATTTCCAATAGCAGAGTGATAAAACATGTTGCACATACTTATTTTTCATAAAAAGGCACCGTACCAAATTACTCAAATCTAGCAAAATTAAAGGAAAACCTTTTATCTTTCATTATTAACAAAAATACTTGCAAAAAAGTTTGTCTTGGTCATTCATAGGTGGGCAGGGCCAGGTTATCTCCTGAGAGCTAAGCAAAGTCGCTTTAGTTCTCATAGGGTAAAGAATCTGTTCTCTTCACCATGGAAAGCTTTGTTTGGTTTTGAGTTGGATCAGTATTTTAATTTATTTGGTTTTGTTTTCGTACTTGTAGTTACTTTGTATGGTGACCAATAAGGATTTGTAGCTTCAGGTTGATAGAGTCACTTCCTGAACATTGAGTTGACATAAAAAGCCAGAGCTCTGTGTATATTTAGGATCAAGCAGCATATACCTCATTATTTGAGATCATTCCTTTCAACTCATTTCAAATTCTGCCTATGTGTTGCCAAGTGCTTTAAACATCTAACCGTTTATGGTTGTGTTGATAAAAACACTAGCTTATCCAACATAACTTGTGACACTGATAAATCTTTTATAATAAAGTCATGCACATCCTTTAAATAAAAATAAAATACAAAAGCAAATAGAAGAAGCGCACTATGCTGTTTTTAGTGTGTTGTCCATTCCTTTGTCTTCTTTCCTGCTTTCTTTTGATGTGCTTAGGCTCATGTTCATTAATTTCTGGCCTCTTCTTCTTTCCCTGACTTCTGTCAAAAGTACTGTCTGTGGAAAGAAATATTTTAATATGAATACTTTTAAAGTTAAAAGATAACTGTTTCAAATCTAAACCTCAAACTCTATTCGAAAAAAAGATGAGTCATCTTTAAGAATTAGGGCCATTAAAGATCAGTATTGTACACATTTTGACTTAAAGACACCAGTTTTTATTAATTACATTTTAGCTCTGTTTTATTTGTAGAGCAAATTTGTAGGCCAGTTTCTCCCACAGGGGTTCTGTCACCACTTGGTGGCGATGTTGTAGAGGGGATTCAGCACTTGGGGGTGATAGAGGTGGAAAACCAGAGGTCCTTTCCAATTCAGGGACTAACACTGATTTACAGCATTCCAGCCCTATGTCTTAATAATTCAGAGGGCTTTATAGCATGGAGACTGGCTCAAATTTCCAATAGCAGAGTGATAAAACATGTTGCACATACTTATTTTTCATAAAAAGGCACCGTACCAAATTACTCAAATCTAGCAAAATTAAAGGAAAACCTTTTATCTTTCTTTAAAAAAAATTGTAAAAATACCTAACATAAAATACATACATAAAAACAAAACAAGAACAATAAATAAAAAATCAAAAACAGAAAAACAACAACAACAGCAACAAAAACAACACTCGAATAAATCTTGTTCAATACAGAAAGTAATGACATACCACATCTTACTAATCTGGATCTAATTTACCACTACGGCTTCATTTTGTTCAATTTTCCCCATGAGTGAAATATTGAGGCCACAAAAAAATTCATTTTCCTTAAGGATTCTATGCCTTTTAACATTTGGATATCTATGTTTATTCTTTGTTCTTTGTACAGAGTACCCTCCCATCCATGACCTGCCCAAGCCCCTCTTATCTCTCATTCATTGGATAGCCATCTCAGTATTTGCCCCTTACTCCTCAATAAAATGTTGCAACTATATTTAAATCAAATTCATATATATCTGAAAATTAAGAGACTATTTTCATTAACTTCTTGCTTTTGCAATTCTCTTATTTCCTTTCTTCTCTTATCCCCTGCCCTCTGCCCACCCTTATACAAGTAAGTATAACATGGCTATAATAGACCTGACATTGTAGATAGGATAAACACAATATGGTATCCAATTTCATGATATTTACCATCTAGTAGGAATAGTGTCAATTAATTTGGATTTATGTAGATTTGTAAACAATAAAATTCTATAAAAGTGAAATAAAAATATATAGAAAAAAATAGTGTCAATTAAATAAATACTTACATGTGTGTGCCTTGGAAAGGGACAACTATTTGGTAACAGGGAACGTTACCATATAGTAGTTACTATGTCACAGAGAGTTTTATAAGAATTTTGCATATATTAAGGGTTTTTTTTAGAAATTCTTTTTTTTTTTCATTTTTTTTTCTTTTCCCCATCATGCCTCTTTTATTTATATTTGTTTTCATCCATCTTTTCTATTCTTTGGCATGTGTGGGCCTCCCATTGCAGTGGCCTCTCTCACTGCAGAACACTGGGTGCATGCACTCCAGGGCACTGACTTGTAATTGGACACACTGGTCCAGCCGCTTCACGGCATGTGGGATCTTCCTGGGCCAGGGATCGAACTGGTGCCCCCTGCACTTAAGCAGTAAAGTAATTTTTTGACATACATACATAAAAACAAAACAAGAACAATAAATAAAAAATCAAAAACAGAAAAACAACAACAACAGCAACAAAAACAACACTCGAATAAATCTTGTTCAATACAGAAAGTAATGACATACCACATCTTACTAATCTGGATCTAATTTACCACTACGGCTTCATTTTGTTCAATTTTCCCCATGAGTGAAATATTGAGGCCACAAAAAAATTCATTTTCCTTAAGGATTCTATGCCTTTTAACATTTGGATATCTATGTTTATTCTTTGTTCTTTGTACAGAGTACCCTCCCATCCATGACCTGCCCAAGCCCCTCTTATCTCTCATTCATTGGATAGCCATCTCAGTATTTGCCCCTTACTCCTCAATAAAATGTTGCAACTATATTTAAATCAAATTCATATATATCTGAAAATTAAGAGACTATTTTCATTAACTTCTTGCTTTTGCAATTCTCTTATTTCCTTTCTTCTCTTATCCCCTGCCCTCTGCCCACCCTTATACAAGTAAGTATAACATGGCTATAATAGACCTGACATTGTAGATAGGATAAACACAATATGGTATCCAATTTCATGATATTTACCATCTAGTAGGAATAGTGTCAATTAATTTGGATTTATGTAGATTTGTAAACAATAAAATTCTATAAAAGTGAAATAAAAATATATAGAAAAAAATAGTGTCAATTAAATAAATACTTACATGTGTGTGCCTTGGAAAGGGACAACTATTTGGTAACAGGGAACGTTACCATATAGTAGTTACTATGTCACAGAGAGTTTTATAAGAATTTTGCATATATTAAGGGTTTTTTTTAGAAATTCTTTTTTTTTTTCATTTTTTTTTCTTTTCCCCATCATGCCTCTTTTATTTATATTTGTTTTCATCCATCTTTTCTATTCTTTGGCATGTGTGGGCCTCCCATTGCAGTGGCCTCTCTCACTGCAGAACACTGGGTGCATGCACTCCAGGGCACTGACTTGTAATTGGACACACTGGTCCAGCCGCTTCACGGCATGTGGGATCTTCCTGGGCCAGGGATCGAACTGGTGCCCCCTGCACTTGCAAGGCAGACTCTGTACCCACTGAACCACCAGGGAAGCCCCATATATTAACTTTTTAATCTTTGTTACAGTCCATGAAGTCACTTCAATTATACTTATTTTACAAATAAAGATTTATATATCTAACAGGTCAAAATAACTTGTTCTAAGACAGCTGTATTTCAACTAAGGATCTCTGACTCCAGCAAGCATACTTTAAGTGACTATATATATGTTGCCTCTTATTACCTGGAAAGTAGACACATATAAATATTGAAATTTTAAAAAATTTCTCTTCCACACATGATAACCAGTTACTAACTAATAAACCACGATATGGTATATTATTACAAGAAGTATTATTTTGAAATGTTTCTATTTATACATACCTCTTTTTTATTTTATTATTATTATTATTTTTATTATTTATTTAATCTTTTACAGGGTTTTGTTGTTTACTGCCACACATTGACCTGAATTCTCCATAGGTATACATATGGCCTCCCCACAGAATCTCCCTTTCATTCCCCCTCCCCCCTCTCACACCTCCAGGTCACCACAGAGCCCCTGTTTGAGATCCCCTAGTCTCGGAGCATATTCCCCTCCCTCAGCCCAATGTCTGTAAGACTGTTCTCCACATCCGCTTCTCCATTGCTGCTCTGCATATTCATTTATCAGCACCAACTTTCTAGATTCCATACACATGTGTCAGTATACAATATTTATCTCTGACATACTTCACTCTGTATAATATGTTCTAGATTCTTTCACCTCATTAGAACTGATTCTAATGCATTTCTTTTTATGACTGAGTATTATTCCATTGTACATATGTACCACAGCTTCTTTATCCATTCATTGTTGATAGGCATCCAAGTTCTTTTCATGTCCTAGCTAATATAAATAGTGCTGCAGTGAACTGTGGGGTACATGTGTCTCTTTCAATTTTGGTTTCCTCAGGGTATATGCCCAGTAGTGGGATTGCTGGGTCATATGGTGGTTCTATTCCTAGTTTTTTGAGGAATCTCCATATTGTCTTTCATAGTAGCTCTATCAATTTGCAAGGATGGGAATAACGTTTCTTTAAATATTACTTGTTATTCAATACTGATTTTGAAATAATAAAATATTTTAGATAGTCAAAACAATAAAACGGAATTGAAAAGGAAAATCCAATGAAAATATAAATTTCCTAAGTGTACAGCCAAATGAAAAAAAATGTATCTACTTTCTAAGTTACTGACAAACTATATGAAGAAGATAATTACTTCAGATATTTTTTAGAGAATAGATTTTGAATTGAATATTTAATGGAGTGTCTTCTAAGAACAAAACCAACTTTCAAATGCATTCATACAAATTGTTAGTTGTAATGTTGATTTTCTTAAGTTTAATGAGTTGAAATGTACTTTATTGTTTTAATCAGACATAAAGACAAACTATGCCAATAAGGTTACAATTTAAAATTGTTATAGAATGGTAGAAGATGCAGGCAGTATTCAAAGAGAGTGTGAAAGATGCCCCAGCAAATTCATTTATTTTGGTCAGAATTATACATATAGGCCTAAAATTCTCCAGTGTACCCTGATGTTTTAAGAGCAAGAGTTGTGAATTCTCTTCAACGCTTATAATGTTGACCTTTTATTTTTAAAATTCTTGTGTGTTGAAAATAAAGCAAATAAACAATTATGTCAATATTGATAGAAACAAAAAATTTTGGTATACAAAAGAAGAAATATAACTTTAAAATCAGAGTGATTGACTCTGTTATCTAATATTAAGTGATAATAATAGCATGATCTCATAATTTTTAAAGATCCAATAGTTTGTAATTCTGTCTATTGGAAAAGCTCAAATTATTTTCTGTTAAAACTATTCCCCACCGCACATAATAAGGGCTTCAAAGAATAACTGATTTCAGACCCTAGAAATTAGGCGCTGTGTGAAATAGGAGGCCAATGACTGAGTATTATTCCATTGTACATATGTACCACAGCTTCTTTATCCATTCATTGTTGATAGGCATCCAAGTTCTTTTCATGTCCTAGCTAATATAAATAGTGCTGCAGTGAACTGTGGGGTACATGTGTCTCTTTCAATTTTGGTTTCCTCAGGGTATATGCCCAGTAGTGGGATTGCTGGGTCATATGGTGGTTCTATTCCTAGTTTTTTGAGGAATCTCCATATTGTCTTTCATAGTAGCTCTATCAATTTGCAAGGATGGGAATAACGTTTCTTTAAATATTACTTGTTATTCAATACTGATTTTGAAATAATAAAATATTTTAGATAGTCAAAACAATAAAACGGAATTGAAAAGGAAAATCCAATGAAAATATAAATTTCCTAAGTGTACAGCCAAATGAAAAAAAATGTATCTACTTTCTAAGTTACTGACAAACTATATGAAGAAGATAATTACTTCAGATATTTTTTAGAGAATAGATTTTGAATTGAATATTTAATGGAGTGTCTTCTAAGAACAAAACCAACTTTCAAATGCATTCATAAAAATTGTTAGTTGTAATGTTGATTTTCTTAAGTTTAATGAGTTGAAATGTACTTTATTGTTTTAATCAGACATAAAGACAAACTATGCCAATAAGGTTACAATTTAAAATTGTTATAGAATGGTAGAAGATGCAGGCAGTATTCAAAGAGAGTGTGAAAGATGCCCCAGCAAATTCATTTATTTTGGTCAGAATTATACATATAGGCCTAAAATTCTCCAGTGTACCCTGATGTTTTAAGAGCAAGAGTTGTGAATTCTCTTCAACGCTTATAATGTTGACCTTTTATTTTTAAAATTCTTGTGTGTTGAAAATAAAGCAAATAAACAATTATGTCAATATTGATAGAAACAAAAAATTTTGGTATACAAAAGAAGAAATATAACTTTAAAATCAGAGTGATTGACTCTGTTATCTAATATTAAGTGATAATAATAGCATGATCTCATAATTTTTAAAGATCCAATAGTTTGTAATTCTGTCTATTGGAAAAGCTCAAATTATTTTCTGTTAAAACTATTCCCCACCGCACATAATAAGGGCTTCAAAGAATAACTGATTTCAGACCCTAGAAATTAGGGCTAGAACTGTGTGAAATAGGAGGCCAAGACTTTGGAAGAAGAGGAAGAAAAGAGTCTTGGATATGTTGGCTTGAGTTATTCTAGAACATGAAATTTTAAGGAGTTACTGTAAGTTCTGATTTGGGGTTCTAGGTGTGTAATTTAATATGTATTCAATTTCTATAAAATTTAAATACTCAAATCTAATAATCTGTAGAATATTGGCAAGTTTTCTAAAGTGTATGATTCTATGACTCTAAGTCACAAGTGATTTTGTGTATGATTCTATGACTTTAAAAAAACTCTAAGATAGAACATTGGGGCCTCATTAGAGCCATTGTCATAATAGTTCAGAATAAAAAGGACTTTGACAATTCTAAAGTCATTTTGTTCTGTAAGTGATTTACACATAGTAGATCAAAGAATGTATTTAGTAAAAATTAGTGCTACCTCTCCTTGTTTTGCTTTTTTTCATATTTTAACATTTGTTTGATTTGTGTTTGGATTTATTTTGAGTTTGTTTAATTAGGGTTTTTTTTTTTAAAAAAAACATGTTAAGCTATGTAATGAATCATGTTTTCTCTGAATTTATGGTCTACATTTAAAATATGTACTAAAGTTTCTTTAATCCCTACAGCCAATGATTTCACTTCACCTTTAGTTTTTTTATTTAGACGGCTTCCCTAAGTATTTGTGATCTATTTCATGAAAAAGTACTTCCTGACATCTGCCTTGAATTTCCTTTCTCCCCCAGTCCCATTCCTGAACCCTCATCTTGTTATCTTCTTTAAGTGGAAAATAGTCTGCTTGACATTATTTCTATCATGTTCAGTTCTGTGTATTTCAGTGAAATCTTTCTTAATTATGTTCTTCCCAAGAGAACACTTAATCTTTTTTAGCCTGTCTTTATAGATTTTTACCTGTTGGCCGTAGGATAAACCCTGTTGCTTTTTAAAGCAGCTTTGAATAGTATGAATGTCTTGGGTAGTTTATTAAAAGAATCTCATTAAGACAGTATTTTCATGTTTTGGAAGAATTTGTTTTTCTGACAATAAGCAGAACTTCCGAAGAACAAAGTGACATCAAATATGCTATAGTTATTCTACATTTTGATTTCATCTTTTTCCTCTTGTTTATTACCTTTAGTGCTTTGAGGGTTCAATGATTGTGACGAAACAGTATTTTTAAGTGTTCATTTTCATTTAATGTTTACTTCCTATTCAACAGAGCAGAAAGATCTAACACCTAAAAAGCATTAACATTAATCTTTTCATTTAAATTGTTTCTTGTATTTATTAACATAAGGTCAAAATGATAAAAAAGACCAAATTGGAAAAAAAAAAAAGAGGTATCATAATGCAACGAAAAACCAATCACTACTTCCATTTAAATAGACATTTAATATAATACCTCAAGATTTGCAATGAAAGGGAATGTAAGATAGAATGAACATTTTGTCAACCATTGTGACTTTAACAACCAATAATGTGAATTAGTGGCTCTACACAAGAAACAGTAAAGAAAAAAGCTCATTTTTATTTTGCATCATCCTAATTAATGTCTATATTAAGACATTCCCAGTTAAATAGATATTTAAAGTGAACATATTGAAGTAATTTACAGAGTACATAATAGTTGGCAATATATCAAAGATGATCAGAGAAGGCAGAACAAGTATACTCAAAATATTAATAATCTTCAATATTCAGGTTTCATAGATACTTTAATGAATGCTTGGTCTGAATAGCTAGTATAATAAGCATGTAAAGTAGCAAACTTTCAATCCTATCTCTATATCAACAATATCACTGGAAGTTTAATAGAAGTTGGAGTACTGAAGCATAGTTGAGTAAAGCAGTTCTAAAAATCCTCTTGGAGCTTTTATTTCTTTTCCCAGGACAATTACTTCAGCTCAGAACTCTGAGCAACTTCAAAGGAGATTTTTGTGGTTATTTTGGATCTATAAGTTGTATTGAGAAAACGTGAAACTGGTTTTCATGCAGCAATGAAAACAAACCATTCAGTACATGCTTTTCTATGGAAAACAATTGTGCTGAATTTCTGAAACAGTTTCTGAACATGGATGCACACATGAGCTTCATTGTTATCTCTTGTGGAGCAACGAAATGAAACATAAAAGCATTAAGATAATGTAAAAGGTAATGTTAAGCAGATTTCTGCCTGTTTACTAAACAATGGTCAAAAAAAATCTAATAGTGAAGAGTACAATTTGAAGTCATGTTGTGATCCTTGGCAGGTAATAAAAGAAGAAAAACATGACTCCAATTTTGAATGTGTTGTAGCTTAATTGTTCAAAAGAATATCAATCTGCTACTGGTTTGTATTAAATAATATGTTTGGTTAGTTTGTTAAATGTCATTTGTGTAGAAGGTAAAAGAAACTAATAATTTTGAGCTATTTGCATCCTTTCAGTACAGAATATCACACTTTACTAATTTGTCAGGTACAATTTTGCAGTAACAAAAATGCAAATCACTCCAGTAGACCTTTGTTAAAGAGTTTACCTTCATGATAGGGCATTAAGGGATGGAAAACTATTCTTTTCCTATTATAAATCTGAAGTGGCAAGACAAAGTGGTTATGCAAAATTTTTTTTTTTTTTTTTGGCCACTTCTGTTGATCTTTCATTCATTTATCTTTGTTCTTTGGCCTCACAGTGGCCTCTCTCTTGCTGCAGAGCACTGACTCCGGGCGCATGCACTCCAGAGCTGTGGCTCGGTAGCTAGACACATCAGTCCAGCCGCTCCGCGGCACGTGGAATCTTCCCAGGCTAGGGATGGAACTGGCGCCCCTTGCACTGCAAGGCGGTGTCCTTGCCCACTGGACCACCAGGGAAGCCCTGTTATGCAAAACAGACCTTTGAGAAGTGTCTTGCTGTATCAGAAAATAAACCTAAAAAATTACTCTGCTGTCAAGCATTAAGAATGAAAATAAGTATTTTTTCAGACCAAGGTGAACCATGGTCTGTTTTTGTTTTCTGGAAGTTGATTACAATAATAACTTGTACTTCACTATGGATCCTCTCCTGTGCCATATTTTTATTTGCTAGTAATTTATACATTACTTCTTTTATAATCCTAGACAGCTAAATAGTTTATTATCCATAATTTAATCCAAAATCTGATACTTTTCAGATTATAAATAAGTCTTTTAAAATACAAATTTCCCTTAATATCAAGATAGACATGAAATATTGTTTATAATAAGCTTTCTATAGGTGCTTTAATTGTTTTTTATTTAAATTTGGCTAATCTAGGGCAGATAGCTATACATTTGTTATTTTTTTCTTGTATATAGTTGCTCAGTCATGTCCAATTCTTTGTGACCCAGTGGACTGTAGCCTGCCAGCCTCCTCTGTCCATGGAATTCTCTAGGCAAGAATACTGTATTGGGTAGGCATTCCCTTCTGCAGGGGATCCCCCCAACCGGGATCTCCTGCATTGCAGGCATATTCTTTACCATCTGAGTCACGAAGGAGGCCCATTTTTTTCAAAACAAACTTTAGGGCTAAGGTTACTTTTCCGATTTTTAAAAAGTAACACATGTAGGTTCAATTCCTGGGTTGGGAAGATCCCCTAGAGAAGGAAATGACAACCTGCTCTAGTATTCTTACCTCGAAAATCCCATGGATAGAGGAGCCTGGCAGACTACAGTTCATGGGGTTGCAAGGACGCATGCATTGTATTGCTATTGCTATTGCTATTGCTACTGCTACTTGAGGGCTAAATGCCTGAAGTTAGAAGGTCCCTCAGGATACACCAAACAAAAGTCATCCCACATGCAAAATGAGTAGGCATATATAGATCCTTAATTTTACGTAGTGAAAAATAAGAGCTGACCAAGTGAAGGTAGTTTTGGGCTTCCTCATGCTATTTCTCCAGATTTTTTTTATAAAGCAATTTCTTTCTACCAGTAAATTCTTGGAAATCCCTTTCTCTTTGTATATCTTTCAAAATGAACCAGTTTTTTAAGGGGCCCTGTTATGCAAAACAGACCTTTGAGAAGTGTCTTGCTGTATCAGAAAATAAACCTAAAAAATTACTCTGCTGTCAAGCATTAAGAATGAAAATAAGTATTTTTTCAGACCAAGGTGAACCATGGTCTGTTTTTGTTTTCTGGAAGTTGATTACAATAATAACTTGTACTTCACTATGGATCCTCTCCTGTGCCATATTTTATTTGCTAGTAATTTATACATTACTTCTTTTATAATCCTAGACAGCTAAATAGTTTATTATCCATAATTTAATCCAAAATCTGATACTTTTCAGATTATAAATAAGTCTTTTAAAATACAAATTTCCCTTAATATCAAGATAGACATGAAATATTGTTTATAATAAGCTTTCTATAGGTGCTTTAATTGTTTTTTATTTAAATTTGGCTAATCTAGGGCAGATAGCTATACATTTGTTATTTTTTTCTTGTATATAGTTGCTCAGTCATGTCCAATTCTTTGTGACCCAGTGGACTGTAGCCTGCCAGCCTCCTCTGTCCATGGAATTCTCTAGGCAAGAATACTGTATTGGGTAGGCATTCCCTTCTGCAGGGGATCTCCCCAACCTGGATCTCCTGCATTGCAGGCATATTCTTTACCATCTGAGTCACGAAGGAGGCCCATTTTTTTCAAAACAAACTTTAGGGCTAAGGTTACTTTTCCGATTTTTAAAAAGTAACACATGTAGGTTCAATTCCTGGGTTGGGAAGATCCCCTAGAGAAGGAAATGACAACCTGCTCTAGTATTCTTACCTCGAAAATCCCATGGATAGAGGAGCCTGGCAGACTACAGTTCATGGGGTTGCAAGGACGCATGCATTGTATTGCTATTGCTATTGCTATTGCTACTGCTACTTGAGGGCTAAATGCCTGAAGTTAGAAGGTCCCTCAGGATACACCAAACAAAAGTCATCCCACATGCAAAATGAGTAGGCATATATAGATCCTTAATTTTACGTAGTGAAAAATAAGAGCTGACCAAGTGAAGGTAGTTTTGGGCTTCCTCATGCTATTTCTCCAGATTTTTTTTATAAAGCAATTTCTTTCTACCAGTAAATTCTTGGAAATCCCTTTCTCTTTGTATATCTTTCAAAATGAACCAGTCTGTTTTCTTAGGTATACAGTTTCTTCAAGTTTCTGTCTTTGTTAATAAACCTTTGTGTGTAGCTTCTTTTGGACAAACTCTAATTTACTTGTTTATCAATAAAATTTAACCTCTTATTTTCAAGTACTATATTAATATTTTAAATAAATCATTTTTGAAACACTCCAGAGTGAGATATATAAAAATTTTGTTCTTGTGATATGGTTAGATAGCCTCACTGACTCATTGGACATGAATTTGAGCGAGCTCCAATAGATAGTGGAGGACAGGGGAGCCTGATATGCTGCAGTCCATGGGGTTGCAAAGAGCTGGCATGATTGAAAACAACATTATATGCAAAACCATAGCATCCAAAAGCTTTTTAATGGTTACTGACATTTTGGACAAATAATTTGACCTGCCTAATTCTCCTTATCCTCATGTACAGATATGATAAGACCTCTCTTAGAGATATATAAATACATTTCCCACCTGTTATTATTACATAGTAATTTATTATTGAGAATATTGCTAATTATTCTTTTTTGGGGGGGAGGGCACTTCTATTGGTATTTCATTTATTTCCATCTTTGTTCTTTGGCCTGTGTGGGCCTCCCATCGCAGTGGCCTCTCTCACTGCAGAGCACCAGCACTGGGTGCATGCGCTCCAGAGCTTTGGTTCAGTAATTGGACACATTGGTCTAGCCTCTCCGTGGCACGTGGGATCTTCCCAGACCAGGGATCGAACTGGTGCCCCTTGCACTGCAAGATGATGTCCTTACCCGCTGGACCACCAGGGAGACCCTAAGTATTCTTTTTAATATGTTTAATATGTTTTAATATGTTTAATATTCTTTTTAATATATTTTTAATATGTTTATTTTCTAGACCAACTAAATAAAGATCAACTGCAGATAATATTCTAACTAAAAATAAACATAAAATTAATAGGTTTTGTTTTTTTCCATTGAAAGAAGGTTGTATTGTGACATTATTTTGCTATTTTTCTTTAACTATTAAACTGTCAAAAGGCAGCTTGACCATCTGAAGCATACAGTTGCTTGACAGATACACACTATTGTGGAAAAATGGATGTAAGGTTACCTATTCTTTTATGTTATTCAGTTGCCCAGTCATGTCTGATTCTTTGCAACCCCATGAACTGTAGCACACCAGGCCTCCTGTCTCTCACTATCTTTGGGAGTTTGCCCAAACTGATCCATTGTATCAGTGATGCCATCCAGTTATCTCATCCTCTGATGCCCTTTTCTCCTTCTGCCCTCAATCTTTCCCAGCATCAGGGATTTTTTCTGGTTGAGTCACCTATTTGTATTAGATGACCAAAATACTGGAGCTTTAGCTTCAGCATCAGTCCTTCCAGTGAATATTCAGGGTTGATTTCCCTTTAGATTTACTGGTTTGATTTCCCTTCTGTCCAAGGGACTCTCAGGAGTCTTCTCCAGCACCACAGTTTGAAGTCATCAATTCTTTGATATCCTTCCTTCTTTACAGTCCACAACTATATGTGAACACAGGGAAGACCATAGCCTTGACTATAACAGACCTTTATCAGAAGGGTAATATCTCTGCTTTTCAATACAATGTATAGTTTGCTCTGTTTCATAAGACCTCTCTTAGAGATATATAAATACATTTCCCACCTGTTATTATTACATAGTAATTTATTATTGAGAATATTGCTAATTATTCTTTTTTGGGGGGGAGGGCACTTCTATTGGTATTTCATTTATTTCCATCTTTGTTCTTTGGCCTGTGTGGGCCTCCCATCGCAGTGGCCTCTCTCACTGCAGAGCACCAGCACTGGGTGCATGCGCTCCAGAGCTTTGGTTCAGTAATTGGACACATTGGTCTAGCCTCTCCGTGGCACGTGGGATCTTCCCAGACCAGGGATCGAACTGGTGCCCCTTGCACTGCAAGATGATGTCCTTACCCGCTGGACCACCAGGGAGACCCTAAGTATTCTTTTTAATATGTTTAATATGTTTTAATATGTTTAATATTCTTTTTAATATATTTTTAATATGTTTATTTTCTAGACCAACTAAATAAAGATCAACTGCAGATAATATTCTAACTAAAAATAAACATAAAATTAATAGGTTTTGTTTTTTTCCATTGAAAGAAGGTTGTATTGTGACATTATTTTGCTATTTTTCTTTAACTATTAAACTGTCAAAAGGCAGCTTGACCATCTGAAGCATACAGTTGCTTGACAGATACACACTATTGTGGAAAAATGGATGTAAGGTTACCTATTCTTTTATGTTATTCAGTTGCCCAGTCATGTCTGATTCTTTGCAACCCCATGAACTGTAGCACACCAGGCCTCCTGTCTCTCACTATCTTTGGGAGTTTGCCCAAACTGATCCATTGTATCAGTGATGCCATCCAGTTATCTCATCCTCTGATGCCCTTTTCTCCTTCTGCCCTCAATCTTTCCCAGCATCAGGGATTTTTTCTGGTTGAGTCACCTATTTGTATTAGATGACCAAAATACTGGAGCTTTAGCTTCAGCATCAGTCCTTCCAGTGAATATTCAGGGTTGATTTCCCTTTAGATTTACTGGTTTGATTTCCCTTCTGTCCAAGGGACTCTCAGGAGTCTTCTCCAGCACCACAGTTTGAAGTCATCAATTCTTTGATATCCTTCCTTCTTTACAGTCCACAACTATATGTGAACACAGGGAAGACCATAGCCTTGACTATAACAGACCTTTATCAGAAGGGTAATATCTCTGCTTTTCAATACAATGTATAGGTTTGTCATAGCTTTCCTGCCAGAAAACAATTGTCGTCTGATTTCATGGCTGCCATCACCATCTGCGGTGGTTTTGGCGCCCAAGAAGAGGAAATCTGTCACTATTTCTACCTTTTCCCCGATTATTTGCCATGAAGTAATGGGGCCAAATGTCATGATCTTAGATTATTTTAATATTTAGTTTTAAGCCTGCTCTTTCACTCTCCTCCTTCACCCTCATCAAGAGGCTCTTTGATTCCTCTCTTCTTTCTGCCATTAGAGTGATAATAATTTTCATATCTGAGGCTGTTGATGTTTCTCCCACCTGTCTTGATTCCAGCTTGTGACTCATCCAGCCCGCCATTTCTCATGATGTGCTCAGCATTTAGGTTAAACAAACAGGGTGACAGCAGACAGCCCTGTCCTACTCCTTTCTTGATCTTGAATCGGTCATTTGTTCCGTACAGGGTTCTAACTGTGGCTTCTTAACTCACATACAGGTTTCTCAGGAGACAGGTAAGATGATCTGGTGCTCCCATTTCTTTAAGAGCTTTCCGCAGTTTGTCATGATCCACATGGTCAATAGCATTAGCATAGTTGATGAAACAGAGCTGCATGTTTTTCTGAAATTCCCTTGCTTTCTCTGTGATCCAGCGAATGTTGGCAACTAGATCTCTAGTTCCTAAAGTTACCTACCAGAGTGCAATGACACACTTTATAAGAAGTTGGTGGTGGTGTTTAGTTGCTCACTCATGTCCATCTCTTTTGCAGCTCCATGAACTGTAGCCCTCCAGGCTCCTCTGTTCATGGAATTTCCCAGGCAATAATACTGGAGTGGGTTGCCATTTCCTTCTCCAGGGGATCTTTCCAACCTAGGGATCAAACTTTTTTTTGTTTGTTTTTTTGGCCACTTCTATTGGTCTTTCATTTATTTCCATCTTTATTCTTTGGCCTGTGTGGGCCTCCCATCGCAGTGGCCTCTCTTGTTGCAGAACACTGGCTCTGGGCACATGCGCTCCAGAGCTCCAGCTTGGTGGTTGGGCACATTGGTCCAGCTGCTCCATGGCATGTGGGATCTTCCCAGACCAGGGATCGAACTGGTGCCCCTTGCCCAGTGTCCTTACTTACTGGACCACCAAGGAAGCCCTAGAGATTGAACTTGTATCTCCTGCATTACAGGTGAATTTTTTTTGCCACCGAGCTACCATGGAAGCCCTTGTAGAAGATATAGTTCTCTTTATTCTAGCTTTTTATGCATCCTGCCCTTTATGACATTCACCAGTTTTACAACTGACTTTTTAGTTGTAAAAAGAATATTAACTGACAATTATACATTTCCTAATATGCTCTTGATTTCCCTTGCTCAGTAAAATTATACAAAAATATACATTTTTAAAGCACATTTGGCATGTGTTTAACTGCAGTTTATTGGTGATATCCTAAGAAATATATGATTCACCACCACTAGGTACAGTATGTCTTTACTATTTTTTTTTTTTTTTTTTGTAGATGAAACACTAAGTAGGTTCATTTCTGAATACAGTGATAAAAAATTGTTTTTTGATTTCACTTTATTAGTAAAATATTTATTTATTTATAAGTGACTAGCAATAAATATTTCAGGATAAGAGCCACCCTTCAGAAATGTTATTTTTATCATTTTATATTGCATTTGCTCTTAAGATTTGGCTTAAAGATTGTGTAACTCATGTTGAATCTATAAAGCATACATTGGTTTGAGCAGTTCCATTTTCCCTGTGTGTTCTTATGCTAATAAGTTTTGATTCATTCACTTGGCTGGGAATCAAGCATACATATATTTAATCAGGTAAATTATTAAATGGTTTATAAATGCACTGAATAGAGTATATTGCTAAGGATAGTGAATATATGTCAGGAACAATTTCTGTATACTTAGACTGGCTAGTTGAATAGAGTCCCCAAGGATTTCATGGTGCTTTTTATGCTTATAGCACCTTCAGATCTCTGAAGGACTAGTAACCTTGACTGCATCAACCTATTTTTGAATGTTTCCTCCACTTCTTGTTCTTCTGGAAATAGATTCATTGAGGACATTTCCTTGTGGCTCTCTGAAATGGATCTTTTTTTTCCTTCTCTTTCTCACATGCGACCTCAGATGTGGGAGCGACTGGTAGGTAGCAGGTGTGCTTCCATATGCTGTTTTTCAAACTAATTCTCCCCTCTGTCCCACATGCTCTCAATTTCTTTTAGACTGCACTCTTCTCAAGGTTGTAATCTACTTATTTCCATGTTGATCACCTTCTCAGCACATTTGTACATGGTTTTACTATCTCAATCTCTTTCTATCACTACTCTTGGCCTTGGTTTTTAGTGTCTTTTTTTTTTAATGACTATGTTAATTATCCACCAAAATCTTAATCACTCAGTTTCTTTTCTTCCACTCCACTGTTTTCAGCACTACCATGGGCAACTTGAGATATTTTCATGAATAATAATTATATCATAGCCTGTACCTCAGATTTAGACATTCTAATGTCTGGTGGTAGAGGATGTGATGATAGATAACATCACCAGTTCAATGGAAATGAATTTGAGCAAACTTTAGGAGATAGTGGAGAAGGAAATGACAACCCACTCCAGTATTCTTGTCTGGAAAATTCCATGAATGGCGAAGTCTGGTGAGCTACAGTCCATGGAATCACAAATATATATATATATATATATATACACATAGGAGCTTCCCTGGTGCTCAGTGGTGAAGAATCTACCTGCAGTGCAGGAGACCTGGGTTCAATCCCCAGGTTGGAAAGATTCCCTGGAGGAGGGTATGGCTACCCACTCAACTATTCTTGGCTGGGAATCAAGCATACATATATTTAATCAGGTAAATTATTAAATGGTTTATAAATGCACTGAATAGAGTATATTGCTAAGGATAGTGAATATATGTCAGGAACAATTTCTGTATACTTAGACTGGCTAGTTGAATAGAGTCCCCAAGGATTTCATGGTGCTTTTTATGCTTATAGCACCTTCAGATCTCTGAAGGACTAGTAACCTTGACTGCATCAACCTATTTTTGAATGTTTCCTCCACTTCTTGTTCTTCTGGAAATAGATTCATTGAGGACATTTCCTTGTGGCTCTCTGAAATGGATCTTTTTTTTCCTTCTCTTTCTCACATGCGACCTCAGATGTGGGAGCGACTGGTAGGTAGCAGGTGTGCTTCCATATGCTGTTTTTCAAACTAATTCTCCCCTCTGTCCCACATGCTCTCAATTTCTTTTAGACTGCACTCTTCTCAAGGTTGTAATCTACTTATTTCCATGTTGATCACCTTCTCAGCACATTTGTACATGGTTTTACTATCTCAATCTCTTTCTATCACTACTCTTGGCCTTGGTTTTTAGTGTCTTTTTTTTTTAATGACTATGTTAATTATCCACCAAAATCTTAATCACTCAGTTTCTTTTCTTCCACTCCACTGTTTTCAGCACTACCATGGGCAACTTGAGATATTTTCATGAATAATAATTATATCATAGCCTGTACCTCAGATTTAGACATTCTAATGTCTGGTGGTAGAGGATGTGATGATAGATAACATCACCAGTTCAATGGAAATGAATTTGAGCAAACTTTAGGAGATAGTGGAGAAGGAAATGACAACCCACTCCAGTATTCTTGTCTGGAAAATTCCATGAATGGCGAAGTCTGGTGAGCTACAGTCCATAGGATCACAAATATATATATATATATATATATATATATTATAGGACTTCCCTGATGGCTCAGTGGTGAGGAGTCTGCCTGCAATGCAGGAGACCTGGGTTCCATCCCTGGGTTGGGAAGATTCCCCTGGAGGAGGGTATGGCAACTCACTCAACTATTCTTGCCTGGAGAATCCCATGGATGGAGAAGCCTGGTGGACTGCAGTCCATGGGGTTGGAAAGAGTGGGACATGACTTAATAACTGACCAACATCAAGTATTTGGTCATCAGCTTCCTTCACAGTACAACTACTTCTTTTGTACTTCTTATCCAGCTATAGTCTATGACATGCTACAAAAATATCTCTGTTAACAGCATCCTTTGAGAGTGTCTTCTTCCCTTCTTCCACCCTACCCTCTGTATCTTTCTACTGAAACAACTCCCAGTCTTACATTAAAGCACGTCAGTATAGTTATAGGTATTGTGTAATAACTACACGGAATCATGACCCAGGAGAGAAAGTGGACTTTGCAAGAGCACGTTTGTAGATCAGGTGAGAGATAATGTAGAGTGGGACCAAGTGCACCAGAGGAGCAGTTGGCCTGGACTAGTTTATAAACCAACCACCCATCAAAACAAGCACCTTTGGCTAAGGGGGTGGGGCTTTCATCAGGCAAGTATAAATTCAAAGAAAAATGAACGAGAGAATTGTGGGTATATGCAGAAATGGTTATAACGACGGGCCATGACCTTTAAATTAAGAAGGTAAATGAGAACCCCTGGTGAAAGAAAGTGAATATGTGGATTGGAGATCCAGAACAATTGAAGAATTTTGATAGTATAAGAAGCATGTTTGGTGTGCTCAGAGGGTAAGTGTCAAAGAATTGGATGATAAAATTCAAAGAACTGGATATTTGAAATCGAGATTTTGGGGATGGTGCAGTTGTTATTAGTAAGGTCTCTGTATAATCATAGGAGAAGATTGATGAATGAATACATTCTTAATGGTTAAATAACTTGACTTATAAAAAAAGCTTTCTTTCATAAGAAATGATGTAAAAAGTACACACTATAATAATAAAAATGAAAATTATTTCTTAAAATATTTAGATGCCCTTAAATTTAGTAATCTGCTAATCCAGATTTTAGCATATCCAGCCTGTGCTTGTGATCTCTTCAGTTCCTGCCCTTAGGCCACGAGGATCTTATCAAACGCATATAAACTTTTCCTAAAAAGATGCTTATGTATGAAATAAGCACATATGAAAAATTTCAAGAGATTCAGATGCCTTCTGAAGTGTATTGTTGAATCTCTTAGGATAAACAAATAGGGATATTAGGATAGAGGTGTTCAGGATAATATTTTATAGTAGCTTATAACTGAATCTGAACCTGCCATTGTGAATTTTAAACATCAGATTTAAGATGGCAGAGGTACTTTAGTGGTTGAAACCTTCAAATTAGTTAAATTGCTATACTTAAGCTGTCTGTTACCAGATGAGAATTTTTCCTGAGAGACAGGGCATACCAAAACAGATCTTTCCTCAGCCCCCTCTTAGAAAGTTTGAAATTAAACTGAACTCTTTAAATGAAGATAAAATATATGAAGACATCTAACAATCCAAGATGGTTTATTTTGCTTAACTGAAGAGACTTGGGACTTTTGTATTACAAGCCCAAATTTATATTTCTCTTCCTTTCTAGTTAAGATTTCTGTGAGTCCTCCTCTGCCTCTTGTGACTTGTAGAGGAGACAGCTTACCTAAAACTATTCTGGGCTATGAGCTGAGAGACCTGCTTTTTAAATACTATGTCTTTTATTGGTGTGTGTTTGTGTGTATGTGTGTGTGCTGCAGGCAACTAATATGTTGCAATTTCCTCATTCATAACAGATTACCTATCTTACCTAGTGAGTATGGAAGAAATAATGTAAATTATTATTCAGTCAATACATATACTATCAAAAGCATTTATATTATCAAAATATGTATCAAAAGCATATGAATTATGTTATATAATTTATCCTAGTATAATCACATTGTCAAATTAGCCCTCTTGAGAAATAGCACCCTGGGCCTGTATGCGGTAGGTAAATTGTGAGAATATTGTAAATAACTCACATATTGATAATCTGAAAGTGAAAGTGTAAGTTGCTCAGTTGTATCCAACTCTTTGTGACCTCATAGGTTTTAGTATACTAGTCTTCTCTGTCCATGGAATTTTCCAGGCAAGAATACCATTGTGGGTAGCCGTTTACTTCCTCAGAGGATTTTCCTGACCCAGGGATCGAGCCCAGATCTCCTGCATTACAGGCATTGTGATCTCTTCAGTTCCTGCCCTTAGGCCACGAGGATCTTATCAAACGCATATAAACTTTTCCTAAAAAGATGCTTATGTATGAAATAAGCACATATGAAAAATTTCAAGAGATTCAGATGCCTTCTGAAGTGTATTGTTGAATCTCTTAGGATAAACAAATAGGGATATTAGGATAGAGGTGTTCAGGATAATATTTTATAGTAGCTTATAACTGAATCTGAACCTGCCATTGTGAATTTTAAACATCAGATTTAAGATGGCAGAGGTACTTTAGTGGTTGAAACCTTCAAATTAGTTAAATTGCTATACTTAAGCTGTCTGTTACCAGATGAGAATTTTTCCTGAGAGACAGGGCATACCAAAACAGATCTTTCCTCAGCCCCCTCTTAGAAAGTTTGAAATTAAACTGAACTCTTTAAATGAAGATAAAATATATGAAGACATCTAACAATCCAAGATGGTTTATTTTGCTTAACTGAAGAGACTTGGGACTTTTGTATTACAAGCCCAAATTTATATTTCTCTTCCTTTCTAGTTAAGATTTCTGTGAGTCCTCCTCTGCCTCTTGTGACTTGTAGAGGAGACAGCTTACCTAAAACTATTCTGGGCTATGAGCTGAGAGACCTGCTTTTTAAATACTATGTCTTTTATTGGTGTGTGTTTGTGTGTATGTGTGTGTGCTGCAGGCAACTAATATGTTGCAATTTCCTCATTCATAACAGATTACCTATCTTACCTAGTGAGTATGGAAGAAATAATGTAAATTATTATTCAGTCAATACATATACTATCAAAAGCATTTATATTATCAAAATATGTATCAAAAGCATATGAATTATGTTATATAATTTATCCTAGTATAATCACATTGTCAAATTAGCCCTCTTGAGAAATAGCACCCTGGGCCTGTATGCGGTAGGTAAATTGTGAGAATATTGTAAATAACTCACATATTGATAATCTGAAAGTGAAAGTGTAAGTTGCTCAGTTGTATCCAACTCTTTGTGACCTCATAGGTTTTAGTATACTAGTCTTCTCTGTCCATGGAATTTTCCAGGCAAGAATACCATTGTGGGTAGCCGTTTACTTCCTCAGAGGATTTTCCTGACCCAGGGATCGAGCCCAGATCTCCTGCATTACAGGCAAATTCTTTACCAATTGAGCCACCGGGGAAGCCCATGGATAATTTCTTTTTTTTTTTTTTGTTTTTTGTTTTTGTGTTTTTATTGAGGTAACATTGGGTTTATAACCTTACATAAGTTTCATGTATACAATATTTTATTTCTACTTCTATGCATAAACATTTTTTAGAGACATAGCTTTGGCGACTTAAATTGCTTGCTCTCTCTCTTTTTATTTTTGGCCATTTAGGATTTCTACTCTTTGAGTCAACTTTGGTAATTTATATTTTGTTAGGGAACTTCCACCTTTAGCTTTGTTAGATAATTATAATGCATCCTGTTAAATTTCTTAAACCTTCTAATTGTTTGCAATTTTATCTTTTTTTGGTCATTCCCGGTGGATTTACTGCCTTTTTTCTTATCAAAGGTGTAATTTCTCCTTTGACTGAATTTTTTTCCTGAGAATAAACTTCATATTGTATTATTTTTGAGCATAGGGTTTTCTTTATGTTTTCTGTTTCCATAATTTGCCTGGAGGGGTGGGTTGGGGGAGATATACATATGACCAATCCGGGATCATACATATCTGTAAACAGCAAAGCTCTGCAAAAGTAAAAAGTAAAACAAAAATTAAAAAAATAATTTCTGCTTTTGATTTTTTTCTATCTTATTTTTTCCTGGATTCCTTTTACTTTCTTAAATCAGATATTTAGATCATTACTTAAAAGTATCCTGGTTTCCTAACATAACATTGTGTATGTGCGTGTTTAGTCACTCAGTCGTGTCTTTTTGCGACCCCATGAACTGCGGACTGCTAGGCTTCTCCATCTGTGGGGAATTCCTGGAAGAATCCTGGTGTGGGTGGTTATGCCCTCCGCCAGGGGATCCTTCCAACCCAGGGATCAGACTCAGGTCTCCTGCATTGCAGGCAGAATTTTTACTGCCTAAGCCACCAGGAAAGACCACAGATAACATTAAGGCTACACATTTTCTACTAAATATGACTATTTGGCTGATTCTCACCAGGTTTTCACATGTAATTTCCTCACTTATTTCTTTTTCTTTTTTTTTTTTTTAAAACCTTTATTTTACTTTTAACTTTTACAGAGCTTTGCTATTCACAGACATGCATGTTCTCAGATTAGTCACATGTATATCCCCCCCTTCCCTCCCCTCCCGACCATCACACAGCACCCCTGAAGGATCCCCTTTTCTCACAGAGCAATGACTAGAGCTATTTTCTTCACTTATGATAGTACAGGCCTTCATGCTACTTCCCTTACGCCTCTCACCCACTGTTCCTTCCCCAAAATGTCCATATGTCCACTGTCCATGTCTGTCTTTCTGTCGCTTCAGTGCATGTGCCATCATCACCATCCTACTAGATTCCATATATATGTGTTAATATACTGTATTTGTCCTTCTCTTTCTGACTGACTTCACTTTTTAGGATACGTTCTAGATCCAGCCACCTCATGAGGGCTGATTCTTCTGCATTTCTCTTTACAGCTGTGTAGTATTCCATTGTATATCTGTACCAGAGCTTTTGGATCCATTCGTTCGTCGATGGGCATCTAGGTTCCTTCCATGTTCTAGCTATTGTATAGAGAGCTGCAATGAACATTGGGGTACAGGTGCTTCTTTCAGTTTTGATTTTATCAGGGTATAAGCCTAAGAGTGGGATTGCTGGGTCATATGGTGCTTCTATTTTTAGTTTTTTAAGAAATCTCCAGACTGTCTTCCATAGAGGCTGTATCAATTTACACTCCCACCAGCAATGCAGAAGTGTTCCCTTTTCTCCGCAGCCTCTCCAGCATTTATTGTCTGTCGATTTGTGGATGATGGCCATTCTGACGGGTGTGAGGTGATATCTCATTGTAGTTTTGATTTGCATTTCTCTAATTATTAGTGAAGTTGAGCATCGTTTCATGTGTTTTTGGGCCATCTGTATGTCATCGTCGGAGAGGTGTCTGTTTAGGTCCTTTTCCCATTTTTTGATTGGGTTGTTCGTTTTTCCAGTGCTGAGTTGTCTGAGTTGCTTGTAGATTTTGGAGATTAATTCTTTGTCTGTTGTTTCAGTCAGGTCTCCTGCATTGCAGGCAGAATTTTTACTGCCTAAGCCACCAGGAAAGACCACAGATAACATTAAGGCTACACATTTTCTACTAAATATGACTATTTGGCTGATTCTCACCAGGTTTTCACATGTAATTTCCTCACTTATTTCTTTTTTTTTTTTTTAAAACCTTTATTTTACTTTTAACTTTTACAGAGCTTTGCTATTCACAGACATGCATGTTCTCAGATTAGTCACATGTATATCCCCCCCTTCCCTCCCCTCCCGACCATCACACAGCACCCCTGAAGGATCCCCTTTTCTCACAGAGCAATGACTAGAGCTATTTTCTTCACTTATGATAGTACAGGCCTTCATGCTACTTCCCTTACGCCTCTCACCCACTGTTCCTTCCCCAAAATGTCCATATGTCCACTGTCCATGTCTGTCTTTCTGTCGCTTCAGTGCATGTGCCATCATCACCATCCTACTAGATTCCATATATATGTGTTAATATACTGTATTTGTCCTTCTCTTTCTGACTGACTTCACTTTTTAGGATACGTTCTAGATCCAGCCACCTCATGAGGGCTGATTCTTCTGCATTTCTCTTTACAGCTGTGTAGTATTCCATTGTATATCTGTACCAGAGCTTTTGGATCCATTCGTTCGTCGATGGGCATCTAGGTTCCTTCCATGTTCTAGCTATTGTATAGAGAGCTGCAATGAACATTGGGGTACAGGTGCTTCTTTCAGTTTTGATTTTATCAGGGTATAAGCCTAAGAGTGGGATTGCTGGGTCATATGGTGCTTCTATTTTTAGTTTTTTAAGAAATCTCCAGACTGTCTTCCATAGAGGCTGTATCAATTTACACTCCCACCAGCAATGCAGAAGTGTTCCCTTTTCTCCGCAGCCTCTCCAGCATTTATTGTCTGTCGATTTGTGGATGATGGCCATTCTGACGGGTGTGAGGTGATATCTCATTGTAGTTTTGATTTGCATTTCTCTAATTATTAGTGAAGTTGAGCATCGTTTCATGTGTTTTTGGGCCATCTGTATGTCATCGTCGGAGAGGTGTCTGTTTAGGTCCTTTTCCCATTTTTTGATTGGGTTGTTCGTTTTTCCAGTGCTGAGTTGTCTGAGTTGCTTGTAGATTTTGGAGATTAATTCTTTGTCTGTTGTTTCATTTGCTATGATTTTCTCCCACTCTGTGGGCTGTCTGTTCAGCTTTTTTGTAATTTCTTTAGCTGTACAAAAGCTTTTAAGTTTCATTAGGTCCCACATGTTCATTTGTCTTTTTAGTTCCACTATTCCAGTAGGTGGGTCAGAGAAGACATGGATAATTTCAGTGTTTCTAAAGAAATCACATTATTTACCATCAGAAGCCTTTACATTAAAAAGGTTTGAACTTTGGTTAAATAACTAGTGATTGTGTTTTATTCATTATTTTAGGATTGGCAGATGAGTTAGCAAGTCAGTTGCAAATGATGTAGAAAACCTACTGCTTCTGAAGTTTTGTAAATGCATTAAAAATGAAACGTAATAAGTAAATGGATACATTTATTAGGTACTTAATATATTAAAGACTATCTTCTGTAGATGCCGTCAGAGATATAGACTGGAATAAAAATCCATACTCTTTACAAGTATGTGATTTATTTCAGTATAAAGGGTCAAATATAAAATTTACTTATTTAAAATTTATTAATAAAGGCACTATAGGAAATTGTATTTTATCTTAATTTCACAGATTGTATAAGACATAATATTTCATGAGGAGAATTTCCTCTGGGTTATAGTAGCTATACTGGATTCATTAGTAATTTCATTACTTAAAATGTATTAGTTGAGTCCCTGCTATAATGTTAGGCATTATGCTAAGTCTTATATTAGATGCGGGGCATAAAAAAGGTAAAGACAGAGGTTGTCAAGAACTGAGATGTCCATGAGATGCTACCCTATTTTCAGACTAATGAGTCCCCTGGAGGAGGGCATGGCAATCCACTCCAGTATTCTTGCCTGTAAAATCCCATGGACAGAGGAACTTGCAGACTTCAGTCCACGGGATTACAAAGAGTCAGACACAACTGAAGCAACCTGGCATGCATGATTCCTCCTGCCGCATTTTCATGCACATGGTCTGAGACTCCTGGTCTGGGTCAAAGTCATTATACTTTTGGCACACCAAGAAGGAACTTCACTTTTTGGTGAGTTTCCGTTATACTCTGAATCCTACATGGGTGACAAGAAGGGGCCCAAGTAGATGCTACCATGGGTCATAAGTTTGCATCACGACTGAGAAATCTTGGACTTGGGGAGCTTAAATCATGTATTATAGGCAATAAGCAAATCCACCTGCCCTCAGCTCTGGAAGGAGACACCTATTATATT
Organism: Tragulus kanchil; assembly: GCA_022376925.1. Lineage (NCBI taxonomy): Eukaryota > Metazoa > Chordata > Mammalia > Artiodactyla > Tragulidae > Tragulus > Tragulus kanchil. Next base: position 66,563,241 of record JAIOJX010000028.1, on the reverse strand, counting down.
GGTCAGCAAACAACCCTTCTCTCAAGCTTATGAAGAGATACTAATATTCTAAGGCTATTTACCAAACAAACATTCTGAAAAAGACAGTCTAGAACAAAATATAGCCATCAGGACCTGTATTTGTTTTCTTTTGCAGTGCGACAGATTGTCACACATTTACTGAATTAGAACATATTTATAATCACTGTCCCATGAGTCAGAAGTCTTGACATGGAATACATGTCCTTTGCCCAAAGTCTCATAGGCTGAATTCAAAGTGTCAACTGGATTGAGTTCTTTTGGGGAGCTCAAGGTCTTCTAGGATCACTTCCTGTTTTCAGAATTCAGGTTCCTGTGGTTATAGGACTGAGTCTCTCACTGTTTTCTCACTGTCTGGTATCTAGCTTTTAGAGGCCAGAGTCTAGAGGTCACTCACAGTGCATTAGTAATCTATAGGAAATTGTATTTTATCTTAATTTCACAGATTGTATAAGACATAATATTTCATGAGGAGAATTTCCTCTGGGTTATAGTAGCTATACTGGATTCATTAGTAATTTCATTACTTAAAATGTATTAGTTGAGTCCCTGCTATAATGTTAGGCATTATGCTAAGTCTTATATTAGATGCGGGGCATAAAAAAGGTAAAGACAGAGGTTGTCAAGAACTGAGATGTCCATGAGATGCTACCCTATTTTCAGACTAATGAGTCCCCTGGAGGAGGGCATGGCAAACCACTCCAGTATTCTCGCCTGTAAAATCCCATGGACAGAGGAACTTGCAGACTTCAGTCCACGGGATTACAAAGAGTCAGACACAACTGAAGCAACCTGGCATGCATGATTCCTCCTGCCGCATTTTCATGCACATGGTCTGAGACTCCTGGTCTGGGTCAAAGTCATTATACTTTTGGCACACCAAGAAGGAACTTCACTTTTTGGTGAGTTTCCGTTATACTCTGAATCCTACATGGGTGACAAGAAGGGGCCCAAGTAGATGCTACCATGGGTCATAAGTTTGCATCACGACTGAGAAATCTTGGACTTGGGGAGCTTAAATCATGTATTATAGGCAATAAGCAAATCCACCTGCCCTCAGCTCTGGAAGGAGACACCTATTATATTGGTCAGCAAACAACCCTTCTCTCAAGCTTATGAAGAGATACTAATATTCTAAGGCTATTTACCAAACAAACATTCTGAAAAAGACAGTCTAGAACAAAATATAGCCATCAGGACCTGTATTTGTTTTCTTTTGCAGTGCGACAGATTGTCACACATTTACTGAATTAGAACATATTTATAATCACTGTCCCATGAGTCAGAAGTCTTGACATGGAATACATGTCCTTTGCCCAAAGTCTCATAGGCTGAATTCAAAGTGTCAACTGGATTGAGTTCTTTTGGGGAGCTCAAGGTCTTCTAGGATCACTTCCTGTTTTCAGAATTCAGGTTCCTGTGGTTATAGGACTGAGTCTCTCACTGTTTTCTCACTGTCTGGTATCTAGCTTTTAGAGGCCAGAGTCTAGAGGTCACTCACAGTTGCTTGACAAATTGCCCTGTTAAATTTTTTTTTTTTTTTTTTTTTTTTTTATCATGATGGCTTACTTTTTTTGAAAAGCCAGCAGGAGACTCTCTTTCTCCGGTCCACTAAAATGGGAGTAACATAATCCCACATAATCATGGGAGTGACATCCATCATCTTTGCCAATATAATCTAACTAATTCCATTAATTTTGCTACATTTCACTGGCTAGAAGGAGATCATAGGCTTCTCTTACCTTCAAGTAGAGAGGATTATACAGGAGTGTAACTCACTAGGGGATCACTTTAGGGTGCTTCTGATCATAAAAAAATTATAAAAATTAAAAGGCAAAATGAAATTGCCTTCCAACAGATGTTTACCTTAACACAAGGAAACTTATAATGTACTGATATTTCTTTTCTTCCTATACACAGATTATATATAATCATAAATACATATATAAATTGTTGTATTTGGTAAGTAAAAATTGTGATAATGGTACTAAACAAATAAACTTGAGTTTGATAGAACAAGAGAGATACCATTTTGGAAATTAAAGATTTTTTTCTTTAATAATTTTTAATAATTAGATATTATTCTAATTACTAATAATATCCAGGGAAGAGAAACAAAACTGCAGTGTTTCTTGTGGGGGCACTCAGTTGATACTAATTTATATTGAAGTATAACTATTGAAAAGATCAGTATTTGCAATAAGGATGGGTGGGCACTTGAAATGATAGACTGAAAAGGTTTGATTTATGTTATAAGCAGTAAGAGTGCTAAGGTAATTTTAGGATGGAAGGAAGTATGAATAAAGGAATAAGCAGTGCGACAGATTGTCACACATTTACTGAATTAGAACATATTTATAATCACTGTCCCATGAGTCAGAAGTCTTGACATGGAATACATGTCCTTTGCCCAAAGTCTCATAGGCTGAATTCAAAGTGTCAACTGGATTGAGTTCTTTTGGGGAGCTCAAGGTCTTCTAGGATCACTTCCTGTTTTCAGAATTCAGGTTCCTGTGGTTATAGGACTGAGTCTCTCACTGTTTTCTCACTGTCTGGTATCTAGCTTTTAGAGGCCAGAGTCTAGAGGTCACTCACAGTTGCTTGACAAATTGCCCTGTTAAATTTTTTTTTTTTTTTTTTTTTTTTTTATCATGATGGCTTACTTTTTTTGAAAAGCCAGCAGGAGACTCTCTTTCTCCGGTCCACTAAAATGGGAGTAACATAATCCCACATAATCATGGGAGTGACATCCATCATCTTTGCCAATATAATCTAACTAATTCCATTAATTTTGCTACATTTCACTGGCTAGAAGGAGATCATAGGCTTCTCTTACCTTCAAGTAGAGAGGATTATACAGGAGTGTAACTCACTAGGGGATCACTTTAGGGTGCTTCTGATCATAAAAAAATTATAAAAATTAAAAGGCAAAATGAAATTGCCTTCCAACAGATGTTTACCTTAACACAAGGAAACTTATAATGTACTGATATTTCTTTTCTTCCTATACACAGATTATATATAATCATAAATACATATATAAATTGTTGTATTTGGTAAGTAAAAATTGTGATAATGGTACTAAACAAATAAACTTGAGTTTGATAGAACAAGAGAGATACCATTTTGGAAATTAAAGATTTTTTTCTTTAATAATTTTTAATAATTAGATATTATTCTAATTACTAATAATATCCAGGGAAGAGAAACAAAACTGCAGTGTTTCTTGTGGGGGCACTCAGTTGATACTAATTTATATTGAAGTATAACTATTGAAAAGATCAGTATTTGCAATAAGGATGGGTGGGCACTTGAAATGATAGACTGAAAAGGTTTGATTTATGTTATAAGCAGTAAGAGTGCTAAGGTAATTTTAGGATGGAAGGAAGTATGAATAAAGGAATAAGGCATGTTTAAGTTTTACTTAAATTTTTTTTTATTGGAGAGTAGTTGATGATATTTAAAACACAAGCTTGGTTCTTTAGGTTAGTAAGGTATCTGAGCAGAAATAACTCAGTAAGTAATTAGAAACTATGATAGGAACTCTGAAAGAAAGTAAAATGTAGACATGAACATTAGATACAGAATATGGATTTCTGATGCCATGGAATTTAGGAAACTACAGATAGCAGTATATAGGGAAGAATTAGAAGGATAAAGGTTAAACTGTTCAGCACAAGAGGATGCTGGGTAAGCAGAACTGATAGTGAAGGTATTAGGAGGACCAGGCTAAACTACCACCACAGGCAGATGTAGTATTATATAAAATAGAGAAGCAAACGAAATAAATCATGTGGAGCATTATTTGGAGAATTTAGAGAATCTCTGATTATTTTTTAAAGCATTTTGTGAGTTGAGGGGGATACATTTTTGACTAGATTAGTCTGAAGAAGTAGAAACAATAGAAATGGACCACTTTTTCTAGAAATTTGTTGCAGAATAAAGAAATTGTTTGGAGTTTCCCAGGTAGCACTAGTGGTAAAAAAAAAAAAAAAAAAAAAAAAAAAACCCAAAAAACCAGAAAGCACCGGCAGCCATTGCAGGAGAGGTAAGAGCTGCAGGTTCGATTCCTGGGTCAGGAAGATCCCCTGGAAAAGGGCATGACAACCCACTCCAGTATTCTTGCCTGGTAAATCCCATGGACAGGAACCTGGCAGGCTGCAGTTCATAGGGTCACACAGAGTCAGACACGACTGAAATGACTTAGCATACACACAAAGAAATTGTTTGGCAAGTAGATAGGATTTCTGAGATCACTATGATTGTGGAAGAATGCAAATATACATTATTTGAAAGAGATTTATAGAAATACTGACTTAATACCACATATATTGGTACTCTTATCAGCTGATTCTTAGAAAGTCATATAGTAAAGTGAAAAAATGGACCTGCAGAAATTGTCCACTCAACTATATATATATATATATATATATTTTTTTTTGACCACTTCTATTGGTATTTCATTTATCTATTTTCATCCATCTTTGTTCTTTGGCTGGGCCTCCCATCGCAGTGGCCTCTGTCGTTGCAGAGCATCGGCTCTGGGCTCACGCGCTCCAGAGCTCCCGATAGTTGGACACATCAGTCCAGCCGCTCTGCGGTCCATGGGATCTTCCCAGGTCAGGGATCGAACTGGCGCCCCTTGCACTGCAAGGTGGTGTCCTTACCCACAGGACCACCAGGAAGAAATCTAAATATGAAAACTCTGAAAGAAAGTAAAATGTAGACATGAACATTAGATACAGAATATGGATTTCTGATGCCATGGAATTTAGGAAACTACAGATAGCAGTATATAGGGAAGAATTAGAAGGATAAAGGTTAAACTGTTCAGCACAAGAGGATGCTGGGTAAGCAGAACTGATAGTGAAGGTATTAGGAGGACCAGGCTAAACTACCACCACAGGCAGATGTAGTATTATATAAAATAGAGAAGCAAACGAAATAAATCATGTGGAGCATTATTTGGAGAATTTAGAGAATCTCTGATTATTTTTTAAAGCATTTTGTGAGTTGAGGGGGATACATTTTTGACTAGATTAGTCTGAAGAAGTAGAAACAATAGAAATGGACCACTTTTTCTAGAAATTTGTTGCAGAATAAAGAAATTGTTTGGAGTTTCCCAGGTAGCACTAGTGGTAAAAAAAAAAAAAAAAAAAAAAAACCCAAAAAACCAGAAAGCACCGGCAGCCATTGCAGGAGAGGTAAGAGCTGCAGGTTCGATTCCTGGGTCAGGAAGATCCCCTGGAAAAGGGCATGACAACCCACTCCAGTATTCTTGCCTGGTAAATCCCATGGACAGGAACCTGGCAGGCTGCAGTTCATAGGGTCACACAGAGTCAGACACGACTGAAATGACTTAGCATACACACAAAGAAATTGTTTGGCAAGTAGATAGGATTTCTGAGATCACTATGATTGTGGAAGAATGCAAATATACATTATTTGAAAGAGATTTATAGAAATACTGACTTAATACCACATATATTGGTACTCTTATCAGCTGATTCTTAGAAAGTCATATAGTAAAGTGAAAAAATGGACCTGCAGAAATTGTCCACTCAACTATATATATATATATATATATTTTTTTTTTTTGACCACTTCTATTGGTATTTCATTTATCTATTTTCATCCATCTTTGTTCTTTGGCTGGGCCTCCCATCGCAGTGGCCTCTGTCGTTGCAGAGCATCGGCTCTGGGCTCACGCGCTCCAGAGCTCCCGATAGTTGGACACATCAGTCCAGCCGCTCTGCGGTCCATGGGATCTTCCCAGGTCAGGGATCGAACTGGCGCCCCTTGCACTGCAAGGTGGTGTCCTTACCCACAGGACCACCAGGGAAGCCCTCCACTCAAATATTTTGCATGAAGTTTAAAATTTTTGATTTTGCATTGTTGATACTACTTAACTTTTTGTCTTCTAACATTTAAGATTATTTTTTGAAAAGTTGAACTACTATCCCATGCAACACTGAGGCACTGCATACAAGTATATATTCAAAGTCCTTAATAAAATTAGAACCCATGATTAACAACACTGACACCCATGCATGCATAACATATATAATAATATAGCAAGTCAGAAAATAAGTGAAAAATGAGTTCATTTCTCTAAAATTTGAATATACATACATATATTTATATTTTCTTATGTTGAAAATGTCTGTAAGTACTATGAAATATTTGGTTACATCTTCTGATGAATAAGAGGAAGAAGTTTTTCCTTTTTCCTTTGTATGTTATATTTTGTCACTTTTTAGTTGCTCAGTCATGTCCATCTCTTTGCAGCGCTCTGAACTGCAGCACGCCAGGCTTCCGTATCCTTCACTATCTCTCAGAGTTTGCTCAAACTCGTGTCTGTTGAGTCAGTGATGCCATCCAACCATCTCATTCTCGGATGCACCATTCTCCTCCTGCCTTCAATCTTTCCCAGCATCAGGGTCTTTTCCATTGAGTCACCTCTCTACATCAGGCGGCCAAAGTATTGGAGCTTCAGAGTCAGCATTAGTTCTTTCAATGAATACACAGGGTTGGTTTCCTATAAGATTGACTGGTTTGATGTCCTTGGAGTCCAAGGGACTCTCAAGTGTCTTCTCCAGCACCACAATTTGAAAGCATCAATGATCCAACTCTCATATCCATACATGACTACTAGAAAAACCATAGCTTTGACTATACGGATTTTTGTTGGCAAAGTGATATCTCTGCTTTTTAATACATTGTCTAGCTTTGTCATTTTCTTTTAAGGAACAAGTGCTTTTTAGTTTCATGGCTGCAGTCACCATCTGCAGTGATTTTTGGAGCCCAAGAAAATGAAGTCTACCACTGTTTCCATTGTTTCCCCATCTGTTTGCCATGAAATGGTGGGACCAGATGTCATGATCTTAGTTTTTTGAATGTTGAGTTTTAAACCAGCTCTTTAGTTCTCCTCTTTCTTTTTCCCTCAACAAGAAATACTGACATTTATCTCAAATTATTTCAGAAATAATTCCTGTGAGTTAATTATTTTTAACCTATAAGTACTTGGATGCTAGGGTAAAAAGAATTTCTGATTGCCTAACAGTGGATTTTTTCTTTTCTTTTTTTTTTTGACCTGCCTTACATTTCAAGATTGCAGTCAGAAGCTCTTGGTGTAAGATCAACAGCATTTAGTTAATATTAAATCCAATAAAGATGCCTACTATCTCATATAGCCATGTGTTTAACTTCTTAGTGTCTCTATTTTGATTACTTAAGAATAAACAAGGCACAGACTTCCCTGGTGCTCCAGTGGGTAAGGACACCACCTTGCAGTACAAGAGGCGCCGGTTTGATCCCTGGCCTGGGAAGATCCCACGTGCCGCGGAGCGGCTGGACGGTTGTGTCCAATTACGGAGCCGGAGCTCTGGAGCCCATGTGCCCAGAGCTGGTGCTCTGCGACAACAGAGGCCACCGCGATGGGCGGCCCACATGGGCCAAAGAACAAAGATGGATGAAAATAGACAAATGAAAGACCAATAGAAGTTGCCCGCTTGCTCCCCTCCCTCCCCACCCCACCGCCCCAAATAAATAAATAAATCTTAAAAAAAAAAAAGAATAAGCAAGCCACAATTATTATGGGCAGTAATAAAATGATTTCAGAAAGCATGCACACTTCTGTCATAGTAAAGTATTAAATTTATCAATGCTTGGAAACTCAGTTGTCTAATTGAATCTAATCTTTGATCTATAGATTTTGCTGAATCTCATGGACAGATTCATTCTGATCTAAAAAATAAAGATATTTATTTTAAAGCACATTCACTGTGTATATAATTGCATTTTATTGTGTATCTCTTAACAAATATATGATTTTCCTAGTTGGAATTTACTACTAAGAACAATTTGTCTTGCATTTTTGAGAATTCGCTAATATATAGCCTGTGGTATATAAATATTTAAAATGAGTTGAGTTGCCACAGTAGAAAAAAAAAAAGTATTGATGTTTTAACTTTTATCCATGAATGAAAAAAAGTGGACAATTGATGCCATATTTTATACTTTGTGTGCATAATAAACTTGTGTAGTAACACTAGTTTATATGTGTCCCTGAAAGGTTAAAAGAAAATTTATTTTGGATAGCTTGGGTGGTAGAATTGTTGCAAATGAGAGCAAAGAAAGTTTTAATATGGTTCTTTATTTGTTTCTGAAGAGCATCTTCTTTTATTCATTTTATATAATACATAATTATAGCACATGCCCTATAGTTACTTTCGGAATTGTAGGAGTGCATTGAAAAGTTCATCTTGAGAAAACTCATTGTTCCAGTTGCAAATTTCTATTGTTACTATGCAGCCTTATCTTCAGTTGTGTTGTCTTGTAATAACAGCCATTTTTTATGAAGAGAGAATTAATATGTTCAAAATTTCCAGATGATCTGTAGAATTTTTAAAACGAATTCTAAAGCAGTAACTGGAATATTTGCATACAGCTCAGTACAAAAGTTAAAACCGTTGTTTTAGTCTTTTAAAACATTTGAAGCCCTGGAAGTTACAAAATTTTATAAAAGTTAAATCTACATACACATAGATAATATTTACATACTTTGCTTAAAGGTGTAGCAAAGAGTCAGGCAAGACTTAGCCACTGAGCACAAATAGCAGTAATACGTGGATTGATGATTTGTGGTAAGGATTAAATGATATTCTGTGGTCCATGGGGTCTCAAAGAGTCGGACATGGCTTAGGAACTGAACAACAACCAAAAAAAACAAAATGAAATGAAAATGTTCCTAGGATATTTTAATGCATGTATAGTAGTTGTGTTAATCGCTCAGTCATGTCCAACTCTTTGCAACCCCATGGACTTTGCAACCTGCTGGACTCTTTGGTCCATAGAGTTCTCCAGGAAAGAATATTAGAGTGGGTTGCCATTCCTTTGATATTTTGACATGTTTGAAGTATATAAAATTATTAAATGCAATGAATATATTAAAGCAAGGTATTGGTTGCCATATACATGTAAAAGCATAATTCAAGTCTATTTACCCAAGTTCCAGCTCTTTCACTTGTTGCCCAGTGAATCTGTCTTCTTGGACGGATTCCATCACAATAAACAGATATTGAAGCATTAGCACTCCATCCTGGATCAGTATTTCTTTTCAGACACCGTCCACTGAAAGTGTTTAAAAGAAAATTTATTTTTTGTGCATAATAAACTTGTGTAGTAACACTAGTTTATATGTGTCCCTGAAAGGTTAAAAGAAAATTTATTTTGGATAGCTTGGGTGGTAGAATTGTTGCAAATGAGAGCAAAGAAAGTTTTAATATGGTTCTTTATTTGTTTCTGAAGAGCATCTTCTTTTATTCATTTTATATAATACATAATTATAGCACATGCCCTATAGTTACTTTCGGAATTGTAGGAGTGCATTGAAAAGTTCATCTTGAGAAAACTCATTGTTCCAGTTGCAAATTTCTATTGTTACTATGCAGCCTTATCTTCAGTTGTGTTGTCTTGTAATAACAGCCATTTTTTATGAAGAGAGAATTAATATGTTCAAAATTTCCAGATGATCTGTAGAATTTTTAAAACGAATTCTAAAGCAGTAACTGGAATATTTGCATACAGCTCAGTACAAAAGTTAAAACCGTTGTTTTAGTCTTTTAAAACATTTGAAGCCCTGGAAGTTACAAAATTTTATAAAAGTTAAATCTACATACACATAGATAATATTTACATACTTTGCTTAAAGGTGTAGCAAAGAGTCAGGCAAGACTTAGCCACTGAGCACAAATAGCAGTAATACGTGGATTGATGATTTGTGGTAAGGATTAAATGATATTCTGTGGTCCATGGGGTCTCAAAGAGTCGGACATGGCTTAGGAACTGAACAACAACCAAAAAAAACAAAATGAAATGAAAATGTTCCCTAGGATATTTTAATGCATGTATAGTAGTTGTGTTAATCGCTCAGTCATGTCCAACTCTTTGCAACCCCATGGACTTTGCAACCTGCTGGACTCTTTGGTCCATAGAGTTCTCCAGGAAAGAATATTAGAGTGGGTTGCCATTCCTTTGATATTTTGACATGTTTGAAGTATATAAAATTATTAAATGCAATGAATATATTAAAGCAAGGTATTGGTTGCCATATACATGTAAAAGCATAATTCAAGTCTATTTACCCAAGTTCCAGCTCTTTCACTTGTTGCCCAGTGAATCTGTCTTCTTGGACGGATTCCATCACAATAAACAGATATTGAAGCATACATTAGCACTCCATCCTGGATCAGTATTTCTTTTCAGACATTCTCTTTCTGTTAGGTTCCCAGTCATTTAAGGGTTAAATCATAGAGTCATCTTTGATTTAATCATTACTTTCAGTTAATTTGGGGGGCATGAGATGCAGGAACTTGAATTCATTCTGTCTCACTCTTCTGCTACCAGCCTAGTCAGATTCATTACTACTCACTCCTCATTTGCAAGAGTAGTTCCCTAGCTTTCTTTTTTAATTCAGCTATATTCATTCATTGCTTCTGGCAGAAGCCATGATTGGATGCCAGTTTTATACATTGCTTCCCTGCACAAAAGCCTCCATTCTCTTCTGTTCTTTATATTTTGCCAAATGTAAATTATTTTTTGGTCATAGTATTTATTCTAATCTAGACCATACCCACCCAGTTTATTCATACAGTGAAAACCTGTGGTGTTCTCTGTCTTGCAAGTCCTATACTAACTCCCACTTCTATTGTTGGTCATATATTGTTTCATCTCATCAAATATGTCCTCTTTATTTTTTTACCTGTCTGTATTCTTTTTTTTTTTTCTGTCGGGGGGCGGGTTGGGGAGGGAGGGGAGTGGGCGGGCCACTTCTGTTGGTCTTTCATTTGTCTATTTTCATCCATCTTTGTTCTTTGGCCCGGGTGGGCCTCCCATCGCAGTGGCCTCTGTTGTCGCAGAGCACCGGCTCTGGGCACATGCGCTCCAGAGCTCCGGTTCGGTAATTGGACACATCGGTCCAGCCGCTCCGCAGCACGTGGGATCTTCCCAGGCCAGGGATCGAACTGGCGCCCCTTGCACTACAAGGCGGTGTCCTTACCCACTGGATCACCAGGGAAGCCCCACCTGTCTGTATTCTACTCAAATTTTACATTTCAAACAATGTTCTAGGTTTTAATTAAGCCATTATTGCCTGTATTGCCTTGAGATGATTTTTTTCATCTTGTGAATTCCGATTTTATTTACTGGCTATATTATGCTATTTGTTTTCTTTTTTGAAAAATTATTTGCATATTTATTTTTTGACCACTTTGCAGGGCATGTGGGATCTTAGTCCCCCAACTGAACATGTGCCCTCTGCGGAGGAAGCATGTCGTCCCAACCATGAGACCACCGGGGAACTCCTTGTATTATGCCATTTCATGCTTAATGATCTGTAGTCAATCTCTTTCAACTAGGCCACTTGACACACTGAGTAATATTTATCTCTTTTGCTTTAATGACATAATTTGTTTCTCTGACCTATATTTTTTTATATTACCTTCCTTAGCCTGCCTCTAAAATTTTGCCATTTTGCATGGCTCTATCTTTGGCATACCTTCAAGACTTCAGATCTTTGACTTTGTTCAAAACTGTCAGCTTGTTTTTCACAGCAGTTGTGCCTGTTTCCTTTCACTATGGTGAAAGAAGTGGCAACCCACTCCAGTATTCTTGCCTGGAAAATCCATGGACAGAGAAGCCTAGAGAGCTACAGTTCTTAGAGTCTCAAATATACAGAGGGCTCCCCTGATGGCTCAGTGCTCAAGAATCTCCCTGCAGTGCAAGACACCGGAGTTCCCTCCCTGAGTTGGGAAGATCCCCCTGGAGAAGGGCATGGCAACCCAGTCCAGTATTCTTGCCTAGAGAATCCCATGGACAGAAGAGCCTGATGGGCTGCCGTCAGTGGGGTAACACAGAGCTGGACACTACTGAAGTGACTATGCAGCATCCTCTCACTGTCAACAGTGAATGAGATCTGATTTTTTTTTTTTATCCTTGCAGATATTTCATATGGAGAGACTTTAATTTTTACTGGTCTAGTGGAAGTAAAATTATATCAGGGTCATTATGCTTTCTGCTTATTTCTGTTCAATTTGAATACCTTTTGGTTTTTGTTATTGTACATTAGTTTTTTCCTTTTTCAGTGAGTGCTTACTGAAATCCTGATCTCTTTCTGATTTTTTTAAAGTCTCTTGGAGATATTCATATATTCTGGTTACTTATTTCTTTCTAAGTTTTATGGACTTCAATTTTTTTTTTTTTATTTTACAGATTATCTTTTCATGTTCTCAAAAGAAATTTGTAGTTTCTATATATTCAAATTCATGTATTTTCTTTGTATTTTTGTACTTTTATATAGAAAATCTTTCTTTGCCTCAAAGTTTGCTTTGAAAGTTTAATGAATTTGAATAAAATCCTTAATCTATATAGAAATTTTATGGTGTGGGGAAGAAATCCATTTCACTTGTTCTTCACTTCTTCATGAAGTGACTTCATCTCTGGCAAAAGCATCATGGCATGATATTACAATAATTACGCCAGCTTTCTTTCTCTTGAAAGTTTTTGTGTATGTTGTTCCACATCTTAAAGTCGTTGTGTATCCTTGTATTTGTAGGCATGTTTCAGGCTCTATCTTTGCATACCTTCAAGACTTCAGATCTTTGACTTTGTTCAAAACTGTCAGCTTGTTTTTCACAGCAGTTGTGCCTGTTTCCTTTCACTATGGTGAAAGAAGTGGCAACCCACTCCAGTATTCTTGCCTGGAAAATCCATGGACAGAGAAGCCTAGAGAGCTACAGTTCTTAGAGTCTCAAATATACAGAGGGCTCCCCTGATGGCTCAGTGCTCAAGAATCTCCCTGCAGTGCAAGACACCGGAGTTCCCTCCCTGAGTTGGGAAGATCCCCCTGGAGAAGGGCATGGCAACCCAGTCCAGTATTCTTGCCTAGAGAATCCCATGGACAGAAGAGCCTGATGGGCTGCCGTCAGTGGGGTAACACAGAGCTGGACACTACTGAAGTGACTATGCAGCATCCTCTCACTGTCAACAGTGAATGAGATCTGATTTTTTTTTATCCTTGCAGATATTTCATATGGAGAGACTTTAATTTTACTGGTCTAGTGGAAGTAAAATTATATCAGGGTCATTATGCTTTCTGCTTATTTCTGTTCAATTTGAATACCTTTTGGTTTTTGTTATTGTACATTAGTTTTTTCCTTTTTCAGTGAGTGCTTACTGAAATCCTGATCTCTTTCTGATTTTTTTAAAGTCTCTTGGAGATATTCATATATTCTGGTTACTTATTTCTTTCTAAGTTTTATGGACTTCAATTTTTTTTTTTTTATTTTACAGATTATCTTTTCATGTTCTCAAAAGAAATTTGTAGTTTCTATATATTCAAATTCATGTATTTTCTTTGTATTTTTGTACTTTTATATAGAAAATCTTTCTTTGCCTCAAAGTTTGCTTTGAAAGTTTAATGAATTTGAATAAAATCCTTAATCTATATAGAAATTTTATGGTGTGGGGAAGAAATCCATTTCACTTGTTCTTCACTTCTTCATGAAGTGACTTCATCTCTGGCAAAAGCATCATGGCATGATATTACAATAATTACGCCAGCTTTCTTTCTCTTGAAAGTTTTTGTGTATGTTGTTCCACATCTTAAAGTCGTTGTGTATCCTTGTATTTGTAGGCATGTTTCAGCCTCTCTCTGCTTTACCAGCTATGGTCTTAAATTCTGTATTTTACTGGTGGTTCATTTTATAAAGTATCTGTCTGCAGTGTAGGAGACCTGGATTCAATTCCTGGGTCAGGAAGATCCCCTGAAGAGGGGAATGCTACCCACTCAAGTATTCTTGCCTGAAGAATCCCATGGATAGAGGAGCCTGGTGGGCTACAGTCCAGGGGGTCAGAAAGAGTCAGACACAACTGAGTGACTAACACTTTCACTTTCACTTAAGAAGTAAGTTATTATATACATCATAATTACTCAGATACTTGTTTCACACTTGCTATTGAAGATTTTTTATGTATTACACTCATATTTAAGGCTTGAAATTTTATTAACTAGATAGCAAATGCAAGACATTCTCAATATGAGACATATGCAAAGTCATTGCAAATCTTCAGAAGTGCTTATAGATAATTCCTATTATGGAATGTCATTTTGTGCAAACATGGTTTATTGGCATTATATGTGAATTAGTTTAGAACACATCTGTAATTCAAACCAATGGAAATATTTCAAATAGAAATACAGATTTGTCATTGCCTTTGTAAAAAAAATGTATTGAGTTCTTTTTTTGAATGCTTGTGCCTTATCTTCCAGGTGCTGCAGTTCATGGGGTCACAAAGTGCCGAACACGACTGAGCGACTGAACAACAAATCTTACAGGTACAGATTTGTCTTCAAATATAGTTCTTTTGAGATAGAATATTTCAATCATATTACATATTTATCTTTTAAATTTCCACTTATAATTATCAGATGATTTAAATAATATTTAAAAAGAATTCTTGATTAAGGGTACACATTACATATATTTAAAATATTTTCTAAAAGGATGTACCTACAACTAGCATTTCAAATTTGCTGTTGTTAGTGGGTTCACATCTACTCTTGATTAAATTATTTGTAGACACTAAGGGTATGTTCAAGAAAATTAATTTAATTTTAAAAATTGAGAAGGTAAACACAAAGCAAACATAAGAAAAAGAGTTGCTTAAAAATATTTCATACTGATTTTTGAAGTGGGCACTGTATTTTTTTTGTTCCACATCTTAAAGTCGTTGTGTATCCTTGTATTTGTAGGCATGTTTCAGCCTCTCTCTGCTTTACCAGCTATGGTCTTAAATTCTGTATTTTACTGGTGGTTCATTTTATAAAGTATCTGTCTGCAGTGTAGGAGACCTGGATTCAATTCCTGGGTCAGGAAGATCCCCTGAAGAGGGGAATGCTACCCACTCAAGTATTCTTGCCTGAAGAATCCCATGGATAGAGGAGCCTGGTGGGCTACAGTCCAGGGGGTCAGAAAGAGTCAGACACAACTGAGTGACTAACACTTTCACTTTCACTTAAGAAGTAAGTTATTATATACATCATAATTACTCAGATACTTGTTTCACACTTGCTATTGAAGATTTTTTATGTATTACACTCATATTTAAGGCTTGAAATTTTATTAACTAGATAGCAAATGCAAGACATTCTCAATATGAGACATATGCAAAGTCATTGCAAATCTTCAGAAGTGCTTATAGATAATTCCTATTATGGAATGTCATTTTGTGCAAACATGGTTTATTGGCATTATATGTGAATTAGTTTAGAACACATCTGTAATTCAAACCAATGGAAATATTTCAAATAGAAATACAGATTTGTCATTGCCTTTGTAAAAAAAATGTATTGAGTTCTTTTTTTGAATGCTTGTGCCTTATCTTCCAGGTGCTGCAGTTCATGGGGTCACAAAGTGCCGAACACGACTGAGCGACTGAACAACAAATCTTACAGGTACAGATTTGTCTTCAAATATAGTTCTTTTGAGATAGAATATTTCAATCATATTACATATTTATCTTTTAAATTTCCACTTATAATTATCAGATGATTTAAATAATATTTAAAAAGAATTCTTGATTAAGGGTACACATTACATATATTTAAAATATTTTCTAAAAGGATGTACCTACAACTAGCATTTCAAATTTGCTGTTGTTAGTGGGTTCACATCTACTCTTGATTAAATTATTTGTAGACACTAAGGGTATGTTCAAGAAAATTAATTTAATTTTAAAAATTGAGAAGGTAAACACAAAGCAAACATAAGAAAAAAAGAGTTGCTTAAAAATATTTCATACATGGATTTTTTGAAGTGGGCACTGTATTTGATCCGTTTTTTTCTTCATTCATTCATGCTGCAATTCAGAAATATTTATTTTTACCTTCTATTTGCCATATTCCATGAAAAGCATAGGTAAATTTTAGTTCTTTCTCTAAGAAAGAGTAGCGGCAGATAACATACCATGGCTGAACTCAGTGTTTCACATTTAATAACTGCTTGTTTTAATTCTGTTTTACTATCTTTAGATGAAACCACTGTTATTTCTAATTAAGAAATAATACCAGCACTCTTTTTTATCCTCTCTTAGTCTAGTTTTTTTTTTTCCACTTGTTTGTCAATTCTGCATTTTGTTAAAGAAATATTGTAACAACCAGATGGAGTTAGGGAAGGATTGTTTTCAAAACTATGGCACTAGACGTCAAGACTATTGAAAGAGTCGAGAAAGGTTGGACTCAACTCCATGGAAATGACAGGCAGGATACGCTTAAAAAAAAATAGTTATTGGGCTTCCCTGGTTGTCCGGTGGGTAAAGAGTCCGCCTTACAGTGCAAGGGGCATCAGTTCCATCTCTGGCCTGGGAAGATCCCACGTGCCCTGGAGCAGGTGGACGGGTGTGTCCAGTTAGGAGCCAGCACTCTGGAGCACTTGCCCCCAGAGTTGGTGCTCTCCTGCCCCCAGAGCTGGTGCTCTGCGCTGAGAGAGGCCACTGCAATGGGAGGCCCACACATGCGAAAGAATAAAAAGATTGATGAAAATAAATATAAATTAAAAAGAGGCATGATGGGGAAAAAGAAAAAAAATATAGTTATTTGTTTTAATTGGAGAATAATCACTTTACAATATTGGGTTAGTTTTTGCCATACATCAGCATGAATTGGCCAGTTGAGGGTTTTAAGCACTGAGATGAACTAGTAGAAATATATTGGAGGACATTGGGATGAGGTTGGTCAGTGTGATTAAGTTATTGCTTGAATATTGGCCTTTATTGAGATAGTTGGGCTCCTATCCTCCCACAGAGACTGGCTATAGGGCCCTAACTTTCTTGATGTTTTCCTTTTCCTTTGATTTGATAAGTACTTTTCAAAGAGATGTTTCTCAGGTCCTTGAAGGGAAAGATCTTGGTTTATAAAACTGACAGGAGATTGGAAAATTTACATCTCAGAGGAACAGAGAAAGAATTAACAATTGCAAGGATTCTAAAGTAAATATTCTAACAAAAAGAAAGATTGAGAAGTTTAGGAAGAAAGCTACTTAAAATTTAATTAACCAAGAGGAACATTAGGGCCATCTTGCTAAATGAACTGAATAAAACCTTCGGCACAATTAATAGCATTTACGATGCAGCTAAAAATGAAGACCTGAATTCAGGTTGGCCCAGGACTGAGTCTAAGAATTAACACATTAACATTAATCTCGAGAACAGAGTAGCCCTAGGAATAAGACACAGGCTTAATATGTGCATATTAATCAGAAAATAAAAGAAAAAGGAGATTTTAGAGAATTTTTCAAAAGTTAAATTTTTTAGAGAAGGTGAAACTAATCCTCAGTTCTTATCAAGTTCTTCCATTTCACCTTCTGCTGATGCAGACCCAGGGGGTCTGTGCTGTTTCCATTGTTCTGCTTCCTTTGCATGAAATAAAGAGTATTTCTCATTGCCTTCTATTCAGCAACTTTATTTTCACGAATCCAGTCTTTATATGCAAGCAGTTAATTTTAATTAACCCCTGGAGGAATTCTGTGTTTTATTTTGCATTGGCTACTGTGTAGAACTGCATCTTTTACTTAAACTATCACTGAATTGTATAAATTAAAGTTGGTATGATTAGTGAATTTGTGCATTTTTTGTTTTGAGATTCTCAGCTTTCCCTGTTGGTGATCACTAGGTATATTCTGTTTTAGCATTCACTTAAAATGCTGATTCCAGTTTGCAGAGGTAAATGTTTCCACTTTTGTTGGAAAAAATGTTTAATATAAACTTTCTCTAACATTTATAAGAGAAAAATTGATCAGAATAAATTGCATTTATTTCAGCTGTGTGTATGTGTGCATGAGTGTGTGTGTGTTTCTAACAAAATAGAAAATTGCTTCAAAAAGTATAGACACCTAGAATTAGCTATTTCTGATATCTGGCTATAGGGCCCTAACTTTCTTGATGTTTTCCTTTTCCTTTGATTTGATAAGTACTTTTCAAAGAGATGTTTCTCAGGTCCTTGAAGGGAAAGATCTTGGTTTATAAAACTGACAGGAGATTGGAAAATTTACATCTCAGAGGAACAGAGAAAGAATTAACAATTGCAAGGATTCTAAAGTAAATATTCTAACAAAAAGAAAGATTGAGAAGTTTAGGAAGAAAGCTACTTAAAATTTAATTAACCAAGAGGAACATTAGGGCCATCTTGCTAAATGAACTGAATAAAACCTTCGGCACAATTAATAGCATTTACGATGCAGCTAAAAATGAAGACCTGAATTCAGGTTGGCCCAGGACTGAGTCTAAGAATTAACACATTAACATTAATCTCGAGAACAGAGTAGCCCTAGGAATAAGACACAGGCTTAATATGTGCATATTAATCAGAAAATAAAAGAAAAAGGAGATTTTAGAGAATTTTTCAAAAGTTAAATTTTTTAGAGAAGGTGAAACTAATCCTCAGTTCTTATCAAGTTCTTCCATTTCACCTTCTGCTGATGCAGACCCAGGGGGTCTGTGCTGTTTCCATTGTTCTGCTTCCTTTGCATGAAATAAAGAGTATTTCTCATTGCCTTCTATTCAGCAACTTTATTTTCACGAATCCAGTCTTTATATGCAAGCAGTTAATTTTAATTAACCCCTGGAGGAATTCTGTGTTTTATTTTGCATTGGCTACTGTGTAGAACTGCATCTTTTACTTAAACTATCACTGAATTGTATAAATTAAAGTTGGTATGATTAGTGAATTTGTGCATTTTTTGTTTTGAGATTCTCAGCTTTCCCTGTTGGTGATCACTAGGTATATTCTGTTTTAGCATTCACTTAAAATGCTGATTCCAGTTTGCAGAGGTAAATGTTTCCACTTTTGTTGGAAAAAATGTTTAATATAAACTTTCTCTAACATTTATAAGAGAAAAATTGATCAGAATAAATTGCATTTATTTCAGCTGTGTGTATGTGTGCATGAGTGTGTGTGTGTTTCTAACAAAATAGAAAATTGCTTCAAAAGAGATCAAGTATAGACACCTAGAATTAGCTATTTCTGATATCTGGACCAAATAGAGTTTACATTTTCTTAAGAAATACTGCAAAATATTTTGATATTTCCTCACTTCCAATTGTTAATTCTGATAGTATTATATAAGCACTTAAAATTCTTGCAAGTCTTATATTTAGTATATTATGTGGTTGGAAATTGAAAAACTTTTCATCTGTCCTAATTGTCTATGATAAATTTAAGTTAAAAATCATTTTGTTTGAAAATAAAGTTCATTTAGAGTTATTTCTGCTATTATAGAAATCATTTCAAATAAGTATGGCATTATTTTTGTTATGGTGGGGAAAAAAGTGAATCTGTACTGCCTTTCAGATTTACTGCCTTTGATAGGAATGGATTGAGCTCGTGTGTTATATTTTGATTCAGTGTTAAAAATCCTTGATATATATTATTGCTGTAGGCAAAGCTATATGAAACTCAAAGTAATTATTTTTATTGATACAGCAGTTACTATTATTCTCATGAAAACGTATATCTTTCCAGTAGATAAATGCTTTTTTTTGAATAATATCATTGGAATTAAAGATTATTAAAAGTACAGACTCTGTTGCTATCACTAAAATTGTCTCCCAAGGAAATATATTTTATAATTTTAGACTTGAATTAAATACTTAAGTTTTTTTTAATAACCTCACTAAACTCTCAGGGAAATTGACATAAATGTGGAGCTAGGTTGTAAAGGACAAAATGTGAAAAGACTACAAGGACTTGGTGTTCTCCAGAAGCCTCAGAAATTCATCACTCCTGTGTGTCATACATTTTATTGCCTCCAGGAAAGCAGGGACCTTGATTTGAAGGACATTTTCTCGCTCTTTAATAGATGGTGACCATTCAGGGCACTGGAAGAATTGAACACATTTTCAACACTCTTTTTCCCTTTATTTGACTTAATTATGAAGCAATACTTTGTATCTCTAGTAAATTAAATTTCCCCAGTGACATAGTTTCAGAGATTTTTCTGGATGACTGTACTTTGATGGTTTGTCTCCTTCTAGTTCTGCTGGTTTGCTGAACTGCAGGTGCTTCAATTCCTGATACAAAGAATAAAATTGTACTGCAGGTGCCAAGGAGTAAAATATCCTAGTTAGCATTCTGAAAGCTTATCTGCATAATGTAATGATGTAAATGATGCGGAGTAACATCTTAATTGCAGGAGTTATTCTGAGGTTGAAAAGTAACTCAATGTCATCTACCTTAAGATCTTAAAAAAGTGAAGGGACTTTGCTGAAACTAAGAAAAAGTACCTTTGTTGACTGAGTAAGAAATTAGGAAAATCTTGATTATTCCCTGGTAGACCATCCATTGGTTAGGACTTGGTGCTTCACTGCAGTGGTCCTGGGTTCAATCCCTGGTTGGGGAAGTAATTTTTGATAGCAGTGTGGGAAGCATGGGCAAAGAATTGGAAAATCAGAATTTATTTTGTCTTCATTATTCCAAATGGGATTTTTCACTATACTAATATTTAATTAATATGACATGTTAATGTGGTCCATCAGTGTTAATGTGGTCACGTGAAGAACATACATTTTCTAAAAGTGTTAATTTCACATTTTATCTCAACTTTTGCTTATAGACTGGGTCAGGTTAATTTTTGAACAAATATGTAATTAATAAAATTGACATAATGAAATAAACCACATTCACATTTCTAAGTAGTTATGAAATTCTTGGTTTTGATTATCATTGTTAAGTAACATTCAAATAGCTAAAAAATAAAGGCTTGTACATTTTAGTTCATGTTAGTTTTGATCCATTTTTATATCCATGTTATATTTTACACAGTTCTTTAAAACATCTCTGTTTTTTTGCTTTTCTTATACTTTCTGTTATATGATGCATTCCCTACTTCATTTGCATTCTACATCTTCACATTTTTTAGCATATTTGAATTTGCAGGCTTCAAAATTAGCATCTGTTTCTCATTAATCAACTTTCATTTCCTCAGGTGTTAGTGATGTAATTACAGTCAGGTGTATAAGTCTGGCTTCATGTGTTCTTAGTACATTGTCACATTCTTATCACTTTTACTGTTTGGCTCTATTTGCATTTTCTGCATTCAACTTCTGTAGGATGTTTTATTGCATTAACATTATTATATACACTGCAATTTGAAGAGATGTTAGTGTTTTAAAGAAAATTTTATTACACACTTCTTAAGAAAAAAACTAAATCTGTCTGTAATTCTCATCCTTTCTATATTTTACTTAAAGAAAAAAAAAATTTGTATCTTACATGATTTAATGGATGTGGTTCTTAAGATGACTGTTTTAAGTCATTTTCTCAAAAGTACCCCTGTTCATTCCATGAATATACTTTCTTTTTGTCCTGATTGTTTATACCTCCATCCCTCCATCCACCCCTTCATTCATCCATCCATCCATGTGCATGATCTTTTAGGAGTAACAGTAGTTTGTTCATACTGCCTCATTTGTACACATATTGATTCCTTGGCAAGTTACTTGACAAGTTATAAATGATCTTGGAAAACACATATCCTTATTAACTGATTCCCATTACCCATATGTCTTAAACAATGTTTTCAGGTGCATCCTCATTCAAAACAGTAATCTCTTATGAGTCTTATTTCCTATCAGGATATTGGAATAATGCCAGTCAGAATTATTCCTTATTCTGGCATCTGTATCTATTTCAACATTTTTTTTCTTGTCTTTGGTGTATGACTTAGAGAATGAAAATAGATTCTCCATTTTTGCTTCTGAAATTGTAGTTTGTTTACTCTGGATCTGACATCATATTTTTATATGAGGAAATGGACAACCACCAAAAATTCTCCTAACTAGAAGATATCTCTTTGATTTGTATGGTTCAGTATGGCATTGTTTTCTTTAAATTTACTTTTTCTAGAACAGATCACTTAAATACTATTATATGATGTGTTCTAAAAAGAGCATATTATATTGATAATTTTAAACAGTTACCAAATGACCTGTAATTGATTGAAAAATCACTAGAGCTGCTAAGTCAGGAAAGAATTAAAGAGTAGAAGTGGATAGATTGATTTTGGAGATTATTATATTAGGCACATAAGCGAGAATGGACTAATTTCCGGTGTAGTGATGTAATTACAGTCAGGTGTATAAGTCTGGCTTCATGTGTTCTTAGTACATTGTCACATTCTTATCACTTTTACTGTTTGGCTCTATTTGCATTTTCTGCATTCAACTTCTGTAGGATGTTTTATTGCATTAACATTATTATATACACTGCAATTTGAAGAGATGTTAGTGTTTTAAAGAAAATTTTATTACACACTTCTTAAGAAAAAAACTAAATCTGTCTGTAATTCTCATCCTTTCTATATTTTACTTAAAGAAAAAAAAAATTTGTATCTTACATGATTTAATGGATGTGGTTCTTAAGATGACTGTTTTAAGTCATTTTCTCAAAAGTACCCCTGTTCATTCCATGAATATACTTTCTTTTTGTCCTGATTGTTTATACCTCCATCCCTCCATCCCCCCCTTCATTCATCCATCCATCCATGTGCATGATCTTTTAGGAGTAACAGTAGTTTGTTCATACTGCCTCATTTGTACACATATTGATTCCTTGGCAAGTTACTTGACAAGTTATAAATGATCTTGGAAAACACATATCCTTATTAACTGATTCCCATTACCCATATGTCTTAAACAATGTTTTCAGGTGCATCCTCATTCAAAACAGTAATCTCTTATGAGTCTTATTTCCTATCAGGATATTGGAATAATGCCAGTCAGAATTATTCCTTATTCTGGCATCTGTATCTATTTCAACATTTTTTTTTCTTGTCTTTGGTGTATGACTTAGAGAATGAAAATAGATTCTCCATTTTTGCTTCTGAAATTGTAGTTTGTTTACTCTGGATCTGACATCATATTTTTATATGAGGAAATGGACAACCACCAAAAATTCTCCTAACTAGAAGATATCTCTTTGATTTGTATGGTTCAGTATGGCATTGTTTTCTTTAAATTTACTTTTTCTAGAACAGATCACTTAAATACTATTATATGATGTGTTCTAAAAAGAGCATATTATATTGATAATTTTAAACAGTTACCAAATGACCTGTAATTGATTGAAAAATCACTAGAGCTGCTAAGTCAGGAAAGAATTAAAGAGTAGAAGTGGATAGATTGATTTTGGAGATTATTATATTAGGCACATAAGCGAGAATGGACTAATTTGGTGATAGGTAGTCCACCAATGCTTGCTTATGGATTAAACAGGGTGATAACGGAAATGAAACATCAAAAATGTCTTCTTGAGTTTTTGTCGAATTAGTGAATGAATGTGGTATCATTTCCTGACATGAAAAACACTATTTAGTATGTATTCTGGAAGGTAACTTAATGTTGGAAGTACTAAATTCTAGATGACTATGAAGAAATCTTCAAATGGTGGTAACTTTTCTTCTACTTGTCCAATACCTTTTTTTTTTTTAAATTGATTTATTTTGGGGTGGGGGTGGGGAGGGAGGGGCAGCGGGTGGGCTGCTTCTATTGGTCTTTCATTTGTCTATTTTTCATCCATCTTTGTTCTATGGCCCATGTGGGCCTCCCATCACGGTGGCCTCTGTTGTCGCAGGGCACCGGTTCTGGGCACATGCACTCGAGAGCTCCGGCTCGGTAATTGGACACATCAGTCCAGCCGTTCAGCGGCACGTGGGATCTTCCCAAGCCAGGGATCGAACCGGCGCCCCTTGCACTGCAAGGCAGTATCCTTACCCACTGGACAACCAGGGAAGCCCACCGATACCATTTTTAAAAAAAACTTTTTGGCCATTTTTATTGGTCTTTCATTTATTTATTTTCTTTGTCCTTTGGCTTGTGTGGGCCTCCCATCACAGTGGCCTCTCCTATAGCAGAGCACTGGTTCTGGGTGCATGTGCTCCAGAGTGCTGGCTGGGTAGTTGGACACACCGGTCCAGCTGCTCTGTGGCATGTGGGATCTTCCCATGCCAGAGAACGAGTCAGTGCCGCTTCCAGTGCAAGGTGGACTCATTATCCACTGGACCACCATGGAAACCCTGTCCAATACTCTTTATGTCTATTTATTTTTATTTTTTTATTTTTTTTTTAAAGATTTATTTATTTATTTATTTTTGGGCGGGGGTCGGGTTGGGGAGGGAGGGGAGCAGGCGGGCCACTTCTATTGGTCTTTCATTTCTCCATTTTCATCTGTCTTTGTTCTTTGGCTCCTGTGGGCCTCCCATCGCGGCGGCGTCTGTCGTTGCAGAGCGCTGGCTCTGGGCGCATGCGCTCCTTAGCTCCGGCTTGGTAATTGGACACATAGGTCCAGCCGCTCCGCGGCACGTGGGATCTTCCCAGGCCAGGGCTCGAACCGGCGCCCCTTGCACTGCAAGGTGGTGTCCTTACCCACTGAACCACCAGGGGAAGCCCTCTTTATGTCTATTTAGAATCTAATCCATTGACTAAAGTTAATAGAATAATGTTAGCTGCAGTAATTATGGCTTATTATGAAGATCAATACTAAGAATGATCTTCATTATTGATTACAGGGAATTCATGGTAACATTTATTTTATTCTTAAAAAATACTTTAAGTAAGCTCTATGTGTTATATTTATGACAACTTTTCCAGTCATCCAATGAAACAATAATATGATTTTTATTTAGAAAGTTAATTTTTTGCTTACCTTTTAGTATTATTATTAGTTTCCTAATAAAAATTGTAAATATATTTTGGGCATAAAATTATTGCTTAATGGAATTTTTCTTTTGGATTTTACCATAAATATTATAGATATTGATGTGCAGTACAGTTTTTACATGAAATAATATTGGGTTTAAATAGATTTCATGGAGAAGTTTAAGAAACTTTTCATCTTTTTTATTATAATTTTTGTTTTCTTGAGTATTTATAAGAATGCAAACGTAGAATAACTTGAAAAGAAGACTGAACACCAAAGAATCTATGCTTTCTGATTGTGCTGTTGGAGAAGATTCTTTAGAGTCCCTTGGACAGCAAGGAGATCAAATCAGCCAATCTAATAGGAAGTCAACCCTGAATATTCATTGGAAAAACTGATGATGAAATGAAGTTCCAATACTTTGGCCACCTGATGCAAAGAGCCGACTCAGTGGAAAAGACCCTGATGCTCAGAAAGATTGAAGGCAAAAGGAGAAGAGTGGCAGAGAATGAGATGCTTAGATAGCATCACTGACTTAATGGATATGAGTTTGACCAAACTCCAGGATATAGTGAAGGATAGAGAAAGCCTGACATGCTACAGTCCATGGGGCTGCATAGAGTAGGACATGACTTAGCAGCTGATCAACAAACAACACTAGCAGGTGTATTTGTTAAAATCAACAAACCAGGGCTTTCCTGGTGGGTGAAGAGTCCGCCTTGCAGTGCAGGGGGCGCCAGTTTGATCCCTGGCCCAGGAAGATCATAGGAGCCATGGAGTGGCTGGGCCGGTGTGTCTGGTTGTTAGCCAGCGCTCTGGAGTGCATGCAGCCAGAACAGGTGCTCTGCAATGAGAGAGGCCACTGTAATGGGAGACCCACAGAGGCCAAAAAATAAAGAGGGTTGAAAAACAAAGCAAAACAATAAAAGAGGCCAAAATTGAAAACTAAATAAATTTTAAAAATCAACAAGCCAATGTTGATATAATTAACCAAAGTCCATATTTTATTCCTAATTTCTTACCCAATGTCTTTTTCTGTCTCAGGATCTCATCCATGATACTGTATTGCTTATAGTCATTATGTCTTCCTAGACCACTCTTGGCTGAGACAATTTCTCATACTTTCCTTGATTTTCATGATACTAACAATTTGGAGGAGTGTTGTTCAGGTACTTTGTAAAATATCCCTCTCTTGAGATTTGCCTGATGTTTTTCTCATGTTTAGTTTGAAGTTTCGAGTTTGGGGGAATAAGACCACAAAGACAAAGTGCCATTTTATCACATTTTGTCAAGAGTGCATATTATCAGCATGCTGTCACTTATCCTAAATATTGAGCTCTGTCACTGGTGGAGGAAGTGAAATAAAAGGGTTTAAGTTAAACTTTTCATCTTTTTATTATAATTTTGTTTTCTTGAGTATTTATAAGAATGCAAACGTAGAATAGCTTGAAAAGAAGACTGAACACCAAAGAATCTATGCTTTCTGATTGTGCTGTTGGAGAAGATTCTTTAGAGTCCCTTGGACAGCAAGGAGATCAAATCAGCCAATCTAATAGGAAGTCAACCCTGAATATTCATTGGAAAAACTGATGATGAAATGAAGTTCCAATACTTTGGCCACCTGATGCAAAGAGCCGACTCAGTGGAAAAGACCCTGATGCTCAGAAAGATTGAAGGCAAAAGGAGAAGAGTGGCAGAGAATGAGATGCTTAGATAGCATCACTGACTTAATGGATATGAGTTTGACCAAACTCCAGGATATAGTGAAGGATAGAGAAAGCCTGACATGCTACAGTCCATGGGGCTGCATAGAGTAGGACATGACTTAGCAGCTGATCAACAAACAACACTAGCAGGTGTATTTGTTAAAATCAACAAACCAGGGCTTTCCTGGTGGGTGAAGAGTCCGCCTTGCAGTGCAGGGGGCGCCAGTTTGATCCCTGGCCCAGGAAGATCATAGGAGCCATGGAGTGGCTGGGCCGGTGTGTCTGGTTGTTAGCCAGCGCTCTGGAGTGCATGCAGCCAGAACAGGTGCTCTGCAATGAGAGAGGCCACTGTAATGGGAGACCCACAGAGGCCAAAAAATAAAGAGGGTTGAAAAACAAAGCAAAACAATAAAAGAGGCCAAAATTGAAAACTAAATAAATTTTAAAAATCAACAAGCCAATGTTGATATAATTAACCAAAGTCCATATTTTATTCCTAATTTCTTACCCAATGTCTTTTTCTGTCTCAGGATCTCATCCATGATACTGTATTGCTTATAGTCATTATGTCTTCCTAGACCACTCTTGGCTGAGACAATTTCTCATACTTTCCTTGATTTTCATGATACTAACAATTTGGAGGAGTGTTGTTCAGGTACTTTGTAAAATATCCCTCTCTTGAGATTTGCCTGATGTTTTTCTCATGTTTAGTTTGAAGTTTCGAGTTTGGGGGAATAAGACCACAAAGACAAAGTGCCATTTTATCACATTTTGTCAAGAGTGCATATTATCAGCATGCTGTCACTTATCCTAAATATTGAGCTCTGTCACTGGTGGAGGAAGTGTTTCTCAGGTTTCTCCACTGTGAAGTTATTCATCCCCTCCTCCCCCACTTATATAACATATTCTTTGGAAAGATATCATTATGCATTGCCGATATTTTAGACATGGGAGTTATGCTCAACTTTTTTCAAGGCAGAGTGTCTGTATACAATATTTGGAATTTTTCTGCTTTGGAGATTTGTATCTTCTTCACCACTACCTGTTTTATTATTTATTTTTACCAATTCAGATTCACACTTTGCAACAATGATGTGGAAAAAAAAAACAGATTCACTCATAGCTATTAATTTTTTTGCTTATATTGCTCCAGCTTTGGGCTACTGAGAGCACTTTCAGTTTGCTCTTGTGTCTATTCAACATACTCTCATCAATGTGTGTGTTTCGAAAACTTCCTTCTTTTATGGTGTTAGAAACTTCTCCAGACTTTTATTTTTCTAAGTTTGTTAAGGTATGTCCTATGGCCCACAGTATTGTCTGACTTGTTGAATATTCTATATAAGCTTGAGAAAAATGTGTACGGCTTTGTTGTTGATGAAGTAGTCTACAGAAAAAAATTATATCAAGTTCATTGATGCTATTGATTTTTGTCAATTTTTTAAAAAAATTTTTGCCTCTTACTGGTTTTCTATTTATTTAGTTTATATTCATTTTTTTAAACAAAAATTTTGGCCTCTTTTATTGTTTTTTTATTTATTTATTTTGATCCATCTTTATTCTTTGGGCCATGTGGGCCTCCCACCACAGTGGGCTCTGTTGGTGCAGAGTACCAGCTCTGGGCACATGCACTCCAGAGCACTGGCTCGCTACTAGACACTACAGTCCAGCTGCTCCACTAGTACACAGGATCCACCCAGGCCAGGGATTGAACCAGCACCCCTTGCACAGCAAGGTGGACTCTCTACCCACTGGACCACCAGGGAAGCTCTTGATGATATTGTAAAGTTCAATGATACCTTCACTGATTTTCTGTTTCCTGGATTTGTCCATTTCTGATACAAGAGTGTTGAAGTCTCCAGTTTTATGGTAGTGGATTAATCTGTTTTTATTTGTAGTCCTATCACTTTTTGGCTCACATAGTTTGATACTTTTTTTTCTTTTTTAAATTAATTTATTTATTTATTTTGGGCAGGAATCGGGTTGGGGAGGGAGGGGAGCAGGCGGGCCACTTCTATTGGTCTTTCATTTCTCTATGTTCATCCATCTTTGTTCTTTGGCTCCTGTGGGCCTCCCATCGCGGTGGCGTCTGTCGTTGTAGAGCATCGGCTCTGGGCACATGTGCTCCAGAGCTCTGGCTCGGTAATTGGACACATCAGTCCAGCCGCTCTGCAGCATGTGGGATCTTCCCAGGCCAGGGATCGAACCGGCGCCCCTTGCACTGCAAGGCGGTGTCCTTACCCACTGGACCACCAGGGGAAGCCCCTCTTTTTTTTCTTAACTGCAGGCACAGTAAGGATTATTACGTCTTTCTGAAGAATTGACCTCTCTATCACTACATAATGCCTTTATTTATACGTGATGAAATCTTCTCTCTCAATTTAATATAGCTACTTTTTCCTTTGATGGAAAGAAGCATGATGATGTCAGCATGGTGTATTTTCTCCATTTATTTCTTTTGATGTCAGCATGGTGTATTTTCTCTATTCATTTCTTTTTAATCTATATGGATGTCTTTCTATTTAAAGTGGGTTTCTTGTAGAGAACATAGTTGGGTTGTGGGTTTTGATCCACTCTGACAATTTCTGTAATTTGTTTTAGTTGATGTATTTAGATCACTCTTGTTCAAAGTGATTATTGCTATAGTCAGATTAATATCTCCTGTGTTTGTTACTATTTTCTATTTATTGCTCTTGTTCTTTGTTTCTGTTTTTGTCTTCCACTCATTTCCTGCCTTTTGTGGTTTCATTAGGTGCTTTATGTTACTCCACTTTCCTTTCCTAGCATATTAGTTATATTTATTTTTAAGTTTTTCTTTGTGATTTCCTCAGACCTTGTAGTAAACATTTACAGGTAATCTTAGTCCACTTTCAAATAATAATATACCACATCATAGTGTAAGTACCTTTTAATAAAAACTCTTTATTCCTCCCTCCCATTCTTTGTATCATTGCTATCATTCATTTCATTTATATATACGCATACCTAAATATACATACATAACATATGTATATATGATATATATATAAGCACATTAAGCCAAAACACTGTTGGTATTATTTTAAGTAATTCTTATCTTTTATTCTTTATAGGTAAGGTTTCATTTATCCCTCTTGCTTCTTTCAAAATTTTTTTAAAATTTGATTTTCTTCAGTTTGCATATAATATGCCTAGATGTATTTGGTGAGGGGAAATTTATCTTGCTTGGTGCTTTCTGAGCTACCTGAAACTGTTTTATGATGGCTGCAATCAATTGGGAGAATTTCTTTACATTATTATCTCAAATCTTTATTCTCTCTGTTTTATCTCCTCTGGTATTTTCATTTTACATTTGTTACACCTTTTATAATTATCCCACAGTCTTTGGATAGTCTCTTCTGTGTTTTTCAGTGTATAATCTCTTTGCATTTTCAGTTTGGATATTTATGTTTCCATATCTTCTAGCTCAGAGATTCTTTTCTCAGCCACGTCCTATCTACTAATGAGCCCATTGTAGGCATTTTGCTTTTGTCTTACCATGTTTGTGGAGTCTAGTATTTCTTTTTGATTCTTTCTTTGAATTTCCATCTCTCTGTTTACATTACCCGTTTACTTTTGTGTTCTATCTACCTTCCCCATTTATTATATTCATCAGAGTCGTTTGAAATTCCCATTCTTTTTTTTTTTTTGGCCACTTCTATTGGTCTTTTATTTATTTCCATCTTTGTTCTTTGGCCTGTGTGGACCTCACATTGCAGTGGCCTCTCTCGTTGCAGAGCACTGGCTCTGGGCACACGCGCTTCAGAGCACTGGCTTGGCAGTTGGACACATTGGTCCAGCTGCTCCGTGGCACGTGGGATCTTCCCAGGCCAGGGATCAAACCTGCACTGCAAGGCCGTGTCTTTACCCACTGGACCACCAGGGAAGCCCTGAAATTTTCATTCTGATAACTCCAACTACCCCACTATGTTTGGTTCTTTTGTTTGTTCTGTCTCTTCAAACTGTTTTTTGCCTTTTAGTATGCCTTGTAAATTTCTCTTTGATATTCACATGTGATGTACTGGGTAAAAGTTACTGTGCAAAAAGATCTTTAGTAATGTGGTCAGCAGTCAACAGACCTCTGGTAGTGTGGTCTGTAGTAATTAGACCTTTGGTAATGTGGTAAGGTGTGGGGGAAATCTAGTCTTGTGATGAGGACTATGATTAGTCTTTTAATGAGCCCATACCTTTCATGTGTAAAAACAAGTTCTTCTCAGGTTTCTCTCCCCCAACCCCCACACCACCTTAGGTGAGACAGAATGTTTACAGTGGGCTGGAGTGTGGTATTTTCCTTCTCAATGTCAGTGAGACTCTGACAAAATTTCAGTGGTTTAGTCACTGGTCAGGTCATTTCATTGAGGGCAGTCTTGTTAAGAAGAGTGCTGTGGACCATTTCAAAAAGGTCTGTTTTCCACCTTTCCCTACCAGAAGCATGAGGGCATTTTTTTTCTGATACTCACTGCGAGTACGTGTTCAGTCCCTGGGAGTAAACTCACAAAAGTATAAGGGCTCTCTTGTCATGGGTTCCCGTGGAGTTTTTCTCTCTCAGGCTTATCCAGACTACACTTCCAGCAGTTCAGGTTTTGCTACTTCAGTACTGGTTCCAGCTGTGATGGCAGCTTGGGGGATTCTGTTCTGGTTCAGTTTCTATCTGCATTTCTGTCTCTTCAGTGCTAAGGGTAGTGCTTTGCTCTGTGACCTCACTTCCCTGATAGAGCTAAGAAGAGTTATTGATTTTTCAGTTTGTTCAGCTTGTTGTTAGGATGCAGTGCAGCTTCCAAGTTGCTTCCATTCTGGATTGGAGTCTGCTGATTCTTGCATTTCCAGTTTAGATATAAAATCAAGAATATCTTGGAAATTTAAGAACAGTTGGACACATTGGTCCAGCTGCTCCGTGGCACGTGGGATCTTCCCAGGCCAGGGATCAAACCTGCACTGCAAGGCCGTGTCTTTACCCACTGGACCACCAGGGAAGCCCTGAAATTTTCATTCTGATAACTCCAACTACCCCACTATGTTTGGTTCTTTTGTTTGTTCTGTCTCTTCAAACTGTTTTTTGCCTTTTAGTATGCCTTGTAAATTTCTCTTTGATATTCACATGTGATGTACTGGGTAAAAGTTACTGTGCAAAAAGATCTTTAGTAATGTGGTCAGCAGTCAACAGACCTCTGGTAGTGTGGTCTGTAGTAATTAGACCTTTGGTAATGTGGTAAGGTGTGGGGGAAATCTAGTCTTGTGATGAGGACTATGATTAGTCTTTTAATGAGCCCATACCTTTCATGTGTAAAAACAAGTTCTTCTCAGGTTTCTCTCCCCCAACCCCCACACCACCTTAGGTGAGACAGAATGTTTACAGTGGGCTGGAGTGTGGTATTTTCCTTCTCAATGTCAGTGAGACTCTGACAAAATTTCAGTGGTTTAGTCACTGGTCAGGTCATTTCATTGAGGGCAGTCTTGTTAAGAAGAGTGCTGTGGACCATTTCAAAAAGGTCTGTTTTCCACCTTTCCCTACCAGAAGCATGAGGGCATTTTTTTTCTGATACTCACTGCGAGTACGTGTTCAGTCCCTGGGAGTAAACTCACAAAAGTATAAGGGCTCTCTTGTCATGGGTTCCCGTGGAGTTTTTCTCTCTCAGGCTTATCCAGACTACACTTCCAGCAGTTCAGGTTTTGCTACTTCAGTACTGGTTCCAGCTGTGATGGCAGCTTGGGGGATTCTGTTCTGGTTCAGTTTCTATCTGCATTTCTGTCTCTTCAGTGCTAAGGGTAGTGCTTTGCTCTGTGACCTCACTTCCCTGATAGAGCTAAGAAGAGTTATTGATTTTTCAGTTTGTTCAGCTTGTTGTTAGGATGCAGTGCAGCTTCCAAGTTGCTTCCATTCTGGATTGGAGTCTGCTGATTCTTGCATTTCCAGTTTAGATATAAAATCAAGAATATCTTGGAAATTTAAGAACAGTTTGACATTGGAGTTTAATTTTCATATTGCTATTTTATTTAAATTTATCATTTCACATATTTCCTCTCACTGAGATATCATACCTATAAACTTTTCTACTCGTATCCAAATTTCTAATGTATACTTTTCTTTCCCATACTTTGTTTCTATTGGGTACGCATAAGTCAGCACTGTATTTTTAGTACATTTTCCAAACATAAATGTTGCATTTTTAAATGATTGACTAGTGAGCTTCTAAAATAAGAATAATTTATACCCCTCCACCTATTTATGTATAAATACAGAACATTTATCTTAGGAAGTTGTACCAAAAGTGGAGTGAATTTAAGGTTAACCCTCAGACTTCCTGAGGGACAGTTACACGTTCCTAGGGATGGTTCAGTCCCTGACAGGAACACTGCTGGTCGTAGGACGCTGGCTAACTTATGATGGACATGTAGAAACAAAGTTTTGTGTTACTTTAGCATTTATAATTTAGTAACTTCTGTTCTTATCGCAAACCTCACCCTCTGCAAAGTTGTGTGGATATTTATCAAAGATAGCTCTTGTAGACTCAGTTTGAAACTATGTAGGTTTGTTTCATATGTGACTTTTACCAGATTCAGATCAGTTTTTGTTTTTCATGAAGCACCTAACATTTCCATGAAAGTATGTGGATACCACATTATGAAGACCTTACCACTTTCCTGATATCACAATTGAAAGTGAAATAACCAGATAAACCATTGTAAAGTAAATTAAATCATATTTCTGTTTTTTTCTTATGAGAAAAGTAAGAACAGTTCTAGAAGGGAAAAAAAATGAAAGAGAATTAGAGGTTTCCAGCTTGCACTGGGATTGAAAACTGTGTTTATCTTTCACACGCATATGTACACACATACAGTCACACACAACTTAATTTTTTACCTCAGGATTTTGGAGTTGTAATTATAATGATTAGAGTTCTGTTTACAAATTTCTAAAAAAGAATTGATTTAGGCAGTGTCTTAAGATGTTTAAAAAATCATTTGGTTTGTATCTTTTTTTTTTGGCAATGGAGAGACTAAATCCATTCTGGATTGAGTCTGCTGATTCTTGCATTTCCAGTTTAGATATAAAATCAAGAATATCTTGGAAATTTAAGAACAGTTTGACATTGGAGTTTAATTTTCATATTGCTATTTTATTTAAATTTATCATTTCACATATTTCCTCTCACTGAGATATCATACCTATAAACTTTTCTACTCGTATCCAAATTTCTAATGTATACTTTTCTTTCCCATACTTTGTTTCTATTGGGTACGCATAAGTCAGCACTGTATTTTTAGTACATTTTCCAAACATAAATGTTGCATTTTTAAATGATTGACTAGTGAGCTTCTAAAATAAGAATAATTTATACCCCTCCACCTATTTATGTATAAATACAGAACATTTATCTTAGGAAGTTGTACCAAAAGTGGAGTGAATTTAAGGTTAACCCTCAGACTTCCTGAGGGACAGTTACACGTTCCTAGGGATGGTTCAGTCCCTGACAGGAACACTGCTGGTCGTAGGACGCTGGCTAACTTATGATGGACATGTAGAAACAAAGTTTTGTGTTACTTTAGCATTTATAATTTAGTAACTTCTGTTCTTATCGCAAACCTCACCCTCTGCAAAGTTGTGTGGATATTTATCAAAGATAGCTCTTGTAGACTCAGTTTGAAACTATGTAGGTTTGTTTCATATGTGACTTTTACCAGATTCAGATCAGTTTTTGTTTTTCATGAAGCACCTAACATTTCCATGAAAGTATGTGGATACCACATTATGAAGACCTTACCACTTTCCTGATATCACAATTGAAAGTGAAATAACCAGATAAACCATTGTAAAGTAAATTAAATCATATTTCTGTTTTTTTCTTATGAGAAAAGTAAGAACAGTTCTAGAAGGGAAAAAAAATGAAAGAGAATTAGAGGTTTCCAGCTTGCACTGGGATTGAAAACTGTGTTTATCTTTCACACGCATATGTACACACATACAGTCACACACAACTTAATTTTTTACCTCAGGATTTTGGAGTTGTAATTATAATGATTAGAGTTCTGTTTACAAATTTCTAAAAAAGAATTGATTTAGGCAGTGTCTTAAGATGTTTAAAAAATCATTTGGTTTGTATCTTTTTTTTTTGGCAATGGAGAGACTAAATACATGTTAAATTTCCACAAAATATTAAGGCATACTGGCGTTTGTTTGGTTTGGAGTGACTTTTCTGTTATTCCAAGTGTTTCCTTATCTATTGTTCTTGGAGTCTTTATGCTTCTTATTCTTAGCACCATAAGAAATATCTCTGTTCTACAATGCTAGTTTATGGTGAGGATATTTTTGAGGAGAATGAAGCCTGATTACAATCCAGTAAATGAAACTGCCAAGTCAATGCAGAGACTCTACAACAACTGAAATTTTTATTCTACGAAGAACGATTTTTTCCACATTGTTCAATGAAAAAAACCAACCCAATAGCTTCTTTCCTGTAGCTGAATAAGCAGTTATGTGGTGATTCTTAGGTTTTAAAAATATCTCCAAAAGCTCCACCTTTAGAAGAAATTTAAATAGTGTGTGAAACACTCTACCAGAGAGAAAATACAAAATGTGGTTTTCCCTCCTGAGATATAAAGTGGGCAAACACATGCGGTTCAAATAGAATATTGATACATATGTACATCTCTTTAAAAAGCAATGCAGTATTCCATAAACCCACAGTTTTGAATAAGAAGAGGCGTAAACCTACTGGGATGCTGAATTTACATATCATGGGCCAAGTACAGCACAGATGCCAAGGGTGGTTTCTGGATGAAGGTGTCACCCGTGAAATGACAAAAATTGACTCTTTGCATGTCTACCTCCCTGCTGCTGGGAACTCAGAAATACTGTTACTTGGCTGATTTCCTAATAAACTACAGGTGGGCGGGTGCTGAGGTTGTGCCATTACAAATCATCATCTGTTAGATCAAAGTGCAGAGGGAAGAACGGCAGGTGTGCAGTATTAATAGCTACATTTATCTCCTTAGTCACTTAATAATTGCTTCTGGTGTAGCTCCCTTGTAACACTGCATTTCATGGACTCCAAAAGCATTTTGATGAAGCTTAATTTTCTCCATGCTGGCAGAGTTCTCATGTGCTGATTTTTTTTAGAGTTCTGTTTACAAATTTCTAAAAAAGAATTGATTTAGGCAGTGTCTTAAGATGTTTAAAAAATCATTTGGTTTGTATCTTTTTTTTTTGGCAATGGAGAGACTAAATACATGTTAAATTTCCACAAAATATTAAGGCATACTGGCGTTTGTTTGGTTTGGAGTGACTTTTCTGTTATTCCAAGTGTTTCCTTATCTATTGTTCTTGGAGTCTTTATGCTTCTTATTCTTAGCACCATAAGAAATATCTCTGTTCTACAATGCTAGTTTATGGTGAGGATATTTTTGAGGAGAATGAAGCCTGATTACAATCCAGTAAATGAAACTGCCAAGTCAATGCAGAGACTCTACAACAACTGAAATTTTTATTCTACGAAGAACGATTTTTTCCACATTGTTCAATGAAAAAAACCAACCCAATAGCTTCTTTCCTGTAGCTGAATAAGCAGTTATGTGGTGATTCTTAGGTTTTAAAAATATCTCCAAAAGCTCCACCTTTAGAAGAAATTTAAATAGTGTGTGAAACACTCTACCAGAGAGAAAATACAAAATGTGGTTTTCCCTCCTGAGATATAAAGTGGGCAAACACATGCGGTTCAAATAGAATATTGATACATATGTACATCTCTTTAAAAAGCAATGCAGTATTCCATAAACCCACAGTTTTGAATAAGAAGAGGCGTAAACCTACTGGGATGCTGAATTTACATATCATGGGCCAAGTACAGCACAGATGCCAAGGGTGGTTTCTGGATGAAGGTGTCACCCGTGAAATGACAAAAATTGACTCTTTGCATGTCTACCTCCCTGCTGCTGGGAACTCAGAAATACTGTTACTTGGCTGATTTCCTAATAAACTACAGGTGGGCGGGTGCTGAGGTTGTGCCATTACAAATCATCATCTGTTAGATCAAAGTGCAGAGGGAAGAACGGCAGGTGTGCAGTATTAATAGCTACATTTATCTCCTTAGTCACTTAATAATTGCTTCTGGTGTAGCTCCCTTGTAACACTGCATTTCATGGACTCCAAAAGCATTTTGATGAAGCTTAATTTTCTCCATGCTGGCAGAGTTCTCATGTGCTAAGTATTGGGTGTGTGTGTTTCATTCCCTAATGAGGCACTCGTGTAGCACAGATATAGGGAACCACATGTAAGTGAGTTACCATTCATGTTGCTCTTCTGTGAACAATTGTTAGCATTTGCCTATATATTTTTAATATGTGCTTGAAAATAAAATTACTTTACTCACCTAGTTCTTAAAAATAGTTTCCCATATATGCTTATGTATGTTTCTGACATTTATCAGTTGCCTTCTGTACATCAACCAGGTACTTGTTTAGGCTTTTGTATATGTGTGCTTTTGGAATATTTCCTTTGTATAGAGTATTATATAATTATCAGCAATAATATCATTGGCTATAATTGTAATCAAATATTGAAGAATAAAAGACTAAAAATAAACTAAAATTGTTTCTCTTTTCCATCATGAGAGACTTCAAAGTTTAGTTATATTGTCCTACTCGATGAGGAAAGCCTTTTATAGTTATCAGCAAATAAAAGGTATAGAGTACAAAAATTTTGGAAAGTTTTGGTTGTTTTCTAGTTCTATGTGCAATAATATGTCAGTGATTGAAGGTTCCAGTGTATATTGTGATTCTGGTGTAAAACTTACACTGCGTTTGATTCTGTATGTGTATTTGCATGTGTTTTTATATTTTATAAAACCAGTAGAGAGCCTTGGAGACTAAATCAGGATGGGGAGATGTGAGATGTTGCTTGTATGTAATGGATGCACACTTGATGCCTACTTTTGTGGAGGTTTTGATGAGCTTGAGTAAATTTCCTGTTCTTGTAATCCTTCCTAGCCTTTTTCTACCAATATGGGCCAGGTAACCCATGTGTTTATAATTGTTTCTGGACATCCATGTGATTATTTGTTTCCCAAATTATGGTTTTCTTGGCTTTAAAAATGCCACTACTTCTGTCTCATTCTAACATCCTATGATGCAAATATTAGAACACACAAAATAAAAAAAGGAAAATTATCAACATCTGTTAGATCAAAGTGCAGAGGGAAGAACGGCAGGTGTGCAGTATTAATAGCTACATTTATCTCCTTAGTCACTTAATAATTGCTTCTGGTGTAGCTCCCTTGTAACACTGCATTTCATGGACTCCAAAAGCATTTTGATGAAGCTTAATTTTCTCCATGCTGGCAGAGTTCTCATGTGCTAAGTATTGGGTGTGTGTGTTTCATTCCCTAATGAGGCACTCGTGTAGCACAGATATAGGGAACCACATGTAAGTGAGTTACCATTCATGTTGCTCTTCTGTGAACAATTGTTAGCATTTGCCTATATATTTTTAATATGTGCTTGAAAATAAAATTACTTTACTCACCTAGTTCTTAAAAATAGTTTCCCATATATGCTTATGTATGTTTCTGACATTTATCAGTTGCCTTCTGTACATCAACCAGGTACTTGTTTAGGCTTTTGTATATGTGTGCTTTTGGAATATTTCCTTTGTATAGAGTATTATATAATTATCAGCAATAATATCATTGGCTATAATTGTAATCAAATATTGAAGAATAAAAGACTAAAAATAAACTAAAATTGTTTCTCTTTTCCATCATGAGAGACTTCAAAGTTTAGTTATATTGTCCTACTCGATGAGGAAAGCCTTTTATAGTTATCAGCAAATAAAAGGTATAGAGTACAAAAATTTTGGAAAGTTTTGGTTGTTTTCTAGTTCTATGTGCAATAATATGTCAGTGATTGAAGGTTCCAGTGTATATTGTGATTCTGGTGTAAAACTTACACTGCGTTTGATTCTGTATGTGTATTTGCATGTTTTTTTATATTTTATAAAACCAGTAGAGAGCCTTGGAGACTAAATCAGGATGGGGAGATGTGAGATGTTGCTTGTATGTAATGGATGCACACTTGATGCCTACTTTTGTGGAGGTTTTGATGAGCTTGAGTAAATTTCCTGTTCTTGTAATCCTTCCTAGCCTTTTTCTACCAATATGGGCCAGGTAACCCATGTGTTTATAATTGTTTCTGGACATCCATGTGATTATTTGTTTCCCAAATTATGGTTTTCTTGGCTTTAAAAATGCCACTACTTCTGTCTCATTCTAACATCCTACGATGCAAATATTAGAACACACAAAATAAAAAAAGGAAAATTATCAACATTTTATGAGTGTGTAGTTTAACATAAATATCAAACACTTTTTTTCTTTTGGATCTACTCCTGTTGTTTGCAGTGATGGGGTGACATTTAGCAATATGTTACAATGTGTAAAAATACAAAATTTAAGACGAGTTATAGAAAACATCACTTTTTCTAGTTTTTTTTTTTTTTTTTTTCCCCCGAGTATCTAAATAGTCTAATGCAAATTTGGAAGTTTAATTTCACAAAGAATTTTTTGAAAATGAGTCTTCTTTGCTCCCATATATTCAAAAGCATTAAATGTTGACCCTAGAGTATAGTGCAACATTAATATATTTGCTTATATAAAAAAAGTTAAGTCATCTCTATAGCTTTGTATTTCTCCAGATATGCCTGGGTGCTTGCCTCCTGACTGTTCAAACCCTGAAACCACAGCTGTACTCCAACAAGATGTGCGAGAAGATGGAGCTATACTGCTGTCTTCTGACTTAGCACTTGCTGTCAGAGAACATCACTGTTCTTTTGTCATGGTACCTGTTGAAGAAACTACTAGTCCTCCCCCCAAGGCATCCTCTACTTCTCCAGCAGTAGGATTGTGGCTAAAATGTGTTTTTTAGGCTTTCTTGTGCCAGTAGTTAAGTGAGTCCCTGTAAGTAGATCTCACCAGTAAAATGGGAGGAGAAGTAATATGAATAATCCCTGAAATAAAGCTTTTTAAGATGGAATCTCTTCCATGTTGTCTGCCCTCTTTTGCTGGCTGGGTGAAGATGACAACGAGGCAGTAGCCATTAGAGGGGAGCCGTCGATGTAAGGGGCCTGGGTCATGGAATATTAATACTAATTAACTCTTGTCAACTAGAAATAAATACCCTGGACTGTAACCTAAAATGGAAAGACATATCTATTATATTCTACCAATATACATTTCTGAGTATACTTATTATAATAATATAGATTGTTATGTATATATTTCTTACAGCATTTTAATTTAATCCAAATGATATGATACCAGTGTATGAAACACAGACTAAACTCAAGGCAAACATAGGGATCCAGTAGGGCCACTTACTGGCTCAAGTCCACAAATGGTGGGTGTTTAGGATATTATGCTGAGATGATTTTGAAAATTCCTTAGGATGCTGCCCTACAAGCTGCTGTGATCAATCAGCACAGCTATCATGGGGAGTGAATATAGAATGGTTACAAGTATTTCATATATTTGCCCAAACTGAAGTAAAAACTTACAGTGATAGTCTTTTCTATAATATTAAACATTGTTAAGTATTAACACACACAGCATGAAATGTGGGGAAGCTTTGTCTCTAGAGATTCGGAAGTATTGGCTTTTTAAAAATATTTAATGTTCTCCACAATAATCATATGTCTGTTAATTTCCCTTTCTGTAACATAATGCTTTCTTTCTTCCCTCCATTCTTTCCCCCAAACCAAAAGCTTCAAAAATTTTTTTAAACTTTTTTTTTTTTTAAGTTTGACCTCTTTTATTGCGTTTTTATTTATTTTCATCCATCTTTATTCTTTGGCCTGCATGGGCCTCCCATTGCAGAGGCCTCTGTCAGTACAGAGCACTGGCTCTGGGTACATGGGCTCTAGACCACTGGCTCATAATTGGACACACCAGTTCAGCCACTCCGCAGCACATGGGATTTTCCTGGACCAGGGATCAAACTGATGCTCCTTGTACTGCAAGGCAGACTCTTCACTCACCAGACCGCCAGGGAAGCCCCAAACTTCAAAATTTAGCACAAATCTTTTTTCTTCTGTATAGTTTTAGAAGATGAAAACTTAGAACTTTATTTAAAAAAACAAACTATGGAATCTATCAAAGACTAGTGTAAGTTGACATTATAAGATTTAACATATATAATGCTTTGAAGATACATATGTTGCTGGAAATGTTATGGAGGGAAACATGGGTTGAGTTTAGCACATACTCAACCCACCCCAGAAATGGTGGAATAACTTTATGTTTTAAAGAGAGAACAGCTTTATGCTTTAGTTTAGAAAGAGAGAACCCTCTTATGGGTTTTTGGGATGGGAGTTGTATTGTGAGAAAGAGAGGATACAAGGGACTAACTGGAGACTTAGGAGTGAGAGCGCCTGGCTCTGAGGGAAGGAGGTCCCTTTGTGCGATAAGAACTCAGAAACTGAGTCAGCCTCTGTCAGGATAAGTACTACAGCACCTCATGGTACCTAGGTGAGGGATACAAGACTTTGGAGGGCAGTAGATATAAGATGCATACAGGGGGTCTGGACATAAGGGACTGATGCTCCAGCCTCTGCAAAGACTGCTGTGCCCAAGGTTTGCATTGTAGAGCCGGAGCAGCAGGTCCTCAGTGGACCCCTTAGGTGAAGGCAATGGGCACTGGAGGGGCTACACTGAATGATAAAGTTCCTTCCCTCATGTATTTTAATACCACAAATGTTATTTATACTTCTGGGCCAGTTCTAATAGGAAGGAAGAGAGAAATAGGCTTAAAGCATACCTGAGATAATAATTCTCATACCTTGAAGCGTGGAAGTTAGGCGTTAGCTTTATATTGATTGAGAAAAATTCATGTGGAGTGAAATTTACTGCTGGCCCCTATGAAAAATGTAGGATCTCTGAATTCAACATTCACTTTCATCCAATGTGAGTTCTGCAGTAGCAGAAGAGATCGGTGTCCGTATAAAAGTTCTATGTTTAGTTTGCTTTGTTTTTACGTTATATATAATCATTCTATTTAATGATTTGGTTATGTAAGACATTAAATTAGGGAAAACAGGGCAAAGTACATAAGGAGAGTTTGTACTATTTTCACATTTTCTATGTAGGCCTAAAATTAGTTCAAAATATAATATTAAAATTTAAAAGTTGGGCTTCCCTTGTAACTCAGTGAAGAGTTTGCCTGCCAGTGCAGGAGGCACAGGTCCAATACCTTATCTGGGAAGATCCCACATGCTGTCCA
This sequence comes from Tragulus kanchil, assembly GCA_022376925.1. Taxonomy (NCBI): domain Eukaryota; kingdom Metazoa; phylum Chordata; class Mammalia; order Artiodactyla; family Tragulidae; genus Tragulus; species Tragulus kanchil. The sequence goes on along the minus strand of JAIOJX010000028.1, from coordinate 66,521,490 downwards.
TGAGCCGCAACTGTTGAGCCTGTGCCCTAGAGCCTCGGAGCCACAACTGTTGAGCGCATGTGCCGCAACTACTGAAGCCCATGTACTCTAGAGCGCTAGTTCTACAACAAGAGGAGTCACTGCAACAAGAAGCCTGCTTACCTCATCTAGAGAGTAGCCCCCACTCCCTGCAACTAGAGAAGAGCCTGTAACAGCAGTGAAAACCCAGAATAGTCAAAAACAAATAAATAAATAAATAAAATACATTTCTTTAAAAAGAAAAAAATTAAAGTCACATGTAGTCAGAAATCAATCTTGCATTGGAGTTGCTTAATATAGTATTTTTAAAACACTCAATGGTCTTTATAGTCCATACAATAAAGCATAGGAATATATGAAACTATAAAAGGCTGAGTTATTAGGAAATACTTCTATATTAGCACAAATATTATAAACACTATTTCACAAGGTAGGCTTCAGTGAAAAATTCACCAAAGAAACAGAAGAGGCTCTAAGAAAATCAGATGCTTGTGTACATGTTTGTTGAGGAGAGTTGTTGGTGAAGGTTTATTAAAGAAGTAGTATAGAAACATGGGGAGTTGGTAAGGACAAGTTTCAGAGATTGGTGTTTTCAGAGCACACTCCTGTAGGGTGTGAATCTCAACTGAATGCTGAGAGAGACTGAGATTCAGTCTAAGAATTTACAATTGAGAATTTCATCTCAGTGTATGATGCGAAAGCAAACTAAATTGTAAGAAGAGATTTGCCTGTGGTGGTTTTAAAAATTGTTTTTTTCTCTTTTGGTTGCATTGGGTCTTGGTTGCTATATGCAAGCTTTCTCTAGTTGTGGAGAGTGGGGCTACTTTTCATTGCAGTGTGCAGGCTTGTCACTGTGGTGGTTTCGTTGTGGAGCACAGGCTCTAGGCACATGGGCTTCAGTAGGTGCAGCACAGAGGCTCAGTAGTTGTGGCTCATGGGTTCTAGAGCATGGACTCATTGATGCACACAACATGTGGAACCTTCCTGGACCTGGGATTGAACCCAGATGCCCTGCATTGTCAGGCAGATTCCTATTTACTGAGCCACCTGGGAAGTCCTGCCTGTGGCATTTATGTCTCTAAGTGCTGATTGGGGTGGTATCTGGGCAGATTTGATGTTAACATGGAAAGAATTAAAAGTCAGTAAGTCATCAGAGCAATCAGTTGTCAAAAAAATCAACGTTTGAATAAAATGGCAATATAAGCATACAGATCTGAAAAGGAGAACATCTGAGTCAAATAGTCACCTTAGAATATCCTAGTAGTAAAATATGTTGCTTGGTTGGTGGACTCTAGGTGAAGATGCACTTGGTACCCAGGGTTAGAAGAAAATGAGCCTGTGATCTCATTGAAAACTGGTTGGTAATCCGTTAGCCTGGAAATCTGAGTAGCTTCTAGATAGACATTTTGGGATTTTGACATGATTCCTCTTACTATCTCATAGAGCATTGATTGAAAAGTGTGGTTGACCAGCCAGTTCCATAACCTGTACCTGGGAACATAAATGTATCACCTCAGATTTACTGGATTAGAAACTTTGTTCTGTGGCTTATCGATTTGTGTTTAATAAGGTCTCTCTAGTAGTCTGTCATGCCATCAAGTTTGAGAATTCTTGTCTTAGAATAAGTCACCTCTACTTACACTAATGGCATTTATTCTGTAGACACTCATAGCTCACTACTCCTGTAGGGTGTGAATCTCAACTGAATGCTGAGAGAGACTGAGATTCAGTCTAAGAATTTACAATTGAGAATTTCATCTCAGTGTATGATGCGAAAGCAAACTAAATTGTAAGAAGAGATTTGCCTGTGGTGGTTTTAAAAATTGTTTTTTTCTCTTTTGGTTGCATTGGGTCTTGGTTGCTATATGCAAGCTTTCTCTAGTTGTGGAGAGTGGGGCTACTTTTCATTGCAGTGTGCAGGCTTGTCACTGTGGTGGTTTCGTTGTGGAGCACAGGCTCTAGGCACATGGGCTTCAGTAGGTGCAGCACAGAGGCTCAGTAGTTGTGGCTCATGGGTTCTAGAGCATGGACTCATTGATGCACACAACATGTGGAACCTTCCTGGACCTGGGATTGAACCCAGATGCCCTGCATTGTCAGGCAGATTCCTATTTACTGAGCCACCTGGGAAGTCCTGCCTGTGGCATTTATGTCTCTAAGTGCTGATTGGGGTGGTATCTGGGCAGATTTGATGTTAACATGGAAAGAATTAAAAGTCAGTAAGTCATCAGAGCAATCAGTTGTCAAAAAAATCAACGTTTGAATAAAATGGCAATATAAGCATACAGATCTGAAAAGGAGAACATCTGAGTCAAATAGTCACCTTAGAATATCCTAGTAGTAAAATATGTTGCTTGGTTGGTGGACTCTAGGTGAAGATGCACTTGGTACCCAGGGTTAGAAGAAAATGAGCCTGTGATCTCATTGAAAACTGGTTGGTAATCCGTTAGCCTGGAAATCTGAGTAGCTTCTAGATAGACATTTTGGGATTTTGACATGATTCCTCTTACTATCTCATAGAGCATTGATTGAAAAGTGTGGTTGACCAGCCAGTTCCATAACCTGTACCTGGGAACATAAATGTATCACCTCAGATTTACTGGATTAGAAACTTTGTTCTGTGGCTTATCGATTTGTGTTTAATAAGGTCTCTCTAGTAGTCTGTCATGCCATCAAGTTTGAGAATTCTTGTCTTAGAATAAGTCACCTCTACTTACACTAATGGCATTTATTCTGTAGACACTCATAGCTCACTATATTTTGTAACCGTTTCTTATGTACCAATTAGGTCTACACTAAAATTTTAATCTAAATCTTTTCATCAGACCTTTTAAAACCCATTATGTTCCTTTTTTTTTTCTCCTGCAAATCCTTTGAGAATGACAAAGAACATTTTGACCCTGTTGGTTCTTACTATTAGAAAAACTGATGGTAGGAAAATAATAAAATTGTTGTTGAAGGATGGAAAGAACTAGGATTATTTTCATCTGTTCAGTAACTAATTGAACTGACAACATACCAAAATTTTTGCAACAAGTTATATTGTACATTGGGTGGAGTGAATTAATTTACAGAAGTGTTCAGTGCATTGTCATACATAAGAATTCCTAGCAAGACTTGACTTGCACCTGTTAAACTATTTCAAAGAATAAAAATTGTCTGAGCACCCAAGCCAGAAAATTCTACTTACTGCCGGCTCCATCTACTGTGGGGTAAGAAGCAATTGGCAAGTTATAGATGGATCAGCAACCAATCCTTTCCCCAAAGTGTCACTTAAAATAACTGACATTTTTTTTCCTGATAGGAAAGAAAAATCAGCTAGCAATCTGTCATACTTTTCATTTGCATTTGCCAAGCAGCTGTATTTACAGAAAGCAATGGCCTAGTTTTTAAAATCTTGATTTCTAATTGAGCAGTTTGGTGGTCTAATGATTTTAGTTTGTGAAACTCGTCAAATGCCTGGGCCAAAGTAGCTTGAACCTTTTCCCTCTTTCTTCTCATCCATGTTCTCATTATTTATAATGAGTCTTCCCAGAAACCTTTCAGTGCGTTCCTTGCTGAGTGCACGGACACTGGTGAGGCAGGGAGATAATCAACTCCAGGCTGAGGCTTCTAAGCCGCGCCAACAAGCTACTCATGACTCCAGCAGATGTTTCTGCTTTGGGGCCAAAAGAAATTTTATAGGGTTTCCTCCCTTTTGGGGAAAATTGCCAGAACAGTCAAGAATGGGAAATATATAGGCTCCGGATTAGAAACTTTGTTCTGTGGCTTATCGATTTGTGTTTAATAAGGTCTCTAGTAGTCTGTCATGCCATCAAGTTTGAGAATTCTTGTCTTAGAATAAGTCACCTCTACTTACACTAATGGCATTTATTCTGTAGACACTCATAGCTCACTATATTTTGTAACCGTTTCTTATGTACCAATTAGGTCTACACTAAAATTTTAATCTAAATCTTTTCATCAGACCTTTTAAAACCCATTATGTTCCTTTTTTTTTTCTCCTGCAAATCCTTTGAGAATGACAAAGAACATTTTGACCCTGTTGGTTCTTACTATTAGAAAAACTGATGGTAGGAAAATAATAAAATTGTTGTTGAAGGATGGAAAGAACTAGGATTATTTTCATCTGTTCAGTAACTAATTGAACTGACAACATACCAAAATTTTTGCAACAAGTTATATTGTACATTGGGTGGAGTGAATTAATTTACAGAAGTGTTCAGTGCATTGTCATACATAAGAATTCCTAGCAAGACTTGACTTGCACCTGTTAAACTATTTCAAAGAATAAAAATTGTCTGAGCACCCAAGCCAGAAAATTCTACTTACTGCCGGCTCCATCTACTGTGGGGTAAGAAGCAATTGGCAAGTTATAGATGGATCAGCAACCAATCCTTTCCCCAAAGTGTCACTTAAAATAACTGACATTTTTTCCTGATAGGAAAAAAAAAAATCAACCAGCAATCTGTCACATTTTCATTTGCATTTGCCAAGCAGCTGTATTTACAGAAAGCAATGGCCTAGTTTTTAAAATCTTGATTTCTAATTGAGCAGTTTGGTGGTCTAATGATTTTAGTTTGTGAAACTCGTCAAATGCCTGGGCCAAAGTAGCTTGAACCTTTTCCCTCTTTCTTCTCATCCATGTTCTCATTATTTATAATGAGTCTTCCCAGAAACCTTTCAGTGCGTTCCTTGCTGAGTGCACGGACACTGGTGAGGCAGGGAGATAATCAACTCCAGGCTGAGGCTTCTAAGCCGCGCCAACAAGCTACTCATGACTCCAGCAGATGTTTCTGCTTTGGGGGGCCAAAAGAAATTTTATAGGGTTTTTCCTCCCTTTTGGGGAAAATTGCCAGAACAGTCAAGAAATGGGAAATATATAGGCCTGCTTGCATATCCAAGTTGGGAGGGATATTATGTCCAATAAAAGGCATCTCGAAGAGAAGAATTTCTGAAGGCACCATCTCACAATAGCTATGTAAAGTGTTCACCAGGAAGAAGGGGAACCTAGAAAAGCTCACTTGGCTTCAGATTTCTCTGCATATTGAAAACTGTGTGAGTGTTAGAGGAGTTAGAAATAATACACATTTATAGTAAAAACACATCTGGGAATCAATAAGGACTTCTCCCTCAGTGAAAGATACAAATGCAGGACTCTGAATTTCTTCACTGCCTCTTTACTTCTTTTGTCTTTCTTAAAATAATTTAAATTGTAAATCCACTGAGGGAAAGAATTTTGCAGAAGAACTCTTGAGTCTTTTTTGTTTTAAATTGACTTTCTGCCACACAGTAAAATTTCGTTTCTGAGAAGAGCGAAATTAACATACATACCTGAGTACAGAGGTGTGAGATTTAAATCTATCCTTGACGTTGATGGTGTTTTGGATCTTGAGAAAAGTCTAGGTGCAAAATCATTTGATTCACATCAGAGAGAACTGGCCACATGAAATGCATATGAAGTAAAACCATGGGGCTGTGTTGCGCTCTAGTTTGGCAGGGTCAGAAATTTCACTTTTGAAATACAGTCCAAAATATGAGAGAGAGAGAATGCTACTAAGCCATTTGCTAGACTTATTTATGTAACTGAGGTAAAGACAATGAGCTCGGAGAAGAATACTGCCGTAATTCTCCATGGCTGCTAACAAAGCTGTCTACTGAGAACCAGGAATAAAGAGCTATTGCAGAAGCATTCTGATAACCCTTAACTAAAATATTCTGATGTCGTATTCTCAGAGTCATGTAGAAACAGCACAGGGCATATGATTAACTAGAAATAGTAGTGTAACCCGTCTCAGTTATTTATAATTAGTCACAACTTGTGCTTCATATACTTGACAGAAGAAATATGTTTGAGATGCTTCCATGGAGGTATTCTACTATGAAGGAAATGTGTCATCCACCCATTAAAGTTCTGATAAGACATTGTCGACTTTAGTATCCATTAGCTGGTTTATTGTGGAAGACAGAAGTGTTAATCGAGGTCCCAGTAAACCTGTAGGAATCTCCTCTTGATCTCTGAGAGGGGGCAACTTCTACTTCTTATATGCTATATAAATTTTTATAACTTTATAGTGGCATCCAAATTATCTAGTTTATTTCATCTAAGTTGAGACTTGAAGGTTGAGTCACATTTTGGCTAAATTGTTGGAGTCCCATGAACAGAGGGGCCTGGCATGCTACAGTCCACGGGATCGCAAAGAATCAGACATGACTGAGTGACTAAGCATAAACAGCCTACCAAACTGAGGAAACATGTAGAAAGACTCAGAGTTGAAGCAAAACTGTTTGAAAAATAAATAACAAACTCTGTAAAATAAAAATTAAAAAAATTAAAAAATCATATACATACGTATCACATATGTTGTAAGGAAATAGATAAAGACGAAACCAGTGAGTTATGCAGGGACAAGATAAAAACAGGCTTCTAAATCATAATACATGGATCAGAGGAGAGTAAGGCCAGTTCCAGTATAGCCACTTGCAGTGTTGTTCTGGAACCAGATGTTACTCTGAGCGAGGAAGAGACTGAGAATTAGAGGTAAAGAATGTTAAAGAGAACAAATTGATCATATGATCATTGATCATATATGGGAATGATGGAGAAGGAAGGCCTGAACTTATTTCTAGTTCTTGGCTTGAGCAGTTGTTTGGATATGAGTTGTATGCGTGATCAGTTGCTCAGCTGTGTGTGACTCTGTGACACCATGGATAGTAACCTGCCAGGCTCCTCTGTCCATGAGAATTCTCTAGGCAAGAATACTAGAGTGGGTTGCCATTCCCTTCTCCAGAGGATCTTCCTGACCTAAGGATCAAACCTGCGTCTCTTGTGTTTCCTGCATTGGCAGGCAGATTCTTTACTACTGAGCCTCCTGGGAATCCCTGAATAGGATCTTGGGATAGGAGGACTAATCACTAAAACATTTACAGGTATGATGGGAAAAATATATTCTCTCAAAATGTAACCCGTCTCAGTTATTTATAATTAGTCACAACTTGTGCTTCATATACTTGACAGAAGAAATATGTTTGAGATGCTTCCATGGAGGTATTCTACTATGAAGGAAATGTGTCATCCACCCATTAAAGTTCTGATAAGACATTGTCGACTTTAGTATCCATTAGCTGGTTTATTGTGGAAGACAGAAGTGTTAATCGAGGTCCCAGTAAACCTGTAGGAATCTCCTCTTGATCTCTGAGAGGGGGCAACTTCTACTTCTTATATGCTATATAAATTTTTATAACTTTATAGTGGCATCCAAATTATCTAGTTTATTTCATCTAAGTTGAGACTTGAAGGTTGAGTCACATTTTGGCTAAATTGTTGGAGTCCCATGAACAGAGGGGCCTGGCATGCTACAGTCCACGGGATCGCAAAGAATCAGACATGACTGAGTGACTAAGCATAAACAGCCTACCAAACTGAGGAAACATGTAGAAAGACTCAGAGTTGAAGCAAAACTGTTTGAAAAATAAATAACAAACTCTGTAAAATAAAAATTAAAAAAATTAAAAAATCATATACATACGTATCACATATGTTGTAAGGAAATAGATAAAGACGAAACCAGTGAGTTATGCAGGGACAAGATAAAAACAGGCTTCTAAATCATAATACATGGATCAGAGGAGAGTAAGGCCAGTTCCAGTATAGCCACTTGCAGTGTTGTTCTGGAACCAGATGTTACTCTGAGCGAGGAAGAGACTGAGAATTAGAGGTAAAGAATGTTAAAGAGAACAAATTGATCATATGATCATTGATCATATATGGGAATGATGGAGAAGGAAGGCCTGAACTTATTTCTAGTTCTTGGCTTGAGCAGTTGTTTGGATATGAGTTGTATGCGTGATCAGTTGCTCAGCTGTGTGTGACTCTGTGACACCATGGATAGTAACCTGCCAGGCTCCTCTGTCCATGAGAATTCTCTAGGCAAGAATACTAGAGTGGGTTGCCATTCCCTTCTCCAGAGGATCTTCCTGACCTAAGGATCAAACCTGCGTCTCTTGTGTTTCCTGCATTGGCAGGCAGATTCTTTACTACTGAGCCTCCTGGGAATCCCTGAATAGGATCTTGGGATAGGAGGACTAATCACTAAAACATTTACAGGTATGATGGGAAAAATATATTTCACTCCTGACTATAGAAGAGTTATTTCTAGGTGTCCTCAGTGTGTATATGTGTTCCCAAACATGTTCATGTTCCATGCATTTTCTTCTGTTCAAGCAACATCCACTCAATGCCTTAATCAAAGGGAGGCTGCCTGCCTGTGCTGTGCCCCCTAACTGTGCTGGCTCCCTAACTCTCTTCTGGGCACAGTAGCTACTTCTGCTCCACCATGCCTATGGACGCTGCCGCTGGCTCTTACTGAAGAAACTGGCAGAGGTGCCTCTGCTCCAGATTATCACCCCAGACCAAATCATCATGGCTGATAATGGTAGCATTCAACTTCTGGTTACAAGTCCTCCTTGTGAGAATTTCCAAATTAGTTCTTAAAAATAAACTGATAAACAAAGGTTGTCTCTCTCCCTCCACTTCCCTGCCATCTTCAGTCTCTTCTCCTGGTCACTCTGACTTTCTAGGCTAAAACACAAAAGCATCATGCACCTATGTTAGTGGGGAAAGACAGATGTCCACAGTGGTTACCTGCTTTCCAGTTCTACAGAAAACAAGAACCCAAATCTCCCTTTGAGCTACATAGGGACACCTTATTGAAGTATCCACATCTAATGGATTTTTTATTCAGCAACGTATTGTTGAAGGACATCTATCTAATAGAAAGATAGCTATAAAATAAAATCCTGTGTGGTTATTTCCTTTTAAAGATAATTGAATTCACAGTTTTGGTTTTCAAATTTGTTTTAAATCATGGATGAAGTTTTCCTTGGAGAAAGATATTTGGTCAAGCAGAAAGCCTTCTTCATTAACCAATTATCCTGAAAATGTGCTTCTAAAGTGGAGAAGTTAATGAACCCTAAATCTGAGAGAGAACAAAAAATCAGGGTGCTGAGAATTGGACTTCAGTTCAGTTCAGTCACTCAGTTATGTGCAACTCTGTGACCCCATGGACTGCAGTATACCAGGCTTCCCTGTCTCCCAGAGCTTGCTCAAACTCATAATAGGACTTTCCAGTAATAGATTGGAGTGGGGGAGATTGTCCCCTCCAACAGAAACACCTGGCTCCCAATTTATACCTGGATTTCTTTATGTCTCATCCTCTCCCAACCCCTCCCTTCTTAATGTGGCTGCTCAGGTTTATACAAGTCTTGGCAGGGAAGCAGATGGATTCCTCTCACAGGCTGGGGAAGAGCCAACAAGACTAATGCAGGGTTCTCCTTTCTGACCCTGAGGTGACTGCAGACTTGATCAAAGGGGCTTTTTCTCTCTCTAGAGAAGAGATAATGCAGTCCTATTGCTGGCTGGAAACATGCCCTGTGTTTCTGAAGGCAGCCCATTCCACTGTGGTTTGTATGCAGAGTCCTCAGGAGGATGTGTTGAAGCCATCAAACCCATATCCCCTGGAATGTCTCCTGGGATTCAGGCTCTGGCCAGAGAACAGAAATGAAGTAGCTGTTTCCAGCGATTTACAGTTCTCCTAAATATGAGAAGGAATATGTGTGGAGACTTTTGAGCTCAGCAGGGTCCTCGCTGAGCATTTTAGAGAAGTTTCCGCTGCTCCTGGCTGCATCTTGTAATTTGCATCTCAGTGAATACTCTACCATCTGAAACCTTTCAGGAATACAAAATTCATTCAGAGAGAGAAAATCCCTGTTTTTTAAGCAACAATATGCAATATTTATTGAAAATCTTAAAATGTGTTCTCAAATTAATATCTGATTCAAAAGAAGCCAACTGTAGAGCCAGGAGGCTGACATATATTCAATTATTATGACATATATTCAATTCATAAATCTATCAAAGAGAAGGGATTGCACAGCCATTCACCTAGACCCAGAAAGTTTGAGAGGGCCATAAAAAAGGAACATGTTAACTGTGCCTATGAAAATTTATATGTACATATAGCCCTAGGTGAAATCAAGCATAGGTCTAATGTAGAATATAAAATAGTCATTATATACATTTTCCTTTGTGAGAGAATATGTTTTAGTAAAGGAATTTATTCTATATTTGGTAAATATACTTCTTAGTTGAGGCATATGAGTAGTACAGTATGGAAAGAGTTGATAAAGGTTATGAAATACAAAGACATAACATTAGTTTATAGGAGTGGGATCCAAAGTGGTTTCTTCTTAGCCAGATAGAATCTCAGTAAATAATCTATAAGAATAGCAGAAATGCATTTAAAAATTGTCTGGGTAAAGACTAAATACAGTGAGTCTATCATATAAATTCAGGGGCTCACAGATTATTACAACTGGGAAAAATTACATATACTGTTATTAGTGAATATAGTCTATAAATTGGTAAAGATTTCTACATCATATTACTTATATATTTTAAACCAGTGAAGACATTTAGAGATTGCCTTGATTGTGTTGCTGTCTGGTAATGGTTTGATGTATAGAATGAATGATTCTGCTTACTCAGATTCAAGATATAGGTCATAAATAAACCGTCAGATACGTTTTGCTTGGTAGTTCAGTCTTGCTATGGTTGCTTTAAGGAAGTATAGCTTGATTAAGTGTAGCATAGATTTTCTAGTTTCTGGAAGGCCCTGTCACTAGTTGTTTTCTTATTGAAGTAGCTGTTTCCAGCTTGAAAGGGAATATGTGTGGAGACTTTTGAGCTCAGCAGGGTCCTCGCTGAGCATTTTAGAGAAGTTTCCGCTGCTCCTGGCTGCATCTTGTAATTTGCATCTCAGTGAATACTCTACCATCTGAAACCTTTCAGGAATACAAAATTCATTCAGAGAGAGAAAATCCCTGTTTTTTAAGCAACAATATGCAATATTTATTGAAAATCTTAAAATGTGTTCTCAAATTAATATCTGATTCAAAAGAAGCCAACTGTAGAGCCAGGAGGCTGACATATATTCAATTATTATGACATATATTCAATTCATAAATCTATCAAAGAGAAGGGATTGCACAGCCATTCACCTAGACCCAGAAAGTTTGAGAGGGCCATAAAAATGGAACATGTTAACTGTGCCTATGAAAATTTATATGTACATATAGCCCTAGGTGAAATCAAGCATAGGTCTAATGTAGAATATAAAATAGTCATTATATACATTTTCCTTTGTGAGAGAATATGTTTTAGTAAAGGAATTTATTCTATATTTGGTAAATATACTTCTTAGTTGAGGCATATGAGTAGTACAGTATGGAAAGAGTTGATAAAGGTTATGAAATACAAAGACATAACATTAGTTTATAGGAGTGGGATCCAAAGTGGTTTCTTCTTAGCCAGATAGAATCTCAGTAAATAATCTATAAGAATAGCAGAAATGCATTTAAAAATTGTCTGGGTAAAGACTAAATACAGTGAGTCTATCATATAAATTCAGGGGCTCACAGATTATTACAACTGGGAAAAATTACATATACTGTTATTAGTGAATATAGTCTATAAATTGGTAAAGATTTCTACATCATATTACTTATATATTTTAAACCAGTGAAGACATTTAGAGATTGCCTTGATTGTGTTGCTGTCTGGTAATGGTTTGATGTATAGAATGAATGATTCTGCTTACTCAGATTCAAGATATAGGTCATAAATAAACCGTCAGATACGTTTTGCTTGGTAGTTCAGTCTTGCTATGGTTGCTTTAAGGAAGTATAGCTTGATTAAGTGTAGCATAGATTTTCTAGTTTCTGGAAGGCCCTGTCACTAGTTGTTTTCTTATTCGTACCTTCTTCACACATTTAAATTAGTTACCTAACCCTTGAGGGTGTTTGAGTTTGCAATATGGCTTTATTATCAGACTTCAAATGTTATAGTCCTTCCCTTGATGTTGCCCACTCTTTGAAAGCAACATAGTATTTGCCTTGATTTCCTAGCACCAATTATCACAGTGTCTTAAGTAAATGGGTATTTCTTTCATATATTCATCTAATTCACAGTTCCTTACTATGTACCTATTCTGTTTTAGACAGCACACTAGTCAATGAGGATAAGGACGGGCAAGACAGTTTCAAAACCGACTCTTAGAAATCTGAATGGTTAAGTGAGGTGGGGTTTGTTTGTTTATTGATAAAATGTGTCTATCTTAAATCCTGTCCTATAATAACTTAGGAACATGAAAGGAGTACTATTCTTTTCACAGAAGAAAATATGTTAAAATAAGTAAGTGTTATGGACTGCATTGTATTTTCTTAATATTCGTATGTTAAAGTTCTAGCCCCTGATATATCCAAATGTCACTGTGTTTGCAGATAAGAGTCTTTAGAGAAGTAATTAAAGCTCATTAGATGGGCTGTAATCAAGATGACCAGTGACTTTATAAGAAAAGGAAATCTGGAGATAGACACAGAGAGAAGACCATGCAAAAACATAGGAGAAATTTGCATGGCAAGGAGAGAGACTCCCAGAAGAAACCAACCGTGCCAATGCTTTCATCTTGGGCTGCTAGCCTCCAGAAATGAAAAAAAAGTTTTTGTTTAGCCACCCAGTCTGTGTTACTAATAAGTTAATACAGTGCAGTATATTGTTGTTGTTTTGGCTTGTTTTTGTATATCTAATTTGCTTAAATTCATATATAAAATTTGGACTACAAAATAACAAAAATGAAATAGAATAAAACACTTAGAAGAAAATAAAAATGAAAACTTTGATGACCTTGGATATGGCAATGACTTTTTATAGCAATACTTTTTAGATGCCACTATCTTTGAAATAAAACATTTAAAAATTTTAAACTTCAAAATAAAAATAATTTTTTAAATTAAAAATGTATGCTCTGGAAAAAATATAATGTCAAGAGCATAAAAAGACAAAACATGCATTGGGAGAAAACATTTGCCAAAACATAAGGTGTTATCCAAAATAGTCAAGGAATTCTTAAAGTAACGATAAAAACAGAACCTATTAAAAAATGGGAAAAACACCTAAACAGACACTTCATCAAAGCAGATACACAGATGACAAACAATCATACAAAAAAATATTCAGCATCATCTGTCATTAGAGACTTACCAGTTACTACTGCCTGTCTATAAGAATGGCTAAAATCTCAAATAGTGGCAGGGATGTGAGTCAATGGTAAGTAACTGATTCATTGCAGACACTCGAGAAGACATTTTGGTGGTTTCTTATAAAACTAAATGTACTTTTATCCTGTGATCAGCAGTCATGCTCCTTGGTATCAACACAGTGGAGCTAAAGACACATTCACACAGAAACCTACACACAAATGTTTACGTCAGCTTTATTCATAATTGCCCAAGCTCAGAAGCAACAAAGATACTTTTCAAGGTGAGCCAAGCAAATACACTGCAGTACACTCAGTTAAAAAGAAATAAGCTACCAGGCCATGAAAAATGTGGAGAAACCTTAAATTACATACTGTAAAAAATTGCAAGAAGCGAGTCTGGAAAGATTGCATACTGTATAATTTCAACTATATGACACTCTGAAAAAGGCAAAACTATGCAGACAGTAAAAAGATCAGTGGTTGTCAGGGGATGGAGAACAGGGTGGTGGAAAAATGAATAAGCAGAGCAATGAGTATTTTTAGGGCAGTGAAACCTCTTTTATGTGATGCTATGTTGGTGTATAACATGTCCTTCTGCATTTTTTCAAACCCATAAAGTGGACCACACTACAATGGACAGTAGTGTACACTCTGAACTTTGGATGACTGTGATGTGTCAATATAGGTATGTTGGTTGTTACGAATGTACCACTCTGATGGTAAGTGTTGACTGTGATGGAGTGTGCCTGTGTGCACTCTGGCCAGGTATATGGGAAATCTCTGTACCTTCCACTCTTATTGCCATGAAGCTAAACCTACTCTAAAAATGCTTCAAATACAAAAAAGAAGGCATTTTAGTTCTCAAAATATTATAGATTATGTAGTTTTGACATTTAAAATCATAACTTCTAAGTTCTCAGAAAAAAATAATAAATTCTTGGTTAGCATATGCCTGCATATTTTTGAGAAACTCAAGATAAATTCACCAAACACTGTACATAGTAGTGATTTGGTAATATTAGAAAATGAATCAGATTAGTAAAACATGATCCCTGTCCAGTAGAACTTATACTTGTGAAGTAAAAAGTTAAGAATGTATCCAAAGTTAGGTGGTGCTGGCTTACATAGTAACTGCGTCCCATAGTAGCCCTGTTGTGTGTTCCTCTTCATTTCATTTAGGGATATTTACACTATATCCACTTATTTCTGTCCTTCCTTCCCCATGCTATCCATTTACTGTATCTTTGACCGACAGTTCAACAAATATTTATTGAGGCAAAGTACTCTGCTTGTTCTACAGGTTACAGAAAAATGAGGAGCGTAATACAAACATCTATATAACCAAAGTAAATTGTAAAATGTGCAAATGACACAAGAGGATAGCCAAGGGAATTCATAGTGAGAAAAATGAAGTCAAGGTTAAAAGTGTGTGGAAAGACTTTGAAACTTTTGAATGATGGACAGTACACTCAGTTAAAAGAAATAAGCTACCAGGCCATGAAAATGTGGAGAAACCTTAAATTACATACTGTAAAAAATTGCAAGAAGCGAGTCTGGAAAGATTGCATACTGTATAATTTCAACTATATGACACTCTGAAAAAGGCAAAACTATGCAGACAGTAAAAAGATCAGTGGTTGTCAGGGGATGGAGAACAGGGTGGTGGAAAATGAATAAGCAGAGCAATGAGTATTTTTAGGGCAGTGAAACCTCTTTTATGTGATGCTATGTTGGTGTATAACATGTCCTTCTGCATTTTTTCAAACCCATAAAGTGGACCACACTACAATGGACAGTAGTGTACACTCTGAACTTTGGATGACTGTGATGTGTCAATATAGGTATGTTGGTTGTTACGAATGTACCACTCTGATGGTAAGTGTTGACTGTGATGGAGTGTGCCTGTGTGCACTCTGGCCAGGTATATGGGAAATCTCTGTACCTTCCACTCTTATTGCCATGAAGCTAAACCTACTCTAAAAATGCTTCAAATACAAAAAAGAAGGCATTTTAGTTCTCAAAATATTATAGATTATGTAGTTTTGACATTTAAAATCATAACTTCTAAGTTCTCAGAAAAAAATAATAAATTCTTGGTTAGCATATGCCTGCATATTTTTGAGAAACTCAAGATAAATTCACCAAACACTGTACATAGTAGTGATTTGGTAATATTAGAAAATGAATCAGATTAGTAAAACATGATCCCTGTCCAGTAGAACTTATACTTGTGAAGTAAAAAGTTAAGAATGTATCCAAAGTTAGGTGGTGCTGGCTTACATAGTAACTGCGTCCCATAGTAGCCCTGTTGTGTGTTCCTCTTCATTTCATTTAGGGATATTTACACTATATCCACTTATTTCTGTCATTCCTTCCCTATGCTATCCATTTACTGTATCTTTGACCGACAGTTCAACAAATATTTATTGAGGCAAAGTACTCTGCTTGTTCTACAGGTTACAGAAAAATGAGGAGCGTAATACAAACATCTATATAACCAAAGTAAATTGTAAAATGTGCAAATGACACAAGAGGATAGCCAAGGGAATTCATAGTGAGAAAAATGAAGTCAAGGTTAAAAGTGTGTGGAAAGACTTTGAAACTTTTGAATGATGGACAGTATGTCAGCAGCAAAAGTGAGGAAGTTGTGATATAAGAATGGAAGAAGTTGGGACTTTCCTGCTGGTCCAGTGGCTAAGACTCTTTGTTTCCAATCCAGGGGGCTGGGTTTGATCCCTGGTTGGGGAAGTAAGATCATGAATGCCCCATGGTGCTTGTCCAAAATTAAAAAGAACACATAAGGAATTAACATAGGCAAAACAACAAAGGCAAAGGAACTTGAGACATGTTCTAGATAAAATGAGTACCCTATTTTGGTAGGAGGAAAAAATGAAAAAAAAAATTGGAAAAGAAGATTGGAGATGTTAGCTAGAAGATATATAGTTGAACAAGATGAATTCCCTAGGAGTGTCTTGGTAGGTCATGGAGAAGTAAGAGAAAACCAGTAAAGGAATTTAAGGCATAAACTGACTATTTAGAGCTGTACTTTAAGAAGATTAATATGGTCACATTTAAAGAATGATGGATTTGTAACAGAGACATTTGAGTAGTGCAATATATATATATATATATATATATATATATATATATATATATATATATGTATAGACTCAATTTGAAATACAACTGAGAAAATTTGCACAAATATTTTTTAAGTGGAATCATATTTAATTTTCATATTTGTAGTATGCTAATACTTAATGCAGTTTTACTGAGAATTCTCTTGTCAAGAAAATGCCTCTTAAAGGAACTGTATTCTCCTTTTTATAGTATGGATTTTATATATTTTTCAAACAAATTAGAAATACAGTACAATAAAATCAGTTCCACAATGTTTAACATCTTCTGTTTTGGCAACATTTTGAAAGATTCAAAATTCATGAGGGCATTATTCCTGATGTTCAGTTCATCTTGATCTGTTTTAGGTTTTGAACTCCTGAACTGATGTAATTTCTTTGTGTAATTAAAAAATCTGTCATTCCTTCCTATGCTATCCATTTACTGTATCTTTGACCGACAGTTCAACAAATATTTATTGAGGCAAAGTACTCTGCTTGTTCTACAGGTTACAGAAAAATGAGGAGCGTAATACAAACATCTATATAACCAAAGTAAATTGTAAAATGTGCAAATGACACAAGAGGATAGCCAAGGGAATTCATAGTGAGAAAAATGAAGTCAAGGTTAAAAGTGTGTGGAAAGACTTTGAAACTTTTGAATGATGGACAGTATGTCAGCAGCAAAAGTGAGGAAGTTGTGATATAAGAATGGAAGAAGTTGGGACTTTCCTGCTGGTCCAGTGGCTAAGACTCTTTGTTTCCAATCCAGGGGGCTGGGTTTGATCCCTGGTTGGGGAAGTAAGATCATGAATGCCCCATGGTGCTTGTCCAAAATTAAAAAGAACACATAAGGAATTAACATAGGCAAAACAACAAAGGCAAAGGAACTTGAGACATGTTCTAGATAAAATGAGTACCCTATTTTGGTAGGAGGAAAAAATGAAAAAAAAAAATTGGAAAAGAAGATTGGAGATGTTAGCTAGAAGATATATAGTTGAACAAGATGAATTCCCTAGGAGTGTCTTGGTAGGTCATGGAGAAGTAAGAAAAAACCAGTAAAGGAATTTAAGGCATAAACTGACTATTTAGAGCTGTACTTTAAGAAGATTAATATGGTCACATTTAAAGAATGATGGATTTGTAACAGAGACATTTGAGTAGTGCAATATATATATATATATATATATATATATATATATATATATATGTATAGACTCAATTTGAAATACAACTGAGAAAATTTGCACAAATATTTTTTAAGTGGAATCATATTTAATTTTCATATTTGTAGTATGCTAATACTTAATGCAGTTTTACTGAGAATTCTCTTGTCAAGAAAATGCCTCTTAAAGGAACTGTATTCTCCTTTTTATAGTATGGATTTTATATATTTTTCAAACAAATTAGAAATACAGTACAATAAAATCAGTTCCACAATGTTTAACATCTTCTGTTTTGGCAACATTTTGAAAGATTCAAAATTCATGAGGGCATTATTCCTGATGTTCAGTTCATCTTGATCTGTTTTAGGTTTTGAACTCCTGAACTGATGTAATTTCTTTGTGTAATTAAAAAAATGTTTATTCAGATATTTAGGTTGATTAATTGTAAGGTCAATAAAAAAATCTATGGACCAATGATATTATATAAAACCCCAAAATCATTGTAGTTTACCTCTTTGAATATTTATCAAAATCATACATAAGAGACTATAGACAAATTCAAGTAAAATATAAAGGGCTAAGGCAAGAGCTGTCTCTTTTTTCAGTAGGAAAGCAGTGGACTGACACTGCTTAGAGGAAGGATGGTGGATATTTGACATTTCTGCTCAGAACGTGATGTGCATACGAATCCCCTAAATTTGTCCAAAGTGAATCAACTATGTACTCTCTGCTTACTGAGTGGTCATGTGGTTGATCTAAGTCCAAAAGGAATCATGCAGAGATGGTGATTTATAGAAAAAATGTTTAACTTACTGACCAAAAGCTAATTCATACACTCTTATCCAGTCTGTGGACTTCCCTGGCTGGGCAGTGGAAGAGAATCCGTCTGCAATACAGGTAATGCAAGAGACGCAAGTTAGATCCCTTGGTAACCCACTCCAGTATTCGTTTTTATTATTTTTTTTAATTTTGGCCTCTTTTATCTGTCATTCATTTATTTATTTTCATCCATCTTTGTTCTTTGGCCTGTGCAGGCCTCCCATTGCAGTGACCTCTCCTGTAGCAGAGCACTGGTTCAGGGCACATGCACTCCAGAGTGCTGGCTCATAATTGGGCACACTAGTCCAGCCTCTTCGATCGAACCGGTGCCCCTTGCATTGCAAGGCTGACTTTACCCACTGGACCACCAGAGAAGCCTCACTCCAGTATTCTTGCCTGAGAATTCCATGGATAGAGGAGCCTGGCAGGCCACAGCCCATGGAATCTCAGAGTCAGACATGACTGAGAACACACACACACATATAGTTTCATAGCTTTGCTTTTTTTTTTTTTTTAAAGATTTATCTATTTATTTATTTTGGTGGGGGTGGGGTGGGGAGGGAGGGGAGCAGGCGGGCCACTTCTATGGGTCTTTCGTTTGTCCATTTTCATCCATCTTTGTTCTTTGGCCCATGTGGGCCTCCCATCTCGGTGGCCTCTATTGTCGCAGAGCGCTGGCTCTGGGCGCATGCGCTCCGTGCTCCGGCTCGGTAATTGGACACATCAGTCCAGCCGCTCAGCGGCACGTGGGATCTTCCCATGCCAGAGATTGAACTGGCACCCGTTGTACTGCAAGGCGGTGTCCTTACCCACTGGACCACCAGGGAAGCCCCTAGCTTTGCTTTTTTGTATAACGTGTCCTGCATAATTAAAAAATTATTATCAGTCCATGGGGTTACAAGAGTCACACAAAATTTAACAGCTACACCACCACCACCACATTACTTACTAGCATTATACATGTTTATTAGTTATTATTCAAAGGTACACCATTTAATCACTATACAGACTATATCAGAGAAAAATTTTGTTCTATTTAAAGTTCCCAAAGTTCTGGAATTTAACTTATAGATTTTCCCTAATTCAGATAATAATGCTGCCACTATAAATATATAATTTAAGACTCTTCTGTTTTCTAGATTAAATTATTATAAGCACAATTGCTGATTCAAATATAATAAATATATTTAAACCTCTTGAAAATTTTGTCAAATTTTTTTATCAATTTATATGACCATGGTAGAGTGAAAATTGTATCTAACTCTAGTCACCTTGGACATCATTAATTTTATTTTATTTTTATTCTTTTTTAAAAGATTTATTTATTTATTAATTTTGGCCGGGGTTGGGGAGGGAGGGGAGCTGGTGGGCCACTTCTATTGGTCTTTCAGTTCTCCATTTTCATCCATCCTTGGTTCTTTGGCCCATGTGGGCCTCCCTTCAAGGTGGCCTCTGTCATTGCAGAGCACCGGCTCTGGGCGCATGCGCTCCAGAGCTCCGGCTCGGTGATTGGACACATGGGTCCAGCCGCCCCGTGGCATGTGGGATCTTCCCAGGCCAGGGATCGAACCGGCGCCCCTTGCACTGCAAGGTGGTGTCCTTACCCAATGGACCACCAGGGGGAAGCCCCATCATTAATTTTAGATGCAACAAAAGAAGAAAAAAAAATTCAGATTATTCTACTCTGCATGTTTGATTACCGATGAAGCTAGAAAGCATTCATATATTCTGTTATCCATGTTAATTTTTTGTTAATTTCCTTTTATACCTTTTACTCATTTGGCGGGAATGAGTTTTCATCTTGAATATTTGTATATTTTCACAAAAGATTAATAGCGCTATTTGTCTGCCAAATACATTGAATGCATTTTCAGTTTATCATTGATTTTTATTGGAACTTGGGGTTATTTTAGACATGATAAAGTTTTATCTATAGGTAGTCAAATATGTCTTTCTCTTTTTTACAGTTTTGAGTAGTATCTTTCCTTATATTCTTTAAAATGCTTTCAGATAAATATTAATCTAGATATAGTACCTTCAATTTGTTCTCACTTCTAAGTGCCTAGCAATAATATAAGCAAAACAGAAGTTCTAGGAGAATTAAATATACTGCCTCTCTTATTTTATTATTCCTATTACATACTAATTACATTATATTAGGTATTATAAATTACATTCCCTAATTCAGATAATAATGCTGCCACTATAAATATATAATTTAAGACTCTTCTGTTTTCTAGATTAAATTATTATAAGCACAATTGCTGATTCAAATATAATAAATATATTTAAACCTCTTGAAAATTTTGTCAAATTTTTTTATCAATTTATATGACCATGGTAGAGTGAAAATTGTATCTAACTCTAGTCACCTTGGACATCATTAATTTTATTTTATTTTTATTCTTTTTTAAAAGATTTATTTATTTATTAATTTTGGCCGGGGTTGGGGAGGGAGGGGAGCTGGTGGGCCACTTCTATTGGTCTTTCAGTTCTCCATTTTCATCCATCCTTGGTTCTTTGGCCCATGTGGGCCTCCCTTCAAGGTGGCCTCTGTCATTGCAGAGCACCGGCTCTGGGCGCATGCGCTCCAGAGCTCCGGCTCGGTGATTGGACACATGGGTCCAGCCGCCCCGTGGCATGTGGGATCTTCCCAGGCCAGGGATCGAACCGGCGCCCCTTGCACTGCAAGGTGGTGTCCTTACCCAATGGACCACCAGGGGAAGCCCCATCATTAATTTTAGATGCAACAAAAGAAGAAAACAATTCAGATTATTCTACTCTGCATGTTTGATTACCGATGAAGCTAGAAAGCATTCATATATTCTGTCATCCATGTTAATTTTTTGTTAATTTCCTTTTATACCTTTTACTCATTTGGCGGGAATGAGTTTTCATCTTGAATATTTGTATATTTTCACAAAAGATTAATAGCGCTATTTGTCTGCCAAATACATTGAATGCATTTTCAGTTTATCATTGATTTTTATTGGAACTTGGGGTTATTTTAGACATGATAAAGTTTTATCTATAGGTAGTCAAATATGTCTTTCTCTTTTTTACAGTTTTGAGTAGTATCTTTCCTTATATTCTTTAAAATGCTTTCAGATAAATATTAATCTAGATATAGTACCTTCAATTTGTTCTCACTTCTAAGTGCCTAGCAATAATATAAGCAAAACAGAAGTTCTAGGAGAATTAAATATACTGCCTCTCTTATTTTATTATTCCTATTACATACTAATTACATTATATTAGGTATTATAAATTACATTCCCTCCCTCAAAATGTAAATCTGGCCCAAAGGTATTTTTAAGAAATTTTAAGTGAATCCAGGACTATCCTAAGCCCCTGTTTTAACAACACTGCTTTGACAGGCTCTGATAGCCCTAACCAACACTGGCAGTATAGATGCAGATTCAAATACTTTTCCCTGTGAGGCCTGAAATTAGTCATACGATTGTTAGTACAACATCCTGTATCCAGGGCTGAATCCTGAACTCCTGGGTTTATTCTCATCCAAAGGATTAACCTAATTCCTACAGTGTTTTGACAATCTGTGTGTCTTGGTTGCATCCTGGTTAGCATTTCCTCCATGACATGAGAGTACTGAATTAAATGGTAAGCACTTGGCTGGTCTCCTTAGCTAGGCTATGGCCATGTTGTGTTTTTGGAAGTCCAACTAATGTGGCACCAGTGTCCTTGGACCCCAGCCACTGACTGGGATCACCACACTGCTGGGATTACTCAAAACAACACTAGTTACCTGCCTGCTTCAGGGCTTTGACCAGTGACTAGTGTTAGACTCAAGTTCCTATACTGGAAGCCTACCTTGCATAACAATCTGTATCTAACTCAAGATCAAGTTTAGATTAGTCCGATTGACCAGGGAACTCGTTATTTCTTCTCTTAGAATTAAGCTAAAGGTAAAATTTTCAATGAGAAAATTTGACTACAATATTTTAAATATTTCAGGAGGATAGGAGTATCAGAGTAGGATTTCTTAACGTTTTTACAGAGAGAACTTTTCCAGAAAAGTGACATTTCAGCAGAAAGACGGAGGGAATCAGGAGTTGTTGCTGTTTAGTTGCTAAGTTATATCTGACTCTTTTGCAGCCCCATGGAGGGTAGCCCACCAGGACTCTGCATGGGATTTCACAGACAAGAATGCTGAAATGGTTTTCCATATCCTTTCTTCATGGGAATCTTCCATTTGTTCTCAAATGCCAGGTAATCCCTCTCCATTCCATTTTCAGCTGGTGGCAATGCTATTTATTTTGCAAATAAATAATACCAATATTTATTGGAGAATATCTGGCTTACTTTCAGTATACTAACACTGAAAGAAAATAGAAACAGCAGAGGATACATCACCCAACTGGGTTATAAAAGTCATTATAAAAATCAGGAAAAATAAAAAACTACCACATACTTATTCTAACAGATCAACCAACTTATTTCATTTATACCCATATACTCTGTTGCCTCCAATGGTAAAGAATCTTCCTGTGATGCAAGAGACTGGGTTCAATCCCTGGGTCAGGAGGATCCCCCAGGGAAAGGAATGAAGAGGAGCCTTGCAGTCCACAGTCCATGGGGTCACAAGAGTTGGACACAATTGAGCGACTACACTCCTACTACTATTTGGTTTTACATTTGCTACAAGGAAGCTATTGTATGTACACTTACCAAGCTAGTCTATCCATGTATGTACTACATTCCATTACTCTTGCCTTCCAAAAGGTACCAGTTTTTCAATTATCCCCACTGTGTTTGGCTTTAGCATTTCCCTCTTTAGTAACCATTCCTCTCCACTGACTACCTGATTGAAAGCAGAAAGTTGTAATGGAGTCGTTGTATAAACTTGCTGTCTCGAAGAGCACTTCTTCCATTCTCTCTTGAACTGATTTCAGTCAAATTCTTGAAGGCGAGTGTTTACTAGAAAATAATATAAAGGATATTTCTAGAGGGTAGGGAAGGCTCTATCTCTTGTTTTGTGTTACCTGTGTGTATACAATTGTCCAAACTCATTAAACTTAATATTTAAAATCTGTGCTTCTTACTATATGTAAATTATACCTCAATAAAAAGAAAAATGTAAACTAGCCCTGTTCCCCACTCCGACTCCTAACCAATAAATAAAAAAAGCACATTGATGAACAGATACGTCTTGAGAAGCTGGAAGGAAGTGTAAGAGAGGGCCAACTTAAAAAGAATTAACAAGTGGCATAATAGATGCAACTGAATTTAACAATTCACAATTTGGATTGAGTCTAATTTCTCAGTTGCATAATTTTATACTTCAGTCATTAGAGTGATAGTGTGAAATATGACAGTTTGTCCAGGTGAGAAGAATTTGTGGGCAGCTTGGCAGGGGAAATTTTGGGCAGTGCAATAGCGGTAACAGTAGAACAGCAATCAAAAGGTGTGGCTTATAGGTCCCTGGAAGGCAAGTGTAATTGGAGAAAGACAGTGAGAATATTAGAGGGTATTTTTTTTTTTTGGATAGCAGCATATTAGGGGTATAAGACAGTCATGGGTTGACAGCCAGCTGTGCAGAAATTATAAGAGAATTAGCCATGAAGTGCAAATTCTTGTCTTTCCCTAGGGTTTAGCTATTTTGGAAAAGTCATTACTCCTCTACTGCAGTTTCAACTGTCAGAGAAAAGAATATTCACTGATTCCTATATTCAGAACAATAATTGAGATAATTTACACAAAAGCATTTGGTAATCTGTTAAACCCCATATAAATATAAGGGACTATCAGGAGACATTTTTTACCATCAAAATCCAGCATTACCTTTAATAATTATTTACGAAATGATTCAAAGTTTTCATTTGTGTATTGGCTTTAGCATTTCCTCTTTAGTAACCCATTTCCTCTCCACTGACTACCTGATTGAAAGCAGAAAGTTGTAATGGAGTCGTTGTATAAACTTGCTGTCTCGAAGAGCACTTCTTCCATTCTCTCTTGAACTGATTTCAGTCAAATTCTTGAAGGCGAGTGTTTACTAGAAAATAATATAAAGGATATTTCTAGAGGGTAGGGAAGGCTCTATCTCTTGTTTTGTGTTACCTGTGTGTATACAATTGTCCAAACTCATTAAACTTAATATTTAAAATCTGTGCTTCTTACTATATGTAAATTATACCTCAATAAAAAGAAAAATGTAAACTAGCCCTGTTCCCCACTCCGACTCCTAACCAATAAATAAAAAAAGCACATTGATGAACAGATACGTCTTGAGAAGCTGGAAGGAAGTGTAAGAGAGGGCCAACTTAAAAAGAATTAACAAGTGGCATAATAGATGCAACTGAATTTAACAATTCACAATTTGGATTGAGTCTAATTTCTCAGTTGCATAATTTTATACTTCAGTCATTAGAGTGATAGTGTGAAATATGACAGTTTGTCCAGGTGAGAAGAATTTGTGGGCAGCTTGGCAGGGAATTTGGTCAGTGCAATAGCTGTAACAGTAGAACAGCAATCAAAAGGTGTGGCTTATAGGTCCCTGGAAGGCAAGTGTAATTGGAGAAAGACAGTGAGAATATTAGAGGGTATTTTTTTTTTTTGGATAGCAGCATATTAGGGGTATAAGACAGTCATGGGTTGACAGCCAGCTGTGCAGAAATTATAAGAGAATTAGCCATGAAGTGCAAATTCTTGTCTTTCCCTGGTTCAGCTATTTTGGAAAAGTCATTACTCCTCTACTGCAGTTTCAACTGTCAGAGAAAAGAATATTCACTGATTCCTATATTCAGAACAATAATTGAGATAATTTACACAAAAGCATTTGGTAATCTGTTAAACCCCATATAAATATAAGGGACTATCAGGAGACATTTTTTACCATCAAAATCCAGCATTACCTTTAATAATTATTTACGAAATGATTCAAACCATTTATTGTAATCATTTCTTAAAAACTAGTTTTTATATGCACTTAAACATGTCTATCAAATGTATATGACTAAAAACCTTTGTCAAAAAGTCATTAGTTTTATTGAACTAATCAAAGAAAAGATTTAAATTATAGTTGGTTTACCTTTTCCTTTAAGAGATTTGCATGAAACTAGCAAATCTGGTAGCTTCAATTTTAATCAGCAATTTTTTTTGTAGAAGTCCTTTAACAAAAGCCTCACAGCAGATGGTCACACAATAAAAAATGTGTCCGTTAGCTAAACATTAAAACAATACAATATATTAACTTGATGATTTCTTTGATTAATAAACACCTTCTCATAATACAGCAAATCGCTGTGATTTAATTGTTACAGATGCTTTTTTGTGTGTGTGAGAAGAAAATATTCAATTAGAGGTCCTGATTGAAAAACTAGCATATCATAAACAAATGATTTCAGTTTTAAAATTATTTGCATTATACTAGATATAATGCAAACCCAGCTAAAAAGGATTTACTGACATATGTAGTATTATGAAAGATATATCTTGTACTTTGTATTTTGGCCTTATGAAAAATTTTCCTATTAATTATGCTTAACTCTTTTTACAACTATATTTTAAAAGATTTGATTTACTACAAGTTAAGAACTCACTAATTTTATTCCTTTTTCATTTTCTCTATAATGAATATTCTTTTTATAGAGAGTAGCATGTTACTTTAGGGAAAGGTTATAGACCTTGGTATATATCTATTTCCTAGGGCTTCCATAATGAACTACTGTGAATTAAGTGGCTTAAAACAATAGAAATTAATTTACACACAGTTCTGAAAGTAAGAAGTTCAAAATTTAGGGGTAGGTGTGATCATGCTTCTGTGATAGCTCTAGGGACTATTTCTTCCTTACCTTTTTCTAGCTTTGTGTGGTAGCCCGTCAATCTCTGATGTTCCTTGGCTGGTAGATAGGTCACTCCAGCTTTTGTCTTTGTTCTCACAAGGTCTTCTCCCTTTAGGTCTT
Organism: Tragulus kanchil; assembly: GCA_022376925.1. NCBI lineage: Eukaryota > Metazoa > Chordata > Mammalia > Artiodactyla > Tragulidae > Tragulus > Tragulus kanchil. The sequence continues at coordinate 66,495,352 of JAIOJX010000028.1, read as the reverse complement.
TGTGTCTTCTCTCCCTTCTGATATGGAAACCAATCATGTTAGTTAGGGTCCATCCTAATGAAATAGTACATTATCTTCATTTGATTACATCTGCAAAGATCCATTTCCAAATTATGCTACATTGAGAGGTATTCAGAGTTAGGATGTCAGCATATTACTTAGGGGGCAGTTCAACTCATGGTAATACAAGTCATGTTGGATATATGGAAGGCCAGTTGTAGAGATCACATCAACACACACACACACATACACACACACCACATACACACACAGGTAAAAGTTTGATTAGAGAACACAATGGTTAAATGAGCCTGGCTTCTGATATGGGCAGGTCAGGAATCAAGTCTTACAAGGCCAACTCCTTTATAGTCATGGAAATTTACTTAAGTACTTTGAGCCATGATTTATTCATCTTAATCCTAGTTTATAGAGTTATTGTGCAGATGTGAAGATGAATGTAAAACTATGACTTAAAATCTGAATTGCTGGAGTTGGTTCACTGTAGTAGGCCGAGTTAGTTGAGACCACTGCTCACCTGAACTAATCTAGTCTGAACTTGAAAGCCTAAGCAAGGTATTTTCCTTGCTGCATGCTCCCAGCACTGCCCGTTTTTCATCTTCACTACAACTTCTAAATGTACCTGAATTGTCTTGGGGAGACAAAACTCACAATATTAAGCTGCACCAAAAATGTCAATGAAAAAGAGTAATGACACATGGGACATTACTGTTTTGCTCTTTTTGTCTTGTCATCACTTTGCATCTTTGTTAATAATCAAATAATTAACACAAATTTTTGTTGTAATGAAGCAACTACATGGATAGGAACGGACCATATAACAAGAAATCATTGTTTTAGGATTGCCTTCCTTTAATAATTCATCTATTTCACCTTCTCTGTGAAACGCCCAATATAGCCCCCAAAGAAACATGTAATTTCTTGCTTTGTAACCTTCCTTGCTTAAAAAGTATGATCATTGAAGATTAGTCTACAGATTGTTCATTTCAAACTTGTTACCTGATTACATTGACAAAGGCTTTTTTATAAACTCCCACAGCATTGTCTCATGATTTGTTTTCTGCAGGTATTTATTTTAATAGAAAATTTCTATGTTGATATATTCTTCTTTTCTCAGAAATTTTGAGAGATATTTGGAAAATGGCATAAAGGGACTCTTGCTTCAGAAGAGGACTTTTTTGAAGTTTCTAGAAATAAGCGTACATAATTCCTGTCACTTCAGCCTTTAAAAAATTCCTTTCAGGCCTACCGCATCAGTGATGACATAGCCTTTCTCAGGAAGCTCATGGAGGTCTTCTTGCCTGCTTGTGGGTTTAGCTCCACCTACGTTCCTGCTCTCCTGGAAATGGCCTAAGTGTAGAGTCACCAGATTTACCAAATAAAAATATAGGATACTCACATTTTTTTGTTTTTCAGTTACATTTTGATTTCAAATTTAAAAAACACCCGTTTTTAGTTGTTTACTTAAGTACTTTGAGCCATGATTTATTCATCTTAATCCTAGTTTATAGAGTTATTGTGCAGATGTGAAGATGAATGTAAAACTATGACTTAAAATCTGAATTGCTGGAGTTGGTTCACTGTAGTAGGCCGAGTTAGTTGAGACCACTGCTCACCTGAACTAATCTAGTCTGAACTTGAAAGCCTAAGCAAGGTATTTTCCTTGCTGCATGCTCCCAGCACTGCCCGTTTTCATCTTCACTACAACTTCTAAATGTACCTGAATTGTCTTGGGGAGACAAAACTCACAATATTAAGCTGCACCAAAAATGTCAATGAAAAAGAGTAATGACACATGGGACATTACTGTTTTGCTCTTTTTGTCTTGTCATCACTTTGCATCTTTGTTAATAATCAAATAATTAACACAAATTTTTGTTGTAATGAAGCAACTACATGGATAGGAACGGACCATATAACAAGAAATCATTGTTTTAGGATTGCCTTCCTTTAATAATTCATCTATTTCACCTTCTCTGTGAAACGCCCAATATAGCCCCCAAAGAAACATGTAATTTCTTGCTTTGTAACCTTCCTTGCTTAAAAAGTATGATCATTGAAGATTAGTCTACAGATTGTTCATTTCAAACTTGTTACCTGATTACATTGACAAAGGCTTTTTTATAAACTCCCACAGCATTGTCTCATGATTTGTTTTCTGCAGGTATTTATTTTAATAGAAAATTTCTATGTTGATATATTCTTCTTTTCTCAGAAATTTTGAGAGATATTTGGAAAATGGCATAAAGGGACTCTTGCTTCAGAAGAGGACTTTTTTGAAGTTTCTAGAAATAAGCGTACATAATTCCTGTCACTTCAGCCTTTAAAAAATTCCTTTCAGGCCTACCGCATCAGTGATGACATAGCCTTTCTCAGGAAGCTCATGGAGGTCTTCTTGCCTGCTTGTGGGTTTAGCTCCACCTACGTTCCTGCTCTCCTGGAAATGGCCTAAGTGTAGAGTCACCAGATTTACCAAATAAAAATATAGGATACTCACATTTTTTTGTTTTTCAGTTACATTTTGATTTCAAATTTAAAAAAAACACCCGTTTTTAGTTGTTTGTTTCAAGTATTGCATGAGGCTCAGTTGTATTAAAAGCAAAGCAAAACAAACAAAAAAAACCTATGGTGGCTGAGAGGGTGAAGAATCTTCCTGAAATGCAGGGGACCCGGCTTTCATCCCTGGGTCAGGAAGATCCCCTGGAGAAAGGAATGGCAGCCCACTCCAGGTTTCTTGCCTGTGAAATCCCACGGACAGAGGAGCCTGCTGAACTACAGTCCAGGGGGTTACAAAGAGTTGGACACAACTGAGCAACTAACACTTTCACTTGTATTAAACAAGAAAATGCTGAATTAAAACATAACCATGTATCTTACATTTTACCTGGCAGCCCTACTTGCATAGGCTGATTTTCAACCCTCTGTGAATTTTTGTCCCAAATCTGTCTTCTTGCAGAATACATAACCTTCTGCCTCTGCTGAGCTGGTTTTATCACACAGGGTGGGCCAAGGTCCTGGAACAGGCAGATCCCCGTAGGTTCCTCCTGTGGAACTTCATTTCCTCCTGGGTACACTTGGTAGTCTTGCTGTTTCTTTCTTCTTACACTTGGAGCAGATAGACTGTCTCTTCTCCAACATAAAATAGTTCTTCCAGTCACTTACTGTGTGACATAAGACATCCAGCACAGCCAGCTGCATTTCCTCCAGTGGTCCTGTGAACACACACAGAGACTGGATTTCATGGTGTCCATGGTTCCCTCTTGCTCAAACATTCTGAGGGTGTAAGTCCCTCAGCATGGCATAATGTGAAAATTAGCTTCTTAAAATAAATGTGTATGAGAAATAGCCTAAGTATTTTTCCTGTTCTGTTGCTGTTTAGCCAGTATGCTTGTGTCTTAAAATCTAATTTAATATATGTTCATTTGTATGTAATTGTTAGGTAGACTCTGATGCTGGGAAAGACTGAAGGCAAAAGTAGAAGGGAGCAGTAGATAAGATGGTTAGATAGCATCACTGTCTCAATGGACATGAGTCTGAGCAAACTCCAGGCGATAATCAAAAGTTGGATCAGTTTGTACTCACATTTTGTTTCAGTTACATTTTGATTTCAAATTTAAAAACACCCGTTTTTAGTTGTTTGTTTCAAGTATTGCATGAGGCTCAGTTGTATTAAAAGCAAAGCAAAACAAACAAAAAAAACCTATGGTGGCTGAGAGGGTGAAGAATCTTCCTGAAATGCAGGGGACCCGGCTTTCATCCCTGGGTCAGGAAGATCCCCTGGAGAAAGGAATGGCAGCCCACTCCAGGTTTCTTGCCTGTGAAATCCCACGGACAGAGGAGCCTGCTGAACTACAGTCCAGGGGGTTACAAAGAGTTGGACACAACTGAGCAACTAACACTTTCACTTGTATTAAACAAGAAAATGCTGAATTAAAACATAACCATGTATCTTACATTTTACCTGGCAGCCCTACTTGCATAGGCTGATTTTCAACCCTCTGTGAATTTTTGTCCCAAATCTGTCTTCTTGCAGAATACATAACCTTCTGCCTCTGCTGAGCTGGTTTTATCACACAGGGTGGGCCAAGGTCCTGGAACAGGCAGATCCCCGTAGGTTCCTCCTGTGGAACTTCATTTCCTCCTGGGTACACTTGGTAGTCTTGCTGTTTCTTTCTTCTTACACTTGGAGCAGATAGACTGTCTCTTCTCCAACATAAAATAGTTCTTCCAGTCACTTACTGTGTGACATAAGACATCCAGCACAGCCAGCTGCATTTCCTCCAGTGGTCCTGTGAACACACACAGAGACTGGATTTCATGGTGTCCATGGTTCCCTCTTGCTCAAACATTCTGAGGGTGTAAGTCCCTCAGCATGGCATAATGTGAAAATTAGCTTCTTAAAATAAATGTGTATGAGAAATAGCCTAAGTATTTTTCCTGTTCTGTTGCTGTTTAGCCAGTATGCTTGTGTCTTAAAATCTAATTTAATATATGTTCATTTGTATGTAATTGTTAGGTAGACTCTGATGCTGGGAAAGACTGAAGGCAAAAGTAGAAGGGAGCAGTAGAGGTTGAGATGGTTAGATAGCATCACTGACTCAATGGACATGAGTCTGAGCAAACTCCAGGCGATAATGAAAGGATACTGGTGTGCTGCAACCCATGCGGTCGCAGAGTCAGACAGGACTTAGCCACTGAACAACAATTTATGTACATAGGGCTTCCTAGGTGGCTCAGTGGTTAAGAATGTGCTGGTCAGGGCTTTCCTGGTGGTCCAGTGGGTAAAGAGTCTGCCTTTGCAGTGCAAGGGGCGCTGGTTTGATCCCTGGCACGGGGAGGTCCCATATGCCACAGAGTGGCTGGACCAGTGTGTCCAATTACGAGCCAGTGCTCTGGAGTGCATGCGCTCAGAGCTGGTGCTCTGTGACGAGAGAGGCCACCGCGATGGGAGGCCCACACAGGCCAAAGAATTAAGATGGCTGAAAATAAATAAATGAAAGACCAATAAAAGAGGCCAAAATTAAAAAAAAAAAAAAAACAGGAAAAGGAATGTGCCGGCCAATGAAAGAGACACAGGTTCTTTTGCTGGGCTGGGAAGATTCCCTGGAGGATGAAATGACAATCTACTCCAGTTTTCTTGCCTAAAAAATACCGTGGACAGAGGAACCTGGTGGGCTCCAGTCCATGGAATCACAAAGAGTCAAACACGACTGAGAAATTGAGCATGCATGCACACATGTATGTACATACACATGTATGCATTTAGGACAGATACTGTGCTCAGTTTTAGTTGCAGCATATCAGAATAGAATTGGAAAAGTGTCTGTAATATAAAAGAAAAACTGTTAACATGATATTTCTAGCACAGAGAAAGCTCAGATGACTCTATTCTTATTTGAAATAATAAAACCTTCTAAGTATTTGAAATGTACTCAGCACTCATCACTTGTCACAAGCTCCATCTGTTGTGCGAATGTATTTTTTTTCTAGCTAATATTTAAAACCAAATACCTAATTTCTTCCCTTTGGGTTTTCTGAGCATAGAACTACATGAAATTGAAATTTCACTAGTCTTTGTACCTCTGTCTTCGGTCAGGTTGAACATTGTGGCTGATGTCCTGAGCCACTGATTCTAAGATAGACACCCGTCTTTTGTTGGTTTTAGTAACAACATTAAACTCCTAAGTATTCCGGGAAGGGAGTTTTTCATCACTGACTCAATGGACATGAGTCTGAGAAAAGCAAGGGTGGGCTGGTCAGAGTCAGACAGGACTTAGCCACTGAACAACAATTTATGTACATAGGGCTTCCTAGGTGGCTCAGTGGTTAAGAATGTGCTGGTCAGGGCTTTCCTGGTGGTCCAGTGGGTAAAGAGTCTGCCTTTGCAGTGCAAGGGGCGCTGGTTTGATCCCTGGCACGGGGAGGTCCCATATGCCACAGAGTGGCTGGACCAGTGTGTCCAATTACGAGCCAGTGCTCTGGAGTGCATGCGCTCAGAGCTGGTGCTCTGTGACGAGAGAGGCCACCGCGATGGGAGGCCCACACAGGCCAAAGAATTAAGATGGCTGAAAATAAATAAATGAAAGACCAATAAAAGAGGCCAAAATTAAAAAAAAAAATAAAACAAGAAAAAGGAATGTGCCGGCCAATGAAAGAGACACAGGTTCTTTTGCTGGGCTGGGAAGATTCCCTGGAGGATGAAATGACAATCTACTCCAGTTTTCTTGCCTAAAAAATACCGTGGACAGAGGAACCTGGTGGGCTCCAGTCCATGGAATCACAAAGAGTCAAACACGACTGAGAAATTGAGCATGCATGCACACATGTATGTACATACACATGTATGCATTTAGGACAGATACTGTGCTCAGTTTTAGTTGCAGCATATCAGAATAGAATTGGAAAAGTGTCTGTAATATAAAAGAAAAACTGTTAACATGATATTTCTAGCACAGAGAAAGCTCAGATGACTCTATTCTTATTTGAAATAATAAAACCTTCTAAGTATTTGAAATGTACTCAGCACTCATCACTTGTCACAAGCTCCATCTGTTGTGCGAATGTATTTTTTTTCTAGCTAATATTTAAAACCAAAAATACCTAATTTCTTCCCTTTGGGTTTTTTCTGAGCATAGAACTACATGAAATTGAAATTTCACTAGTCTTTGTACCTCTGTCTTCGGTCAGGTTGAACATTGTGGCTGATGTCCTGAGCCACTGATTCTAAGATAGACACCCGTCTTTTGTTGGTTTTAGTAACAACATTAAACTCCTAAGTATTCCGGGAAAAGTATTTCCTTTGACTAAAGTGGTTCTTTAGTGTGGTTTGTTGACTTTCTGAAGACTGCAGAGTTCATTTGCTTTATCCTGTTACCAATCAATTCAGTATTTCTTTAAATTCCACATGGACTGTAGCCTGCCAGGCCTTGCGTCCTTGGGATTCTCCTGGCAAAAATGCTGGTGTGGGTTGCTGTGCCCTCCACCAGGGGATCTCCTGACCCAGGGATCAAACCTACGTCTCTTAAGGCTCCTGCATTGGCAAGTGGGTTCTTTACCACTAGTGCCACCTGGGAAGCCCTTTTAATAGGTATGCAATTATCTACTATTTAACTTTGTTTTTGAGCTATACCAGGTTTGTTTGTCTTACCTGTAAGTAAATATTCTCTTACTGTATAAGTAGAAGTTTTGAGGAAATAGTCATTTTTTTTAACCATAAAAGCATTCGTATATTATGCAGTACTTTTAATGTAATTTAGGGCTAGAAAAATTTTAATTTATTCCTTTGGTTTATTTTTGTTTGTACAAAAATCTAGAATACAGTACATTTGAATATTTGAAGGTTTCTTAGAGAATGTAGCATATTAAACCAAATCAATAATTCACTTTTCCTAGCTAGATATTAGCTTGTTGTTATAAAATAAATAAATTGACTTTATTATCATAATGCTTATTTTTTAAGGTATTTCATATACACTGTCTTAATAGTTCCTTACACTAATTTTGCAGAAACAGTTTTAGCTTCTGTCTCTTATATATATGAGAACAAGACTTCACAAGTAGAAATGGACTTCACATTTCACTTGATTTCTTTTAATATGAACTTTCTATTGAGGTATCCTTAATAGAATTGTGGTGAAATTATAAATATACTGTTTCATACTTTAAAAAAATGAACCTAGCTTGATACCTACCACTTCAGAAGTCCCCTGTGGAACTCTCAGGCAAGCAGGTAATGCATATGTAGTGTTGAGTTTTGTGGATCCAAGAACCCTGGGGCAGGCAGTCCTTCCATTATGCTTCCTGAGGCAAGATGTCAGAATGGTGTATTTTCACAGTTACCATAGTATCCTAGAAAGCAAATGAAGAATAAGAAGGAGTGAATATTGAATTATGTGAAATGCTGATGATAGGTGGAAGATAGACAACTAAGGACTGACAAGTGGGTTTAACAGGTGCGGTGTGTTGATTGGAGTGGTGAAGACTAAAGCCTGATTGGATTGGGTTTAATAGTGAATGATGGGAGAGAAGAAATCAGACTGTGAGGACAGACTATTCTTTGAAGATGGTTTGTTACAAAAAAAAACAAAAGACATGATAAAGTATCTGAGAAGGAAGTATGGTCAAGATCAAGTTTTTTCTTTTAAAAGATAGAAAAATTCAACAGCATGTTTATATGCTGATAGAAAAATTCAGTAATGAGCCAAAACACTTAATGGCCCTGTGGTGGGTTGATTTAATAATGGCCCTTCATGCATTATGCATCTCTGTTTCTAGGCTTCTGAGCCATATGAATTTTCTCCCATCAAGAGAGAGAAATTGTTTCCTTATCTCTTGCATCTGGGCCAATTTGGGGCTTATGTTGACCAACAAGATGCTGCAAAAGTGACATCTGTATGCCTTCTAAATTTAGGCTTTAAGAAGCCTTGCAGCTTCTGCTTTCACCTTCTCAGGACACTCCCCCATCATGTAAACAGCTGGCACCAACCATATACATTTGCTTAATGCTATTTTGGACAATCCAGTCCTAGTTCTCTAAATCCAGATAACATCAGCTCTGACCAGCAAAGAATTGCCCAGCCAAGCCCATATTGCCAATTTATCATTTATAACATGTAAGGAATAACTGATGGTATGTCAGTATTTTTTGAGGTACTTACTAACAGTAATTGATAACTGGTAGAGATCCCAAGGGCTTCCCAGGTAGTGGGTAAAAACACACCCATTCTAGTATTCTTGCCTGAGAATTCCATGGACAGAGGTGCCTACTGGCCACAGTCCATGAGGTTTCAAGATAGTCAAACATGACTATTAGTGTTTAAGAAAGATAGAGTTCAAGGCTGGTTGAACTGCACTGCAAATCCCCGAGGAGGGTTAGGCAGGCATGCCATCAGTGATGGATCAAGTGATTTCTGCATGATTGGACCCAAAAAGACGCAGGTGTTGGTGGAAATTAAAAAAAAAAAGATGCCTGTGAACGCAGAAGATGTAAGAGACATGGGTTCGATCCCTGTGTCAGAAAGATGTCCTGGAGGAGGGCATGGCAATCCATTCCAGCATTCTTACCTGGAGAATCCTATGGGTAGAGAAGCCTGGCGGGCTATAGTTCATAGACTCACAAAGAGTCAGACATGACTGAAGTGATTTAGCACACACATTGCAGAGACCCCAAACATCTTGTTGAAAATCTTGTTTTTTACTTTTCGTCTATGTTTTAATTTTTATGTTAGACGAGTTAAGGAATGTTCTGTGTACTGAATGGAGTATGTACTTTGTCTCAATTAGCTCCGTGTAAGGCCTTTCCTCCTGAACTGGTATCTGCATTCACTTTTACTGCCTTTGACTGTTCACCTTATTTAGATTCTTCTTGTGATCATTGTTATTTTCTATACTGTATTGCGCACATTTGAGTTGGTTTAATTTATTGAATGGGAGTAGCATTGTAGAAAACATGTCTATTATGAAACAGCTTGAATTATTTTTTTTCACCCCCATCATGTAAACAGCTGGCACCAACCATATACATTTGCTTAATGCTATTTTGGACAATCCAGTCCTAGTTCTCTAAATCCAGATAACATCAGCTCTGACCAGCAAAGAATTGCCCAGCCAAGCCCATATTGCCAATTTATCATTTATAACATGTAAGGAATAACTGATGGTATGTCAGTATTTTTTGAGGTACTTACTAACAGTAATTGATAACTGGTAGAGATCCCAAGGGCTTCCCAGGTAGTGGGTAAAACACACCCATTCTAGTATTCTTGCCTGAGAATTCCATGGACAGAGGTGCCTACTGGCCACAGTCCATGAGGTTTCAAGATAGTCAAACATGACTATTAGTGTTTAAGAAAGATAGAGTTCAAGGCTGGTTGAACTGCACTGCAAATCCCCGAGGAGGGTTAGGCAGGCATGCCATCAGTGATGGATCAAGTGATTTCTGCATGATTGGACCCAAAAAGACGCAGGTGTTGGTGGAAATTAAAAAAAAAAAGATGCCTGTGAACGCAGAAGATGTAAGAGACATGGGTTCGATCCCTGTGTCAGAAAGATGTCCTGGAGGAGGGCATGGCAATCCATTCCAGCATTCTTACCTGGAGAATCCTATGGGTAGAGAAGCCTGGCGGGCTATAGTTCATAGACTCACAAAGAGTCAGACATGACTGAAGTGATTTAGCACACACATTGCAGAGACCCCAAACATCTTGTTGAAAATCTTGTTTTTTACTTTTCGTCTATGTTTTAATTTTTATGTTAGACGAGTTAAGGAATGTTCTGTGTACTGAATGGAGTATGTACTTTGTCTCAATTAGCTCCGTGTAAGGCCTTTCCTCCTGAACTGGTATCTGCATTCACTTTTACTGCCTTTGACTGTTCACCTTATTTAGATTCTTCTTGTGATCATTGTTATTTTCTATACTGTATTGCGCACATTTGAGTTGGTTTAATTTATTGAATGGGAGTAGCATTGTAGAAAACATGTCTATTATGAAACAGCTTGAATTATTTTTTTTTTCACTAGGCCTCCCTACCCCTCTTCCTTTCATTCTTCTCTCTTATTTTTTCTTTTCCTTAATTCCTACAGATCACATACAGGTATCTGGAGAAGTACATGCTATTGAAGAGACCCAAATAGTTTTTTATTTAAAATAATAAAGACTTTCTTAAAAATATAAATGTAGGAAACTAATCTCTACAATATAGACTTTGGAGTTAAGACTTCCTAGAAATAAAATAACAAAAAATTCCTCAAAAAGCTTCTAACTGCCTGATGTAGCATATAAATTTTAAAAACTCAATTATATAAAATATTTCTTTTACTCACCTGAATGGCATCTGTGTTCTCTACAGCTTAAGTGTGCAACCTTGAACAAGATGCTTGATCTTTTTCTACTTCATTTTCTTCATTTTAGGACTGCCATAAATTTGATGTCTATCTTCTATATAGCATTAAATGATATATAATATCAAAAATTCCAGAATATTATAATATCTGAATACTGTTAGCAAGTATTATTATCATATGATATAATGTATGGTTTTTTAATTATCATTTTGAAATATTAGGTATGGCAAGTAATTTTAGAGGAGGGCCAGCTCCTTATTAACCATGTCAAGTGTTCTGTCTAATGACATCTTTTATCTGCTTTATACCTATGATAGTTGCAATCAACTACCTCCTAAATCTGTGAGATTAATTATTGGATTTATTCTCTACGGAAATGTCACTACTTCTACTGATGTTAGATGGATTTAATTAATTTCAACTATAAAGATGTAAATGGAAGTTACAAGTATATTATAAAAGTAAAGATAATGTCATTAGTAATAGTCCCAGAGTTTATTATCCTCAAAAATGTTTCCTCTAGATTGTCCAAGAGAGAATGAAATTACCCTACTTCATGTAATGAAATTACTGCCCTAAAAAGTCCTGACTGGAATCTTTGGGGAAAGGGTATGAATAAATGGTTAATCATGGCCAACCAGGTCCATAAGAACTCATGACCTCATGTTGTTCATATGCTAATGTTGTACCACACATGTTATCATAAGGCATCTCGTGGCCGGTGTACAGGATTGCAATTCATACTAACAGATGTTTGGGAAGGAAATTATTTGTTTAATTTGTTTATGAGTCAGAGGATTTTTGTCTGAATGTAATTATAGGAGGAGACCACAATTTATGAATGGATTGTATTCCAAAAGTGCATTTGTGAGTCACTTGTTTGGGACTAAGAACATACTTTTATGTATAAACTAGGCTAAATGTTAGTGTTTCCCAAGCAAGCCCACAAATAGCTGCTTTAACCCATGATTTGGCTGATAGTATCTGCCTATTATTCCTACGTCTGTGGAGAAAGGATGTGAGGAGAAAACAACCTCTTCCTCTTCTGGCATTTGTTTGGATCCCACAGCCTTTTCCCCTTTCCAGCCTGCTTTTCCAGTGCTTTCTCCAGAGACCTCAGAAGCCCAAACCACTCTGAAGGACTACAACTCTAGTCTGATCTATTCTTGGCAAAACTCATGCTATTACAGAGTTATCTGCCTCTTTTTCCTGATCACTGATACATTCCACCTTTTGATGTTGCAATTTCCAGGTTATAATGAGAAAGCCCAATAAGAAAATAGTGTACCTTAAGTGTTTTTGCACTAGTGGGATTAATGATTATCTCAGGAATATTGATAATTTAGAAATACATGTGTGTTCATACAAATTATATTCAGTGAAATTTCTGACTAACACATTTTTGAATGGGAAAAAATCCAGACATATTAGAGTGTCGTTGAATCCAAGTTCATGTACCCATCTCACAGTGAGGCCAGACAAACTGAAAAGTTGGAGTCTGGAGCAGAGAAAGATTTATTGCTGGGTCAAGCAAGGAGAACAGAGCAGTTCATGCTCAAAAGGCCCAAACTCCCTGATGTCTTTTAGAGAATAGTTTGTATAGGTAGCATTTGGGGAGGTCTGCTGGGTGTGTGACTTTCCTCTGATTGGTTGGTGGTAAGGTAACAGGGTGGTGGTCCAGGAATCTCAGTCATCAGTCCCCTGATTCCAACTGATGTGGGGTCCAAGTGCTTGTGCTGAGCCTCCACCTGGGGTGGGGATGTTTCCTCTAGATTCCCTGGCATATGTTTAAATGTTGTACATGGCCAACCAGGTCCATAAGAACTCATGACCTCATGTTGTTCATATGCTAATGTTGTACCACACATGTTATCATAAGGCATCTCGTGGCCGGTGTACAGGATTGCAATTCATACTAACAGATGTTTGGGAAGGAAATTATTTGTTTAATTTGTTTATGAGTCAGAGGATTTTTGTCTGAATGTAATTATAGGAGGAGACCACAATTTATGAATGGATTGTATTCCAAAAGTGCATTTGTGAGTCACTTGTTTGGGACTAAGAACATACTTTTATGTATAAACTAGGCTAAATGTTAGTGTTTCCCAAGCAAGCCCACAAATAGCTGCTTTAACCCATGATTTGGCTGATAGTATCTGCCTATTATTCCTACGTCTGTGGAGAAAGGATGTGAGGAGAAAACAACCTCTTCCTCTTCTGGCATTTGTTTGGATCCCACAGCCTTTTCCCCTTTCCAGCCTGCTTTTCCAGTGCTTTCTCCAGAGACCTCAGAAGCCCAAACCACTCTGAAGGACTACAACTCTAGTCTGATCTATTCTTGGCAAAACTCATGCTATTACAGAGTTATCTGCCTCTTTTTCCTGATCACTGATACATTCCACCTTTTGATGTTGCAATTTCCAGGTTATAATGAGAAAGCCCAATAAGAAAATAGTGTACCTTAAGTGTTTTTGCACTAGTGGGATTAATGATTATCTCAGGAATATTGATAATTTAGAAATACATGTGTGTTCATACAAATTATATTCAGTGAAATTTCTGACTAACACATTTTTGAATGGGAAAAAATCCAGACATATTAGAGTGTCGTTGAATCCAAGTTCATGTACCCATCTCACAGTGAGGCCAGACAAACTGAAAAGTTGGAGTCTGGAGCAGAGAAAGATTTATTGCTGGGTCAAGCAAGGAGAACAGAGCAGTTCATGCTCAAAAGGCCCAAACTCCCTGATGTCTTTTAGAGAATAGTTTGTATAGGTAGCATTTGGGGGGAGGTCTGCTGGGTGTGTGACTTTCCTCTGATTGGTTGGTGGTAAGGTAACAGGGTGGTGGTCCAGGAATCTCAGTCATCAGTCCCCTGATTCCAACTGATGTGGGGTCCAAGTGCTTGTGCTGAGCCTCCACCTGGGGTGGGGACCTTAATACCTGAAGCAGAACTCGCATATATATCAAATATATATGTCTAACCTTTAGAGAGGAACCAGGGTCCTGCACAGTTGTTTCTTGACTATCTTTCCTTTGTTTCTGCTGTCCCTCACTAGTCCTGTAACTGAATCTGCTCTTTGGAACTCAGAGAAGGTGTAAGAGCCTGTAACTTTTTCCCTTTGAACAAGAAACGGGGGATATGGAAAGTTTTTTGTGTTTGGAGTGTCCCAGAGGGTCCTGCTTGATTTTGAGAGCAGTAATATCTTGGAGTCAGAACTAACGTGTAGGCCTTTTTCTACTGTCAGTGAGAAAATTAATTATTTCATTTAATAAATAAAATTTTGTTTGAGGTAAATTGAGGATTATAACTCAGGTAGAGGCTCTCAGAAAACTCTTGAGAGTTCTACCCGTGAGAGGTCAAAACACACATAGGTAAGTTTTTGACACAGAAGCCTGCACGTTGAATGAGGTATTATCGCCAGGTTACACAGTCCAGATTTAAACACTTACAAGCTTAAGGAATGCTATCTTTTGATGAGTTGCCTTGGTGCTAGGACAGTGTTGTTGTTTATAGTTGAGGATGTGTTCCAGCAGATGGGGGAGGTTTAGTTGAAGCATAATATAGATACACAATGTGCAATATGGGGAGATGGGAGCAAAGAGAGAGGAAATTATATTACATTTTTGTCTTAGCATAAAATATGAATTTTGTTTCACACTATCCAAAAGTCTTTCCTAGGAATCATCTCCTGTAATTGATTTTTTTCTTAAAACGTTTTTTGCTTTGGCCTTTGTGAGCTAACATGCTCTCTAAAACTTTCACCCAGTAATTCTCATTTTGTTTCATATTTCACTGAAAAGCACTCATATTTCACTGATAAATACTGAGCACAAAAAAGGAAAAGTAAGAACAATTTATATGTGAATACATTTCAGTTTTCCTGAGCATACTTTTCATTTCACAGATCTATAGATATTTAATTATTGATTAATTTTGTTTGTTTCCAAAATATGTATTTGCTCTGTAAAATGTTTACTCTGTAAAAAGAGTGATATTTATTGGGGACTGTATTGTATGTCTAGAGCTTAGCCCATTGCCTGACACTTAATTTTGACTTCAATATATGCTTAACGAGTAGAACAAAAAAATTTTAATCTGTGTATATTTGAAACATGCCACAACAAAGAATGAAAATAACAAAGTATGCTCTATGGCCTAACAGATTATCTGTTTAGGAAAATAGACAATGTGATAATTAGACCTTTTAACTCTAGATATTCCCATTTTCTGCTGAGGATAAGGGTTAATTTTTTTTTTACTATAAACAATAAATGCACAATATTTCCATCTAGAAAATCATTTTGATTTACCTGTAGAAAAAAATGAGAATTTGAGAAAGAAAATGTTATTGTAATTATTCTCAAATGCCATTCATATTTGAGAGTCAGTTGGCTTTTTTTAGAGAAGACAGATTTAAATAATAAGGTGTACATAAAGTGGAGTTTTCAAGTCACTTAAAGCACATGTAGCACATGCAGATGAAGTTAAAACACATGTACCCTGGGGGAAGAAAACCCTGAATATGCAACACAAAATTAAACAGCACAGTTTTATTTAGTGAAGTAATGCCACACAGTGCAATAAACTTAAAAGTAATCCACACAAGACTGTCATGTTGGATGCACTTTTATTTGGTGTAAACAGCTCTTTGGTTTCCAGAGTATTTGGGTGGCCTTCTCTGATTTACACTTGAACACTGACATGTGAAAGATGAGTCTGTGAAGTCTGGAGAGAACAATGACCACACAACAGATGAAGCTGCTTCTTTATTAACAGGTATCACTTAGTAACATACAACCCTGCAAAGGCTCACTCTTGATTCACCTAGTTCTAAGACTGTCTGGGTATTGGTGTTAAGTGCAGAGTTTTAAGTATCATGACACACTTTAATAGTTTGGCACATTCTTTTTAAATGAGTCAACTATTCTTTATTTTTGATTATTCTTAAGTTAATACTTTAAATTCAGTTTTAACAGAGAATACTGCCCAAAGATCCCATCAGGATTAAATTCATTACAATAATAAATACCTTCTTAATTCCAAGTGCTCATACACAACTGTAACTTTACAAAATATTGTTTTTGTACTAACATTACACATACTAAAATGGTGTTAGTAACACATATTTTCATAACAAATACATAGAGTTTGATATAAACCCTAGAGTTATACTAGAATGATCATGCTTACAAATATGCCAACACAAAGAGAGATTTCCTACTGGAAAGATTTCTGCTCATTTATTTTCAATTTGACACTATGAGCTTCTTTGAATGTCAATATCATTAATACATTATTAACTCCATGTGCTAAGAAATATCCAAAGTGTTTACCTAGAGCTGTTAATAGGGTTATATATCTTTATTTGTCTAAACTTGCATGTCACAGGAAATAATTGGTAGTATTATTACTAATATACACTAATGTATATTAATCACCTTTTAATAGCTGAAGATTTATGCAATCTCATTCAACATGTTTTTCTTATTATATCATGACCTTTTGGGCATGAAGACAGATTTAAATAATAAGGTGTACATAAAGTGGAGTTTTCAAGTCACTTAAAGCACATGTAGCACATGCAGATGAAGTTAAAACACATGTACCCTGGGGGAAGAAAACCCTGAATATGCAACACAAAATTAAACAGCACAGTTTTATTTAGTGAAGTAATGCCACACAGTGCAATAAACTTAAAAGTAATCCACACAAGACTGTCATGTTGGATGCACTTTTATTTGGTGTAAACAGCTCTTTGGTTTCCAGAGTATTTGGGTGGCCTTCTCTGATTTACACTTGAACACTGACATGTGAAAGATGAGTCTGTGAAGTCTGGAGAAACAATGACCACACAACAGATGAAGCTGCTTCTTTATTAACAGGTATCACTTAGTAACATACAACCCTGCAAAGGCTCACTCTTGATTCACCTAGTTCTAAGACTGTCTGGGTATTGGTGTTAAGTGCAGAGTTTTAAGTATCATGACACACTTTAATAGTTTGGCACATTCTTTTTAAATGAGTCAACTATTCTTTATTTTTGATTATTCTTAAGTTAATACTTTAAATTCAGTTTTAACAGAGAATACTGCCCAAAGATCCCATCAGGATTAAATTCATTACAATAATAAATACCTTCTTAATTCCAAGTGCTCATACACAACTGTAACTTTACAAAATATTGTTTTTGTACTAACATTACACATACTAAAATGGTGTTAGTAACACATATTTTCATAACAAATACATAGAGTTTGATATAAACCCTAGAGTTATACTAGAATGATCATGCTTACAAATATGCCAACACAAAGAGAGATTTCCTACTGGAAAGATTTCTGCTCATTTATTTTCAATTTGACACTATGAGCTTCTTTGAATGTCAATATCATTAATACATTATTAACTCCATGTGCTAAGAAATATCCAAAGTGTTTACCTAGAGCTGTTAATAGGGTTATATATCTTTATTTGTCTAAACTTGCATGTCACAGGAAATAATTGGTAGTATTATTACTAATATACACTAATGTATATTAATCACCTTTTAATAGCTGAAGATTTATGCAATCTCATTCAACATGTTTTTCTTATTATATCATGACCTTTTGGGCAATAGGTGTGAAAATTCTTTCTTTCTTTCTTTTTTTGATAGCTAAGAACTGACTATCAAACTGGCTATTTAGAGAGAAGCACTCCACAGGCAGAGTGTGGGCCATCTCAGAAGGCAAGAGGCCCAAATGATTTCCATTTTGTAGGTGCTATTATAGATGAGTTAAGTAGCTTACCCAAAGTCAGCATGAGTAAATTAAATAATGGATCTGTCATTGAAAGAAATTGAAAGCTCTTTTTTTTGTTACCTGCAGTCACCTTTCCATAGGAATGTGTTTAATTTGCAGAAATAACAATATGAGAAGGTGAGCTTTAAAAAACTGATCTTCAACTCAGAGTTGTCTGTACCCAAGATCTATATTCCCCCAACTCCCAACTCTTCACTACCCTCAAACTAGATTCCATTTACTTAGCTCATCCCATTCATTCTGTTTCCAACACCACGACAACTTCAGTTCTGCATTTTCTCTACTTTAAACCTACCTTAGCCTTACTATTTGACTGTACCTAGATCTACAGAATATTCTGTTGTAGTCTGAGCCTTGGATTAATCTCTGTTTTGTGACATGTAATTGATACATTAGTTTCCTTTGTTTTATACTTCCTGTATTTTATTCATCTAAAAAATAAAATGAACCCCGTAACTTAACACCTCATTGCCATGTTTCTAGTTTCTGTTTAATATATATGCTAATACATTTTACCACACACACACACACACACACACACACACACACACATATGTATATCTATGATCTCATGATATCACGTACTAGAATAATACTCCAAGGGTGTAAATTAATTGTCTTTGTGAAATTAGTAGAGCAAATAAATTTATATTTATATTTTGATAATAAATATCACATAAAACATAAGAAAATGCCTTAAAGATTTTAGCACTATAAAAGATATTAACGGTCATTTTTGTTTACTTATCCAAAGCTGTCTCTGCTTATTTTTTGATAAAAGAACCCAGATTTTATCACTTGGCATTGATGACTCATTTGTCTAAACTTGCATGTCACAGGAAATAATTGGTAGTATTATTACTAATATACACTAATGTATATTAATCACCTTTTAATAGCTGAAGATTTATGCAATCTCATTCAACATGTTTTTCTTATTATATCATGACCTTTTGGGCAATAGGTGTGAAAATTCTTTCTTTCTTTTTTTGATAGCTAAGAACTGACTATCAAACTGGCTATTTAGAGAGAAGCACTCCACAGGCAGAGTGTGGGCCATCTCAGAAGGCAAGAGGCCCAAATGATTTCCATTTTGTAGGTGCTATTATAGATGAGTTAAGTAGCTTACCCAAAGTCAGCATGAGTAAATTAAATAATGGATCTGTCATTGAAAGAAATTGAAAGCTCTTTTTTTTGTTACCTGCAGTCACCTTTCCATAGGAATGTGTTTAATTTGCAGAAATAACAATATGAGAAGGTGAGCTTTAAAAAACTGATCTTCAACTCAGAGTTGTCTGTACCCAAGATCTATATTCCCCCAACTCCCAACTCTTCACTACCCTCAAACTAGATTCCATTTACTTAGCTCATCCCATTCATTCTGTTTCCAACACCACGACAACTTCAGTTCTGCATTTTCTCTACTTTAAACCTACCTTAGCCTTACTATTTGACTGTACCTAGATCTACAGAATATTCTGTTGTAGTCTGAGCCTTGGATTAATCTCTGTTTTGTGACATGTAATTGATACAGTAGTTTCCTTTGTTTTATACTTCCTGTATTTTATTCATCTAAAAAATAAAATGAACCCCGTAACTTAACACCTCATTGCCATGTTTCTAGTTTCTGTTTAATATATATGCTAATACATTTTACCACACACACACACACACACACACACACACACACACATATGTATATCTATGATCTCATGATATCACGTACTAGAATAATACTCCAAGGGTGTAAATTAATTGTCTTTGTGAAATTAGTAGAGCAAATAAATTTATATTTATATTTTGATAATAAATATCACATAAAACATAAGAAAATGCCTTAAAGATTTTAGCACTATAAAAGATATTAACGGTCATTTTTGTTTACTTATCCAAAGCTGTCTCTGCTTATTTTTTGATAAAAGAAACCAGATTTTTATCACTTATTGGCATTGATTTGACCAGTGAATAAAGTCTAAGCCACTCATAACAGATCTATTCTCTTTGACATTCATTGCTTCAGGTGTTAGCATATAATGCAGACCTAATGAATACAAAGGAAGAAAACATCTGTTGAGCCATTTCCCAGTAAATCTTCTCAATCTTAAACTGGAATAGAAGTTATTCTCTCAAATTTTGTGCCTTCGTGTGTGACTAAGTAAAATGTTGACGCCTAGTATTTCTGTAGCCATCTTATGACTTTGAAGGGAAAAATAATGAATTTCTTTTTTTTTTTTTTTTGTGGCGGGGGCGGGTTGGGGAGGGAGGGGGCGGGCGGGCCACTTCTAGTGGTCTTTCATTTCTCTGTTTTCATCCATCTTTGTTCTTTGGCCCATGTGGGCCTCCCATCACAGTGGCCTCTGTTGTCGCAGAGCACCGGCTCTGGGTGCATGTGCTCCAGAGCTCCAGCTCGGTAATTGGACACATTGGTCCAGCGGCTCCATGGCACGTGGGATCTTCCCAGGCCAGGGATCGAACCGGCGCTCCTTGCACTGCAAGGCGGCGTCCTTACCCACTGGACCACCAGGGAAGCCCCATGAATTTCTAAATTAGCCAATTAGAAGTCATTCTTTCTAGAGAGTTCCTATAATGTGAACAAATCTTAGTATATGAAATAATATTAATATTATTTAAGTTGTGTTCCATTCGGTCTTTTGTTGCTGCAGCAGAATACAGCCTAAGTGCTATAAATAGCTTAACAAATACAATTGTCATATGATCTCACTTACATGTGGAATTAAAAACAACAACAATTTTTAAAAAGTAAGCTCAAAGATTCAGAGAACAGATTGGTGGTTGCCAGAGGTAGGGGTTGGGCTTGGGGTTGAGTGAAATGAGTGAAGGAGTCAAAAGGTATGGATTTTCAGTTATAAAATAATTGTCACAGGATGTAATATTCATCATGATAGCTGTGTAAGTAATACTATATTGCATATTTGAAAGTTGTTAAAAGAGAGTTGATCTTAAAGCCTACACCACAAGAAAAGTAAGGGTTCTGTTGTAACTATATGACAGCAGATGTTAATTAGGCTTACTGTCATGACTGTTTTGCAATATATACAAATAACAAAACATGCCTTGTACACCTGAAACTAATATAATGTTCTATGTCAATTATACCACAATAATTTTTAAAAAAAAGACAAAATAGATTAACAGATACTCCGTGTACGTAGGTCTTCTAAGTCATTAGAAAATATTTTGGTATTATTCCCTTTGAATGTCTAAGAAATTATTGTGATTTTGGGAATTTGCATATGCCACTTTTTCATTGGCAAAAGTTATTAACCCTTGAAGAAGCAAAATAAATTGTTTGTATGAAAGGAATTAACTTGAAAGAGTTTAACTACAGACAGAAGAAATGTTAAACGAGTAGGACTTTCTTCCTAACTAAAAATGAGTTTACATCAGTTGTGTATTACAGAATGCTGTGAGTCATTATAGGATTTATATAATAAAAATGTATGTTTTCTCCTATTTTGGTTAAAACTGTACCATATGTTTTTATACACATTGGTACAAATTTCTGACGGAACAAAGGATGATCACCACATACTTTTTTAAGCAATAGGAAGAAAAGTCATAAAGAATATTAAAGCAAGATGATCTTGATTTACTGTCTGCTTTGCCTCCTCCCAAATACTGACTTGAGTTCAGTTGTCCTATTAAAATGCATTGACTTTGAGGTAAAAGAGGTGCAAAGCATCCCAGACTTGCTAATATAGCACATTTTGACAGGTTACTGTGCATAAGATGATTGATCATCTGGATGAGAACAGAAAAAGCAGAGATGAAATCATGCCACCCTGAGGGAAATGAGTGTTCTGCTAATCTTTTAATTATTTTTTGAATAAATTGGGCTGACTTTTGCTTTCTAGAATTTGTTCTACCACTTTGATATGTTTTACCTATTCAGCAAAAAAATGTTTAAAGTTTTTAGTAGATTATCATCAAGGTCATATAACAAATGGGCGAATATATTAGTTGAGTTTTTTTAAATGTATGTATGTATATTTCTTACTTGTTTACTGGAAAAAAGGTCTTTTCTTGTGTGTGTGTTTTTTTTTTAATTTCTTGAATTTTCCATTTACAAAGAGGTACTTTTAGACAAGTAGTTAACCTAAAAGTAATTTTTTATTCTCTTTTTGTACAATTGGATATTTTCACCTACCTCACATAATTACTATAAAAATCACTGAAAATATGTAGAAAAATGCTTACATATTTCTGGCTTAAGATAGTCAGAAAAACTTGGACAAATAACAAAACATGCCTTGTACACCTGAAACTAATATAATGTTCTATGTCAATTATACCACAATAATTTTTAAAAAAAAGACAAAATAGATTAACAGATACTCCGTGTACGTAGGTCTTCTAAGTCATTAGAAAATATTTTGGTATTATTCCCTTTGAATGTCTAAGAAATTATTGTGATTTTGGGAATTTGCATATGCCACTTTTTCATTGGCAAAAGTTATTAACCCTTGAAGAAGCAAAATAAATTGTTTGTATGAAAGGAATTAACTTGAAAGAGTTTAACTACAGACAGAAGAAATGTTAAACGAGTAGGACTTTCTTCCTAACTAAAAATGAGTTTACATCAGTTGTGTATTACAGAATGCTGTGAGTCATTATAGGATTTATATAATAAAAATGTATGTTTTCTCCTATTTTGGTTAAAACTGTACCATATGTTTTTATACACATTGGTACAAATTTCTGACGGAACAAAGGATGATCACCACATACTTTTTTAAGCAATAGGAAGAAAAGTCATAAAGAATATTAAAGCAAGATGATCTTGATTTACTGTCTGCTTTGCCTCCTCCCAAATACTGACTTGAGTTCAGTTGTCCTATTAAAATGCATTGACTTTGAGGTAAAAGAGGTGCAAAGCATCCCAGACTTGCTAATATAGCACATTTTGACAGGTTACTGTGCATAAGATGATTGATCATCTGGATGAGAACAGAAAAAAAGCAGAGATGAAATCATGCCACCCTGAGGGAAATGAGTGTTCTGCTAATCTTTTAATTATTTTTTGAATAAATTGGGCTGACTTTTGCTTTCTAGAATTTGTTCTACCACTTTGATATGTTTTACCTATTCAGCAAAAAAATGTTTAAAGTTTTTAGTAGATTATCATCAAGGTCATATAACAAATGGGCGAATATATTAGTTGAGTTTTTTTAAATGTATGTATGTATATTTCTTACTTGTTTACTGGAAAAAAGGTCTTTTCTTGTGTGTGTGTTTTTTTTTTAATTTCTTGAATTTTCCATTTACAAAGAGGTACTTTTAGACAAGTAGTTAACCTAAAAGTAATTTTTTATTCTCTTTTTGTACAATTGGATATTTTCACCTACCTCACATAATTACTATAAAAATCACTGAAAATATGTAGAAAAATGCTTACATATTTCTGGCTTAAGATAGTCAGAAAAACTTGGAGGTTGCCAGTCTTTTTTCAGTGAAAATCTACCAAACCTTCTCAAATTAATGAATGTATTACTCAAAAAATGTTACTTTGGAGGAATGACGTTAGAAAGATGGCCACATGAAACATCTCTTCAATGTATCCCCTCCTCAACAACAACAGTGTGGCATGCATTCATGACAGAACTGCTCCGGGAGATGTGGGATCCACAACAACTTGCCAAGGGACCTAGGAGTAGTCCCGCCCACTGTGTCTGGTGTAATATGTCAACAGACTTTACTCCTAGCTGTGCACCCTGCAGTGACCTATGTACCAGCTGCATACTCTCTCTGCCACAGTCTGGAAGTTTCTGGAGAACACTATCTTAGATAATCAGGGTGTAAGAGACTCTGTAAAAAGTTCAGGAGTCTAGCAGAGAAGCCCCAGTTATAAGAGATTGCTGTAAAGAATTATATGCAAACACATTGGATGAACTAGAAGAAATGGATAAATTCCAAGAAACATACAACCTACCAAGACTGAAGAAATAGAAAACCTGAGCAGATCGATGATGAATAGGGAGATTGAATTAGTAATTAAAAAATAATTCCTAACAAAGAAAACTTCAGGACTAGATGGTTTTCCTGCTAAATTCTACCAAACATTTAAAGACAAATGAATGTCAATCTTTCTCAAACTCTTCAAAAAAATTGAAGAGGAAGGGATATTCTCAAACTCATTTGTGAGTCTAGTATTATGCAGCTACCATAGTCAGATAAAGACAGTACTAGAAAACTATAAGCTGATGGCCTCAGTGAATATAGATGCAAAAATTCTCAACAAAATATTAGGAAGCCAAATTCAACACCGTAGTAAAAGGATTATCATGATCAAGTGGACTTTAATCCTGTGATGTGTGAGTGGTTCAGCATACACAAATTAATAAATATGATATACCACGTTAATAGATTAAATATTAAAGTATGTATGATAATCTCAATGGGTGGAGAAAAAGCATTTGACAAAATACAACATACTTTTATGATTAAAACTCTCAACAATTGGGTATAGAAGGTGTATAAATCAACAAAACAAAGGTATAAATGACAAACCCACAGGTAACATCATACTTAATATTGAAAGTTGAAGTTGTACCCTCTAAGATAAGGAACATAACAAGGGTGCCTGCTTTCATCACTTGTATTTAAAATATTACTGGACATTCCAGCCAGAGAAAGCAAAAAAAGAAAATGACAAAGGATATCCAAATCAATAGAAAATGTAAATTGTCTGCTGATCATGTGACCCTATATATAGAAAATCTTAGAGACGCCATCAAAGATTATTAGAAGTAATGAACAAATCCATTAAGTTTGCAGGATACAAAATCAACATATAGAAATCAGGTGGGTTTTTATACACTAAAATTGAAATATATGAAAAACGAATAGAACCTTCTCATTCACAATAGCATCTAAAACAATAAAATATTTGAGAATAAATTTAAATAAAGAGGTGAAGAATCAATACACTGAAAAGTATAAGACTGTGATGAAAACTATCAAAGAAGGCACAAATAAATGAAAAGATACCCTTGTTTATGGATCAGAAGAGTTAATATTGTTAAAACATCCATACAACCCAAACCCATCTTTAGGTTTAATAAAATCCTTATCGGGCCCCAGTTATAAGAGATTGCTGAAAAATTATATGCAAACACATTGGATGAACTAGAAGAAATGGATAAATTCCAAGAAACATACAACCTACCAAGACTGAAGAAATAGAAAACCTGAGCAGATCGATGATGAATAGGGAGATTGAATTAGTAATTAAAAAATAATTCCTAACAAAGAAAACTTCAGGACTAGATGGTTTTCCTGCTAAATTCTACCAAACATTTAAAGACAAATGAATGTCAATCTTTCTCAAACTCTTCAAAAAAATTGAAGAGGAAGGGATATTCTCAAACTCATTTGTGAGTCTAGTATTATGCAGCTACCATAGTCAGATAAAGACAGTACTAGAAAACTATAAGCTGATGGCCTCAGTGAATATAGATGCAAAAATTCTCAACAAAATATTAGGAAGCCAAATTCAACACCGTAGTAAAAGGATTATCATGATCAAGTGGACTTTAATCCTGTGATGTGTGAGTGGTTCAGCATACACAAATTAATAAATATGATATACCACGTTAATAGATTAAATATTAAAGTATGTATGATAATCTCAATGGGTGGAGAAAAAGCATTTGACAAAATACAACATACTTTTATGATTAAAACTCTCAACAATTGGGTATAGAAGGTGTATAAATCAACAAAACAAAGGTATAAATGACAAACCCACAGGTAACATCATACTTAATATTGAAAGTTGAAGTTGTACCCTCTAAGATAAGGAACATAACAAGGGTGCCTGCTTTCATCACTTGTATTTAAAATATTACTGGACATTCCAGCCAGAGAAAGCAAAAAAAGAAAATGACAAAGGATATCCAAATCAATAGAAAATGTAAATTGTCTGCTGATCATGTGACCCTATATATAGAAAATCTTAGAGACGCCATCAAAGATTATTAGAAGTAATGAACAAATCCATTAAGTTTGCAGGATACAAAATCAACATATAGAAATCAGGTGGGTTTTTATACACTAAAATTGAAATATATGAAAAACGAATAGAACCTTCTCATTCACAATAGCATCTAAAACAATAAAATATTTGAGAATAAATTTAAATAAAGAGGTGAAGAATCAATACACTGAAAAGTATAAGACTGTGATGAAAACTATCAAAGAAGGCACAAATAAATGAAAAGATACCCTTGTTTATGGATCAGAAGAGTTAATATTGTTAAAACATCCATACAACCCAAACCCATCTTTAGGTTTAATAAAATCCTTATCAATATGCCAATGGCATTTTTCACAGATATAAAAATGTGAAATGACAGAATAAATGATCCTAAAATCTCTGTGGAACTACAAAATACCCCCAAACAGCCAAAGAAATCCAGAGAAAGAAGAACAAAGCTCAAGACATCTCGTTTTCTGATTTCAAAGTAAATTTCAAAGTAATAGTTATAGAAGTAGCATGACATTGGCATACAAATGAACCATAGACAGACGGAACAGAATTAAGACCCCAGAAATGAACTCTTACACGTCATCAACTAAAATTTGAGAAGAGAGTAAAGAAGACTCAATGGGGAAATGATAGTCTCTTTAATAACTTGGATTGGGGGAAATGTATAATTACATACCAAAGAATGAAATTGAACCCCTTAAGTTACACACACACAAATTATGAACTAGAAATGGATTAAAACCTAAGCATAAGATCTTAAATGACAAAATTCTTAGAAGAAAGATAGGAAAAACCTCCTTGACGTTGGTCTGGAAAAATAGTTTTAGGGTATGACACCCAAAGGACAGCAAAAATTAAAATCGATAAATAGGACCATATCAGATTTAAAAGATTCTACACAGAAGAGAAACAAACAATAAAACCAAAACAAGAAACAAACAACAAAAACTCAAATGACCAAGCTTAACAAAGTGAAAAAACATCCTGTGAAATGAAGGAAAATCATTGCAAACAAACTGATAAGGGGTTAACTCCCAAAATTCATAAGGAACTCATACAATTTAATAGCAAAAAGAAAAAAAAGATCCAGTTAAACCATGGCAGAAGAGCTGACCAGAATTTCTCTAAAGAAGACATTCAGGTGGTGAACAGGTATAGGAAAAGATGTTCAGCATTGCTGACCACCAGGGAAATACAAATCAAAGCCATATTGAGATATCACTTCACACCTGTCAGAATGACTGTTATCAAAAAGCTAGAGATAATTCAGCAAGGTTGTGGAGAAGAGAAACCCCTGTGCTCTCTTGATGAGGATGTAAATTGGTACAGCTGCTCTTTAAAGAGTATGGAGTTTCTTAAAAAATTAAAAGCAAAACTACCATATGATTCAGCAATCTGCTTGTTTATATATTCAAAGAAAATAAAACTAGATTCTCTAAGATTCATCTTACCCCAGATTCATTGCAATATTATCCACAATAGCCAAGATAGGGAAACAAATGAAATGTCTATCTACATATGAATGGATAGAGAAGATGTGGTAAATATAGACAATGGAAGATTATTCCAGCATAAGAAAGGTGGAAATCTTGCCATTTGTGACTAAATGAATGGACTTTGAGGGCCTTATGTTAAGTGAATGAAGTTATACAAAGACAACTATTGTGTTATCACTTATAAATGGTATCGCTAAAATGAAGAATTCATAGAAACAGAAAGTAGATTGGTGGTTGTCAAGGGCTAGGGGATGGGGAAATGTGGAGATATTGGTCAAATGGTACAAGCTTTCGCTTATAAATGAATAAGTTATAGGTATAATGTACTTTATAATGTACCTTATAATGTACTACATAATGACCATAACTAATAATACTGTATTTTATGCAGTATATATATATATAATATAATGTAATATACATCAAGAAGCAACAGTTAGAACTGGACATGAAACAACAGACTGGTTCAAAATTGAAAAAGGTGTACATCAACATTGCGTATTTTCACCCTGTTTATTTAACTTATATGCAGAGTACATCATGAGATAGTGAAGGGCAGGTAAGCCTGATGTGGTACAGTTCATAGGGTTGCAAAGAGTTGGACATGACTTAGCGACTGAACGATAGCAGTATTGTTATTACATACTTTAAAGTTGCTAACAGAGTGCATTTTAAGTTTTCTTACCACAAGAAAGAAATGATGATTATGTGAGATGTTGGAGGTGTTCACTAATCCTACTGTGGTAATTATTTAGTAATAGACAAGTGTGTCAAGTCATTGTGTTGTACAAAATAAACTTACACAATGTTTTATGGCAATTACATCTCAATCCAACTGGAAAAAAAGATAAAATACTTCATCTTAAGAAATGTTTGAACACATCAGAAATTTGGTATAAGCGAAACAATTTGAAATCTGATACAGTTATAGACTTGATAATGTGTCCATTATGCAGATATTGCTGCTTGGAGTCCATAAGGAGTATATTTTAAAGGATATAATTGGTATGAAGAAGATTTCCATAAATAAAGTATTATCATCCATATGAAAAAACAAATGAAATGTCTATCTACATATGAATGGATAGAGAAGTTTGGTAAATATAGACAATGGAAGATTATTCCAGCATAAGAAAGGTGGAAATCTTGCCATTTGTGACTAAATGAATGGACTTTGAGGGCCTTATGTTAAGTGAATGAAGTTATACAAAGACAACTATTGTGTTATCACTTATAAATGGTATCGCTAAAATGAAGAATTCATAGAAACAGAAAGTAGATTGGTGGTTGTCAAGGGCTAGGGGATGGGGAAATGTGGAGATATTGGTCAAATGGTACAAGCTTTCGCTTATAAATGAATAAGTTATAGGTATAATGTACTTTATAATGTACCTTATAATGTACTACATAATGACCATAACTAATAATACTGTATTTTATGCAGTATATATATATATAATATAATGTAATATACATCAAGAAGCAACAGTTAGAACTGGACATGAAACAACAGACTGGTTCAAAATTGAAAAAGGTGTACATCAACATTGCGTATTTTCACCCTGTTTATTTAACTTATATGCAGAGTACATCATGAGATAGTGAAGGGCAGGTAAGCCTGATGTGGTACAGTTCATAGGGTTGCAAAGAGTTGGACATGACTTAGCGACTGAACGATAGCAGTATTGTTATTACATACTTTAAAGTTGCTAACAGAGTGCATTTTAAGTTTTCTTACCACAAGAAAGAAATGATGATTATGTGAGATGTTGGAGGTGTTCACTAATCCTACTGTGGTAATTATTTAGTAATAGACAAGTGTGTCAAGTCATTGTGTTGTACAAAATAAACTTACACAATGTTTTATGGCAATTACATCTCAATCCAACTGGAAAAAAAGATAAAATACTTCATCTTAAGAAATGTTTGAACACATCAGAAATTTGGTATAAGCGAAACAATTTGAAATCTGATACAGTTATAGACTTGATAATGTGTCCATTATGCAGATATTGCTGCTTGGAGTCCATAAGGAGTATATTTTAAAGGATATAATTGGTATGAAGAAGATTTCCATAAATAAAGTATTATCATCCATATGAATCAAATATTTAAAGTGACAAATGACACATACTAAACCAAACAGTCACTAATGATATGAGTATCTAGATACATGTAAGTCATTTAAACAATTGGAATATAGTTCCAAGTTTATTATGTAATTCAAAATAAAATCAATTATGCTCCTTGTAAATATTACTGTTAACATATTTTAATTTCCATTGGTTTAAAAAATTCAGAGAAATTCAAATATTAAAATAAGGATGTTATAATTAGTTAAAAGTAAAAGGATGCCACCAGAACAGACATCTCTCTTAGCCTCATATTGAAGAAAATCTGAAAAATTACAATAGAAATATAAGTTTATTAACCAAAGACAGTCAAATTAGCTCAGTAAGTGTGAACATTGTCTGTTTATTTCTTTGAAAAATAGTAGTTGCCTTCTGTTTGTCAGAGACAATGCCAATTTCTATGCCAAATTACAAATAACATACACAGGTCTATGCCAGAATTAAATAAAGCAAAACCTTCACCCTCAGGGATCTATTGTCCAAAAACTGTGAAAAACACATAGATGAAATGAAATTGAAGAAAATTGCGCTTCAAGTAATTTCAGTTGATACATTCAATGCAAACAGAGGTTTAAGAGCAAACTTGGAACTGAAAGTCTAACAGGAAGTTAGGAAGCAGTAGATACATGCTACTAGGATAAGCTGTCATTCAAAATATCATTGATAACAATATTATGACTTTCTTCTATACATGACTATGATAGGTTAAAATGAAATAGGAGGAGAAGATAAAGAAAGGGTAGGATTAGAGGTATCATTTCTGAATTCAGTGAATAAAGTAAAAACAATGCCTCTAGAAATCATAACTATTTCACCTTCACTTTTGTTTCCTCAATAGAAAGGCTAACATAGCTAATATTTCTAAAGGGAAATTTTTTTTCTATTATGCACAACTTAAGATATTACAAAATTTAAAAAATATACTTACTTAAATGTTTAAAAGTTTGGTTCATTACATATGAGGTTAGTTTGGTTTTGGATTTCCATCACGGAAAAGGAAAACGGCCAATGTGTTTTTCATGTTGATAAAAATATAGGATAAGGAGTCCATAAAGAGAGCTGTTTGCTTTTTTTTTTTTTTTACTTGATTTTAAGTAAAGAATATTAATTGTATTTATTTTTGTTTTCTCATAAGCAAAAAATAAAACACATGACAGATACAATGCTTATCCACTTACTAATTTTGCAAGAGAAAAATTGGTTTCCTTAATGACTATCACTTTTTACCTGGTAACAACTGTTTGAATTGTGGGCACAGTAGTGAGAACAAATAATGTGACTATGCCAGCTTGATAGAAAAAGACTATGGAAGGAATCTGACTCAGAGTGGAATGAGTGAGGAAATTATTGAACAATGAATGAATAAAGAGTTAATACAGAAAGTACTTCTTTATTAAGTTTTACTACTTTTGTTCCATTTTTCTGAATGTACTTCAGTTTGCCTCCTCTTATTAATACTTATGTTTTATTCTTGACCTTAATAAATGCTACTATAAAAGTAAATATATACATGTATATCTTTTGTACCCTTTTTAGTTTGCCTTCCTCATTAGTTTATCCAAAACACTAAAAAGGTCTATGCCAAATTAAATAAAGCAAAACCTTCACCCTCGGGGATTGAAATGAAAATTGAAGAAAAAATTGCGCTTCAAGTAATTTCAGTTGATACATTCAATGCAAACAGAGGTTTAAGAGCAAACTTGGAACTGAAAGTCTAACAGGAAGTTAGGAAGCAGTAGATACATGCTACTAGGATAAGCTGTCATTCAAAATATCATTGATAACAATATTATGACTTTCTTCTATACATGACTATGATAGGTTAAAATGAAATAGGAGGAGAAGATAAAGAAAGGGTAGGATTAGAGGTATCATTTCTGAATTCAGTGAATAAAGTAAAAACAATGCCTCTAGAAATCATAACTATTTCACCTTCACTTTTGTTTCCTCAATAGAAAGGCTAACATAGCTAATATTTCTAAAGGGAAATTTTTTTTCTATTATGCACAACTTAAGATATTACAAAATTTAAAAAATATACTTACTTAAATGTTTAAAAGTTTGGTTCATTACATATGAGGTTAGTTTGGTTTTGGATTTCCATCACGGAAAAGGAAAACGGCCAATGTGTTTTTCATGTTGATAAAAATATAGGATAAGGAGTCCATAAAGAGAGCTGTTTGCTTTTTTTTTTTTTTACTTGATTTTAAGTAAAGAATATTAATTGTATTTTTTTTTTTTTTCTCATAAGAAAAAAAATAAACACATGACAGGTCAAAAGCTTATCCCCTTACTAAGTTTGCAAAAGAAAATTGGTTTCCTTAATGACTATCACTTTTACCTGGTAACAACTGTTTGAATTGTGGGCACAGTAGTGAGAACAAATAATGTGACTATGCCAGCTTGATAGAAAAAGACTATGGAAGGAATCTGACTCAGAGTGGAATGAGTGAGGAAATTATTGAACAATGAATGAATAAAGAGTTAATACAGAAAGTACTTCTTTATTAAGTTTTACTACTTTTGTTCCATTTTTCTGAATGTACTTCAGTTTGCCTCCTCTTATTAATACTTATGTTTTATTCTTGACCTTAATAAATGCTACTATAAAAGTAAATATATACATGTATATCTTTTTGTACTCTCCTGGTAGAGTTTCTCTAAAGTACGCTTTATGCCTGTGTGCTCAGTCATTTCAGTGTGTCTGACTGACTCTTTGTGACTCATGGATTGTAGCCTGGCAAGGTCCTCTGTCCATGGGATTCTCCAGGCAAGAATACTGGAGTGGGTTGCCATTTCCTCCTCCAAGGGCTCTCCCCAACCCAGGGATAGAACCCGCCACTCCTGCACTGATAGTGGATTCTTTACTGCTGAGCCACCTGGGAAACCTATGCCCTCTGTTACCAATATATATCGTGCAAAGGACTGTATATGGAAACTTTCTGAAAAAAGAAAATAAACTCTAGTACAAATTTTGATGTAATTTAGCTGTTGGACAACTATGAACTTCAACGTCCTCTAGGATTTTCTTATTGTATCACTTCCAGAGTTTTGCTGACAATATGCCTCAGCTTCGAAATTAAAACATTGAAAAATAAGTACCATATCATATATTAAACCTTTTAAATTTCATGGGAATTTCAGTTCTTTTGTTTCAGTGCTTGTTTAAGCAAGACACATATGAGTTCCTACACATATTTTTTCAGATGTGATTCAAAATACAAGGAGCAAGAATTTTAGCAGCAGCTAAGGTGATACAATGCTTTGTGTCAGTGATCTCCGAACTATTATCCCTAAGATATTCTTTTCTCATTTATCTTCCTCAGAATGTCTCACCTTTTTTAAACAAGTAATTATTCCTTTGACCATCTTGTATGGCTGCATGATTAGTCAATTCAGTCATTTCCAACTCTTTGTGAACCCAAGGACTGTAGCCTGCAAGGCTCCTCTGTCCCTGGGATTTTCCAGGCAAGAATACTGGAGTGGGTTGCCATGTCCTTCTCCATGGGCTCTTCCTGAGCTGAGGATAAACCGGTATCTCCTGTGCCTCCTGCATTGCAGGTGGATTCTTTACCATTGAACCACTGGGATAGCACCACTTTGGAGTGTAGGCAAAAAAGGAAAGTGATTTACTCAGAGATATTCGAGACTTAAGGCTAAACCCATGAAACAACACACTCCTTTTGAACTCCTTCACTCTTCGAGAACTTTTCTGTGTTGTCAGTGGAAAATGATGGACGTGGGATCAGAAGACATTCTGACAAATTATTCAATTAACGGACTCCCTAATAGTCTTCTACTGAAGTAGCAGGTGGTGACTCCTCTTGTAAATTTGGTCTCTGAATGACTTTACACTCCATAAAGAACTGTAGGCATAGGAAACTTGAAAATGCTTCTTAAGTAATTAAATTTCAGACCCAAACTTCTGAATTGGAATATCAGTTGTTGATATAAATGGCAATAATTAATCAAATATAAGGTAATGAAATAATTTAAATAACCTGCAGCTTTCAGACAAATGCTAGCTTTTAAAATGTTCGTTAAATCTTAAAAAACTTTTCAATGACCCTGTGTTAAATTTTGGACATTGTGATAACAACAAATGAGTGTTTTTCTAAATCCTGTGTTTAAACTTTGTAAGAAAAAATGATTTCTCTTATGGAGAAAATAGGACTTAAACCTATAGTCAAGGCAATGGTTATTTTGCAGAAAACCTTTATGGTTAAAGCTAACTTATAGTTCATTTATAACCTAATGAGCTATATTTTTAATATTATATGAGATCCCTTTCATTTTAAATAATTTATCCAGTAGCAGTGATAGACTAGGAGGGAAAACAGAAACAATATTTAAGACTCAGTGTAGTAAGTGAGGGATCCTGAGGGCCTTTCCATCACTCTGTGCTTCTCATTTATCTTCCTCAGAATGTCTCACCTTTTTTAAACAAGTAATTATTCCTTTGACCATCTTGTATGGCTGCATGATTAGTCAATTCAGTCATTTCCAACTCTTTGTGAACCCAAGGACTGTAGCCTGCAAGGCTCCTCTGTCCCTGGGATTTTCCAGGCAAGAATACTGGAGTGGGTTGCCATGTCCTTCTCCATGGGCTCTTCCTGAGCTGAGGATAAACCGGTATCTCCTGTGCCTCCTGCATTGCAGGTGGATTCTTTACCATTGAACCACTGGGATAGCACCACTTTGGAGTGTAGGCAAAAAAGGAAAGTGATTTACTCAGAGATATTCGAGACTTAAGGCTAAACCCATGAAACAACACACTCCTTTTGAACTCCTTCACTCTTCGAGAACTTTTCTGTGTTGTCAGTGGAAAATGATGGACGTGGGATCAGAAGACATTCTGACAAATTATTCAATTAACGGACTCCCTAATAGTCTTCTACTGAAGTAGCAGGTGGTGACTCCTCTTGTAAATTTGGTCTCTGAATGACTTTACACTCCATAAAGAACTGTAGGCATAGGAAACTTGAAAATGCTTCTTAAGTAATTAAATTTCAGACCCAAACTTCTGAATTGGAATATCAGTTGTTGATATAAATGGCAATAATTAATCAAATATAAGGTAATGAAATAATTTAAATAACCTGCAGCTTTCAGACAAATGCTAGCTTTTAAAATGTTCGTTAAATCTTAAAAAACTTTTCAATGACCCTGTGTTAAATTTTGGACATTGTGATAACAACAAATGAGTTTTTTTCTAAATCCTGTGTTTAAACTTTGTAAGAAAAAATGATTTCTCTTATGGAGAAAATAGGACTTAAACCTATAGTCAAGGCAATGGTTATTTTGCAGAAAACCTTTATGGTTAAAGCTAACTTATAGTTCATTTATAACCTAATGAGCTATATTTTTAATATTATATGAGATCCCTTTCATTTTAAATAATTTATCCAGTAGCAGTGATAGACTAGGAGGGAAAACAGAAACAATATTTAAGACTCAGTGTAGTAAGTGAGGGATCCTGAGGGCCTTTCCATCACTCTGTGCTTCTTCATAGTGTGTATCATTTGTGATAAATCACAGATCCCTTGCACTATATCATCATCATTGTCATCCAAAGGCATTCAGAACTTACCATACTATAAATTACTGCTCAAGAGATGGTTACCCACACTGGAGAATGCGTTCACATTTTTGAGCTTCTGAAATACTCTGTGATAAAATAATTAGCTCCATAGAACTTGGTTTAAATATTTATTAGACACCAGGGTGAGTAGGTATCATTCTTCTAATTTCTTAAATGAAGATAAATAATTGCTTGGCAAGCACTTCATATATTTAAAGGGAAAAGAAGGACGTTATGTTTTTATGAAATTATTCAGATGAGCACATGACTTATCTTTATCTTTAGTATGTACTTTGGGAGTGACAGGAATTTTTAAAAAGCTTTTAAAGGCATCAGAAAAGAAACAAATTCACATAAAATATTTTTACCCAATAGAATTCAGTCTAAAATCAGTCTCCATAATTCATACCCACATTTTTCTCTGAAAGCCCTCCTGAATTCAGTGTAAAGACTAATGCCTATAGTACATACCACAGAATTCTGTGGATATATGTATATAATATATATACATATATATATACCTTCAAGCATAATAAAGCAAATGTCTGGATTTTAGTAAACAGTTGAATAAATATAAGAAAGCATCAATATGCAGTCTTTTTGTTGAGCCAAAGATAGTTTGTGAATAATAGGTACTTTTTTTTCAGATTTACACTTGAAAATGTATATATACATATATATAAATAACTTTTACAACCCAATAATAAAACAGATAATAAAATGGACAATTATTAAGTGAGAAAATATTTGAATATTTTACCAAGAGAGGTATGAAAATGGTTAAAAAGCATGTAAGAATATGCTCAATTTCTTTTGTCCTCAGAAAAATGCAAATAAAGTCATAACTGAGATATTTCTATGCAATTACTCAAATGGCTAAGATAAATTTGACTGTATCTAATGATGCTTAGAATTTGAAGCAACTAGAAATCTCATATGTCATTTCTGGGATACAAAGTTGGATAGTTACTATGGATAATATTTTGAGAGTTTCTTATAATTGTAAATATTTATGTTTTACTGCTTCCATTCCATCCCTAGATAATTTGCTCCAAAGAAATAGAAATGTGTTCACACAAAGACCTGCATATCAATATTCATATCAGCTTTATAAATAGAGAGAAAAAACTGGCTACCACTCCAAATATACATCAATTGGTAGATGAATAAACAAATTGTGATATATCCATTTAGTAAGATATTATTCAGCTATTAAAAAAATTTAAAAGACGCATGACCATGTTAATGAAAGAAAAAAAGAAACATATATTGAAAAACGTTATGTTTTATGAAATTATTCAGATGAGCACATGACTTATCTTTATCTTTAGTATGTACTTTGGGAGTGACAGGAATTTTTAAAAAGCTTTTAAAGGCATCAGAAAAGAAACAAATTCACATAAAATATTTTTACCCAATAGAATTCAGTCTAAAATCAGTCTCCATAATTCATACCCACATTTTTCTCTGAAAGCCCTCCTGAATTCAGTGTAAAGACTAATGCCTATAGTACATACCACAGAATTCTGTGGATATATGTATATAATATATATACATATATATATACCTTCAAGCATAATAAAGCAAATGTCTGGATTTTAGTAAACAGTTGAATAAATATAAGAAAGCATCAATATGCAGTCTTTTTGTTGAGCCAAAGATAGTTTGTGAATAATAGGTACTTTTTTTTCAGATTTACACTTGAAAATGTATATATACATATATATAAATAACTTTTACAACCCAATAATAAAACAGATAATAAAATGGACAATTATTAAGTGAGAAAATATTTGAATATTTTACCAAGAGAGGTATGAAAATGGTTAAAAAGCATGTAAGAATATGCTCAATTTCTTTTGTCCTCAGAAAAATGCAAATAAAGTCATAACTGAGATATTTCTATGCAATTACTCAAATGGCTAAGATAAATTTGACTGTATCTAATGATGCTTAGAATTTGAAGCAACTAGAAATCTCATATGTCATTTCTGGGATACAAAGTTGGATAGTTACTATGGATAATATTTTGAGAGTTTCTTATAATTGTAAATATTTATGTTTTACTGCTTCCATTCCATCCCTAGATAATTTGCTCCAAAGAAATAGAAATGTGTTCACACAAAGACCTGCATATCAATATTCATATCAGCTTTATAAATAGAGAGAAAAAACTGGCTACCACTCCAAATATACATCAATTGGTAGATGAATAAACAAATTGTGATATATCCATTTAGTAAGATATTATTCAGCTATTAAAAAAGAATAGATCTTTAATACATGCAACAGCATGGATAAATCTCAAAACCATGTTAATGGAAAAAGAGAAAACAAAAAAACTATATGGTTCCATTTACATGATATTTTGGAAAAGGCAAAACTGTAGGGTTAGACAACAGAATAAGAACAGAAAAAAAAGGATTGACTACAAAGAAATATAAGAGGATTTGGGGTGTGTTAATTGTGATGATATTTATTCAACTGCATAGATTTCTCAAATCACTTCAAACTGTGTATGTGAAGTGGTTTTATTGTGTCTTCATAAAGTGACACACTTAAATATCCTAATGAGGCTTACTCAACTACTTTAAAAAAATTTTTTGACCTTTTTTATTGCTTTTTTGTCCATTTATTTTCATCCATCTTTACTCCCTGATCCATGAGGGCCTCCCATCTCAGCGGCCTCTCCTGCTGCAGAGCTCTGGCTCCTGGCGCATGTGCTCCAAGTGTTTCTACAAGTGTTGCACATTAACACATGGAGATAGATCTTTCTCTAGGAATTAGTTCAGGTTCCAGAGAACCACCTAGCCTAAGCTCACAATCCCCTCATGAAGGAAACACACACTTGTGGACTGTTTAGAGTTCAGAAAAGTATGGTCTGCAGACCGGATCTGGCCTGCTGTCCCATTTTTATACAGTGCAGATTAAAATGGTTTTTGTGTTTCTAAAGGGATTAATAAAGAAGCAAGAGGAAGAAGATAGGGAGGAAGAGAAATGGAACATGTGATAGAGAATGAATGTTACCCACAAAGCCAAAACCATTTTCTACCTGATCTTTAAAGAAGTGTGCTGACCGTTTAAGTGGTTGGTGTAGGGATTTGAAGGCCTACCTTATTTGCCTGGAGGGGTACAACTTTGAAGGTACATCTGTAAGATTGACTGAGGCCATTTTTTTTGATCATATACTAGTTCGTTCCTTCACTCCTGAATTGCTGACCTTAGTGATAACTCCCACTAAAGAAGCCTGACCCAAGATAATCAATGCTAGATTGGTCCCTGTAAGAAGACTCAAAATTGAGTCTGGATTTGGGCTACTCACTGATGAGTTAGCACTGAATGCCTTTTCACTGGTAGTAGTTAGAACACTAATATCCTCTGTAGGTTGTACCAAAGTTAAAGTTTTCCTAATAGTCCATTAGGATGGACTACTGCTATAGAATAACTCAATGGCAAGTGCAATATTTCAGGAAAGTGAGGGTTTGTGAGAAAGTGTTAATTATAAGAACAGTGGAAGCAGATGGACGTTGCTTAATACCATTGCCATATTGAAAAATACAGTGAACAAAAAGCTGAGGGTACCTGATTGCCAAAAAAAGTGAAAGTGATTGTTCCCCCTTTTATTGCTTCTTAAAGTGACACACTTAAATATCCTAATGAGGCTTACTCAACTACTTTAAAAAAATTTTTTGACCTTTTTTATTGCTTTTTTGTCCATTTATTTTCATCCATCTTTACTCCCTGATCCATGAGGGCCTCCCATCTCAGCGGCCTCTCCTGCTGCAGAGCTCTGGCTCCTGGCGCATGTGCTCCAAGTGTTTCTACAAGTGTTGCACATTAACACATGGAGATAGATCTTTCTCTAGGAATTAGTTCAGGTTCCAGAGAACCACCTAGCCTAAGCTCACAATCCCCTCATGAAGGAAACACACACTTGTGGACTGTTTAGAGTTCAGAAAAGTATGGTCTGCAGACCGGATCTGGCCTGCTGTCCCATTTTTATACAGTGCAGATTAAAATGGTTTTTGTGTTTCTAAAGGGATTAATAAAGAAGCAAGAGGAAGAAGATAGGGAGGAAGAGAAATGGAACATGTGATAGAGAATGAATGTTACCCACAAAGCCAAAACCATTTTCTACCTGATCTTTAAAGAAGTGTGCTGACCGTTTAAGTGGTTGGTGTAGGGATTTGAAGGCCTACCTTATTTGCCTGGAGGGGTACAACTTTGAAGGTACATCTGTAAGATTGACTGAGGCCATTTTTTTTGATCATATACTAGTTCGTTCCTTCACTCCTGAATTGCTGACCTTAGTGATAACTCCCACTAAAGAAGCCTGACCCAAGATAATCAATGCTAGATTGGTCCCTGTAAGAAGACTCAAAATTGAGTCTGGATTTGGGCTACTCACTGATGAGTTAGCACTGAATGCCTTTTCACTGGTAGTAGTTAGAACACTAATATCCTCTGTAGGTTGTACCAAAGTTAAAGTTTTCCTAATAGTCCATTAGGATGGACTACTGCTATAGAATAACTCAATGGCAAGTGCAATATTTCAGGAAAGTGAGGGTTTGTGAGAAAGTGTTAATTATAAGAACAGTGGAAGCAGATGGACTTTGCTTAATACCATTGCCATATTGAAAAAATACAGTGAACAAAAAGCTGAGGGTACCTGATTGCCAAGTGAAGGTGAAGTGTAAATGTGAAAGCTCTTCCTTAGCATCATGTAAAATAGTCCTTTACCTCTTGCATGCACCTAAAGGGCAGAAAAAAACCTGAGATCCAGGCTTAGGAACTGGTAATAAAATTGATAGAGATGCATTCAGAGAGATTTGAATTCATGACTTCTCAAGTCTGCTTTTCCAGGGTCAAGGGTTTAAATGGGAAGAGTTGAGATCCTGAGAATACTCAGGGGACATTCAAGTCAGAGCAGGCAAACCCCCAAAACTGTGTATTTTACATTCATATCCCTCAAAATTCTGCAGACATGACCCATTCATCCTTATTAGATAGTGTGGTTCTTGATTTAAGAGAAAATGCACCATATATCGTCCTCAAGGCCTATACCCACCTTACCTTTCTGCTACCATATCAATACATAGATCAAATCATAGCATAACCAGAGTAAGGAAATGTGAACCTACGAGCAAAAGGAACTATAACCCCCAAATAGTAGGACCTAGCTAATAAGCATATGCAAAATTCAGGAAGTATGCATGGGACTGGATTTTAAGTTATGAGTATTCATGAAGCAAAACATATCGTTTAATAAGGGAATATTTATCTTAAGGAATTTTCTCCTAACACACAGTATTTAGCTCCCTGGTAATGACTATAAGAGACAGTGCTAACATGGCTTTTGGAAACTGGTAGAAAGTGATGGCCTATAGTAAATAAAGTAGAAATGTAAAAATTATGAGACAGTATAAAAAGCAATAAAAGAACTCATAGAATTGGGCATGCAAAAGCAGATATCCTATGCATACTAGTCAGGGTTTCCGAGAGAAACAGAACCAATAATACGTTCCTTCACTAAAGAAAAGCCTAAAAGTTAGCAACCTGAAACTCAAAATGGATTCGGGATTTGGGCTTCTCACTGATGAGTTAGCACTGAATGCCTTTTCACTGGTAGTAGTTAGAACACTAATATCCTCTGTAGGTTGTACCAAAGTTAAAGTTTTCCTAATAGTCCATTAGGATGGACTACTGCTATAGAATAACTCAATGGCAAGTGCAATATTTCAGGAAAGTGAGGGTTTGTGAGAAAGTGTTAATTATAAGAACAGTGGAAGCAGATGGACTTTGCTTAATACCATTGCCATATTGAAAAAATACAGTGAACAAAAAGCTGAGGGTACCTGATTGCCAAGTGAAGGTGAAGTGTAAATGTGAAAGCTCTTCCTTAGCATCATGTAAAATAGTCCTTTACCTCTTGCATGCACCTAAAGGGCAGAAAAAAACCTGAGATCCAGGCTTAGGAACTGGTAATAAAATTGATAGAGATGCATTCAGAGAGATTTGAATTCATGACTTCTCAAGTCTGCTTTTCCAGGGTCAAGGGTTTAAATGGGAAGAGTTGAGATCCTGAGAATACTCAGGGGACATTCAAGTCAGAGCAGGCAAACCCCCCAAAACTGTGTATTTTACATTCATATCCCTCAAAATTCTGCAGACATGACCCATTCATCCTTATTAGATAGTGTGGTTCTTGATTTAAGAGAAAATGCACCATATATCGTCCTCAAGGCCTATACCCACCTTACCTTTCTGCTACCATATCAATACATAGATCAAATCATAGCATAACCAGAGTAAGGAAATGTGAACCTACGAGCAAAAGGAACTATAACCCCCAAATAGTAGGACCTAGCTAATAAGCATATGCAAAATTCAGGAAGTATGCATGGGACTGGATTTTAAGTTATGAGTATTCATGAAGCAAAACATATCGTTTAATAAGGGAATATTTATCTTAAGGAATTTTCTCCTAACACACAGTATTTAGCTCCCTGGTAATGACTATAAGAGACAGTGCTAACATGGCTTTTGGAAACTGGTAGAAAGTGATGGCCTATAGTAAATAAAGTAGAAATGTAAAAATTATGAGACAGTATAAAAAGCAATAAAAGAACTCATAGAATTGGGCATGCAAAAGCAGATATCCTATGCATACTAGTCAGGGTTTCCGAGAGAAACAGAACCAATAATGTAACCAATATTTTTTATAAGATATGAATAGACTCACACAGTTATGGAGACTGAGAAGTCTCAAGATCCACAGGCATCTGGCTGGAGACCAGGAGATCCTGGAGGGTCAATGGTATATTGTAGTCTGAGTCCAAATCTCTGAGAATCAGAAGAGATGATGGTATAAGTTCCATTCCAATTCTGAGTCCAAAGCCAGGAAATGACCACTTGTCTCTCAGCCAAGAGACAGTCCAAGCAGAGAGAGTAAATTATCCCTTACTCAGCCTTTTTGTTCTATTTAGTCTTCCATAGGAATGGATGAGGCTCACCCAGGTGCATTGGAAAGGTTCATCTCATTTACTCAGTCTACTGAATGGAATGTTCTTCTCATCCAGAAACACCCTCAGGTTAGTGTTTAACCCAATATCTTGACATCACATGATCCAGCGAGACTGATGTATAAAATTAACCAAGGTAAGTAATCAGCCTTCTTTACTCAATCCCACTTGGTTAGGTTCTTTGGGAAGATCAAGAAAATAGACCAAAATTCTGACATGTGCTAGAACATGGATGAAATCTGAGGACATTATATTATGTGAAATAGGCTAATCATAAACTGATAAATACTGTATGATTCCACTTATATGAGATAACTAGAATTATCAAAATCATAGAAAGAAGTGTGTGGCTTCCTCAGGCTGGGAGAGGGAGAATGGGGAGTTATTGCTTGATGAGCATGGAGCTCCAGTTTTATAAGATGAAAAGAGTTCTGAAGATAAGATGAAGAGAGTTCCGGTGATAATGGCTGCATAACAGTAGGAATGTATTTACTATCACTATAATAATTTAAAAGGGCCAAGATAGTAAATTGTATATTATGTGCATGTTACCTCAATGAAAAATTGAAAAAGGGTTTGACACTAAATGATTAACATGATAATAAAGAAGACAGGAAAAATGTATGAGATCATAAATGTTCACATATATTTAATCTTTCAGAAGAAACATCCGGTAGCATGGTGTCTAGTAACGGCCTTGAGGGGAAATTGCTTATTAGTGACTTAAAGGGAACCATGTCATCTATTGAATTACTAACATTATATCCTCTCACACCTGGATTTTCCTTGGAGGTCATCTTCCGAAACATTAGCCATATTTGACCCTGCTGAGCTTGAGAGCTCTGATGAGCTCATAGCCCAAGGTGGGGTAGTTTTAAGACTGCCTTGCAGTCAGAGTATATCTGTCACAGAGGAAAATGCAGGAGCGTATTTATGTCTCGGTGTAATTCATTCATTGCTTTTTATAAACCTAAAGTTCTCCAGGGAGTGACACAAATTCCCATAATATTCCTGTGTGTTGCAATTTGAATTTTTGATCTCTAGCTGACAGGCTTTTTAATAATAACCTATACTCCCTAGCGATTTCATACATGTAGACATTAAAAAGTAAAAAATAGCTTAGTGACTAAAGTTAAAGTCACCAATTCAGGTATTCTGAATTATTTCTCAGAATTATTTGCTCTGATTTTCAGTTGGCTAATACAATTTCAAGTTTGAATTTGTATCAACTCTCTCCTCAGAGGCTTAGTGGAATGTTGCCTAGTGTATTCTAAGAAAAGAACTAAATGGAATACTGGTTTTTGGACACTATTGGCTACTTCCCATAAATATGAACAGAGCAAAAGTCTTTAAACAATTTAAAGACTGTACAGTAAGTAATTAGTATTTTCCGGTACTAAAAGGTATAAAACAAAAAAGGGCATAATATGTAAGAATAACACATGTGAATAAAATAGAATAAATTTTAGAATAAAATAGAATAAAATAGAATAGAATTTTATAGAATAAAATAGAATAAGTCATGACTGTATTATATTAAGAACAAGTAGATAACATAATACAGATGAGACTGATTAGGGTGTTTGCAAACAAATAAGACTCCATATTTCTTACAGATATGAGAAAATATTTTATTTTTTTTAAAAGTGTTTTCAAATAGTAACCTAAATATCCACATTAACTACCATAAAGTATATGGACCTGGGAAGTTATTTTAACACTGGAGCTCATCTTGAACTGCATAGATAATGAAAGAAGGGTTTGACACTAAATGATTAACATGATAATAAAGAAGACAGGAAAAATGTATGAGATCATAAATGTTCACATATATTTAATCTTTCAGAAGAAACATCCGGTAGCATGGTGTCTAGTAACGGCCTTGAGGGGAAATTGCTTATTAGTGACTTAAAGGGAACCATGTCATCTATTGAATTACTAACATTATATCCTCTCACACCTGGATTTTCCTTGGAGGTCATCTTCCGAAACATTAGCCATATTTGACCCTGCTGAGCTTGAGAGCT
Organism: Tragulus kanchil; assembly: GCA_022376925.1. NCBI lineage: Eukaryota > Metazoa > Chordata > Mammalia > Artiodactyla > Tragulidae > Tragulus > Tragulus kanchil. The sequence goes on along the minus strand of JAIOJX010000028.1, from coordinate 66,451,421 downwards.
CTGATGAGCTCATAGCCCAAGGTGGGGTAGTTTTAAGACTGCCTTGCAGTCAGAGTATATCTGTCACAGAGGAAAATGCAGGAGCGTATTTATGTCTCGGTGTAATTCATTCATTGCTTTTTATAAACCTAAAGTTCTCCAGGGAGTGACACAAATTCCCATAATATTCCTGTGTGTTGCAATTTGAATTTTTGATCTCTAGCTGACAGGCTTTTTAATAATAACCTATACTCCCTAGCGATTTCATACATGTAGACATTAAAAAGTAAAAAATAGCTTAGTGACTAAAGTTAAAGTCACCAATTCAGGTATTCTGAATTATTTCTCAGAATTATTTGCTCTGATTTTCAGTTGGCTAATACAATTTCAAGTTTGAATTTGTATCAACTCTCTCCTCAGAGGCTTAGTGGAATGTTGCCTAGTGTATTCTAAGAAAAGAACTAAATGGAATACTGGTTTTTGGACACTATTGGCTACTTCCCATAAATATGAACAGAGCAAAAGTCTTTAAACAATTTAAAGACTGTACAGTAAGTAATTAGTATTTTCCGGTACTAAAAGGTATAAAACAAAAAAGGGCATAATATGTAAGAATAACACATGTGAATAAAATAGAATAAATTTTAGAATAAAATAGAATAAAATAGAATAGAATTTTATAGAATAAAATAGAATAAGTCATGACTGTATTATATTAAGAACAAGTAGATAACATAATACAGATGAGACTGATTAGGGTGTTTGCAAACAAATAAGACTCCATATTTCTTACAGATATGAGAAAATATTTTATTTTTTTTAAAAGTGTTTTCAAATAGTAACCTAAATATCCACATTAACTACCATAAAGTATATGGACCTGGGAAGTTATTTTAACACTGGAGCTCATCTTGAACTGCATAGATGAGTAGAACTCAGAACCTACTTGCCAAGTGTTGGGGACCCAACATAGTTCCTAGCATGAAAACTGCCCTGTGAACCATATTTCATATAACCTGTTTGTTATCATGACTCTGATATACTTCCTTGAGGTCTCCTGAGACCCTTTGCACCCTGCTGTAGTGGGCCTCAGGGTGCCTAGTCATCCGAGAGGGCCATGATTGGACATTGCTGCCCTGTGAAGTCACCTTGCTTTGTGTTGCAGTCACTGATTTCTCCTCAAGGCCTACAGTGTTTCTACACTGTCATTTTCTAGGACCTAACCTTTCAGGAGAAGGTTTCACAGCAGTTATTTGGGGACCCTAGTTCCCCTTATCATTTTGGCTTCTCCTTCTCAGCACTCAGGACTTACAGGTTGGGGAACCTGAGAAGCACTGGGAATGCTTTTGTGGGAAGGAAACAGTGGAGTAAGAAGGGTCACGCACAGCCTTCTCCTGCACTTTAAACCATCGCTCAGTGATTGAACCCTTCAGACTCATTGTGGGCATTTTCTGCCATGTGCTCATTTTCCTGAAATCTAATAGGAATCATATCTTATTCCTGTTTGATTACCAAGCATTTCAGCACCATGCTTAGCATTTTTCTGTTGTAACAATAAATGAAGACTGACTCCTGGTTTTTTAAGTACTTCTCCCTGCTTTTTTTCTTTTATTTTTTCCTACACATTGTTATCGCTAGTTATCACTTGAATTTTTTTATTCTCCAGAATTGCATACTGACCTTTTTGTCTTATCCTTTATCACCATTTTCCTAATTGACCAAATTCACTTCTGTGACTTGAACTGCTACCTATAAACAATAGCTATCAAGTCTTTCAGTGCCTGTTTCTTTCCCGCAGTTGAGACTTGTATACCTAATGTCCTGTTGGACTTCTTGATTCCAACAGAAATAAGTTTCCAAAGTCACATACACTCAGCATGGTCAAAGTGGAATTTGGAATGCTTGTCTTCACATTCGTTCTTTCTTTTGTGTTTATTATTTTATCTAGTGAATATCTTCCTGATCATTTGAGCCTGAAAACCTGTTAGCTCTTTGGATTCTTTCATCCTCTATATACAGTTTTGACCAAATCCATGTATTATACATTCCATTTAAGTCGATTCATTCATTCAATTATTCCCATATGCATCAAATTATTATGGAATGTCACTATGTATCATGTAGTGCTCTAGCAGCTTAAAACACTGAAAAAAAAAACAGCATAGTCCAGAGGCTTACGTTTTATTTCCAGAAACAGACGAAACTAAGTAAACAAATACATTATATACATATACTCTTTTCAAGTTGTCTTTAATTTGAGGTATAAAAATAAAACATGGATGCAGATAGATGTTTCCAACAGTTAGGGAGTAGCTGATTCCTAAAAGCTTTTCTGAGAAATAAAGCAAATATATAAAAGGATGAAATTCACAGATTTATGGGGAAAATGTTCAACAAGTAAAGAAAAATTCTTTATTGTAACAAGATTGACATGTTGAAGGAAGAAAAGAGTAATCTAATAACAGAATGTAAATGAATTTGAAGTGGTCAATTAAAGTGAGAATATATAGTGTCTTAAAGGATTTTAGAGTCCATTTGGATAGACAGCTATTAAAAGTTTTAGAAAATTAAAATAAAATGACTTGATTCCTAAAATTTTTTAACTGTAGTGGTGCCTTGGTAAATATTTTACAACCAAATCTTGACAAGGAAGGAGACCATTTACTATCTACCCAGGTGACTCAGTGGTAAAGAACCTGCCTGCCAGTGCAGGAGATGGGAATTTGATCTCTGAGTTAGGAAGATCCCCTGGAGGAGGAAATAGCAATCTGCCCTAGTATTCTTGCCTGGAAAATTCCACTGACAGAGAACCCTGGTGGGCTATAGTACATGGGGTGGCAAAGAGTTGGGCACCGCCAGATGACTGAGTATGCATGCACTCCTGTCTAGTCTGAGCTTTCACAGCCTTGGGATGTCCTATTGTGTCACTGTGCTCCCTCTTTTTTTTTTTAATTATCATTTTTACTTTTACTTTTACTTTTTCTTTATACAGAGTTTTGTTGATTACAGATATGTATAATCCCAGATTAGTCATATGTATATCCCTGGCCCCCTCCCTCCTCCACCACCCTCCCAGTTTCACCCCTCCAGGCCGTCGCACAGTGTCTCTGCAGGATCTCCTTTTCCCACAGCACAATGACAATAACTCTTTTTCACATATGATAGTATAGGTTTTCATGCTACTTCCTTTATGCCTCCCATCCACTGTTCATTCCCCACAATGTCCATATGTCTTTTCTCCATGTCTGTTTTTCCATCGCTTTACTATGTGTGTTATCGTTACCATCTTACTAGATTCCATATATATATGTGTTAGTATACTGTACTTGTCTTTCTCTTTTTGGCTTGCTTCACTTTTTATGATAGGTTCTATATCCAACCACCTCATTAGGACTGATTCTTGTGCATTTTTTTTTTTTTTTTTACAGCTGAGAAGTACTCCATTGTATATATGTACAAGAGCTTTTGTATCCATTCGTTGTCGATGGGCATCTAGGTTGCTTCCATGTTCTAGCTATTGTATAAAGTGCCACTGTGCTCCCTCTTTATCAGTATAAGTTACCCACCACCTGCCCGTACTTTCTCTCATCCTGGGTGAAGTCAGGAGAGGGTCCCAAGATGGTTAGGGCTTAGCTTGGTTATTCCCCTCTTGTTTTGCTTTGTCTGCCTCTGTCATCTCTTTGCTGCTAATATTTAACTAACTATTTTGTTGTTGCTGCTTAGAAGTTCATCTTGTGAGACCTTGACCAGGCTCCTCTGTCCATGGGATTTCCTAAGCAACAATACTGGAATGGGTTCCATTTCCTTGTCCCCGTGGATCTTTCCAGCCCAGAGATCAATCCTGCATCAACAGGTGGATTGTTTACCACTGAGCCACCACAGAAGCCTAACTAACTACCTTGTTGTTGTTGTTGTTGTTTAGTCACTAAGTCATGTTCAGCTCTTTGCTTACAGGTCTACTAAATACAAATCTGAATTTTGGAAAGGCCCCCAAATGATTTGAATGCACATTAAATATAGTGAAGCATGTATCTAGAAAATTATGTATAAGAACAGTCTTTGCAGTCAGTTCCCTTTAATCTTATCTTTCTCCTACTACTTTCTTTAAAACTGTTCAACTTTATTTAAAATCTGTAATAAATACAGCTTAATACTCACATAAAGTGCAGACTTCTTACTTAGCCAGGCACGCAAGTAGCTTCTTGATGCTAACCCTCCACCCTTTTCTCCTTTATCTAATAAATTATATCTAGTAATTAGTGAATTATTTGTTATTCTGCCATTTTCTGCCTCTTGGTTTTGTACGTGTTGTTTCCTCTGCCTTGAGCATCTTGTTCTTCCCAGTCACATGGGGACATATTTCTTGTCACGATAAAGTATCCAAAACTTTTAAATAATGTAAAAAGGATGTCTGTAACTCCTTTCATTATCATACCAAAGAATCACTTATTAGAGCCACCCACAGATTATTTAGATCTTTTCCTAGAAGACTGTACCATTATTTGTGCTATTCCCTAATAATCAATTGCTGAATTTCTGAAGTTCCATGTTAACCTGCATATTGTACTTGGTAAGTATAGAAATTGACTTATCTACTAGTAAAGATAAGCTGAATGATATACTTTACTTCCATCAAGAACATAAACATTCTGTCTGTTGATATTTTTTATTAGATGAGATATTTTCAGCATTACTTCCTATACTTTTTAAATCATGATTGCCTTAAGTTTTTTGAAGACATCTGCAATATATGTTTTAATGTTTTGGACTAAGCCCAACATTGGGGCCTTTTCTCTACTTTGCTTCCCTGTTGATTTTTGGTATATCTCACTTTTCCTCTTAAAAATGGAATAATTTGGATCGAAAATTGTAGCGACTCTGGATACTCATTCCTTCTTTCTGGAACTTATTGTTCTTTGCTTATTTGGTTAGTGACGTGGCTAGACTAATTCAGTGAAGAGTCTCTCTCCATGTAATGTCTGATATTACTCCTAAGAGGGCCATTCCTTAGGCATATGCATAATCACCCTGGTTTGAAGTGGTTTTAGCAGGGCTTGCTTTAACTCTCTCTCTCTCTCTCTGTTTAGCTGTCTGCCTCTATCAATATCAAACCCAGATGTTAGGCTACACTGATTGTTAGCTGATCGCTCTATTGTCTTTTACGATGACCTAGAGGAGAAACTGTTCCACAATCTGATTCAATTAAATACAAGCCCTTTGTAGGACAAGTTTTTGGACAAGTCATTCTGACTTCCTGAGGACTCTTTTTAGCTGGCTGTTTAGTTCTCTCTTGTAAGCGAGCTGACCTATGGTGTAGCTTGTTGCTTTAAGGGACTACCAGGCTCTTTTTAATTACATACCACCAGAACCTCCATCGTTTCCCAGGTAGCTCAGTGATAAAGAAATTGAAGGGAAGAGATCACTGTCTGCCCACCTGTTTCTCAGCAAAAATCCGATGTATTGTGTGGTTTTAAAAAAGTTCTCTGTCTTTATATTCTCTGAACAGAAATTACTTTTGCTCTAAGATCAAGGAAAGACAGAAATAAGGAGATGAAATAGAAGACATTTCTATTTCTTTCACATGTATGTAAAGAATTGGGGAGGCACACAAAAATGTATGCAATGGAAATACAGCACTCCAAATTCAAACTGTGTGATTACTCCATGCAGAGTACAGTCCCAAGGACAAATGCTGATTGAGTTTCTAGCTCTGTCTTAGTTTGAGGTTGTGTTCTCAACCACTCAGACTGAACTTCATACTGTGAAATGAAATATTTCCTGCCATATCGGTGGGCAAGATATGTCACAGCCGTGATTGACTTTGGGCCTCCAGAGGTGAATGAGGGCTCCCAAGATGGAATACAATGCCCGTGATGCACCAGATGCTGCCGCCCCCTCAAGGTGATTGCTGAGGAGCTCGGGGAATGCAGGAAGCAGCCATTCACTACCTCCCCACGCCTTCAGGTGAACAAGGAATTAAGGTTGTAAACAATCCAGAAACAGCACTTGGCCCCAGGTGGCTGAGGTGCACAAGGAAGAAATGAATTCAGTGAGCCTCAAGGCTTGTCATACAAAGAAGAATGTTGAATTCCTTACCTTGATATCTGGTTTTCCTTACTTAACAATAATCTTTGATGTTCAGACTGCGTGACTCCTTTGTTACAAACTTGTGTATAGCCTGATTCCTTCTCCTGCCTCCTCGGAGTAGTTTTCTCAGATGCTGCCTCCTGGGCTCAGAGTCCTTAACATTCCCACCAAATGAAATAACTCTCTTTCAAGTTGTAATTATTTTTTCAGTCAGAATATCTACAATTGGAATATTAACATCTAGAAGGTAGAAATGAAATGAAAATATGATATAAGCCTATTCTCCACTAAACAGACTTTCCTGTGAAAGACAGCTCAGGAAGCATGTATCAATCTAGAAACATAGTTAGCAGTCCATCTCCTATTAAATGTACATGAGCCTCCTTGTAAGTAGAAGAATTTCTGTTTTATATCTGACTAATATGAATGCTATTTCCACAGATAATCTGTATAAGGCGTATTTTTATTTAATATGTATGGCATATTTACTATAGAAAATAGAATACTTGTATTGTGGTCCTGTTTTTATTTTTCATTTAGTATTCAGCCATTTTCCCCCCAACTATATCAAGACCCTACTATGCATGTAGCACTCTGAGAGGCATTAACACAACCTCAGCATGTTTATGGTATCCACCTGCAAGGAAATTGATTTTTTACAGACTAGATCTGGTCCTTTGAAAGACAATCCATGCTATAAGTGCTGATTGAGTTTCTAGCTCTGTCTTAGTTTGAGGTTGTGTTCTCAACCACTCAGACTGAACTTCATACTGTGAAATGAAATATTTCCTGCCATATCGGTGGGCAAGATATGTCACAGCCGTGATTGACTTTGGGCCTCCAGAGGTGAATGAGGGCTCCCAAGATGGAATACAATGCCCGTGATGCACCAGATGCTGCCGCCCCCTCAAGGTGATTGCTGAGGAGCTCGGGGAATGCAGGAAGCAGCCATTCACTACCTCCCCACGCCTTCAGGTGAACAAGGAATTAAGGTTGTAAACAATCCAGAAACAGCACTTGGCCCCAGGTGGCTGAGGTGCACAAGGAAGAAATGAATTCAGTGAGCCTCAAGGCTTGTCATACAAAGAAGAATGTTGAATTCCTTACCTTGATATCTGGTTTTCCTTACTTAACAATAATCTTTGATGTTCAGACTGCGTGACTCCTTTGTTACAAACTTGTGTATAGCCTGATTCCTTCTCCTGCCTCCTCGGAGTAGTTTTCTCAGATGCTGCCTCCTGGGCTCAGAGTCCTTAACATTCCCACCAAATGAAATAACTCTCTTTCAAGTTGTAATTATTTTTTCAGTCAGAATATCTACAATTGGAATATTAACATCTAGAAGGTAGAAATGAAATGAAAATATGATATAAGCCTATTCTCCACTAAACAGACTTTCCTGTGAAAGACAGCTCAGGAAGCATGTATCAATCTAGAAACATAGTTAGCAGTCCATCTCCTATTAAATGTACATGAGCCTCCTTGTAAGTAGAAGAATTTCTGTTTTATATCTGACTAATATGAATGCTATTTCCACAGATAATCTGTATAAGGCGTATTTTTATTTAATATGTATGGCATATTTACTATAGAAAATAGAATACTTGTATTGTGGTCCTGTTTTTATTTTTCATTTAGTATTCAGCCATTTTCCCCCCAACTATATCAAGACCCTACTATGCATGTAGCACTCTGAGAGGCATTAACACAACCTCAGCATGTTTATGGTATCCACCTGCAAGGAAATTGATTTTTTACAGACTAGATCTGGTCCTTTGAAAGACAAACACTTCTGGTTTTGTTTTAATACAGCCTTAACTAGCATGACATAATAGCTGAAACTCTGTTAACCATCTCTTGCAAAAACCTTTCGGGTAAGCTGTCCATTTCAAATTTTACATGCACATATTAAGACATTTTATTTTGTTCTGAGTTAATTATATTTGAGTCATCATGAAAATGAACTCTCTAAAGGTGCTACATTTCATGGATGACTCTTTAAAAACATCCATAAATCTGACACTTACATACATATCAATGGATTTGATACACCGGTGTTACATTGGGGGTTATGTTGTGCAGGATTAAAGGTTTTGAAGTTTGTACTATATTTAAAAAATTGTATAAAATAATTTGACAAGTCAGCAGTGGAGTAATATTTTTGAGATATCAATTTATGTCCCTTATTTCTCCAGTATGTCTTCTTTTCCTTGGTCTTCCAAAAATGACTGATCTATTGTTCTGTACTCATTGCTCCCAGGAAGGGACATTAAAGGAAAGACAAAAGCCTTGCAGAATTATTGTGCTTTTCCCCCAAACTTGAGTCCTTTGTCCTATATGCAAAAGGAAATGCATTCGGGGGCCAAGACAAGTCCTATGAAAGAGTAAAAGGAAGGTGTAAGAGAAACAGCAGTGAAGCCTCCCGGATGAGTGGGACCTAGAACTTTCCTCCGCTTTCAGGAGTGCTGCCAACTAGCGAACATGAAATAGAGGACGCGAGTTTCTTCTTAGGTGAGCAACTCTAACTCAGCACTGGTTTCTGGGATACACGAATGAGGGTCTCCTGAGTCCCAGTTTTTAAAATTTCTAGTAAACACTAGAAATCCAGATTTTAAAGTTTTGACAACTAATTTAAATTTATTTTTAAAAGTAAGTCTGTGTAAGAAAATACTTCCTATGTATGGCATATTTTTTACTATAGAAAATAGAATACTTGTATTGTGGTCCTGTTTTTATTTTTCATTTAGTATTCAGCCATTTTCCCCCCAACTATATCAAGACCCTACTATGCATGTAGCACTCTGAGAGGCATTAACACAACCTCAGCATGTTTATGGTATCCACCTGCAAGGAAATTGATTTTTTACAGACTAGATCTGGTCCTTTGAAAGACAAACACTTCTGGTTTTGTTTTAATACAGCCTTAACTAGCATGACATAATAGCTGAAACTCTGTTAACCATCTCTTGCAAAAACCTTTCGGGTAAGCTGTCCATTTCAAATTTTACATGCACATATTAAGACATTTTATTTTGTTCTGAGTTAATTATATTTGAGTCATCATGAAAATGAACTCTCTAAAGGTGCTACATTTCATGGATGACTCTTTAAAAACATCCATAAATCTGACACTTACATACATATCAATGGATTTGATACACCGGTGTTACATTGGGGGTTATGTTGTGCAGGATTAAAGGTTTTGAAGTTTGTACTATATTTAAAAAATTGTATAAAATAATTTGACAAGTCAGCAGTGGAGTAATATTTTTGAGATATCAATTTATGTCCCTTATTTCTCCAGTATGTCTTCTTTTCCTTGGTCTTCCAAAAATGACTGATCTATTGTTCTGTACTCATTGCTCCCAGGAAGGGACATTAAAGGAAAGACAAAAGCCTTGCAGAATTATTGTGCTTTTCCCCCAAACTTGAGTCCTTTGTCCTATATGCAAAAGGAAATGCATTCGGGGGCCAAGACAAGTCCTATGAAAGAGTAAAAGGAAGGTGTAAGAGAAACAGCAGTGAAGCCTCCCGGATGAGTGGGACCTAGAACTTTCCTCCGCTTTCAGGAGTGCTGCCAACTAGCGAACATGAAATAGAGGACGCGAGTTTCTTCTTAGGTGAGCAACTCTAACTCAGCACTGGTTTCTGGGATACACGAATGAGGGTCTCCTGAGTCCCAGTTTTTAAAATTTCTAGTAAACACTAGAAATCCAGATTTTAAAGTTTTGACAACTAATTTAAATTTATTTTTAAAAGTAAGTCTGTGTAAGAAAATACTTCCTGTGTCAAACCGTGAAGATATTTGGGATTGATTTTTTTCCCCCTGGGCTATGAATTTGCCACATTATTTTTGAGTTTGGAGAAACAGAGATTAGGGATGAGATACATTTGGAAGAGTTTTTGGGGAAAAGTATCCTCCTGTTTCAACAAACCCACTTCGTCCAGATTAGAAGAGTCTGGGATTCTGTGTGAAGACAAACAGACGAAAAACAGTGAAAACTAAAGCGTGTGTGGATCTCCTCAGAAGAGGCCATGTGCACTGAGGAGGTGGAAACCCTTCAGAGAAGGAATGGCTTTGTGACTGAAGTGTGAGGACAGAGAAACTTTCACAGACTCCTCGGCCATCTGACATGTTGTACAGTACTGACTAGATTCCAGGATCCCTGAGGCTGGCACAGGTAAGACACAGGAGAAAGAGACATCCAGGGGAAGAGCCGTGTGGAGGACAGAGGTAGATGACCAAGAGGCTTTCTTGCTGCAGGAAACCCGAGCGTTCCATAGCCTCCTTTCCTCAGCGCATCTCTGCCCTTTTGTCTTATGCACACCCACCAGAAATGTTTACTGAGGAGATGATGGTAAAATAGTCCTAGCAGTGCAACAGGCTAGGGGCTCAAAAGAGTTATAGCAAATAAAGATACATTTCTGTACACCTGAATTGAAGTGTGTTACCCTTGAGGTAAATATTTATCATTCAGTGTGCTTTACTCCCTATTAACTATTCGCCAAGACAAGTCCTATGAAAGGAAAAAAACAAAAGCCTTGCAGAATTATTGTGCTTTTCCCCAAACTTGAGTCCTTTGTCCTATATGCAAAGGAAATGCAGGGCCAGTTTAAAGGGGGGCCTCCCCGGATGAGTGGGACCTAGAACTTTCCTCCGCTTTCAGGAGTGCTGCCAACTAGCGAACATGAAATAGAGGACGCGAGTTTCTTCTTAGGTGAGCAACTCTAACTCAGCACTGGTTTCTGGGATACACGAATGAGGGTCTCCTGAGTCCCAGTTTTTAAAATTTCTAGTAAACACTAGAAATCCAGATTTTAAAGTTTTGACAACTAATTTAAATTTATTTTTAAAAGTAAGTCTGTGTAAGAAAATACTTCCTGTGTCAAACCGTGAAGATATTTGGGATTGATTTTTTTCCCCCTGGGCTATGAATTTGCCACATTATTTTTGAGTTTGGAGAAACAGAGATTAGGGATGAGATACATTTGGAAGAGTTTTTGGGGAAAAGTATCCTCCTGTTTCAACAAACCCACTTCGTCCAGATTAGAAGAGTCTGGGATTCTGTGTGAAGACAAACAGACGAAAAACAGTGAAAACTAAAGCGTGTGTGGATCTCCTCAGAAGAGGCCATGTGCACTGAGGAGGTGGAAACCCTTCAGAGAAGGAATGGCTTTGTGACTGAAGTGTGAGGACAGAGAAACTTTCACAGACTCCTCGGCCATCTGACATGTTGTACAGTACTGACTAGATTCCAGGATCCCTGAGGCTGGCACAGGTAAGACACAGGAGAAAGAGACATCCAGGGGAAGAGCCGTGTGGAGGACAGAGGTAGATGACCAAGAGGCTTTCTTGCTGCAGGAAACCCGAGCGTTCCATAGCCTCCTTTCCTCAGCGCATCTCTGCCCTTTTGTCTTATGCACACCCACCAGAAATGTTTACTGAGGAGATGATGGTAAAATAGTCCTAGCAGTGCAACAGGCTAGGGGCTCAAAAGAGTTATAGCAAATAAAGATACATTTCTGTACACCTGAATTGAAGTGTGTTACCCTTGAGGTAAATATTTATCATTCGTTGCTTTTATGGACTGTAGTTCTTATATATCTCTCCCTACATATATTAACTATTCTGGCTAGTTTGTTCCTTCTATGGATACATATGTAAATCCATGACAAAAGACAGCACATGAATCAAGAAACATCAGCATAATGTGAAAATGATACAAATGCAAGTTCAAAAGGGATTTGAACAAAATTAGAGAAATTAGCACAAGAAAGACTTCTTATGGAAAACTATATTTACATATATTATAAATAGCTACTGGAAGTAAAAAAAGAGAAAATGCAACAGAACATGAAAAAAATAAATAAACACAAAAGATTAAAGGCAGACAGCATTTTCTGTCTTTTTGCAAAGTTTGCTTGATAGTGGTCTGAGGGATACTAGATTCCTTTTATATTTTTTCAGGTAGTCTTAAACTTTTGTTTTGGCATAGCTTTTAGAAAGTTTGAATAAACAATCTCAATGTATAGCAATCAGTTATAGACAAGTATTTGATGCCACTAATTTATGGACAGCATTATATTATTAATAGAAGCCTTGGAATTATCAACTAAATATGGCATATGGGATTTTTCACAAGAAATGTACTTCTTTTGTATTGTAGTTATAATTAACATATATGTATTATTCATAACAAAATAATAGATATTAGGTAAAATGATGTACGTTAATTACTTCTATGAAATTTATAAAACATGAGCAATAGTAGCACTAGTGAAATTTATCATAACTCAGAGAAAGTGAAGAAATTATTTAAACTTGTTTCCTTGACCAATTTCCTCAGCATAATCTATTAGATGTACATTTGTTTTACATTGGCTTTTGATACTTCTTTATTATAACACACATACATATATTCCATTTGAGGGAAATCTGTTTTTCTCACTGATCATTTTTATTTGCACAAATCCCATGCTGTTAATATTACTGGTTGGTTGGTTGGTTTAGTCACTACACCGTGTCCAACTCTAGCGACCCTGTGGACTGTAGCCTGCATCCTCTGTCCATGGGATTCTCCAGGCAGGAATACTGGAATGGGTCACTGTTTCCTTCTCCAGGGGGTATTCCCAACCCTGGAATCAAATCTGGGTCTCCTGCATTGCAGGCAGATTCTTTACTGATGGAGCTATGAGTGGAGCATTGCTACTCTAATTGTTTTAATATCTGCTCCTCTTTCATAATTCTTAAATGTTAGCATAGATTTTCTCAGTGTTAATTGTAGGTGTATATTATTCTGTATATATTTAATATAAAATGATATTCCTTAGGTTCTTCCAAATATTAATGATCTGAAACATAACAGGAATCACATTATATTTACCAGCAGCAACAGCAAAAATAATGAACAGGATAGGTATGAAATCTAAAAGTTCAGAATCTCTTGCCTGTCTGTAAGGAGTATGAAGAAACTTGTAATTTTTTTCTTTGGTTATGGTCAAACAAAAAATATTAATCTATGGCTCCAAGGTACTAAATTTTACTAACCCTCAGAGTTACTACCCTTTTGCTTGTTACCAAGGAATCATTTAAGTCTATATAGTACTTGGTTCACTGAGTCATCTAGTTTATGTGATTCCAAGAGCAGAAATATCGAGACAAGGAATGAGGCAGAGTTAAAACCTGATGCTTTGACATGGAGTCAAAGCCTGAAGACAAGGCAATGAGGCAGAGTTAAAACCTGTCTTTTTGGGATTTTTCACAAGACATGTACTTCTTTTGTATTGTAGTTATAATTAACATATATGTATTATTCATAACAAAATAATAGATATTAGGTAAAATGATGTACGTTAATTACTTCTATGAAATTTATAAAACATGAGCAATAGTAGCACTAGTGAAATTTATCATAACTCAGAGAAAGTGAAGAAATTATTTAAACTTGTTTCCTTGACCAATTTCCTCAGCATAATCTATTAGATGTACATTTGTTTTACATTGGCTTTTGATACTTCTTTATTATAACACACATACATATATTCCATTTGAGGGAAATCTGTTTTTCTCACTGATCATTTTTATTTGCACAAATCCCATGCTGTTAATATTACTGGTTGGTTGGTTGGTTTAGTCACTACACCGTGTCCAACTCTAGCGACCCTGTGGACTGTAGCCTGCATCCTCTGTCCATGGGATTCTCCAGGCAGGAATACTGGAATGGGTCACTGTTTCCTTCTCCAGGGGGTATTCCCAACCCTGGAATCAAATCTGGGTCTCCTGCATTGCAGGCAGATTCTTTACTGATGGAGCTATGAGTGGAGCATTGCTACTCTAATTGTTTTAATATCTGCTCCTCTTTCATAATTCTTAAATGTTAGCATAGATTTTCTCAGTGTTAATTGTAGGTGTATATTATTCTGTATATATTTAATATAAAATGATATTCCTTAGGTTCTTCCAAATATTAATGATCTGAAACATAACAGGAATCACATTATATTTACCAGCAGCAACAGCAAAAATAATGAACAGGATAGGTATGAAATCTAAAAGTTCAGAATCTCTTGCCTGTCTGTAAGGAGTATGAAGAAACTTGTAATTTTTTTCTTTGGTTATGGTCAAACAAAAAATATTAATCTATGGCTCCAAGGTACTAAATTTTACTAACCCTCAGAGTTACTACCCTTTTGCTTGTTACCAAGGAATCATTTAAGTCTATATAGTACTTGGTTCACTGAGTCATCTAGTTTATGTGATTCCAAGAGCAGAAATATCGAGACAAGGAATGAGGCAGAGTTAAAACCTGATGCTTTGACATGGAGTCAAAGCCAAGCCTAGAAACTGCACTCCTTTCACTGTTAAAGATGAGCTCATGGCACACTAGCAGTAAAAGCTGCCAAGGAGTCTGGCTTGTCTTTTACCAAACTAAACTGTTCTCTGCCTCAATGTGTAGGTCCATTCTATTGAAATCAATTTCAGGTGGATGTTTCTGAGATTAGACTGATGATACAAGCTTTTAAAAAACAGAAATGCTGTGTTTATTTTCTGGCTAAACCTAATGCTCAGAAAATGGATTCACAGTTTTTACACCAAAAGCAATTGGTCTTTATAACCAAACATCTGGCAGAGCCTAAAAAAATGTAAAGTTATTCTGGATCACATACAGCCAAAGTAAATGGTTGCTTCCCTCTAAATTAAACTGATTAAAAAATTTGCCAAAATGATTGACTTAGTAGACATATCTTTAATTTACCTGTGAGTAAATTAAAATGGTTTCATTAAGATGATAATTAAGTTAGGATGAAATTCCAAAATAGGAATTTTCTGCAAAGTAGGTATAATTCTTAATTTATGTGACCACTTCGGTTAATGATTCTTTTCTCCTTTTCATGAAGTTTAGATAGTTGTATTTTTGTTTCAACTATGAGTTGATATGTTTAGCCTAGTGATATAATGTTTAATATAATTGTCTTTATGACAAACCTATTGTTGCATTTAAGAATTTATTATTTTAAGGCAGTTTTTTTAACGATTTTTTAAAATGTGGACCATTTCTTTGTAGTCTGTATTTAACTTGTTGCAATATTGCTACTGTTTTTATATTCTGGTCTTTTGGCCACAAATATGTGGGATTTTGGCTTCTGACCAGGGATTGAGCCCACACCCCCAGCACTAGAAGGTGAAGTGAACCGCTGGACCATCACAGAAGTCCCTAGGGCAGTTTTAGGATTACAATGAAGTTAAGAGGGAAGTACAGAGATTTTCTGTTATACCCCATATTCCCACATATTGTCAACATCATTTTTTGTGGAGAATGAAGATACGTTTTTACCAAGAATGAAGATATTATTGTTTTAAATTACTAGCCTATACTTTCATATGTTTGCTTGCTACATACTGAGTTTAAAATGAATTTCTGACGTAAATCACAAAAGTATAGAAGTCTTTCAACCACATTTATGGAACTTATTCAATAAGAGAAAGTTCTAACTTTGATTATTAGGACAATTGCTACTGAAAACTTTTTTGTTTTGGCGGGGGTAGAGTATAATTCTTTGGTCTTGAATAAAATTCAGTCATCTTACTTTTTCCTTAATTTTTTCAGTATTTCAAAAGTAAAAGAGACACTTGAATGTGCTCATTTTTAGTATAGAATTACTTGTGTACATTTTTAGTTTCATGAGTATGTTTAAAAAGATATTAACCTTAAATTTAGGGCAATCAGTATATAATTCATGTGGATTCTCCCCTCAAATTTTAATTGTTATTTTTTGTGTAATACTCTCACATACTCTTTTCTTCTTTGGCATTTATAGTAATAGAAAATAATAACAATGTGACATATCTTAAACTGTGAGTAAATTAAAATGGTTTCATTAAGATGATAATTAAGTTAGGATGAAATTCCAAAATAGGAATTTTCTGCAAAGTAGGTATAATTCTTAATTTATGTGACCACTTCGGTTAATGATTCTTTTCTCCTTTTCATGAAGTTTAGATAGTTGTATTTTTGTTTCAACTATGAGTTGATATGTTTAGCCTAGTGATATAATGTTTAATATAATTGTCTTTATGACAAACCTATTGTTGCATTTAAGAATTTATTATTTTAAGGCAGTTTTTTTAACGATTTTTTAAAATGTGGACCATTTCTTTGTAGTCTGTATTTAACTTGTTGCAATATTGCTACTGTTTTTATATTCTGGTCTTTTGGCCACAAATATGTGGGATTTTGGCTTCTGACCAGGGATTGAGCCCACACCCCCAGCACTAGAAGGTGAAGTGAACCGCTGGACCATCACAGAAGTCCCTAGGGCAGTTTTAGGATTACAATGAAGTTAAGAGGGAAGTACAGAGATTTTCTGTTATACCCCATATTCCCACATATTGTCAACATCATTTTTTGTGGAGAATGAAGATACGTTTTTACCAAGAATGAAGATATTATTGTTTTAAATTACTAGCCTATACTTTCATATGTTTGCTTGCTACATACTGAGTTTAAAATGAATTTCTGACGTAAATCACAAAAGTATAGAAGTCTTTCAACCACATTTATGGAACTTATTCAATAAGAGAAAGTTCTAACTTTGATTATTAGGACAATTGCTACTGAAAACTTTTTTGTTTTGGCGGGGGTAGAGTATAATTCTTTGGTCTTGAATAAAATTCAGTCATCTTACTTTTTCCTTAATTTTTTCAGTATTTCAAAAGTAAAAGAGACACTTGAATGTGCTCATTTTTAGTATAGAATTACTTGTGTACATTTTTAGTTTCATGAGTATGTTTAAAAAGATATTAACCTTAAATTTAGGGCAATCAGTATATAATTCATGTGGATTCTCCCCTCAAATTTTAATTGTTATTTTTTGTGTAATACTCTCACATACTCTTTTCTTCTTTGGCATTTATAGTAATAGAAAATAATAACAAGATTTAGTACTGATTAATTCTGAGAATATATGTCTTTATTGGTTGGCACTTTGTCACATGCCAAATATATTTTTGAATGCTTAAAATCACTCTAATAATGAACAATAGAATGATGAAAATCTTCTTTTCAAACATTTCCATTGCTTACAAAAGCAAAAGAATATTTAAAAACTTGAGCGAGCTTTATTATATGGACTGAGACATTAGGGAAAAAGAATTATATAAACCATATAATTAAGATATAGTTATTAGAATCTCTCTTGGAGTCTAGGAACTGCTTACACATTGGTCAGTTATTGAATCTGAAAATAATATTGCATTTTTAAATGTGGATTAATTCATAAGAAGGATACACTCATTCAGTAGTTTAATAGAAATACTAGATTTTTACAATTTTTTTAAAAAAATTTTGGCCTCTTTTATTGGTCCTTCGTTTATTTATTTTCATCTATCTTAATTCTTCAGCCTTGGTGGGCCTCCCGTCGCGGCGGCCTCTCCTTGCAGAGCACTGACTCTGGACGCGCATGCACTCCAGAGCGCTGGCTCATAATTGGACACACTGGTCCAGCCGCTTGCGGGCACGTGGGGTCTTCCAATTCCAAATCTTTCTGAGCTGAAAGATTTTTCTCTGAACAAAGGTACAGAAAATTTTAGAAAATTTTCTTTTCCTTTTCCAAAATGGAAAACCCAAACATGGGTGCTCTTTACTGATGATTAATTCATTGTACATTTATATGTTGCATTAATAAATGAGTCAGGCATGTGCACCTCTTCCCAACTCTTTAAGTGACTTCTCACTGTTAGGTTGAGAGTCACAAATCTTACAAATCAGAACTTTTTTCCGCTTCCCAGTGGCGGGGTAAAAGTATAATTCTTTGGTCTTGAATAAAATTCAGTCATCTTACTTTTTCCTTAATTTTTTCAGTATTTCAAAAGTAAAAGAGACACTTGAATGTGCTCATTTTTAGTATAGAATTACTTGTGTACATTTTTAGTTTCATGAGTATGTTTAAAAAGATATTAACCTTAAATTTAGGGCAATCAGTATATAATTCATGTGGATTCTCCCCTCAAATTTTAATTGTTATTTTTTGTGTAATACTCTCACATACTCTTTTCTTCTTTGGCATTTATAGTAATAGAAAATAATAACAAGATTTAGTACTGATTAATTCTGAGAATATATGTCTTTATTGGTTGGCACTTTGTCACATGCCAAATATATTTTTGAATGCTTAAAATCACTCTAATAATGAACAATAGAATGATGAAAATCTTCTTTTCAAACATTTCCATTGCTTACAAAAGCAAAAAGAATATTTAAAAACTTGAGCGAGCTTTATTATATGGACTGAGACATTAGGGAAAAAGAATTATATAAACCATATAATTAAGATATAGTTATTAGAATCTCTCTTGGAGTCTAGGAACTGCTTACACATTGGTCAGTTATTGAATCTGAAAATAATATTGCATTTTTAAATGTGGATTAATTCATAAGAAGGATACACTCATTCAGTAGTTTAATAGAAATACTAGATTTTTACAATTTTTTTAAAAAAATTTTGGCCTCTCTTTTTTTATTGGTCTTTCGTTTATTTATTTTCATCTATCTTAATTCTTCAGCCTTGGTGGGCCTCCCGTCGCGGCGGCCTCTCCTTGCAGAGCACTGACTCTGGACGCGCATGCACTCCAGAGCGCTGGCTCATAATTGGACACACTGGTCCAGCCGCTTGCGGGCACGTGGGGTCTTCCAATTCCAAATCTTTCTGAGCTGAAAGATTTTTCTCTGAACAAAGGTACAGAAAATTTTAGAAAATTTTCTTTTCCTTTTCCAAAATGGAAAACCCAAACATGGGTGCTCTTTACTGATGATTAATTCATTGTACATTTATATGTTGCATTAATAAATGAGTCAGGCATGTGCACCTCTTCCCAACTCTTTAAGTGACTTCTCACTGTTAGGTTGAGAGTCACAAATCTTACAAATCAGAACTTTTTTCCGCTTCCCAGTCTTAGAGCCAACTATTAAAAATTCGCTAGTACACCTCTCACTTTTAATCTACTTTAGTCATTCTGCAATACCGTGAAGCTGATAACTAGAACTTGAATTTTAGTGAAAGTACCAAGGAACAAAGATAAATACTCTTGAGACCTGGTTATTCATCCTTTTCCTAGGCCATAGTCTGACTTCTAAGTAGATCCTATTTCTACACTTCAACAAGAATGTATATCTTTTAAATGGTATTTTATAAAAGGAGAGGGAAAAATAAGACATTTTATGAACTGTGCCAGTTGGAGTGGTTGTGAAATATGATACAGAAGTTTTGAGTGAAGATTAAAGACCTTCTGTTCACTAATATGAGGTAGGTACATCACCTCTCTTTGCTTGGCTAGAGAGCTGCTCAATGAAATTTCATGGGTTTCAGGAGTTCTTTTAAAATGGTAATAGTGACTTCTGAAATCCAAATTGGATTTCTTCAGGCTGAAAAAAAGTTAACTTCTCATATTTCACAAAACATTTTAGGCATATTTGGATTTAGAATTAGTGTTGATTTCTGCAACTTATTACTCCACCTGGCATGTGAATACACAACCTCCATTAGAGAGGCTGTCTGTGCTTTTAGGATTAAAGGTTACTGTTTGTGAACATCAATGGCATGCAGCTATTCGTTACCTTATAATTGATTTGTGGGAGGGGAAAAGGAGGCATTAAGTACTCTAAATCTTTTGTGACATAATTTTCCCTTGGTGAGGAGTGGTGAGGAAGGTGCCTGGGTTGCAGGCTGAACAAGAAGGATGCTAGCACAAAGACAGATATGAAGAAACAAATGTTATTATGGAAAAATGGCAATTAAGATTCTCTTAATTAGCCTGTCATTTTGTATTTATCATCCTAATGTTTGTTTTACAATGCTTTATTAAATCGGGCTTTCTGACAAACAGTCTGCTG
Source organism: Tragulus kanchil (assembly GCA_022376925.1). Classification (NCBI taxonomy): domain Eukaryota; kingdom Metazoa; phylum Chordata; class Mammalia; order Artiodactyla; family Tragulidae; genus Tragulus; species Tragulus kanchil. The sequence continues at coordinate 66,431,466 of JAIOJX010000028.1, read as the reverse complement.
GCAGTGAATCCTGCTGTGCAACATATGGGGTTACACCTAATGAATATTAATGCTGTGAAGTATAAATGGTCCTTGGGGACGGTACTGATGGCTGGGAAACTCCTGCATATGGCATTACGATTCAGAAAGGTTAACTTCTATGTTTCTCATTATTTTCTTTCTCTCCTTGTGACCTACCCTTTTGCCTAGGAAGCCTCAAATGTGCATTCAGGAGTTTAAAATATTTGCCTTTTGGTATCATTTTGTCTGTTGTTCTTAAGTAGCCTTCCTGTGCTCTTTCCTCCTACCAACTGACTTCTCATGGGCCTCCTCTTTATTTGCATGCTTCCCACTCAGGTGAGGCTGTTACCCAAGTAACCCGTTTAGAACTGGACCAGATGTTTCACTCCCATCATACTACAGTGTCACCATACGCTGAGGTTTCCAAACTCAGTATCAGGTCAGGTTTAAAAATCGTCCTAAATTTGCTCTGTTGATGGTAACCCCTTTGTATAATTTCTAAATTAATTAGTCAAAGAACTGAGAAAGAACCAAACTCAGGAATTTTATAAGAAGAATATTTTGCTCCACATCATTATTTCAGTGCATGCCTTGGAGTTCAATCTGGTCCTTACGAATCACACCCAACCCAGAGTACAGCAAAACAATTCCAAGAAACACTGCTTCTTTTTTCTTCTCCACTAATATACAAAATTTTGAATGGGAACCTGAAAAGAAGTCAGTGCCCATACGTCATAATATCTTTTTGGATTTTAGAGAGAAGTTATGAAAAAATAAATCCAGAAATTGCATGACTCTGTTTGGGGGCTATTTCTGTAGGCTGCAAATACATGATTGCAGATGGGACTCTGTCACCATCCAAATACATCTTCTTGTGTAACATTACATTAAGAAGTGATCTACTGTACATCATGCAATTAGATGCAAATCCCACCACCAAAACAGTTCAAGAATAGTAAGATATCATTAAACAGTGTGTAAGTATGCTGAAGATTTCTGCTCTTATCCTTAAGATAATTACAGGCATACCCTTATTCACTACTTAGTTTGTTTCATATACACTGGAGGTGGTGGGGATGGTCGGTGACAATTCTCCTGCATATGGCATTAGGGTTTAAAATTGCGGGGGAATTTAAAGGGTTACACCTAATGAATATTAATGCTGTGAAGTATAAATGGTCCTTGGGGACGGTACTGATGGCTGGGAAACTCCTGCATATGGCATTACGATTCAGAAAGGTTAACTTCTATGTTTCTCATTATTTTCTTTCTCTCCTTGTGACCTACCCTTTTGCCTAGGAAGCCTCAAATGTGCATTCAGGAGTTTAAAATATTTGCCTTTTGGTATCATTTTGTCTGTTGTTCTTAAGTAGCCTTCCTGTGCTCTTTCCTCCTACCAACTGACTTCTCATGGGCCTCCTCTTTATTTGCATGCTTCCCACTCAGGTGAGGCTGTTACCCAAGTAACCCGTTTAGAACTGGACCAGATGTTTCACTCCCATCATACTACAGTGTCACCATACGCTGAGGTTTCCAAACTCAGTATCAGGTCAGGTTTAAAAATCGTCCTAAATTTGCTCTGTTGATGGTAACCCCTTTGTATAATTTCTAAATTAATTAGTCAAAGAACTGAGAAAGAACCAAACTCAGGAATTTTATAAGAAGAATATTTTGCTCCACATCATTATTTCAGTGCATGCCTTGGAGTTCAATCTGGTCCTTACGAATCACACCCAACCCAGAGTACAGCAAAACAATTCCAAGAAACACTGCTTCTTTTTTCTTCTCCACTAATATACAAAATTTTGAATGGGAACCTGAAAAGAAGTCAGTGCCCATACGTCATAATATCTTTTTGGATTTTAGAGAGAAGTTATGAAAAAATAAATCCAGAAATTGCATGACTCTGTTTGGGGGCTATTTCTGTAGGCTGCAAATACATGATTGCAGATGGGACTCTGTCACCATCCAAATACATCTTCTTGTGTAACATTACATTAAGAAGTGATCTACTGTACATCATGCAATTAGATGCAAATCCCACCACCAAAACAGTTCAAGAATAGTAAGATATCATTAAACAGTGTGTAAGTATGCTGAAGATTTCTGCTCTTATCCTTAAGATAATTACAGGCATACCCTTATTCACTACTTAGTTTGTTTCATATACACTGGAGGTGGTGGGGGGAGTGGTACGGTGGACTGCAGAACTCGATTTCAGCAGCCAGAACTAGGAATAATCTCTCAAGTCCAAATGATATAGGAATAGGTTCCATATAAGGATGACTAATGATGCTTTTACTATCATTTGGCCATTTACTGTTTATATAGTATTTGATATACTCTGATTTAATTTAAACCATCATGTGAAGCAGTTTTAAAAGCATTTCAACGTACAGACACTTTTATTTCTGATGTAGCCATCATAGTATGATCTAACGTCTAGGCCACCAAACTGTGCTTCCAGGGTTCTTTCTTATGACAGGCACACTGGATGCTTTACAGTTATCTCTATTCCCTTTCAATTAAGAAACAGATTACTTTTTATTTAAGATGGGATCTTACCTGAAAGTTGCTATTTCTGGCATAACAATTCTTCATGCATTTATTCCATTAGCTTTATACAGATTGCCTCATATCAGTAGGTAGTACAAAAGAGACAGAGAACCTTATGGTCATGAAACAGGGAGAGAGAAGCCATTTGTGAACTAAATCAAAGAAAACACAGATATTAGCCTAAGTATACAGAAGGTAAAGAATCTGCCTGCAATATGGGAGACGCTAGTTCTATCCCTGGGTTTGGAAGATCTCCTCGAGCATGGAATGACTACCCACTCCACTATTCTTTCCTGGAGATTTCCATGGACAGAGGAGCCTGGCAGGCTATAGTGCATGAGGTCACATAGAGCTGGACACAACTAAGTGAAAAACTTGATATGGAGCAATACCTTCGTAATAAATCAAGTAATATTCTGCAAAGAGTAGTATGAGGTTAATCAGATGAAAGTCATTGCCTATGGTCAATAAATCCAGAACAACATCACCAGCAGTGTTGATAGAATTTATAAGTGCAAAATGGACAAATACAAAGGTAATTCTCTTAGTCAGACTTTAATGATTTTTTTTTTTTCTTTTCAACCAGGCTCTTCGTATAGAGCATTATGTACAGACTCATATATAAAGAACAATTATACCACGTTAATATGCTAAAAAGCTTTTTCTATAGGAGTTGTACAATTACGTCTGAATCTGTTGTCTCATTTATTGTTTATCTATCGTATGTCTGTGGCATTTATGGTAAAATATACATTATCTCATTTTACAGTGTGAATTTAGTCATTTTAAGTAAACATTGTTAGTCACTCAGTCCTATCCAACTCTTCATGACCCCATGGACTATAGCCTGCTAGGCTCTGCCGTCCGTGAAGTTCTCCAAGCAAGACTCCTAGAGTGGGTTTCCGTTCCCCTCTCCAGGGGATCTTCCTGACACAGGGATTGAACCTGGGTCTCCTGCATTACAGGCAGATTCTTTACCATCTGATCCACCAGGGAACCCCAAGTAAACTTATATTTATTTTGTTTCTGTTTATAGATACATAGTCAAGGGCCCCTTGTGATGTTTTCATGGGTAGATACCTGGGCTGAGTAAACCCTGATAGTGGCATTCTTATGCCTGACTTGACCAAACTAGAGAAATGGCACTTCTTAATTGTATTATGGGGATATTTTCTAGGTATTTTAATTTTATAGTATTTTTAAGTATTCATTCCATTCAATGAAACACTTCATTGTTTCAGGCCAATCTTTGGAGCCTAAGATAGAGATAATTCATTCAGAAATTGCATGTGGTAAACTAAGTATCCATGAGATTGCACAAAACTAAAGGCTTAAATAAAGAACCAGACTTCGAATGTTCAGAAGAGGCAGAGAGGGTAGAAGCGCTAGAGCATAAAGACTGTAAACAGGAACAGCGCAAAAGATGACTTTAGGGCCATCAAAAGCTTGTGTTCTTGTGTTCCGTGTGTACATGCAGTCCAGTTTTTATTGTTGTTGATGGAAGCTTCTCAATCTTTTCCAGAAGGAGAATCCCTATGTTTCTAGTTTTGTGCTTTAAAGGGGGGGGGGACCCTTTTTTTTTGTACTTTCTACACAGCTCCCCAAAGATAAATGGCTTCATTGTCTTTTCTGAATAAATCTGCTAAAACCACATTCAAATCAGAAATAAAATTCCTGATGTTTATTTTAGAAACCACTACTCTCTCATCTTTTTAGTAACAGAATAGTTAGCAAATAATAGTACATTACTGCTTCAATTTCAATTGTTGTGTTTTCTTTTCACCTTTGATTTCATTTGTTGACAGTATTTTGTTTTTAATAGCAAGTTCAAAGAATTTCTCAATAATAATACTGTGTTGAAAATTATTGGGAAATTATATTCTGAAAATCTCTGCACATGATTATATGGGACTATTAAATATTTAACGAGTAGAGATGGAAGGGTGTAAAAAAACTTAAAAGGTTAAGACATCTATCAGTTATTAAAACTGGAGTCCTATTATATTGCAGACTTCTTACATTTCCTAGAAAATTGAATAATCAGTGGGATGAACCCAAGGAAAATACAAACAGTAGTTTAAGAGTTGCCTCCTCAATATATAGCAGTAAATCCCTTGTTTATGCAGCTGTTAGAATAGAGCACATTTGGGCTAAGCGAATAGATTCCAATCAAACCTAACTGTTCTATACTCAGAAAAAAAAAATCCTCACTGATACTTCCTCATAAAAGGGAAATTGATAATACAAGAAAGGTAATTGCAGATATCTTTGAAGACCAATACCTGGCTATCTAAAAATATGCACAGTTTCCCAAAGTTTGACTTTCCACCCAAATTTTCTCAAACATGTATATGATATAAAGACAAATATTTTGTCACATTGTGCTTTGTGCTCCAAATGAGCTAATTATACACAGTAACGTTTAACAATAGGCACTTCTCAGGACACTTTTATTTTGAACTGAAGGAAACCCAGCTTGGACAAACTTAGGCCAAAACGGAAATACATTTGTTCAGAGAAACACACCACCAGAAGTCACATGAGCAGCTGGCTTTAAGGACAACTGTAAACAAGAAGAGGGAAGTTTCCGGGCTCCCCCCCTCATATTGTCCAGTCTAGTCCTTTGTGCAGATGCACTTCATCCATGCTGTGGACGGCATGTCTACCAGCTGCTTCAGAGTTCTCCCCTCACCAGCCAAGAAGAATAGCCCTTTCTTTTATAATTCTTGGAGAAAATGTCTGAGTGGCATGGCTTTTGAGTACATGCACAAGCCTCTCTGATTAACAACGTGGGATTTGTTAGCTTTTACTTGTATTCTCAATTGTGTCCAACTCATTGCAGCCCCATAGATTGTAGTCCACCAGGCTCCTCTGTCCATGGGATCTTCAGGCAAGAATAGTGGAGTGGGTTGTCATTTCCTGCTTCAGGGTATCTTCCTGACCAGTGTCTTTTGCATCTCCTGCATTGGCAGGCATACCACTGTGCCACCTGGCAAGCTCAATAATATTCTCTATAATTATTGTTTATAATCCTGGAAGAAAATCCTAACATAGTACGCAAAGTAGAAAGCCTGTATCACAGACAAACCTTTTGAGCGCAGTGTTGAACTTATTTTTTTGAGTGGGTAAAAGATGTCTTTCACCTGGAAATAATTTGCCTTTCAAGTGAATAAAGCATTCATATACTGAACATTGCCATGTGATGCTAGGCTATGTTTCAACAGTTTTAGACATATTACTTCACTTATTTTTATAAGAATGCAAAATATCATAGATCCATTTATAAGTGAGAAAGTTCAGACCAGAAGGTTTTATAACTTTGCCAACATCACTCAGTTAATATACAATAGCATCAGGATTTTGAATCCAATTTCTTTTTACCTTCATATTTTATTTATATACTTTAAGAATATGGTAGTGAAATTACAATCTAAAACACAGGAGGAGAATACTATTAAAATTTTACTTACTTTAATAAAAAAAGAACTACAAAATGTGAACTGGAGTTACATCAAACGTGACAGTCAAGAAAACAGTTGCTAAATTTTCTTGATATGTTCAACATTCATCTTTTTACCAGTGATTCACTTACTAAAAAAATTTTCAAGGCTTTAAAAAATTGAAGTAAGGATGTCAGCAAATCAGTACCTTACTTTGTCTTAAGTCTCAGCAGTTAATTTTTTTTTTAAATCTTACATGTGCTGGCCATTCATATAGAAATTGCAAAATTAATTTATCATTTTCTCCACTATGAAATTCCATACTCCTCTGACTCTTAGACTTCCTTTCTAATGTCACCAGTTTGTTTTCTATGTTAGTTCCTGTCCTCCTTTCTTTAGAACTTTTTTCTATATTGTCTCTGCTTCAAAGGTTATTGAGTTATGTAAGTCTCTCATCTATATATTCCAGCATGGCCTTAATCTTAAACAGAATCAGGTACTATGTTATTCCCTTAAAAAACCAATGCTTCTCTAACAAGTTTCTAGTGCTTGTGTATATACTGAGAGGGGCTTGGGGTGAGAGATGACTTTATTGTAATTGCTTTTTAGCTATGCCTTAGAGAATAAATAGGGCCTCCTGGGTGGTGCAGTGATAAATAATCAACCTGCCAATGCAGGAGACCTGGAGTTGGCTCCCTGGGTCAGGAAGATCCCCTTGAGGAGAAAACGACGAATTGCTCCAGCATTTTTGCCTAAGAAACTCCATGGACAGAGAAACCTGGAGAGATATAGCTACGGTCCGTGGAGTCCCAAAGAGTTGAACACGACTGAGCACACACACATGTAGAAGCATTTGTTTTTACTTTTTTCATTCTTCTAGTAAACACATAATGATATCTCACAGTCACTCACTGTGTGACTTGCAGAGCAGGCACTTAAAATGTTCAAAAAGTCACTGAATAAGAATTTATCAAAGGCCTGCTGTGAGCCATGCACATTCCAAAAGGCTTAAGAATGTCAGTGAACAAACAAGGAACTCATATTTTAGAGAAGACCAAAATAGAATAAACAATAAATGATTATAATTATAAGTGAAGAATTAATTAATAATGAAGAATTACAAAATACTAAAGAGCTACTTAGCTTTTATACTCAAATAAATTCTTAAAGATATGATAAGTTGTAAATGGTGAGAAGGATCCAAACACAAGAGAATCTGATGAAAACACACCCTTCCCCCCAAAATAAACCACTGAAAGCTCAGTGTTTCCTATGTAGAGTGATTCACCAATTATCCCTAAACTGATGCCAGATAAGGTTGGGTAAGCAAATGGGGCATGAATTACGTACGACTTGGTAAGTCAGGCAAGGATTTTAAACTAGAAAACGTGTTCTGATTTACAGTTTCATTTTGGCTGCTAAATGTATTGTGATATTGGGGCAGTTGTATAGAGAGATGAATAAAGAGAAAGAAGACAATTTGAAGGCTTTTACAGTTGTTTGGGAAAGATACAATGGTACCTTTACCAGAGTAATGCCAGGGGTGAGATAACCTGTCTTCGTGCAATTTGAAAAGGGTGACTCTTTCAGTGCAAATCTTGCCAAGAATCTTGTACCAAGAACAAAAAAATCCCTTCTGCCCAAAACACATAACCCAGTGCCAAGATAGCAGATAGAACCATGGGCTGAATTTTCAGACAGACTTATTCCTTGGCTACTTGTCCTTGTCCACGGGACAATCCACATAACCACACTCTGTGTATGTGGAGGTAATAGTTGAAGTGTTGTGAGGTAAATGGATTCTGAATTATATTCTGAAAATTGAATGAAAGGATTGCTGTTTGGTCAATTATAAGATTGAGGAAAGGATATGAATCAGTGATACATTGATTCTAAATTTCCGACTTGAAGAATTTGGCAGATTTCTACTAAAATTGAAAACAGACTCAATAGGAGTATGATTTGGGATGAAAAACAAAGTTTTAACAAAATAGTATTTGAAATCTAAGTGAAAGCATGCAGTGATGAAGAAAAGCTAATTTGGTCTTTTGAGGATGGCTCAGAAGCCTGACTAGCAGGCACTTAAAATGTTCAAAAAGTCACTGAATAAGAATTTATCAAAGGCCTGCTGTGAGCCATGCACATTCCAAAAGGCTTAAGAATGTCAGTGAACAAACAAGGAACTCATATTTTAGAGAAGACCAAAATAGAATAAACAATAAATGATTATAATTATAAGTGAAGAATTAATTAATAATGAAGAATTACAAAATACTAAAGAGCTACTTAGCTTTTATACTCAAATAAATTCTTAAAGATATGATAAGTTGTAAATGGTGAGAAGGATCCAAACACAAGAGAATCTGATGAAAACACACCCTTCCCCCCAAAATAAACCACTGAAAGCTCAGTGTTTCCTATGTAGAGTGATTCACCAATTATCCCTAAACTGATGCCAGATAAGGTTGGGTAAGCAAATGGGGCATGAATTACGTACGACTTGGTAAGTCAGGCAAGGATTTTAAACTAGAAAACGTGTTCTGATTTACAGTTTCATTTTGGCTGCTAAATGTATTGTGATATTGGGGCAGTTGTATAGAGAGATGAATAAAGAGAAAGAAGACAATTTGAAGGCTTTTACAGTTGTTTGGGAAAGATACAATGGTACCTTTACCAGAGTAATGCCAGGGGTGAGATAACCTGTCTTCGTGCAATTTGAAAAGGGTGACTCTTTCAGTGCAAATCTTGCCAAGAATCTTGTACCAAGAACAAAAAAATCCCTTCTGCCCAAAACACATAACCCAGTGCCAAGATAGCAGATAGAACCATGGGCTGAATTTTCAGACAGACTTATTCCTTGGCTACTTGTCCTTGTCCACGGGACAATCCACATAACCACACTCTGTGTATGTGGAGGTAATAGTTGAAGTGTTGTGAGGTAAATGGATTCTGAATTATATTCTGAAAATTGAATGAAAGGATTGCTGTTTGGTCAATTATAAGATTGAGGAAAGGATATGAATCAGTGATACATTGATTCTAAATTTCCGACTTGAAGAATTTGGCAGATTTCTACTAAAATTGAAAACAGACTCAATAGGAGTATGATTTGGGATGAAAAACAAAGTTTTAACAAAATAGTATTTGAAATCTAAGTGAAAGCATGCAGTGATGAAGAAAAGCTAATTTGGTCTTTTGAGGGATGGCTCATATTGTTATATAAAGTCACAGCATTAGGTGAGATCACATAGGATAGTGACTGAAGTCTTGGAGGAAACAGTGGCTTCAGGACTCAGTCCTGGAACATGTCAACATCTGTGATTGAACTAAGTCAAGTAGGGGCTATCCAAGGAGACAGAGGTGAGGTGAGAGGAAAACCAGAGATTCAAAAGAATAAAGTGTCTCAAGGAGAGAACTATAGACTTTAACATTGGTCATTGGCCATTGGCAACATTGTAAAGAATAGACTCTGTGGACTGACAAACTTGGAGGTCTGGAAGCTTCATCTGAGTGGTGTGAAGAGAAACCGTATGCAAGAGAGGGGCAGTGTTACCTACCAAGGAGTTTTTTAGTTTTTCTATGGAGGGAGCAGAGATATGGGACTGTGGCTAGGGTTGGATGGAGTAGGGGTGGGGGGCTGCCGTCAAACTTTTGTTTTTATTAATAGAAAGGCAAGTGGAAATGATTCATAATAATTGAGAAACTGGATGCAGAAAATGGAAGGATAATTACTAGAAGTGGAGCTCTTGAGAGAACAGAAAAGTCTTGAAAGATATGCAGCTATGAAGACCTATGAAGCTATATAACTTCTGTGAAGGTATATAGTTCATAGAATAGCCAGGTTTCAGTTAGAGGGAGAGGCAGAAGAGAACATTTAGAGTTGAGTTAGAGCAACTCAGTGCTTTGCTGCTGACAGAGGTTTCTTTGCAAAGGGCACACTTGAAGAGTTTGGGAGTTAAGAGATTAGAGGAGATTAATGGGCATACAGCAGAGCGTGGGAACACAAGTTCACTCGATGATGGATAGCGGAGGTGTTTGGGGCCTCTCTGAGTGACTACTGAGAAGCAGAAAGTGAGGAATGATGGGATTAACCCTGAGAGTTTCTTGAGAAAAGGTGGGTAAACAGTTCAAGCTGGAAAACAGAGGGTCGTCACATATCTTCAGTTTCCTGCAACTCATTTTTGATGGCCAGAGGTGATTGAAACTTCCCAAGAGACCTTCTTCTTGAGGAGGCCTGGGGTCTAGGCCTCAGTTTGTGCCTCTCTTGTTCTGGGAGAGTAGTCACTTGGTGGCCTCGAGCACGAAGGGAGAGACTAGAGACTTTGTCTTCTCTGCAGCAGCATGGAGACATGGCTGGTGCAAAACAGACCGAAGACTGTGAAAAAGGGATTTGTTAACTGAATGAATGATGGGGTGACTGATGCAATAAATGATCATTAGTTATTATCTCATATTAGCTAATGAGGTATTTCTCTGAGCTGAATGGATAAAATCAATTTTCTTTTCTGACACCAGTAAATTCTCTACTTATTGCAACTTTAAAGTTAAAAGTTATACACAATTTCCTATTGCTCTCAAAAATTATATGATTACCTGCCTGTAAAAAAAAAATTATATCTGTGATACCTGACTTCTTCAAAGAAGGAAGAAATTCATTTTTTTTTATTCCAATGTTACCACTAATCACAGTGTCATTTTCAATATTCATTTTCAGTCTCTACCTTAATTAGTGACATTATGTAAACTGCAATTTTTCACTCAAAAATATTGAAATATAAATTAGTTATGTCTTTGCTTCAGGTAGTTTTTTCCTATGCTGATAGCAATTGCAACAGATTTTAACTTTACATTATTGAAAATAGTTTGGAATATAATTATAATAGGCACTAATAGTTATCTCTCCAATATTCACCTGTCTGCCTTAACTGGAAGTGTTTATTGCAACAAATGAAAAACTGAAGCTTCAGTGGTTTCAAAAGGTAGAGGCTTATTTTTTCACGAAACAAGAATTCTCTTTGTATAGTGTTCTTGAATATACAAGCTTCATAAATCAATTTTGTTAATATTTTCAAAACAATATTTGTTATTACAAATAGCATATGTTCTAGATTTTCTTGTTTATTTTCTTTTGTCCCTATTCATGTAATAAGACAAAATATTTATACCTGAAATTGTTCCATAAGTTATAAAAAGGCAGTTTCTTTACCATTTGGAAGTCTTTAAAATTTTTTCCAGGTGTTTAAGAATGTGAAATAGCAATTATTTATGTCTTAGGAGTTTTATGTGTTAATATTCCATTTTGATGCCAACACTAAAATACATTTCCCTTGCTATCCAGAAAAATCAGTACTTTAAAACATTATTCATAAAAGCAGTAAAAGCCAACAAGCAACTTAAAATGTTCATATGTTTTGAACAGGAATAGTCGCTGTTAATAATTAACTGGCAGAATAAGAACAATAATAACATTTATATACAGAAATTTAGTTTTAATGTTAAATAGCCAAAAAAGAATCATTAGAAGAGTGAAAGTACAAAAATGAGGAATGATTCAAGTCACATCTAAAAGGTTTACTTATATTAAGTGTATTAAACTCTTAAAAGTAATCTTTCAAATGACTTCATGAAGACTTTGCACTTCTGGCCAAGTTGGAGTAACAGGAATTGGATTTATTCTCTTTCATAAAATGGCTTAAAATCAGGAACCATATATGAAAAAAAAAAACAAAAAACACCCAAAAAAACAGGTTTTAGGTATCAGGCAGCAAAGAACAGTAATTCCTGAAAGATAGAAAGCAAAATAGGTGAGCCCTACTATTATTTCAGCCCACTATCTAGAAAGGATCCCAGGTTACAAGGCAAGAAAGGGAGATCCAGGTAGAGCCTGCCAATCTTGCTGAGTTGAAAAGACAGAGTTGAGAGTCCAAGGAGACCAAGGTGGCTATCTGGGCAGCATACTTAAGAGGGAAGAGCTGCAGAGCCCCAGGTATCTTCAGGGACTTCAACTGAATACTTATGAGCAGATATGTGTGAGGGAAATATATGAGTCTTAGGAAAGAATCATGTGAAAGAACTGGAGAGAATGATTGTTGAAACTCACACAGGATTGAAAATTGTTTGTCTTCTATCAGCTAGAGTAGAAAAGACTCATAATTCATAGAATACTAGGAGGAGTACTCAAAAAGATATTGTCTTACTAGCAAGACTAAATTAGCCTTAGACTAATGACTGCTTTGATACTACCCCTCCCCCTGCAGAAAAAAAGGCCTAAAAAGATTAAATTGTCTTCAAGTAACTTAACTTCTTCTCAAAAAAACGCTAAAGGAATTTTACAGAAGTGCTTGTTTATGAATATATTCAGTCAAGTAGGTAAAATTCATAATAAAAATTTACCAGGGGTGAAAATAAGCAGAAAAATACAAATCATAATTAGGAATGAAACAAATGGTAGATAAATTAGCAAGGACATTAAAACAGTTAATCCAACTATAAACACCATTTCAAGAAAGTAAGTGGGGGCCAGAGAATGGTAAATAGTAAAAACAGATCAAATCAAAATTCTAAGTAAGAAAATTATAATGTCTGAAATAAAAAAATACAGTTAACAGTTCATTAGATATTTCAGAAAGAAAACAATTAATGAACTTAAAGGCAGGGAAATAGAACCTATCCAAAATGAAATAGACACAACACAAACTGGGGAAAAAAAGTCAAAATAGCATCAATGCTATGAGATGACTTAAGGCAGCCTAATGTAAGTAAAATTGGAGTCTCTGAAGAAGAGAAGAGGCTAGTTAAGAAGTTCAATGAACTCAACAAAATACACGAAGAAAACTACATCTAGGCAAACCATACTCATACAACTTACAGTTAGCTGGAGTGTCGGGGAAATATTCAGTTCAGTTCAGGGTGCTGACCCTTGAGACCCAGGTTACAAGGCAAGAAAGGGAGATCCAGGTAGAGCCTGCCAATCTTGCTGAGTTGAAAAGACAGAGTTGAGAGTCCAAGGAGACCAAGGTGGCTATCTGGGCAGCATACTTAAGAGGGAAGAGCTGCAGAGCCCCAGGTATCTTCAGGGACTTCAACTGAATACTTATGAGCAGATATGTGTGAGGGAAATATATGAGTCTTAGGAAAGAATCATGTGAAAGAACTGGAGAGAATGATTGTTGAAACTCACACAGGATTGAAAATTGTTTGTCTTCTATCAGCTAGAGTAGAAAAGACTCATAATTCATAGAATACTAGGAGGAGTACTCAAAAAGATATTGTCTTACTAGCAAGACTAAATTAGCCTTAGACTAATGACTGCTTTGATACTACCCCTCCCCCTGCAGAAAAAAAGGCCTAAAAAGATTAAATTGTCTTCAAGTAACTTAACTTCTTCTCAAAAAAACGCTAAAGGAATTTTACAGAAGTGCTTGTTTATGAATATATTCAGTCAAGTAGGTAAAATTCATAATAAAAATTTACCAGGGGTGAAAATAAGCAGAAAAATACAAATCATAATTAGGAATGAAACAAATGGTAGATAAATTAGCAAGGACATTAAAACAGTTAATCCAACTATAAACACCATTTCAAGAAAGTAAGTGGAGGCCAGAGAATGGTAAATAGTAAAAACAGATCAAATCAAAATTCTAAGTAAGAAAATTATAATGTCTGAAATAAAAAAATACAGTTAACAGTTCATTAGATATTTCAGAAAGAAAACAATTAATGAACTTAAAGGCAGGGAAATAGAACCTATCCAAAATGAAATAGACACAACACAAACTGGGGAAAAAAAGTCAAAATAGCATCAATGCTATGAGATGACTTAAGGCAGCCTAATGTAAGTAAAATTGGAGTCTCTGAAGAAGAGAAGAGGCTAGTTAAGAAGTTCAATGAACTCAACAAAATACACGAAGAAAACTACATCTAGGCAAACCATACTCATACAACTTACAGTTAGCTGGAGTGTCGGGGAAATATTCAGTTCAGTTCAGGTGCTCAGTGGTATCTGACCCTTTGAGAACCCATGGACTATAGCACACCATGCTTCCCTTCACCATCTCCCAGAACTTGTTCAAACTCATGTCCATTGATTCAGTGATGCCATCCAACCATCTCATCCTCTGACATCCCCTTCTCCTGCTAACTTCTATTTTTCCCTCAGTGGGTCTTCTCCAATGAGTTGTCTCTTCACATCAGGTGGCCAAAGTATTGGAGCTTCAGTCTCAGCATCAGTCCTTCCAGTGAAGATTCAGGGTTGATTTTCTTTAAGACTGATTGATCTCCTTGCAGTGCAACAGTCTCTCAAGAGTCTTCTCCAACATTATAGTTCACAGGTATCAATTCTTCAGCACTCAGCCTTCTTTATGGTCCACCTCTCACATCCATACACAACTGCTGGGAAAACCATAGCTTTGACGATATGGACTTTGTTTGGCCAAGTGATGTCTCTGCTTTTGAATACACTGTCTGATTTGTCATGGCTTTTCTACTAAGTAACCAAGAATTTTTTTAATTTCATGGCTGCAGTCATCATCTGCAGTAATTTTGGAGCCCAAGAAAATAAACTCTGTCAGTTTCCATTGTTTGTTCATCCATTTGCCATGAAGTGATAGGACTGGATGCCATTATCTTCGATTTTTGGATGATGAGTTTAAGGCCAGTTTTTTCATTCTCGTCTTTCACCTTCAAGAAGCTCTTTAATTCCTCTTCACTTTCTTCCATAAGGCTGGTATCATCTGCATACCTGAGGTTATTGATATTTCTCCCAGTAATCATTACTCCAGCTTGTGTTTCATCCAGACCAGCATTTCACATAATGTACTCTGCATATTATTTAAATAAGCAGGGTAACAGTATTACAGTGTTGATGTACTATAAACTCCTCTGACATTGACCTGGGCGATTGCTGTGTATTTGGGATGACATGGGAAAAGACCAAGCAGAGAACATTTTAAAGAACATTATCAGCTTGCTTGATTACTGCAGGCTGCAGTCGGCCTGATCCTCATCTCTGGAGGATGCACCCTTGAGACCACAGGCTTGCAAAGCTTAGTGAGCTGCAAGAACAAACTGTTCCTTTTCTCAAAACAATCAAACCTACAGACTTACCCTTATTGAAACAAAGAGAATTGCCTTAATATTTTTTCCTCCCATTTTAATGTTATAGTCACTAACTCATACTGCTTATTGACCAGGCCACTCATTTGCCAAGTATTATAAATGGAAATCTTGTTGTCAGATGTGGGTGATTATCTTTTATAAGGGTACCTAAGGTCATTCTAGCAATTTGAGTCTTCTTTATACCACCAGGCTATGTACTCGGAAGAGTATATTTCTTTGTTTTACTCACTAGAGTGTTGTTGATGTTTGAGATACAATTGGCATTCAATACACTCATTAATCTATGCATATGAAGGTTTATAGCCATTATGAATCTCAATCTACAAAGTGAAACATGCAAAAAGAATCTTCATTTTCATCAAGTCAAAAAAAAAGTTACAGATAGTAAGAAAGCAAAGGAGACAAAATGAGTTACAAAGTTCTCCATCCTAAAAAACAACAGAAAAGGAGGAGAAAAGTAACAGTGAGTAAGTGGGGCAGGCTAAAAACAAAACCATAAATATAACCCCATTCATTTCAGTAATCAGTTAAAAACAAATGGTCTATATACCCCCCAGTTAATGCTGATTCAAGAGAAAGCTAAAGCCTATATGAAAACTTGATCAAGGAACACAGTGTAGAATCAGAGGGCACATCTTTTAATGGCAGCCATGACTGGTTTCATGGGTTCAAGGCTAGAGTCAACCTTCACAACAAAAAAAAGAGCTAGAACTGAGTGTTCACCTTCAAGAAGCTCTTTAATTCCTCTTCACTTTCTTCCATAAGGCTGGTATCATCTGCATACCTGAGGTTATTGATATTTCTCCCAGTAATCATTACTCCAGCTTGTGTTTCATCCAGACCAGCATTTCACATAATGTACTCTGCATATTATTTAAATAAGCAGGGTAACAGTATTACAGTGTTGATGTACTATAAACTCCTCTGACATTGACCTGGGCGATTGCTGTGTATTTGGGATGACATGGGAAAAGACCAAGCAGAGAACATTTTAAAGAACATTATCAGCTTGCTTGATTACTGCAGGCTGCAGTCGGCCTGATCCTCATCTCTGGAGGATGCACCCTTGAGACCACAGGCTTGCAAAGCTTAGTGAGCTGCAAGAACAAACTGTTCCTTTTCTCAAAACAATCAAACCTACAGACTTACCCTTATTGAAACAAAGAGAATTGCCTTAATATTTTTTCCTCCCATTTTAATGTTATAGTCACTAACTCATACTGCTTATTGACCAGGCCACTCATTTGCCAAGTATTATAAATGGAAATCTTGTTGTCAGATGTGGGTGATTATCTTTTATAAGGGTACCTAAGGTCATTCTAGCAATTTGAGTCTTCTTTATACCACCAGGCTATGTACTCGGAAGAGTATATTTCTTTGTTTTACTCACTAGAGTGTTGTTGATGTTTGAGATACAATTGGCATTCAATACACTCATTAATCTATGCATATGAAGGTTTATAGCCATTATGAATCTCAATCTACAAAGTGAAACATGCAAAAAGAATCTTCATTTTCATCAAGTCAAAAAAAAAGTTACAGATAGTAAGAAAGCAAAGGAGACAAAATGAGTTACAAAGTTCTCCATCCTAAAAAACAACAGAAAAGGAGGAGAAAAGTAACAGTGAGTAAGTGGGGCAGGCTAAAAACAAAACCATAAATATAACCCCATTCATTTCAGTAATCAGTTAAAAACAAATGGTCTATATACCCCCCAGTTAATGCTGATTCAAGAGAAAGCTAAAGCCTATATGAAAACTTGATCAAGGAACACAGTGTAGAATCAGAGGGCACATCTTTTAATGGCAGCCATGACTGGTTTCATGGGTTCAAGGCTAGAGTCAACCTTCACAACATAAAAGGAAGTAGTGAGATGAGTGTAGATATGGTAGCTGCCTAGGAATTTCCTGCAGTGCTTCAATAAATTTTTGAAGAAGATAAGTATTTACCTGATCAGGTTTTTTTTTTATTTTCTTTTTCAGCCACTTCTATTGATCTTTCATTCACTTATGTTTGTTCTTTGACCTGTGTGGGCCTCCCATCGCAGTGACCTCTCTTGTCACAGAGCACGGGCTCCAGGCGCTGCACTTGGGAGCTCCGGCTCAGTAGTTAGATACATTGGTCCAGCCACTTTGTGGCATGTGGGATCTTCCTAGGCCAGGGATCGAACTGGTGCCCCTTGCACTGCAAGGTGGTATTCTTACCTGCTGGACCACCAAGGAAGCCCTGATCAGGTTTTAATGTAGATCAGACAGGATTGTACTGGAAGAGAATCCTAGACTAGAGTTACATAAGTAAGAAGGAAAAACTTGATGCCAGGTTATAAATCAGCAAATGATAGGCTAACTGTTTTGTTTGGTGGAAATGTTTCTGCTGATATGAAGCTGAAGTGTCTCTTAGTTTATCATTCAAAGAACTCAAGATCCCTTCAAAACAGTCAGAGGTTCTCTTCCTATCGTGGAAGAGTAAGCCCAAAGCTTGGGTTACACAGCCCATTTTTTAGGACTAGTTTTTCCATCACCTTATCAGAAGTAGAGAGACATTGATTGGAAAAGGATGATCCATGTAACATTCTTTTAACATCAGTAAGGCTCTGGGCCACTTCCCCATCAAGGACAACTTTCATCCCAATATCAAACTAGTATGCCAATTACTACATTGCTCACCCAACCTATGGACCAGGAAGTTGGGGAAATTTTCAAAATCTGTTATGTCCTACTGTTTCTTCAGTCAGTAAAAAAAAGTGGGGCAGGCTAAAAACAAAACCATAAATATAACCCCATTCATTTCAGTAATCAGTTAAAAACAAATGGTCTATATACCCCCCAGTTAATGCTGATTCAAGAGAAAGCTAAAGCCTATATGAAAACTTGATCAAGGAACACAGTGTAGAATCAGAGGGCACATCTTTTAATGGCAGCCATGACTGGTTTCATGGGTTCAAGGCTAGAGTCAACCTTCACAACATAAAAGGAAGTAGTGAGATGAGTGTAGATATGGTAGCTGCCTAGGAATTTCCTGCAGTGCTTCAATAAATTTTTGAAGAAGATAAGTATTTACCTGATCAGGTTTTTTTTTTATTTTCTTTTTCAGCCACTTCTATTGATCTTTCATTCACTTATGTTTGTTCTTTGACCTGTGTGGGCCTCCCATCGCAGTGACCTCTCTTGTCACAGAGCACGGGCTCCAGGCGCGTGCACTTGGGAGCTCCGGCTCAGTAGTTAGATACATTGGTCCAGCCACTTTGTGGCATGTGGGATCTTCCTAGGCCAGGGATCGAACTGGTGCCCCTTGCACTGCAAGGTGGTATTCTTACCTGCTGGACCACCAAGGAAGCCCTGATCAGGTTTTAATGTAGATCAGACAGGATTGTACTGGAAGAGAATCCTAGACTAGAGTTACATAAGTAAGAAGGAAAAACTTGATGCCAGGTTATAAATCAGCAAATGATAGGCTAACTGTTTTGTTTGGTGGAAATGTTTCTGCTGATATGAAGCTGAAGTGTCTCTTAGTTTATCATTCAAAGAACTCAAGATCCCTTCAAAACAGTCAGAGGTTCTCTTCCTATCGTGGAAGAGTAAGCCCAAAGCTTGGGTTACACAGCCCATTTTTTAGGACTAGTTTTTCCATCACCTTATCAGAAGTAGAGAGACATTGATTGGAAAAGGATGATCCATGTAACATTCTTTTAACATCAGTAAGGCTCTGGGCCACTTCCCCATCAAGGACAACTTTCATCCCAATATCAAACTAGTATGCCAATTACTACATTGCTCACCCAACCTATGGACCAGGAAGTTGGGGAAATTTTCAAAATCTGTTATGTCCTACTGTTTCTTCAGTCAGTAAAGGTAAGTGATTAATCAGGAAGAATTTTTTGTAAGGACTGTGAATCTATAAGGCTCTGAAAAACATTGACTTTGCATAAAATGAGGTTATGGCCATCACTGTGAATGGAATTTGAAAGAATCTTTGCCTGTGGTTTCTTCATGATTTTCATGGATGTGAGAAGGTTGATGTAGAGTCCCAAAGAGGTCTTCAGCAACTTAGTGACCCTCAGCAAGAATCTGGAGCTAGATGTGCCAGAGGGCAACTTCACTGAACTCCTCTCTGTGCAATACGAGGAGCTTACTAATGAAGACCTGATGAAATTGGAGAAAGACAGAGACCAGAGGAAGAAGAAGTAGCTGAGGAACCGAAGAGATTCATAATGCAGAAAATAGCAAGATGATTTCTTTATTTGAAGAGGCACTGTTAGTTTTTGAGGCATAGGACCCAAACCTAGACTGGTACTTGAAGGTTGCAGCAACTGTTCAAAATGCAATCCAGTGCTTTTAGGTCATCTATGATGAGAAGAAAAGAGTGACTATCCAAATATCACAGGATCATTATTTTAAAAGGATAGATAAAATTCTGCCCAATAAGGTGGATCAGGCCAGGTTTGAGTGACATTGCAGCTTTCCCACCACCTCCTTTTGCTGATGGTCTACCATCCTTCAGCTCTGCCATCTCCCACCTCATCTCCCTCCTCCCATCAGTAACTCTTATCTCCTTTTCACTCAATGCCAGCCCCTGTATGCCAGCAAAATTCTTTCCTTTATTTTTGTGTGTTTTTTTAAATGAATTATTTGTGTTAAAAGTATTATAAGCCTATTATAGTACAGTGCTATAGTATAGCAAATTGTGTCACTTTGATATCTAGGCTAAATTTGTTGGGCTTATAAACTGGTACTTAGAATGGAACTCATTCATATGTAGGGGATTTACTGTATCAAACAAGACAGATTTCTGATCAAAGAATATTACTAGTGGTAAAGAACAGCATTTTGTAGTTATGTGACAGGCTAAAATACTTATTTAAATAAAAACACAACTTCAAATACATAAAGTAGAAACTGGTAGGACTATAAAGAGAAAGACAAATCTACAATTACAGTTCAAAGTTTCAACACCTTTTCACAGCATAGTACACCTTTCAATACTCCTTTCACAGTAGTTGATTGAATAAGTACACAAAAATCAATAAAGGTTTAGAAGACTAGACAAACACTGCCCACCAAATTGACCTAATTGATAGTTTTAGAACATGCATAAAATGAGGTTATGGCCATCACTGTGAATGGAATTTGAAAGAATCTTTGCCTGTGGTTTCTTCATGATTTTCATGGATGTGAGAAGGTTGATGTAGAGTCCCAAAGAGGTCTTCAGCAACTTAGTGACCCTCAGCAAGAATCTGGAGCTAGATGTGCCAGAGGGCAACTTCACTGAACTCCTCTCTGTGCAATACGAGGAGCTTACTAATGAAGACCTGATGAAATTGGAGAAAGACAGAGACCAGAGGAAGAAGAAGTAGCTGAGGAACCGAAGAGATTCATAATGCAGAAAATAGCAAGATGATTTCTTTATTTGAAGAGGCACTGTTAGTTTTTGAGGCATAGGACCCAAACCTAGACTGGTACTTGAAGGTTGCAGCAACTGTTCAAAATGCAATCCAGTGCTTTTAGGTCATCTATGATGAGAAGAAAAGAGTGACTATCCAAATATCACAGGATCATTATTTTAAAAGGATAGATAAAATTCTGCCCAATAAGGTGGATCAGGCCAGGTTTGAGTGACATTGCAGCTTTCCCTCCATCTCCTATTGCTGATGGTCTACCATCCTTCAGCTCTGCCATCTCCCACCTCATCTCCCTCCTCCCATCAGTAACTCTTATCTCCTTTTCACTCAATGCCAGCCCCTGTATGCCAGCAAAATTCTTTCCTTTATTTTTGTGTGTTTTTTTAAATGAATTATTTGTGTTAAAAGTATTATAAGCCTATTATAGTACAGTGCTATAGTATAGCAAATTGTGTCACTTTGATATCTAGGCTAAATTTGTTGGGCTTATAAACTGGTACTTAGAATGGAACTCATTCATATGTAGGGGATTTACTGTATCAAACAAGACAGATTTCTGATCAAAGAATATTACTAGTGGTAAAGAACAGCATTTTGTAGTTATGTGACAGGCTAAAATACTTATTTAAATAAAAACACAACTTCAAATACATAAAGTAGAAACTGGTAGGACTATAAAGAGAAAGACAAATCTACAATTACAGTTCAAAGTTTCAACACCTTTTCACAGCATAGTACACCTTTCAATACTCCTTTCACAGTAGTTGATTGAATAAGTACACAAAAATCAATAAAGGTTTAGAAGACTAGACAAACACTGCCCACCAAATTGACCTAATTGATAGTTTTAGAACACTTCTCCCAGCAATAACAGAAAGTAAATTCTATGCAAGTATATAAAAATCATTCACCACTATAGGCTATGTTAGAAACAATAAAACAAGTCTTAGCATTTTTGAAATGAGTAGAATCATGTAAATATAATTAAATAATGAAATCATTAGTGGTTAAATCATGTCTTATAATCAAATAATTAAATCATTAGTTGTTGGAAAACTGAAGCTATTATGAAATACCCATTAAAATGCCCCAAATTTTAAAGCCACACATCAGAGGATTCATATAATACAAGTGGAACTTATGCACAAATTGTAAGAAATGCAAACTAATTTATAGTTTCAGCAAACTTATCAGTAAAGATGGGTGTTGGGCATAGCATGTGAACTGGGACCCAAGAGGACTAAGGAGTGTGAGCAAGACTTCGGTGATGAGGTTGTGTCCTATATTCACTGTATTCATGCTTTTACATTATATTAAATTTCAAAACTCATCAAAATGTATACTTTAAATATTTTCCATTTACTATATGTTAATTATACATTCTTAAAGCTGTAAAAGGAAAAGGACCTTAATGTTTTATGTTCCTATTTATTAAAAGTAATATGATATGAATTTCTTTATCCTATATTATAAACAGATATTCTAAAACATGAACTCAGTCTGGCAGTAAAATATTTCTTAAAAAGTTTTCTGCCTATGGGTGCATTATATAAATGAGAATACAATGAGAATCTACTACTTTTAGAATGAAGATATACTATGAAAAAAGGACTTTCTTATCAGTATCTTTACTAGATGATTGTTCTTTCTCCTCCACTCTTAAATCAGGCTCTTTCCTTTGTTGGGTGAAATACAGGAATTTTGAGTTTGTTTTTCATTTAATCTTCCACAATGACTTTTTACTCAATATACAATTGATTATCTAGTTTTCTGTCCCTTTAAAGAATAGAAGCAGAAAAGTCTGCTAGAGAGCTACACAGTCACTGAAGTGATCATTGACATAAGACAGTGTAATTATGGAAAGTGAGAAGACAGAACAGTACTATTCATGAATAATTATGAGTGAACCTGAATTAACAATAAAATGTTTAAAAGTATGTTAACCTGTGTTTTCCAGTAATGATTACAGATATCACAATATATGCAAGATTCATTCCCAGCAAAAAGTGCCAGATTAATGGGGAAATTTTGTAATATTACCACAAAGTTTTAGGAAAGTCTTCATGAATAGAAAAAAAAAATTTTCATTAGTGGTTAAATCATGTCTTATAATCAAATAATTAAATCATTAGTTGTTGGAAAACTGAAGCTATTATGAAATACCCATTAAAATGCCCCAAATTTTAAAGCCACACATCAGAGGATTCATATAATACAAGTGGAACTTATGCACAAATTGTAAGAAATGCAAACTAATTTATAGTTTCAGCAAACTTATCAGTAAAGATGGGTGTTGGGCATAGCATGTGAACTGGGACCCAAGAGGACTAAGGAGTGTGAGCAAGACTTCGGTGATGAGGTTGTGTCCTATATTCACTGTATTCATGCTTTTACATTATATTAAATTTCAAAACTCATCAAAATGTATACTTTAAATATTTTCCATTTACTATATGTTAATTATACATTCTTAAAGCTGTAAAAGGAAAAGGACCTTAATGTTTTATGTTCCTATTTATTAAAAGTAATATGATATGAATTTCTTTATCCTATATTATAAACAGATATTCTAAAACATGAACTCAGTCTGGCAGTAAAATATTTCTTAAAAAGTTTTCTGCCTATGGGTGCATTATATAAATGAGAATACAATGAGAATCTACTACTTTTAGAATGAAGATATACTATGAAAAAAGGACTTTCTTATCAGTATCTTTACTAGATGATTGTTCTTTCTCCTCCACTCTTAAATCAGGCTCTTTCCTTTGTTGGGTGAAATACAGGAATTTTGAGTTTGTTTTTCATTTAATCTTCCACAATGACTTTTTACTCAATATACAATTGATTATCTAGTTTTCTGTCCCTTTAAAGAATAGAAGCAGAAAAGTCTGCTAGAGAGCTACACAGTCACTGAAGTGATCATTGACATAAGACAGTGTAATTATGGAAAGTGAGAAGACAGAACAGTACTATTCATGAATAATTATGAGTGAACCTGAATTAACAATAAAATGTTTAAAAGTATGTTAACCTGTGTTTTCCAGTAATGATTACAGATATCACAATATATGCAAGATTCATTCCCAGCAAAAAGTGCCAGATTAATGGGGAAATTTTGTAATATTACCACAAAGTTTTAGGAAAGTAAAGTGTTGGATTTGACTTTCAAATACATTTTAAATGACACTCATTCTAAACTTGCTTTTTCCTAATGTAAGAGATAAACACTGTTTAAAATAAGGAAAAGAGAGATGATATATTTTACTTAGCATTTATACTCTAAGAAAATTTGTTAAACCTTAATAAAGATGAAAGACATTTTTCTTGTATATTGATTATTATTATCAGAATGTTTAAAAATATTCTGTGAGGAATTCCAGTGGACCAATCTATTCCAAAAGAGCTTGTTAAGTACTAAAGAAAAATATAGATAAACTATAGAACAAAGATAAAACAAAGATAACAATATTAAAAGAATATTTGAGGCTGGGCCAATGTTGATGGAAAATTTATAGAATGGTAGATAGAATATATATGACCACATAGTTTATAGACATTCATCAATATAAGGACAGTTCTTACTCATCAGATCGTCACAGGGTAATGATGCCTACTCCATTGTGAGTCCACTTAAGATGGTGCCAAATAAGTGAGTTACAAAAATACTGTCTTGGTTTTAATTTCACTTTTTATCAGTAGTTTAGTATTTTTACCTGAGTTGATGATAGTCTTTAAAAAGGAAGACATCCAAGTAAATTAGAAAAAAGAAAAAAAACCTTCAGGTAGAATTTCTAGAACAGAGTGAATGACTGTCGCAGGTGCATCCTGCAAAGACTTTATAGGTGAAACTCTTAGCAGGAACTGAAAAAGACATGCTGTATGTAATTCTATTGGCCTTGCTAATCCAAGGTCCACCATGGATACAGATATTGTAACTTATTCTGCGTGAGAACGCACAAAGTTACATGATTGATTGAAAGCTGTCTGCACTTTCTCCTTTTCAAATAAGTAACACACAAAAAAGAAAGCTTCCGTCTGTGTTTTATCTCACCACTTTAAAGACCTTTCTTTCTGGGAATTAAGCTCCATGAAAAGTGTACCTAAAGCTGGCTGATGGGTTCTTGACTTAAAATCATATGCGGAATTTCAAAAAGAAGTGTTAAGACTGACAAAAAAGAAAATCTTCCAAATATTAACACTAGGCATTCTTTCCAAGCACTTTAAGTATAAATTGTCTATTATTTAAAACATGAAAATTGAAGCCCTCAGCTTTTTCATGTTATGTCACAGTTTTTATTTAAAAAATGAAACAAAAATGTTCTCTCTCCCCTAATACTATTGTTTCAGAAACAATTGGCAAACATGGTCCTAAATGCAGAGAAACTCAGAGAGGTATTGCTAAGAAATATGGGACATAAAATCCTATCTTGCCATCAGGATGAGAAGTTTGTTTTTCAAAAACTTTTAGTCTTTTTCCATGGGCTTACTTTTTCCAGTTCTATATAGATAGTAAATTCATTTTCCTGAAGATTTCCAAAATAAGTTTCTATCAGGTTTTGAGGTTCTGATAAGAGTCAAAGTACAAGGAATTCTCTGATGGTCCAGTGGTTAAGACTCTGTGCTTTCACTGCTGAGAGCCCAGTTTAATCCCTGGTCAAGGAACTAAGATTCCACTGCTCAGTGTGGGAACAAAAAAAAAAAACCTAGTTTATAGACATTCATCAATATAAGGACAGTTCTTACTCATCAGATCGTCACAGGGTAATGATGCCTACTCCATTGTGAGTCCACTTAAGATGGTGCCAAATAAGTGAGTTACAAAAATACTGTCTTGGTTTTAATTTCACTTTTTATCAGTAGTTTAGTATTTTTACCTGAGTTGATGATAGTCTTTAAAAAGGAAGACATCCAAGTAAATTAGAAAAAAGAAAAAAAACCTTCAGGTAGAATTTCTAGAACAGAGTGAATGACTGTCGCAGGTGCATCCTGCAAAGACTTTATAGGTGAAACTCTTAGCAGGAACTGAAAAAGACATGCTGTATGTAATTCTATTGGCCTTGCTAATCCAAGGTCCACCATGGATACAGATATTGTAACTTATTCTGCGTGAGAACGCACAAAGTTACATGATTGATTGAAAGCTGTCTGCACTTTCTCCTTTTCAAATAAGTAACACACAAAAAAGAAAGCTTCCGTCTGTGTTTTATCTCACCACTTTAAAGACCTTTCTTTCTGGGAATTAAGCTCCATGAAAAGTGTACCTAAAGCTGGCTGATGGGTTCTTGACTTAAAATCATATTCTGAATTTCAAAATTAAGTGGTAAGACTGACAAAAGAAAATCTTCCAAATATTAACACTAGGCATTCTTTCCAAGCACTTTAAGTATAAATTGTCTATTATTTAAAACATGAAAATTGAAGCCCTCAGCTTTTTCATGTTATGTCACAGTTTTTATTTAAAAAATGAAACAAAAATGTTCTCTCTCCCCTAATACTATTGTTTCAGAAACAATTGGCAAACATGGTCCTAAATGCAGAGAAACTCAGAGAGGTATTGCTAAGAAATATGGGACATAAAATCCTATCTTGCCATCAGGATGAGAAGTTTGTTTTTCAAAAACTTTTAGTCTTTTTCCATGGGCTTACTTTTTCCAGTTCTATATAGATAGTAAATTCATTTTCCTGAAGATTTCCAAAATAAGTTTCTATCAGGTTTTGAGGTTCTGATAAGAGTCAAAGTACAAGGAATTCTCTGATGGTCCAGTGGTTAAGACTCTGTGCTTTCACTGCTGAGAGCCCAGTTTAATCCCTGGTCAAGGAACTAAGATTCCACTGCTCAGTGTGGGAACATAAATAAATAAATAGGCAAAACTGATTAATATTTTTTAAAAATCCGAGTATATGATGAGAATATCAGAGACAAGCTTGTTTAAATCAACATTAAGATCTAGTCAACTTTGTTATCTGAATCAATAACTGACCAACTCTACTGTCCAGCTTTACTATAAATCCTACATCTACTTTTTCTTGCCCATGTGCTACTTCATTTTAGTATTCAAATGACATATCTCTAGGTACTGCTTTAGACGATGGTCAAGAAAGTTCATATGTAACTGATCTTCCTCCAGATTATAAGTATGAAGCAGTTACAAAACATCAGAAACAGTAGATATCAACCATAAGCTGACAACAGGGAGAAAAGATAATTTAGGATCGAGAATGTATTATACTAGGTGGCTTTGTTATTTATGCACGTGTATATGTCTGTGCCTATGTATTTATTTTACAACTTTTGCTAAGGAGAGGCTCATCGAGTATCATGTCGGTTCCCTAAAACTCCAACAAGAAACTTCAGATTTTTTAAATTGAAAACATGAATGCTTTAGTTTGAGGCAGACATAATCACTGGAAATAAGGGAGGAGTCCTGGAAGCAAGAAAACAGAGACAGGGAGTCTCAATTCTCCTATAAATTCTGGCAACATTTCTGGCCTGTCCCTTCATCTACATACTCACAGAACAAGCTTTGTCTGTGCTTTGCAACTAGAAGCTAAAAGGACAGACTGAACTGAGATTTTAATATGTGCCTTAGATATGAAATTGTAGTTTGAATCTTGCACATTGGCAAACATGGAATGAGAAAGGTTTGTTTAATTCCTATCTTGCCATCAGGATGAGAAGTTTGTTTCAAAACTTTTAGTCTTTTTCCATGGGCTTACTTTTTCCAGTTCTATATAGATAGTAAATTCATTTTCCTGAAGATTTCCAAAATAAGTTTCTATCAGGTTTTGAGGTTCTGATAAGAGTCAAAGTACAAGGAATTCTCTGATGGTCCAGTGGTTAAGACTCTGTGCTTTCACTGCTGAGAGCCCAGTTTAATCCCTGGTCAAGGAACTAAGATTCCACTGCTCAGTGTGGGAACATAAATAAATAAATAGGCAAAACTGATTAATATTTTTTAAAAATCCGAGTATATGATGAGAATATCAGAGACAAGCTTGTTTAAATCAACATTAAGATCTAGTCAACTTTGTTATCTGAATCAATAACTGACCAACTCTACTGTCCAGCTTTACTATAAATCCTACATCTACTTTTTCTTGCCCATGTGCTACTTCATTTTAGTATTCAAATGACATATCTCTAGGTACTGCTTTAGACGATGGTCAAGAAAGTTCATATGTAACTGATCTTCCTCCAGATTATAAGTATGAAGCAGTTACAAAACATCAGAAACAGTAGATATCAACCATAAGCTGACAACAGGGAGAAAAGATAATTTAGGATCGAGAATGTATTATACTAGGTGGCTTTGTTATTTATGCACGTGTATATGTCTGTGCCTATGTATTTATTTTACAACTTTTGCTAAGGAGAGGCTCATCGAGTATCATGTCGGTTCCCTAAAACTCCAACAAGAAACTTCAGATTTTTTAAATTGAAAACATGAATGCTTTAGTTTGAGGCAGACATAATCACTGGAAATAAGGGAGGAGTCCTGGAAGCAAGAAAACAGAGACAGGGAGTCTCAATTCTCCTATAAATTCTGGCAACATTTCTGGCCTGTCCCTTCATCTACATACTCACAGAACAAGCTTTGTCTGTGCTTTGCCTGAATAGCTCAGACAAAGCTAAAAGGACAGACTGAACTGAGATTTTAATATGTGCCTTAGATATGAAATTGTAGTTTGATTCCAATTGAGTCAAATGTCTCATAAAACAAACAAGCCACTTGGGAAAGGAAAACAGAATGCACAACAGTGTATGTGATGGAATTCCAAATTATTTGATATAATAAGAAAAATAATGTGGACCACTCTCAAAGAAAAACATAATTAATATGAGTGCATCTAGATATGAACCAAGAATTGGAATTAGTCAATAAAGGTCATGAAAGAAGATAAGGTTATACTAAATGAAGGCATGGAAAATCTTGGCAAAGAAATAGAAAACATTAAAAAAAAAAAAAACTAAATAAAGAACTGAAAAATACGTGAAAAATAATTCCTAGGGTGAATTTCACAGAAGAATAGGAATACCAAATTAATACCCTATACTATCATATGTAAAAGAGATAACTATTGCCAATGTGCTGTGGGACTAAGAGATCGTTCATGGGGGCTTTGTGATGGGCTGGAGGGGTGGGATAGGGTGTATGGGATATACATATGACTAATCTGGAATTATACATACTCGTAAACAGCAAAACTCTGTAACAGCAAAATAAAGAAAAACAATGAAATAAAAAATTATGAAATGAATATAAAACAGTAGGATTTAATCAATCCAGGAAATAGAAGGAAATGAAAAAGAAGATTAAACAGAAAGGTAGAGCTTCAAGAACTGTGAGACAACATCAAAAGACCTACCACATAAGAAGAGGGAAGAAGCAATCAGTAATAAAATTTAAATATTTAAAGAAATAATAGCTGAAAATGTGTTAAACATGATGAACTACAGACATGCACAAATGCAAATAGTTCAGTGAAACCTAGGTAGTGTAATAAGAATCATGCCTAAGTATATAATAATCAATTTGACAAAATGAAATAATTGTAATGCAACTGGAAGAAAAAACATACACATTGTTGCTGTTGTCATTTAGTTACTCAGTTGTGTCTGTTTCTTTGCAACCTCATGGACTATAGCCCACCAGGTTCCTCTGTCCCAGGAATTTTGCAGGCAGAAATACTGGAATGGGTTACCATTCCCTTCTCCAGGAAATGGAGCGATCCAGCGATTGAACAGTCTCTCACATTGGCAGGCAGACTCTTAACCACTGAGCTACCAGAGAAGTTTCATTTTATATATACGTATCCAAAAATTCTAATGATCACTAGCCTCATCAAGAATAATAGGAGTCAGAAGAGAATGAAATAATATCTAGAATAAAATCTGTTAACCTAGATATGGCATTTGGAACAAATAACATTCTAGAATAATGGTAAACTATATTCACTAGAAGCCACTATTTAATCTCAACAGACCTATACAACAAAGAATGCTTAAGAACTTTCTTTAGGTTATAGGTGATGATACAATATAGACCCTTGAATTCTGAGGAATAAATGAAAAAATTACAAATGATAATTTCTTTTAAATGCATGCTATTTGCTGAACACTGTAATACTGTCTCTGGAGTTCAGAAAATATGTGATATAATACATATGAAAACTCTACCGTAAAGAGAAAAAGGGGATCGAATGAACAGACTTATATAATTGCAAGTATTACAACATACATGGAAGTTGATCTGTGAAATATTGAGTATACACTGTAAACTTAAAATGATACTAAAAATTAATGCAGAAGGGTTTAATTAATAAAGTCAACTGGTAAACTAAAATTCCATTTTAAATACTGGTGAATTCAAAGGAAGGCAGGAAAGGAGAAAATGAGAAAAAAGACACAAAAATAACAGGTAATTAGTAGAATGATAATCTTAAATCCAAACATCAAAAATTATTTTAAGTATTAATAGGATTACACCCACCTAAAAGGGTAGAAGGAAATGAAAAAGAAGATTAAACAGAAAGGTAGAGCTTCAAGAACTGTGAGACAACATCAAAAGACCTACCACATAAGAAGAGGGAAGAAGCAATCAGTAATAAAATTTAAATATTTAAAGAAATAATAGCTGAAAATGTGTTAAACATGATGAACTACAGACATGCACAAATGCAAATAGTTCAGTGAAACCTAGGTAGTGTAATAAGAATCATGCCTAAGTATATAATAATCAATTTGACAAAATGAAATAATTGTAATGCAACTGGAAGAAAAAACATACACATTGTTGCTGTTGTCATTTAGTTACTCAGTTGTGTCTGTTTCTTTGCAACCTCATGGACTATAGCCCACCAGGTTCCTCTGTCCCAGGAATTTTGCAGGCAGAAATACTGGAATGGGTTACCATTCCCTTCTCCAGGAAATGGAGCGATCCAGCGATTGAACAGTCTCTCACATTGGCAGGCAGACTCTTAACCACTGAGCTACCAGAGAAGTTTCATTTTATATATACGTATCCAAAAATTCTAATGATCACTAGCCTCATCAAGAATAATAGGAGTCAGAAGAGAATGAAATAATATCTAGAATAAAATCTGTTAACCTAGATATGGCATTTGGAACAAATAACATTCTAGAATAATGGTAAACTATATTCACTAGAAGCCACTATTTAATCTCAACAGACCTATACAACAAAGAATGCTTAAGAACTTTCTTTAGGTTATAGGTGATGATACAATATAGACCCTTGAATTCTGAGGAATAAATGAAAAAATTACAAATGATAATTTCTTTTAAATGCATGCTATTTGCTGAACACTGTAATACTGTCTCTGGAGTTCAGAAAATATGTGATATAATACATATGAAAACTCTACCGTAAAGAGAAAAAGGGGATCGAATGAACAGACTTATATAATTGCAAGTATTACAACATACATGGAAGTTGATCTGTGAAATATTGAGTATACACTGTAAACTTAAAATGATACTAAAAATTAATGCAGAAGGGTTTAATTAATAAAGTCAACTGGTAAACTAAAATTCCATTTTAAATACTGGTGAATTCAAAGGAAGGCAGGAAAGGAGAAAATGAGAAAAAAGACACAAAAATAACAGGTAATTAGTAGAATGATAATCTTAAATCCAAACATCAAAAATTATTTTAAGTATTAATAGGATTACACCCACATAAAAGGGTAGAAGTTTTTAGAATGTATGTTAATGAAGGTTTTCATTTTAAAGGTCTTTTAGTACTGGTTTATGTTTCTTTTTATTAACAAGTGTGAAAATGTTTTGTCTTATCCACCATCTAATATTTTAGGCTCTTTGATATGCTATAGTTTTTTAGTTTTTTATTTTTTCTCTGTGGTATATTTCTGACTGCTTGGAGATACAACCCATATTGAGAAGTGCAAAATAGTTTATTTTAATTTTACTTATCTTAGAAACAAGACTTAAATGATCAGTTTAATGGATAAAAATATAATTAGATTTTTAAGCTATAGTTGTAGCCTCCAGAAACAGGGAAAATTTGAGTATCAGTTACAGTATTTTATAGACAAGTATATTAAAAACAACTGGGGTTATGTTCTTGCTTTGACTCAATAAGAAATATAATCAGTAACTGGGCTGATTAACAGTAGTGCAGATTCAAGTGATTATTCCTCAAAAGATGATACACACTTACATTAACACTTAGTTTTAAGTATGTTTTGCTATTCCATGCAGATAAATGAATTTCAGGACATATCTATTCATATCTTTTCTATCTGTCTTAATGATTATCTTCCTTTCCAAAGATTCCATATCCTTGAAAAGATCATGTCTTGATTTTACTGTGGATGTCTTGTAGTGAGCAGAAAACCAGGTCCCATCACCCCAGTCTGAATACAGCTGCTATTATTCCTTTGTTTCAAGCATATGAACTATTATGAGTCTGCGTGGAACTGTCCACTTTGTGTCCCAGTGCAGCTAAAGAATGTTCAATGTTTTGAACAGTTTTTAAAACCACTTTTTCCCTTTATGATTTTATTTGCAGACGTTCATGTCGACATATTCCTCCACAGGATTCTTTTATTCATGGAAGTTGATCTGTGAAATATTGAGTATACACTGTAAACTTAAAATGATACTAAAAATTAATGCAGAAGGGTTTAATTAATAAAGTCAACTGGTAAACTAAAATTCCATTTTAAATACTGGTGAATTCAAAGGAAGGCAGGAAAGGAGAAAATGAGAAAAAAGACACAAAAATAACAGGTAATTAGTAGAATGATAATCTTAAATCCAAACATCAAAAATTATTTTAAGTATTAATAGGATTACACCCACATAAAAGGGTAGAAGTTTTTAGAATGTATGTTAATGAAGGTTTTCATTTTAAAGGTCTTTTAGTACTGGTTTATGTTTCTTTTTATTAACAAGTGTGAAAATGTTTTGTCTTATCCACCATCTAATATTTTAGGCTCTTTGATATGCTATAGTTTTTTAGTTTTTTATTTTTTCTCTGTGGTATATTTCTGACTGCTTGGAGATACAACCCATATTGAGAAGTGCAAAATAGTTTATTTTAATTTTACTTATCTTAGAAACAAGACTTAAATGATCAGTTTAATGGATAAAAATATAATTAGATTTTTAAGCTATAGTTGTAGCCTCCAGAAACAGGGAAAATTTGAGTATCAGTTACAGTATTTTATAGACAAGTATATTAAAAACAACTGGGGTTATGTTCTTGCTTTGACTCAATAAGAAATATAATCAGTAACTGGGCTGATTAACAGTAGTGCAGATTCAAGTGATTATTCCTCAAAAGATGATACACACTTACATTAACACTTAGTTTTAAGTATGTTTTGCTATTCCATGCAGATAAATGAATTTCAGGACATATCTATTCATATCTTTTCTATCTGTCTTAATGATTATCTTCCTTTCCAAAGATTCCATATCCTTGAAAAGATCATGTCTTGATTTTACTGTGGATGTCTTGTAGTGAGCAGAAAACCAGGTCCCATCACCCCAGTCTGAATACAGCTGCTATTATTCCTTTGTTTCAAGCATATGAACTATTATGAGTCTGCGTGGAACTGTCCACTTTGTGTCCCAGTGCAGCTAAAGAATGTTCAATGTTTTGAACAGTAAAACCACTTTCTTTCAAGATTGCACTCACATTCTTTTATTGTCAACATTTATGATTTTATTTGCAGACGTTCATGTCGACATATTCCTCCACAGGTATATGCATATTAAAAAGAGGAAAAATTGCACATGCATTCGTTTCTGGTTTGCATTCCTTTACACCTCCCTACTCCCTTACTTCTTCACATCACCTTGGAACAGAGGCAGCCTTCCATAGTCATATTCTCAGGTTCAGAAACGTATCTTGATCTAGGTTAATCAAGAAACCTGATTAAAGCTTGTTCTTGTCAGAAGTTACACGGGAAGTGGATGATGTGAGAGTTATAATTCTGATGATAATAATATTGCAAAATAATAAATTCTTTATTATAAAGACTTACTACTGTTCAACACTCTAATCCTGACCATTTGCAGCTCATGCTCTGGTAGTCCTGTCTTTAAACTTCTTTGTAAGCATTAGAGAACTATTGATCATCTAATTCCTCCCAGTCTTTATGGAGATACTTCAGTTTAGACGTAGTGCAGAATGGTGGCTTGGCCATTTCCTGATGTATTATAGGTATTTTGGCTATTAGCGCGTATATTAAAAGAAAAGAATCTTAAATCATATGCACAATTCAGTAATTAGCAATTCATATTATTTTCTGTGCATTCTCTTAAGCACTGTAAGTTCTGTTAATACTCCTAGTTTGAGGACTTGTTAAAAGCCAAATACTGTGAAAATGCTAAGGATGCAAATCCATATAAGATGAAGTCTTTGACTTCAAGGAATTCAATATCCACGAGGGGAACAGTAAGTTGTGATGAGTGCAATAAAGTATTACTGAGGCAGAAGGGTAGTAACAGAAGAGGAAGTTGAGCAAATAATGAGAAACAGCTATCTATTAAGCACTGTAGTAGGTGCTGTGTGATCAGATTCTCTAAGTTTCATTAAGGTATAGGATAAATAATAGCATTAGGTAGCACTTAATATTTTTTACCAATTGCTGTGCAGAACCTAAGGAATTGTATGGAATTCAGCAAATACTAGGAAAGTAAAATTTGAAGTTTTAGATTAGGAATACTGCCAGTAAATCTGGTCCATAGCTTTGCATGGACTTAACACATGTTTTACATTCTTTGTTTCTAGCTATTCTTTTGGATTTTCTCTATGTGTGTATATATGTGTGTCTCAAATATCATTACATTTTGTTAGGTGGAAAAATTTCTTATTTGGCTTAGTACTTAATCCTGCTTCTATGAACCCAGTGTGAGATTTGAGTATTAGTTTTCTCAAGGATATAAGGAGGAATTTCATCAGTTAAGTGTGAGTTTAAAAATTGCACATGCATTCGTTTCTGGTTTGCATTCCTTTACACCTCCCTACTCCCTTACTTCTTCACATCACCTTGGAACAGAGGCAGCCTTCCATAGTCATATTCTCAGGTTCAGAAACGTATCTTGATCTAGGTTAATCAAGAAACCTGATTAAAGCTTGTTCTTGTCAGAAGTTACACGGGAAGTGGATGATGTGAGAGTTATAATTCTGATGATAATAATATTGCAAAATAATAAATTCTTTATTATAAAGACTTACTACTGTTCAACACTCTAATCCTGACCATTTGCAGCTCATGCTCTGGTAGTCCTGTCTTTAAACTTCTTTGTAAGCATTAGAGAACTATTGATCATCTAATTCCTCCCAGTCTTTATGGAGATACTTCAGTTTAGACGTAGTGCAGAATGGTGGCTTGGCCATTTCCTGATGTATTATAGGTATTTTGGCTATTAGCGCGTATATTAAAAGAAAAGAATCTTAAATCATATGCACAATTCAGTAATTAGCAATTCATATTATTTTCTGTGCATTCTCTTAAGCACTGTAAGTTCTGTTAATACTCCTAGTTTGAGGACTTGTTAAAAGCCAAATACTGTGAAAATGCTAAGGATGCAAATCCATATAAGATGAAGTCTTTGACTTCAAGGAATTCAATATCCACGAGGGGAACAGTAAGTTGTGATGAGTGCAATAAAGTATTACTGAGGCAGAAGGGTAGTAACAGAAGAGGAAGTTGAGCAAATAATGAGAAACAGCTATCTATTAAGCACTGTAGTAGGTGCTGTGTGATCAGATTCTCTAAGTTTCATTAAGGTATAGGATAAATAATAGCATTAGGTAGCACTTAATATTTTTTACCAATTGCTGTGCAGAACCTAAGGAATTGTATGGAATTCAGCAAATACTAGGAAAGTAAAATTTGAAGTTTTAGATTAGGAATACTGCCAGTAAATCTGGTCCATAGCTTTGCATGGACTTAACACATGTTTTACATTCTTTGTTTCTAGCTATTCTTTTGGATTTTCTCTATGTGTGTATATATGTGTGTCTCAAATATCATTACATTTTGTTAGGTGGAAAAATTTCTTATTTGGCTTAGTACTTAATCCTGCTTCTATGACACACCAAGTGTGAGATTTGAGTATTAGTTTTCTCAAGGATATAAGGAGGGAATTTCATCAGTTAACTTTGGAGTTAGATACCTTCAAACTCCAATAAGCTGATAAATATTTAATAAACAATGTATCTTCTTATTCTCACTTCATTCAAACACCACTGTTATACTGTTTCTGTGAGCTGTCAGCTGACTAAGAATTGCAAAAGTTACTATATCAGCCTCAAAATTAAATGTAATTATTAGAATTATTTAATAATTACTAGTTGTTCTAATTCACAAATCCTTGAAACCCTGTTTTCTTTACTATTGCATATTTTGTTCATAGTACCATATGTGAAACATATATTAATATGTTTATATATATTATTTATATCTATGTATACAAACTTTGAAAGGAAAAAACTTCAGCATTAGTTTTAAAAATATATGTTCCTATTGTTTTGTCATATTAATAGTAGTAATTTTTAAATTTCTCAACTGGAAATTATCTTAATAATGCCTAATTATCTCACATTAAAGAGGAAGTATTTATGTTATTTCTGAAATAATATTTCTATCCATATAGTTAACTAATTCTCATGTAAGACACAGAAAGAAATTTACAATTGTAATTTTGCTATATTACTTTCTTTTTTTTTTTTTTTTAGCATTTTTTTTTTTTTTTTGGGGGGGGGGGGGGGGGGGGGGGAGGGGAGGGCAGGCGGGCCACTTCTATTGGTCTTTCATTTGTCTATTTTCATCCATCTTTTGTTCTTTGGCCCTTGTGGACCTCCCATTGCGGTGGCCTCTGTTGTCGCAGAGCTCCGGCTCGGTAATTGGACACATCGGTCCAGCCTCTCCGCGGCACGTGGGATCATCCCAGGCCAGGGATCGAACCGGCACCACTTGCACTGCAAGGCGGTGTCCTTACCCACTGGACCACCAGGGAAGCCCTATATTACTTTCTTTATTTGTGTGTGCCAAGTCATTTAAGTCATGTCCAACTCTTTTGTGACCCCTATGGACTATATGTTGATCACCAAGCTCTTCTGTCCATGGAATTCTCCAGAAAAGAACGCTGGAGTGGGTTGCCAGGCCCTCCTCCAGGGGATCTTCCAGACCCAGGGATCAAACCCATGTCTTCTATGTCTCCTGTAGTGGCAGGCAGGTAGGTGGGTTCTTTACTACCAGCACCACCTGAAGAAGCCCTGTTTTTTTCTATAAGAAAAGACATATAAATAGGTTAATTCTTCAAAAATGACACAGATCACTAGATTCACATATTGATTAGAGGATGGAGAATCAAGTGATGCAAAATTGCTCTCCTTTTTTTTTTTTTTTTTTGTTGACCAAATTGACACTCAGTATTTTTAAAAATCTTTTTTATCTTTTAGCTTTGAAATACAGAAGCACATACAGTTGTCATAAATACTATAGAATCTTCTACTCCTTTTACTCAGTTTCCCAGTGATAGTATCTTGAATCCACTGTAGTACAGCATCACAACCAGAATTCAGACATCGATAAAGTCAAAGTACAGAACACTTTGCATCACCATCTAGATCCCTCCCAATGCCCTCTTCTCACTACCCCCAGAGTCTCCCATCCTTTGCTCTTCCTTCTCCTTAATTTCCCTTCTGTTTGTTTCTATAATTTTAGCAATTCAAATGTATTCTGTAAATGAGATCATGTAGTCCATAATCTTCTGCGATTTGCTTTTTCACTCAGTGTAGTTCTGTGGAGATTCATCTAGGTCGTTGTATACATCAATTTTACATTCCTTTTTTACTGCTGAGTAATGTCCCATCATATAGATGCACCACAGTGTATTTAACTATTCACCATTTGAAGGATATCTACATTGTTTCTAGTTTTGGGCTATTTTCAGTAAATTGCTATAAATATTCCTGTTTTGTGTGTGTGTGTGTGTGTGTGTGTGTGTAAATAGATTTTCCTTACTCTGGGATAAATGCCAAAGAATGCAAGTGGTAAGTGATAC
The DNA here is from genome assembly GCA_022376925.1 of Tragulus kanchil. Classification (NCBI taxonomy): domain Eukaryota; kingdom Metazoa; phylum Chordata; class Mammalia; order Artiodactyla; family Tragulidae; genus Tragulus; species Tragulus kanchil. Next base: position 66,393,890 of record JAIOJX010000028.1, on the reverse strand, counting down.
GGGTAGTTGCATACTATTTAAAGAAACTGCCAGGCTGCTTTCTAAAAAAGTGTTTCATTTTACATCCCTACTAACAAAACCTTAGTAATCTAGATTCTCTGTGTCCTCAGCACCATTTGGTTTTGTCCTGGAGGGTGATACTTCATTGTGGTTTGAATTTGCATTTCCCTAATAGCTGATGATGTTGAACATCTCTTCATGTGTTTATTTGCCATCTTGAAGCATATTCAGTGAAATGTGATTTTAAAAAAAGACTTTTTTCTTCTGCTTATTTTATAGTTGGTTAATTCAGTGTTTTTATTGTTGAGTTTATTTTTGATAATTGAATATTGACTTTATTTTGATTAATCTCTGTTTTCCTAGCTCATAGGGCCTGTTCATCCAATATTATAGTCATATATTTTGCATTTTCTTTGGAGTCTTTTTTAAAAAAATTTTTACAGAGTTTTGTTGTTCACAGACATGTATGTTCCCTGACCAGTCATATACATATCCCTGGACCCGTCCCGCCTCACAGTGCCCCCCATCCCACCCCTCTTGGAGTTTTGAAAGTTTATTATGTATTCTAGATTCTAGTTTTTTGTCAAGTATGTAGTTTTAATTATTTTCTCTGACTCTTGGAGTTGTTAGTTTTATCTTCATAACAAGGTCTTTTATAGAGCAAAAGTTTTAAATTTTGATGAAGTCTGACTTATCTTCTTTTTTCCCCTATGGATTATGATTTGGGTGTCAACATTAGAATTCTTTCCTATCCTTAAGTCCCAAAGATTTTTTCCTATATTTTTTAAAGTCTTATAAATATTTTTGCATTTTACATTAATTTTGTAAATTAATTTTGAGCTGATTTTTGTAAAAGGTCTCAAGTCTTAGGTTAAACAGTCCTTTTTTAATTCTTGACTCTGTTCTACTGATTATGTGCTTATTCACACACAGACAGTGAACTATCTTGATTTCAGTTTTCCAGTTCCTTTGCCTTTCTGTATATAAATTAGGATAATCTTGCCTATATCTATAAAAATTCTTACTCGAATTTGGCTAGGAATTGTATTAAACCTCTAGGTCCAAAGATTTCCCTGTGACTCAGACAGATTGGTAAAGAATCTGTCTGTAATACAGGAGACCAGGGTTTGATCCCTGGGAAGATTCCCTGTAGAAGGAAATGGCTACCCACTCCAGTATTCTTGCTGGAAAATTCCATGGACAGAGGAGCCTGGCGGGCAACAGTCCATGGGACCCCAGAATGGGACACGACTGAGTGACCAACACTTGCACTTTTCTTCTAGGTCAGTTGGAGGAGAACTGATATCTTTACTGTGTTAAATCTTGCAATCCATTATCTTCTTCAGTTGCCATAATCAGTGTTTAGCCTTTTCCAGATAAAAGTACTATTTGTGTTAGATATACACTAAGCTATTTATTTATTTATTTATTTTGAGCAACTGTAAATTGTATGTTTCAGTGCCCTCATTTTTATTTTTATATATAGAAATAGACTTGATTTTTGTATCTTATGACTTAGTTGAACTCATTCCTTACCTCTAAATTTTTTGTAGATTCTGTGGGATATTCTAGGCAATCATATCATTTGTGGATATGGAGAATTACTATTTTCATTCCTGTCTGTATATCATTAACCTCAGTCTTGATTTATTGCATTAGCTTGAGCTCCCAACATTATGATGACTAAAAGTGGTAATAGTAGAACACCATGCCATCTTATTCCAGGGGCAGATCATTTATTGTTTCACAGTGAATTTAATGTTGTAGGGTTTGTATAGACCTTTATTTTTATCAAGCTGAAGAAGTTCCACTCTGATTTCCCTGTACATTTCCCTGATAGTGTTTATCATGAGTTGGAATTGAACTGTAAAAAATTCTTCCTATACATCAAATGATAATCTGAGTTTTTAGTGTGTTATGTTGGATCATATCGATTAAGCTTCAAGTATTGAAATGGCGTTTCATTCTTAGAATAAACACAGTTGATCATAGTGTATAACACTTCCTATATACTGCTGAATTCTATTTGATAGCAATTTTTGCATCAATATTTATGATGGATGTGACCTGTAGTATTATATTTTACTCAAGTCTTAGGTTAAACAGTCCTTTTTTAATTCTTGACTCTGTTCTACTGATTATGTGCTTATTCACACACAGACAGTGAACTATCTTGATTTCAGTTTTCCAGTTCCTTTGCCTTTCTGTATATAAATTAGGATAATCTTGCCTATATCTATAAAAATTCTTACTCGAATTTGGCTAGGAATTGTATTAAACCTCTAGGTCCAAAGATTTCCCTGTGACTCAGACAGATTGGTAAAGAATCTGTCTGTAATACAGGAGACCAGGGTTTGATCCCTGGGAAGATTCCCTGTAGAAGGAAATGGCTACCCACTCCAGTATTCTTGCTGGAAAATTCCATGGACAGAGGAGCCTGGCGGGCAACAGTCCATGGGACCCCAGAATGGGACACGACTGAGTGACCAACACTTGCACTTTTCTTCTAGGTCAGTTGGAGGAGAACTGATATCTTTACTGTGTTAAATCTTGCAATCCATTATCTTCTTCAGTTGCCATAATCAGTGTTTAGCCTTTTCCAGATAAAAGTACTATTTGTGTTAGATATACACTAAGCTATTTATTTATTTATTTATTTTGAGCAACTGTAAATTGTATGTTTCAGTGCCCTCATTTTTATTTTATATATAGAAATAGACTTGATTTTTGTATCTTATGACTTAGTTGAACTCATTCCTTACCTCTAAATTTTTTGTAGATTCTGTGGGATATTCTAGGCAATCATATCATTTGTGGATATGGAGAATTACTATTTTCATTCCTGTCTGTATATCATTAACCTCAGTCTTGATTTATTGCATTAGCTTGAGCTCCCAACATTATGATGACTAAAAGTGGTAATAGTAGAACACCATGCCATCTTATTCCAGGGGCAGATCATTTATTGTTTCACAGTGAATTTAATGTTGTAGGGTTTGTATAGACCTTTATTTTTATCAAGCTGAAGAAGTTCCACTCTGATTTCCCTGTACATTTCCCTGATAGTGTTTATCATGAGTTGGAATTGAACTGTAAAAAATTCTTCCTATACATCAAATGATAATCTGAGTTTTTAGTGTGTTATGTTGGATCATATCGATTAAGCTTCAAGTATTGAAATGGCGTTTCATTCTTAGAATAAACACAGTTGATCATAGTGTATAACACTTCCTATATACTGCTGAATTCTATTTGATAGCAATTTTTGCATCAATATTTATGATGGATGTGACCTGTAGTATTATTTATTTTAGTTCTGCCTTAAACCAAAATTGAAAAATATTTTTTTCTTCTCTATGTTCTACAAAATATTATGTTTAATTGGTGTTAACTTTCCTTTAAAATATGGTAGAATTATCCAATAAAATCATAGGGATCTGGAGATCCTTTTTTTGTGAGTTCATAAATTACAAATACTTTATAGCTATATGGTTATCAAATTATGTATTTCAAATTGGGTGAGTTGTATTAATTTGGGTTTTTTCAAGGAATTGATCCATCTAAGTTGTCAAAACTATGGGTTGGGAATTGTGCTTAATATTTTTTTTATAAGAATGTTTCTTGCAACAAATTCTCTATTTCTAAGAATGAAAAATTACAAATTACAGATATAATTTAGTGATATATTTGTTTAATGGGACTGGTACCCACTAAGATCTTGGTAAATATTGGTTAATGAATGGAGGCTATATTGTTACATGGAAAAAAGCAAGTGATAGAGTTGTACGTATGGAATGGTTTCATTTTTGAACAGTGAAGATCAGTGCATGCCCTTATACATTTTTTTAAGGTTGTAAAGCCTTTTTGATGTCTATAGGTTCTGTAATGATATCTTTTATTTCATTTCTAATATTAATAATTTGTATCTTCTCTCTTTATCAGTTTCACTGGCGGTTTATCTGTTTTGATATTTTTTCAGAACCAGCTCTTTGTTTCATTGGTTTTCTCTCATGGTCAGTGATTTCTACTCTTATCTTCATTATTTCCTTTGTTATGTCTAATTTGGTTTATTTTATTCTTCTTTTTCTAATTTATTGTCATGGGAGTTTATATTGATTTGAGACTTTTACTCTTTTCTAATGTTTGCATTTAATGGTATAATTTGCCCTCTAAGCACTATTTGTTTTGCAAATTTTGAAATATGGTATTTTCATTTTTACTCCGTTCAATGTATTTTTTAAAATGTCCCATGAGGGGCTTCCCTGGTAGTCCAGTGGGTAAAGAGTCCACCTTGCACTGCAAGGGGCACTGGCTCGGTCCCTGGCATGGGAAGATCCCACATGCTGCAGAGAGGCTGGACTGTGTGTCCAATTAAGAGCCAGTGCTCTGGAGTGCATGTGCCCAGAGCTGGTGCTCTGCAATGAGAGAGGCCACTGCGATGGGAGGCCTACACAAGCCACAGTTATGTATTAAAAATATTTTTCTCTCTATGTTCTACAAAATATTATGTTTAATTGGTGTTAACTTTCCTTTAAAATATGGTAGAATTATCCAATAAAATCATAGGGATCTGGAGATCCTTTTTTTGTGAGTTCATAAATTACAAATACTTTATAGCTATATGGTTATCAAATTATGTATTTCAAATTGGGTGAGTTGTATTAATTTGGGTTTTTTCAAGGAATTGATCCATCTAAGTTGTCAAAACTATGGGTTGGGAATTGTGCTTAATATTTTTTTTATAAGAATGTTTCTTGCAACAAATTCTCTATTTCTAAGAATGAAAAATTACAAATTACAGATATAATTTAGTGATATATTTGTTTAATGGGACTGGTACCCACTAAGATCTTGGTAAATATTGGTTAATGAATGGAGGCTATATTGTTACATGGAAAAAAGCAAGTGATAGAGTTGTACGTATGGAATGGTTTCATTTTTGAACAGTGAAGATCAGTGCATGCCCTTATACATTTTTTTAAGGTTGTAAAGCCTTTTTGATGTCTATAGGTTCTGTAATGATATCTTTTATTTCATTTCTAATATTAATAATTTGTATCTTCTCTCTTTATCAGTTTCACTGGCGGTTTATCTGTTTTGATATTTTTTCAGAACCAGCTCTTTGTTTCATTGGTTTTCTCTCATGGTCAGTGATTTCTACTCTTATCTTCATTATTTCCTTTGTTATGTCTAATTTGGTTTATTTTATTCTTCTTTTTCTAATTTATTGTCATGGGAGTTTATATTGATTTGAGACTTTTACTCTTTTCTAATGTTTGCATTTAATGGTATAATTTGCCCTCTAAGCACTATTTGTTTTGCAAATTTTGAAATATGGTATTTTCATTTTTACTCCGTTCAATGTATTTTTTAAAATGTCCCATGAGGGGCTTCCCTGGTAGTCCAGTGGGTAAAGAGTCCACCTTGCACTGCAAGGGGCACTGGCTCGGTCCCTGGCATGGGAAGATCCCACATGCTGCAGAGAGGCTGGACTGTGTGTCCAATTAAGAGCCAGTGCTCTGGAGCGCATGTGCCCAGAGCTAGTGCTCTGCTACAGGAGAGGCCACTGCAATGGGAGGCCCACACAAGCCACAGAACAAAGATGGATGAAAATAAATAAATGAAAGACCAGTAAAAGTGGCCAAAACTCAAAAAAAAAAAAAAAAAGGAATCTTGATTTCTCAAAAAGAAAAAAAAAAATTGTCCCTTGAGACATTGTCTTTGATTCATATGTAATGTGGAATTGCTTTACTTAGTTTCCCTGTGTTTGAATATTTTCTTATTTTTAAAAATCAATTTCTAGGTGATATTACCATGACAGAGAGTACACTCTATCTGATTTCAAACCTTTTAAATCTATTCAGATTTGTTTTATGTTCCAGGGCATGGTTTATCTTAGTATAAGTTTCACAGGCAGTAGAAAACGATGTGCATTCTTCTGTTCTTGTGTGGAGTTTCTATAAATGTCATTTATATCCTCTTGGTTGCTGGAGTCAGTTTTTCTATACTCTCTGGTGTTCTGTGCAATTTTCCTATCAGTTGTTGAAAGAAGAGTGTTAAAGAGTCATGTCTATAGGTGTCATCATTTTGTCAATTTAAATGAAGTTTAGAAAATGTACTTCTTTATTTTCCCCCTTTTGTATTAATAATACAGTTGCCTGAACTATTTTCTCTGCTGAAATTTAGAACCAAATCATACACTGTTAAAATTTTTGTTTCCACTATTATATATCAGTTAGACAACTCATGAGGGAAATGAAAATCTGTTGTATTTTCCTGTGTTTTTCCTTACTGTGTTCTTTCTTCCTTCTGATGTTCAAATTTCCTTCTTTCATCACTCCTTTCTGCTTTAAGAACTTCCTCTAGCCAGTCTGTAGGTAGTTTCTCTGGTGACAAATTCTCTTAGTTTTCTTTCATCTGAGAATGTCTTGATTTCTCTTTCATGCTGGAGGGTATTTTCACTAGATAGAATTCTGGATTTACATTTATTTTCTTGCTCCACTTGAAAGATGGTGTTACTTCCTTCTGAACTCAAGATTTTGGGTGTGAAACCCACTTCCATTTAAACTATATTTCCCCTGTAGGCATATTGTTTCTCTTTATCTGCTATTAAGATATATTCTTTGTCTTTAGTTTTCGGAATTTGATTTGGCCCTGTTTTGGTGTTGATTTCCTTGAATTTATTCTGTAAGGTGTTTACTCAACTTGAAAATCTTGTCAGATTTGATGAGTCCTTTTCAAGTAATTTTCAGCTCCTACCCTCTTTTACCACCCCTTCTAGGACTCTGATAACACTGATTTTAGATTTGTGTTACATTCACACAGGTTGTTAAAGCTCTATTCATTTAGTATTTTCAGTCCATTTCCTCTGTTGTTCAGACTGAATAATTCCTGTTCTCTTCCAATTCACTGATTCTTTCGTGTTTCCACTATGTCTATCCATTGAGCTTTTTACTTCATTTGCTTCATTTTTTTCACAGGCAGTAGAAAACGATGTGCATTCTTCTGTTCTTGTGGAGTTTCTATAAATGTCATTTATATCCTCTTGGTTGCTGGAGTCAGTTTTTCTATACTCTCTGGTGTTCTGTGCAATTTTCCTATCAGTTGTTGAAAGAAGAGTGTTAAAGAGTCATGTCTATAGGTGTCATCATTTTGTCAATTTAAATGAAGTTTAGAAAATGTACTTCTTTATTTTCCCCCTTTTGTATTAATAATACAGTTGCCTGAACTATTTTCTCTGCTGAAATTTAGAACCAAATCATACACTGTTAAAATTTTTGTTTCCACTATTATATATCAGTTAGACAACTCATGAGGGAAATGAAAATCTGTTGTATTTTCCTGTGTTTTTCCTTACTGTGTTCTTTCTTCCTTCTGATGTTCAAATTTCCTTCTTTCATCACTCCTTTCTGCTTTAAGAACTTCCTCTAGCCAGTCTGTAGGTAGTTTCTCTGGTGACAAATTCTCTTAGTTTTCTTTCATCTGAGAATGTCTTGATTTCTCTTTCATGCTGGAGGGTATTTTCACTAGATAGAATTCTGGATTTACATTTATTTTCTTGCTCCACTTGAAAGATGGTGTTACTTCCTTCTGAACTCAAGATTTTGGGTGTGAAACCCACTTCCATTTAAACTATATTTCCCCTGTAGGCATATTGTTTCTCTTTATCTGCTATTAAGATATATTCTTTGTCTTTAGTTTTCGGAATTTGATTTGGCCCTGTTTTGGTGTTGATTTCCTTGAATTTATTCTGTAAGGTGTTTACTCAACTTGAAAATCTTGTCAGATTTGATGAGTCCTTTTCAAGTAATTTTCAGCTCCTACCCTCTTTTACCACCCCTTCTAGGACTCTGATAACACTGATTTTAGATTTGTGTTACATTCACACAGGTTGTTAAAGCTCTATTCATTTAGTATTTTCAGTCCATTTCCTCTGTTGTTCAGACTGAATAATTCCTGTTCTCTTCCAATTCACTGATTCTTTCGTGTTTCCACTATGTCTATCCATTGAGCTTTTTACTTCATTTGCTTCATTTTTTAGTTCTAAAAGTACTATTTCATTTTATTTTTATCTTCTATTTCTTTGTTGAGACTTTATTATTTATTTCAAGGATGTTTATAATTCCTTAATGAAGCATTTTATGATGGATGGTTTAATATATTAGCTAGAATTCTTAGATCTTTGTCATTTGGGTGTTGACATCTTTTGATTGTCATTTTCATTCAGTGTAAGATCTTCCTGGTTCTTATATATGGAGTGACTTTTTTATTAAAACATGGACATTTTATATATTATGTTGTGGGTCTCTGGATCTCAAAGTTTCCATTTTAACTGTCTTCTTTTTTTCCAAAATTTTGGCCCCTTTTTTATTGGTTATTTATTTATTTATCTTCATCCATATTTATTCTTTGGCCTGTGTAGGCCTCCCATGGCAGTGGCCTCTCTTGCTGCAGAGCACCAGCTCTGGGAGCATGTGCTCCAGAGCACTGGCTCATAATTGGACACACCGGTCCAGCTGCTCCGCAGCATGTGGGCTCTTCCCAGACCAGGGGTTGAACTGGTGCCCCTTACACTGCAAGGAGGACTGTTTACCCACTGGACTACCAGGGAAGCCCTAACTGGCTTCTTTTGACACTGCTACAGCAAGGAATGAGAAACTGTGGCTTTATTACCATCAGATGGTGGTAGATGTCAAATTTCTCCACTTGGCTTCCATTAGTCTCACAGAGACAGGGGTACTTCTCCTTACCGAGGCGTGGGGATGAGAATTTCCTCTGCCAAACAAGTCATCACTGATGTCTCACTGGTTGGGAAGGGGTAGGAATGCCTTGTTACTGCTCATTCTGTGACCTCCACCAATATCACAGAATGTAGTGTGAAAGCCCTGTCTCTACAAGGCCTCCTTTGAAGATACTTCATTGAAATATGGAATTTTAGATTTGTGTTACATTCACACAGGTTGTTAAAGCTCTATTCATTTAGTATTTTCAGTCCATTTCCTCTGTTGTTCAGACTGAATAATTCCTGTTCTCTTCCAATTCACTGATTCTTTCGTGTTTCCACTATGTCTATCCATTGAGCTTTTTACTTCATTTGCTTCATTTTTTAGTTCTAAAAGTACTATTTCATTTTATTTTTATCTTCTATTTCTTTGTTGAGACTTTATTATTTATTTCAAGGATGTTTATAATTCCTTAATGAAGCATTTTATGATGGATGGTTTAATATATTAGCTAGAATTCTTAGATCTTTGTCATTTGGGTGTTGACATCTTTTGATTGTCATTTTCATTCAGTGTAAGATCTTCCTGGTTCTTATATATGGAGTGACTTTTTTATTAAAACATGGACATTTTATATATTATGTTGTGGGTCTCTGGATCTCAAAGTTTCCATTTTAACTGTCTTCTTTTTTTCCAAAATTTTGGCCCCTTTTTTATTGGTTATTTATTTATTTATCTTCATCCATATTTATTCTTTGGCCTGTGTAGGCCTCCCATGGCAGTGGCCTCTCTTGCTGCAGAGCACCAGCTCTGGGAGCATGTGCTCCAGAGCACTGGCTCATAATTGGACACACCGGTCCAGCTGCTCCGCAGCATGTGGGCTCTTCCCAGACCAGGGGTTGAACTGGTGCCCCTTACACTGCAAGGAGGACTGTTTACCCACTGGACTACCAGGGAAGCCCTAACTGGCTTCTTTTGACACTGCTACAGCAAGGAATGAGAAACTGTGGCTTTATTACCATCAGATGGTGGTAGATGTCAAATTTCTCCACTTGGCTTCCATTAGTCTCACAGAGACAGGGGTACTTCTCCTTACCGAGGCGTGGGGATGAGAATTTCCTCTGCCAAACAAGTCATCACTGATGTCTCACTGGTTGGGAAGGGGTAGGAATGCCTTGTTACTGCTCATTCTGTGACCTCCACCAATATCACAGAATGTAGTGTGAAAGCCCTGTCTCTCTACAAGGCCTCCTTTGAAGATACTTCATTGGAAATATGGAATTTTACTACTGAGTAGTAGTAGAAATACAGGCAACCTCCCTCCACGATGGTCTCTACTGATACTGGTGAAAGAGCAGGAAAAGTCTTATTAGTGTATAATGGATTGGTACTCAGTTTCCTATTCAGGGATGCAGCCTTTTCTTTCATAAGCCTATGAAAGGGCTTGGGATACCTCACTCCAAAATGGTGAGGAGTGATACCTAGATTGGCCACTCCACTTTTGCTGGCATGAGTGAGAATGAAGGCACATTTTTTCTTTACTGTGGTGTTTGTTGGGGTAGAACAATTATTATCTTAAAGTTTCTCTTTTGCTATGCTGTTCCTTCACTGGTGCCTTAGCTAAAGGGATCAAGGTTTAGTTACTTTTGTCCCTCCTTCTTTTGGGATTTGCATGTTGCTGACTCCTCCATTTTCGACTGTGGGATATATGAGGTATAAAGAAAATGCAGAAAAGCCACTATTGTGTCCTAACTAGCTGGGCTCCAACCTTTTGTTTTCTTCATATATATGTATATATATATATAAATTTCCTAGAATCAGGAGTAGCTAGTAATATTTTAATGCAGGTTTGAGATATACTTCACTCTCAGTATTTGACAGTTCAGAAATATTGAAATCTAAAATTAGAAAAACTGTTTTATAGAGACATGCATGTTTGCTCTCATATTATATTTGAACCCATGGACATATCATTCCTAAGTTAATATCAGAGCCAGAAATAGATACCAAATGTCTTTCTCTCTGCCTTGGGTTATGTTTTACAGCAACAGCTTATAAAATATTAATTCATTAAAAAGGCATCTACAAGAATATGACCTCTGTGGAGTCAAGTACTTAACCCTGCATATCCAGAACCCGAAATAGTTACTAGAACATGCTAGAAGTTCAACAAAGAGTTGTTAAGTGTACTGGGTATTGTGCTGGACAAAATGAAACTGTGGCTTTATTACCATCAGATGGTGGTAGATGTCAAATTTCTCCACTTGGCTTCCATTAGTCTCACAGAGACAGGGGTACTTCTCCTTACCGAGGCGTGGGGATGAGAATTTCCTCTGCCAAACAAGTCATCACTGATGTCTCACTGGTTGGGAAGGGGTAGGAATGCCTTGTTACTGCTCATTCTGTGACCTCCACCAATATCACAGAATGTAGTGTGAAAGCCCTGTCTCTCTACAAGGCCTCCTTTGAAGATACTTCATTGGAAATATGGAATTTTACTACTGAGTAGTAGTAGAAATACAGGCAACCTCCCTCCACGATGGTCTCTACTGATACTGGTGAAAGAGCAGGAAAAGTCTTATTAGTGTATAATGGATTGGTACTCAGTTTCCTATTCAGGGATGCAGCCTTTTCTTTCATAAGCCTATGAAAGGGCTTGGGATACCTCACTCCAAAATGGTGAGGAGTGATACCTAGATTGGCCACTCCACTTTTGCTGGCATGAGTGAGAATGAAGGCACATTTTTTTTTTTTTACTGTGGTGTTTGTTGGGGTAGAACAATTATTATCTTAAAGTTTCTCTTTTGCTATGCTGTTCCTTCACTGGTGCCTTAGCTAAAGGGATCAAGGTTTAGTTACTTTTGTCCCTCCTTCTTTTGGGATTTGCATGTTGCTGACTCCTCCATTTTCGACTGTGGGATATATGAGGTATAAAGAAAATGCAGAAAAGCCACTATTGTGTCCTAACTAGCTGGGCTCCAACCTTTTGTTTTCTTCATATATATGTATATATATATATAAATTTCCTAGAATCAGGAGTAGCTAGTAATATTTTAATGCAGGTTTGAGATATACTTCACTCTCAGTATTTGACAGTTCAGAAATATTGAAATCTAAAATTAGAAAAACTGTTTTATAGAGACATGCATGTTTGCTCTCATATTATATTTGAACCCATGGACATATCATTCCTAAGTTAATATCAGAGCCAGAAATAGATACCAAATGTCTTTCTCTCTGCCTTGGGTTATGTTTTACAGCAACAGCTTATAAAATATTAATTCATTAAAAAGGCATCTACAAGAATATGACCTCTGTGGAGTCAAGTACTTAACCCTGCATATCCAGAACCCGAAATAGTTACTAGAACATGCTAGAAGTTCAACAAAGAGTTGTTAAGTGAATGAAGTGTACTGGGTATTGTGCTGGACAATTTTTCCTTTTTCTCATGTAAACTTTTGCATTTTCCCCCTTCTAAAGTGGTATCAAATATCTCCATCATACATATTAAGGAAGAAAAGGTTTAAAGAGATTGAATAATTTGACCCAGGCCACAAAGATGGTAAGTGGTGGAGCAGGGTTCAAATCTTGGTCTAACTGCAAAGGTTATGTTACTTTTTCTGTGCCAAACCACTTCTCACAGAGAGAACAAAAAGAAAAAAAGATCCCTGATTTTGCACAATTGTCCTTTATAACTTCCCTGTTCCTCAAATTTTGGGTGATGGACCTGCCACTAAACCACAGGAGTTTGCAGTGAAAAAGTTCTCTGCTCTTAACTGAAAATTAAACAAGCAAACTGAACCCCAGAAACACTGAGAAACAAAATAATAACTATTGCATAAACAGTGTAATGGCTCCATAAAGACAATGAAAGGAATCAAAGAAGGTGGCATAATGAATGAACAGTTTACTGTCTGCATCAAAAAGTAACCATGAGAGCCCATAAGCCTCAGCAAATAAACATTATTTTCCATATAATATCCTGGGATTTGGTGTGTAATTCTACTGAATGACTGCCACTTAGTCACTTTTTAATTACCCTAGCAGAATTTTTTTCAAGGTTTAACTTCCTTTTTCTTGCATTTCAATTTTTATCCTTTGTTTTCTCTTCTAGGACTACTAAAACACAAACCAGTTAAATGTCACTAGTATCTGTGTGCTTGATGAGGGGGAGACAGGAGTTAGAGCCCCATAAAGTTTATCTAGGTAATCTGTCATTTCCCAAATCCCAAACCTCACCATATTTTCCAGCAGCCCATGTGACAGCTGTATCTAAATCCAGATTCAATCAGTGCTTCATGTCAACTCACACAATCCCTTAAGCACAGCTTATGTGAGTTTATATTACGCTGCTAGTGACAGACAAAAGCATACTTTCTGCCAGTGATAAAAACACTTTGAGACAATCTGAGCCACGGATAAAAGATGCTTTCCTCTTCAATGGTTATGTTTTCAAGATAGCATTTATCTCACAAACAAAATTATAGATTGGATTAATCATTTATTCTGGAAAGGCAATAAAATTTAGGGCATCCTGGTAAAACACGGTATCTACAAGATGAATGTTTTGCAGCATGTGCTTTTAAAACTTGTCTTGTATGATTTATTTGCATTCCAGTGCTTATGAACCACACCAGGGGCAAATTGTTTTCTGTGTGGCTTCAAAATCATTGGTATGCAAATAGGCTATGAGCTGAATTTAGCCAAGCAAAATGAGGCTATGCTCGTTAATCAAAGCAGATTGTGAAAATTTGGCAAAGAGCTTGACGCTGGAGTTATTCTTGGTACTCAGAGGATTTTCAGTGCCATACTTTGTTTTTAGCCTTTCCCTTAATTATAGGGAAGGCAAACAATTATATACCTTTAGATCCGTTTGGCCCGTTTATACTCAAAAACCCAATTTCCTCCTATTCTTACCCTCCTTTTTTTTCTGCTTTAGTCACCTTGTCCCTTATTGTTTGCAAAGCACGGTGCACAGTCTCACCCCAGAGCCTTTGCACCACTGTCCTCTGACCCAGTGTTTCTCTCCAAACACCCACAGGCTCCACTCTCTTCCGTTCTCTGCCCAAATGTCCATGTATCAGCCAAGATTTACTGGAATCTTGTTTAAAATAGTGAACACTTCCTTTCACTGCCTGAGCCTTCTGATCTCTTACATTGCTTAATTTGACTTCTTTACCTTTGTGATATACCCTATATTCATTGACTTTTTAATTTTCTCTCTCTTCCCACATCCTGCTTATCCTTTGCATAACCTACCATTCCAAAACAATGGCTTAAAAACAATGAGAATCACTTACTTTGTCATGAATCTGGCGGTTGGAGGGGTTAGCTACTGTGTTGTCTTTGAGAGCCTCTCATGAAATTACACAGTGACATGTGGCTGGAGCTCAGAATTAGGCCTGCCTCCTCACATTTTCCACACCTGATCATCTGGGGGCTGGAAAAACGGGCTCCTCCGTCCACTCTGTGCGTATCTGTGTACTCTCTCCTTAGCATGGTAGTGTTAGCATAACCAGGAGTCTTGCATGAGACGCAGGATTCTAAAGCTAATGGAAAGAGAGAAAAACCATTTTGTTTTTTATGGCCTCATTCTGGACCTCATGAAGCACTTAACTCCTGCTGAATTTTATTCACTGAATGAGGCATAGAGACCTGCCCAGGGTCAGGTGGAAGGAGAAGAAACTACAGCTCCTGATGCCTATGTGGTAAGGGTCTACAAGAAGAGTGGGGACCAGAAATATGCTGTGGTCGATTTTTAAAAAGGCAACCTGTCACACACTGTTACAGAATGCTGTCTACCTGGGCAAGGACTTTATCTAGGTACCTTTTATATCCACGGTCTTATGACCAAATAAATCAACGAATGAGAGACAAACCTAAAAAATATGAGTGAAAACCAATTGTGCATGCCCAGCATTTCCAGCATTTTAATAGCAGTAGAGAGGAGATCATGAAAATGCTCATGACTATGTACTTAAAAGATATTGTGATTCTTTTAAGTGGAATTTCTCATTATATCTTTTTTTCTTTATTAAATCAACATACCTTGATGAAATTCAGGATGAGTCATTTATCTCAAGCTTGAAGTGGATATTTCCACTTCAATCTTAATTTTATAAATAATTTGAGGATCAGAATAGACCACGAAGAAAATATGCTACAACTTTTTCTGCACCAATTTGCCTAATTTTTTACTGTTTCTCATAGGAGGCTCAGGAACAATTCATAATTAATAACTCACTTGTAGACAAAATCCTTGATATGAGGACCCCGTTTTTTATGCCTCAGAATTATTTAGTGCTTAGTTCAACCTCTAGCACAGAAAAAGATTTTTAATGTTTGTTAGCAGGGCAGTGAGTGAAAATTATTACCAAATTTCTAAGTACAAACTGAAGAAACTTTAAAAGTCTCAAATTTCAAAGGGAGTATTAAATTCATAAAGAAATTTGATATATACTGTCTTAGTTCACATTGGAGTTGTTTATCTTTTAAACTGTGCTAGATATAAAAGTTTTAACTGCTTCTCAACTTTTTGGCTAAGATCAACTATAGATATAAAAGTTTTATGATATGACTCATTTTTATTATCACTTACTGGTAAGATGCTAAAATACAGTTAAATCACAAGAAGGCATAGCATAGAAAGGTCAATTTAAAATTAGATACTATAGTCTCTGAGAAAAAAAAATTAGTTATTCTTCTCAGAATTCAGTTTATAGTTACTTTTTAGAAAATTGTATTTTGATCCATAATATTGTCTGTATCCAATAATAGCTTAATTAAGTTTTCTCAAAATGCTTTTTCTTCTGAAATACATTTTCTTTTGAAGCACGTATGTTTCTTATTACTGGTATATTTTTATCAAGTTGGTTTCTCTCAGTCAATAAGCTAGTAAGTGGTCTTGTCTGAAGTCTAAATGTGAACACTAATCAGGATCTGGATATATAATGCATTCCTTGGTCTGATTGTGTGTTTAGTGTATGTGAACATCTGGTTAATTAAAAACCTGTCAAAATGCGAGACTTGCTATTAGGCGTACCTGTATTTTATATAGACAATAGATTTGGTTTCTCTGACATTGCCTTCAGATGCCAGAGACTAAATCTGGAAGGGAAGATGAGGCCAACAAAGTGTCTAAATGCCATCCATGGGCTATTACATTACATTTATACAGTGCTTTTACCTGTTAAGGAAAAGTCCATTAATTAGCCTATAAAAGGTTAGGGGAAAAAACTGTCCAAAATATTCAGAAGATATAAAACATAGATTGTTGCATTTAGCACTAGTCCTTTAATAAATTAAAAACTGAATGTAATTTGAGCCATCTACAGTGAAGCATGGCAGTTGACAAAATAAGTGAAAATAGTAATTTCAGTTTCTTAAAAAAGAGTTATGAAATACCCTTGGAAAAGTTCATTTCCCTTTTAAAAATTCTACTTATGATTCTTTTCAACTTTTGTGTATATTTATGATATGACTCATTTTTATTATCACTTACTGGTAAGATGCTAAAATACAGTTAAATCACAAGAAGGCATAGCATAGAAAGGTCAATTTAAAATTAGATACTATAGTCTCTGAGAAAAAAAAATTAGTTATTCTTCTCAGAATTCAGTTTATAGTTACTTTTTAGAAAATTGTATTTTGATCCATAATATTGTCTGTATCCAATAATAGCTTAATTAAGTTTTCTCAAAATGCTTTTTCTTCTGAAATACATTTTCTTTTGAAGCACGTATGTTTCTTATTACTGGTATATTTTTATCAAGTTGGTTTCTCTCAGTCAATAAGCTAGTAAGTGGTCTTGTCTGAAGTCTAAATGTGAACACTAATCAGGATCTGGATATATAATGCATTCCTTGGTCTGATTGTGTGTTTAGTGTATGTGAACATCTGGTTAATTAAAAACCTGTCAAAATGCGAGACTTGCTATTAGGCGTACCTGTATTTTATATAGACAATAGATTTGGTTTCTCTGACATTGCCTTCAGATGCCAGAGACTAAATCTGGAAGGGAAGATGAGGCCAACAAAGTGTCTAAATGCCATCCATGGGCTATTACATTACATTTATACAGTGCTTTTACCTGTTAAGGAAAAGTCCATTAATTAGCCTATAAAAGGTTAGGGGAAAAAACTGTCCAAAATATTCAGAAGATATAAAACATAGATTGTTGCATTTAGCACTAGTCCTTTAATAAATTAAAAACTGAATGTAATTTGAGCCATCTACAGTGAAGCATGGCAGTTGACAAAATAAGTGAAAATAGTAATTTCAGTTTCTTAAAAAAGAGTTATGAAATACCCTTGGAAAAGTTCATTTCCCTTTTAAAAATTCTACTTATGATTCTTTTCAACTTTTTGTGTGTATATTTATGATATAATCAAAGTTATGTGACTTCTGTACACACGTATATATTTGCATGTGTAAGTGTAGTGTACAAGAAATATAGTCATAGAAAGAGCACAGACCTAGAGAATAATATATGGAAATAGCTGCCATGTGATCGCAGATAAATTTTCTGAAATCCTGAGATTGATTTTATAAGAAATAAATACTTTCCATGATTTCTCTGTAAGGTAAATTGGTTTCGAATAAAAACAAGAGGAGAGAGTTTTTTTCAAAAACACTACAAGTTAATTATTCATTTCTAAATAGAATGAAATAACATATTAAAAAGCTTTTAGGTTATAAAATTTCATGTAATCAAAATTTGTATTGAAAAATCAAAATAGTTAATTTTTGCTTGCTTGTTTTAGCATTTTAGTTCTGGAAAAATAATTTGAAAAGCCAAAGGCTAGGAAATTAAACACAGAGAAGTTTCTCTCATTCCAGGCTTTCTTGCTTGCTTTTTCCTCTTTCTCTCTTTCTCATTTTCAATGAGAATGTAGTTATATTTGTGTAAACTAAATGGGTGTGTGCTAAGACTCTACTGTTTCACAAATAAACACCACACTTTAATTATACCATAATTATGTGGAACATAATTTCAGTTGACTGATGGTGTAAAAGTTGGGTCTTGTGACTGCAATACATCAGAGTCCATGTTGATAAGAACCAATTTCTCAGTATGTGGTGCTATTTAAAGGACAAAAAAATCTTACTTCATGCTTTTCTGTTACAGAAATTTTGGCCAAACAGAGACTGAATATATTGTGCAGACATTATTTATGCCTGAATGAATTTCAACATATCTGTCTTTGTTTTAAAACTATTTGTTCTCTCCCTTCATCCTGCTATTTTAAAAAAAAAAAAAAAACAACTGGCACCTTAATTTTCTTATGGCCTCTGTTAGTGGTTTCAGCAAATTTAACAGTGCAATCAATTAAAATGTCTTTGGCAAGCCAATTGAGGTTAAAATCCTATTACTGCTGATGGCATTATTTCTGTTTTCTTTACCAAGTTAGATAATGAAACTATACTGCCAATTGAAATTTTTTTCTTAATAAGAGCAGTTACTAAAAATGTTCAAAAATAAAACCCTTGGAAAAGTTCATTTCCCTTTTAAAAATTCTACTTATGATTCTTTTCAACTTTTTGTGTGTATATTTATGATATAATCAAAGTTATGTGACTTCTGTACACACGTATATATTTGCATGTGTAAGTGTAGTGTACAAGAAATATAGTCATAGAAAGAGCACAGACCTAGAGAATAATATATGGAAATAGCTGCCATGTGATCGCAGATAAATTTTCTGAAATCCTGAGATTGATTTTATAAGAAATAAATACTTTCCATGATTTCTCTGTAAGGTAAATTGGTTTCGAATAAAAACAAGAGGAGAGAGTTTTTTTCAAAAACACTACAAGTTAATTATTCATTTCTAAATAGAATGAAATAACATATTAAAAAGCTTTTAGGTTATAAAATTTCATGTAATCAAAATTTGTATTGAAAAATCAAAATAGTTAATTTTTGCTTGCTTGTTTTAGCATTTTAGTTCTGGAAAAATAATTTGAAAAGCCAAAGGCTAGGAAATTAAACACAGAGAAGTTTCTCTCATTCCAGGCTTTCTTGCTTGCTTTTTCCTCTTTCTCTCTTTCTCATTTTCAATGAGAATGTAGTTATATTTGTGTAAACTAAATGGGTGTGTGCTAAGACTCTACTGTTTCACAAATAAACACCACACTTTAATTATACCATAATTATGTGGAACATAATTTCAGTTGACTGATGGTGTAAAAGTTGGGTCTTGTGACTGCAATACATCAGAGTCCATGTTGATAAGAACCAATTTCTCAGTATGTGGTGCTATTTAAAGGACAAAAAAATCTTACTTCATGCTTTTCTGTTACAGAAATTTTGGCCAAACAGAGACTGAATATATTGTGCAGACATTATTTATGCCTGAATGAATTTCAACATATCTGTCTTTGTTTTAAAACTATTTGTTCTCTCCCTTCATCCTGCTATTTTAAAAAAAAAAAAAAAACAACTGGCACCTTAATTTTCTTATGGCCTCTGTTAGTGGTTTCAGCAAATTTAACAGTGCAATCAATTAAAATGTCTTTGGCAAGCCAATTGAGGTTAAAATCCTATTACTGCTGATGGCTTATTTAAGGATCTTTCCTTGACACTTAACGGTATATAATTCAACATAATGTACCAAGTTAGATAATGAAATTAGCTGGGCTATACTGCACAATTGAATACAAGTTGATTGTTTTTGTTTAACTATAATTGACATGTGATGAAGTTAACTACAAAAAAAGATATGAACATCCAAAAGCTTGTCAAGATATGAATGTGCCTGTCAGTGGAAATGATAACAGAAATATTTATAGAGATTTATAGTTTTAAAATTGGTTTCTTCTTATTAACTCCCATCATAGAGTTGTTCAATGGGATATTATCCTTACTTTTTATAGATGAGGAAAATGAGATTCAGGAAATTAAGTATTGAGCCCAAGATCACACTTTAAAGTACAAGACCTGTAGGACAAACCCATTTTACTGATGGGAATACTGTATATGGACGCTTTCTTAGGAAAGATATATATAATATATGTGAACTAATAGATAGTGTTATATAGATTATTAGATTTTGAATATTTATAATTTGGAGTATACATAATATATATAAATATTATGTGTATTATACATATATATATGTATATATGTATATGTATATATATATATATATATATATAAAGAGAGAGAGAAATGATGGAGAGAGAAAGAAACATTATATAGAATTACGGTAAAAAGTATGCATTTTCCAGTCATATGGCCAGTGAAAAAAATCCAAATGTCCTTAGTTCCTAGCTGTATAAACTTCCATCAGCCTGAGCTACTCTAAAATAAATTGGGAAAGTTGGAATAGTTATTGTACCTAATAGGAGTTACTTACAGTAAAGCATTTGCATTGCATTTGGCACATAATAAACATTAAATAATAGTAATGAGGGAGAGGAGAAAACATCAGAATTTATCTCTCTGAAAGTTAGTCACTATTTTATCAGGCTAATGCTTATGATAAAATATCTAAAAAATTAAAGAATATTCATAAATATGTTTTTAAGATGTCAAAAGTGTGATATCAACAAGGTCTTCCTATTTCTTTCCCCCACTCTTCCGCTGTGGCACCTGTAAGATCATTCATAGCATGTTTATTTTTAGATAATCTCTCAGAATAGGTTGTTTGATCAGCAAATTTAACAGTGCAATCAATTAAAATGTCTTTGGCAAGCCAATTGAGGTTAAAATCCTATTACTGCTGATGGCTTATTTAAGGATCTTTCCTTGACACTTAACGGTATATAATTCAACATAATGTACCAAGTTAGATAATGAAATTAGCTGGGCTATACTGCACAATTGAATACAAGTTGATTGTTTTTGTTTAACTATAATTGACATGTGATGAAGTTAACTACAAAAAAAGATATGAACATCCAAAAGCTTGTCAAGATATGAATGTGCCTGTCAGTGGAAATGATAACAGAAATATTTATAGAGATTTATAGTTTTAAAATTGGTTTCTTCTTATTAACTCCCATCATAGAGTTGTTCAATGGGATATTATCCTTACTTTTTATAGATGAGGAAAATGAGATTCAGGAAATTAAGTATTGAGCCCAAGATCACACTTTAAAGTACAAGACCTGTAGGACAAACCCATTTTACTGATGGGAATACTGTATATGGACGCTTTCTTAGGAAAGATATATATAATATATGTGAACTAATAGATAGTGTTATATAGATTATTAGATTTTGAATATTTATAATTTGGAGTATACATAATATATATAAATATTATGTGTATTATACATATATATATGTATATATGTATATGTATATATATATATATATATATAAAGAGAGAGAGAAATGATGGAGAGAGAAAGAAACATTATATAGAATTACGGTAAAAAGTATGCATTTTCCAGTCATATGGCCAGTGAAAAAAATCCAAATGTCCTTAGTTCCTAGCTGTATAAACTTCCATCAGCCTGAGCTACTCTAAAATAAATTGGGAAAGTTGGAATAGTTATTGTACCTAATAGGAGTTACTTACAGTAAAGCATTTGCATTGCATTTGGCACATAATAAACATTAAATAATAGTAATGAGGGAGAGGAGAAAACATCAGAATTTATCTCTCTGAAAGTTAGTCACTATTTTATCAGGCTAATGCTTATGATAAAATATCTAAAAAATTAAAGAATATTCATAAATATGGTTTTTTTTAAGATGTCAAAAGTGTGATATCAACAAGGTCTTCCTATTTCTTTCCCCCACTCTTCCGCTGTGGCACCTGTAAGATCATTCATAGCATGTTTATTTTTAGATAATCTCTCAGAATAGGTTGTTTGATCAGATTTTGTGTATGACCCTTTTTAGCTTTAAAGTATTTCACTTTGCCTCACGACTGACAATACACTTACAGCCAGTTCTTTCATGAATTCAGCAATAGAGCTTTTACTTTCCTTTATAAATTTTTTGATTCTCCTTTGGAAAAAATGCTTATTTACAGCATATTTTCCTTCTACTAATGGAAGCCCAATTTATATCACTATTACTTGTTTTCCTCCACACACCTGTGCTTTTATTTCCATTGAATGTCCTGAAATACTGTTTCTTCATAGGCCTGTTCTGTCTGTCCAAAGATTCCCATTCACACTGTTCTGAAAAAAAGAGATTAAGAGGAAATTAATGTTTCTCTTAGCTCCAGGCATTTTTCCATATAGCATAATGGTCATTAACATCCTTATAGGCAAAGGTCTCATTAGACTTTAATAGTGTTAAAACCATTTTGCATGAATTTGAAAGAAGTCCTTGAATAAAATCTAGAATTTCTATTTTGTTTTGTATTTCACAGTGTTTTCTTATATATTTTATTATATAGTCCTCATAAGAATGCCATGATATAGAGACAGACAGTATGAAAAATACACATGCCCCAGGCCAACTAATAATGTGGTCCTCTTCCTCACTCATACTTTTTATATTTCAAATTAAGTTTTAATTATACAAGTAACACATAAATATCCTCATTATTAAGTATTAAATATTACTAATAAGACTAAAATTTCATTTAATGATCAACTTTAATTCTGCTCCCTTAATGAAAAATAGGCATATTTATAAGTTCAATGTATAACTTTAGGCATTTGATAATAAATATTTAGCATATGTGCTCATAAAATATGTAACATAATTTTAGTTGTTTATCCACACATGGACACCCATGTATCTACACAGAGTACCTACAGTGTGATTGTACAACTTTGATTATATACTGTAGGTACATTTTAGCAATTTATTTTGGCTAATGCTTATGATAAAATATCTAAAAATTAAAGAATATTCATAAATATGTTTTTTAAGATGTCAAAAGTGTGATATCAACAAGGTCTTCCTATTTCTTTCCCCCACTCTTCCGCTGTGGCACCTGTAAGATCATTCATAGCATGTTTATTTTTAGATAATCTCTCAGAATAGGTTGTTTGATCAGATTTTGTGTATGACCCTTTTTAGCTTTAAAGTATTTCACTTTGCCTCACGACTGACAATACACTTACAGCCAGTTCTTTCATGAATTCAGCAATAGAGCTTTTACTTTCCTTTATAAATTTTTGATTCCCCTTTTGGGAAAAAAATGCTTATTTACAGCATATTTTCCTTCTACTAATGGAAGCCCAATTTATATCACTATTACTTGTTTTCCTCCACACACCTGTGCTTTTATTTCCATTGAATGTCCTGAAATACTGTTTCTTCATAGGCCTGTTCTGTCTGTCCAAAGATTCCCATTCACACTGTTCTGAAAAAAAGAGATTAAGAGGAAATTAATGTTTCTCTTAGCTCCAGGCATTTTTCCATATAGCATAATGGTCATTAACATCCTTATAGGCAAAGGTCTCATTAGACTTTAATAGTGTTAAAACCATTTTGCATGAATTTGAAAGAAGTCCTTGAATAAAATCTAGAATTTCTATTTTGTTTTGTATTTCACAGTGTTTTCTTATATATTTTATTATATAGTCCTCATAAGAATGCCATGATATAGAGACAGACAGTATGAAAAATACACATGCCCCAGGCCAACTAATAATGTGGTCCTCTTCCTCACTCATACTTTTTATATTTCAAATTAAGTTTTAATTATACAAGTAACACATAAATATCCTCATTATTAAGTATTAAATATTACTAATAAGACTAAAATTTCATTTAATGATCAACTTTAATTCTGCTCCCTTAATGAAAAATAGGCATATTTATAAGTTCAATGTATAACTTTAGGCATTTGATAATAAATATTTAGCATATGTGCTCATAAAATATGTAACATAATTTTAGTTGTTTATCCACACATGGACACCCATGTATCTACACAGAGTACCTACAGTGTGATTGTACAACTTTGATTATATACTGTAGGTACATTTTAGCAATTTATTTTGCTATTTATTAGTTAGTATTTAGCAATTTACTTTCCTTCCAGATAAGTATTTATGTGCATCATCTATTTCAACAATAGCATTATATTACATAGTATGGATATGTAAAAGTTTGCCCAGTTATTCTCTATATGGAAGAATATTTTTTTCTATACCTACCCATTAGATGGTAAACATCATGGTTTTTTGTTACTTTGCATTTTCTTGATGATTTGTGAGACTGGACCTCTTTCATTTACTGTTTGCATCTTTTTCTGCTACCATATTCCTAAACTTCTGTTTTTTTCAGCCACAAAGTCATGTCCGACGCATGGACAGCAGCACAGGAGGGCTCTCTGCCCTTACTATCTCCCAGACTTCGCTCAAACTCATGTCCATTGAGTCGGTGATGCCATCTAACTGTCTCATCCTCTGTTGCCCCCTTCTCCTCCTGCCCTCATTATTTCCCAGCATCAAGCTTTTCTTTCAGTGAGTTGACTGTTCATATCAGGTGGCCAAGAAGAGGGCAATGGACATGAGTTTGAGTGAAGTCAGAAAATAGTGAAGGATAGGGAGGCCTGGCACGCCACAGTCCACGGGCTCACAAAGAGTTGGGCATGACTTACTGGCTAAACAACAGTGACAACAACAGCTCATTTAGGAAGCCTCCACAAATGCCACATTTATCAACATAGTTCATGTGTTCTGAAAACAATATATTTAGGAACTTATTTAGACTTTATCCAGCTTTGTGAAGTAGTACTTAATTTTGAATGAATTTTCAGTTTGGGGGGGAGTCATTTAATAGTTCATACTTGAAATACTTGTTTGAAATACACCTACAACATTTATATTTCATTGGTATATTTTTCTCTTCTTTAAAAAATTATATAGTGGAGAACTATCATTTAATAGGGGTTTATTTTACAATAAATACCCAGTTACCTACTATGTTTTAACAGTATCTGACTTAGCCTATGTGTTGTCCTTTGGGGGATTCTGGAAATTTATTGATCATCATATTGAAAAATTCATTTATTAGTTTTAGAAGGACATATGTCACTTATGGAAAACAAGCATGTATTTTGCTACTTAATTTTTTTTTCATTTCTTGCAATAGAATTATACTTTTACATTCTGATGGCTTTGGGTTTTGATATCTGGTGAAGCTGGTTGACTCTGTTTTCTGTTGTGGTTGTTGTTGTTGTTGTTGCAAGCTTGTCCCTCTGCACATAGCATACTGTGAATTATTTGTGAGAATATTCTCAATTCTTTGTCTTTAAATAATTTTCATGTAAGTTTTTCTTTACATTAAATATTGATTTGTCTGATCCTGTAATTTCTCTGTTTTATTTTCGATTCGCTATATTTCATGTCTTTCTTATGCTGTCTGATGAGGATAAATTTTTTTTGTCCAGTTCTTGTATCCTACTGCTTTACAGTCCTGTATCTATATATTTCTATCCAGAGAGTTCCCCTAATACTTTTGTTGCATCTGTTTAAGGCTACTTTAATGCCACTTACTTTTTAAAATTTTGCATTGTGCTTTATGCTATAATATAACTACTGTTTGCTAAGCTAAAGGAAAAAAAGAGTATCAGGCCACAGTAACTAACCTCAAAATTCTAGGCATATCCAGGTTGTTTATATGCCAAAAAGAAAGCAGAGGATTCTTAAGTAGACATGCCCTAAATAATATCAGATTGCCCTCACGGATGGAGGTCAGTGCTATACAGAATAGTGACTGGAGATATTGTTAAAGTCTGAAAAGGGAAATCTATAAACATCCAAACAAACAGTGAAAAGAACTGTAGAACTTTCCTACTTGTTAATGTTTTTGTGCAAAAAGAACACTTGAATAAATCTGTCCCCATGAAAGATAGAGAGAGGGAGGGGAATAAAAGCTCCTTGAACATATTTGACATATTGTAAGGGGTGCATGACCTTGATAACTTGATGAAAAATATATTTCACACAATACTTTTAAATTAATAGACTTAATTTTTTAGAGAAATTTTAGGTCCACAGCTAAATTGAGCAAAAAGTGCGGAGAGTTCCCATATACCCTAAATTCCTGCTCAGGTACAGTATGTGGATATATTTATTTTCAGTTCACTCAGGTAAATATCAAGGAGGATAGTGCCGGATAGTATGGCAAGAATATACTTAGTTTTAGAAGATACCACCAAACTGTCTTTCACAGTGGCCTAACCATTGTGCAACCATTTCTGGCAACAATCAAGTGAATGTCTTGTTACTCCATATCCTCTCCAGCATTTTGTCTTGTCTATATTATGGATTTTGGCTAGTCCCATAGATGTGTAGTGGTATTTCATTATTTTATTTGTATTTCTCTAATGGCATATGATGTAGAATGAATCTTCTTATTTTTATTTGCCATCTTTGTATCTTTAGTGGTGTTTCTTTTCAGATCTTTGACTCATTTTTTAACAAGTTGCTTGTTCACTTATCCTTGAGTTTTGTCCAGTTCTTGTATCCTACTGCTTTACAGTTCTGTATCTATATATTTCTATCCAGAGAGTTCCCCTAATACTTTTGTTGCATCTGTTTAAGGCTACTTTAATGCCACTTACTTTTTAAAATTTTGCATTGTGCTTTATGCTATAATATAACTACTGTTTGCTAAGCTAAAGGAAAAAAAGAGTATCAGGCCACAGTAACTAACCTCAAAATTCTAGGCATATCCAGGTTGTTTATATGCCAAAAAGAAAGCAGAGGATTCTTAAGTAGACATGCCCTAAATAATATCAGATTGCCCTCACGGATGGAGGTCAGTGCTATACAGAATAGTGACTGGAGATATTGTTAAAGTCTGAAAAGGGAAATCTATAAACATCCAAACAAACAGTGAAAAGAACTGTAGAACTTTCCTACTTGTTAATGTTTTTGTGCAAAAAGAACACTTGAATAAATCTGTCCCCATGAAAGATAGAGAGAGGGAGGGGAATAAAAGCTCCTTGAACATATTTGACATATTGTAAGGGGTGCATGACCTTGATAACTTGATGAAAAATATATTTCACACAATACTTTTAAATTAATAGACTTAATTTTTTAGAGAAATTTTAGGTCCACAGCTAAATTGAGCAAAAAGTGCGGAGAGTTCCCATATACCCTAAATTCCTGCTCAGGTACAGTATGTGGATATATTTATTTTCAGTTCACTCAGGTAAATATCAAGGAGGATAGTGCCGGATAGTATGGCAAGAATATACTTAGTTTTAGAAGATACCACCAAACTGTCTTTCACAGTGGCCTAACCATTGTGCAACCATTTCTGGCAACAATCAAGTGAATGTCTTGTTACTCCATATCCTCTCCAGCATTTTGTCTTGTCTATATTATGGATTTTGGCTAGTCCCATAGATGTGTAGTGGTATTTCATTATTTTATTTGTATTTCTCTAATGGCATATGATGTAGAATGAATCTTCTTATTTTTATTTGCCATCTTTGTATCTTTAGTGGTGTTTCTTTTCAGATCTTTGACTCATTTTTTAACAAGTTGCTTGTTCACTTATCCTTGAGTTTTGTAAGTTCTTTATATATTTTGGATAACAGTCCTTTTTTAGATATATTTTTCCAGCTCCTCTGCCCATGGGATTTCCAAGCCAAGAATAATGAAGGGGTTGCCATTTCCTTCTCCAAGGAATCTTCCTGACCAACGGATTGAACCCATGTCTCCTACACTGGCAGACAGTTTCTTTGCAACAGAGCCACTGGGAAGGCAATTACAATATTACAAAAGAAAAGAAAGAAAGAAAGAAAAAGGAATTCTTGAGCATAAAATGAAAGAACAGTTTAGAAAAATAGAATAAATAGAGTGAAATGAAATGAGTCAAATTACCATAAATACTGTCATAAATACTGTGGGGGAAAACAAAACCAGACTAGTCTTTTTCAGTGAATCCTTCAATTATGGGGAGGAAGATTTTAAAGAGAAAAGCTTTGGAAATGTTGTCTATTTTGATTCTGCTCTTGATTCTGGCCAGAAAACTTAATTAATTTCAAGTATTGAAGCATATGGGGCTTCCCTAGTGGCTCAGATGGTAAATAATCTGCCTGTATTGCAGATTTGATCCCTGAGTCGGGATGGTCCCCTGGGGAGGAAATGACAACCCGCTCCAGTATTCGTGCCTGGAGAATCCCATGGACAGAGGATGCTGGCAGGCTACAGTCTGTGGGGTCATAAAGAGTAGGACATGACTGAGTGACTACACACGCACACACACACACACACACACACACACATATACATACACACACACACACAGAGAAACATACACAAAAGATCAGTCAACTAAGCTGAAGCTTGAGTTTTTCTTACCATGGAAATTTAGCTTTACCATCTCTAGTAAGTACAGTATCTTCGTAGGTAGGTATTTAGATGCTTGTTTCTTTTTTTTTTTCTTTTTTGCAAAGAATAAACTGCTCAGGAAGTAAAAATCTGCTACAAAGACACAAAACTTAAACATGAGCATTTTCAGAATTGTTTCTTATTTTTATTTGCCATCTTTGTATTTTTGGGGATTTCATTTTTAACAAGTTGCTTGTTCACTTATCCTTGAGTTTTGTAAGTTCTTTATATATTTTGGATAACAGTCCTTTTTTAGATATATTTTTCCAGCTCCTCTGCCCATGGGATTTCCAAGCCAAGAATAATGAAGGGGTTGCCATTTCCTTCTCCAAGGAATCTTCCTGACCAACGGATTGAACCCATGTCTCCTACACTGGCAGACAGTTTCTTTGCAACAGAGCCACTGGGAAGGCAATTACAATATTACAAAAGAAAAGAAAGAAAGAAAGAAAAAGGAATTCTTGAGCATAAAATGAAAGAACAGTTTAGAAAAATAGAATAAATAGAGTGAAATGAAATGAGTCAAATTACCATAAATACTGTCATAAATACTGTGGGGGAAAACAAAACCAGACTAGTCTTTTTCAGTGAATCCTTCAATTATGGGGAGGAAGATTTTAAAGAGAAAAGCTTTGGAAATGTTGTCTATTTTGATTCTGCTCTTGATTCTGGCCAGAAAACTTAATTAATTTCAAGTATTGAAGCATATGGGGCTTCCCTAGTGGCTCAGATGGTAAATAATCTGCCTGTATTGCAGATTTGATCCCTGAGTCGGGATGGTCCCCTGGAGAGGGAAATGACAACCCGCTCCAGTATTCGTGCCTGGAGAATCCCATGGACAGAGGATGCTGGCAGGCTACAGTCTGTGGGGTCATAAAGAGTAGGACATGACTGAGTGACTACACACGCACACACACACACACACACACACACACATATACATACACACACACACACACAGAGAAACATACACAAAAGATCAGTCAACTAAGCTGAAGCTTGAGTTTTTCTTACCATGGAAATTTAGCTTTACCATCTCTAGTAAGTACAGTATCTTCGTAGGTAGGTATTTAGATGCTTGTTTCTTTTTTTTTTTCTTTTTTGCAAAGAATAAACTGCTCAGGAAGTAAAAATCTGCTACAAAGACACAAAACTTAAACATGAGCATTTTCAGAATTGTTTCACATTTAAAATTTTGACTGCAAATAATGTGATTCATTTGCTTTTCATACTATTTGGGAGAGTTCACTTTCTATTATGCACTAGAAGACATCAAGAAAGTTTTGTCAACAAACTTTTGGATTGCATAACTACCCCCCTCCCTAGCTTCAACTTCACTTTGGCTTGAGGGTACTTTAAAAAGAGAAAAGCAAACCATTAGGAAATCAGGAAATCTCCAAACATTGGTTTTAATTTCTTACAAAAAATATGTTGTTGATTAAAGAACTCAATTGACTTTAATAAGAACCTGATCTGTACTGACCAATCTCCTCATCTTTATTCTACAATGTCAAGAGTACAAAGTGGGCCATAGGCTAAAAAAGCTAAGTAGAAGGTTGGGGCAGCTGAACAATGTTCATGTTATTTGTAAGTTGAGTTAACACAAGTAAGTAAAAATGGTATGCACCTTAATACGGCAGCAATAAAAATAAAACAGTGCTAATGTCAGCTGTGTTTGTTCTAGTCATTCACTAGAGTGTAACTCACAAAATATTGTCTGAATATTTTGAATGAATTTAACAAGCAAAAATTTAGATGTGATTATTATATATTTGTGCACTTTGTATGATTTTACAGCAACCAAAGGAAATATCATTCAAGTATATTGTGGAAGCTGTGAAAGTATGTGCATTTCCCTATGAGGAAGCACATATATTTTCTGTAAACAACCATCAGGCTAACATCCTACTAACTTAGCTGTGGTGAAATATGATTCATACTACTTCTTCATATCCCATTAAGATGAGCTGGTAAAGCTGATTTTCCTTTTACTTATATTTTTTTTCTCTCAAATTTATTCCTGTTATCTTTGGAGATCTATGGGACAGGGGAAGAATCATATATATTCATCCCGATCTTTTCTTTCATTAGATGCAGACTTTGTAATATAGTCTTTTATAGCGGGGGAAGGGGAGGTTAACTCTAAAACAGCCAACCAATTAGATTTTCACACTAGGAAGCAAAGCAAAGTGCCAAGTAGGTCCAAGTAACCTAGAAATTCATGGCATAGAATGACATAAGTAGAATCAAAATGCATAAAGATTCGCTTTCTAAGCCAGGAGGTACAGCTTTAGGTTGGATAAAGAAATTTTTTTCTATTCCTGAAGTCCTGTGTTAGGATATTAGAGAAATGGAACTAGTGTCTCCTTCTTTAAACTTAGAAAATAAAAACTGGGAGAAAAAGTTTTAATGCCAAAATGGAATTGTCCATTAATAACAGTTTTTCACTCAGACTAACCCCTCAAACTACAAACAAAACATAGAAGACAAGTAAAGACAGTTTCTTTCTTATTCTTTAGTGGGTTTCTCTGTGTGAAAAGGAAAAAAAAATAGACCTTGTCATTCAAAAGAATAGAAATTCTCATATTATTCTTTTCATTATCATCAGTCCCCTAAGGCTGAATCTTCATGGATTCATTAACTAAAAAGGCTTTATTTAATTTTTTTCTTTACATTTCACAGTAGAATATTGTATTTACCATATTGAAACATATTTGGAAGTCATAGATATCCACAAAAGAGACAGCAGTTCCAGCTTTGAATCATTATTTCAGATTGTTAGAATCAATTATAGAAGTTTTATTATTGCATTTGATATATATATATATATGCACACAAACTACAAACATGTATAAGTGTATTTATTATAAGTATTAATATGTAGTGTTTTCATTTTTATTGCTATTAAATTA
The DNA here is from genome assembly GCA_022376925.1 of Tragulus kanchil. Taxonomy (NCBI): domain Eukaryota; kingdom Metazoa; phylum Chordata; class Mammalia; order Artiodactyla; family Tragulidae; genus Tragulus; species Tragulus kanchil. The sequence goes on along the minus strand of JAIOJX010000028.1, from coordinate 66,362,983 downwards.
TTCTCAATTTATTTATAGTTTAAAGAATCTGCAAACATTTTATACTCATAATTATGTATTTTTATAGCAGAAAAAAATCAGGCTAACATCCTACTAACTTAGCTGTGGTGAAATATGATTCATACTACTTCTTCATATCCCATTAAGATGAGCTGGTAAAGCTGATTTTCCTTTTACTTATATTTTTTTTCTCTCAAATTTATTCCTGTTATCTTTGGAGATCTATGGGACAGGGGAAGAATCATATATATTCATCCCGATCTTTTCTTTCATTAGATGCAGACTTTGTAATATAGTCTTTTATAGCGGGGGAAGGGGAGGTTAACTCTAAAACAGCCAACCAATTAGATTTTCACACTAGGAAGCAAAGCAAAGTGCCAAGTAGGTCCAAGTAACCTAGAAATTCATGGCATAGAATGACATAAGTAGAATCAAAATGCATAAAGATTCGCTTTCTAAGCCAGGAGGTACAGCTTTAGGTTGGATAAAGAAATTTTTTTCTATTCCTGAAGTCCTGTGTTAGGATATTAGAGAAATGGAACTAGTGTCTCCTTCTTTAAACTTAGAAAATAAAAACTGGGAGAAAAAGTTTTAATGCCAAAATGGAATTGTCCATTAATAACAGTTTTTCACTCAGACTAACCCCTCAAACTACAAACAAAACATAGAAGACAAGTAAAGACAGTTTCTTTCTTATTCTTTAGTGGGTTTCTCTGTGTGAAAAGGAAAAAAAAATAGACCTTGTCATTCAAAAGAATAGAAATTCTCATATTATTCTTTTCATTATCATCAGTCCCCTAAGGCTGAATCTTCATGGATTCATTAACTAAAAAGGCTTTATTTAATTTTTTTCTTTACATTTCACAGTAGAATATTGTATTTACCATATTGAAACATATTTGGAAGTCATAGATATCCACAAAAGAGACAGCAGTTCCAGCTTTGAATCATTATTTCAGATTGTTAGAATCAATTATAGAAGTTTTATTATTGCATTTGATATATATATATATATGCACACAAACTACAAACATGTATAAGTGTATTTATTATAAGTATTAATATGTAGTGTTTTCATTTTTATTGCTATTAAATTATTCTCAATTTATTTATAGTTTAAAGAATCTGCAAACATTTTATACTCATAATTATGTATTTTTATAGCAGAAATTTACATTATTTTTTATTTAAAATTATTTTTATATTGACTTACATAAGATTTCTTTAGAGAATACCTTTTGATAACAGAACTTGTCAAAAATTTTTATCTGTCCGAATCCAATAAAAAATTCAGGTAACTCTTGAGATCTTCCAGTTGAGCTGTAAACAGTTTATCAATACTTTCTTGTAAATATAAACATGATTGGTATTTAAACCAGAAACAGTGAAAACTTTTTACTTTATAGGGAAATAGGCTTCTTCATTACTGCCTGAGAGATTGTGAGAAAGTTTCTCTTTCTCCCTCCAAAAAAAAAAAAAAAATGTTATGACTCTCTTGCATAATGACTATTGAAAGAAAATGCTTATCAGTACATGCCACAATAGCTTTGATTATATAACTTTGGTTATAGCTTTGGTTACCCAGTGAGAAGTCCCACCTAAGGCTCACAGCTTCATAAATTTACTCATGATAATGATAATAATATCAGTGACAGTCATTAGTTTCTTAAACTCATAGATATTAATGTGCATTGTCTAAACTATTACTCAGGGCAACCCTAGAAGCTAGGTACAACTATTAATAGCATGTCTGCTCCAGTGAGGGGAAACTAGACCTTAGAAGCTAAATGTTTTATCTTGACCACCCTGATAGGAGATGTCATTGCCAGGAGTTGAATCCAAATGGCTCAGCATCAGCATGCGCTCTTGACCACCATCCTTGTTTCCTTCTGCAGAGATAACTTCATATTTCCAGAAGCAGAGGTTAGCCAAACCCAAGTTTAACATTTTTGCTAAATTAATCTTCTATATTCATCTGTGTCTCTCATAATGTTCTTTCCCACAGAAATTTTTATGAGTAATTTGGCTGAGTTGAAGATGACATTTAGTTTCCTGGGTTTTAGACACCACCACCCTCTGGGGTCTTTCTCTGTTCTCTGTGCACACCAGATACTGAAAGAATCTTGCAACTATTGTGGAAAGTCAGTCCCATACCAGGGACATAATAATGCAAACCACAATTTTGAATTTTAGAGAGCCCTGTGAGAATGAACTTGAGTTTACCCACAATTAGGGTTTGGACTTATTCAGACATCTGATGGACTGAGAATCCACATGTGAAGTCAAAGATGGAAAAGAAAATCAGGGTTTTGAAACAAACAAACAAATAAGCTAAAACTAAACATATGAATTAAATTTGCTACAATGAGTGAAACTGAGTAGTAAGGTTTGGATTTGAAGGGGTTTGAGGTGGTGTAAGTGGTAAAGAACCCCCACTGCCAATGCAGGGACTGTATGAGATGCAGATTTGATCCCTGGGTCAGGAAGATTCCCTGGAGGAGGGATGGAGATCAACTCAGTTTTCTTTCCTGGAAAATCCCATGGACAGAGGAGTCTGGTAGGCTACTGTCCATAGGGTTGCAAAGAGTTAGACACGACTGAAGTGACTTAGCATGCACACAAGGGACCATATCATCTGAAGGGTTTACTAAGAATATAGACTGTTGGGTTTTGATATAAGCCCCTCTTACTCAGTAAACATGAAATGAACCAGAAAATTTATATCTGTGTCTTTTAAACATCTCATGACTAGGTGATCCAGATCCAAAGTTAAGAACCCCTGACATAAAAGAAAGAACCATGTCATAAAGAGTGCAAAAGGTCTTCTGTGATAAGTCCCTTTGAATGAGTTTATTCTAAGAGGTGTAAGAAGTTCTGTGTTTGACCTGAGTAGAGAAGGAACACAGAAGTGATCAGTCCATAAGAGATCTGCAGCTACAGAGAAGCCACAGATGGGAGGCATGGAGGTGGGGTTTGGGTACCAATGAGGGCAGAAGACCAATAATCAATTACTTAGAAAAACAGTGAAGCCTGAATACTAGAAAGCTGCCTTCAAGAAGCCAGGGACCTTCACACGCTTGTTTATTAGTTATGTCCAGCATCTGGAATTATATCTTGCTCATAGTAGATGCTCAAGCAATATTGTTCAATAAAGGAGTAAGTGACACTTAGGGCCAAGGATTTAGAATGTTGGGAGCATTGATAGAAATGAAAGTGTTAGTTGCTCAGTCGTGTCGACTGTTTGAAACCCCACAGGCCATAACCTCCAGGCTCCTTTCTCCACAGAATTATCCAGGTGAGAATGCTGGAGTGGGTAGCTGTTTCCTCCTCCAGGGATCTAGGAACCTTCCTGACCTAGGGATCCTACCTAGGTCTCCTGCATTGCAGGCAGATTCTTTACAATCTGAGCCACCAGGAAAGCCTGTTGGGAGCATTACAATATGTTTTAGCTACCCACAGATACATGCCTCTCCAGAAACCAGGATAATTGATAGATATACCGGAAACGTACTGGATTTTTTGTTGTTGTTGTTAATCTTGCAACTGAAAGCTTAGGATTTGGAGATTTATAATACAATGTCTTAAAAAATAATAATTTGTATTTGCAGATGTGCTAAGGGAAAAGTTAGATTTCAAATGGAAGTTTTTGATATGTATTTCTTCCTATATATGAGATCTCCTCTAAACCACCTGGCAGATGGGAACTCTAGACAATTGTAGTTAATGGCTAGACCTGTCTTCACCAAGTTGGTTAATTCAGTTTAAACCTGAGATTATTAAAATTCATACGCATCTGAAATGTGGTCTCAATTGACCGGTTCCTTGGAGAAATATATATTTGACATTGTAATCATAGAGGGATGGATTCCTGGTAGACACTTAATATAACTTGCTACAGCAGGGATGAAGCAGCTGTTCCTGTCTCCATTTATCTTTAGGACCTCAAACTAAAGAGAAACAAAATATAAGAATTCAAGCTATACTTGCGATATGTAAGAATTAAATATACTCTACTTTCTGAGACAAATATCAAGGAAATTCTCATTTCTACTCTAAGGAAAATTATATCATTTCAATAATTTCAAATTAAGTAAGATCTAGTTATTGTTCTCTTGCTAGTCTGTAGGTGAAGATTCTTAATGAATGGAAGTTTGCAAGTTCTTGATTTCATATAGAATTTCCAACTTCCCTTAAATATATGTTTGAATTTCTCAGAGACATTAAAAGTTTTCTCTAATTACCGTTGTGTATAAAGCTTAAATTATCTATTAATTAATGTAAAATCATAGACCTCCAAATAGAGATTTTTTTCCACTTTCTGTCTGTATAATTAGCTGTTACTGCTTTTGTCAACATGCATACATGCCAAGTTCCTGTATTAGTGGTCAGCTCTTTGTGACCCTATCCACTATAGCCCACCAGGCTTCTTTGTCCATGGGATTCTCCAGGCAAAAATACTGGAATGGGTTGCCATGCCCTCATCCATGGGCTGGCTCTTCCCGACCCAGGGATCGAAACTGCCTCTCACCTGCTGTAATTAGCACCTGTCAGTAAGCTGTCTAAAAGTAATATGTACAGTCTAAAAAGTGATTCTAGAACAGTACTTAAAATTAAAAATAAAACATAGCACTTGAACAAAACAATCAATTCAGATTTGTGATTGCAAGCTTGATCTGAATAAAAAATAAACTCTTTTGCTCCAAATACAAAAGCAAATATCACATTACAAATTTAGTTTTCTTCAGTTTTAAAAATATCTGTGTATATTGCATCCCTTTACCTTCTTTTCACCTCTCAGATTTTCTTGGTACTATGCATAGTAGTTTTTCCTAGTGAAACTCAGTCATGCTAGACAGAAACTCAGTGAGGCTGGTCAAAGTACAAAATTATTGTCAAATTCTCAAACCTACCTTGAAGAAGATTTCCCATTTGATTTAAAGTGAGTGAAATGATTATTTTAACAAAAATAACGTAGTCCAAATGATTATCTCTTTTTTACATGGATGATATTCCTCATTTGTTTTAATATCAATAAGCCACCATTAGACTTAAAATTCTTTGAGTCTAACAATTACCCTATAAAGTCAATGTATTAGAAACAATTAATAAGAATTGACATGAAAATAAACAGTTCTGAATATAAAACCATGCTTTCAAAATGTTATAAGAATATGTAGAAAGGGAAGAATTTTTTAAAAAATAAATCACGAGGGATTAGTTGTCTCACTGTATAAAAATCATGAAATTAAATCTCTCCCTCACACTAATCATGAAACTACAAAAATAAATTCCAGACTGATGTAGACTTCAATGTAAAAACCAAAGATATTAGGATGAAATGTTTAATGTATTTATGGATATTTTAAAATGCATAAAATACCATTAGTCTCACAGGTCCATGATCTTCTTATTGTGGAATCATTTGACTAATGCTGATTGATTCTGATTAAACTTAGTAAAATCTTTAACAACATTCCTTTTCAAATCTAAAGAGACCCATAAAGTCCCAGGGAGGTCCAGGAAACACTGGAGTGACCAAGGGACTCTTGGAAGTGAGGGAAAATCTCTCAGTCATGTCTGACTTTTTACGACCCCATGGACTGTAACCAGCCAGGCTCCTCTGTCCATGGAATTTTCCAGGCAAGAATACTGGAGTGAGTTGCCACTTCCTTCTCCAGGGGATCTTCCCTACCCAGGAAAACCCATGTCTCCCTCATTGCGGGAAGATTCTTTACAACCTGAGCCACAAGGGAAACTCGAACTCTTGGAGGCAAAGTCAAAATCTGTTCCTTATAAAGAGAGCTGAGTAAAATGTTGTGTGCTGTTAAATTATCTGCTATTGATATTATCAAAAGGGTGCACTGTCAGGTGTGAACAAGGAAAATAAGGCAAAAATAAGCAAACAAAACTACTACATGTCAAGCTGATTCTTTATTGTCATGTTCAAACCTGAGAGAAATGATTCAAAGTAACTGTTGACCAGAAAGTCAAAAGGATATTGTTTCAAATTACTTTGAGACTATCTGTTTTACAATAATATATGATGTTAAAATGATATAATCTCAACTAGTGAAATCAAGGCTTGGCAACGCAGAAGCAAAGGTGAGATGTTGGAAATAAGGCTGATGTGGACATTGATTCCTGTGTGATTTCATTTAACAGGTACTATGCATTCTCCTCGCTCAACATGGATTTCCCCATTGACATGTCTTTAAGTTGAGAAAAAAAGTGTTGTAGGCAGGAAAGTTGGATTTGTGGGAGGCATAAAAATGTAGAAACAAATGGTGTGAATGGCTGAGTTCAGGGTTAGAACAGGTGCTGAATCCATTCTTTGGAATATGTAGAAAGGGAAGAATTTTTAAAAATAAATCACGAGGGATTAGTTGTCTCACTGTATAAAAATCATGAAATTAAATCTCTCCTCACACTAATCATGAAACTACAAAAATAAATTCCAGACTGATGTAGACTTCAATGTAAAAACCAAAGATATTAGGATGAAATGTTTAATGTATTTATGGATATTTTAAAATGCATAAAATACCATTAGTCTCACAGGTCCATGATCTTCTTATTGTGGAATCATTTGACTAATGCTGATTGATTCTGATTAAACTTAGTAAAATCTTTAACAACATTCCTTTTCAAATCTAAAGAGACCCATAAAGTCCCAGGGAGGTCCAGGAAACACTGGAGTGACCAAGGGACTCTTGGAAGTGAGGGAAAATCTCTCAGTCATGTCTGACTTTTTACGACCCCATGGACTGTAACCAGCCAGGCTCCTCTGTCCATGGAATTTTCCAGGCAAGAATACTGGAGTGAGTTGCCACTTCCTTCTCCAGGGAATCTTCCCTACCCAGGGAAAAAACCCATGTCTCCCTCATTGCGGGAAGATTCTTTACAACCTGAGCCACAAGGGAAACTCGAACTCTTGGAGGCAAAGTCAAAATCTGTTCCTTATAAAGAGAGCTGAGTAAAATGTTGTGTGCTGTTAAATTATCTGCTATTGATATTATCAAAAGGGTGCACTGTCAGGTGTGAACAAGGAAAATAAGGCAAAAATAAGCAAACAAAACTACTACATGTCAAGCTGATTCTTTATTGTCATGTTCAAACCTGAGAGAAATGATTCAAAGTAACTGTTGACCAGAAAGTCAAAAGGATATTGTTTCAAATTACTTTGAGACTATCTGTTTTACAATAATATATGATGTTAAAATGATATAATCTCAACTAGTGAAATCAAGGCTTGGCAACGCAGAAGCAAAGGTGAGATGTTGGAAATAAGGCTGATGTGGACATTGATTCCTGTGTGATTTCATTTAACAGGTACTATGCATTCTCCTCGCTCAACATGGATTTCCCCATTGACATGTCTTTAAGTTGAGAAAAAAAGTGTTGTAGGCAGGAAAGTTGGATTTGTGGGAGGCATAAAAATGTAGAAACAAATGGTGTGAATGGCTGAGTTCAGGGTTAGAACAGGTGCTGAATCCATTCTTTGGATTTTGCACATTTATTTATTTTGCATATTGCTTAAGATCAGCCAGACAAAAAAGGAAATCAGAATTGAAATACTAAAAAGAAAATAAAAACACAATATTGATTTTCAAGACGAAATTCTGGGAAACTTAGTGACCTGTGAGAACCTCGCTTCAATTACTTCCAAACATGGAGTTTTGCTCTCTAGACAGCTGGCAGCAAGTGCCTTTTTCCCCTGAGAGTTGGGCAGCCTGAATGGGAGGCCCTGGGAGACCCAGGGATCTCTGTGGATATCTAGGGACTCTTGGAAACAAAGTCAGCATCTAGGGCTTACCTGGTGGTCCAGTGGGTAAAGAGTCCGCCTTGCTGTGCAAGGGGCACCGGTTCGATCCCTGGCCTGGGAAGACCGCATGTGCTGCAGAGCGGCTGGGCAGGTGTGTCCTATTATGAGCCAGCGGGAAGATCCCACAGGCTGCAGAGCAACTGGACGGGTGTGTCCTATTACGAGCCAGTGCTCTGGAACACATACGCCCAGAGCTGGTGCTCTTCACTGAGAGAGGCCTTTGCAATGGGAGGCCCACACAAGCCAAAGAATAAAGATGGATGAAAACAAATAAATAAAAAACCAATAAACGAGGCCAAATTAAAAAAAAAAAACAGTCAGCACCTGTTCCTCCTGAGCATGCTGAGTGTCTTTGCTCCTCAAGTGGCCAAGTGGGAAGTAAAGGAGCGAAGCAAATATTCCTTCACCCTGAAACTGTACAAGACAGGAGGCCTCCAATTAACTCATTAACCATTATGGCAACTTGCCTGTATCTACATCATCACCCATATCCACTGACATGGCAAACACTTGTTTTAATACCAGCAACTAGCTGTGTTATATAACAAGGAAAACATACATAGCATCTGAAGGTCTAGCAACCAAAGGAAAAAAAAAAAAAAAAAAACTCAGAACAAACATATATTTGGCCAAATAGAGACAGAAGAGCAGACAGGTAACAGTCTAAACAAAAAAAATATTAAGTGCTTTCTTAAGGAAATTGAGGTGAAGCCTCCGAAATTACTTCTAGAACTCAAAACAACAGCAAAAAATTACCCTCCTAACAACAACTCAGTAGCTCTGTTAAAGGAAAAAATAATAAATACTCAAAGGCAAATTAATAGGTAGAACAAGAAATGCAACAAACATCTCAGGAAAAAAGAGCAGACATACAAGATCATGAAGGCAAAGATCAGAGACCATGGAACGTGGTCATGTGTAATTGTGTGAAAAATAGTTTTATTAAATGAAGTATATAAATTGATTATGGACAGAGTTTGACACTTAGAAGAATAATTTTCAGGATTGAACTGCAGAACTAGCACATTCCATAGAGAAAGGTCACTCAATTAAAGGCTGCATTGATGAGGGAAGACACACAAAACTAGGAATTTCCTGGTAAAACCTCTGAATCAACCCTGGCCCTAACAATTAATAAAACGCATCATGTAAGATTCAAGGCATAAATAATTAAGTGTCAGTAAGGGAAAGGAATTGTGTTATTCTCAGACTTACCTGTAACCCCAAGTATAGAAGAAAGTAGAATAGTGTTAACACAATGCTAAGCTGAAAGGACAGCAACATGAAAGCAGTGTACTCAGTTATTATTTGACTTATTTATTTAACGATAATCAGAAATTCAGGGACATAGTATCCAGGCCACCTTCAGAGGACGAGTCAAGAGAAACCTATGCCTTTCAGAGTTCTTCTTACCAATAACAGAATATATTCTGAATTTATAAGCAGGACAATAATTTAATAAGGGGCATTAGATGAGTCACAGATTTTTCCAGGAAGCCCAGATTGTCAGGATTAAATATTATGTGCTGTGTCTAAGATTGCTCTAGATAAAAGTTAACAGAAAGAGTCCCATTCAATATTCTGTAAGTTTTGTGTAGAAATGAGTGGAAAGGCTTGTGTAAAAGCATAAGAACTAATGAAAAATGCTCCCTATGAGCAGAAAAGAGAGAATGGGAATAAAACATGGAAGTAAATGGCCATAAACTCAGTCTATAAGGTTGGATATTTTTACAATATTTTATAACTAAAATATTTTAAAATATTGTGCTACAACAATGTAGAATGCAGTAGACATTTCCATTCATGATTTTAACATAAGAATAGAAGAGATAAATTATCAATGCAGTGTTAGACACGTGTTTTCCCTTTTGGGAGATTAATGGCTTTTGTTTCAATTAAAAAGTGGAAATTCTAAACAAGGCATTCAGCTTGGCCTAATAAAGCAAGGGACTGCCAGGTAGATTTGATCAGTGTGAAGTAAAATACTGTGTGTGTTTGAGGGATAAGAAATGAAATGTGATGTGGGCTTAACTTGGCTTTTATTTTTTAACTCAGGCAAACTGTAATAAAGGACTGACATTGTCTTAATGGAAAATACATCCACTAGTACGCCAAGGTCATCGCAACTTAATTGCCTCAGATTTCAATCAGTGATTTATCAAATATGAATACCCTTTGAGGAGAAATATATAAAATCCTAACCTCTGTGTGTAAACTATATCTTGCGATTTGTATGGCAAAATATATCACCAGTGTCCTTGTAAAATACATGTATATCCACGAGAGCAAGAGCCAAATGTATTGCTCATTCTGCAGAACTGATCTAGATAATGTATAAAATGTAGTGGAAATATGAATGTATTTTAAGAATGAGTTTGATGATTTATCAGTTTTTAGGTTTTCTTTCAACTAAGATATTTCTTTCAACTGTCTTTTAACTAAGGTATTCCTAAATGTGTTATGGTATTTCTCAGCAACTTTTTAGAAACACTTTAAAATTCTATTAAGTGATACTATCAGATCTTTATCAGTGAACGGAGCATATCATCTTAAAAGAGAATTTGTTTACTTAGAGAATCACTGAAATGATCAGTACATATTTGTATGTAAATATAAGTTAAACAGGAAGTCATTGTGGCTGAAGAATTGTAAAATAAGACTCCCTAAACTGATCTACAGATTCAATAAAAGCCTTATGTATATACCAGCTGTCATCTTTGTAGAAATTGACAAGATGAGGGTAAAATTCACATTGAAATTCACGTGAAGCAGACAAGCCCAAAACATTTTGAAGCAGAATAAAAATTTGGAAGATTCACACCTCACTATATCAAAATTGGTTGCAGAACTACAGAATCAAAACGATGTGGTACTATCATAGGTTCAATATATATTTTTAATAGAATAAAATTTGGATTCCATAAGAAGACTGTCACACTTATGATCAATTGAATTTCAACAAAATTGTTAAGAAAATACAATGGGAAAAGAGTAGTCTTTTCAACAAACGGTGCAAGGACAGGTTGATATCCTCGTACAAAGGAATGAAGTTGCATCCCCTCCTTGTACCATAAATACAAATTAACTCAAAAGAATTCATAGACCTAAATGTAAGAGAAAACGTTATGAAACTCTTTGAAAGAAATACAGGCATATATCATTGTGACCTTGACAGAAAAACACAAGTGACAAAAGTAAAAATAAATCGACTAAACTTAAAATGAAAAGCTTGTGTGTTTCTAAAGATACATTTAACAGGTGAAAAGAGAATGCCTGGAATGGGAGAAAATATTCGCAGATCATGTCTCTGATAAGAGATTTATACTTAAGATACACTCAGAATCCTATAATTTGATACTGAAAGACAACCCGATTAAAATTGGGTAAAAGATATAAGTACGTTACTCATAAGATATAAGTACATATACATTTCTCAAAAGTAGATTCACAAATAGCCAATAAGCACATGAAAAGTTGCTCAATATCATTAGTAATTAGCAAAATGCTGTTCAAAATTATAAGATCACTTTGCATTCACTAGGATGGCTAGAATGCAGAGTGTTGGCAGGATGTGAAGAAATCAGACTCCTCATATAATGCTAGTAGGGATGTAAAATCATGCAGCCACTTTGGAAAAGAGTGGGGCCGTTTCTCAAAGGATAAGCATATATCACATGACACTGCAATTCTGTATAAATATATGTATGAAACGAAAATGTATTTTCTCACAAAACTTATACACATACATTCAACCTAAACAAAGGTTAGGTGTATATACCAGCTGTCATCTTTGTAGAAATTGACAAGATGAGGGTAAAATTCACATTGAAATTCACGTGAAGCAGACAAGCCCAAAACATTTTGAAGCAGAATAAAAATTTGGAAGATTCACACCTCACTATATCAAAATTGGTTGCAGAACTACAGAATCAAAACGATGTGGTACTATCATAGGTTCAATATATATTTTTAATAGAATAAAATTTGGATTCCATAAGAAGACTGTCACACTTATGATCAATTGAATTTCAACAAAATTGTTAAGAAAATACAATGGGAAAAGAGTAGTCTTTTCAACAAACGGTGCAAGGACAGGTTGATATCCTCGTACAAAGGAATGAAGTTGCATCCCCTCCTTGTACCATAAATACAAATTAACTCAAAAGAATTCATAGACCTAAATGTAAGAGAAAACGTTATGAAACTCTTTGAAAGAAATACAGGCATATATCATTGTGACCTTGACAGAAAAACACAAGTGACAAAAGTAAAAATAAATCGACTAAACTTAAAATGAAAAGCTTGTGTGTTTCTAAAGATACATTTAACAGGTGAAAAGAGAATGCCTGGAATGGGAGAAAATATTCGCAGATCATGTCTCTGATAAGAGATTTATACTTAAGATACACTCAGAATCCTATAATTTGATACTGAAAGACAACCCGATTAAAATTGGGTAAAAGATATAAGTACGTTACTCATAAGATATAAGTACATATACATTTCTCAAAAGTAGATTCACAAATAGCCAATAAGCACATGAAAAGTTGCTCAATATCATTAGTAATTAGCAAAATGCTGTTCAAAATTATAAGATCACTTTGCATTCACTAGGATGGCTAGAATGCAGAGTGTTGGCAGGATGTGAAGAAATCAGACTCCTCATATAATGCTAGTAGGGATGTAAAATCATGCAGCCACTTTGGAAAAGAGTGGGGCCGTTTCTCAAAGGATAAGCATATATCACATGACACTGCAATTCTGTATAAATATATGTATGAAACGAAAATGTATTTTCTCACAAAACTTATACACATACATTCATAGCAGGATTACTCCTTAAGAGACCAAAAGTGTAAATAACTCAGGTGTCTATCAACTGATGAGGAAAATGTGGTATATCCAGATAATATGTTATTATTCAGCAATAAAAAAGATAGCAGTAGCCTAGATTAGTGAGAGGGAAGGGCGTCATTTCTACCTGTATTAATAAAGGCACAAGGGGATGAGACATTTATAGAGAGAAATTATCTACAGAGTATTGCTTAAATGGAACTGTTAAAATTAATTAAGAGATGAGTCAATCCACAGTAATGTAACATGAAAGGAAGTGTGGTGGTATGTACACTGAAAGCCCTCTGTCTCCTTCATCAAATCTCTCACAAGTGGCATCCATTGATAGCACCTATCTAGAAATCCAAGGCCAAGGGACATTTTTGCAGTAGTCCATGCAGATCATCCTCTCTGGGTGGAGAATTGGGTGCAGAAGAGTGAGCATGGATCTGATATTAAAATGTTACAGCCTACAAAGCTGTTGTGACCAAAATCTCATGAGACTATGGGAGTCTATGGTCCAGAGAAGAAAGCATTGACTATTACAGTGATTCACAATTGTGAGAACTAAAACTTGCCCTTTGTCTCTGTTGGCTTCCCCAATGGCTCAACAGCAAAGAATGTACCTGCCAATGCAGGGGACACAGGAAACACATGTTCTATCCTTGGGTCAGGAAGATCCCCGGGAGGAGAAAATGGCAACCCATCCAAGTCTTCTTGCTGGAAAAAATCTCATGGATGGAGAAGCCTGACAGGCTATAGCCCATACTGTCTCAAAAAGCTAGACATGACTGAGCAGAGCAGAGCGAATTCATATATAATATTGATTTGTGCCCTGCTCCACCTCTTTGTAGCAATTCCTCAGTTATCTCAGATGCTGGCCCTGAGCTATAGTCCTCATTTTGCCCCAAATAAAATGTATAGCTCTCACTTTGTGCATTTTTTTCAATGACAGTTGTTAGCTTGAATAAGAATCAGCTAGAAGACTCAAAACATAGATAACTGGACCCCCTTCAAGAGTTTCTGGCTGATAAGTTTGGAATTGGGCCTGAAGATGTACACTTGATGTATATGAATACACAATACTTGTGTGTTTATTCTAATATATTTTTAGTAATCAGTTAAATTAATTGAACTATAAATAATGAAAAACCAAAGAAATGTATGAAAAGCTATAATTCTAACATAATACTGTTTATATTTTATCTGCTAATCTTGAATTATACTATTTATGTATGTACTTTTAATCTGTTGCAGCAAATGTATACCTAATAGCTTTATGGTATTTTGTGCTTATTGATTCTGTATGAATATTCTGAAGCCATGTTTTAATTAACTCCTGAGAAATGACTCTCACGCTTTAATTGAAGACAAAAGATAAATGAAATTAATAGTGGTTTGCTCTATATAATAGGCAGTAATGGATCACCCTTTGTAATAGGCTAGTATTGTTTCATTTATACTGCACCCTCTGGGGAAAATTTCCAGATAATTAATGTTTAATCCCTGAAATAAAATATTTACTCTTTATCATTGTTTTATAAGAAATTCTGAGATATATAATTTCTTACCTTTTAATTTTTTTATTACAATTTTTCAAAATTATTATTCAAAAGGTCACTTTAGATACAATGGTGTTGTGCCATGCTCTAAAATATGCAGGGGCTTTTAAGACAAATTGGACATAACATTCCCTTGATTCATTTTTCCATATTATTGTGTTATTCTGCCTCTTCATCTAATAACAGAGTGATATCTGAAATAAGAAATATCTATTTTGAGTCAGAATAAGCCCAGATCCTCTTTGTCTGTTTTTTTTTTTTTTAATTTTGACCTCTTTTATTATTGATTTTTTTATTTGTTTATTTTCATCCATCTTCAGCCTGTGTGGGTCTCCCATTGCAGTGGCCTCTCTCCTTGCAGAGCACTGGTTCTGGGCACACGGGCTGCAGAGCACTGGCTCATAATTGGACACATTGGTTCAGCCACTCTGTGGCATGTGGGATCTTCCCGGGTCAGGGATCAAACTGGTGCCCCTTGCACTGCAAGGCAGACTCTTTACCCACTGAACCACCAGGGAAACCCCCTCTTTGTCTTTATTTTTCCAGTTTTGTACAGGCCTCCATGAGTCCTGAGATCCCTTTTAGTCTGTATCCAGACACCCATCAGTGTCCTCTGTAGGTGCTGGTATATACTCTCTAACCAGAAAACACTTGAAAAACAAGAGGTTCTTTTAAAATTTAAATATAGTCAGTGTCACAGATGATGCACAGGGCAGAGAGTTAAGTGGAGGGTTAAAAATTTTAATTCAGAAGACATAACCTTATGATATTGTTATTTACTTATAACCTCAAGCCTGTTTAAAGATGATGCTGTCTTAAGTAGTGACCTCTGCATAAAAGATGTGATTTTTTTAAAGTGTATGATTTGGTTTTATTGCTAAAAATTGTTTTGTAATTTGTTAATCAGTTGTTATTTACTTAAATATTAGAACATCTGAATTAACATAGCAGTCATTTCTGACTTCCTGACTTTTTTCTGCCTTTGATAAATCTTTGCACATAAGCTTTAAATGATGGAGATTCTGGCTCGTGTGTGTGTGTGTGTGTGTGGTGTGGTGTGTTTATAGTATGTCCAGCTCTTAAGATGGTAATTTTTAACCCTGGATGCTGGATGGAATTCTCCAGATGCCATTTGGCTTCTATTTATAATCACCTGCTTGCTGGGCCCAGGTACTTTTGGTATAATGAGTCCACATAGGGGCTGAAGCCTCAGAGGTTTTTAAACATTTCCAGCTGCAGCAATAACTGAGATCGAGAGACCTAGACTAATGTCTAGTACATAGTTGACATTCAGTAAATATTTGTGAGTAAATGAACAAACACGTGAACAAGATTATTGAATGCCCTTTAAATGTTAGCTCTATAATAGCATTGGTGATACATTGGTATGCAAAGTCACTGCCTTCAAGACACTCCCAGTGATATACAGATGGGTAGAGTTTGAAGCATTTGTACTGAAATTATCATAATCACCCTCCTGCATGAAAGTGGCACAGAATCAGTTGTAATCATCTCCCTCACTAACACACCATTTCCTCTTCAGGTTCTTTCTGAGCTGAAGATAGCAACACCACCTGCTCTTTCCCTCTGTCCAGAAATCCTTGGATCATGCTAAATATCACTCTTTCTTTGCTCACATATCACATTGGCCTCTGAGTCTTATGTTTTCTGACCTCCTATGTAGTGTCAGAAGATCTTTATTTTTCTACTTTCCTCATACTCCCACTGCCACGGTTAAATCCATTATGATCTGCACTCTGTTCACTGAATCAGCATCCTCATGGGTCTGACAGCTTCCAGTTTGGGCCCTATGTAAGCTATTCCCAAACTGTTCTAAAGCACAGAACTCAACATATAAGTCCTTTCCCTGTTTAAAACCTCTCAATGCCTCCTTATTTTTATTCAGAATAAAATATATATCCTGTTTGCTTAAGCTTTTGACTCCTTGTTGGTCTCTAATGGTAAGGGCCGAATAGTTAAAAATCAGAGAAAAATAGTATCAGCTGATCAGTGAGAAAAGAACAAACTCCAGTCTAATTTGCTTTGTTAGTAAAATCTTTCCATATACATCATATCCATAAATTCATTTCAATAAAACAATATTATGAGTGGAATTGTGCCTCCCACAAATAAGTGTGTTGAAGTCCTAACCGCCATAAGCTCAGAAAGTGACCTTATTTGTAAACAGGGTTATTGCATGTATAATTATGTTTAAGATAAGGCATAATGAGTTAACACAACGGCATACCCTTCATGCCATCTTCTTAGTGAGCACTCATCTGGACACCGATCTAACTTGCACCTCCTCCATCACTGACACCTTCTATCAAGACCTTTTCCTGCATTGTTTTTATTCTTAGAACTAATCACTAACAGACTTAACTTTTATTTATCATGTTATTTGCATCTCCTAGAATAATGTGAATGCAGAGACTTCTTTTTGTTTTATCCAATGATTCAATGATGTATTTATAGACATAAGGTGCCACTATTCATTGAAAGTGTGAATGATCTTAAGACTGACATCCAATTATAGTAAGCTGAAAAATATTAGATATAGATTTCAGCAAGGCTGAGAAATTTTCACCTTTGATTTCCCCTGAACCTTCCTTAACAACAACATCAGACCTTCTCCCAATTTGAGAAAACTACATTTTAATTAAAAAAAAACCTTTTAATTACAAATTACTTAACAGGGACAGTATCTGCTACCATCTTTTATGGAGAAGAATCTTAATTATGTGAGAGAGATGATCATGGAATATAAAATCGTTTTAAGCTACATGTATTGATGTGTGAGCAATTACTTAGAATTTAGGAGTTAACATGTTAGTTAAAAACCCTGACAGTTTGGTGTGCTACCTCAACAGTTTGATGTGCTGGTTGAGGAATTCTTGGACTCAGTAATGGCCTGGGGTTAATGAGGTTAACCATAACTTTTCTGGAATCAGCATCCTAGGGTCTATTCATTTTAAGCTATTCCCAAACTGTTCTAAAGCACAGAACTCAACATATAAGTCCTTTCCCTGTTTAAAACCTCTCAATGCCTCCTTATTTTTATTCAGAATAAAATATATATCCTGTTTGCTTAAGCTTTTGACTCCTTGTTGGTCTCTAATGGTAAGGGCCGAATAGTTAAAAATCAGAGAAAAATAGTATCAGCTGATCAGTGAGAAAAGAACAAACTCCAGTCTAATTTGCTTTGTTAGTAAAATCTTTCCATATACATCATATCCATAAATTCATTTCAATAAAACAATATTATGAGTGGAATTGTGCCTCCCACAAATAAGTGTGTTGAAGTCCTAACCGCCATAAGCTCAGAAAGTGACCTTATTTGTAAACAGGGTTATTGCATGTATAATTATGTTTAAGATAAGGCATAATGAGTTAACACAACGGCATACCCTTCATGCCATCTTCTTAGTGAGCACTCATCTGGACACCGATCTAACTTGCACCTCCTCCATCACTGACACCTTCTATCAAGACCTTTTCCTGCATTGTTTTTATTCTTAGAACTAATCACTAACAGACTTAACTTTTATTTATCATGTTATTTGCATCTCCTAGAATAATGTGAATGCAGAGACTTCTTTTTGTTTTATCCAATGATTCAATGATGTATTTATAGACATAAGGTGCCACTATTCATTGAAAGTGTGAATGATCTTAAGACTGACATCCAATTATAGTAAGCTGAAAAATATTAGATATAGATTTCAGCAAGGCTGAGAAATTTTCACCTTTGATTTCCCCTGAACCTTCCTTAACAACAACATCAGACCTTCTCCCAATTTGAGAAAACTACATTTTAATTAAAAAAAAACCTTTTAATTACAAATTACTTAACAGGGACAGTATCTGCTACCATCTTTTATGGAGAAGAATCTTAATTATGTGAGAGAGATGATCATGGAATATAAAATCGTTTTAAGCTACATGTATTGATGTGTGAGCAATTACTTAGAATTTAGGAGTTAACATGTTAGTTAAAAACCCTGACAGTTTGGTGTGCTACCTCAACAGTTTGATGTGCTGGTTGAGGAATTCTTGGACTCAGTAATGGCCTGGGGTTAATGAGGTTAGAATGCCATAACTTTTCTGGTATACTATATAGAGAAAAGGGTATAAAGAGTTAAAGAAATGGAATGTTGGAGTCGATGTGTTATGTTCACCTTGACCAGCCATCTCTAACCATGTGAACAGTTTACTAACTTACCTGACGAAGAGGAATTAACAAGCTCTCCATATGCTTTACTGAGATACTGCATGTATACTCGAGAGCAGGCAGTAAACCCTGAGAAGCCTCAGGGCCTGTTGAATTAGGGATTTTCTCTAGTCTTTGGAGAATGGTGGGGACTCCTTTAAGATGAAAGACAACTTAATATACATGTTGCCATTCAGGAAAAAATAAGCTATATTTTAAAGCTTTGGAGATTTGTTGAATTTTGGATTATTCTGCTCTGTCTTATTTTTTGGGAAATTCATGTCATTGATTTTGAGTCGAATCTAGAGGAGAAGTCTTCAGTAGACCCAGTTTGAGCTGCAAGCTTGTACCTAACGACACAGCACAGGTAAAAGTGAAGAGACTGTATGGCAGATATGACTGCTAAGTGGGTCTCCTAGCATCAAGAACAGAGGCTGTACCTCTTTCTTCTGTCACATACTAGGCCCATCTTATTCATAATACTATCACATTGGCGATTAACAGAAGTATTTCATTGTAAAATGAAAATGATATATGTGAGATCAAGCTCTAAATGATTTAAAGTAATTATCATAAGTAGATGGCAATTTCAGGAATACCTACTCTTCATGATTTCACCATTTCTTTTTTTAATTTTTTTTTTAAATTTTGGCCTCTTTTATTGGTCCTTCATTTATTTATTTTCATCCATCTTAACTCTTTGGCCTGTGTGGGCCTCCCATTGGAGTGGCCTTTCTCCTTGCAGAGCACTGGCCTCTGGGCACATGTGCTCCAGAGCACTGGCTCGTCATTAGACACACCGGTCCAGCTGCTCCATGGCTCGGGGGATCTTCCTGTGCCAGGGATTGAATTGGCACCCCTTGCACTGCAAGGTGCACTCTTTACCCATAAATTAAAGTAAGTTAGAACCCTGACAGTTTGGTGTGCTACCTCAACAGTTTGATGTGCTGGTTGAGGAATGGCCATAACTTTTTTTTTGGTATACTATATAGAGAAAAGGGTATAAAGAGTTAAAGAAATGGAATGTTGGAGTCGATGTGTTATGTTCACCTTGACCAGCCATCTCTAACCATGTGAACAGTTTACTAACTTACCTGACGAAGAGGAATTAACAAGCTCTCCATATGCTTTACTGAGATACTGCATGTATACTCGAGAGCAGGCAGTAAACCCTGAGAAGCCTCAGGGCCTGTTGAATTAGGGATTTTCTCTAGTCTTTGGAGAATGGTGGGGACTCCTTTAAGATGAAAGACAACTTAATATACATGTTGCCATTCAGGAAAAAAATAAGCTATATTTTAAAGCTTTGGAGATTTGTTGAATTTTGGATTATTCTGCTCTGTCTTATTTTTTGGGAAATTCATGTCATTGATTTTGAGTCGAATCTAGAGGAGAAGTCTTCAGTAGACCCAGTTTGAGCTGCAAGCTTGTACCTAACGACACAGCACAGGTAAAAGTGAAGAGACTGTATGGCAGATATGACTGCTAAGTGGGTCTCCTAGCATCAAGAACAGAGGCTGTACCTCTTTCTTCTGTCACATACTAGGCCCATCTTATTCATAATACTATCACATTGGCGATTAACAGAAGTATTTCATTGTAAAATGAAAATGATATATGTGAGATCAAGCTCTAAATGATTTAAAGTAATTATCATAAGTAGATGGCAATTTCAGGAATACCTACTCTTCATGATTTCACCATTTCTTTTTTTAATTTTTTTTTTAAATTTTGGCCTCTTTTATTGGTCCTTCATTTATTTATTTTCATCCATCTTAACTCTTTGGCCTGTGTGGGCCTCCCATTGGAGTGGCCTTTCTCCTTGCAGAGCACTGGCCTCTGGGCACATGTGCTCCAGAGCACTGGCTCGTCATTAGACACACCGGTCCAGCTGCTCCATGGCTCGGGGGATCTTCCTGTGCCAGGGATTGAATTGGCACCCCTTGCACTGCAAGGTGCACTCTTTACCCACTGGACCACCAGGGAAGCCCAGATTTCACCATTTCTTAATCCACACTCTGGAACCCATGGAAAGTTTACTAGGAACAGTTAACAGAAGGGAAGAAGCATAGACCTGGTTTACAAATGGGTTTGAAAATTTGCATGTTCCATGTGGAAGTGTACAGTTGCTACATTACAGCCCAACTTGGGAAGACTACAAAAGACAATGGTAAAGATAAATGTTTTCTTGACCAAATATCATTGTGTATATGTTATAGTAATCATTATATGTATTAATATATTTTATTAATATATAGTATATGATACTATATGATATATCATATGCACATATAGATAATATATATGTTCAGTTATATCTTCTTCATATATAAATAGTATATTTTTTGAGGGAAGATTATGTGTGGTACAGATATGTATTGTTTATGAGTAGTCGCTGAGTCTTGCTGGAGAAATAAGAAATAAAATTGAAATATTTATAATAAGGTGAATTGGGAAGATATGGATGAACATAATAGAATGAGCAGAAGGAGAGTCCATGCTTCAGATCCATACTTTGCAGAGGAGGCTTTCAATAAGGAGATAGACCAGATGAGCCATCCTACTGATGTCAGCAAACCCCATTCTCCAAATACCTCACAGTCCTCTCAGTTTCTGTGTACAAAGATGATAGGTAAATAGAGATATGGGCTCAAAATTTGTGGTTTTATTTTTTCTCACTTAGGATGATCTGGTACTACTTTCCCAATCTATTGATAGACGTTACAGTTAAACGACTTTGACTCCTTCCCTCAGGTATGAGGTAGTATTTTGTTTTTTATGATAATAAGTACATATTCCAAATGTGAACTTTTGCCTTTTCTGTCTGAAATACTTCTGCCAGAACGTCCATTAGTGGATTTACAGAATGCTGTATTTATGGCTTTGTTATGTTATACATCATTGTCCCCAAACAAAGACCTCGTTTTATGGTGAAAGAAATGTAACAATGAGCTCATGTGCAAGGGATTCGATGGCCTTATCATGAGTTTCTCATCTGGAGGGCTCGTTCCTCATCTGAGGCTAATCCACTGATGCCTTATCTAGTCTTCTCATTGAGTTAGGAGCAAGGTGCACTCTTACCCACTGGACCACCAGGAAGCCCAGATTTCACCATTTCTTAATCCACACTCTGGAACCCATGGAAAGTTTACTAGGAACAGTTAACAGAAGGGAAGAAGCATAGACCTGGTTTACAAATGGGTTTGAAAATTTGCATGTTCCATGTGGAAGTGTACAGTTGCTACATTACAGCCCAACTTGGGAAGACTACAAAAGACAATGGTAAAGATAAATGTTTTCTTGACCAAATATCATTGTGTATATGTTATAGTAATCATTATATGTATTAATATATTTTATTAATATATAGTATATGATACTATATGATATATCATATGCACATATAGATAATATATATGTTCAGTTATATCTTCTTCATATATAAATAGTATATTTTTTGAGGGAAGATTATGTGTGGTACAGATATGTATTGTTTATGAGTAGTCGCTGAGTCTTGCTGGAGAAATAAGAAATAAAATTGAAATATTTATAATAAGGTGAATTGGGAAGATATGGATGAACATAATAGAATGAGCAGAAGGAGAGTCCATGCTTCAGATCCATACTTTGCAGAGGAGGCTTTCAATAAGGAGATAGACCAGATGAGCCATCCTACTGATGTCAGCAAACCCCATTCTCCAAATACCTCACAGTCCTCTCAGTTTCTGTGTACAAAGATGATAGGTAAATAGAGATATGGGCTCAAAATTTGTGGTTTTATTTTTTCTCACTTAGGATGATCTGGTACTACTTTCCCAATCTATTGATAGACGTTACAGTTAAACGACTTTGACTCCTTCCCTCAGGTATGAGGTAGTATTTTGTTTTTTATGATAATAAGTACATATTCCAAATGTGAACTTTTGCCTTTTCTGTCTGAAATACTTCTGCCAGAACGTCCATTAGTGGATTTACAGAATGCTGTATTTATGGCTTTGTTATGTTATACATCATTGTCCCCAAACAAAGACCTCGTTTTATGGTGAAAGAAATGTAACAATGAGCTCATGTGCAAGGGATTCGATGGCCTTATCATGAGTTTCTCATCTGGAGGGGGCTCGTTCCTCATCTGAGGGGCTAATCCACTGATGTCCTACAGTTACAGTGTAGTCCAGTATATGTTTTTAGTTTCTCTTCTGCTAGAATGTGTAAGTTTAGGAAGCAAGGTGAAAATAGGTCCCTTTCATTGATATATTTAAGAATTCATTCATTGAACATTTGCTGCTTATCTCTACAGCCTGGGCCTTGGGGCTGTGGAGGTGCTAGCGGCTGAAGGGGCTGTAGGTACATGAGGGAACACGGCCATGGTGCTGTTACACAACTGAGACTACTTCTGTCCCCATTCAGCTCATTATGCTGCTGAAACAGGCTAGTGAACAAGATAAGTCCACTGCTCACAGTGCTTATTTGCAATTATTAACATGAAGGGAGGATTGGTTGGCTGTTCCATCACTAGGGCAAAGTTTAGTGAATCCAGAAGCTTTACTGGAGTGTCTATTATTAGTCTCATGTCCAGTTATAACCATCAATGGTAATCGTAACTATCCAATAAAGACAGCACCGATGAGGGTTTGGGTTGGATAATATGGTATTTGAAGCACTCTACCAAGTAGTGCATGCCAAATAGAGATGCTATCGAAGGGTAAGAGGTATTGCCAGAGAATAGCAAGAGCATGGAATGGTTGATGTGAGAAGAAAGGTCTAATTGTCATTTTTAGGCCTAGTGACCAGTGACTAATATACAGCTAGACACTGTGGCAGCTATACCATAAGTTAATCATTCTCTGCTACCTGATCTGAAAAGTAAAGGTGATTTCTGTGCTATGATTGGACTTTCATGGGGAAGTATAGTTGTAGGCAGCATATATAATGGTCTTGCTTTTGTATGCATTCAGCCAGTCTGTGTCTTTTGGTTGGGGCATTTAGCCCATTTACATTTAAGGTAATTATTGATACAAATAATCCTATTGTTATCTTAAATGATATGAATGGTTAGTTTGTAGATTTTTTTTTTTTCTTCTCCTGTGCTTGTTGTCTATATAAGTCCCTTTAACACTTGTGGGAAGTATAGTTGAAGTGAGAGTATCCTTCAGTGATGGGCTGAGAATTTTGTCCTTTGAGCAGATCTCTAGAATAGATTAAGCTTGGCGGAGAAATGGAATATACTTTATTCTCCATGTGTTCGGCTCCACCTCCATGGCCACTCTCCCTGCGTTGCTGCCTACTGGGTGCTGTTGGAGCAGGTCAGCAAGAGAACATGACTTCTGACTATCAGTGAGCCAGACCTGGGTAGTCAGAGGCTCCTTACCTCCACCCTGTCCTTGGGATGTCCCCCATTCCTACAGGGAGAGCTGTTCCAAGAACATAACTTGAGAAAGTAAGGTGTTATTAAGACCATCTGGAGGGTATACAAAACTGAATTCTGTTAAGGCCTCTGTACTAAATGCTTGAGATTGTAGTGGAGGGTGTGGTAATCTACTTGTCCTGAAACTGCACAGGACAAAATTCAGAGGCAAGTTCCTTCACTTATTAAACCTGTATATGTGCGTATGTGTGTTCAGTTGCTAAGTCATGTCTGACTCTTTATGACCCAGTGAACTGCAGCACGCCAGGCTTCCCTGTCCTTGATTGTCTCCAGGAGTTTGCTCAGACTCAGGTCCATTATGTCAGTGATGCCATCCAACCATCTCATCCTCTGCTGCTCTCTTCTCCTCTTGCCTTTAATCTTTCCTAGCATCAAGGTCTTTTCCAATGAGTCAACTCTTCCCATAAAGTGTACAGCATATTGGAGGTTCAGCTTCAAAATTAGTCCTTCCATTGAATTCAGGATTGATTTCCTTTAGGATTGAACAGTATGATCTCCCTGCAATCCAAGGGACTCTCCAATGTCTTCTCCAGTAACACAGCTTGGAAGCATCAACTCTTCAGCACTTGGCCTTCTTTATGGTCCAACTCTCACATCTGTACATGACTGCTGAAAAAACCGTAGCTTTGACTATGTGTACCTTGTCAGCAAAGTGATATCTCTGCTTTTAAATACATTGTCTAGAATTGTCATAGCGTTTCTTCAAAGGAGCAATCATCTTTTAATTTTATGGCTGTACTCATCATCTACAGTGATTTTGGAGCATAGAAAATTAAATCTGTCACTGCTTCCATTTTTCCCCCTTCTGTCTACCATGAAGTGATGCCAGTCTGGAGTGACATGCCTCTTTCTTCCATCTCTCCTTGTCCTATGTTTACAGGGCCAGTTTATGAGCCACCAGAAAGTTCTTAGGGGCTGGTCAGATCTCCTCAACTCCTGGTTTTAAAGCCAGTGCTCACTCCCTGACATTTCTCAGGCTCTTGAGGGACCAGGTCTCGGTTTAAGTATTTAACTTCTTTTCTTTTTTAATGTAATTTCACTTTTATTCATATGAGTTCATAGAAAGCAAAAAAAAAAAAAAATGATCCCAACCAACTCATATAAATATGAGATTTATTACATTTAATCAGGTGGAAAAACTCTTAAAACGGGAATGCATACCATTCAACCAAAGAAGTTCCTACCAATTCCTGAATGCACACAAAGGCCTTCATAAGTACTTTCACTTCTACTGTTTTCCAAATTCTTGAGAGTCTAAATTCCAATACAAGTTTCAATCAAGAGAGAGCATTCAGAGCTCAGTCTCTGTTGCATAGATCACATACAAATTTAAGTGACCGGGTTATGTTTAATATATGTATAAAACTAGAATCCTGACATTCAAATGAGCATACCATTCCAATTAGGTGATGATCTTTCAAACAATACCTAACACACAATAGATTACTTAAGATACCCTTATTTGAAAGTCTCAAATAGGTGCTGTCATTGTGGCCTTGCCTGTAGGGTAATCACTCTTAGAAACAGAAAAGTAGGCGCAGGCCTGTCATTAGTAGAACAGGGTACCTGCCTTGTATCTGCTGTCGAAACAGCTTCCTATTTTCTCTCTTGACGAATAGTCAAGACTTTTCCCTACACAAGATTTCTTTATATCAGAAATTCGAAGGTGGCCTCATACTGTGTGAATCAGAATGTCGACTGTCAAACTTCGAATATGTTCTTTTTTAGGCTTGTAAACTGTTCTATGTGGCCACTGGAAAGAATACGATTTGAGTGTTAGTGACCAGCCTCAGAAGCATCTACAGCTCGTTGTCTTAAACTGCAAGACTTAATTTGTTTTATGTGAGTGCATATACTTGCCTTCTCTTTGCAAGAAACAGTCTCTACGTTAAAACCGGTGAATACTCGTCAATAACAATCCATAGCTTTCCTGATATATATTCCAGTGCTATAAGAGAATTTTTCTGAATCTGGGGCCTTAAACTAAATTCTCCTTGGACTGCCTTCAATTAAAAAAAAAATTTCTGCTCACTATTTTTCATAACATTATTTTCCAAGACCTAAGTTAGTTATTTTTTTCATATTTCTTCCTGTTATTTTTGAAATTCCCATTCTACTTCCACTCAACTATATTTCTATTACTTATGTATTTAGTAATATATTACTTATATATTAATTACTAATATGTCTTCATTACTTTATATGAAGAACTATAACATTTTTACATGGACTCTGTATTTATTAATTTTGCTTTTTATACCTCCATTTCTCAAGAGTTATATTTAAATTTAGTTTTAATTTGTCAGCTTTTCAATTTAACTTAAAATCTAAAATGTTTCTTTTTTCTGCTTGCTTCACTTTTTTCCAAACTTTTTGCTCACACCTTTATCTATAAATAGATTCACATCTGTTTACATTTCTACTTTCCCATCACTCTCAGAAAACAAAGATAAGAATTTCTTATCAGTGTTTTGGTTCAGAGTGCCTCTCAGAGTCCTGCACAGAGGATTCAACAAATATTTGATTCAATGTATGAAGAGCTGTAAGACTAAATGTAGTGTTTTTATGTAACACAGTACTTAATTGCTAGACAAAAACTGCCATCTTCTATATTTGATCCGTAATTATTAGTTTGTAGCTAGACTAAAAGTATATGCATAGTATATACTTTAATATATATATTAAACTGTACGAAACAGCTTCCTATTTTCTCTCTTGACGAATAGTCAAGATTTTCCTCACAAGATTTCTTTATATCAGAAATTCGAAGGTGGCCTCATACTGTGTGAATCAGAATGTCGACTGTCAAACTTCGAATATGTTCTTTTTTAGGCTTGTAAACTGTTCTATGTGGCCACTGGAAAGAATACGATTTGAGTGTTAGTGACCAGCCTCAGAAGCATCTACAGCTCGTTGTCTTAAACTGCAAGACTTAATTTGTTTTATGTGAGTGCATATACTTGCCTTCTCTTTGCAAGAAACAGTCTCTACGTTAAAACCGGTGAATACTCGTCAATAACAATCCATAGCTTTCCTGATATATATTCCAGTGCTATAAGAGAATTTTTCTGAATCTGGGGCCTTAAACTAAATTCTCCTTGGACTGCCTTCAATTAAAAAAAAAATTTCTGCTCACTGTTTTTTCATAACATTATTTTCCAAGACCTAAGTTAGTTATTTTTTTCATATTTCTTCCTGTTATTTTTGAAATTCCCATTCTACTTCTACTCAACTATATTTCTATTACTTATGTATTTAGTAATATATTACTTATATATTAATTACTAATATGTCTTCATTACTTTATATGAAGAACTATAACATTTTTACATGGACTCTGTATTTATTAATTTTGCTTTTTATACCTCCATTTCTCAAGAGTTATATTTAAATTTAGTTTTAATTTGTCAGCTTTTCAATTTAACTTAAAATCTAAAATGTTTCTTTTTTCTGCTTGCTTCACTTTTTTCCAAACTTTTTGCTCACACCTTTATCTATAAATAGATTCACATCTGTTTACATTTCTACTTTCCCATCACTCTCAGAAAACAAAGATAAGAATTTCTTATCAGTGTTTTGGTTCAGAGTGCCTCTCAGAGTCCTGCACAGAGGATTCAACAAATATTTGATTCAATGTATGAAGAGCTGTAAGACTAAATGTAGTGTCTTTATGTAACACAGTACTTCATTGCTAGACAAACACTGCCATCTCCTATACCTGATCCGTAATTATTAGTTTGTAGCTAGACTAAAAGTATATGCATAGTATATACTTTAATATATATATTAAACTGTACATATACTTTTGTCAATTTAAAATAAGATGTTAATTTTCTCATTACAGTAAAATAGAAAATCTTATTCTTATGTTTGTATAAATCTTTCTAAAATGTACTATGAAACTCACATAAACAGAGAACAAATCTATTTTGTAACTTTTTATTTCATTAGTGACTAAAATTGTTTTAGTGGAATAGGCATTCCATAATCACTTGTTGAATTACTTAAATATTGATTGATAAATATTTTCAAAAGATGATTGTTCATACCTTTCCTATATATACAGTAACAGATAGAATGAATAATAGATAATAATAATAGGCAAAAAATAACTAAGAATATATTTAAAAATTCTTGTTATTAAAGATAATAGTTAACTCAATTATATCATTTATTATGGGCCAGATACAGTAATAGAATTTTATATGGATTGTATATGTAGGCCCCAAACAGCCTATAGGGTAAAGAATCTCAGCTTCCTAAGGAATATAAACAGAGACTAAGTTTGCTCAAAGCTGGCCTCATGTGTCAGAATTTAAATCCATGTAATTTGGTTCCGTTGACTATAATCTTTATCGTTATGGTTTGCTAGTTCTTGAAAAATGCAATGCAGTTAGTATTTCAAGTAAATGCTGATGTGCTATAGGCCAAGCACAGGTCCATGTACTTGGGTGACCGGCAAAGTGAGTTGAAGGTAATTCTTTCCTTTTATTTGCTATGTCTTTTTCTGAAGTTCCTTTCTCAAGAGTTATATTTAAATTTAGTTTTAATTTTTTTTCAGCTTTTCAATTTAACTTAAAATCTAAAATGTTTCTTTTTTCTGCTTGCTTCACTTTTTTCCAAACTTTTTGCTCACACCTTTATCTATAAATAGATTCACATCTGTTTACATTTCTACTTTCCCATCACTCTCAGAAAACAAAGATAAGAATTTCTTATCAGTGTTTTGGTTCAGAGTGCCTCTCAGAGTCCTGCACAGAGGATTCAACAAATATTTGATTCAATGTATGAAGAGCTGTAAGACTAAATGTAGTGTTTTTATGTAACACAGTACTTAATTGCTAGACAAAAACTGCCATCTTCTATATTTGATCCGTAATTATTAGTTTGTAGCTAGACTAAAAGTATATGCATAGTATATACTTTAATATATATATTAAACTGTACATATACTTTTGTCAATTTAAAATAAGATGTTAATTTTCTCATTACAGTAAAATAGAAAATCTTATTCTTATGTTTGTATAAATCTTTCTAAAATGTACTATGAAACTCACATAAACAGAGAACAAATCTATTTTGTAACTTTTTATTTCATTAGTGACTAAAATTGTTTTAGTGGAATAGGCATTCCATAATCACTTGTTGAATTACTTAAATATTGATTGATAAATATTTTCAAAAGATGATTGTTCATACCTTTCCTATATATACAGTAACAGATAGAATGAATAATAGATAATAATAATAGGCAAAAAATAACTAAGAATATATTTAAAAATTCTTGTTATTAAAGATAATAGTTAACTCAATTATATCATTTATTATGGGCCAGATACAGTAATAGAATTTTATATGGATTGTATATGTAGGCCCCAAACAGCCTATAGGGTAAAGAATCTCAGCTTCCTAAGGAATATAAACAGAGACTAAGTTTGCTCAAAGCTGGCCTCATGTGTCAGAATTTAAATCCATGTAATTTGGTTCCGTTGACTATAATCTTTATCGTTATGGTTTGCTAGTTCTTGAAAAATGCAATGCAGTTAGTATTTCAAGTAAATGCTGATGTGCTATAGGCCAAGCACAGGTCCATGTACTTGGGTGTCCGGCAAAGTGAGTTGAAGGTAATTCTTTCCTTTTATTTGCTATGTCTATTATATTCTGAAGGGCTTCCCTCATAGCTCAGTCAGTAAAGGCTGCCTGCAATGCAGGAGACCCAGGTTTGATTCCTGTGTTGGGCAGATACCCTGGAGACAGAAATGACAACCCACTCCAGTATTCTTGCCTGGAGAAGCCCATGGACAGAGGAGCCTTGCAAGCTGCAATCCATGGGGTTGCAAAAGTCAGATATGACTTAGTGACTAAACCACTAAACCAACATCACATTCTGAACTGTGCTATTCCTCTACTCAGGGATGCTTTCCTGAGGGATGCTATAGGAAAGTAGTATGCACTTCTAACAGGCCCACCACTGGAAAATATTGAATGCTTTTGACAGATTCAGCCAAAAAATAATGGATCTTCTCTTTAAAATTTTACATCATTTTAAAGATACATTTGTGTATTTTCTTTCCTGGCAGAAACTTTGCAGCTTCAGTCTTCCACAAAGACTCAATTTGAGAGTCACAAGAGTTCAATTTCAGCTCACAAGTGTGTTATATAATTTTAAATTATTAAAAAATTAATATACATAACATACATATTTTAAGGGAATTTGACTGTAATAGTGTGTTAACTCGACAAATGGCATTTAATATTTCCTCTAAAAATGCTCTTGGTGAGTGTTATGTTATTTCTGATAAATATGCTGCTATATTGATTGCATAAATCTATACAGGACTATTGATGGATTGCAGTTTGAATTTGCAGTGAGAACAATAAATGCATCAATTGTCCTCAGTGATTTTTTAAATACATACTTAGATTCGTTCATTTTGGAGGTAAACTTATACATTGGGCTGTCTTTTCTTCTGTTTTGTGTGTTTGTATTTATATATTCCTGAAGACTACAGCAATGATTTGCTCAAAGCTGGCCTCATGTGTCAGAATTTAAATCCATGTAATTTGGTTCCGTTGACTATAATCTTTATCGTTATGGTTTGCTAGTTCTTGAAAAATGCAATGCAGTTAGTATTTCAAGTAAATGCTGATGTGCTATAGGCCAAGCACAGGTCCATGTACTTGGGTGTCCGGCAAAGTGAGTTGAAGGTAATTCTTTCCTTTTATTTGCTATGTCTATTATATTCTGAAGGGCTTCCCTCATAGCTCAGTCAGTAAAGGCTGCCTGCAATGCAGGAGACCCAGGTTTGATTCCTGTGTTGGGCAGATACCCTGGAGACAGAAATGACAACCCACTCCAGTATTCTTGCCTGGAGAAGCCCATGGACAGAGGAGCCTTGCAAGCTGCAATCCATGGGGTTGCAAAAGTCAGATATGACTTAGTGACTAAACCACTAAACCAACATCACATTCTGAACTGTGCTATTCCTCTACTCAGGGATGCTTTCCTGAGGGATGCTATAGGAAAGTAGTATGCACTTCTAACAGGCCCACCACTGGAAAATATTGAATGCTTTTGACAGATTCAGCCAAAAAATAATGGATCTTCTCTTTAAAATTTTACATCATTTTAAAGATACATTTGTGTATTTTCTTTCCTGGCAGAAACTTTGCAGCTTCAGTCTTCCACAAAGACTCAATTTGAGAGTCACAAGAGTTCAATTTCAGCTCACAAGTGTGTTATATAATTTTAAATTATTAAAAAATTAATATACATAACATACATATTTTAAGGGAATTTGACTGTAATAGTGTGTTAACTCGACAAATGGCATTTAATATTTCCTCTAAAAATGCTCTTGGTGAGTGTTATGTTATTTCTGATAAATATGCTGCTATATTGATTGCATAAATCTATACAGGACTATTGATGGATTGCAGTTTGAATTTGCAGTGAGAACAATAAATGCATCAATTGTCCTCAGTGATTTTTTAAATACATACTTAGATTCGTTCATTTTTGGAGGTAAACTTATACATTGGGCTGTCTTTTCTTCTGTTTTGTGTGTTTGTATTTATATATTCCTGAAGACTACAGCAATGAATTTTTTAAATGTAAAACCAGCAGACTTGAGCTTGAACCTGCTTATCTCTTTTGGAAATTCACACCTTCTTTAAATTTGGGGAGCTTGCTTCCTATTACCTCAAGAAAAGTGCTACAGAACCCGATATTTTGGGGAAAGGGTAAATTTCAGGAATGTTTCTTAAAATGCACTGAAATCACAGCAGAGCAAAGTAGGTCTCCACATTCTCAGGGGATTGCTTGTAAATCCGAATGATATGCATAATGTATTGAGATAGTCCATGACTGATTCGCTACATTGACTGCAGCATTACTATAAGGGGCTCTTGGAAAGGTTCACTTTCTTGCTTACTGATGAGTGGAATTGTTTTGTGTCTCAACTGGGAATGTAATTGGCACTCACTGCCCTCAGGTTTTCAGAATATTGGCATATTCATATTCTCATGGTTTATTTGAATAGTAACTATTACCTGTTGTATAACAGAACTATAGAAGTTATAATAATGTCTTTATATAATAGTTCTTTTTTTTTTTTCACCTATGGTGTGTGTGGAAGTCAATCATATCTGACTCTTTGCGACCATATGGACTATAACCCGCCAGGCTCCTCTGTCCATGGGATTCTCCGGGCAAGAATACTGAAATGGGTCGCCATTTTCATCCTCCAGGGGATCTTCCTGCAGCCCAGGGATCAAACCTGCATTTTCTGTGTCTCTTACATTGCAGGCTACTTCTTTACTTGCTGAGCCACCAGAGAAGCCCAATTTGCAGCATTTTTCTGACAAAGGGTTTTTTTGGGAGTGTTATGTTATTTCTGATAAATATGCTGCTATATTGATTGCATAAATCTATACAGGACTATTGATGGATTGCAGTTTGAATTTGCAGTGAGAACAATAAATGCATCAATTGTCCTCAGTGATTTTTTAAATACATACTTAGATTCGTTCATTTTGGAGGTAAACTTATACATTGGGCTGTCTTTTCTTCTGTTTTGTGTGTTTGTATTTATATATTCCTGAAGACTACAGCAATGAATTTTTTAAATGTAAAACCAGCAGACTTGAGCTTGAACCTGCTTATCTCTTTTGGAAATTCACACCTTCTTTAAATTTGGGGAGCTTGCTTCCTATTACCTCAAGAAAAGTGCTACAGAACCCGATATTTTGGGGAAAGGGTAAATTTCAGGAATGTTTCTTAAAATGCACTGAAATCACAGCAGAGCAAAGTAGGTCTCCACATTCTCAGGGGATTGCTTGTAAATCCGAATGATATGCATAATGTATTGAGATAGTCCATGACTGATTCGCTACATTGACTGCAGCATTACTATAAGGGGCTCTTGGAAAGGTTCACTTTCTTGCTTACTGATGAGTGGAATTGTTTTGTGTCTCAACTGGGAATGTAATTGGCACTCACTGCCCTCAGGTTTTCAGAATATTGGCATATTCATATTCTCATGGTTTATTTGAATAGTAACTATTACCTGTTGTATAACAGAACTATAGAAGTTATAATAATGTCTTTATATAATAGTTCTTTTTTTTTTTTCACCTATGGTGTGTGTGGAAGTCAATCATATCTGACTCTTTGCGACCATATGGACTATAACCCGCCAGGCTCCTCTGTCCATGGGATTCTCCGGGCAAGAATACTGAAATGGGTCGCCATTTTCATCCTCCAGGGGATCTTCCTGCAGCCCAGGGATCAAACCTGCATTTTCTGTGTCTCTTACATTGCAGGCTACTTCTTTACTTGCTGAGCCACCAGAGAAGCCCAATTTGCAGCATTTTTCTAAAGCGGTGTTTTTTGTCGAGAAATTCATCTGCTTATAAACTACATTTAGAAGTGATTTTCATTAAACAATAGCATAGGATTTTGTTCAAACTGAAATTTCTTAGATATTCAAGTGTTCTTATAAATAATTTTTTCTTCTCAAAATGAAATCTAACATCACGTAATAATAATACCAAACTTGTTATTTGAATTCTTAGGTGTCAGGCACAATACTATGCACTTTAGACATTCACCTCTTAATCCTGATATATATTTCATATTATTTTCCTCATTTAGTGATAAAGAAATTGAGACTCAGGAAAAACTAAAAAGTATTTTCAACAAGTCATTTCTCAAAAGAAATTGTGTAGGATTTGAATCTAGGTCTGATTCAAATATATAATCTCCCAACCTGCATCCTACTTTATAAGTAAAAGTGTATTTCCCCCATGTTAGTACAGCCAAAGTGGAGTCTGACTGCCCTCTGCTCAAAAGCCAAAAAGAGGCAAGGTTTTTGGAAAGAAAAATTTGCTTTATTTTGGATGCCAGCAACCAGAAAGTGGGGAAGATGCCTGTCCAAAGACTGACTTCCCCCCTGACAATCAAGGGGCAGGAACTTTTATAACAGAGGGAGGGGCTACATGCAGAAATAGCACAGTCAGCTCTGTCATCTTGAAACTGGTCATATGGTGGTCTGACCAGCAACATCTTGGCTGCTTTAGGTACAGTTAATCTTCAGATCCATGGTTGGTTTGTTCTCATTTCCTTGAGGCCAGTTCTTAGAATTGTGACTGCTTGTGTCAGGCCTGCAGTCTACTCATCATGTAGTTAACTTCTTCCACCTAGTAGAGGTTTCAGTATCTGTGTAAGAAATTATACAGGATATGGCTCTGAATATTATCTATAGCCCTTGAGAGGGAAATAAAGGTCTTTGGGCTATAACCCGCCAGGCTCCTCTGTCCATGGGATTCTCCGCAAGAATACTGAAATGGGTCGCCATTTTCATCCTCCAGGGGATCTTCCTGCAGCCCAGGGATCAAACCTGCATTTTCTGTGTCTCTTACATTGCAGGCTACTTCTTTACTTGCTGAGCCACCAGAGAAGCCCAATTTGCAGCATTTTTCTAAAGCGGTGTTTTTTGTCGAGAAATTCATCTGCTTATAAACTACATTTAGAAGTGATTTTCATTAAACAATAGCATAGGATTTTGTTCAAACTGAAATTTCTTAGATATTCAAGTGTTCTTATAAATAATTTTTTCTTCTCAAAATGAAATCTAACATCACGTAATAATAATACCAAACTTGTTATTTGAATTCTTAGGTGTCAGGCACAATACTATGCACTTTAGACATTCACCTCTTAATCCTGATATATATTTCATATTATTTTCCTCATTTAGTGATAAAGAAATTGAGACTCAGGAAAAACTAAAAAGTATTTTCAACAAGTCATTTCTCAAAAGAAATTGTGTAGGATTTGAATCTAGGTCTGATTCAAATATATAATCTCCCAACCTGCATCCTACTTTATAAGTAAAAGTGTATTTCCCCCATGTTAGTACAGCCAAAGTGGAGTCTGACTGCCCTCTGCTCAAAAGCCAAAAAGAGGCAAGGTTTTTGGAAAGAAAAATTTGCTTTATTTTGGATGCCAGCAACCAGAAAGTGGGGAAGATGCCTGTCCAAAGACTGACTTCCCCCCTGACAATCAAGGGGCAGGAACTTTTATAACAGAGGGAGGGGCTACATGCAGAAATAGCACAGTCAGCTCTGTCATCTTGAAACTGGTCATATGGTGGTCTGACCAGCAACATCTTGGCTGCTTTAGGTACAGTTAATCTTCAGATCCATGGTTGGTTTGTTCTCATTTCCTTGAGGCCAGTTCTTAGAATTGTGACTGCTTGTGTCAGGCCTGCAGTCTACTCATCATGTAGTTAACTTCTTCCACCTAGTAGAGGTTTCAGTATCTGTGTAAGAAATTATACAGGATATGGCTCTGAATATTATCTATAGCCCTTGAGAGGGAAATAAAGGTCTTTGAGTCTTGTTCAGTCATGAAGTTGTGTCCGACTTTTTGTGACCTCATGAACTGTAGCACACCAGGGTCCTCTGTCCTTTACTATCTCCCAGAGTTTTCTCTAATTCATGTCCATTGAGTCAGTGATGCTATCTAACCATCTCATCCTCTGCCACACTCTTCTCCTTCTGCCTTCAGTCTTTCCCAGCATCAGGGTCTTTTCCAATGAGTTGGCTGTTTACATTAGGTGGCCAATGTATTGGAGCATCCTTGACTATGCCTACTGACTAAAGTGTTATTATTTGGTCTTCTTTGACTATTTTCCTTTGTTTCTGCATTTTCTCACTTTTCTGATTAAATTTATTTTTTGGAAAAAATTTTGGCACAGACAAAAGACAGACAGAGGATATGCTTCATTTCATTCGTGTTGGTCAGCTGAGAGGATAGTACATTTCAAAAAGTAATTTTTGAAGTTTTAAAAATATAATATATCCTGTCCCAGAGGATTTTTATTCTGAAAATATTCTGTATTAAATGACAGTCATGGATGGGTGTCATCATACATTTGTTAAAATCAGTAGAATATACCACATCAAGACTGAACACTGGGATAGCTAATGGACTTGGAATGATTATGATTTGTGCATAGAGCTTCATTCTTGACCCCCCCCCTCAAAAAATTATCATTCTGGTGAGTGATGTTGGTGGTAAAGGACAAGATACACATGTGTGAGGAACAGGGATTTTGCCAGCAACCAGAAAGTGGGGAAGATGCCTGTCCAAAGACTGACTTCCCCCCTGACAATCAAGGGGCAGGAACTTTTATAACAGAGGGAGGGGCTACATGCAGAAATAGCACAGTCAGCTCTGTCATCTTGAAACTGGTCATATGGTGGTCTGACCAGCAACATCTTGGCTGCTTTAGGTACAGTTAATCTTCAGATCCATGGTTGGTTTGTTCTCATTTCCTTGAGGCCAGTTCTTAGAATTGTGACTGCTTGTGTCAGGCCTGCAGTCTACTCATCATGTAGTTAACTTCTTCCACCTAGTAGAGGTTTCAGTATCTGTGTAAGAAATTATACAGGATATGGCTCTGAATATTATCTATAGCCCTTGAGAGGGAAATAAAGGTCTTTGAGTCTTGTTCAGTCATGAAGTTGTGTCCGACTTTTTGTGACCTCATGAACTGTAGCACACCAGGGTCCTCTGTCCTTTACTATCTCCCAGAGTTTTCTCTAATTCATGTCCATTGAGTCAGTGATGCTATCTAACCATCTCATCCTCTGCCACACTCTTCTCCTTCTGCCTTCAGTCTTTCCCAGCATCAGGGTCTTTTCCAATGAGTTGGCTGTTTACATTAGGTGGCCAATGTATTGGAGCATCCTTGACTATGCCTACTGACTAAAGTGTTATTATTTGGTCTTCTTTGACTATTTTCCTTTGTTTCTGCATTTTCTCACTTTTCTGATTAAATTTATTTTTTGGAAAAAATTTTGGCACAGACAAAAGACAGACAGAGGATATGCTTCATTTCATTCGTGTTGGTCAGCTGAGAGGATAGTACATTTCAAAAAGTAATTTTTGAAGTTTTAAAAATATAATATATCCTGTCCCAGAGGATTTTTATTCTGAAAATATTCTGTATTAAATGACAGTCATGGATGGGTGTCATCATACATTTGTTAAAATCAGTAGAATATACCACATCAAGACTGAACACTGGGATAGCTAATGGACTTGGAATGATTATGATTTGTGCATAGAGCTTCATTCTTGACCCCCCCCCTCAAAAAATTATCATTCTGGTGAGTGATGTTGGTGGTAAAGGACAAGATACACATGTGTGAGGACAGGGATTATATGGAAAAATTCTGTACCTTCTTTTTAATTTTGTTGTAAAATTTAAACTACTTCCCCCCCAATATTAATTTCCAATACTGTTATTCAATTATTTTTTAATTTTAATAAGAATTTTTGCATAACCCCTCATCAACTACTATAAAACTAAATTTGTAAAATTGAAACAGAAAGATCAATTTTTACCACATTTTGGAAGTTGTCCAAAAATAGAAAAATATGTCCATTTGTTATTTGTTTACATT
Organism: Tragulus kanchil; assembly: GCA_022376925.1. Taxonomy (NCBI): domain Eukaryota; kingdom Metazoa; phylum Chordata; class Mammalia; order Artiodactyla; family Tragulidae; genus Tragulus; species Tragulus kanchil. The sequence continues at coordinate 66,325,655 of JAIOJX010000028.1, read as the reverse complement.
CAATTTTGAAATCAGATCATAGTTTTGAAAGATATGATGCTAAGGTAAAGTAATCATCAAATATTCAAAATAAATATAAAAAAAGGGAGCAAAAACCTCAGGATGAAAAAGCATTTTACAGTAACATACTTCAACTAGATTGTTCACAGGATTCATGAACAAACTTATTTAGAATATTTTTAAAACTAATTGAGTTATAAAATAAAATACAGCAACAAAATTAACAAAATATGGAACAATGTAGGTTATAGGTAAAAAGAGTAAATTTGGAATTTTCTATTTACTATGAATTTTAAAAGTCCAACTTATTCTCAAAAATTATTTTATTTTAATAGTAATACTTTTTGGTCAGTTAATTTTTGTCAGTATGTCATAGGCTATAGGCAGTATTCTGTCCATGGAATTTTTAACAAAATATCATAAACAATAACAAAGGGATTTAGTATACTAAGCACAGTTGTATGAACCAGTAAATCACTAACAATTATTTTTTAAAAAATAATAAATTTTAGAAGCAATCACTTTAAAAATTTATTAAAAATCCTTCAAAGAACAAAAAATATCAAGAGACATGGTTTTATTAATGACTGTGACATTATAATCCAGTTTAAAATAATTGAATTATTAGGGTAAAATTAAGACTATGTGATTTTGTGTGATAAATGTAATCCATACATCAAAGCCAATTAGTAACCAAGTCAGCCATAACTCCCTTCAAACAAATGACTATATCAACTCCTGTTAAAAGAATTTAATAGGAAATCAAAGATATCAGATCTAAATCATCTCTAAAGATGATTTACAATTTTTAATGTAATCAGAAACTAAGTCTTCTAGTGTCTAATTGTTGCTACTAAATGTGAGCTGCTTAGCAAGAAACATAAATAATACACAAATGCTATATATTTTTCTGGGTGAGTAGACAAATCACTATCATGTTTAAAAACAATTAGAAATGAACCTTGAAGACATTAAGCTAATAATAATTAGCTAGTCACATGAGGAAAATATGTAAAATTCCATAGTACAAATAAATAGTAGTCAAATCCATAGAGAGAGGAACTAGTGTAGTGAACACCAGAGACTAGTGATGGGAGGCATACAGAATTTCAATTTTGGAAGGTGAAAAGTTCTATGAAAAGAGAGAGTGGTGATGATTTCCCAAAGTGCCAATTGTACTTAAAAATATTCAAAGCAGTCAATTTTATGTTATATGTGTGCTGCCTGTGTGCTAAATCACTTCAGTCATGACCGACTCTTTGCAGTCCTGTGAACTGCATCCTTCTGTGTCCGTGAGATTCCCCAGGTAGGAATACTGGATGGGTTGCCCTGCCCTCCTTCAGGGGATATCATCCCTACTCGAATCTGCATCTCTTATGTCTCCTGCGTTGGCAGGTGACTTCCTTACCACAAGCGCCACCTGGGAATCCCTTTATGCTACACATATTTTGCCAAAATTTAATGTAAACCAATTGATCAACCTACCACTGAATAAATATCAACTCTAAGACATCATTCCTGTATACTTTCAAGAGGTATGTGATCTTTTTGAAACAGGATAAGAGAAGTCTAATAATGAAGTATGATCCAAGTCATGAATTAAGACCACATCTAATGAGTTGTTAAATTGATTTAGACCTCAGCTCTTTTCTATAGGTGCGTCAGATTTCATCTGTGCCTCACTCTTAATCTTGACAGGACTTGTTGTATCTAGGGCATCTAATTTGAGCTCTGTTAAATTTTTATTTAGACCTCAGCTCTTTTCATGATAGGTGCGAGTCATTATTTAAAAAAAAAAAACTTTTTTTCATACATCAAAGCCAATTAGTAACCAAGTCAGCCATAACTCCCTTCAAACAAATGACTATATCAACTCCTGTTAAAAGAATTTAATAGGAAATCAAAGATATCAGATCTAAATCATCTCTAAAGATGATTTACAATTTTTAATGTAATCAGAAACTAAGTCTTCTAGTGTCTAATTGTTGCTACTAAATGTGAGCTGCTTAGCAAGAAACATAAATAATACACAAATGCTATATATTTTTCTGGGTGAGTAGACAAATCACTATCATGTTTAAAAACAATTAGAAATGAACCTTGAAGACATTAAGCTAATAATAATTAGCTAGTCACATGAGGAAAATATGTAAAATTCCATAGTACAAATAAATAGTAGTCAAATCCATAGAGAGAGGAACTAGTGTAGTGAACACCAGAGACTAGTGATGGGAGGCATACAGAATTTCAATTTTGGAAGGTGAAAAGTTCTATGAAAAGAGAGAGTGGTGATGATTTCCCAAAGTGCCAATTGTACTTAAAAATATTCAAAGCAGTCAATTTTATGTTATATGTGTGCTGCCTGTGTGCTAAATCACTTCAGTCATGACCGACTCTTTGCAGTCCTGTGAACTGCATCCTTCTGTGTCCGTGAGATTCCCCAGGTAGGAATACTGGATGGGTTGCCCTGCCCTCCTTCAGGGGATATCATCCCTACTCGAATCTGCATCTCTTATGTCTCCTGCGTTGGCAGGTGACTTCCTTACCACAAGCGCCACCTGGGAATCCCTTTATGCTACACATATTTTGCCAAAATTTAATGTAAACCAATTGATCAACCTACCACTGAATAAATATCAACTCTAAGACATCATTCCCTGTATACTTTCAAGAGGTATGTGATCTTTTTGAAACAGGATAAGAGAAGTCTAATAATGAAGTATGATCCAAGTCATGAATTAAGACCACATCTAATGAGTTGTTAAATTGATTTAGACCTCAGCTCTTTTCTATAGGTGCGTCAGATTTCATCTGTGCCTCACTCTTAATCTTGACAGGACTTGTTGTATCTAGGGCTTATTTGAGCCTCTGTTAAGTTTGCCTCTAACCAGGCATACTGGTTTACTACAGTGTGTTGTATGATTTTACTGATTCTCTATGCTATGATATCATAGCATAGACAGTTTAGGAAGAATTGTTTACTAAATTCTATGAGTTTAGTTAATGTCATGACACTGAGTCAATGGACATGACTTTGAGCAAGCTCCGGAAGATAGGGAAGAACAGGGAAGCCTGACATGCTGCAGTTCATGGGGTTGCCGAGAGTCAGACACGATTGATCAACTGAACTGAACTGATGAGTGTAAAGAGAGATGATTATAAATTGGAATGAATCTGTGAAACTGCATAAATATAAAGATACTTAAAAGGGATCATACATTATGAGCATAGTTGTCATATAGGGTTTTTCTTTTGGATTTGTCCAAATTGTGGAGAAAAGAGGTAAGAAATTGTAAGGTTGTCAGGAAACAATAAATCAGTTTGGCTTTAGCAAAAATGTTAATATAAGGGAAGAATAGGAGATAACATTGGGAAATAGGTTTAGGGAAGTTTTGGGAAATCTATGAATGACAAGTGAAAAGTAGATTAAAAGGATGCATTGCATATTTAATTTTCAATTAAATTAATTCCTGGTTTTTAATTCAATTTCCTTCACAAATTATCAGACAATGGTCAGAAAATCATTTATCAATTGATGCTATGAGGTATTCTATTGAGGGAATATTTTTATTTTTAATATATTTTACTAAAAATCTAATTGTAAGAACATAACCAATATCCAGGACTGGACTTTTTGGAATGTGTATAAGTACACAGTTTCAGCATGTATAAATTTTTGACAGATGAAGAAAGTACTTGGTTCCTGAGAACTAAATAATTAAAGAAAATTGTGTGTATACTTGAGTTGTTACTCTGTAATGTACCACCAGGTCTTCTATAGTAATGTGTATCTCCATAAGAAAGTTACAAATAATGAAGAAAAAAAATTTCAAGCAGAGATCTGATGCAGTATGTGTTTCTCAATCAGTTTGTGTAATTTCTTCTGTAATTCTGTTATACCTTGTTGGAATCTCAACTTAATGGATAGTGACTGAGATGAGATAGTTTTCTCTGCCAACCTGACCTTTTATTTAATCACAATTGGTTAGCTATATATTGCAATTTATAAAACCCCCACTGTCTTCTAAGACCACCCTGATTTGATAATTGGAGGTCCAAATGTCTTATAATTGTATGTCATTCAGGTGTCATGATCAGAGGAGTCTCTGAGTTCTATGAAAAATGTTAAGTCTCAAGATATGGTGTATGATTTATGATGATTATTTTCTTCTCAATTTAACTAGTTTCTCTTGGGAACTAAAGGAATCCGTCATCAATTCACTGTCAGGTCTCTGAAACAGAAGCCGAATTATAACCGCCCTGTTAACTGGCAAAGGCCACTTCCTCCCAAGTGAAGACATTTCAGAATTGGACCTGGCAAATGTTTCTAAATGTCCTTGAATGTTGTCATGTCAACTACTTCAGTCATGCATCTAAAAAATAAAATTCATAACATAGGAGGCTTAGGCAAGTGGATCACAACAAAATGATATCTGCCATGCTTAGTAACATGATTATTATCTCTAACCATGATACCGATCATTTGAAAACCTATTCATACCTGCAAAGATTTTTCTTTAATATTTTTCTTTGTAATGCTTGTTAGCTCTTAAAACCTTTCCTTTGCCTTAGGAATATCCTGAGGTGAATCAAGCACAAATCAGGCTGCTAGTAATAAATTTTATCTCCATTCATCGAGAGTTCATTGAAGGTGCAATAACACTAGTGCTACAGCAAGAAATTTAAAAACAAGCCACACTGCCCCTGATATTTTGAATTACTAGTTTTCCAAAGGTAAATATATACATTGAAAAAATGACCCAAAGCTTTCAAGATACAAATATGTTTATTTTCAACAATTTTTGAGTATTTTTCTTACAATAAGCCTAACTGACCTTGGAGAGTGTCATACTTACTTCTTTAGTCATTCCTCAATCTCAGTATCAGATTTGACATGCTTTACTAGGAGATTTTCCACATGACCTCATTTTAATCTCCCATATGGGATTTTCATATTGTATGATTATCTATGACTGTTTCTGCCTGTGTAAAATGAGTTCCTCAGAGTTGGTGCTTATTCTGGTTTATTCATCTTTCAATCTATAATGCATAATAAGATACTATTTTTATATTAATTATAAATTGATGTTAAGTGAATGAATGAATGAATACATGAATGATCAGTGAACTGTAGGATATCAATTCAGGTCAGGCATACTATGAAAATGTGGCCTTTGAAAGAAAGTTAAATACAAGCCAGGTCAAAGGCAAAATTAATTTTCTCAAGAAATTATTGTGAACCTAGAAAACCCAAGGGAAACACTTAAGCATTCACTAAGAATGGTTTTAGTTTTTAATAATATGGTTAGAATTAAAAAATTATACATTAAAGTCCATAGTTTTTAACATGTAAACAATAAGTAATTAGTAACCCCATTTACATTAGTAACAAAAATGATGGAACTGTCAAAAATTGTTCAAGACCTGTTTGAAGGAAATAAAAATGCTACGAGAAGATCTGATATAACATTTTAACAATTTTCCCAATCATACAGTATTTTTGAATAATCAAGAAAGGCATTTCTTCTTACATTAATTATGGTAGACATTAAAATTGTATGCCAAAACTTATCACTTTTTTCTTCTCTGCATGTAGAGTTGACTCATGTTACCTTGAAGTTAAATATGGCCATGTGATTTCACTTGGCCAGTAAAATATGAGAAGTTACATGTGTCACTTCCAGGAAGGAGCTTTAAATGCCAGTGCATGATTTAACATGTGTCCATTGTGACATTTTTCTACAGGACTTACAGTAGAAAGTTTCAAGATGAAGCTTGGGTCCCTAAGTAGCTATTAGAAGATGCTGTAACCCCTTCAACACTGACTAAATTGCTATGAAGTAAAAGTAAGCTTGAGAAATACAGTTTTATTGTGTTAAGTCACTGAAAATTGGTGATTAGATGGGAAATTTGGAAATATAACAAACTAGAACATTAATCTACAACAAAGATCGACAAACTTTTTCCGTGTAGGTCCAGATATTAAATATTTTTGGTTTTATCATTCATATACTCTGTCACAGTTTTTACCTCTTTTGTTATAGCACAAAAGTGACCATAGAATTTTATTTATAAAGACAGCTGAAATGCTAGATTTGGTGTATGGCTTGGAATTTGCTAATGCCAATCTGAAATTTTAGTATAATTCCAACAAATTCATAACTAGCTTAATTTTTAACTGAAGTTGATTCTGTAGGTCATAAGGGGAAAATACATAATCATAGTTACAAGAAGTCAAAAAATAAAAGTAACTGGGCAAAACTAGCCCAAACAGTTATTAAAATATATTTGAATGCCAATATACATATTGAGATGTGAATGGATAGGCCAACATGTCTAAGGGAATATATTTTATAGTAAAGGAATCACAACATATCAACAAAAAAAAGACAGAGTGAAAGTGAAGTCACTTAGTTGTGTTGAACTCTTTGCAACCCATGGAGGAGCCATGGAATTCTCCAGGCAAGAATACTGGAGGGGGGGTAAACCCAGGGATCAAACATTCAAGGTTAAAAAAAAAACATAGTAAATGCAATAAGTAATTAGTAACCCCATTTACATTAGTAACAAAATGATGGAACTGTCAAAATTGTTCAAGAACTGTTTGAAGGAAATAAAAATGCTACGAGAAGATCTGATATAACATTTTAACAATTTTCCCAATCATACAGTATTTTTGAATAATCAAGAAAGGCATTTCTTCTTACATTAATTATGGTAGACATTAAAATTGTATGCCAAAACTTATCACTTTTTTCTTCTCTGCATGTAGAGTTGACTCATGTTACCTTGAAGTTAAATATGGCCATGTGATTTCACTTGGCCAGTAAAATATGAGAAGTTACATGTGTCACTTCCAGGAAGGAGCTTTAAATGCCAGTGCATGATTTAACATGTGTCCATTGTGACATTTTTCTACAGGACTTACAGTAGAAAGTTTCAAGATGAAGCTTGGGTCCCTAAGTAGCTATTAGAAGATGCTGTAACCCCTTCAACACTGACTAAATTGCTATGAAGTAAAAGTAAGCTTGAGAAATACAGTTTTATTGTGTTAAGTCACTGAAAATTGGTGATTAGATGGGAAATTTGGAAATATAACAAACTAGAACATTAATCTACAACAAAGATCGACAAACTTTTTCCGTGTAGGTCCAGATATTAAATATTTTTGGTTTTATCATTCATATACTCTGTCACAGTTTTTACCTCTTTTGTTATAGCACAAAAGTGACCATAGAATTTTATTTATAAAGACAGCTGAAATGCTAGATTTGGTGTATGGCTTGGAATTTGCTAATGCCAATCTGAAATTTTAGTATAATTCCAACAAATTCATAACTAGCTTAATTTTTAACTGAAGTTGATTCTGTAGGTCATAAGGGGAAAATACATAATCATAGTTACAAGAAGTCAAAAAATAAAAGTAACTGGGCAAAACTAGCCCAAACAGTTATTAAAATATATTTGAATGCCAATATACATATTGAGATGTGAATGGATAGGCCAACATGTCTAAGGGAATATATTTTATAGTAAAGGAATCACAACATATCAACAAAAAAAAGACAGAGTGAAAGTGAAGTCACTTAGTTGTGTTGAACTCTTTGCAACCCATGGAGGAGCCATGGAATTCTCCAGGCAAGAATACTGGAGTGGGTACCCAGGGATCAAACATGGGTCTCCTACATTGCAGGTGGATTCTTTATCAACTGAGCTTCAAGGGGAAACCCAGATTAGTAAAGATAGATTAATTGATAATATTTTAATGACTAAGCTGAGAAATATTTAGATATATATCTGACTCCTGATGTAACATTTTAATAATTTTCTAATAATAATATTTCAAGAATAATCAGGAAAGGCAGTTCTTCTTATATTAATTATGATAGACAATATTTTTTCTCATGGACTAATATAAAAAAAGGTGAAATGCACTCAAAGAAAACATAGGAGAGTATTTTATGCAATTGGATATGGAGGTAGAATTACTTCACATAACATCAAACTTAGCATGAGAAATAACTGATGAATTTAAATTGATTTAATAAACCATATAAGTGACATAAACAGAATCACAAGGCTAAGGTTCATTTTGGAAATATATTTGAAAAAATTATGACAGTTCGTTTACTTAGTGTGTAACGTGCTTCTGAAAATAGCTAGGGAAAAGATCAACAACTTGTTAACAAGGTGATACAGGGCATAAAAACAGAAGTTACTAAAAAATAAAATAAGAATCAATTTTGAAAAAAATGCAAAGATGCTCAACTTTACATTAAGATAAATGAAACAAAACTCTGTTTTGTTTATGAAATGTTTAATGAAAATTTAATGTTTATGAAAGTTTAAATCATACATTTCTTTGTGTGTATTGAACAATGGAACTTTCTGTGTAGAACAAATAGCTATCAAAATTTTAAATGTACATTCCCTTTAGCTTGCAAATTTTTAACTGAAGTTGATTCTGTAGGTCATAAGGGGAAAATACATAATCATAGTTACAAGAAGTCAAAAAATAAAAGTAACTGGGCAAAACTAGCCCAAACAGTTATTAAAATATATTTGAATGCCAATATACATATTGAGATGTGAATGGATAGGCCAACATGTCTAAGGGAATATATTTTATAGTAAAGGAATCACAACATATCAACAAAAAAAAGACAGAGTGAAAGTGAAGTCACTTAGTTGTGTTGAACTCTTTGCAACCCATGGAGGAGCCATGGAATTCTCCAGGCAAGAATACTGGAGTGGGTACCCAGGGATCAAACATGGGTCTCCTACATTGCAGGTGGATTCTTTATCAACTGAGCTTCAAGGGAATCCCAGATTAGTAAAGATAGATTAATTGATAATATTTTAATGACTAAGCTGAGAAATATTTAGATATATATCTGACTCCTGATGTAACATTTTAATAATTTTCTAATAATAATATTTCAAGAATAATCAGGAAAGGCAGTTCTTCTTATATTAATTATGATAGACAATATTTTTTCTCATGGACTAATATAAAAAAAGGTGAAATGCACTCAAAGAAAACATAGGAGAGTATTTTATGCAATTGGATATGGAGGTAGAATTACTTCACATAACATCAAACTTAGCATGAGAAATAACTGATGAATTTAAATTGATTTAATAAACCATATAAGTGACATAAACAGAATCACAAGGCTAAGGTTCATTTTGGAAATATATTTGAAAAAATTATGACAGTTCGTTTACTTAGTGTGTAACGTGCTTCTGAAAATAGCTAGGGAAAAGATCAACAACTTGTTAACAAGGTGATACAGGGCATAAAAACAGAAGTTACTAAAAAATAAAATAAGAATCAATTTTGAAAAAAATGCAAAGATGCTCAACTTTACATTAAGATAAATGAAACAAAAACTCTGTTTTGTTTATGAAATGTTTAATGAAAATTTAATGTTTATGAAAGTTTAAATCATACATTTCTTTGTGTGTATTGAACAATGGAACTTTCTGTGTAGAACAAATAGCTATCAAAATTTTAAATGTACATTCCCTTTAGCTTGCAAATATCATGTTTAGGAATTATGTGCTGTGCTTGGTTGCGCCATCATGTCCGACTCTTTGCAACCCTATGGGCTGTAGCCCACTAGACTCCTCAGTCCATGGAATTCTCCAGGCAAGAATACTGGAATGGGTAGCTATGCCTTCCTCTAAGGGATCATCCCAGCCCAGGGATCAAACCTAGGACTTCCACATTGCAGGTGGATTCTTTACCATCATACAGATAATCTGGCAGGGACTCTAATATAAATAAAAGATGCTTTCTGAAAGCAAGATTGAAAACACCTACATGTTTACAATGGTATACCGCTTCTAGACATGATTCTGTATGTATTAAATGGTTCTCTGTGAATCAGTTAGAGGAATGAGATAGTGTCTTAAGTACTGGTATGAAATTATAAAGGAAAAGAGAAAGTTCAGAAAAGTCTGTGACACATTGTACCAATTATGTAAAAGGTTTGCATAGAAGTAGAATATCTCTGAAGCAATATATACTGGAAGAAACTGGTAACAGAGGTAACAGAGGTAACTCTGTAGGGAATGAGTGGGACAAAGAGGAAAGCAGAGTTTTATAGATTATGTATCATTTGTAACCAATATGTTTCATTACTCTAGACATACTCTATCAATGAGAAGTAAATTATTTTAAAGTATATAACAAGCTTTTATTTTAGGATAGAAGTTTTCTACAATGTGCTGTAGTTGTACATCCAACATTTTACATACTTCCAATGATAGGATATAACTAATGATGATTTAAATCTCCCCAGATTTAATAATTTTAACATTTTTTGAGAAAAATTTGCTTTCCTATATCTGCTAATTCTTGCTCTTTTTTCACTCCTAAGACAATCTAAATCAAATTTAAGTTATTTCCTTTAGCTATTTGCAAAATGCCTTTCTATCTCCCTAAGTCTGCTCTTCTTAGGTATGTCTTCAGTCCCTCAAGACAGTCTTAACATGGTATGCTTTTTAAGTCTTTTTAATATCACTACTGTATCTCCGTTTTGCTAATGTCATCTTAAAACTATGCCATAATTGTTTGACCAATTCAAAGTGCAGAGCTGAATGTATTTTTTCTCCCTTGATAGTGAGATTGCATTTTGATTATTATAATTTTAGATTAAATAATTTTTTTCATTATAGTATATTGTTAGCTCATATTTTTCAGTTAATTATAATTTGTAGGTTGAATTATAATTGGTAGGTTCTTACTTGTTTTTTGGTAGAGGTTAAGAACTGAATATAGTATCTTCAGTAAGACAAATTGGGATTAAATCTTGGTTGAATTTGCCAGTAGGGTTATGTTGGATGAATTACTTAACTTTGACATATTAAATTTAAAAAATTGAAGATAATAGTATCTACTTCACAGGGGTTTTATTTGTAATAATTAAATAAGATATCTTTTGTGTTCTTGATATAATGTTGTGACATGTCATTAAGAAATAATAACTGTGAGGTAGTGACATGAATCTATAAAAGTGTTTCTGAAGTCAAATCTTTAAAATCTAAGACCAGAAATTCTAACAACAAGAAAAGAATGTTCATATTCATTTATGAAGATTGAGGAAAACTGAGATCAATTAATTTTAATAGTAAAAAGTAACAAAGAGAAATTTAATGTTTCCAATTGAATTTGTTTATATTTTTCCTCTTTGAAAGGAAAGACATAAATGTATTCTTAGGTAGGTAGGAATCAGCAAAGTTTATAAGGTTGAAAAAAGCAATTGAAAAGTTGATAGTGGTTTCAGTATGGTTGTGAAAAGAGTAGGAAGTGATAGAATCAAGAATATAGTTTGAGGTTTTGTTCTTGATCATAATAGCTTTTCTTTTGCATATGAAAAGTGATGATACTGAGAGTTTTTGTGGTAGAAAGAAGGAAGCTTGAAGGATCACCATTAAGTTGCCTTAATATTTGCTGTACAGCCAGATGGATAATCCTCTGAGATTTAGGAAGATGAGCAAAGTGTCAACTGGAGGCAAGTTTTCAAGAATCTTGAAGAGCCTAAAGGAAGTTGTTAAACTAATAATTTCATTGGTGATGTAAACACAGGAATTTCAATAGTCATAAAAGATGAATATAGAGATCAATAATGTAATCCAGGTGTTGTAGTGATCATATCCATATTTTTTACTTTCAAAGGTTAAAGCTTCTATCCAATAAAGTGGCCTTCAAAACGTTTGATCTAAGATCATGGATCCTCTTAGGCATTTCCCAGACTTTTGGATCTCTTGGTCACTGATTAGAAACCAAGACCCTATGTGGGAATCTGCTCAAGATATGCTGAATTCCTCACCCATCTGTTTTAGCTAAGATGTCCAGGAAATGACTAAGTAAATCATAGTCTTAGCTTCTTTAAGCCACCCTTAATTTACCACTCTCTGCCTATATGGTTATGCCAGTTACCATGTAAATATATTGCTTAAAAAATTCATACAATTCTTAGAAATTCCCTGGTGACTTAGTGCTTAGGATTCTGGGTGTTCACTGCCCAGCCAGGGTTCAATCCCTGGTCTGGGAACTGAGATTCAGCAAGCTCCACATACAACCAAAGCGAAAAGAAGAAGGAAAAAATGAAAAATCATAGAATTCTAAGGAAGACATTTTATCGTAGATTAAACAAAGATGGAATGGTTGTTAAATCATTCTCTTACATCAGTTATCCTTCAAGAAATAATCATTCTCAGGGAGGTGTGCTTTCCTGAAGCTCATTCTCCTCATGATACATTTATCTCACTTGGACCCCTTTCTTGCTCACAACCCCCTTTTTAGCTCGGCATTTGGAAAACAATCTCCCTCTCTCAAAAGGAAACATAATATTAGCTAGGACTCATTGTACTCCTTCTAACTCAAGTAGTGTTTCAGACACTAGTATTAGATTCATACATGTTTTCTATTTTTCAGGTTTCCAATGGTGAATTGTGGGCAGAAAAGATATATTATTTAAAAAAATATTTATGTATAGTATCCTGTCATCTGCAAATAGAGGTTTACTTCTTCTTTTCCAATCTGGATTCCTTTTATTTCTTTTTCTTCTCTTATTGCTACTGCTAGAGCTTCCAGGACTATGTTGAATAGTGGTGAAAGTGGACACCCCTGTCTTATTCTTGATCTTAGAGGAATGCTTTCAGTTTGTCACATTGAGGATAATGATCGCTGTGGGTTTCTCATATGTCGCTTTCACTATGTTGAGATAGGTTGCTACCTTTGGGAGATGCTTTCAGTATATTCTATCCAATAAAGTGGCCTTCAAAACGTTTGATCTAAGATCATGGATCCTCTTAGGCATTTCCCAGACTTTTGGATCTCTTGGTCACTGATTAGAAACCAAGACCCTATGTGGGAATCTGCTCAAGATATGCTGAATTCCTCACCCATCTGTTTTAGCTAAGATGTCCAGGAAATGACTAAGTAAATCATAGTCTTAGCTTCTTTAAGCCACCCTTAATTTACCACTCTCTGCCTATATGGTTATGCCAGTTACCATGTAAATATATTGCTTAAAAAATTCATACAATTCTTAGAAATTCCCTGGTGACTTAGTGCTTAGGATTCTGGGTGTTCACTGCCCAGCCAGGGTTCAATCCCTGGTCTGGGAACTGAGATTCAGCAAGCTCCACATACAACCAAAGCGAAAAGAAGAAGGAAAAAATGAAAAATCATAGAATTCTAAGGAAGACATTTTATCGTAGATTAAACAAAGATGGAATGGTTGTTAAATCATTCTCTTACATCAGTTATCCTTCAAGAAATAATCATTCTCAGGGAGGTGTGCTTTCCTGAAGCTCATTCTCCTCATGATACATTTATCTCACTTGGACCCCTTTCTTGCTCACAACCCCCTTTTTAGCTCGGCATTTGGAAAACAATCTCCCTCTCTCAAAAGGAAACATAATATTAGCTAGGACTCATTGTACTCCTTCTAACTCAAGTAGTGTTTCAGACACTAGTATTAGATTCATACATGTTTTCTATTTTTCAGGTTTCCAATGGTGAATTGTGGGCAGAAAAGATATATTATTTAAAAAAATATTTATGTATAGTATCCTGTCATCTGCAAATAGAGGTTTACTTCTTCTTTTCCAATCTGGATTCCTTTTATTTCTTTTTCTTCTCTTATTGCTACTGCTAGAGCTTCCAGGACTATGTTGAATAGTGGTGAAAGTGGACACCCCTGTCTTATTCTTGATCTTAGAGGGAATGCTTTCAGTTTGTCACATTGAGGATAATGTTCGCTGTGGGTTTCTCATATGTGGCTTTCACTATGTTGAGATAGGTTGCTTCTATGCCCATATTTTGAAGAGTTTTTATCATAAATGGATGTTGTACTTTGTCGAAGGTTTTTTCTGCGTCTATTGAGATTACAGAAGAATCAATCCTAGTGAGGTGGTTGGATCTAGAACCTATCATAAAAAGTGAAGTAAGTCAAAAAGAGAAAGACGAGTATAGTATACTAAAACATATATATGGAATCTAGTAAAAGAGTAATAACACACGCAGTGAAACGATGGAAAAACAGACATAGAGAACAGACATATGGACCTTGTGGGGAATAAACAGTGGATGGGAGGCATAGAGGGAGTAACATGGAAACCTATACTATCATATGTGTAAAAGATAGCTATGGTCGTTGCACTGTGGGAATAGGAGATCCTCCAGGGGAGCAGTGCGATAACCTGGAGGAGTGGGATTGGGGAGTAGGGGGGACTGTGGAGGGGGGACTATTAGAGGGGAGGGGACCAGGGATATGCATATGACTGATCTGGGAACATACATGTCTGTGAACAACAAAACTCTGTAAAATTTTAAAATGAATAAATAGAAAACATTTTTATCCTGTGTCATTTGGAAACAAGTCCTGAACATCAGCCTAGTATGAAATATTATTTATTGAATTTAACTGGATTATAAGAAAATCCAAATAGGTTGTCAGTGTGGTTTTAATTAAATTATTATCATATTGTGACTTGCCCAAAATGAAGACCTTGGGTTACTGACAGCATACTTTTCAGAATGGATGCAATGACTCCATAGTGGTTCTGGTTTCTGATTTCTTCCAAGTATTAGATTCATACATGTTTTCTATTTTTCAGGTTTCCAATGGTGAATTGTGGGCAGAAAAGATATATTATTTAAAAAAATATTTATGTATAGTATCCTGTCATCTGCAAATAGAGGTTTACTTCTTCTTTTCCAATCTGGATTCCTTTTATTTCTTTTTCTTCTCTTATTGCTACTGCTAGAGCTTCCAGGACTATGTTGAATAGTGGTGAAAGTGGACACCCCTGTCTTATTCTTGATCTTAGAGGGAATGCTTTCAGTTTGTCACATTGAGGATAATGTTCGCTGTGGGTTTCTCATATGTGGCTTTCACTATGTTGAGATAGGTTGCTTCTATGCCCATATTTTGAAGAGTTTTTATCATAAATGGATGTTGTACTTTGTCGAAGGTTTTTTCTGCGTCTATTGAGATTACAGAAGAATCAATCCTAGTGAGGTGGTTGGATCTAGAACCTATCATAAAAAGTGAAGTAAGTCAAAAAGAGAAAGACGAGTATAGTATACTAAAACATATATATGGAATCTAGTAAAGAGTAATAACACACGCAGTGAAGCGATGGAAAAACAGACATAGAGAACAGACATATGGACCTTGTGGGGCATGAACCGTGGACGGGAGGCATAGAGGGAGTAACATGGAAACCTATACTATCATATGTGTAAAAGATAGCTATGGTCGTTGCACTGTGGGAATAGGAGATCCTCCAGGGGAGCAGTGCGATAACCTGGAGGAGTGGGATTGGGGAGTAGGGGGGACTGTGGAGGGGGGACTATTAGAGGGGAGGGGACCAGGGATATGCATATGACTGATCTGGGAACATACATGTCTGTGAACAACAAAACTCTGTAAAATTTTAAAATGAATAAATAGAAAACATTTTTATCCTGTGTCATTTGGAAACAAGTCCTGAACATCAGCCTAGTATGAAATATTATTTATTGAATTTAACTGGATTATAAGAAAATCCAAATAGGTTGTCAGTGTGGTTTTAATTAAATTATTATCATATTGTGACTTGCCCAAAATGAAGACCTTGGGTTACTGACAGCATACTTTTCAGAATGGATGCAATGACTCCATAGTGGTTCTGGTTTCTGATTTCTTCTGCCCTAAGTCTCCAGTGAAACCTGTACATGGGTCAAGAAGTAACAGTTAGAACCTTACATAGAGCTACTGACTAGTTCAAGATTGGGAAAGGAGTAAGACAAGGCTGTATATTGTCTCCCTGCTTATTTAACTTATGTACAGAGTACCTCATGTGAATGGACTGGATGGATCACAAGCTGAAATTAAGATTGCTAGGAGAAATAGGGCTTCCGTTGTGGTCCAGTGTGTAAAGAGTCTGCCTTGCAGTGCAGGGGGCACCGGTTCATTCCCTGGCCCAGGAAGATCCCACGTGCTGCAAAGTAGCTGGACTGGTGTGTCCAATTAGGAGACAGCATTCTGGAGGGCATGCACCCAGAACTGGTGGTCTGCAATGAGAGAGGCCACTGCAATGGGAGGCCTACACAGGCTGAAGAATAAAGAGTGATGAAAATAAATAACCAATATATGAGGCCAAAATTTTTTTAAAAAATGTATTAAAAAATTAAAAAAGATTTCTAGGAGAAATAACAACCTCAGATACTCAGATGATACCATCCTAATGGCAGAAAGCAAGGAGGAACTAAAGAAAAAGCATTTTGAGGAGGCTGAAAGAGGACAGTGAAAAAGCTGGCCTAAAACTCAACATTCAAAAAGCATTAAAAAAAATTGTGGCATCTAGTCCTATCACTTCATGGCAAATAGAATGGGAAAAAGTGGAAGCAGTGACAGATTTTATTTTCTTGGGTTTCAAAATCCCTGCGGACTGTGGCCAAAGCCATGAAATTGAAAGATACTTGCTCTTTGGAAGGAAAACTATGACAAACCTACTGCATGCATGCATGTTAAGTCACTTCAGTTGTGTTCCAATCTTTTACCTAGACAGTGTATTTAAAAACAAAGGCATCACTTTACCAACAAAGGCCCATATAGTCAAAGTTATGGCTTTTCCAGTAGTTGTGTACCAAAGTGAGAGTTGGACCATAAAGAAGGCTAAAAGCTGGAGAATTGATGCTTTCAATGCGGTGCTGGAGAAAACTCTTGAGAGTCTCTTGGACTGCAAAGAGATCAAACCAGTCAATATGGAAGGACTGATGCTGAAGTTGAAACTCCAATACTTTAGCCATGTGATGTGAAGAGCCAACTTACTGGAAAAAACCTTGATGCTGAGGACAACTGAAGACAAAAGGAGAAGGAGGTGGCAGAGAATAAGTTGGTTAAATAGCATCACCAACTCAATGGATGTGAATTTGAGCAAACTTAAGGAGTTAGTGGTGGACAGAGGCACCTGGTGTGCTACAGACCATGGGATCACCAAAAGTTGGATACCACTTAGTGACTGAACAATGGGGAACAGCCCCAAAAAGCTTCCTTGTCTGCCTTGAGACTTTTGGAAATCCCACGTGCTGCAAAGTAGCTGGACTGGTGTGTCCAATTAGGAGACAGCATTCTGGAGGGCATGCACCCAGAACTGGTGGTCTGCAATGAGAGAGGCCACTGCAATGGGAGGCCTACACAGGCTGAAGAATAAAGAGTGATGAAAATAAATAACCAATATATGAGGCCAAAATTTTTTTAAAAAATGTATTAAAAAATTAAAAAAGATTTCTAGGAGAAATAACAACCTCAGATACTCAGATGATACCATCCTAATGGCAGAAAGCAAGGAGGAACTAAAGAAAAAGCATTTTGAGGAGGCTGAAAGAGGACAGTGAAAAAGCTGGCCTAAAACTCAACATTCAAAAAGCATTAAAAAAATTGTGGCATCTAGTCCTATCACTTCATGGCAAATAGAATGGGAAAAAGTGGAAGCAGTGACAGATTTTATTTTCTTGGGTTTCAAAATCCCTGCGGACTGTGGCCAAAGCCATGAAATTGAAAGATACTTGCTCTTTGGAAGGAAAACTATGACAAACCTACTGCATGCATGCATGTTAAGTCACTTCAGTTGTGTTCCAATCTTTTACCTAGACAGTGTATTTAAAAACAAAGGCATCACTTTACCAACAAAGGCCCATATAGTCAAAGTTATGGCTTTTCCAGTAGTTGTGTACCAAAGTGAGAGTTGGACCATAAAGAAGGCTAAAAGCTGGAGAATTGATGCTTTCAATGCGGTGCTGGAGAAAACTCTTGAGAGTCTCTTGGACTGCAAAGAGATCAAACCAGTCAATATGGAAGGACTGATGCTGAAGTTGAAACTCCAATACTTTAGCCATGTGATGTGAAGAGCCAACTTACTGGAAAAAACCTTGATGCTGAGGACAACTGAAGACAAAAGGAGAAGGAGGTGGCAGAGAATAAGTTGGTTAAATAGCATCACCAACTCAATGGATGTGAATTTGAGCAAACTTAAGGAGTTAGTGGTGGACAGAGGCACCTGGTGTGCTACAGACCATGGGATCACCAAAAGTTGGATACCACTTAGTGACTGAACAATGGGGAACAGCATACTCCTCCCAGAGAATTATGCTTCCTTGTCTAGGAGGCTAGACCAAGTCCCCAAGTGCAAATCTGTGAGCTAGTAGTGTGACCATCTGAGTGTTCCTGTAGCAAGATTTCTTCATATCTATTCTATCCCAGAGGAAGATTTCTGATTTGTCAAGACTCCTTTCCAAGATGCTGGATCAGTCTCTAAATACATCTCTGTTTTAAGGATAATAGTAGTAATGTTATTAAAAGATCAGTTCCAAAATTTGCTTCATCTGAGATCCTGGAGACAACCATATAAGTAGAATCAATATATAGATAATGCCAGTTTCTTGGGAAGGGACACGGATTAAGTTTCTTTGTGAATGTTGCATTTAGTAGAGGGACTAGCACAAAATGGAATTACTGATTCTTGGATACTAAATATCATTGCTTAATGTTGATCTTGAACATAACCTTAAAATTTACATGTGATCTCTCATATCGTTCTGCTCCTCTCAAATAGCCATGACAATAACAAGTAGAAGTTTAATGTAATTTTTGTAAAGTATACAGTATCTGTAACTGTCACCTAAAACACTCAGTGATGATAAGCAAAGCCATGAATTTATAGGTTGATCTAGTTATGGCTGTCTTGATGCCTTAGCCTCTGTAACTGATCATTAACAACCAAAGATTTCCTGTAGTTGACTAGTCCTCATGCCATTGATCCTATTTCAATAGGCATTAAGTCATAAAAATGTTTCAGATAGTTGGACTGAGCACCTCACTTCAATTTCAAATATTATTTACACATGTTTAATATAGGAAAGAAAGGAATTCACATGTTTTTAATCTCATTCTGGTTTTTAGATTTATATTTCTTATCAGACATTTTAAATGGCTGAGATGCATACAGCAATTGTAATTTTCAGTTTTCCCCAAATAGGCCTCTATCATTTCCCTAAGTAAATGCTGTCTTGACTTTAGTCACTAAACCCTTGCTCTACTGAAACAAAAACAAAACTGCCAAGCTGATGTAACATACCTCTCCCGCTGAGTCCCCAGGGAACAGAGGGGCACCTGGTGTGCTACAGACCATGGGATCACCAAAAGTTGGATACCACTTAGTGACTGAACAATGGGGAACAGCATACTCCTCCCAGAGAATTATGCTTCCTTGTCTAGGAGGCTAGACCAAGTCCCCAAGTGCAAATCTGTGAGCTAGTAGTGTGACCATCTGAGTGTTCCTGTAGCAAGATTTCTTCATATCTATTCTATCCCAGAGGAAGATTTCTGATTTGTCAAGACTCCTTTCCAAGATGCTGGATCAGTCTCTAAATACATCTCTGTTTTAAGGATAATAGTAGTAATGTTATTAAAAGATCAGTTCCAAAATTTGCTTCATCTGAGATCCTGGAGACAACCATATAAGTAGAATCAATATATAGATAATGCCAGTTTCTTGGGAAGGGACACGGATTAAGTTTCTTTGTGAATGTTGCATTTAGTAGAGGGACTAGCACAAAATGGAATTACTGATTCTTGGATACTAAATATCATTGCTTAATGTTGATCTTGAACATAACCTTAAAATTTACATGTGATCTCTCATATCGTTCTGCTCCTCTCAAATAGCCATGACAATAACAAGTAGAAGTTTAATGTAATTTTTGTAAAGTATACAGTATCTGTAACTGTCACCTAAAACACTCAGTGATGATAAGCAAAGCCATGAATTTATAGGTTGATCTAGTTATGGCTGTCTTGATGCCTTAGCCTCTGTAACTGATCATTAACAACCAAAGATTTCCTGTAGTTGACTAGTCCTCATGCCATTGATCCTATTTCAATAGGCATTAAGTCATAAAAATGTTTCAGATAGTTGGACTGAGCACCTCACTTCAATTTCGAAATATTATTTACACATGTTTAATATAGGAAAGAAAGGAATTCACATGTTTTTAATCTCATTCTGGTTTTTAGATTTATATTTCTTATCAGACATTTTAAATGGCTGAGATGCATACAGCAATTGTAATTTTCAGTTTTCCCCAAATAGGCCTCTATCATTTCCCTAAGTAAATGCTGTCTTGACTTTAGTCACTAAACCCTTGCTCTACTGAAACAAAAACAAAACTGCCAAGCTGATGTAACATACCTCTCCCGCTGAGTCCCCATCGGTCCAGGTGTTAAAAATTGGGTGCTTTTTTTTTCATGCCCTTGATATATGAAAACAAAACCAGAAGGAAGCTTGTTGAGGAAACTGTGTTTTAAACAGTAGTAGCTCAATCTGTTGATTTACAAGCTACTGATTTACAAGCTGTGAATGAATTGAAGCCTTCAGCAACAGGAAGCTCTGCCCTTGGGAAACCCTAGAGCTCCAGCTGGAGCCCGGGACTGACTTGAATGCTTACAGGAAAACGCACTCCAGGAGTCCCTGTAATCAGAGTTGTTAACCAGAAGGAAATGGCTTCAACGCTCTTACATGGCTCTTAATCAGATACTGACAGAGTGCCTTTGATCAACGCATTTGCACCATGAGGTTAAGCAGAGGGTTCAGTATGTCCACATAGATTTCACAGTTAGGTCCAAATGTACACAACCAACAGAGAGACTATTCAAACCTGATCCTGTTGCTGGCTGCCTCTGTCCTCTCAACCTTCGGGGGCTGTTGTGGGGATTAATAAACTACATTTTTCAAGCATCTTGCCATCTCAGGACTAGATGGAGAGTGAAACATGAGGCATTGTTGTGGGGGCCTGCTTGCTACTTCTTTGATAGCTGCACATGTCTTAATTGAAACCTTAGACAGTGGCACCAGCCTGCTGCCCTGCGTTAGGCCTTTAAGAACACAGTAGAAGAGAGAAAGAAACCTCAGGGAGGAATTATCTCACAGACAGAGATCACTGGTGGGTGAAATGGGGTGAGTTATTTCATTTGCCAGGGTGCCCTTGAACGTTATTTGGCAAAAATTGGGTCCAGAAGAATCACATGATCCCAAAGACAAATATTATTTACACATGTTTAATATAGGAAAGAAAGGAATTCACATGTTTTTAATCTCATTCTGGTTTTTAGATTTATATTTCTTATCAGACATTTTAAATGGCTGAGATGCATACAGCAATTGTAATTTTCAGTTTTCCCCAAATAGGCCTCTATCATTTCCCTAAGTAAATGCTGTCTTGACTTTAGTCACTAAACCCTTGCTCTACTGAAACAAAAACAAAACTGCCAAGCTGATGTAACATACCTCTCCCGCTGAGTCCCCATCGGTCCAGGTGTTAAAAATTGGGTGCTTTTTTTTTCATGCCCTTGATATATGAAAACAAAACCAGAAGGAAGCTTGTTGAGGAAACTGTGTTTTAAACAGTAGTAGCTCAATCTGTTGATTTACAAGCTACTGATTTACAAGCTGTGAATGAATTGAAGCCTTCAGCAACAGGAAGCTCTGCCCTTGGGAAACCCTAGAGCTCCAGCTGGAGCCCGGGACTGACTTGAATGCTTACAGGAAAACGCACTCCAGGAGTCCCTGTAATCAGAGTTGTTAACCAGAAGGAAATGGCTTCAACGCTCTTACATGGCTCTTAATCAGATACTGACAGAGTGCCTTTGATCAACGCATTTGCACCATGAGGTTAAGCAGAGGGTTCAGTATGTCCACATAGATTTCACAGTTAGGTCCAAATGTACACAACCAACAGAGAGACTATTCAAACCTGATCCTGTTGCTGGCTGCCTCTGTCCTCTCAACCTTCGGGGGCTGTTGTGGGGATTAATAAACTACATTTTTCAAGCATCTTGCCATCTCAGGACTAGATGGAGAGTGAAACATGAGGCATTGTTGTGGGGGCCTGCTTGCTACTTCTTTGATAGCTGCACATGTCTTAATTGAAACCTTAGACAGTGGCACCAGCCTGCTGCCCTGCGTTAGGCCTTTAAGAACACAGTAGAAGAGAGAAAGAAACCTCAGGGAGGAATTATCTCACAGACAGAGATCACTGGTGGGTGAAATGGCCCCGGCTGAGTTATTTTTCATTTGCCAGTTTGGTTGGTGTCCAGAGTCTGTGACTTGAAACGAAACGACCATGTAGTTGTGGAGCAGAGAAACAGAGTTGGCACAGCGGTGCCAGAGCAAGCAACTCACAAGGTGCATCCCAAAGACATTGAGGAGCTAGATATTTTTCTATCACTTTCATCGCCTGTGAAAGAATTCATGTACTTTGTTTTAGTAGACAAGAGGGCTTATGTAGGGCAAAAGCAGTTACTGGGTTTGCACTGAGTTTAACGTGGGAGAGATATGAATAAAGTCATACCTAGATTCCTTGTATATGTATTCAAGCAACACGTTACAGGGTGAAAGTTTTATTTCTGCATTTTTGTTTCTATTGCATTCATTGATGGTACAGAAAATATATGAATTTAAATAATCATGAAATAATGCAAATCTATGGGTTGTAGTTAGGTTTAAAATAGTCAGAAAGAAGAGTAATTTAAAAAGACCTGTAAGTTTTCTTTCATTTAGATGGCAATATGTATCCAAGAGCAAAAAAAGGCAATTGTAAGATATAAATAGGCTTTTTCATAGTCAGGATTTACCACTAAGCGGTAAATGTAAATTTCAAAATAAAATTAATTTTATAGTCCTTAAATAACTTAGTTTTTATATTTAAAAGCCTTTAGGAAATTGAGGTATCACCTTTCATGCTCCAGTTACTGATCTGTAAAAGAAAATATGGAAAAATCATTGAGGCAAAATAATAGATATGTGGCTATAGTTAGTTTTTGATATATTACATTGAAATATAAAGTGATTAAAATTTATGGAAGAATTTTTCATTGCCATCTTTCAGATTAGTTAATATTATTTCACTCTGATAGTGTAGTTAATATTCTTACCTTCCAGGCATCAATATTTATTTCAAATGAAGTCAGTAGTCCACTTACTTTTTAATGAATTTCAAAAAAAAAATTTTTCATCTTGCCATCTCAGGACTAGATGGAGAGTGAAACATGAGGCATTGTTGTGGGGCCTGCTTGCTACTTCTTTGATAGCTGCACATGTCTTAATTGAAACCTTAGACAGTGGCACCAGCCTGCTGCCCTGCGTTAGGCCTTTAAGAACACAGTAGAAGAGAGAAAGAAACCTCAGGGAGGAATTATCTCACAGACAGAGATCACTGGTGGGTGAAATGGCCCCGGCTGAGTTATTTTTCATTTGCCAGTTTGGTTGGTGTCCAGAGTCTGTGACTTGAAACAAAACGACCATGTAGTTGTGGAGCAGAGAAACAGAGTTGGCACAGCGGTGCCAGAGCAAGCAACTCACAAGGTGCATCCCAAAGACATTGAGGAGCTAGATATTTTTCTATCACTTTCATCGCCTGTGAAAGAATTCATGTACTTTGTTTTAGTAGACAAGAGGGCTTATGTAGGGCAAAAGCAGTTACTGGGTTTGCACTGAGTTTAACGTGGGAGAGATATGAATAAAGTCATACCTAGATTCCTTGTATATGTATTCAAGCAACACGTTACAGGGTGAAAGTTTTATTTCTGCATTTTTGTTTCTATTGCATTCATTGATGGTACAGAAAATATATGAATTTAAATAATCATGAAATAATGCAAATCTATGGGTTGTAGTTAGGTTTAAAATAGTCAGAAAGAAGAGTAATTTAAAAAGACCTGTAAGTTTTCTTTCATTTAGATGGCAATATGTATCCAAGAGCAAAAAAAGGCAATTGTAAGATATAAATAGGCTTTTTTTCATAGTCAGGATTTACCACTAAGCGGTAAATGTAAATTTCAAAATAAAATTAATTTTATAGTCCTTAAATAACTTAGTTTTTATATTTAAAAGCCTTTAGGAAATTGAGGTATCACCTTTCATGCTCCAGTTACTGATCTGTAAAAGAAAATATGGAAAAATCATTGAGGCAAAATAATAGATATGTGGCTATAGTTAGTTTTTGATATATTACATTGAAATATAAAGTGATTAAAATTTATGGAAGAATTTTTTCATTGCCATCTTTCAGATTAGTTAATATTATTTCACTCTGATAGTGTAGTTAATATTCTTACCTTCCAGGCATCAATATTTATTTCAAATGAAGTCAGTAGTCCACTTACTGTTTGTAAGAATTCTTATGTTGAAATTTTTACATGTTGGTTAAAATGTAAAGTAAGTAAAGTGTTAAACCTCTGTTTATAAAATTCACTTATTTTATTTTTTCACCTAGGAAAAAATGGACTTTCAGTTTCATAAGGAATCCATTTAAAAATCAACATAAATTATTATTTCTTCTAATTTGTCAGAATAAAGCTGTAATGAGTTTTAGCAAAATCTTGACAGCACTACTATTATAACAAATAATACTAAGTTAGGTCTTTGTGCAAGACTTTATGATGTGCCAAGAAGTTGCTGAGTGTCCTTTGGATGAAATATTGGACATTGTATAACTTGCCCTCTAGGATTATTTGATTCTGTAGGTGTATTTGGGCTTCTCTGGTGGCTCAGTGGTAAAGAATATGCCTGACAATGCAGGAAACACAGGTTCAATCCCTGGATCAGGAAGATCCTCTGTAGAATGAAATGGCAACCCACTCCAGTGTTCTTGCCTGGAGAATCCCATGGACACAGGAGCCTGGTGGGCTACAGCCGAGGGGGTCACAACAGAGTCAGATACAACTGAGTGAGTAAACAACAACAACAAATAGGAGTGTTTGCCTGTGATAAATAGGAATTACCTTTGAGAAAACTGAAGTAATCAACTGTTTCCTGGAATTGTGCTACTGTGTCAACTAAAGTTAAGAAGTGGCAATGAAAATACTGCCCTGGCATTGAGATGTGCACAACTTACCGAGCATGATGAGTCTAAAATAACCCGAGTTGTTAATGGGTTTTCTGTGATGAGCAAGATTACCAGCAGGACTGGGTTGAGGTCTCTGGGTAGCCAGCCATATGTTTTTATAGCTCATATTCAGAAACCCAGAAAAATTAACTTTTCTCCCTCTTTTCCTTCCCCTCTCTTTTTTCCAATACTCTCCTCAGCCAAACTAAGCTTAAAAGTGTAAGCCATATCACTGAAGGAAAAAATTATGGTAGTTTATTCAACTGGAGATAATTGTATGCATTCTCTCCCTCTACCTGCTAGTACACTATAAGCCACAATATGAAGTGCTGGTTTATTTTCATCAGAGGTGTTCAGGGAGAGTAACCTGATCATTCTCAAGAAAGTAGAATATGTATCAAAGGAATGCACAGCTTGTATTTGTACAGACACATGCTACTCATGTGTCTTTGAAGTATAAACCTTACATTCTGAAATAATTACATTATGGAAGTTGGCCAGCTTCAGAAAACTTGATGTGATATTTCACTCACCAGCTGGATAAAGAGGAGGAACATTACCGCCTTACACATTCTCCACAGCTCTCTTGTTAATCCCTAACAATGTCTGAGCAGAGACCTGTGTGCTACATTCACACCCATGTCAAGCTGCCAGGTTTCTAGGTGGTCAATGGGCCAAGAAGTTGCTGAGTGTCCTTTGGATGAAATATTGGACATTGTATAACTTGCCCTCTAGGATTATTTGATTCTGTAGGTGTATTTGGGCTTCTCTGGTGGCTCAGTGGTAAAGAATATGCCTGACAATGCAGGAAACACAGGTTCAATCCCTGGATCAGGAAGATCCTCTGTAGAATGAAATGGCAACCCACTCCAGTGTTCTTGCCTGGAGAATCCCATGGACACAGGAGCCTGGTGGGCTACAGCCGAGGGGGTCACAACAGAGTCAGATACAACTGAGTGAGTAAACAACAACAACAAATAGGAGTGTTTGCCTGTGATAAATAGGAATTACCTTTGAGAAAACTGAAGTAATCAACTGTTTCCTGGAATTGTGCTACTGTGTCAACTAAAGTTAAGAAGTGGCAATGAAAATACTGCCCTGGCATTGAGATGTGCACAACTTACCGAGCATGATGAGTCTAAAATAACCCGAGTTGTTAATGGGTTTTCTGTGATGAGCAAGATTACCAGCAGGACTGGGTTGAGGTCTCTGGGTAGCCAGCCATATGTTTTTATAGCTCATATTCAGAAACCCAGAAAAATTAACTTTTCTCCCTCTTTTCCTTCCCCTCTCTTTTTTCCAATACTCTCCTCAGCCAAACTAAGCTTAAAAGTGTAAGCCATATCACTGAAGGAAAAAATTATGGTAGTTTATTCAACTGGAGATAATTGTATGCATTCTCTCCCTCTACCTGCTAGTACACTATAAGCCACAATATGAAGTGCTGGTTTATTTTCATCAGAGGTGTTCAGGGAGAGTAACCTGATCATTCTCAAGAAAGTAGAATATGTATCAAAGGAATGCACAGCTTGTATTTGTACAGACACATGCTACTCATGTGTCTTTGAAGTATAAACCTTACATTCTGAAATAATTACATTATGGAAGTTGGCCAGCTTCAGAAAACTTGATGTGATATTTCACTCACCAGCTGGATAAAGAGGAGGAACATTACCGCCTTACACATTCTCCACAGCTCTCTTGTTAATCCCTAACAATGTCTGAGCAGAGACCTGTGTGCTACATTCACACCCATGTCAAGCTGCCAGGTTTCTAGGTGGTCAATGAGGACAAGTCAAACTGAAGGTAATCATCAAATCTTTTATTTGCTTACTGAGATAGTGTGGTGGGTAAGAGGCAAACCTAGACACCAACTTGCTAATGCTGCAGTGTTTTCCACAGAACAGCACCAGGAAAGGCTCAGGTGAGTGAGCACAGATGGGGAATCTTCTCACTACTGACAAAGGTTCCTGGGATTTTACAATTCCACTGGAGTGAGTGGGTAGATGCTAGGATGTGGGAGTAAGAAGTACTCAGTAGAGAAAAGAGGACTTCAGAGGGAGGCCCAAATGCTACAGATACAGTTTTTCATGTGTCTTCAGCTGTAACTCCCTTCATAAAATTGCAAGGCACTGGCTATGCATCAAGTCAGGAGTGAGGAGGGCAGCTTCCCCCTCAACATGGGGTGCGTGTGTGTTGAGTCATGTTCGACTCTTTGAGACCCAATGGACTGTAGCCCACCAGGCTCCTCTGTCCATGGGATTATCCTGGCAAGAATGATGTAGTGGGTTACCATTTCTTCCTTCAAGGGATCTTTCCAACCCAGGGATCAAACCCACATCTCTTTTGCATAGGCAGGCAAATTCTTTGCCTCTGAGCCACGTGGGAAGCCCCCTTACCTTGAGGCTTGCCGGGTGACACCTTGTAAATCGTCCATGGTCAAGCATGAAAGATCACACAGGATTCTAGCCTGGAACTGGACGCCTCAAATTCAGCCTGGAGACATCTAATGCAGAAATGAAAGTACACTTGAGACAGAGAGTTCTGGTATACCTGTAAAGCATAACTGCATGAGACCGACATAAAAGATCTGTAAAACCAGAGAGTATTACTTCAGACATCTCTAGGCAGCTCTACCTGCTAGATAGAATCCTAATAAGCAGGAGTTGGAAATTTTACTGAAGAGTTCATACTAGCCTGGAAGGGAATATAGATCACTAGTTTCTCTGTTGATATTGTGTCCTTGAGCAGGGCCACTTAACCATTTCAATTGTTTGCTTACCTGTGGGTAGATATTTATTGATTTTTAAAGTTTACTTTTTGTTTGTCACGTCATAAGTAAAGTCCTGACAATTTTGATATTGAGGTCAACCTATTAGCTGGTTTAAATCAGAGATTTTTCCAGATTTCTAGGTGGCAGTTCTGATGAAGGGTGATACTGCTCAAGGTAATATATTTTTAGGAGTCTCAGGGAGCTTTTTGTTAACTTTTTATTTTCCCCATCGTGCTTTTTATTTATATTTATTTTCATCCATCTTTTTATTCTTTGGCATATGTGGGCCTCCCATTGCAGTGGCTTCTCACTGCAGAGCACTGATTCTGGGCGCATGCGCTCCAGAGTGCTGGCTCGTAATTGGACACATTGGTCCAGCCTCTCTGCGGCACGTGGGATCCTCCCAGGCCAGGGATCGAATCGGTGCCACTTGCACTGCAAGGCGGACTCTTTACCACCTGGACCACCAGGGAAGCCCAGGAGTCTCAGTTTTTAAGCTATCAGTTTTAGCAATTTAAGATTGGATTTTGCTGATTCTGTTACAAAAATGCTTGCAGCAAGCCTCTAAGTCTCAATTCCTTTTCTATGCTTATAGGTATAGACATTATCTATATTCTCTTTTGTGTTCTGTTTCCCTAAGTTGCAGTATATATTCCCAACATCATGCACTCTTCTTCACTGTAACTCTGCCTTGAGCCTTAGGTGCCTTTGCCGATAGCAGGTCCCACTTTGAAATCCTGAGCACAGCTCAGTAGGCTCTCCCCTTCTCCCATAGTCCGGGAATAGGAGAAGCTTCTCCAATTCTTGCTTCTCAGGGAGAACCCCTGAGTCACCGAGACTTTTCTTAGATAAATAACAGGAGGGCATTTTCAAAAATAACTTGCATTTTATGTTCCCTTAGGAAATGGGAGAGTAATGATATTTACTCTGATTTTAAAACTCTCCTTATCTTGAGTTTTGTTTTTTAATGTTCTAGTGTCATGGAAGGAGCTCTACTGGTTATATCTGGAAACATTCAAAACTAATGAGAATTCCCTTTTGGTGATGGCTAAGATCTCACATAGTATATATGAATACCAAAAGACTTAACAATTTTCATTGTTGGAATCAAGTGATTTTGAGACAATGGCCATGACCCTCTTAGTCCCTCTGATGCCAGGGCCACTTAACCATTTCAATTGTTTGCTTACCTGTGGGTAGATATTTATTGATTTTAAAGTTTACTTTTGTTTGTCACGTCATAAGTAAAGTCCTGACAATTTTGATATTGAGGTCAACCTATTAGCTGGTTTAAATCAGAGATTTTTCCAGATTTCTAGGTGGCAGTTCTGATGAAGGGTGATACTGCTCAAGGTAATATATTTTTAGGAGTCTCAGGGAGCTTTTTGTTAACTTTTTATTTTCCCCATCGTGCTTTTTATTTATATTTATTTTCATCCATCTTTTTATTCTTTGGCATATGTGGGCCTCCCATTGCAGTGGCTTCTCACTGCAGAGCACTGATTCTGGGCGCATGCGCTCCAGAGTGCTGGCTCGTAATTGGACACATTGGTCCAGCCTCTCTGCGGCACGTGGGATCCTCCCAGGCCAGGGATCGAATCGGTGCCACTTGCACTGCAAGGCGGACTCTTTACCACCTGGACCACCAGGGAAGCCCAGGAGTCTCAGTTTTTAAGCTATCAGTTTTAGCAATTTAAGATTGGATTTTGCTGATTCTGTTACAAAAATGCTTGCAGCAAGCCTCTAAGTCTCAATTCCTTTTCTATGCTTATAGGTATAGACATTATCTATATTCTCTTTTGTGTTCTGTTTCCCTAAGTTGCAGTATATATTCCCAACATCATGCACTCTTCTTCACTGTAACTCTGCCTTGAGCCTTAGGTGCCTTTGCCGATAGCAGGTCCCACTTTGAAATCCTGAGCACAGCTCAGTAGGCTCTCCCCTTCTCCCATAGTCCGGGAATAGGAGAAGCTTCTCCAATTCTTGCTTCTCAGGGAGAACCCCTGAGTCACCGAGACTTTTCTTAGATAAATAACAGGAGGGCATTTTCAAAAATAACTTGCATTTTATGTTCCCTTAGGAAATGGGAGAGTAATGATATTTACTCTGATTTTAAAACTCTCCTTATCTTGAGTTTTGTTTTTTAATGTTCTAGTGTCATGGAAGGAGCTCTACTGGTTATATCTGGAAACATTCAAAACTAATGAGAATTCCCTTTTGGTGATGGCTAAGATCTCACATAGTATATATGAATACCAAAAGACTTAACAATTTTCATTGTTGGAATCAAGTGATTTTGAGACAATGGCCATGACCCTCTTAGTCATCTGATATACACAAAGGAACATGGGCTGTCATTAGTCAACCCTGATTTGTGAATGTCACTATAGTAGGATGAAAATAAGCCTTCAAGTTTTCATTATAATTTTATAAAGTCCTGGAACATACAGCATGGTCAGCAAATAGATGTACATATTAATTTTTATATAGTATTTAGAAGAGTAAAATACAATATTAATGGCTTTTAAGAACTTTATCTCAAACTTCATTATCTAAAAATATTGACATTCTTCCAGGAGAGGAATGATGTGATGGTATGACTCTCCAATTTCACAGTTCATCAAAATATCCCTAGGGACAGAGGTCTGGGAAGTGGTTTCAAAGTTAAGAAAAATCATGGAAGAGACTCTTCCTATAATGAAAAGGGTAATTTATAAGAGACTGAGAGTGCTTTTTGGGGAAGAAATACCTACACTGAGGAAATACAGTTTCCATATTGGCTAATGAAAACTTCTCAAAATGTATTGCATGACAGCTATCAGAGGTCAGGATGTGTCAATGACTGACCAGATCCATTAAAGGCTATTTACATTTTCAAAGTAAAAATAGTTCATCACAATATCGAAAGATTGGGGGAAGGGTAGTACCCCTGTCTGTTATTATGACTAGTCTAGTTGTACATTGTCATGACCAGAGAGACTTTGCTCTGGGAGATACATAGCAGATGAGAAATTATACTCCAGAAATATGAATCAAGTCCGTTTTTGAGAGGCATAATGTAGAGTCTACCCTTTAGGTTGAAACTGATGTAGAAAATAAATGAAATATCAAGATAAAGGAAAATAAAGTGGTTTAAAAGAAAATAGTCATGCCCCAATTGATTGCATTTCTTATTCCAAGAAGAAGAAAGCACTTCTGAAGTTAAATCTTCAGAAAGGAATCACCTCATGGACACACCCCTAATTCTAATGTGACTCTTTTCTGCTTACATTTACGCTATGAGAACATTTCCCCAAGGCTAACTCATTTGGTCTCAAGTAA
Organism: Tragulus kanchil; assembly: GCA_022376925.1. Taxonomy (NCBI): domain Eukaryota; kingdom Metazoa; phylum Chordata; class Mammalia; order Artiodactyla; family Tragulidae; genus Tragulus; species Tragulus kanchil. The sequence continues at coordinate 66,294,615 of JAIOJX010000028.1, read as the reverse complement.
CACCCAGTCTTCAGCAGGATCATTAGTACTGGGTTGCTGATCCATCTCCTTCAGAGTTGTTAAAGGAGAGCAATTTAGGGAGAAGCTAGACTGTCAAAGTCCTGACTCTACTGCTTTGCGCCCACTAGGTGAGTTTTAAATCATGCTTATTCATTTCCTTCCAATGGGTTGAAGACATAGTTTTCCCAAAACAGAGAAATATAAATCCATAATAAAGATGATGTATTTATTTCTAACTTTCTGATCATGTGATGCATAGGATGTCTCCATATTCTTTCATGGTGTTTCGCTGACCCAGTCAGTGGTCAGAAGATAGGCATACATCCCCGCAGGTCCAGTATTCTGGATCCATATAGATGAGCCTTGAGATGACTGTTGTAGCTATTGTAATGAATCATCAGAATCTTGATGAAGATTCTTCTCAGTTTTAAGCTACAAGGAGAAGGAGGTGATTTATACTTTTATTCCAAGTATAAACTTTAAGTATCCATTTTCTTTTAAAAGAGCCATCTATTTAGTGCTTAAATAGTGACAAATATTTAAATATGTCAAGAGACTGAGAGTGCTTTTTGGGGAAGAAATACCTACACTGAGGAAATACAGTTTCCATATTGGCTAATGAAAACTTCTCAAAATGTATTGCATGACAGCTATCAGAGGTCAGGATGTGTCAATGACTGACCAGATCCATTAAAGGCTATTTACATTTTCAAAGTAAAAATAGTTCATCACAATATCGAAAGATTGGGGGAAGGGTAGTACCCCTGTCTGTTATTATGACTAGTCTAGTTGTACATTGTCATGACCAGAGAGACTTTGCTCTGGGAGATACATAGCAGATGAGAAATTATACTCCAGAAATATGAATCAAGTCCGTTTTTGAGAGGCATAATGTAGAGTCTACCCTTTAGGTTGAAACTGATGTAGAAAATAAATGAAATATCAAGATAAAGGAAAATAAAGTGGTTTAAAAGAAAATAGTCATGCCCCAATTGATTGCATTTCTTATTCCAAGAAGAAGAAAGCACTTCTGAAGTTAAATCTTCAGAAAGGAATCACCTCATGGACACACCCCTAATTCTAATGTGACTCTTTTCTGCTTACATTTACGCTATGAGAACATTTCCCCAAGGCTAACTCATTTGGTCTCAAGTAACACCCAGTCTTCAGCAGGATCATTAGTACTGGGTTGCTGATCCATCTCCTTCAGAGTTGTTAAAGGAGAGCAATTTAGGGAGAAGCTAGACTGTCAAAGTCCTGACTCTACTGCTTTGCGCCCACTAGGTGAGTTTTAAATCATGCTTATTCATTTCCTTCCAATGGGTTGAAGACATAGTTTTCCCAAAACAGAGAAATATAAATCCATAATAAAGATGATGTATTTATTTCTAACTTTCTGATCATGTGATGCATAGGATGTCTCCATATTCTTTCATGGTGTTTCGCTGACCCAGTCAGTGGTCAGAAGATAGGCATACATCCCCGCAGGTCCAGTATTCTGGATCCATATAGATGAGCCTTGAGATGACTGTTGTAGCTATTGTAATGAATCATCAGAATCTTGATGAAGATTCTTCTCAGTTTTAAGCTACAAGGAGAAGGAGGTGATTTATACTTTTATTCCAAGTATAAACTTTAAGTATCCATTTTCTTTTAAAAGAGCCATCTATTTAGTGCTTAAATAGTGACAAATATTTAAATATGTCAGTCTCAGGAGAATCAGAAGAAGCAGAAATTGACTTATTCTTTGTGATGTTTCAATTTAATAAGATATATAAGATATACACGTAAATATAAGGATGATGATAACAATAGATGAGTTTTGCAATGTAGAGAATTGTTAGAGTTGAATTTCAACAAAGGAACTATTAGAACTCTATTATTAATAGTGTACATTTTGTGTATGAAAAATAGCAATAGAGTTCATATATATTTGGGTAAGCATTAAGTGAAGAACTTTTTCTATAAAGAACTTTCCAGTCTCTAAGATGGTAATATATGATGAATTTATAATATATATATATATATATATTCAATTTATAAGCAGTATGTGTTCAATTGTGGAGAAATACTTGAGTTTGCTCTGCTACACAGACTCTGAGGACTGATGTCTAACACACAGAAAAAAAAATTAGAATATGACTCATTTAGATTGAAACTACATATACAGCTCTGTGGTTTAACCACAAAGATGTATCAGTTACTGTTAAGAATTTGGAAAGAAAATATAAGAGTCAGATAAAATCAAGATCAACTATATTTGAAGAATTAAAAAATGAATATGAACAGGAGAAATCAGATACATACAGAAAACTAGGGAAGGACTGTAGCCTGTGAAGCCAAAGAAGATAAATCTTTTTTTTTTTTTTTTTTTTGGCCACTTCTATTGGGCTTTCGTTTATTTCCATCTTTGTTCTTTGACCTGTGTGGGCCTCCCATCACAGTGGCTTCTCTCACTGTAGAGCACCGGCTCTGGGTGCATGTGCTCCAGAGCTCTGCCTAGATAATTGGACACATTGGTCCAGCCTCTCCACAGCACGTGGGATCTTCCCAGGCTGAGAATGGATCCTGTACCCCCTTTCACTGCAAGGTGGTGTCCTTACCCACTGGACCACCAGGGGAAACCTGAAGATAAATCTTTCAAGGAGAGTGATGACACAAAAGTCAAGTGTGTATACATGCTCAATTGCTTCAGTCATGTCCAACTCTTTGCAACCCAATGGATTGTAGTCTGCCAGGCTCCTCTTCCCATGGTGTTCTCCAGGCAAGAATAATGGAATGGGTTTCCATGTCCTGTTCCGGGGGTCTTCCCAAACCAAGGATCAAACCTGTGTCTCTTATGTGTCCTGCATTGGCAGGTGGCTTCTTTATTTTTTATTTTTTCTTTTTCCCCACTCCTCCTCCTCCTCCTCCTTCTTCAACAGGCAGCAACTGGCTTCTTTATTGTTAGTGCCAAGTGTGAGGACTCAGAAAAGGTTATTTAGTTTAGAAATTGAGTGATACTGATGTTTTCAAGAAGTTTTGTCGAACTATTGAAGACAACACCAGGTGATAAATAATGAATATGAAAATGAAAACAAAGCATCTTACAAATAGCACACACACACATATGCTCAAACCGTGCTGCACATGAAGAAAATGACCTATACAGAGGTAAGCAGGCATACCTAAAACATATTTCATCCAGTATTCTAAAAGCATGAACCACAAGCCATACCTATTTAAAACACAGATTTCTTACATATACAGCTCTGTGGTTTAACCACAAAGATGTATCAGTTACTGTTAAGAATTTGGAAAGAAAATATAAGAGTCAGATAAAATCAAGATCAACTATATTTGAAGAATTAAAAAATGAATATGAACAGGAGAAATCAGATACATACAGAAAACTAGGGAAGGACTGTAGCCTGTGAAGCCAAAGAAGATAAATCTTTTTTTTTTTTTTTTTTTTTGGCCACTTCTATTGGGCTTTCGTTTATTTCCATCTTTGTTCTTTGACCTGTGTGGGCCTCCCATCACAGTGGCTTCTCTCACTGTAGAGCACCGGCTCTGGGTGCATGTGCTCCAGAGCTCTGCCTAGATAATTGGACACATTGGTCCAGCCTCTCCACAGCACGTGGGATCTTCCCAGGCTGAGAATGGATCCTGTACCCCTTGCACTGCAAGGTGGTGTCCTTACCCACTGGACCACCAGGGAAGCCTGAAGATAAATCTTTCAAGGAGAGTGATGACACAAAAGTCAAGTGTGTATACATGCTCAATTGCTTCAGTCATGTCCAACTCTTTGCAACCCAATGGATTGTAGTCTGCCAGGCTCCTCTTCCCATGGTGTTCTCCAGGCAAGAATAATGGAATGGGTTTCCATGTCCTGTTCCGGGGGTCTTCCCAAACCAAGGATCAAACCTGTGTCTCTTATGTGTCCTGCATTGGCAGGTGGCTTCTTTATTTTTTATTTTTTCTTTTTCCCCACTCCTCCTCCTCCTCCTCCTTCTTCAACAGGCAGCAACTGGCTTCTTTATTGTTAGTGCCAAGTGTGAGGACTCAGAAAAGGTTATTTAGTTTAGAAATTGAGTGATACTGATGTTTTCAAGAAGTTTTGTCGAACTATTGAAGACAACACCAGGTGATAAATAATGAATATGAAAATGAAAACAAAGCATCTTACAAATAGCACACACACACACATATGCTCAAACCGTGCTGCACATGAAGAAAATGACCTATACAGAGGTAAGCAGGCATACCTAAAACATATTTCATCCAGTATTCTAAAAGCATGAACCACAAGCCATACCTATTTAAAAACACAGATTTCTTAGGCACATCTAATATCTACTAAATCAGAATCTTTAGAAACAAAGACTGTGAATCTATATTTTTACAAGTTCTGTGTGTGATTATTATCAACTGAAGTTAGAGTACCAAGGTTCTTTATGCAACATCTTCCCACAGTAAAGGTCCGAGCTTTATTTGTAAATGTCAGGTCTTAGAAAATGGAAAAGGAATAAAAATAAATCCAATGATAAGTATTATGGAATAGATGTTTTCCTTCTGACATACTAATATGAGAAAAGCATCAGTGAGCTAATAATAAGACCAACATTCTAAGGTCATAGATTCCTTTAATTAGGCAAGCTCACCATAGTAAAAATGTTGAGCAAAGAAATGGAAGGTTTACATGTTTTTATTATGAAATAAAGAAATTAAAGTATATCAAATTTGAGTGTTGAGAATATCAAGTTTAAGCAGATTTATGATTATTGAGTGAGTCTAAGTCTACTCACATAGGAAGGTAGGTCTTGAGAAGAGAGAGAAAGCATATTGTTTCATTTTTTTCTCCAAATATAGTAAGAATGAGTAAAACCCACATAAATTTTCGTAAAAATAAAATAGACCCATTAATGAAAACCAATTAGGTTTAACAAGTTTGTGACCTTTAGGTCTTCAACCCAGACACTTCTGGGGAAGGTCAATTCCTCATAAAGACCAGAATCTCTTCCTGTGCCCTAACCCCACCATCTGATTAATGTCAGGTCTTATTACATTGTTGTCATTGTGCATGTTTGCATACAGTTCAAGAACCAAAACATAAACAAATGGTACCACTGTGGAAGCCCAAGAACAAGCGTGGTTCTGTACTCTGACTTGGAGATTGGAAACAGATATAAACATTTGTAATTATATGTGTTTTAGACTGCCTTTCATGCACAAAATAGTTGCTTTAGAAATTCTGGATGGGGCTGGCCTAACACAAGCATGATTTGTCTTTCTGAAGTGTAGAATGAGAGGTCAGAATAAATGCAGACACATTCATTATGAAGTGAAATTTGGGAAGGTCGCTACTTCTGAACTTCTGATGTCACTCATGAATGAAAGTTTTGAAACTGTCTGAGTCATCTTCCTATGTTTCTGAGCTGATATAAAGAGGGAAGGCACACGTTGGATGGCATTTTCTTCTTTCCACATCACATTGAAGCCATTTCAGGTAGATGGTACTTGGACAAATTTAGAAATCAAAGACTGTGAATCTATATTTTTACAAGTTCTGTGTGTGATTATTATCAACTGAAGTTAGAGTACCAAGGTTCTTTATGCAACATCTTCCCACAGTAAAGGTCAGAGCTTTATTTGTAAATGTCAGGTCTTAGAAAATGGAAAAGGAATAAAAATAAATCCAATGATAAGTATTATGGAATAGATGTTTTCCTTCTGACATACTAATATGAGAAAAGCATCAGTGAGCTAATAATAAGACCAACATTCTAAGGTCATAGATTCCTTTAATTAGGCAAGCTCACCATAGTAAAAATGTTGAGCAAAGAAATGGAAGGTTTACATGTTTTTATTATGAAATAAAGAAATTAAAGTATATCAAATTTGAGTGTTGAGAATATCAAGTTTAAGCAGATTTATGATTATTGAGTGAGTCTAAGTCTACTCACATAGGAAGGTAGGTCTTGAGAAAGAGAGAGAAAGCATATTGTTTCATTTTTTTCTCCAAATATAGTAAGAATGAGTAAAACCCACATAAATTTTCGTAAAAATAAAATAGACCCATTAATGAAAACCAATTAGGTTTAACAAGTTTGTGACCTTTAGGTCTTCAACCCAGACACTTCTGGGGAAGGTCAATTCCTCATAAAGACCAGAATCTCTTCCTGTGCACTAACCCCCACCATCTGATGAATGTCAGGTATTATTACATTGTTGTCATTGTGCATGTTTGCATACAGTTCAAGAACCAAAACATAAACAAATGGTACCACTGTGGAAGCCCAAGAACAAGCGTGGTTCTGTACTCTGACTTGGAGATTGGAAACAGATATAAACATTTGTAATTATATGTGTTTTAGACTGCCTTTCATGCACAAAATAGTTGCTTTAGAAATTCTGGATGGGGCTGGCCTAACACAAGCATGATTTGTCTTTCTGAAGTGTAGAATGAGAGGTCAGAATAAATGCAGACACATTCATTATGAAGTGAAATTTGGGAAGGTCGCTTACTTCTGAACTTCTGATGTCACTCATGAATGAAAGTTTTGAAACTGTCTGAGTCATCTTCCTATGTTTCTGAGCTGATATAAAGAGGGAAGGCACACGTTGGATGGCATTTTCTTCTTTCCACATCACATTGAAGCCATTTCAGGTAGATGGTACTTGGACTTCGTTTTCTGACATATAGATATAGCATCAGAACAAAATACTAAGCAGCTCCCCCCAAAAGGCATTAATGTGCATGGTAAACTCTAACATGGATTTTTCCTCTTTACTTTTGTAATTGAACTCCAGCATTTAGTTTATCATAGCATTCCTCACTAAACAACCCCATTTCCCCACTGTCTCCTGTCACTAAATGTGACTTAAGTTCTGGACAATTTCATGTAAGTGAACATATGTCAGACTTGCAGGAGGTGTCCTTAAATGAACTTCCTCTTGTCTTCATTCGTGCATAAAGGAAGGCCCTTCCAGAATGAAAGCCACATGTTGAGACTGTGGGACCTGTGGCTTAAAACACTGAGAACAGTGGAGCTGTCCTACCAACTTTGAATTGCCTCCCTCTAGAATTCTCTAGTGTGATTGAGAAATAAGCCTCTATCTTATATTAACCCCTGATTGTTTGTTTTCTAGTAGATGGACCAAACTGTATACAATATAGATTAAATACAAGCGGTCTGTATGACTAGGGGTTGTTCTACTGTTTGAGTCTATAGTAGTGTACAAGCATGGTGATGTTTTGCTAACAGTTTAGTACAGGGGTCACAGACTGCCATCCATGGTCAAATCTCGTGACTGACTTTCTTGGTAAATAAAATCTTATCAGAACATAGTCTTTCTTATTTTCTTTTGCTGCTTTCTTGATACAGTGATGGAGTTGAGTAATAGTGAAAGAGACCTAATGGCCAGTAAAAACTAAAATAATTACTATCTGGTACTTAATAGAGAAGAAAATGACAGCTCAGATCTCCTGGGAGATGAAGGCAAATAAGTGTAGACTTAGCCTGGCATGTGGTATATATATTATATGAGGGTTGGATAGGAGAGAATAAAGGGTCGATTGACACATTCATTATGAAGTGAAATTTGGGAAGGTGACTTCTGAACTTCTGATGTCACTCATGAATGAAAGTTTTGAAACTGTCTGAGTCATCTTCCTATGTTTCTGAGCTGATATAAAGAGGGAAGGCACACGTTGGATGGCATTTTCTTCTTTCCACATCACATTGAAGCCATTTCAGGTAGATGGTACTTGGACTTCGTTTTCTGACATATAGATATAGCATCAGAACAAAATACTAAGCAGCTCCCCCCAAAAGGCATTAATGTGCATGGTAAACTCTAACATGGATTTTTCCTCTTTACTTTTGTAATTGAACTCCAGCATTTAGTTTATCATAGCATTCCTCACTAAACAACCCCATTTCCCCACTGTCTCCTGTCACTAAATGTGACTTAAGTTCTGGACAATTTCATGTAAGTGAACATATGTCAGACTTGCAGGAGGTGTCCTTAAATGAACTTCCTCTTGTCTTCATTCGTGCATAAAGGAAGGCCCTTCCAGAATGAAAGCCACATGTTGAGACTGTGGGACCTGTGGCTTAAAACACTGAGAACAGTGGAGCTGTCCTACCAACTTTGAATTGCCTCCCTCTAGAATTCTCTAGTGTGATTGAGAAATAAGCCTCTATCTTATATTAACCCCTGATTGTTTGTTTTCTAGTAGATGGACCAAACTGTATACAATATAGATTAAATACAAGCGGTCTGTATGACTAGGGGTTGTTCTACTGTTTGAGTCTATAGTAGTGTACAAGCATGGTGATGTTTTGCTAACAGTTTAGTACAGGGGTCACAGACTGCCATCCATGGTCAAATCTCGTGACTGACTTTCTTGGTAAATAAAATCTTATCAGAACATAGTCTTTCTTATTTTCTTTTGCTGCTTTCTTGATACAGTGATGGAGTTGAGTAATAGTGAAAGAGACCTAATGGCCAGTAAAAACTAAAATAATTACTATCTGGTACTTAATAGAGAAGAAAATGACAGCTCAGATCTCCTGGGAGATGAAGGCAAATAAGTGTAGACTTAGCCTGGCATGTGGTATATATATTATTAATAGGAAGGGTTCTGGATGCTGTAGAGAGGAAAAGGGATAAGCTAGACTTGAAAAACCAAAACATATTTCCCCCAAATGCTGATGTTTAAGATGAACTTAGAAGAATGAGTCGTTGAACCAGATAAGTGGGTCAGTGAGGAAACTGTACAAGCCCAAAAGCCAAAAGTGACAAATGCTATCAAGTGAAATGAAGACTGCAAATTGCCCCAGGAAGAATGGAAGAATAACACCAACTTTTGAAGAAAATACAGAGAAAGTCAGAAAGGAGCAGACTTGACCTTAGTAAAATTTAGAAAAATCAAATTCATGATTTACTTGTTGGTGCACTTTACCAGGTATTTGCATTTTAACCTCATTGTCTTTATTTGAGTTTAAAACAGAATTACAACTTGTTTTTAGGAAGTTAGATGCAAATTGGATGAGAATACATCAGGGGAGTGAGACAGCAGGTTCAGAACTTGCCCTTGAACCAAACTTACCCACTAGTTCTGGATGCCAAAAGTAAGTATGAATAAGACCACTTGTGTTACTTATTGCATTTCTTCTGATTTCAAGTTCCACTGTTCAGAGACTTATTCAATGATCTGGGCTTGACCTCAGAAGCTGGAGAAAATCGGGAAGTAAAAAAGCTAATTTCAATTAAATTGATCCAGAAGCTGTTGTGTGAAATGATGCTTTAGTGCAGACCCATACATCAGAAGACTTCTCAGATGGCGCTAGTGGTAAAGAACCTGCTTTGCAAATGCAAGAGACTTAGGAGATGTGGATTTGATCCCTGGGTCAGTAAGATTCCCTGGTGAAGGGCTCAGCAACCCACTTCAATATTCTTGCCTGGAAAATCCCATGGACGGAGGAGCATGGTGGGCTACAGTCCATGGGGTCACAAAGAGCTAGACGTGACTGAGCGACATAGCACACACATACGTCAAAACCTTCTGGGACAGTTGGAAAATTCAGAATATTGGATAGTATCCTGATCTTGTGAATATAAATCTCAGAGTGATGCACTTGAATTTGTGTTTTAATAAGCTCTTCAGTTGTTTCTGGTGTACATTAAGGCCTTCAATTTTTTTGATATTTCTGGTTTCTGTACTACAAACCCGTAATATTCACTATAGTCAGTGCGCAGGACAGAGAGAAGCAAGGAGCAGTCCTCTAAACTGGCATGATTGAATCTGGGAAGGACAACGACAATGTGAGCATGTAGTAGTTGGCAGCTCATGCCTTTTGAATCTGTTTTCTGCCTTTTCTTTCTTTATGTTTCAGAAATGGCTGTCTCTGTTCTGGAGCTATTCCTGACTTCCCAGCTCCACATAAAGAGAAAACAGAATCAAAGTATTCATAGAGGCTACGAACAGAGTCACTGTTTGATTCAGGAATTACTGTTCTTACTGTAATTTCTGAAGTCACAGTCCTTTCATTTCTAGCTGTTAGCTAATCTTCTCTCATAACACCTGACATGGATGTAGAGTTTAGGTCCTTAAAAAGCACCTTTGTGTACATTATCCCTTTTGATCCTGTAAAAGGCTCTGCAAAGTAGGTATGGATTATGGTATTCACTTGCCAGATAAAAATGGGAAATTCTGGCATGACTCTAGTTGATCAGAAAAGAAGCCCAGGCTTAAACCCAAATGTCCTGATGTCAATTCTACAGCTTAAGTGTTTATGCATATTTAACATAATGGAAGGATAACTGGTTAAGTAGTAATTCAGAGTAGATATAGGAAACATGATCATAAAACACACACACACATGCATGTGCTCACACACACACACACACACACAGACACCCCTTATGAGGTAGCCATTTGCAGTAAAGGGCTCTTTCATATACAGCTCTGTCAAATCTTGGCTTCACTCTCTCCACTACTGAGACTTGTCCTGAATTACTTTCTCAGCCCCAGCATTGAAAAGGCTATTCTCTCTGCCAAGTCATACAGGGACACAGCATGAGGTTTCTGAACATCCATCAGTCTTATCCTCTGATTGTCCCAGTGAATAAGCCAAGCTTTCCTCTTATCTCATCAGTAGAAAATTCTTTTTCTTTTTAATATAAATCTCAGAGTGATGCACTTGAATTTGTGTTTTAATAAGCTCTTCAGTTGTTTCTGGTGTACATTAAGGCCTTCAATTTTTTTGATATTTCTGGTTTCTGTACTACAAACCCGTAATATTCACTATAGTCAGTGCGCAGGACAGAGAGAAGCAAGGAGCAGTCCTCTAAACTGGCATGATTGAATCTGGGAAGGACAACGACAATGTGAGCATGTAGTAGTTGGCAGCTCATGCCTTTTGAATCTGTTTTCTGCCTTTTCTTTCTTTATGTTTCAGAAATGGCTGTCTCTGTTCTGGAGCTATTCCTGACTTCCCAGCTCCACATAAAGAGAAAACAGAATCAAAGTATTCATAGAGGCTACGAACAGAGTCACTGTTTGATTCAGGAATTACTGTTCTTACTGTAATTTCTGAAGTCACAGTCCTTTCATTTCTAGCTGTTAGCTAATCTTCTCTCATAACACCTGACATGGATGTAGAGTTTAGGTCCTTAAAAAGCACCTTTGTGTACATTATCCCTTTTGATCCTGTAAAAGGCTCTGCAAAGTAGGTATGGATTATGGTATTCACTTGCCAGATAAAAATGGGAAATTCTGGCATGACTCTAGTTGATCAGAAAAGAAGCCCAGGCTTAAACCCAAATGTCCTGATGTCAATTCTACAGCTTAAGTGTTTATGCATATTTAACATAATGGAAGGATAACTGGTTAAGTAGTAATTCAGAGTAGATATAGGAAACATGATCATACACACACACACACACATGCATGTGCTCACACACACACACACACACACACAGACACCCCTTATGAGGTAGCCATTTGCAGTAAAGGGCTCTTTCATATACAGCTCTGTCAAATCTTGGCTTCACTCTCTCCACTACTGAGACTTGTCCTGAATTACTTTCTCAGCCCCAGCATTGAAAAGGCTATTCTCTCTGCCAAGTCATACAGGGACACAGCATGAGGTTTCTGAACATCCATCAGTCTTATCCTCTGATTGTCCCAGTGAATAAGCCAAGCTTTCCCCATGCATAGTCATCTTTCAATCCAGAAAATAGAAACCACTCTAGATAGTTCAAGCAGAGAAAGAGCTCATAAAAAAGAGTTGGTTTTAAAGGTGTTGGAAGGACTGGAGGAGCGTATGTGAGACATGAGTTTTAACTAAAGAAAATAGAACTTGAGAACTTCTAGAGGTCTGCAGCTGTCGACATGCAGGAGCTTACACGTGCTGCCTCTGCTGCTGCTGAATCTCGGGCAAGTACGCTGCTGAAGGTGCCTCCACATCCTGGGGTCTGGAGAGACCTGGCGGTCGCTGTTAGAACCACCAGTGTTCCTGGAGCCCCCAGGACCCTGGTGTAGTTTTCTTGCAGCCACTGCAAGAACCAATAGCGAACTACATTCTGTCTTCTTGCCTTCAAGTCTCTAGCCAGTTTAATCCTTTTGTAGAACCTCCAGAGAAACCAGCTGAGAAGGGAGTCTGCGAAATATGTTTTCTAGTATTTCTAGTGATGCTGAGAAGAGCAAAGAACAGCAGATATGCTTAGTCACAACAAAGAACTGATGGCAGAACCTGGTTCATCACAACCACTGAAAAGTTTAAAATAACCTTATGCATCATACGATGAAAAGAATGGGGATATACAATAATATACAGCATTAGGAGAAAATAGAAATAAAATTTTACAAATTTGAAAAGCTGTACATTTAAATCTTAAGTTTTATACATGTATATTATTATAATTACTTTAAGGAATATTTATGGGTATATATCAGGATATATATATAATATCAGAATGTACATAATTAGAGAATATATATGCATATATACACTATATATATGTCCAAAAAAGAGATTTGAATTTAGAAATAATTTGGAATTTCCATTTCATTTGAATATTTTACTGTTACCAGCCCCATGGTGGACACATTTTCAGGATATAGACGTATAGGATTCTGGGTATCCATTACATAAATTGATTTCATATACAGCTCTGTCAAATCTTGGCTTCACTCTCCACTACTGAGACTTGTCCTGAATTACTTTCTCAGCCCCAGCATTGAAAAGGCTATTCTCTCTGCCAAGTCATACAGGGACACAGCATGAGGTTTCTGAACATCCATCAGTCTTATCCTCTGATTGTCCCAGTGAATAAGCCAAGCTTTCCCCATGCATAGTCATCTTTCAATCCAGAAAATAGAAACCACTCTAGATAGTTCAAGCAGAGAAAGAGCTCATAAAAAAGAGTTGGTTTTAAAGGTGTTGGAAGGACTGGAGGAGCGTATGTGAGACATGAGTTTTAACTAAAGAAAATAGAACTTGAGAACTTCTAGAGGTCTGCAGCTGTCGACATGCAGGAGCTTACACGTGCTGCCTCTGCTGCTGCTGAATCTCGGGCAAGTACGCTGCTGAAGGTGCCTCCACATCCTGGGGTCTGGAGAGACCTGGCGGTCGCTGTTAGAACCACCAGTGTTCCTGGAGCCCCCAGGACCCTGGTGTAGTTTTCTTGCAGCCACTGCAAGAACCAATAGCGAACTACATTCTGTCTTCTTGCCTTCAAGTCTCTAGCCAGTTTAATCCTTTTGTAGAACCTCCAGAGAAACCAGCTGAGAAGGGAGTCTGCGAAATATGTTTTCTAGTATTTCTAGTGATGCTGAGAAGAGCAAAGAACAGCAGATATGCTTAGTCACAACAAAGAACTGATGGCAGAACCTGGTTCATCACAACCACTGAAAAGTTTAAAATAACCTTATGCATCATACGATGAAAAGAATGGGGATATACAATAATATACAGCATTAGGAGAAAATAGAAATAAAATTTTACAAATTTGAAAAGCTGTACATTTAAATCTTAAGTTTTATACATGTATATTATTATAATTACTTTAAGGAATATTTATGGGTATATATCAGGATATATATATAATATCAGAATGTACATAATTAGAGAATATATATGCATATATACACTATATATATGTCCAAAAAAGAGATTTGAATTTAGAAATAATTTGGAATTTCCATTTCATTTGAATATTTTACTGTTACCAGCCCCATGGTGGACACATTTTCAGGATATAGACGTATAGGATTCTGGGTATCCATTACATAAATTGATTTGCATAATGTAAAAAATTTGAAAATGCTTAAATCAAGCTTACATGTGCGTGAAGGAACCATTTTAAATCTTAATTCAAAATGAGAAAACCCCTTCAAATATAGTATAGATTTCTTGGACTCCAGTTATATTTACCTGTGTAGTTTCCATTTGCATTTGCTATGCAACTCAGATTCGTAGTTTAGCAATAACTTTGAATCACTTATTTCATTTTCTTTGATGCACAAGGATGCTCTTGATGATCAGAAGATAATTTCTGAGACATCATTTTCCTCAGTTCTCATCACATGATATAGAGACACATGATCAACTCATATTACAGATTTTTAAAAAATGGTCACCGTGAAGAAAATAGAAGTACAGCCTGACAAATATATTCCCATGAAATTTGGTCAATAATGCTGCCATTTTTACCTGAGAAATGTAAGTATTAGGTGCTGTAAGTGATAGTATGTCCTAAGAAAACTTGCTTTTCAATGGACAATATAGCTTATACATTCAAATAAATAGAAACAAGAGCATTGCATGAAAATGTTTAAGATATGTATACTTGAACAATTTCCCCTTCTAGATAACAGAAACAGGAAAGAGTATCTTTGATTTCCACCAATAGTTTTTGATAGCGTCAACAATACAAAATAACAGAGAAAATGCTAGAAATTTCTAGCTCTAATTCTTGTGATAATACGGATGTCATTATGCATTTGTTCCAGGCAAAAAGGTACTTCAACAAATAACCTGGCAACCTAAAAACAAAAAATTTTAACCCAAGGGGACTTAAAAAAAGAGAAAAACAGATGTGTTGCTGGTAAAGTCATACGATGAAAAGAATGGGGATATACAATAATATACAGCATTAGGAGAAAATAGAAATAAAATTTTACAAATTTGAAAAGCTGTACATTTAAATCTTAAGTTTTATACATGTATATTATTATAATTACTTTAAGGAATATTTATGGGTATATATCAGGATATATATATAATATCAGAATGTACATAATTAGAGAATATATATGCATATATACACTATATATATGTCCAAAAAAGAGATTTGAATTTAGAAATAATTTGGAATTTCCATTTCATTTGAATATTTTACTGTTACCAGCCCCATGGTGGACACATTTTCAGGATATAGACGTATAGGATTCTGGGTATCCATTACATAAATTGATTTGCATAATGTAAAAAATTTGAAAATGCTTAAATCAAGCTTACATGTGCGTGAAGGAACCATTTTAAATCTTAATTCAAAATGAGAAAACCCCTTCAAATATAGTATAGATTTCTTGGACTCCAGTTATATTTACCTGTGTAGTTTCCATTTGCATTTGCTATGCAACTCAGATTCGTAGTTTAGCAATAACTTTGAATCACTTATTTCATTTTCTTTGATGCACAAGGATGCTCTTGATGATCAGAAGATAATTTCTGAGACATCATTTTCCTCAGTTCTCATCACATGATATAGAGACACATGATCAACTCATATTACAGATTTTTAAAAAATGGTCACCGTGAAGAAAATAGAAGTACAGCCTGACAAATATATTCCCATGAAATTTGGTCAATAATGCTGCCATTTTTACCTGAGAAATGTAAGTATTAGGTGCTGTAAGTGATAGTATGTCCTAAGAAAACTTGCTTTTCAATGGACAATATAGCTTATACATTCAAATAAATAGAAACAAGAGCATTGCATGAAAATGTTTAAGATATGTATACTTGAACAATTTCCCCTTCTAGATAACAGAAACAGGAAAGAGTATCTTTTGATTTCCACCAATAGTTTTTGATAGCGTCAACAATACAAAATAACAGAGAAAAATGCTAGAAATTTCTAGCTCTAATTCTTGTGATAATACGGATGTCATTATGCATTTGTTCCAGGCAAAAAAGGTACTTCAACAAATAACCTGGCAACCTCAAAAGACTTATCATGAAGGATTGAAGGGTGTATGGAAAGTTTCTGTACTTTTTTCCCCATTCTTCTGCTCAGTAGGGTAGAGCTTGGGTGAGAACAGAAAGAGGAGAAAACAGATGTGTTGCTGGTAAAGGAATATGCCATAGACTGGTGAATTTCAAATATGATCTTGGTCAGAATCACCTGGAATACATGTGGAGAAAATGACTAGATTCTGCCTCTAGAGTTCCTGGGCACTCCCAAGTTATATAGATAGAAAAAGAAGTGCTGAATCATGTTACAATTATGAATACTCTGCTTTTAATAGTGTTTGAAGTACCACAGGGAAGGTGACATATAGCCAGTATTTTATTAAAATGTATAGGAGGGCTTCATATTTACAGAGAGTTTTGGATGCCTGAGAGATTTGGTTTATTTCCTTTGGGTTTTTTAAATTTACTAACCATGTAAATAGCACCAAAATGTTTAGAGGAAACATCCTAAAAGTTCTTTAAACTTTATAAGTTAATTAAATAACAAAGCATAAGTAGGCATGATAGCTCTGTACCTAAACACACAAACAAAAATTCAGTCATCTAACACTATAAATTTTAAACATTATTTTGGAAAGTGCTTCTCTTGTTAGACATGATTTAAACAAACAAACAAAAATAAAGAGAAACAAACAGAAAACCTTTTCTGTTAGTGTGATACACTGTCATCTACTCACAGTTTTCCACTGAAACAGCCAGTCCTCTGGCCCCTCTTTCTAGGAGTAGAAGAGTGGATGATTCCTGGAGTTGTGGTCCTTATGAAACTTCATTCTGTCCCCTGTTTCCCTTAGTTATCAGAAAGGTAACTGATCTTTTCCATCTGTCCAGTCATCTTCAGGCGAAGTTTATATTCTCTTTAAGATAATACCTAGATGTCTAGAAAATGAATACATATTAGTGAACAAATGATACATAAATCTCTTTCTAGGATAATTTAAGCTTGTTCTAAAATAGTAATCAACAAGGGACAATGAAGTCAGTGTCTTTATCTCTGACTTTGAACTTGCAAGTGATTATGGAAATTCATATATTCAAAATGAACAAATGATACATAAATCTCTTTCTAGGGTAATTTAAGCTTGTTCTAAAATAGTAATCACCAAGGGACAATGAAGTCAGTGTCTTTATCTCTGACTTTGAACTTGCAAGTGATTGTGGAAATTCATATATTCAAAAACATATTAGACTCTCTAAAGCAAGAATATTGAATATAGTTGATCCTTGAACATTGTAAGGGTTAAGAACATCAACCCTCCTCATGTTAAAAAATTCTTGTATAACTTACAATTGACACTCCATAGAAGCAGTTCACTTTCACATATTCAACCAACCTCAGTCCTGTAGTGCTATGGTGTTTAGCACTGAAAAGTTTCTGTATATAAGTGTACCATTGCAGTTCAGAATGATGTTTTGCAGAAATCAACTGTATACTGCATTTATTCTGTTCCTATCTTATTGTACATCCACAGCAGACATTTATAAGTAGTTAAAGTGCCTCACAGACTTTCCTGTTACATTATTGAACCCACATCTGTTATGTCTCCTGCAATTAGCAGGTGGGTTCTTTACCACTGAGCAAACTGGGAAGTCCAATTACTACTTATTACTACTGATAATTTAGAACTACAATTTAAAGTTTTCCAGTAATTCCAAACCTATGATAATAAATGTGTTAACTAGATCAAATATAATCTTATAGGTGATTTCTGAGTAATCCTAAGAATATAAGATATTTTGACAAATATTCATAGGAAATCATTCCAATTCTCATAAAAAATGGGTAATATATAGTTATCTATTGATGATTAAAAAATACTACTTAGTGGCAAAATGAAGTAAAATTTACATTTTTTGAGCTTTGAATTAACAAAAATTGTATGTATAGAATGATATTTTGATGTATGTAGACACTGAGAAACGATTACCACATCAAGCTAGTGAACATATCGCTCAGCTTGCATAATTATCTTTCATGTGTGGGTGTGGTGAGAACATTTACGATTTAGTCCCTTAGCAAATTTAAAATACAGAATATAGTAATATTAACTATTGCCACTATATTCTGTATTAGCTCTCCAGAATTTATTCATTCTGAGTAACTAAAATATTGTATCTTTTGACCAACATCTCTTCATGTCCCTAGCTCTGCAGCCCCTGGTAGCCACCAGTCTCCTCTCTTCTGAGTTTGATTCTTTTAGATTCACATATAAGTAAGATCACACAGTATTTGTCTTTCTGCCTTTGACTTTTACATTTAGCATAATGTCCTCCAGGCTTGTCCACATGGGCTCAAATGATAGAATTTCATTCTTTTCAAAGGCTGAACAATATTGTATTGTATGTATATGTCACATTTTCTTTATCCATTGATTGATGGGCACAGTTGATTTTATAACTTGACTATTGTAAATAATGCTGCAGTGAACATGAAAGTCCAGATAGACTTCAAGATAATAATTTCATTTCCTTTGGATATCTACCCAGAATCACATACTATTTCTGCTTTTTTTAAAAGAAATTTGATGAATCTGATACTGTTTTTCATAATGGCTATACCAATTTACAGTTCCATCAACAGTGTATGTACAAGGGGTCCCATTATCTACATCCGTGCCAAAACTTGCCTTTAATATTTTTGACAATAGCTATTCTAAGCTATCATTCCGTTGGTCTATGTCTGCTTTTATGCTAGCACCATGCTGTTTTTGATGAATGTAGGTTTGTGTCCTTTTTTTACTCAGATAGAGAAATGCCTCCAGCTTTATTCTTTTTTGCTTAAAATCGCTTTGTCTGTTCAGAGTCTTGTGTGGTTTCATATAAATTGGTTTTTCTATTTCTACAAATAACGCTACTGAAATTTTGCTAGAGGTTGCATTGAAATCTGTAATTCAGGGCTTCTCTAGTGGTCCAGTGGGTAAAGAGTCCACCTTGCAGTCCAAGGGCCACCAGTTTGATCCCTGGCTCGAGAAGATCCCACATGCTCGGAGAGGCTGGACTGGTGTGTCCAATTACAAGCCAGCACTCTGGAGCACATGTGCCCAGAGCAAAGAGCGAGGTCACTGCAATGGGAGGCCTACACAAGCCAAAGAATAAAAATGAATGAAAACAAATAATGACTTAGAGGCAAAAAAAAAAAAAGGCATAAAAAAATCTGTAAATCATGTTGGATAATATTTAGTATTGTTCATGAGTCATGACCCTAAAATATGGGTCCGACCTGTCCGATTTAGTCCCTTAGCAAATTTAAAATACAGAATATAGTAATATTAACTATTGCCACTATATTCTGTATTAGCTCTCCAGAATTTATTCATTCTGAGTAACTAAAATATTGTATCTTTTGACCAACATCTCTTCATGTCCCTAGCTCTGCAGCCCCTGGTAGCCACCAGTCTCCTCTCTTCTGAGTTTGATTCTTTTAGATTCACATATAAGTAAGATCACACAGTATTTGTCTTTCTGCCTTTGACTTTTACATTTAGCATAATGTCCTCCAGGCTTGTCCACATGGGCTCAAATGATAGAATTTCATTCTTTTCAAAGGCTGAACAATATTGTATTGTATGTATATGTCACATTTTCTTTATCCATTGATTGATGGGCACAGTTGATTTTATAACTTGACTATTGTAAATAATGCTGCAGTGAACATGAAAGTCCAGATAGACTTCAAGATAATAATTTCATTTCCTTTGGATATCTACCCAGAATCACATACTATTTCTGCTTTTTAAAAGAAATTTGATGAATCTGATACTGTTTTTCATAATGGCTATACCAATTTACAGTTCCATCAACAGTGTATGTACAAGGGGTCCCATTATCTACATCCGTGCCAAAACTTGCCTTTAATATTTTTGACAATAGCTATTCTAAGCTATCATTCCGTTGGTCTATGTCTGCTTTTATGCTAGCACCATGCTGTTTTTGATGAATGTAGGTTTGTGTCCTTTTTTTACTCAGATAGAGAAATGCCTCCAGCTTTATTCTTTTTTGCTTAAAATCGCTTTGTCTGTTCAGAGTCTTGTGTGGTTTCATATAAATTGGTTTTTCTATTTCTACAAATAACGCTACTGAAATTTTGCTAGAGGTTGCATTGAAATCTGTAATTCAGGGCTTCTCTAGTGGTCCAGTGGGTAAAGAGTCCACCTTGCAGTCCAAGGGCCACCAGTTTGATCCCTGGCTCGAGAAGATCCCACATGCTCGGAGAGGCTGGACTGGTGTGTCCAATTACAAGCCAGCACTCTGGAGCACATGTGCCCAGAGCAAAGAGCGAGGTCACTGCAATGGGAGGCCTACACAAGCCAAAGAATAAAAATGAATGAAAACAAATAATGACTTAGAGGCAAAAAAAAAAAAAGGCATAAAAAAATCTGTAAATCATGTTGGATAATATTTAGTATTGTTCATGAGTCATGACCCCTAAAATATGGGTCCGACTCAGTTGATGTTCTTTAGAATCATTCACCTGTCTGTGTTCAGCTAGCTGATCTAGATGGCCATTGCTTAGTACTTTGTTCTCTTTAATTTGGTCTCTCATTTTCCAGTTGGTTATCCAGGACTTGTTCTCATGATGGGACAGAAATCTAAGGAACAGTGGGATTGCTTAAGTCTTCTTGACCTTCAGGATTTGATGTGTCATAATGATATTTCCACCATATTCTATTGGCCAAAAAATCACAGAATCAGCCCAGAATTAGGAGTAAAGGAATCCAAGTCATGGCTTCCCTGGTGGCTTAGTGGTAAAGAATCTTCCTGCAGTGCAAGAGCAGCAGGAGACATGGATTTGATCTCTAGGTCAGAAAGATCCCTAGAGAAGGAAATGGCAACCCACTCCAATATTCTTTCCTGGGAAATGCCATGGACAGGGCCTGACAGGCTATAGTCCATCAGGTTGCAAAGAGTCAGCTACAACTTAGTGACTAAACAACAATGACAAATTAGCAAGCAAGATGATTGTAAGTCATTTAAGTAGTGAATACATGATCATATTATTTGGGCTTCCCTGGTGGTTCAGTGGTAAAGAATCTGCCTACCAATGCCGGAGACATGGATTCAATCCCTGGGTCGGGAAGATCCCTGAAGAAGGAAATGGCAGCCCACTCCTGTATTCTTGCCTGGAAAATCCCATGGACAGAGGAGCCTTGTGGGCTGCAGTCCAAGGGGTCACAAACATTCCAACATGACTTAGCAACTGAGCAAGCATGCATGCAATGTTAGAATGTAAAATTGTAGTTGCAGACGGAGGAATGACAATTTCCATAATTTTTGCAATCAATTTACCACAGTAATTTTCTTCAAATCAAGCACAAGTTGCAAACATAATTTCAGAAAAAATTTATTGAGTGATTCTGAAATTTTTGAGACATATCTGAATTTCATAATGATATTAAGCTAGATCACTTCTATAATACATGGAGAATATATGGCAGCATGTAGCTTTGGGTTGAAGCAATAGAGAGGCAGAGTTGTAATAAATTAAATGACCATATTCAAACATGTTTGTTTATAGAAAAATGTCAACTTAGACATTTGAAGTTTTTGTTGAATGGGTCCGACTCAGTAGAACCATTCACCTGTCTGTGTTCAGCTAGCTGATCTAGATGGCCATTGCTTAGTACTTTGTTCTCTTTAATTTGGTCTCTCATTTTCCAGTTGGTTATCCAGGACTTGTTCTCATGATGGGACAGAAATCTAAGGAACAGTGGGATTGCTTAAGTCTTCTTGACCTTCAGGATTTGATGTGTCATAATGATATTTCCACCATATTCTATTGGCCAAAAAATCACAGAATCAGCCCAGAATTAGGAGTAAAGGAATCCAAGTCATGGCTTCCCTGGTGGCTTAGTGGTAAAGAATCTTCCTGCAGTGCAAGAGCAGCAGGAGACATGGATTTGATCTCTAGGTCAGAAAGATCCCTAGAGAAGGAAATGGCAACCCACTCCAATATTCTTTCCTGGGAAATGCCATGGACAGGGCCTGACAGGCTATAGTCCATCAGGTTGCAAAGAGTCAGCTACAACTTAGTGACTAAACAACAATGACAAATTAGCAAGCAAGATGATTGTAAGTCATTTAAGTAGTGAATACATGATCATATTATTTGGGCTTCCTGGTGGTTCAGTGGTAAAGAATCTGCCTACCAATGCCGGAGACATGGATTCAATCCCTGGGTCGGGAAGATCCCTGAAGAAGGAAATGGCAGCCCACTCCTGTATTCTTGCCTGGAAAATCCCATGGACAGAGGAGCCTTGTGGGCTGCAGTCCAAGGGGTCACAAACATTCCAACATGACTTAGCAACTGAGCAAGCATGCATGCAATGTTAGAATGTAAAATTGTAGTTGCAGACGGAGGAATGACAATTTCCATAATTTTTGCAATCAATTTACCACAGTAATTTTCTTCAAATCAAGCACAAGTTGCAAACATAATTTCAGAAAAAATTTATTGAGTGATTCTGAAATTTTTGAGACATATCTGAATTTCATAATGATATTAAGCTAGATCACTTCTATAATACATGGAGAATATATGGCAGCATGTAGCTTTGGGTTGAAGCAATAGAGAGGCAGAGTTGTAATAAATTAAATGACCATATTCAAACATGTTTGTTTATAGAAAAATGTCAACTTAGACATTTGAAGTGGCAGACTTAAGACTTTCTTCTCAATCCTGTTCTGTGTAACACTTATCACCATTTATCACTGACTTGTATGAAAATATGATTATCCAAATAGAAGATGACATGAATCTGGAAGAAACAGATAGTATTCTGGATGATAGAATTAATATCCAAAAAGGCTTTGACAGTATGAAATAGCAGATTAAATTAAACCTGGCAAATTTTTATGTAGATAAATTTAAGGCACTGCAATAAAATCAAAATCTCAAGATGCTCAATGATAGGCTGGCTTACCTGGATAAGCATCTTAAGGGTTTTAAATAAGAGTGGTTTCTATAATAATCAACAGTGTGAGCACTTTATGTAAAACATCTGTGAGTATAGGTCACTAATGTATATGAACATTGTATATGCTAGAATTAAAAAAATCACCTTTGTTAAACTAAACCTCAGTGCTGTGACTTACAACTAAATGAATATAATAGTGATAATTAATTTTAGAACTGTTTTTGATACCGAATTTCAGGTAACTTCTCAATGTCATTTGAAATTCAATTTCTTTATTATTGTTGTTGTTCCATCAGTAAGACATGTGCGACTTTTTGGGGCCCCATGGACTGCAGCACAGCAGGCTTCCTTGTCCTTCACTGTATCCCTGAGTTTGCTCAAACTCATGTCCATTGAGTCCGCAGCTCCATGCCACCATCTCATCCTCTGTCCGCCCATTTTCCTCTTGACCTTAGTCTTTCACAGCATCAGGGTCTCATCCAGTGAGTAGGTCCTTAAAATCTGGTGGCCAGCATATTGAGGCTTCAGCTTCATTACCAGTCCTTCCAGAGTATATTCATGGTTGACGGAGGAATCAATGCAATATTTACCACAGTAATTTTCTTCAAATCAAGCACAAGTTGCAAACATAATTTCAGAAAAAATTTATTGAGTGATTCTGAAATTTTTGAGACATATCTGAATTTCATAATGATATTAAGCTAGATCACTTCTATAATACATGGAGAATATATGGCAGCATGTAGCTTTGGGTTGAAGCAATAGAGAGGCAGAGTTGTAATAAATTAAATGACCATATTCAAACATGTTTGTTTATAGAAAAATGTCAACTTAGACATTTGAAGTGGCAGACTTAAGACTTTCTTCTCAATCCTGTTCTGTGTAACACTTATCACCATTTATCACTGACTTGTATGAAAATATGATTATCCAAATAGAAGATGACATGAATCTGGAAGAAACAGATAGTATTCTGGATGATAGAATTAATATCCAAAAAGGCTTTGACAGTATGAAATAGCAGATTAAATTAAACCTGGCAAATTTTTATGTAGATAAATTTAAGGCACTGCAATAAAATCAAAATCTCAAGATGCTCAATGATAGGCTGGCTTACCTGGATAAGCATCTTAAGGGTTTTAAATAAGAGTGGTTTCTATAATAATCAACAGTGTGAGCACTTTATGTAAAACATCTGTGAGTATAGGTCACTAATGTATATGAACATTGTATATGCTAGAATTAAAAAAATCACCTTTGTTAAACTAAACCTCAGTGCTGTGACTTACAACTAAATGAATATAATAGTGATAATTAATTTTAGAACTGTTTTTGATACCGAATTTCAGGTAACTTCTCAATGTCATTTGAAATTCAATTTCTTTATTATTGTTGTTGTTCCATCAGTAAGACATGTGCGACTTTTTGGGGCCCCATGGACTGCAGCACAGCAGGCTTCCTTGTCCTTCACTGTATCCCTGAGTTTGCTCAAACTCATGTCCATTGAGTCCGCAGCTCCATGCCACCATCTCATCCTCTGTCCGCCCATTTTCCTCTTGACCTTAGTCTTTCACAGCATCAGGGTCTCATCCAGTGAGTAGGTCCTTAAAATCTGGTGGCCAGCATATTGAGGCTTCAGCTTCATTACCAGTCCTTCCAGAGTATATTCATGGTTGATTTCCTTTAGGATTGGCTGGGAAGCCCTAAAGAGACTCACATATCAACAACTCTTTCAGAAATCTGTCATAGAGTGGAGGACAGAGGGGCAAACCAGTGCCCCCAAGACTGAAATAGCAAGGAAGCAAACACAGGAAATCATGACTTACTGAGCAGTAAGTTCTTTCCTATTCTGTTGTACAGGCTTTGGATAGGGAAGTCCTCTTTCCCTGGGGTGGCTTAGATGGGAAGAAAAACCAACATGCGTGGAGAATGTCCACCCAAAAGATAAAAAGGGAAGCAGAGATGTGATGAGGCCCTAGAATCAATTTTCTGCATCTTCAGCCAATTGTTGTATTCTAGTTGGTCTCCTTTTCACTTAAGCTAGTATATGATTTAGTTTCATAATTTTTTCACTTGTGAATATGTTACTACAACCTGCAAAGCAACAGTAAGGAAATGCTTATTAAACTCTGTAACTTTACATTTAGTTTATCTTTAAAATTTGCATTTGCATTAAAAACCTTAAAATATGAATAGGATTTGTATGGTATGATCATGAGATTTTCCCCATATTTTCTGTTTTCTTTTGAGTATTTTTGCTTATATACTGAAAATTAAGCAAACCTAAAATCATGCACAGAATGCTATGTCCTATAATTTTTGAAACTATACATTATACTTTAAAATTTGTTAAACTAAACCTCAGTGCTGTGACTTACAACTAAATGAATATAATAGTGATAATTAATTTTAGAACTGTTTTGATACCGAATTTCAGGTAACTTCTCAATGTCATTTGAAATTCAATTTCTTTATTATTGTTGTTGTTCCATCAGTAAGACATGTGCGACTTTTGGGGCCCCATGGACTGCAGCACAGCAGGCTTCCTTGTCCTTCACTGTATCCCTGAGTTTGCTCAAACTCATGTCCATTGAGTCCGCAGCTCCATGCCACCATCTCATCCTCTGTCCGCCCATTTTCCTCTTGACCTTAGTCTTTCACAGCATCAGGGTCTCATCCAGTGAGTAGGTCCTTAAAATCTGGTGGCCAGCATATTGAGGCTTCAGCTTCATTACCAGTCCTTCCAGAGTATATTCATGGTTGATTTCCTTTAGGATTGGCTGGGAAGCCCTAAAGAGACTCACATATCAACAACTCTTTCAGAAATCTGTCATAGAGTGGAGGACAGAGGGGCAAACCAGTGCCCCCAAGACTGAAATAGCAAGGAAGCAAACACAGGAAATCATGACTTACTGAGCAGTAAGTTCTTTCCTATTCTGTTGTACAGGCTTTGGATAGGGAAGTCCTTTTTCCCCTGGGGTGGCTTAGATGGGAAGAAAAACCAACATGCGTGGAGAATGTCCACCCAAAAGATAAAAAGGGAAGCAGAGATGTGATGAGGCCCTAGAATCAATTTTCTGCATCTTCAGCCAATTGTTGTATTCTAGTTGGTCTCCTTTTCACTTAAGCTAGTATATGATTTAGTTTCATAATTTTTTCACTTGTGAATATGTTACTACAACCTGCAAAGCAACAGTAAGGAAATGCTTATTAAACTCTGTAACTTTACATTTAGTTTATCTTTAAAATTTGCATTTGCATTAAAAACCTTAAAATATGAATAGGATTTGTATGGTATGATCATGAGATTTTCCCCATATTTTTCTGTTTTCTTTTTGAGTATTTTTGCTTATATACTGAAAATTAAGCAAACCTAAAATCATGCACAGAATGCTATGTCCTATAATTTTTGAAACTATACATTTAATTTGATTTCTTAATGCATCAACATTTGTGTGAATTCAGACTATTTTATTGTGTGTATGCATAAAGTTATTTTTCTGTTACAGTTATTTTTTAAATCACTATTTTAACTCTCTTTTAATATACTATCAAAAAAGGACTTGATAATCTTCGTAGTTTATTTAATCAGTCATGGTTTTTTATTCTTAGATAGTTTAAAGCAATGTAACTTACTCATCCATTCATAATTTCTTGAGTGCTAAGTGGGATAACAATAATATACATACCAACTTCACTGAAGTATTTTACATCCTTGGTTTTTATGTATGATTAATACAAGGACAACTGTATTAAGAATAATTTGTGTTTTGTTAAAGTTGTCAGTTAAATTATTTCTAAAAGTTGTCATCAAATGTGTTGTGAGTGGCTCATTGTGACAAATATCTTGAAAATTTAGGTATTTTGCTGAAGTTTGTTTTGACATTAGCATCTTAGCTGCTAAATATGCTTCTAAACATTAGAAATTCCTTGACACTTTAAATCCTCTCAGCATTCCTAATATATTACCAGAAAAGGAAAGAGTGCATTTCTATTAGCTGTCATGATTTTATTTAATTTTAAATATATTTAGACTAGTGGTGAAATATAAACCCATAAGCCTCTTTTTCTTATTACTGTAGATATTATTTAAATTAAAAATTCTTTAGTAATCAGTTTATTTTAACTCCGTATTTCACCTATTTTCCAAAATTTCAAAAATAAATATTTTAAAAATTATGTTGTAACTATTAAATAAATTCAGTTTATAATTAATAAAAGGGAAGCAGAGATGTGATGAGGCCCTAGAATCAATTTTCTGCATCTTCAGCCAATTGTTGTATTCTAGTTGGTCTCCTTTTCACTTAAGCTAGTATATGATTTAGTTTCATAATTTTTTCACTTGTGAATATGTTACTACAACCTGCAAAGCAACAGTAAGGAAATGCTTATTAAACTCTGTAACTTTACATTTAGTTTATCTTTAAAATTTGCATTTGCATTAAAAACCTTAAAATATGAATAGGATTTGTATGGTATGATCATGAGATTTTCCCCATATTTTTCTGTTTTCTTTTTGAGTATTTTTGCTTATATACTGAAAATTAAGCAAACCTAAAATCATGCACAGAATGCTATGTCCTATAATTTTTGAAACTATACATTTAATTTGATTTCTTAATGCATCAACATTTGTGTGAATTCAGACTATTTTATTGTGTGTATGCATAAAGTTATTTTTCTGTTACAGTTATTTTTTAAATCACTATTTTAACTCTCTTTTAATATACTATCAAAAATGGACTTGATAATCTTCGTAGTTTATTTAATCAGTCATGGTTTTTTATTCTTAGATAGTTTAAAGCAATGTAACTTACTCATCCATTCATAATTTCTTGAGTGCTAAGTGGGATAACAATAATATACATACCAACTTCACTGAAGTATTTTACATCCTTGGTTTTTATGTATGATTAATACAAGGACAACTGTATTAAGAATAATTTGTGTTTTTGTTAAAGTTGTCAGTTAAATTATTTCTAAAAGTTGTCATCAAATGTGTTGTGAGTGGCTCATTGTGACAAATATCTTGAAAATTTAGGTATTTTGCTGAAGTTTGTTTTGACATTAGCATCTTAGCTGCTAAATATGCTTCTAAACATTAGAAATTCCTTGACACTTTAAATCCTCTCAGCATTCCTAATATATTACCAGAAAAGGAAAGAGTGCATTTCTATTAGCTGTCATGATTTTATTTAATTTTAAATATATTTAGACTAGTGGTGAAATATAGACCCATAAGCCTCTTTTTCTTATTACTGTAGATATTATTTAAATTAAAAATTCTTTAGTAATCAGTTTATTTTAACTCCGTATTTCACCTATTTTCCAAAATTTCAAAAATAAATATTTTAAAAATTATGTTGTAACTATTAATAAATAAATCATTCTCAGTAGAGTCATATAAAATAGAGATAAACTAAAAGTTACCAATTTTATTATCAAGAGATATGGCTTTTAAAAATGTTTACAAATAGTCTTCCTGTTGTGTCTTGTATGTATTCATATATATTTGTGATATAAACACAGAATCAATACATTTATATGCTTTTAGTCATTTATATATTCTTTTAATACATTTTCAATTTAACATTTTTCTAGAATCATAAATATTTTAAAAGAATACTTTTGCATAATATCTTAACTTTTATGTTAAGTGATATTTAGCACAAGCCAATTTATTCAAATAGGGAAATTTTTCTATTATTTCACTTTTCATATATAACTAACAATATCAAATGATCAATTTGCTATGGGAACTTTCAATGTACTGCAGGTTTACACTGTTTATTATTTCTGTCAAACTAGATTAATGTCTTTTCTGTAAATTTAGAGTCTTTATTAGCCTATAATTATTTCACAAAAACAGCTATTTAGCTAAATCCTCATGAAGAATTTTATAGATTTGGATTTTTTCTAAAGTCATCATTTCTAAATGAACCCATATTTCAGCCCTCCTCTGCTTCAGGAAAGAATTTCACATTAACCTTGGAGTCATCCTGAAAGCAAATTCGTCTCAATATCCTGGTCCAAATACATTAAAAATTCTATTCTCATTCTTCAACCCCTGCCCTATCTCCTTAAATAACTTTATTACACAAGTATTTCTTGGCACCTATATGTCTCAGAATGGGCTTTAAGGAGTCTGTCTTTCTAATTAGCGTGTGACCAGCCTCCTATCCTCCTGCCCAGTGTGCAGCTGATGAGAAACAGAACAATTTGACAGCAATGTGTGTGGTGACCAGTGGTTCCATGTACAATTGGAGGAACTGAGATTGTAGTCAGATTGTGTAGAATGTGATTTTTACATCAGCCCATTTTTCTTAATAAAGGGAAACTTAAAGCACAAATTGGAGGCAACAAACAGAGGGATCAAAAATGTGATTTTTACAGTAAGTACTATTGTCATTATCTCCTTGTTTGACTTCCTAAGAGGGACCACACAAGTTTCATAGAAAGACTGTTGTGAGAATCAATAGCCAATTGTGTGCAGCCTAGTACAGATATCAGGCAAGATTTTGGATTAGGCCACTCTTAATTCTTTCCCAAGTTAGAACAGATGTTAAACTTGTGTCATTAAGCCTGTCTCATTCAGTTTGATAATGCCTCTCTCACATGTTCTTAATGCCTTGCATGACTCTATATTTATAGGAAATAAGAAGGATATTATTTTCACTATTCAAATGAATATTTTTGCAGGGAATAATATGAAAAATATTTAATAACTTTTAAACAAGTGCATAGACTATTTTGCATTTATAAGGTAGTCAGCATTGTATCTTACTGGATATTTCACCACTACATTTACAGCTTCTGCATCAGTTGTCTTTTCACTGTTTCTATTATGTACTGCAGGTTTACACTGTTTATTATTTCTGTCAAACTAGATTAATGTCTTTTCTGTAAATTTAGAGTCTTTATTAGCCTATAATTATTTCACAAAACAGCTATTTAGCTAAATCCTCATGAAGAATTTTATAGATTTGGATTTTTTCTAAAGTCATCATTTCTAAATGAACCCATATTTCAGCCCTCCTCTGCTTCAGGAAAGAATTTCACATTAACCTTGGAGTCATCCTGAAAGCAAATTCGTCTCAATATCCTGGTCCAAATACATTAAAAATTCTATTCTCATTCTTCAACCCCTGCCCTATCTCCTTAAATAACTTTATTACACAAGTATTTCTTGGCACCTATATGTCTCAGAATGGGCTTTAAGGAGTCTGTCTTTCTAATTAGCGTGTGACCAGCCTCCTATCCTCCTGCCCAGTGTGCAGCTGATGAGAAACAGAACAATTTGACAGCAATGTGTGTGGTGACCAGTGGTTCCATGTACAATTGGAGGAACTGAGATTGTAGTCAGATTGTGTAGAATGTGATTTTTACATCAGCCCATTTTTCTTAATAAAGGGAAACTTAAAGCACAAATTGGAGGCAACAAACAGAGGGATCAAAAATGTGATTTTTACAGTAAGTACTATTGTCATTATCTCCTTGTTTGACTTCCTAAGAGGGACCACACAAGTTTCATAGAAAGACTGTTGTGAGAATCAATAGCCAATTGTGTGCAGCCTAGTACAGATATCAGGCAAGATTTTGGATTAGGCCACTCTTAATTCTTTCCCAAGTTAGAACAGATGTTAAACTTGTGTCATTAAGCCTGTCTCATTCAGTTTGATAATGCCTCTCTCACATGTTCTTAATGCCTTGCATGACTCTATATTTATAGGAAATAAGAAGGATATTATTTTCACTATTCAAATGAATATTTTTGCAGGGAATAATATGAAAAATATTTAATAACTTTTAAACAAGTGCATAGACTATTTTGCATTTATAAGGTAGTCAGCATTGTATCTTACTGGATATTTCACCACTACATTTACAGCTTCTGCATCAGTTGTCTTTTTCACTGTCTTGTTCAAATATATAGCCACAGAGTTGTGTCTTTGTTCCTGTGAATCTTTTTGTGCTTTCCAAGAAAATTAATGACATTTAGGAATTTAGGGCACTGTCAGGAAAGTTTCTATAGCTAAGGAAATAGGGCCTCATTGATATTAGTTATTATTTAAGATTGCCTCTTAAAATTATTTTGTAGAGACTTTCAATAAAATATTTTATTTCTCCTGGATATAAGTAACATTTGATTGTCACATCAGTAAGAATATTCATATTTAGGTCTTGAATGAAATTTTGTGTCTACACTTTGCCTTAGTTCTGTCTTGGTGTTTAATCATGAGTTATGTAATATAATATTTATATTTGTTCAATAAAAAGCTAAATTCATTCTGAATCTCTTGTTGGATTGACCTGATGTGATGTAAGTAAATCTATGGATGGAGTGATTTTATGGATAGCAAGATGGTTCTACAATCAAAAGCCGACCTGTAACCCGTATACCTGAAATTTACTAATTTAGAGTAAAAACCCTCTAGTGGAAGAAGTGGTAGAAGTCATTACAGAATTTTCAGATTTATTTTGAGAGCAGGGTAAAAATAGAGACTTTAAAATCCTTACCCTGCCAAGTAGCTGGGAGAAGTAACTGGTGCACTGAAAAAGAGTGTGATATACGTGAGTTTGAAGAAATAGGACTAAATTAGAATATGTTTGTGGTTATGAAATTATGGAATATGAACAAAGGAGAGGGAAAAGTAGCTGAAAATCAAAAATGTCCAAATCCACAATAAACTGTTTTTCAAATTTAACTACTTGCCTTTCAACATAAGTAGGTTTAAATAATAACATTGCTGATTTTCCTGAAACAAAATTAAGAGACAGATGACAGAATTATCATGATAGAAATGTCCCCTTGCAACATTTCTATTCTCAAGATCAAGTTTTCTTTTTGTTAACCCCAATCAAATATAATCAAAGAATATTCTATTCTTACTGAATATTTTCATTTTTAAGTAGCATTAAAGTCCAATATTTTCTCCAAATTACTTAATGAATTTAAAATGCAGAGATGTTTGTTAAAAGTGAATTTTAACGTAGTAAGAATGTATTTTCAGCCCAGTCTGTATTAGCAGACTATGACAACTGAAACAAAGGTTCTCATGAATCTACTTCATACACACAACAGAGTGTTACAACTCTCAGATTAAAAAAAGGTTTGTGAACAATTTCAAGATAGAAGGAAAAATAGACTTTTAGCTTAATCGTAGTGCTGTATCTCATTAATGACAGAGTGCATGCCAGAAAGTGCTCAAATTCAGTTTAGACAATTAAGTATTTATAGAACCTTATTTACCATTCGCTTTTCAAACAAATCGCTGTTCAAACAAACTTAGAAAAATAAAAAAGCGGCTTCAAATCTTCCCTCTTAAAATGCCCTGAAGTCATTCATGTGTAGTCTGTAATCAAATTCATTGCTTCTTCTTCCATCACTATAATTTTTTCAGAAGTGTTTAAGCTCTGTCATTTAAATGGTTTAACATGACATGATCTTTCCCTGACAACCACATGTTCAGTGCTCTCACCTTGTTATTAGTCCTCTTATATGCAATGTAAGCTTCCTTGTGGTGTTTATTACATTTGAGAGGATGTTTGCCTTAACTATTGAATTGTACTGAGGGTCTTTTGACGTCAGGGTATTGGTGTGTCCTCTCTCTCTCCATTTCACATGGCATGTTTTCTCCCTGATGGATGATATTAAAAATGTTTACTATTGAAAATACTGGAGAAGATATCAGCAAAATTGAGAGCTTAATAAGTTTATATGTAGAGGACATCATCACAAATAGGTCTGTTTAAAAGCTAGATTTAACCATGATAGAAAGGTGTCTGGAGCTAAATACAGAACACCGTTATCAACTGGTTTCCTAGGAACTGTGGGTGATGTGTTTCTTCCTGAGACTTATTACTTGGATGATGATGGAAAATAATATTTAGCTCTCCATGTTTTATTTAAATAGTAGTTTAATAAGTACATTCTGCAATAAGCTGAAAGAGTGTGTATTCCAAGTAACTTCTAAAGTATGGTTGATAGCATAGGCCAGACTGTAAAAGAGTAAATCCAGCATAGATGTGTGGCTCTAGCATGAGCCAGTTGTATGTACAAATAAGTTCATCAGTACACAAATCTGTCTCTACAAGAAGATATTCAAATCAAGGAAATGACTTCCCTCTGAACTGGAGGAAGTGTGTTTCTTTCAAAAAGTGGTCACACTGGCAAATTTATGATAAACAAGAGATGTACAGTATGTTCTTGCAGTTGTGGTTGAGAAGACAATGTAGGTACACACAGGATACAAAGCATGATGAGATAGTGTAGTGAAATCAAATACCTTCTGATAATTGTAAAAAGTTTCTTTCATTAGAAGAGTCTTGTTTCTGATATTTGATAAAAGTGCTTCTGAGTGACTAAAATCATGGACACCATTGAACATCGCAGAAAAAGCAATGGTGAATTAGGATAAAATGCATACCATTGAACACTAAATTCATGAAAACCTCTGTTTCCTGAGACAGATTTCTGTGTCCAGTTTATTGAGGAGAGATACTATGTTTTTCCATCTTGGAAGTAACAATGGCCCAGCATACCAAAATCTGAGAATTATAGCAGAAAACACAAATTCAAACATATACACACAGCCCACTTTAAATATTCAACTTCAGATCTTATGTTAACATGACATGATCTTTCCCTGACAACCACATGGCCATGTTTCTCCTTTTTGGGATTTGGATGAACTATTGAATTGTACTGAGGGTCTTTTGACGTCAGGGTATTGGTGTGTCTCTCTCTCCATTTCACATGGCATGTTTTCTCCCTGATGGATGATATTAAAAATGTTTACTATTGAAAATACTGGAGAAGATATCAGCAAAATTGAGAGCTTAATAAGTTTATATGTAGAGGACATCATCACAAATAGGTCTGTTTAAAAGCTAGATTTAACCATGATAGAAAGGTGTCTGGAGCTAAATACAGAACACCGTTATCAACTGGTTTCCTAGGAACTGTGGGTGATGTGTTTCTTCCTAAGACTTATTACTTGGATGATGATGGAAAATAATATTTAGCTCTCCATGTTTTATTTAAATAGTAGTTTAATAAGTACATTCTGCAATAAGCTGAAAGAGTGTGTATTCCAAGTAACTTCTAAAGTATGGTTGATAGCATAGGCCAGACTGTAAAAGAGTAAATCCAGCATAGATGTGTGGCTCTAGCATGAGCCAGTTGTATGTACAAATAAGTTCATCAGTACACAAATCTGTCTCTACAAGAAGATATTCAAATCAAGGAAATGACTTCCCTCTGAACTGGAGGAAGTGTGTTTCTTTAAAAAAGTGGTCACACTGGCAAATTTATGATAAACAAGAGATGTACAGTATGTTCTTGCAGTTGTGGTTGAGAAGACAATGTAGGTACACACAGGATACAAAGCATGATGAGATAGTGTAGTGAAATCAAATACCTTCTGATAATTGTAAAAAGTTTCTTTCATTAGAAGAGTCTTGTTTCTGATATTTGATAAAAGTGCTTCTGAGTGACTAAAATCATGGACACCATTGAACATCGCAGAAAAAGCAATGGTGAATTAGGATAAAATGCATACCATTGAACACTAAATTCATGAAAAACCTCTGTTTCCTGAGACAGATTTCTGTGTCCAGTTTATTGAGGAGAGATACTATGTTTTTCCATCTTGGAAGTAACAATGGCCCAGCATACCAAAATCTGAGAATTATAGCAGAAAAACACAAATTCAAACATATACACACAGCCCACTTTAATATTATTCAACTTCAGATGAAACTCTTTGCAACCTAAAACTCATGAAAGTGTCAGAATTGGTATTCCATTAACAAACTTCAGAAGAGTAACACAATGTTCTCTTCTGAAGCAGGTGAAAAATATCCTTATTGACTCAAATAGTGTTTGATGACAACTCAAGATTACAGAGTGCATATTTATTATAATAAACTTTTTATGATTTTAAAACATATTTCTCTGAACCTTGTATTATCTGTCAAATTAAAATGTCTTAGTAATATAGACTCATATTTATGTTTAATACACTTAACAGAAAGCTTTATAGAAGCAATGAATGATTTCAAAAGCTCTCTATTTTATATGGGAATCAATGCTTTTGAATATAGTAGATATTCAGATTTAAGAATGTGAATTACAAGCATCACTTGCCACAGGATAGGAATATCATGATAATAGGAACCTTTTTCTGGAGGTATTATTATATCCTAGACAGGGAGAACTTCCTCTTCACTAACAACTGAGATTCTAAGAATTTTTTTTAACATTAGTTGCAGAATTGCTACAGATTTGAGTCTGTGGAGTCAGACTCCAAAGGTATATAAAATTTAAGCTTATTACCCTGGAAAGGGAACAGTAATCTCTAGGATGGAAGCCTTTTTAATGTCAACATAGAAAACCTCATTCAGTGTTGCAGTAGGATTTACATACGCAGAGGAGAGAACAGAGGTAACTTCAAAGAGAATAGAATCTGGTAACATTCAGGATGTGAATACTAAAAATTAGGTAATAAATGATCTACACTTTTTAAAAAAATTCTGTGGACTGATAACAGGATGTACTTCCCCTTCCATTTCATTTATAAAAGAAGTATAGCTTAAACTCGGATAGTGTAGTCACCAATACATATGTCCCAGAATTTTTCAGAGGTCCACACTTTGCCTCTTTCCTTACTGTGCTATACCTCTGCCTCAGAAATGCGAAAATGAAACTGGAAGGAAACCAGCTCTTTCATGGACCTTTATTGCCTCAGCATCACAGCTGTTTTGAAATTGTGTTTCCAGACATTTATTGAGGAGAGATACTATGTTTTTCCATCTTGGAAGTAACAATGGCCCAGCATACCAAAATCTGAGAATTATAGCAGAAAACACAAATTCAAACATATACACACAGCCCACTTTAATATTATTCAACTTCAGATGAAACTCTTTGCAACCTAAAACTCATGAAAGTGTCAGAATTGGTATTCCATTAACAAACTTCAGAAGAGTAACACAATGTTCTCTTCTGAAGCAGGTGAAAAATATCCTTATTGACTCAAATAGTGTTTGATGACAACTCAAGATTACAGAGTGCATATTTATTATAATAAACTTTTTATGATTTTAAAACATATTTCTCTGAACCTTGTATTATCTGTCAAATTAAAATGTCTTAGTAATATAGACTCATATTTATGTTTAATACACTTAACAGAAAGCTTTATAGAAGCAATGAATGATTTCAAAAGCTCTCTATTTTATATGGGAATCAATGCTTTTGAATATAGTAGATATTCAGATTTAAGAATGTGAATTACAAGCATCACTTGCCACAGGATAGGAATATCATGATAATGGGAAACCCTTTTTTCTGGAGGTATTATTATATCCTAGACAGGAGAACTTCCTCTTCACTAACAACTGAGATTCTAAGAATTTTTTTAACATTAGTTGCAGAATTGCTACAGATTTGAGTCTGTGGAGTCAGACTCCAAAGGTATATAAAATTTAAGCTTATTACCCTGGAAAGGGAACAGTAATCTCTAGGATGGAAGCCTTTTTAATGTCAACATAGAAAACCTCATTCAGTGTTGCAGTAGGATTTACATACGCAGAGGAGAGAACAGAGGTAACTTCAAAGAGAATAGAATCTGGTAACATTCAGGATGTGAATACTAAAAATTAGGTAATAAATGATCTACACTTTTTAAAAAAATTCTGTGGACTGATAACAGGATGTACTTCCCCTTCCATTTCATTTATAAAAGAAGTATAGCTTAAACTCGGATAGTGTAGTCACCAATACATATGTCCCAGAATTTTTCAGAGGTCCACACTTTGCCTCTTTCCTTACTGTGCTATACCTCTGCCTCAGAAATGCGAAAATGAAACTGGAAGGAAACCAGCTCTTTCATGGACCTTTATTGCCTCAGCATCACAGCTGTTTTGAAATTGTGTTTCTGGCCTGTGGAAGACAAGGATCAGCAGACAGGGAAGGTGATCCGATGGCAATCAGCCATGGAAGGAGGGATCTGTACTCAGGATGAGGCAGAGAAAAGACCCAGAGGCTGGCGTGCAGAGCACTTATATCATAGGACTCTGAGCTGAAAATAGAAGTCTGTGTAAAACTTGAACACTCTTCAGAGAGTCAGAGAGCCATCAATGAAAGCAGCCTGTTGATAGGTGAACAAAAGAAGCCTTTGTGTGAACACTGGCTAATGAAGTCTTGCAATTACCGAAAGAAGCTTTCTGTTCTTGTGCAGAAGAGAGACATATAAGAGTGATGTACAAGTTCAGATTGAAAATACTTACTCATATTCTTTGGGGGCAAGGGCCATTTGCCTATGAAACAAAGCAAGGTCGCCCATTTCCCGCTTTGAGTAGACCTTGGGAGAGTGGGAAGAGACGGGCTTCTAAAGTAGGTGACATTGTTAGCCATGAAAAGTGCCTTTGACTCAGGTTCAATGAATTTAACCTTTATTAAATATAGACCCCCTATCAAAATAGCTATAAGCTGAGAGAATTGCTTCCAATACACACTCCTTTTCTTAGCAGTCATAGAAAAAACAAAGCTTGATAAGCTCTCTGGGCTGAAGTATTCTTCTCCCATATGGGAGTTATTATTTCCAGTTCAATGTGTCTCAAAGTAGGGGTCAGGTCTCCCAGAGGCCATAGGGGTCTGAGAGGGTTAACACAGAACAGAACTACAGAACTCTGATCAGTGTTGATGATGGTGATGAACTCTGAGCTATGTAAACCAGATGAAAAGGCCTCTACTTACCAGTTCAAGTGTTCAACTATGTGGCGTCTCCTGATAACAGGATGTACTTCCCCTGCCCTGTCATTTATAAAAGAAGTATAGCTTAAACTCGGATAGTGTAGTCACCAATACATATGTCCCAGAATTTTTCAGAGGTCCACACTTTGCCTCTTTCCTTACTGTGCTATACCTCTGCCTCAGAAATGCGAAAATGAAACTGGAAGGAAACCAGCTCTTTCATGGACCTTTATTGCCTCAGCATCACAGCTGTTTTGAAATTGTGTTTCTGGCCTGTGGAAGACAAGGATCAGCAGACAGGGAAGGTGATCCGATGGCAATCAGCCATGGAAGGAGGGATCTGTACTCAGGATGAGGCAGAGAAAAGACCCAGAGGCTGGCGTGCAGAGCACTTATATCATAGGACTCTGAGCTGAAAATAGAAGTCTGTGTAAAACTTGAACACTCTTCAGAGAGTCAGAGAGCCATCAATGAAAGCAGCCTGTTGATAGGTGAACAAAAGAAGCCTTTGTGTGAACACTGGCTAATGAAGTCTTGCAATTACCGAAAGAAGCTTTCTGTTCTTGTGCAGAAGAGAGACATATAAGAGTGATGTACAAGTTCAGATTGAAAATACTTACTCATATTCTTTGGGGGCAAGGGCCATTTGCCTATGAAACAAAGCAAGGTCGCCCATTTCCCGCTTTGAGTAGACCTTGGGAGAGTGGGAAGAGACGGGCTTCTAAAGTAGGTGACATTGTTAGCCATGAAAAGTGCCTTTGACTCAGGTTCAATGAATTTAACCTTTATTAAATATAGACCCCCTATCAAAATAGCTATAAGCTGAGAGAATTGCTTCCAATACACACTCCTTTTCTTAGCAGTCATAGAAAAAACAAAGCTTGATAAGCTCTCTGGGCTGAAGTATTCTTCTCCCATATGGGAGTTATTATTTCCAGTTCAATGTGTCTCAAAGTAGGGGTCAGGTCTCCCAGAGGCCATAGGGGTCTGAGAGGGTTAACACAGAACAGAACTACAGAACTCTGATCAGTGTTGATGATGGTGATGAACTCTGAGCTATGTAAACCAGATGAAAAGGCCTCTACTTACCAGTTCAAGTGTTCAACTATGTTGCTTCTCCAAGAGGGGGCTCCAAACTGCTATGTGATGGCAGTGGCTATGATGAAAATTTTATGGCGGGGTGGGTGTGTATGTGTCTGTGTGTGTGTCTGTGTGTGTCTGTGTGTGCTCGTTTCTCTGTGAGGGAGGTATGTAGTCAGCATGAGAACCTGAAGCCAGGAGAGCAGAGAGGAGGCCCTGAGAGTAGTTTGACATTTGTGAAGGAAGTTGGCAAATCTCTGTGGAGGCATAAACTGAAATCCCAGGTGTGGCAAACATCCTAGCCCCAGAAAATGTGGACTCCAATTTCTTTTCTTTCTCTTAAGTTCTTGTCCAACTCTTTCCCAGTGATTTTTTCTGTCCTTGATCCTTTCTTTTGGTTCTTGAAATCTACCCAGAAACATTATATTTCAAAACCGTAACTTCATACTGAAATGTCTCAGGAATTCATGGAATAAGGAACATGGGATTTTGTTCGTAACTGCCTAAGTACAGTCTGCTTTCTGAGCCTTTGTTTGGTTCTTAAAATCAGTGACAAACAAGTAAACAGAGAGTTGGGACAGAGATTTAGATGATCACCAGGACCAGCCCCTTCATCATTCCCTGTCTTTACTCATAGAACAGCAAAGAGAACCCTTCTCATTTCAGCCTGTTGACACCTATGGTAATTATTCCCAGGAAGGTAGCTCTCCCAGGTGATATTTTACTTCTCCTTAATTGTGTGAGTACCAGCTTACACACCACCAGCACTGATGAGCAGTGACACCCTCTTGTCAGCTAGGTAATTTGTTGGCAGAAAGTGCCAACTTTACTTTCCATCTTTCACGATTCCTCATGCAAATGAGGCACAATAATTAGTGCTGACCTTCCACTGTTACTAGAGTCAATCAGCTGGGCATCTTGCTCAGAGACTTCCTGTCTCATGCCATATAAGAACAGAGGTGCATGCAAAACCATGGAAGCCATACGGAGTGTAAAAAGGGCCCTGTTTTAAACATTTCGCTTCCTAATAGAATATGCTGGTGGACCTAAGAAAGACAACTTGCTGTAAGTGGTAAAAGACAGAATTTTCCAAAATCTTCTCCAGGAAACATCTGGGTCAGTGTTAAATGCCTGGTATCAATTCAGAGTGTGAAGCCACATGCAGACATACTAAACAAGAAGACCTGTATATGGGGTCCCTACACCTTACGAAATTCCCTCACACTGAAGTTTGAGAATGACTAGTTTCAAGGCAGTACGCATGCATTCAAATCCCTACAGCTAGGCAGCACTGTTTATCCATCACTGAATTCTAGAAACTTTGCAACGTTTTCTTTGTGCCAGACTCCACTGTATTTATAAACATATGTGCAAGGTATGGTATCTGCTCCTCAAGGCTTTTAAAATTCATCAGTCTAAGAAACATCCAGTCCAGGACTGTAGAATAAAATCTGTAACAACTCCTTTCAACAGGGGGATACCCAGCAGGCACTGAGAAGATGCCATCCATCTGAATGTATCTGTTGCTTTATCCTGCCTGTAATATGATGTACTCTTAAGGTTATGCATCCTTAGTATTTAGCAGTTGTTTATCAAACAAATATCAGACAGTTGTAATCACAACTGTAGTACAGATTTTAAGGATCTAGCCTAAATCCCAGGATCAACGAATCTGGCAATCTGGGGGAAGTATGTACTTAGAAAACTGTTCTTTTCAGATATGTGCTAATATACGTAAAATGTCTGGCACTTAGCTTATCTAGAAATCTGTTACTTTTCAAAAAATGTCTGTGTTTCTTTTACAAGATGTAGTAGGTGATTCATCATGATCTTTTAATTCTCTGTGAAGTCAATTGCTGTGCTAAATAAAGACTGTTGAGATTTCCCTCCAGGAATAAGAGAAATAAGTTATTAATAGAAAAAAGAATATGTGTCCCCAAATATGCTAAGAGTGAATGAATTAAGCCTACCTGAAGCTCGGATGGGCTTATGTAGCCTGTGTGAGTTTATTTTACAAGGAGGTAATGGGTGGATGCCTTTACTTATTTGTGTTTGTTTAATGAGGAAATAAAATTTTAATTTTTTTTCTGGAGGAATATTCACACCATTCTCATCACTAAGACTATCTAGGTGATACACCATTCTCATCACTAAGATTATCTAGGTGATACTGAATAGCCAAAGAAGTTATTTATTTTGACCAAATTATTAATGTCTTTTTGAACTGTAAGTGTACAGGGCCTGATTCTCTCCCACTGTGTGGGCTATTCCTCATGGGCAAACCCTGAGAACTAAAGAGCCATTTGCTGGTTGTGGAGACAAAGTGCTGAATCCGAAGTGCTGACTCAGCTAGGCAGGAGGTGGTAAGATTAATGGACATCAACCTGGAGGGAAAAGCGGTCTGCAAGTGTTAAGGGCCTTGGTGGGAGAAACATTTCCCCAGTGAAAGAGAGAACACACACTTCGTCCTTCCATTCACCCCATGGCCAGACATCCTGTGGAACGTGTCTGAGTCCAATGCAGTGGTCCTATTGGAAATTTATATCTCTATTCAGTAGTGATTGAATCAAGACCAACTCATCACACATTCTATTGTAAACTTTAACTACCGTGATACATGCTTTTCAAAGAGGTCAGTTGTATTTTCATCAATAACATATGCATTTTAGTTGAAATAACAACCATTAATTGTAACTGAGAATCTATCAAACTACATATGAAAACAAGATATACCCAAGGGTATTGTTTAAGCACAACATATATATTAGAAGATACAGTAAAATAGTGAATTGCTATGCAATGAAACAATGTAACAATAGATGAAAAGGAAATAGATGGCATATCACCTAGTTAACTTTTGGTTCTTTAACATTTAGTTAACTTGTGCTTAGTGTGAGAGAACAGGTATATTTTTCCTGTGTCAGGCAAAATATGTTCCATGTTTAACACAAGTATTTACTTGTACTGCAGCCAGAAGAAATCTGACATTTTTCAGTTTTGTATTTACTGTTAGTCCAGGATATTTGACATTCTAATGTATCCCATCAATAGATTTCCAAAGAATGACAGTAATAAAGCAACAGTAAAGTGATTCAGATCATGTTTAGCTAACAGTTTATCAATATGGGTGGTTCAGATTCAAGGCATGACTTCATTCAGTCAGTAGGTTAAAAATATTAGTTTTGCAGATAGAAAATATAATTTGTTTATTCTGTAAATATTTAAAGATATCTTCTGTATCAGGTGCTATTTCCAGCTACTGTGTGTCTAATAATAAATGACACATCTAATGTAGAATGGTGGTAATGTCAAGAGGGGGGAATTGGAGAGTGTACAATTCAAGATCAAGTTAGATGTAATCTAGAAAGATCACCAATCTCTATTCTTCCAGAAAATAAACAAGTCAGGATTACAATTTGTGTTTCTTTTACCTGACTGCTCCTGTGATTTTTACCCTTTTCTTTTGCAAACTCAGTGTCCCAGGGGTAATGTAAGAGTCCAAAGAGGAATGAATCAGAAGATCTAGAAATTTAGTTTCACCTCATACTAATTCATCTTGTGACCTTAAAGAAATTAGTTAAATTTTTCTTAGACTTAGTATGCTGGGAGAATTTACAGAGTTTTACTTAAGGTAGAAAATGAGACTTCATTTCTGGGAGGGTATATTATAAACTGTATAAAGACAAAACAGTTGTAGCCTCTTTTGTGGGTGTCCACATGAAACTTTTCAATGTCATCTCCAGGAGAAATAGCAATTTACAGATAGCAGTCATCACTGTGTATACATTTGGTGATTTCATAATACTTCACTTCTCATTTCTTATTTTCTCAGGTCTCTTTTTCTGAGCAGGGGATAAATATTAGTAATAAATGGAAAAATGAATAAATTTTTCACCTGAAAAAGCTATACTCAAAATACATATGTATAGTAACTTAAAATAACCTTTCAATCCTGTAGTAAAGTCTCTCTTTATGTAACTTGCTTAGTGTGAAAAGAAACAGGTTTTTTTAATTAGTTAACTTGTGCTTAGTGTGAGAGAACAGGTATATTTTTCCTGTGTCAGGCAAAATATGTTCCATGTTTAACACAAGTATTTACTTGTACTGCAGCCAGAAGAAATCTGACATTTTTCAGTTTTGTATTTACTGTTAGTCCAGGATATTTGACATTCTAATGTATCCCATCAATAGATTTCCAAAGAATGACAGTAATAAAGCAACAGTAAAGTGATTCAGATCATGTTTAGCTAACAGTTTATCAATATGGGTGGTTCAGATTCAAGGCATGACTTCATTCAGTCAGTAGGTTAAAAATATTAGTTTTGCAGATAGAAAATATAATTTGTTTATTCTGTAAATATTTAAAGATATCTTCTGTATCAGGTGCTATTTCCAGCTACTGTGTGTCTAATAATAAATGACACATCTAATGTAGAATGGTGGTAATGTCAAGAGGGGGGAATTGGAGAGTGTACAATTCAAGATCAAGTTAGATGTAATCTAGAAAGATCACCAATCTCTATTCTTCCAGAAAATAAACAAGTCAGGATTACAATTTGTGTTTCTTTTACCTGACTGCTCCTGTGATTTTTACCCTTTTCTTTTGCAAACTCAGTGTCCCAGGGGTAATGTAAGAGTCCAAAGAGGAATGAATCAGAAGATCTAGAAATTTAGTTTCACCTCATACTAATTCATCTTGTGACCTTAAAGAAATTAGTTAAATTTTTCTTAGACTTAGTATGCTGGGAGAATTTACAGAGTTTTACTTAAGGTAGAAAATGAGACTTCATTTCTGGGAGGGTATATTATAAACTGTATAAAGACAAAACAGTTGTAGCCTCTTTTGTGGGTGTCCACATGAAACTTTTCAATGTCATCTCCAGGAGAAATAGCAATTTACAGATAGCAGTCATCACTGTGTATACATTTGGTGATTTCATAATACTTCACTTCTCATTTCTTATTTTCTCAGGTCTCTTTTTCTGAGCAGGGGATAAATATTAGTAATAAATGGAAAAATGAATAAATTTTTCACCTGAAAAAGCTATACTCAAAATACATATGTATAGTAACTTAAAATACCTAAGGACCTCATGTTTTACAATCCTGTAGTAAAGTCTCTCTTTTATGTTCTCTCAAAGGAACCAGTCAAGAATGCAAGGGTAGGGA
Source organism: Tragulus kanchil (assembly GCA_022376925.1). Lineage (NCBI taxonomy): Eukaryota > Metazoa > Chordata > Mammalia > Artiodactyla > Tragulidae > Tragulus > Tragulus kanchil. The sequence continues at coordinate 66,250,945 of JAIOJX010000028.1, read as the reverse complement.
TCCTGTGGTGAAATTTAGTAGAGTTGTAGCTAATGGTGATATGAACAATTTATCTTTTGAAGAGCAGTGACAAGACTGAGATTTGCTCCATTTCCATTAAATATTTTCGTCATCCTATTTTTAAACACAGGTACACACACACACACACACTGCCTCCTGCATCTACCTGAATTAATTTTCAGAAACAGCTCAGCAGGATATTCTGATGGTATCCGTTTCAGTCCTTCCTTGTGGGAAGGCTTAGCTCAGCCAAGAAAGAAAGAGAGAGAAGAAAAATTTTAGTCTCTGTTGTTTAGTCAATAGCCAAATGAAGTTATAAATAATGTCAGTGATTTCCATACTGTCTTTAAACTAATACAAGCATGTCCTTCTTCTGAAAAAATTGATCCTGGTTAGTTGTTTTGAATATGTCTCCTAGTTAACACTTAAAACTTTAATCTCTAAACCATTATCTTTTTCCTGGCTCAGCAGGAAATTCTGCCTGTCATTAAATCAGTAACTCCTTATGTTTATGACTACCAAGAACTGAAAAGGCCAGACTATGTGTGGAGCAAAGCTTGTCTAATTAGCATCAGTCTGCACATTACCATATGTTGGCAATAGCCTTTCATAGGTTATATTACTTTGGCATCTGTGATAGATGACTCAACATAGAATCATTCTTATTATTTTATCTTCTTGCTATAAGTTTTCAAGCATTTCTTTTCTTGTCTTTACCTCTTCTTTTTTCTTTTTTTACATTTTCTGAATTACTTTCAATAGCATGACCTTTAAGTGCCTCATCCTTGCTTCTTGAAGAGGGATCATAGGCAATAGTAAATCTGAATATGTTAACATCTTTGTATCATTAAGCACTTTACCACCCTACCTGACAATTCTGTTGTTTTAGATCTACTTCAGAATCCATAATTCATTGTTCAAGAGAGCCAAACTGACTGAGAATTATAACACCCAAACTACCATAGGTGCAAGGGAAATTGATAAAGGAGAAAAAAAGGAAGAGAAGAAAAAGATGGTAGAAGAAGTGAACTATTTCTATTAAAATAATCTAATAGTTATATAAACAAAGTCAACTCAATTTAAAAGTTACGAGAATGTTTCCTGGATTCAAATTTCTGAAAATTCAGCTCTGCCATTTTGAAAACAAAAGTGAGATATTTGGGCTTTTATTACCACAATAGGGTGATTATGTGTGTAATAATATTACTCTTCTTATGAAATTGAAAGCAAATGCCATTTTGTTTACTTAGATACTTGGCTGTATAAGTATTTTTCAGCCTTATGTAATGTTAAGATAATGCTGAATAAAGCTGAGCTTATTCTTTAATCTGTTGATTAAGAAAATAATTTTAAGCACAGATATAAATAAGTATTTCTTCTGGTTAATTACACAAATGATTTTGAATGAATGGGATCAATTGTTGAAAAATTAATTGTTTTCACAAGCAATCTGTAAGGCCCAAAATTCTCTCTTATATACTTTGTGATCATATATACTAATTTCCATCATAATTTAAAATAATATATTTTACATTTTTAATCACTTATCTTATTTGCTACATGTATCATGTATTTACAGCCCTTTAAAGTTTTTATGACTTGTTTTCAATTTGCAGTAAGTTTATAAGTCAAGAATCTAGAACAGAGTTTACAAAATAGTTCAGTCTGTCACTGATTGACTTTGTGGCTTTGTGTGATATATCATTACTTATTTGAATCTGGATATCTGTTTCCTTCTCTCCCTCCATTCAAGCAAAACTTCTGGCCAGAGAACACAAAAACTAATGGTGTTTAATGAGACAAAATATACAAAGACATACCTTTTCCTAAATGATACTAGGTGACAATGTTTAAAATTCACATCATTCTTAAGTCTATTTTTAAATAATCCCTCCAATGTGAATTTTGATTCGAACCATTGGTATGGTTTGAAAACAAGGCTAAGGTCCTAGATGATACCTTTGGGTCAGGCAAAAAAAATGAAAGGAAACCTTTTTACCACTTACAACTTTATTGACAAAGACCTAACTCTGGTGACGCACCGATCTTTGGATGATTTAGGGGCTCTTTCTTGGAGATGTCAACTGGAGAAAAAAGGACAACCTAAAAGTTGAGAATTATGCTTTATTTGGCAGGTCAAACAGAAGGTAGCTCTCACAGACTTCTCTGAAGAAGCAAGGAAGGAGCCAGGATGTATAGGCGTTTTCACAAGAAAGACCAGGTAGTCAAAACTTCAAAAGAACACTGTTAATTAAAGAAAACCAGATACCACAGGTTAATGAATTTAGCACGTTTCTGTGTTTGGGAAGTTGTTAGAGCCTGGGCTCACTGAAATCATTCCTTTGATAGGAACCTTAACTATATAAGACCAGTGGGTGCAATGTCCTTTGTTGACTGATACTGCAGGTAACATTGTTCATTCACAGCAGCTCTGTTTACCCTAAAACATACATTTCCCCTGAATTATTCCTCTTCTCTAGGTACCCTTCCTTGGATGGTAAATACAATTTACAGCACACTTTTAAGTCAGTTGGTTTGCTTGCCTACTCTTTAAGCTTTGGAAAGTTACAACCTGTACATTTGTGATCATATATACTAATTTCCATCATAATTTAAAATAATATATTTTACATTTTTAATCACTTATCTTATTTGCTACATGTATCATGTATTTACAGCCCTTTAAAGTTTTTATGACTTGTTTTCAATTTGCAGTAAGTTTATAAGTCAAGAATCTAGAACAGAGTTTACAAAATAGTTCAGTCTGTCACTGATTGACTTTGTGGCTTTGTGTGATATATCATTACTTATTTGAATCTGGATATCTGTTTCCTTCTCTCCCTCCATTCAAGCAAAACTTCTGGCCAGAGAACACAAAAACTAATGGTGTTTAATGAGACAAAATATACAAAGACATACCTTTTCCTAAATGATACTAGGTGACAATGTTTAAAATTCACATCATTCTTAAGTCTATTTTTAAATAATGCCTCGAATGTGAATTTTTATTCGACCCATTGGTATGGTTTGAAAACAAGGCTAAGGTCCTAGCTGATACCTTTGGGTCAGGCAAAAAAAATGAAAGGAAACCTTTCTACCACTTACAACTTTATTGACAAAGACCTAACTCTGGTGACGCACCGATCTTTGGATGATTTAGGGGCTCTTTCTTGGAGATGTCAACTGGAGAAAAAAGGACAACCTAAAAGTTGAGAATTATGCTTTATTTGGCAGGTCAAACAGAAGGTAGCTCTCACAGACTTCTCTGAAGAAGCAAGGAAGGAGCCAGGATGTATAGGCGTTTTCACAAGAAAGACCAGGTAGTCAAAACTTCAAAAGAACACTGTTAATTAAAGAAAACCAGATACCACAGGTTAATGAATTTAGCACGTTTCTGTGTTTGGGAAGTTGTTAGAGCCTGGGCTCACTGAAATCATTCCTTTGATAGGAACCTTAACTATATAAGACCAGTGGGTGCAATGTCCTTTGTTGACTGATACTGCAGGTAACATTGTTCATTCACAGCAGCTCTGTTTACCCTAAAACATACATTTCCCCTGAATTATTCCTCTTCTCTAGGTACCCTTCCTTGGATGGTAAATACAATTTACAGCACACTTTTAAGTCAGTTGGTTTGCTTGCCTACTCTTTAAGCTTTGGAAAGTTACAACCTGTACATTGGTGGTTCATTACAGTACAGAGAATACTTATGGAGTCCAAATATGTCAAAGTCCAGTCTAAAATATGAGTTATTTAGAAATACCTGGCTCTGAACTGTTCATTTCCTATTTCTGTTTTATTTTTGAACCAAGTTGTTTTCTAAAAGAAATAAGAAATTTATTCTAATTTTGAACAATTTCTAATCCTAAATCCAAATAAAGACCTATATGAATTTCTCTTCCACCATAAAATTCTCAAATTGCTCCACATTCATCTCCTAATTTCTTGACTTAATTCCATGATGCAGTTTCTGACTTCTCACAAGAGCCCTAGTTGAAGGTAACTAGTAATCTCCTTTTATAAACCACAAAAGTTTTCTTCATAATATCATTCCTAATTTTTCCAAATTGTGTAAAAATTGTTGAAATTGTTCCCTGACTCTCTAGGCATTATACAGTTCCAGTTTTATCCCTTAGTGTCTTTTTTGCTACTTCTGTTTCAGGGGTCCTCTCACTTCAATCTGTTTAAATTGTGCCACATGACTTGCACATTATATACCTCTCCTCTCCATTTATTGTCTCCCTTGGATGTTTCCTATCTTCTAATGACTTCAGTTATGAATTCCACTGAAAGGATTTCTAAATTTGCCAGTTCCTCCAGTTCAGCCCTATGTAAAGTTGTCAGTGGAGTGTCTGATCTTTATCTCACGCTCCCCAGTGTTGATCAAATACAGCAGAACTTTCCCCACACTTGATTCTCCTACAGCTTTATTTTTTCCAAGATTTCAGTTTTTAAGTTTTCAGCTCTCATTCTTGCACTCTTTCCTGACTCTCTTTTCTAATCTACTTATTATTACATCCAGTAACCCCCCCAGCCTACATCCTGCTTCCATTTTCCCCTTTCTGTTCCCAGTGCTGTTACCATCAGTGAGTCCAAGCTCTCTGGACTCACATTAATGCCTCTATGGCTAATTTAACAGCTTGCAGAGCTGTCTTCTGGCACCCTTAAATAAACCCTGCACATATTGCCAAAAGAACTTTTTTGAAGTATTATGGTTTTTATTTAGTTTCTGGTATTGTTGTTGTTGTTGTTGTTGTTTCATTTTCATTTTGGCTACCCTGGTTCTTTGTGGTATGTGCAAGCTTCTCTCTAGTTGTGTGCATGAACTTAGTTTCCCTGCAGCATGTGGGCTCTTAGTTCCCCAACCAGGGACTGAACCCATATCCCCTGCATTGGAAAGTGGATTCTTAACCTCTGGACCATCAGGGAAGTCCCTCTACAGTGTTAGTTTTGCGTGACTCACTTTGCATAAAAAGTTTGACAAAAGTTGCAGCATTCCTACTATGCAAATAAGACAGAATATGCTTATCTTAAATTTCTTTTCAATCTCATGTCTTTCAACTAAAAATATTTGATTCTCTATTCAAGGAAACTGTTCTGAATGTTTACTTTCTTAATACATAAAAAATGCATTTTAAAAATGTATACCTTTTACTTATAGAAAAGATCTATGATTTGCTCATTATTATCTGACTGTTATTTACATGATTGAAACTATAATTTTGTGCTGTTCACTATAGGAGGAATGAATATATTCTTTTATTTAATTGTTTTATGGGAGCAGGTAAGCATTCTGAGTTCTCAAGTGGATCTTAGGCAACTTGCAGTCAAGAATCTAATCATCTACTTCATTGTTGTATCAGCTTTGTAAAGCATTCTTCATTGTTAAAGATGAAAAGAAAAATAGTATGAAAAAATGAGAAATTGAAAGAGAAAGCAGGAAGTTCCTATCAATCCATAAAATTAATCTTTCACTCCCCCAGTTCAGCCCTATGTAAAGTTGTCAGTGGAGTGTCTGATCTTTCCCTCCGGACTACCCCCCCTTGATTCTCCTACAGCTTTATTTTTTCCAAGATTTCAGTTTTTAAGTTTTCAGCTCTCATTCTTGCACTCTTTCCTGACTCTCTTTTCTAATCTACTTATTATTACATCCAGTAACCCCCCCAGCCTACATCCTGCTTCCATTTTCCCCTTTCTGTTCCCAGTGCTGTTACCATCAGTGAGTCCAAGCTCTCTGGACTCACATTAATGCCTCTATGGCTAATTTAACAGCTTGCAGAGCTGTCTTCTGGCACCCTTAAATAAACCCTGCACATATTGCCAAAAGAACTTTTTTGAAGTATTATGGTTTTTATTTAGTTTCTGGTATTGTTGTTGTTGTTGTTGTTGTTTCATTTTCATTTTGGCTACCCTGGTTCTTTGTGGTATGTGCAAGCTTCTCTCTAGTTGTGTGCATGAACTTAGTTTCCCTGCAGCATGTGGGCTCTTAGTTCCCCAACCAGGGACTGAACCCATATCCCCTGCATTGGAAAGTGGATTCTTAACCTCTGGACCATCAGGGAAGTCCCTCTACAGTGTTAGTTTTGCGTGACTCACTTTGCATAAAAAGTTTGACAAAAGTTGCAGCATTCCTACTATGCAAATAAGACAGAATATGCTTATCTTAAATTTCTTTTCAATCTCATGTCTTTCAACTAAAAATATTTGATTCTCTATTCAAGGAAACTGTTCTGAATGTTTACTTTCTTAATACATAAAAAATGCATTTTAAAAATGTATACCTTTTACTTATAGAAAAGATCTATGATTTGCTCATTATTATCTGACTGTTATTTACATGATTGAAACTATAATTTTGTGCTGTTCACTATAGGAGGAATGAATATATTCTTTTATTTAATTGTTTTATGGGAGCAGGTAAGCATTCTGAGTTCTCAAGTGGATCTTAGGCAACTTGCAGTCAAGAATCTAATCATCTACTTCATTGTTGTATCAGCTTTGTAAAGCATTCTTCATTGTTAAAGATGAAAAGAAAAATAGTATGAAAAAATGAGAAATTGAAAGAGAAAGCAGGAAGTTCCTATCAATCCATAAAATTAATCTTTCAACAAATTCCTTGTAGATGCCCTACACTAGAATGGATTAAACCCAGAAAGCTGGCAACACATCTCTTTTTCTGTTTTTAATTGCTTCTCACATCTCTTTTTTTTTTTAGCCATCGTATAGACTTTATATTAAGTGAATCAGATTGAAACCTTGGAGCTATCATTTTAAACAGTCTTTTAAATTCTGAACCTTAGATGAATGCTTTCAGATGGCTTGGGTATGTTCCTTTTTTGTCAGCTGAATACAGATATAAAAAATTTATGTATAATATCCACAGAAATATAAAACAAGGAAAAATAATTAAAATATAAACTAATTGGAAGTTTGCTACCACAAAGCAGAAAAATGTAATTCATATTTAAAATGAGTCTAATTTTTGGTTCATGAACCTTACATTTATATTTATTTTCTTCATAAATTTAAATAAAAAATCATAGGGAATTTGGGATCAACATGTGTACACTGCTATATTTCAAGTGGATGACCAGCAAGGTCCTACTGTATAATACAGGGAACTCTGCTCAATATTCTATAACAACCTAATTGGGAAAAGAAATTGAGAAAAAATAGATACATGCATGTGTATAACTGAATCACTTTGTAATATATCTGAAATTAACACAATATTATTAATCAACTGTATTCCAATATAAAATAGTTTTAAAAAATCTTTCAAATTGTGTTTTTATCCAGTTATTATTAAAGAACACCCCAAAATTTTTTTTAATTATAATGCTTAATAATGAATTATAATGAGTATTACATATTTAAAGGGTTCTGATTTTTTTTTAAGAAAAGATCTATGATTTGCTCATTATTATCTGACTGTTATTTACATGATTGAAACTATAATTTTGTGCTGTTCACTATAGGAGGAATGAATATATTCTTTTATTTAATTGTTTTATGGGAGCAGGTAAGCATTCTGAGTTCTCAAGTGGATCTTAGGCAACTTGCAGTCAAGAATCTAATCATCTACTTCATTGTTGTATCAGCTTTGTAAAGCATTCTTCATTGTTAAAGATGAAAAGAAAAATAGTATGAAAAAATGAGAAATTGAAAGAGAAAGCAGGAAGTTCCTATCAATCCATAAAATTAATCTTTCAACAAATTCCTTGTAGATGCCCTACACTAGAATGGATTAAACCCAGAAAGCTGGCAACACATCTCTTTTTCTGTTTTTAATTGCTTCTCACATCTCTTTTTTTTTTTAGCCATCGTATAGACTTTATATTAAGTGAATCAGATTGAAACCTTGGAGCTATCATTTTAAACAGTCTTTTAAATTCTGAACCTTAGATGAATGCTTTCAGATGGCTTGGGTATGTTCCTTTTTTGT